>JBAFXB010000001.1:367500-3291614 GCA_037177825.1 Diaporthe sp. P3_1W
CAGCGGGAGCCAGAGAGGCGAGGCGTCTTGAAAAAATCAAGCTGAATTCACTTTTTGCTAGGACGGCGCATGGATGGATCCAGCTAGCCGGGATGGTATAAGACTTGACCCTGTCCCCAAACCTCTCTTGCTGATCAAAACCTCGTCTTCACCTCTCCCACCTCAAGTCACTCGACCTTGAGCAGCTGGTTTGTTTGCTCTTCCGTTTGGCCCCTCTCTCTTGGACCGTGACTGAATTGTCGTGACCCGGTCTGACTTGAATTGATCTTATCGCCGAAACAAACACCACAACACCCCATCAGCCTCGACCTCGACCTTGGCCAAACTAATCAACTACCCCAACTTTCTCCCATCGCGGGCGCACACACGATCCCCCAGTGTGGCTCAGCAGCTCGCGCGCATCCGTGACCATGAGTTCCTCCGACCACGAGAAGGCGCAGAAATATGACGACGTCGAGGCCGCGCCGTGGCGCGTGTCCGACGTCGACTCGGGCGAGATCGTCAACGGCAACGTCGACGGCCTGCACCGCAAGCTGGCCAACCGCCAGATCCAGCTGATCGCCATCGGTGGCTCCATCGGCACCGCCCTCTTCGTCAGCATCGGCTCCGGCCTGTACCGGGGCGGGCCCGGCTCCCTCTTCATCGCGTACCTCCTCTACAGCTGCAACCTCGGCCTCGTGAACAACTGCATGGCCGAGATGGCCACCCTGCACCCCGTCTCCGGTGGTTTCATCCGCATGGCGGGCAAGTGGGTCGACGAGGCCCTCGGCTTCACTGTCGGCTGGAACTTCTTCCTCTACGAGGCCCTGCTCATCCCGTTTGAGATCACCGCCCTCAATCTCGTCCTCTCGTTCTGGCGAGACGATATTCCTGCCGCGGCCGTCATCTCGGTCTGCATCGTCCTCTATGCGTGAGACTCACCCTCTTCCTCCCACTTCTTCCCTGCCTGGGCGCCCCCCTGAGCACCGCTGGGTTTGACGCGAGTGATGAAAGCCTGCAAGGATCGTGATTTGTTCCTGTCTGCCCGGAGTGTGCCCCCTTCATTGATCGAGATCGAGAGAGAGAGAGCGCCCTTGTTTGAAGCCACGGCTTGACTTCCCTACCTTCTGCCGCCCAGCCAACCCCCCGGCTTTGAGATGTATGATGCTAAATGTCCTCGTGTGCTAGTCTCATCAATGTCGTTGCAGTCGGAGGATACGGAGAGGCCGAGTTCTGGCTCTCCGGCGGCAAGGTGATCCTCATCTTCATGCTCTTCTCCTTCACGCTTGTGACCATGTGTGGCGGCAACCCCCAGCACGATGCGTACGGCTTCCGCTACTGGGGCGACCCAGGCTCCTTCAAGGAGTGGCACACGACAGGCAACCTGGGCCGCTTCGAGGGCTTCCTCGCCGCCCTCTGGTCGGCCTCTTTCACCGTCGTCGGGCCCGAGTATATCGCCATGGTGGCCGCCGAGGCCAAGCGACCCAGGACGTATATCAAGACCGCCTTCAGGACTGTGTACTGGCGCTTTGGCCTCTTCTTCATCCTCGGCGCCATGTGTGTCGGCATCGTCATCCCCTACAACGACCCGACCCTGACCAGCATCGAGGAGGGCGAGAACGCTGCTGCCGGTGCCGCTGCTTCTCCCTATGTCATTGCCATGTATGTCTAGCTCGTCTCGCCTCGCCACGTTTTGTTTCGTCCCGTCCCCCCCAGTCCCTTTCCCCGGACCCAGCTTTTTTCAAGGCGCGGGGTTGTCACCTCCACTTCAGCCCTCAGCCCGGCCCTGCCAAACTCCGCTAATACGTAATAATTTCTCCAGGAACAACTTGGGCGTCACTGTCCTGCCCCACATCACAAACGCACTCATGGTCACCTCCATCTTCTCGGCCGGAAACACGTACACATATGCCGCCGTGCGCAACCTGTACGGCATGGCGCTCGAGGGCCGCGCGCCGCGCTTCTTCCGCAAGATGACCAACAAGGGCGTGCCCATCTACTGCTTCATCTTTGTCATGTGCTTCCCGTTCCTGGCCTTCCTGCAGCTCTCGTCGGGGTCCAACGTCGTGCTGACCTGGCTCGTCAACCTGATCACGGCGGGCGGCATCATCGACTACATCGTCATGTGCCTGACCTACGTCTTCTTCTACCGCGCCTGCGTCGCCCAGGGCGTCGACCGCAGGTCCTTCCCCTACTACGGCTACCTCCAGCCGTACGGCGCCTACTTCGCCCTCGTCTTCGAGACCCTCGTCGTCATCTTCTACGGCTACAGCAGCTTCACGCCCTGGGACGTGTCGACCTTCTTCACCTACTACACCATGGTAATCCTCGCGCCGATCCTCTTCTTCGGCTGGAAGCTCGTCCACAAGACCAAGTTCGTCAAGCCGCACGAGGCAGACCTGGTCTGGGAGAGGCCCATCACCGACGCCTACGAGGCCAAGTTCAGGAACCCGCCGCTGGGCTTCTGGACCGAGATGGGCCAGCTGGTTGGGTTCAGGAGGCATCTCAAGGATGAGTAGATAGGCAAGGCGGTTCGGGACCCGTCTCGGTCGCTATTTCGAGTACATATGTTATTACTTGTCGTTGGTCTCGCGACAACACTCTCACCTAGGTCCCACTTGCTGATCTCCGGGCCTTGCACTAAAGTGACAGGAGTACCCTCGTGTCTGCCGTGTCTGCCCGTAGTCTCACTTATGCCGGTTGCAGAACTGCGTCCCGGTGATCTCCTGCTCCCCGGACAAGAACTGACCATCTACAGACATATCCGCGAGGCGTCGCCGTCCAGATGCGGGAGGGGACCGGCTGGGCGTCTCAGGGACAGGGTCTACCAGGCAGGCTCGGCCGCACACCGCCTGCACGTGCTCTGCGTTGATGCCAGGTCTGACCCAGAAGGTCATGTTGGGGGCCGAGCCGGCTCGTTATCTAGGTATCTCGGACAGGCGAGGGTCGTTGCTGCCCCAGAACAAACTCGGTCCAGTTCTCTTCTGTGGCGCTGGCCTGTGTGTTATTGGGATGCGTTAGATACCGTGCCTCAATAAAAAACCCTTGTTCATGGTAAGTTGTGAGGTCCAAGAGGAAGGGGAATAGCAGGCGGAAAGGACCAATTTATCAGAGTCATCGGAGGAGCGCGTACACATACAGAGTGATGCCCTGCTTCTTGAGAGCCGGGACAGGGCCTACGAATTGACTCAGATGGGGGCGCAGGCAAGCGACCATGGGTCAATGTCAAGTGCATTCTCTATAGCTCATCAATGGCAGTACAGGTAGCCAAGATGGTGATCAGGACGAGCCTCTTGTCGCAGTTCATTCTTAATACAGCATCATCTTCTATTATGCAAAAGAGCTTAGAGGTCCACTGATGAAAGGGACGGTACAGGTAAGCTCCGAGGCATCTGACAGTGGTGCTCAACCAGGAGGAGACTTCTGCAATTCTTTTCTACAAAAGAAGAAAAAGAAAAGAAAAAGAAATTCAGTTAGTAAATACTTCATTGTTTGCCTTCCTCCTCACCCGGATTCGTGCCTCTTTAGCATCTTCCTTGCTAATTGACAAAAGGACCCTATGCAAAGGTAGAAGCATGACGGCGATCCGATCTCCTTTCATTGCTGTTGTTAAAGCCTCCTCGTATGCGTCAAGGTTTGAGTCGTGTCGCCCGCCAAAAGCGTTGGAAAATTCTCCGCTTGCAATATCTTGTGAGAACTCCTTCACAGCTCTCGATATCCTCTTTGTGTCCCTACCCAGACGCTCGAAAGTGGAAGTGATCAAGTGTCTCCATATTGAAGGATGACGACCGTGGGGATCAAAACTTCCAGGGGAGAGAGGGCCTTTCAGGTAAAGCCTCATGATAGCCATGGCAAGGGAGATATACTGTTGATCCGAGATCAAAGCAGGGAGGTCTAACCAGTGGCGACCCGACCGGTCAGAAAAATCTGAACAAGCAGGATTCGCGTCAGCCTGACTGACTACCACGAGTCAAGAGCGTGTGAGACTCCACTTACCTTGGCTTGAGGCTCTCAATAAGTACCCCACCCTCTGATTGAAGGGTACCGACTGATCATGGCTTGTAGTTCTCATATCCCAATGAGCAATCTGCTCTTTTGTTCCGACAAAGATAGTGCCGCCCCCACTTGTCATAATCACCGTCTTCGCAAGTGATACGACAAACAAGTGACAGTTCTTCTCAGTCCGCGTGTACTCGTCGTCAAATTGCGTGACAATGTAGTCAGCTAGCTGCTTGATTTGCGTCACACCAAACTGGGTTTGGCCAATGCTATAAGCGATTCTGGGCATATATCTCCTTTCCGCGGTATTCAAAAGGTGAACATTATCGTATCTTACTTCCCACTCAATGTCTTGAAGTTTGCGTTGTAGGTAGTCCATTTGGAAATGTTCGACTTGTAAATACGGCTTCTTTTGCTGTAGTACCAGGTGAAAGAAACAACCTTGGGAATAAAGTGACCAATGTGCAAAAGATGTCGGCCAGCCCGCGTGGGGTATAGCAACAAGATACACATCGTGCAATGGAATTGTGTAGGAACCATACTTGGGCAAGGATGGATGCCATGGTATAGAATGTGTCAGGTGGGATAATGCGAGGCTGTTGCTCCAGCCTACAAATCGGACTGCTACCCCATCAACTAGACCCCTTAAACCTTTTTGTTTCGGGTCTTGATGAAGTACATCGCTGAGTGTTGTCGGATATCGAACGTTGGTTCCCAGGATCGTCTCATTCCTGATCCAAGGATCCATTTTGAACTGAGCCTGAAGCCTCTGCTTGTCGTTCTGGAGCCTGGCAAGTTGCGTGAAGTGACAACAAGAAGTAGAGATGCGCAAGCCAGCGACAGTGGAAATGACACGTATGCAGTGCTGACATCAGTGGCGGTGGCTACCTAGGTACTGTTGTGTGACGTGACAGACACCAGCAGCCTTTTTCCCGCGGACGTGAGACATAAAGCCCCTCCCGCCTTGCTGCATGTCCCCCTCTATGCAAGCTGACCGTAATGATTCCCAACATTTCCATCAACATCCCCAGACTACCGTTCTAAACCCATCTGCATAGCTTTTAGCTTTCGCCTGGCCATCGATAATGGCCAGATTCACTGGATTCATCTTGGACCTCTTCGGAAGGAGAACAGAATTCCCTCGCAGACCCCAGCATCAACAACCCAAATTCCCATACAAAATCTTCAACCCCGAATGTTTCGGCGAATTCTACGATCCTGAAAGCCAAAGAACCGAAGCCGCCCATGTCTACGATTACATTGCGACGATCCAACCACACGGACAGATTCAACTTCCCGATGAAGTCTTCGCGTTTGGTATAATCGGTTTCGACAACGACGATAGACATTGGTCAAACAGGTCGCGGGTGCCAGGGATTACAATGGAAGGGTTTGAGTCGCATGTCCAGCCTTCGGAAGACAACCCAGAGAAATGGTACGACATCGGCCTTGCGTTCAAAGACCTCCATGCAATGGTCATCATACAAGAAAGTGAAAATCAGGAAAACGACAACGGAGAGGCTTACATTCATGTGATCAATGAGTACAAACCAAACCACACGTTGCAAGGGCCCAGCCTCCGGATTGTCCATATTCGTTTCGGTCCTGATGACAATCCGTTGATACCATTTGAGCTGAGTTTCGGGGAGCCTGGTGCCCAGGTGGTCACTGCAGCGCGGTACCATGAGCTCTACCGAATCCGTACGACGGAGAGGATGCTGAAATATATCGCGCTCACGTCGTGCCCCCAGTACCACGCGCTTATAACGAGCGACTGTGCTACCTACTCGTACAATTTTCTCCGTGCACAGCTGGACCGTCTCTTGGACCAAGGCCAAATCACCGAACCGATACATCGGATGTTTCTCCAGAGCATCGTTGAAAGAAATCACGTCACGGAGGGCGTCAGCACACGCGAGACCGAGGTCGTTGTGCGTGGAGATCAGCGTCTCGCCGCGATGGGTGGAGCTAGCGCGGAGGCCTACGTTGATGTCTCAGGTACGTCTGGCACGGTATGACATAAGAACACGCTCGTCCCACCGGGACGCCTCTGGGTTCTCTTGGGGACCTAGCTGGGACAGATTGCTGATGATTTTGTTCCCGTCAGTACAAAACCATCGTCGGAGAGCATAGAACGTCCTGGCATCCGGTTCGGGCCAGCCCAAACCCGGATCACTCCAAACACCCACAAATTCCACTATTCCCGCTCTCAATCCGCCACCACAATGATGCATGAAGCTTCTTCCATTGGTCATCTGATTTTTCTAGTCTGTGGCTTGCTTCTTACATCTCACCTGCGTCAATTTGGGCACGCTGGGTACTCTCGTTGTCGCTGTTGTTGTGAGAAGGGGTAGGCACCTGGCTCCCACCTGGCACCCACCTGGCATGGGTCTGGCATGGGTCTGGCATCAACCAACAAAAGGATGCCACAGTACAGGCTGCCAGGCACTATACTCATTTGCATTTTACACCGCGGAAAGCCTGCTAGCATCCCTGGCCTGTCTCGGACGTCCGGTGCCGCTATCTTTCCACGATGCTACAGTACTTGATTGAGCTGTCATCCGTCTTACTCCACCCCGCCATGACATTACAAATGCAGCTTGTCATATATTCCATACTCTTTCTCTCAATTGGCATCTGCAAAGTCGCCTGCCTCTATCATCAATCCATGCAATGACGTCCCCAATTAAGCTACTTCGCGAGCCTTTTCTCGCCCCGTCTTCCACCCTCGTCCTCGTCACGGGAGCATCCGGCCACATCGCCGCCAACATTGTTCGAGAGGCCCTCGACCTCGGCTACCATGTCCGCGGAACAGCACGTACCAGCGAGAAATGCAAGAAGACAGTCGCCGAACATCACAACCACCCAAACTACAGCACAGCTGTCGTCTCGGACTTTTCCCACCCGTCGGATGAGATTGATGCCGCCGTGAAGGGAGTCGACAGCATCATCCACGTCGCCTCAGACACATCTTTCTCCGAGGATGCAGACCAGGTCGTCAGCTCGGTCGTCGCTGGGACGGAGAACTTCCTCCGGGCCGCAGCCAAGGAGCCCAAGGTGAAGCGCTTCACGCTGACGAGCTCGTCCACTGCGGCGTTGCTGGCCAAGCCGGGCGTCGAGGGCATCATCGCGACCGCGGACACGTGGAATGACGAGGCCGTGGAGGCGGCCAAGGTCAAGGGGACTTCCATTGGACCTAACTGGTACGCGTATATAGTGTACGCGGCCAGCAAGACCCAGGGCGAAAGGGCGCTCTGGAATTTCATGAAGAACGAGAAGCCGTCGTTCGTTGCCAATGCAATACTTCCCGACTTCAACACGGGCAGGGTCGTGGGCTCTGCTGGTGCGACGGGGACATTTGCCATCCAGCTGTTCAAGGAGGGAACCAGAACTATAATTCCTCGTGAGTAATCCCTCTGAGTGGAGAGAGACGGGATGTGCAGCTAACGACAGTCACAGAATACTTCATTGATATTATCGACGACGCGAGGCTGCACCTCTGTGCCGCGGTGCTGGACGAGTCGCTCAAGAACGAGCGCATCTTCGCATTTGCCTATCCGTTCAATGGCAATGACGCCGTCGAGGCCGTCAAGAAAGTGCGGCCTGATGTGGACCAGTCGAAGCTGAAAATCGACCCAGATGAGCCGCGGGACCTTAGCAAGGTGCCCAACGAGCTCGGTGCGAGACTGTTGAAGGAATGGTATGGCCAGGATGGGTACAAGTCCCTCGAACAGAGTATCAAGGAGAATCTCGAGGGTATATAGGTGCTTGTTAATTCGACAAAACACACTGCCACTGGAGTATCAATGCATGATTATTATGGATAATGAAAGCCTGAATTACATGAGAGCAAGCCATCACAATACACGAGGGCCACGCCTTGAACTCTGAGAATGTAGCCTAGAGCATGTACACACCCAACGTCGACAACAGAACAACTAAAGAAACCTGACAGAAACCCCCTTTCTTGCTGGCTGATTCGTTCACCACGACCGTTGTCGGTGAGGCGCTGGTCTGACCGCTCGCTGATGCAGACGATCGGATCCCAGACGGATATGTGGAGCTCGAACCGGTGGTAGGGACAGCTGGGGTCGGTGTGGTGTCACCTGGAGTCGGTGAGGTGTCACCTGGGGTGGGCGAAGTGGCTGCTGAGGTGCGAACTGTAGCAGAGCTTCTCATGGAGGTTGTCTGGGTTCCTCCATCATCACTCGGGTAGCCGATGACCGTAGTCGCCCCAGGCGGTCCACCTGGCAGCGGAACGCCAGGTATTGGTGGAGCTCCAGGCTGTTCTGGCGATCCGCTGGCGGCCATTTGAGCAACCACGTTAGAGATGACATCGTCCGGGACTTCGACGACACAAGGGTCAGCCTCGGCTCCGGTTGCACCCAGGCTTGGGCAGCCATCCAGGTTCGCCAGGACCCCTACCACGCCTCCAGATATTGGACACTCCTCGAGTTGTTCCCGGACATTGGGACTCGCCCCCGGCACGACACTGAAGGTATTCCTGCCCGAAAAGTCTGTCAGCCCTCCTTCTGACTGTATAGACCCGCCGTCGTCCGAACAATTCCGGAGGAAGCCAAAGTCCCACTCCAAGTCGTACGCTCCTTCAAAACCGCCAGCTGCAACACCCAGTCCCCAATTTCCACTCAATGTAGTCGAGTCATCCACGTAAAGATAGTAGTCCTCCGACCCAAAAGACACACTATCAAATTCGCCCTGATCGACTGATAGACGCCCCGTGTCCACGATGCCACATTCGCCCTCACAGCCTTGGGCGCGCCGAATGCGCCACTCCAGGAAGAATCCAAAAGTCCACGCGGCACTGGCGCCTTGCAGCGCAAAGACGACGGGGAACGTGTCAGCCGGGTTATAAGTGTCGTTGCGGGGGAAGACGAGATCGACAGCAACGTTGGAAGGGAGGGTCACACTTTGTGCCTGCGAGGAAGTAATGAGGAGAGCTAACAGCCCAGCAGCCTGGCCCATGCCGGAAAAAAGGGCACCACTGGTGATCATCATGACGCTGAAGCCAGAGGCATAAAGTAGCTCCCGTGTGACTGCGAGCAGCGAACTTACGTGGGCAGAGCGAGCTCTATATAGCTCGCTCTCTATGGCTACTGCGAAGCGTGTTGGGTTTCGGGCATTGTTCTGACTGACTCAAAGCTGAGGGCTCAGGGCACGTTCTTGCCTGCTGGTGAGGCAAAAGCATGTGTCCGTTATGCTTTGGGCCAATCCGCCAAGTTGGCCACAACACCATATGATGCCAATTTCGACTCCTACCAAGAAAGTTGACGATGTATTGCAGACGACGACCTGGATGGGTCCCAGCTAGCTTCGAATATCCATCCAACCGAAGATTTAAGTTCTGAGGCAGGTGCTAGTAATGTCCGTTTAGTTCAGATCTTGGCCCGATCCGACAATTCTTGGCCTGGCCGAAGATGCTTGGCACAATGCGCGCCCTTCTCCCCGGCCGCCCGGGCACAAGTCTCGTCGCCTCGGTGCCGAATCCATGCAGGGATGTGTGAACCTCAGTGGAAAAATAAGGCTGCATACACAGCTTATTGCCACGCGAAATTGACACCAACAGCTGCTACCCATGCATCGCATCAGGGACCCCTAAAGCTTGACCAAAGTGTACACACACGTGTCATTACATGATTGCACTCGAAGGAGCCCTCGGTGAATTTCGTTCTAGGGGTCCAGGTTGTTCATCACCTCCATTTCGGAGACTTAAGCTTGGATCTTTGCGAATGAGAAGGTCTAGAACTATTTCAATCACCTTCACGATCCGGCTGGGATAAGAGACAGCTTTATACACAACACACAAGACCTTGGCACAGTGACACGCGATCCTTTGAGGCTTGTCGGACAAGCGACTTTTGACCACAAAAAAGGGAAAGCGTCGCGCTACCAAATGTATTCTTGGCCAGACTCCCTTGGTCTAATTATACGTCCCTCATTATATACGCCTGCTTCCAATATACCTACCATACTCCTTGTCTCCCAGAAGTTGACAAGCTTGAGCCCTGCCTCTTCGAATAGCCCCTTCCACTTAGAAGGGGTCCTCTCTATGCCGGTCATAACGGCCATCCGCGCTAAAATGTCTCGATTGTGGCAGTATCGAGCATGATGTCCGTAGTGCGCTGGCAACGGGCTCGGCGCTGCTCGTATCTCAAGACAGCCTAGGGTGGTAGTCATGACCGGGTCGCAGATCAGGATGCGGGAGCCTGCGCCAATGGAAGCTTTGGTAGCCTTCAAAACCCCGTTGTAGTATTCATCTTGACAGTCGTGGCTGGAAGGGGGTATACAACTTAGTATTAGTCTCGTGTTGACACATCCTGGACAAGGATCCAGGGGAAAGAGCCCACAGGATATTCACTGGAAATAAGTACTTTGCATTTAAATATAACCATTAGATGTTAAACGACCTATAGGACTTATTGTCATATGACCGCAGAACTCTTAGTAAAAGAGAGGTCTGGAACCTGCAGAACAGGAGCCTGTACAAAGGAATGTACAACGCGAGTATTTCCAGGCGGTCGAAGAAAGTGACTGACTCTCGCCGGCTTCGGCTTCTTGGAGCTTGCATTTTCCTTTTACGAGCTTTCAGCCTCAGTCGCGAAGCTTAGTGGGCTAGATATCACTTCTGACACCCACAACGCGCTACTCAAAACAGTGTTCAAGAACCCTGGCCTTCAAACAAAGGGCCCTTCTGCCCTCGACAACTTATAAATGAAATCAAAGGGAGACGAATGTCTCTGTCAAGGCCACATCAGTCCAATCAGGGCCACCTTCGTCCGCCGCCAGTAAGACTTTCGTGCACTCCCCAACATCTGGCCCTCCAGCCGATTTGATTGCCCTTTCCACACAACCTGACTTTATAAAGTACGGCAGATCGAACCAAACCGACGCACCTTTGTCCTCGGTCTCATCTGTCCATTCCCAAAAAGTCAGCGCCCCGCAGCCTTGCTCCTGTTTCTTTAGCTCGGCCCCGTCATCCCTTTCAGCCCAGTTGCGAATGTTGTATATATGGATTCTTAATGCCAAGCCCACATCGTCCGTGATGTCACAACTGGCTTCTGGCGTAGGCGGTGGCGTGGGCGGCTCAGTCGTCGTGGTCGGCGGCGGCGGCGGCGTGCTAGTCGTCGTACTTGTCGGAGAGGGTCCCCATCCCCCATCATCGTCTATGCCATCGTCGTCATCTGACGAGCCGCATGAGTAGCTCGAAGCGCATGGATCCATGGCGTCCTCGGCGTCGCCGCACAGGTAGAGCCACGCGCTTGGGTCTAGAAAGCTACCACTTGCCGGCGAGATGGCCTTCGGCGCCAAGAGGTCTCTCCCATCACGGGCGACGGGCCTTTCCCGGGATTCCGAGTCCAGGTACTTGAGAAGACGATCGGGGATCGTGTGCGCGTGGTAGGCGATGACATAAGCTTTGGTGACGTTGGCTTGAGAATCATCTTGAATGAGAACCTCCTCTCCGGATCCGACGGTGCGGCGTCGCTTGGTTGCCAGTGGTGGGACAGCAGCGGGGCCTCCATAGCCTGGATAGTTGTCGCATTTGTAGTATCGGTTTCCCTGCCTCCTGTTCTGTGCGTTGGCGGCGCTGATCTGCTCCCACTGGCCTGTCCCTTGGTTGTACCTTTTCCTCCCAGGGGACGGATATTTGCAGTACTGGCTGACAGTGTCCGATGTCACGCTGGAAGTGGCCTTACCGGCTGCATTGGTGAAGTAGCTGACGGTCTTGTGGATGAGCTTATTGTCCCACCAGGGATCATAAGACCTCTCGCCCGGACCCATGTTGGCGGCAGCATTCACGAGAATGAAGGCGTTCCCGTAGGGCCGCGCGCAAATGTTCCTGGACGTGTCGGTGCCGAGGTAGAAATCATCGTCGCTTGTGCCAGTGGGGTGGCCCTCGAACGCCATCGAGTAGATGAGCCCGGCGGCATTCTGCGAGTTGCCGTTGCCGGCCTGGCGGTAGAAGTCGGCCAGCGCGTTTCCATGATCGCCATTCTCTGCCTTTGGAATCAGTCGTAGCACACGCTCCTCGTCCCAGCGCTTTGCGTTCGGGTTGTTGCCGTTGGGGTTGCGGATGGGATCGCCCGAGGCGAAGGGATACTCCTCCACCTCACAGCCCTCCAATGCCCAACCCCACGTTGCGTCGGTGTTTTTACCGTTGTACCAAAGGCCGTTCTTATGATTGTTGTCGGTGGGCTGATATGTTAGAACGGCCGTCTTGCCCCGGATCTCGATGGCGGAACGCGCGTTGGCACAGACATTGGGCCACTGATTGTACGAACAGGTGAAGGTCGAATGCGCGATGCCATCGGCTGGGGGATTCTGAGGAAAATTCGGTAAAGCTGGGCACGTAGCCGCGCGATGCTTGATTCTGCTTGCGCTTTGGAACCCCACCACAGAATTGGCGCAGCACTGCGAAGACTGGTTGGCATCTTCCTCAGCCGTGTCCAAGTCTGCGTCTATTTTCCTCTGGCAGTCTGTCTTCTGATCTTCAGCCTGGTCAGATGAAAGATCACAGCGAACTGTCATTGACACAGGGTCCCAGATGGGTGGATTTCCGTTGGAGCAGAGTCCTGTGTCTGTCTTGACCTCGGGCTGGCAAATGTCGCCGCCACCACCTATGGGATTTGGATTAGAGCTGGGCGGTGGACCGGGAGGAGGGTTGGGATCAGCCGGGTCCCAGAAGTCGTTGAACTTAGGATTCCCTCCACCTGGAGGGCAAAGGCCAGGCAGGCACGGACCGTGACAGAATGCTGTGCATGTGTGTCCGCAATTCGAGGTGCACTTTGGGCCAGGCTCACCGGTCTGGGGTTTGATAGTCAAGGATTGATGAAGCGTGGAGCCATGCGTGATGGTTGGTGCAATGGTTGTCGTCGGCGTCGAAAAAGAGTACGGCCATGGCGGTGGGTAGATGGTCCTCGTCACTCTTGAGTGTGTGACGTCCGATTTGTGCTCTGGATTGGGGTCGTCTGTGATGATGAAAGGCCGTGGCAGGACACTCCATGTCATCCAGATCAATGTAGCGTTTGAGCCGTTTTGGAGCGGGTGGTTCCAGAAATCGATAGCAGTCGTTGTCACCGGCGGAATGGTAATGGTTGTGGTCTGCACCACTCGGGAGATGGAAGATTTCGTGGTTATTTCTCCATCATCGTTTGTGGCAATCGTGGTCTCTGTCCAAGCAACCTCAAGGGATGTTGTCATTGGTGGGAAGGATACTGTGGTCGGTTCCGGAAGAATGAAGGGTGGCAGAATGAGTAGGCAAGGTGGATTACATTCGATGGTTGGGTCTTCCTCCGTGAAAATCCTAGGGTGCACATATAGTGTGCCTGGGGAGTCGCATGTACCTGGAGGACAGCCGTCGTCTTCAGAAAAGTCTTGGAGATCAAGAGCCCAATCTATTGTTCCTGCGAAGTTCAAACCTTTCCAAAGGCCTGCGCGGGACTTTTTTGTCTCTTCGGTCATATAAGAGGCCCATTCGGTTGCTGGTGGGCAAGCGGTCAGCCAGTGTAGACACCCTGAAATTTCGGGACGAACTGACAGTCATAAATGATAAAGTCAGCGTCTATATCATGATCATGCCAAGTTTGGCTTTCTGGCTTCTGCTTTATGATGCTGTTGATCTCGGCGTTGGATATATAGCCTCCTGTCTGAGTACACTTTCCTGGTTCCGCCGGAGAGCTCGTGTTGGATCCTAGAAAAGTGCACAATGAGCCTGAGCAGTTTGGGTCAGCCATTTTAAATGACCGCGCATAGCTTGAAATGCCAACGACGATCTTCGTCGTTGACACGCCGGCTTTCGTAATCATAGCAAGAGCATCCATGGTTTCAGTAAGGTTCACTGGTTCATTTTTGTTAGTAACGATCTGAAGACCTTAATGAGGGACCAAGACATTACCGTGGCTTCGCAGACAGTTTCCTCCTGGGCAGCCTTCCTGTGCATATTTGTTGCCTGCGTCCCATTGTCCATGCAAGTCATATGTCATGTAGACGATATAGTCGAGTGACTCGGACATGTTTGCAATGGGAAAAGGTCGAAGGTACCAATAAGATGCTGGTGCAGCGATGGATAGGGTCTTTCCCGCGTCTAGCTTGCTCCTGAGCATTTTCAACATGGCTAGGTAATTGTCACCATCTTCTTTCTGTCCGGGCGGGATCCCCGGAATATCGGGGGCCTTGTGTGAATTCGAGTTAGGAATGTGCAGATGACGGCTGTTAGAGTGACACTTACTCCCGGATATTCCCAATCAATGTCAACTCCATCCAGGCCCTGATTTCTGGCAAAGCTGGCCACATTATCAGTAAACGTCTCGCGACCTTCCGGGCTTACGGCCGTCCGCAGAATATTGTAAGTGGCAGGGTCGGTTGAATCACCCCAGCCACCAAAGGACAGGATGGTCTTAATACCCGAATCGCTCAAGCTCTTAAAGTCGTCCCATTGCTTGTAAGTGTCGTTGACACTAACACTCATGTCCGAGGCGATTTTCCCAAAGCCCCAGTGCACATGTGTGTACTTTAAGCTGGCGACGGCCTTGGCTCTCATGGTTAAGCACGGCCTGTCCATATTCCAAGATTCGTAGTAGCCGACAGAGATGAATGAAGCCGGAGCTGCGGCGTTGTTCTTGATCTCGCGGCCGCAGCTCGAGGCACAGCCATTGGAGCCAGGTGGTCCAGTACCCGGGTTGCCAAATGCACCAGTAGTAGGTACACAAAACTCTCCTGTGATACCACACTGGCCCCATATATTACAGCAGGCATTGAGAGGGCAGGGGTTCAGATCGCTGATATTGGTTCCAGAGGCTGGCGCTTTGGTCCCAGGCATTGTGGGTCCACATATGGCACCATTTTGGGCTGCAGGCAGCGGCGCGTGTCCCTCGCTTAAACAGATTCTCACTCCGATGCCTAGGTTGGCACAGCTGTCGAAGCCCCATACTTTGACCTTGTTGAAATCCTCAAGTTCGCTCGCGGTGAGGCCGTTGGCGGCGGCGATGGCGGCACAATAATCTCCTGATTGTGTTACGTACGAGGCACAGGTACCATTGGGCTCCGGCTGCGGACGGATGTCAGGAAGGTTCCCTGACGTCTGCTTCACTTTAGTGTTCTGGACAACAACACAAGGACTTGTGTGAGGAGGTTGGCACACTCACGCAGCAGACACGCTGCCCAACTGCTAGATTCGAGCAGAGATTTGGGTCCGGGTTGTATTTCTCAAAATCGGCTCCAGAAATGCCACAACGTTCAGCAAGGCTTCCACAGCTGTCTCCAGAGACAACGGTCTCTATTGTGCAGTCGGCTCGAATGACCAGACCATGGAAACCGGGAAGCCCTTGGCCACCCGGCAGCAAGCCTGGCAGCGCATGGCTTGGAGAATAGAGCCAGAGAGAGACTAAGGGCCACAGAATAGACTTCATGATGTATAGCAAAGTTCAAGGATATCTGACGCTTTCCCTTTCACATTGTGTCTCTGTATTTCCCACTCGAGCATCTTCATGCCGAGAGCGCGCCTATTTATAACCTGCCAAATGTTTTCTCAACACCGCAACCAAGGCCAAAAGGCAGGACCATACATCTTCAGCCGAGAATTGAACTGCTTATTGTTTGAGCCACATTTAAAGAGCATGACCAGCTCTGGAGTCTGTGTACCTTTAGAAACTACTGACAACTTAGCCGGCATGCTCAGTGGAGCACACCCTTTCAGTCCTTATCGGCTGTCGGCATATTAATTCATGAAAGCCATTAACAGAAGAAATATCAGTTGCACAATCGTCCTACCCAAGCCAGTAGGTTAAACCTCTCGTGATCTGTTCGAGTTTCACTTGCATGTGAATATCAACCATCGTGACTTGAGCCTGGGGTGACACGACGTATATTAGCTGCAAAGCAGCGAACATCCCATCACAATCACAGACAGATGTTTCAGTAAATGGTCACGTACGAAGGATCGTTGCCAAAGGAAGGAATCTCCATATTAAGTGCATGCTTGTGTGGGTGGTGATGTTGCTTGGTCGAAGGGGGAATCTTTGCTCACGCGAAGCTGGTGTAGAGCTCTGATTGGTTATTACTATCTGATAATATGACTTTGACCTTGCTTTCGATTTTGAGAGTATAATTATTGCTTCTCTAGCCCTGCTTCCAATCTAGGAATCCGAAGTGCCATCTATCCTCAACATCAATGGCGACAGCGGAAAGCAGTATGACTACGTGAAATTTATCACTCTTCAACTCAATCATTTTTGGTATCGTTATAGATGGAAAAGGGAACAATGCCGGTTCCCCATTGTTTTGTCTTCGTGCGTCGAAGTATCTACTGTTTGCTGCAAGTCGCTACTTTCTTCTTCCTCAGTATTTTCATCGCAACCTCGGGCGGCGAGACGGACGAAGGAATCAAGGAACGACATCGAGCCAATGCCAATCTCCTCGCTAGGGGACAGCTCACGTTGGACCTCTTCCCCCCGCTTTCTTACTTCCTTGCGACAACTGCACCGCAACCCATTCTGCGTCTCATTGAAATCACTGCCCGGTCTATTTCAA
The DNA here is from genome assembly GCA_037177825.1 of Diaporthe sp. P3_1W. NCBI lineage: Eukaryota > Fungi > Ascomycota > Sordariomycetes > Diaporthales > Diaporthaceae > Diaporthe > Diaporthe sp. P3_1W. The sequence continues at coordinate 384,022 of JBAFXB010000001.1, forward strand.
TATCAGCGACGCTACGCCGTCGGACACGCCATGCATATGCAAGACCGCAATCACACCGTTGGGTCTGGTGGTGGGCCGCATCAGCCATATCATGCGCCCTCCTCTACTTACAGCGCTGGCAAGAACCTCCACACCCTCTCGGAGCTTCAGCCGCGCTGGCCTCATGCCTTCTCGTCCTGTCGGCCATCAGTCTCGGAGAGGAGAGACACGCGCGAATCAGCTGGCTGCGTCAATTCTTGGCCGTCTTGGCGGGCATGTTTGGATGTAACAGCGCTGACTGGATCACCTGTTACACGTGCATCCTGGCACAAAATATGTCTTCACTCTCTTCACGGAGAGTATGCCCCAGGGGACGGCTGATAGTGTGGAGATTCATGCTAGCGGCCTTCGGTACCGTTTTCTTAGCCCTCCTGGTGCTCACTGTAGCTTACGGTCTGCTGTTCCCATTTTCGGAGATCGCAGCCGGTGGAAACCACAACCTGCGTTTCCTTGACGGACCTGTACGCCGTGCCCTAAGTCCAGAACCATCTCTGAGCCTCGACTCTCTGGGCCTGGCGCAGCACGCCAAGAATATCCCTCGCCATGCTATAGTACCGTTTTTGCCTGTCTCTCTTTACGTACCAAAGGCCGGGTTTCTCTGGGGCGACGCCAACTACGGTGCTTCGTCGTCCCACGTGCATGATAACGCGGACGAACTGCCTATGGAAGCTTATTTTTCAGACCCGCTTGCCAAACGTTACCCCTGGGCCTTCGAGCAGCCTGAGGCACCCGGTGATGAGGGGCTGGACGAACAGCAGCGCGCCTTCGTGCAAAGCCATCTATGGCCCAAGGCCCTTGTCTATCTCCGTAGCCGAATCGATCACCGGTACCTAGCGACGGCCGCTTTTATTGATACCATTGAAGAGCGCGACAGGCCGGCTGGTGATAGACACGAAGATCTGTTTCATCGGTTTCCCCTTGGTCTTAGCGTGGAGACATCCGCCGCCACTGTCTGGATACTGGACTATGACCCCTCATGCGACGCCGGCTTTCGGCTGTACAACCCCCACAAGAACTGTCACCTGGCGACAACTTTCCAGTCAAATAATATTGATCAAATGCATATCGACTACAACGATTCTATACACGTGGAGATGACAAGATCAATCCAGGCTTCGTGCACGCGTCTCGCCAGCAAGCCCGCTTCAACCCTTTGGGTTATTGAAGGCAGTATTTCGGGGATTAAGGATTGCAAGTCCATGTGGAACTGGCTTCTACCGCCCGTACAGGATGCGGTGAATACGCTGAGGCGAGGATGGAATATCCTTCGTGCCCATGTGTCTCTCTATAGATGGCAGAACAAGCACGGCCAGCAATTACAACTCTCGCCGTCGCCACTTGCTTTTACAAAGGTGCAACAGAAGTTTCAAATCTGGTCTGAACGGCTCATATTGTTTTGTTTCGTCACAGGATACAGTTGTTGCCTGTTGGTGGCTCAGAGAATTGGTTGCATGCGCAACCTTTCTGCGGACAGGAACTGTACTTTCGCGGCTTTGGTGTGTTATATCCATGTTTTAGTATACACCTTTTTTGGTGTCTCGAGGCCCTATGGGCCTGATGCGGCTTTGATCTTTGCTTTTCATGGATTATGCACCTTGTTGGATTTTTTATAGCGAGCTCATATGCATTGCCGGAAAGAACTCAATTGCTAAATAGTCACGGTGATATCAGATCCATGCTCCAAGCTGCAAGCTCGTGGATCCGCGCTAGGCACAGAATACCTCCTCAGCAGACACCGCAGCCTCCCAATCCCCTTCACTGGGCTCAGCGTAAGTCTCATACCATCCAAGCATCTCAACAACATTCTGAAACACATATGTACCAAACTGTCCCAGACACGCGACGTAGCGCCATGACCAGTCCCGCTTCTCATCTTCCTCTTCTGCCTTAGGCCGGCAGTACACAGCGTAGCAGGTTGTTTCACTCCCCTTGAGCCCGCATGCCCACCCGCCGGCAATCTCAAAATTCTCATCGAGCCATGAAGCATCATTCGCAATCTCTTGTGTCGTTCGAACCCGCTCACCGACCCTCTCCTCAGTCAGCATCTCGCCCGGGCCCCCGCCATCGCGAATCCACCCGTCGAACAAAACAGCCATTCCTCTTTCCTGGCGGTACTTGCGCCAGCCAGGGCCCTCGAGGCTATCGAAATGTTTCAGGATGATATCTAGGTCCGCAGGAAACTCCCAAGCAACTGTGGTATTGCCAGGAACAGCACCACATCGTTCGTTGAGACCGCGCATGATACCCCGCTTGTACGTCTCGCGCATCTCATCGCGCCAAGCATGGTCAAAGTGCACCGCGCCGCCGTTTAAGGCGAGCTGGGGCGCGATGTCGTCCCAATATGTCAGGACGTCCAAGGGTCTCGTGAGGGGTGGGCGCGTGCCGGGGCCGTGGGGATCGTAGCCAGGTCCAGATGGTGGCGGTGGGGCGCCGACGAGACTCAGGGTGAAGTCCAGGCGAGCTTCGTCAACCTCATCGATTGATTCGCAAAGATCCGGGTCGTCGGGTTCGACGGCCTCGATTTTGGGGATCATGGCAGAGAAGGCGCGGTGGTTTACGCTGCCGATGTGTTCGCGGTATGATGAGAGAGCATCGAAAACAACAGTGTCGGAAACTGACATTACGAAAATCGTGACAATTATTGAAGGAGTTTATGTTGTGGTGGGTGTATGTGTGACAATGGTAATGAATTTAAGGGATGTAAGACGGACTTCAGGAAAGTTTGGTGTGGGAAGCGTAGTGCAGCCTGTACAGACGAGAAAGCCCAAACTTGGACTTTAGCCTCCATGTCAACTTATGTTGTACACAGGTTACATAAGCACGTGTTACTGATTATATAACCTGTGTAACGATAGGTGCAAAGCAAACACATATCCCTGGAGTAAAATGAAAAGACGACTAAGAAATAAGCTGATCACAGGGGCCATTTTGTTCGATCTATTGCTAAGGTAAAGATGCGGTGAGTGAGCGTTTGTTCTTATGTCGCAAGATTAAATGCATGCGATAAGATTGTCCATAGGTGTGAAGCCTGACAGTTTTTTTTTTAATTAAAAAAGATGAATAATTAATACGAAATAAGCACACATCTTTCTTCTACAATATGAATGGCCCCAGCCCCTTGGCTAACTGATGCTGCCTTCCACCTCCATGTTCCCGTGCTGGAGCCTGGTTGGACAATGGAAAAGCAGGGCTCAGTTGCGGGTTCAGTCGCCAACTAGTTGTATTAATTTGAAAATGGTAAGCTAGAAATCGTAAAAATAAATCTTAATGTACTAGCCGATCAGGTTGGAGTTTCTGAGCCGGGTACTGTAACAATGTTCCGTGGTATCAGGCTGAAAGAAAGACATTCCCGGTAAGTCAGGCAAGGGGATGTTGCTACCAGCGTTTTTTTGGCGCTTGATGATCATACGACCCGCCTAGGAAGTGTATGAAACACTAGATGGGTTCTTTCGATATACAGTATCTATCCACATCAGCACTGCAGTCGCTACGATGTTGAACGGCACCAAAGTCTCGTATTGCCCAAGTGGAGCATCATCTGGCAAGACTATAAATTTTCATAGAAGTGTCGTAATCTGCCTGGGCTCCGTTGCATACAATGTAACACTGTGTGTGAGCTTTCAAAAGCTCGTCTCAGTGCTTCGGCGCGTAGATATTCATATATGCAATCAATCGTTCTATTTGAGCGCTAATAACTTCTGGATAACATAAGAGAAACAACTGCATGAATATCCCGATTGCCCTCTCTAAGATACAAAATGGAAATATAGAGCAACATTCTAGAAACCTTCTAATCCCCATGCAATAATCGCACATCGGCTGTCCCAGCTGCTAAAGCTGGACCTTGCTCAGCCTGACAAAACTTTGAGTCGGCTCGGTGGTGAGGATGGTCTTGTGCCCATAACTAGACAGCTCATCGGGGCACCTGGACAGCTCGAAATTCCACACGATGAGTGTTACCAGCATCCGGAGCTGCAGATACGCGAGCCTCTTCCCGAAGCAGCTCCTCGTGCCCAAGGAGAACGCCAGCTGCGGCCCAGAGGCGGCGTCGAACTCGTTCCCATCATTGACCAGCCAGCGCTCGGGCTTGAACACGCCGCTGTCCGTAGGATCCCAATCGTGCCTGGCCCTCCCTGACTTCTTGGCCTCCTGGCTGCTAGCGTGGCGCCTGGCCTCGTCAACCTCGAACACCGGCGCGTTCACGCTAGCACCGCCGGACGACATCGTAAGAAGGGTGCCTTTGGGGATCTTGTGGCCCAGAATCACAGTGTCCACCATCGTTTCCCTGTCGACGGTCTGGACAGTAGGTGCGCAGCGAAGTATCTCCTCTAACGCGGCCTCGAGGTACGGGATGCGGGATGAGGTAACTTCCTGTACGGTGGGGGGACGCCCTTCCGCCTTGGCCGCTGAGAACCCTGCCTGTAGGGCGGAACGAAGGCGTGTTTGGACCTGGGGGTTGTCCGCGAAGAATTTGACGGCCCAGGAGACAGTTGTGGACGTGGTATCGTGGCCAGCGATGACAAAGCCAAAGAGCTTGTCAGAGTCATAAAATTAGTGGTTTTCCTTAACGATTGGCCTGGCTAGGCACAGATATCTCGTGGTATGAGCAAGAAACGTTGGGACTCACCTCATCAAACATTGCCCTGGAAAAGTATTCCGGGGCGCGGCCCTCTTTATCCGCCAACGTAGTCTCTCTTCGGACCATGTGTTCCACTGCTGAGCGCACTGCACTCGGATCAGGATGAGCCTGGGCCCTTTCCACGGCGGCCTGGATCTCCTTGCGGATAGAGTTGTCCCTGATCTCTTTTGCCTTCACCAGCTTGGGCATTCTCATCAGCACAGGCCACTTCAGGTACGCGATAGGACTGGTCTGGACATCAGCAAAAGTCGAGGTTATAGTAATCGCTGCCTTTGTAACCTCATCCAGGTTCTGAGTGGGGAACTCGATGGCGTCGTCGACACCGCCGCTGCCCCTCAGATTCTCCCTGGTCTCCTGAGATGTGCGCTCAAAATACTCCAGCGTCGGCTGGATGGCACGGTGCTCAAAGCCCTGCCCGTACGTAAAGCCGTGAACGGCATCGAGTGCCGTGTTGTAGATGTCGGTTGCGGCCATGAATGGTCTGCCCTGTGCGATCTGAGCCTTCATGTCCCAAAGCCGCACGAGGTTCGACACGTGGTGGTAGACAACCGGGGCGGCGACGCCGTCAAGGAAGCCCGGGCTCATCAAGTCTTGCAACAGCCGTCTGTGGCTCTTCCAAACGGCATTCGTCTTCTCCACGATATGGTGGTTTGGAACGATGCCCTTGAAAAGATGGTGGACGGTATACGCCCTGTCAAACTCCTTGCCGCGCCGCATGAGAATGTCCTGTTCCTCGCGAAAGTCATTCAAGACCACCTTGGGCCGTCCCAGGGGCTCTGGGAAGATCTGGAAGATTGGCGAGTTGAGCTCTTTTGATTGCGCTGTGAGCCAGTCAAAGAATGTGACATCGCCTGATGCCATGTATTTGCCTATGCTCGTGAAGTCGCCCAGTATGGAGGTGACGGCGTTGGCGCGGTAAGGAATGCCAGGAATGGGTTTCGGGAGAGCCCATTGTCGAAATATGATAACCAAGAAAGTAAGAGCAGCGAGGAAGATGCCGAGAGATTTGAGGTCCCCCGGGTAAGATCGAGAGAGTTTCTGTATCTCAAGTGAGACGTCTACAGTAGACATGGTGGCTCTGAGTCCTGAAAGCAAGTGGCTTGAGGGTTATGATGGTGGTCTCGTGGACGGATTTCGATAGCGCAGTAGAAGAGAGTAAACTTTTGTGAGTTGAATTATTACATTTCGTGCCCTTCTCAGTAGCAGTCCAACTTTCGAATTAAATACTCAGGTGTTCTACCAGTGATTGCTTTTGTTTTCGGTTTTCGGTCCAGGCACTTTTCGGCCTTCCATCGTGCCCCCGCGTGCCCACGGGGCCAAAGACGCTACTATGCCACCGACGGTCCGTCCCGGCGGGAGGCTATGGAACCTTCTATCCGCTTTTAAAGCTTTCTAGGGTCGTATTTCGGTAGCTGCTATGAAGCAACATCCAGTGTGAGGTAGCTAATTTGTCAGTTGCATCGCACAAGTTGACTCGTGCCTGGACCAACATCCACTCGTCGGACCCCTGGTGCTCCGCACCCCGAAAACCGAACCTTAAAACCCCTTTCCGAGGGCCCCGGAGGTTCGACCGAAAACATTGTGCTCTCGGCTTTCGGTTCTCACATTTCGTCGTCACCCTGCGTACAAACAACTAGCTTCGAAATATCGTAGACGACCCGCTACTACTATGGCAGACCAGGGACTTTCCGGGTTGTCACCAAGATTGTCAAGGACTTGCAATTTGTGCAAGGAGAGAAAAGTTCGGTGTATAGGTACTCAACCCGAATGTGGAATCCGTTGCTCGCGAAAATGCTGACCGCATCAGTTGTGGCTGGGGCTTCGTCTTGCGCAAGCTGCACAGTAGGTTGACGAACCCCACTGGCAGTGACGACACTGCAAGCATTCATTCTATTTTCGGGACTCACCATGTTTGTAGAAACGCAAAGTGCCATGCCATTTCTCAAAAACGAGGCGGGCGGTCAGACCGACTCAACCAGTCACGCCTGAGGGGTCAACTGGGCCAAGAATCGATGCCGCCCAACCCAGTAAGGAACACGTCTGCCATGAGTACCACCACCTTTTAGGTTTCTAAAAACGTTAGCTTCCACTGCAGCCGAGCATTTGAAATCATGTCCTTCATCCGGTCTGTTCATCGACCAGACCTTGCAGGATCCATCGATTGCAGGCGTGCATCCGGTGTGCGATGCTCAGAGTATATTCAAGGTGGGTGACAAACTCAAAGGTAAACTCAAGGGGGCGACTCTAGGCTGACAAATATCCAGGTCCATGGTCATCAATGTGAGCATTGAGTCACTCATTTGACAACGAGGGCAGGCCCCTTCAACACGTTAGCCAAATTAAACAGGTGCAGTGATTGTTACTGACCGCCTTGTAGTGTCAAGCTCCAATCTGGCCTACTTCTCCGAGCCTCACATTCGCCTCCTCTCCCAGCGTTTAGGACACAACAAACTGCTTGACCTGATCAGAAACATATCGAGCGTCGTCACTGAAAAGCTGAGTCGCTGGAAAGAGGACACGACTTCGTCAGTCAGGGCTGAAAGAGCATCCACCCCAGCAATTGGAGTCTCAGAAGCCGTCTTGAGGTCGTACGTCAAATCGTACTTTGAGCATGTACACCCTTTGTACCCTTTTCTGGACAGGCAAACTTTCGATGCCAGTTTCAAGAATGTTGAGACAAGGGATACGACGCCCGCTTTTCGTGCCCTCTATCACTGTGTGCTGGCACTCGGATGTCAATACCTCGCGGGTAATGTTTCCTTTACATTAGGCAAAGGTGAAGCTTGGAGTTATTTCAAGATTTCTCTTGACCTCCTTCAGGAGGTGATATTCCCACCAGGGGCTCTGGTGAACCTACAGGTATGTCGCACCCTTCAAGGCTAGTCAAAGACGTCCGACTGACACTTATTTATCCTGGAGGCAATCACTGCTATGGTAAGTGCCAGGTGATATTACTCACTATGTAAACAAGATTGAGGGGCTAAATCAGAAATACGTTTCCCAGGCAATCTTCAGCTCCAACGTAGCGACGCTTTCAATAGGGGACTTTCTGATCTCAGAAGCTTCAAGAATGGCTCACACATTGGGCTACCATCGCCGTGTGATGAACAACAAAGAGGATGAAGCGGCTTGCCACAGGATATTCTGGGTGATATATCTCCTCGAAAAGTGCGCCACGTTCCTCAACGGCGTGAACTCAGTAGGTTATCCTCCTATGCATTCCTAGCTTCATGCCAGTTTACCATCCACGGTCACTAATATAGCAGGAATTCAGTCAATTTCTGACCACGACGTTGGCTGTCCCATCATCCCACCACAAGAAGAGCATCTCAAATGTGACTTTGAGAAGTTCGTCTTCGCCCTCAGACTGGGTCGGATATTCTCTCGGGCTTATGAAAGTCTGTTTTCTGTTTCCGCGAATTTGAACTCGATTGACCAGTACGAGTTGAAGATCGACGCCATGAAATCGGAAGTCGAGACTTGGAGACGCTCAATACCAGCAGAATATAGGCCCGGCTTGCCATTCAGTGGGGCTAGGATGGCCGAAGGCTGTCTCAGGTTGCACTATTGCTACCATGCTCTATCAATTGCCCTGGGTAGGCTGGATTTATACACAGGCAGAAAGGCAACCAAGACCGATGCACGCGGAGCCAGGATGAGAGCGGCGGAGAACGAACTGATGGAGAGCGCGAGGGCGGTTGCCCGTCTTACTATTTGCATTGACATACGTCCATACACGCCGCTGTGGTAAGCAGATGAAGATGATTTGTGCGGGGGCTTGTGAGCTCCACAAGGTCCTCAAACAAAGCGCTAACTGAAGTTTAGGTTATTAGCTTCTTGTCCACTCTCAGCAATGTTTGTTCTATTCGACATGGTCATCCATAAGCCCTCCCACCCAGAGACGGAAACCAACCTCGCTCTGCTGGACACCGTGGTGGGATATTTCAGCCGCTTTGACTACGCGACAGCGGGCTCGATCCCTTGCGGCCTCTTCTCTGGCTTTTCTCACATAGCGAACCAGTTTGTGCGTGACCAATGGCAAAGAGCTGCTCCAGCAGCACAAGAATCAGAAATACAGGACATAACACAAGGATCGCAAGGCTACGATTTTGCTAGTCGATGTACGTACTTCGCAGGCTCATTTGCTTTGTTCAGCCTAAGTGGAGAGACTACCTGAACACTACGCTGATTTCTAGATGGTCAATAATTAGCAGACGATACAGCAAATAACGAAAATTCGTTCTCACGGGAAATTCCACCTGGAACCGAACCGCCCTCGTACTCATTACTGGAGGAAGATCCAGCACTTGACGCCCAGTTGTTTGCTGGGGCTGACTTCTCGAATCTCTTTGAAGTCAACTTTCCTGGATTTGGACGACTATGAAGTTGAGTGGGTGGAGGGGGGGGGGGGGGTCGAGTATGTATGACCACGGGAAACGCGAGATCACCGGAACGTTTGATCAGTTTCACTGATTCCATTACAAGTGTCACGATGATAACCAAAATGTCATTTTGTGAGCTGCGAAAGATAGGGTGGCCTGCCAGACAGCCTGTCCACCTCATAGACTGCCTTACTTCCTGACCCACACCGTCTGGGGATTGCACCATCCTTTGAGACCAGCCAGCCCAGACTCGACGCCGATGCCACTCTCCTTGTGACCGCCAAACGAGGCCTGCGGGCCGACCTCGAAATGAGTGTTGACCCAGACGGTTCCGGCCTCCAGACGGCGCGTCAGGCGTTCGGCCCGCTGCACGTCCTTGCTCCAGACGGAGCCACCCAGCCCCATCAGGGAAGCGTTGGCACGGCGGATGACATCATCCTCATCCGACCACTTCAGGAGCGGCACAATGGGCCCGAACTGCTCGTCGGCAACCAGGCGAGAGTTCTCCGGGGGGTTGTCCACCACGGTGGTCGGCAGGTAAAAGCCGCCGCCCTTCTTGGGCGCCGGGGGCTCGCCGCCGAGGACGACGTTCCACCCCTCCTTGGAGATGTTGCTGTACAGGTCCAGCAGCTTGGCGTACTGCATGCTGTTCTGCGTCGGCCCGAGGACGGCCTCGGCGTCCGCGGGGCCTCCGCTTTTGAGGGTCTTGACGAAGTCCACGAAGGCTGCGAGAAAAGCATCGTAGATGTCCTCGTGCACGTACACGCGCTTGATGCAGAGGCAGACCTGGCCGGTGTTCATGAGAGCTATGGATGCAATCTGTTCAGGTATTGCGAGTTAACATGAGGGCTAAGATGGTCGATGTTGTAGGGATTTTGCATACCTTGGGCACAACAGCTGCGATATCGACGTCGGGACACACGATGGCGGCATCATTGCCTCCCAGTTCGAGGCTCACACGCTTCAGGGTCGGAGCACAGGCCGCGGCCACCCTTTTACCGCTGGCCACAGATCCTGTGAAACTGATTTTCGCGACATCCGGGTGTGCTGTGAACATCGGGCCTAGATCCTCCTCGCCGCTGAGGACCTGGAAGACGCCCTTGGGGAAGATCTTCGCGCCGACCTCTCCCACCTTGAGCGCAGTGTAGGGGCTGAAGGGCGAGGGCTTCCAGATGAAGGTATTTCCGACCAGGAGCGCGGCGACCAGCTTGACGACACCAAGCAGCATCGGGAAGTTCCACGGCACGATGCCAACGCCGACGCCAAGGGGAACGTGACGTATCACAACGCTCAACTTCAAATTCCAACGCATTGAGAGGTTAGTCAGAGTTATGTGAGGGATTGAGGGGTGCTGCGAAGTATAAAGGCGCAGGAAGTCGACAATAAAGGCCCGTAAAGACATACCTCGTCCGTGTCTTCGATCGTCTCCTCAGTCAAGCGGTGCCTCTTGATGGTGTCCCGGATCTGGTGGATCAGGAAAAGAAACTCCATGCCTGCCGACTGTAGTGGCTTGCCAGTCTCTTTCCCGAGCAGTGGGGCGAAACCCTCCTGGTTTGCCTCAATCGCGTCTGCGAATTTGGCAAGATAAGCCGCCCGGTCATCCTGAGAGAGGGCGCTCCACGATGGGAACGCAGCTTTGGCCGCGGCCACGGCACGGTCGACGTCCTCCTGCGTGGAGACGGGCACCTCGGCAAGCTGCTCCTCGTTGCTGGGGTTGACCGCGCGGGTGGTCTTCGCCGTGGCGCTGAGCTCGTTGTCGATCACATTGCGGAATGTCTGGCGCCGGGGTTAGAACAAGATCCACGACCCTGCTGCATGCACGAGTCTGACATACCTCGAAATCACCGAGCTTGTAGTCGGTTGGTTGCGCCATTGTCAGGAAGTATTGGGCCAATGAAAAAAATGTTAAGCTGTCAGATCAAAGAGAACTCAATTTGCAGCGAAGAAGGAAAGATAAAACTGAAGGAGGGCAAGCCGGCAACTTGATTCACTATGAGGGGTTGCGACGATCACAAGCTCAGATCAAACAAACCCCGCCAACAACCAACATGCATGGAATACTGGGCCTCTGCGCTACACCAGCACAGGCGAGGCAGGTAAATAATCCCGGGGTGTCTTACCAGGGGGCGCATGGGTCCTACGCGCCTCCCGGCCGGGGTAAGTAGGACAAGTCGGGTAATAAGCACAGGTCGGGTACCGTAATAAGCGTGCCTGTGCGATGGGTCTGTTCCCAATAGTGCCACTTTCCGGGGCCCAGACGCAGCACTCACATCCCAAGCAAGAGCGGCCGCCTCTTGGAATTGCAGGACAAGCGAAGGACGACGTTTCTTATTGGCTGGGAAAATATCGCTTCTTTGTTCCACAGTAGCTACTGTAAACGGCCCCAACGGCCGCCCAAACCTTGCACGTGCATGAAGAGCGACCAGGCCCCCAGCTCCTGCCGCTTGGCAGCAATACCTGTTTCCAATACGCCTGTACGCCTGTGCGCTTGCCCGGATACAGGTACGGGTCCCAGATACTGTAGTGTTTCTGAGCTAGGCTGCACCAAGCTCTTTTGTTCTGGCATACTTCGCATTTGTGGTTGGGCTGGTTGGCACTAGGCTTTAGTCCCCGTCGGCCAATAGTAATGAGATCGGAGATTCGCACCGGCTGTTTTGGCGGCTGCACCGGGCACGGACCACCGCACGGACCACCCTCACCCTACCCTTTGCAACTATAACTCTTAACAGCTTATATAACCTTTTTCATTATAAAATTTAATATAATTATTAAGTATTAATATTATTTTAAATTAATAAAATATTTATTAAAATTAATTAAATATTAAATAAAGTTTAAATATTTAATATAAATTTTTTAATATATTTTTAATATTATATTTTTTAAATTTTTTTAATTTTAAAATATAATAATAATAATAATAAAATTAATAAAAATAATTTAAAAATAAATTATAATAAAAAATTAATTATATATTAATTTATTAAAAATAAAAATAAAGATAATTTATTTTTATATTTTATATTTAATATATTTATTTAAATATTAAAAATATTTTTTTTAATTTTATTTTTTATTTTATATTTATAATATATTTAAGTTTAAATAATTTAAAATTATATTTCTTATTTTAATATTAAAAAGATATTTAATTATTTAAAATTTAATCTTTTTAATATTATATTTATAATATAATTTTAAAATTATTTTAATTTAAATATTATTATAAATTAATTATTATTAAATATAATAAAATTAATAATAAGTTTATTTTTAAAAATTATTTAATATTATTAAGATTATTTAAAAGTAAAGTATTTGTTATATGTTAGAGCTGAGAGTGGTCCGTGCGGTGGTCCGTGCCCGGTGCAGCCGCCAAAACAGCCGGTGCGAATCTCCGATCTCATAGTAATAAGCATCCATGCCCGAGCTAGTCCCAACTGCATGTCACTTTTTTTTGTTATACAGCATTGAGCAGGCACTCGACTCTTTCTGTGCAGTGTGAACGCTATCATTTTGCACTCGATTTGGAGTCCATGTTTGAACCAACACGCAGAGATGAAGAATTGTGGCTAGCCAGGGTAATGAATTGCCTACCAGTGCGTGTTGCGGGTAAGCTTGAGCAGTTGGGCCTGGCTGACGCCCGTTCCCATGGCAGCCTCCGTGTCCTCGTTTCGCTTCACTACAAATTTATGTATGCTACTACCCAGCACAGGGATAATAACCAGTGCAAACGATCCCAGTGCACCTTGCGTGGGTCTAGTTTTCCCATCTTTGCCGTGCTTGGTCACCAAGAGGCGGCTCGGAATACTTGGCGAACATAGGGGTCCGCCCTCACGCAGGACACGCAAGACTGATGGCGTAGCTGAAAATAGAACATTAGTGCCAACGATCAGTGGTAACTGGCTGGGCCGAAATTCTCATGAGTTATGTGTCTGAGAATCGTCGGGATTTCCAAGTTGAGGTGATGATGGAAATCGCCTAGGCTGTAGGGCTTCGATTTTCTTGCGTATCAATATATACTATAAGCGTGCGCTGCAGATTGGGATACTGTCGACAGAGGATAGGCGGGGCAGTAGACTGCAACTGGCGCTGTGTGACGAGTGACTTATACTGTGACAGTGGGACTGCAGAACTGCGGACCCTCTATACTTATTTAAGCGATTATTCAATGTTGATCAGTGCCGCAAATGGTGGCCAACAACTCTGCCTCAATGGCTAGTGCCTTGCAGTTGGCCGGTCGCAATAGCTGTCTTGGAAAGACTGTTGGCAAGTACAGTCAGTCATCTGCGGGGGTTGTTGCCTGACAGCCTGTGACTGAGTGTGCTGCGACGCCTACAGCGGCGCAGTAGCTTCGAGGTTTCCTCTGTCTACTCACTGGCACTTATCTCATCCAATGGGCGATACAGAGTGAGACCTATTCGGAAATCCTCTCCCTCATTGGCACTCCCCAGAGAGAACCACCTCGGCTGCATATAACCTCCGCGTTCCCAAGACTTCCGTGCGACCTCGTCGCACTGGCGCTGAGTCTTGATCTGACCCGAGGCTTGTTTGATTGAACTTCTACCCAATCGCATTCACTCCGATTCTGTCCCGCGTGGTCGCTAACAACATGTCTGGCAAACCGTCCATGCCAGTGACGGCTACCCAGAAAGATAACATTGCCCAAGTCTTGAGCCAGGTTGCAGCCGATGGCAGCAAGTTCATGAATGGCGATGATGAGGCGCGAGAGAGACTCGTCACGAGCGCTCGGGAGCTTGTGGCCATGGCCGAGACTCCGGTAGAGTCGCTCTTGTGGAACATCTGGGCACTGGTACGGGGTCTACTATACGTGGATACTATGAACATGCTGACCAAAGTGAACCCAGCCAACCCGTACCGTTGCCGCACGCATTGCCGTGGACCTGAAGATCTTCGAAACGGCAGTCATGGACGGTGGCCAGCAGACCGACACCGAGCTGGCCGCTCCTGTAGGAGCGTCGCCGACGTTGGTAAAGCGTATCGCGTGCACCTGCGTCTCGATGCACATGCTTGACGAGAAAGGGCCGGGGCTCTACGTGCCCAACAGCCTGACAAACCTCCTGGCTCGCCCGGAATACGCCGCGGGCATCGTCTTCTGGTGTGATATCCTTCCAAGATAAATACTGCACCTCACGGCTGACCTATTGCTGAAGTTTCGACTGCTCTCATCTGTCGTTCTCGCACATGCCCGCGTATCTGAGGAGCGCCAGCTTCAAGAACCCAGAGAATCCCGAGGACGGGCCGTTCCAGTACGCCAACAATTGTGGTCATGCCTTTAGCTGGCTGAGCGAGAACCCGGAGGTGTTCCAGGCGTTCCACAAATACGTGCACGCGCTGCGGATCCACCGCCCAAGCTGGACAGATATGTACCCCGTGCAGGAGCGCCTGGTCGATGGGCTAAGAGCCGAAGGTGACGCGTTGGCTTTCGTTGACATCGGCGGCGGCACGGGCCAGATCTTGCAGGACTTCCGAGCCAGCGTGCCGCAGTACACGGGAAGGCTCGTGCTGCAGGAGCTAGCCGCGGTCGTGGCGGCGGCGGAGGGGACGGGGGTGGGCGGCAAGGACTCGGGCATCGAGCTGCAGGTGCACGACTTCTTTACGCCGCAGCCGGTCAAAGGCGCGCGCGCCTACTTCATGCGCTCCGTGCTGCACGACTGGCCGGACAAGCAGTGCGGGACGATCCTTGGGCACCTCAGGGATGCCATGGAGCCAGGATACTCGAAGATCCTCATAAGCGACTGTGTAGGTGCCTCGAAATCCCCATGCAATTCTCGCTAACCTTCACTCGCAGGTGCTCGCAGACGAGAAAGCCGCTTGGCAACACCTGTCTCTCGACCTGACCATGATGGCACAAGTCTCCTCGCAGGAGCGTACCGAGCAGGAGTGGCGTGAGCTTATCGAGAGCTGTGGATTGAAGGTCGCCGATATCTACAATCAAGGCCAGGGAAACGAAGGCTTAATTGAGGTTGTGCTTGAGTAGGCAGAATTATGCTGCTTACAGGCATGACTTTGCGGACAACAGATGTGACGTCTTGCTTTCGCATTTCATTCGTCGCCGACTATATCTTTAGCCGCACGTGCAGGAGGCGGCTTGACCGTTTTGGGAATGTTAAGCGTCCCGCTGCAGGAGATGGCGGATAACATACTATATCGGGGCAATGAGACGAGCTTGACAGCTTCTTGATTTATGATGTGGTCAGAGGGTGGGACACAACCTGAACATAGCCCTGGAATGTTGAGCTTCATTTATATATAAGTATGTAGATGGTGAGACTCCCGGGTTGTTTGAGGAAACTCAATTTCAATGACCAGCTAGATTGGAACATCAATAATTATGCTCTCTGTCAAGGTCTTACTTTTTGGAACCGCAATCTTGTGTCTTGTGCACCCTTTGCTGGTGTATCTTTGGGATTCAAAGAAGCTGCGTCGTTTCCAGAACCAGAACAAGTTCTCTGGCATCACCAGCCTCGGCTACATCTACGAACGCTGCCGTGGCATCCGTTCCCGTAACCTCCATCTTGTCCACCAACAGCATAGTATTGTTCGCATTGGGCCAAATTCCCTCTCCTTCTCATCCCCAGATGCGATACGCTCCATCTATGGACACGCGACGCCATGCAGCAAAGGCGACATGTACGACTTGACCAGGGGAGGACATGCGAGTCTCCTCGATGTGGTCGACAGGAACGAGCACGCTCGCAAACGCCGTCTCTTATCCAACGCCTTTGCAACGCGCAACTTGCAGCACTGGGAGTTCAAGATTGCCGACAAGGTCCGAAGGCTCTTGGCCCAGTTCGATGCCGCCTGTGGGGAGTGTGGCAAGGGCCGAATCGACTTCCGCAGGTGGACGAATCTGTTCACCGTTGACGCCATCGCTGACATAGCTGCTAGCTATCGTACGGGCTGCCTTGAACAAGGAGATGACTCTATCACATTTCCAAGCGCCGATGGATACAATATGACCTGCCAATACATCGAATACCTCCACGCACCCCGCCGCTTGAATTCGATGGTGGTCTGGTGCGGCTCTTGGTTCCCACACCTTCGTCGAACCTTGGAACTGCTTCCTAGGCTGCGATCTCAATGGAAGAAAGGCCTCCTATTCGACGGGCTGGCGAGTCACCTCATCAACCAGCGCGTTCAGCGACAAGTAGCTGGGGAGGAACTTGATGATTTGGTGGGTAGTCTGCTTCGAGATAAGCAAGGTCTCCCACGTAGTTTCGACATCGGCGAGGTCACTGCAGAGATGATCCTTTTCAGTGAGTGTCCCCCACACAGACCTGGCCAGCCATATTGAGTCTAGATGAACTTCGTTCAGACTAACATCTCTATCAGTGGACGCCGGCTCAGATACGACCGCAATCGCCTTGACACACGTCATGTACTATCTCCTCCGAAACCCCAAAGCCTTGTCACGTCTTCGGCAAGAAATAGAACAGGCTGTCGCGAAAGAAGTTGTCATCGCCCCCGACTCGGCCATCAGAAACCTCCCCTACCTCCGCGCGTGCCTCGACGAGTCGCTCAGGCTCTCGCCACCCGTCGCATTCGGGCTGAACCGCAAGACCCCGGAGGCGGGCATGTACATTGACGGCCACTGGATCGCGGGCGGCACCACAGTGGCCGTCCCTGGCTATACTGCGCATCGCAACCCGGATATCTTTGATGAGCCCGAGGAGTTCCGGCCGGAGCGATGGCTCGGCGACGGCGCCAAGAGGGCCCAGGTGTCATTTATCCCCTTCAGCACTGGTGGAAGAGGCTGTATTGGCCGCAACATTAGCTACATGGAGCAGAGCATTCTCGTGGCGACACTGGTTCGACGGTATGATTTCGAGCTGCCGAGTCCTGATTGGCAGCTGCAGTGGGAGGAGGCTTTCAATCTTTGGCCTGGGCCGATGCCACTGTCGATTCGACGGAGGGTTCCCGGCTGCGTCCAGTAGGGCTTTGGATATTGTCAGCAGGTCATCTGTGTCATCGTCGAATACACAGGACGCTTAGCGTTTAGGTATTCGCATACGCGGACAGCAATCTTTCACCTGAGGCAGGAGATGTGGTGCAAGCCACGTATGCCTGACTAGGCTCTTAACGAAAACAAGCAACCGCCAAGATTGAATATTGTTAAATATCAACTCTTATTTTCCTAGAAACATCTTATGGTCTACTAATGTGACCTTGAAACCCCTGACGAACTCTTCCATCAACCCTTCTCCCGAAGTGCATGTGCCTGCAGCTGCTTGACGCGACTTCTCGTGTGAAAGCCGAGCTGTCGCTCAAAGTCCTCCAAAAAGTTCCACACTCGTGCCTTGAGAGCTGGAGACCTGACATACTTGCCCGCTGCAGTTGTATCAGCATGTCTGAAATCTCAGTAACTCAGAACATTGCGGGCGTGACTTGCCGTAGAACATGGGGTTGACGGCGACGGCGCGGACACCCTCGGACATGTGTCGTGACAAGCATATTGATGCGATGGACAGGGCATGAGACTCGATTTTCTCACGAAGATTTACATCTTCGGGACCCAGCGGCCTGTCGTCATCATGCTCTCCTGGGCTTCTGACTTGCATTTCGAGCTCGAGAAGCAGAATTTTCGCCATATGATAATAGAGCATAGCGGCCGCTAGAAGGAGTCTATAGCGTCAGTGATGCCTGGAAGAGCGCGGAGAGCTTAAGGCTGACCTGTGGAAGAGGCATGGAACCATGTTTCCGTTAGTCCGTCGTCTGATTCCCCTTCGACAAGGACTCCGTGTGCTGTCGGGGGAAGATCGCACCACCACTGATCGATGGCGGATGAAACATCGTGTGCTCCTAGAGCTGATGGCTGTGGATCGACTGTGCCCGTCGAGGCGAACCTGACCTGAACTGTACGTGCAAGGAGCCATACTATTTTGTTTCCCAGACTATCCTCGGACTTGCCAAGCCTATCGACAGCGGCTTCCCACTCTCTTGGATGAATGAGTGTTTGAGTCTCGTTCTCGATAGCCATAGCTACATCCTGTCTTGCGAAGATCCAGAAGCTTGCCCTCTCGATATCAGTGCCCCCTTTCATAGCGTTATAGGTCTGAATAAGGGTGCGTGCACCAAGCATGTGCTTTTTGTATTCGGTCCCTGGGTTTGCCATCAACTCATAGCTGCAGAGGAAAATCGCAGCAGCCAGAGTTGCGTCGCGGCTCGTGTCCGACCGGTCGAGGTCCCGCATCAGCAGCCTGAGACTTGTACCGTAGTGGTCGGCGGCGACAGGCTCCCACAAGTACCTCTCTTTCACCAGGCTCATTTGCTTGGCTGAGAGGGCACATATAGAATGAAGCAGCAGCTCAGATGACAATGCGAGTCGCACGACGTGGCGCTGATACGTGAGGGTGTCATCGCACACATCCATCCATATACCGATGCAATCCTGATACATTTGGACCAAGTCGATACACTGCTTCGACAAACGATGCTGGTGAGTAGAGGTGGGCGGTGGTGGTTGCGGCTGGTTGGAGGCATCGAGTTGGACCCTCTGAACCACATCGTTGGTCGATTCTGGCTCATAGCCTGGGACTTGCGACGCATTCACATGACGGGCAGCTCCTGACGAAGGTCTTCGAGGCTGAGAGAGTGAGGACTGAGCATCGTGGACTATGAAATCTGCCTGGCGGCATTCGATGCCTCTTCGATCGCAGTGACTACAAGCTGGTTTCTTCTCGTCGCACTTGATCCGACGAGCACGACAGCTCAAGCTGCTCGAGTCGTCAGTGATTAAAATCAGACTCAAAGATGCAAGACTACCTACCAGCCTGCGGCCAAGTTGTAGTGGGCGTCGTTTGATTAACGGTCGATACTGAAGCCGGAGATGAGTACCTACCTGTTCTTCGGCGTCTCCCTGCCATGGAATTTGGTTTTGCTCCTCCACGAAATTTACATCCGCGAAAATATGTCACTCGTCGGCGCCAGGGAGAATGACTGCCTCTTGTGTGGATTGTTTGAAGCACGAACACGGGCCAGAAAATGCTCCAAAGTGGTAAGTTTCACGGTATCTGTAGTGCGTCGACTGCTCGGAATCGCACCGTGTCGTCAAACGGGCCTTCAATTCCCCGCGCTGGCTTAGCTAAGTTAGGTGGACAGCTGGACAGCCCATGGCATTTAAAACCGGCCCACCCCTACAAATACTATGTAAACAAGGATTTTTGTCCATACATGTTGACATAACTAAAAGGAGTACCGATTGCTTTCTCTGTCTCTATCTCTCTCCCCCCCTCTCTCGCGCGCGCTCTTTCTACCTCAATCTCCAAACAAATTCTCTTCGTTGATGGTCCCATGTGTACCGCACAGCATTTACATAGGCTCAAATATTATTCTTTCTTCTTGAAAGACCTGGTGCTTCTAAGGATGTCTGAATTGATGACGTGCGTAAGAGGAGTGGTGCTTAAGTGGGTATGTTGACTTAGCGCTGGCCATGGCTTGTCCCTTGAACGGGGCCAGTCTGCCTCTACCTGTCACTTGGTTGAATGCTTTCTTCGAGTTAAAGAAGCTGATTGTGAGAAACACTGGCTTGACATGTGCCACTTCACCAAGTAATCTCTGCTGGGGATCAATTATGATAGTATGGGATTTACGAGCCCGCGGTTGCGCCACTCAGGACTCAAATCTAGCAGTAGTCACAAGCAGCCCAGCGATCGGCCTAATCAATGACCCGCCGGAGAGCCAAATCTTGATCGTTCCTCTGACAGTGACAGTGAGGCTTTATTTTTTCCATCAAATGTTCAGCCTGGCCTGCGCAGATATTGGCTTTGCGCGGACCTTCAGCGGGTTCTTGATCCACAGTGCGAACGACTTCTGGGCGTCCCAGTTGCGGCTCTCATCGCAGAGATCGAAATCGAACCTGAATATGAGTGTGGCCAGAATGAGTCTCATCTCGTGCATGGCCATGTTCTGCCCGAGGCAGTTACGGGGCCCAAACCCGAAAGGTTGGTGAGCGTCGAGGGCGTCTCCAGCGTACACGGGATCGGACTTTAGCCAACGTTCAGGTGCAAATGTACTGGCGTTTGTGAAGTTGGCATCGGACTGATATGTCGACCAGTGATGAACCGATACGCGTGTCTCTGGTGGAACCCACTTGCCGAGAATGACTTGCCCCCCTTCCATTACCACTCGTGGGCTACCGATTGGAACAGGGGGGTATATGCGAAGTGCTTCCTTGAGGCCTATTGGTTACAATCAATAACGTATCTGCAACGGCTATGATATACTGCACCTGAGCCTTGGATTGCACTTACAAGCATTCATGTATTTCAAGTCGGCAAGATTCTCAAAGGTCAGGTCGTCGAGTTTCGTGAAGCTTCCCCGAATTTCATCGACTAGAGTCCTCATCTTCTCGGGGTGCGTAAGTAGATTGTAGGTACAACCACTCAACAGGGTAGCTGTGAAAAATGGACTTGATTAGGAATCCCATCGCTCTTGGCTCGGGAAGTCCAAAGTTTTTCACTCACCCGTTGTCTCCGAGCCAGCAAGCATGAACAGCTCGGAGTTGGAGTGCATCTCTTCGAGGGTCAACTCTTTTCCCTCTTTGGCTGATAATACAAGGTTCCAGACATCAGGCTGCGTGGACCCATTTTGCAGACGTCGGTTGACACGCTCCTCCGAGTGCCTACAATGCGTCACACGCTGCTCTGTGACGGACTTCGGCTCGAACCGAGTAAAAATAGCGTTGAGGATGGGGTAGTAGTTGATAATAGAGGCAATAGGAAGCATCTTGAGGGACTCAAAGATCGATTTGACCCATGGACTGTACTCGTTCCTAGCCAGCAGGCCAAGGGGCTCTCCGAAGCAGAGCTCTGCCATGACATCGAATGTTGCGAAGTTAAGCAGTTGGGTCATCTCCACAGGCTTTTGGCCGTCTTCGCCAACCTCTGATATCTTGTACATCAAGAGATCCACGTATTTCCGGAAAAGAGGCTCCTGCTGCTTCAATGCACGTTCCGAGAAGGCCGGCGAGAATAGGTGGCGTACCCGCGCGTGGTCCTTAGTATTCGCGGTGAGCATGCTAGGGACGCCTACGTCGCAACATTAGTGTGAGATAGGTTGAGGATATTCAAGATCCCACGAGCTCACCGTTGATAGGCTGAACCGAGAATTCTTGCGCCTTCTCCGTCACCTTCGGTCCGTGAATATCATGCCAAGCTTGCCCGGTCGCAAAGCTCAGATCAGTGGGACCAAAGCGAAGGACTGGCCCATATTGGTCGTGAAGCTTCTTCATCCATTGCACGTCGTCGCCCGAGAGTGCCACAAGCCAGTATGGTATGCGGGTGATGGCACAGATCTTTGGACCGGGCACGTCAGCCAAGGGGTGGAATGTGACAGAGTAGATAGCACTGGCGAGTAGATAGGCGCCTAACGAGCCAACCACGGCAAGGATAATGTTCAACATGTTACCTATCGAGGCACTGCAGAAGCGAGACTACAGTGTCAATGACGGGTGTGTCTCAATTAGAGGTGCGGAGTCCTCCACTTGGGTAAAGCAAAGCGCCTGTCTGAGTGTGAGAAACGAGGGTTGGGCTTGAAGAAGAGATGAAAAACTACCGACTCCTGAGTGGTCCGCCGGCAAGTCAGCAGCTATGGCCTAGCATCGCCATAAGGTTGGAAAATGTGGAGCGGAAAAGCTAACCAGCCAGATTGCTACGTAATAATAGGAGGAATTGTCTTACGAACACCTCAACTCCACCAGGGCATTCCTCCCTACCCCACAACGACCCGACGGGCTTTACGTAGCAGCCTAGGTAGTGGAACTGCCAGACTGCCCAAGGTAACGTGGCCTGCATGGGGCTGAAACCATGTCCTTGGGTTGCTGTCAAATCAAGCTACCAAGTAGGCCAATCGATTGAGCGTTCACATATGTAGAGCAGTCTGATATCTGCGCAAATTCAACACAGTGCCGCGATTTCTATTGATCAGGCGAAGACGTAAGCTCCAAGAAAGCCATGGAAACGCTCTCTGTTGGCGTATTGATGTTACTCAGACACTTTGTGGTCATACACTAGTCGCGGCGCAGAATCCTTGTGCGTGGTGTTCTAGCGACAGTGAAATTGCAGGCCCACACACCCTACTATAAGAAATCTGCAATTTTAAAAGGGCTGCTTAAAATACATTAAAATATAAAAAGAACCAACACCGCATTTTAACCAACAAAAGCCGCCATCCTTCAGGTCTGACATGGCCGACACGACCATCATGGGCTGAGCCAGGCTGATAATGCAGCTAGCAGTGTTCGAGCTTCAAGGTACTTCTTCAAAATTCAAGGCACCTAACTACTTGCGCAGAGTTAGGGTGCATCTGATAACAGGGCTTCAGTGCCCTCCACCAGGGCTGGTCTCAGTACAAAAGACACCTTGTCTCTCCATCATCCAACTTGAGCAGTCTTCTATTTCACCCACATCAGTCTTGCCGCCTTACCCTCTTGAAACTCCTTGCACACAGAAATGTCGGCTCTTCTCAAATGGGCACGCACCCTCAGTCAGCGAACCCCTTTGGTGCCCCTGCAGTTTCCCGCGACCGGATTCGAGGTCGTGCCTGAATCCGAAATCCTTGAAGAGGAGCAGTTCGAGGACGAGTTGAACGCGGGCCAGTACTATCCAGTCAAAATTGGCGACATCTACGCCCACAAATACCAGATTCTAGGAAAGCTAGGCTTCGGTACGACATCTACGGTCTGGTTGGCCCGACACCTCCAGTAAGTCTTTCTACACCCATGTGCATGCAGCTCTGTCCTAACCTAGAACTCCCACAGAGAGCATCAACATGTAGCCCTGAAGGTGTACACTCGCGACATAGGACGCAGAGAGGAGTTTCAGATCTATGATCAGATCAGGAGGGCTGGCAACCCATCACACCCGGGGTACCCTCACGTTCGGAAAGCATCAGACATGTTCATGCTTCCAAGCCCACATGCCGCAGCGGGAGGGAGTGTTGGGGCCGAGCACCACTGCCTTGTTCAGGATCCCATGTGGGACAGCTGGAAGGATCTCCTCCGCCGGAATCCGGCGGAGCGGTTCACCGAGGATCTGCTCAAGGCCGGGCTGCGGCAGGTCCTTCTGGCGCTTGACTATTTGCATACGGAGTGCAAATTGGTGCACACGGACATCAAATCCGACAACATCCTGCAAGCTATTGCTGACAAGCACATCCTTGAGGCATTCACCAATGCTGAGCTGGCAGAACCCTCTGCCCGGAAGGTAGTCAACGGACACACGATCTACAGGTCTCGGCAGTTCGATCTCTCACAGCAATTCGGCGACGCGGTCCTTGGCGATCTCGGATCGGCGGTGAGGGGGGATGAGAAGCGCAACGACGACGCACAGCCGCAGGTGTACAGGTCGCCTGAGACGATGCTGGAGGTTGAGTGGAGTTACCCAGTAGACATATGGAATGTGGGTTGTATGATCTGGGATCTGTTCGAGGGGAGGCATCTATTCTACGGAGAAGATCCGGATGGCAAGGGATATTCAACCCGCGCCCACCTCGCCGAGGTAATGGCGCTGCTTGGCCCGCCACCACTGGATTTGATCAAGCGAGGTGCTCGCAGTGATGAGTTCTTCACCGAAGACGGTACGTCTTACAAGTTGTTTCCCCTAGACTTTGGTGACTGCGACTAACAAGCCTCTTCGCGCAGGCAAGTGGCGGAATGAAGTTCCTATCCCGGAAACCACGTCCCTTGAAGAAAATGAAGACTTTCTTGAAGGTGAGAATAAGGACAAGTTCATGAATTTTGTGAGGGCCATGTTGCAGTGGCGGCCCGAAGACAGAAAAACAGCGAAGGAGCTGCTACAGGATCCATGGCTCAATAGTCCCTGAACAAGCACTGGAATCAACATGCAAAGTATATATCTCGTTCATAAATAAATCATTGCGTGGTGAGCCTGTTGGTGCTGCGCCTCGATCCTTCCTGCGCAATATCTTTGATAGCAAAATTTGCGGCGTTTGAATGTTGCTGACTAAGTATAAATACAGGGCCTATGCGCCGACTTTAAATTAATTTGAGTCCTCCCCTCACCGTCAAGAAAGTGCCCTCCATGTTCTCGCCCAATTCTATTCAGCTCACTGTTCCACATTGTTCGTTCCGACTCCATTCTCAACTTGTTCCAATCAATCTCCCATTTCAAAATGCGACTCTCTGACCGGGAAGCTGCCCCTGCTATCCGGGCCAGACTCGAGCCACTCGGACGAACGGCTCTCAGCATCGTGTACGCAGAGAAGAGCAATCCCAAGTATGCTCTGAAAGCGGCCGGGTTTTGGCTTGACGGCGAAATGTACGATCACGCAGCCTTTGCCGAGGACACAAGCAACATGTTTAAGCGTGAAGCTGCTGTCTATGAAGCTCTTGGCTCACACCCGCGCATCCTTGAGTGCATGGGTGTTGAATTAATGCCCGACGGAGAGGAGGCCTGGGCTTTGCGTCTTGAGAGAGCACCACACGGCAACTTACGGGAGTACATCGGAAAGAACGAACCCCCGACCATGGCTCGCCGCGTACAAGTGGCCATCGACTTTGCGGAGACCTTGCAGCACATCCACGACCGCGGTGTCATTTGGGGTGATCTCTCGGCTCGAAATGTTCTTGTCTTTGATGATCTTCATATCAAGTTATGCGACTTTGCTGGGTCCAGTCTAAAGGAAACATTCCCGGAACTCGACTTTGAGTACGAGCCCCGTTATTGGGCGCCAGGGCCAGAGGAGGATTCTCCTGCCAGAGGCACGCTTGCAGCGGAGCTGTTCGCGCTTGGTACTGCAATATGCGAGATCACAGAATGGACTCTCCCCTATGGCCCAGTGGAGGAAGAGGAAATTCTGCAGAAGCTCTCGGATGGGGAGTATCCTCATTTGACTGAGAACAATCCGGTGCGAGGTATCATCCAGAAGCTGTGGCATTTTGAGTATAATTGTGCGCAAGAGGTTGTGGAGGCGCTGAAAACAGCTTCTATACAGATTAAAAACGAGACTCTCCAAAAGCTTGTCTGGATTCCCAGTCGCAAAGGGAGGGATGGACTCTGCCTGAGAGTACAATGATCGCGTTTTCCAAGAATTTGTACTGACTTCTCATGGTAGAGCGAAAATGTTCTCGGAGGCTCTGGCCCGGGTATAAAATTGAGTTCGATGAGGGGGCACAACCGTGGTTACCACGCGTCGGCTAAGCGTGCCAACTCGGTCGCCCCTGAGCTCGAGTTGGATGACGATGATTCGAGTCGGAAGAGTATCATGCGGATGGGTATCATGCGGAAGACCGAGATCCATGTTAGCTCATCCTCCTTCCGTGCCTGATGTCCGTGAACAGCGTTGCCAATGAGATAGGAAGCAGGTAGGGTTTATCCCGAGCGACATCATCCAGCAGTTCTCTAGACGCCGCAAATAATACCTAGACAGAACAAATTATTATAAGTGGTCTCGTTTTTAATCTGTATACATATGCCTCTTAAGCAGTATGCATTAGTCCCTTTATACAGTGATAAACGCTTAAAAGATTATTATAACTTACTGTATCAAGACTCATTGCAAAGCGCCTTGGCATCGTGGACTTTAGAACATATCCGCTGGGGACGGAATGTGAGAAGAACAAAACATTCACATACATGACTTTCTTGAATGTCGGATTTCGATGGCGAACGTCATTCTACAGGTCGCAAAGGTAAATCCTCCCGTTCTTATGGGCCTTTACTCATTAGCAAGTCACAGGTGGGTTCAGCTTCTTATTCGCTGTGTATGGATCTGCTGCTGATAAAGCGAGAAACAGGAGACGGAGCCTTCTCATCCCCTCTTGGGAAATCGCCTTTGAAACAGAGTGGTCTCCATCTTCCGACACGCCTCATCCCAATTGGTTGTCCATTGCCGGTAATATGGTTGATACCCCAAAACAGCGGCTAGATACCTCCCCATACCGATGCCTAGCACGTAGTAGGAAATTTGCTTCCCAAAAGGAATCCAACTTGGCAGAGAAAGATAAGATCCACCAGCATCGAACATCTACAGATGTAGTTAGTCAGTCTCAGATCTAAAGAGAAAGCTTGATGATACCATTCGGCGATTACAATCAACACTTGAAGTAAGCTGAGACTCCCGCCATGGATGATGAATTCCTCCTGGTATGAATACCAGTTTTCGTAGAAAATATAGTCCAACTTAAATACCTGATCCGAATCAGTACTGGAGAGCATAACAACACTGCGTCTCCCAGAAGGGCCATCCGTTGGAGGTGTTGGCAGAAGACGGTGGTGCGTCCACGGCTCAATGCAGACTTCGCCATCTTCTGGCGTCAGCACTAGTTCCTGGCCTTCGACTTCATAACATAGTCGACCTTCGAGCACCTGCATGAATTCGCGTTGAGAAGAGTGGAAATGCATCGGGGGCTTTTGACCCTCCAACTGCACGAAGCGATGGTGATCAAGTTCAAAGACGCATTCGAACATGTGATCGCGACCTTGTGGCATTTCGTGTGCCGGCAGAGCACGCGTGGTGATGGCGCCCTCAAGGCTGCAATGAAATATCTTAGCGATTTGGGCCTGGGTATAGATGACATCTGGACTAACATTTGAAGACATCAGAAAACTTACGCCCGCGTGACAGGACCGTTCTCGGTCTCTTCTTGCCGAAGCATTCTCATTTTCTGGCTAGACATTGCAGAAATATGGACGAAGGATATTTGCAGTGACGATGATGTAACTGTAGCAAGGCAGTTTGTATTGACGGCCAGCTTGATTGGAAGGCAGTGGAGTGCGTTGGAAAATCAAAGAAAGCAAGGCAGAATACCTAGCAATCTCAAAAGGACAGAACCTGTCACTTCACATGGATTGCGCGTGCATCATGCAGTTATATTTTGCACGAGGCGTGGGAGCGGAGCACAAGGCCAATTGGACCACCAACATGCAAGTTTAGTGTTTCCGTTGGACGTTAGCTGCAGGAATCCTCATTCCTACCGTCCCAACTCTTCCAAAGCCACCCTTGATCCGGAATCAGAGCTGGGGGAAAGGATTGGGCCTCTTTTCCGGGATCAGCTGACGAAGCAGATTTACCGCAGCTCACCGGCTTCTTGCCTCAGACACAATGCCCACAACTGACCGGGTCTCGGCTTCGTCACCGGGTGAATCCAGGCCGCACCATTAACGACGAACGCCTTCAACAAAGAGAGACTCACAACTCTTGCGTGTATGGGTTTTCACGCTTTAGAGTCTGCATGAAGATTTGAGAATGATGTCTTGTGGTTAAACCAGTCAAGCAATGTCAACAAAGTCGCTGACAGTCTTTGGCATAGATAGGGCAGGCAAGAAAACACTCGTCGGCAGCTTGATGATGTACAAAGTATCTCTGTTGGCTAACGCGATGGAAGCTGAAATTGATAACTGCCCAAAACCGAATAAAACCACTGCCCTCCGCTGTTACGTCTCTGCTACAATTCTTGATAGATATCAAGTGTCCTGAACAACCGGGTCGTGTTCGCTTCGCTTCTTGTTGATCCAAGACGAGAGCTCGTCCGCCATCCTGAAGTCCACGGGAAGCCCCCTCTTCATAGCCACGTTGAGCGGCGTCAGCCCGTTATTATCCATCGTCTCCGGATCTGCGCCGTAATGGAGCAGAACTCTAATAACCTCGACCGAGTGGCCCCACTGCACCGCCAGGGACAGCGCCGTCTTGCCCTCGTCGTCACGGCGATCGACCTCGACACGGCCTGTCGCAAGAAGAGTTGAGGCACATCCTGGGCCGTTCTGAACAGACCACATTAGCGGTGTCCAGCCGTCCACATCGGAGTCGTCAATCCCGGGACAGTCGTGCTTCAGCAAGCACAGGAGCGCCTCGTGCGCGCCTCCCTCACATGCGAAATGTATAGCATTCTTCCTGTCTTTGGATTGAACAGCCGCTTTGTCGATCTCCGAATGCTGCAACAGCGCGTCGACGGACGCAGCATTGCGCCGGAAGGCAGCCCACATGAGCGGCGACCTTCCCTCGTTGTCCGGAAGGTTGACATTAACGCCCTCCGTGTCAACAAGCTGCTTGAGGGAGGCAGTCGTCCCGGTCTCAGCCGAGCGGCACAGAGCCGTGCGGCCGGCGTTGTCTTGATGGTTGACATTGACACCAGGGAGGCTGGTCAGGGCCTTGATGATCGGTACGTTCTCGACGCCGACCGCATAGAAGAGCGCCGTCATCCGCTTCCAGTCTGTATCGTCCGGTCTGCAGTCTTCATGCTGCACGAGGGCCGCGCAGATCTTCTCGTGGCCGCTGCTGGCGCCCAACATGAGCGCCGTGCGGCTCCTGTTGCTCTGCGCGTTGAGGTCTGTCCTCGGGTCGGCGAGCAAGGTCTGGACGCAGCCGAGGTGCCCGCGATGTGCGGCGGATATCAGGGCCGTGTGCCCGTCGGCGAGGTGGTGCTGGTTGGCATCGGCGCCGTTTTCGAGGAGCAGCCTGACGATGCGCTCGCGGCCTCCGCGGGATGCCCAGAAGAGCGCCTCGTCCTTGGCCTGCTGAGAGACGGTACCGGGCCCGGCAAGAATGCCAGCGAGGGTCTCTTCGAGGCCAAAATGCGCTGCCAGGGTGGCAGGCTCGGAGGAAATCGGAAACAATTCCCCTTCGGCCTCATTTTCGGTTCGGACAAAGGACACCCAGTCGGTGCACCCGCTGCCGGTAACGTCAAGAAGGGTCATTGCTTTCTCTCTCAGGTCGTCCGCAACGTCGCTCTCGCAGGCGGCAAAATGGCTGACCCAATGCGAGGCGGCGTATTCGTAGAAGTGTAGATGCGAGATCTGAGCCCGGGTTTGTGTCCTCATCTGGGCCACAGGCTCCGCGAACATTTCATCGAAACCAAAACCGTCCCAGGGCTCCTCATTTTCTGCAGCAGTGTCTGGAGCCCTGTCTGCATCCCCGTCGGACGGCGTGTCCTCCAAATCTCCCAAGAGGAGATATTTCACACACCTACCCATAAGCTGCTCGTTCAGCTTGCGCCTGCGCGTCTCCTTCTCCTTGTCCGTGACCCTTTTGTGCTCCTTAGTGGCTGCCATCTCGTCCCATTCGGACGGCCGGGCTGTGAGAAGCAGTTCCAGCAGTGACTGGTGCACCAAACGCACCGCCAAACCTTTCCCATCCACGGACGACTCCAACGTTGCCACGAATGGGCGGATGAGACTCAGAAAGTCGATCTCCTCCGCCGCCTCATTAAGAAGAACCAGGCTCTCCGCGCTCTCGTCATCATCTAGGTGTGCCGCCCTCGCCAGCTCGTCGATGGTCATGGGCCTCCGGGCAACGGCGAGGGTCTCCAGGGCTCGCTCCAGGATCTCACGATCGTTGCATGTGGCCGAGTCGGCGTCCTTGAAGAGCTGTTCGTACATCTCAACGAGCTTCGGGTCCGTCTCGAGAAATTCCAGACATTTCTCGATGCGGCTCTCGTTCTTGGCGCCGGCCAACGAGGCCATCGCCATCTGGAGCCAGATGGCGGAGCCCCCGGCGCGCTTGGCTAGCTGCTCTATGGCCCTCTCCCGCACCTTGCTGTCTTTTATTTGTCGCAGAGGCTTGTCCCCCAGGTGCTTGGCTAGGATGTGGTCACGCTCCTCGGTGGGGTTCATGTCGATGTGGAAGAGGGGTATCTGGTGGACTGGCTTGGTCTCGGACTCATCCCCTGTCACTTCGGAACCCGTCAAGGTCTGCAGGATGTCGTCTCGCTGCCGTGAGGACACGAATACCTTGACCAGGGCACCGTTGCTGATGAGGTTTCTGAACAGAGCGAGGACGTCGCTCCTGGCATCCTCGTCGCACTCATCCAGTCCGTCGAGGACGACGAAGACCTGCTCTTTGGAATCCTGTAGGGAGCTACAGAGGAACTCTGCAAGGACTGCGGGCTTGTTGGACGGTTTGTCCAGGGTAGTAGCCTGTCGGTTCTCGGACCAGTCCTTGAACTTCTCCTTGAGCTCCGTCCTGGCCTGGAGCAGCTGGTACGTCAGGCTGCATAGAATGTATCGAAATTCGTCGTCTTCCTGCTGAGCACAGTGATAGGCCAGGACGGGTGCTCTCGCTTCTTCACGTAGATACTTCGTAACGAAAGCGGCCATGACAGTCTTGCCGCAGCCCACGACTCCATACATGGTTAAGACACCATGAGGCCCGTACGCCCAGTCTTCGAAATTACCTTCGGAGATGATCCAACGGCAGGCTTCGTCAGAAATGTCGCCTTCGTCGACGTTGTGGTTGCCGATGTGGTGTTGTTTGTACAGGTTGTCATTAACTAGGAGACAGTATAAGTAAGCGACAATGGTGAAGTAGGGACCTTATGCTCTAAGACGATTTCCGATAGGATGATCACACGTAGCTTACGTACCAAATTCTTCGGTCTGCTGATCTAAGATCTTTTTCACCGTCACAAGAGTCTCAGCTTCCATCATGTTAGATAATCTGTCGGCGTGACCGTTGAAGTTGGTAACAATTCCGGGGATTTCAGAGTGAAAAGTCTCTAGAAGCCGTTTGATTCGACTCCCCTCCTGTAGGAATGCCATCACTTTACTATAGAAAGAGAGCAGGGTCGAATAGCACGCCACCAGGATCTCGTTGATCATTAGCTCAAGTCTCGTGAAATAGGCAGCAGGGCCAGATACGGGCTGACTTACGTTGTGTATTTCCGAGGAAGCACTGTTGGACCAGAGCACTGTGTTGCACCGCTCGATCACCGGTATGTGGTTCAGAAACTCGCGAATGTGTCCAGTCAGACCATCGTAGGCGCCACATATACCTACCACTATCTATGTCATTTGCGCGTGGTCAGCTAACCCGCACTTTTCAACAACTGAGCCAGCGTGTCAATGACCTACCGCAACAACTCCTTTGAAGAGACCCAATACAGCACCCAGCTCCGGCAATGGGATCCAAGAGGCCACGAGGTTGATGTAGTTGCAGATGTTGCTCACATACTGCAGGCCGGCCGCCATTTTGCCCCTCTTGAGCCAGGAGGTTGACTGGTGCTGTTGGTCAGTCTCGTCCAGCTCTTCGAATAGAGTCTTGATCGAGGTCTCGTTGGACAAATTCGCCCTCTCGTCCTCGCTCAGCCGTGACCAAGCCTCGTCATACGCGGTGCCCGAGACCTTAGCATCAGGGGAGCGGCTTAACATGAGCGTATGGTTTGCATGTCTCGTGGTATCGGGCATGCTACCGCGCGCATCAGCCCCATTTGGGGTACCAGGAGACTCCGTTGAGTCAACATGCTGTGCAGATGTGGCGGAGTGTAGTGGGTGTCTATATTTATGGGACGCGTCCTGGTCGTCCTCATGAATGGAATCGGAATCGACCTTCTTGTGCTCTTGGGGCTTTGGCGAGTGTGAGCGAGAACGGCAAAGAAACATTCCCGAGAAAAATCGATGAACACGGGACGGCTGGTAGATAGTCACGCATTAGCTTGAAGCTGCATTGCTCTCTATAAGGAAGTAGCTACCTTGTGATCCTCCATGTTGTATTGCGTCGAAGGATCTAGGAACAAAGGAATCGTGCGATGCCGGACAGTCTGGGCGTGAAGACGCTGCACGGCCTGACAACTGTACGTGGAAGATAGTGATTGACGCTTGAGAAGTTATAGAGGTTTCCAGCCCTCTGCGTTGAGGAAATGGAGGAGGGATGCATCTCGAGAGTCAAACCAAGGAGACATTTCACTCTGTATAAGACAGCCGCCGTGAACGCGCCTGGTGGTAGGCGTGGGGCGCCACCCCGGACGCTTCCCAAACATGCACCCTTGCACATGCATGCTGTCTGTCAGTAAGGGGGAGGCACGGTGTGGCGTTTCAGCGATGCAGACCCAAAGTCTAAAAACGTTGTACTGGTACGGATGGTTTACTCTGCTGCATATCACGCTGAGGTGTCATTCGTCTGGCGAAGCCAAGTGCATAGAAATCTCTCTGTGATAAAATGGGCCAATTGGGCCTGTCTGGACTTTGTTTGCTCGCCGTTCTTCTCTCAATGTTTTGGGGGTTTTCCAGCCCTGCATTTACCGCCACAGATATGTGGGGAAAATTATGGGAAAGTTGTGGATCGTCGCACGCTTGACGGGGCAAAATATGACCGTAGACATCGGCCAGTGGCTCGCTTCGAGCACTTGAGTCAACTGTGCATGTGCTAAACCGCTTTTCAGCTGGCCAAGCCTGGCAAAATGATTAACCGTGCATCGATCCAACACCATTTGTCTATAGGTTTGGTCCTACCAAAATACTGGGCTGGCTGATTCGGGGCGAGTGTTCACTTTTCTATCCACTTTATAGGTATTTATAGATAGTCCACTTATGTAGTCTTCCCTCACTTTGCTCCTGACTCAAATCATGCATCCTGTAGTTGTCCCACCTAGCGGCATGTGGTAACACTTCCCAAAGTTTCTAGCCAGGCCTAAACCATTTTCCTGGCCTTTGAGTATTCCGCACTCCAATACATCCAATTTCCATCTATTATATTATGTGTATGCTTGAATAGTTGAAAATTGCCTCAAGTCGCACGATCTACCTTTACTGGTATATCAAATGTAGATAAAAAACCAGGATGAGTATAACGTTACTATGAACAGTTAGATTATGCTATCCAATGTGTTAAGAGAGCATGGAGGTTTTGAAAGAACTAAAAGTACCCTGCTACATGTATGATTACAAAAGAATGGCCTGACACTGTTGCATCCATCGCCAGCCTCTCGCTCAGCAGGCTGCGGGAGTGGACACAGTGGCTGAGGCACCTCGAAGAACCTTGCTGCAACGCGAACGCACTCGGGAGCGGACGCTATACAATGTCGATCTCCTGTACATCTATATCCTTAAACAGCGCAGTTCCACCCCTATCTTCTATCATAGATGTCCACACGCCTACCCGAGCATAAGTATCCGTTCCTGAGAGACGGTGGATAAGTAGGCCAGAAGCGTCCCTGTTGTTGGCGCTTAAGGTCCATGACCCGTCCTCAGAACCGGCACAAAATTCGTCAGGGTCTAGTTCGCTTTGAATCAATCTGCCTTCTCCGTCGGGACCCGTCTGTGTGTGTCCTCCCGTATCAACTTCCTCCGAGCTCCGCGCAACTGCCTCCTCCGTCGACAACAATGGGCCTCCCTCGAGTTCAGCTTCCTCGTTGTGCTGTTCTGCTCGGCTCTCTGAACTAGTGAATCTCGACTCGGCGGAATCATCCGGACCACTTATACAGCAATTCTGTGCTGCTTCGAGCGATCCCCCGTGGACACGAGTATGGTCCGATTCACGCCCCTCTGTACTCGCAATAAGCAACATTAATAATTCCCCTCGGTTGCATATTTCCCCTGCAGGAGCCCAATCGAGCTGGAAGTATGTGATGGCTCCTCTGTCCCGAGTATACCGCAGGTTGGAAGGGTAGTAACACCGAAGCTGGGCGAGATCAGATAAGACGGGCATCGTTCTACCCCGGATACGAATCCGTCCATGTTGTACTCTGCCGAAAGGGTCCTTTCCAACAGAAATAACGCTTGTGTCGACCACAGTACACTCGGCCGACAGCGGACAATAATAAACTATGAATGTTCCTTTTCCGACTGATACACTCAGTCTAAGCGGACTCCATGATGGCGCAATGTAAGGTTTCGGTGAGCGTAAGCTGTCGAGAAGATCTAGAAACTCAACGTGGTGCTTGGCATGGTTTAGATGGGGATACCAAACCAATGAGGACGGTAATTGGGTTTTCCATAGGCCAGCAAGATATTCGTCACCAGTTTTATCAGCTGTATACTTGGCCATCCCAGAAATCCCAGGTAGTCTATCCTCGTCGAACGTGAAGAGTCTGTCACCGTAACAATTCAAAATCCATTGCCAGGAAAAACGAGAGTTCTCGAGGTCTAAATGGGGGTGATCCAACGTCTCGACCCTGCGTGGCAAAAGTGTGTCTGACCGATATCCATTCTCGGAGACGAAGTGACGGCATTGGAAATGGACCATTGATGTACCGAAGATTAAGAGTCGGTTCGACATCTCGTACTCCTGGAAGGTCCATCCTCGGCTTTCCCATGAGGTACCATGAATATCCAAGGCTGGCCAGCCAAAAAGCCGTCTTTCATGACATGTGCCAGATGCAACTAGGTTATAATGCCCGTTGATACTCGGTACTACCCGGGACTGAAAGGGGACTGCGACTTGTCTGCGATGCCGTACTAGAAAACCCTCGTTGCTGGCAGAGGACAATGGGGTGCAAATAGTGACAAAGGCATTGCTGCAAATCAGTGTCATAGACGCACTTTCTGTCTCCCAGTCGGAAATATCGTCCTGAATGATGCATAGTGAATCTACCCAAAGAAAGTGAATGAATAGAGCTTTGCAAACTTTTATTGCGTCCAAAATGACTCGAGAAATACCCTTTTTAGGCACATGGCGTCTCATAGACTCCACAGAGTCTACTTTGGCGCGCAACTGCTCTGCACCGTCAGTCGCAAGTGATGAGCCCCAACAGTAGCTTAGGGCGGCGTATCTTGGTTTATAGCTTCCACCTTTTCGAACAATTTGAGATGAGTCAATCAGGCGGATGCAATCGAGACTTGTCTGTGGCCCCAGATAGAGAAGACGAGATGGGAGGAAGTCAGTCGCTATGTAGTGGTTGCAGTTCAGGACACAGTCGGCCAGTGCATCACTCATAAACTGAATGTTTTCCTCGCTTAGCGGAGCTTCTCCCCGAAGGCTGGGGATTTTGAGCCATGAAGCTACTTCTGCTGGATAGTTGTGAGGTGAGATTAGTGAAATAGACACTAACAACTGTCTTCGTCGAGCTCTTCCGGGAAACATACTACTATCGCTTTCAAGAGCGAAAATGATACAGTCGCGAAGTGCGTCAGGCTCGGGTGCATCAGGCTCGGGTGATGCGGATGGTATACTTGGAATATCAGGGCGCCAGGTCAGTTGGGCCACCAAAGCTGCTAGCCCAAGGGTCGGAAACGCGTCTCCAGCCCCCAAACGATATACCAGAGTAATCTCAACAAAACCAGTATAATCGAATCCGGCGCGGATAATCTCGAGCCGCAAAAGAGAACAGAAGTCGCAGCCTCGAAGTGCACTTTGCTCCAGACAGGGTAAAGTCGGTAGAAAGTCAACGACCCTGTAATCGACAGGGTACCTGTCTTTCGTGACTTTGGGTGGGTACCACGGGTACCACTTGTTGCGAGGGTAAATCCCAGCTGCGCCGATGGTATCCCAACATGGCTCCCTTCTATCTTGTGTCAAGATAAATGACGCGAGTCTTTCGTCGTTAAAAGGGATCACAGAGCATGTAGCGCACAGATTTCCTCCGCTCGGTTCTGTGGTATCTCGTGGTGGTTCTGTCGCCATGGCATCCGAGTTTGATCTTTTGTCAACAGAAACTTGAATCTGGCTCTGCTGTAGACTGATGATGAGAAAAGAAAGGATGAAATACATGCAAGATGGAAATTTTGTGAGCGGGGAAACCAACTCGGGGCTGACGGGCTTTAATTATCAGGCCAATCACTGTCGTGTAACAATCAGCTTGCAAAAGAAATGTCGACGCCAATCTAGGGTTGTCACGCGAGGGTTCGGAAGCATGGAGCAGCTGGCTGAACACAGTACTGGAAGTTCAGTCTGCACCGCCTTCTACCAAAAGAGAAGCAGTTCAAGGGCATGTTGATGCAATCGGCAACGGCCTGGTTTTGGCGTCACTTGGGCAAGTACTTGGACAGGCAAAAGAAAAGAAGAAAAAAAGAGCCCACATCAGATTAAGCCTTCTAGCAATTGACATCTGGATATTATTTCATTAGCAGTGAAACCGGGGCCGTGACCCCGAGTAGGAATGCCACAGTAAGCGTAGGATGATTTCTTAGCACACAATACATGGATGACAAGCATCCAGCAAAAATTGTCCCTTATCATCGGTCCATTCAGGCTGCAGTCTGATGGATATCTGATGGTGCAATCTTGTCACTCCGCAGTCCCAATAACCCCGCCTCACCGCCGGTGAGTCACAGTTTCTTTTCAAAGGTAGACTCGACAATTCCATCCTCGGTTTTTCGCCAGATTGCCTGGTCAGAATGCAATGGCGGATGAAGAATTGATCGTTCAAGCGCTCCTTCAGGAGCTGTCTCAGACGCGATATGCCTGCTCTGACCTCACCAAGCTGAATGGCGGGACTGCAAACTTTCTTTACCGCGGCAACCTGCTTCAGCCTCTCGATCCGCAAGATGGAGCGACGGAACCAGCCGCCAAGACAGTGGTAGTCAAACATTCCGAGGGTTTTTCACCAGGCAATCGGGATTTCTTGCTCGACGTTACGCGCTGTGTAATGATCCTCCGCCCCCCCCCCCCCGCCGCCGGCCTTCCACACTTCCTGCAATCTCCTCATCGTGTTAGGACATGTCCTGAACCTCCTGTTTTCTACCAGACCTTTGAGGAGTCGATGCTCCATGGACTCGCAAACTTCTCATGGACCCCCGATACCGTGAACACGGTGGTGAGGTCACCACGTCTTTACTTATTTGACCGCAAGACAAACACGCAGGTTCTAGAGGATTGCTCCAATACCACAGACCTGAAGACGATATTTACCTCACCCATGGTCAAGGACGTTCTACCGGACACCAGCCCAGCCTCTGTGGGCCACGAGATAGGGTCCTGGCTTCGATCTTTTCATGAGTGGACGTCAGAGCCCGCGCAGGCTCCTCTCCGAGAGACTATCGGGCGGAACACCGAGGGACGAAAGGTGAAACGCAAGATCACCTATGATAGCTTCGTTCGAATACTTGAAATTTATCCTGAACTCATGGAAGGGCATGTGGAGAAATTGAAAAGAATACAGGATGCAATGACCGCAGAGTTCGAGCTTGACCAGCCACCAAAGGGCGACGACGGATGCTGGGGGCTCATACACGGTGACTTTTGGACGGGCAAGTAAGTTGAAAGAACCCTGTGAGAGTCTCGAACAAAGTCTTACAACATTACACGTATCAGTGTGCTGCTTCCGAATACCAAATGGCAGGAGAATCATCACCCAGGCCAAGAGCCCAACCGCCTTTTCGTAATTGACTGGGAGCTGGCCCAGTTCGGCCACCGGGCCATTGACGTTGGTGGGATGTTGGCCGACCTATACGAACGGGAGCATTTCAAGGATAGCAACGCCGTCATTCCGGCCATGAAAGGATTTGCCGACGGCTACGGACAAATCAGTGACGAGATGGCGTTTCGGACTGCCATCCACGCAGGTGTCCACTTAATCTGCTGGCACATAAGGCGCAACCCAAATGTCCCTTTCTCGGATCCCTTGGAGAAAGTTTTGTCCGCGTTGGCTCTCGGGAGGGACTTTGTTCTAAAAGGGTGGGAAAAGGATAGAGGGTGGTTTGAAAATAGTGTGCTGGCGCCGTTATTTCCGGCGCATTAAAAGCTGGTGATCATTGAGGCTGTACCCGTGTTGTTCCGTGTTGTGAGAAGTTTCCTGGCATCATAGACCGTTGAAGAATCAAGTACCTCGGTAACAATACATGCGCTCGCACAGTTAAAACATACAATTTCTCGAATCGTAGGGAAATTTCGGGATAGAGCCTGTCACCTCTCTAATTTGCACTGATTTGCATAGGTCTTGGAGGTGCAATTTTCATTTGAGACGTACAAGTATGAGCTCGACTTTGTCTTTAGCAATGAGAACGAGATGGAAGTACGACTCTCATGGTAGTCTATAGCGCAGATTTAATGATTCTTATTTGCAATTCTGTATGCATTCATATATACAATGAATTATACCCCCCTAACGCATTTGCCATGTGAATCCCCCGGCCTTTAGACCATCTTGGGCACAACAATCTCCTTGATAGTCCAGACCTTGCCGTTCTGGCTGTTGGACAGGCCCGAGTAGGTAGCCTTCTGCGCGGTGGCGATGGTCTTGCCAAAGGCAGCATCAGCGCCGGCGAGGGTGATCTCGGTGTCGATATACCTCTGCTCAGCAATAGTAGGGCTGCAGTTGTCGTTGCACTCGGTGCCGGTGCCGTAGCCGCGCATGAAGGGGCCCGACTTGTGCTCGAACGAGCTGAGCTCCTTGCCCGTGTCGGCGTCGGTGACGGTCTGGCGCCACGTGTCGTTGTCCTCGAGCAGCTCGTAGACGATCTTGACCTTCTGGTCGGCCGACACGGGGCTCGCGCTGCCGTCGAGCTGGCCGAAGGAGCCGAAGAGCGAGGCGCGCACGCACCACTGGCCCTTGGTGGCGCCGCACCATGAGTTGTCGGCCCACGACTCGAGCGTCGTCTGCACGAGGTCGCCGGTGCCGTTGGACATACCGGGCCAGAGGAACAGGACGCCGTTCTGGGTGGAAGGAGCTGCGCCGGGGATGAGGGTTGTGACGGCCTTGATGATGGTAGAGGTAGTCGGGCCAAGGGAGACGGAGCCGCCCCAGCTGTCAGCGAGAGACGTGCCGACCATGGCGGCGGCAACAGCCGCCTGGAAGAGTCCTGAACAATGCATGATGCCTGGAAGATTAATGAGTGACGTTTAAGGAGTGAAGATATATCTTGCTCTGAACTCAGACAGGGAATGGATGATGATGAAAGCAACCTTCAACAACACCGGGGGACTGCAGGGCACAAGGCATTTTATCTTCTCAGCTGGCCGTTCGCAAAAGATATTGTTTACGATCGTGGGCCCACGGACAAGGCCTGTCGTTCTGGAAGAGCAAGGAAGTGGTCTTCCCCTGATCGGGGACTTCAACTCGTCCACCAATGAGAAAATGTGCCGAAATGTCAAGCTGCGGCGACGGGCACCCTCCGCCTGACCTCGGCTCACCCATTGGTTGCTTTCCTGCCAGTTTTGGTCGTGCCCGGAAAATCGGCATTGCCGCTAAACATGTAGAGCGGAGAACGAATTGTTTTGAAACTGACGCCCATTTAAAGTTAAGTGGTCTCGTTTTTAATCTATATATATATACCTCTTAAGCAATATGCATCAGTCCCTTTATATAGTAATAAATGCTTAAATACCTAGCATTAAAAAAAAAATAATGCCAATAATAATAGGTTTTAAATATAATTATAGCTTATAGCTAAGCAAACAATAACAGCCATATAAATAAAGCTAGCGAGAATTACTTCTAACGGCGCTATAAATTAAAAAGTTAAGTAAATAATTATATAGCAAAAATTAGAATAATCTTTATAAAATAAATCCTATAAACATAATCCTAATTAAAAACTTAATCTCTTTCTACCCACATCAATATACATTAAACTCTCAAGAAGACCCTCACTAAATAAGCCTACAGAGTACCACCATAGCTAATATTTAACCCTAAAGCTGCTAACTTTAATAAAAGTTAAAATAATAAATAATTTTCTTAATAATTATTTATAATTATTTTATAAAGCTATTATAAAACTTTTTAAAAAGAATAAATATAATATTTATAATAAAATAAATAATATAAAGAAATATAATAATATTATATTCCTTTAAGTTTACTTTTTAATTATTAATAATTAGAAAAAGGTTTAAAGAATTAAAAAATAATTAAAAAGTAAGGGTAGAAAGGAGAATTTTAAAGTTTATCCACGAAAGGGCAATAAATAAATATATTAAATTATTAAAAACTTTATATATAAGCTGAGGGAAGGATAGTTGGAAAGCTAAGCAGATAGCAGTTAGACTAATGAATAGTTGATTTGAAAAATATAGTGTGGCTGAAGCTATTTAAAGTTAAGGAGTAGAGTTAAGGCTGTTTTTGTGGGGACCACTCCTCGAAACATCCACCCGAATGCCCACCATCGTTCTCCTAAAAGCAGTAAGCGATGAAAATGATTCCACTCGGTCTGCCGCTAGTTAAGGACAGCAATATGTCTTGCATGCCACGGTCGACCAACTGCCGGTTAACAGGCTAGCTCCGGTACTTGTAAACCTTCGTCCAAGGCTCACATTGGGCTTGTACAATATTTGGGATCCGTGCAGCATCGACGAAGAGAGGCAAAAAGTCAATTGCTTTCCCGAGTCAAACTCTCGCTAGCAAGTTGTTTCAGACACCCTCTATACCTTTCTTGGCTTCTTGACGGACATTTGGTTCCCGTACTTGTCCAAAAGGGTACGACATGGTCCGGCATGGGTCGAGGATTGACTGGGGGTTCCCAGTCTCCCCAAACGAGTTCCAGGCCAGTGATTCATGGACGGCCTGGACCTACAGTACGTACCCACTCGCCCTTCAATCAGAACCACCTGACCTAAAC
Organism: Diaporthe sp. P3_1W; assembly: GCA_037177825.1. Taxonomy (NCBI): domain Eukaryota; kingdom Fungi; phylum Ascomycota; class Sordariomycetes; order Diaporthales; family Diaporthaceae; genus Diaporthe; species Diaporthe sp. P3_1W. Next base: position 424,269 of record JBAFXB010000001.1, read on the forward strand.
GCTTTGGGCCAAGCCTCTCCGAAATCCACAAACGGTAAATCCAAGGCTCCATTGTATCCAGCCAGCTTTCACCGATTAGCCGAGGACAAATCTCCTCCTGACTTTGCTTGCTAACTACTGAAAGGGGCTCATGTCTTCATGGGCCGGACACTCGGCCGAGGAATCCGCTCATCTACCGCCGTGCATAAGTCGACATTGGCTGTGGATGCGATGTTCAATGTGTCTAGAACGATGGATCCAACTGATCACCGCCGGCCCGAGTGGATTACCTAATCTAACATCGGAAGAATATTCTCGCGGAAATACAAACAAATGCGGCTGACATCGTCTGGTTAAAAAACAGGCGTGCTATAGGAGGTTAACGAATTTTCAGACCAAGCGGTCAGGCAGCGGTTGAGAAACAGAATGCAAGTCGCGTCTCTCTACGAACGGAGTAGGAATTGCCTGACTTTAGACAAAGCGAGGGTTCATTGTAGGAGGATAAGACAGGAGCTTTGTTCTGTCCAGGGCGGTCATTACATAATTACATTCTTCCTCGAGTATTCTCAATGAAGTATTATTCTCGGAACCAGCTCAGGGTTGACTGGCGTGGTGGTGGTTCTTCTATTCATGGTCGATCTTCATATACATTTTGCAGCTGCAGGCAACACCCCCCTAATAACCAACCACCTGAACAAGAGGGAAGGTTAGGGGCAAAAGACATTGCTGAGAGCATCCGTATAGAGGATATCAATGCTTATTCATTCATCAAGAATCACTCTAACTCGACTACCGCTTAGCCTCGCCCGGGGATCATCTTCCGCTGCCCTCCGCGCTTCATCAACATAGTCCGCCATCTCAGAATTGAGCACAACATCGACGCCGAGGTCATCGAATCGTTCACCAATGAACTCACGGATTTCTAGACGCGTCTCTTCAAGTCGATCATCTACATATTGCTTAAGCTCCTCTAGTTGGGACTACTCGTCCTCGGCCGTTGCCTCGGCTAGCTAGACCTGCCTCTGGTCTGCCTCACCGACTTTTTCCTTGAGCAGAGCCTCCTTCTTCTCGGCTTGCAGTACCAGGTCTCGTAGTCGATCGACCATTTGCTCGGCTTTGTCCATTGAATCCACCGCGATGTCTGTATCAAATGGCTTCTCATACCCGCCGGAGCTCAGATGTCCGTCTCCGCCCCTCCTGGCCGAAAATGTGACCAAAGGCCCGCCTTTTCAAAATATTATGTCATTCACTGTCACGGTGTCTCTTGTCGTCGCCAAGACGTATTTTACTATCCCCAAATAGCCTAGAAGCTGGCATATGAGGCATCAAGCAAACCTCCCTGTAGACGCCCATTGCTGGTACCTTTGCTGATTTTGTTGCCGCTGTCTGTCTTGCAGCAAGGCCGCTGGCGCTGGGAGCTGAGGCACTGGGCGAGGCCTGGAATGACTGTCTCGTCCGCCGGTCTCTACAGAACGGATGTCCTTGAGCTGGTCGTGGTATTCATGGTAATAATCCACCGAGTTGAGGGTCGCGAGCGTGATAGCTTCCGTATCGGCCAAGGGCGCGGTCTTTTGCGTGTTGGTTACGGCGGTGGAGCGATACGCCCGGCGCATGAAGCTCCTGAGGCCCGTGATGGCGCCGTCGCCCTTGACCATGTGCGGCAGCTGGTGCTCCGCTTCCTTGTACGAGGGATTGTCGGTCATGTTATATTCATCAATACCGTTGCTGCTCGAGCGATTGAGGAGCCGGGTTCGGGAGTAATTTCTGATCGAGATCCAGGACGCGGCCAAGATAGCACCAAGAGCCTTGAATGGGAGCGCCACGACAGGCATGCAGGCGCAGATAAGGCCGATATTGAGCTCCAGGATGCTGTCAAGTAGAGTCAGATCCTTATCCTAGTGGTGGGACTCAGCGACCCGGAGAGATGCCGGGCGGGATCTGTTCCTATCTTACCCAAACACGTAGACTATGCTCCATGTCCCATCTGCTAGGTCACTAGTGGCACGCGCAGCCACGCCTCCGGCGGAGCAGCCACAACTCCTGGGGTGAGAGTCAGCATGAAAATGGTCGGAAACTTCAGGTCAAAGGGCGAGAACTCACACCAGACCAGTCAGGAACACACCCATTACACCAAGCTTCCGCTTTGGCGGGAGGCTCAGACGAGACACAAGCCACAGAGGGATGGCCAGAATGTAAAGGTCCGACATTAGTCCGAAAACACCGTTCACTATCGAGTTTCGTTCCTGCGCCATTGTGCAGGTCCCATAGTACGTTGTGTAGGACCATGTCTGGCCCTTCCTGGGCACGCAGTTACTCAGGATGAATATGGAAAGGGCACTATAGACAATAGTGGTAGCTGCGATGCCACACCAGATAAGCCAGCGCGCCCAGCGGATGGGGCTGAAGAGTCGGAGAATGAGTGCCAAGAGGGTGAGTTTAAAGAACATGGACCCCAAGGAGTGCATTACCAGCCCTACAGTGGTGAGCTGGACGCTGCGATGTCAATCGAATGTCATGTCACTGCCTCTGGCGCAAGCCAGAGTGATGGACTAAGACCAGAAAAAGGTCACCTACCATCAGATAGTTGTCTGTGATCATAGATAGGGGCACATCCCATAAATGTCTTCCCAATGGGTTGTCCGCATCTTGAGTTGCCGTTGGTAATTTGCTCGACACAGAAAGACATTTTTTGTATTGATATGGGTAGACTTACCAACTAAAACGGTGGCACAGTACGCGATTATGGCAATCTGAGCCAAAGATCAGTTTGAGAGTTAACATTGCATAGTGCCGAGAAGAACACTCACAGCTCCAATGATGCAGAGGACTGATACCGGCAAGCATTAGTAAGAGACTCGGATCTAGGTAATGCGGGAATCATTGTCGTATACGTACTGTCATCGGCCACCAGCTTGTGCATTTGTCGTAGGCGGGTGCCGAGACGAACGGCGACAAGAGCGGACATCAACGGCATGAATATCCAAATGATAACCCGATACAAGGTCGCAAGTGAGGGCGGGTTGACGAAGTTGGGAGTCACCCCCTCGGGAGGCTGCCCTGCTGGGATTTGAGAGAGATCCATTTGAGAGGGGTCCTGTCGCGCGGACAGAGTGTTGAAATGCCTGAGGATAGCCATGATGTCTGCTGCGGGCAGCCTGTGAACTCAGGCGGATGGTATTGAAGCCGAGTTCAAGCTTGCAGAAACGGAGTAATTCTTGGACAAGCAAAAGATGCACAAATCTCCGGTCCTCATCAGATGGAAAGTGTATGACAGAGAGGAACTTGAAGGGGAGATGTGAGCATTCGGGCAAGGGGGGAGGGGATCTACGACTATCGGTGTGGGAGAGGTAATCAAGGACGCGGGGAAGCGAGTGGTATTTGGGATGTCAGTGGCCTCTTCTTGAGTATACAACATTGGGAGTACCATAGGAAGCAGACCCTGCCATGTCAAATCGATCGGATGATCCCGTGGTGAACACACATGGACTTGCATTCCAAGACAAAAATACCATCGTCAGCCCGGTGGGGACAGCCAGCGACATGCAGTCAGTGATCCACAAGAACTGGCCTCGTTCGAACATGCTCAGTGAGTTTGAGATAACCCGCTTCAGATGTAACCCAGGGTGGATCCACAATACTTGAGTACAAACACTACTAGTATCTACTTGCTTAGACACGCAATACTGCTTTCTGGCTACACCCTGACGAGGGTATTGTATGATAATTTACAATGCCACTGCTAAATCTCAGGCTCGAAGAAAAAGTGCAGGCAAGAAAGAGTTCGAATACTAGTGCACCTCCTGGAACGGCATCCACCTCGGTTGCCATGAGAGCACTGACTTGACACACCCGGTGTAGGTGTATGCACGTTCGGGATGTGGTGTTGGGTTCCGACCTATCAAACAGAGGGTTTAAACGCGCACGTATGCAAGGCAACTAAACGAGGCTGTTGGTGATTTTTTTTTTTTTTTTTTTTTTTTTGCGTGAGTCGTTGCGTTGGACCCTCTGCCCCGTGCAGACTTGCGGCACAGCACCAACGAAATGGGTCCATATCTTGGAAATGGCTAAGCCACCAACCAACAACCAACAACCAACCATTGTGACCTTGCGTGTCCGGCCAAGCTATTTCGGCCCACTGAACTTGCTGATGCGATCACTGAAGGAGATACGGATGCCCCAACCCATGTTCTGCAGCTTTCCTGTTGGAAGTTCCCCATTTAACATCCTCTCCGTCATTGGTTAATCGACCGGGCATCACGACGTTGTCGCTTCTACGGCGCAGCAAAATTCCACAGTCTCTTGAAATCTATCTACCTTGTCTTGAAGTTTGGCTTCGCGTTGCTCATGTGCTGAAATATTACCACTGCATTCTAACAGCCAACACCCCCTCTCCCCGGGATGTATTAAGCCATCCCCCTCCCCTCCTCCTCCCCTACTCTGCAGCAGCGACGTGCGCCTCTGCGCTACCGTGGAAGATGCTTGCGGAGCTATTCTTCGCGGCAGTTGCACTCCTTGTGCCCTACTTGTACCGCACAATCCGGTTCAAGAGACTGAAACAGTTTGCCCGCTTTCCACAGCTGCCTCCTTCAGCGGTTCTGGGACACCTTGGGACAGTCGATGAGTTCGTCAAGCGTTCTCCACCAGGGGCTCATCCAGGTAGATACATTGTTACTTACTTTTGCCGCTCTTTTCCTCAAGTACAGCAGTTGACTTGAGACCAGATGTTGCTTTCGCGGACATGCATGAGGCCTTGGGCCGCCCGCCCGTTATGTTTGTGGATCTCCGACCTGTTGCTTCGCCTATGCTTGTTGTGGCCAGCTACAAGGTTGCGGAGCAGGTTGCAAGGTCATCCGACCGTTTCCCCTACAGCCCCCCAAAGGTTCGCGAAATATGGGAACATATGGTCCATCTCGCCGGGCCAACATCTATCGCATCCTCAAAGGTGAGTGCATCATAGTTGGAGACATATCTGCCTTAATTCCGTAAACGCTGCCATATAGCCCTGCTGTCGGAATATGTATACTTACTGAGTGCTTTGCCGATAATTACCAGGGTGAAGAATGGAAGGCACTCCGCAAGAGATTCAACCCAGGGTTCGCCCCACAGCACCTTCTGAGCCTTCTGCCAGCCATTGTGCACAAGGCATCCATATTCGTCGATCGTCTGAGCGATCTCGCGAACAGCGGAGATGAGTTTTCTCTGCAGCGACTCGCTACAGATCTCACCTTCGACGTCATCGGGGATCTAGCACTTGATACCGACATGGTGGGTCATGGGAGACGCGCTCGAGTGACTGATTGGCGAGGTCTAACATCCACCAGGGATCCCAGACCGCACACCCGGCGAAGATAACTCGCGATTTCCAGACGCTTATACGGACCTATACCGATGAGCAGATCGACCTGCCGTGGTGGTTCACGCCTCGCCTCGAGTGGAGACGCAAGAAGCTTGCCCTGCAGGTCCGAGCCTCACTCAAGGCCATCGTCCAAGAGAGTCATGCCAAGCAAAACGTGGGCACCAACAGGCCTCGTAGTATACTATCGATGAGCCTTGAGGGCGTAGATACACTGTCACCGGAGTTCCTGGACACAACTTGCGACCAGCTTAGTACTTTCCTGTTTGCCGGCCACGATACCACCAGCACCACCATAGCATGGATGCTGTACGAGGTCTCGCGCACACCTCGCGCCCTGCGCGCGGTGCGTGCTGAGCTCGATGAAATCTTCGGCCCGGACGCGAGCCCGGCGGCGGTAGCTTCCCGCTTGCTGGCCCCGGGCGGGGAGGAGCTCGTCAACCGCATGGCCTACACGTCAGCCGTGATTCGGGAGACGCTTCGCTTGTGGCCCCCCGGCGCCACATCGCGCATGACCAAGCCGGGCGAAGGGCTGACGGCCACGGTGTCCAACTCTGACGGCGAGGCCTGCGAGATGAACCTGGACGGGATGATGGTCTATCACGTGCCGTATATTGTCCAGAGGGACCCGGCAATCTTTGGCGAGACGGCCAACACGTTTGTCCCGGAGCGCTGGCTGCAGAAAGACACTGAAGACGGCATCCCGGCGGCTGTCTTTAGGGCCTTCGAGAGGGGCCCGCGGAATTGTATCGGCCAGGAGCTGGCGACAATAGAGGCCCGCGTTGTGATGGCTCTGGTGGCTCGGCACTTTGATTTCTCAAAGGTTGGCATTGGGGCGGCCATCCTCGACAGTGGCACTGGCCAGGCTGAGCTCGACGCCCATGGACAGTACAAGGTCTCAGAGAAGATGTACAATGTGAGTCTCCCAACCTTGAAGCCCTGGACCAATGAGGCTGGCGGGAAGAGTTACCGTGGCTAACCGGATATCCAAAACTGCAAGGCCAGGGAAGTGACTTCCAAACCGGTGGATGGAATGCGCATGCGAATCAAGGTTGTGCTGCATTAGCTATCGTCGCCGTATGAGCATCCCTCCTGGTGGCCACGGATCACGGCCGGCCGCGCCAAGCCCAGCTGCCGGGGCTTGCCCACCGTTTGCCCGACGTACACAGAGAGAGGTCACAAGTGACGGGGGGTAGAAACGTTGACGAGGGGTCAGGTAACGGGGGGTAGAAAAGTCTTGGCGGGGGGTAGGAAATGTGCAGCAAGAACATACTGCTGGGGAGGGAGAGGGGATAGAATGGTTTCTACGGAGTATGCCCCAGCAACTCAGATTTGGGTCTACATTTCCTACCCCCCGTCAACTTTTCTACCCCCCGCCAAGACTCTTCTACCCCCCGTCGAGCCCCCGTCAAGACTCTTCTACCCCCCGTCACCTAATACCTGACACAGAGACGGACGACCACCCTGGCCAACGGCACGGTCGTGATCTTGGCCGCGTCTATGAACGCAACCGTCTATGCCCCGGGGAGGGTTGCATTGATTAAGTGGGAGGCGGATTGGTCGCGGACCTTTGGCCACCCGCGCGATAAGCCGGGTGAATACGATAACAACCATGCACGATATTCGGCAGTTTTCATGTTAAGGACATCTCACCAGTCCACAAGAGAGAAGCAGGTACGTCTGTCAAGATGAAATCCCATAAGTAACATTTGAAGGCAAAACCTTCAGTCAGTTCCTGTTCTCCACGCTGCCCGGCACCTGGGATGGCCTAGGCGCAACAGCAAGATCCCGAAGTGACAGTAGCCTCGAGCTACTTTGAATGCCCAAGGCGCAACAGGACCCAGGCGTCATCGAGATGCCCTCACCAGAACCATTTGCGTGCGATCTCATTCTTGACCATGCAGTGTTTGTGTGTACATGCGTGTGCGCGAGCGCTCTCCACGAATAACCAGCCAGACCTGCTCCTCGTAATTAGTGTTGTGATGCTGTCATGACGCGACCCCGGACGGTGCTAACTGTAAGCTGCTATCAATTGCGCTTGTAAGAGACGGTCTTTACACGAAAGACCTGAGCTCAGCGCCGGTCCAAGTCCGCCGATAGCTACTATCTCTAGAATCTGCTGCCGTGCATCAATGTTGGGCCCGAGGCCAATTTCAAAACAAGCTGTCCGTACGGCAAGTTCCCCGCGCGACTCCTGCCCCCTGCCTCCTTCGTGAGGTTCAGACGGTCATCTGCAGACTTCAACACAGTAGCTTTTCCCTGGATTCCAATCTTTCGCACGTCAACTCAAATCTCATACTCCGTCGTATTGGCCGGAAACATGCCTCAGTTGTATCCTTCGACGGACATGCAGGAGATCCAACTTTCCGAAACAAACTTGCGTCAGGGCGACGGTGAGAAGAGAAACGCAGTACGCAAGAGAGCCCCTGCGGTTGTAGTATTCACTTCTACGAAGACATTATGGGCTACATTCGCTCTGTAAGGCCCGATGCCACTGATGAATAGCTTTGAGGATTTTGTCCCGTCAAGTCTCAAGAGGCTGATATGTCCGCAGGATTTACATCGTCAGCTTTCTCCATTATCTCGTGGGAGGAGTCGTGCTCAGCATGGACCCATATGTCATGTCACAATTCTCCGGGCACAGTATCCTGGGCGTCCTGACCATGGTGGTCTGCATCGTGAGCGGCGTGCTCAGGCTGCCCATGGCCAAGTTCATCGACGATTTCGGTCGTGCGTATGGCTTTCTCATGGCGGCCGGGCTCTCGATACTGGGCCTGATCATCCAGGCGGCGGCTCGATCCCTCTTCACAACAATCGTCGCTCAGGTAATCTTCGGCATTGGGTGGAACTTGCTGGACTATGTCTTGAGTATAGTGCTAGCAGACATGACCTCGCTCAAAAACAGAGGTACGACATCTGGTTCATTGACCTGTGCAATATGCACGTTGCACAGTCGGTCCAAAATTCCAGGGGTGAAAAGTACCCGAAGATATTGCGTCCGAGCAAAACCAAGCACCAGATTCTGCTTCATCTTTGGTGGGGACTCTGCTGATTTACTGGGGAACAGCTCTCGCCTACGGCATCTACGTGACCCCCATTCTTTTCAGCACCTTCGCAGCGCCAACCATCGCAGAACAAGTCAACTCTCATTATAGCTGGCGCGTGGCTTTCAGCGTGTCTGCAAGCATCCTGTCTATCTTTTATCCTCCCCTGGGTGTTTTACTTGTTTACGCTCAGTCCACTCCCGGTGAAGCCGACGAAGCGAGTGAAGACACCAAGCTAGAACACAAGCCAAGACGTTGTGGCCGCGTGAGACGACTCGCCGTCGAGCTTGATCTGCCCGGTCTTTTCCTTGCTATTGCTGGACTTTGCTTCTTCCTACTCCCTCTAACCCACCCACCTGGGGCTCAGGATAGCTGGGCAAACAACACCATCATCGTCATGATCGTTCTGGGAATTTGTAGCCTGATCAGCTTTTCTGTCTGGGAGATTGACCTGGCTCCTACCCCTTGCGCTCCCTGGGCTCTGCTGAGGGACAGGAACGTACTTGGAGGGTGCTTGGTGGGCTTCTTCTCAGTCGCATCCACTGCGAGCTGGGTTTCCTACTACAGCTCATACCTGCAGGTGGTCCATGATGAGACAACTGATATTGCGGGCTTAATTACCAAGAGCCATCTGTTCGCCTACGCGTTCATTGCCCCACTTCTTGGACTGTAAGTTGTTCCGTCAAGCTTGATGATGCCAGGATATTGTGCGCAGAACTACTAACATATATCCAGAATGATTCGCATTACGGGACGCTATAAAGCTCAGCCCTTCGTTGCCGGTCCCATCCTGGGGGTTGTTACCGGCCTTCTCCTGGTCTACAACGGACCAGAGGCTTCTGTCAATGCGCTCGTTGGATTCCAGACCTTCATTGGGTGCTCTATGAGGTTCTTCATAGCATGCAGTCAAATCGCAGTCATGGCCAACATCGACCACAAAGACGTCGCTCTTGCCGTGGGAATTTGGGGCACGTTCGTCTCGATAGCAGTGGCCATCGCCTCTGGCATCTCTGGGTCGATCTGGGCAAGGGCTGTGCCCCGCGTCTTGCTAGATTCCCTCCCAGCCGACAGCAGGAATCTCACCCAGGTGATAACCGGCTCTTTAGAGAATCAGGAGACATACCCGATCGGGAGCCCGATACGGGACGCCGTGGTTACAGCATTTCGGGCAGCTCAGCAAGAAATGGTCATCATGGGTCTGTGTTTTGTCCCGGTGGCTTTCGCCTGCATATTCATGTGGAGGAATATCAACGTGAGGAAGTGCGATAATGGCGAAGGTTTAAGGGCAAGGGCTGTTATATGGTAATCACGGAGTATGGAGTGATGCAATTTAAGCTATCTTGGATTGTTCATCCTCGCCGTAAGGGAGTATTAAGGCAAGCCACTTGTCTACCTGATTCGAGCCATAACATGGTTGGGAATTCTGGCTCCGGAAGGAACTAATAAGACATTGCAAACTTAGAACTCGATTCACTACTGTCAACCACAATTTCATCTCCAACAACCATATGACCTGCAGTGTGCGGAAACCACAATCGCAAGGACGCCCGAGGACCAAAAGTGCTTCGTTTCCAGGCGCAGCTTTGTATTCTTGACCATATCTCGTCTGGGAAGGACTCTCGAAGTTCAGCTGTAATCGCTCTAGTCCCAATCGGACTTCAGGCCATTCACACCCTCAGGCACCTCCGCCAGGGTCGTGATACGGAACCCTTGGCGAAGTCCCTCGCCTTCATCACTCACATCGTAGTCCGAGATGGCCGTGTGCGCCGTGACGCGGTTGTCCCACAGGGCAACCGTCCGGTCATCCCACTTGACCCGCGCCTGGATGTCCTGGCTCTGAGCGATATGCTGCAGCGCGACTACATCAATATAATCCATCAAGTCTAGGGGCAGCGTTTCGAACGTACCTTGTATAGCAACTGCAAGATCGCATCCGACTCCTCATCCTTCAGTCCGACGATACTTCGGGTGAATCCGGGGTTGACAAAGAGGACCTTCTGCTTCGTGACTGGGTGCACGCGAACGATGGGGTGGTAGCTCTTGACTGGCTCACGCCTGACGAAGTGGCCGTCCCTGCGGGCATTTTCCGCCTGCTGAAAGCCACTGTGTTCAGCTCTCAGACCCTCCAGGAAGGCTTTGAGAGGCTCCGAGAGCCGGTCGTAAGCTGCTGCTTGGGATGTCCAGCCGGTGTCGCCGCCAGTCTCTGGGACTTCGAGGAGGGTGAGGAGGGTGATTCCCGGGGTCTGATGCTCATACGAGACATCCGAGTGGTACCCAGTGGTGGTGAGTCTGCTTGTGCTGCGACCTAGTCGGTACAGGTTGTCCTTTCCCAGGTAGATCGAATGGAACTCGATGTGGTCCTTGACGTGCGCACCGGTGGGCTGCAGGTGGTCAGCAGGCGAGTAGAACAGCATCGGCAAGTCACAAACTTACGTGAACGTGGAGACGGCCAAAATACTGGCCGAATTGCTTTTGCTTCTCGGGTCCGATATCCTTGAAGTCTTGGTCACGGAAGACTACAACACCACGCTCGGCTATCAGCAGTGCGAGCTCATTCTTCTGGGCGTCCGTCAACTGGGACAATTGAAGGCCAGTAATTTCAGTGCCGACACGGGGTGTCAATTTGGCGGCCTTCAAGTTAGAATTGTCCTTGGACAGAAGGTTTGGCTTTGCCGGATCCGCGTCGAGCCCGCGGTCCTTGAAGTCAAACAGTTCGGTGGGCGGGAACTTGGTGGTGGTGTCATAGACGGGGAGGTACGCCGCATATTTGGACTGTTGTGCACATTAGCATGACAAATGAAATATGCCGTTGATTCCTTTGGGATACCTACTGAATTATGAATTTTATCGTCGTATGCCACGGCAAGCTTGATGGGCTTGCCCTCGGCGTTGGCAGACTCCAGGGTTTGGGTGACTGTAGCCATTTTGGTGTGTTCCGGTCAGACTTTGAATAATGACATCGTCCATTTCACTCCGTTCCGACCTCCCTTTATATCTTGATTTCAAATGCGTATCACAGTCACCATCCTGTGGCATGTGCTATCTCAGACCAGTTGACGCGATTGCTGGAAGCACGACATTGTGCCCCCGCATTGCAAGCAACCTTAGAACGGCTTGGACGAAGACGCAATAGCAGACTCCCACCATCAGTAGCCAGAGCCGAGAGCCGAGTTAATCTTCCTGAAATAGGTGCCAGATCGTCATCGGCTACCGCATAAGTCGGCCGTGATCCAGGTGGGATAGGCTTGGATTGCTAGTGGTCGAAACAAACCCCAGACTGGACGATCTCAACCGAACAATTTTATATTATCTAACACCGGCGGGATAAATTCTCTTCCAAGGTTGTACGATCACTCTCGCCAGTCCTCATCCTCATTTCGACTCTATGACTGTATAGCCCCCGCCTCTCATTCATGGAGCAAGTAAGCTCCAGTTACTAGGGCCACGCCGGGAGGAATATGAGACTGTTTGGTATGTAAACATGAGGCCATAAAAGTTGACGCCGGTTCTGGTACGAGTAAGCCTCATGATATGGTTAATATGGAGTTTTAGCTTGTCCTCGGGCCTCCAGCCACTGGGCATAGAGCCGGATCGGGGTCGGAATAAACGATATCCTCCTGCGCCTCTAGTTCCCGAGTATCCTGAATGTTTAGGTAGAACCTAATGCAAAACACTCAACTCGTCCCCTCCTTATAAGTAGGCAATACCATCCGACTTTCACCTACCGAGCATGGTTACGAGTGTGTCTGGCGCAGCTGTTTCAGGCTCCGGTCGCCTAGGAAGCTAATCGCTAGGTCTACAGTATGCAATGACATCTCAAGGTGCCTTGTTCAATTCCTGGACTTAGCACTTCTGCTCCTCTTTTTTTTCTCCTTTGCCTTTTTGTCTTTTAATCGGAAACTCGCACCTGCAAAATCGAGGGAGGGTGCGCCGATGCATGCCATGACTTGCTAATTTTCTCAGACCTTCAAAACTGCGCCGTGTGGATAGCAATAAAGGCCACGTTAGGTAGATGAACATCATGTGAGCCACTGGGACAATACTCTTTGGATTTGTGCTATTAGCAATACTAACTTATGTGAATTCGCATCCCGCTCTCTCGCCATCTGATCTCGCAAAATTCCTACCTCTTTCGCTTGCCAAGGAAAACGGCCTTGGGATTCAACAGCCACGCCCCTTGCCGCTTCTCCTTCTCAATCCGGTCAATCATATCCTGGAGCTCCTTTCCCAGTTCCGGATCTACTTTCAACATCTGCTGCGCAAACTCTTCAACGGACGACACATAGACATCATTCCAAAACATGCCCATGACGGGAGCGTCGGGGTAGACAACCCTCCTCACCTCCTCGAACCCCCCGTCCTCGATCGTCCGGTCCAGCGTCATCAGCCAGTCCCGGGAGCCGAGCAGCAGCCTCGACCCGTCGGACGTGCTGAGCTGCTCGGACATGAGGCGGCACAGTCGGTCCACGCCGGGGAACTCGCCGGCGGGCGGGGTGCGGTCAGTTCCGTGCACGACCCTGGCCTCGGCGGTGTAGTGCTCCTCCCACTGCAGGTAGCCGCCGGGCTTGAGCAGCTGGGCCACGTTGGCCAGGATGCGGCCCGGCTGCATGTCCTTGACGACGACGGCGACGAGACGCATGTGCACCACGTCAAAGGTTCCCCGGAGCTCGGGAGGGGGCGGGGTGTAGAAGTCCCACTCGTGGTAGGTGGCGTTGGGAGGGGCTAGGTTCCGAGGGGGCAGCTGCGCGAGGCTGATGTCGAGCCCATGGAGCTGTGTGGTTGGGGCCAGCTGGCGAGAGAGGTCGGAGAGCCAGATTCTGTGTCTTGGTCAGATCGGGGTCGAGATGATCACAGATCAGATGAGATTAGATGGGGATGGTTTCATGTTTGTTGCCTACCCGGTGCCCGTTGCGACATCCGCAATGCGTGCATCTGGAGCCAGTGGCGGGATGTCTGGATGCAGGTGAAATCGATACGTGTCTTGCCAGAGATAATACTGGTAGTGAAGCCTACGAGGGTGATCGTGATCAGCTTGGCATCTGGGAAGAGAATCTAGTTCGGAGCTCACCTCGTGGTCGCGTTGGCAGTGCGCTGGAAAACATAGCCATCGTCCTTGTCGGCCGCCATTGTCCTCAGATGAGTATGAATCCGCTGGTATAGTCTCTCACACGTAGTTTGTTCGGGTTTGTTGACCTCAAAGTTCAGAAAACTCCTCGCCCGCCGTTGTTGGAAAGTGTCTCGACGAAAAGGAAGGTTTGACTTCCACCATATTCATGCAGTCAGCAATAAATATAAGGTTGTTGGTCTGTTGGTTGGCGGCACTCATTCCCCGCCTACCAACCTACCATTCGGATCCTTGAAATGGAACGATATCACTATAAATACAATACAGTATGTAGCCAGTGTGGGGACGACCCCTCTACATCTAGTCGATCTTTTGCCTGTGAAGATCTCCGGCCCCCCCTACTGCCTTGACCGTTACGGCATTCCGGGCTTACCAGAACGCCAAGTCCGTGCGAATGGTACGTTTCCTGCTTAACCGTCGTCACGATGCGAGGCCAATGGCAGCCGCACCGAGCCCCCACCTGGAGTGGACATGAGTGCATCCATCCTCTGTTGGCATTCCGATGAACAGAATGTAGCACCCTGCCTCACTGCGGCAATGCATGTGATCCATGTAAGAATCCCTTGAGCTTCCAGCACTCCAAGTACCTCTTCACTGTTTCCTGGCTCACCGCACGGACATATCTCATCGTGAGCGAGGGCTCATATAAGTTCTTTGCGAGGATTAGTTGCGGCGGGATGTTCTTAGAGACAAAGTTGTCATCGAGGAAGTCAACTAGCCTTGCAGCGCGGTTATCATCCACAGGCCCGGGAAAGGTCCTCACTCGGTGAGCCCATTCGCCGAAAGGAACAGTTTTCTCCGGTGGTATGGCTAGCTTATGTGCCAGCATGGATAGCATACTGCCCCACGCCTGCCGGACGGATTATCAATTGATGTGGTGTTAGATCTATGACTCCCTGGAGTATCTCATTACGCTGCTCATAGCAGTGACAACATTCTTAGCACAGCTTGATGTTATACCGCATTCAGATGGTATCCATGAAACCCCCCCCCCCCTGGTCTAGAATTTCACAGCTTCCAGCATGTTGTTGTCCCCACCATAAAGGGCCACCATTGCCTCCGTCGTCTGTGCGAAATTTGGAAACCCAACTCCTTCCGGCGGCAGCAAGTCTGCCTGGTTCCCCTGGCTTTTTTGACATAGCTTGTTAACGCCACTAAGTTCTCGCAGTGTCTCGTTGATCTTCCATATTATTTCTTTGAGTTCATCGCCCTGGCCGAGAGCTGCCATTAGTCCCTGGCTCAAATGCAGAGGCACTGGTGTGAAGGGGTGAATCTAATAGGGCCAATTCTGGTCAGTATAACGAGAGACGTATTAACCAACTTTATGATTGAGCCTACTTTGAACAAGCTGAAGCCATCTAGATAGTCAATGAGACGAGATATATCCTTGGCTGCCGTCGGAGCTCTCCACTGATAGCCCTGAAACATGATATCTCCGTACCGGGCGGCATCCCGAGGCGCCAGGTCTGCTGCTTTACACAATGCCATTACCGTCATCTGACCTATCATGCTGGTGAACAGGAGCATCTGATCGACCTCTACGGTCGTGTAAGGATATGTGTGCTCGAACTGTTCCATCCTGCGGGACAGAAGGTCATCCAGCCGCAGCTGCCGGTCACAGAAGTCATCGGAGAGGGCGCCGTGGACGAGCTCGGCCGCACACAGCTGCTGGTGGACAAAGACGCGGCCCCAGAGCGCGATGAAGAGGATGGACTCGACGAACGGCGAGAACAGCGGGTCCGGCCCGGCAGACTCGAGCGCCTGCGACAGGAACGGCATCAGCACGGGGCTGCCCCTCTGGAAGGCCTGCTCCGGGCACGGGAGGCGCGTGCAGATCGGCTGCTGGCCCAGCGTCAGGGGCAGCTTCTCCATGATGCAGGTGAGCCGGTCGAGGCAGAAGGCGGTCCAGAACGTCCGCCTCTGCTCCTCGAGCACCACGAAGTCGTCAGTGCTGACGGGCCCGGCGTCGAGGGCGCCCAGTCGCATCAGCTGCACCAGGCGGATGGCGCGGCCCGCGCTGCCCCACGCCCTCTGGAATGTAACCTGGGTGAGCTCGTAGATGGAAATCAGGATCCAGGCCTGCGCCAACTCCAGCCGGGAGGTACCTGTCCCGTATTGGACGGAATGCATTTGGGTTTGGTCGAGCATCTTCGTGGCCTCCTGATAGAGGGCGTCGCGGAGGTGATTGAATTGCGACGAGAATGCGGCTGCTAGAGCCCACATGGCATACTGGAGACACGCGTGTGAGGCGGAGCTGGAATCGGGTCTGGTACGACGGTAGTAGCGCCTTCGTTGTATGACGGGCATGAATTGATGAATGCGGTCGAAATAGAGTCCGTCCCTGTGACATCCACAGGTGGTCAATAATGCATGCGGCTCTGGTGTCATCAGAATAATCCTTCCAGGCTGTCCACTTACAGATCAGCCCGCGTCAGCAGAGGTATGACCAGACTGCCAGGAGCCGGGACTTGTCTCAGATGCCAGAGACTTGTGGCTGAGTCTGGGCCTGGACCGGGACAAGGGCCCGTTGTTCCTGGGACAGGTAGTTGGGCTCCAAAGATGCTGTCAAGATCCGACATCTTGAGGTCAGGTACCGTAGAAGCTAGTCCTGGCAGGGTCTCCGCGCCCTGATGAGTGGTGGATGCATTCACCGCACTGCTTGGGATGTTTGTCGGCGGCGACGATTGTGGCAGAGCGACAGTGACAGCTGAATCCCAGTCCTTGTTCTCTACGCTCTCGTCCATGTTAAATTGGAATTCGTGGATGCTTGCATCTGGCGAGCTTTTTGTGGCCTGCCCCTCACCTAGGCGCCGCTCCAGTGCGGCTGTAGTCAGTTAGCAGAATGCTTAAGAGGACGCGAGAGGGGCAAAAGTAGAAAATAAGGCATGAATTACCTATTCGCGAACGCATGGCTTTGAGGTGGCCCTTCTTCGGACCCCTCTCCATTGGGCTGGTATCGTAGTGACAGGTGAAACCCGAATCGACACAACCTGAGCATGGTTTCGATCGATCACAACGGAATTTCCTCTGTCTACGTTGCTGGCAAGCCGAGCCTGGGGCCTGGCGACTGTTTTTCACAGTAATTTTGCTGGCAACCACATTTGAGGATACCATAACGACAGATTGAGACAGGAACTCACAATATGGCCTAAAAGCCAAGAACGGATTGGAAATGAACAGCTTGGCTACGCCGACGGGATCACAATTATCTGGCACCCCATGGCGACCTGATAGTCAGGAGCTGGAAAGCGCAGCTGGAGGGCATCCAGTATTAATCACGGCCGTGAGGGATAGCTTAACCTGATTCTCACAGAGGCGTGCTCCCTTATCGGGGGCCGAATCCGCGAAGTGCTTATGCGGTGAGACTACTGCTGCGTCCATTCAGATATCTGATATCTGGATGGCAGGGACATCTGCTTCATCCCATGTGTTTTGATTCGCCAGTCCCCGCAGCACGTCAGGTACACATTACTCAGTCATTGCAGCCGCTGTCTCCAACGTATTGAACTGCAGTTCCCGTTTGGCTCAAATTCTACGATTCGCTGACTATCAAGTTTGGTCGCATGACCTGCGTCTGTTTTCGACCCTTTACATATCGCCCGAAGGCCTCCACATATCGCCCGAAGGGCCGAAACGAGCGAATAACAATTCATCCGCGTCATAGCCCCCAGCGCTCGCCAAATAATTCCCTTTTCGGAAGGACGGTGAGCAAAGTACGAGCTCTACCAAGGTAGCATCTTCGATGTCAAGCCTTTTCCACGCCGGGACGTCTCGCAAGGAATTAGCTTCCGGAATTTTTCCCGGGCAAAAGTGGATGCTAGCCTTAGGGTGTTCAAGAAGCCATCTTCTACTTCCTAATTCAGGTGCAAATGTCATCTTTGGTTCTGACACGGCCGTAGGTGAGCCCCAGTCTCCGTGGCCGTTTATCATGCCAAGCACCCGAATGTCATGAGAATAATCTTCCGGTAGCAAGTCACAGCGGGCTGATTGATGCTGACGCATGATCAGTCCACACGCACCAATGAGAAGAAGAAACAGGTGGCCGGAGATCTCGCAGGGATGGGTCAGGAGTGGAAGGTCAACCAGGGAATGCCCCTATCGTCGTCTTACAAGTACCAGAGTTGTTGATGAGTCTCTCCCTTATATGAGCGAGTAAAGGGCCAGAGGACAGCAAATGGGCGAATAAGGTGCCAGAGGGCCAGAGGGCCAGAGGACGGATGGTACTGCTGCTCCACGAAAGAGGCCGATCACAGTGGACGAGTTCCACGCATAGGTGCCTCCAGCGCCGTACTACAGAACCAAAAGCAGCATTATTACGGAAGGCGCAAAGAGGGTGAACCCGACGAGGTCTAAAACCTTGTGAATCCCGGGGGAGGACCTTGGAGGCCGGCTTCTTGCGAAACTGCTCTGGGACTTTGGTAATCAACAGAGGCACAGCGACAATTCCGCCAAGGGGAAGGTTTATGTAGAAGCCTGCAGCAACTCGTCAGCGGGTGACCTTTCGGCATGGGTCTCAGAAGAAGAATGAGATACTCACTCGAGCACCAGGTGTAGCCCGTGGTGAAGGCGCCACCGATCACCGGACCAAGGTCGCAGGGCCGCGCGCTGCGTGATCGACCTCGTCCCCACCTGCGACAAGACCATCGCCGTATAAAAAGGATTAAAACGGGCTTCTAACGATGATTGCTTCTATTCATGCTATATAATATATTTTAGCTAAATCTAAAGGGATGCCCTTTATATCCTTAAACCCCTTAATTTTATTTAATTATCAACCCTTTTAAACGCCTTACTTATAATATAAAGGGGACCTCTTTATAAATAACCTATAAATAATAATATAAATATTAATTAAAAACTTCCTTATTAATAATAATAAACTTTATTTATAATAATATATAAACTTTTTATAAAATTTATTTTATTTTATTAAAAATTATTTTTTTTTAATAATTTATATAAATTTAATTCCTTATTTATTAATTTATTTTTTAATTTCCTTATATTTTTTAATTTTTAAATTAATTTTATTTTTTCTTAATTTTTTAATAAACTTTATATATTATAAGTTAATCTTAAATATATATAAAATTTTAAATTATAAATATAAATTTTTTTAATTCTTTTTATATTTTAAATAAGTTTTATTTAATATAAAATATTTAAAGCTTTATTAATAATTTTTAATAATTTTATTTATAAAGCATTAAATTTTAATATTAATCTATTATCTTTATTTACTTTTTCCTAAATTTATTAATTTTTAATATAATTTTAAATAAATTAAAAAAAATAAAAAGGCCTTTTATTATTATATTAAGCTAAAATATTAATAATAATTTTAAATTCTATTAATCTTTCCTTTATATAAAGGCTAATAATAATAAAAATAATATTAGCTTTATAATCTTTAAAGCTAAAAAGGCATTATATTATAATATTTTATATAATTTTTTTTTATAAATTAAAATTTATAAAAGCTTAATATAAAATAAATTTAAAAAAAAAGATAAATTAAATATTTAAATTTAAAGTAAATATTAATAAAAATAAATTTTATTTATTTAGCTTTTTATTTTTATATATAGCAGCCTATTTATTAAATTATTATTTAATTATTTAAATAATATATTTAAATATTTCTATTAAGCTTAAATATAAAATAAGGTTAAATATTATTTTAATATTATAATATTTTAAAATAAATATAATAATTTTATTATAAAAATAAGATTTATTATTAAAATATATTATATAAAATTAATTAATAATAAAGCTTTAATTTTTTATTTAAATATTAATAATAATAATTCTATTAATATATTTAAAATTATAAAAAAAAATAAAATAAAAAAAATAATTTATAATAATAAGAATATATTATAAGCTATTTTTTATTAAAGAATTAATTAAATTTATAAAGTTTATATTAATTAATTATATAAGTTTTAATAAAGTAATTAATATTAAATAAAATTAATTAACTTTTTCTTTAAATTATATATATATTAAATAAATATAAAAATACTTTTTATTATCTTTAATTTAAAAAGGTTATTAAAATTTACCCTTAAGATATATAATAAATATAATTAAGGTATAATATTTATATTTATTATAAATTTATAAAAAGATTATTAAAATTCTTAATTTAAAAATATATTTAATAAAGGAATTATTAATTTCTTCTTAAAATAAAATATTATTTAATAAATAAAACTTAAAAGATTTTTTTTTAATATTTTTCTTTATTTATTTTAATAAATAAGCTAAATTAATTTTCTTTAAAAAAAGAAAATTAATAATATTTTTATATTATTTTAATATTTTAAAGCTAAAGAATTTATTTAATTTATTTATATTAATTTTATAATTTATAATTAATTTTAATAATATAATTAAATAAAATAAAAAGCTTAAAATTATAAAGTTTATTAAATATAAAAATCTTAAATATTTTTTAAATTATAATAAAATATTAAATACTAAATATTCTCCCTTAAATTTATTTTACTTTCCTTAAAGCTTAAAATATATTTATAAAAGTTTATTAATAATTTTAATAAGTTTATTAATATTTAAATAATAATAAAAATTAAATTAAAATTTAATAATTTTATTTATTTATTTTAATACCTTTTTATATATTTTATTTAAATTTATTATAATTTAAATAATAAAAAAATAATTTATATAAACTTTTATAAGAAATAATAAGTTTTTTAAAATTTAATTAATTTATTTTATAGCTTTAATAATAGTAAATATTTCTTTTTTAAATATAAAATATTAAATTTTTAAGTTGCTTAATTTAAAAAAAAAGAAAATTAAAATCTTTATTTTATTAAAATATTTAATATTATATTTTTTATTATTTAAAAGCTAAAATAAAATTCTTTTTAATCTTATATTTAAGATATTTATAATTAAATAAAAAGGAAATAAATAATTTATATTATAAAAAGCATTATTTTAAATAATATTATAAATTTTAACTAAGGCTTTTTAATATTTTTTACCTTAATTTAATACCTCCTTTAATATAATAAAAATCTTTATTAATAATTTTCTTTTTAATATTAAAATAAAAATAATTTTAAAAAATATACCTTTAATAATCTTCTTTTTATTTACCTTTTTAAAAATAAATTATTTAAGAAAAAATATAAGTTAAAGAATATCTTAAATCTTTTTAAATATTTTAAAAAGCATTTCTTTAAATTTCTTTACTTAATTTATAAATTATCTTTAATATTTTATTAATAATAAGATTTAATTATTATAAATATAAAAATTAATAAATTTTAAATTATTTAAAAATAATATAATCTTTAACTTAATAAATAATATTAAGTTAAATATAATCTTAAAAAAATAATAATTAATAAAAAATAAATAATTTAATTTAAAGTTTAAAAAGGTTATTATATAATTATTAATATAAATTATATAAATATTTCTTATTAAAAAACTATATCTAAGAATTAATTTTTTTCCTTAAGTATTTAAAGAAAAATTAAATAATAAAAGTTAGCTTAAATAAATATCTTTAAAGTAATAATAAGATTATATTAAATAAATAAATTTTTATATTATTATTAAATAATATTAAAATTTATAAAATATAATAAAACTTATCTTTTTTTTATTTTTTTTATAAATTAATAAACCTTAATATTTATTTATAATATTAATCTTAAAATAAATTTAAAGATTATTATATATAATATTATTTAAATTTTCTTTTATATTATAAATTAAATATTAATTATAAATAATAATAATATTTATTAAATGAAAATTATAAATTATTTTAATTTATTTATTAAGCTTAAAGTAAAAGATTATATTTATTATTTATTTATTATATTTTAAAATTAATTAAATTATTTTAATAGCTTTTATAAATAGGAAAAAGTTTTTAAAGTATTTTTAATATTAAGATAAATAATGAAATTATTAATATTTAAATAACTTTATTATTAAATTAATATTTATATAATAATTATATAAATTAATAATAATTATATTTTTAAATTATAATATAAAATAATTATAATATATATAAATAAGGGATATTATATAAAGCTTTTTTTTTTTAATATTAATAAGATTATTAAATTAAATACTTAATTTTTTAAATTATTTATAAATCTTTAGCTTTAAAAAAAAAATAATAAGCTAAATTATAAATTATTATTAAATAATAAAAAAGTTTCTTTAAATATTAAATTTTAAAGTTATAATATTAATTATTAAGGTAATTATTAATAATAATAATAATTAAATATTTAAAATATTAAATTTAAATAATTTTAAAATTAATATATTTAATAAAGGCTTAATATTAAAATATCTTTAATATAAAAATTAAAAATCTTAAAAGGATTTCTTTAAATTATTAAAATAATTAATTTTTATTTTATATAGCTACTTAACTTTTATAATAATTATTATTTCTTTTTTTTATATTAAGAATAAGGATTTAAATAATTTTAAAGCTTCTTTTTTTTAAATATTTTAATAAGTTAAATAGCTATAATAATTAATTTACTTTTTAAAAAGGTATCTTTTTAAAATATTAAAAATTTTTATTTTTATTTTATTTATTAAGGTTTTAAAAAGGTTATCTTTAAGTTAATTATTATTATAATATCTTTTATTATTAAGGGCTTAAGTAGCTATATTATTTTTAGCGCTAGAAATTTTTATTAATATTATATTATTATTATTTTTTATTATAAGATATTATTATTATATTATTTTTAAATTTATTACTTTATTTAAGTATTTTAAAAAGGGAAAATTTAGCCTTTTTAATTTATTATAGGAGTTAAGAGGCTATATTATAGCTATTAAACTTTTAAAGGGTAAAATTAATAATTCTAAAGGTCTCCTTTTAAATTTTACTTTTATTATTAAAATTAAAGTTTTAATAATTTATCCTTTAATATATTTATTATAATATAATTATTTATTATATCTTTTTTAATTTTTTAAAATCTTAATTAATTTAAGCTTCCTTAAAGTTAATTTAATAATATTTAAGCTTTTAAGTTATTAAAACTCTTTATAATAAATATAATAAATATTAAGGTATTTAGCTTATAATAAGATATATTATAATATTTTTTAAGTTAAAGTAATAATATAAAGCTTAAAATAATTATTATAATATATTTTTATTTAATATTTTATTAAAGTAATAATTTATTTATTAATATTAAGCTTATATTTTATTTTTACTTTATATTAAGATATAGGTATTATAATTAAGCCTTATTTTATTTTTTATTTAATAAATATATTAAGGTAATAAATAATATTATAAATAATATTATAAGCTTTATTATTATTTATATATTTAGTTAATTAAAGTAAAATAAAAGCTTAATAATTATAAAATATATATAATAATAAGGAATTTAAAGTATTATAATTAAATATAATAATAAAATAAATATTAAATAATATTATAATAATTAAATAAATATTAATTAATATTAAATTATAATAAAAATAAAGGTTTAATAATAATTAATTTATTATATTTATAATTTATAAAAAGATATTAAATTTAATATTTAATAAAGCTCTTTTATAAAGAAACCTTAAAAGCTTATTTAAAATAATATAATTAAATTTAATATTTTTAATAAGTTTATCCTTTAAAGGTTTATTCTTTAAAAATTATATAATTATATAAAATTAATTTCCCTATATATTTAATTAAATTTTATAAAACTTTACCTTTTTTAATATAATAATAACTTTCTTATTTAATAATATATAATAATTAATATTTTTCTTTTAAGCTTAAAAAGATATTAATAATTTTCTTAAGCTTATTTATTTCTCACTAAATTTAAATATTTAGATTTATTTAAATATTCTAATATATTTAATAATTCTTAAATTAATTTTTCTTTCTTCTTAAATTATAAATTACTATATATATTAAAATTTATATTAATATTATTTCCTGCTTTTTTATAAATTATAATAATTTTATAACCTTAATTTTAAATAATTAAAATTTAATAATATTAACTTTATAAAAAAAAGATATTAAATATATATTTATTTCTTAATATATAAGCTATAAGGTAATAAAAAGTCCTATTAACCTTAACCTTAATTAAAATATATTATAAAATTTATAATATTTTATTATTTATTAATTTTATTATTAAAAAGATAATTAATTAATAAGGCTTTATATTAATTTATTTTATAAATTATAATAAAATAAGATTTATTATATTTTTATTATTTAATATAATATAATTAATAATAATATTATTTATTAATATATTTATAAAATTAATTTAAATATAAGGAATTTTATTTAAAATAAATATAAAATTTATAAATATTATAATATCTTTATTTATATAAAGATTTACTTAAGCTAAGGTTATAAAGCATTATTATCTTTAATTATTCTTAATAATTAATTTTATTAAATAATTTAAATTAATATAAATATTTAAAATAACTTAAAGAAAAATTATAAAATTAATATTTAAGTTTATCTTAATAAGCTTATTATTAATATTAAAAAGTTAAATATTATAATTTATTATTTCTTAAATTAATAAGTAATTTTAAGGTTAAAAAGATTTTATTTTTTATTTTTTAAATTTAATAATATATAAAAACTTTTAAATCTTTAAAATATTATATATATTTATAATATCTTTAAATAAAAAATAATTATTAATATTAAAATTTTAATAAAAGATAATATTTAAATTTAAAATAAGCTTTATTATTAAAAGTTCCTTAAAATAAATAATATTATTATAAGGATTTTTAATTATAATAATATTAAGAAATATAAATTAAAATAAATCTTTAAATTTATTATAATTTAAAAGCTTATTAAATATTATAAATTTAAGAATTTTATAAATAATAAATTTTTTTCTTTTTAAAGATTAAAGGAAGATAATTTTAAATTAAGGCTTTATAATTTTTTTATTTTTTAAAGCTATTATTATTAATAAATTTAAAGATTATAAATAACTTAATTTTTAAAAAAGATAATATTTATTATATTTTTAAATTTTATAATAAAAAAAAGAGAATATTTTTTAAATAAATTTTATTTAATTTATAATAATTATAACTTTTCTTAATAAATATAAAGGATTTATATTTTTAAAGTTTTTTTATATAACTTATTTTTAAATTATAATTTTAAGGTTTTAAAATTAAGAGTATTTTTAAACTTTATAATTATAATTTTTATAATTAAAGTAAAATAAACCTTTTAAAATGCTTAATTTAAAGTATAAATATTAATAAATATTTAGGTTTATTAATAATAATAAATAAGGTTAAATATTAAATAAAGCTATTTAATTCTTTATTTTTTTTATAAATTTAATAATAATTTTTAATATTTTTAATATAATTAATTCTTAATCCTTATTATTATTTTTATTAATATAAAAATTATTATAATTTAATTATTTTTTATAAAAGCTAAGGTAATTTTTAATAAATATTAAAATATAATTAAATAAATATTTATTTTTAATATTTATATAGCTTAAAAATAATTTATTTTAAATAAATAAAATATCTTTTATATATATCTTTAAAGCTAAATTAACCTTTTTATTAATTATTTAAATTATAAGTTAAAAAATAAATATTATTTTAAGCTTAATATTTATAAGCTTATAATAAAGTTTTTTATTATATAAAAAGAATTTAATTAAAGGCTTTTTATTTTTTTAATTAAAATTTATAATTTTATAAATTAAGGTAAATTAATAAAATATATTTTAATTTTTAAAGAATCTTTTAATAAATTTCTTCTTTAAGGCTTTTTAATTTTATTTAATATCTTTATTAAATTTAAAATAATATTATTTTATAGCTTTATCTTAAAATTCCTTATAAAAAATAATTTATTTAATAATCTCCCTTTTATTAATATTTTAAGTATTATTATTAATAATAAAAGCTTTAATAAAATTAAAATAATCCTTAATAAACTCTTTTTTTTATTTAAAGAAAATAATAACTTAATTTTTTATTTTAATAATTTTATAAAAATTAAATATTATAAAAATTTATAAAGGAATTAAAATAAATAAAAAGTTTATTAATTTTTTTAAAAGATTAATAAATTTTAAACTATTTTTAAAAAGGAAAATTAAATTTATATTATTTATTAAAAAATAAATAAATAAAAGAAAATTTAATAATTATAAATTAATTATAATAATTTATTTATTAAAAATAATAAAAATTATATTTAATTCTTAATTTAAAGATATTATAAGCTGCTAAATATATTAAATAAATATTAATATTAAAAAGTAAAGCTAAAATATAAATTTTAATAAATATAAAAATAAATTATAAGTAATTAATATTTTATTAAAGAATTAAATAATAAATAAATTAAGGAATAAATCTATAAAACTTATTTTATCTCCCTTTAAATAAATAAATAAATAAATTAAATATTAAATCCTATAAATAGAAAAAGAAAATAAAATGCCCTTAGGATAATAAAATAATAAAATAAATCTTTAAAATTTAGTAAAATAAATTTAAAAAAAATAAATAAAATTTTTTTTTTAATATTATAATAAAAAAATAAAATAAATATTATAATTTTATAATAATATTAATAATAATTTATATTAAGTAAATATTATTTAAATAAATTTATTATTTAATTATCCCTTTAAAAAATAATAATTTAAATAAATAAAAATAAAGCTTTAATGATTTTTTCCTTTTTAAGTTATTAAAGATTTAAAGGGAAATTATAAAGGAAATAATATAATATTATAAAGGTAGAAAATTAATTAATTAAAGAAAGGAAATAAATATTTTTAAGAAAAAGTAATAATAATAAAAAAAGCTTTAAATTTTAAGGTAAAAAATAAATTTATATCTTAAATTTTAAAGGAATAATATTAATTATTAAGAAAATTATTAATAATAATAATAAGGTAATATTTTAAAGTATTAAATTTAAAGGGTTTTAAGGCTTAAAAGATTAATAATATTATAAAAAATTTAACTTTAAAATTATTAAAAAAGGGCTAATTTTAAAAAATTAATTTTATAAAATTATTAACTTTTTATAATAATTATTATATTATTAATTTAATTTAAAAATTTTTAAGCTTTTTTTTCTTTAAATAAATTTAATTTAATAATTTTTAAGATTAAATTTATAATAATAAATTTTATTATTTTTAAGGGCTTAAAGAATATTAAGTAAAGCTTTTATAATATTTTAAAATTAAAAAAGCTATTAATTTTATCTTATAATATTAAATATTATTAAAATTTAAATAATAAATTTATATTATTTTTATTAAATTCTTAAGCTAAGTAAATTATTATTTTTTTAATTAATATTATAAAGCTATTATAATTATATTATTTTTAAATTATTAATTAATTTATAAAATTCTTTAATAGCTTAAATTTATTAATATTAATTTAATATAAGAGTTAAAAGGTTATATTATAGCCCTTAAGTTTATTTTTTTATAAATTAAGAATTTTTATATTTTTAATAATATTTAAGTTTTAATATTAAATTAATAATTTTAATTATAATATATATTATATTTTATTTTATTTATTCTTTCTTTAACTTTTTAATAATATTAATCTTTAGGATTATTTTAAGCTTATCTTTTATTTTTTAAATTAAAGAAATATTTTAAATATTTTATAATATTAAAAATAATTTAATAATTTTAAATAATATTTATAATTATTTTTTTAATTTATCTTAATTAAGGGAATTATTTAAATTAATTTTATAAAAAAATATTAATTTAATATTTTTATATTAAGTTAATATTTATTTTAAGCTTATATTTTAAATAAATAATTTAATATTAAGCTAATATTTATTTTAAACTTATATTTATTTAAGGGTATTAATATTAAATTAATATTTATTTTAAATTTATTTTTAAATAATAAAAATTAAAGGTTATATTATAATTTTTAAAGTAATTTATAATAAAAATTTTAAAGTTTAAAAGGTTATAAAGAAGTAATAGTTTTAATAATTTTATATTTAAATATAATTAAGATAGATTTATAAGTAATAGAAAAGTAGTAATATAATATTATAATAAAGGCTTATATATATTTAATATAATATTAAAATAATTGGATTTAGCTTAAAAAATAATACTTTAAATTAATCTTTATATAATTTATTATAAAAAGAATTAAAATAAGCTTTTAATGATAATTGCTTTTATTTATATTATATGGCGTGTTTTAGCTAAATCTAGAGGGATGCCCTCTGCACCCCTAAACCCCTTAATTTTGCTTAGTCATCAACCCTTTTGAACGCCCTGCCTATATGTGCGCGAGAAGCTCAGAGCGGCGCCTGTGATGGTGAGCCCCAACTATGGGCAGGATGAGGCGTACGTCAAGAGTGTGACCATCTTGACAAATCTCAAAACGGCTTGGCAGGTTGAGATGTCGAGGATCGATGCGGTGGATAGGAAGGATTGTGAGGCGGGCCAGGAGGTGGACATGATGGACTCTGGCGCGGTGGCTGTGTCGCAGGTGAATATGTCTCTCGATCCTTGGTCTACGGGTTCTTTTTGGATTCATCTTGGGGTTGATGCGACCTCGGGAGCTAGGACAGGCCTACAGAACGGAGGTCGCGAATGGCGGCATTTGCAGACAGGATACGGTGTGATCATGAATAGCTTCTTGCGAGCTGTTCGAAATATTCATCGTTGGCAGAATCTGACTTGCATTTTAATGCTGGAAAAATTTCGCAACACGAGATAAATGTTCCTACAAGCAGATTTGAGTGTTGGTGGAGAAATAATATGTGTATGTCGGCTCCCGGAGTTTCTAGCTGGACCTGCTTACGCTGGTCGGGATCATATCCCAGAGGTTGTGAGATGCGCCTCGACCACATCTTATATGCGGAGAAGAGCAGCCGGGGGAAATAGTTAATTTCCATCGATCAGGTTTGCTTTCAAATTTTTTGTCTCGTTCAATTCGGCAGTCTCGGCAGTCTGTAGGGACCATGACACACAACACATCCCCAGGAACAGTTCTCATTACGGGCTGCAGCGCAGGAGGCCTAGGTTACGCTCTCGCCGAAGCGTTTGCAAACAAGGGTTATTTCGTCTTTGCCACCTTGCGTGATCCAAACAAAGCAATCTCGCTGGCTCGTGATAATATAAAAGTCTTGCCGCTCGAGGTCACTTCACAAGAGTCCATCGACGCCTGTTTCAACCACATACGGGCCGCGACAGAATGGCGAGGCCTTGATGTCCTCGTCAACAACGCGGGCGTCGGCTATGTCATGCCGCTTCTGGACACATCTATCAAGGAGAGCAAGGAGTTGTTTGAGGTGAACGTTTGGGGGATGTTATCGGTGACGCAGAAATTTGCTCCGCTGGTCATCGAAGCAAAAGGAACAGTGCTGAATATCTCTTCTCTGGCGGGAGCCGTACGCATGGCATGGCAGGGTGTGTTTGACTCCTCCTTTTCAAGTTCCAAAGCAAGTATACAGGAGCTGATCTTTAAAGTAGGTGTCTACAACAGTTCCAAGGCCTCCTTGACCTTCTTGTCCGAGACGCTCAGGATCGAGCTGGAGCCGATGGGAGTGCGGGTAGTGACCGCCATGGTTGGGGAGGTGGCCACAGACTTCTACACGCATTCTCAGGCAGGGTTCAGTCTCCCGGATGGCTCGCTCTACAAGCAGGTAGAGGGCGTTATCGGGAAACAGAGCCGGGGTGAGTTACAGGTGAACAATGAAACGGCCCAGTCAACAGCTGCCAGAATCGTCAGAGATGTTTCTTCTGGGAGAAGCGGACAAATCTGGCACGGAGGCGTTGCTGGGACCGCAAAATACGCGTCGTGGCTTTTGCCTTCCAGGCTTTTCGAGTGGATCCTGCACAGTGGTAGAGGAGTATATGATCTGAAAAGCACTAAGGAATGAGTTAAGACTTCGGATAACGGATGTAGAACTCTTCAGACTTTCATAGATAGTATTCCATGCGAATCTAAATCGCCGGGCTCTCATCTCTTGACGCAAATATTTGTTCATGGACAGGCCTCCCACGCACCTTAATCCTAATCCATCTTCCTCTATAGAGTAACTATAAGCTTCTTCGCTGATATAGTGCCACCCTTACCCAAGTCGTAAGCCTCCTGGACCTTATCCAGGCCGGATCCAACTACACATGGTAGAGGCGCGGTGTGGTAAGCATTCTTGGCCAGGGCCGATGGCAGAAATTGCTCAAAGATCAGAGTGCCAACCTCATTGTCCTTGATGGTGGAGGCAAATATGAACTTGGCCCCGACGCCCTCCGGCTTATTATCTGGCACTGGCGTGGCACAGGTGACGAACTTGTTTCCCTCAACCTTCTCGATGACCTCGAATGTGATGTCCTCGCTCCCCCTCTGGATAGCAAACCCGCCGGCGGACGTTTTGCCCTCGAAGGCGCGGATTAGATCTTCCTTGATAGTCTCGCTCTTGTAGTCAAAGACGCGTGAGGCGCCGAGGCGCTCGCAGTAGTCAAAGTTCTTGGGGGAAGAGGTCGTGAAGACCTCGTATCCAGCGGCAGCCGCGAGCTGGATGGCGTTGGAGCCGACACTGGAGGACCCAGCCCAGATGAGCACCGTTTTGCCGTTGGGCGGCGCGCCGCCAACCTTGGGGTGGTCGAGACCAAGGTGGTCCTTCAGGAAAAGACCCGCCGCGGCTGTCGCCAGCCCCAGGGGAAGAACCGCGGCCTTCGCGAAATCCAGGTGGTCTGGGATCGGCGAGGACAAACCCGCGGAGAGTGCACAGTAGGTCTGGAACCCGCCGTTGCGAGACTCAAAACCGGCTGCCAGGCTGACGACGCGGTCACCCTTCTTGAAGCGGGTGACTCCTGGACCAACTTCCACGACCACGCCGGCAACATCGCTGCCGGGAGTGTAAGGATATTTCAGCCAGGGGAACAGCTTGGCGCCCATGATTTGGACGAACCAATCCATGGGGTTGACGGCCGCTGCGGCAACTTTTACTATAATTTCGCCATCACCGACGGATGGATAGTCGACGGGACCAACGCTTAGAGGATTGGCTTCCGCTGCAGGCAGGTATGCACCTTGGTTCCTTGCGGTCATGCTGGAATGGTGTGGTGCGATTGTTGTAAGATGGACGATGAGTATTTTGAGGCTGGCTCTTGGCTACATGTGCAGAGAACTCATGATGTATATCAACCCCTGGTGCCCCCAAGCGGTGCTCCCTTATATGGTCGGATACAAACAGGGAATCATCGAAATGATGCCCGAAGATGCTCGACTGGAATTCCGGCCAGCGGCACGGAAAGACGGGATTCAGTCAGAACGGAGTTAAGGGATTTGTGTGGCCGCTCCCGGTCAACTGTAAGCAAGGTGACAATACCTAGGTACCTCTGTACAATATACCAGGCCATTTGTAACTGCTTGTATCTTTGTAGCAAGGTAAAGAAGGAATTGGTCCGATTCCCGATTCCAAAAACAGACTGTCAATCAGCTTCTCGTCTTCCACTATCGCATTGTATACCTGACATCGCTTTTTCAGGTAGTCAAGCCTTACTTATACAATGTCAGCGAAGCTGTCTGGTCTGTAAGGGGAGGAGGGGAGGTGAGGCTATTCAGGTGTGGGATTAAACAAAGATATGGTACTTCTTGAGTCTGTAATATCTTCACAGGCTCTGAGCTGCAAAACAGGTCAAAGTCTAGTCCCGCCCTGGGGGCCTTTATATGTCGTTGTCTCCGGGATTAGCACAGACTCCAGGGCTGTGTGTGGGCTTATGTTTACGCTGAATAACCAAAGTTTCACCTTACACAAGGTCTGCAATCGCCAGACAATATTTTTGGATTGTTCGGTACATTTGCTACATAAGAACACCGTCAAGAATCAAGTTCAGGAGCTTTGTCTCCTTGATCTCGTCTTTCCTTGCCAGTAGCTCCTTGACGTCCCAGTTGGCCCAAACAAACTTGCTGCGAAGAAACTTGGCTTCGGGGGAAGCAAGCCAGACAGCAAACTGGCCAGGTAGCTCAACTGCCAAACAAGACAACTCTGTTAGCTTATGACCACAAAGACATTATTACTGTGAGTTTGAGACCATGTCACTCACCAACATCTTGTGCCGGTATGTTTTTTCCTTCGGTCATTTCCGTCGCAAGAATGCCTGGCTGGAAACTGACGATGTGCATATTCGGATTCTCGGCGGCAAGGTAGTCAAGCATCTTGAACACAGCGGCCTTGGCTACGCCATAGACACCCGTTCCTGGGAAGGGCGGCGTGTGAACGATAGCAGCGGAGGTGTTGATTACGGTCGGCTCTTCAACGGCAACATGCATGAACGCCTGAACGGCGTGAAGCCCGCTCAACGCGTTGAGCTTGAATCCCTGCAGAACGGTCTCGGGGTCCGTTGTCAGGAGAGGTCCTGGCGCTATCAAGGTGGCTGCGTTGGAGACGAGGACGTCCAGCTTGCCGACTTTGTCATAGATGGACCTGAAGGCCTTGTCGACCTGGGCCCGGTCCATAAGGTCGGCGACTTCGAAGAGCACCAAGGTCTCTGGGTCAGCCTTGGCCTTGCTGATGTCGACGGCGGCAGTCTCGAGTCTGTCGAGACGACGGCCGAGGATGGAGACGGATTTTACACCGGCTTGGCTAAAGGCGACGGCAATTGCCAAGCCGACACCGGTGCCTCCGCCGGTGATGACGACGTTCTTGCCTGATGCCGAGAGCTCGGGCCTTGCTGGTGAGATATCGTCGTATGGCTTGTTGTGATATGTCTTGGTGAAAGACACAAAAGCGGGAATTTCGATGTTTGAGCCTGACTCCGCCATTATGATAATGGTACGGAAGAATACTTTGCGCGAATCAAGATCTAAAATGGCGTATTATCTCTATTGTCGTGTAACTGTTGGATGGAATCTTGATATGGAAAGTTGGATAACAGGAATGAAGGCCCGGAAGACACTGGAAATGGGCGCCTCTGGGATCATCGCTTATATATTCATAGGTGACAGGACCCGTTACCTTAAAGTATATACGCTGCCAGTTCCCCTGTCAATTCAAGAGGAGCTGGTATTTGCAAGCAAATCTGCCTCATGGCGGATTTGATATGCAAGATAGTGGACTACTTCGTTTGCAAGCAAGTCCGCCATAGGGCTAAGGAGCGGTATATGCAAAGAAGTGGGCTACTTCACTAAATTTTGAAACAGGAATAGTAAGCCTAGCACTCAAAGCAGACATGTCTTCTTTCATTGTGCCTTGCTGACGTTTAGGTGCAACCAACCACACTGCCCTCAACAGGGGCAGGGCATTGCAAATCAATGAGTCAGACGCTTAGCTTAATAATGCAGCACCTTGCTTATGGTCCGCGGACTTTGAATAGTGCAGATTTAACGGTCCGCGGACTTCGAATATTGCAGTTTCAATAACATTGGACTCCAAAGCTGCTCCGTCAGCAGCGTGAACAGCTAGAAACGCCGTCACAGAATTGTCCGCGGGCTTTCAAACCAATCAAGCCCTCTCCAAGAAAACGAATCATCCTCCGAGACTTTCAGACATCTGTGCTTCACACTGAACCCTCGGCCGAACCATGAGTGAAGCGGGGAAGAAGGGATTGGGAAGGAGAAAGGTAGGACCGTCCCCATTAAAAGCCTCGAAAATATCCACACTTCTTATCATTAAACTCTATTATGTGTACGGAAAATTGATATCTTGTTGCGTCATCTGTAGGCCTGTGACCTGTGTTTCAAAAAGAAGATCAAGTGTGATGCAAAGCAGCCTGACTGCTCCCATTGCATTCTCTACAACAAGAAATGCGTATGGACAGCCGACATATACGAGAAACATTTAGCACCAAGACGACGAGTTGTGTGAGTCCTTGCTGTGTCATCCTTCGGCTTAAGCTGAGACTCAATACCAATTCTGCAGAGCGGATAAACACAAGCAGCTCGAAACCCGAGTTGCTGAGCTCGAGGACCAGCTCCGACAACTGGCAGCCGCACCATTAGTACTGACCCCCTCAGAGCCACATCCCGGCCCTTCGTCGGACCTCAACTCAGCCGATACTCTGTGTTCAGCTCAGTTGCCTGTTGACGAGCCGGAAACCATCATCGAAAGAGCCAACCCTATGACCTTACCCTCCCTTCAGGAATCTCGGCCTATTGTGGAGCACTATTTCTCGACTTGTAACCATTTTGTTCCCATCTTCGATGAACGCAAGTTGATGCTCCATGACTGTTATTCAACGCAAGGGAATAGAGACAAGGCAACCTGGGCAGCCATCAATGTCGTTCTGGCGTTATCCCTACAACAAAGATTTCAGTACGGTGACATCAGCAGGAATGAACGGACGATGATGATTAGATGTCTCATCAACACCCGGTCTGTGATCACTGACCTCGTGACGCGGAAAGACGACCTAAAGGGGATACAAGTCCTGCTCGGCCTGGCTGTTTTCCTCACGGGAACGCCAGAGGTAGAACTCGTCCCGACCCTGGTCGCATCGGCGGTCAAGCTTTGCCAATGGCTTGGTCTTCATCGCAAGCTGGGGGCAGATCATCTTGATCACAGCGAAGCAAAGGAGCGAGAGCGGGTATTTTGGATAACCTATGTCCTCGATCGAGACACCAGCCTCCGCACTCGCGGCCCATGTCTGATTCAGAATCACGACCTGGACATGGAAATGCCCGGGTTTGAGGACACGGCGGACACAGTGGGCATCCTGATCGGATCTGACGGCCGTTCGTGGTTCAACTTCTTTCGGTGCCGCGTCCACTTGGCTCGTATCCAAGGACTGGTATATGATTGGGTGTTCTCCCTGTCGGCCGAGAGACTCTCGGCGTCCGAGAAGTTCGAGAATATGAAAAGAATTGCGAATATGCTGCGGAACTGGAGGAAAGCTATTCCCGAGGAGTACAAAGTGGACCGGCTACAGACTATGGACTCGCGTGTGGCTCAGCCCCTCGCGAGCCTGTACCTGACTGGGTGTTTCACTCTGTTCAAAGCCCGGGCGCATACAGCGTTCTCAAACGACCCAGACTCTATGAAGATCCTCGCATATTGCTGCAGTCGTTGGGCGAGCGGGTATGGTCACCTCTCTGGACAACATGAAGTCGAGGCTGAGTCGCTTGTGCTGCCGGATTGGCAGAACCTGGTCTCCTCAGCAAGAGTCTGTGGGAAGTTGTTTCCAGGGACCCAAGATATGAACCCACAGGCAGCCTTCTTGTAGTAAGTATGCAAATCTCACTAGAGATGCAGATCTTTATTATACCGCTTTGCAGCTAACGCGGAACGTCTTCAGCAGCAACAGGTGCGCATACATTTCGGCGATGGTAATCCTCATTGCAAACAAAATGTGGATCTCCAGACACGGACTGTACGACGAAACGGGACCTGACGAAGATTTCATCCGAGACAGTCTGAAGTTTCTCGGAACAATGGGAGATAAGAATGTGGACGACCCATTTCGGAGAATGCACACCGCAGCCTCGGAGCTCAACTCCAGAGCCGGCCTTGCCGCGAGGACTGATGCGCTCCAATTCGCGACGTTCAGCGCCCCTAGCCTGCAGATGAATCAGTGGTACTTACAAGGCGATACACTAGCCTTGGAGGAATTTGAAATCCAAGCAGAGGCGGTCGAAGATCCCTGATTGATTCCACTGGCGTATTGGACCGGCCAAGCCTTTCCATGTAGATGTCCACAGGCAATAATTTGGAACTTGTCTGCGGGTATATCTTAAATAAGCATACCGTCTCTCCGTATTTCATATCCGTAGAACAATACTATGATTCCACCCCAACGGGCCCTGTGTCGTGCGGCTGTGATCTCTAGTGCTACTCGTAAATGGGTGATATCGTCACTGTATGTACTACCTACCTATCCAAGAGGTAATCGCCATCACCAGTCTCCAAAAAAGCTCGTTATGTCTCTCCCAGGTATTGACGTCATAATAGGGTGAGGTTTGAAAATTCAAGATGTCTGCAGGGAGACGAGCCGAGTTGCCGACCTTCAACCGAGAAGGATTCGAAAATGGTAGTGAAACGCTGAGCAGATGACGAACGTCAGTCGTCCAGGCAGCCTAGTTCGACGGGAATAACAATATCCGGAAAGGCTGGCAAGAGCCCTCTTCTTTTTGGCACGATGGCACGCTTGCTCGGTCCCGTAGGCTGCCTTGCAGGATACGTCGTACACTTCACGCCCCCATCGAAACGGTTCTCGGCGCAAAGGAACATTTAGCTTTGACTATATGCATGCAGTCAGCAATGAACAGGAAGTTGTTGATCTGTTGGCTGGCGCTGTTCATTCTCACTGTCAGTCTACCACTCGGATCCTTTTAATCACACATTGCCATCCGCATGTCCCCAACCGTCACATCCGTGCGTGGGTGGGGGCTATGTACACAGTCCACTCTCCCGCAGCCGCTGAATGTCACCCATTTCCTTGTGCCCCGGGAACTCTAGCATGGATTATGCTTGCGGAACTTTGGACCCTGTCATCCTGCATTGGACGTGTGAGGTTACCATTGCTTGGCACATGATGAGGTCCAAACGTGGGTACATAGTACAGTATTCAGATTATACTTGGACTCCACAAAGCTGGCTGTCCTGTACTGTATGACCATTACAATCACTCTGCCCTAGTAAAATTTGTCCCTGGTCGGGCCTCCCTGTCTGTCAACTCCTCTGGCCGCTGGGGCAGATATCCAGATATCCAATGTGGATAGCATCATGGCGTCCGAGAAGGGTCGTTATCAGCGTCTGCGTGACCAGAGCTCTTTCTCCAGTGACGAAGACGCAATACAGGGTCACGATGGCTCACCAGAATTACAGCCGTGGCATCGACGATTTCCGGTGTCGACCATTGCTCTTTCCATATTCTGCGCCATCCTTCTCGCTGTCTCCTCCGTCCAGGCCTGGCTCATCATGAAGCTCGAGCGGCGTCTGGTCCACCCTCACAGTCCGTCTCTCCAAAATTTCCGTTGTCTCCACCGTTCACTAAACTCCTTTCCAATTTAGCACGCCTTTCCCTGGAGTATAACGTCCCCCTTCTGGCCAACAACCACTCCGCCTTCGACTCCCCCTCCAACGCCATCTCAGACGCCGCCTGGGCCTCCATCGAGGCCGGGCACGGCGACGTCCTCCTCACCCCGTCCGAGGCCGCCTCCCTGGGCCTGCCCCCGTCCTTCACGCACCCGTACCGCCCGGGGTATCAAGTCTACATCATCGACGCCTACCACGCGATGCACTGCCTCAAGGTCCTGCGCGACCACTACATGCGCATGTACCACGCGCACCGCTACGTCGACGACTGGCCGCAGCTCGGCGACTGGCCGCTCGAGCACGACGAGCACTGCTTCGACAGCCTGCGGCAGCACGTCATGTGCCACGCCGACGACACGCTGCTGTACAGCACGGGACATCACGACGCCGGGGTGCGGCAGACCAAGATGTGCCGGAGCTGGGATGCGCTGCGGGAGTGGGCGAGTGAGAGGAGCGCGCAGTGGAAGGATCATATCAACCCCAGGCCCGAAGGGGAGATTTGGTGGAACTTTGATGATGGCGGTGATGATGGGCTGCCGCGGGGAGGGCTGTCGTGAGGTAGGCTGGAGTCTGATGGGGGGGCAGTCAGCCGCGGGGAAGATGATTGTGACATGAATTTAGGTCTCACTGATGATAGCTACATACAGAGAGATGGAAGCCTTCATTTTCTTTTACGGGTCGGAGGGTAGGGGGTTTGATGAGTTCTCCCTTTTTCTGAGTCCATTGCTCTATATTCATGCACGTAGCGACTTTGGAGACAACTTGTCGAAGGGATGACAGATGTGCCGAGGCACTGTTGATCAAAAGATATCCTGAACTTATCAAGGAAGAATTTTGTATCTAAAGACTTGACTGGCTTGGTGCTGAACGGATGAGGAATAAATCAAATATCCTCTGCCACATCCTAACTCGCAAGAAAATATCCACCAATGGCAATACACAGTAAGATCCATGTTGTGGAACCATGTCACAACAGAGACGACGAATTTTCTTTACACCACTTCCTGCCGCTCGGCCCCTTTCACACCTCTAGCACTCCACCCCCAGCTTTCCCTTTGTACAACCTTCCCCAAACCAATCGTCGGGCTTGCCAAAATGCTTCCTCAGCGCCGGCCAGTAAGGGCTATCCTTGGGACAGTACTTGAACCGCTCAAACTGGTTGATAAAATCCGCCTCATGACTGATATAATGATAACAGCTCGTCCGCTCCTCGGCCCACCTCTCGAGCGCGCCCCAGTCCCTGCACTGGCGCAGCTGGCCCACGGCGCTCTCGGGGCTCTTGGTGATGGTGGTGTAGCGCGGGGTGTCGTCGGCCTGGCACAGGATGTCCCCGCGCAGGCTGTCGAGGCAGTGCGTGATGTGGTAGAGGGAGAGCGACTGCGGGAGCCCCTGCTCGTACTCGCGCACGGCGCGGTGGATGTTCTTGAGGCAGTGCAGGGCGTGGAAGCCGTTGAGGACGTACATGCCTTTGCTGTGGTCCCAGGGGAAGGGCTGGGCGGGGAGGAGATCGTGGGCGGCGGTCCAGTCGTTGTCGAGGGCCACGAAGCCGACGTCGAAGGAGATGCTGTCCCAGAGGGCGCCGGCCGCGGTCATGTTGACGTCGGCATATTCAGTGGACCACTCGAAGGGGACCTGTAGGGTCGGTTCAAGGGAGGCGTAGGGTGAGGGGCAATTGGGGACTGGGCGGAGCAGTGTATAGGTGTTCACGGCCAGGGAGATGAGGAGGAGGAGGACTGTGCTGGCGAGCAGCCCATGGGAATGACGGGGCTTGGGCTCGCGGTAGACGAAGCCGTCGTCCTTCTCAGTCAAGAGAGGCCGGGAGGAGGTGCTGCTGCGTTCGGCGTCGTCCATTGTCACGGGCAGGCCTGAACATGATGGAGACGGATCGTCGGCCTGGTGCAGAGAGAAGGCACAGGATACATGAGCAGACAGATATCTGACTCAGCTTCGAAGCTGAACCGGATGATCAAGAGCTGGGGATTAGGAGCAAGCGTCAAGCATCGAGCATCGAGCATCGAGTATCGATGACCTCGACTGGGCTCCCGTGGAGGTGGGCCGGCGTCGCAATTGCTGCCTACGATTTCCCTTCAACCGGCGCGTCAGCTGTTTTCCCCCGATAGGACGACGACATCGTCACTGATAAGGCACTGCCGGTGGAGTATACACCATGTCAGCCTGCCATCTCGACGTGGCGCAGACGGCGTCCTATCATACGAGTGTTCAGGTCGTACAGATCTGCAAAAGGTCAGGACCAGGATGCTCGGAATCGGCGGGATCTTTCCAAATCATGCGGCGGCTACATATTCCTGCACATTCTAGACGTCGCATACGTGCCTAACATGTGCCAAGAAGGTTGCTAGATTGGTCGATGCAGGTCCTATACCAAGCATCACTTACATGTAGTACAGCATGTAAGGCAGGTGGGGGCGGTATGCGGGAGCAGGGGTCGCGGCATGCGGGGATATGGGGTCTGGAAACGCAACCCCACAGCCGGGTCTAGGCATCCAGGTACCTAGATAGTTGTAAGTACACAGTGTACGGCACGGACCCCGAAACCGAGAATGAAACGAACACTCGACAACGGCAAAGGGAGAAAGGTAAGTAAGCTGGTCAGACGCCATTGAACTTTGCTTCACAGCCAAGAATCTCGAGTGAGACCTCTGCTGACACCTCGGAGCAGCGATCCGCCATCCCACCAACAAGATGCCCCTCAAGCTGGTCCATCTCGAGTCCGATGACGAGTTCGACGAGCTCGTCCGGTGCGAGTTCACCGCCTATGCGACGCCGCCCTGCAAGCTGAAGGAACTATTTTTCCCTCCGCAGGGCAGCGAGGAGGCAACCATTCAGTCTGCTATAGCTCGCCAGACGGCATGGCACCGCGGCGACCCAACGTCTTACTGGATCAAGGTCGTCGACACGGACGACAACGACCGGCTCTTGGGCGCCGCGTGCTGGCACATCTATGACACGGACCCTTACGCGGTCGAGTCGGACGAGGAATGCGACTGGTTCCCGGAGGGCGAGGAGCGTGATATCGGGAATGCGCTGATGGGGCAGTTCGTCACGCCGCGCATGACATACATGCGCAAGCCACACATCTGTGAGCAAGCCCCTCAGCCCTAACTAAGGTGATGCGGGAAGGAATTAAGGGACCGGAGGCGGGTTAACCCTAGCGCAGTCCTCGACATCTGCTTCACGCACCCTGATGCGCGGCGGAGGGGCGTGGGCAAGCTCTTGATGGGCTGGGGTGTCCAGCAGGCCGATGAGCGCGGCTATGAGGTCTTCATCGATGCCACGGACATTGGTCGGAGCCTCTACCGCGGCTTCGGTTTCATTGAGGGCGAAAAGTGCCAGTTTGATATGTCGCAGTTCGAGGAGACGCAGCGAAAGAAGGAATTAGAAGAGCTGATGATCCCGTTTGAGTGGTGGCCTATGCTTCGTCCGGTGCGAGGCAAGTATGAGCCTGGAAAGGGAATGATCCCGTGGGAGAAGCAGTGAGCACCTTTAGATAAAGAGGCAAATCTCAAAAAATCGTCTTTGTTTGGTAGATGTTGTCCTCCGTAACACTGCATGGCTATCGACATGAAGTCTGACCTGAAATTAACACGTGAATAACCCCCCCCCCTTTCCCCTCCGGACCCCCGATCCCGCCAACGCCTCCCCCATGTATTCTGATAGTCGGTCGCTCATGGTACGAGTTCAGGGCAGAATGTTGGCCCGACTCACAATCCATAGCCGGGGCCAGGCTCTTCCGCAGCGGCCTCGGCACCACGCTTCAGTCCATAGCCAGGACCCGGCTCCTCGGCACTTGCATCGGCGGTGGGAGCAGCAATCGCGGAGGCAAAGAAGCCCGCAAGTGCGAGGGCAATCAACTTGGAAAAATGCATATTGGTCTGGCGTCGAATACGTTAGTCCGTGGTTTACTGCTGGAATGGATCTGGTCGAACCTTTTGCAGTCCTAGTCACCTAGAATCAAGGTATAGCACCGCTTGCTTGAAGGGTTGAGAGAATCTCCAAAGTTCATGGGAAGCAAGTGGCTGGAGTGTGAGCGAGACCGCAGCAAAGACATATATATAGAGGTGTCTCTCACACCGTGACATTTATGTACCACGAGATCACACATGCGCTTGTTCTTACGCGGTCCCACCTTGATTGAACCATTAGCTAGGGTGATATGCATGTGAGACCGGGCTTTATGCGCACAGCCTTCCGGTAGTTCAGATGGTCTTTCCGCCGTCGCCACCGTCTGATCTTGGCGCTCCGCTGCTTCGGTACGCGCCGGTCCTGGATGTCTGTGGGTAGCAAGGGCTGAAAGATAAGGTGTGAGACGACTTGGAGATTGTGGCCCGGCCGACCGGAACATACCTAGGTACTATAATTAGTAATTTTAAGCAACCTAAGAAAACAAGTTATGAATATCATTTCATATCACTATTTTTCATAAATTCAATAGTAGCGCTATTATGTAACATTTATACGTTTCGTTATTCTTAATACGTAAAAAACTTTGTATAATATTTTTTTCTTCATAAAACTTTTAAAAATTATCGATCAGTATTATCTTTCGGGAGTTTTATTTGTGTACTTTATTACTAGAGTAGTAATGTGTATTATTTCCAAGTTATATAGTAATCAGCTTATTTATCATATGAATGTGAGGTGTGGTATACTAGACTACTCGCTCCGCTGTGCCCAGCTGTGCTGGTCAGGTTTAAGGTTCATCCTTGGGGGCCAAAAGCTGATGTAAGAATGGCCACCACTGTACTCTGTCGTCAGCAGACCGACTTTGACATGTTCGATGGGGACCAGTAATATTCCCGACCGATGGCACCGACCTTCGGTCTTCTCTTTATATCAGAGACAACGTCTTTTTTGATCTCACACTATTACACAG
This sequence comes from Diaporthe sp. P3_1W, assembly GCA_037177825.1. NCBI lineage: Eukaryota > Fungi > Ascomycota > Sordariomycetes > Diaporthales > Diaporthaceae > Diaporthe > Diaporthe sp. P3_1W. Next base: position 465,729 of record JBAFXB010000001.1, read on the forward strand.
TGACGTCGACGCGTCTTTGTCACCACCATGTCTGCCTCTTCTCAGCCGGTGGTGACGCCGGACGACTACTCGTCGATACCGAGCATCATCAGCTGGTTCCTAGGCGTCACCTCTGTTCTTTTCGTCGCCACCAAGATCGTGACCAAGCTGTCCATGACACGCAGCTTTGCGCTGGATGATGCTGCCATTATTACCGCATTGGTACGACCACCGAATCTCAACACGCTTCAACATGACTGACGGAACCAGGCCTTCAGCATAGGAATGGTGATCGCGGTTTCCATACAAGCGCAAAATGGACTGGGAAAAAGAGAGACCTCTCTCTCCGAACCGGAGCTGATCGCATTTGAAAAGGTCGGTTGCTGGCAGAAAGATCAACCACGCCAGGTCGAGATAGTAAACTGACCGCAAATAGGGTGTCTATGCCACGGACTTCCTTTACATCACGACCCTATTCTTTTCAAAGTCATCGGTCCTCGTGCTCCTTCGAGCACTCACACCTGTACGAAATCACCAGCTTCTGACGTATGCTGTCGCTGGTCTGCTTGGATTGTGGGCGATATCTGGCCTGTTCACAGTGGGATTCCAGTGTTCCACTCCTCAAAAATGGGCAATCGTGACAGGACATTGTATCGACCGGGTAAGTATTCCCCTCCGTAGGAAACCACCAAACTACACGAGCTTACCACCGGGAGCAGGCCTCTTTCTGGATTGTCTTTGGAATCCTCAACATCGTCACCGAGGTCTTCCTCGTCGTGATCCCGGCCGTCATCATGCGCAGCGTGCAGATTCCACAGGGAAAAAAGACCGTCATCATCATAGTCTTCTCCCTCCGCGTCTTCGTCGCCGCCGCCATCATCCCAGAGCTCATCTTCGTCCACCGGGCGGGCCAGTCGGCGGACCGGACCTTCGCGGCCTGGCCGGCGGTGGTCTGCGCCCTCTTCGTGCAGTGCCTCAGCATCGTGTTCGCGTGCGTGCCCTACCTCAAGCCCTTCTTCGGCGCGCTCGAGTCGGGCATGATCCGCATGGACGACACGCGGCGCCGCGAGGGCCGCAGCACCGCCGGCGGCGGATACTACTTCAAAAAGGCGAAGGTGTCGTCGCACGGCAGCAGCAGCGGAAAGCAGAGTATCGGCAGCCGTCTCTACCCGCTGAGGAACTTTGCGCACGGGGGAGGCGGCGGCACGCACTCGGCCTCGGCGGAGCGTGGGCCTGAGGATATGGATCGGCACTCGCAGCGATCCGACTCGCGCATCATCCGCGCGACGACGACGTTCGAGGTCCGGTCGGAGGATGACTTCTGAGTGTGGCTCTATACATGGCTATGAAGATAATTTGGGGCCACTGTCCATATCTCCTGCCAGTTCACTGTTCTTGGACCCACCACTGAGGGTTCATCTGAGTAGGCTATTACGATTTCATGAAGAGTGTATTGTATTTACTCAAGATAGCTATAGAACATGTTCTCCTACCTCCTGGATTCTCCAACGCGTCGTTGTCTCTTTCGTGCCCGGTGGAGGAAATGTGGACTTGTGCTGGCTCAGGGCCTCCATTACGTAGGATTTGCATACTTTCCTGGAGTTGCGTTCATACCAACCTCAATATAATGCTCATGAGGCCGCCGTCGGCTCACTTCCTGTCGCTGAAATTATGGGATGACAATCAATTTCGCAGCTGCCTCACTGGGTATGATACAGTCGCCTTCGGACGATCCTTTTCCTGACGGACTAGCCGGCGTTCGCAGAAGACATCATGCCGACTGGCCATCGCGCAGGCAGATACGTCGCATCAAAAATCCTCCGCATGCGGCCTCGATATGAATCTAGCCAGGACGGCCGGGATCTGCAACGAAGCTGAACAAGTAACCAATTGCGGAGAATTTACCCCAGGACGAGCTGGTGGTTGCCTGCTCTGCCCGCTTTGCCGGCCATGCTGACCACCCACAGCCCCCTGGTCGCAGATGAGCATGTGAAAAGATTCCAGCACTGTTAAAACATCACGAATCAGATCTCCCCGATCCGTGAACCCGTTGCATGAGGACATGCAGTCTGCGCGGCAATCCTGTCGAGCCCACCCTTTATTGGCCTGGCGCGAACTACGCTATTTTGTAGTGCTGACCTAACTGTTCTTTACCGTGCTATTGCCGCGTTACACCCGCGCGTCCGCTGCGTTGCAAGCGCTGACGCCGCGCTCCAGGCCCAACCCTTGTTGCAGCCCCCCACGCTGGGTTGCAGTCCCTCACGCCCTTCTACGAAAGCATATTTTGTGTAAACCTTGCTGTTATTGAAAATAGCAATACTATAGACTGGTATACTATATAATCTAATATTATTTATTTTGAAGTTTTATGGCTACTTTTAGTAATTAAGTATACTAATCACTAGTTGATAAAAAATGCTTTTACTTTCTCATAGAGTTAAAGTTTCTTCTTATTTTTAAAAAAGTAAAAGAACCTATAACTTTTAATAAATCTTATAAGTTTTATAATTTGTATTGAGTATTTTAATAATTCGGAAGTTATTTTAATTCAAAGTAATTAACAAAAGCAAGACTTAGATTTGTATTTATACAGCATAGAAAGGGCCTAGGACACAGCTTCGTTGCCACCACACCACCTCAAATCCCCCTCTCCCCTGCCCCTCGCAAAAGAGCAAAGGAACAATTAAGTTCATTTGTCAATTTCAACTGGATGAGAAGGTACCATCCAAGCTGACAATAGCCTATTAAGGTACCGGGTCAGCTCGAACCGTGTAGAGAAGCTTGTCATTGCAACCCTGATCTGAACTCGGACTGTCTGCACCGAGCAGCTGCGTGCCTGGCCTTTACGAGTCTCCTTTTCTCCCGTTGCCTTTATCAATACTTGGTACCACAACGAACACATCTGCTCAGAATCGATCGCATCTACGGACTGTCGATCAGCTAGGATGGACGTCGAGATGCTAGAAGCCCGATCGGACTCCAAGTCCTCGCAGGTCAATCGTCACATGATGGAGGGCAACCGAGACGAGATGACCCTGGCACGTCTGGGGAAGAAGCAGGTGCTCAAGGTTGGTCAAACCTTGCCGATCTTGGCTTCACGGACATAGACTGACGACAGAACAGCGCAACTTTGGATTCTTGTCCATGATCAGCTTCAGCTGCACCGTCTTGGTAACGTGGGAAGGTGTCCTGGTGTACGTGACCTGAACTAGCAAGTTCACTTCACATATCACTGACCATCTCTCCAGTCTCTTCGCTACAGGCTTCATCAACGGCGGCACGGCAGGCCTCGTCTGGCAGTTCATCCTCGTCTGGGGCGGCACCTTGAGCACCTTTGTGACAATCGGCGAGCTGGCCTCGATGGCTCCCACCGCGGGAGGGCAGTACCACTGGGTCAGCATGCTGGCGCCCAGGTCCAACAGGAACTTCCTCAGCTACATCACGGGGTGGATGACGGTGCTCGCGTGGGTGGCCACCATCGCCACCGGCGCCTTCCTGTCGGCCAGCATGATCCAGTCGCTGTGTCTGATCAACTGGCCCGACTACGCCAACGTGTACGCCGGCTGGCAGGGCACGCTCATCTCCTGGGCCGTCGTCCTGGTCTGCGTCTTCTTCAACACCGTGGTCGGTAGCTTGTTGCCCAAGGTGGAGGGCAGCTTCATGATACTGCACGTCCTGGGCTTCTTCGCCATCCTGATTCCGCTGGTCTACTACGCTCCGAAGGCGACCGCCGCCGAGGTTTTTAATTCCGCGACTAGCTATCAGAACGCGGGAATGTGGCCAACTTACGGGACATCGTTCATGGTTGGCACGCTTGGTGCGGCATTCTCGTTCGTGGGAGCAGACGCCGCAGTACACGTGAGTAGTAACGAGACACGCCCTTCGCCATGGAACAAATTGCTGATGCCCACGCCAGATGTCGGAAGAGATCTCCAACGCCGCCGTTAACGTGCCTCGCTCCATCGTGCTCAGCATTATCATCAACGGCTCCCTGGGCTTCGGCATGCTCCTCGCCATCATCTTCTGCCTTGGCGACCCCGAAGCCGCGCTCGAAGCGCAGACGACCATCGGATTTCCTTTCATTGAAGTCTTCTGGTCGGCGACTCAATCCCTCGGGGGCGCAACGGGCATGACATCTATTGTCATCGCGCTGGCCTTCTCCTGCACTATCGGTTTCATGGCTACTGCCTCCCGCATAATATGGTCATTCGCGCGTGACCGCGGCCTGCCCTTTTCCAAGGTCCTTTGCCACGTAGGTTCTCTAGGTCTCCTGTTGAGAATCCGCTGACAGTGTTCCCAGATCTCACCAAAGACCACAATACCCACCTACGCCGTCATCGTCGCCGCCACTATCCCGTGCCTGATCGTCCTGATCAACATCGGGTCCACCGTCGTCTTCAACGGAGTCACCTCCCTCGCCCTCGTCGGCTTCTACAGCACATACTTCATCTGCTGCGCCCTACTTTTATACCGACGCCTGACAAACTCGATCCACATGCCCGACCCCTCCGTGCCCGCTACCGCTGCGTACAAAGACCAAGCGACTGACGAGTATGTCCTGATATGGGGTCCATGGCACGTCAAGGGCGCACTTGGTGTCGTCAACAATATCCTGTCATGCTGCTACTTGATCCTCATCTGGGCCTTTGGTTTCTTCCCGCCGGCCATCCCGGTCACAGCGGCGAGCATGAACTGGAGCAGTTTAGTTTTCGGAGGCACAGCCTTGTTCGCGATATTCTACTACATTGTGTGGGGGAGAAGGCAATACCGCGGTCCGCTGATCGAGATCAGCCTGTAAATCAGATGTATCTAGTAGTAAATAACGCGCTGATCAAGCGGAAAGAATTGCTTGAAGAGTTTCAACTGTCTCCCGGCTCAAAGTTAATCATTATTGACTGCCTTGTTGAATAATACTACTTCTATCGTGTATTCCTTACTCAGTGTAATAATGTGAGTTTTATACTGTTAAAACCAAGCGCAGATTATACTAATTACCAATCTGGCTTGGGGCTGAAGTTCTGACCAATATGCCACATGCAATGCCGTGGAAGCTTCCAGGGCCAATTAGTGGGGTGTCGGTGGGTCACCATCCATGGGATGCCCGCCGCCATCGCCGCGCTTGTTTGCGTGTCTCCGCGCCGCCCCGCGTTCGCCGCTATGGGCTGAACATGACAGGGTTCTTGGGCGGCTCCGAGTCACCTGGGGCCCTTGTCAGTGTCATCAACTACGCGGGGCATGGCTTGTTGCTGTGCCCGGCATCTCAGAGTGGAGCGAGTCGCAATGACGAGATTTTGAGATTTTCACTCCTGATAGCAGTACAAAGGCAGCATCAGGACTAAATATATTCTGTTCCAATGTTGGTTACATTTCCTATATGAATAAATTCATCCGCCAAGCCTTTACAATCCTGACAGCACCCCAAGCATCTCTGGTTTGTCCAAAGCTCCAAAGCTCCCCCAGGGCGATTATATAGTGCGAACAAAATGGCCAAGCTCACTAATTATGTTGCCTTCGTACATCCCGAGACGGGCGCGGAGCAAATTGGACACCTGGACCAGGAGAACGGCACGATTCAGCCGCTCAGCTTCGGGTCCGGGACGCCCGTGGGTAACCTCTACCAGGTCATCGAAGCCGGGTCTCGAGACCAGATCACTGCCACTGGCTCGCGCCTGCAAATTGGGTCCGCCAAGATCCTACCTGTCATCGCAGGCCGTGATGTCCTCGCAGTAGGCAAGAATTACATGGAGCATGCCAAGGAGTTCAACAGCTCCGGCTTCGACAGCTCCGACAAGGTCGACCGCCCGAGTCACCCAGTCATCTTTACCAAGAGAGCGACTTCGATTATCGCTGACGGGGAGGAGATATTACTCCATGAGGGCTTCACCTCAACTGTCGATTACGAAGGCGAGATCGGCGTCATCATCTCAAAGCCTGGGTTCCGTGTCTCGGCAGAAAACGCATGGGACTATGTCTGGGGCTACACCATCATCAACGACGTGACTGCCCGCGAGCGGCAGCGTGACCACAAGCAGTTCTATATTGGAAAGTCGGCTGACAGTTTCTGCCCTATGGTGAGTATTTGTCAATCTCCCTGGACTGGTAACGGAGCATAACTTCGTTAACGTTAGTTACACGAAAGGGCCCGATTGCAGTGCCGAAGGAGGATTTGCCCAAGACACTGAGGATCCAAACTCATGTCAACGGGGAACTGCGGCAAAATTCGTCTACAGAGGACTTGATCTTCTCAATCCCCGAGCTCATCGAAACGCTGTCCGCCGGCCAGACTCTGCAATCGGGCGACATCTTGGCCACCGGAACTCCTGCGGGCGTGGGTATCGGGAAGAATCCTCCGGTCTACCTCAAGCCCGGCGACGAGGTGGCCATCTCCGTCACAGGACTCGGCACTCTGACCAACAAGGTCGCGCAGCCAGCTGCCAGGAACACTACGGGAAAGCGCATTAGCGCCGCAAGCTCCTTCGCGCTCATCAACTCGGACAAGGCCGTCGGCCGAGGTGACGCCCTGGCTGTCATTGATGGCAAGCCCGTCTCATACAACAAGCTTGGCTCCGGCCCCGAGAACATCGTCTTCGTCCATGGCCTCGGCGGGACAAAGGACTACTGGACACCGTTGGTCTCCACACTTGCCCTGCCAGACCGGGCAACAATTCACCTGTACGACTTTGAGGGTCACGGTCAGACGCCTACACACCCCTTGAGCCCGCTGACCGTCTCATCCATGGCCAACGACCTCGTGGGCATTTTCAAAGCCGCCGGCGCCTCCAACGCAGCCCCAGCAGCACTAGTCGCCCACTCCCTCGGCTGCCTCGTCGCGCTGAGATTCACACTCGACAACCCGGGGCTGGTCAAGAAGCTGATCCTCATCGGGCCGCCGCCCTCCCCGCTACCAGACGCAGGCGCGCAGGCCTCGCTCGCCCGCGCGGCGCTCGTGCGGGCGGGGGCATGGCGGCCGTCGTCGACGCGGTGATCGCCGCGGGGACCTCGGACGCCTCGAGGCGCAACAGGCCCGTCGCCGTCGCGGCGGTGCGCATGTCCCTGCTCGGGCAGGACCCGGAGGCGTACGCCAAGGCCTGCCACGCCCTCGCCGGCTCGAGCACGACGACCCTGGCCGTTGAGGGCGTCGCGGCCCCGACGCTGATTATCACTGGTGCGGATGACAAGGTGTCCCCCCCAGCGGTGTGTGAGCAGTACAATGCGAGGATCAGTGGATCCCGGCTCGTGGTGCTCCCCGAGGTTGGGCACTGGCACGTCTTGGAGGATGTCAATGGTGTTGCTAAGGCTGTTGATGGGTTCTTGTAGGTTTCTTGAGGTGAGTCGCTTTTGGTTATGACCAAGCTGCTCGTGATAGTGGAACAAGTCGGCGGCGTACAGCGTGCGCGAGACGAATGGGCGCTTCTTTCCTCTCCATGCGGTTGATACTTCGCCGGGATACTCTGAATGCAGATACGGGTTCGAAGCATCACGTCAGGAAACCTCAGTTTAGTATTCACCAAGTCCCAAATTAATAGATTACACACCCTCCCTCGAGAACAATGTCCTTCGGCAGGTATGAGGAATATGGTGCGTCGGACCAGGTTCTAGGTTCCAGTAGCAGGCAGACCGTGATCACAAGGAGGGCGCGAATGGGCTCATATGTAAAAGCCGAATTTCCATTCAAGGACGTCGTCTAAGCGCAAACAGCTTTTGCCTATTGACTTGTCCGAATTGGGCTGCGTTGGAGTCGATGCGGGGAGAGCATGTCGGTGAATACCTATCGTGGACTTTGTTACTCTATCCAGTAATGTCACCAGCAGCCCGCAGGCGGAGCTTCCGAAAGTGGTATATCTTGCAACCAGCCAGCAGTGTGCTGAGGAGCACGCCGACGCATGACGAGATAGCAATTCCCTTCACATCTTAATGCAAAACCATCGGCACATGGGAAACAACTGACCATTCTTTTTAAAGAAACAGTCATCTTCTGCTCATATCAGTCATTGAAACAGAATACCTCTATATTGAGCCGAACTCACGGACGGCCGCCGCAGTTATACCATAGAAGGTGACCTTTTGCAGGTCTACACACGTACAGTGTGATCAAGCCAGAGTGCAACTTCCAGTCTGCTCTGGATGATTGGGAAGCCATCGTTATCAGCGCGGGCTAGCCCCACATGCGGATAATCAAGTGCCTGAGACATACATATAGCCGGGTACGCCTTGAGCATGGTTTAAAGATGTACACACTGATCCACGAATATCTAGGTTCCTCATGCAGGCCAATATTTCCCAACGAAGTTAAGACCGTCTTGAACCCAATCCTGATCGGCATCGATCTCCGTGTCAAACAAGTGCTCTTCTCCAGGTCGCAGAGTGAAGTGGAGAGGGCTACCATGCTTCTCGCGTAGCTCGTAGGCGAATTTGATGCTACCTCTTGGGGGTACAATGGTGTCTCCAGTACCATGAATCATCCACAGCGGCGGAAGCTGTCGATTCTGTGAATAACTTTAGTTTCCTCTGGTAGATATCGGCCTCACGCTTGTTTACTTACCTCTTCGAGGAGCTCCAGTGGGTATAGAGATTTGTCTTGGCCAAAAAGCTCACCGTACCTTCCTTGCTGTACCAGGCCGATGTATAGTTCGCCGCCCTCAGGGGGAATCCGATTCGTCACGATCCTTTCGGTACCAGCACTCAAGATCTGCTCAAGGACTTTTCGTTCAACAGTAGGTGATGCTTGAAGGTACTTGTCCTTTGCCTTTGCGGACCAGTGGTCGTCTCGCATGTCAATCATTGGATACTGGGCGATGACTGCTTTGATTTTGCTAGGTCCTAAAATGAATCCAGACTGGATGGCTAGCCAACCTCCAGCGGACTCGCCGCTGACCAGCACACTGTCCAAATCCGCGCAGAGTCCGGTGGGAAGATGAGTCTTGAAATCTCCCTCGAAGAGCCAAACAAAGAAGTCTTGAACATCTTGCAGGATGTCTAGGGCAGATGAAATTCCAGGCAGCAAACGATAGTCCGGTAGGACGACAATTGCCTGCGACCGTTGAGCGTGGGTGATGATGTATGGCGGGAGCCACTCGGTGTATAGGCGATGACCATTGACCAGGCCGCCGCCATGCCACCTGACAATCAGAGGACACGTGCCCTGACGTACATCTTTTGGCACGAGGATAGAAGCTTGAAAATTGTGACCGGCAAGCTGCTTATAACTGACGTCTTGTCTTATAAAAGTATTGAGTTGAGCTTGTTTAGACATGATCGTGAAGTGAATATGTGAAAGCCCGGTTATAATTCTTGATCAGGGACATGAGAGAGGCAATGCTGTCATTCAACCTAGAAACAAATTCTTGTCTAGCCATGAATAGAGAGAAGGACGGAAGAAAATTTCCAACACAAGTAAATATGAAACACCTCAGGCGGCAATCGCTTCCATGGGTAGCAACGTGACAATTCTTACAACACGGCACGTCAAGCGCCAAGTAAGATCTACACGCGCCAAGGGGGAGTACAACTGGACTCAAATGCGACGTCATGTTTAGCGAGCCGTGTGATCAAGCTCAAAGTTACGGTCGCGGTTGGAACTATCTCCTGATGCAGTAATCAGTGCAACCGTTGCTGCCCTTATCTACGGTATCAAACATAGTACTACCCCAGATAACCACCTGCCCTTACTGTTGACGTTGTAGGCAACTCGAGTATAAAGTTAAAACTAATCTCATCCTTTCGAATTGGGAAGCACTGGTTATAGACTTCTCACCTAATCTTACCTCATCATGTCCAAGTCTATCACAAAGAAGCCTGGAGATATATGTCTGGGAGACGACGTCGCTGACCAGAAGCTACAGCGAGTTCCCAGTGTGCTTGAAGGTGACATTAAGGAAGTTGACGATGCAATTCTACACGCTCAAGGCCACGAGGCTGTTCTGACGAGACAATTCAACTGGATTTCCGCTCTTGGGTTAGCCTTCTCTGTGACGAATTCTTGGGTTGGCTACCTGGTGAGGATGAACCGTTTCCCCACGTGAATCCTGCGAATTATGGATGATTAATAAGTATGACAGAGTTGTTTTGGACAGAATCTGGTCTATGGGGGTCCACAGTCATGCCTCTTCGGACTCGTCGTTGCCTTCTTTGTCCAAGGCATAGTAACTACAGGATTAGCGGAGCTCGGCTCTGCATTTCCGGTATGATTCGTGCAAAATCACAAATACTCGCTGTCGCTGATTTTATACCCCTAGTCCAGCGGTGGCCAATACCACTTTTGCTACATCCTTGCGCCAGAACGATGGAAGAACTTTGCTGCGTTCATCGTCGGCTGGATGTCTGTGCTGGCTTGGTGGATTGTGACGTTTGTATACCAGTTCGCATCGCATTGGCCTCCGGCTGACTTTGCATCAGATGCTCCGGCCTATCACTTGCAGCCGTCACGCTTTCCGGATTAGTTAACTACTGGCACCCAGATTACGTCGCAACTCAATGGCAGATTTATTTGATATACGTTGCTGTTTCAACCTTGACGAGTGAGTAGACTCAAATGTCTGTGCTGGTGACACGGCGTACTAACCCATTCCTAGTCATGCCGCTCATAATGGCTCCTTCCAAGATCGCCTGGACAACTCAGGCCACTCTATACCTCTCAGTCACTGGGTGTTTCGTGTTTCTCGTCGTTGTTGGGGCTATGCATGGGCCTACTCAACCAGCATCTTTCGTCACTTCATCATCATTTGGAAGTAGCGGGTGGTCCTTTGGTGTAGCGTGGGTCCTTGGCATCACTAATGCGATGTATGCGTTCGGTGCGACGGACGGAGGTATGTTTTCACCAGGAATACTATCCAGGCCTCGGCGCTAATAGACACAGTTATCCACATCAGCGAAGAGATGCCCCAACCCGGGAAACGTATTCCACAGGTCATGATCATGACGATGCTGATTGGTCTCCTCACCACACTCCCCCTAGTCGTTATGTTGATGTATTACATGACTGATCTGGAATCCGTGACCGCATCCGCTTTGCCCAGTCTGGAGATTGTTTCGCAGGCGTAAGCATTTTAATCCAGACTTGTTTGGGCACTGACGAACATTTCGAAGTATTAGGAACAAGAATGTTACTACCTTTCTATTCACCTGGCTATGGCTTGTGTACATGGGTTGGTCATCCGTATCTCACTCCGCATGAGCGTCGCTGATAAGGTTTAGGGTCCCTCCCATCACAATGGGTAACCTGTGGCAGGATCGCGTGGGCTTTTGCGCGGGATGTAAGTCTGTAGCCGACTTCGCGGTCAGCCAAGTGCTAACAAACCCATCTAGCATGGTGTGCCATTCTCGGAATACTTCTCAGACATCCATCCAAGACTCGGTTTCCCTTTGCGGACGACGCTGGCCGCTTTCGCATTCTCCTGCCTTTATGGCCTCCTATATCTCGCTTCTACTACTGCATTCAACTCTATTGTCACATCCGCCGTACTCTTCTTGAATATCACCTACGCGATCCCGCAAGGCATCCTGCTCTGTCGCAACCGGGAAGAGGCTCTGCCTCCGCGCTACCTCAATCTCGGATGGTTTGGATATGTCTGCAACATCTTCTCATGCACATGGATCTTTGTTCTGGTCGTGTTCATCTGCATGCCACCACGCTTGCCCGTTGAAGTTGGATCCATGAATTACACGAGTGTAGTGCTCGTTGGTCTGGTCTCGATCGTATTTGTCCTGTGGATCGTCAGAGGCAAGAGCAAGTTCCGTGGGCCAAATATCGACTGGGGTCTACTCCAACGTGCTAATCGTGTCGCTGCACACCGTTAGCTATGTACTTGTGAGGAGGAAATCACTATAATCACCTTGACACCAAAGAATCAGTGGTTGAACTGTAAGGATGAAATCATTCTTAGTTCCTGTCCGGTAGACACCAGGCGTGATGAAGGGGAGATGAAAAATATCGTTCAGAGGCTGGAGGCATTCAATTCTCAAGTGCAGATATACGTCTCCATGGTTTGGAGATGATATTAGCTCAGAACTTTTGTCTTCTACATATCCTTTCGATCCGACGCAGTGCGGGTCAATAGATAAAGAATACGGAGATTCGCACCGGTTCAAACGGAGAAAATCAAACCTTTTTTAACTATTTACACCTCCCACTTTATTTTAATTTATGATAACTTCTATGATTATATAATATATACTTTAAAGTCTTAGTATTTCTTTTTTTAAACTTTCATAATTAATGCTTAGTCTTTAAATTCAAATAGTGCGAATCTCTGTTTTTAAAAAGTATTTTCTAAGTATTTATTATATTTTATTAATTTTTAAATATTTAAATTAATTTATATATTATTATATAAAGTATATTATAAATTATATTATAAACCTTTTATTAGAAATATAGTTAATAAATAATTATAGCTATTTAATAATAATTATTACTTTGATTTCCTTAGGGCCAAGGTACTTAAGTTAATGTATCTTTTTTGCTGAATTGGAGCCGGTGAATCCTCCGTTTTGACCGGTGCGAATCTCCGCATTCTAGATAAAAGTACTTGCATTCGCATGTGTCCAGACTTGCCATCGGCGTACATCCGCCCAGTCCAAGACTCGTCAAGTCTCTCTTAAGTAGACAATGCGGCCGATCTCATCGAATTTTGGCCGCCCGAAAAGACCTTTCGGATCCCGTCTGGGAGTTGACTCTGAAAAATGTTTTTTTCGAGTTGGAAATCTTGTTCTAGGTAGGGCAGGAACCATAGACTACCCGTTGTGACGTTAAGCATACAAACTCGCACACCCGGATGAAGAGCATCTAGACCAGCAAATATGCTATATTTGAAGCTTCTCATACAGTATGAAACATATGCGTGCTTTTCACTCGGTTGTGGACTGTTCGAGGTACTCAGGCCACTGGGTTCCATCTATCGCCAGTAATTACGGTGCGGCAGTAGCTTTTGCAACCAGCCAGGCTCGATCCAGTGCCTCCACAACACCCTCGGGCAGCGGGCCCTTCTCGAAATCCTTCAGGTTCCCCTGCAGCTGCTGAAAGTTGCTCACGCCGACGACAACCCCGTCATTCCCGCCCTTGGCCCTGGTCTTCAATGCAGAGTGGTGGATGAGCCACCTCATCGCAGTCTCGAGCAGTGTCAAGTTGTGCTTCTGCGTTGCCTCCTCGGCAATCTTGAGGGCCTCCATGTTGGCCTTGTTCAAGAAACGGTCGCGGTACAGCTTCCCATATTTGTAAGAGTCGGAGAACCGCCCATCGGCTGGCGCAAGATCTGCAGACTTGATTTTCCCCGAGAACAAGCCCCCTGCCAGGGGGTTGTCAACCACGATGTCCATGCCGAATTTACGACAGCATGGGACAAGCTCAGACTCGATGTCACGGGCTAGCTTTTCTTTTAATTGTGAGACGCTTAAGAGCATGGCATCACACTTACTGATCACGTTATACATGGCCTGGTATATACTAGGTCTGACCCAGCCTCGCTCTTTCGCAACAGTACAGATCTCGGCAACTTCCCATGCCGCATAATTCGACAGACCAAGTCGTTTGAACTTCCCCTCTTGATAGAACTTGTCCACCTCCGCCATCGTATCCTCGTATGGGACCGAGCGGTCGGGCGCATGTAGGTAGAAGATATCCACCGAGCCGGAGCCGAGCTCATTCAACGAACTCGTGATGAGCTTGCGCAATTGGGAGGGCTCGTGCATTCCAGGCTCCTCGGGGTAGACTTTGGTTGCCAAAGTCAGGCCACGCTCCTTCCACTTGGCATCGCGGGTCCAGGCCTCCTGCTTTCCGCTCACATACATCCTCGCGGTGTCGACCTCATTGTATCCTTGCTTCTGGAAGTAGTCCAAGTGTCTGTTGAACTCGTCGAGCTCTAGGATGCGCGCACCCGCCTCCTCGTCCGGACCTGATGTCAAGTGAGCGTGAATGTCACTGAACCAGTTGGACAATAGTAGACTTACCATAAGTCATCAACCCAAGGATGACGCGCTCTTTGGGGGATTGCGAAGTCGAGGACATTTTGGGGTTTTGATATAGGCTCTCGGGAAAGCTCCCGACGTCCAGTCAACATTCGATTGTAGATATCGCGATCGGATGGAGTGCCGAATGGCGGGGGTGACACCCTCAGCGCCGGAGATCGGTGTTCGGATGAGCTTCCGGGGCCTAGCAATGCTGCCAATATTGATTACAAGATTAACGTGAGTCGTCGCCTCTACAGGAATCCGAGTTGGTGGGGTGGTGCATGAGCCCGAGACTCGACATTATACCCGAAGAACCTCAAACGATTAACTTCCGACCTCACGTTTCTCGCCGCTACCTAGAAAGGACCGGGAAGAAGAACCATCACTGCAACAAAATGGCCGGCAAATTCCAAGACCAAGTCGTACTCATAACTGGAGCTGCCAGTGGAATTGGGTACGTTGCCTTCTCGCCTACTGATTTATGAACTGTGCAAAGCGCAAAGAATCAGGGTCTCTAACAGATCTCTCGGGCAGCCGCGCAACCACGCTCAAGCTAGCAGCCCTCGGCGCTTCTCTCGCCCTTTGCGATATCAACACAACTGCCCTATCGACCATGGCCCCGGATCTCCCAAATGCCCAGCTTCTCACGCAAAAAGTCGATGTTGGCTCTCAGGCAGATGTGAGGTCGTTCATATCCGCCATCCTGGAGAAGTTTGGCAGGTTGGACCACGTGTTCAACTGTGCGGGCATCAATCCCACTAATGTTCCTTTCGTGGAGACGACGCTTGAGTACTGGGATAAGCAGTGCAACACGAACCTGAAGGGGGTTTTCCTCGTGACGCGAGAGAGCTTGCCTCACTTGAAGAGGGGGTCTAGTATCGTCACCGTCTCCAGCATGAGCGGCACCCGCGGCACGGCGTTGCAATCTGTTTACAGGTACCTCACCAAGATCTATCTGTTCCGCAGAAACTGGAAATGTACTAACAAAGTCGCAGTGAGTTTTTTTGTTGAACTAAAGCACGGATTGCACCACAGGTTTTGCACTGCAGAGTTGCTACAATTCCAGACGATATCTCAATCGCTTGCTTAATGTGCTCTGAGATTGGGGTCCCACCACCGAACCTCGTTTCGATGGAGATTCTAATCATGTCACTGATAGATATGACCAAACACGGCGTTATCGGGTTGATGAAAAGTCTCGCTCACGAGGTTGGTCCCAAGGGGATTCGCGCCAACTGCGTGGCCCCGGGATACATAAACACCCCCACCAATTCTGGCATTGTGCGCGGAGGCGAGGTCGTGGAGAAATGGGCCAAGGCGTACGTAAGCCAAATTCATTGTGGAATGAAGATTTACTGACAAGAACAGCTGCGCTTTGGAGAGATGGGGCACCCCGGAGGATGTTGCGGATGTGGTGGTCTTCTTGTTCTCGGACGAGTCGAGGTATGTCAGCGGATCAGTCTATGAGGTTGACGGCGCAGTGAAATGGTGAGATAGTGTACAATCAAGAAACCAAGGGCCACTTGTCACTACTTCGACGCCACTTAGGCCAGCCTTTTCCTCAAACTTTGGTCCCTACTCCATTACTCTAGACGGCTATGTACCCTCGTGCCTCCGAATAGATCATATCTCATAGATTCCGCACACTAAAAGCTCTGAGGGTATCGTCCCCACGTTCACATAATACTACTGTCGCAGAGGCATCCTCACAGAAGGCGTGCTGAAGACAATGAGAAACGGGAAGACCAATTTGGAACGCTGCAGAGGCGAGACTTTTACTGCACTGAATACCAATAGGTACAGTGGAACGTGATCACGAAATAGCGTGGCTGAGCCCTCACCATACCTTGGTACCTACGCAAATGCTAGCAACGAGCCTGCTCTCTCTGACAAATGCACCCGGCTGATTATGTTTAAGGCGAAACACGCTAGTCAATATCAAATATCTGCGTATCCGCGTTTCAACAAATGACGAGCGGAATGTCTCAATGTGCAGAGTGAAGTTGGGTGACTACCGGTACTTGAGTGTTTTACTTGCTGAATTGGGGGGGCAGAATTAATTCCACACACACACCCTCCGAGTCAGCCTCACTGCTGACGGTCCGTCTGTAGACCAGTCAATCTCACTAACTTTGAAATCTTTTTAGGCGTCCGTTTTTGGAAAGGGACCAGCTGAAGCTGCGTCTCGGGCCTAGTGGTGGTGACCATAGGAGCTGCTTACGACAGACCAACCAACTGATCTATTTTCGTTATGTCTTACAGCTTCGTCGCAAATATCTCACACCTCCTACGCGATGTAACTCAATGCTTTCAACGAGTGCCTCACCGATTAATGATATAAGTCTGGTATGAAAACCTGGCTAAGTCGCATATCGCTTCGAACTCTTCGCCTTCATTGAGCATCCCAGCCCATCACAATTTCTCTGGTCCATCGAAACAAATCTTACATCATGTCTGTGCCAGCCGTGGCCCCCCAGGGCTTTCCTCAGCCATCTAATGCGTATGTTTCCATGTCACCAATGCATCGAATAGAGGCGACAACAACGACAAACAACGAGCCCTTGTGGACCCAATACATGGACTCATGCATTACCGTGGCGACATACAACACCGAAACCAAGCTTCGTTCCCTTTGCCATCTGCCAGGCGGACAGTACGAAAGCCTAATTCCCCAGCTGGCTGGTATCATCGACGAGAGCACTCTTGTGATCTTCACCAACGGCACCAGCGGTTCGAAACAGTGGCTGGAGAGCCTCAAGGACAACATAATGGGTGAAATTGAGAATCTCCTAACTGCGAATGGAAAAGAAGGAGGCGTTTACAGAGTGTATTACACGGACCCGAGTCAGGACGCGTCCGATGGGTTGATTGCTGGGACATTTGTGATCCAGCCGGACGGCCGCTATGGACGGATACAAGCACAACAGAACCGAACGCAGGGGCAGACATCCTCTCGAGGCCTGCAAGGTGGAGAGTCTCATGGGTCTCGGGGAAAGAATGGACGCAAGACAAGGAAGCGAGGGTTCTGGAGGAAATTATTCTGTTGCTGTTTCAAATAGAGTCGTGTTGAATTGAGTGGTAATGCGGTACCTAGGTATAGCCCATGGTTTCAAGAAGTACGAATACACTCAAGCGAAAAAACTTTCATTCCCAGTCTTCTCATCAGATATCACACGCTGCGTGTTGTGTGAGCCAAAGCGACAACACCTGGGTTGCATCTTTAGCGGCCACCACCGGATGGAAAATTGTTGGTGTAAAGAAACCTATGATACGACATGAAGGAGAATTTCGTAATAATTTAGAAAACGAGCATCGACTAAATAAACCAAAACGAGAGCAGGTTCGGGTTTGGCTTCTCAGCTGTCAGCGGTTGGGCGTGATGGGCCAACGTATCTCCATGTAGTGGGCCAATATTCCGCGTCGGGGTTCGTCCTCTTCGTGGGATCTTTCGCACCCATATACCCAGCCTGCAATGCCTTGATATGCGCATAATCGAAACTGTCCTCGCCAAAACTCCAAGCCATGACGCCCCCCAGTTGTAATGGCGCCACTATATCCGTGAACTTCTTGGAAATTTCTACTGGTGTGTCCCAAGTCCAGAACGTATTGGTCTGTTGATCAATGGCCCACTGCCCACCATTCGCATCATCGCTTTTCCCGCTTTGATAGACTCGTTGGAACGTTTCGGTCGTGACCGGGGCCTTGCAAAGCCCATACCCTGCGAGACAGCCGCTACCGCAATAGTCTTTGTCGGTGCCACTAGTAAGTCGTTCTCGTAAGTCATTTGTGGATCACTAGTAATTATCGAGGACATGACACTTTTAACTTACCAGTACATCGAAGAGCTGCAGCAAGCTCCATCGGGGCATTTGAAATGTTTGCCGTCGACGACTCCGCACCGTCCATTTACTGAAACTTGAGCATCACCCGGTGGCTTCCCAAGGTTGAAGTTCTCAAAGGTGAAAACTCCAGACATTCCATTGTCCGACCCGTCGGCGTTCTCGAAAGCCCCGACGGCACATCCCACGGGGTTCTGGCAATTAGCCCCTGCTTGGAGCGTGAACCATTTTGCATAGAAAGGGAAGCCGAGGTTCAATTTCGCAGCTGGTATTCCGTTCTTGATGTACGCATTCATGCTCTGTTTGCTTCCAGTGACGGAAGCGTGATGCTGTGTTGTCGTCGAGCGGCGGTTCATCAAGTCGTACGACATGACCTGCCATTTGTGTCAGGTCAATTTCTAGCATAAGATGATTTGGGAAAAGGAAAACTCACATTTACGAAGTCTACATGCGGCAAGATAGCCTGACAAGTCGCTGGAGTGAAAGCGCCCATGTCCGCATCGAGTCCCGGCACTGCGATACTCAACTCCTTCCCACCTCCGATGGCTCCTTTGACAGCCCCCAAGAATGAAGGATAGTTCTTGATCTGTTCCTCGCTTGAGCTTGCAGAATTTCCAAGTTTGTATTCAGCGCCACCGCCACCAGGATATTCCCAGTCGATGTCTGTCATAGACAAGGACATGTCAGTATAACCACGCAGTATAGATAGCAAGCCAGGATATTGTTTGGGATGATCGCATACCAACACAGTCAAAATTAAGACGTTGGATGACACTCGCGACGTTGTTCGCATAGCTCGCCTGATTTGCAGGAAGCGAGCCTTTCTCAAAGCCGACGTTGCTGCCCCAGCCACCGATACTCAGGCAAACCTTGGTGTTCGGCGAAAACCTTCTCTTGACACTGTCTACCGTCTCGAATGGCTGCCACGTTGACGTGTTCGCGCTGTCAAGAAATGTTTCGGGGGTCGCGAAAGCTACAACGGCGTGGGTAACCTCCGATACAAGGGACGGGTCCGGAAGGGACAAATTATGATACCTATTAACCGGGTAAGTTCCCCATGAAATGTCTTCGAGGGAGGGGAAAAAGAACATATATCTTACTGATCGTAATACATCACGTATCTTAGGCCCCCCGCCGCTGCGGCAGCGTCGGCCAGCAAAGTGAGAAGGGCAATTTTCATTTCAGATGGTCGTCTGATCTGATTCGATTTGTGAGCAAACTTTTGATTCGAGATTCTCAAATTCATGTGCCGTAATTCATTTCCATTCTCCTTGACGGGTGGGCATATTCCTTCTCAAGTAGGAACAGGCCGGGGCTCGCAGGGGGCGACCTTCCCGATCGCTCAATCAGATTAATTTGAACAGCGGGTCATCCACGGCAGCGGACAAGGAGGCATCATCATGCGGGCGGGATCATCAACAGCAGAGCTGTGTGACAAACACGGGTCGTCACTCCTCTTTGTCAAGTTCGGGAGGTGATATCAGTGCTCCGCAACCGTCCCAGGCCGTGCACAAGGTGGCCAACAAATACGGACGTCTCCTCAGCAGCCAGCATGTACAAGTACTTACGCAACGAAGCGAGAGGCATTATCGATGCAAGACAGTATGCTTACGGCTGATCTTGGCCATTACCTTGACTTTTTCATATCCGCGTCCAAACTCCGCGAGCTTGGATGGAGACGTATGATCATGCCAGTCTTCTCGTGAAGATTGCTCCAGGCCCGCGCCGAGGTTGTTAGCGGCCTGCTGCGATAAGAACGTGACCAGAGTGGCTGCCCGACTTCATCTCATGCATTCATGGCTGGTATAGAAAGGCATATACCTGTGTGAGATATTTATATAATATTACAGACCTTTTCGTTCCTCTCATTCTCAAACCAAGTCCTCATTAGATCGCATCCAGTTTGACCACGGAAGCGTATCATCCCAACTCGGTAGTACCCATCTGGCTGCATCTCTTCTGCAGGGTACAGCATCAAAGCTCTAAACTCACGTTGCTGACTTTTATCCAACGAATCAGAGGGACTTGTGTGACTTCCATGGCTGCTGGTGGGTTGCTTGGTGGGTTGCAGATGATGAAGTAGCAGCATAACGAGATTCTCCAAACCTTCTTCCTCTTCGCCTCGTTGAAACCAGTCCAGATACGACTCAACATCTTTGTGTCGAGCATCAGATCCGAGCCACCATTCTGCTGACAGACCGTCATTCGGGCTGCCTTGCCGAAGCGAAGACGGTATTGGAGCCGCCTTGCCGCGAATTTGTAGAAAGCCACCCCAAACCCTCCCAAAGGGGTTCTGTAGGTCGGGCCAAACATCAATATCAAGAATAGTGCACTCCGATACAGTCTGGCGGCCCCGGGAACCGATGTAAATTCCACCACCATGGTACGATGCCCAAGACCACGATGGGGCGATATATTCCCTCTCCCGGATACTTTGAAGGTGGTTCTGGAGACCGTGTGATGTTGATAGACCTGACCAGGCCAACCCGTGAAGAATATCGCCTTTCCAAAGCCCAGCAAGATAGCGATCTCCGAGCGCATCCCCCACGAGCCGTGCCAGCCCTGCTATTGCAGGAAGGCGATCCGTTTCATAGGTTGTCGATCGAGTGCAGTAACGATAGACCAAGCTGTTCCAGTTTTCGTACAAGCTGCTCGCCGGGCACCCACCCTGCTCGATGCCAATTATACGATCGTGAAGTGACAATTCTGATGCATCCAAACGACTGATCTCGTCATCTCCTTCCGACCATTGGTGTGTGCCGCATCGGAAATGCATCTTTGTGGCCCCAAAAAGGAGAAGTCTGGTGGACAGTCTTTCTTCTTGATAGATCCACGCCCGATTTTTCCACTTGGATAGGTTTCGATCGAGAGAATATCCCTTGCGATCAATACTACGCTCTGTTATATCAGGTCGAAGCCGCACCGAGAGATAGCCAGTTATCTTGGGTCGGATAGTGGACTGGAAAGGGACCATGACTGTACGAGCCCGTTGGAGAAAGGGTTCCCGGCAGCTGTCCGAGCTCAGACCACAGAGCGTGACGAATGCATGATGGAACACGCGATTCATCTGGAAAGATTCGTGTGACCAATCAGCCGCATCGTCTTGGATAATACAGAGAGCATCAATCCATATGTAGCGAAGGCCGATTGCCCTCGTAACCTCTACCGCATCTTTGATGGCAGGGGTCATGATCTCGCAAGGTATACCTTTGCACATCTCCTCTAATGTGGCTGTTTTCATCTTGAGCTGTGCCTCGGCATCCTCTCCTCTGCCCCAGCAATAACTCAAGGCAGCATACTTTGTCTCTGCGGTCATAGGGACGTCGGAGGATAAAACGAGGCGAGGGATATCGGATAAACGAGTGCCGACATCAATGAGTCTTGTGGGTAAGAATGCCACTTGCCAAGGGTGACAGCCCGTTGTACATTCTGCTAGCACTCGACGAAGTTCGCTTATGTTTTCGGGAGTCAAATATCTTTCATGGCGAGCAAGCTCGGCTCCAAGCCATTTATGGCAACCTTGAAAGAGACAGCGTCAGCCTGGTCCATGAAAGACATGGATGGAGAGACCCACTTGGAGATGCTTCGATTGGGAAAAATACTCTTGTACTTTTCTCTTCGCTTTCAATTTTATTGGAGACCAACTCTACCACAAGGCCTTCGATCCCTTGTTCGCAGAGCGATACATAAGCGGTCAGTGAAATAGGACCATTATGAATAGAGTGATTGTGTGACAGTACACCCGCATCTTGGTTTATGTTGAGATAAGTGAGGAGAGAATTGCAAAAACCGCAACCTGATTGGCTAGAGTTGGATAGCTGCGGTAGATGAGGAAGACTGTCTTCGAGATGCCACCTTAACCGGATCATTTTGTAGTAATACAACTCTGGCGGGTTTCCATATCGCCATTCAAGCTTGGCGTCGTCGAAAAGAAGCCTGTGTACACCCTTCTCATCTGTCACATCACGGCATCCGGCAGCAAGATCATCAAGTGCCAGAAGGCTACAACGCTCGCAAAGAGTGGATTCCGAGGCTGGACGGTCCATTCTGTAGAGCGTGGTAGGAAGGATGATGATGAGAATAATGTGGAAAATTGAATGACTTTAGACGCTGGCTCTTCTCGACTTCGGTTCAATGCCGTAGCCATTCCAATGAAGAAAAAGGCGGAAATATTTGAGAAGATGGGTCTGCAAAGTAGACAAAGGCTTGGTGCGGGGTATTCATCCCTGACTGTTGGTTGACAAAACGCTGTACTGGGGCGCTGGCACGTTGGAACTAGCGATGGGTCCTGAAAATTGCATTTCGAACTGTCTCACTGCCCCTCGTGAAAGACTGTTCCTCTGGCTGGGTACCTAGGTAGGTCTGAAAGGTTTCCGTAATAAGCCCCTCAGAAGACTTTAATAAACCCTAATAAAAGGCGCTAAAAAGTTAAAAAACTTGTCCTATTGTTATAAGTCCAGCGTATCTCATTTCACAGGTCTAACCTTTTGGGGGATAAAACCTTTTCTCGATTAGGTTAGCGTTACATTGTATTACAATTCAGATACCTTCTCTGAAATTGCTGAATTTATACACTTTGGGGTGCAGGATTGGAATTTAACCATCGCTAGTTGGAACAGGTATAACTTTCTCACAGGTCTTAGCATTGTAGTCGATATGTAGGGAACTAGCTCGAATCGGTGTGGTCTCACAACAGTAACGTCCCCAGCCCAGATTCCGGCCCCCCCCTAATCCCGGCCCCCTGCTTTTTGATGCATTCCCACTAAAAAACACTATCTTTTCTAACCTTTATATTTAATTCTATTAAAATCTTAAAAATAAGCAAACTTTAAAATTATATATATAAATAATTATATTTAAATTATATATATATTATCTTTCTATATATAGTAAATTAGACTTTATAAGAATTTTTAAATAAAGAATAAAGGAAATGTTAAGGATTATTAATAAATATTATATATTTCTTAATACCTATATTTTTATTTAAATCTCGTTTAATATTATATTTAAAATTCTTTTTAAAATATAATATAAACCTATAAATATATAAAGACTTTATATATAAATTTTATATATAAAGAAAATTATTTAATATTAATAAATAAAGTTTAAACTTCTTTTTATATAAAATTTTATTAAAGAAATTAAAATCTTTAATTTATAAATTAAATAAAATAAAATCAAACTTATAAAGATTAATATTAATTATATTATATTATAAATAATATATATTTAAAAAATTTATAATAATAATAAATTTCTTTAATAAGATATTAATAAAAATAATAATAATTTTAAAATATTAAATCTTTATTTTAATATTATTATAAATTTAATTATTAAAGTTTTTTTAAAAATATTTTATTAATATTATTCTTATTTATTTATATAAATTAAAGGAAAGTAGAAAAATAAGTGCTTTATAGTATTTTTGTGAGGGGGCCGGGATCAGGGGGGGGCCGGAATCTGGGTCGGGGACGTTAGCTGATTCGCTTCAAGGCTATCTCGTGACTATGGCTTGCAGTTCAGCCGCAGCATTTTCTCTTACTGTCAGCATTTAGCCCATGATGACTGAAAAATGATCGCGGTACGGCTCGAACTCATCTTCACAAGCTATACATACGTTGAACCAGCCTTGTTAAGTTTGCACCGAGACGATGGAGTCGCCAAGAGGATCAAAAGCTACCAGGCACACCTGCGGCTATTCACACAGCTACACACCCAACACCCAACAACACCCGTATACCCGGTTTACGCACCCCATTAGTATACCTTTTTAGTTTTAGGCATATAAATCGAGTATGTAAATAAGGTGTCTAGGTGTTAGGTATGAAACTGGGTAGGTGGATTGGGTATGAAGGCATGCTAATTAGGTGTGTGAATTAGTTTACTTAGCGCTGCCGATGTACGGGTGTACCCTCCGTTTTCCGGGTACGAATATCCGTTCTCATCACCAAAGCAGCAGCGCAGACTGCATCACAGGCATTAAAGCCGTAATCCCCCTCAGATAACAATTCGATAATGCAGGCCGGGTTTTCGGGCAAAAACGGATGTCGTACTACCAAACGCTGTGGTACGAGCTTCAGTCAGCATTTAGCCCTGCCTCCTGACTGCCAACCTTCGCGCCTGCCTGCCTGCCTGTCAGAACATCCATCCCTAAACTACCACAAATCTTGAAGCTAAAACCTCTGTACACGACCAATGCGATTGGCTTGACAAGTGATCGGCTGCACCACACAACACTCTAGCATCTTGACGTCTTCCCTTACTTGATGAAGGCAATGTCAAGGGACTAGCGGGAAGAATGTTCTGGCGCGGGTTGACACGGACCAGGCCAAGCCAGGATGATCTGGCAACAGACGATCCGTACCAATTCCAGCCACTCAGCGCCTCTACAACCATTCGGCTCATCAAGGTCTTTCCAAAAAAAATAAAGGGCTGCATGGCGTGCCGAATCTTTCATTTTGATAAAAAACAGCAAAAGAGCATCAAGTATCATGCTCTTTCTTACGTCTGGGGAGATGCAAAGTCAACAAGACAGATATACTTGCAGGACCAGGGCAATGGATGGCGTCCTTTCCCGCTGCACGAAAACCTCTGGCAATTTCTCGATCACACATGGCGAAGCAAGCGATTTAACCAACTTATCTGGACAGACTACCTCTGTTTAGACCAGAATGGACACGAGGAGATCTCACAGCAAGTACCGCGTATGCACGCGATTTACCGCAACGCGGAGCTCGTTGTCATTTGGCTGCAGCTTAAGAAGGAGGAACAAGAGGGGCTACGCAAAGTCATAAGATGGTTTGACCGCCCGAAACTCATGCCGGAAGTCTTGCACACGGTAATTAAGGAGCGACTATCTTTGTATAAAGATGCCATACGGGGCGCAATGGAGAATCCTTACTGGGGGCGCATCTGGATAGTGCAAGAGGTCGTGGTGGCCAAGAAGGTGTGCGTAACTACCGAGGACATATCGATTGACCTCGATGAGCTGCGTGTTCTGGTTGATTCGCTTGTCAATGCCAGAATTTGGGCCCAGCAGCCTTCGATGTGGTTGTTATGCGACATGCGCGCCGTGGGTGGGAAGATACCATTGTGGAGGATACTGAGGGATTTCGGGGAATACCAAAGCAGCCGCCCTGTCGACCGTGTGTTCGGGATGTTAGGCATGGTCGAAGATCGCGAGGATGGCAGTTCGCCTGCTGAGAACATCCAAGTCGACTACGATAAGGAGATGTGGCTAGTTTTGCTAGACGCAATGTTCGAGTCGTCACTCCCTTTGGCCGAGTACAGGAGGGCAGAGTTCTGGATGGGCAAGGTGCTCCGTCAGGGTTTCGAACTCTTACAAAGCTATATTGGACACCGCAAGACGACGGAAAGACACCGAAACTTTGGAAGAATCGCGCTGCAAGCCTTCGAAGCTTTCAGCATCATCAAGTGGGTGCCGAGGCCGCCTCTTCATTACGACGTGTGTGACCTTATGAACGATTTGTTCACATCGGCCGCAAACACTGATTGGAAACCCACTTTGAATCAAAGGGCTGCCCTTATCGGTCTTCTGCTGTCGAGTTTGAACTCAGGGGCACGTCCTACATGGATCACTCACCGTAACAGATTTAAAGAGGACCGGACCTATACCTGGCGGTGTGCCGCCCATGGGTCCCACGACGGAGATCGCACCGGACTTGGATCTTATGAAACAGTCTCTCGAGTCTCGAAGACGTGGATCTGGGGCCGTGGAAGTGTGGTGTATGCATGTGGACAGCAATCTAAAGGCTGCAACGGGTCGATAATGGCCTGCGAGATCTCTGATGTCGGGCTCCGCCTGAAAGTTCAGCCTGGGATCAGTCCAGCGGATGCATGTTATCTCAGCCTTCATAGTCTGAAGACTGAAAATTGAAGGAAGGCCCAGCTGAGGGAAATCACAAATACAACAACGAGCCGAAGAATGGTGTGGGAATTGAGGACCATCAATGCTTCTCAGCCCCTTCACCAAAACCATATCTCATACTCATATTGCCTCAGACCTCATCAACACGATATCAAAAGGCGGATAATGCAGCTCAACACCACCCCAATCCTTCTCCACCAAGGCGACCTGGCTGAGCGGCCACCCATTCTGATCAGTATATCCCCCAAAGTCAAACCAGTCACACTCGTCCAGCGCCGGTATCGTCCTCCAAATGCTCACCCCCTCGCCCAGCTCCGCGGCATCCCCCACCGCCTCGGAGGGGTTCAGCCCGGACCCCACGCCCTTCACGCCGAAGAACAACCCCCCACTCGTCGCGTTGGCCTTCCAGCCCAGCCTGTCGAGACCCTCGAGGGCATCCGTCCCGTTGACGATGAGCGCGCGGAGGAACAGATTCCCGCCCTCGACCTCGAGGAGCGCGTAGGACTGCGGGCCGCCGTCTGCTGCTGTGAGATTCGTCGTCGCGACCTCGTCGTCGATCAGGCCCGAGTCGGCGGCCACGGTGTAGTTCCCCGCGAACCGCTGGGCCATGAGGTTGGCCAGCGCGGCCTCGAACGCCGGGATGAGGATCTCGTGGACCGAGTCCCTGACGGACGAGGGGAATAGCCTGGTGCGGTTTGCCTCGCCCGACTCCTGGGAGAGTATGACGAGCCCGTAGCCCAGGTTCGGGACGACGTCGATCCAGGCGTGGTTGCCTGCGGCGTCGCCGGATTTGCCGTAGACGTAGTAGGTCTTGTTCGCGCTGGGCGTGATGTCGATCTCCCACCCGAAGCCGACCTGCTGCTTCCCGTCGGGGAGGGAGATGCGAGGCTGCAGGGACTGGCGACGCTGGGTTTTGGTGATGAGTTGCGGCGTAGGGGACAGCCAGACCTGGTGGAGGTAGGCGCCGAGATCTGACACAGAAGACCACATCCCCCCTGCGGGATTGTACCCGTCGACAACGAGGTCGACCCAGTTAGCGACTCCCGGGACAGCTAGATTCTCCACCATATTCGGGGCCGGCGGCCCGAAAAAGGACCGGGTCATGCCCAATGGGCCAAAAATATCACTCTGGACGTATTCGGCCCACGATGCGTTGGTCCCCGTCAGGCTGCTCCGATAGCTGGCCACAGCGGCGCCGAGCACGGCAAATCCAGCGTTGGAGTAGGCCGCTCGCTGGCCCGGCGCAAACATCAGGTTGCGCCCGCTGAGGTACTGCACGACATCTTCCGGCGTGACGGAGGCCCACTCGGCGCCAATATAGGCCGCAGATGCTCGGCCCGAGGCGGTCACCATGTTGAAGTCGGTCGTCGAGTAGCCCTCCCTGGTCAGGCCGGAGCTATGCGTGCCCAGCATTGAGAGCGTGATCTCGCTCCCTCCGTTCAGCCAATCTTCCTCCGGGAGGCGGAAAGAGGGAAGGACTGTGCGGACGGGCGTGTCGACGCTCAGAGGCTGGATGTTGGGATTGGCTGCAGACCTGGCCCGGCTGACATTTTGCATTGCTAGGGCGGAGAATGCAGCCAGGTTCTTGGACACGGACGCGAGGCGGAAGACGGAGTCGCTGGTGATGCTGTCTGTACCAGACGAGTCGTTTATTTTGAGGCGGCCATGGTTGAATGCAAGGGCAAGGTCTGGCCCAGAGGCATGAACCTAAGGAGTACACCATCAGCACAACGTAGCCTAAGCCACGGTAAAATGTGTCTCTTACCACTGCAAAGCTGAGTCCGTCGCTCGTGGTGTTTGTAAACAGACTGGAGATGTTTTGCTGGACCTGGGCAAGAGCTGCTATGACGGCCTCATCCTGTAGGATGGCCGGGTCCGAGATCAAGCCACTATGCACATCTGGCACACAGGCTGAGGATGCAAGGCACGAGAAAAAGGCCAGGAGCGCCGCCACTAAGACCAAGGACGAGTCATGTGCGCGATGTCGACGACACCACATCTTATGGCAGTGTCCCATCCAAAAAGCAGCCGATGCTAAGGAAATGGGAGCAGTAAGAAGTCGACAGGGCTAGATTATAGATCTAGTGCCGGGTCTGAGCGGAGGTGCTAGCAGTCGTCTTATAAATAGATCGAGGAGAGGTCGGCCCAGAAGTGTATCCGTTGTAAAGCTTAAAGAAATTAACACCGTGCACGTCCTCCTATAGCTGCGGCTGTTCCGAGAGCAGCCTGCATTGACTCAGAGCTTCGGATTCATGTTAATATGCGATCGCTGCACCCGCACTTCGTGGGCGTGTGACCTTTCTATACACATCGTTGAAGTGGACCATTCAACGTAACAACCCATCTTATCTATTGCGACACATCCCGAGTGCATAGAACGTTACTTGCCAGCTGAATACAATCATTTCGGACTTGGATTGTATGCAGAGAGGGACCAACTCGGGGACCAACTCGCGCATATTATCGCAGGGGCCAAGGGCCTCTTTCTTGGCCTCGTTAGATTTTACACGTATTGGGACTGCATAGGCAATTTTCCGGCAATCCGAGATAGATAGCAAGCTCTATACAATATGCACCCGAAATCGCCGAGATCCTTCACACCAGTTCGAGAAGGTAGCAGAGAGCCCGTTG
This sequence comes from Diaporthe sp. P3_1W, assembly GCA_037177825.1. Classification (NCBI taxonomy): domain Eukaryota; kingdom Fungi; phylum Ascomycota; class Sordariomycetes; order Diaporthales; family Diaporthaceae; genus Diaporthe; species Diaporthe sp. P3_1W. The sequence continues at coordinate 494,019 of JBAFXB010000001.1, forward strand.
GGGGTATCAGAGCAGGGGAGATTCCTTGATTTGTCTTGACCCCAGAATTAGACTTCCAATCATGACGATGCTATTACAAACCGGAAGTAAAGATAGAGTTGCCAGCTAAGTCGCCGGGTTCCGATCAGAGTCTTGATCTCAAGCCACTTCCCCCTTTCTGCGTGATTATATAGGGCCTAGCTGGGTTAATAAATCGGCAACTGTGGAGCAATAAAGATTGAGAGAGTCTAGCCCCCAAGGTTGTGACTTTGATGCTTTCTTCTTGAGTCGGGAAATACCCGGAAAATGAGAGCGTTTGGGCGGACTACTAGACCATGTTGGACGATGTAAGAGAGCTTTTACGTCGGTTCGAGGGAGAATGTTCGTCCGATGCGAAGAGCTTCTGAGTTTATTTGCCATTTCACAATGCCCTAGTGGCCTTTGACTTTGGGTAATGATGCAAGGCCTCGTGTGGTGTGGCAGGGGGCCTTTGGGTAGAGTGGGTATTCTAGGGAGCCAAAATACAGCACGTGTTGTGAAAGGGACTGGATGGCTCTCCTCTACCTCCCGTTGATACAAAAGTGGGATGAATCCCATCATCTATCTAAACCTCAAGACTCGGGTTTCCGAAGGACAAGAGGTGGCTTCGGAAACCGGGACTGGCAAATGTGCCCAAGTGGTAGGACAGAGAGACTAGCTTGGTTCAGGGGCCGGGCTCCCGCCGTGGGGGGCTCCCCACAGCGGGGCATGGATGTGGGTTTAAAGCTCCCGCAAGTGCGGTAAGGCTGACCAGGGGGTCCTTATCAGATAAGAGGAGCTGGAGCAAACTGGCACTCCCTGGGAAAGAATAGACTCGAACTGCGATGACTCTGCTGCTAGTATCACGTTTCTTGTGATTGCAAGCTTCCCATAACTCGACTTGAACTTCTTCAACTACTTGCGCTCTTCATGCCACAATAAATTGCCCTCTGACAAGCTACAACGCCCCGATTCCACTGTCAATTGAACCCTGCGACACCGGAGCTGCTGTGACGATGGCATCGGGCAAGGAGAACATGCTGTAGTGAGGTCGCTTCACTGGTACGCCCTCATGATACCTTCAGTCAGAAAATTTGTACTCCTTACACCCCCAAGAGGCATTGAGAGGGCCAATTGGCCTTCAATCACCCTCTTGTCACCCAATTGAGCACCCAGGGCTCCCAGGATACCAGCCAAGCTAACCACCATGACTTCTCCCCAACAGGCGGCCTCGCCCCCTCATGGAGCAGTACGACAAGTCCCTCTCCTTCGAAAACGTCCTCCACAAGCAAGACACCCTCTGCTCCATCGCGTTCGCCTGCGCAAACACAAAAGCCGGCCGCCTAACCGAGGACGAGTTCAAAAAGACCGAGGCCGGCCGCTTGAGGTCGAGAAGGAGTAGGAGGGCGGCACCGTCAAGGTCATCCCCGGCGCCGACGAGGACATCCACACCGCCAACGAGCGCCGCCTGTGCGAGCTCATCGGCGAGGACGTCGCGGGGAAGCTACACACGGGCCGCAGCCGCAACGAGCAGATCGCCACCGACATGCGCCTGTGGCTGCGCGACGAGCTCGACAGGCTCGAGGGCTTCTCCTCCTCAAGAGCTTCCTGCCCGTCATTGCGAGGCGCGCCGAGTCCAATATCGAGTACGTCATGCCAGGTTACACCCACTTACAGCACGCCCAGCCCATCCGCTGGAGCCACTAGATGCTGAGCTGCGGCTTCGCCCTCGCCAATGACCTCGAGAGGCTGCTCGAGATCCGAGAGAGGGTCAACCACAGCCCTCTGGGGTGCGGCACGCTGGCGGGCAACCCGTTCGACATCGGCATGGAGACGATGGCCGAGGAGCTGGGCTTAACTCGATGGGCGCCGTGGCCGACCGCGACTTTGTCCTAGAGACGCTGCAGTGGGGCAGCTTCCTAATGCAGCACATCAGCCGGTGGGCCGAGGACCTGATCGTCTACTCGTCCGCCGAGTTCGACTTCGTCCGGTTGGCGGATGCCTACTCCGCAGGTTCCTCACTCATGCCGCAGAATAAGAACGCAGACAGCCTGGAGTGCGGCACGGCAAGAGCGGCCGCGCGTTCGGGCACATGGCCGGCTTCATTATGGCGCTCAAGGGCCTGCCGTCCACGTACAATTAGGGCCTGCAGGAGTCGGTCGTGCCGCTGCTGGACCACTTCAAGACGGTCGGTGACAGCATCCAGATCCCCGAGGGCGTGCTGTCGACGCTGGCCACACAAACAGAGAAGATGCGCGCCGCGCTCGACCCCTTCATGCTGGCCACCGATGTCACTGACTACCTGGTGCGCAAGGGCGTGCCATTCCGGGAGACGCACCACATCAGCGGGCGGTGCGTGGCACTGAGCGAGCAGACAGGCACCCTCGTGAACGAGCTTACGTATGAGCAGATGAAGGGTGTAGATGCTCGGTTCGAGGAGGATATTGCTCAGTCGTTTGGCTATGAAAAGGGCGTTGAGATGAGGGCTACCAAGGGCGGCACGAGCAAGGCATGTGTGTTGGAGCAGGTCAAAGTTCTGACTGGCATGGTCGCCTAGATGATTATGGTCTGTGTCCATGGTGTTAGGGTAAGGCATTGTAAAAGCAATTTATTTTGCATAGATGTCTAAAAGCGAAAAATCGACATGCTATTGAGCACAAAGACACCTTTGCTGAATTGACTCTCATCCGTGTACGCATCCATCTAGAATTTTAACCACCTTCTCTGCATCTATCTTTTACACATCCAACCACTGGGGTACTGTCAAAAGCGCGGTGGTTTTCGATTCTCCCCTACACCGCGACATCATGCAACACTGACCTATGCGGATCGCCTGCCCAGACGGGTGTGGACGAATGCCATCACAATCGAGCTTCGGCTGTATCAGTCGTATATTCCGTCCAAAATGCGTTCATACTCGCAGCGAATCGGACTACTTGCTCAGTAGCAGTTGGTTTCGAACGTGATGGGCGCTACCCGAATGATGAGCGCCTCGTTGTAGGCTTGTGGATTTTGGCGTTGAAGGGGTTAGGTGGGGACGCCTGACATGAATGTAAATAAAGGAACAACCATGAACAGACTCACACCCGGACCCACTTATACAGCATTTGAATAGCGATCCTCCGCCTGTCTGATGGCGTTCTGGCCGGGGTTGGCGTCTAGTTCGTATGTCTCGCGATACGTGACTAGGTCGGCGCTTCTGCTGGGACCTGTCGTGCGATTGTAAGGGTCAATATCGTATGAACGTGGTCAATAAAGTACTGAGAGAAGGCGCAGAATGGAACCTACGTGTGTATGCGGCATGCGAGGGGCCTTCGTTGATTATCGCGGGGAGGACTTGACCATTGAGTCCAATGTCGTGGGCTGGTTGAGTCAGTTGTAAGCCAGTTGTCACAGGCAAGAAATAAGATCAATTTGATTAGAGCGCTCACTGCGAATACTTTCAAGGGCGTTTGTCTCTGGGTCAGCAGTATCCTTGCGGTGACGGATACATTCCCAGATGGCGATGGCAGTGGCCACCGCGGTTATGAAAAGAGCAGTGCTGGCCACCACGGTCTCGATTAGCATCTTCTCCGACCACGTGAATTGTCACAAGTATGATTGGAGGATGAGCTTTGGCTCTAGGGTCACCGGTCTGTCCGCAATTTCAAGAGATGGACTTAGAAAATTTGAGTTGACCTGCTATGCAGTCGATGCAGGAAGGGCAATTGATGTCTATTTGCAATGAAGTGCTATCTATTTAGACAACAGCCAGACTTCTCCGCGAACCTGACCCTCGCTCTTTATACAGAGCAGACAACGCCCACGGACCCAATGATCTAATGTTTTGGCAGGAGGCTCTGTTGGTTCTTTCTCGGAACTCGCAGCGGGGGGTGTAATCCGCCTCATTTACTTATGTCCCAAGTACACTGTGGATGGTGAGTCTCTAGCCTCGGCAGTGCAGTCAAGAATTTGAATATTGTATTATCTGTCTCTTAACACATGCCAGATGTATCTGAAGGCAAAAGAACAAATCCCAACCGTGCAAGCCACAGCCTCTTCACACTGTTTTGGGTTCTGTAGCGCGGGATCTTGAGGACGCACAGCATATTCGTTTCCACCAGTCACGCGTGCCATAGACTTCAACGCCCGTCTCGGGTTTTGTAGTGTGTGTGGCACAGGGCTGTGCACCTGGGGGCACTGGTCCATCATTGGATAGCAGCCAACCACGGAGACCAGGGTCAAGATTTGGGTTCTCTTTATCGAATGATATGATGAATTTTGGGGTGTTAGATGTGCATTTATGCGGTTGAGTGCATGTGCCGCTACCTAACTCCCCCCTGAGTCCTTGGTGGTTCCAGCTGTACCAAGAGGTCTCACGACAGAATTCGGGTTCTGTTAATTGAATGTGCAGATATCGGCGGCTAGGTAGACCAATTCTCGGATGAGCTCCGCTGCCAGCCTGATTATGACCTCCTCCAGGATAGGTATGAAATTTCATGCATAAGTAGAACGGGTCCTCCGCTCCATGGGCCGCCTGCCCCCTCATCTGGAAACCAAGAAGCCTTAATCGCCCTCTACCTTCACCCACAACACATTTGGAGCCGCATTCTGCCTGTGAATTTCAGGTTCACCTTTCACCCTCTCTTACATTCTCTTCCTCGTCAAGACTTGTCTGACGCTGAAGTCATGCCTCGACCGAAGTCCATCACACCTCATTCCCAGCGGGACGAGTGGGAACTCCATAGAAGGGAAATTTTCCGCCTCTATATTGTGGAGGATGTCTCCGTCGCTGACATTGCCAAATACATGAAACAAGAACATGGTTTTGACAAAAGGTAAGACGTCCTTGCATGAATGTGCATGCGACCCTGAATCAGTTCTGCAATCAGCCAAGTAACAAAGCATATCAGACCAAAGGACTACGAGTACCGGCTCAAGAAGTGGAATCTCCGACGCAATCTCCATGAGAAAGAGTTGAGTTACGTCCACAACCTATTGGCACAAAGGACACAAGCTGGTAAGGAGAGTGAAATCGTCGTATCAGGTAAAAGATGGCATAAATCGATGGTTCTCGGAAGGCTTGATCGGCACAGACACTCATGGATAGCCGGCGGTAGGTTTCTTGGATCCCAAGTTCTTGTAAGCCCCTTAACTAACTATTCCTCTCAGACCGACTTGGAATTAAGAAACCCCCGGACTTCCTCGCCCGTGTGCAGACTCCATCCCCATTGTTACGCGGTCTTCCTGAGTGGCCCAAAGAATTGCCGTGGCTTATTTTCAGCCGGAGCTTCTGTCAAGGTATAGTCTATCATCACTCAGGACGTAAATTGAACCTTGGCCCTAATCTTTCTACAGAGTCGACACCCTTTCCAGTCACCACAATGGCAGGGCTATCTTCAAATGCCCAAGGAAAGGGAATCCTAATCAAAATGATTAGTCCCTACCTCCCCAAGTCTTCGCCAGGAACCCCAGAGCTTAGGACACCTGGAACTATCCATCCTCCGAAGAGAATGCGCGCCGTACTCGAAATTATTGCTCCACAAGTCCATGAATGTGACCACGAGACCACAGCTGAGATTTTCCATACTGGTTCGCAAGACTCACTTGCCATGGAACTAGGCCGGTTACTGATCTATCTCGTGTCCAACAATATGGTCGATCGATTCAAGAATATCACAGGCTGTAACGTCGACTTGGACAAACCCTCCAATCTGATGGACTTGCTACGAAGCATGGGCTTCCTAACCAAGGCAAACATAGACAGGCTGAGGAGGTCTGCAAATACTACCAGCCAAGTCTTCCTGGAGCTACTTCTATCCCACTCTATCTCGGATCAAAGAAGCTTCGATATACTGGGTTGGTTGGTTCCCAGCCATTTCGACGTCAACCATTCTGTACAATTCCGTAACGGGATGAGCATAAAAATCGGTTCCCTAAGTCTGCTGCAAAATGCATGTCTTGAGGGAAATGTCGATGCAGTTCGTCTCCTTTTGGATCTTGGTGCAGATCCGTACGACAACGGCGGCCGACCAAATCTTTCAGCTCTATCGCCTCTAGAGTTGGCAACAAAGCCTCCACGACATGACCGAGCAACCGCCATCGCCGACTTACTTTTATCCAAGCCGACAAGCGACTCCTCAGAGCTGAAGAAGAGATCCCTAGAAGGCGCTCTCCGTGAGGCGATAGCATTGTCAAACACCGAACTTATGATGGTGTTACTCTCGGAAAGTCAGGTATTCGGGTGTGACACGATCTGCTCGGATTGGCTCCACCTTGCTGCACGAGGTTCAGATCGCAACATGATTCGCCTTCTTGTTGGCCACTACTCACGCGGTGGCAATGAACCAATTATGCTTCCCGAGGATATCTTATTTTCGGTGATTTCGAGTTGCCATGTATACGACCAGGCAGACCTGGTACTTGACAAATTCAACTATTGCCTGGATTTCGGGGCCGAACCAGCTGTATTACAGTGCTGTGATCAGTGTGGCTCAGCATTCATCCTGGAGAATGTGGTGGGAATATACTTTGGAAGGCGTTATCAAACGGCATTCGGAGAGCACAAACACGATAAACACGACTCTCAATTGGAAGAGGACTGTGTCCTCAAACTGGCAAAGACTTTGCGAGAGCATGGGTGCCCTCCAGAAAGACCTAAATACACATCGACAGTGGACCAAAAACCGTCAGCTCTTCAAATAGCCATCTCCCAACGGTATTTTCGAGTAGTCGAATACCTCCTCGAGTGGGGCGCCGAGATTGATTACCACTACCAAGGCGACCGTCATCCAAGTGCATGCACGTGTAACAAGTCTGTCGTTTATGGATCAGTCCCCGTTTGGGCCGGCTCGCCCTTACTTACAGCATTGGGAACTCATCAAGCAGACATTGCAAAACTCCTATTGACGCGAAAGCCGAGCTTGACACTTCACGGTGGGGAGCGGATACTCGCCGAAAGGATCCAGGACCCAGATCTGATAACAATGCTGTTACAAGTTGGGTCTTCCGCCATGGATGACTGGAAAGATTTTCTTGAGAACGCCGTCCTGTGGAGAAGCCCGCAATCGATCAGACTGTTAATGTCGATGGACGCTCGTGGCGACGCAGCTATCGACCATGTGACGGCTCTGAGAGCCGCCTTAATAATCGGAGATCACGACAAAGCCTGTCAGGAGCTCGCGTTGTGCGACTATGACTCTCGGGCGCTCTTTGAAGCCGTGTTGCAGTCGCACAGTTCCGGGATTTATCGTCAAATCGTGGAGCACCTCCTCGAGACCCGACCCAAGACACCCAACGACGGCTTTGAGGTCCGTGCAGTAGCGTCCGCCGCCGTTCATCAAGACATGTACCTGATGAAGGTACTCATGAGAAGCTTTGGACAGGGGCCATGGACCGCACTTTTCCCTCACGTGAGTAACACAGATGCCAATGACACTGGCATGCGTCTATACTACTGGGTACCGGAGGAAGACTCTTTGGCGGAATCAATGCATATCCTCGATTATGCTGCCCAACTCCACAGATATCAGAATGACTCGAAAGTCATCACAACGCTGTTGGAATTCAACGTACCTGCGAAAGGGATGCACCTTGACATAAGGGACGGATTGACTGCAGAAACATGGAAGCAGTTAATTGCAGCCGGAGCTGACCCCAATGCTGACGGTGTCATTTACGACGCCATTGGAGAGAACAAGTTGGCGCATGTCGAGGTTCTCTGCAAAGCAAAGGTGCTCTTAAATAAGATGCACACATGCGAGTTTGGCCTCCACAGGAGTAGAACTGCTGTTCAAGCAGCTCTTGAGTCTGGCAGCCCCGAGATGCTTCAAATGCTACTCCGTTACGGTGGTGATGTGCATCACCCCGCTGGGTTTTCTTCTGGAGCCACATGCCTCCAGATCGCTGCTGGTAAGGGAGACATTGGCCTCGTCCGCCTCCTACTCGCCACAGGGGCTAAATTGAACGCAAAGCGGTCACTCTTCTTCGGCAGAACCGCCGTCGAAATCGCCGCCGAAAATGGAAGACTGGATGTTCTGAAGCTATTGTTACTTCAAAGGGAGCATCTATTCTTGACGGCTGCTGAGAGATATCAGTTCATTCGAGCGGTCAAGTTTGCAGAAGGCGAGAGTCATGGGTCTTTGGCCAAGATGTTGAGGCAGCATATCAACTGGGACAGCAATGACCAGCGACTGTTAGATGACCTATGGCTGACCTCTGATCGTTTCGACGAAATATGTCTCGACGAGATGACGCAAGAGCCGCTCGATGAAGAGAAACATAATCCCAATTTCTGGGAAGCTGTGCGTAAAGCTAGCCTCGACGCTGGTTTTATAGACGTCTACGACATAGTCGGAATCGAGCAATGGGTTGGGAAAGGACGCGAAGGAGATTCCCATGACTGGACCACTTCTGGGACGGACTGCAACCCTCAAGATGATCTGCCCGTCGACAACGCTTACTCTACAGATCGAGGCCATAAGGCAACATTTGACGTAACGCTGGCAGCCGACAAGCCCACAAGACAAGCCGGCCTCCAAACAGAATGGGGTCGGCCTGGAGAGCTCATCTCGTCGTACAATTCCTATGATACTTTGATAGGTCAGGTGGATCCGCCGAGCGGTCCGATGTGCGAGCAGGCAATCTTGGAATGGCCCGCGGGGAGGCTCAATTCGGAAACGGGGGAATCAACTCAGACCTCGGCCCCTCGGGCTCTTCGCTACCAGGACTATAATCCTACGTTGCTTGAAATGGCAGACGATGATATCGACAACATAATGCAGGACGTCTCTGGCGGCCTAGTTACGCAGAGCAGAATGGTGGAGACCCTGGCGCATCGACCTGCGACACAGAATCTGGATCGGGAGCCTGGCATGGTGTTAGGGGAGGTGCTGGATGATGCACCACACATCAGCGACACGGGCGATGACGCTGTCGTTCACAATGGAATGGGGGATGTTGGCGAAGCAGAACATTCGCATATGTCGCAGTTCAATTGGGGATTATGGGATGATGAATCATTTGAGTTTCACTCGGCCGCCTGGGGGGAATTGGAATATCGGTAGCGGAAGCGCTAGGTGAGTACCTCGTGTACATATGCGGGCTTTCGTTGTTGAGATCAATTTCGAATCAACTCTGACCAAACAAAGATTGATGGCCGAGGCAAGAGGAAGAAGGCTAGGTGCGCAGATGGAGAACGTGGCGGGGAATAATTATTCTTCTGTGCTTCCAATGAAGATTTCTTCTCGAGATAATATTGGAAACGTAGACTGTGACATCACACATGATCATTTCATTCCTGGCGGCAGAAGGTCGGAACGGAATCGAGAGCTCACCTGACAGCCACTCGCTAAGTGGAATCAAAGGATGGGTAAGACTTCCCGGCAATACAAGAAGACACCGACCAGGAACCACCCAGATCTTTGGCGGCCTTCTGGGGGTACAGCAGATCCATCAGGCGCCTGTGCAGATGCAGGTGCTATCGACGAGGCTGCATGTTGGTGTCCGGTCTCGGATATGATGATCTCTGGCCACCATTTCTTCTATCGTTTATGGAAGTCAGGTATGGAAACCATAGGTCACACATTTGGATTCTTTGAAGTTTGCGATCCTGCAGTCACGCAACAAGGCTGCAGTATGCTTGACAAAGGAAGGGGGTGGAAAGAAAGAAGGCGCTTGTCGTCGTCCATCCACGGCTTCCACAGCTCATGCTGACGCCTTACGTAATTGCTTGGGACCCTTGACCGGTCGCCATTTACGCGGACGCGTCTGTGCATCTCAGCGCTAAATAGACTTCGTAGCCAACTTTTGCATCTGGCATTTTGCGACGCCGGCAGCTTGACTCCCACATTCGCGCCGCAACCTCCTCTTTGCGCATCTTAAACGTCCACACTGCGCGTACGCCATCCTTCTGACCGACTATTGTATTTCGGCTACGACTGCGAATACTTCTCCACAATGGCCGCTCTCGACAGCGAGAGGCTGGGCCTTGTGTTTGCGACCCGCCCCGACATCATCGAGGGAATCAAGCAAGCCGCAGGTGCGTTGACGACACTTTCACCCTTATTTCCACACCAGATCCATGCCTGAAACTTGTCGTGACGCTCCATACTGACAGGGCGGCACAGACACCCCAGAACGAATCGCCCTCTTCAACTCGATCGCGAGCTTCATCTCCGAGCAGACCAAAGACACCCCGGGCGAGCCCAGCTCAAAACGGAGACGAGTCGAGGACAACGATGGCGCAGTCGTCGAGAATGGAAACATAAGTCAACACGGCATGTTGCCATCACCCACACAAACGGCCGCCACCGGAACACAACAGACACCTGTCGTCGGCGCCGGTGCCGACTCCTTGCTGATTGATATGGCGAACGCAGCGGCCAAGGAGGTCATCTTGCTCGAGGTCAAGGAGGTCAGCGTGTCCATCCCCCAGAGGAAGAAGTACGACCTGTGCTTCACCAAGAATTATCTGTATACGAAGCAGGTTGGCACAACTACACCAGTTCAAGGCATGGTGTACGATTGGAGCCAAATAGGTGCGTAATCATCGGCGTCGCCTGCCACTTGTCTACGACTCCAACAGCATAGTATTGGCTAAAACGAATCCCGACAGAATTCGTCCTGTACACACCTATCCCCGAGAAGCAGCAGCTTCACTTCAACTACATCCTCTTCCCGCGCAACACAGCCCTTTCCTCCACGAAATCCTTCCCACCCGCCGACTTCGAGCCGCTCGTCTTCAGCGTGCCGGCCACCTCGCCAAAACCTGGCATTGTTGGGGGCTACGCGGCACAGACCGCCCAGCAGGTGTCGGACAGCTACAGCTCCCTCATGCACTGGGCCATCAGCAGCCAGCTGCAGTCCGTCAACAACACGACAGCCACCATAGTGTCGACCGAACCTCGCGTATTCTCCAGCGCGGTGCGGCAACCCCATCGCCCGAAAGAGAAGGCTGTGCACGTCAGGGCACACAGGGGCAGTAAGGACGGCTTTCTGTTCTTCTTACCGAACGGCATACTGTGGGGGTTCAAAAAGCCATTGCTCTTCATCCCACTCGACCGAATCAACTCGGTGTCATACGTGAACGTGCTGCAGAGGACGTTCAACATGGTGGTAGAAGTCGATGTGTCACACGCGCCCCAGCAGGAGCAGCCCAAGAGCGCACAGCCAGGCGCACAGTGGGAAGACGACGAGAGGCCACTGACGGAAGAGATCGAGTTCGCCATGATCGACCAGGAGGACTACGGCACCATCGACGAGACCTACGTGCGGCGGCACGGCCTGAACAACACCTCCATGGCCGAGGGCAGGAAGGCGAAGCGTCAGCTGCGGGAGAACGCCAAGGGCGACGCTGCCGGAACCGACGACGCCGACCCTGGCGCGAATGCGAACGGGGAGCAGCTCGGGGAGAACCTCACGCAGCTGGCTCTCGCCGAGCAGCTTCTCGGCGAGGACGTGGACGATTCGTCGGACGGTGAAGATTATGACCCAGGCAGTGAAGGAGAGTCAGAGGGGGAGGGCACCTCAAGTGAAGGGTCCGACGATGACGATTCGGAAGCAGATGAGGAAGCAGATGGCTACGACACGGAGGGTGGCGAAGCGGAGGGATACATGGAGGACCACGAGTGACGGGCAGCCGTTTAGAAACAACGACCCAATATGGCCCTGACGACGGCCTACATGATGCTAAGGAAAAGTCAGGCGTTTGGATTTAATTCACGGGAGGAAGGGCCACGGGGTCGGGGAACCCTAGGACTGTGTGGGCAACAAATGATGGGCCCGCTCATAGAGCCGGAATCACGGTACAACAACAAGGTGTACAGAAATACAGTACTCTCACCCCCAATGCTGACCACAGCAGGCTCCACTGTAATGGCGGGTTGTTTGCAACCGCTGCAGGAGCAGGCCCAGCGCCATGACAGGTCGCAATTGAGATCTCCGGACCCCTTGGATGGATAGTTCCCGAGCCGGTCTCACTGCTCGCAGGTGTGCCCAGGTGGGTGGGTATTCCCGCGCCTAGACTCTGTCCTGGTGGATGGGTGGTTTGGCTGCGCTCATGTTGATTACGATGGAGCTCACCTAGACCAAGGCCTGACTCTGGGGTCGGCTCCATCCACCCTTCCAGCCAGCCTCTCGCTAGGCTCGCTCGCTCTCGTGGCCCATTCTTCTCCACCGAGCATGCACCCACTTGTTCAGACTGGAGACGCGGAGGAGTCTCATGCGGGTTCTGTGTGACTGCCGCTTCCCCATCCCCCGTCCTTCACGACTGGCTCCCCCATTTCCCACGCGAGAAGTCCCTCAGGGTAACGCGTGCAAGAGGGCCCGGTGCGGTTTTGTTGGTTGCCTATTTTTAACCTTATTTGTCTGTCTCACACGCGTAAAAAGAACAGATGAATTTTTCCAATCTAGATATGTAGTCGTTTGGATTGGTGGTGGGATGGCACGGGACGGCTTCATATTGTCGTCTGATGTTTGAGACGGAGCTGTGGTGTAGATGGCTTGGAGGGACAACTGCATTATGGTACAAATCGGTTTTGCTCACATAAATGGACTTCACTCAAGATGAAGGCAATTTTCATCAATTAAGCACAAGATGCTCTACGCATCTGTCGTGCACCAAGAGTGCTGCTCCTGACTTGTGGCCGGACCTTGACGACATCAACGAAAGATCGGCAGTGGTCTGTCGGCAGCCAGGTCCCTTTTCGGGTCCAGCGAACCGAGGCCGATCACCGCGGTAAGGGCCCCCCAAAGTGGGCAGCCGGTCGGGGCCTGTTCATGAATCGTCCGACCTTGGTTTTCCTCCCACACGACAGAGCATCGGCCCGCTTTTCACCCATCCTCCCAAGCCCCGGCCAATACATCCGACGCAGCGACGATTGATTGCGCCGTGTTTGACGGAGAGTGGCAGGGTGGGCGTGCGAAAAGGAGTGACGTTGATTCATGGCAGGGCAGACCCTTCAACATGCATCCATGCAAGCCATGCAGGCACGGTCCAGAGAGAGAGAGAGCTTCTGTGACATCAAACGCGCATCTTTGATCCACGGATGGGTCAAACACGCAGCCACAGCAGGAGACGCTGATAGTCAGGGGGCCTCACGAGAGAGAAAGCGGCTGCAGCAGCAACAGAGGGACGTGGGTGGGTGTGGGCGGCTCGCCGTGGTTGTGTGGCCTATCTCTCGGTCTCAGCAAACCTTCTGCGACGAACCTCCTGTCCCGGGCCCTGGGCGCCCAGGCACTCCCGAGCTTCGGCTACCGACGATCGCTCTTGGCCGCCCGGGGTGTGTGGCCCTGCTGCTGTGTGCCCACTGCCCACGGGTGCGTGCACCACAAGCGCGGGTGTTTCTGATGAGGCTGAAAAGGTCCCCAAAACCCACATTTCCTGACGCAGACTGGGTGACTGGGACCTGCAGTCTGACTTCTGGGCAGTAAGGGCCCCTGCACACGCCCATTGGGTCGAGACTGGCAGAGAGAGAGGAAAAAACAAGATAAGCTATGCTGATCGTTGCTGCAATCGTCAGCCCTGCTAGGATGTCGCTGCTTGGTGGCCGGGTTGAGGGTTGATGATGGATGAGATCTTCAGACAAGTGCCGTCGAGGGAAATCCCCGACATGGCACGTCTTGATGGCGGGATGGAGGGATAGAGAGATGGGAACGGGACGAGACGGGGATGGCCCACGACACGCGCCCATCACTCGCACCCTCGAGTGGTTGTGTCTTGGATGTCCGTCATCATAAATAACCCTTCGTCTCTATCGAACCACTGCTATGCTCTTCTTCTAGCAGTCATCGACCAAAGTTTCCTGCCTTTCCTAAATCTTTCCTTCCATTACCTATCCTTCAAATCACGGTCTGGCTACCGGCTCTTCCACTCACTCTTCTCTCCTTCACTTATATACCACAATCACTGCAAGCAGTCTCCCATTCAACCCGCCAATATGCGTTTCTCATATGCCGTCGTCGCCCTCTTTGGCGCAGCCCAGGCCATGGTACGTGCTCACCACCCCCCTTCCCATACCCACTCACCTGTCTCCATATCACCCTGCTAACACCCCCTTCAAGCCCAGAGTAGGCAACCTCGTGACCGGGCGCAGCGTCTGCAACTCAGAGGACTGCAAGGGCGTCGCCCGCGCCGTCGTGGCCGACCAGGCCGCCCTCGAGGCCCGCAAGAAGAGCAAGCAGGCCAAGGGCGCCGCCGCCAACGCCACCGCCGCCGACGCCAACAACAAGCGGTCCAAGAAGCTCTTCCAGGTCGAGGCCCGCGCCAACGAGACGGACGTCGAGGCCCGTGCCCTCGGTGATAGCGTCGACACCCTCGTGGGCGACGTGACCGGCACCGTCGGCGACGTCGCGGGGACCGTGGGCCTCAAGACGCGCGAGGGCAAGGAGGTCCGCGCCGCGGTGACGGACGACGCGGCCATTGACGCGCGCCAGCAGAGCAAGCAGGCCAAGAGTGCCGCTGCCAACGGCACGGCCGAGGCGCGGAGCCTCCACAAGAACGAGGAGCGCGCCGCGGTGACGGACGACGCCGCCATCGACGCGCGCCAGCAGAGCAAGGAGGCCAAGAGCGCGGCCGCCAACGGCACGGCCGAGGCGCGCAGCGTCCACGACAACAAGGGCCGCTCGGCGAACCTCATGCACGGCGTCGGGGCCGAGGGCAAGCTGGCCAAGAAGGATGGTGCCGAGTCCCGCAAGTCCCGCAAGTCGCGCAAGTCCCGCCGCTCTCACCAGCTTTGGTAAACGGGTGAAAGTCATGGATTGATGATGCTTTTACTACGGGGGTTACGGCCTACCGGTGATGGGGCTGGCTAGCCCTGGTGTACAGATACGGGTCACTTGTGACGAGGTGATTTCTGATGGGGGGTTTTCTAGGTCATTGGCGAGGTGAGGCTCGACAACTGTCACTTGGGATAGGACGCAGTGGCGGGTGGGTTTACGGGCACTTCACGCATGCGAGCCGGTATTTCTAGATTGGTGACCGATGATCAATGACTTTTTCTTTTGTCTAATAGATACGTTAATAGACTCGTGGGCTCCGTTAGTATTGAATACCTACGGCATGAGAGTCGATTCAAAAGCATCATTTCAATCGCTGGTATCTTGCACATGTGCAGTGATCATTTCCACACCTCACGCAGCGATAACCAACACCCAAGACTCAGCATAAACTGCGAGTACTCAATCTGCATGACAGGTTGTGTAGGGTAGAGTGAGCACAGGGTCGATCATGCCTCGAAACATCGACGAACCCGCTTGTTTTGAAACTCAAAGGCTCGGCACGTTCCCACAAATTTGGTTGGTCCGGCCACTCGTGGGGGTGAAAAGGGCTGAACCGTTTTGGATCTCTAACACGGACTGACGACAATCTTTACCCACGCCGATAAGTGGACTCCACGTCCGTCCGTCCTTTTCATCAAGGAAAAATGCACCTCGGGAGACGGCCTCCCGGTCTGAGGCAGCCTTGATATCCCATATTTATTCCTGTATTTTTATGAGATGTCATTCGGTCGCCAAGAAGCAGCGACCGATCATTTTAGCAGTTGGAACGCATGGTTCACAGACAAGCGGTTGGCAAGGACCGCCACATTCTTGCCCAGGTCGACGAAATGCACGGCTTAAGATCTGGGCAGTCTGTGTTACAAAATCAATGGAGGAAGAGTGTTCGGCAATTCTTCCAAAATTATCAGTCAAATTCCCTTACGCAACCCGCATGCAAATCAAGTTCATATCCCGATACCTAAACAGCTCAGGCTTGTGTCGCTGTCATAACTCGTCGTAGTTACACTGCTGACATGAGCCGTCTTATGGAATTAGTGTGATTGGTGAAGCCAAGCGACCCTGCAGCGGAACATAAGTAACGTTTTCATCAAAGGAGATCAAACTGTGTGGTTTTTAGTAAATGGTATGTTGGTTTGGCAATACCTATAGCAAGCTTTACAATACTTTTCCTTACTACTAAATAATAATTGAGCAGGTGATAATACTTCATTGCCCATCTGCTAATTGTGAAACTCCGTAACCAGTGCTGCCATTACACACAAATCTGGGTGACGTCATAGTGAAAGGCTCCTGGATCGCAATAGGTATTTTGTTGTGCTACGCCTCCGGTCAGTGGCTTGAGTATTCACCCACACGGGCCGGGTCTTGGATCCACATCATCACTTTATCAACATTTGGCGACACCAACTCTTCATCCTGAGGCACCCCAGTTCTTCTGATGGTAAAGTGATGAAATAAGGGCCACTGTAATGAAGATGCCCAACGTAGATAGCAGAAGTCACCTGAAGTCACCTGACTAGTCACCTGACTTCTAATCAACCGTAGATAGCATTCACCTCAGACAGCATTCACCATAGACAGCCTCATTCACCGTAGCCACGGAGAGGGTATAAAGGCCTCGCGCACCACGCGCCTTCGGCCGCACCTTCCTTCCTCAATTTTGCTACCAATCCAATGCCTTTGGTGCCTTGCGGTTCGATCAGCCGCCCGATTGCGAAGTTGGCCAGGCCGAACCACAACTTGAACTTGTTGTCACAGCACACACGTACACGTGCACCGGCAAACCAGCTCAAGGGTTTCTTGTTGGTACTGATAACGGAAGCCTTCACGAAGCGGATAATTGGAGTAAAATGCTAATAGCGACTCTTCAGGGCCTGGGCACAGTGGTACTTGTGCGAGGAATAGCTAGATCTAGTCCCCCAGCAGGATTTACCACCACCAAGACCATCACCACTCCTGAGCTTGGCATCAGTAGTGGAAGGCCAGGTGCACCTGGACCTGCACCCGGTTCGCGCGTCCCTTCGGCAGAGCAGCAGGCGATTGTAAGGCTGTCTAGAATCCAAAATGTCGTCGTATCGGCACGCCCCGGCGCGGGCAAGACCGCCACAGCCGAGCTGATCATCGCCGCCAACCCGAACCGGCCCATAGCCGTCATCACCTACTCCAAGCGCCTGCAGCTCGAGACAGCCTCTCGCCTCGAGAACTACCCGGCCTGCGACGTCTACACCTTTCACGGCATGGCTGGCCGCCTCTTCTCTGACGTCGTGCCCAACGACTCGGTCCTGCTCGCTTTCAGGAAGCAAGCCGCCCCACCTGTCTGGACCGGCGAGCCCTACGAGATCATCATACTGGACGAGCTGCAGGATTGCACCGACAATCTGTTCTGGCTAGTGTGCACATTCATCTCGTCCGTGACCCGCGCCGCCGGGGGCAGGGAACCCCGGTTAGTCGCGCTGGGCGACGAGAAGCAGGCCATCTACAACTTCATGGGCGCCGACGACCGCTTCCTGAGCCTCGCGCCGTCCATCTTCGCCAACCTCTCTCCGTATCCCTGGACGCAGCTCCCGCTGAGCAATAGCTTCCGCCTCAGCCACGAAACGTCGGCCTTCGTCAACAAAGTCTTTCTCGGCGGTGATGAGTACATCACGGGCACGCACCATGGACCAAAGCCGTTGTACATGCACGGCGACCTCTTTGATATCGAGACCATCGCGAGGCAGCTCGTCCCATTGATCCAGCAGTACGGGCCCGCGCGCACCGCCATCCTCGCGCCCTCGATCCGCACCAACGCGCCGCTCTCCATGCTGACCAACCACCTGTCGGCCTTCTACGGCCTGCCCGTCGCCGTGTCCATATCGGACGAGGTCTCGCTTGACGAGCAAGTCGTCGCCGGCAAGATCTGCGTGTCGACGTTCCACCAGTTCAAGGGCAACGAGCGCGACCTTGTCATTGTCTACGGCGCCGACGCCAGCTACTTCAGGTTCGTGGGCCGTGACCTGCCAGACGACCGGTGTCCCAACAGCATCTTCGTGGGGCTCACGCGCGCGCGGAAGCAGCTCGTCGTCATGCACGACTACCGCCAGCGGCCCATGCCTTTCACCGACGTGGGCCAGCTGCACCAGACAGCCCGGTGCCTCGACTTCTCCGACGCAGAGATGCAAGACCCCGCCGCTGTCGGGCGGCCGGTCCAGCTGGGCCTCCTCCTCCCGAGGAACGTCCTCGCCTCGCTCGCGGCGCGCCACGTCCCCGATGAGGTCCTGGACGCCATCTGCAAGACGCACCTCGACATCAACGTGGTCGCGCCGCCGCTGCCCGAGGGCCGCCACATCGCCGCCCCCGACAAGGTGCTCACGGACGCTGCCAGGCTGCACTACGAGGCGGTCAGCGACATCAACGGCCTCGCCGTCGTGGCCGCGCACGAGCTCGCGCAGCTGGGCACGCTCACCACGCTCGGCCACCCCCCGGAGAAGCCGCCGCCCAACGTCCCAGCTGCCCCGCAGGCGCGGGCTGCCTGGCTCTGCCGGGAGGCGTGCCGGTACGAGGCGGCCGTGTCGGGGTACAGGTCGCGGCACATACAGATGCGGGCCCATGAGTTCGACTGGCTGGGCGACTACCTGGACGCCGCGCGGCACCGGCTGGCAGAGCAGTTCGAGGGTGCCGGGCGGTTGGAGTTTGAGGTAAGGTTGAGGGAGCCCGAGCTGCGGGTCGCCGTCAAGCCTGGCTCGAAGAAAAAGCAGGTGACACGCTTGTCTGGGAGGGTCGATGTAGTACGGTACGACCATAGCATGGCGGTGTTATCACCGGACGACAATGGGAGCAAGACAGCCTCGAAGTGGGCGCGGAAGAGGAAGGCAAAAAAGAGCACCGCCGCCGCCGCCAGGCCCGGTGATGAGGAGGTCGTCTCCATATGGGAGATCAAGCTGGTCGGCAAGCTCTTGTCCGAGCACGCCGTCCAGGCGTGCATCTATGGGTACCTATGGGCCCTTCGTGGCCAGCGGGGCAAACGGAGCGGCCTGTTGCCGCTGCCGCGCATCATCTTGTTCAATGTCCGCGATGGGGAAAAATGGGAAATCTTGCCCAAGGGCGGGGTGGCGAGCTTGAGGAATGTTGTGGAGGAGGTGCTGAGGGCCAAGTATTCAACCAGAGGCACATTGACGACAGATGAATTTTTGAAAAAGTGTGCGCAGACGAATGCAGAGGTGGAGGACTAGGTGGAATCGATGTACAGGTGTCAGCACTACCAGGCTGGGACAGTGCCTAGGTACCTTGATGTCTCGAGCGGGTTGGGCATGCGGTTCTTAGCCCCTTGTACCAATCAGGAGTCGAGATTATGAAATAGAAGAGTCAATTGTTCTCTGACCTTCTCCAGCATAAGCTGCGGTGCTATTCAGACTCAAAACTCCCTCCGCAATCACGATGTAGTAATTGAATTGGGAAACCTAGGCATGAAATTAAAAATCATTTGCTAAGAGATAGGGAACGTGCTGCAAGTAACCATGCCGTCCACATGCAACCTGCAAGGCATGCCAGTGGCACGCAGCACGGTCGAGTGGTGTGGTGTACAATTGATGAGGAATGCCACCATTTGAGAAGTTTTCTGCGGGGCAGACTCCAATATCTGCCACTTGGAGTATCTATGGGTATGGAAATGCTACATTTTCATATAGAAACCACCCCGAAAGCCTCAGAATTGACTGCATAGGGCTAAGTGAGAAGTAAGTCTGTGTGGTGGTGCCGCACGTGCAACCTGTGTGGTCAGAAGGTGGGTAATGGACAGTAGACGACGGCACATTTTCGGTTACAGACAACATCCCGAAACTTAAAGCATTGAGAATACCCTACCAGGGAAACTTGAGCATAGACCGCTGGAGCAAAGATTGAGCACCGTCCTGTCTGTACGTTCACCAATGGTCCACTTGGTCACGAGCAAGGGACAAACTTTCTCAACATTTCCGACGCTATGAAGAGGATTCGGGCGCAAGATTGCGTATGTTTTTGACGATTTGCCTTGATCCGTGATCTCGAGATCCTTTTGATGACTTTGGGTGGGTCTTTGTACGTTGGTAATTGCACATTGCAACAGCTTGGTCTGTTTGATGTCAGCTAACGTCTATTGCGCTTCTGGAAGGAAATCTACAATAGGTTGATTCAAACAATTCCTAATAATTTGCCTCGACGCGATGCCAGCCGAAGATCCATCCGAGTCTTAGATATGCAAGGTAGACACCGGCCAGCCCAGGCTATTGTAGGTCTCTCTAGTGTGCAAAGGGCCTCGATGCACAATCTACTCTGCTACTGACCCATGCAGGGCGGGTAAATCTGAAGAAGACATGTGACTCTCCTTTGCTAATCCCACGCATAACTACTTCCATACCCAACATGCTGCAAGCTAATACAACGGGCTGGAGAGTCTTACATCTCCCCGTCGACAAGGTTATTACAAGCTAACCTACAGTGCTTCCGTATGTTCATCCTCGAGTCCCGTCCAGCCAGTGTCACCGAGCCCGAGATCAGCATGCCATGACACCCACTCAGTGGCTTGTCGAGCCAATTTCCCATCCGGATTCTCTCCTACCACGATTGTACGAACACCACGCTTAGCTGCACCAGAAATGATGGTCAGAAAATCGCTATCATCCGATACTAGCACGAGGGCAGACAGGCCCTTTCTGGACACGCTCGCCCACAATTTGTGAAGTGCCAGGTCCGCAGACTGCGGCTCATCAGACACCACCCTCACGCTCACACCTGACTGCTGCAGTTGAGACTTTAGCCCGTACCCTCTCTTGTGGCCCGACACCTCTCCATGCGCAGCGGTCCGCTTCGCGAGGTCCTCGCCGTTCCTAAGCAAGAATTTCTTCGCCTTGCTGCCCCCTTTCCGCCTCAGGTCACCAAGATGCGCCAGCTTCTTGGTGCGCTCGCGCTCGTGGAGCTGCTTGAAATGCTTCTTGAGGAGGACATTGGTCTTGGGCCTTGCCCCGCAGATTGGACAGACATAGGGGCTCTCGGGCACAGCATGGCCTGAGGTCTCGAGCCGGTCCAGCGCTTTCCTCTCAGCGCGCTCCGCGGATACAAAGCCCGGTATGTGGTCGAATGCATGCCTGTTGGCGGTGGCTATAAATTCAACAACCTCCCCGTGGACCTCCGCCAGACGGCGGAGTTGCCGCACGGCCTCCGCGACCGGGCCGTATGGTCGTACATTGTCCAGGTCCCAGAGTATAGCTACCTTGCGCGGTATTTGAGCATCCTCGGGCTTCTTTGCGGGATCTACCGGTGGTTGTGAGGTTACAGAGGGTTGATCAAGGGAGGCAGCCTTGCCCTGCGTTTGCGAAAGCTCTCGCTCGCTCTCAGAGGCTGCAAGCTGCTGGGGCTGTGTCGTGCCATCAAGGCTCAGGCCCAGGGCAGCAAATTGTCGGATGAGATGGCTCTGACTCCAGCCAACTGCCGCAAGCGCTGGGCGCGAGCTCACAGGTGTCCAGGAAAGCTTTGCGCTGCGATGAAGTACCCGGAGCATCGGCGGCATCGCCTTCGAGGTGACTGGGGTATTGATCTTCCAGCAGTGGTAAGCGACTTGAGATTTTGTCAGCCAATCCACATGTCGTTTTAGAATATGGCTCTGACTGGCTGTCCTAGGTGATGAGTGTACGTCTGACCTCAACTGCTTGAGCAAGCTTTGATATGTTTGTGGGCAGGGTGTGTTGATTGGGCTTCTGAGTGATCATTTGCTCAGGTGGGAGAGTTGGTGATGGAACGTGAAGTACAGTAAGTGGCTGACTAATCTTGCAGGCAGCTGACAGCCAGCTGGCACGCTGTCTCCGAATCTGTGCATTGCCTGTGCACCCACGGCCTATCAACTGATGGGAGCTTGGCCTAGGCTTAGTCAGCATCGTTGGGGTCAGATTTGGAGGTGTCGATGGAGAGCTGCGACAAAATCGACGCTATGCCTCGGACCCCAAATATCATCCACAGGCTGTCTGCGCAGCTCCAGAATTGGCAGGTGTGTTCCGGTACAACCGCTGCCACGATTCCGCGGAGGCGCACCATTGGCTGACACGGAATATCCAACATGCCAAGACCAACGTGCCTTCACTGCCAGTTGGCGACCAGGTACGCGAGGTACGCTCTGGTTGGCTGCAGCTGTGTGATGGTTGGGTAACCACGACCCCTGTACAGTACCCTCCGGTGAGCCCTGCGAATCTCCCCTCTCTTGAAATGCGCGCAGTCATGCCGAAGTGCTTTTCTCACTCTTTTTACGGGGCCTCTACGAATCTGGCGCCCATTTGCCTGAAGTTTGAACGACGTTAAGTTCCAAATATTATACGTTAACAGAATAATGGCTGGAACGCCACCCGAATCCCAGGATTTGACGCGACTCTTGCTCGACAATGGTTTCAGTCTCAGCGGCAAAGACTTGAATAAAGGCGAGGCCTTGGTGTGGGCTGTGAAGGAGAACAGGCAGAAACTGGTGCAGCTGCTTCTTGATGAAGGGGCCGACCTCAATTATAAGGATGTCAAGGAGGAGTCTGCCTGTCACTCTGCGGCTCGGCATGGCTTTTGTGACATACTGGTCTTGTTGCACAAGGCCGGAGCCGACATCAGCGCGACAAACAAGTTCGGACAGACTCCTCTACACTGTGCTGTATTGGGCAATAAGCTCGAAGTCATACGTCTTCTGATCACAACTCTTGGGGCCCCGGTCACTTGTGTGGATCGAGAGGGCTTGACGCCACTGCACAACGCAGCAAGGCAGAACATGTGCGGAGTGCTCCAGTTGCTTCATGAAACAGGAACCGATATGAATCAAAGGGACAATGATGCCAATTCTGCCCTGCACCACGCATGCAAATGCGGGGCCCTCGACGCAACTAAGGCTTTGATCGCCATGGGCGCTGATATTGAATGGACCACGGCTTCTGGCGCTACTGCCTTGTGGGCAGCAGTGTCCAATAGCAAAACCAAAATTGTGTAAGACATCCTCGTTCCAATAAAGTAATCAAAAGTCAACACGTAGGAGATGAGATATAAACAATCAGGTACGAAATTCTTGAGTGCTGACCACAAGAGGTAAAACAGAACATACCTTCTCGGCCTGGGAGCTGACCTTACTGTCACACGCTCGGATGGCCGTACGCCGCTACACAGCGCCGCTAACGCAGGGAGCGAGGAAATCATCGAAATGCTTCTCAACCACAGCGACGAAAATATAGAGGCAAGAGACAACGAGGGCGCCACTGCACTGGCCCTTGCCGCATATTTCACGAAACCAGACGCCGTGCGACTCCTGGTGAATAAGGGAGCGTCCGTGGATGCTAGGGACAACCAGGGGCGCTCTCCACTTCACCACGCCGTCCGGAAAGACTCACCGGAACTAGTACGGTTTCTAGTTGACCACAATGCTGATATCGAGGCTCGAAATTCCGCACAGCAGACACCTCTATTAGTAGCCATCCAGAATGGCAATATGAGGATCGTGCGTCTTCTGGAAGAGTTACATGCGGACCTCCGACCTGTGAATCGTCATGGAAGCGTGCTGCACGCGGCTGTAAAATCCGCGAGCAAGTCGATGGTGCAGTTTTGGCTGAGGCGCAAGTACGACACGGAAGCCAAGAATGCACGGGGCAGTACTCCGCTAATTATAGCAGCTGCCATGGGCTACCACGAGATCGTCGCTCTTCTTCTAGACCACGGCGCAGACTCGGAGGCAGAGGCACACGTCAAGTTGGAGGAGCAATGGAGACCGTTGCATTACGCTGCACAGCGCGGCCACGAAGCTGTTGTGGAGATCTTGCTCAAGAGAGGCGCCGATCCGACGGCCGAAGACATGTACGGACGACGTGCCCAGTACTATGCCGAGAAGAAGGGCCACGACTCGCTGGCCGCAGTCATCAGGGACAACATGCCCATCAGCAAGAAGACGTTGCAGCTGTCAACCTCCCACGAGGTCAACGCGTTCGTCGATTGGTCGCGGAAAGGACACGTGGATTTGGTTAAGAAATTGCTCAAACAAGGCGTCAATGTCAACTCTATGGACGTTGACGGCCAGAGGGCTATCACTGTAGCCGCACAGTCCGGCCACGACCTCGTTGTAGGATTTCTGATCAACCAAGGAGCTGACCCGAACTTGAATGACGCAAATGGTCATTCCGCGCTTTGGTGGGCATCCCGCCATGGCCACAAAAGGATAGTCCGGCGATTACTGGCCCAAGATGTTTCGGCAGACTCGGCAGATGAAGATGGCCAGACGACGCTCTCTGCAGCATCACAAGGTGGTTTCAAAGAGATTGTGGACATGTTGCTCAATAAGGGGTGTAATGTGAATGCAGTCACATTATACGGCAAGACGCCTTTAATGTTTGCCGCCACGCAAGGTCAATGTGAAGTCGTGGAACAACTCATCGATGCCGGCGCTGACATCGAATTTCAGTCGCCAAAGGGCGACACGGCGATTTCTCTTGCCAGATCAAAGGGTCATAAAAAGGTTGTAAAATGCCTTGGGAACCGAAGTGACAGCATGCTACGTGCCGCGAGGAAAGGAAGAGTCGCACAGATACTCCGCCTGATTCGAGCAGGAGTGAGCGTACACAAAGCGCCGCTGATAGAGGCTGCTAGACATGGGCATAACACCGCAGTCCGCACTCTTATCGATCACGGGGCTGACCCGACATATCGTGACAAGGACGGTCAAACGGCTCTTCATCATGCTGCTTTTAGGGGCGAGACTGCCACTGCTCGTCTGCTTCTCGAGCTGGGTGCAGATGTGAACAGCCAGGACAAATCCGGGCGGACTGCATTGTCTTGGGCCGCGAAGGAAGGACATGATGGCACCATTCGCGCCTTACTAGAGTTCGGTGCCAGGAAAGAAATCAAGGACAAGCATGGGCAGACAGCTTTGGGCCGTGCCGTACAGGCACGACATCAGAATGCAGTTGTTACGCTTCTCGACGACGGTGCCAATATCAACAGTGCAGATATGAGAGGCTGGACGCCACTCACTATCGCCGTCCTCGCCGATGATGGCCAGCTGGCAAGCTTGCTTCTGAAAAGAGGGGCCTACATGAGTTCCGAAACGGAAACAAACTACTCACAACTGTGTTTAGCATCACGTCGCGGGAACACACGACTCGTCGAATTACTCCTAGAGCATGGCGCGGACG
Source organism: Diaporthe sp. P3_1W (assembly GCA_037177825.1). Taxonomy (NCBI): domain Eukaryota; kingdom Fungi; phylum Ascomycota; class Sordariomycetes; order Diaporthales; family Diaporthaceae; genus Diaporthe; species Diaporthe sp. P3_1W. The sequence goes on from JBAFXB010000001.1 coordinate 518,927, forward strand.
TAAATCATCTTTCTGACAACCGGGAGACTCCCCTTATCATGGCGGCGCAGCTTGGTCATGCAGCAGTAGTCCGATCGCTCATCGAGATGGGAGCGAAGCCTGCACTGAAAGACGACTACGGGCGTACGGCCTTATCTCACGCAAAAGAGAATGGACATGAGTCGATCATAGCGCTGCTGTGCCGAGCCAAGCATATCCGTGGCGAAAACGAGAGGGCGTTGGAGAAGAAGCAACTGGAGAGCCTTAGCCAAAGGAGGCAGTTTCGATATACTCCATTGTCACAAGGCTTTATACGTGTCCTTGATCTTCACCCTGGGAAGTTGAACGACATCATTTCTTTCGACTTTGCAGTCGTTCAGCTCTCCCAGGATCCATCTTTTGAGGCATTGTCATATGAGTGGTTAGAAAAGAAGGGAAGCGTGCCTGTGCAATGCGCCGATGACCGAATTCTCGTAACTCCAAATTGTGCTGCGGCACTGAGAAGTCTCAGGTCGGAATCAGACTCAAGGACTCTTTGGATTGACGCTATTTGCATTGACCAAGAGAATAAGGATGAAGTCAATGATCAGGTCGCGATGATGACTGACATCTATCAAAAGGCCAAGAAAGTTATCATGTGGCTCGGGTCGATCGAGGGGGACGTTCAATCCTTTCGCAAAGTCTTCGCTAGCTTTCCTCTGCTCTCCAAAGCTCACGACAAACTTCGTCCAGATTTGAATAACTCTGCACGGATGCTTACGCTCCGGATTGACGAAAATAAGGAAGCGAAGCGACTTGTCACTAAGGCACTCGAATCGAATACTGCCGTGGGCATCTTGGACGCGATTTATGCCGCGTCATACTTCAGTCGAGCATGGATCCTGCAGGAGATCATCTTGGGCGGCTCGCGGGGAACAGTCGTCTGGGGCACATTAAGATGTGGTTGGGAAACCTTCAAGAAGGCACTCCTTGTCTTCGCACTACATCAAACTGCGACGTACAACCGCACTTTTATGGATATCGCCCTACTCGACTTCGAGTTTTCCGTGTACGGTCAGGTTGAATTGACGAGGATAATCGCCGCACTAGCACGATTTCAAGCCACGGACCCGCGGGACAAGGTGTTTGCAGCTCTGAGGTTAGGATCAATTTCCACGGTTCCTCGGCAGCAAAACCCCCCTGTTGCCAACTACAAACTCAGCGTCCAAGACGTGTACATCGAGGCGGCTTGCTACTATGTCGATGTCGAGCACAAGATGCCGTGGTCTCTTGGAAATCGCCCCAGTAAGAAGGTCATTACCGGCTTGCCGTCATGGGTACCAGACTTCTCGATGTCTGCAGAAGCATCAGGTTCAAAGAAGGCGTTACCATCATGGGATACCAAGTTTGGGGACCTGATCGACGGGCAGCCCACAGCAAGCTCGGGCTCAATTCGTGTATACGGCTGTATACTAGACGAGGTTGTCTACAAGTTCTCCATCACCAAGGATATAGATGTATTTGAAGTCCTGCTCGGCGTCGTCAAGACGCTGGCGGAACTGGGGCACGGCCTGTATGACGCTTGCGCTGGGCCATTCCTCGAGGAGAGTATCGAGGAGATTTCCGGTTCTTACTGTGAGGCTCTACTCAGGACGCTTCTCGACGAATACGGAAAGAAACCGGAGAATGATATGAAGATGGTTACGTTCCTTGCGTACAAACTCTCCACATGCGAAGAAACACCCCTAGCTTCGCGAGATGCACCTGAGGGGTTGAGGTCGAAGGTCGAGGAGTGGCAGGAAGAAGCCGAAAAACGTGAGGACTTCGACCTCAGCATTTGCGAGATGATCGAAGACGATCTGAGGTACGATGTGGACCTAATCGTGACAGCAAATGGTCATTTTGGACTTGCGACAAAGGATGAGGTCGAAGAAGGAATGTTGATAGCACTGGTTGGTAGTGCAGACAAGTTGTGTTTACTTAGAAGAATGGGTGATACTCAAGAGACTTGGTACGAGTATGCAGAAGATATTTGGATGAGTCACTTGGTCGCGGAGGTCTTCAGTCTCGAGGATATTGGGCCCGGTCTAGAGCCTGAACGGCTTGAAATCAGGTAGAAGCTTGCTTAACCCAGAAGAATAAGATTGTTATCAGTAATTCGTGGAAACCTTTGTTCAGCTCGCCGAGGAGCAAATCAGTCTGAACGTAGCCCTTTCGCCTCAGAAATCGAGTCCTACCTTCTAGACCGCATTCCCATATCAAGACACCCTGATTGGCAAGCTAGAAGAGGTGGGGATTTAAGCGTCGGTCCTGGGAGAAAATATCTTAACGAGCCTCGGGATTTGGCTCAATACATTCTCTGCACATTAGCGCTTGGGGCTTTGTGCACATAATCAGGCAAGCGAGCAAGCATTCCAGCACAATTTTTAGTCTGAGGATGGAAAGTCGTAGTATGTGCTTTTACAGGCATCACATACACTATTCAACTTCATCACGCCCTCGCATGCCAGCCATACATGCATCCAAACCAGTCTGTTTCTGGTCAAACTTTACACATTTTACTGCTGAGGTGGTACCTGGTAGGGTATCCTCATAATGGTTTGGAATTCTCCATCATCCTGCTCCCCACGACAGAGGTCTCTTAGGAAAGTGATCAAGTTTCCGTTGTTTTGAACCGTATTCCTTATCTGGGTTCTTATACGGGCCAACGCTTGGTCCTTTGCGGGCTGCCCACCTTGAGCGGGCGGTGGCTGCACCTCACCGCGCTTCACTTGAAATAGGACGGTCTTGCTTGCGCTAAGACCTGCCATGATCCTTGCCAGCCTTATATCCTGCCTGACGCCTCCCATGCGGTCAGACATTCCGAAGTAGGCCTCTAAAAGCTGCACCCACTGTCGAACGATATCGTCGATGCCTCTGTTTGTTAAGCGCATGATTTCCTTGACTGCGGCTGCTTCCACAGATTTTGATAGTGTCATCATGCTCCTGGCAATTGGAACGCCGGGGAAAAGCCCTCTCGGTGCGCTGGCCATCGGAAAGTCAATGTAACCGTCACTGAGGATCCCCACGACCCTGTCTACGTGGCTTGTGCTCACAACCAGGTCCACGCACTTCTGCCGCGCCGCTTTTCTGAGGTTGGATAGTGTCTCGGTAGCAGCTTGAATCTGCTGCAACGCATGTCCGTCAAGGTTGCCGGAGTTTGTCGTAGTCACAAAAGTCAATCGTGCTTCCCAGGGTGCCTTGATAGTCTGCCATTGAAGCCCACCATGTTGTTCATGGTCGCGCCCAATCTGATCTAGCGCGTCTCTGACAGCCTGGGTCATTGCTATGAGATTTTGCCGGAGTATGCTCATATACCTTCGATGGATCTTCCTCCGCTCATCTGGAGTTTTCAATATGTATTGGGCCGCAATGGCTTGTGAATACTGTATCTCCACACCCAAGAGTCCTTTGCTAGAAGTTCAGTCTCCTTACTATACGCTGAAGTTTATCAGAACTTACGATCTAGTTCCATCAAGTTTATCAACATTGTATAGATGTTCCCCTGGACTTGATGAATATTGCCCAAGGTATTTGGAGAAATTAGACTTTGTAAAGTCTGATTTAAAGAAGACCAGATAGTGTGGAAATTCTGTGTGGACGTGCGGCTTAGCTCTTCTATTCCGCGTCGCCTGTTAGGCCATGTTCTCTTCTCATAGTGCAGTCTGTTGCGCATAAGACTAGCCGATGAAGCCTCCATAGTAAGCAGCATTAAGTATCTCAGTATGGCGGTGTGGTTATGCGCACGGAGCACAGGTACGGCATAGTCAATGAAATCAAGTGCAGCTTCACTGCGGAGTGCCGTTCTGAGCATGGGAACGAACTCTGGTGATAGTATGCTTTCGTTGCAGACCACAGCCGTCTTGAGTGGAGAGGAGGTATCCGTAGAATGGAGAGGTATCTTGAGTGCCTGGTGTCCAAACCTAGAGAATTCTAACTCCCACCATGATTGTTGCATGAATTTGGCAAAGGAACTAACACGAAGCGGGGTCATGAGGTCGTATGCCGAAGCGGGTGGTTCAAGGAGGTACATATGATAGCCGAGAGATGTGTAACCGCGATATAGACCATCATTGACGGATCGTTGGTTTTGCAAGTGGATTTCTGGGTGTCTCCAGGGCCAGGATATAGCAGAGATGAGAGAGCGGTAGGCATCATTCTGTCTCCCTGGCGCTGGTTGCGGTCCGAGGGACACTTCGAAACCAAACAACTACGGCCAGGGCACTAAGCTGATTGTCCAAGGAGCGAACGATTCCAGAGGGCATACCTGCTGTTCATAACATTTGCCTTCTTCCATTTGTGGAACATCCTGAAACCTGGTCGTCGGAATTGTCAGCTTGCAAAAGCCCTTCGGCTAATTAAGTCCAAAACGAAAGGAGAGATAGCGACTCAAGTCGCGATTTAGACGCAGAACACTTACACATATTCCACGTTGCCTGAAATATTCTGAAATGCCTCAAGACGAAGGTTAATAAGACTATTTATGATCTCCCAGTTGAAAGCCGTATTCGGAGGTGGAATCCATGGCTCATCCGTCAACATGCCCGCCAGAAGGAGTGGCCGACCCAACAGAAACAGGTGAGCACCTAGATATTGGAGCTGTCAGAATACATCTTTCACCCGGGGTAAACCCGAATTTGGCTGCTTTTGGTGTATAAGACATTCACTGCAGTCCTCCAAGGAACGAAACTAGCCTCTAAGCTTCACCTTACTTACATTTAGCTGCATGCTGTGGCGTTGGTTCGTTAGCAGGCAAAGCATATAGGACCAGCCGTTTTGGACGCTCACTATTAGCTCGTGAAGGATCGTCTTGCCCAAAGAGAAGCTAACAGCTGTCTTTTCAGATACCGAGTATTGCGGGGCAAGCAGCGGCCAGATTTGCGCGGCGTTGATTTCTATCCGGATGCGATAGTCTCGTGCGTTGTCGTCAGACCCAGCCTTCGGTCTAGCCGTTGCAGCCGATGTTACCTGTCGAGTCGTTGCTGACGCTGTTCTCTCGGTATGTACGATGGAAAACCTCAGTACTATCATCATCATCTGTTAGCTAGCACACGTTGGGTAATGTAGGCAGTGTTTACATAGCCTGAGGATTTCCAGTGTAGCTGCAGTGGAATCAAAGTTTTGGTCCATCAATGCCCTTGCATTAGAATACATCTTGGTTCTATCGATATCATACCACATAGAGATATAAGGCTTATAGTTAGGGTCTGACTTTTCCTCATCAGTCCGGCCATCCTTCTCTTTAGGGACTGGGCGCAGGTGATATAAGCTTAACATGGCCTTCCAGTACGGATGTTCGCTTTGGAGCACCCTGGTGGCAAACTGAAGCGATGGTTGTAACGCAGTCCATAGTTCATCGTTTTTCTAAATAGTTGTATCAGTTACCGGAACCTCGTTTGCAGAGAAATCATATTCCCTCAGATACGTACTTCGACGTTCCAAAGCCTGTCCTGGCCATCAAGATTGTAATAGAAATCATTCCCTATTTGCGTCCATCTGTTTCTAGCGAATAGGCTGACGTGGGTTAACACATTTGTCTATAAATAGTTCGATTTACCAGAACACTTACTGCCATAGATCGCCCTGCAAGTCTGGCCTCGGAAGTGTTTGGTTTGGATCAAGGGCTCCCCAGTCGAATAGCTGTGAATCGTCAGAAAACCAAGACCCAGGCCTCAACAACCATATCAATCTAACCTCCTTTGTAGTGAAAGATTGAAAGACTGTGGATTGAAAACTTTGCTCGAATTCCCATTGATTACCAAAGTCGTCGGTCGTCATCGAAGGAGGTTCTGGGGTCATCATCGAACGGGACTCAGAATTCTCATTGAGTTTTCGATCGGGGAATATTCCGAATCGCCTATCCAGATCTGTCAATGACACCTCGGCGTCCCGATCGGTCCTTCTACTTACTGTGCATATTTTGTAGGTCGAGGATCGGTTGGCAATAATGCCGGCCTCATCCAACTCCAAAAATCTCCCCTTCTCGGTCTCTGCTCCGTCCCATCGTAACTGACCTCTATATTGTCGTCGTATCCCGGACGGCTCCATGATGGAATGTAATGTCTCCATCGTCCTTCGTCTTCAGGGTCATGTTCATCCCAATCGTCCTGCATCAGCGATGGATTTTGTTGTAGCCATATCGCTGGATCTTGAACGAGAGGAGTCTGGCCAGAATCATCCTCATGTGTACTGTCCTCATCCTCTGAACGATACCCGGAAGCTTGTTCTGCCATCATGACCCGCTGAAGCCTTGATTGTTTAAGGTTGATATCTGGCTTGTGTCAAGGGCTCTAATGCATTGTAAGCAGCTTGCATATAATATTTGCCAATGGAATATTTGAGTTGAACCTAAACCCCACAGACGCACCACATGGACAATTCCAAAGTCTTCCGCTCCTTTGTCTGTGGCTTTTACCCTGCCTTTGTGTCAAGGGGCGCAACTGGCATGGTGGATTTTCCATGGGTGGGCCACGCCTTCCAGCCGGTCGTTTCCGGTGCAGACAATGCGGAATGGTAGGGCAATAGCTTTGTGCGCAAGCCACGCTTCCCGTGCGGCACAAGCGCATTTAGATTGTGGACAGCTGCTATTGCTCGAGGAATCGAATCTGTCAGTGCGATATGGGATCCGACACGCGACTGGGCCGAGCGCTGCACATAATACTCAAGACGCTGTTGATTGAAAGAGAAGTATAAATTGATCGCTGCAAATCATTCGCGTCGCTGGGTATATCTTGTCGTAATACATATGGTACATTCTGCCCAAGTTTTCCTCCACTGCTGGTCGTCCAGCCCATAACTCCCGCAAGACGGTCACCTTTTTCCTCCACCGCCAGGCTTTCCCGCCCCCGCCTTACCTTTCTGCGCCGCGCCAGTGACCTTGCTGCTGACCGGGTTGACAATCAAGTTGGCCAGGACGATCTCGACAAACTGCCTCGCGTAGATGGTACCGATCATGCCCTTTGGTTTAAAATTCGTCTTCTTGACGATAAAGTCCATGATCGCAGCAGCAGCGCCAACAGTAATAGTCCGCGGGATCCGCTGCTTCCAGGGCACCTGCGTGCCGACGGCGATCTTGATGGCGGCCACGGCGGCGGCGTCGAGCCCGACCTTGCCCACGGACTTCATGTCGACGCCCTTGGTCAGCTTGTCCAGGAACGACTTGGCCGCCTCGCCCTCCGGGTCGATGTGCTGCGCCGACTCGTCGCGGCTCTTGCTCCTCGTCGGGCTCCTCTTCTTGGAGCCGGCCTCGGAGCGGGCCCGCGACCGGCTGGTCCCCCGCCGCCGGGGCGACCGCGCCGGGGAGTCTTCTGACGACTCCCACGAATCGGATGGGATGGGAGACAGAGAGCGGTAGTGGGAGTCGTGGCGGGAGTGGGACGCTGTTGATGCGTCGTGCCGCCGGCGTGATGACTCCTTTCGGTCACGACTGTTTGATCGGTTGCTGGATGTGTCCGAGCGCGCGGACGAGTGTCTCCTGCGACGCTCGCTCGAGTCGCTCCCATCGGATGTTGTCGAATGCCGACGCGACGATAGTGACTTTTGTCGGTCGCGATCCCGGTCCTCTCTCCGATTCCGGTCGCGGTCGCGGTCGCTCCGTCTCGATGAACTTGACGCGTCGCTCTCGCGCCTGTCTCTCCTTTCTCGCCTGTCCCTCTCCGATGCAGTGCTTTGCCGGCGCTCACTCCTGTGCCTCTCGGAAGCATCGGATCTCCGTCGATCTCTCCTGTCCCTCTCCGCGCCATCGCGGTCTCGGTCGTCTTTGGCTGAATCTGCCGTAGCAGCACCAGCAGTCATCTTGTTGTACTCGTCGTCATCGACCTTGAGGTAGTACTTGTCCCTGGGGTCATAGTCCGAATCACTGTCCGATTCCCTCTCCTCCTTTTCTGACTTCGATTCGGCCGCTTTCGCATCCTCAGACCGGCTGGATCGCCTGCTTGACTCTGCATGATGCTTAGCAGACTCGGCGTGATAGTCCCTGAGCGCGTCTTTGTGTATATCATGCGTGTCTTTTGGGGAGTTTGCTGCAGAGCCCCCGTAGCCGCTGTCGACGGAGGCGTCATCGCGATCACGGCGGCTGCGGTGTGCGTGCCGGGATCGACTACTGTCCTGGCCGTGTCGCTCCGGTGCCATTGCTGTGAGGGAATTATTACAAGGGATCTCAGATGGCTGGCGTGGTGTGATGTGCTTTTTCTATGCGCTCATTTTGCAAGTATTCACTCAGTGCATGCAGTCTACTAAAGCGGTTCGACGGTGTGAAGACGGTGAGAAGAACAAAAGAGGTGAGGTGAGATTCTGGGGTCGGGCGCCAGAAAATGCCCAGATGGGTGAGAGGGTCGTATTAACCTCAGCGGGCAAGGGGGCAGCTTGTTGCATTGTTCCAAGGTTTTTCGCCACACGCTTCGGTCCCATCCGCCAGCCCGTCGATGACGTTCCCCAAGTCCCTTGCCAGCCCCCCGCGTCATCCGTCCACACACCCGGGAATAAGGTTGCACAGTCGACAGTAGTCTCGTCTCCTCCCCTTCCCCCACTGGCCCCAAAATCAACTCGGCTGTCTGGTTGTCTGGGTCGTGTGGCCCGTTGACTTGTCAATGTTTCAATCAAAGAGCTATCATCCCGGCCGTTGCCACGCTGCCGGCACATCGTCTGTGCCCCGACAGACTGGGCAAACTGGCAGTTGACTCGGATGCCACATGGTGGGATGAGACAGACTATCATAGGTTTGTTATTTACGGCCGATAACAGAGACAGGCACACAGGGCCTGCGACAAATCTCACCTCTCCTCCCCAGTGGTCCATGTCTCTCGCCTTGTGGTGTGCAATGACGCAAATCGACCACGACCACTCTTATCTGCTCTTCTATTACTCTCGCGACACACATGTGCACATTCGTTGGCGAGCTCAACTCAGCTCCGCGATGAAAATAGGCTCGATTACGTGCTCCAGGGATGGGCGCCCCGTGATATTCCGGGATTCGGAGAGTCTAAATGCGCTCCTGGAGATCATGCTCCGGGGACCGTTTCAAAGAGACAGGGCGTCAACCTCAAAATAGCATCGTTTCTACCAACAATAAGAATGGCTCCATCCACTTCTATTCTGAACGTGGCTGTCGTCTCATGTATCGCTTGCATAGCTGTTAAATGACCCCTTGAGTTGATGCTTAGATATTTCGCAGGGCAGGAGAAGTGTGGGGTGTTGGTCGATGCCACTGCACACTCACGGGCAACTCCTTCGCCCTGAACTGAGCTTCTCCCTAATTTCGCAGTACTGCGTGTTCTTTCACGCTTTCATACGGCATCTTTGACAACCTCGACATTCATCAGCAAATTTCGAAGGTCTCAATGCTTGACTTCAAAATCTCCATCTCCGCCTCAGACCTCCCGCCGAGAGCCTCAACGATGAATGCCGAGCCAACAAAGACGAAATGATTGCCGACTTTCCTGAGCACGACGGGGCCGTCATAGCCTTTTAGAAGACAAATAACGTCACCTTCACGTACGTATGCCGGGAACCGACCAAAGTACCCCTTCTTGGTCTGAGCAACCCTGTCGCCTCCTGAGGTTGATACCGCTAGCAAGAGCTGGTGGCGCGTGGTCTCAAGGGCCTCTGTATCAAGCAGATCCGCTACATTTGGTGGGATGCGTGCGTCGTTGTCATTTGCGCGAATGTGCAGCCCTTCCCAAAAGGTATCCGAGTCGTCTTGTCGGCCAAGGCTGAGTAAGAGGTCGTGCACCAAAACTTCCATGTTGGCAAGCCACTCCTGGTCTTCGTGTGTATTTGGGTCTGAGCGAAGACTGTGCACCAAGAACAAGCAAATCAGCCCAAAGGCTTCTTCGAGGGTTGGCAGAACCATATTCTCCAGGTCCTCGTCAAAGTACTGGCCTATCAAGACCCTGTGCACAGCTACTGCCGAGTGATACCCTGTTGGGTACTTCAATTGCCGGCTCAACGAGTCCAGAGTCCACTGTATGATGTCTTGGTTCACCACATCGACGACTGGGCCGGTATGAGCAACCTCGTCGATCCAGACAGCGGGGCAACAGAGTTTCATCCCGTCAAGGTGCCACTGTCCCGAGACATCTTTGAATAGTTCCTCGCCGACGGGGAATTGACTCAGTGAGCTTGTCGAGTATGACCAGCCACTCTCGTAGCGGGAAGCTATCGCAGGAAAATTTGGAGCCCACGAGGGCAGTCCCGGCACGGGCTTCGCATTGTTCTCCGAATCGACCCCGGCAAATATCAGGAACCAGAGGTCCAGAATACCCGACTTCGCATCGTTCGGGTAGTATGGGTGTAGCATCGAGCAGCAGTCTTGCCAAAGCCTGAGAAAGTCGAGGTAGACTTCAGCTGGTGACTTCTCTGCTCTGTAATCGGGCTCGATCGTAAGACCTGAAACGCCGAGCAGGGCGTAGATCGAGTCTTTTGGGTCTGTAGACTCAAGGACACCGGCCATGATCCACAAGAGGAGTGCATGTGTCTCGACCTGATTGTAGAATATGATGGCGTCATCGCTCACAGTGTCCTTGAGGATGCCCCTGATACGAGATTGGTGGCGTTGCCCGTCCGAAATTATGTCTTTGGCCTGGTCGATAGCAGAGATACTTTCGAATATGCCGCGATGGTTTTGCAAGTAGGCCCAGGTGCCAGGATTGACGTAACTCGGCCGAGATGGCTGACCGAGAATGGCCGATTCGTGCCACTCCTGAATCGACTTGAGACAGTTGAAATCCAGAATACTCTGGCCGCTCATGAACAAAAGAGAACGCGCCAGATACACCTCTTGGAATATCCACACACGGCTCCAGTATGGACGATGCATGAGATCGATGATTCCGAGCCACGGACCACGGGGGTCCGTTTCGTAGCCATTGCATAGATCATGGTGACTCTCCATCCATCCAAGGTCCCCGAGGTCGTCATCTCCCAATTCTGAGATCCCACGATGAATGCGCTGGAGCGTATCGAAAGCTGACTTGGTGACCTCATCGGCCTTTCCGAGCCACGAGAGCACCTGTTCTGCCCCGGAATAGATCTCACGCATCAGCGGGACCTGAAACCCTTTCTCGACCACATCTTGCTGGTTGATACATATAGCATCGGCCCATAACCTCATGCATTCAAGACTTCTTCTCGGGTGCTGTTGAGCCCAGAAGGCATGGATGTCTTTGACGGCATTTGTGAGATTTTCCGTCACGGGTACTTTCGCTCCGTCCACGATGACTTCAACCCACGTAGGGGGGTAACCCCACACATATGATAGCGCAGTGAATACGGGCTCATCCAGCAGAGAGACCACATGAATCTTGAATGCTATCTCGGGCTCCACTGACACGATCTCGAGGAGTCTTATCTCCTTGCGTCCCCGGTGAAGGGGGGTGTAGATGGAGGCTGACCTTGCCTGCGTAGCCGCCATTTACTTCAGACAACCTGTAACATTGGAAGCGAGATAACCACATTCAGGAATTGGAAATAACGAATATCACAGATATTGTGAGAATGAGGTACAACAAGTTGTTAAGCATCGCGGTGTTATGTCGTGAGTTTGTGTACTTGAGCAATCTTCCAAGTTGAAGTTCAAGCTGCTCCGTGTGGCTGGTCAGGTACTAGCGCTAGATCCTTCAAGTTTATCCCCTTCTCCTCAATCATGAAGGGTTAGGGTAATTGCAAGGGGGATGAATTTGCTAGTGACCGTTAGGTACTCCATGTGATATCAATATCTTCGGTTCTTCATACACTCTCCCTCCTGTTGTTCGAGCTCGTGGACGATCTGAGTCTGAACAGAGCAAAGCTTCCAACAATTTGTAGAAAGCACAATGTCTACTAGCATCCCATGTGTTTCTGTCACATAGTTCATGATTTTCTGATTTGTGGCAAAGTTGTTCTGACCTAAAAACTTTTACAGGAAGAAAATGTCAGGGGACAGTCGGTTCCTCCAGATCTTTCAAAGATCTGTTTTCTTCACAGTCAAGTCAATTGCTCAGCTGACCTCTTCTGAAAAAGTCAAGAGCTGTACGCATCTACAGGGAAACATATGGGATCCTTACACGTTGTAATTCATGCAGGCTAACTTCCACACTCTCTCCAGAGAAGGTGTGGAGCTCGAAATGTAGACACTGTGTGGCCCCTGCGACGTCAGATACGGAAAACTTTGGGTGACAATCGTTATGGACCAAGATGCACGAATGCGACTGTTAGGTCTCAGCCACTGACTAGGCATCCCGCTCAGTGGAGAATATTTCCCAGTTTGAGCTGGTTCTACCCGCGGAAATGGAGATGTATGGTGTATTGTGGCCTGTTGGTTGTTTGCGAGGATTGGGATCCCTGCTTCGTTTGCTGCAAGTTTGGGGGCCAGCTGGAGATAACGAAGTGATGCTGTGCATCGATTGGCTGAGCCTGCTGCCTTGGGAGTAAGCTGACGACTTCGGCTCTTTCTATGCTTCTGTCACCTGGCTTGATTTTCGCATTTTGCCCTATTCTATCGACTCAAGCCTGCCCGCGAGAAACGTCAAATCACTTCTGCAATCCTTCCTTTGCGTATGAAAGATATCGCGATGGGCTCAGGCTTGGCCTCTCTATTCCCAGGAGTGGACCTTTGCACCCTTCCGAGCGGAGTTCCCCCGGAAGGCCAGACCAGCAACTTGAACAGTCCAACCACGTTGCTGAGGAACCTGACCATCATCTTCACCATAATACCAACAGTTCTAGCCCTCTTGTTTTCTTTCGGAAGACTATGGGCAAACTTCAAGAGACGAAGTTGTGGCGACTGTGTGTATTTCTTACCCATGCTGGGGTTTCAGAGTCGTCGATAGCTAACAATTCCTCACATATAGACTTGCTCTTCATAGCTGTACTCATTGCTGTAACACAAAATGTGCTCCTCATAACTTGTAAGTTGAGCTGCTCCCTTGCGCATTGGCTCAACACCTACTAATTGGAATCGCTGATAGTCGTCAAATATCATCGCCACATATGGGATGTACCGCTTTGCTGGATCAATGCACAATTAATGCAGGTATGGTCATAAGTTCCGCAATCAAGTGTCTTCAGTGCTTCGTTGGCTAACGCAAGATAAGGTGTCATATGCGTATGAAACGTTAACCTGTCTCGGCTTGTTCTTGGCCAAGACTGCGACACTGCTCCTTTTCCATCAACTCTTCCAGGTCTCAAGACAGACACGCCTGGCTATCCAAGCTGGTATTATTGTCAGCGCTCTTTTATATGGTGCAAGCATTGTAGCTTTTTCATACCACTCTGTCCCTCACGTTGGCAAAACATGGGATGATATCGTTATCACGTCTATGCTTCACCCTTCCAGGTCGTTGTTTGCTGTCAAATGGGGCATAGGTCAAGCTACCTTGGGAGCAGCCCTTGACATCTACATTTTCATCCTCCCACTTCCCGCCATTCTTAGACTCCATCTTCCTTCAAGAAAACGAATTCAACTCATGGCCGTCTTTTCTACTGCAATATTGTAAGTCTATCCAACTCACTTCACCGTCAACTCCGAGTCCAAACCGTGCTGATAATCTGCCACAGGGGCATCGTCGCTAGCCTCGTGTGTCTTGCCTATAGAGTGGAGTCGCTTTCAGACACTGATTCAACATGGCTCATGGGTGTTCTCATGATTTGCAAGTGAGTCTTTTCTATCGTTTCACCTGAATGCAATGTGTGAACTGCAATGTTAACCCGGGTTCTTCCAATACCAGTCAAGTTGAGCTCGCAGTGGCAATCATTGTTTCGTCGATGCCAGGGTTCGCCAGCTTCGTACGGACGAATGTTGTTGAGTCAAAACTGGTTTCGTCACTTCGCTCCCTATTGGGCAGTACTCGTCGCAATGACTCCCGCGGCACGAGCCAGCAATCACCCAAGTCAAATCTGCATCAGCTACAACCGGGAAGCGATCCTCGAGAGCACGAAAAGACGTCTGTGTATTCCGAGCTCAGTGAACCATGGCCGGTGGATGCATCATTTATCGTCGACGTCGAGCCTCATCCAGACTCTCTTCAGCCTGCTCACAAAGACAATGCTGCGAACTCGCAGAGCTCTATTGACGTTCAGCATCACACTGCAGGTATTCTTGCCGATGAGAGCATGCCGCGGAGGTGGATGACGGTGTCGACCGGGCGGCTTTCAATAGATTCCCTCTATCAGCAGGAGGAAACCCGCATCGTGTCACCAGAGACAGCAAAATCACTGGAGGAACAGAGAGAGAGTATTGTGGTATCAGAGCCCTCCCTATCTTGTGGTGTATAATGTAAAAATTGGGCTAGTCTGCAAAATTATAGACTATATCCAGTCTGACTCCAATGACTATTGAAAGAAAAAGGAGTAAGATCTGGCCATCGATCACAGTAATTGGAAATTCAATATCTGACCCCTCAATTCTGCAAACCTTTTCGCCGCCTCGCCGTACATAACCCCATGGGCATAACAGGGTCCTAGAACATTCCACTTAGTACCAGACTGACGCAACACCACCGGTAACCGACTCCCGGATAATATAACAACGCAATCACTATTCCGCATCGCTTGGGGTCCAAGCCCAACATATCCATCCTTTGTTGTGAAAAGCCGCCGATTCCAGCAGGCGTACTTGATGGCCCAGACGCAGCGACGAAAGCCAGGGTCTTCGAGCACCACCTTGAAATCCGCCAAGTGTGTTTCGACGTCTTGGTGCTTGAGCCTCTCGACCTGTATCGATATAGCCTCGACGAACTTTTCGAAGACATCGCTCTGGCTGTCAAGTACTGTGCTTGGACGAGGATCAAAGGTACTTCCGCCGACAAGAACCAATCCAAGATCCAGGAGCGGGAGTTGGACTAGAGCTTCGTTGCCACGGCCTCCTGGCAGGCTACGTCGGACTAGCACTTGGTCCAATACTTCATCAAGGCCTCCACAATTGTCAAAATACTCCGGCTCAAAGGTGACTCCAACCTCGTTCACCGAGTCGACCAATATACCACGGGCTGGAAGAATGTCTGAGTGAACGCCGGTGATGGATGAATTAAGAAGTTCCGTAAAGCCATGATCCAATCCTTCGATACCAAAATTGGCTCGAAATGCTGATCTTAAGTGATTCGGCTCCATTTTCGGGTCCGGGGCTCTGAATAGGCACGGGACCCAAGATGGAGGCACGGTTCGGGACTGATTCAGAAGCTCGCGGCCGTGCTCAACATAACGGAATAACCACAAGTCTCCGCTTTCAGATATAGCCATCTTGGTCGCATCTCTGATAATATCCCTTGGATGTTTCGAATAATCGGGAGTGATGAGGGGTGGCAATGGGCTGGGCTGGCATGCCCACCTGGAAAGGCCGAGCAGTGCATAAACGGCGTCGCGCGGTTCCGTCACGTTGAACGTACGAAAGTATCGGAATAAGTCGGCCAAAAAGATCTTTTGACCGTGTCGAGCGGAAAACCAGCCTTCGTCATGGTCCACGTAAGCTGACATGTATGAGGCATTGAGGAGCCCTCCCTCGGCGTCCAGGTCAAATGGGAGATTGTGTTGCTTGTGCTGGATCCAGACCGCACTCCTGAACAAATGAAGCATTTCCATTGAGTTCTGGCCGCAATATACCACTCCCTTCGGGGCTAGAGCAGATTCTTGAACAATCCATCGGCGAGTAAACCAAGGCCGGCGGAACATCGCTCGGATGGCGCTGAAATCAGTCTTTTCTGGTAGATCGGATGGAGAGTATTGGAATGAATTCGTGCTTCCATAGAGTGCTTTCCGGAGACCTCTGCAGTTGTCGGTCTCTTCCAAAAGCTGTTGGTACAGTATCTCGACACTCTTGAACGCCGTCGAAGTGCGGTCATCAGCAGCTCCCAGCCATATCACCGTACAGGCTGTCTTGGAGTACACCTCGCCCATAAGAGCCACCTGAGACGCTCGCTCATCCATGTCCTCTTGGTTTATACAGATAGCATCCACCCAGAGTACTCGTTTCTCTGCAGGGTATCGCAGGTTTCTCAAAACGTCTTCTGCTGCTGGAGGGACGCGTATGATCTGCCCATCGAGTTTTATACATACGGGGTCTCCCTTTACAAGGCTCCAGACATATGACACAGCCTCATAATTGGGGACTGGATCATCCAGGAGAGATATATGTCGGACTGAACACTGAATCATTGCGTCTGCCGTAGCTGGCTGTACGTGAAGGACTCTGATCTGCTTGCGTTTGCGGTCAAGCTGTTGATATTGATATGGCGCCATGTTTATCAGGTGAGTGAAAGTCGTCGAGAAGTATTGCGAATTTCATACGTCAGCTAATTGAAAAGAAAATCTCTTTTATTTATCGGGGACATGGGAACACCCGGTTTATAGAATTTTGGATGATTTGAGGCCCCACGAACAGCATTCATAGACAGAGAAGGATTCAGCTCTCGATCACACGACATCGCCAAGCACCACTTTCGCCACTTTCTCAGCTCTCGCCAGCCATTCAGGTGACGAAGCAGTATCTGCGAGCAAGCCACTTCCTGCCTATCACATATTCATTGCTAAGGGGTTGTGGGACGGTTGCGTAAGGAACACGGTGGGTCCACATTCACTCTTAGCGTCAAAGATAGTAGAGATCACGACAGTCCATAGTCAGTTTATACTTGGAAAGTACCAGAAAGATTGTGCGAGTTGCATGCTTTCCTCAATACTCGTGCGCCCCCCCCCCCGGCCCTCCCCCCTCGTTTCGTTTCGAGGACGACTCTGCAGCTCGCTCTGCTGGGAGTTGGAACAATACAATGTTCATGGTGAAGTGCATTCTGTGACGAATACCTCGGGGAATATTCCCTCAAAGGACAGCAGAAGCTCCCTGAAAAGCTAACAGATATATTAGTACGTCATTTGAGCACTTCGTGGTGAGGCTGACTTTATCCGAGTTTAGACAGCACATCTCCGTATCCATTGTCGGATCTCGCTGGCGGAGGCTGGTGCGCACCGCTTGTCAAGGAGTTCTAGATGGCTCCCGGGTATATCGACGGTGACATCAGCTCGCGGCCAAGACGGCCGCCATTCGCCCTCGCTCTTGGGCATGTTCGATGTAGGGTACTGGGCACGCAAGAACAGCGTCGGCAACGCGTCTGGAAGAGGGCGAAGTTTGAAGCCCTGGAGCGACCTAAAATACCCGCCAACCTTGGCCAGTGCCAGGTCAGAGTCTCCAATCATGTGCAAGAGACCCCCGTCTCGCGCTGTGAGGGCCTCAGCGGGGAGTGCGTTCAACCATTCTGGGTCTTCTCTTCCTGCCATGTTGAGGTACGTGTCGATCAAGATCAGACCCGCCAGCTGGGTCCTGCTGCGTTCCTCACTACGGCCTTCTCCAGACAATCTAGAAGCCACAGCATGTGCGATGATGCCCCCAGCAGAATAACCAGCAAGCACTACCGGTCCCCCAAATTGTTCTTGAATTGTGCTTACATGAACAGCAGCGAGCGCCTCGAGGTCCTCCGGCACAGCCAGCCCTTCTGGATGTGGGAGCTCGAAGACGTCCCTCTCCCCCCTCATCTCACTTGCCAGTGCGCTGTACGCACTGCCCCTGAATCCCTGGGCGACGATGGGCGGGAGGAAAGACGGGAGAAATACCAGCGGCAGAGGCAGGCTGGAAGGACCTGAGGGGTCGGCCGCGAGGCGCTGGGGGGCCGCCGCGTAGCTTGCCATATTCGATCCAACCTTGAACCTCGGCAGCGCAAGCGAGGCGCATCCCAGCAACCCTCCTGCTGCGGTGTACTGGTTGAGCTGGCATAGCCTCTTGTAAAGTGCGGTCAGGCCCCGGAATGCCTCGGTGTCGACGTGATCGTGCTCGGTATCACGTTCAGGACCGGCTGTGTGTAATGCGTTCAATGTCTGGCCCTTATCATCATGTTGACTAGAGGCTTGTCCAAGTGCTGCAGTCGCGATGTCTTCTTTAGTACCGGCGCCCTGGACCCGAGCCTCAGTTTCGGGTTCTACACCGAGCCGAGCAATGTCTAGCCGGCCAGACAAGTACTGCACCAGTGCTGGTAGAGTCTCATAATCAAGTGCCAGCGTAACAGGGAGGTCCGATAATCCAGTGAACCTCCTTAACCTATTGCTGAGCAGGACCGAGGTAGAGGAATCAAAGCCAAGCTCTGAGAGTGGTCGATCCGGTAGATTTTGGTCCTGGTATCCGAGTACCGCAGCGACCTCACCCTTCACAAGGTTCAACAGTTCATTATCACCTTTCTCCGGTGGCACTTTTTCAAGTCTTGTACGCCACTTTGCCGTACCGCCTTGGCTGGATGCCTTCGTTCTGGATACTGTACCGGTACCCGCTGACATCAGTGGGAGTGGACCATCAACCAGTAGCGGCGCCATGACTGGTTGCGGTGGTGTCGACCTCTGCATCGCCATATCAAACAAATGTAGTCCCTGTTGGTCCGTAAGGGGCTTCGCATTACCGAGACGTGGATTGTGCGCCTTCAATCTGTTCTCAGCGGCCATCCCGACCTCGTTCAGCCAAGGGCCCCACGCCAGCGACAAGGCGGGCAGCCCACGGGAAACACGAAATCGGGCCAGCGCGTCGAGGAAAGCATTGCCTGCGGTGTAGGCAGCCTGGCCCTCGTTGCCAAGTATGCCCACGAATGACGAGAACAGTACAAACGACCGGACCGTAGCTGGTGCGAGCTCGTGCAGGAGCCAGGCGGCGTCGACTTTTGGACGGAGGACACGCGATACTCGTTCTGGGGTCTGGGAGCTCAGGAATGCGTCGTCGACCACGCCTGCGCAGTGGATGATTGCGCTGATGGGCGGGCGGCCTTGGCTGATGTTATTCGCGAACAGTGTGGCCAGCTGCTTGCGATCGCTGCAGTCGCATTCCTCAATTTGCACGACTACACCTGTACTGGATAGTTCGTGGTGCAGCTTGGGCGCTCCTGGCGCCTTCATACCTGAACGACTGACCAGAAGCAGATGTTTTGCCCCGTAGACCCGGGCGATATGCTGGCTGAGCAGGGCACCGAGTCCGCCCGTTGCGCCGGTGATCAGAACTGTCCCGCTGACATCGAGCGTTGAGGTGGAAGCGGAAGTCTCTGGTGATATCAGGGCCTGATTTGCGGCCAGAGGGATTTTGTTCAGCCTTGGAATCATGGCTTTTCCCCTTCTCATGGCGAAAACTTCCTCAGTGGAGGAGATCGCCGGCAATAAAGCCGCTTCTGATTCGGGGGACCCGTCTAAGTCGACGAGCACGATGTGGCGCCCGCTCAACTCTGCCTGCGCAGAGCGCACAAAACCCCATACGGCGGCGGAAACAAGGTCTGGATCAGAATCCTCCGTCGCGTTCTCGGTCACGACGACGAGTCGGCCGCCAGCGTATGCTTCTTTGGCACTCCACTCCCGTATCACACCAAGCACCTCGGCGACAGCCTCGTGTACGTCGTTCTCAATCATGCCTTTCTTGATTTTACCACCATCCTCGCGAACACCGCGGACTCGATATAGCTCATCGGTTTGACCTGGGGGTTTTCTAGACTCGCCACCGGTGCTGAGATGAGCTGATTCGATCCATTCCAGGCGGTAAAGATCGCCTGTTGTAGGTCCAGCAGCAGCCGGTCCTGTCCAAGAACGGGTGACGACTTCAGACACTTCAACCAGCAACACACCCGTCGACTTATCTGTGAGAGTGACGGAAAACCGATCCTCTCCAAGCTCGCGTATGCGCGCCATAAACGGGCCAGTGCCACTGGCCGCTGAAATTCGCACTCCTCGGAGTATGAATGGTAGCCGGATCTTGGCAGCAGCTGCGTCTGGTGCTGCAAGTAGGGGGGCATGCAGCGCGGCATCAAGCAGGGCCGGGTGTAGGGCGTACATCTGTTTCTGAGCCTGAGGAGGTTCAAGGTATGCTCGCAGCTCGTTATTGTTCTGGCCGTCAGAGTGCGGACGCCAGACGGCACGCACGCGTTGGAAAGCCGGCCCATAGCTGATGCCCGCGCTCGCCAGTGCATCATATGCTCTGGAAACGCCTGCCAGCTGTCTGTCATCCCGGTACCCATCCTCGCTTCTGATAGGCTCTGCGTTGTTGTTGAATTTGTCCTCGCCGGTGTTGGACAGCGAGGCCAGCTTGAGGGTACCAGTGGCGTGTCGCGTCCATTCGTGTTGTGTCGGGGCACCTTTGGGGCGTGAATAAACGTCGACACTACGAGTTCCGTGCTCTTCTGGCTCTCCCACGAGGACCTGGATCTGTAACCCAGCGTCTTCTTTTGGGTCCAACGCCAACGGAGCAACAAAAGTGAACTCATCCAGTATCGTTGACTCGTTTGTCCCGGTGCACTCCCTGCTGGCTCGTAAGGCGAGTTCGGTGAGTGCCGCGGCGGGAACAATTGTATGTCCACCTACAACGTGGTCGCGAAGCCAAGGCTGTCTGGTGGCTGACAAGTTTCCGGAACAAATGATCTTGCTCGTCCCCGGAATGGATGTGGCATGGAGCAGTATCCCATGTCCCAAAGACCCCGCGTCTTCAGGTTGCACTGCCACGGGCTTCGGTGGGTCTAACCAGTATCTCTGCCTCTGGAACGCGTATACAGGAAGGTCAACACGATTTGCTTCAGTGCCTTTGAAAACGGCTCGCCAGTCAACTTGTACGCCTCGCACCCAGAGCTGGCCCAGCATGTCAAGCAGCTTATTGACCTGGCTGGACGTCGCGATGGAGCCCGGCACATGTGTGGAGAGGACTGCAGACGGGCCAACTTCAACAAAGGCCGAGACGCCTTCTTTCTGAAGCTCGCTTACGGCGTCGACAAAGCGAACAGGTTGGCGCACATGGCGAGTCCAGTGTGCTGGGGACCTGAGCTGAGATGCTTCAGCTCGGGTGCCTGTAACGCTGGAAACGAGTGGGATTGTCGCTTTTCGTCCACCTTCCATCAATGAATCCAGTTCTGCCTCGAGGTCGGCGAGCATGGGATCCATCATCGGGGAATGAAAGGCGTGTCTGACATTCCGCAACGGGGTGACTCTTCGTCCTAAGCCCTCAAATATGTCTGCAACGGCCTTGACAGCCTCTGTCGTGCCGGACACGACGACCGAATTCTGTGAGTTCGCAGCTGCAATGGTAGCTGTACCATCCCTGATCTCATGCTTATGCTTTAATAGCTCCACGACAACTTCTTCTTCGCTGGCGGAGATGCTCGCCATGACACCGTTGCTTGGCAGAGCGGCCATGAGTTTGCCTCTGGCGGTCACGATGGTAGCGGCCTCGCGGAGGGATAGAGCCCCGGAGGCGTGTGCTGCCATAATCTCCCCGAGGGAATGGCCAGTGACGAAGTCGGGGCGGATATTGAACGACTCAAGTAGGCGGAACATTGCGACCTCGAAGGCGAAGAGGAACGCTTGAGCAAAGTCGGTGCGGCCCAGGTGACCGCTGCTGTCGCTTCCCTCGTTTTTCTTCAAGACAAAGTTCAACGGACGATCCAAGTGCGGGTCCAGTTCGTCGCAAGCCCCCCGGAACGCATCTGTGAAGACGGGGAAGGCGGCACAAAGCTCCTCCAGTGCGGTCCTGCCGGGAAGTCGGGCGCCCTGTCCAGAGAACAGGAACGCCAGGCGAGGTTTGGTGGTGCTCGCTTGTCCGTTTGAAAATCCCAATCCCGTCACAACATCAGGGTGTGGTTGGGCCTGGGCCAAGGCCGTGAGTGCGGCTTCATAGTTGCCTCCCAAAGCAGGAGTTACGGCAGCTCTGTATCGAAGGGCAGATCGTGTGGTCGCGAGGGAAAAGGCAACGTCAGAAGGATCCTGGCTGCAGACTGTCTTCGATGCCAGCAACACCTGCGCCTGCGCCCGTAGAGCAGCCTCGTCCGCGCCAGAGAGAAGCCATGGGAAAGTCCAATTTCTCTTGATTGGCGTTTCAGGAGGGGTAGGATTCCCAAAGAAGGCGTGCGTTCGCTCGCTCTCATGCTCCACAGGCTGCTCCAGGATAACGTGCGCGTTCGTACCACCTATACCAAACGATGAGACCGCAGCACGTCTTGGTCTTGGGATATCATCCCCCTCGCACGGGATAACTGGCCACTGCTTGGCATTGTTCAGAAGTTCTACGCCACTGCCTTCCCAATCGATATGTCTTGAGGGCTCGGCGACATGCAATGAAGCCGGGGCAACGCCGTGCTGGATGGCGTGCACCATTTTGATGAGTCCTGCCACGCCTGCCGCGGCTTGTGTGTGACCGATACTGTCATCCAGAAATTCAGCCAAACAATTTCACTAAGTAATGTTTGCCGCCATTAGGAGACTTACTTGGACTTGACCGATCCCAAAAGCAACGGCCTCGAATCAGGGCGGCGCGTGCCATCACGGCCGTTGCCATAGGTCGAAATCAAGGCTTGCACCTCTATAGGATCTCCCAGAGGAGTCGCAGTACCATGGCCCTCGACGACGTCCACATCCGCCGGCGACAGCCCCGCCTGGGCCAGTGCTGTCTGGATGACTTGCTGCTGCGCAGGTCCGCTAGGTGCCGTGAGCCCGTTCGAAGCACCGTCAGAATTCACAGCGGAACCACGGATTACGCCAAGCACGTGGTGTCCATTGCGCCTTGCGTCTTGCAGTCGTTCGAGGAGCACGAGGCCCACGCCTTCGGACCAACCAGTGCCGTCAGCGTCACTGGAATACGCGCGGCAGCGGCCGTCGGCGGATAGGCCTCTTCGTTTGCTGAAGGAAATGAACGAGTTTGGTGTCGCCATGGTAGTGACTCCTCCTGCGACAGCAAGTGAGGACTCTCCGCTTCGAAGAGACGCGGCTGCTAGGTGGATTGCAACCAACGAGGAAGAGCAACCGGTGTGGATGCAAATTGACGGACCGTGAAAGCCCTGTGATAAATCCCCCGTTAGCGTTTCCAAGAGAACGTATTCTTAGAGAGCACTCACGAAGCAGTAGGACACACGCCCGCTGACCACGCTGCCCGATGAGCCGAGTCCGATGTATGCTTCCAGCTCTGTGCAACACAAATCAGTCCACGTATTTTTCAGGCCTGAAGTATGAAAGTTGCGTGACGTACCGTGGTTGTCTTTGCCATTGTCCTCGTAATCACCATACATGATTCCCACAAAAACGCCGGTCTGGCTCCCACGTAGCGATGAAGGGGCGATTCCGCCTCGCTCCGCCAATTCCCATGTCGTCTCTAGCAACAGCCTCTGCTGCGGGTCTGTGGCAAGGGCCTCTCGTGGTGACATGCCAAAAAGCCCGGCATCAAAGTCAGCCATATTCTCGAGGAAGGCGCCGCGCTGAGTCGTTGAAGTGCCGGGTGCGTCGGGATCTGGATTGTACAGGGTGTCGAGGTTCCAGCCGCGCTGCGATCTGATCAGTGAAACGAATTTACAGAGAAATGTAATATGATAAAACAGGAGAATGCAAAATGTTACTGACATCGTCTGGGAATTCAGAGGTCACATCCACCCCGTCAGATACAATACGCCATAGATCCTCCGGCGAAGAGATACCTCCTGGGTACCGACAGGCCATAGACACAATAGCAATTGGCTCGACTCCACTGGGTGCGGTCAAAGATCCCGGCGTTGGTGTTGGCAGGGTTGATGGTGTTTCTGGCGCGAAGAGCCGCCTGTGAAGATATGCGCTCACTGCTTCCGGTGTAGGGTAGTCAAACACGAGAGTCGTGGGGAGATCCAACCCAGTGAGGCTGGAGAGTCGGTCTCGGAGGACCACACTAGCAAGAGATGTTAGGCCCAGGAGGGTGAATGGTTGGTCAGAGTGCCGATGAAGCCAGGCTGAGTCTGACTCCTCTGGAAGTAAGTCTATGTCACACACGCCGGCGGTTTCGGTGAGGACTAGAGCCTCGATCGAGTCTCTCGACAGCAATTTAGACCGAGCAGTCAGCGGTCTGCCCGTGTAGGAGCTTACGGCCGACCGTCTCGGTTTACCTAGGAGAGTTCGAGGCACAGCGTCGATCTCGTAGAAGGCTGAGAGTCTTAGTGTCAGCAGCGTATTCAAGATGATCACCTAATTTCAAAGTTTTCAAATTGCCTATCCACGATGACGGGCATCGGGTAGTGGAAAGGGACGTATCTCACCTGTGGGCACCTTGTATTCAGGTAGCAATTTTCGACACACAGCCAGGAGCGTCGATGGGTCGAGTTCCACAGTATTTCCTTCATCAGGTGCAATTTCTTTCCTCTCGCGCACAATAAAGGCGGCAGGTGTCTCTCCGAGTAAGCGGTGTTTGATGCCCGCCACAACGACGTCTGCGACACCAGGACATTGAAGCAGCACCCGCTCCAGCTCGCTGGGTTGGATGTTCTCACCACCTCGGACAATCAGTTCTTTCTTCCGCCCAACTAAAGTCAGGCTCGATCCCGTTTTCGAACGACGTGCGATGTCACCAGTGGGAAACCAGCCCTCTGCAGTGAACGGCGTCTCAGTCTCTTTATAGTACTTGATCATGAGACCGGTACTGCGGATCCAGACTTCTCCCTGCTCGCCGTCATCAACCTTTTGTCCATCTAAGTCCATCAGCTGCACCTCCATGCCTGGAACAATTGTTCCGACTGAATCTTCGCGATATAAATCGCCCGGTCTATTGACAGCAATGGCACCACATGCCTCTGTGCACCCATAGTTATTCAGGAGCGGGACCCCGAATAACTCCTGGACCTGAGCGCTTAGATCTGCGGGCGTAGAGGCTCCAGCAACCATACACGCCCTCAAGCCGGGCAGAGCCAGCAAGGCTTTCAGTGTGGATGCTGCGGCGACGATCTCGTGGTAAGATGCGGGTGCGCCGACAATAATCGTGGCTGTCAGAGCCTGTTTGGTAAAGATGCTATCAGAGAGCGTGTCGTTGGGATCGGGAAGATGTGCGCTGGCGCCGACGGCTACTGTGGCGATGATACACAGCGCATGGCCAAGGCAGTGGAAAAGAGGGAGAGGCCAGAAGAATTGGTCCTCTTCTGTCAAGCCGAAAGCTGAAGCAAAGCTGTTGGCCGACCATAGCCAGCTCTGCTGGCTGGATAGCACCCCTTTCGGAGAGCTTGTCGTCCCAGATGTGTAGTGCAGGAAGGCTGGCTCAAATCCAAGGTCCTCATCTATGTTGACGTCTGAGGTCGTGCACTCCTCATCTTCCGCCCAGTCTTGATACCTAACAAAGTTTAGCTCTCCTTCGGCGCCGCTCACGTCTGGTGGAGACACCACGATAATCAGTTGTTCTCCCGCAGCGGCAGCTCGAACCTGGCTCAGGTGACGGCTGTCGGTAATAACAGCACGCGCTCCGCAGTGGTCCAGAACATTGGACAGCTCGGTGGACGGTGAGCGTGGGTCGAGGGGAACGCCCACCGCACCTGCTCGCGTGATCGCAAGTACGCTTTCGACGGCCTCGAGGCATCTTCCCAGGACAATAGCTACGAAGTGTCCTCGCCTGATGCCGGCACGCACCAAATGGGCTGCTATGCGCCTTGTTCGTTTCTCGAGGTCACTATAGGTCTATCGGGCACTCCGAGAATTAGCTTTTCATGGGCTTGAAAAGGGTCTGGTACGAATCTGGGTGCGGGATAAATTCTCGGGATATTCATTGCATGAGAATGATGTATCTCGCGGTTCACAGAATCATCTGCAGTGGAGAGCATCTACGGCCCAAGACGTACAATTCGCCGCCCCGGTGCTGAGAAAGCCACCTTTGTGCCACGTTTTTCTGCGTGGCGGATGAGTAATTCCGGAATGGAAGGCAGTTGAGACATTTTTGTCTCGCCCTCTGCAAGGTGATTGGACCGTTGACTTTTCTCCGATGATCGATATGAACAATGTCAAAGACTCAGGGGTTCAGGCATCGGCTGCGAGTTAGTAGGCTCACAAAACTTAGTTGTATTTTACGCTGCTCTGAAAAAGGCCTATACGTTTTCCCATCAGGAGTGATAAAGAAAACGGACCCAAAGGTCTTTTTTGCCTGAATGGCATCCCGGAAGACCCCAGCTTCTTCCGCTCCACCGTGGTCTCCTCCCCTAAGAGGCCTGATCCCGTCCTTGGCTTCACGTAAAGATTTTCCTCTCAATGAGTAGTGGTCAGTAAGCACTCCCCAGCACGTGAGGGTCACATATGCACAGTTTACTCAGCTGCGGACAAACCACTTGACTAAACTCTTTTCGTTGTCCAAGCCTTTTGACAGGCCCAACAACCCTTTTGGCAGGCCCAACAACCGGCAAAATCCCTTCACAGCCAGAAGCCCCCCTCAATTATCCCTCAATCGGCGCGTTCTCGTTCGAATGTCGTGAAAGCCTAGATCCATGCATCTTCGTGAGCTGGTCAAAACCTTGGTCTGCATCTGCTGTGTAGCCCAATCATCTAGTTGACTGGGAGACGAGGCCCCTCATAGCATATCCACGATGTTCCGCGGCTAGCCTGGTGCGGCTGATATTCCGAGAAGCCAAAACGCTCTCTGAGAGCTGCATCGTCACGTACTAGGAGACATCTTGCAGCTAATGGAAATCCCAGGCAACCTTCAGAGTGCCACTGACGCCACTGCTGCTAGTGCTGACATGCGTTGTGGAAATTACCTAGTGATGGGGTTGCGAGCACCAATCGTGACACGCCTTTAGTTTTCGTAGTGCATGTCCTGCCAGCTCGGAATTGCCAGCTCGGATTGACCAAGCGCCTGGCATGTGTCGGTTCCTACTCCACACTGCCAATCACTAATACTGAAATTGGGAAAGCTCCCAGGTAACACCCTACTTCTATCAGCGGAGCAAGCAGGATAGACTGCTTTAGCTAGTGCACTAAAGAACTAGGTGATTTACCCCCTGGTCACTCCACCTGTCCAATACTGTTGGATACAAGTGAGTTAGGAATAATTTATGAAGATACCACGTTATAAAGTCACCTGATATCAGAGCAGTGCAACTCATACAGAAACCCTTCTGGCAGAGGAAACCGAAGTGATATCGTGCTCTTCTCCAGGGTTGTGTGATTATGTAAACACCATTCATCTCAATGGGCTCGTCTGGAGCTTGGGCCCCCCGCTTGGCAGCGGGTCCTGTGTGACACATCATCAACATGAGCTCCTCACAAGCGCAGCCACCGCCCGGGGTCGACCCCACCAAGTTCGCCCGGCGCGCCATTGGCCGCTCCCCGGAGGAGCACGCCGCCCTCGAAAGGGTCCTGGCAGAACGCCGACGTCGCCGTGGCTTGGCGGAAGGCGGAAGCAGCGGAAGCAGCAGTAGCAGGGCAAGGAGCCGGTCGCCTGGGGCTGGGCCGAGCGAGGAACGGGCAGACCTGGCACAGCAGCGCCGGGCTCTCGAAAGGCGGGAGAGGGAGTTCGAGCAGCAGCAGCGCGAACGCCTGCTGCGGCTTCAAGTACAGGAACGTGGCCTGCTGCAGCGGAGGCGCACACAGGAACAGCAGCTCGCCGAGCGGGAGCGGGAGTTGCCGGCGCGGCCTCAAGCTCAACGGGTTGTCGGTGGCCTGCCTGAGGTTGACGAGGACCAGGCGCTCCTGGCGCTTCCCGTGGCACAGCGCCGTTCCGCAATATTGGCCCCCTTTGGCCTCACCGGTGGGAGGCGCCGGGCCAAGGGGAAGAGCAAGGGCGCAGGCTGGCACAAGCGGGGGTATCGGGATGATGGTGGCTACATGTGGATCAACGTGAAAGAGGGAGAGGAGTGTACCAAAGGGCACGACGTTCACGAAGGCTCGACGCTGGCGGAGTTTGTGCGGGATGTCCAACGTGAGTACAGCTATGTCTGTATTCTGTCCGTGGTAGTAGATCGCTCACTAATTCAACTCCCACCTTGCAGGTTCCCAAGAGGGCTCCGACTATGGTTACCAGGCGCGACGGGGTACCATGACCTGGGATCTGCTTTTCCGGAAGAAATCTCTTCGACAGCTTCTCGCAGGTCTTGAAGAGGCTGGGCTAGAAGAAAAGGATGTTCTTGTTCGTGATTTGCTTGATGGTGGAGAGACGGTGTACTATCGACTGTGTGATGAAGAGGGAACATATGTGAGGCATTTATATTAGATGGTTACTGCGTAGAAGTCTGCGCAAGATCAGTGGTCTTAATATGGCTTAATTGTGGAAATGGAATAGTGTAAGGGTGACCTCAGTACACAGTATACCATCGGCGCACTTACCCCTAAGATGAAGGGATATGCCTCCACATGTTGTCACGAGAGTATACAAAGAACATACGCAGTGAACTTGCCCGCCAATCTTCTGCCCCCATATAGAGAATGAAGTATGAGTCAGGCCATTAGCAATCCGTCTCTATATAAGTGACGGCACAGGTGTACAGAACAGGCAATACAAGGAGAGCAGTGCACAGTCGCAAGAAGCTGGGTAGGCCGACGCTGGCCCGTTTCTTGTCATGTACATCCATGCGCCCGACATTCCTACATAACTTGACCACTAGACGATCTGCTTTGGAATATTCTTCCATGCAAAAAGCTGTTGGGCCTACCTAGTCTAATATGATACGGCTTCCGTTGGGATGACCTCCTCTAGGGTAACCTCCTCTGAATCAACCTCATCTAGGGTAACCCCTACATGATAAACAACATTCTCCTGGCCTGTGGTAAGGTCAGGACTGTGCTACGAGCCCAAAAGGAGTCATTGACCACTTTCAGAAACCTGAGTGAACAGCAGTTTATAGGCAGAGGATCACCACGAATGTTCTCCACACCCCCTCAGCTTTCATGGAGAGAATGGTACAAGTGAAATCTTGTTATGGTGTACCACTCCCCGTAAGTAGACTCTGTGGAATCCTAGTTGCCAACATGTCCAGGGGAAGAAATCATTGAACTATGCATGGTTGAAGTGCTACTTGAAAATCGCCAACATCCAAAGAACTGGACCTCTTTCTGGATTTGACCGCCAATAAAATTCATAGATCTGGGTAGTGTAAGGTCGACTCATAACGTGCGGTTGGTTGATCGATCAGATATAGCAGTGCTGCATTGATTGTGACGCGACAACTATTATGGTGGGACAGATCATGGAAACCAGCTGTTAAATATCAGTCTCGCTGCAGGTGTGAAGGTGACATTTCCATGGGCCTGTGAACCAGAGTGCTGGGTTGAAGGGTCACATGTGCAGGTTGGGTGGAGGGGGTGTGACTAGATAGGTGGATTAATGAGATGCTCTGGCCAACAAAACAATCTGCCAGGGCCATTGCTTAAAAAGGGGCAGGGCTTGATCATCATTACACAGTTGATGAATTGTGCATGCAGCTGAAGTCTTTCCTGGGAATGGGTCCACAAGTTGGTGGACAAGCGGTGAGTATATAAATGGACACGACCTGGAAAAGAGCAACATGTTGGCTGAGTGGTCAGCCAGCCCAGCTCCGAGACATTCACAGACCGTGTGAGGCTGCAAAGGGCTTCCTGTCACTGTGCCCTGATTGTTCAAAGCCAGTGAACATTACTCACAATAAGACCAGGAAAACAAACAATTAAAATATGAGGAAAAAAATGTATTTGAGATGCTCTCAGGGCCTGGCCGGGGATTGATGCTGAAATTGTGATCCTGGAAATGGTGCTTTCTAGGCCTTGCTTTCATTGCGTGTCATAAGCAATAGTGTCTAGAATTATCATTCAAGCCATGCAGGAACGATTCAGGGGTGTTGGGATGATGATGCGCATTTCTGACCACCAGAAACCCCCTGTGGCTTTGGGGATCCGTGCCTCCTCATCTTGCACGTCTCAATGTCTGTTGTCCAAGTCAGATCCTTGAGCCTGATGTCATTCAGCTCTATAGATCTGTCACTTCAATAACTTTGAGTACACCACACATTCCGGACTTTTGTGCCCCTGTCATGTTTTTGAGTGAACCTTTCCGGGATCGAAACGTAGATGCTTACAGAATTATCCGGGGACCCTGTGGAATCTTCGTCTTGTCCGCCATCTACTCGTCGGGATGTAGCAGGTTCAATCATGGAGATAGTTTAGTTTCATAATTGCGAGGGAGATTCTCTGGTTTGACAAGTTCCAAATACTCATGACAACGGAATTGGCTCGTCATGCAGGGGCCAATAATGAGCATGACAAGCTGCTTACAAACCGCCAGGTCCTTTGATGCTTGCTTTTTGAAGGCAATTTGATAGGTCTACAAATATATTAAAAGGTATCTCAGTTGTTATCCGTTGACGGCAATCCTGAAACTACACCATGCACGAGCTCATGCCGTGATTCGTATCCATCGTATCCTCGGCGTGTTGGAAGAAGTGATTGACGAGCTAGTTCTACCAAGCCTGGCAGGCGTTTTCCGAGACAGCGGAGGCGGACGACGACGAGATATAGGTGGAGCATGATCACTTGTGACCAGGTGCTGAAGGTGTGGAGGAGGCCAAAATCTGCACAAGGAGAGCGTCAGTACTTTGAATTTCCGGACGCGCCGTCAAAGAGGTCGAGGAAGTGTGGGCTGTAATACCATCATGCCACACGCCTCCACCAATGCCCATCTCCTCTCCGTCCGCGGTCATGGGCACCGCCTCCTTCTTTCTAAGCTCCTTGGAGATTACGTACGCCGCGGGCGCCGAACAAGCTTTGTAGATGGCTTCTTTCCCGCCGTAAATCATGTACGGCTGGGTTGCTTCCCGTGGCAGGACACCGCTCGCTAAGCTGGCGATTACCTTAGCGAACGTAGAAGGCGCGCCGGATCCTGCCTGCTCCTCTCGCCGTTGCACAGTGGTCTGGTGGAACTGTCGCCAGGGAGTTTCTTGCGACCTGTACAGCAGCGACTGCGCCCAGGCTCTCGCGCGGAGCGTGGTCGAAAATGATACATCAACTCCCTGAGCTGACGTCGTGCCAGGTCGCGGTCAAGGTCTGCAGAGCCGGTCTGCCGTGTTTGCAACGTCAATTGGCGTGGATAACAAGCGACAGAGAGCTGGGCGGTCGGAAAAAGGCCCCGGCTGCGATGATCTCGGACGCCCTCCGTGTCGTTCTGGATCGTTCCGCATCGTTCTGGGTTGTTCCGCGTCGTGGATCACATCCCCCAGAAATTTAGGGCTACAAATCCCTGTTCGCTGCCGGCAGGCACTCCGCATGGCCAGGGCTGGAAGTCATCAAAAGCCTTTATATCCGGCAGCCTTGCCCACGTGTGCATATTATCCCGATCGTGCTCCGCATGCGCAGGTACTAGCTGGATTGCGGTGGCAAAAAGCAGCAGACCCCACCGCGGTCTGTAGGTACATATGTAGCAGGGACGCTTGGCACTAATTTAAGCTTGCAGGTTGTTGCTTTTGTGACATGTAGGCCAGCCAGGTCGCTTTCGGGTGATTCCGTCTGTGCCACGTTGAGGCTCAGGTGGAGTCGTGGTTACACAAAACGACGACACAAAACGACGACAAGACTCGAGGACTGGGAGCCTTCTCCCACCCTCCCCCTCCCGGAAATGCAAAGCATGCTTATAGCTTGAGCTTGGGGCGATCTTTTGAATCCCGTGAAAATTCCACGTTCTGTACTTCCTGTCACTTTACTTATTTTGGTTGTTTGATTTACATCGTCGCTTACGTGAGCCGTATGACTTGGTGAAAGTGACCCGGGAGACGGCTGTTGGCTTTGTAGTAGGTTTGACTGTTTTTGATGATGCGGATAAAGACAAACTAAATATTGTTAATTACATTAGCAGAGGTGGTTGGTTTTGCCGTCGTTCAAGGCGGACAGGCTGGTAGAGGGTCTCCAATGTCATTAGAAGGCGAGGAGGGAGGGGGAATTGTGCAGCTTTCAAAATCGTGGATCTGGCCTTGAACCGATATCGTTTTGCTGCCAGGTCGACAGTGCAATCGCGCAAGGATTTCTAGATCATGCATTTTGCCGGGAAGAAAGCCATTAACCTTCACCATATCGTCACTGAAAATTGAACGTGTTTACTATCGGCCTGCGTTCGAGAAGTATGCTGTCCACTGCAACTCGACAAGAGCCGACTGGGCGTCCCCGTTATACAAAGTCGACATCGGAAAGCCTCCAAGTTTTGGAAGAGGTTGTATCAAGTCACCGAGTATGAACAATACAGTAACGAGCGAGCAGGGCGTTCTTTTTCGTGGAGAAGAGCAAGAAAATGAAAAGACAATGGGCCCAAAAGTTGAATCAGTCAAGAATGTTGAGGTCATGTGTGTGTATTATACTTTCTATTTACACTATTCTTCACTTCCCAATGCGCCTTGCTGAAAAAGGAAACCCCTCTGGACATGGATGATATCAAGGTCATCTATATTAGCCAGCCCTTGGGGAAATTTGTTGTGTAGGATACAGGCGTGTGCTCATTCTCGGCCCTGCCTTGCTTGGCTTCACACCGCGCTCGCCACGGCTTGGCTGAACATAGGGGTGGCGTAGATTGCCGGCAGCCACAGCATGCTGTAGAAGTTGAAGCTGACACGGTCCGCCTTGCGGTCTTTTGTGCAGAACATGAAGCGAGCAGCCGTGGTGATTCCGATCAGCCCTGTCAGCAGGTACCCCACGACGGAGCACTCCCAGTAGGCCGGGCAGGCAAAGGACCAGAAGACAATGAAGGACGACATGACGACGCGAGTGAGCCCTTCGCCCATGGCCAGGGGCAGCGTGTTCCTGCCGCGGGCCTTGTCGCCCTCGAAATCCCTGAAGTCTTGGGTGTGAATAGTCGTGAGAATCAACAGTGCGTCTGTCAAGTCGAATCCGAATTAGTAAACACGTGGCAATCGCATGGGGCAGGCTCAGGGGGTGTTCGAGAGGGTGTGTTCAAAAGTGGGTCGACGGCCGGCGCAAGGTTCATGAATCGTTCTGGGCCCGGGAAGCCAGAAAAAAGACACATGATTTTTGCCTCACCAAGTGTGTTCCCCCACACCTCTGAGACACCTCGCCAGACAAGGAAGAGGGAACGAGGGAACGAGGGAACGAGGGAAAGGGAACGAGAGACGGGAGAAGAAGACAAGGTTATCTTACGTAGAATGCACCACTCATAGCCGGCTTTGCTCACGGTTGTGGATGTTGCAACTGCCACAACACGAGTCGCACCAAGTTGGCCGGTCGAGAAGAAGAGCGGGTTGATGATCGACCGGCCCCACCAGGTCGAACCACCGCCCAGGCGGTCATAGGCACAGGTCTCCAGCATGAAGGCGATCGCCTCAGGAAGGCCGCCGAGCAGGGCCGCGACCGCGGGCATGATGCAGGCCGAGACCACGTACCAGCGCTGTGCGCCCTCGACGCTAAGACGTCCCGACGGGATAGCCCGCCAGGGCTTGTTGACCCTGTCCTCCTCGATGGACCCCGGGTCCTTCTGGTTGCTGCAATCGAACCAGAGGTCCCAGAGCCAGATGTAGAGCGTCACCTTGGGGAAGGCCGCGGCCACCTCCAGCCAGGTGGGACTGTCCGTCGTTACGCCCCCGGATCCCACGGCCATCATACCGCAAAGCACGGTCGGCGTGACAAACGCCTTGATGTTACTCTCGGTGATGAGGTGTGCCAGGGACAGGATGTCCCGTAGCTGGGAGAAGGCCGACCGCAGTGCCGCCATGATGGAGAGACGAGTCTGCTTCTCTGCTGTGGTTCGGATGACGCGGTGTTGCAAAGTCAATTTTTCGGGAAGTGGAGCCTGCTCGAGTCCAGGGCTTGCGGTTTATGAATAGATTTGAACAGGAATACCAGAGATATCAACTTGAGTCTTTGCACACAGGCTTGTCGGCTTTATATCCTGAGTCGCTGCATAGTACGTACCTGATACGCCGTCCCCGTCCCCTGGCTTTTTGCAAGGTCGTATGCATTCTGGGGCTCTGTTGGTTGGGATGGTGGAGGCAGCATCCGACAAGGGCAGACAAGGTCTCGCTTGCATGATTTTTGCCGCAGTTCGCGAAACGTGCGAAGGCCTCTGCATGCACGGTGCATCCGATTCTGTGGGGAGGCAGAACAGCAAGAGAAAGCAAAGAGGCCTGCGGCTTGGTGTGTATGTTTTCCATCTCGAATTAGCATACATGGGCATATATTGTAATACACAGGCAGAACCGTTGGCAAGCGTCCTTCGGATTGTGGAAGCCCTATAGTCACAAACTCGTCGACTGGTAAGTACCGGTCTGGGAGGGCCGGTGGCGTGACCGTTCCACTTAAGAAATGTCGAAAGATGTCGGTATAGTCTAAGCCTTCCAAAGGACTCTCCGTATAGGATCCATACAAGATTCGTGTCTTGGTGGTTTGCATGTGACCTGTCAACATTTGAAGAAGGCGGTAGAGAACTCACCCGTGGGAAGTTACATCAGCGAGAGCCGTCTCCACAGATAGGACACAAAACGTGGCTACCAACATGCTTTACTAGTACACGTGGCGTGCCCACACTTATCATACACAGGCGACGTATCACAAGCAATTCCTGCTTAAGTCATCAAAACATCTCGAGCCTGGCCACTGTGTCCGTTAAGTTTCTATAAAGAGAATGGATGCACGCAGAGCAAAAAACCCCTGGCGCGGAGCAAGCTGCTGACCGAACTTTAGAAGCCCCACAGCTCCGCTGCAGCTAATTAGAGCCCGCCATTTGCACTCCCAATCTTCAATTTATACATACCCACGCTTAATTTTCAATACCTTCGTAGATTTTCTGATCGATGCACAATCTTTGAACTCAATTGGATAGTCCCCATTTCCCAATACAGGATTTTTCACTTACTTGCCCGATTCGGTATATACGGGTAACATGTTCATGCCGGGGATCCTAGCGAGGGCCACGGGCGGCCGAGTGAATTTATGGCTTGGTGTAATAAGAGCAAAGTATATGCACGTCAGCTGACTCCCTGGGGCAGTGAGAAGGTCGTCAAACCCCTGGGCCCGTTGGCTGACAGAGCTCAGCTGGCGGTCGCGATGGCGAGGAGAGGATGGAGTGCGCTGAAGACGTAGAAATAGAGACAAGATGACCCGTAGCTCAATATGTTTCAGGGATGGAGATAGCCAATGTGACAAGTAGGAAGAATTAATGTGGTTGGGAAGTGGAGAGAGATGCAGGGCTGACCAAGTTATTCTGAGAGAAACGTGAATCCCGTGTGTCAGGGACAGACGGCGGCGGAGGCAGATCTGTTGCACAAAAGCGAATTCGCCTGTGCAACTTCAAATTTCTTTTTCATGACTATGACCCTGCCCACTCTTCGTGTTTATCTCTGCTTCACGACCGAGCAGCGGTAAGATATGCTCGGGTTAAATATTTGATCATATATTCCCTTCTCGGCAATACTATCCGTGTCGTTAGCTCCCATTCAGATAATCCTTCTGGAGCAACAGGGCTCTGTCGGATGCCAAGTCTAGTGACAGTGAAGTGAAAGACACTTCATTGTAGTGAATGATCTAGCGCAGTGTCTTTACAAGACGCGCCGTGTGACAGGTCAGCCACATTGAATCTCGAAAAAGGGAGGATTTAGTTGAGTTTCTGGGCCTCGAGGGCTGCAAGTCAAAATGGTTACTCGTCAAGAGGGCTCTCCTACACTATGAAGAGCGTCTTTTTCTGGTCCGAAATGTTGTTACCCGCACTTCGACAGTTTCAACTTTCAAGCGCATCTGCTTGAAGCGTCCAGCGCAGGAATAGGCCTGTCTCAGGACAACCCGGCCGTTTGAATGGACATGGGAGTTGGCGGGCCTGATGAGACCCAAATGTTCTGGGAAAGACTGAAGCCTGCCAACGCTGGTCTGTCAAATCCAAGCGTTTTCATAATTGGCTGAGCAAGGGTCCTGCAACCAACCGGTCCAGGGACTTGCTGGTATCATCTTTAATATATCTATAGATTGAATCACCCGATAGGCACCATCTTGCTGGCTCGATCCGGGCATTTCAAATCTCAGCCGCAAGCTTCCTTCCGCGGGCTTCCGGGCCCTGCCGGAACCCCAGGCGTTTCCGGCAAGATCTGATCATCAAGGCGCACCCCGTTATCAATGGGGGGAACCTATGGTGAACTTTGAAATTTCTTACAATGGGATTTTCAATAATTCCTGCCAGAATTGTCATTGCATTCTGGCACTTTCGCATCCAGGGAGAGCCGAGTCAGCAGTTGGAAGTGGTCTGAGAGCTCCTTACAGGACTGTTATATCGGTTGCAAAGCAGTGTTCGTGTCCCGGGTGGCTGGGCCTTCCGAGTCATACCCGCTGGCACTACCTTGTGTAGTGGTCGTGCTGTTTCGGTCTTTGCGGAGATCAGTTCCCTTTTGGAAAATCTCAGGGTTGTCCCAACACGCCATTGCCAAGATCATAAAGATTTCCGTAATTTCCCGTCCCCGAAACCACCGGGGATGACTGAATCTCCATCCTCTCCCAGTTGCTGCTATTTCGGTCAACGGCATTTCATGTCAGCGCATCTCTGGCATGACGCACGCCCAGGTCGAATAGTGCAAGCAGGTTGGATTTGTCGTTGACAGGATTGCGCATCTGAGATTCCAATTTCGCAAGTCCCGTGTCCGAGTATTAAACATTCACGCAATTTTATTGTTGTGGGAACCATGAGCCCGAACTGTGTCTACATCAGTCATTCCGCGGTTATATATTCTACATGATATGAAGCCATGCGGGAACACTGGCTCACCCATTGCTGTATCAGTGGACTGATTCTACTCTCTCCGCCATCAACTCTTCTCAGCCTGGTCCTGGAGGAGTGGCGCTTGGCTCTGTACCTGAAGTCAGTGTATACCCGACAGTGTTTTGGGTCTTTCTGCTGCGCTCTGTACAAGAGACACTTGGAACCAAAACCGATGCTGCCTCACGCATAGTATAGAGACCGCACTGGAAGCAGTAGCGCGGGCCGCGCAATCTAACGAACTCGATGGAAGAGATAGAAATGGAGGAAAATGTGAGCAGGCTGCCATATCTCAAGAGCTTCTCCTGTAATTTTCTCACAAGCACTGCGGATAGCTGGGATTCGAATTGCAATTCCAATGGAGTAAGCTATGCACCCCAAGCCTCTGTCTCGCTTGAAGGACTATTATAAGGGAACACACGCCGCTAAGTGCGGGATTTTCCACCTTGTCGATATTATTATCGAGTGCAGTGATTGTTCGCGATGGCTGATACAAGCGGTTTATTTCCTGTCAAGCACGTGTGAAAGCGGAGGGGTTCGTTGCTTTAGAGGCTCTACTTATAATTCGACACCTTCTGTTTGGAGATGTGCCCCTTACATCTGCTCGTTTTAAATCGAACATCCTATTTCCTCGCCTATCTCCCCCGAGTCCTGTTCGTCATGCCGGAGCGCCGCTCTTCTCTGGGGATTCGACAGAGCGTAGGATCTATGTTATTCAGCATGCGCGTTTCCATGTACATTTGTGTACATTTAATGACGACTGCGTGTATGGAAATTCTAAATGACCAATCCCTGCCCGTTGGAGTTCGCCGCTGCATACTTAGGCAATGCTTCCCGCAGCACTATCTTGTTCCAGGCAAAAGAATGGGACTTCAAAGTCGCCACTGTTCCACCATTTGAACTTGGTGGATCTATTCGTGGATGTACAATGATTCGCTCTTTGCTGAGCTACCGACAGCTGTATTACACGATCTTTCCGACCGGCAAACAAGTGAAACTGCGGTTCCAAGACATCCCAGAGCAAGGGAAAAGAGAGACCTTGAAATCATATGGTAGATTCAAGCCGCCTTCCACCAAACGCTCCGGGACACCTCATATCTTCTGCCTTATCCCGAGTCCCGTTTTGAACACATTCACGACTGCCACCTGCGGCTCAAAGCGTGTTGACTGACCATCGTCCCAAATCATGTCCAACAAGAAGAACACTTCTTCTGAGGATATCGAGCTCTACTACTGTAATGTGACTTTGCCGGCTGCCGATGCAGTAAATTCACTGGAATCGGGGAACACACGACGAGACAGTAAGGTAAGTCAGTGGCTGCAGCGCTCAAGCAACCCCACCCCTTCGCTTCGGGCTGAGACTAGTCAAACACAAATAGATCCATATAGCCCCATTCTCCAGCAATAAGTGGGTGGTCTCGTTTTTAAACACATACTAGTATGCTTGTTAAGCAGTATGCATTCAGTCCCTTCATCAGTGGTCCTTCAGTAAGATCAGAGATTATGCAACATCAAAGCAAACGCACTTACAGCGGCACGTTGGCGGTTTCTGCCCTTGGCCTTCCTGGTAGCCGGGCCGGCACCCGCAATGTCGTCGTCGTCGGCGGCGGCGGCGGCGGGCTAAAAGTATGCTAACACACACATGCATATCTTCCTTTCTGGCTCATCACCAGATTGCTTTCTGACGGTGGTAGGTTTGTGTTGGCAACTCGTAGATGCACGAACGCAAACCGCCGCCAGGGTCTGTTCACTTCCTGAGGGAGACTTCAACCACCACGGAATTACACTTACGCGCTTCCCATTGTCGTTTGTGGCCCGAGGTCCCGGTGTATGTAGTGCTTATCTAAGTAACACCATTTGGGCGGTTTTCCTTGATGCCAAAATGTTTACCGGATACACTCCAAAGAAAGACTGGTCGGCATCATTGGCCGTTGGTCCAGCCTCCTGCTGTATCGGCGATCTGCTCTAGCATACGCCCGGAACCCGCGAATTGCCTCTACGATTGCCTGAAGATTATGACGTCTGCATTTAGGTGCCTCGCCCCGCTACTCGTGATACTATACACGGATTTGAAACAGAGCTCATGAGGAGCTGAGGCTCAGCAAACCTAGGTGATATTGTGATTCAGTGGCCAGCTACGTTATGGACATTATCTCAAGGTCAAATAGGGTGCAAAGCTCAGTAGTCGATGGAGAAGGTTTGATTTAATACTGGAAGAAATGGGTGAAGCTGGACCAGAAATAGAAAGAAAAAAAGTCCAAAAAAAGAATGGTTGTGGGCCTGGCCGGGGATTGAACCCGGGACTGAATATTTGTTAGTTATATTGTTGGAGTTGATTGGATGTTTGAGTCGGCTTACCCTCGCACATTGAACACGTTAGAACGTGTCGGATTTAACACCCGAAGCGCGAATCATACCGCTAGACCACCAGGCCAATTGTTGGAGATGGGGCACGCGTAGGGGATTATGTTCTTGGCAAACCCAAGCCGCCCAAACCTAGGCTACGCAGGGCAGCCCCACCAGCCAAAAATGGTCTGTGCAGGAACATCAATCCCAGAGTCTGATTGATTGAGACGTCCTTCGGGTTTTGGGCAAGCTAAATTGTTTTTTCATCCGAACGGTCGATTGCACGGCTGAACGGCAATGGGTGAGACCTACCTTGGAGACCGGCGGACCCCGCGCCACCCAGCCACTTTTGCTGACTTAGCCCGTCACCGCCACCAGATGCCAGCAAATTCGGGCTTTGCCTCTCGAGACACAGGTGTCTCACTCGCACACCTTTCAAGGTGATCACTGCAGGAAAGAAGTCTCAGTCCAGCCCTTTTTGAGGGAAGGTAAAGGGTCTGAATCGAAATTTTTTGTTTCAATCTCGAACAAGATCTGGTTAGCGCCTCGGGAATGCTAGTCCGATCCGGCGCCAGCATTTTGCCTGTAGAAAAGACAGCGCTGGTTCGAGAGCGTGTGCGCCATCCCCGAATTGTTCCAGAGCATCTGGTTGAAGCAGGTCTCACAAACACGCGTTTTGGCCACAAGTATCACGATCCCGATTTCGCCCAGCGATGCCGACAGGCGAACAGGCAGAGTTGAATACTTCGATAAATTCTACAAATCGTTTATGTTCTAAATCCCGACAGAATGATACCTGTGACCGAAACACCTGCAACGTACCTAACGATGTCTCTGGTGGACCAGGCTGTGAATACAGGTGCCTGGTTGATCAAGTAGCCCCGATTGTGGCCAATGATGGCTCCGTTGGGATCTAATGCTCTCGATGGAGTGCTTTGCAGGCCCAAAATAGATGAAAGTGGTAGTCCACTGTGTCGATGCCAGAGTAAACTCCTGGAGAGCATTGATGAGCAAGACATTGAGCATGGATTTAGTCCTTGTATCCCTAATATCGGAATCGAATGTGAGGCCCATCCGCTGCATCATGATAGTCCGAAGAAATTTCAGTCACTTCTCAGCTGTCGCACCACCAATTCGTCTCCACAGGTCTGCCCCCTTCCCGATGATTTTATCGGTAGCAATAGGCCCAGGAAAGGCATGTGTAGGTGTCTTAGACCTGTTGGGCAGGGCAGGCAGAAATGTCGATGCAGGTTGTTGGACAACTTATAACATTCAACTTTGACGGGTACCTGACTTTATTCGATCACATTGAGAAAAATGAGTTGGGAATACCAGTCCGCAAGCACTGGGAGGTGCTCACAGTGTTGAGTCTTTCTGGGCCTCAGGGATCGAGAGAATTGAGTAGACACATCTGATTCCACCCCTCGAGCTCCTCTATAGCACGTTTTACTTACACTCATTTGCCATGAGATGCCCATGTTTGATACAGTCTCTGTCGATTTTGATTTGCATGGTACACTGTGCGGGTGAAACCGCCATTGTCCCAATACAAGCGCTCTGGATCCCAAAGAGGAGTGAAAAGGGAACACTTACTTATCTGGGGCATGAAATTAGCTCACATGCTCAACTGCGTTTGGTAGAGTGCTGACGAAAACGTGGGTTCCTATTTGCCATCCTCGGCAAGCCGCATCGTTGTCACTAAAGAGTCACATATCCAATAGGAACAGATATTTGGGCAATCATGAATCGTATTCGAGTGAATTGGAAAATCCCATCGCTAGATGACCTTCTATTTTGGAGATAACACTGCGTTATCGACCTCTGGTCTTGCCAGTGGTTGTCACGTGCCAACCTGACTAAACGTACAGTACGAAGTTCGGTGCCAACTCATCTAGCACTGTGGGCCCCACCAGAGCTTCCACTTCATCTTCAGACGACGGCGCCAATGCTGCCCAGCTGAACAACGACGCAACACGGCCATGGCCTCCTTTCCCAATGTCTACACACACCGCAAGGTGGCCGAAGCAGCATCAAAACGATGTGAGATCTGCTTCAAGCCCAGCACGAGCGTGCTGGTGACGCCCGACAAGGAGGTTCGTCTCATCATCAGCTCACGGGACAGCGTCTCATCCATTCGCTCATGCATCTCGAGTTGCCCGTCCCCCCTGCTCCTGCTCCAGAGCATGGCGCTTTGATCGACAGCCGTCAGAATCGCATCCCTGACTCACCCTCGCAACAGGACTTCTTCTTTGTCTGCCCCAGTCACCTCAAGGACCGTGGGTTCTGCTCACCCATCGTCGATCAGGCCGCGATCGATGCCAAGAAGAAGAAGGACATGGAAGCAGAGGTTGAGAAGGTGAAGAAGGAGTACGAGGAACGTCAGCGCAAGAAGAAGGAAGAGAGTGAGAAGTCCAAAGACAAGGACAAGGATAAGGACAAGGACAAGGAGAAAGACGGGGACGACAAGAAGAAGGCTGATGATGACAAGAAGGCCGACGAGTCCAAGGTCGAGAAGGTACGTATCTGTACTATGCGGCTGGGCCCCAGAAAGCCTGGGTTTTCAAAGTGAGACGCTAATCATGTCGACGCAGAAGGCTGAGGAAGAAGAACCAGCGGAAGAAGAGCCTCGCGTGTTTGCCTTGCACAGGTCTGCTCTGCTTCCTTCCAGTCATGTTTCTCGACTTTTACAAGCAGTACATCTGACACAACTTGCAGGACCTTCCATCAGAATCGGTTGATCCAGAAACGACAGGCCGAAATGGCCAAACAGCAGGCCAAAATAGCCAAACAGAACCAAGAACGGATGCAGAACCCGAACTTCTTCCCATCCGTGCCCAAGGGGAATCCATGAGGTGGCTGAGAGCGGTCTGGTGATTCGTAAGCAGATGAAGTCAATATTGGGCTGATCGTGCATGTATGCACCTCGTCGAAAATCAGCCCCCTTGGGGAATTGTTGGGGTCATGTCAGCGTCTCGAAAGATATGCCCCGGAAGGGCAACGGCTTAGAGTGGCGTTGAAATGCGGGTTTCTGGAGGTCAAACATGCATCAGATCATCAATGATACAGGGAACTCTGGTAATGAGGTATTGGCACAAACACTCCCCCAGTTTCACGTCACGGTACTCGAGGCCGGCGTCGTCATTGTACTGCGCATGTCACGCAATACATTTGCCAGGTCTCACCCGTGGTCATATCAAAGTACCATCCCTGACCCAGCCCGCCCTACGCCCTGTTCTCCCAAAATCTGACACGAACCCAACCCCCCCCCCCCCCCTGGCCCATGACTTGGCCCTGGGATCTCTTGATCTCTGGGGCCCTGGCTAACCGAATTCGAGAGTCAAGACGTCCCATGTGCATGGTAAATGTATGCGGCGTATTCGCATCACTCGATGACACCAAAACATCTCCAAAGAGGCTGACACTTTCGTCTCGCTCTCTCTCTCTGCCCCCTCGCACCGCAGCGCTCCGATGACAGCGCGGCTTGTGCTGTGCGTGTGCATCACGCTGAGTGGCAGCTGCAGGCTCCCTCCTCTCTTTGTTGAGGACCACGGCCATCGACATGTCGAGCGCGCCCAACCCCCAAGGGCGCCCGCCGCCATCGGCCGCTATTTGTCGATCCAGATCTTGCCGTTGGCTGGGTAGCTGATTCCAGATACGCATTACCCTTTTCAGTCCAAGTGCTTACCCTTTGCTGTGCCACCCACGGTTCCCCGGGGCCGGCTTTCGTCACACCCACACTTCGCATACCAGTGGGAAGGGAATGATGCTGTTTCGACCGAGGACAACCCCGCTTTTCTCTAGAGGCGCGGCAACTGAAATTAGTTGTTGTTTTGTGATAGGGAGATGCGCCAAACCTTGGAAGATGCGCGCCCTCATTTGCTGCAGAAACACCCCGTGATGGATTATAGGTCATGTTCCCTTGCTCTTCTTGGAATCAGGCATGCAGATAGACTGACACTTGTCTATGACTGCCGCAGGCAATTCTCAAGAGCCTCTACGAGACTGACCAGAACCGTATTGATGCGAGAGACTAACACAGTCTACTCATTCAGACAAGATATGACGGTGGAGGAAATGGCTGGAGTATAATCCATTAGCGCGTTGCACTAAGGGCCAAAGGCACTTCATTAATGGCTAATGGAAAGTCCGTCCGCAAGCTACTCGTCTATCACAGTGCATGAGATAAAACCATCCAGCCATAAGGACTGAAATGCCATACAAGGGAGAAACTACCGAGTTGCAGCCCCGACCGACTGCACGCTCGAAGCTGATACGTGACCGGTGTGCCGGGGACGGCCTTCGCTGGGCGTGGAGTATAGCCTGAGATAGCCAGCCCCATCATGCACAGCACGTCAAAAGCCAACCCGCGTCCGCAGATATAATCGGGGTATCTAACCATGTGTTATTTTAGCCGTATGCAAATTTCCTGTGCCCGGGTCTCATGATGCTCGCAACACCCTCGCCAGGTAAGCCACGTGTTCTGCATCGAGAGATCGCCCCACCAGTCCCGAGCCGCCGTCAGCCCACACGGACGCTTGCAAAAGAGATACACCTCGTGGGCATACACAGATAGCGCCTGCCTGATATGTCGACGGTAGCGTGCAGCCAGATTGTTGTGAAGAAATGCCTTGGTGGGGGGACCGAGGGGGGAAGGGGGGCAGGCACAAGCCAATGGGCCGGGCCTTGGTGTTTTTTTGGGGCGTCATCACGCCATGGGAGATCAATGCATGCAGAGAAACGTACACCTCGTGACACGGGGGAATATGACAAGTCGACTTGCGTAGGGCTGTAGTGTCACTTGCTCCCGCGATCCTCAAAGGTTCGCAGGGGGGCTAGGGGCCTGACCTTAAGCGACGGGGCTGACGAGATACTCGGCCGGGCGGGGGCACAACAGGAAGGTAGGATGGTAAGGCAGGCAAGGTGACCATCAGAGTTGGTGTGCCCTTTTTCTTCCCTTTTTCTCGATCGCGCCAAGACGTTTGGGTGTATTATGTGCATATCTTACATGCGTCAAGCCCTCCTGGGCGGGGCCATAAGCCGCGGTACCACCACCGACCCCCCCTCCGTCCGGGAGACCACCTGGGCGTCACACGTCTGACTGCTGTGAGTAAGCCAGATGAGTCGCTTGACGATGCTACCCAACAGCCAAAGAGGGCAGGCCCGCAGCTCGACTCGCGGGCCGGCGTCCTCTGGCACGGGAGGATTGATAGGCTATGTGTGAGTGCCATTTTGGGGGCCGACGCAGACGTTGTCTTGAATTCGGCCCCCATGTCCCACTTCCGGCCCCCGACCGGTGGATAATCTCGGTCTCCTTTCTAAAGCCCGTCAACGGAGTCTCTGTCCCGCCCGGTGGCATGTTGCAGAAGGTCGCGCGCATGTCTTAGCATGCCGGGCATTGATGCATCCTGGATGGGCGAGCAGCCTGTTGCGGTTACCTCACGTTTATCGAGGACGAAACGGAGGGTCTTGTCTGTCAAACGGATACTTGGGCTG
The DNA here is from genome assembly GCA_037177825.1 of Diaporthe sp. P3_1W. NCBI lineage: Eukaryota > Fungi > Ascomycota > Sordariomycetes > Diaporthales > Diaporthaceae > Diaporthe > Diaporthe sp. P3_1W. Next base: position 563,190 of record JBAFXB010000001.1, read on the forward strand.
AGGTACTTACCGTGTATGAGTCATTTTGAGAAAAATATGTGACGGAACTAAAGTTCTGTTGCCGGAATTCAATGTGACTATGCTAAATCGGCAGGGAGTAGTTGCTATGTCAGTTCAGCTAAGTATAATTAGGCTGTAGGAGAGTTTTGAGTAAGTCGTCGTTGCAGGTGGAAGTACTATCGAAAGAACAGCATTGCGCATGAAGCAGTCCGGTTGTTTGGTACGGATATCATTGCTCAGGCTATGAGAGAAAGAAAGCATCTGCGTCGCCGTGAAGGCGCAATCAGTTTGCTCAGAACAAATTTATCAACTAGATCATATGATTAACTGTGTAATAGAGCGAGGAATTCAAGACTCATTGCGCTGTTGCAGAAGTTCCAGCCAGAATCCGAACAAAAGAGAGATGAGTGAAATCGTTGTAATGGCTTCCCCCACCGTCTCCGTTCTCATATCAATAAGATTCCCTTGATTCCTTCAACCTCCCAACACACACACCGAGAAATTTTCGGTGCTTGCCCTAGAGATCTGTGTTGCTTGATTACGCCTATTCATGGACTAGCTGTATTCCACGGTCCAGAAACAGCTGATCCGACGCCTTATCAAAGTCCTCCAGACTCTTTATGTAGAGGTCAATCTCTGCGGGCGCGGCGGCGACGACCCTCCTGCAATCCCGAGCGTCGATCCAGACAATGAAGTCGTCACCGACCTTTTCCTTGAGGTTGAACGTGACGCGCCAGGTCAGGTATAGGCGCCCGTCCTGCACGGTGTAGACCAGCTTGGACTCCTTGGGTGGGTACAAGGCATCCCAAAACGGTTGGTTCAGTGCAGTGTGCTCCGCGGTGTCTCTTGCTTCGAATTCGGTGCAAGATGGCGTCGAATCACGGTGGTCAGGCTCCCCAGTGTAAACCTGGTACCGGTGCCCCTCAGGCGCAGTCCACGTGGTACCGTTGTCATCTGTGTTCTTTATCTCTGCCTGTCAGCTTCGTGTCGTGGGAAGCGATGGTCAAAGATCGTCAAGTCACAGGGCTCGGGAAGTTCGAGCCTCTGAACCGATGTTAGCGATTCAGGTCATTGGCTTACCAAGTTGAGTTGCACGCGGCTGTTGTCAATTTCAATCATTCCACCCAAGTTCGTCTGATTGAACAAAAAATGCCTGTGCCATGCTGCTTGTTTGCCTACAACCCACTTAATACCAGTATGTTCACCAATGATAAAAGTGAGTTCATTCAACTGAGGCGGTGAGAGACGTTGTAACTGGTCGATGGCGATGAGACCTTTACGACCGACTAACATGCAATGGCCACAATCGAGTTCACAGTGCAACTCTTCAGCATTTGCCCCAGAACATTTGATTGGCTCGACGACCGAGCCGTGTTTGTAACCGAGACCAACAACCCTCGGGGAGCCAGTCCGGCTAATGGAGGGAGCCTCGCCAAAGAATCGAGGGAACTTGTTCGTGGCAACCATAAGGTCTTCCCATTTGACATGGTGGTGGTGGGCCATTGTGACGGGAAGAATCAAGGCCCATATCGCCCATGCCAGAAAGGGCAGTGTCGGAATTTTGAGTGCGGCCATGCTGCGGTTTGTAGAAGGAAAATGTTGAAGGGGGAATAAACGAAGAGCTGGCGAACTTGAGAAGACGAGCAACTGATACGGTCGCATGCATTTATGGTCGAATGGTTACCCCATTTTGACTATTTAGAACCCACTGTCCATGGTGTCCGGGGTTAGGGCCGGCCGATATGTCACTGAGCCTTTAGGGTAGAGACCATTGTCACACGTGCCGGGCTTTCAACAGTCGGTCTTTTCGACGCCCTATGGGGCTATACTTGGTTTTATGGCTTTTGAATCTGTGCGTCATTCGCTGTTCGTAGGCTCACGGCTACTCACCGTACCTGAGAATGTCCGATCACTTGCCTAAGCTAATAGCTCTAGAGTTCAGACAGAAGCGAGTCTACTACATATGACACTAAACAATATAGAAGCCGAATGATTCAGTCGCTACAGTAGGCAGTCTTCAAAATTATCAAGACTGGTCAGAGGTAGTGGCTGGCCGGGGCAAGGTCCGTCCTCCGCGATTACACTGTGACACGAGGACGAGCTTAGGGACTATGAAGGACTCATGAGAATGGCCTAGATTCTTGGGGCCGTATGTACTAGATTTAGGAATCTTATTGAACCAGCTCAGAGACGGGTTGTCCTATCCTTTCCACGTGGCTTGGTCATGCGACCAAAAAGAAATATAAGTCCTCTTGCTGTTCGACTCTCAGTGCGCCTTGAACTGAGGACACAATTCAGAGTGTAATCCGAATCGATGATACTTCATGCACTAAGAACTAGTCAGAAACAAGTGTCTTGGTTGGAAGACAGCTGTCATCTTCACTAATGTAATGTCCGTGTCACAGCGTCAAGTCTCAACCCCCTGCCTGCCGGCTCATGGCTTTCACACGATGAACCTCTCAAAGCCTCCGAGCACATCGCCCCAGCAGCGAACACCTCAAATGTAGATTCAGAGGCTCCTTCTGTTGTATGAGAGTAGCTGGTTGGGCTTTTGCGACTCTTCAGCCCCGGAGTCGGTTGACTGATTTGCGGTCATTAAAGCTCGTGCGAAGGGCTGATATGGACTGGCTGTCTTCCTCTGATTCTCGACCTACTTGAGGTAAGAGACAGGCTTTCATGTTCCTACACAGCAATATACAATACTTTGTATCGCAGGCCCCTTTCTAGCCGTAAATTGATCATGAGGCTTTGGGGGTGGACGAGCAGCTAGGAAAGACGTCCAACTTCAGATATAGTCAGACCATAGGAGTCGGAGACAGTCTATCTGAACTGAGACCATCCATAACAAGATAGCAAAGTAATCACAGATTCTTTGCTATTCTCTAGGCTTATTACGGTGGTCATAGGAAGTTGGAAGGCTTTCGCACCGCCATGATCGGACAGCCTGACAGGAATTACACCCGCGGCATACAGACTACATCTCTCCATGACGAGATGATTAGTGCATGCTGACGGAAAATCACACAAACAGCCCTTGTTAAACCGAAGGGTGGTGTATGATGATGTTCTCCTGTAGACTTGTTCGATGCAATGCAGGTCAAGTCTTCGCCTTGCGACTGTGCCACACTACTGCTTAACTTTGACACATCCTCCCTATACGACAGCATTGAGATCTTTTACTCCCTAGTGACTCATTGTATTATTTTCCTGCGTGCATCAACAATTGTGATTGGGCGAATCCAAGACTCTATCCTGGATTCAACATCCAGGCTGTGAGACGAATTGCTTCGTGCTGACGAGTCCTCATCAGCTGCTTATAGCAAGGACTCCGTCTGAACCCCCGACAGGCTGCACAAGCCCATGTAATCCCGCCCCCTACATTGACTCCATACCCACAATCCTTCTTGCAGAGTCTTAAAAAACTTTTTGTCACGCTTACATGCGCCTGGCGCAACCGGACCTGGGCGTGGGCGATTACACAGCACCGGTGAGGTTTCCCCGCCAGTGCCACAGCATCAGGCTAAGAGAGGCCGAGTCTGACAAAGATCTCACACTATACACGTCTAGTGCGCATCCCAATTCAAGTCGCGCCGAATGAATCCTGAACAGTGTGTACTGTGCACATGTGTATCCATCAGCGCAGGCAGCCGCACGAGAAAATCCTTAGCCCCGAGTCAGCCTTACACGATGATGGGGGACCCAGGTTATTTCGCAGGAGGAAGGCTTCGCTTGCGCGCACTGCCGAGGCACATACATACATTACACGCACACACGTACATGGACAAGGGCACGACGACGACAGCAAGCAGCAGTAGTAGTAGCCGCAAGGAAAGACTAAACTAAAGCCAACAAGTCCTTTTGTTTTTTCCTTCTTTTTCCGCCCCGGCTCGGAGAGAAATCCGCAGTGGAGCCCTTCCCAAATCCCCACCCGCACGCAGCGAGCGCCGCTGGCGAATCGCATGGCGGGCGTTGTTATACCGTAGCAACCGCGAACACCCATGCTCGGGCCCCCCCATCCCTCCCCTCCACCCCTTCAGGTACCGGTACGCGACCGGGCCCTTGTCAAGCAAGACAACATGTGGCTTTCTTTCAGCCTTGCAAAAGGATACATTGGGGCCAAGCGGGAGGGGACAACCAGGGCAAGGGGAGGGAACGCGTCCGCGTCGGTAGGGCCTTTTTGGTGGGCCCCACTGGGAAATTCACAAGGCCAGGGCGGGGGGGGGGGGATGATGGGTGGATAGAGAGCTACAGTAGGTAGTGTGCTGGGAGAGTGGTGGCAGCAGATCAGGGGTGGAGGGGGCTCAAAACTGCGTTTTTGGCGTGTGCGTTTTGCTGTCAATGATGGGTCCCCACATACGACGACTGACTCGGTGAACGCCCGGGGGACGGTCCCGTCCCTCGTGCTGGCGTGCGTGGTCCAGAAGGGCAGGATTCAGCCCGAGATGAGGAAATGCACGCACGGCAGCCCGGACAGACAGCAGGCAAGCAGCAAAAAAGGGCACGGCCGGTGTCTCCACTGGGGCAGGCAGATAGTTGAGTGGCCAGACTGGAGGGGCCCCGAGGGAAGCTCATCATTCCCTCTCCCCCCTGGAGTTGACTCTCCGTCAACACCCCCTTGCAATCGTTCGCTGTTCGGCGTTCTTGGCCGTCTGGGAACCCTTGGATCTCTCTACGCAGGCACTGATACCCACTCCCCACGGAGCACGTAATACGTGTATCCAGTGTGTCTTCCCAGGCGAGCCGGGCAAGGGGTGGACGAGGGCAGATGAGGAGGTGCCATCGCCCTTGCCTCATCGTCGCCGGTCGCACGCGCGGAGGATTCAGCGCTGCGTTCGAGCAAGCCCCCCTCCCTCTCGCGTACCGGAGCAAGCAGGCATTCTACGTGTTTGAGAGTTTGGATGTATCTACGACAAAGGCAAAGCAAAGCCAACAAGGGCACACCCGCCCGATTGCCCCTCCCCTTCAGCCCGCCCCGGTCCGTCTCGGCCTAATTTGTCGGGAAGGGGTTAATGGGGAGGGGCACAAGCAGGGCAGGCAGCACGGGTCCGGATTGGGGGGACTTTTAACGCCAGATAGAGTTGAGACGACCCCCATTCCAGCTGTAACGTGTCGTTCCAAGAGGTGCGTGTGTGGCCTGCCTCCTTCCTGCCTTGCACCGTATGGGATCCAGGAGCAATCAATCAATCTGTTGTCGTGCCTGTGCCTGGGCAACATGGATGGGCTGGGCTGGCTGGCTGGGCTGGCTGAGTGTTACCAGACAGGGCAGAGATGTGCAGGGCGACACGCGGTGATCGACGGATTCGCCCTGCGTGCTGAAGCTGTCATTCCAAAACCTGGCGGAGATGCGCACGGCCTGGCGCTGGAGATCTGCCCTCTTTTTTTCATCATTAGCCAGGCTGCCACGGGGGGCCCTACCCAGGCGCGATATCGCGTGGTCGGCTCCGTAACTTGGGACCGTGCTACACCCGAAGCAGTAAGATTAGTCGAAATATGGGTGACGATTTTCAAGAAATATTTCCAATTAGCGTTTATTGGCCCTAGGGCAGGTTCCTCATCCCCGTCTCTCTCGTTTCCCATCTCAATGTCACGATCGCCATAATGGATAATGGGAGGGCCAGTACCGGAAGTTTGGGGCCGGAGATGAGCTTGGCTGTAGTCTCCGGCGGGCGCACTTTCGCCAGCGCCCGGGGCCCGTCCGTTCCCTCGGGTAAATTTGGCTAGAGGTTTCGTCTGCCATCTCAGCAGGCGAGTGAGGTGCCGCGGGCCATGGATGAAGAACGTTCCCTTGCATGGCGCTAGAAGAGTTCTAGAAACTTTCTCGAAACAAACTTTTGGCCGCCTTTGCACAACGCACGCAGCCCGTACAATCCGGTTGCACACCAGAAAACGTAAGCTTCCTGCACTTGCACCAAAATGGTCGCGGCTTGGCAAATGGGCAGTTTTTTTCCTTCTCTGGTTGCACCACCACTCACACACACACACCGCCCAACACACGCCCGGATGAGGGGCGACTCTGCGGTGTTCATTGCCTTGCTTACCGCGTTCGTTCGCCACAGCATCAGCCGCGCATAGAACTGCTGTTCCCGTCACTGGCGCGGTGAAGGAGGCGTCGACTAGTACAGCTGAAGAAACCTCGTCCGTGGCACAGGAGCATGGTTATGCAGGGCACGCACGCGCAGGCAAGGATTTTCTCTCGTGGCTGGTGGTGAGTGAGGGTTAGTTAGACCATCGTTGGTTGCTGCTTTGCTGCTGAGCGTACCACTGCCGGCTTTTGCTTCAGGGGGATCGGCGCGAAACAGAACCCACCCCCAAAAGTTGCCCTCCCGACGACCGCTCGCACCTCGCAGCCGACGACCAAGAGCCCGCTACGACTGCCCTACCGCTCGGGTATCCACCCCGTCGGGCTGGCGGAAGGGAAGTTGGAGTCTACGATAGGGGGTTGGCTGGCCCGGCGTGCCCAATAGCATACCAACGAGAGCGATGTCGATCTTGACTGGCCACCGCCGGCCACCGCTGGGCACGCCCAAGAAGTCTGATCATCATCAGCCGCCATCTTGGTTATTTCTGAGCTGCCGTTACATCCGTCTGGCGTTGATGGTCAATGTTGCGTGCAGCAGCAGCATCTACTCGTAGTAGTCTGTTGGTTCTGCGTGGTAGCGGTGGAGTCAGTGAGTCGCCCCAGATGGTCATTGGGTACCATCGCGTGTTCTTCATGACTCTGAGAGATTTCCGATCCCTTTCGGCCACCCTCATCACGGGCTGATGGCCCAAGTGAATAGTGATCACCTCCCACTAAAGCAGGTAGCGACTATGTATCTTCCCCGGTACCGACCTGGACCCTTCATCAGCACGCAATGAGGTGTACCCTGGCCGGATGGCTGCGGTTACCATCAAATCCGACACCAAAGTGGACATGACCAAGGCCGGATGTGAGTGCATCGCAATAACCACTACGTCGCACACGCATCGGGCCCAGCTGGGATATATCATGTTCAGGGCTGTCAGGGCATAATCACGTAAATCCGCACTGGAGCCCGACCAGCAGATGACACAGACAAAAGTAGTAGTACCCCGTCCCCCCGTCCCTCCCCCCGTGGAGCAGCCTTTCGACGGACCGGCCCTTTCGGCCCCCGAAATCTCGAGTCACGAGACACGTCAAAATACCACCACGTTCGAAACCGCGAAGCGAGGCGGGACCCTGCCCGTCAGGGCTTTGTGTGTAGCCACACACCCGGTCCGAGGAGAAAGTGGGTTGGGAATATCGCTCTCAAAGCCAGCCGATGCTCTGCATAATAAAATTCCCCACCGGGCTTGATTGGTTGTGTTACGGTTGCAGTGCCAGCCGCTGGCAATCAGGACCTGGAGGCCCGCGGGGGCGTCAGCACACACACACACACACACACACCCACCCTGGGTGCTAGGCGTCCAGGAGCCAGTCAGAGAGACGCGGTATATGGGCGACTATTGTAGCGAGATGGGGCAGGGCGGGTGTGAGGGCTTTTGTCGCGCGCCTGTGTGACCAGTGATTATGTGAGGGTTATGATATGAAGGAAGACGTGAGAACTAGTAATAGGCAGAGCGAACACGGGCTAGTCTAGATCGTGAGAGAGTGAGTGGTTCGTCACCAGTGAGCAAACTACCTGAGCGGGCCATTCCCTGCATGGAGGCGGGAGCACCCTGGCTGGGTGTGCATCATCAATCTCCCATCTCCCTCCAGAGCGCAGAAACGCTGCGGCGCCCTGCATCCAGACCCTATCAACCTCCGTCTAATACCATCAGGTGATTCGTCTCGCCGTCAGCCCTTGTTGCAGCCTTACGTACCAGAGGGCTTGCAGCGGCAGCGGCAGCAAGCAGCCTCGACACGTCACACGGCCACCTCTTCTTTTCTCAGTACCGTTACCGAGTAGTCCCACCAGTAGTAGCACCCGTCCTTGTCAGCGCAGCTCCGTTTGGCCCTGCCAGGGCGTGTGCGTGCCAGGGTTGCGCCTCTCTCCTGCAGGGAGGGAAAATCCGGGGCCCCTGTGTCAGCCCTGTGGGGAGACGTTTCTGGACGACGTTTGCTTTTGCCGCAGGGCAGATCCGGATCGGCAGTCCGATGACGGCCGGCCTCTCCTGTGTGGTCGGCCATGCCGCCGTGTCTGCGTGTCTGCGTGTCTGCGTGTGTCTACATACAGTAGTCTTGTCTACAACTTTGTCAACGTGTGTGTGTGTGCATCATCGTCTGCTGCTCTTGCTTATCACCCCACGCACGCGTGAACGTGAGAGCGGGCATGATGGTTGACGTGATCGATAGAAAGTTCCTCGCATTGCATCGCGCCGGACAAAACTCTGTGCCTGGGAGATGGATGACACGAAGTCGAGCGGATGCAATGCAATGCAGCCCCGTCGTCGTCGTCACGGGCACGGATGCTTTTTCCCTTTTCTTTTTTGTTTGCGCTGGTGACATGATGGTGGTGGTGCTGGTGGTGGTGGTAGAGCAGCAAATACGGGAGGCTCGGAAAACAACCTCGCACTCTTGATATCAGGCCCTGTGCGACACATGCAGGGGCAGCTGCAGGAGGGAGGCGCAGCCTGGGCTGGTGGGTGTGTGAGAGAGCAGAGTACCATGGCCGTGTCGGCCTGCTTGAGCCGAAATGACATACATTACCTGGCATGCTTACGCCTGCTCTGCCGTCCCCCATAGACTTCGGTACCGACGGACACATGTTCGTCACAATGCAAGGCGGCCGGGCCTTCAACCCTCCCCCGCGTCGAGATAACCCGAAGGGTTTAGGAAAAAGAAGCAAAGCAACGTCAGTCTCGGAGACCGGTCCACCGGCCCCATGTGCCAGATGAAGCTCCCTTTTTCGGCATCCTGCGGCTCAGATTGTCTGCAGTGTGTGCCCCCCGAGGAAATATCGAGGTTATCCCCAGCCTCGGACTCGCCTGTCAAGGCCGCAGGTGCTGCCGCCGCCCCTGGACGAGACGGCATCACGCGCGTGGCCTCAGCTGCGCCATGTGCATGAGGGGATCGCCAACGTGATCGGTGATCGCATATTCCTCCCGTCGCGGTGGCAGCCATCAAAATGAGGCCCATGGTGGAGCACGCGGCGCGGCGTCTGACCGGCGGCAGCCACCCCAAGCCACAGAAAGGCCGGCAAGTGTCTTTCTCCGTCTGTCTGCGTGTCCCAGAGAGCAGCGCTTGTTCCGCTCTGGTGGTCCAGTCGTCGTCGTCGGCCGGCAGTGCGGTCGAGATTGAGGCTCAACCCGTTGAGCTATTTCTGACCCGCCTGACTGACTGGCAGGTGGCAGCTTACTCAGACTGTGATCGGCGGGAGGTTGTCTGTCCCTTCGGGTACCCGCGATGGCGTACATGGACATGGCCGGAGAAGGGGAAATGGAGGGGGGTGGGGCGTCGATGGGTGAATGGGTGATAAGCCCAGGCGACTGACCCACCTCGCAGCCTCTTTCGGCGATCATCTCTTATTCCCGGAGATGAAGCTTCTGCCAAAAGGAAAATCTCCAGACTGTCAGAGTACTTGGTAGCTGACTGCCCCCTCAGTGGGGACGTAACGTAAGAGGCACTAGATGGCTCGACGTCAATTCTTAAAAGTCCATGTGTTGGTTGGTGTTTGAGACGAGGTTGGGCTGTGGTTCGTGCTGACAACGAATTTGTGGATGCACGTTTGAGCAAAACAATTGATCAGTACCCAGTGCCACCCACTGGCCAACACCTCTCAGCAGTGTTACTCCGGGGCGGTGAATTGTCCGGGTAACGAAGCATTTCCGCAACGCAATCTGTGCAGTATTCATATGTGCAGTTGATCTTCCCCATCCCATTAGGTCAGCGCCCGTCGAGTCAGTAGAGTCGCAACAAGACTTGAGAACAGGCCGGGCTGAGGTCATCGCGCATTGGGCAGAAAGTAGACGCCGAGATTGTGTGTGCGTCCAGAAGCTCTGAGCACCAGTTCCCCGGGCCCCGTCTCCCCAAGACCGAACATCCTGACACCGGAACCACCAGACCGTCTTGGAGCCGTCAGTTTTGCCGCGGGCAGGACGCGTTACACGAGATCTTTTCCCACTCAGACCTGCATACTGCAGACACGACCTATGAGGCCCGCAGGAAGCGTGTCTAAGTCGGCCCTACGAGACAGCCCCAAGGCGAATGGAACCGCTCGTACTGGGAACACCTCGGCCGTAATCCCTTGCCTCGCGCCTCCAATTGGGCCGTGTCGTCGAGATGGCCACACCCCCTTGGCCTCATTTTTTTAAAGGGCCGTGGAAGGAAGCCCCGGCGATTAGGCCGGATCAAACACAAACACAATACACAAACACACGCACGCACACTCGCTCACAGACACACAAGAGCTAAGTCGACATCGAGTGCCGTGCGGCGTGACACGAGCCCAAGGTCTTCTGCATCTCGCGCGTCCAGAACCGGCAGCGCGCATGCTCCGTACCATGCTTGGTAGCCCGGTGGGTCGTTACCACGGGCCCCACTGCCTGGATGACCTGATGAGTGATGGAACGTGCCACATGGGGCATCACACATCCGCGAGATATTTCACGTGTGTCCCAGCGGACGCGGCTGGCCATGGGATGAGGGGGGATGTATTACCGAGACCAGGCACTGGTGGCGCCGTCCCCAGAGCCGGCAGCTCATCGACGAGCGACTCAGTCATCTCTGGCGCTGGTGTCACGGGGTGTTTGCCCTATAGGGGGGGTGTACCCAGGCCCTGATCGTGAAAAGCCGGAGACGACTACTTCAAGTACTGGACAACGATGCACGTACCCGGTGGTACTCCGTACAGCCCTCTGGATCTGTCTCGGTATGACATGCTTTCTTGGGACACGATCTCAGAGACATTGTGTGTTGGTTGGTGTGCCCCTGAGTCGGTAGTCCCAGAACCGTGTTTGCCTCCCCAGACACATGCCAGAACCTGCACGTCTATACATGGTAGGGCCGAGCAACATGTCAGCCAATGTGTGTGCAGTAAGTGATTGGTGGCGGGTGGTGCTTGGACTGGGGAACAAATCATTCACTCACTCGCTCGGTCGCACTCCTTCACTCGTACTGTACGAACACATCTCGTGTCTTTCGTATGGGTGGGTTTAGATGTGAGGTCGAGAGTGGGTCTGGCAATGCCAGGGATCAAGATGGCAAGATGGACGCACACACAAGTCAATGCTGTGTGTGTGTGTGTGTGTGTTGGTGTGTGTTGGTGTGTGTGTGGAGCCCCCTGAGCCGCCCGCGGAGAGCTGAAAGTCTCGGCACCCGCCCCTGAGCCACGGCCTTCCAAGGCCCAGACACGCCATCAGTGGCGGTCCCCTCCAGGCCTAGGCTGGTTAGGTAGGGCTGGCTAGGGCTGGCTGTGTTCAATGCAAGCGTGTAGAGCACGCTGGCCTATGGACGGCCTACTGTATCAGATGCAAGCTTCTAGCCTCCTAGGCGCGCCTACGCGTTTCTCAGCTGGAGTGTCCAGGCCTATAGTTTGCTACGTGTACTCGCTAATCTAGACCACACCCACGACTACACTCCATGAAAGTGTGACACGAAGAGACGAACACGATCTCCGTTGACGTCTTTGCGCAAGATCAGCTCGCATTGACTTGATGATCCTCATCCTGCATCAAACGAGCACACTGCACACACACACTCACACACACTCCAAGTTCCCTGATTCAGTTCCACAGACACAGACACCACCCAAGAGGCCTCCCCAGTCCCATGTGTTGTTGTTGATGCGGCCGCCACTGCAGCAGCATTGTGTCCGGCCCCTAAGCTTCCTGGGATCATCCGTCAACCGCGTGCCGGACCAGAGTGCTCAACTCCCACGGCGCGAGCAAATCTCACGGCCGATTTGTGTTTCTGCAACGGCCATCTGACACCAAGTGAGTCATGGCTATGCAGCTTGCAGCTGCAGCTCCCGTCCTGTCCAGCCCAGCCCGCTCGGGACCCGTGCCATCGCATCCACGGCCTTTCTCTCTCTCTCGTTGCCGCCGGCGGGCGATGCGATGCGATGCGATGCGATGCGACGGGATGGGATGGGGGCGGCATCTTGCAAACCGCCCTGCTCCTCCCAGATTCGCCCCGGGAAACGTCGATCGATCTCCCGTGTCTTCCCTCGGGTATCACCACGCCCAACAGCATCTCCACAACGGGGCGCACAAGAACCCCCTCCTGTCCCCCGGCACCCGGCCCTACTCAACTCAACCTGCGCCCATCCGTGTGGCTGTGAAAGGTTTTTGTCTCACGGCTCTCCCCCAAATTCTGGAACTCCCCCTCTCTCACACACGCTGCAACACCGTATGGGAGGGCATGGCCTTGCTCTGCTGCCACCCCAAACCGGCCGGGCCTGCCTACCTAACCTACACAACCTGCTTAGCTTGCGTGAGCTATCTTGATTTCATCCAAGGCGGAGCTTGTGCCATGATACCCACCACCCGCCAACCAGAGCCGGTCCCCTCCAGGCGCAGGTGTGATATTGAAACAAGGAATATCAAGAAGAGGTTACAAGACAAAAAACCTGCTCAATTCGCAGCCCTGCCGCCGCGGGGGCAGGCAAATTCTCGTCTGTCTTCTCTCTTGTCTTGCACAGCCCCCCCGGCCAAACTCTAATGTTAACACAACATATTTCTTATGCACGTACAGTATATGTGTATGTGCCCCAGGCCAACCAGAACCCTCCCCTCCACCCCCCTCCTGCTTATAGATCTCGCATGCATGCATCCCCCCACCTAGCCAACCTAGCAAGGGGCAATGCCGCTGACGCCCCCCCAAGGGCAAAACCTTCTCGGCACGCCAGAAACAAGAGCTTCCTCTGCCCTACGGCCTTCCTGCCGGGAGGGGGGGACCCCTCAACCTTGCTGTGTTCCCCCCCCCGGGAGGGACCCCCATGATCTATATGTGCTATACTTTTATGATAATGCAGCCAGCCTTGTCCTGCCCGGAGCAAAACCTACGCCGTAGTATCGAAAGGGGCATCTTGCTATGTACATGTATGTGTGTGTGTATGTATGCATGCATGTACTGTCCCGGGGCGGGACCTCGCTGGCTGGCTGGCTGAGTGGCTACGCTGGCGGACGGACGGACATGCGGATGTGCCACGCCCCGGGGGGAGGGCTCTCTGGCCTGCGACGACGACGCGGCCCCTGGCGGGAAATGGTGGATGGGATGGGAGGGGACCACTGCGCAAGGGCAACAAGGCTCCCTCCCCGCCATCCAGCAGTAGCGGCATGCAACTGACATGGGATGGACATGTGTGCGCCTCGTGCGCCTCGTGCGTTGTGTGTGTGTGTGTGTGCAGGAGGGAGTGTGAAGCGTGTGTGCGTGTCCATCAAGGCTCACATGCAACGCACGCACACACGCTACGGAAGAAAGATTACACCTGCACGTTTTGTGTGTATGTCCTATGTGATCTACTACACTACCGCTCCGCCTTGCGCGAGGCGTTGCTTACTTCCCAACCCCCGGGAAATCGTCTCCCGCAACCGCAGGTGGGTACATTTCCCCAGGAACGGCAACGAGCGCGCAAACTCACTCGACGCGGGTAATGACTCGGGGGCCGGAAACTCTCAACTCGCATCTGATCAACCTTGTGGACGGAGGCCGTAGAAAGTGCGGAATGCGCCAGCCTCAAAAATGTGCGGCAAAGACAAATTGTGCAAAGCAAAGCATCTGATAGAGCTCCGCCGTGGGTTGTTTGGAACTGACGCCTCCGTCATCGCCTCTTACCGTCCCCCGCCCCCCTTCGCATTAACCTCCCGATCCATATAACAGCCCCGTTGCGTCGATATGCCTGCGGGCTTGGGCTGACTGGGCTGGGTAGCTTACACTGGGCTGGGTGGAAAAGGCAATGCAATGCACCGCACCGCACCGCATCGCACCGCATCGCATCGCATCACATGCCAGCCCCGGGCTGCCAGGAGCGCCCATGCACACACCCTATCTCCCCACGGGAGGAGCATTAGGGGGACAGAGAAGGGACGGACGGGCAGGAGCCCGGGATCAGGTACCCGGGCTGTGTGCATCTCCTTGTGTGTGTGTGTGTGTGTGTGCCAGTTGTGCATGCCGTGCGTGCCTGTAGTCTGGAGGGGACGGGGCAGGGGGACGAACCGAGCTCTGACAGTATTCGCCCCCAAGCTTCTTCGCCAGGGGGGGAGGAGGGGAGGGTGGAGGTAGGTGGGTGGAGGCGTTGGAACCGGCGGAACTGTAAATTCAGTCGTGGCAGGTAGTTGCGGTCGAATCAAGGTTGAACGGGCTTATGCAGCCTGCCTGCCATCGCCTGTGCCTGATAGGGCGGCGAAGGGGGAAGGAAAGTGTAAATGGGTGACCGGGGTATCGGGATGGATGGGAAGGAGGGAAGAACACTTGCAGTTGCACGGCAGGACGGAGATCGTGACAGTCCCGAGATTGAGGCTGTAATCGGCGCACGCAAGAGAGGCTCAGAGGGGGAGAGAGGGAGCGAGAGGGCTGGGGTTGGGAAGATGCTGGGCAGGGCTTTGCCACGCCTTGGGTAACTCCGTACGACCTCAAAATACAACCTCGACGACGAGACGAGACAAGAATAAAAAAAGGGCTGAAGGGCGGATGGCATCAATTGGCTGCTGTTCCCTGGCGAAGAAGACGAAGAAGACGAGATGACAAGGGTAGGGATGCATTCGACTGCTACTGTGCGAAACGGTGACATCGATCAACGGAATGCTTTCAGGCACTTGGGTCTCACAGGTGTTACTTTGCACAGTGGGGCCTTGGAACCCTCGATGCTTTCGAGAGCGGATGCAGTCCCCTAGTACTGTAAGAAGCTGCCACTATCGTGAGCACTAATCGACTATTGATGCTATGATGCCCGCTATTGTAACCGCCCTGGGGTATTGTGCACAATGTAAGTGTACGCGATACGCCAGCCTCCTACCGGCGCAGGCAGCCAGGCACATAGGCAGGGATTGCAGGTCGTCAAGGGCTCCATAGTCTGGTACACTACCGACGCGATATAGCAAGACCTCGAACTGTTAATTTCCTGTCACGGGCCGCGGGAGAAGACTTCTGGAAGCAGCGTGTGGTTCGTTCGCCCGCTCGTGAACCACCGCAGCCCGTCCACACCCTCCCTCCCAACAACCGTTCATTTAGCGTTCCGGTTCGTTTCTGATGAGACCAGGCAGAAACAAGATTGCAATCTACATGGCACCGGCTGCCCAGCTTCCCCAGGGAGCAAGGTGCCCTGCCCCATGCACCACTCCCGGCGTTCGAGCAATGCGTATCAGGTCCGCCCTGTGACGGGGCGGTACACACACCACACACACTTGCACTCACACACCCACACAGACACGTGCGTATAAGGGTGCATGTTTCAATATTTCATCAGGACACACACAAGTTTGGTTTCCTCCGTGTGATGCATGCAACCACAAGAGGGAGAAGAAAATGTTAAAAATAACATTCGACAGCTCGAACACATGGGGTAGGCGGGCGAAGACAACTTATCAGTGGTTGAAACCTTGTCGCGGAAATTGGGCTGTGCCGGTGCTCATCAATGGTTTTTAGACTCCCCCCCAAACGCCGTTGGTCCGCGACGCCACCGACGACTGGGAGCGAAACTTTCCTAGCTGCAGCTTTGCCACGTTTTCCGCCCCGTGTGCCGTCGCAGTGGGAAAGGAGACCTGGGAGGGGCGAAGGGGAGAAAGCAAGACGAAGATCGCGGCCGGCATTTGCGGGACTGGGTGAGAGGCGCCACACTCAGAGCGAGAGAGAGACAGACTCGAGGGCAGGCGACGGGGTCTCGGAACCCGTGCCGGGGTGGAGGGAACAAGCCTGCGGGACGTTGCACTGGTCGTGGCCGACGCTGCAGTCCCTGGGCTATGATCCCCTCTCCCTTCCCCTAAGCGACTGCAACCACGGAGATGAAGGGGCCAAGGGTCCAGCGTTACGCCCTCTTATCTTTTCGTCTCCCTCACTCGCTCTCTCGCTTCCTCTGACTCTCGCGCCGTGCACCAGGGACTTTTCAGGCCTGTCTTGCATCAGCAACCCCTGTGGGATTGACGACCCATCTGTCTGGTCCTCACTGTACCTCACTGTCTCCCTCACTCCCCTCTTGGCCTGGCTTGATTAGCTCGCATCGCTTGTTTCATTCGGCAGGTAGATTAGGACTCCGAGCACGGGGTCCTGTTGACGCCTAAAGGGCTGAAGGAGCGCCGTCGAGCCCTCCCAGCTCCTTGGTCCTGGGAGCTTGCTAGCAAGCCTGAGGGAGAGGGGACCCGATCCTGCCGGGTGAGGGTGTGATTGTGCCGAGGACATGGCACAACGGGCATTTGTGGCAACCAGAGGGGGCTGAGTGCATGTACCGTATACATGGTGACATGCCACGCGTGATGTGATAATGCTGCCGTGTCCGATTGTCGCCTTGTAGGGCGGTCCGATCGTTATCGGATCCAGGCCTTGGAGACTTTGGCACGTTTTCGGATCTGAATGTACGTATGTAGACCATCCCCCCCCGGTTATCCGATGGGAAAGGGGGGAGGGGGAAAGGGAAAAAAGCAACGTACCATGCTGCATTAAGGTAGCCATTCGCGATCTGGTCGTTTTCGGCTTGGGCCTTCTACTGTATTATTTTCACCGAAGCGGCTCAGGGCCTCCGGCGCTGTCGTGGCTAGGGCCCTTCAGGCAATCGATGGAGCTCCATTTGAGATGTAGCACTGACTGGGCTCGAGGTGTCTCCCGGCACGCGTGCTGCCGTCACAATCCCATCATACCTACGCCATACTGTTCCATGGACTTTATAAAACGGCCATTCCCCAATTTTAAATTCCTAGACCGCTAGGTCCAAGCGACCAAAAGTTAAGTTCGCTGCATGGGTGTCCAGGGCAACTACAGCGTTCAGCCCCGCCATCTTCGGGTGTGTATGGGTACTGAGGAGACAAGCACAGGAACATATAGATAAATTCTCTTGGCCGGCCGTGTTATGTCGCGTTCTGCCTATGGCGGATCCGGGATTGATGAACTGGTCACCGTGCATGTTGTCGAAATCATAGGGCTGGTCCTCGGACACTGGACCCCCTTCGTACCTTAGATGGCATGCACTTAGTAAACTGGAGGGTCGGGGCTCCTCGCCGGCGGCGCAAAGTAACAGTCCGATGTGTCATGGCCCCAAGTTTGCGACGACGGGACGTCCAACGTCCGCGACGCAGCAGTCTCCCACTGGCAGGCTGGGCAGTCGAATGTGGCTGGCGTGCGTGATCAGCACCTCCACGTCGTTACCAAAGCGGTCGACGGCAGCGCGCACCAACAGCAAGACGAGCTAGCAGGGACTGTGGCTAATATCTCGCCAATCTACAGACCGCAACAGCCGGAATCCCAGCCTACAGCCCTGTGTGAGCTGGCTGGCATATCCCCGCCATGTTGAACAATACGGTACGCGCCGCGGATCCGCTTCTGACTTGACTTTGGACGTCCAGTGCGGCGACAAGACATTGGAAGCGACAGTTCATTGGCACGTCGCCCCTGGCCATCCCTCTGCCAGGTGGCTCAAGCGTGCAGGCATGCACAAATCGTGGGTGCGTGCCCCTGGACTCGATTGCGAGATGGATGATGGCAGTGGTGGGTGGTGGAAGCTGCGCTGGGATATTGGGGGGAACCTGTCGGTCGTGGCCCCGTCTGAGCGAGGCCCGTCGACTGGATGAGAGCTGTCCCTCGGAATCTGACATGTATGCAGAGCCTCTGTGGCGCCGAGGGTTTGAGATCAGATCTGCATGCCCACGTTTGCTCGTGCCGCCATGGTTCGACGGACGGATGGGCGGTGCGACACGGGAATTCAAATCTTGCCGCCTGCAGGTTGAAAATTCGGCCCTCACGAGATCTGTCACCAGGCATGCCGAGCCGCCAGCACCAGAAGCGCCGCACAGTATCCCGTTTCTCGTTCTTCGGCTTCTTCCAGAAGAACGAAGACGTAGGTGGCTAGCCAACCAGGCAATCAGCCCCGCCGCCTACTGCACGCAAAGACGGATCCGTCCAAGCTGCTCTGGTTTTAAGTTTGCATGCCTAGGCCCGCGACGATCGTCTAATCTAGTTCCTATTCTTGGAACTCTGATCGACGTTCGACGTTCGACGTTCGAACTAGCGCTGCAAATCGACAGATCCGTACCTCCGGGCGCACTACCACGCAGTACCGTGCTGTGTAGACCTCGTTCACACGGGCCATCTGCCTCTGCCTCCGGAATGTTTCGTTGCCGAAACCTCATGTTTATGTGAGCGAGGGCAACCCACAGTAGCCGGTTTGATATTGAAAGCTCTTTGACCTTGTAACGATGAGCTGATGTCTTATCGTCCGTATGTAGAAGCATGCAGACATGTACAGTACGCACGCGGCAAGGTGCGCTGGTAGACTGGCATGAGTCCGTGCAGGCCGGCCGGCAGTGCCACCGGACGTCGATGTCTCACAACGTGGGGTATGAGGCTGTACACACGGGATCTGAGAGTCCATCTCATGATCCTTTGGACCTGTCATTATCGCCCGTGAGCGTCTCGCTTCGGCGCATCGTGCTCAGGCCGTGGCATAAGAATGCGTTGCCATGGGTGCACATGACATGGGCGCTTATGCGAGGGCTGCTTGGGAACATGGGTATGTCCTCTGATCTCCCATAGAGTAGTCTAATGTGTAACAAGGGTATGTAGACAACAAACTCTTCTGCGTATCGGTAGGACTGAGAAAATGTCAAAGGGGACGAGAGGAGACAGACAGGATAATGCGACTTCTTCGGTGGCAGGTTCGAGCGTGATAGCTTGGAGAGCTTGTACCTGTACTTGTACAGAAGAACAGCTGCTCCAGGTTGCTTGATTCCTAATGGGGATTTTGGTAGGCAGGCCTGGATATCTTATGACCCTGCTTGACCCTGCCGAACAAATGCAACGTCAATACTGCTTTCTCCGGTCGGAGCAGGTCAGAAGCGGAGCCTCGCTGATGCCATGACGCTCGCATGGCAAGTCATTGATGCCATCACTGTACCGCTCCTCGAGTCAGGAGTGGGCAGTCGTCCCACTAACAACCAGTCAGTCGAGAGACAGGCACCCCGCACCCTGCAAGGCAGACGAGTTGTCCGGGCTCTCAGGCTCAGCAGGGATGTTCCTTTCTGACACGCCTCTCCCTAGTGCCGCTCCCTCACCCCTCAGTCCAGCCTTGGCGGGTATTCGTAGGGCTGAGAAGGATTGGCCTTTGGTGTCGGCCTCGTGATTGCGGCGTCTCGTCGCTCCGTTTCGAATACGCCTGCTTTGCTGACTATAACAACAGATGATGAGACATGGCGCTTCGATGGCGCAGGATTTGGAGCCGGAGTACAGTACATGCCCGGTTGGCTCAGTCTACTGGCCGCATGTCCAAGTCCCCGATCCAAGGGCCCCAAGATCTTTTCATAGACAACGTTGTCGCAAATGCCTTTCTGGTGCTCGTCTCGGGAGCCAGCGAAACGTGGTTTACGGCGGTGTTGCTGCTGGGCCTAGTGCGGCGGGCGGTGTCCGCTGCCCGACGGGTGAAACGTTCCAGCTTAGCTCGCCCCGGAGCAGTTCACCTTGTAGGGCTAGGTGTGAGCTCTTGGGCAGGGCTTTCAGGGCCATGCTAACCACCGGGGCCGGCCCAGATATTTGGTAGCTCTGCGCAGTGACTGAAGCTAAACCGTGACCAGCGGGCAGCTGCCCCTGCAAGGGATTTTTGTGCCCTGGCCACGAGGTCGCTGGCTTCATCAAAATGGCCGAGCCGTCGTGACGATCGTTGTGATGCTAGTGCCTCTTCCCACGCCGTGCTATCCGTTGCTGGTGGGATGACCAGGGCAGGTCTGCGTTAGGCTGTGACTAACAGGTTGAATGAGCCCTGAGGGACCCAGGGGAGCTTGCACACCATCAACGCAAACCTGGTGTTCCGATGGCGACACCGGCAGATTAAGCCAGGTGGGTCGACTGGCTCAACGAACGGCGGCAAGGAACGAAGTTCAAGCTACGAACAGTGCCTCTTGGGTCATAGGCTAAATAATTTCTTAAGGCGGTTGTTGAATAAGCAATGCTTACACAACAGCCATCACTGGAAGCGCGGTAAATGAAAACAGGCTGATGAAGCAATGCTCCTGGTCCAGGAATCGTAATTGGCAAACACCACTTGATAAGCGCCTCTGTGCCAAGAGCCGAGACATAGATGCTTGAGAGGCAGGTGGCATAGCGGAAATGATGCAACCAGCATGACAACGATGATTGTTTCCTTTCCCAGAACCAGTGTTTGGATACAGACCATTGGCTGTCTCTGACCAGAGAGTATCGAACAGAACAGGGGCAGCGATCGCCAACGGGTGTTCATTTGGTGGTGCACAGGATTCCGACTTCATGCCGGGGCCGAGGAGACGGTGAGAGATCTTGGTCCACTGGCAGGACCTTTTGACACCTAACCCAGCGTGTTGCGTAAGACCGGAACAACTCGGGGTGTGAGGCTCTCGTCATCTCGTGTCGTCGCTACGGTGCACGACAGGCTCATCTCGCCCGAATTGCCTGAGCGGAGAGAGCCAACAGCCTCACCAGAATGGCGGTCAAGTTGAGGGTTGGCAAACGCTATTTTATCAATCGAGACCTGAGGGGGTTGGGGGAGGGGGGCGAGAGGGGGCGAAGGCTTGACCTGTATCAGTTTCGCGGAAGACTTGTGACGAGCTGAAAGACATATTGGGAGCAGTTGTCATCGTATTGGTGTTGGCGCTGGCGCGCAACGGCAGCGTTGTCAGCTTGCCGCACTGACCTTGCGCGGACGAGGCGTTGGCGGGCAGTTGCATGGGACTCGGGCGAAAAACAACCCCGGACAAGAGGGAATGCAAGGCGCCATCCGTTGGTAATGCTTTGGCGAACAAACGAGAGGGCATTGTGAGACATTGAAAGTGCTGATAGGCATGAATACGAAGGTGAGGAGCCATGCGCTGACTTTCTGGGTTCGGCCGCCTGTTGGAACGTTGAGTGCATCCGCAACCATCACCAACCTGTCGGGACCAGAACTTTGACTCTAGATCCGGGAGGATTGCCCGTTGCACCGAGCAGTCTAGTGTGCTTCTTGGGCAGAAAAGCTTTGATAATGATATCGACTGGGCAGCGTGAGGATTACCCCGACATGAAACGCCAGCAGCTGCTGCTACGGCGGTCCCTCTGGTTAGGGCCCGAGCGGTGTGCTGGTTATCGAACCCATTAGGATCTGCGATGCTACCATCACACATGGGATGTGGGAAAGAGATGGTCGGATGAGTCGATGACACCACTAGACTCCTCGTCTACTGATAGTCCCCGTCGTGAGTCTGACAAGTCCGTCGTGCTGTAGCCCACAGAGGGGTGAAGGGCCCAGGCAAAATAGGGACAGGGCCAGGCTGCCCATATCTGCGAAGACATGCTGTGCCGGGGAGCCGTGGCACGAACCGCGGTGACAAACGTCCTCCAGTACTGCGTGCGTGATCTCGCCTGCCGTAATATGTCGACCATCAATCGATCGAAGCTACCGGACTGGTTTTACTACCGCAGCTCGAACGGGAAGGCGGAGGAGTTCCACCCCCCCCACCATTCTTCGGTTCTGGTCGGGTCCGTGGTTGTGTCCAGTGAGCAGCACGGTGGGGACATCAATTAACTGAGAGATGACCACTGAAGGGTGGGCATGCGCGGCCATACAGTAGCGTACTCCCCTCCCTGCCCCTCTCCGCTCCAAACATTGACGATGGATTAATGGGATGGGCTCGAGCTCGGGGCCTGTCCTCACACCTTGCAGTTTGCAACATTGCCAAGCAACCCGCTCCGTTTAATCAAAAGGATTGAGCATGGGTCTGAAGATTGGACTGGAAGTGGAGCGGAGTGGGCAGTGGGTGAGGGCCAAGAGAGGGTGGACGGGCTCCACCATGAGGCAACAGACATGCAGACAGGGGGTGGACTGTGTCTGTTGGCTGTTTGCTTTTTCTGCCATTGTAGGGCTGGGGAATCACCCACTCCCAGATTAGCGACCTTTTGGGAACCTTGCACCGTCAGCAGCATGGAAACCTGACGGGTGAGATGGAGGACACCGCCACGGAGGCAACGACAAGTCCAAGGGTTCCCCACTCCGTAGCCTGGTACCGAGGGTTCTAGCAGCGGAGAGCTGTAGCCATCTGTCAATGTCGCTCCGCAGGCCAGACATGCTGACATGCCAGGAGACTGATTGATGGAATGGACGCTGATGAATGGCATGGCATGGCACGGTATAGCGCAGGACAGCATGGCGCGGCGTGGCGTGGGCGTGGGCGTGGGCAGCCTTTCGGTAGGGGGCACGGCTTGCGTCCATCCCATGTGCAATGGCGTGGTTCAGGCAGATGTTGGTACTTTTAATCCGGACGGGCCTTATTTCTTTGCTGGAATGCAAAAATGCGAGACGACAAGCAGCACGGACAGGCATGCTGGCAGGTCCAGTGCATCCAGTCAGAGTTGGGGTAGCCCAATCCCAGACAATCGCCCCGGGGGCCGAGCATGGGAGACCCCTAGTGATTGGGAAGCATCCTGCCCTTCTGTGGCCATGCAGCATCCTGTTCACCGTCCACGTCCCTGTCCTGGCTGCTCCGTCCCGCCGGGCTGGGGTGATTGTCATTGATTGTCATTGATTGTCGAGATTGTCGCGATTGTCGTGGCTTCGTGGCTGTCAGACCAGGCCAGGCCAAGCTAGACCAGGCCAAGCCGTCGGTTGTTTGCCGCTCGCTCTATCGCCGTGCTGCTGAGACTACAGGCCTGCCTTGAGCCGTGGGCCACGGAGTGGATGTGGAATGTGGGCGAGTGGATGAGAGGACGGACGAGCAGTCGACAGGTGGATTGTGTGGATGTGTGGGTGCCCAAATACACGCGAAGGTCGGCCACTGCGCTGCCTTGGTTGCATTCGGTTGACCAAGCATGGCAGGGCAGGGCAGAATGGAGCGGAGCAGAGCAGAGCAGGACAAAGGGGCCAGGTGCGAGAGCTGGAACTGCTTCAGTTTGCCTGGATGCCGTCGATGGCAGAGAATATCTTGGTAGTCCTCTCTTCAACTCTCTCGACGAGTCGTCGGCCACAGCAAACGGTAAGCAACCTCGTGGATAAGCCGCCTGGCGGTCAGGAGGCCAGGAGGGGCAAGTGCAGACAAGAAAGGTCTCTGCGCGGGCGTTACGGAGGGGTGCTCGGTTAAGGTCACTGCAGTACGTCCGTACTCCGTATACTCTGCCCTACGAGGAAGAAACGGTAAGGGCAGGGCAGCAGCAGGAAGGAGGGGGGTGGGAGACGGGGAAGCAATCCAGCCCTGGGAAGGCAGGGACAAATGCAGCTTCCCCAAGGCAGCAGGCGTGCCGCCAGGCCGCAGGTACTGAAAAGGAACCTCTGGGGTACCTGTCTCGCGCACGAAACGGCGGCGCAATACGGAGGTATACGGTGTACCAGCTTGGTCTCTCGACACAAGTCATCGGGACTACGTCCCACCCCCGGTGTTAGGTGTTGACAGTAGTACTGTACTCAGGCATGGGAGCAGTCCTCATGTCCCCGTTGCCGATCTGACCTACCTCCATCTTTTGGATGCACGTCGGATGACTGGACTGATGACTGGGACTGACTTGACTGACAGAAGGAGAGCGTCCACCGGTTTCGCTTGATGGCTTTCATACAGTATTATTGCCGTCCTGCCTATGCCATGCCATGCGAGGCGTTGCGTTGCGCTGCGTCGCCTTCCCTTGCCTTGCCATGCCTCGCCGTGCCGTGCCATGCCATGCCACACGTACATATTACATGCTGCTGCCCTTCTTATTTTAGAAACGTGAATTGATTGGGCTTCACCTATGTCAGTGGCTTTTTCGCCTCCGACGGACAGGGACGGCGGATAGAGACGGCGGACAACACAGGACGAGGAGGATGGCGGCTTCGCAGTCAGGAAGAGAGTCGCACTCTTCCATAATGCTGGACGACGACGCTGCTCTGCACGGACGAGCAGACGGACAGGCAGATACGCAGGCAGACAGTTCACGGTGTTGGCATGTCTCGGCGCAAAAAGGAAAGAGCGAAACACTTACCGCATACGGCAACACCGTTCGCCGGATACACTCAAGTACGCCGGCACAATGGTACAGTGGCTAACTCGACGCACAGGCGCACCGGCACACAGGCACACAGGCACACAGGAACACAAGGCGCTGGGATGTGCAGTGCACCTTACAAAACTGACCAGCACGCAGTTGCCCTCACTTGCACTTGCAGGGCTGGTGGGCAAGGCAGACCTCGAACGGGGAGGGACCCTGACAGCGGAACACAGGAAAGGTCGGAGGAGGCACGAACATCGCTCAACTCGACTCCATCAGTCAGTCTTTGCTCCTCCTTGCTTAGTCCGGCCTGGCTGGTCGCTTCCGACATTCGACTTCGACCCTGCCAGGCCTGCCTGCCAGCCTGCCCGACCTGGACCCCTGCTTCCCGCCCCAAGCTTGGGCTACCACCTTGCCCTAAACCATTTCGGGGCCCCACCCTGATTGTGTCCAGGTACCCAGGTACCCCGTACCCTGCCCCAGTACCGGTACCAGGGACCGTACCGGTACCGGTACTGAGCAAGGAGCAAGGAACGAGGAGCAGGGAGCAAGGAGCACGAGCAGGAGCAAGCAAGCAGAGACATGGCTCTCTCTCTTGCTCTCCTCTGTACCAAGAGAGCATTGAAATGAGTGAGACCTGCAACCGCAAACTCCACCTTACCTTGCAGTAGGTGACATGATACATACATACATACATACCTGCGTACATCCATCCATACGTACATACCTTCCTTCCTTATACCACCTGCTTCCTTCCTCCTTTCGATTCGATCCAGCCCAGCTCTGCCCTGCCCTGCACTTGCTGCACTTGGACCAAGATTTGTGCACAACATAAGGAAAGCACATATCCGCGCCCTCCCTCTCCTCCCTCCACACCCCCTTCTTGAAATATTGCTTGCTTGCTTGCTTGTGCTTGTCCTCGACCCGACCCGACTCGATTATTACGGGCCCTGGACTGGAGCCCAGCGACCTTTTTGGATTCTCCTGTGCACCTCCGCCGCCTGCATTTCGTGCTTGACCGGTCCCGTTCTCTGCTGCTGCCGTTGTCATACACAAGCGTCACCCATCCCTCGGGCACGGCCGACTACGCCTTGTTTACTTGCGACTGCACTTTACCCGCTTCTTCCAGACTCAAGATTGGGGTCCCGCCTGCCTGCTGCTTGTCTGGCGACTTCCACTGCCGTGACAGTGTACAACACGTCCGTAAATAAATATCACCCAACACCGGCATCATCACCAGAACCGAGCCCGGCCGAGCATCAGCATTAGCATCAGCATTCGCGCCAGCGCAACATCAGCATCTGCCGTTCCCTCTGCTCCTCCTTCCGCTGCAGCACCGATTGCTCCCCTTGCTGCTCCAATATTTGCCTGGTCTGGCCCCGTCATACACGACTCAATCCATCCCCGATCTCCCATGGCGCATTGAGTCCAGACCAACTCCCGCCCAGATTACCAGACACCTCGAAACAAATGCACCCGGCTCCCGAGACTACATACGACCCTAGACCTCGCCGCCCCCAGGCACAGCAATAGCAGCAGAACTCGCGTTGACTCGCACTCCCAACGTCATCTCTTGACTCTGACGTGGGTCCCATAACATCCTCGGGGCCAAAGGCCGTCTCTTCTTCTCCTGACTCTCCCTAACGGTGTCTACATCAGGTGAACTAGTCACTGCGTTACAATCTGCATTTTGCCAGCTCCAGACCTCGCATCAGCCACACCCTCGCGGAGACCACAACCTCTCCATACCCGAGCCCTGCCTAAGATGGACATCCGCGGCGCACGACCACCCGGTCCTCCCACCATATCAATATACGACGACGACCGCTATGGCTCAAGTCAGAGAGCCTTTGGCTCACACGGCCCTTTCAACCCCAATTTTGATCGAACCTTCTCACCGGGAGGAATGGGAATACCAAATGCGCCCTCCCACGAGAACCCCCCACCTGCCCTTCCCCCACCGCGTTTCGTGCCCGTCGAAGGGCCACAAGCACATCACAACGATTTTTTCGAGCGGCAACGCAAAGAATCATACAACGAGAGCTTCTTCGGGGGCAGGGAGAGTGGCTATGGCAGTTGGAAGTCGAGGGCCACACCAGACGAATTTGACTTCCGCAGGAGAGAAAGCAATACCACCCTGACAGGCAAGGACGAGGGCTATTCAAGTTTGTCAAGTTATGCCTCCTCGACGTAGGTCTATCCGCTGTTCTCATGTGTCTTGAAAAGAAGCCGCATAACTCGGCCAAGCGCTTCCCGACCAAGCAGTCCTCAACTAACGTGCTTCCCCTAGGTCACGAGACAAAGGCCCGAGTTTCCGCGTCCACGACCAGTATAAGTTTCCCTCTGGCGACTCGTACGACAGTCAACAGCTCAAGAAGCTGGATGCAAAGAAAGGCTTGGATAACAGTGTGCCGTCTCGTGGATCTGCGTTGAGCGCGTCTATGCGCTCGCTGCAAGACGGCCCGTCTCCCACGTGGCCCTCTTCCGACCGGCCCCATATACAGCTCCCTCAACTCTCGCTCCCGACCCGCTCCAAGCCTGCCCCTATTCTTGAGTCTACGGGTTATGCAGACACACCTCTGAACTCGGCAGTGTCTCCTCGAAGTACCCCTTTTGCGCAACTGGCTCGGTCGCAGGACTACCGCTCACCCATCGAGCCGCCATCAGCGACTGACTTTGACCGAAGCCCCTTTTCAAGGACCCGGAGACAAAATTCAGGCGCATTTCCTGGCGACCTAACGCCGGCGGAAACGTACGACCACGAGATGGAGTTCCCAATGGACGAGACGAACCGGTTGCGCCATATCCACTTGGACGATGGCCAGCACTCGCGTGTCAACAGCTTTGATACCCAGTGCCAGAGTCTGAAGCGACGAGCGTCTAGTCCCCCTGTTGAAGAACCCGCTCTACGGAACGCGTCTAGCCACAGCGATCTCCTTCGCCGCCGCGAAGGTATCTCAAGGGGTAGTCCAGCGCCCCGGCTCTCGGTTAACCCGCCCCACGGTAGTATATCTTCCGTGTCGTCGGGCGACCGAAGCGGAAGCCTTGGAGGATTGAGCACAGCCACTAGCATGACCTCTTCGCTGTCGTTTGGCCGGAGGTCGCCCATCGGTCTGTCGCCAAGCGGCCTGTCGCCGACAGATGTAGCGAGCTCACCCTTCGCCACACCGAACTCGTTGACGCTCAGTCCAAGAACGACGATCGTGCCTCGGACCGGTCTGCACCAAAGAGGACCAAGCGACCAGAGGAACATGGTAAGTCCTCGGAAACTGACGGAGCCGACCTTGCGAACAAACAACGGCGTCGGGAAAATTCAAGGATTCTACATGTGCGACTGTTGTCCCAAAAAACCGAAGAAATTCGACACTCGTGAAGAACTGGGGTTAGTGAATCACCACCGTGCAATGCATACGCCGATGGGGAGCGCCTGGCTGACAAGACATTTTATGCTACCAAACAGTGCTCATGAGGCTGAAAAACAATACGAGTGTGCCTACTGTGGAAATCGGTTCAAGAACAAGAACGAGGCTGAGCGACACCAAAATTCGCTGCACGTACGGCGACACTCTTGGTCTTGCTCGGCACTTGCAACTTATGATAGGGCGTTCCACGAATCAACCACACGGCCTGGTGAAGCCGACACATGCGGATACTGCGGCGAGGAGTTCGCTCGATCCGGATTGACCCCTGCGGGGCACGTGCGGCATGTCACTGAACAGGACTGGGACGAGCGCGTGCGTCACTTGCAAGACCACCACAAGTTTCGCGAGTGTAATAGCTCCAAGAAGTTTTACAGGGCCGATCATTTCCGACAACATCTCAAGCACAGCCACGCGGGAACAAGTGGCAAGTGGACCAACATGCTGGAAAACGCATGCATGATGGAAGAGGAGCCGCCGCAACCACCCGGGAGGTGAGGCGAGCTCTTGATAGCGGAGGACTATGATGCCCAGCCGGTGGCGGCCGGGCTGTGATGCGCGCATCCGTGAAACAACAGGGGGCGCAACTGCGGGACTGTGTGAGGCCTCGCGAGGAGAAGAGGCTGTCAACACCAGCAAGCTGGGCTGTAAACCCCCGAATACGATCAATCACTCTGGTTTGACAATCTTGTGGTCGCGAGCCGGCCTTGGTCACCAGGGGGAAAGGCCGCGGCGTCGCGAGGTCAGATGTGTACGACATGTCTGGCAAATCAAAGGCGAGCTGCACGGGCCAAGGCGTCGCTCGGGGCGCTCGAAACTGCGGGCAACACTTATGCCGTCTGCAAGAGGCCTGGCTTGAGCGTCAGCAGCAGGGCTGGGAATTCAGACGTCTCGAAACAGTTCGCTGCTCTGCGGGACGCTGACAACACAGAAAGTACGCCGCATGGCTGCACTGAAATAATTATTCTATACGTTAAAGCCGAATGCAGTCAGATGTTGGTGGCTGGCATCGCGACAAATGCAGAAATCGATTCCCAACGTCATATCTTCCTGGCACGCCAGAGGTAAACAAGCTCTCTACTATCCAATGCAACCAGGCGCCTGTGAAGAAGGAAAGAACCAGAAAAACAAAGCTCGAGGCCCTTGAAATCCACTGTGGCCCGTTCCCCCCTCCCCACGGGTAGATTGAAGGTGGGCAAGAGTGCGCGAAGGATTCGGGTGGACCACTACAGGACAAAGCCCGCCTGCAGGAGCGTTGGCGCATGCTCTGCTGGCAAGCTTGTCGAATCGACACGAGGCTTTGACTTCATATGCTGAGCCTTCTTTTCATTGTAGCACGGACCTGGCATCATGTGGATAGTTCGAAGGATCTCACCCCCGACCTCATGCTGTATCCACTGGCTAGGTTGGCTGGCCTGACCACGGCAGATGCAACTCACGCACACGGGTCGCCGCACCGTACGTAACTTGATCGGCTTTCTCACCTGCAGCGTCGTCTCCTGCACCGCGATTCAGCATTTTTCCAAGTCGGTGCCTGGACGGCAAGGTCCGCTTCGTGATTGAGAGAAATATCCACAAGGTCCTACCTCTTGTCGCTGGATCAGTAAAGTAGCTAGTGTCTGCCTACGTTTCCTCGGCTGACCTGTCAAGGGAAACATGCGACAAGTCTGTTTTTTAGGAGTCGAATCCCGGGACGCTGCTCACATAATGCGGTCCGCTCCATGTCTTGCCCTCTGCACGACCCGACCCCATCTGCTGGCCAAGCTGTCTCTAGATAGTCTAGTCGATCCTTAACCGCCACAACTTGTCGCCTGGGACTGCGCCGCAGGGCTGCTTCCTTGAACACAACCGGGTAGCTAGTGGACCATATTTCTGCTGCCACGCGAATCAAGATATACCTCGACACCTCGCGGGGCTGGCCCACACCATACCTGAGGCACCTGAGCCAAGATATGGGGACACGATCTCTGCGCCGTGACACTCTGCAAATACCCTACAAAACTCTGTCGGCATTTCGGCAACACCTGCTTTATCGTGGCCAGCGGAGACTTAGAGACATGCAGCTGGTGGGCCGCCTTGCAAGTAGGGGCCCGAGGTGAGGCACGGTTGTATCAACGCGTCGACGAAAATGGGGGATAATCAAGGGCAGACTTCAGGATGGCACCCAGAGACGACCGAGACGGTGTAGCAGTCAACCCCTGAAAAAGCAGCTCTCAGCCAGTGCAGACAAAAGCCTATCGGCACCGCTTGGCACGCCTGATTTGACGAAACGAGGAAGTGGCCATGGCGAGGCCTGCAGAAGGTTTGAAGGATTCCGGTGCCTGCATGCTTCACAGCAAGTACTTTATCACTGTGCGCAGGACACCGGAGAGCCGGGATTTGCAGGGCTTGGTGGCTTTGACTACCTACTGCTGTCGGCAGCTCGATCAGCCCAGCCCATTTGTCAACGACTCTACAGCACAGCACTGTGCACGCGGGGGGTCAGAAGCCATTCACGGGCTGTACCTGGTCTGCTCATTAGGCAAAGCTTCACGACATTCCGCCGCCATGTTCCTCAACCGACGGCCATGATGTCAGACCATAACACCTGCGCCATCTGCCGTCGAACGGCGGCGAAACACATAAATGAGTTCTTGTGTGTGCGGGGTTTTTTGGTCCTTTTTATAGCGATGTACGTTCTTGCAAGACGGCCCCCCTTCTGGGGGCCTCATTGTCATCATCATCACTCAGACTCTCTGGAAAGCGATTATACGTTTTTGGCGGGAAGGATTCTTGGGAGTCGCACAACCGGCCAAGCCCGCCTCGCTTTACCGGGGGGATGCGGGCTCTGATCCTGCACTACCTGCGAGCGCTCTTGACTCTGTCGCTAGAGCGCAGCGAGGCGAGGCGAAACAAGACATGACGGAGGGCTTTTCAGCAACCTACTGCTCACTTCTCATGTGAGTGACAGCCTGGACCGATGGAGAAACCGACTGCGGGAAGGATGTCCATAATCAGGAGAGGAGGGAGGAAGAGAGACTCCGCAGGTTGGATTCCTTGCCTTTTTCCCTTCCCGCTGGTATACTTGTGGGCTGGTAGTCAATGGAGCAGGAAACAAGAGCCATTTTGGACGATGGAATACATTGCATCGTCGATCAGGTTGCTTGTCGGATTGGCAACTTCCTCTTTTATTCTTGTCTTTTCTGTCATCTCCCTTCTCGTTGTCTTTTACGCGCACCGCCCTGGCAGGCGGGCCTGGGTAGGCTACAGGCGCACATATTGGGGCTATTCAGCCCGCCAAGCAGCAGTCCGTTAGACACGGACTGTGACTGTATTGGGTTTTCTCTTGTTTCCTAAACAGAATTTTCTCTAGGAGGGTTTCCATGGACTCGGAAGCACACATGAATACTACCATAGATATCATATGCAATATTGTCAGGGGAAAAGATAGCACCAGGAATACATGTCGAAGCGACATCTGTGTGTCTTCAAATGAAGGAGCATTGGAGGAATGAAGGAAGAGCAGCCCATGTCACCCCAGGGCCACTGCCAGCCCTGCCCTGTTTGGGTCTCCTCCTCCCCGAGACCTGCCTTACCTCGGCTGCTCGGGGCAGCCTCGTCACGGTTGTCTTTGCCTTGCCAGGGTGTGGGTGGGCTGCGTATTGTGGTCGGCGTTACCTGACGCTCGGGCAGGCCGAGGGAAGGGGGATCTATCACCTGTATTCATGTATGCATGGGTGTATAGATGCATGTATGTACAGTACCCGGCAGAGACTGAACAGGGAGTGCGGGCATGTAACTGTGACTAGCTAGGCTACTACGGGGCTGAGATGTGATGTGATGTGTCTCAAACGGCAACTTGAGACGGTCGTTGCAGGGCTGGGGGTTTCTGGGAGGTGATGATGATGATGATGGCGTTGCTTGGGTCTGGATGCGGGATCAGGACTGGCTACCTGGTCGGAGGATGAGTGAGTGTGTGTGTTGCAGCATGGGTTTGAGATTTTGGTGATCAGTCAGTCTCTCAGTCTGCATGTGCATCGTGGTGTGGTGGTGACGGTGGTGTTGAGAGGGAATGAACGGTGTTGTGGACTATGCACTTGCTGCTGGGGTCTACGGAAATTTTCTATATTTATTTGCTGTACGCCTGGGAAGCCTTGACCAGAGAGAGGCTGTTTCGCGTTCAGCCCTATGTAGGTACCAATGACAACCGGTTGGTTCTTTTGATTACTTGTGCCTAGTCTGTGCCTACCTGGGTGCCTGCCTAGGAGACTACTGTGAGGCTGTAGGGCTAGCCGCTATGTTCAGGCTAGGAATCACCAGCCGTAGTCTACCATGGCACTAAAATTTAGTCCCCTTGCAAGACACGGACAAGCGACGCCTGGTCTGTTTGGTTTACGGTGTGAGGTGTGAGGTGTGAGCCGTGTGGAGTGTGGAGTGCCAGGTCAGTAAGGTGAGTAGTAATCAAGCAGTGAGATGGATCTACTGCAAAATGTACACAGCTTGCTTGACTCGCTTGAGTAGTAAGCAGGTGAGTGTGAGTGGCGACGAGCTGCCCCGCGCTAGGAGGTGGGACCGCGGTCCCCAAAAGGGAGGGGCGACAGGTCGGCGTGGGGGCCAGAAAGGCGGGGCAGACGTTTTTCTTTTCCTCTTCTCGGTGGTGGTCGGTGGAGCGGATCAGCCCGCGCCCGAAAACATTGACGTCGACGTCGACTGTTTGGCAGCTGGCAGTCCAGATTTCCTTGCATCTGATCGACCGGCCGCCCGTCGTTGCTCGTCAATGTCACCTCGATCCATCAAACACACACGTACACACACAAAGATATCGCGCATCGCTTCGCATCGCATCCACCTGCCTCTTTGGACTTCTTGGACACCACGACCCGTCTCTGAACAGGGACCCGAAATGATCACCGGCCAGGGCGATCACTGACTGTTACGAAGACTCTCAGAACGGACACTGGACCAGGCTGCATCGAGACTATGCCATCGATTGATGAGTCAGACCGCGCAGCAAATATCACCACAACCACCAACACTTCCATCGCAGACACAAAGCCAACATCAGCAACCACCACTGCCACCACCAACGAGCCTACTACCGCCACCGCTCCGAAGGGCAGTATTGCCATCGACGACTTTGCCTGCAGTGACGGCGAGGGGGAAGCTCAGGGCGAGGGCGAAGACTACGACAGCGACAGCACCGCCCACGACGTCACATCGCTGTCGCCTGGCTGCTGCTCGCGCTTTGCCGCCCTGACAGGCCTGGACATCAACGAGATCAAGCGGGAGCTAGCCGCCCACGACAGACACAGCTCCACCAGCACTGCGGCACCGGTCACGGGCCCTGACCCACCAAAACACCGCTGCCACGGTCCGCGTTCTGCTTTCGAGGGCGCCGACCACGCCCACCTGCAGTACATCGAGAAGAAGGCCATGGCACTCAACCGCGTCGACGGGCCAGACGACCTCTATGTCGGCGGCGTCTTTGCCCTGCGCAGGCCCGGCGCCATGGAGGGCAAGGGAATCACTCACATCCTCAGCATGATCAAATACAGCTTTGTCGACTGGCAGGGCTTTGAGAACCACTACGTCCACCTCAGCGTCGACATCGACGACGTCGAGGACGAGGACCTGCTGGTGCACCTGCCCCGCGCCGTGAGGTTTATCGAGAGGGGCCTACGCGGCGGGGACGGGCCCTGGCCGCGGGGCACTACCCTGCCTGGGACGCTGCGGAGAGGGGGAGAAGGCGACCAGGACGGGGCCACAAATAAGGACGGCGAGCAGGAGAAGCCCAGGACCGAGTCGTTACCAGAGGCGCAGATGCGCAACATCGCCCTGCAGGAGCACGCGCCCGCGCCCGCCGACCCCTCCAAGCCCGGCGCCGTCTTCGTCCACTGCGCCATGGGCAAGTCGCGCTCCGTCACGGCGGTGCTGGCCTACCTGCTGTGGAAGTACCCCCACCGCTACGGCCTGACGCCCTCCATGCTCGACCCGCACCAGCGCGCGCCGGACGCCGACACGGCCCGCAAGGCCGTCCAGGCCGCCCTCGACTGGGTGCGCCGGACGCGCGAGATCGCGGAGCCGAACCCCGGGTTCATGCAGCAGCTCGAGATGTGGGTCATGATGAGGATGCCAACCGCAGGCGGCGATGAGGCCGTGGAGAACCACCCCGTCTACCAGCGGTGGCTGTGGGAGCGCGAGGTCGAGGAGAGCGCCAAGATCGGCAAGGCCCCCGAGTGGATCCGCTTCGAGGACGACCACGCCGACGAGGAGAAGCTGCCGAAGCCCAAAAAGGACGCCGAAGACGGCGACGACGGCCAGTCGAAAACAACAATTAGCGAGCTCCGCTGCAAGAAATGCCGGCGCGTCCTGGCCACGTCTCGGTTCATCATCCCACACCAGCAGCAGCAGCAGCAGCAGTCCACAGCCACCACAAAGGGCAAACCACCCTGCCCTCACCACTTCATCGAGCCGCTGTCGTGGATGAGCGACGTACTGGGCGAGGGCTTGCTGGACGGCCGCCTGATGTGTCCCGGAAACGGCGGCGCCGGATCCCGGTGCGGAACCAACATCGGGCGATACGCGTGGCAGGGGTTCAAGTGCAGCTGCGGCGAGTGGGTATGCCCGGCGTTCTCGCTCCAGGCGAGCAAGGTCGACGAGATCAGGGTGCCAAAAAGTCAGCAGCAGCCTGGGCCTAAGGGAGCAGGAGCGGCTAATGACCCTTCTGCTGCCAGGGCCGCGGCGCTGGGGATCCGCATGCCTCCTGGGAGGAGGCCAAATAACCTTTAGACAGGGATTGGGATGGACTGATGGTCTCGGCTTGTCCCGCCCGTGCGTGATAGAAATCGGATATCGTGTCGCAAGACAGACGAAGTATAGTACAGTACAGTATACCTGGGGGCCAGCCTTGCCTAGCCAGCCCAGCTCAGCCCAGAGGAACCCGAATTGCCCAGCTGGGCCTGCCTTGTCCAGCCCTGCGAGGCACAGCTCTGGATGTGTGGTGGGCTCTCTTACTCTGGGCCCCACCCACCTGCTGCTCCTAGCCTTCGATGCGATGGCAGGCTCTCGAGTGGGCCGCACTGCCAACTAAACCGGAGACAACCAACAGGCACAAAAGAGCCCTGTTGGTCTGACAAACTGTTTTTTGGGGACTAACCACCTCATCGACGATGGGAGGGGAAGGGGCCGGGATGCGGATGACCGACCTGCCAAGGTGAACCGTTTTTTTGCCCGGCCCCAGCGGCCGCCTGCATGCAATGCAGGCGCATCTTTGCTGCATGTACGTATGTTATGTAGACTACATGACGAAAAAGAAAAGAAAAGTGGGAAAGACACGCATGCAGCAGCAGAGTCATGATGCCTGGAAAGCAGCCTTGGGGACACATGCACATGCGTGGCGGGAATGGACCGGCCCCACGATGGTGCTGCGCAGGCGCACGGCGGGTGGAGATGGGTGAGGGCCAAAGGGACTGGCAACATGTACATACATATTGTAGTAGTGTAAAGAAGAAGAAGCTCCCGGGGGGGGGGGGCATAGACTAAAACCCATGTGGACTATCACAGTCCAGTCCACTTGCTCCGGGGGACTGACTGCGCCGCACCTTCGCATGCCCTTGGTGTGGGTATGTATTGTACAACAAACTTTACTTCGGGCCTTTGGTCCTGCACATGTTGGTTTCCTTTCCCCCCCAATCCCAATCCCCAAAACCCCCCCAACCCCCTCCCCCGGCCTGGGGCGGGCTCCCGTTGCGAGGTTGGAGTCCGAGCAGATGGCACGATGCCGAGGTGTAGTGTGGAATATGTAGCATCGTGCATGGGGACGGGAGGCCGGGATTTTGGGTGGCCGACCGTTGGCTAGGGCGTGATGAAAGCTCATCCTCAGATGTGGGAACTCTTTCGTGCCAGGGTGGTATCTACACGTGTAGGTAAGTCTAGAACTGTAGACTAGTAAACCACAAAGGCAGTTGTTGGTTGTTAGGCACAGCTAGTAGTCTCCGTCTCTCTGGTCCCCGGCTCAGGCTCAGTATGTGCAGCTACGTCCAGACGCCGATGTATCTATACGAAGCAAACATCGATGACGGCGATGGTTATATCAGCCGAGGCACAGAAAAGCAAGCCACCCTGCCCTATAATTAATCTGAGGTCCCGAGCAAAGAAAAGAAAAAGAAGAAACAAAAATAAAGGCGGGGCCTGCGACCTTGTTGGTAATCTGATCATCGGGGTGGAACGGCCTCGCCGCGCACCTGCAGTAGTCTAGCTCGGCGACCTCTCTGCGCGATACCGTACGTTCCCTTTACTGTGTAGGCATGTAGTCTACATGGAGCATAGTACCGTTACTGCACTCATGCCACCTGCTGCCAGGTTTTGCTTCCTCCACCTGGGTGTGGGGCCCGGCCAACAGGTTAGGCCCCCCCTCCCCTCCCCCAAAAACGCCCCTAGCTCGCCTAGGTTACCATCGCGGGTGGATCGCAGCCCTGCGAGGCACTTCTGACGTCTGAAGGGAGTGACCGGGGAGGGGGGGGGGGGGGGTTACCAGAACGGCGGCCCGTTTCTGAACCAAGAGCATGTTGTGTTTTGTTGTTGTTATTTTCTCCCTCTCCTCCTCCACTCTGCCTCTGCGCCGCGCTCTCGCATGCCGCTACGGTGTGCCATGTCACGTCATGTCCTGAGTCAATCCAACTCCCGTGGCTAGCTCGTGACCTTGATCGAGGAGACTGGTCTCTCTCTCTCTCTCTCTCTCTCTAGCCACTTTGCAGGCTGGGGAAGAACGTTTTTCTCTCTTGTGTGTGTGGACCCCGAGCTAGTGTACCTCAGGGAAAACGGTCGCGCAGTAGCAAGTTGATAACGGTCATTGATGCGGGTTCGTGTGGGGCCGAATCCTCTTTGGCTTTTTCTGCCTTGTCGGCTCTCCGTTTTGTGACGACGTATCTGACCGACGCTGAACGAGGCTAGGGGCATTCTTTGGACCCTGGGGTCATAGGCTACTAATTACTAGGTATGTGTGCATGTGCCGTGAAAGGCTGCAGCGACGAGGCCATTGGTGTGTAAGTGGAGATGTGATATCTGAGTGATAGCCTCGGAGATTGGGAACTTGGGAAAAGCGAACACCGATCGTGGTAGACTTGTTGGAGAAGCTTCCTCGCCGTCTGCCTCGGCTGCATAAGTTGTTATGCTATCATCCCGGCATTTCGAAGTCATTGGAAGTTACGTTTCTCTAGTGTATTCTCCCGATTTTTGCCTACTCTGAATTGCATTGAGTGGTATGCCTAGTGGCATAATTCTGGCAGCCTTGGAAACTGTAAGATTCATAATGTCGGTCTATGCGAAAAAGATCTTGCAGCCTTGACAATCCTTGGCTGAGCGCGACCGCGACGGACGATCAAAATAGTTCAATATGCATCTAGCGTCTCTCCCGAGAAGAATCACTACCTGTCAGGGAGCAAAAATAGGGCATTGAAACCGACATTTGATTTAGAAATCGCTTCAGTCAGAGAGACTATTGAAAAGAATCCGCCCCCATGCTGGACAATACAAACCCCCATCCAAGAGTCAAATGAGAGGCGCATCGGTCACACTGCCCGTTGAGCATCGTGGGTTTAATCCGTTGCTCTTCTTTTCAGCGCACATCTGCTCGGAAGATCAGACCCCTTCTGGAAACTGCGGCTGCTTACCTGGGGCGTCTTGCCCCCTCCCTTCCAGCCTTGGGCGATGATGACACACTTAATCCACACAATCCTAAAGAACCCAACACCCACAATCGAATCCTTCGCGCCAACGGGACTTTTATCTTCTTAATGCTGTGTATCTCACCTAACCCTGCTGACATGCCACCGTGGGCTGGAATCCTTCGCAGGGGTCTTTTTGTTCTGGGCTGTCCACAGTAGCACGCACGCCTAACCCGCTCCGCTTCATATCGGCAGGCCGCAGGATAAGCACATGCAGTAATGGGAATCGTCGGGCTGATCTGCGAGGTTGACATGCCGTGGAACACCTCACGAGCTGCTCTGCCTATACCGTAAGTTCCAGAACAGTGACTCAAAGGAGACGTTGCTGGGATTCTTCAGCGCGGGTGGGGATGATGAGGCCGGAAGGATTGTTCCATCACAGCGATATACCGAGGCATTATACTGACTGTAAGCAAGGCCCAGTGTTTGAACCATGGGTCCCTTTG
This sequence comes from Diaporthe sp. P3_1W, assembly GCA_037177825.1. Taxonomy (NCBI): domain Eukaryota; kingdom Fungi; phylum Ascomycota; class Sordariomycetes; order Diaporthales; family Diaporthaceae; genus Diaporthe; species Diaporthe sp. P3_1W. Next base: position 600,793 of record JBAFXB010000001.1, read on the forward strand.
ACCAGGGATATCAAAAGAAGAAACTTCACCGTTCTTTCAGAAATTTAGGGCGGGCACGAAATCCCTCAATCATCTGACATGTCCCAGACGCAGGGCCGTCTCCAGAGTTCCCTCCAACTAGCTAGGCAATGAGGCTCGACCCACCCGTGCGAAGGATTCTCACCCGCTGGAGCCTACTGTGATTTACGATGGCATGATTGAACCAGCACCTGTGCCGAGGACGTGGGAAGTTGGGCAGCGCTCGACCCACGGGTTCCATCAATCCATTCCTCCTCATTCCTCCTCCCCCAATCTGCAAGTTCCGCACGTGAGATTGATCGACTCAATTGCTCCCAAGTCTGCAACCCGTGCGACTCAGACTATATCCATCTCGCATGCAAAGATCTGCCCGCTCATCCTTCGGCCCCCAAAATCAATCAATCAATCAACCAACAACCCCTCCTTTTATAATAAGCATAGCGTGTGTACGTAGCACTTTGGAGGGGGAGGGGAGGAATGGGCGGCACAGCGAGATATTTTCCCGTCTGACTCTGACACTCCTCGGCCCGCCGCGGGCTAGGCTGCAACAGGCCGGTACTTTGCCCGCCCCATGTATCGGTACATCGCAGCGGGATCACCGCGGCGTGGCAGGGAGGGAATGTACAAGACGAAGAGAAGGAAGCAGACTCCCGTCTGCCTGGTGCGCGCGCACCCACACACACACCCATGATTGCCTTGTTCTCTTCAATAACATCGCGCCCCGGGGGGTGAGCCTTGGCCCGGTGTAACGGCAGGGCTGGGAAGCAAATCCCGGCGCCCCAGATGGCTCCCGTTTTGCTCCTGTACGACGCTCCCAGAACGCTGGAACCTCTCCGACTGGCCGCCATACGACTTACAGACCTCGGTGATAGATCCAACCCGAGGGGTGTTAGGTGAGGTTTTTATATAAAAAAAACAGGGTGCTTGTGTCGATCGCCCCCTTGAACTGGTTATAGCCGACGGCATGCAATCTGGGGAACAACTTCTCATCTGGGAAACGACCGATGACAAACTGCGCGTCCTTCAAAGGTGTGCTGCAGGACAAGTCACATAACGGTATATCCTAACCCAATTGCCAGAAGTCTGCATGCTTTCCCGCCCATCAGAATCGGCGGGTGCGTTGACTGCAATGGGAAACACGACCGTTGAGTTCTCGAAGCTGTTCAAATTTCCGCGCTATCCGGCGTGGTCGGTCAACGCTTACGGATTTGATCATTGACTGTGTGGCTGTGCTGAGGATCGTCCCGAGATATTGGGTGAGCGCGGCAGGTGGCGAGTTACTAAGCCCCCCCAAATGTCACGGTATCAGAGGGATATGCTTCGTGTCTAAAGATAGCACTGATCGATCCTCAAGAGAATGACTGGATTCAGTTTGCAAATCATGTCCACACCCTTCTTCAAGTTCAAGGCAGCACGTGGATTCAATCAGGACTTTTGGCCACTTTGAGGCAAAGGTCAGCCTCAGGTGTTTACAACCGACCTGACATGCAGACAGGCTTGCAGGTTTCCGTGGGCTGGCTCCGAGTATTTCTGGACAGTCGTGGCGAGGCAACTTGCAGGGACTTTATGCGGAATTGAGAACATGTAAATTAGTGCAGGTAGGGTATTGAAGCAGTGGGTTTGAGGGATCTACCAAACCATCATGGCTATCGCACGATGACAGTGATGAACGTAGTTATCAGGTGGCTCGAAGAAGAGCCATGAGCACATGACTAGGGTGTGATGTTGCTTGGAAAAAGCTGTTGGATGGAATCCACTATAAGAGTTGAGTGATGAGTCAATGAGTCGAAAGTTGAAGCCAGTTTCTAACAAGCGTTGTGCGTTTGTGGACAGTGTCATTGATATTTGCACATGGACAAAGACCCAGGTGCCCTCACCCCCCGTAATCCAGCTACCTCACACAGGTATTTCCCGAATATTACATTGTACAATTCAATCAAAACGGCTATATGGCTCTTGGTTCCGCGTGTGCTATCAAAAGACCGTCAAAGTTCACCGGAATATCTTTTTGACCACATTTGTACATTAGACTGACTTCGATCGAGGTCGGAAATCCAGAAGCTATTGGTTTTCGCGGAGAAGCAATATTGATATAATACCAGTGACTATAGTTACGAACTCGTGGTTGTGAGCACCTGGGTGGATAGTACGCTTCTAGTTGTCTGGAGTCACCAGCCTATGCCGGCAGTGAATGACAGTTTCACATAGCACAGTTGCATTGATCGCGGAGAGTAAGCTTCTCGAGTTGGCTTCATATTCTATGATAACTCTGAATCCAGGTCAATTACAACAAGGAGAGAAAGAGTCTTCGACGGTGTCGGAGATCCCTGGGATTGCCCTATGAAGTAATAGAGCGGTGTCTCCTGCAACAGCAAGTCTCTTTGTTGGACCCACAGGAAGAATGCGATTCTACTGCTTGCCACCAAGATAACGTGTAGATCCTTCAACATGACTGTTGTCCACCTGAGAAGCTTCTCAATAGACTGGGCAGGGAAAAGGGACTGGCGCAGCCGCCTTTGGGAGCCTCGCTTAACAGCCCAGAAAGGCCTACATAGGTGCTCTGGTAGCATTGGTAGGTAGATAGTATATATATTTTCCTGCGTTTATCAGCTTGGTCTCCCGAAGTTCTCTGACGAACACGGGCTTCCATACATGCTTTTACGGTGCCTCGCAAATTGACAAAGAACCGGAAGGCATCCTGACTTGCTCGAGTTAGTCTTCAACCTGCCCAAATACGTATGTGTGCACGCCATCAGAGTATCATACGCTTGCATCTGTGCCTTTAGAGTGTTGAGCAAGACACTGTTGTATCTTTATTGGGGATTGGTTCTGCTGACATGTGTTTCTGAGTCTACTCCGCCCTTTACTTACAATCCCTATGCCGCACCTTTGACCTGTCTTGCCACAGAAGCTGGTCACGACTAATTCAAAATATCCACAGAGTCTGGCGAGTTGCGTCTTGATCTATCGAACAGAACTCTCTTGGTTGTTAGTGTCAATTGGCCCGAAACCCTTTGAAATCCAGGTGAAGTTTATGATATGGCCTGAGGCAGTGATGATAGATTCCTCATCGATGAGACATGAAACCTCTTCATCGTAACTGAGGAGCTACACATTGCAAGGCAACTTAATCCTGCCAAAGATACATTTAGATTCATCGGGATCGTACCATCGTGCCGCTCCATGATCCTCAGGGCATTGGTCAAATACCAAACCAGGCCATAGCATCGGTGCTATGCTCTGGCACGACATGACCAACACCCAGTGCGCTGTATCCGACCAATTGAGTTCCATCACCATAGATCATCTGCGTGTAATTGGCCTCGGGAGTGCTAGTTATATTTCGAGTGAACGGGACGCCGAGGACCGCAGACCACTCCTTGAGCTCTTCTGCAAAGTTGTGATAGACAACGACAACATCCGACGTGCCGTGCCAGATCTGCATGCGCGGGTAGGGCCCCTTGTAGTCGGGATTGTACGACCGGACAACCTCGCCCCACTGCTGGGCCGTTTTGGTAATATTCCCTTTGGCGCAGGTCTCCATCGGGTTGGCAGGGACGCCTTCTGGTACTGCCATGCAGCCAGCGGCAACGCCTGAGTAGACCGATGTCGCGGCGAAGACATCTGGGTAGACAGCGGCGAGGGCGTTGCTCATCATGGCTCCTGATGATCTCCCTACGGCGAAGACCTTGGCCGGGTCGGCATTGTACTCTTTCACAGTGTATTGGACCTGGGACAGACGGATGTAAGTAATGCGAATATGCAGACGAGAGTTTCGCTTTATGCCAGACATACCATCTGCACAAGACTTTGAGTGTCACCCCCGCCGTCACGGGTGAGACTTTTTGGTGTGCCAGCATCCCAACAATGCGTGCTATCCGTGGCGGACGGGTAGATCATGACTGCAGCGAAAGAAGTCAGCTATCAAAGAACTGAGGAAGAAGTTTCATTCGGATATAGGGAGGACCAGGCCGCAGTATGGCCATGCCTTGTTTCGAAACCTGCAACCTGATAATATATTTGAGGTACAGGCTATAGGCAGGACATCGATTTTCTTAAAGGGGTTAAAATTGTATTCGGAAGCTGCTTACTAGCACCTCGGGACTTGCCCACGGCTGCGAGATCGTTCTGTCCGTAGTATCTCTGCGCTGACCCGCCGCATCCATGAAGCTGAGAGGGATATCACGATTAGTTGAGAAACTTTGGAGCACCAAATATAAGAGGAGCTCACAGCAAGGATGACAGGAGCGTTTGCCGTGACATTTTCAGGCACATCAATGTACATGTCGAGCCCGGCTGGGTTGCTGCCAAAGCCGGTGACCTGGACAAGAGCTCCTTGGGCAGTAGCTGAGAGGCAGAGCCCCAAGAAAACACGGGACATTAATACTAGAGCCATAATCGCGGATATTGACTGTGGCGAGAATCAGGCACTGGCCCTCATTACCGACAATTTCCCATGAGGCTGCATGCTCAGGTTTTTATAGACATTCTGATGTCTACATGTGACACGGATGGAATTCCGAATTGAGCACACAAAATCAGTGAGCTACTTCGTTGAATCTGGGGAAATGGACTCCATGAAAACAACGCGTCAGCGTGTTTGCACGAAATAGCCCAATGTGGCAGGCGGATAGGAAAAGCCATCATCCTTCTGTGACAAAGTATAGAAAGCCAACGGATGAGTTGTGACTGTGAAATAGCGATGCTACTTCGAGGGGCCAGGGCGGATATGCATTCTTCCAGTGGCGCGGATTCAGAGGGGACAGCAACACCAATCACCGGCTAGGGTATCGATACCACCTGCAATGGCTGCAGGTGCCTGAAGAGGAATGTTGAACGTCGGCAAGCATACTAAGGAACCGAGGTAATACGCGTATACGGCATTTCGGCCCAGAGGACTACAAATCGGCCAATCTGTTATCAATTCGCTTTTCTTAAGGATCGAGACTGGGATTTTCGCTGTGCCTATGACTTGTATCTTTCTTTCTGAAATATTAGAGACGGTTGACTATGTCTTCTTTATTACTTATCCCGCCTTGTCCCTGAAACCATGATTCTTTCGTTGTCAACTTCCGGCCTGGGTTTACAACCGCTATCAAGATTTGAGCATGGCACAAATTCTAGTGCAACCACTAATCATCTAAACTGTGTTGTTCTCTTATAAGTTGATAAGTGTTAAGGACATGCGGGTGCTCTTCCCTGTAACTAGGTACCGGGAGAGCACGTCGGACGTTAGCATGGCAGTGACAGCTTCGATTAGTCTGGATCCGGCGAGATGTTGGCCGGAGAATTAGTTCGACCTGCAAATGACACAGCTTGACGGCATGTGCTTGCAAGATTATGTTATCTAAGCACAGGAATGGGGCCAAGTCCCCGCCTACCTGCTGGGAGGCGCAAGACAGAGTAGTCAGGCTGTATTAGGCGTGAGACCAGAGCAACGGAATTGGGTAGTCGAGTCACCTGGACCGCGAAGCCCTCGCAGTCTGCGCTGAGGTTCAGTCACGAAAAGAGTCTGAGCAATACAATGGCCGGTGCTCGGGCAAGGATTACTTACGTTTGCAAAGATTACTTCAGCCATGGTTCTCTTGTCTTCAGCGTGTCTGCCCATATCACTTAAAATCGAATATGCTCGCTTCATTGATTCCCGCAGTCGACAACTTTATTGACATTTTCGCGCGACATCATATGCTCTGTCGACGGTCCTCCCTCATATTTTCGTCGTCGAACACGTCTAGAACCACCATAACCTAGGGTAGTTCCCATGAACGACTAGCCTCATGTCTCCGTGACCCTTGATATGGAGATCTTCAAACTGAGCACATGTAGCTTCGCACTCAATGTGAAACTTGTCAGGCGTGTTATCAGCCGCCGAGCCATTGACTTGGAAGGAATGTCAGGTTTCTTGGTCTTCTAGGTGAGTAGTCAGTTCCACAGCCACGCGGCATTGCTGATGCTGCTTTGGCCCATGAAAGGCAAAACAAGGTACTTGGGCCGACGAAGTTGTGGGAACACAACGCTTGGCATTGCTCTGGAAATCATGGGGAAATATCTCTGAGCATTTCTGATCATATGTAAGAGAACAGTCTTTCATAGCGCTTCGTATGATTGGTCATGCCCATTAGTAGCCGTTACGTCTACTTTCACTGTCTCCGCCGCAGTTTGACTAACAGAAGTTAGTGGAAGACTGAATCGTGGATCGCCCGAATGCTGCGGAGCTGCCCAAGAATATGACACCAATCGAAATTGGATGGGTGCATGCGATACTGGATCGAAATGAGTCAATTCAGGATGACAAGCTGATACCAGAAATATACGTTCTGTCTGCGTGAACAGAAAATTGTCGCTGAGAAGAATCGAGTATATTTCGAGCTCCCAGTAGCGCCGCCTGCCGTCGGCGACCGTTGTGGGCATAACTGATTGGTCCGTCACCCCCTTCAAGGGACCAACGCTTGGAGGGTTCTTGTTATTAGGCGGCTCGTCCCATCATCCCAGGAGCGACGTTAGTCCGGCACTCTAACGGCACTTAGGCTATCGTAGTGCCTGTAGCGTGTGGTGGCATGAAGTTTCACTAGGAGGGAGCCAACAAACGGCGTGTTTCTACGCCAAGCAACGCTTATGACATGGATCACCCAGCGTGAATGACGGGAAAGAAAAGGGGCGGAGGTCCATGTGGCGATCATGAAGGTCAAATGCAGAGGGTGCCGAGACACCCGACAATGCCGCCCCAAGACTGCGTCGTACGCGCAATTCGTGTGTGTGTAGGTGAGGGGAGCATTTGAGACCTCCTTTACCCGGCAAGAAGGTTCTGGTCCAGCTCGCATGGCCCACGAATCGTATCCCTGGAATTGAGCCTCCTCGCCCCTGGGCGAAACATCGTTTCCCTTTCGCGGATTATAGTTCGTCACCAGGACGTGGAGATGGTTGGTGGAGGTCATCGGACAAGACAAAATTTAGGTTCGTCGGGTGGCAGATGACATCGGACAAGAGCCGTGGCTGCAGTGGACACGCCGCGCGCAAAGCCCAGAGTTATTTTGTCGAATTTACTTTATTTGCTTCCCTGCGGCGAGCAAAGCCGCACTGGCCATTCCGGCGGCTGTGCCTGAACATCAGGCGAGCGATCTTGCCGCGCTGGGTGGGTGCGTGATTCATCACCCATGGATTAAGGTTCGCCGACCCCCTGGTCTTGGCGACTCCCGAGATTAATTATGGATGCAATGCTTTATTTGGGACCGCATGCAAGGCAATGCTGCGGACTTGGCTCGAGTCCGACAAATGTTTATTAGCTGCCGCGTTTCCACCTCTTTTCGCCTGTGGATCTGACAGGTCATGCTGTAACACCACTAACTAGTTTCTCTCGTTTCTTTCACACTAGTATCACTACTGTTCATTATGGTTTTGTCAACTTCTTTGGCTGCGCTCGTCCTGGGAGCGTCAGTCCCTTTCGTCAGTGGCGCTAAGCCCTGCAACAAGCGCGCCACCAACTCAACGGGTGGACTCGTCGCCGCGACATACTTCGCCGGCTACCACGCCGACCGAGGCTTCCCAGTGTCTTCCATCCCCTGGGACAAGTACACTGAGATCAAATATGCCTTTGCGTAAGTCTCACTCCACGAGCCTGGAACCTCAACAAACAAGCGGCGTGGACTGACAATTTGCACAGTGAAACCAGCGCAGACGGCAGCTTGAACCTGACCAAGTCTGCCCCTGACCAACTCCCGGTTTTCGTTTCCGACGCCAAGAAAAATGTATGTCTACTCTTAAGAAGCCATCTCACGTAGCATATGCTGACACACAGTAAACAGGGCGTGAAGGCACTGGTGTCTATTGGCGGCTGGACGGGAAGCAGATTCTTTTCGTCAAATGTCGGTTCCGCGGAGAACAGGACGGCATTCGTCAAGACCAGTCTGGACCTCGTCAGCCAGTATCAACTGGACGGCCTGGACTTCGACTGGGAGTACCCCAACAAGCAAGGACTCGGCTGCAACGCCATCAACGACAACGACACCGCCAACTTCCTCACATTCCTTCAGGAGCTCCGCCAGACCGCACCAAACCTGACCCTGACGGCCGCCACCTCCCTGTTCCCCTGGAACGACGCCACCGGCAACAAGTCAACCGAGCTCAGCGGCTTCGCCGACGTCCTCGACTACCTCATGATCATGAACTACGACATCTACGGCGCCTGGGCGACGACGGCCGGGCCCAACGCCCCTCTCGACTCGGCCTGCGACGCCCGCAACAACCAGGGCTCGGGCAAGCTGGGCGTGCAGGGCTGGCTCGACGCCGGCGTGCCCGCCGACAAGCTCGTCCTGGGGCTCGCCGCCTACGGCCACGGCTTCCGCGTCAACGAGACGTCCGCCCTCAACGGCACCGACACGCTGCAGCTCTACCCGGCCCAGAACTCGAGCGACCGCTTGCAGGGCAGCAGCTGGGACGACGACCCGCCTATCGACGAGTGCGGCAACGCCCAGCCCCACAGCGGCACGTACCCGCTCTGGAGCCTCATCACCGAGGCCAACGTCCTGGACGAGACGGCCAAGCCCCTCCCTGGCATCCAGTATACTTTTGACAACTGCAGCCAGACGCCTTTCCTCTGGAACGCCACCAGCAACGTCTATGTGTCCTACGATGATGCCGAGTCTATCACCATCAAGGGCGAGTACATCGTGAACACCGGGCTGAAGGGCTTTGCTGTCTGGGAGGCTGGTGGAGATTACAACAACATCATTGTTGATGCCGCTCGCAAGTCAACTGGACTGGCTTGATGAGGGAAATTTGTGGTCTGAGTTCCACCAGATTCACAAGTAGAAATACTTTTCACTGTATATTTTAATTCAAGGATTTAACCCTTCACGATAAGCCCTCCAACGTAGACCGTGTCCATCATCACCTGTATGAATTCACTACTAGGCAGCGCTGACGCTGGCCTGCGCTACATAACTGCACCTATAGAGAAATGTAATTATGCACAGTCAGTTATCATCAGGCATCTCCAAGATATCATTTCCGTAGGTATTGAGTTTGAAATACAGTTATGAACCCGACAAAGCTGTGTTCAGGCATGGGGCGGGGGCTTTTGCTTAGATTGCGTGCGTTCTCGCAGATTGGTTCTGCATTTACCTCTGAGTTCTGCCATTTCATCTCGTGAGCTCCCAGGAGGATCACACTACGCTCAATGCATCCGGAAGCGAATCTGTGTTCTAACCATGGGCTATGCTTCTGGTGCAGCCGCTAGACTGTCTTTTACACAGTATGCAATAAGTCGGTAGGATTGGTAATTTGGCGATCAATCGGAGAAGAGTATCATTGAACAAGCTCTGGTGATAAAGACGTCTCCTCGGTGGAAGAAATCCAATTGTTTCCTGCAACTCCAGTGCTCTTGGAGCAGACAGCAGACCAAAGTGTGGCCGCTCACAGACACAATGCTGACAAAGAGGATGATGATTCGCAGCACGAGGAAGAGTCTCGTGCACGCCTGAATTGTACCTCTCTAACACCAGTGACTTTGATAATCCAACAATCCCTTTGAATTCCTTGCTCTATGGAATCTCGGTAGCTGTATCCAGATGAACGGGACATTGCAGACCAATTCCATTCTCACAGCAACTGACTGACAACTCAAGTCAGTGTAGATAATGTCGATGTCTAGCTGCTGATGCTTCATAATCGTGGGAGCAATGGGCATAAGCACTGCCAATTGGGGCGCTGAGTATGACATTAGTTCCGTATTGGTTCTGTTAAGGACGACGGCGTTTAAAGACCAAGATTTCCGTGTTGGTTTTTCACTATGTCACACAGCGCAGTTGTCAATACGATGGATCCTAGATTGTCATGCTACAAAGCAAAGGTTGCAGTTCTGGGGCAGGCGAGGTACTATTTTGCTTGCATACTGTTGAATCTGGTGGCGAAAGATCAGGCTCCACTGGCACCTGCAGCCACGCCGACAGTGTCAAACGCTTAGCGACTTCCCACATCTTTCTATCATCCGCTTACCCGGGCCAGGATTTTTTTGACGAGTATAGAATGGAGGCAGAGTGAGAGAAATCATGCGATGGCACCGCCAGTTTGCAAGTGGTCAATGCAGGCTGGATCTGCTGAAACATCTGATTTTTGCCAACTCTAGCCGCTAGATCGTACGATCCACCCGCAACTGTCCGTTTAGGCAGATAAACCTAGATATCCCAACAAAACCGAAATGACGTTCCCAACAGGGAAGACTATGACAGCTCTGGGTTACCACGTGATTCAAGTCCCAACCTATGGCTGTCAGGAGATTCACTTGGTATTGTTGGCCTCGGTACAGGCTCGACTTGTGTTGATGGGGGATTGATAACCTCCAACCTTTTCCGCTCCGTTTGGGCAAAATGAGACTCGAAAACAATTTTTCATTTCACTTTTCTGCCAGATTTTAGTTCTGATTCTTCTGGGCGGGAATTACGCGAAGCACTGACTTTTGAGGTCGGTCTCGAAGATGGATACGTCGACAGCCCGCCGGAGCGCGGCATCCCAAATGCACCAGTCTAACACAAAAGGCGCGGTGCAAGGTGACAAAATCAATGACGGAACAAAAGACTACCAGCCACTCAGGTCGAAACAGTATGACCTAAAAAAGCCTCACATCACAGAGACACCCATCACCTGGTCAAACTGGTTCCTCCACGTCAACTGGCTGAACACCTTCTTCATATTTGGCGTGCCGATAATTGGGTTCGCGGCAGCGTATTACCACCCACTGAACCGCTGGACGGCTCTGTTCAGTGTGATCTACTACTTCAACACTGGTCTGGGTATCACAGCTGGTATGCATGACCCCAACTCCGTTTGCATGCCCGTGTACGGCTGTAACTAATCTGGCGATCACCACAGGATATCACCGACTCTGGGCCCACACTTCATACAAGGCCACATTACCTCTGCAAATCTATCTGGCGGCAGTTGGTGTCGGGGCAGCTGAGGGCTCGATCAGGTGGTGGTCCAAAGGCCACCGCGCACACCACCGATACACCGACACTGTCAAGGACCCGTATTCTGTTAGGAAGGGCTTCATCTATGCGCACATTGGCTGGCTCGTCATGAAACAGAACCCGAAGCGTATCGGCCGGTCGGACATCACCGACCTGAACGAGGACCCTATTGTTGTCTGGCAGCATGTGAACTACCTGGTAAGCTTGGTTCCTCGCCAGCATGTCGCCTGGGTGGTTTGTGAACCCACGCTGTGCTTGGGACTCTTGCTGACAATGATCCCTCTTAGAAATGCGTCATCTTCATGGCCCTGATATTTCCCACTCTGGTCTGCGGCTTCGGATGGGGTGATTGGCGTAAGCAGACCCCCCCAAAAGTTGACACGACTTCGGTTTTGCTGACATCTTGACCACCAGTCGGCGGTTTCATCTACGCCGGTGTTCTCCGTGCAACCTTTGTGCAGCAGGCGACGTTCTGCATCAACTCCCTCGCCCACTGGCTCGGCGACCAGCCCTTCGATGACCGCAACTCCCCTCGCGATAACTGGATCACGGCGCTCGTGACGCTCGGCGAGGGCTACCACAACTTCCACCACGAATTCCCCTCGGACTACCGAAATGCCATCGAGTGGTACCAGTACGACCCTACCAAGTGGATGATCTGGCTGTGGAAGAAGGTCGGCCTGGCCTACGATCTGAAGCAGTTCCGGCAAAACGAGATCGAGAAGGGGAGGGTCCAGCAGCTGCAGAAGAAGCTCGACCAGAAGCGGTCCAAGCTGGACTGGGGCATCCCCCTCGACCAGCTGCCAATCATCGAGTGGGACGATTTCGTCGCCCAGTCGAAGGCGACCGACGGCACCGCCAGGGCCCTCGTCACGATCGCCGGCGTCGTCCACGACGTCACGGACTTCATCAAGGAGCACCCCGGTGGCAAGGCGCTCATCTCCTCTGCGATCGGGAAGGACGCGACGGCGATCTTCAACGGCGGGGTCTACCTTCATTCCAACGCGGCGCATAATCTCCTCAGCACGATGCGGGTCGGCGTTATCCGGGGAGGAGGCGAGGTGGAGATGTGGAAGCGCATTCACGCCGAGGACAAGGACAAGCTTATGGTGCGGGACTTGGATGGGAACCCAATTTTTCGCGCTGGGGACCAGCCTACGAGGATAGGAAGGGGGACGGCGTGTGCCTCTGCGGCATGAACGATATTTGGGCAGGAGTGGATATGCTAGATTGTGTTATTTCTACAGTTTACTGCGCGAGCAAAGTGTTGATACTATCTTTGCATTAGAGAAAAGAAAATGTCTCAAACGATAAGAGGTATCAAGTCGGCTCCCATGCATGACGAAATCCACTAATATCGACAAAAGAAACTAATTACATAGACACAAGGCCTCAACTAAGTCAGAATCGGGATTAGTATTGTTTTGAAACAATCAGTTGATTGAGTCGGTGATTAACGTCGCACTCCAAGCTATAAGGCTTTTCTAATTACTCACAAGTGTCGTCACCAATTCGCGGAGGAAACACAGAATACTCCGTAATGATCCACGGGTTGAGTTTACTTCAAAACAAAGGGTCGTTCTGGCAGAAGCCGGTTCCGGACTGTCCCACACAATTGCGTTCTTTCATCAATTATTGCTTGAGCCCATCCTTTTGAGTGCCGCAATTTTGCACGTGTTCAGCAGCCCCCCAATAACGAACCCGAAGGAAATGGAGAATCCAAGTGTCTCATCTTGTCTTAGAAACGGGACCCGAGAATGCTCTTGTGTTTCACTGAGATTGTGGCACCCGAGCCCGACGAGGAAGATTTTGCACCGTTCACCAGCGCAGAAAGAAGCAGCAGAATTCTCGTAGAAGGACGGAACAACAATTACGATGTCTGTGCCAGTATACCTGCCAAGCTCTCAGGCGGGCGGTCCCCCGGTCACACCGGTGAGAAGGGGATCCGCTCCGCCAGGACAAGCAGGTTCACCTCCAAGGCAAGCCGCAGCACCACAAGTGGTATCACCCGCAGTGCTACGACAGCAGCAAGCAGTGTCGCGATATCAAGCAGAATTAGCTTCAGTTTTACAGAGCAGGGGTTTCAGGGACCTCAGGTTCCGCATGAACAATTATTTCGAATACAACCGGCGGGGACTTGTCCCCGAATACGAAAACCTAGGCCAGCAGCCATGGGATGATGCGCTCACGGACCCTACCAAGGCTCTTGCGCCATATGACCGGCAAGCGCCTCCAGCCGACTGGAACGACATCTACAATGATCGGTTCGGAAACGATGACGAGGCCGTCCGTGCCCAGCAGGCTGCGAACATGACACCGTTCGAGGCTCCAGCCGCTGGCTTCGTGCGACCACGGGATGAGGCAGGAGGTAGGTAGGCACAATGAAATTCCGAAGCATCACAACTTGTCGTGTGAGGCCAGGATTTGGCGTGATGTGATCCGTTCCATGGCCCTGAGAGTTAGTGTGCAAGACCGAAGCTGGGGCTAACTTTGCGTGGAAGATGCCTTCGTGATAGACCTCCGTCGCAGGCTTCGCCGTCGAGGCCTCGATATCAGGTCGCTACGGCACCTCGGGGCCGGCGGATACGGCCTGGCAACCCTTTTTGAGGTACGCGCGAGAAGCGGTGTGCGGAAGAAGTTCGTCATTAAGTCGTCCAGCATACCGGACGATCCAGTTCTGCAATACGAGAAAGCTATTCACATGGTGCGTATGTCTGGGATCCGTCAATTCCATCCGGAATGGCCCCCGGGGGACATGAACGGCTGTAATTAGCACATGGCTGACAGTTGATGGTCCCGACATGCAGGGTCTGAGACGCGCACCGCACATTGTGCGACCTCTTCTGTGGGCAGATGACATCTTGACCGGAGCTCCGGACGCAGGAGATATTGGGCCGTTTTGCCAAGGGATGGACGACCGTAGAGACATGGTTTATCTAGAGTTTATGAAAGGCGGTGGTCTGTCAGGCTTGATAGGGAAAACGGTGGCCCAGGGGGCGGTGTTCCGTAATACCATTCTGTGGAATGTTTTCTTCTGCCGTAAGTTTAGGGCATGTCTGGCCACGAGTGAAAACCGCTGACCGTATGCTCTTAATACGCCAACCAGTTGTGCGGGCTTGTCTGGCCATGGAATACCCACCTAGACTACAGATACAGGAGAACGGATACTGGGCTTGGGATTCCGAGACGGGCGACGATGGTGTGGAAAGAGTTCCTGACCAGGAGCAGCAGAGGGATGGATATGGGTTGGTACATTTCGACTTGGACCCGGACAATGGTGAGGCTACCCATCTCGTAAGCAGGTCTTCTGCCAATGCTCTGTGACTGATAATATCGGCCACCAGTAATGATCGGCGAGAACGACGAAAAGCACCCAGCCGCGCCAATTTTCAAGGTAACTTACGAAAATGCTTTGACCTGTAGACTTGGCATCTAGAGTAAAATACTTACACCGTTGCAGGTTGGTGATTTTGGGACTGCGTCGATGCCCCAGAACCCCACATTCGAGAATCGGTAGGTACTGCTCGATAACATATAAACAACATATCAAAATCGGGATTTACTGACACATTTTGTCGTTTTAAAGAGATATGGTTTGGTTGACTCGCAGAGCGGGTAAAAGATCTCACTTTATGCCGGTAAGAACTGGAAAGCTCAAAGCCCTAGTCACCCGTTGACGGCGGACCATTGACCACTGTGACGTAGGAACAATTCCACAAGGAATGGGAATACGTCCGCATGCTCCCCCATGACGAATACAATGTTCCCAAGGTCGCAGGAAACTATGGGCCAGCCAGCAATATCTGGGCCATTGGCATGGTAAGTCAGTTTCAGCAAGACGGTTTGAGGCGAGTACCCGAGTTGATTGGCAAATAAGGTGTTGCACGACATGATCACCCAGAATCACCCACCAGATCCTCCAGCCGCGTTTGGCCCGATGAACGGTCCAGATCCCAGTCTCATGCCTAATGGGATTCCGGCATTCCGTGACGTCGACGGCAACGTGGTAGACCCTTTCTATACTCACGGCAGCTGGCTCAGAGACGCGGAAAACGTCGACAAGGACCTCAAGGGGCTGCTCATCCGGTGCTTAGCGGACCAGCCTGCCCACAGGCCTAGCTTAATCGAGCTGAGCAAGTACTTGGACCGAGCTGACCGGATCCTTGCCTGGAACGAAGACCCAGATGACCAAGACTGGTTCGACCAGGTTGTGAACGAGCCGCCAGACGTACGTGCCATTCTCATTGTGGTGATTGAAGTTTGCTGACATTTCATTTCAGGCGGTTGAAAAGGTTGACCCTGTTCTTGATTATTCGATCGATCAACCGACCCGCAGCCGACTGTCGTTTATACGCAATGTTTTGCGCACGCGGTCTTGGACTAGGAGAGCTCGAACGCCTCCACCACCACAACAAGCACAGCCGCCACAAGAACCGCAGCCGCCACAAGAGCCACAAGCACCCGAAGTACCGCAGGATGGACCACAGGACACTGGAACAAGGGTATACAGTCTGCTCAATGCCGCTGGGGCTAGACTTCAGGCTCTCTCGGGTGTCTGGTCAAATGCAAGACCACCACCGCCTCCTCCTCCTCCTCCACCACCACCACCAGCTCAGGTCCCGTTGCCGGATGACGTTGCGTATCTCTTCAGTCCAAACATGGACTCTTTAGCATTGAGTTCAACTGGAATCGCAGTCGTTAACCCAACACTAGACGCAGCCTTGGATCCAGTGCCAGATGCAGCCGTGAATCCAGTGCCAGATGCAGGTGAGAGGGCAGCAGACCGGTTGCCCGCGCGAACACCAGTGCGTCCACCATCACGCTCAGGTGGAGCAAATAGCTCAACGCCTGCAAGCGGTCCAAATGGATCGGCCTATCCAACACCTCTCAGCGTCTTGACCAGGACAAACATGACCTCGATGGACTCACAGTCAAACGATTATCTAAGCGGCGAAGAGAGCGACTCCCCAGACATCTTCCTAACTACGCACGACCCAGCGACGCTTGACAGCAGTGGCGGACGGGCGGGGATACCAAGAGAGATTGTCATCTCCCTCTCCCGGGCTGGGCCACTGGGAGCCCGAGACTTGCTGCCCATCCCGGCCTTCCCACCAGGGACGGCCCCGCCAGCCCCGCCACAAGGGTACCAGTACGGCCGGGTATCTCCTGGTCACCCGTTGGCCGGCCAGGTCGTGCCCACGGGCATGTTCACGATCAGGATCGACCGGATCGACCCAGCCCGGGGTCGAGCGGCGCCCAACGTCTTTTACCGAGACCTCAACCTCGGAGGGCCTGCGCCGAGACCAGGAGACAATAATGCAGCGAACAACGTCCCGGGCGGCAACAGGCCCCGCTCGCCCACGGTGGAGGTCGAAGAACCACGCTTGCCAAGGGTCACGGCGAGGCGCATACCGTTCTACGGCCTGTTCGAGAGGCCACCCGCGAGACCCCGCGGGTTCCACTACGGCCGGAGGCTCTACCTGTCGCCCGCGCAGATCGGAGCCCTGGAAAACAGGGGAGTCAGGGCCCCGCCGGGCCGTATGATCATACGACTGGTACACGTTGACGTTGCCGAGGGCGATAGCTACGAGAGGCCGACCATCTTCTATCAGATGGAGCCCAGGTTTCGCGCCCCGCTTCCGCCTAGTGACGATCCCGAGGCAAATATCCTCTATGCTACGTTGCCTGTTGTGTGAATGGCTTTGCGCTAACAAGACCGGAATCACTCATGTTGTTTGACATATAAAAATATAAGCTGTTGCATCCGTCATGTGTCTTTCGAATGGAACTGCACTTATAGTTAGGAGTCTATGGGGGCTGGAGTTATATTTGCTATTTAGCACTTTTCATCTGGCGATCACTTTAGACATGAGTCGACAATGGGATTCAAGTTGCATGTTTATATTTTCGAGCTCGTACGTCTCTATGCGGTGCGTAATAACATGGGATGTTGGTAGACTAGCTTTGAATTAGTGCATTACTTGCGCGAAGATACTTAGGTACGTGACCATATACCCAATCACGCAACCTAGGACGATCCCACTATTCGTGCTAGATACATTGCATTGCCCTGTACATCCTATAGCATTCCTTCCCATCTGTCGTATTGGAGTATCTAGCGAATCCACCGTGGGCACTTGTATATCTTCGTGGGCGCACTACCGGCGCTGGAGGTGGCTCCGTCAAAGATAGTGCTGTCCGGCCCTGCGCGGGTCCCTACGTAGGGTCATTTGGATCAATCTACGAGGTCCGTCTCGGAGTAGCTCTGTACATTTTCATGTGATTGGTGAAGGAGGAACACTCGCCCACAAATAAAGATAGAGCCCCCACCCTGCTGTGGCCATGCACAAACACTTCGTCTCATACCGGAGGTTCTGGCCCAAAGCCAACATCAATTAAAGTCGATAAAGTGTCCCTCGGGTATACTGTCTCTCACGCATCCCTTTGCACTGCGGTGTACCGAGTCCCGGCCATCAGCTACCATGGCTGCGCCAAGTTCCATTGTCATTTCCACCAGCGCGGAGCTTAAGATATTCCTGTCTTCCATCAGACCTGACAGCACGATCTACCTGGCCTTCGAGGGGAAAGATCTCGGCCGCGATGGAACTATGACACTCGCCACCATGCTCATCCAACCGCAGAATGTGACGCGCGTGGTTGACGTGTTGAGCCTCGGAGAGTCGGCGTTTGACATAGAGTCCGACGATGGAAGGAGCCTGAGGTCCATCCTCGAGAACCCTGACTTTCCCAAGTCTGTATGGGATGTGAGAAACGGTGCCGACGCCCTGTGGGCTCACTTCCGCGTGGCGCTTGCAGGGGTCACGGACGTCCAGCTCCTCGAGAACGCCTCCCGACCAGAGTGGATGGACTGGACTAGACTACGCGGATTGAGCAAGGCGATCCTGCACGATATGAAAATACCGTTTGTGGAGAAAGAGCGCTGGTTACGAACTAAGCATGAAGGTCGGAGTCTTATGATGTCCCAGGACATATTTTCGACACGGCCACTTGCATCCGATACCCTCGTGTACTGCGTCAATGATGTCGTGCACTTGCCGGCTTTGCAGAAGTTCTACATGCAACGAATTACTCCGGAATTGCTTGACTGGGCACGCGAAGAATCACAGCGCCGATTAGCTGACGCTCTCTCTCCAGAATATGAGCCTCAAGCGCCTGACAAGCTGTACCGGCCAGATTAGGTATATGCAAGCGATTTAAATCAGGAGGGGAAGATGGACCGTTTATTCTTCTGAGCGGTTTAAAATCCCTAAGCGGTTTGAAATCCCTAAGCGATTCAGACCAACTGAAGCGGTTCAAAGGAAGGAGCAGTTAGCAGAGGGCAAGAGGGCATTTTAGCCAGAGGGCCTTCGGCATTAATTCTGTCCAAGAAAGAATTATATTCTAAAGATACCTTCCTCTTTTTTCTTCTAAGCTTCTAAAGCCTTTTAACGTTACTTTGCTTTTATTGCCCTTCCTTTCCCTTCCCTTCTCTTTCCTTCCCCTCTCAGATGCCCGCTGTTTAAACCCCGTAAGCAGTGATTACAGCTCTCAACAATCGTTTAAAAGGACCCCAAATCCCCGGTACAGAGGTGTCTGCACCTTGGAGGGCAGGGTTTGCTAATACGACAATCAGATAGGGAGAGGTGGAGGACATACAGCAGCAGACACATGATGTTGAGGAGGAGATATACGAATATTCCTCGGGTGGGTAGACGAAGTGACATGCTCTGCCGACGTACATGGGATTGATGGGGCCTTTGAGAGTTGTAGGGACAGAGATTAAGATGACTGGGACCGCTTCATTTGCCGTTTGGATTGTGGTTGCAACGCAGATCATCTTTTCATGTCCTATTTTCTGGACCACATCATTCTTCAGTTTCATTTCTTTCCATGTTTCGTCGATTGGGGCTAGAGACTTTGAAGAGCAGCAAATGTTAAACCCTCTACATCCAAAATGTTTCAACGAAGAACTCCCACCACCCTCTTGTACGTCATCCGTGAATAGATTTCCGTGGAGCCGGCTTCTTTTGTGATACCGTTCAAAGTCTTGAGGTTGTACTTCGATAGGCCCATCTGCTGCTGGACTGTCAGCGCCATGTTACAGTAGCTAGTTCCCACGTTTGAAATTGACCTTGCCATCAAGTTTGATAATTATCCGTTGGAAACTTGTATTTCTCGCGCAACATCGCCCATACCTAGTAAACGCATTGTGTGACACCCACAGTAGACCTGGACAGCATGAGGATAGATACAATTAGACCATACAACCCCAGTACTTCGGAGAAGATCAATATTAGTACCATGGCTGTGTACAGCCGTGGTTGTTGAACGTTAGCCCTCACTGCTTGGAGGTCAGTGAAGTTCAATTCCAGGAGCCACAGACCATGGGATCTATATCCATCTCAAGGCATATCTCACCTCCAGCATCGCCAACAATGCCAATCGCAAATCCAGCAGCCATCCCGCATAGTCCGACAGCCATGCCTGAACCGAGCTGGATGAACCCAGTAAAGAGCGCCATCTTCTCGGCCAAGTCGTTGCTAATGATCACACTTGTCACAAGCCCGTAGATTGACAGGATCTGGGCCATGACTGCGCATAGCCTGTCGCGGCCAACCATGGCTTGTCAGCGTTCTCGTCACACATAGCTAGCGAGGGGCTGAGGAAAAAGAATGGCACAGGCCACCACAGATGCGTACATGTTACGCGTCCAGCTTTCAGGTCGTAGTATGGCTGCACTGAATACTGCCCCTGATGACTTGGCCGTCCCGTATGATGCCCCAAGACAACACAGGATGGTAGCCATGGCACAGCCTAATGCGCCGAAGAAGGACTGTATTTAGTTCAGGTTAGCATCTCTGGTTGGCTGATGGGGGTGGAGGCGAGCTCATCAGCCTCGATCTCACAAGACGAGTGGGGGTAACGAACGGCGTATACTGGGCTAGAAGTATAGTCAGCGTCTCTGCGAGGGTGTTTCCGTGAATCCCAGGCACAAAAGTATCAGGGAGCATACCAACGATCGGGATTGTAGGTATCCATCTTCGGACTGTGCTAAAATATCGGATGTTGTGGATTGCTATGTTGGAAACCTAAAAGGTGAACACTGCTGTACTTAAGTAGTGACATGGGTAGGCAGCAAAATTATTAGATGTTGTGGCCAGGGAAGTCAAGGACGTGTTACTGTTGTCATTTGTCCAGGACCGATCGAAACCCGATGAGAATAAGACGGATAATCGGAATCCCGACGGGATTGATGAAGCTAGCCGAGCAACCTCTGTGAGCTGACACTACATGTCAGCACTTGCTTCTGGATTTCACAAAGCCAGCCACGAGGAGCCAAGCAGGCAGAAGAATAAAGTCAGCCGTAGTTGGCCCGGAAAAGCTTACGCGTGTAGTACTCGCCTAAACATACTTGAATGGTAGAATCTGTATTCCATAACGCAAGTCAAGGAACAGAAGGAATTGACGTTGAGTGGATCAAAAAACCATAGCGATATTTCATCCTCGATTTTCGGAGTAAGCCGGTTCGGCCCCGATGGTTTTGTTAATGACGTCTAGTAGTTTCTCATGACCTACTAACACAGCAAAACTCAGAGTGATATGTGGATTCGCGTTGATTTCGCCTATGAAATTCGCTCACGTTTAGATACGTGTCTGCTTTGGGGTCATGAACACTCCCATCGCGCTCAGCTTCAACGCGCCCGGATTGAGCCTGTCTGGATAAAGTTCCATCATAGCAGAGAACACCTCGGCCTCAGTAGCCGGTTCGTTCTGTAGGACTTTGCCGAAGTCCTCTATATATTTCTTCGTGGAATCCAGATGCCATACACCATCAATCTCCTCGGCCCGCTTGTGGCCTGCGACAACGTACGCCGGGTCCAGCGACTGGACCAATTCAATGCCCCGAATCCACTCGTCTCTCTTTGCTTTGGTGTTCGCTTCCATGAGCATTTGATGGACTTGACCGTACACCACATCTCCGCATACCGCAAGCCGCAGGGCAGGCACCCATAGGATGGTTGAAGAATAGGTGTCACTGTGACCGCATTCCTTGGCTTCAAAGTCCCATTTGCCGTCGATTTGAAAACGACCGGACCAGTCCGCCGGAATCGGCTTGGCAAGAATGAAGGGTTGATGAATCTGGCCTGGGAAGCGACTCTCCCATGTTGTATTGTAGTACTTCTCTTCGACTTGTTGCTCCATGTGCGCCACAGTGCCGGTGGTTGCCAGTGGCACAGCTTCAGGGAAGCGCTTCAACAGGATAGGTATGCCGAAAAAGTGATCGCCGTGTCCATGAGTGATATATACTAGTACCCGTTAATTACCCGCTACGGATCCTACAGTGATACATTCTGGAACATTCCAAAGCACAAAGATCGGGGAAGTGCAGCAGGAGAAGAGTGGTACTCACTGTACCGAAGCTTGCGGTTTGGTGCGATACCCTCAATCCACTTGATCAGATCCTCCGTCTGGGCGATGGTGATTGGCGTGTCGACCAGGACCGCTTCAGTACTTGAGTAAACAAGGGTGCAAGAGATGGGCGACCAGAGAACTCCAGCTCGGCCACTGACTGGAATCGCCGGTGCACTGTAGACAGCTGAGCGTAGTTGAGACGACATGATGATATTCGTTGAAGATGTTGATGAAACTTGAACGATGAAGGATTGTTTTCTGGCTGGAACCGTTAGCTATAAGTACGAATCAGGCGTGGCACGGTCATAGCATAAGGAGAAAGGCTGTCGCAACAGTCATCATCAACAGTGACCTCGGGCTAGAGTTTTGACACATGTTCTCCTGGTTGTGTCAGTGCTGCAATCTCCGACAGGCTTTCCACGCACACCAATTATCCAAGGACAGCGCCGGCCAACATTATCACCAGACGGAAATCCCCTCTTCCCCCGCCTGCCCCAATAACAAGTCGTCGATGGCCGAGGCTTATGTGCATATAGGGAGTTAATGCATAAGTCCGGACGTAGTATGACACAGCAAATGGATTAGTGAACGAGAAGGTTGGGCCAAGGGTGCCCACACCGAGAGCCGAGGTCAGATTCCCCGGCCCACCAGAACTCAGAAGCACCTCCAGGTTGCATGAGCCCTGCCTATTTGACGTCGTTGGACAAGGAAATTCCAAGATCTCTGCTCACTTTTGAATTCTGAGGTCCGAAAGTATAGAATGATGTTTACTGATCTTCGCAATGCCGAGCCCTCCTTACGTACTCTCCACGCTGACACTATTGGTCTCCGATGTAAACACATCAAACGGTGATTGTCTCTAGAAATAAAAGACAATGTTATCGCAAGGCCAAAGTAACTAATCAATCCAACTCGACCACTATTTTCAATCCAATAACAAGAATCCAGATCAAGCCATCATTAACCATGCCGAAGTGGGTATTCCAGGTCACGGAGGGCGCCCTCACCAGGGAGGACAAGCAATCGCTAGCGCAGGGCATGTCCAACATCTACACCACCTTTGGGCTGCCCCCATTCTACGCGCACGTACAATTCATCGAGTTTAGCCCCGACGACTTCTGGACCGGTGGTGAGCCAGCCGAGCCGTCTGCGACCGTCTCCATCTACCACGCCGCAGCCAACGTCCGAGACAAGCAGGAGGGCGAGATGTTCCTCAAGGCGTTCGATGATGTCGTCCGCCCGGTCCTGAGGACCAAGGGTATCAGGTGGGAGTCCAGCATCTATGAGACCCCTCGCGACTTTTGGAGGCTGCAGGGCATGGCGCCTCCGGACTTTGATACCGACATGCACAAGAGATGGGTCAAGGAGAATACTTTTACCGATGAGGATGAGGAGAAGCTTCTGCGCCAGCAGGGCTACTTTGTTAGTTAAGCCCAATGAGAATGATTTTTATAGGTGACGTGAACTGACCGGGCACTGGGATAGGACAAATCTCGCTGGCAGATGCCAACGCACTAAGTTAACAAGATGGGATGGGATGTAAGGTGTCACGGGTATCATGTAACACCAGAGAGCTTTGCTGGGCCGTCTTTTGCTGTATCATCATTTGGGACCTTCAATTTGGGATGTTTAGTGATGCTTACAACCTTAGGCAAACGCTAGGTACCTTACTTCTCCTTTCATAGTTAGCAAGCGTAGATAGCTTCACCAGAGCACAATACATCACTTGTATTTTCACGGGCCAGCTTCTCCCGCCGGTATTAGTCCTGAGCTAGGTTACATTGCGCATCAATCCAGTAAGCGTAGCTTCAATACTTGAGTGACGTCAAAATATGCCGATATATGATTGGATATCTTCAATTCCAATCGTAGGAAGCTTCGACGCTGATGTCGACAGCTCTTGATCTCTAGACATTGTGCTTTCCACAACCTGTTGGCAGGTTTATTCTATTCCAATTCAGAATACTTACGACTAGAAAGGATAATAATCGCAGATGATGGTGTCACGAAGCAGCAGGAACATGCCAGGCTTGTGGGATTACAGCTTATTGACCAATTCTGTTCGAGACGATTTTGAGATCTTGAACCCTCCAGGAATTCTTGACTGAAAAATGCCTTCGGGATCGTAATTTGCTGCCACCTCCCTGATGAACTCCACATTCTCAGCGCCATAACTGCCAAGAGGGTCCTGGGTATAATCGGCGTAGTTGAGATACTGCCAATCCACATGAGCCCCGACCGATTTGGCGTAGTCCTCCACATTCTTGACCCAGGCGACCATTTTTGCACGTCCAAACTCCTCCTGGTCTGCACCCTTAACAGCCAGGGTCGCGAGCCACAGCACCGCGTTATCAGTAAGCCTGTCGAGGCCGAGGACGTTCCCGCCACGTGCTGTCCCGTGCTTTGCGAATATTGTCGGGAGCGGTTGGAACATGCACTGGGTGATGAAATCACCGTCGGGAGACTGAGCGAGCATATCCTCGACGAGTTGGTTGTGCGTCGATACCGCGTGGTCGAGAACGCGCCGGTCATTTTTGAAAGAGAGGGTGAACCAAATATCACTGATTCGTGGACTGTCAGCATTCTGTGGGCGCAGACCTTTGTTGAGGGCGGGAGTTGCGGTAATAAATACGCAGGAACCTTTCACAGCCCTTGACTTACATATATCCCGCTGGCTGTTCCAGCTCGTGAGTAAGGTCCGAGATATTTGTCTCCCTCATGGTAGATGTAAGGTTCTCGGGGATAGCGAGATATTTGTCGAATGACCGTCCAGCCACAACCCCGTCAGTGTTTTCATACGCGGCAACGATAATAGTATCCTGGAGTGAAGGTTGGAATGTCCAGAAGATGATGCTGGAGCTAGCCTGGTCTTCCTCGATATTTTCCGTGAAGTCAACCATGGACTCGAGGAGCTCAGGCCCAGCCGTCTTGTTATAGGTCACGGCGCCACCCCAGAGCCTGGGCGACTCAAACGCTATCATGTTGAACTTCGTGACGATTCCGAAGTTCGACCCGCCACCCTTTAGCGCCTTGAACAAATCAGGATATGTATCGTTAGTGACATATATGATATCGCCCGTATATGTTACCATTTCAAAGCCCACAACGCTATCGCACACCATTCCTGTCTTCGCAGAATAGAAAGAATTACCACCGCCGAGGATCAGCCCAGCTACGCCCACGGTGCCAGCCCGACCACCAGGAACGGTGACACCGAGAGCGTCAAGGGTCTGATAGACTTGTAACCAGCGAGCACCTGGCTGTAGAGAGGCCGTACTGTTCTCTGGGTGATAGATTGTGGTGTTCATGTTTCCGAGGTCGATGGTGACGCCATCTTTGATATTGTTGGCACCGGCAAAGGTGGTGTGCCCGCCACTGCGCACGGCGATCCCGCATTCAGGGTCGGCGAGAAGTGCCGTCAGGGAGAGTGCAACTTCGTGTGTGTTGCTGGGCTGGACAATGCACCAGGGTGTCAATTGCGCGGCTACCGACCAGTACGAGTGCGTGCGCTCGTCATATGTGGGGGAGTCCGGGTAAGATACGGCAAGGCCTCGTTCGGAAAGAGCATGGCACTGCGTATATGTGAGTACAATTCCATGTCCCTTGAGCACAAAACTGAATTCTTACGCATCTAGTGGCCGGAGAGGGGCGAAACGGATGTTGATCTGAACTAGTGAAGTCCGTTAACGCTGAAGCAGCGATGAATCCAAAAGCTGCGTCAGGCCTCATGGTGCGGAAGAGATTGTGACGTCTTTGGATAATGAGATGAAATATGCGAGGCACTGCAACCCAAAATGTCGTTGTACGAGATGATCAGGTTGAAAATTTAAGAGGGGCACAGCAAAGCTAGGATACTGCGCCGTCCAGTAAGGATTATGGCCTCTGAGTGGACGACTCGGTTTCTATGCTCCTCACTCCTACTTCTGGACCCGACGACAGGCATATCTCGCTCGTTTTCGGTCAAGTGGTGTGGGCTTATGTTGCAGTCCGGCAACCAACCACCAATAGCGTGAGATGGAACTTTCGAGTTTTGCCGCTATTTTCCTGTTGGCTGCAGTAGGTCTGGAAGAAGACAGACAGGGGTTGAATGTGCCCTTTGTTCTTGGCTTATACAGCTCCACACTTGCGAAGTGTTCATGGGTTTGAGTGGAGACCTCGCTGAACGTCTAAAGACTCCATCCGGGATAGAGACCTGTGCCTCCCCGCCGTAGACATGTACGATCAACTAAACTCTATCAGCCGTCGTGTGCATTTTATGTGGCTAGCAAATCACTGGACTATAAATACCCCCCGAATTGCGCCATGCGGCCAAGTTGAAGACCACGTGGCTACATGGAGATCTCGACAAGGGGCTTTTGCACTTCGAGACTCGGGGAGACGCCTGGAGGGAGATGCGAAGTACTAAAGTTGCTGTATGAAATTGATTTGCATGCTTTCTAGCTTTGAGGCTCAGAAAATAAGTCCGTATTACAGGAACTTCTGATCGAATTCTGTTCAGCAGGGAAAATTGAACGAGCCTGGATGCCGAATTGAAGAATAATCTTTAAGACAGCTGGAACAAAACAAAATCTGATGTGATTCAATTTCAGTAGTGACTGTTACCCCAGCATAACAACGAGTTTCAGCGATTCGTACCTATCTATCTGCGCTCTTTTAAATTACGTGCCTGCAAAGAACCGTGACCAAGTTCCTATGCTCATTCGTCTAGAGACTCCCACAGCTCCTTTACGTACTCGCCCAAGCAACTCTCGCACTTGCCGCACTTCCCACATCCAGGAGGCACTCTTCTCCCTTTGTAAACGTCGAACACCCAATCCGCAGTCTCATCTCTCCGCTCCCACCATGGTCCAGATCTCAGATCATACTTATCCGGCGCAGTGGGAAAGTCATGCGAGTGCTTTGCCGGAGCGCGATTGGTCAGCGTATAAACATCAATCCCCGCCTCTTTAGCCACCTCAACAAGTCGCCTGAAGTAGACCTTTTCCGTCCTTGGTTCCTTAGGCCTACGTTCCCACCTCTTGTACTGGCGTTCAATATCTTCGAGATAGATAGCCTTCAAATTCTCCAGGAAAGACTCGTAAGCAGTGGAAAGCTTGTCAAACTCTTCCTCGTCTGCTGAGTCCCACCCCTCCTTCCAGCGCCACGACTCAATGACGTTGATCAACGCGTCTTCCAGCCAGTCGAGGAACTTGTCTCCGCATTTTGGCATGTAGCATTCGTCGGGTCTGCCCCAGAACACGATCCTTTGAGTGGTTGCTGGGAACGCTGTTTCGCGAAACCACTTGACGAAGTATTTGCGGTTTTCTTCTTCTGTCATCCCCCTGGCCTCCTCGTCGGGTAAACCAGATGTTGAGTAGAAGCAGTCCAGTTCCACATCCGAGATATCGATAGCCACCGTCTCCAGATTGCCCGAGTTGTTGAGCTCCTCGTTGCGATAACGTCCCCGGCCCAGATTCCGGCCCCCCCCTGATCCCGGCCCCCCGCTTTTTGGTGCATTCCCACCAAAAAATAGTATCTTTTTAAACCTCTATATTTAATTCTATATAAACCTTAAAAATAAGCCAATTTTAAAATAATATATATAAATAATAATATCTAAGGTATATATATTATAGAAAATTATATTCAATAGTATAGATTTTATAAGAATTTTTAAAAAAAGGATAAAGAAAATGTTAAGAATTATTAGTAAATACTATATATCTTTTAATACTTATATTTTAATTTATATATGTTTAAATACTATATTTAAAATTCTTTTTAAATACTATATATATTTATAAATATATAAATACCTTATATTAAACTTATATATATAAAGAAAATTATTTAATATTAATAAATAAAGTTTAACCTTTTTTATATATATAATTTTATTAAATAAATTAAAATCTTTAATTTATAAATTAAATAAAATATAAATAAATTTATAAATATTAATATTAATTATATTATATTATAAATAATATATATTTAAAAAGTTTATATTAATAATTAATTTCTTTAATAAAGTATTAATAAAAATAATAATGATTTTAAAATATTAAATTCTTATTTTAATATTATATTAAATTTAATTATTAAAGTTCTTTTTAAAATATTTTATTAATATTATCCTTATTTATCTATATAAAGTAAAGGAAAGTAGAAAAATAAGTGCTTTATAGTGTTTTTGTGAGGGGGTCGGGATCAGGGGGGGGCCGGAATCTGGGCCGGGGACGTTAGGTGGAACACCGATACCCATGGATCTCGTTATAGTCGTATGGACCGTAGAACATCAGAGTATGCAAGGAATTGGTCTGCGCTCCGCAGAGACCACTAACAAGCTGGTCGGCATCATCCATCCGGTCGCCGGAGTTGCCGGCACGCAGCGTAAAGGTCTCGAGGCCGCGCGGGGCGCGAGGAAGCGCGGAGCGGAACTCATGGGTCATATCGCCGCAGTCGTCGAGGAAGATATGCTTGACCGTGGAAGAATGCTTGGGAATTAGAGTACGGGACTCGAAATCCGTTTCGTCGTCCCAGCTTGTGCGCCGAAGGTCGTTGTAATAGATCGAGGTGAGGCGAGGCAGGCGCAGTAGAGTAGAGAAGATTTCCATAGACTTGTTCGTTGGATCCAAATGACCGTGATTGCTGTCTGTGTGCCGCGTCGTCATCCACGTGTCTGACTCGACGCCAACGGCAACGTTCTGGACGTTGCAAAGACCAGGAGGCCAGTGGCTGCCGTGCAGGATGCTGCCCTGGATCAGCCTTCTGAGCCAGCCAAGCGTGGACTTCTGCTTGTGCTCGTGCGTGATGAATTTGACGTCCCTTAGTCTTGGGCAATACGCGATAAGAAGCGCCTTGAGGATGCCGTCGAGACCGTCTTCGAATTGCTCGCGAGCCTCGGTCAATATTTCCTCGTCACCACCGACAAGCATTGCGACGAATTGATCATCGACATCTTCGAGGTACTCCTCCAGTTCATCGTCTTGCCACTTCCAGGAGGTGCTGTCAACATTCATTTCTTCTTCATTCAGAGGCTGGTCGAAACGAAGTGTTTTCCAGTCCAGCCAGCTGGTGCGATCATACCAGATCTCGATCGATCGAACATGCCAGGCGAGGATTGGGTCAGCGCGCCCAAAGACGCTGCGTAGCAATGTTGGGATGGTGACCGGGGAAATGTCTGATGCTACCCGGTACTTCTTGAAAGCCTCTTGGTGACGCTCTAGGACCCGGCTGGAGCAGTCGGCAAGTCTTTTGCATGTGCACGCAAAGTCGACTTGTGATTCATAGGGAATGTGGTCGATGATATGATCGATGATTTCAGTCGACAGGGCTGTAATAAAGCATCCGTCATGGCTCCTCATCGCTGAGCCCTGTGTTGAACCTTGCGGAACTGCTGCGGTAGTACCCTGGCTCCCGGTTGGTGAAGCCATGATAGATTTCGCTGCTGTTGTATCCATCTTGTTGCAAAAGAGGTTGTTGGCAGTTCGAATGGCAGCGCAATGTCGAGAATTTAGGGGTGCCCAGGGGACGGGATGGGCGCTAGTATCTCACCTGGTGCCTAAGTGGCTCAAGGCAGCCATCAGTACCTATGTAGCCAAGCGCGTCCATCGGGCGTGTCGCTTCTAAGCCAAGTCCGGTAACCCCCCCCCTACCCCTGTCCCGTTTTCCTTGCAAACGTACCTGCAATAACATTTGCAGATGGGCTCGGCTCGGGCAGCCGGGCAGATTTGTCCGTCTAAGCGGAGGGTTACGCAGAAACCCCAAAGACTTGTGTGAGGACTGCTCAAGAGCCCCGGGGATTAACTTGCTTGGTGGATGCGTTAGTGAGCCTATTCATTTCCCTGTTAATAGAACAAATACCTTATGTGCATTTTGGCAAATATTGCAGTTGGAATCCATGACTACCGATAGTTGGTGTAGAGCATCGTTTCTCTCAGAGTGGCATGTCCAATAGCCGACAAATGTGCAATCTAGAAGTAGAACTGTCAAGATGGCTCAGACCCACAAACTTGAGGCGAACTCAGTGGAATCTCTTGTATAAATCAGGTGCCGGGCTTGCATCGCGGGGTAGACTGAGTGACCAAAGATCTAAGCAACGCGAAAAGTAAAGCCTTCCTAAAGAAATCGTGTCAGCACAGAAATGGCCAACGATTAAGCTTACCTCTGTCTCCAGCATGTATTATCATGCCCTGTCCTCATCCC
Source organism: Diaporthe sp. P3_1W (assembly GCA_037177825.1). NCBI lineage: Eukaryota > Fungi > Ascomycota > Sordariomycetes > Diaporthales > Diaporthaceae > Diaporthe > Diaporthe sp. P3_1W. The sequence continues at coordinate 630,375 of JBAFXB010000001.1, forward strand.
GTCCACACTGTATCACTTTCAGCTACGGTCTGTCCCGAAGACCGCGTCATATCCTCAGCACACAGTGTTCCGGCACACAATCCCAGACCTAAGAACCAAGCTGTCGCCTGTTCTCGTCCCAAGAGGCAGGCCGTGGCTGAAACTTACGGGAATGTTATCATTAGAAATGCCCTGGTCTTGATATATCTAGTACAAGAACTTCATACCGATATGCTCGTGGGTAGACGCTTCGAACTGGACCATGCTAACCATCTTTCGCAGTTTGGTTTACATATGCTAATATTTGTGAAAAATGTAGGGCTGTGTAATCAACGGCTGCTATTTATTGTTAGGTCAGACAAGGAACACAATGACATAGATATCTGGCACTGTTTATCGTAGATTGTGAGGTCTGCTTTACCGTCAATGAACCCCAATCTGCAGAAGTTGCTTCAATCTCTGTCCATATTTATAGTTGTGATTTATGGTTGATCGCTAAGTGGATGGATTTGAGCATAGAATGGATATAACGGGGACGAATTAGGGACAAGCCCGTCATCAAATCTATGTGTTGACCGAGGTATATAGCTAGGTGCTTTCATAGAGAATCCAACTGTTGCCAACTCATTTGTACCCCTTTAACTGAACTCGAAACCAATCTAGCCATTTTGTCGATAGGTCCCCAAATACAGCTCATTCGCAGAATCCCTTGATCATGGGATCATTGTGTCTCTGGATAGTGACCAGTATCTCTGACATCAAAATCCACACTGTCTTTCCGTGAGATGAGACATGGAAAAGGATTCAAAATCGATTAAGTAGGAGTGAAGTTACGTTTAGCCACCGACATATACTCATTGTAACAGCCAACGTGGTTGTGCATTTCGCTGCTCATTCTAGATTTTCTGTGGTCACTGTCTCATGGTGTCAATTATTGTAATTGGATCTATGTACCCAAAACCTCTTTTATTCAGTGAACTGCTGTACGGAAGTGACTCAGGAGCCACGAACCAGCCTCTGGCCGCCGTGGTGGTCAACTTTGCATCATTTCAGGAGATCTGCTATTAAAGTATGTCTCCCTCCACTATGCTTGTTTGACACAATGATTTCTGCCAGCCGTGTTCCTCTCACCAGCACCATCAACAACAGATTTAACCCTATCATTTCGTGTCTCTAGTGCGGTATTGCTGCCCATTCCCAAAGCGGATCGCATTCTGTTGGTGGTATGTTTCGTGGCATTGGGGTTTTTCTTGATGAATACACTTAAAAAGTATTCCTTCCATTCCATGTTTGCATTGGAAATGACGACAGAACCCCCAACCCTAGGACCAATTTTGCGCCAGTTGCAGAGCTCCAGTACGTTCTCATAGATCTTGTTTCTTTCTGCCGTGTCTGCCCCCTTGCGTTGAAGCTTGTAGTGAAGTTCTAGCGCTTGTGACAATATGAGAGCCACTTGAAACAATTCCGGCTGCTGGAGATTTTCCTGCATTTCTTCGTCCGTGAATCTAGGCGCCATGAATAAAACGTTTAAGGTGAGCGGGGAAAGAACGGCTGTGTGGGAATAGTAAATAGAACAAACTTTGCAGAAAAAGAACCGCCCGGCGTGTGAAAAAGTGCGGTTTAACACAGGAACAAAATATGAGGGAGTCCAATATAGTTGCAAAACATAGGTTTGTGCAACAGAGCTTGTTATGTAATTTGAGATAACTGGTCTTCCAAGGTTGTTCTGAGAGGGTGGGCTGCTAGGCCATCTAGCAGCCAGGCCATCAAATGAGCCTACTCCTCAGTGCGGTGGTTTCAATTTGAGCTGGCATTTCCCAATGTTCAAATGGTTTCGTGGTGGCGAGACTACCTGCAGAGGCCGGCCATGGGACCCAAAGGAACTTTTGTGGTCACCACAGTACGCATAATGGATCTATCTTTCGCAGGTGTGGCCAGATTGTAGCCCACTTGCTGCTCGCAGGAAGAGGCCAAGCAACCAACCGCCGTTTCAAAAACACTACTGGAGGCTCAGAAGTTGGCTTTGGCCCTGTGGAACCAGCCCCCACGTTACTGGCCAATTTTCAGTTCTATCATTCCCGTTCTGACAATTGGCTCTCGAGTGAGTTCAACTCAGGCATGGATCGTGATTCCGAAACATATCAAGGCAGTCTCCATTACCAGCCCACAAATTCCAAGAAAAGAGGGTAGGTAATAATTGTTGTGGAGATGGAAATTGGATGATGGCTGACATGCGGTTAAAAGATGAAGTACATTCATAGTCATAGAACCATTTCCGCACGACAGAATCATCGCGAGAGAGGGGGAGCAAGGCATGGTAATGCAGGACTTTTGATTCAACGGAAAATAGTCTTGAGTATTTCACGATTAGAAGGAGGGTACCTTTCACCATGTCATCAACGTTCTACACATCAAGACCCCCCCCCCCCTAAAGACATGTGAATCATTTCTGCTGTTCCAGGGTCTTCAGTTTGGAAAGGCGATTTGGACAATGGTTCTCATATGGGGTATTGTCATATTATTGCTTTCAGTCAATAAATTGGTATGAATTCTATGTGGATATGACGCTCACCTCCAAGATTTACTTGGCGGTCTTGCACCTAGAACATGATTCCAAAGACCAGGGAAAGAAAACCCCCTTGAGTCTTGCCATATGCACCTGACTAGCTTTGCATCACAGAGACTACTTCATTCAATTCGATACGCCTAGTCTCGATTTTGGTGGTCTCGTTTTTAATCTGTACACATATGCTTCTTGAGCAGTATGCATTCAGTCCCTTCATACAGTGATAAACGCTTAAACACCCAGCGTTAAAAAGAAAACCTCAATTTTATGTAGTGAATGGATTGGGTGTAGTTGGAATGCTTGAGTTAGTCTCCAATATCGACACACTGTGAATTATGGTTCACTTTGACAGACCCGGTGTCGCCTTCTTGTTGCTTCATCCCAAATGAAAATCATGTCACTTCCCATAAGTGTTTCCACCCTCTTCGGAGCGTTCACGGGAGTACATCCTGGTCTGGAGCAAGATTTCCGAGATGCCAAAGTCGTGGCCTGGGAGATGATGGAGTTTCAGACTGCATGGACGTGGTGATGAATTCAGTATCAGCGCTTGAAAATATTCATGGTGTCATATTCGTCTCTTTTGGCGAAAGAAATACACTAGCTCAGCTTCAACTATCAGCCATCTTCCTCAATCAACTGAGAATCACTTCAGAATCTGAGACTGGTTAAAGCAAACAAGTATGAAGTGATAGACCTTAAGCAGATGGACAGGATGCCAGTCTCTACCAGCTACATGATTCTCTGTTGTATGTAACCAGCTGGCACTAGCATCTAGCTTTCACCTGAGGTCATCTTCGTATGATGGATCCAACTTTGGTACTTGAACTCAGATCTCAGCTTATAACCTTGTTTCAATTCCGGTGAACGCCATAAAAAGAAATATTTGGCCACTATTAGCTGCGATCCATCAGCTATAAGATCGGGTGTTCTACCCGCTTCCAGATCCTCCGTTTCCGGTCGCGCGATTTCCGCCATTTGTCCCCCTGTCACTAGTGCTAGTAGACTTCGGACTCCTTCTTTGACTTGGGGGAGCTTGGCGACTTTCATTTAGCTGAAGAGCTCGTATCAAGGTGGCGCGTTTTGATTTGTCCTCGGGCTTTTTGTTTTTTCTGTCAAATTCCTCAAGGAAAGCTTTCTTCCAGACCATCTTCGCGCGTGCTATGTGCTCAGATTGACTGAAGAAATGATCGTAATCCATATCGGTGCACATGTCCAGTATGGCGCCATAGCTTTCTTGCATTTGTATCCATTTGAAGTGCAGCTCCAGTAATGCTGCCACCTCGGCAGCCTGCTGTGAACGTGACTCGGCCATTTGGAACTGGGTAGCGTGGATCTTGCCGTGAAGACAACGTGGGGACAAGATGACAATTTTGTGTGTGAATAGAAAGCAGCGAACAAGCTTCGCAGAAGCAATTAGTCGGAAATATGAATCAAGAGGCAGTATTGAAGACAAGCTGACGAAGATGCGGGATGCGACACGGTCTACACTCCTCGCGCTGAGACGACTTCCAACTGCAGCTCTGTGCTTTGTATGTTATATTTGCTCTCTTCTAGTTTGACACGTGCAGGGGTCTTGACTGCTATGAGGGTGGTTGTCGTGCCAGGCAATGGGATGCTCCCAGTCCAAAAACATGGCCCTAGGATCGGTCATAGAGGTCCGACCAGCGGTCTGGTAGGAGCGCCGGCCACACAATACGCGTGCACGACTAATTTTAGCGCTTATGATCGGGCTGCAGTCCGGTCCCAGGAAGAGGCCAGGCAACCGACTGTTGTTTCAGGGCCTACCTGCAGGCCCAATCTGCAGGCCCCGGAGCCGGTCTGCAGACCCAAAACAACCCCACAATGCCCAGTGGAGTCCACCGGCGCCACCACACCCACAGCCCCCAAAGTGGTCGCCGTTCGAAGGCCGGCCGAGTTGAGCCAATCGTTGGTTCTGAGTAATTTCAATGCACAGAGTCTTAATGGCCTCGGTGTGTCTGATCCTGACAATCGTGTTCTATCAGCAAGCTAGACTTGTTTAGAACGATTCTCGAGTGTTATATAGGTCAAATCATAAGATCGCTTGCAGAATTCCAGTGCTTGGCTCGGAACAGCATCTTATAGGTATAGCCCTGCGCAGTGAATGCCTACTCTCGAATTGCAAGGTGATGGCAAGGACTAGGTAGCATTCGGAATCTCAATTATGAAATTGAACAGAGCCCCCCCCCCCGCCAGGGTAGGGCTGGTAAACTCCACAGTGAACCATTCTCGCAAGAAATCCAATGATGGGAATGTCATGCAAGATGCTGCGAAGCTGAACACATGGAAGGACTCATAGCGTAACCCAGCCAGTTGAAGGGTAGAATCACGAAATATGTTGACAACCAGTGGCAGGAATATTGAATTTGCGATTTAGACTTACACGTCTTATCCGTTTGCGAAATGCTGGCTGATCGGTTGTGTGGTTGACGTCTAATATGAGCTGTGCATATTGTACACATGCGCATCCACACATTTCCTACCACATTTGTCAACGCCACATTTACTGGAGTCGGACATCCTGAAGATCGATGGCACGGGTTCAAGATGCAACGTGCATATTCTGGCGAGGATGGAGACTGGAAGAGAGACTGCCCAAAGTAGAATCCTACAGAAACTGTCTGAATTTGTTTAACGCTACACGACGATGATCTACAGCAGGCCACTTGCGTCATGTGGCTCATGTGTGAGCCCAACTTGGTGAGTCATCAACTTCGTACAAAGGCCGATTACACATCGGATCTTTGTATCATCGTCCGTGTTGATAGACTCAAGCTTCGTTGTTACCGGCTGGAACGTGTCCCATACTTGAATGAAGCGCGCTTTGTTGATCCATCCGATGTGTCCGAACGCTGCTTTCATATCTGCGTACTCCGAAATCTTTTGAACTTGAGATTCCGAGAAATTCAGACCATATGTGTCCCTGTAGCCCATTGTCTGGGTCTGTCTCTTGACCGCCAATGCACTGATTTTGAAACAGTATATGATAGTGGCGGCCATCCCAGCCGCCAACGCTGTTGCGACGCTGGATCCCGTGGCTACACTCGTGGCATTCACGTTCACCTTCACACCAGGGAAGGAAAAGTCCACGTCAGTGCCCGCAAAGCTGAAAGCCTTACCGTTGTCATGCGCAGCACCGATCCGGAATATTTTATCACGCTGCGCAGCTGACGGATAGTCGTTGCTGAGGAATTGGCCTCCGTCTCCCGAGGTGCAGAACATGAGCTTGTTGCGTCTACAAGCCTCGCGTATGGCGGCCTCGAAACGCGCTTTCGCTGGGTCGGGCGTTTTGGGAACCGGGATTGTCCAGGACATTGAAATTATGGCAACATCCTTCTCCAGAGCTGCATATATTGCCTTGAAAGATGGGACGATCCCGTTAGTGGAATTAGGCTCATGAGCGAAGAAAGACATGCTCTATTACTGGAAAGGGGGAATGGCGGTCTTTTCGGCCAACTTACCGATGCAGCCGAGTCCAGGTCAATCTGACTTTTTCCTTCAGTCGAAGGATGCGTCTTCAAGCGGACTGTAACATTGACGTTAGCCTGTGAATAAGCTGTGAAACGCCACCGAGAAGACTGACTGGGGTAGATCTTAGCCATTGGGCACACCCTGAGGATACATCTGGCCATTTCAGTGCCATGTTCCCGTTCTGAAGTGTAGGACTGCCCAACACGGCCATCTTGGTAGTCGAATGTCTTGCCCTCGAGGACACGACCAACGAAATTCTGATCCAGAAGTGAAACGCCGTCATCTATGAGGGCTACGATCACTTCGTTCTCGAGCCCACTGACCGTTGCCGGCCTATAAATACCTTCCTCGTCGTGGCCCAGATTAGCCACGCCTACGCTACTCAAGAAGCTTGCCCGCGTCGATGTCCACAACGGATTGATGTTTTTGGCGAATTCATCCATGCACTTGAGCCACTCGTGCGTGTTGATGACTCTTTCAGGGACGATTTGGGATGTCCGACCTTGTGTTGACTCCGACTGGAGGGAGCCCCCGGTTGATTTCTTCTTGATGGCTGAAGTCACACCGTGCAGATGGACGGAAATCTTGCGACAGTCTGGAATCAGGGACGATTCTTCAATTCCCTGCTCGGAAGTGACAGCTGCAGCGCTGTACTTGTTGAGGCGTTTCTCGAATTCCTTCTTCTTCCCCTCGATCCATTCAGGAGAGTCGTATAACTGGAACAGTCAGCGCCTGGCCGAAAGAGGAAGCATCTAGACCTGACATGAATTCGAAGGAATCATAGTTCTAATTGCGTCCTGGGAATGAAACTCTCGACTTACAACTGTGCCTTCTGGCACAATGATATTGATAGTACGGAGATGCTGAAGCGACGGTAGCCCTTCGGGCTCACTCCATGCTCGCAACACCGCACTATTTCCGCTCCATCTCAAGTCCAATTTTCTCAATTGGTTTTTAGAACCCTGGTCAAGTCCAGGTTCCTCAAAAGTACCATACTCTGCCTGGGTGCTGATACCACAAATGAGTTGAGGATCCACTATCGGCCTAATTGTCAGTGATCAACAAGAAGTCATTTCAGGAGACAATACCTACGGTCAACCTTCCTCCAGTCCAAATGTTCCACCGTTATCTTGTTCAGGGAGTTCTTGATGGCTTCATCTGAATGAACCAATGGCCCCCCTTCCTCGACAACTACCTTGAGGATATAGCGGACTCCCTTCTTGTAGAGAAAATTGAAGAAGAACTCCATGTCCTGTCGGCCAAGACCACATCTTGCGAGCTGGCTCTTGGTACGTGGCGTCGTGGGGTGAATAACTGTCACATTTGAAAAGTGGACAAAGTTCAGGACTTCATCGAACGTGGCACCGACGAACGCTTTCTCGAAAAGATCCGTCTTAATCTTGTCTGGGAGCCTCTGGTAGTCGAAGAAGGTTTGGATGTCTGTCATCTCGAATCAATACAATCATGCATGGGCCACAGCCGTGGCAGTCGTTTCTTACCATTTGGGTTCGTGTTGTACAGCCACAACGTTGCTCTTTCAATACTTCTCGTCCTCATGTAATGCAACTTGAGCATCCAAAGTACAGCCTTTGAATTGCGCCCTGCCACCTCATGGTCGATGGGCTTCCGAGGCTTCTTGCTCGCCGTCACTAATTCCTTTCCTATCCTGTGTAGTCTCTCGCCCACAATTTCACCATGGCTTGTTGGAACTCGTCTCAACATCTTGGGAGTGTTGGCCACCACGTCGCTGTTTGGGTTCGCCATGTCCGTAGAAGGGAAAGTCGTTTGGTCGCGGAGAGATTCCTGAGTGTCAGCGGCACCCAGACCTTGTCCATCTCTGCTCAGTTTCCCAGCCGCCAACCGCCTTTCCGGCTCTTCTTCTCGAGAATTAGCTTCACGCCATCTCAATAATCTTCTTGTCCTCTCACGTTGTGTCAAATTGTCGTCTCCGTCCTTTCTGTTGTCTCGTTCTCGATCTCTGTATCTTTCAGACCCATCTTGCAACTTCCTGGGATCACGAGTCGCAGAAGAATTTGCCTGATCCCGGCGAATCGCCAATCGATTCCCAGGTTTAGAAGCAGGGTTAGGCTCATGTTTGCTCTGCGATGCCAAATGACGCCCTCTGGCCACATCGTCTCTATTTCCACGAGCATGAGAACCGAGGTCTTCGATAGCCGCCGACCGGCCGTCCTTCTTCTTGTTATCAGCGTTGCCCTTTTTCAAGTCACGGTCTTCGTTGTATACTCGTGTCGATGAGACATGCTCTTGGTAAACGGACGTCTTCGTCTCCTTGTCCATGTCGAGAAAACTTTTAGGTGGCTGACCTGGCGACAGTCGTTTTTGAGAATCCACTATTTCACTGTCTCTGTTGATGAATGCACGGATGACCTCGACATTGCAACGCCTGTACTGGACCGCGTAATGCATCGGACGCCTACCCGTCGCATCCACAGCTTCGAGTGCAGTGATACTGGCGTCTTGTAGCATTCGCAAGAGTGTGGTGGGCTTCATTCCCATCTCGAAAGCCAAATGCAGACAGTTCTTGCGTTTTTCATTGCTGCGGGAATCTTCGACCGCCCTGGCTAGACACTTCCTGGAGCTGTCGTCTTGTGGGCAACTCACGACCATGTAATCAACCAGAAACCTCCTCTTCTTTGTGATCGCCAAGTAGAGCGGGTTCTGCTTGTCTTTGTTGGAGATGTAGAGTAGGCGTGGAAGTTGCTTAACCAGCCTTTGTACCAGTGTTTTGACCGTGACAGCCTCGATTTTCACCTCGTCATCGAATTGGACCAGCTCGTAGATGGCATGGAGCATGGTTGGCGTATTTTCAATCCCATCCACGGTAAGATCTGGAAATGTATCAAAGAATTGATCCACATCTTCCTCTGTGAGCTTAGCCCTCTGGGATGCTCCTTGGTCAAGCTTTCGGTCCCGGTTGACGACAGCATCTTTGATCCACTTTTTCGCCTGAATCAGCCTATCCTTGTGGCTACGGTCTTCCTCCTCCTCTTCGTCTTCACTTCTTTCAGTCTCATATCGCTCATCGTAGTCGGACATATTTGTGATAGATTTCGGGGAGCTGCACTTGTAGCGGTGGGACCTCGTGGTGCGCGTTGGGTTGGTGGAAATTGACGACCCAGATTCATTAACTTGCAATCGGAATGCTGGTAGGCTTTGGGACATGCTCTTGGATGAAGAGTTCCAAGATTCTCTCTCGAAATCGATGAATCTCTTGCGCACCACCTTCTGCGGCAACTCGGGATGCGAGGTTGCCGCCGACAAACCAACCGGCCCGCCAGTGACCAAACCAACAGCCAACAACATGCAGAAAAATTTGCAATTGCAGGTAAGGGTGTGACATCGCTTATCTTTAGTCCACTATTGTCGTACCTCGGATGCTACGTCCGAGCTCTGCGGTCATTCTTTGCCAATCATCGTCTGCGGTTGATGGATTTGCAGACCTGTTGGTTGTGTGTCGTCGGCCTGCATGAAATGAGAGCGGGCCTATACAGTGTATTGTGACGGATTGACTACTGTGCACGCCCTTCCTTCATTGGGAGACAACGAGAAAACTCGTTGCCCAGTAGTTGTCATTTCGGCCCGAGGACCTCAATTCCGACTTTCTCAAATTCTCTCCTCTTACGGGCAACAACTACGAGGGCGTTCAACCTGTCACACTCAGGCACGGACGAAGCCATCAATTAGTCCAGCTTAATACAGCAACTCTTCTCACCAGCCTTTCATCTATGCGAGCCATGTCCGACGGTAACAATGGAGGCTCACTCCTTGAAGAAGTCGAGCTTGACGAGGAAATCGACGTCTTCGACATCGCCATGTTCGAGTCTGGCAGCGAGGGCAGCGGCTTCCACACCAAGAACAATCCCAAGGACCCTTACCAACGCCAAGAGGTTGTTCAGCGAACAGGCGCCATCGATATCCGGTGCTCTGTTCTCGATGTTGTCCACGGTGTGATGGATCCAGACAGCGACTATTGGGCAACTTTGATGGTCCTGCAATTCCGATTCGACCCTCAGAAGCGAATGCGACGTATCACTGAAGCATCTCTTGAGCTGCTTTTTGATGTCACGGACCCATCGAATGAACCTCCGGAGGTTGAGGCCATCTCCTTTGATGGAAGCTACAGCCTTCTGCCTAGCAAGCAGAACGAATCTAGCCGCACGGCCAACTGGGAGAGAACTGTTACCAGGGAGACATCAGACAGGACGTCTGTGAGCGGGGGAAGATTTGTTGTTGGCAATATCCCACCAAACCGCATCGCCAAGTGGACGCTTCTAGAAAATAGGACTGTCAAGTCCGGTATCCCATCCTCTCTCGAGGTCGCTGTGCGCATTCAGCGGCGGGATGAGGCTATCTTCACATGCATGCCCACGATCAGGTGCAAGGCAGACAAGTGGACATCCATCGAGAGCTTTTTTGGCAAAGTCCCTGAAGACGACCCCGTACTACTGAATCCAGATAGGAAGCCAACTAACAGGCTTATGGTGTACGACACGGACAACATAGGGGCCATTGACCTGCAAGCTCTGAGTATAGGAATGAGACGCACGAGGGTTGTCCACGCCATGGGTGCATCGCACAGATTTAGAGGCGCACGGTAGTTATACTAGCCTTAACGACAGCGTCACCAGGCTGGCGGCGATCTTCTCTGTACATATCACAAATTTATGACTACAGCAGCTCTCACTCAGTGGTACTCGATTCAAAATGCACTCTGGGTGTGAAGGCCAAGCTAGAGCCTGCATGTGTCTTGTGTTCAAGCCCCATACAGTGCGTACAAGTATAACTACTTGGCTCATCGTCCGTCCTCTGTTGTACATAAAATGACTCACCCCTCTTGAGCTGAGCTTCTCACTGCTCCGCAATTGAACCATTCCAAGGGGCCCTGGTTACCCGCGCGCGTAGGTCGAGTACGTATTTGTGGTTCTTTTTGCCCCCACCACCTGAATGATCACGCTCGTTGTCTATCTGAATTTTGGGGAATCAGCGCGTTAGATCCCTTTCAGAGGCAATTAATCGGAGCACAGGGTCGAAGACGAGCGAACGCAGGACACATACCAAGATTGCGCCGATTGGTATCTCAGTGGACATCGCGTCTGGAGTAATCGAACATGTCTTTTTCTCCGAGTCCAGGTTGCACGCAATCGCGACATGATCAGGAACCAGGTCTTCATGAACGCAGTCCCTCTGTAGAGGAGATGACTGACTCCGAGGAAGAAGACAAGGAAGACTATTCCGATGGCGCTGAAAATCCACGTGACGAGACAACCGACGGAAAAGAATGCAACGAGTTGGAAACCGTGGTGGACGAAGACGACAACCACAGCGTCTCCAGTTATGAACTACAACCAGCCGCCGAAGAATTCCCTCGCCCGCCACCGGAGCCTGTGTTACCTCCGTTGGGATTATCAAGAATAGATAGGGGCTATACTTGGAGCTATAACGACTACGAGTAAGAAAATGGGCTTCTACTTGAGATATGTAGCCTGTCTGTTACTAATTGGTTGACAACGCAGCGTGGTCACTGTACACGGCCTTCGAGATGATTATCAGACGGCATGGACATCTTTGCAAGATGGCTCGGACTGGATTGACTCCGATCGATTCCCCTTTGTCCGGATTAGACATTTGAATTATGTATACGATATCAGCGATTCTGCACGTGTCTACGGCCCGAACGGAGTCGTCATTGAAGCCAACGCTTTGCTGGACAGTCTCGCACAGAAATGGGCCGAGCTTTTCAATGTATGTACGTCTCTTCTTACCTCATTTGCTTTCATGTGGACAATAAAGCTAAATCGCGTAGACCGAACGTGACCGTCCCATCATTTGGGTCTGTCATGACTTGGGGGGAAGCATCGTTAAACAGGTGAGGTTTCCACCAATTTGCTTGTTCTTGCAAATAACTGATATGGTGGTGTCCATCAAAAGGCTCTCATCAACGCCATTTTCAACCAGCCAAAGCATGACCCGCAAGACGACACCGAAGATTCATTGGCTCTCCGCAAAACGTACAGAAGGCTGCCACTACTCACGTCCACAATCGTAAGACTTTTCCCTCTTATCCTCCAGCCGAATCGGCCATTGATGAGTCTATGGGTCTGAAACTGACACATGCAAGATATTCCTCGGTTGTCCGCAGGGCAACGAGCCGAAGGAGTTTCTAGAAGATCAACTGTTCGGCTTAATAAATCTCCCAGGTCCTCCCGTGAGAACGAGGATCATGCAGAAAATTAGCTCTCTAGCTAGCCAGATCGAAAGGATCAATCTCGAGTTCCTTGAGACGAACATATTGGATCGCGCCCTTGTCGTGAATATCACGTCGGCGCCCAAGGATCAAAAGATCAATGCGGATTGCGAGCCTCAAAGGGGGCACCAGTCGACCGAAGCCCAGAAGACGGGTAATGAGCAGACCCCTGGCACATCACAAAGCTCGCGTCATCTGTTTCCAATACATACGAGATGCATGGCTCACAACTCGGGGATCTTCTACACAGCATGGTGGGACACAACAGACCATCTTGGACTCGTGATGGACCATGACTCGTCGGGATCGGATTGGGGCTCTTACCTCTCTGATCTTTTTGACAAGAATCTTGGCTGGAGTAAGCTTTGATGTCTCAATTGTTTGAATCTGTACTGGGAACTGGAAAAGCTGACATGAGTACTGAACCTAGACACTAGAAACAATTACGCGTTCTTAGCATATCAGAACTCGCTGCTCTCTCTGTCGGCACCAACGCGATTGAATCCATTCCGAATTCAGAACGGTAGATCCAGCAAACCAGCTGTGGTAGACTGGGTCATAGAGCACGATGTCTTCAACAGATTACTTCACAAAAGTACCGGGAGGACGGCTGTGTACGTCCATGGTGGGAGCCGTGAAGCTATCGACATGAAACTCCTATCACATCAGCTGTCCATTGGGTATGATATCATCAGGGAAAGTCAATTCCCTAGGTTACCAGATTACGGCTGCTTCTACTACGAGTTCGACAGGTACGACAGCAGGCTGTGCTCCATCAAAGCCATGATCATATCCTTTGTGTCTACTTACGCAGGTCGCTTCTGGGCTGATCACCATGATGTGACTGAATGGTTCGCTCAATACATGACAAGAAACAATTGCTGGTCGTTGAAGGATCTGCTCAACGTGTTTTTGCGTGTGCAGCAAACGGGTGTAATGAAGACCATACCCATAATACTTGGTCAGTTTGACCAGTGCGATGAGAAGGAACGATCGGTCTTCCTCCAGGCCATGATCAAGCTACAGGACCGCACAGAAAGCGAATTTCACCTCATCATAACCACGACCAGGCCCGAAGCCTCTATATTTGAAATTTTGCCACCAGGCAGTACCATTAGCCTGGACGACTGTCAACTGCCGCTGGACGAGTTCTTGTACGTTTCAACTGCCACGATGAGTCTGGGAATCGTCATCTCGAATTTCAGAACATGATGCTAACAGCATCAGAACGTATCCAAATCAATCAGGTGCAGCCGAGGGCAGGTTGGAGACCTTACTAGACAGACGGTCCGAATTCGCATGTCTTGGCCTCGATCTCCACCAAGCATTTGAAAAGTTCAGGGACGTAACCAGCCTGCAAGATACAGTTTTGGAGTGGCTTGCGAATTACAAACGTGGATGCTCCCCCGACGAAGCCGCCGACGTCATCCGGGAAGTATCAGCCAATCCACACAAGAGACTCTTGCAAGGCCTCATGGAGAAGCTCTCAGTGGAAACGCAACACGTTATGACGCATGTCTATAACTGGATCAAATATGCCGCAGAACCCTTGACGCTGGAAATTCTCGCCGAAGCCATCCGATATTCATTGCCACAGGAGATGGCACAGCTGCAGTTCATTCAGAATCACGAGGAGTTCGGCAGATTCGTGGAAGGAAGCATGGGAGGGATCATCATGCGGGTTGGACGCGACATCAGATTTTCAGATGACAGCTTCTACGAGATATCAGGGACCAGCGAATTATATGACGAGCACGAGAAAACCTACAGTCCACACGCAGGCATGGCTGCTGCGTGCTTGCGCTACCTTCTTGGCGGAGAAGGACAGAAGATGCTCGCTTCTCTGTCCGTGGAAAGCCAGGGTATGGATGATCCGAGCTGGTCGCCTATAATGCATCCCCGGCACAGTCTGGTTTCTTACGCGCTGCGATTCTGGACATTTCACTATCAAGCAGCAGGCGACTACCGGCCAATAGATCTTGCTACAGATCTCTTTCAAGATACACGCAAGAGAGGAGCTTGGGCAGAAGCGTTTTATGTCGTCTCCAATCCATTCACACGGTCACACAAGGGGTACATCTCTCCCCTGCCGTACATGGCCATGTTCGGGCTTGACGACCTTGTCCTCAAACAGATTGAGGGCGAGGCAAGGCAAAATGGTTCGAACCAGGACCACTGGCTTGCAATCGCAGAAGCGGCTCGAAACGGACACGAAAAAACCGTGGCTCTACTCCTTGAACACACCCACACGGACGTCGCTGGGCTAGGAGAGGCTCTCCGTTGGGCAGCCAGCTATGGCGAAGGAGGAGCACTGGATTGTCTGATCTCAAAAGCGCAAGAGCTCGATAAGTTCCAATGGCCGCCGTTTATCCTTGAACGTGCTGTAGTGGCAGGACTTGAGGATCTTGTATCAGCTCTGATAGAATCTGGTTACGATTTGGACGAGGACAGCGGCACTGGCGACGCTGTCCATACTGCGATTAAATACGGCCAGGACCGTGTGTTGAAGATGTTGCTTGACAGCGGACGCGTGGACCTCGGACTCCAAAACGGCCGTGCAGAATCGACCTGGGTTCTAGCAGTCCAGGCTGGCAACACGGCATCGATACAACATATGTTAGATGCAGGTGCCGGTCTCGAAGACTCCGACGTGGCGAAAGATGTGCTCTTATGGGCCGTCCGGTGGGGGAGTCATGCAGCTCTGAGAATGCTTATCGACGCACAAGTTTTTTCCAAAGCTCACATCAGGAGCCAAGCCACTACAAGCGGAGAAGATTACGCCTTTCCTCTCGAGATCGCTGTCGCGTATGGCTTGAGGACTTGCACTCACATCCTTCTGGACAATCACGCGGACCCCAACGCTGTCTCCATATATGGTGGCGCTCTTTGGCAAGCCGTGGTTCGAACTAAAGATGATACCATGCTCCTCATGCTCCTGGATAAGGGAGCGGACCTTAATTGGGTCCATTACTTAGCAGACGGCCCGTTGTTGATGCAAGCCATTTCAACCGGTAGGCAGTCCTTGGTTGAAATACTGCTCGACCATGGTGCCGATCTCAACGTTGCAGACCCGACTCGCACTGAATATGACACGCCTCTGTCATGGGCTATCAAGTGTGGCTATTCCGACATTGCAAATTTGCTGTTGGAGCGAGGCGCGGACCCCAATCTGATATCTGAAGAAGAGGGTTCTTGGTCACCGCTGTTCAATGCTTCCTATTTGGGCTCGGACACCACCCTCATCAAGAGCCTGATCAAACGGGGAGCAAACAGTAAATGGACCAGGAGTGACGGATGGTCCGTCTTGCATGCGGCCTACGATTCGCCCAAAACGTTATCTGTACTGCTCCGAAACGGCGTGGACATCAACGCTACCGACAACAGAAACTGGACTACACTCATGTTGGCCGTGGAAAACAAAAAGATCGACTCTATCAAAGTTCTTCTGTGGCACACAAAGCAACACGCAGACGTAGAAGTCATCTCGACAGACGACGTCACACAAACCGCACTTCACCTTGCCTCCCGAGTTGGCTATTCAGAAGCAGCGAGACTGCTCCTCAGAGCTGATGCGGACGTCAACTGCCAAAGGAATGATGGCAACTTCCCAATCGGCCTAGTCCTTGAATCCATTGACTGGTCCCAGTGGGATGCCAAATGCGAGGACATGGTCACACTCATGCTAGAACGGGGACTATTCTCTTTAGAACATGTAACCGGAGAGAAGCCACCTGACCTACGCTTGTCGGATAATGAGGGCAACACAGTTCTGCACAAAATCAAAATGGACACGCCAGTATCTGTTGCCGTGAGCCTGGTAGACAAACACGCACCGGTCAACGCAGTCAATGATCTTGGCTACACCCCCCTCGTATTGGCGTTGAAGCTCCAGAACTACGACGTGGCTCGATACCTGACAACGTTGAAGGGCGTACGATCTGATTTCTACCACCCAGAATTCGGAAGCATCTTGCACCTGGCTGCCAAAACGTGCACTCTGAGAATGGTGAAACAGCTTGTCAGGACGGGTGCTGAGCCTAGCATCGTGGACCCCTTGTACGGCGCATCGGTGCTGTACTCCGCTATTGAAAACAGTACGGATCATGAAAGAAAAAAAATAATCGAATACCTCGTGGAGGAAGTCGGCGTCGACGTCAACGCTCGCGGCGGAGAATGGGTTTGTCCTCTAATGCTGGTGGTGGGGAACGGCGGCTACAAGTCCTCTGATGAATGGCCCTATGATACCTCTCTGCTGAAGTATCTTCTCCGTCACGGAGCTCGTACAGACATTGCGGACAGCCTCGGACGCACAGTTACCCACTGGGGAGTGATGAACCTGGATTCGCATGTAGCCAGTAGTTTGTTCGACTCTGAGGCTGGCCTTACAACTGTTGACAACTACGGCCGCACGCCGCTACACTTTGCCGCCTCTTCAGATGACCTAGATATGCTGGAGGTTGTCCTGGGGCATCTCACTCGTGCTGCTGATTCCTTCGACATCAACGTGCGGGACGTGGATGGTTGGACGCCACTGATGTGGGCGTGCAAGAGTTGGAACCCTGACCGGGCCTTGTTGCTAATCGACAAGTATAAAGCGGACATTTCCGTACGCAGCACGGATGGGGAGTGGTCGCCGATGAAGTTAGCTCGTTTTTACAACTGGGATGACGATGTGGTCGAACGCTTGGTACCCGAAATTGGCGCTCAGGGCCGTGAAGAAGACCGCATAACACAAGACCGTCAGACTATGCCCGGGAAGTGGACTTGGCCGTCATGCAGCGGTTGCTCCAAGGTATGCGATGCGAAGCCGGTTACAAATCTCTCTACTTTCAGTAACATACTGCTAACATAGAACCCAGCTGCATGAACAGAGTGGTCGCGGTCCAACTTGGAGATGCTCCATGTCTTCATGCTGGTTCTTCTTGTGTTTCAAATGTATTCGACACAGCGAGAGTATGCATGATCCAGAGCACACTTTTGTTGACTTGGATGAATATGAGAAGAAAGAGAGATCATCTGTGTCTTCCGACCACTCTGAGGAAAGAATCGAGAGCGGGGAAGGGAGTGAGAATGAAGAGCAAGACGAAGATGACATCGAAAGCGAAGAGGAGGAAGATGATGACAGTGAGTAGACGGGTAGTCAAAAATTATGAGAATCGGCGCTGGCAACCAATTCACTTGTCATTATGGTTCCTCCTCCATTCCCGACTTTGGCCGCCAAACATAGTGAGGACTTCGATGTGTGTTGAAATCCTCAGACTCCCGCTGGGCCAGGACGATCCGCGTGTCAGTTGCTTGCAACCCTCCTTGACAAGTGCTATCGCACAAGTTAGGAAATCGTTGTTGGGCTGGCAGTTTGGCGTCCGCTCAAGCGAATATGCCGCCACATGTTCTGGCTGTCTCCTATAGTCTTCCCTGTCTTTTACAAAAAGTTTGCTGTACCATGAGACAGGCTCGACGCTTCCTTATAATCACACATGCTTGTGTTGTAGCACTTGACGTCCATTGGCACTGGCAGAATTGTCCTGCCGCAGGCGATATGCCCTATTGGTTTGCTAAACTCGAGCTCTAACACCATTGAACCAGGCTGAACCACATCGACGCAAATCATGCGGTGAAAATTATTAAATTCTTGCCTTCTATCATATGCTAGAACAAGGGTATCACTGGCACCACCATTGTATTTCGTGCGGTGCCTGACGCAACTCCACCAGTCTCTCGTTGCTTAGTCGCTCTTCTTGCCATCACCACCACTTCCACTGCTACCTCCACTGCCACCGCGGACCATGTCACTCTTGACCTTCTCCTCCTCGGCATCCGACTCCTCCTCATCGCCCTCGTCCTCATCCCGCGCCGTGCCGCGCTTCTCCCTCTCCTTCTCGAGGACCTTCTTGACGCGCTTCGAGTACGACAGGTCCTTCATCTCGTCCCAGTCGACGTCGTACTCGGCGGCGATGGTCTTGATCTCCCTGCGCAGGCCGTTGGCCTCGTTGACGAGCTGCTCCCAGTGGTGCATGTCGAAGCCGCGGGTCTCGTAGAGGGCGTTCTGGCGCTTGCTGACGGTGACGTTCATGGCGGCCTTGTAGGACAGGTCGCGGCTGATGTACATGAACCACAGGTAGCCGCCCATGATGGTGGACAGGCCGACGAGGTACGTCACCGGCTCGACCAGGTCCCATCCCCACTCGGTCTGGAAGGTGACGTAGTACACGACGCCCCACCAGCCCGCGAGGGCCGCGAACCCGCCCTGGGCGAGGCGGTGCGCGGAGCGGTGGGCGACCTCGTCGCACTCGCGCTTGATGCCCGCCAGCTCCTCGATCTGGCGCGACATGCGCCGCAGCCGCATGCGCATGTAGTACGTCCGGTCGTTGAAGCTGGGCACCGAGACGCGCATCTCGAGGTTGTAGCCCTCGACCTCGATGGCGAACTCGCGGCCCCTAGCCGCGTCGCGGATGAAGTCGCCCATCTCGGTGCTGCTGCTCCACCGCACCCACGCCTTGTCCTTGTCGGCGTGCGTGTCCTCGGCCTCGTGGCCCAGCCCGGAGTAGGATGCCACGTGTGGGTGTTCGGGGGTGTCTTCTTCGCCATCGTCGCGTTGTGCTTGGTCCTTTGCGCGGGCCTCTTTGTTGGGGGCCGGGGGGTTTTCGGACGCTGCCGAGTCTTCGGCGCGGAAGTAGATGTTGGGGATCTTCTCCTTGCCGTCCTCCACTACGGGAGGGAGCTCGGCCTGGATCAGTCGCTCGACGTAGGACAGGGGCTGTTGAGGATGAATGAGGAGGGCAAGTGGTTGGATGCTGTCATTGACTGATATTGCGCGGCCGTAGTCCTTGGTGTTGTTTTCCTTGTCTTTCTCGACGCGTATGGGAAGGGGAACGATGAGCTTCAGGAGCCGTGTCGGGGTTGTCAAGAGCTTGCCTGGGGAGTGCGAGGCATGTTAGTGGGTTGTACTGGGGACTGCGGACTGGGGACTGGCGACTGGGAGTTTGCGAGTTGTCCTCGAGCTGGAAGCTCACCTTTCTTGTTCTGATTGGCGTCTGGGTCTTGATCAGCCGGGGGCTTGTCTGCGTCTTCTCGCATCCATGGCCGTTTGACCTGCTTCTCCTTGACTCTGACTTCCTGCTCGTCTGGGTCTAGGCCCTTGGGGTTTGAGGACTGCGGCCGTTCGGCAGAGATATCTCTTCGTAATACTGAGGAGTGGCTGAATGGCCGACTCCCAATGGGACTAACACGACATGTTGCACCTCTTTGTGATCCCCATGCGGCGTGGAGGGAGGTTGGGATGCAGGTCGAGGTCGAGGTCGTGATAGGTCTTGATGGGGCAAGCCTGCCCAACTGGCACGGCAGGCGTCGGAATGAAGAGGTCATTTCGGGTTCAAAGACCACGGTGTCGCAGTCAATTGAGCCTGTGAGATCCCTTCATCATGGGAATTCGACGTGTAATAAGGTCAAGGGGCTCGGCTGCCGCCTTGAACGTCGCAAGCTTTCCAAGCTTTGGGAGGGTCCGCTCCGGGGACGTTCTCGCTACGGTGACGTCACGCTCGCGTCCTTGCGCGACCCCAAACAAAGCAGAGGCCTCACTCAATCAGGACGTCAGCTGCTCCACTCCGTCATCTAACCCCAGCGCCTCTTTCATCACTGAGAATCCCATCCACGTGGCTGATTGCAGCAAGCTCCAGATAACCTTGCAAGGGTGGGAGATCCCATTTTCGGGTCTGTCTGGACCTCATCACCCCGTCTGCTACTCCCGTATGCACACGCATCTGGGCATCTAACCACCAACGTGCCCAAGCCTTGGTCAACCATATGGCTCACATCATCACTTGAGACCAACTGGAGTCTTGTTGTGCGAAGATAAGAGATCCTTACCTGAGACCTCTATGTTTCCCATACGCTGGATGCTCATCTTGGTAGTCACACTAGACGATAGACGATGTTCTCATTGGTGCACTCTGAAGCCGGCAGCAGCTCCCACGAGACTCCCACTGCCGGAGTGTGCACACATTCCTGATGCTGCAGCCGGTACTAGGGAGGGTGCTGAACCTGTCTGTGAGCCTACTTTGATACATCAATTAATCCACATAAACACGACGCAGATGCCGTACTTGAAAGTGAGCCACTTATGCTGAAAAGATCTTGTGCCAAGTATCGGAATCATATATATCACCATATGTCCATTCCTAAGTCCCGAGGCACAAATTGAGACGTCCCTAATCTCTATTTCAGGGTAGCTACTAGTAGGTAGTTGCCTACCAGGGATATCCTCGAGTCGTAACAAGTGTCTCCATCCGAGTCAAGACCGCAACGGCTTCGCATAAAATATCCGAAGATCCGGGCTTGAATGGTGAAAATCCGACCCAGAATCGATTCTGGAGACCATTGAGAGAGTCTGAAAGATGCAGTGCCCAACTATCTTTTTTCTGTGCAAAACAAGGTGGCGGAGTGATGATGTGACGAGCTTTTTTGTGCTGCTCGCATGTCCTCCGGCCCAGGGCCTCCGCAGATGCGAGGTGCGTGTTGTAGCACAAGCCAACAACAATCCCCTCGGAGTTTCGGGTACGTTATCCGAGAATGAAAGAGCACCTGTTGATATCCCGCGGCCTATCACTCAGTCACATCTATATATATTCGTCGCCATGATTTCAGGTAGGAGGAAATCGAATGATTTCAGATGTTGTGGTGTCTTCCTCGATTTTACTACCAGTATGCTAACAATGACACTCCCATCCACTCTCTTTTTGGGAGTGGCCACGGCGATATTAGCGCTGTTCTTGATCCATAAAGCTTTCGATCGACGACAAAAGCTACCTCTCCCACCTGGACCAAGGCCATGGCCAATACTTGGAAATATTGCAGACATGCCTCCCAAAGGCCAAGGAGAATGGAAGCATTGGCTCAAGCATATGGATATTTATGGCCCTCTAAGCTCCGTCACTGCCCTGGGACAGACCGTCATCATCCTCCATGACAAGCAAGCAGCCTTGGAGCTAATGGAGAGCCGGGCGACAGCTCATTCCGGAAGACCAACCGCGACATTCGCGATGGAACTGTGAGCCCATCTTTCCCGTTGATCCTAGGTCAACTATGAAATGTCATTCAAAATCGCCGGCGGCTGCTAACAATATGGCCTGACAGGTGCGGCCTTGACAAAATCCTGTCCAGTCGGCAGCCCGGGCCGACACTAAACCTGCACCGCAAGCTTGCTATCTCACAGCTAGGCTCTCAGTCCGCTATTATGAAATTCTCCGAGCTTCAGGACGTGAAAATCGGAAAGTTCCTAGAGCGAATGCTAGTCGGGTCCGGCGCTGAACTCGACAGCAACATCAAAAGGCAGGTGATGGGACAACCTTGTCACATCTCCTTGTTTCATGGCCCACGCGCGTAGGGATAAAGACTGACGCCGCTAATAGTATGATCGGGTCAATGCTGCTGAAAATGATTTATGGCTACCGCGTCGAGACAGCAGGGCCCGACCCACTTGTCGAGATCAATGATCGCATGGTAGAGATCTTTGCGTCCGCGACCCTGCCAGGGGCATGGCTCGTCGACATAGTTCCGTGGTTGAGGTACCTTCCAGACTGGGTGCCGGGGACCGGCTTCAAATCGGTGGCACGCAGGGCACGACAGGTTATCACGTCGTCTGCCGAAGTACCATTCCGATTCGCAAAACAACGCGCAACAGAAGCGAAACAAAGTGCGACTCGGTCAGGCCCATCCCTCGTCGGCGAACTTCTGCGCACAGGTCAGCAAGACAAGAGCATCAGCGACGAGGACATCCAGTGGACAGCGGCCTCTCTCTACGGAGCCGGTATCGACACAACCGGGTCAACACTCCGGGCCTTCTTCCTGGCCATGTCCGTATTCCCAGACGTGCAGAGGAGGGCACAGAAGGAGATCGATGAGGTAGTAGGCCGGTCAAGACTTCCCCGGCACGAAGATCGCGCCAACCTCCCGTATGTCAACGCCGTGGTCAAAGAGTCACTCCGCTGGTTACCATCGGTGCCCTTGGGCGTCCCCCACGCCGCGCAGGCAGACGACGAGCTGCATGGGTTCCGCATTCCAAATGGCGCCATACTCATGCCTTCGACGTGGTGGTTCACGCGCGATCCTTCCGTGTACCACGAGCCGGAGAGGTTTATGCCTGAGAGGTACCTAGCCCCCTTCGAGGAGCCGGACCCAGCGGGATTCGTGTTCGGTTTTGGTCGCCGGATCTGCGCTGGGCGGCGCCTCGCCGAGTCCACCCTCTTTTTGGCGATGGCAAAGGTCCTCGCAACGTTTGACATAAGCAAGGGCCGTGATCCCCAGGGGCGAGAGATCGAGCCCGAGATTGGTATCGGCCCCGGTGCGATCGCCGGCCCTCTTCCCTTTTCTGTTACTGTTACTCCGCGGGACGAGGGTGCCGTGCAGCTTGTCCGATCAGTCGGGATAGAGGATTCTGTCGGACAAGGTGATGCGAAGTATCTCGATCAGGGTATTATGCAATTCATCAATTAGGAGCAGACGGAGCTTGTATCATTGGGATGCTGATGGATATGGTCCAGAATTGAGGAAAACGAGGATGAAAATGTAGCAAACATGAATTGCAAAGCCTGGCAGAGCCAAAATTGAACCGGCACAACTCTTGAATGATCATACTTTTGAGCACCTAAGCTGTTCAACAAGTTGGTGCATGCTCCAAAGTCTAACTGATCAGACAGCATAGGTTGATGGAGTAATCCCAATGACTCTTCCTTTTAATGGATATGTCACTTATATATGTATATATGGAGCTACAAGACTTCAACTACAATGGCAGTGATCCAGACCTGGTGCCATTAATCCGAGCCTAACCACTCAACCCCTTGCGGGATCTTGAAGCCCGACGTCCTCAGCCTCTGGAAGACACCACGAGGGTCATACTTGGCTGAGGCAGCCTGCAGACTGGCAATATTCTCAGGCCCGACCGAAGCAAGCGGGTCCTGGTCAGGCGACGCATAATTAAGATAATGCCACCCCCAACCCACCCCAAGCTCATCCGCATACGCAGCAACGGAATCGGTCCAGTTCTTCATGATGGGCGCGGCATTCGCCTCGTTCTCGGCACCATTAACCGCCAGCGTCGCGAGGAACATGATGCCATCGCCGCCGTCCATCCAGTAGTCCAGCCCCATGACATTCCCGCCCTTCTCGACACCATGCCGCGCGATGACGTTGTTGAGCGGCTGGAACATGCACAGCGTGTTGAAGCCGCTGTCGGGCGTCATGGTGGCGTTGAGCTGCGCGACGGCGAACTCGTGCGCCGCGACCGCGAAGCGCATCACGCGCGCGTCGTTGCGGAAACCCAGCGTGCGCCAGTCGTTGCGGAACCCGGCCGGCTGGCCCGCGCCCAGCTCGCTGGTGATGACGGCCAGGTCGGCGCGGCGCATCGTGTTGGAGGTGATGCCGCTCACGTTGAGGTACACCTCGGCCGCGGGCGGGTTCTCGACGCCCAGGGTGTTCTCGAGCGCCGCGTTGAGGACCATGCCGCCCAGGGCGGGCAGGTAGGCCCAGTACAGGATGGAGCTCGTGTTGCGGTCGCCCGCCGCGGCCTCGGTGAAGCTCACCATGGCGTCGATGAGGGCGTCGCCCGCGCTCAGGTCGTAGATGAGGATACCGCCCCAGATGGCCGGGTCTGTGGCGTTGGGGAACTCGATGGCGTACATGTCGAAGCGGGTGACGACGCCGAAGTTGCCGGAGCCGCCCTTGAGCGCGGAGAAGAGGTCCGGGTTCTCGTCTGCGTTGGCGTTGACCACGCACCCATCTGCCAGCACGACCTCGAAATTGGCCACCGTGTCGCAGGCCATGCCATGCGAGGCTGCGTAGAAGCTGTTGCCACCGCCGCTTAGGAACCCGCCAACACCTACCGTGCCGGCTCGCCCACCTGCAACGGTGACACCCTGTGGTGAGAGGGTATCGTAGACCTGTTGCCAGTGGCTGCCGGGCTGGACCGAAGCGATCTTGGTGGCGGCGTCATATGTAGTCATGTTGAGGTCTATTCGTCAGAAGCAGAGTCAGTCATCGTGGCAGTCGAGTCGTGAGACTTCACTCCATATACGGACTATTGCGAATCCATAATCCTTCTGAATCATGGGGCCACGACTCAACAGGTGGGGTAATGGTGCAGTTCGGGCTCACTTACAGCCCAGATCGATGGTCACGCCCTCGGCCACGCTGTTGGACAGGGCGAAGAAGCCGTGGCCACCACCACGGATTCCGAAGGGACAGTCATTGGCGGCGAGGGTCTTGACAATAGACGAGACATCTTTCGCCCCTTCAGGCTGGGCTACACACCATGGATCCAAAGCCGCGCTCACGGACCAGTACGTTGACATGCGGTCTGAGTATAGTGTCGTATTAGGGTAGTAGATCTTGGCCTGCAGGCCGCGCTGCGAAGCAAGTGCCGAGCACTATCCACGTGGTTCTGATATCAGCCGGGCAGTCTGTGCGAAACATGGTGTTGTTGGTGAAGGTGTGAACGTAAACTCAAAGTTGTGGCAAGCTGCAGTTAAGCAGCATTGGACGATGCAATAGCAGACACACTGGCAAGTTCAAGGGGACATGGGAGAGACTTGATGAGTGAGTGTACTTACACATGTCTCCGCTGGAGATGTTGCACAGACTGGTGACGCCAGCGACGCCAGAGTCAGGGCACCACACATGGCCGCCTTCTTCTTGTTGCGGCCCACGGCATCAAGCTGTAACGAAGTCATTATTGTGTGCGAACGAGTGTGGTTGCTAAGAACGAGTGGCTGAGGCACAAAGGGAACGTCTCGGTACCTCTGGATATTGCCTCTTGGACTACCACGGACCAGAGGGCGGCTTGCCTAGTTATGTGTTGTCAACCTCAAACCTAGGTGGATGGAACCAGCCGGAGGGGATACCTTAAAATCGTTAGCCTGGCTGGAATTGGTCCTGCAGGCGGTCCTCCCCGGAGAGTAGTGAGGGTGTTCAGAGGAGGAGATTTTGTGCAACCCACCGAGTCCGGCATGTCTGCCCGGGATGAAAGCTCATCACTTGCCGAGGGACAAGACACCGGGCTGCTTGAATAGTACGTGGTCTGTTCCGAGTCAGCTATGGCACCGTGCTCCTCTTGCACAGCATGATTAGACCATGCAGGGGGGTCAAGTGACCGTGAAATGAGCCCGTCATAGGCTTCCTGTTCACTGCTACTCTCGAAAACCATATCAACAATACCGCTGGCTTGCTCCGGATGAACGAGGGTGCCTCGCCAGAGATGAGACTGGTCAAGAGCTCGGCAGAGAAGGAGCAAGACCCAGCAGTTCAAGTGATAATCCAAGCATTATCAACGATCGAGGGTCGCCCGTTGTCGAAGCTGCTGAAGCTAGTCCCGCTAAGAATGATAGTCTCTTGGTTTTGGTCATCCTAGCCTAGGATTGGGGGAAATTGGCCGGCTGTCCCCGTCCTCACACCCATATCCAATTAGATGAAGGCTCAGAGACCAAGGGACGCGTTTTACTCAAACCTTATCCGTTTAGCTTCCATTGCGACCCGCTCCGCGCGCCATCCTAAAGGCCGCCACAAGCTTCCAGTTGAAGTGGTCGGATCCGATCCTCAGCACATGTTGAAAGGTTCCCGCCGTGGTTAGGCTTCGACCCCAAGTTCAGCTCAAGAGTTTAAGGTACAAACGCAGACAATTTTCAACCTATCTACAAACCTACGGCCTTGGCAGCCTCTCGTGGATGGCAATGCGAGAAAATAGCAAACCTCGGCCAAGCGTAGTCTAATTAACCTAATGGGTCGCCCCTCACAGCGGTCCCGCAGCGAGGCAACCGTGTGGATTCCGGTGACTGATCTTCGATCCCGCATCTCCACCGGCGGATGAGCCTTTCCAGATCGAGGTCAATGTACCGGTGAACTAGACCTGCCCTATCGCCCCACGCCCATCCACAGCCAGGCACAGCCGACGGGGAGGATTCGTCCCCCCAAGGCTTCATGCGTATCAGAAGGTCGCGCCGTCGGAGTTTCTACTATTCCGTACCCAGCTTCTCGGTTGCGGCCAAGTTTTCTAGAACGAGCCTAGAAGCCCGGCATGGCTGCAGCTTGGCTGCTTGGGTAATCGGAAACGGCCACGGCTGAAACCTTAAATAATTATCTACACGTGTACCACGGCTGGACCTGGAGCTTGAATGGAGATCCCCGCTACGTCTTGGGCCCAGACTTATCGCCTTGCTCTCCTCGGTCTCGAGCTCTCCTTCGTTATCACTGGGCACAGCTGGCCGTAGGCTGAACTGGGCAGCTGATCAGGGTATGCCCACGTTTTTGACACAGAGTCAATGTCTTGTGTCTGCATGGATGAAAGGAAGTGAAGATCTAGAAGGGGGACATGAACATGATGAGAAGGTTTCGCAGTGCCGATCCCGCTTGATGAGACGACAAGCACTCTACAGTGACGGAACCTGCTCTCCGAAATGAACGCATGTCACAGCTTATCCAAGGGAAGAAGAGCCCACGTGTCAAGGCCTGGGCTGCCTGGATGTGCATCTTGTGTGCACTTTCGTCTGTAGGATGTGATCTGGTTTCAGGATCCAGGGACCCAAGGAACTTGAATAAGTCTTGTGTATACATCCCGGCCTTCCCATCTATCAAGCCGCGCGAACAGACTAGGGCTGACCGAGACTTTAAGTTTATTCGTGCGATTTGTACCGACTCAACCGAGACAATCCCTTGGCCGGGTCCGCAACCAGGCGAGGGCGGGCGTCCCTCTCCCCCACCCTCATGAACTTAAAGCTGCACGAGGACCTGAATGATCCTCGCAAGGAGGCGATGTTGCCCTACGGGCCTCGCCACCAGTGGACCATGTAATGATAAAGGGAAGGTGTGGACCCTGTCTGGTTTGTCGTCAACATGCCTGTTCCGAAGTCGCCAGTTGCGTTACTGCCAAAGGACCTGCCTCCTCGTCCTTCTGAGACGTGCAACGGTTCACAAGCCTCCAAGTCTTAAGCGCGCGTGTCAGCTCCCTTGCAACGGTCACCTAGCCATCCTTTGCCGCAGTTTGACTATGCGCTCGTCCTCGGCATAGCCTTACCAACGTTCCGTCATTGATCAACAAAAAGGGGCTGAGCCTGCGGGTCCACCCATATCCCCTTTCCCGCTTCACTTGCTACACCTTCCTTTCATTTAGCTGGCCCTGTTGATATCGGTTCCGCGTGTCTTCTTTGCTTGTCTGGTCCACACTCTTTAACCACTGTCTTTGCTGAGTCGGGCTTTGACCTCCGGCCTGTGGGCAACCAAAACCTCGAAATCGTCGCCATGTCTGTCGTTGACGGGGTGTTGGTCCTCGTGCCGCCACCGCCGGGCTATGTCGTCAACTTTGATAATCCTCAGCGGCAAGCTGATGTCCCTACATACTGGCTGGCTGGGATCGGCCTCGTGTTTGCAATGCTCTTTACCGCCCAAAGGGTATACGTAAAGTCGGTTGTCGTCAGGAGATTCCAGCTCGATGATTGTACGTACATGTGACATACATTGGGGGTTTACAATCACGGCTATTGACTCGTCTCATGCTATCATTTCTTGTTGCTAACTTGTCACGTGGATAGTGCTCCTTTTCCTTGCCTGGGTAAGCTCCGAGTCCTTCAGGGTCTCTGCCATAAGAGACTCGTATCTTACAAGAATAGGTCACTTCGATAGCAACCCAGTTCTTAGTCTTGTGTAAGCATTGGCCGCAATTTATTGCTCTGGATGGATAGCATCTGATAGAAATGATGACTACAGATATGTTCGCTTCAGGTATTGGTGGAGTACACTCCTGGGAAATATCGCTTGTGAAATTCAACAAATACCTTCTCGTAAGCCCATCACCTCGAGATGACCGTGAGATGAAATCGAGCGGTTAAGAGCAGATCCACTAACTATTTCGAATCGCAGGTCGTGTACATTGCAGCCTGGATCTACGTTCTCAGCGGAAGTTTCGCAAAGATAGCATTGCTGGTCTTTTACCTGCGACTATCGCCACAGCGGTGGTTCCGCTACTCTGTCTTTGCTACGCTCGCTCTGATAGTCGGCTACACCACGGGGATATTCTTCAGCCTTATCTTCGCGTGTGACCCCATCGAACGGAGCTTCGACATCACCATAACGACTGGCTCTTGCATCAACTCAGCAGCACTTTACATCGCGACGGCGGCTGCGAACATCATCTCTGACGTGATCCTTTTCATTCTGCCCATTCCGATGGTGGTGAAATTACAGGTGCCGCTCAAGCAGAAGATAGGCCTCATGTTCATTTTTGGTGTTGGTTCCATGTGAGTTGAGACATTCAGTAACTGGGGGCGCTCTCGGGTACTGACATGCGACAGAACCATCGTCACTTCGATCCTGCGAGCAGCCGTTCTCCCATCACTACTGACCTCTACCGATCCCACATGGGACGTATCTTATGCAAGCTTGCTTATGTACGTTAGTCCATATTGCGGGCCGAAGTCAACCAAACTAACCCCTTCGCAGCGTGGTCGAGGCGAACCTAATCATCGTGTGCGGCATGCTCCCTACCCTCCGAAAATTCATCCTCTCCGTCGCGCCAAGGCTCATCGACGGAAGCACCTATGGGCGCAGCAAAGGCGGTACGACACCAAAGACGTTGGGCCGGTCCGGCCTCGTCACATACGGCTCGACTCCTTCCAAGGGCCTGTCCCGCCAACGCGACGGTTATGCAAAGTTTGGTTATGGGAGCGACGACTACGCTATGGAGCCTATTTCCGTGCCCGGCACAGGTGGTGCGGCGATGGACGGTCTGAAAAAGAGCGAGGTTACGGCGACGGTTGTGGCTGGGAATCGTGTCAGCGACTGGGACGACGATGGCAGACCGCTGGACACGCCCCGGAGCATGGAGAGTCAGTTGCCGATCATGGGTGGGAGGAGCCAGGGGATTCGGACTACCACCAAGATCGAGGTATCCTATGAGGGCCAGGTCCCTGGCAGGGCTGTCTAAGCATCGTGTGCTAATATTTCAATCTTTCTAAGTACTCATCTCTTGCAATAAGTGACTGCTTAGTAATTGGCTATCAAATTTTGTGTCTCAACCACCCCAGCGAACGTCATGGTAGCGTGCCTCTAGGGCCTTGACCAAACTAGCATTGAAAACAAATTTGACACGTTAAGCTGAGTTTCTATACCACCGAAATTTCGTTCCCATTTACCTCGCACTCACCAGGTTTGTAAACATAAGATAAAGCGCGCATTACAATGCAGCAGATCAAAGCAAAAACCCGAACATCAAGTCAATACATTTTTCTGTTGCGGTGTTGGGTTGGA
Source organism: Diaporthe sp. P3_1W (assembly GCA_037177825.1). NCBI lineage: Eukaryota > Fungi > Ascomycota > Sordariomycetes > Diaporthales > Diaporthaceae > Diaporthe > Diaporthe sp. P3_1W. The sequence continues at coordinate 659,963 of JBAFXB010000001.1, forward strand.
TAATCTTTCTAGCTGTGCTCTGTCCCGACTAAGTCCGATTAAATCTCCCTGGTGCACTATCCGTCAATTGGGCCCGGTCTAGTTTCTCGATAGAACAGAAATTGGAAGAAATTCTGATATATACGATCAGAAGTTAGGCATGTTCTAAATATCAACATTTCTTTCCATCTCACTACCTGGTTCAGTTTTCTTCGATCAACCATTGAACAACATATTCTTTCAGCATCTCAAAATCAATTTCAGATGGATAGGTCAGCGGATTACGATACCGATTCCTCGGATTTCAGCGGTGAGGCTGTTCGTCCGTACAGATGGGCTTCCGCGTCCAATGCCGACCCAGAAGAAATGAGAGCCCTCGACGCCCAAGACCTGGAACGTCACTGCCCACTCGACAACGGCAGACATGATATCGCGGTAACAGATGGAGATGAAGACATCTGTGCACTTCCACTTCCACGGGAGCTTATGCATTCGATCATCAAGCACTTAGACATTCGCTCCCTGACTACGTTCCGTGGCGCGTCCAAACGCGCCATGCAAATGGTCGACGGGACCTTTGAGTACCAAGAAATCATGAGACGTGCACCGCAGATGTGAGCGCATGAAATAACCAACCAACTTCTTTGGCGTGGAAAATAGCCAGCTGACGTGTTCAACTTTTAGCATCCGGGGCGCTTTGACACTTGAAGCAACCAGCTTCACGCTCAACGATGCCTACATCACACTCTCGGACGAGGCCTGCACAACCTGTGGTGAGCGCGGAGGCTTCATCTACTTGATCACATGCGAGCGCGTCTGCTCCGAGTGCCTGATCCAGGTCCCCAGGTGGAAGCCACGAGTGAACTTGGACGTGTATTGGGATATGTTCGGGGACCGGTACCCGAATCCCACCTTGACGCCATCCGCAATCGGTAGGCCGGGGTTATATGGGACGCCTGGAGGTTATATTCGTTGGTTTGTGTCAAGACGGGTGTTCCCTAACAAGTGGGTGCTTAAGAACCTTTCTTCACGGTTATGGGATGCAAAGCACTGCAAAGCAATGCAGTGGTCCGTTAGGGTTCAGGACTATGAGGGTGCTGGTTTCTACGCATCGGCGTTCTACGTCTCCGTCAGCGTCCCGCTTGCGGATCCCGAGAGCCCTGACACCGGCGATGACGATGGCTCTAAGTGATGTTGACAAGGCTGGATACCAGACCCTTTGTGGCACGAGGATAGACCCAGGAAGATGTGTCGTCATCCGCGTACGGCATGCATGTGGAGGAACTGCATCGCGTACCGTCACGACCATATCTGTTGAAAGTGAAAGCCAGACTAACTTGTGGTCTGAGAGATAAAAAGCTAGTTGTCAGAATCATCGAGAACGAAAAGAGTCTATAGTTGTGCCAGAGGCATCTCTACTCCAGCCAGCCAGGTTGATGTTTCGGCTGTGTGCCCCTGAGTTCACTCACGAAGGCCATCCCTGTTCTTGATTTTGCACTGCTCATTCAGTCTGAAGTGATCTATGAAGTACTGGATGTGGATCTTCTCATATCAGACTGATTTCTCCCAAAAAGAAGAACTCATCACCCCACTTTCTGTCATCCCTTTTAAGACACCTTTGAAGTATTCCGCCGTCATTGCTGGGACCAACCGCCGGAGCCCTGACCACCTCGTCGGGAGTGTCCCTCATCACCTCTCTGATTGTGCCCTTGGACGTGACCGTGACTTGGCCCCTCGCCAGGGTCATCCAAATCGAGCTCCTGTGGCATCGCACTGACACCCATTCCGGGCTCGAAGTGTATCGCAGGGGCTCCAGGACCATATCCTCCCTGATCAGCAGACCACCCCGTTCCAGCGCCGTAGAGTAGCGCACCCTGATCAGTAGGCATTGGCGTACCGCTGCGGTATTCCGCATCCCTGACCCGTCGCTCATCATCGCTCTTCTGCTCAGCCTCGCGCACCTTGGACGCGTGCTGTCCATAATTGTTGTACATCTCCTTCGAATGGTCCTTTGACCATTGATCGCAACGATCACAGATGCGCTGCAGTGCCCTAACCGGGGGACCGGGTTGGTCATCGCCTCTACTTCCGCAACCACACCATTCTAGGCCCGCGTCCTGGACAGTGCAGTCGGAGCAACTTGAATGGACCCATCTCCGATGTCCTCCCATGTCGAGGATGGTATCGCAATGGCTATTGCGGCACAACACGTTGCTTATTTGGAGGTGACACATGTTTGATGCTGTCCGATGAGGATCTTGTGAATGTGGAGAGGTTTTTGTGAGGAAAGTGTGCACCGTCGTGGGTAAAGCCGTGCTGTTCTCATCTCCCTCTCTGGAGTGTCTTGTGCCGCTTTTCCTGCTGAGTGTTCAACAGTGGACTTGTTCGTTATGGTGTCGATGGGAAAGGAAGAAAAGGGCTCAGGGAAGGTCCCGACCAAATTTATAGTTGAAAAAACCAGCGAGTGACGATGAATCACTTCAAGGAGAGTGCGAGTTACTGATGACTTGTGCTGTTACACGCTGTGTGCCATGGGCATAGGGAAGTCACGCCCTTTTGTAGCATGTCACCTCTCCTCGTCTATATTTTGATGCTTCAGTCTAATAAACGGTTTTCCTTCCACACCTTGGACTGATGCTCCCATGTCCGACCAAGAAACTCTTTTGACTGGGCAATTCCGTCCCAGCAATAAATATTTCGAGCTGCATGAAGTTCGTAAATCGCAACCTCACCGTAGCGAGTATCAACATCGATCTTAAAAGGGAATTGGAAATTGCCGCTTCCACCTTCAACATGTGCGTCGGCCCGAGTAAGGCTTGTACTGATGCAGTGACAAGAGCTGATCATCACGCCTTTTAATCACAAGTGCCAAAAGCTGGAATCTGCTAAGAGATGCGAAGCCTCCAGTTCACGACATAAGTTTCGCATCATTGCAAGATATCGTACAGTACATTCGGACAAAGGCCGCAGAGAAACCTTTAATCTTGGAGGATAATAATTTTATACATGGGCCGTGATGAGAGTAGAGCGAGCAGAGCTGTACATGAGCACAAACGGTTGGGATGAGCTAGTAGCGGAGAGTACCTACAAAGAAGGTAGGTCAAGTCACTACGGACTCCCGGGAAGCTATTGCTAGAACAATGGTTTGCAACGCTGTCTATTGTCTGCGGGCCATTGTCTAGTCAACCTGGGACAACACAACTGACACTCTCCTGGCGGCTCCGCACATGCGAGGCGTGAGAAACCTCGGAAATGCACCACATATCGGCAGTACCTGCGTTCCGATGTTTCGGCCGTAGTCCCGAAAGGCCATGACTGACAGGGACCAACAGTAGTATTCATGGTAGACTAGCAACAAATTCTGTCTACTGCTGTGGCACATGTCTACAGGTAAACCTGTCGTGTGCGTCACTCCGTACTGTTTTGAACGGAGGTTTTCCGATGCTGGACCCATCTGAGGACAGCTAAGGGGCCCAGGTAGCCAATCCGGTGTAATACAATTGCGATGAGACATCAAAACGGGCACGTTGGCGCCACTCATGGTGGGCTGCTGACCATTAGAGGGGCCGTGACTGGGCTCGTCCGTGCTCAAAAGATCCACGCAAGGGCGGGCGGCTGGACCCGCTGAACAAGCTTCTCCTTGGAGCAGGGATCCATCCTGGAGGGGCCAAGATTGGCTTCAGATTGGGCAGATTGGGGTCAGGCCCGCGTCATCGTCGGCGCATTCTGCCCCTCACTCTGTCTGGGCTGTTCGCGGCTGCCGCTGTTGCTGCTGGTACACTCATTTGCATTACACTCATTTGCATTACACACTGCCAAAACCATGCTAGTAACACCGCTGTGTTGACACATATCTAAGTTGTATGCATATTATCATTTCAGCAATATATTATATATTATTATATATTCCTTAATGAATACTATTTTAATTTAATTTAACTTAATATTAAATAATAAAAGGTATTTTTAATTATTTAAAGCTTATTTTTACCTTAATCTTAAAGTTCTAGCTATATTATAATATATATTAAAAATATAAATTTAAAAAATATTATAATTAAATTTAATATATTTATAGCTATAGTATTATAAATAAAACTTTAATATAATTTAATTTAATATTAATAAATAGAGGGTATTCTTAGCTATTAAATACTTCTTTTTATATTAATTTTAAAGGTCTAATTATAATATAATATATATTAAAAGTATAATAATTATTATCTATTAAAATATATAAAGAAGGTACTTTTAATATTCTTATTAAAAATACTTTATTTATATATAAAGTATTTATTAATTATACCCTCTTATTTAAAACCTTAAATTAATTATCCTTAAATAATTATTTTAAATAAAACTTATAATATAAATTATAATATAACTAAACCTCTAAAATTAATATAAAAAGAAATATTTAATAGCTAAGAATGCTTTTTATTTATTTATATTTAATTTAATTAAATTAAAATTAAATTAATAAAGTTAGTTTTATATATATATAACTTAGGTATATTATAATATAGTAATATTGCTAATATGGTTTTAGTGATATGGAATATAAATGAGTATACACACCGCTAAAACCATGCTAGTGATACTGCTGTATTGATATATACCTAAGTTATATATATATTATTATTTTAATAATATATTATATATTATTATATATTCCTTAATAAATATTATTTTAATTTAATTTAACTTAATATTAAATAATAAAAGATATTTTTAATTATCTAAAGCTTATTTTTACCTTAATCTTAAAATTCTAGCTATATTATAATATATATTAAAAATATAAATTTAAGAAATATTATAATTAAACTTAATATATTTATAGCTATAATATTATAAATAAGACTTTAATATAATTTAATTTAATATTAATAAATAAAGGGTATTTTTAGCTATTAAATATTTCTTTTTATATTAATTTTAAAGGTTTAATTATGATATAATATATATTAAAAGTATAATAATTATTATTTATTGAAATATATAAGGAGGATACTTTTAATATTCTTATTAAAAATACTTTATTTATATATAGGGTATTTATTAATTATACCCTTTTATTTAAAACCCTAAATTAACTATCTTTAAGTAGTTATTTTAAATAAAACTTATAATATAAATTGCAATACAACTAAACCTTTAAAATTAATATAAAAAGAAGTATTTAATAGCTAGGAATGCCCTCTATCTATCTATATTCAGTTTAATTAAATTAGAGTTAAATTGATAGAGTTGGTTCTATATATACACAACTTAGGTGTATTGCAATATGGCGGCGTCGCTAGCATGGTTTTGGCGGTGTGGAATGCAAATGAGTGTATTGCTGAGCTCGGGGGTGCGCTGCTTCCCTGCAGGCTGCAGGCTGCAGGTCGCAGCTGCATGTGGATGCGTGACTGCCATCTATCTATAAACCCGAGCTCCTTCCCAGCGCCGGCTTCCCATATCACCAATATGACTTGCTTGTCTGACGAGACTAGCTGCCAGATTCTACGGTCAACGTCAAGATCACGCTCGCTTCATTTCAAAACGCGGCACCCCTTCATCACTCAGAGCGAGCGCGCGCAGAGCCCACTGTGTCAGCTGTTGTCGACGAGGGGCACAGCTACCCCGCCCTTGGCAGGAGCTCCCAACAGCTTCACAACAGCACCGATCAGTCCCCAATATCACCACCGACTCAACACCACGCTTGAGGTGGAACCCATCCTCTGCTGCGCTTGATCGCATTCCCACAGTGGTGGTCGACGGATGTGAAACAGTCACCGAAGCACAACACGCGGGAATTATATCCCGCAGCACACAATGCCCTCGTCCTCTACCGTCCGCCTGCCCGACGGCCAGACATTTACCGTCCAGCCAGTCTTCGCCGGCCTCTTCTTTAAGAGCCACGAGCTCAACAAAAACCACCAGTCTCCTTTCCCAATAGGGTGGACCATTGTCATCCACACCGAGGACGATGGCAGACCCAGCGATGACGACCCTATGGTGGTCGACCGCGCTGACAAGCAAGAGAACGGCGTTGCTCGCCGATCCCACATCCATTCTTTCACCAAGCCCACCCTGCAGAACGACAGCCTCTACATATCCTCCATATCGAATCCCTCCTCCGCCGACTTCAAGCCTGCTGCCTCGCCTACCCGCCAGATCGCAATGATCCTGTGGATCACCCTCTACTGGTACTTCCACCAGCCCGCCCCGTCCAAGACCCTCCCTGCCAACGAGAATTCGAAATACACTGCTGCCGAGGGCAGACCAAGGGGAGACTGGCGGATAAATATAAAAAGAGACGGAGTATTGAGGGGGCGCAATCTGATCCCCAAGCTTGAAAGGATGGGCCTGATCGCCACACTCGAGTCCGCAGTGGGATCGTCAATGGACGACACCAGCCTGGAATGGGCCAACATGTTCGTGTCCCAGAAGATGTTCTGGCAGATCCCCGGACGCCTGTTCCTCTTCACCCTCCAGCCCGCCAGCAAACCCACGAGTTCCCATCCTGGGTCGCCAATCTCGTCCAGGCCGACCAGCCCCGTCTGGAACGACAGCACCACGAGCCCACGTCAGCCCAAGTCTCCCACCTTCCACCTCAATGCCGACCTCCCAGGTGCGCCACCGCCACAGACAGTAGCCACGGTCCCCAGCTTCCCCATTGGCCCCTTCTTTTCCTCCTCACACCTGCCCACCTACTACCCACCGGGCCCCCTCCACTATACCTTTAGTAACAACATCCGCCACCCCGTGCGACCTAAACCTCCACGCATGGGCGAGGTCTTCTACACTCGCTTCGTCCCCAGCGTGGGAAAGTACCTATCCTTCCGCGTGGCCTCTTCCTCGCCAAAGCCGGTCCCCTACCTCGGGCCTGTATCCGCTCCGCCCGCGGAAGAGCACCACCTCACGACGCTCTGCGATATTGTCCTGGTTCAGATGTGGCTGTCGAACCCGCGCGTAGCAAAGTTCTGGGGTGGATATGTGCCCAACTTCCTGACCAATGCGCTCGCGAGCAGGCACAGCTTCCCGGCCATCGGGATGTGGGACGGCGTGCCTTTCGGCTATTTCGAGATTTACTGGGTGAAAGAAGACGCACTGGGGCGGCACATTGACGTCGACGACTGGGACCGAGGGCTGCATGTGTTCATCGGCGAGGAATGGGCTCGTGGTATAGTCCAGTCATGGCTCAGTGCCCTTGTCCACTGGATATTTTGTGCCGACTACAGGACTCAGAGCGTGTGCATCGAGCCGAGAGTTGATAACGAGAGGTGAGTTCCGATATCGGTACTGCGACGATATGGTCACCGAGAGGCTGACATGACCTTTGTAGGTTCATACAGCATCTTCAGACGGGTGGCTTCATCAAAGAGAAGGAGGTAACCTTTCCCCATAAACAGTCGTGGTTTGGGCGACTAAGAAGGGAGAATTGGGAAGGCCCTTCGCTATGAAGCCCGCCGCAGATGTAAATGACGGTGGGAGTGAAATATCCATGAGATGAACTGTAAGAGATCTAGACGACAAGCCACGACAGCAATGAACAATACCACTCACCTTGCGTACGAGCACTGGGCCGCACCAGCTCGTCTCAGAATGCCCAATGCTCAGTAGCAGCCTGTGGTTCACTGGAGGAACATTGTGTCGACGTGCGCCCTTCTAAGAAGCCAAACTAACAGCCTTTACTCTTTAATCGTACTGACTTGAGTGCAGTCTAGAATATTACAAGCTCTCCTTTTAGGACGCCACGAAATGCATCGTGAAGGCATGCCAAGGACCGCCGCATGCCTCTTTCAAATGAGCACTAGTCAGCATGATAAGCCCCAAGCTTGAGAAAGTGCCAGGGATCCACGGACCGTCTTGTGTGCCACTAGTCATGTTGCTACCTTGTCAAAAACTCAATGAGTGCGTGGGAATCAGTGGCATGAGTAGCAATCTGTAATTGGCAGGAAGCTTGTGTATTTGTGTGGACCTTGCAGTCGAGCCAGAGCCCACGTGGTGATGCCTCCTCCGGCACGGCGGTGACATCTCCGGTGAGGTGGTGCGAGCGGGGAAGTGGGACGCCACGATGGACGGACTAATAGACCACGACCTGGAAAGCCTGCGACTGTGATGTGGAGAGACACGAAGCAGAAAAGCCATGCGCTCGACCGAACGTTCACGGAAACAACATCCGACCAGGGACTTGGCGATGTAACTGGATTGGTTCGGGAACGGAGTTTCACAATCCGCCTGGCCCAACAAAGGCAAATGCCGTTCAGAACACAGCAAACCATCACCCACGCGCGCACGATGCTGTCAAGTGGAATACGGGCCACAAATAAAAGGCACCGATGATCCCCTCATCGCATCGTCGTTCCCAAGGTACGCATCGCCCGCCGCAAGCCCAAGCCATGACGAACCTGCTAACCCTCCTCAGCCTCTGGGCCCTGGCCCTCGTGTCCCTCGCCCTCGGCGCGGAGCCCGTGCCTCGCGCGACCTTCACCGAGGTGACCAACTACGGCACCAACCCGACGGGGACGCGGATGTGGCTCTACGTGCCCAAGAACCTCGCCGCCAATCCGGCCGTCGTCGTCGGCATCCACTGGTGCAGCGGCTCCGCCCAGGCCTACTACCAGGGCAGCCAGTGGGCGCGGTACTCGGAGACGTACGGTTTTGTGGTTATCTACCCGCAGACGCCGTACACGCGCGATAACTGCTGGGATGTCGCGAGCAAGATGACGCTCACGCATGGTGGTGGTGGTGCGAGTAATTCTATTGCTAATATGGTCGAGTTTGTGGCTACGCAGTATGGGGCGGACCGGAGCCGGGTGTTTGCTACGGGGATATCGTCTGGTGCTATGATGACGGTATGTTGTCCCGGCGAGGGGAAAAAGAGGCGTGCTTGGAACTGTCGACACATACTGACAGCACGCAGAACGTCCTGGCAGCGACATACCCGGACGTCTTCGCGGCGGGCATCGCCTACGCGGGCGTCCCTGCGGGCTGCTTCATGAGCGCCGACGACGTCCCGGACTTTTGGAACTCGACGTGCTCGACGGGCCAGTCGGTCTGGACGCAGCAGCAGTGGACAAACGTCGTCAAGAACATGTCCCCGGGGTATACCGGGGCGCGGCCGAAGATGCAGATCTACCACGGCAGTGCAGACGAGACGCTTAACGTCCAGAACTACTACGAGACTATCAAGCAGTGGACGGGGGTGTTTGGGTGCTCGACTACCGCTGTTTCGACGACTGCGAACTATCCGCGGAGCCCGTACACTAAGTATGTTTTTGGGGATAAGTTCCAGGTGAGTGTGGTGTTGCTCCGTGTGAGGCCCTTTGTGGGCGTGGGACATTGGAAGAGCTGACCATGGCGGCGTACGCGTTAGGCTTTCCTGGGCACCGGCGTATCACACTCCATTGATGTGTTCCCGGAGGAGGACCTGAAGTGGTTTGGTTTTACGGTAAGATGAGTCGACTTCCAAAGATTCCTGACGACATCTATAAATCTAACCATGTCAACTCCCTACAGACACCAGTGAGCCCAACATCAGCGCCGGGAACATCTACCACTACGAGCCAGGCGTCTACAACCACCTCCTCGGCCAGTGCGACGACTACGGCTGCTGGAGGCTCGGGGACCGCGCCACACTGGGCCCAGTGTGGTGGGAATGGTTGGACGGGGGCGACATTGGTATGCTAGCATCCTCTCATCGAGACTCTTAGATTTGACCGCTATCTGTTCTGGAACGCTGATTCTATCGTAGTGCGCGGGTCCGTACACTTGCGTCAAGGTGAACGACTGTAAGTTGCTTGCTGGATTCTTGAATCTCTATTTTCCATGCTAATGCTTTTTTGCTTCAGGGTACTTCCAATGCCAGTAGACGGCGGCAGTAATGTATGGTGTCCAGCGACGATGTATCATTATCACGGAGAATCGTTGAAGGCCAGCAATGCACGCCTTTTACGTTCTTCTAGACTGTACATACGCCGTCGGCCTTGGATCGTACTCAGGCAGAGGATATAGCACTGAAATCTGTCTCTCCAGCTCTGCTAGTCTCAATTGACGCGTCTGAGGTCCAAAGGTCCATACGCCAGCCGAGAGCAGCCGAAAAGTTTAAACATGACCAAGTTCGTGATAAAGCATCCAGTAAAGCCCACTGCGAAGTGTCATCACTGGTCATGAGACCCCAGGAGTAGTAATAATTGCCAATTTTGCAGCCGAAAGACGCGTTTCGCCAAGAGCAGATTGAACTATTCGGAAATATCTATAGCGCAACAGAAGAGCGTGAAGCCCTATTGAGGTTCAGACTCAGCACGAGGCTTCAAGTAGGACTGCAATGACTTGCGCATCTCAGCCTGCTTATCCCAGCCCCAGTGTGTAGCGCCTCTTAGTTGCACGGAATTTTCAGGAACAAGTCCAATCTCGTTCGTCCTCGGGTTCTGCGCAAGCAGAAATCCCTGGCCGTGCCTGTGGTGGATCCAGAACAGTTGGCCCTGATCCAGAGGCAGCTCGTTCTCACCAACACGGCCGGAATCGACCAAGGCGACCGCCAAATCGTTCACCTCGTCGCCAGGTGGAGTAATCGTCCCCCCGCTCTCACTGTCAGCATCGTGTGTTGAACGTTGCTCGTCTCCGTCCGCGTCAGCCCCGGACTCGGATCCCTTTTCAAGGTCACGGTCAATTTGTCCCTCCTCCCGTCGCCCACTCCTCGTGCCCCTAGTACTAAGGAATGTCGGCCCAAACACGTGGACCTCCAAATCTGGGTTCGGTCTCCACGCCATGGCCTTGTTTTGACGAAGTCTCTGGATCATGGCCCGTATTGCTGGTGATGCACAGCAGATCACACCGGTCATGCAGCCCGCTGAAGAGAGAAGGGAGAGATAGCTCTGGGAGTAGGTGAAGTCGGGCGAGACGGCGTTGCGCAAGGCAGCCATCCGAAGCCCTGTGATGATGAGTACACTGAGGAGCAGGAATCTGATCAGCCAGGTCTATGCTTTGTTGTATTTGTATTGGCAATGATATGATAAGTACGTTGGGCTGACTTACACAGCACCTATGTTGAGAACCAAAACAAGCTGAACCTTCATCTTCGTCGGTGTCATCAGCCGCATTATTATGACGGGTGGCAACGTAAATATCCCGATGTCGAGCAATAATCCTGCAGTTTCGATTACAAGAAACGACGTCACTTGGTCGCCGCATGTACCCAAGACCTGCGGGTCCCATTGTGCAGCGAATGGCTGACAGATGAGGAAGATCTGAATGATCGAAGCCGTGGCGAGTGCGGCGCTGAGAACCATGATCCCAATCGCGCTGCGATGAACCACGCGATCATGGGTCCCTTTGGTAAGACTCCGCATCAACAGGCTTGCCGCGATTCGCAGTAGGCCTGTGACTAGAGTCCATAGAGCTTCTGAGACGAGGATGGACTGTCTCATGTCAGAACACGTGGTCACGGTAGCAAGATCACAAAAAGTGTAATGCTGACACACCTTTGCCGCAATCTCGAGATGGGATGCAGAGACATCTTGTTGGTGTTTGCCCTGGCCTTCATCGACAATAGCCCACGTCGACAGGGAGACTAGGACTGTACTGATGAGGAAGGCCACAAGGACGAGGATGTCATCTGGCCTGGTTATGATGACCAAAAAGGAGGATCTGGACCAGCAAATTGCCAGGACGGCTAGAAACGCCAGGAACGTCAGAGTCCAGTTTACCGATAATGTGCACACAGCGAGCGAGGTGAATTCATGCATCGTTTTGTTCACGGACCACGGGAAGACTTAATGGGTCGCTGCAAGTTAAAAACACAAGTTGCAGGAAAATGAAGAGCCTATAATTTTCCACCTTGGGGTGAGACGAAGGAATTACAGAAGGCTTAGGTTTTAAGGTGGTTCAGATAGGCATACTTGTGATCCTCGCCCGGGCAAAGAAGTCGGGCATCAGCATCTGCTAAGCCCCGGGGCCAGGTGCATGCAGTGGTGGCGGTGGCCTTGCATGAGCGAGTGCAACACGTGAGGTAAGAGGTGTGTCAGTGGTATCGACCCGCGGCCGACTGATTACATGTACGTACCTAGGTACGTAATGCACCTGCCAGTGGGCTAACAGATAGACACTGGATTTTGATCCATGGCCCGCCTCAGTTGAATTGGGGTCAGTAAATCATATGGGAGAGAAAGAAAACCAGCTCGCAATTACTGAAGCACGAAAAACACCCGCACAGATACACAGCCATGTGAGAAGATCAAGCGTGCAAATGTATGATGACCGTAGGCCATTTTCTGCCACTTCTACACCGATGCGGACCAGCAAGGTCGGAGGTAAGCGTCGTATCGAAAAGCGAAAGCATGAAGGCGCGGTTTGCACCAGCAGGCGCTAGAAGCTTAGTAGCGTAATATCTACAACTATCGCTTTTCTACAAGGCTATTCTGTCCATACATTACGCACTAACAGTCGATACTGTGTGACAGCGAAAATTGGAATTAGAAACTTCGCAAATTTGCTTAGAAAACGCCACCGGTGAGGCCACCTCATCATCAAATTTGACTGCCTTTTATCCCAGCACTATAATCAAACAGCCGCTTCAATCCATCCGCATTCAGTATTCTATCGTTTATCCGACGGGGCCCCTCTCCCTGCGTTATCTGCCTACGTATAATTACCTGCGAGCACTACCGTTGCAATCTACTTCGGTACCCATCCCGGATCCATCATGTTGCAATACGAAAAGGAAATGTTTACCATGGACACAATCTTTCGAGCAGAGCGGCATGTTTCGGATGTTTTCGCTGATATCAATCACATCTCAGCCCCGAGCATCACTGCCATCCGCCGAGATCAGATGCCCGAGGACGTGCGCTCTGCATTTCTTCCCGGAGACATTATCCTCTTGCGTGAGCCAAATCTCAAAAGTTTGTATGCTAAGAGAACGCAGGTACAGGCTCACGGGGAAGTTTCTCGTCCCAATCTGAACTGTCTATGGTGCAAGGCTGACAACGTCTGCGCGAAACTGGTCATGGTCCTCACCGCCTCGGTCTGGCTTGGAGCTGCCTCTATCCAGGATGAAGGGACCTTCGCATTCCACGTCTTCAAACTCGCCATGCTCCAATTGTTGGTATTGTCTTCTCTTCTGGCATTGGTCCTGGTTTACATGAAGTGCGGGACCGAAGCATATGACAGTGTCGACCTCCATTGTGCCAAGGACGTCAAGCTTCACACTGTTTACAGCCTGGCAAGGCGCACACTCAGGCCGAGCTCGCTGCTCTTGCTCCAGCAGCCGATGGTCAACTCACGATCATTTTTCCGCTACTATCGATTCTTCTTCAAACGCAAGGCCGGGGGGCTGTCTGATGAAGAGGTCGACATCTGCATTCGACACCTTGCGGATGAGGAAAGCGCTCTGTCCCTAGCTGAGCTGATCGGGGATGGTTCCCATGCGCTGCTTGGATTGGAGCCATGTCAGGACATGTTCACGGGGTTCAGGTGGGGCTTGTCTTGGCTTAACGCTTTATACCAAATCTATCGAGACTGGAAGAGATGGAGGCTGGCTACCCTAGTATGCGAACGACTTCAGGAGCGAAGGGGCATGGTTTTACAGCAAAGTTGGAGGGATGGTCAAAACCCTCTCGATGGCCTCGGGGGCCGCGGCGGTCACAAGTGGTTGCTTGTGGACCCAAGGCTGTTCTCGTCAAGTCTGCCGTCGCAACCGTGAGTAGCCTAAGCCATATAAACTGGCCAGGATAGTCATCTACAGTTACAGGGTGCTCATTTGCCCGTTTAGATCTGGTGGAGTGCTGGCCAGATGACCGCGAGTCAACTTACTCGTATCTTCATGTCCGGCCAATCCGGGGACCACATTGTCTAGTCCTTTCTGGAGCATAGGCCCATCCTAAAAGTGGAATTCGTCAGGTCCAAATAGCATAGTATTAATAGGAACAGCTGAGTTGACTTGCAGACAGAGTCAACTCGACTAGGATTAGTCAAAGGGAAATAGAAAGTATAAAGCTTCCAGTCTCGCCACGCTTCTGCGGTCTGCAACATCGTTACCATCAAAGGAGCAATTGAGGATCAAGGCGTTGCAAAAATCGAATTGTCTATCTGGTAAGTTTCGAGTGGGTGGTCGACACAAACGTTTCAAGTGTTCCGAATGACAGTGTTGACATTCCTATAGCCTCCGAACCACATCATCAAGATGAAGCTCACTTTCACCGTCGGCACAATGTGCCTCCTGTAAGTCCATCATGTAACCAAATGTACTGTTCAAAGGACTTGTTTCCACAAACTGACTAGGGCAACAGTGGCGCGGCACACGCCCAGAACGTCCTCCTACAATGCGCCGTTCAGGGTGATGGCGATTATAACATAGTCAAGACCGCAGAATATACCTCGCCCTCGTGCAGCGCAGCGGGCGGCTCACTCGGATCGACGCCGGGTGGCGGCCGGGCTGGCGGCATCTCGTGCTGCACGACCCCGGCGTCTGGCAAGGACACGTTCTATTCTACTTGCAAGACGTTTGGCGGTGGTGTGTATGTCCCTGTACCCCAGCCTTGTTAGGTCTGGAGACTCTTGTGGATCATGACGTCTTGGGATCCGGATACCATGGTATCTACTGCTGCATTCGATGGAAGGGCCAAAATGCATCCTTGGATCATATAAAGTCTAGAGAGGGAGGTGAAAGTGCATGACGACCTGTAGCCGCCCATATAGCATAACTACGCGATGGGACAGAATGGCGAAACGAAATTAAGACCATTATAATTATCGATCAAGTCTCTCCTGAGACATAGGTGAACTAAACTGACGTGGTCTCTTCGCTTCTGCGTATCCGCATCTCCTGGCAGTCGTGTGAGATCATGAGCCCCCACCGACCTTGGTGCCACCGTTCGGGAGCTTGGCCCTGAAAAGGCCGAACGGTCTCTGCCGCATGTCCGTCCCGGTAGCTGGGCCAAAAGCGAGCTGGTTATTTGTGAAATAAAGGTACCCGTCCGTGGCAACCGAGAACTAGAGCGTGGTTAGCAAAATTAGTACCCGATTCTCGTCGTGACGTCGGGCATGGAAGAGGAGGTTGATGTCTTACAGTGTCAGCCCAATTGATCCTTGGATCCCGTAGGAAGACCTGGTCCGTCCCGTTCTCAGGACTGAAGAAGTTGACTGCGTTGACCTCCATGTTGCCATGATAAATCAGGCCATTGCTGTCCGTCTCAAACCCATCCGCAAGCCCCTTCTGGCTCCGGGTGACCACAGCCGCCTGCGCCATGATCTCAGACGTAGGGCTATTATCCCGCAGGCGCTCCGTGGGGATGCTGTACAGATACCGGTTGCCAACACCACCAAAGTACAGGTCCTTGCCGTCAGCCCCCAGGGCGATCCCGTCCGCGCCAAAAGTCAGGAACGAGCTCGGCCTGCCCGTCTGTGCGGCGTACAGCTCGCGGCCCCACACGAAGGCGAGGAACTGCCGGTCCCCCTGCACGTACGGGCTGCCGTCCAGGTGGCGCCACGACTCGCCCGAGCCGAGGTCAACAACAATAAGCCCCGTGCGGCCCTCGCTGGACGAGTCGGTGATGTAGGCGACGCCCTCGCCGCTGTCCGTCAGGCCCGGGTCCAGGTCGAAGCGCACGTCGTTGAGGTACGTGTCCGGGTAGGCGACCGTGTTGGGGAAGGTGATGGTCTTGATTACGGAGTCGGTCCCGAGGTCGACGCCGATGAGCTTGGCGCCGCCGACGCTGGCTGGGACAAGCACGCCCTCTTGTGTCAGGACCCTTCCTGTGTCGAGGATCCATAGGCGGTCTGCGCTGTCGATGACCACGCTCTGCACGCCGATCAGGTAGTCCTGGTAGTTTGCGCCCGAGGGCGGGGTGGTGCTGGAGTTGATGGCCCCGCCGGGAGGGTTGTTCATCTCCGAGCTCGGGTATGGCTTCTCGGTGCTGTCGTCGAAGAGCTCGGCGACTGTGTATTTCCCATTGCTGCCGTCGTTGGTGTTGTTTGGGTCAAGTCCGCCCGGGTAGTTGGAGAACTTGCGGCCCGTCGATGAGACTGCTATGCCGGTTGGCCATTGGTCATTGTATTGATGTACCAGTTCCAGCTCTGGGCCGGATCGGCCCGAGTCTGAGAGGTCTTGGGCTCTGGTTAGTTGCAGCCCAGCCAGAGCAGTGAATGCTGCCAACCTTGAGTAAAACATCTTGGCGCACTTTGAGATGGAGTTCTTCGTTGCAACTTGCAAGAGATGGCACGATAAATTCAAGAAGCCGAACTGAGGTCGAGGGGCAGAACAGCCTTTTAAGTCACGGAGAAACGGAGTAGGACTGCACTTACCATGACGCAAATGTGTGATATGTAGCCAAGATCAGTAGTCTGAGCGATCATAGACTCTTATTAATCAACCTCTAAATGCAACGAGAAGTGAGTCGTGACGTTGTACCCGGCAGTCTTGGATGCTGTCGCAAGTGGGAAGCGAGGATGAAGCCGCAGCCAAGACCCCGGCGATCGCTGCTAGTTTCTTGACCAATGCTACCGCACAATGAGATCATGATGCGGGGACACCAATCATCTCCTGCACACGCCCTCAGCTAATATGGGCCACGAGTTGAAGTTCATCGTACCTTGCAGCGATCATCTCGCTAGCCGCGGCATATGGGATGATTTCCGTTAACCCCTCCTGCTGAGTTAATGGGCGGAATGCAGTCTCGTGCAGCGCCGGATCGTGGACCGACCTTCTTTATCGTCACTTACCAACCACGACCTGCTCACCTGTTACCAGAACACCAATAGTCAAATTGAATATTTGTGAGACTCTCAGCAAATTTCCATGCCCAACAACATTCATTACTCCCTAGGTAATGCCTCAGCAGCAATCATTCGGCCTTGGCAAAGGCAAAGTCCTCTCCAGAGCAGGCTGGGGTGATATTGCAAGGGACCATATTCCAAGTAAGCACAGGTGATCCTCGCTCGAGAGGATGTAGCAAGGTCGTCACGACACACAGCATATCATCGAATGACCGCAACAGCTTTCATTTGTTCTCTATATTCTCCTTGTGTAGATCCAAGACGAACCCACAACCCATCCTATCTGAACTGCATGCCGCACTACTTTCAACGACACAATAAGAACAATGCATGAACAAAGGCTATTCCAAACTATCCGCTCGCCTCTCCCAAAAGAGACAAAGGCCCTGTCGACAACCACCCACTCTCGACCCGGGCATCAACCAACCATGGCCCATCACTCCTTCATCATTTCACTAGGGTACCACTCGTTGGTCTCAAGGCCAGCCTCAACAGTCGCTGGCGTGAGCTGCTCAGCAGGACTGGCCTCCGCGGACGAAGCACTCCTCGGTGTCCTCTTGCGTTGGTGGAGGATAGCTCGCCCGTCGCGGAGCAGCCGCCTGCTGACCGCGTCGGCGGGGATGGCGAGCAGCTTCTCGTCGATCCTGTACAGGGCCTCGCCCGCCTGCCCGCTGGTGGGGAGCACGGACGCAGGACCCGGCGTGCGGTCGGGCGTCGCGGTGCCGGTGAGTCCGCCGCAGGGCGTCGACCTCGGGGACTGGAGGCCCGAGAGGGGCGGCGTGGTGGAGGGGCACGAGCTCGGTGGGGAGGAGGAGGAGGAGGAGGAGGAGGGAAGACGCGGTGTCATTCCTGAGGCTCCTCCCCGCATGACTCCTGGGGCGTTGCTAAGGGCCACCGGCGCTGGTCGCGCGGTGGGTGACGGCTTGAGAGAGGTGATCTGGGAGTAGCCGACGCTGACGCGGACGCCCTCCTCGCGCATCTTGATGTTGCGGCGCTTGATCATGTCGGCGTCCTCAGCACCACCGGAGTGGTCCTCCCTGATCTGGGCGCCGGTCAGTGGTGTCTGCACGGACGGGCTGGCACTTGTCTCGGAGCTTACCGATTCGCGGTGCTGGCGGAGCCGATCCTCAAAGTACGCGAGGGCCCTCTTCTCTGCCATGGTCCGGGCCGGGGCTGCGTCCTCGGGTGCGGTCTCGTAGCCTTCGGAATCAGATTCGCGTGCAGTCTCGTAGCCTTGGGAATCAGACGTCGAAATCGAGGCAAACTCCCAGTCGGACGGTAGTGGCTCTGAGGTCAATCCGTTCGGTCCGAGGACGAAACACTTGCGACGATGTAATGGCGGTCGGGTGAAGGCCGGGGTCGTTGCTGCTGGTTCCAAACTTTGGTGGTCTTCAGATGGCGCAGGTGGGAGTTCGTGATGCGTGTCAAGGTCAACTTCCGGCCTGCTGGCTTGTTGAATAGTAACAACGATCAAGATCACCAGTATCAGTCCCTGGACCTGTCGCGGGATCCGTTCTATAACGATCAGAAGGGCAGCGAGGAGCTTGGTGCTGGCCATCTCGAGTGAGTCGGTGGGTGAATCGATGACAATTTAAACGACCTTGGAGTGAATGAACTATGGCCGTGTCCAACCGTGGTGATACCTCTGTGGCAGGTCTTGACAAGGGCAGCGATGAGGACTTTGGGTGGATTCAATGTGATTCTTGCTTCGTTCTATGACAATGGGGCTGGAAGAATGGATTCATGACTGCAACAAAGAGAGCAATGCATTATATTATCGCCAAATTTCGATCAATACCTTTGTTGCTACAAAAGTCTGTTCGAATATTCTTCATTTTGTATTAGCTCGCAAAGTCGCTGCCCGAATGGCCAAGGCCTAGACTGAGCTTGGTGCGGGACTGCTCAAGACGTCAGGGCATTTTCATCAATTTGTCGGGACTGTGTCTTGCAGTCAGGTTCGCAAGGTCCTCAGTCACGGACTAACATGATCTATGGGTCAAGTCTGGGGGATAAACACGGCGCCATAAGACACTAAAAGTGTGCCCAAGGCCACGATGGTTCGCGCTAAGCATAGAGAATTGGCTCAGATGCCCGATAAGTGAGGACTCAACACTGTCTCACAGAAGTCCTTTTTCCTTCTCACGAAGAGTGACCAAATGCATTCGTGTACCTAGGTATATTGTTCATTAATTTCGTCTTACCATGAAACGTCGTCAAGTCGCGGAGGAATCGGCTGAACTCCAGATCAGGAAAGGTCTGCACCTAACAATCCTCTGCTGCATGCGTTCCGCGTACCGTTCATCATCATTATCGTGCACACGTTGGTCCAGTGCGATGCTGTGACCTTAAGCCAAATTCAAGTAGAGCCACATCGGCTCATGGTGCTCTGGTAGACCATCCAACATGGGAGGGATCCAGAACCTCGAGTCATCAATCTAAGTGACAAGCAAGACATCAAAATGCCGTATGAGACAGGGGTATCGCGATGACGTTCAATCCAAACCCCTCAAGCGAAAGGATCATCAGCACCCTTCTCCTTCTCCTCGGGGGAGGAACCTTGACCGTCGTCGTAGTTGGTCAAGCCAGGGCCGTCCACGACCCAGCGGGCCGGCGCCCGAGCCAGCGCAGCAGCGCGGTCCTGCACCTCCTTGAAGAGCACCGTGTTGGACGCGGTGGCGCTGAATCCCCGCGCAGCAGGCCGCGCGACGTTGAAGCCATAGCTGCCACCGGCACCGGCAGCAGCGCCGCCGCCGTCGAAGCCGCGCGAGTACGCCGGGTCCCACGAGTTGCGCCAGGCGGCCGGGGGCGGGGTGGGCACGTCGAGCTGCTGGGAGGACGGACGGCGGGTCGGCTCCAGCTGGTCGGCCGACTGGGTGTGCGTCGGGTCGTAGGGCTTGTTGTAGGCGGTGAGGTCGGTCGGGTGGCTCTGGGTGCGCCGGGTAGTCTCCGGGCTGTCTTGTGGGTTGCCGGGGCCGTTGAGGCGCTGCCAGGCCACGAGGCCCATGGCGCCGCCCGCCCGGGGTTGGTTGTTGTTGTTGTCGGCACCGACGCGCTCCAGATCTGTGGACTGTCTCAGCTTCTCCAGGAGGGAGGCAGCGCGGGCGTGGGTCGCGGCTTCGGCCTTTGCTCTGGCGTTGTTGTTGGGATCCCAGCGCCAGCGCACGCTGGGGCCGTGGGTCCCGCCGAGGAGGAAGTCGTTGACGCGGTCGTTGCCGTCGGCCTGGTGCGCCTCCCGGCTGCCCTCGCTCGAGGGGGTGTCCTTCGTGATTCCATCGACGCCCAGCTTGCTAGCTGACTGGGGCAGGAAGCGGACGGTAGGGCTGCGAGGGAGGCTTGGGACGGTCCTATTCATCAGGACGCGCGGCTGGCTGTCGGGAGGCATCATAGTACCAGTCGCGGTGCCGGTGGGCATGGCCATGATCTCGCTTCCGTAGTATCCGGTGCTCGTGACGCGACCGGCAGGACCGTCGGGGTCCCTGGGCGAGAGCTTGCCGTCAATGCGACCGACCTCGTCCTCGAGCATGCGCAAGTCCTCCTCGGCGCAGACGACGACCTCACAGAGCGCGTTGCCTGCCATGCGCAGGACGCAGTTGTTGCTGGTGGCCCAGTCCTGGCGCTGCCTGCCCGATGTCTCGTTGAACTCGTCCAGCTCGTTGCGGATGGTCTCGATGCGGCGGTTGATTGCCTTCTTCTTGTCCTCGATGGGGTCCTTGACGCGCTCGACGAGGGTGGCGGTGTAGACCTGGATCTGGTCATCTCGGCCCTTGATGTTCGCAGGAGGGATGCTGGTCGTGGGAGGGAAGGACTCGTGGTTGCTGAACTGCTTGTACAGGTACTCCAGACGGTCGCGATCGTACTGGGCTCGCTTGAACGGGTTGGCAAGGACCGAGTAGGCGGCATTGATCTAGGGTGAAGTGTTAGCAGTGGGTTTGTTGATGCAGGGGTCGATGGGGGAAAGGGAAGGAGCATCGGGTGATCGGGTGCTTACCACGTCGCTGGGAACCTGCTGCAAGTTCTGGGTGATGGAATCGTAGGCAGCACGCAGCCCATCCTCGTCCACGTTCGGAGACACGCCCAGCAGGCCGTAGAGGTCGTAGACCGTCACGCGTTGGCGAGCCATGGTTGTCTGGAGGACGTTGTAAGCAATGCGATCGGACGTCATTGTTGGTTTACCAGATCTCGTCCAAAGGGAGAAATAAGAACTTGATCGAAGGTAAACACGACGACTTCTGCTGACCTTCCGACGTCAAGGATGGTAATTGAGATTGAATGCTTTCAGAAGCTGCTGTGAGAGTGTGATGGAAGAGCAAAGGTGGACCAGAACGTACACTGAGGACTCAGAGCTGGGTCATGGCCATTGAGCTGTGACTCGCCCTAGAGGTTTGTTTGTGCCATGCTTTGGGTGAAGCTTGTTTGTTACCGTGGACAGCTTCTCTCCATTCACTTCAGCGCAGCTTGATCAAGGACCTTGATATAACTCCGTGCCATGCTCCGTCCCATGTTTGGTAGACAAATCTGAATTCAAATTAGCAGACAGATTGATATGTGCCTCTATTCTCGGTCAACCTCAGACAGTCAGGGAACCTGGTTCTGGAAGCACGAGGTACGGGAACGTAATTACACTTGCGGATTTCACAAACATCATGTCGCTCCAGATACGAAATTGCCAGAACGTGATGGATCATTACTTGTCCATTTTGAATCTATAGTATTATCTTCGCCTTTAAACCCCCCCCCCCCTTGAACCTTTCCTCACCTGCCCCCGTTGACAGGATTCCGTCTAATTCTCACAGGAGAAATGTAACGGCCAATCCCACAGCTCCGGAAAGTCCACTAATAGCCACTCTCAGTACAGCTCCAGACGAAGACTCAACAGAGCTGCTCGGAGTCACCGTCACTGACCCCGTAGAACTCCCCTCCACTCCTGTCGAAGTCCCAGTCGGCCGCAGGGGCGCCGAAGCCCCGGTAGCATTAGCAGACCCATCAGTACCCGTGACAACCACCACCGTCGTCGAGGACGACGAGGACGAGCCAGAACCAGACGGGGAATCGGCGGCGGTGGTAGTCTCAGCAGCCACGCTCGAGGTCGTCGTCGTCACCGCCGGCGCCAGCGGGTCGGCCGACAGGAAGCTCGGCGTCGGCGTCGCGGTGCCCGAGTAGAGTGGGCACCCGGGGACGCCCGTCTTGGGGGCGGCGCGCCCGCCGCCGCAGTCCGGGACGGTGCAGATCTCGAGGGTGTCTGGGTCGTAGTAGACCAGCGACTCGAAGACGTTGCCATACTCGTGGGCCGTGGGGTTGATGGTCACCGTGCTGGTGAAGGTCGTGCAGCCCGAGAGGTCTGTCCTTGCGAGGGCCGCCAAGGGTGAGAGTGCGAGGAGGGAGAGGGACGTGAGGTGGGACGAGGAAAGCATTTTGGTTGGTTGTTTCTGTCAATGATTGTTTAAATCGTATTGTCTGCAATGTTTTTGAAGCGAGTGTGGTGAGTTGGCGCTGGCAGGGCGACTTCCTTAAACGAAGGTGTGGTAGTTGAGAATGCCCAAGAAGCGAGAGGAATGGGGTCAAAGCATCTCAAAATAAGAGTGCAGTCGTTCGGAGCGGCTCATCAAATAGTTCTTTCATCTTGATGCTGACCCTGCCGCCAAGATCCCGTGTTGCAATACGGGTTCTGGAACGATCCTCCCGCTCCTTATTTAGCCGTATACGTGGCGCACGCCTTGCTGTTTCTGGTGCTGACATCTTATTCTGACTGGTGAATGATAGATACCTTGGGAGGCTTAGGCATTGAGTCCGGATACGTTGCGAAATTGTGCTTATCTCTTGCATGCATCAATTCTTAACGCAACCTTTCTTATAATCAACGTTGCTATACGGCCACAAAGCTTCTGTGTGGAATACGGAGCAGTCTTACGGGTCTTCAGGGAGCTATATTAACTTATACAATTATTAGCCAATCACTCTAGTTCAGCAACAGAATTTTATTTAGGTTGTCATCCAGACGTTGCAGGATTTCATCGACTTCGGATTCTGATACGAGTAGCCGCGGTTCATCGACCTCTGGCGTCTTCCGACAAACCGTTAGTCTCAATCTAATCTTGAAAATGACAAGCTAGCCTTGGAACAATGTCTTATATCAAGCTAGCCTGTCGAGCATGGAAACAAAACGGATGGTAGACGACGAGGCTTCCGTTGCCATCGCTTTTCTCACGGACCACCAGGAGTACTATGTACAATCCCTTGGCTGAGCACTCGGCGAGTCACTAAAAAAGAATCTGCAATCATTCTAGTTTTCTCTTTATCTGTTGGCATTTTTTGACTTGTGATCAGTGCAAATCTCACACTATCTTATTTTGACTCGGTTTCCTTCGCACTTGTACTAGCGTCCATTCATTCGTAGTTAGTTGGCCACTGTTGACACTTCATTGACTTTACAGTAGTCTCGTATGACGGCCACGATTCGCTTTCTTTCTGGCTCAGAACCGAAAACTTCGGCGTGGTCTTTGTCATGGAACCACAGTATGTCGATGCCTGAGCCGACAGAAGGGCGATGTTCGTGGTCCGTTCCTGGAATACGAGAGGCCCGTGGTCCTGCAACTTCGCACCGAGCCTGCTCGCCCTGCAAGCATACCGAGTGATTGTCTCGGTCTCCCTCAGTCAAATACCTCGCTATGTTATGGCTGTCAACAATTAAGTCGAACCCTGCCAAGCACACAGCAACCTGCCTCAATTTGCTATACCTATGACCCCTAGATCCCTTTGATGTACCGCGACCGGTCAGCTCGTCGGCCCAGATGGCGTTATCTCTCCAAAAGAAGTATCTGCCGAGGCAATGGGCGACTCCGGGATCGGTGCTTGCGAAATACCAAAACAGGAGCTCAATGGCGGTCTTTGGCCGGCGCCGCGTGAAATTGTAAGCGACGTCAGGCAGATGCAGCAGGATGCTGACGGGATCAATGAGCACTACTGCAGGGATCTTTGCCTGTAAGTCTGGACATCTTATCGCGTGGGTCGACAAGATCGACCCGTAAGAGTGGGATACGAGGGTGAACTTTTCCCACGAATGGTGATGCAATATCGCTTTCAATTGCTGAAGGAAAGCTTCCTTGTCGAGCGGCGGGTCTGTCAAACGGAAACAGATAGGTAGAACTTCGACGGCGATAATCCCGGCCTGCCCTCTACCGTTCCCTATGGCACTCATCTCTTTGAGGAAGCGGAGGTAAGGCAATAAGCCGACACCTATACCATGAAAGAAGACCACAGGTAGCCCATCTGATTGATGATGTCGGTGCCAGTAACTCAAACTTCCTGCGGAAGAACGGCGACCGGAAAAACGCTGCTGGATCCGCGGTGGAAAGACAGACTTCTCCCGCGGTTGAGCGTAGTATTCGAAGCCGTTGAGGGAGAGAAAGACATGGGTGATAATATCCAGGAGGGCCACAATGGCATACCACCAAACAGTACGGTATTTCGTCTCTATAGAATCGATCGTGAGCCGCAGGCATTTGGCGCGGCCACGGCCTGACTCAAACGGCCTACCCCAAAGATGTTCGATGCGTGCAATGTACTGGTCCACCTCAGCACTGTACTTGTCGTCCCTTGAAGTATGCTTGTGCTTGTCGGATCTTAAGTCCACGTCAAAGAAGGCCCAAAGCAGAAACTCTCGGATATTCTCACGACGTATGTCGGTCAATTCAGCCCCCAAGAACCACATAGAGAGATAGTGGTCAAAATTGGGAATTGTGGCCATGCAACGCTCAAACAAGGCACGGCGTTCAGCTGTCGAAGACGGCGTTGGGTGCCGAGCAGGTTCCTTGAGGCGCTTGGTGTATGGTCTCCATACGAAGAATGCGTAGATTGATTCAATTGATATCAGACTGAGGACTGTAAAAGTGGCTGTCCGCCAACAAGCCCTCGACTGGCTGAAATGTGCGCCAATCAGGCAAGCGGCAAGGGCTGAAGTGTAGAAAGCGACAGGATGCTGTAGTAATGTGATGCACGCACGAACGACGGCATACTTGTAGAATGAGTTGCTACGCCTCTGGACTGACATAATGGTTTGCTGTTTACCCACACAGCAGCTGGGGGTTGCGTTAAGATTATGAAGTGTAGAAAGAGATAGAAGCAGCGTGCTGATTATAGTTTTGATATCGGAGATAAAGCTAGGCCTGATGTTCTGGCTCTTGTAGCAGTGATCAGACTGCACGGTGTTCAAAAGAATAAGGAATAAAGCATTGTTTTTGCCGGTCCTTCTTGCAATATTTGATGGGCTTTGTCTGATTTATTGAGCCTGTCGTATTTCACGCTCAGGATAGGGTCCGAGATACAAAAGATAAGGCAATGATGGCACCATGCGGTTGCGATGACGAAACATAGCCACAAATCACTGCTAGTTAAGATCCTATTTCTTTTCCTGTCTCCGTTCAACAGAGATAACAACTGTTGGGAAAGAAATCACCTCATGTGTTTTAAAAGCATATGCAGGTTAGTGGGGAAATGAGACGTCATCTTGTTACAATCTTTCGAGGTTCGTCCTGGTGTCTGTTCCATGCTCATTGGCTTAGGTTTAACTTCTGACATGTGAATTCAAGTTTCGCAACAGAGACCATTCAGACCACGCGGACTTGACCTCAAACATTGAGCGCTCGGTACAGTGCCAAGCTAGGTTGCATTACTAATAGCACATGTGGATCAGTCCCATCAATCTTGACTGTTGCCGTTGAAGATATTGCAATGATGACACCAAACCTTTATCTGGTTTAGCAGTGGCTTATAAAGGTGTAATAGAATAAAAGGACTAAAGTATTATCTATAATATAGTAAACGCGGATGCGGTGCTGTACGCGCCGGGTTTGGCGCCCTCCTCGTTTGGGCCTAGCCCGCGCGAGGACCCACTCTGCGCTGCTCAATCTCAATTTCAGCTGGATCTCCTATCACTCTAGCTCATGACCTGGTTCCTATCCCGGAAATGGTAGCAATTTCATCTTGGTATAGGATCAGTCATTGCTGACCATGCCAACATTATCCCTGGTGTAAAAGCAGTCAGGGCCTCACGACCGTAGGTCGCGTGTCTAGTACAGCATCTTTCGCAGTCGCCCAGCAATGTACTGAACCTGGTATCAAGGGAGGGCTATCAGGAATTCAAGTACCAAGGGAGGGCCCTAACTTGTACAGACAGTAGTCATATAATGTCTTCGCTATGGTAGGGTACTCTTCAGAAGACATTTCTTCTATAGGCTTGAATAGATATTCGCCCATCGGGGCCCTCTGGCCCTGCCACTACGCCCGTGAACCATAATTCAATTCGACATTCTCTTGTACCTAGAAGTATGCTGACTATGAGGTACTGTAATATTCACGCCGAGAAATGGGCCCTTGCGAGGATGTAGAAGTGCGAGATTCTGTTGTGATTTCCCCAAACTCTCTTTCCGACAGTCAGTGCCCAGGTAACTAGTTACTCTTCATCTCCGTCAAGCCAAATCTCGTGCCCATCGCCCTGCTTGCACGCCATGGCCAGACAACACACGCACACGGCCACGGCTGCCGCCGACCAGAAGGCCAAGCCCGTGAACGAGTGAGACGTCCCGTAACTGTAAACAAGGGCTCCGAGTGACGACCCGACAGCACGGCCCACGCCGCTAGCCACGTACGAGATGCTGTGCGTCCGCGCCAGGGCCGATGGGTGAGGGCACGCACTGCATCACATGACATGTGTTAAGCTTTTGCCACAGATATAGATAGTAGGGGAACGAGAAGGGCAGGCAGTCACTCACAGTCTGATGAGCATAAGCGCCGTGGGCGTGACGAAGACCGCGCAGAAGATCAGCGTGACTTGTATCACGGTAATGAGCGTCCAGACAGCCGGGGGCTGCCCATGCTCCATCGTCGCCGATTTCGTGAGCTTGCTGACGACGGCGACGAATGGAGCTGCGCTGTATATGATGGGCAAACCCCGCATGAAAAGACGCCAGGCGTTCACGGCACCGAGCTTATGGATGATCTTAGGGTACACGAAGAACTGAACCGGCAGGCCACACGCACCGACGATCGATAGCGTGAAGCCAATCTCGGAGGGCGTCATTCCCGGCCCGCCGGAAAAGCGGAAGGGCAGACGGTCGTGGGCACCGGTCGCCGGAGGATCACTGAGGAAATTTGTCCAGAGCACGGTGTACGCCCCTATATGGCTGTCGTGTATGGCAGATACCGTGAGCATGAGGACGAAATTACGGGTCCAAATCCGCCGGAACGGAAGAATTGGGGGAGCCTTTTTCTTCTCGGGGATGGGCGGAAGCGACCTGTCCTCCTTCTTCGCTTGCTTCCCGTCATCGCTTTCGTCGTCCGAGTTGTTATTCGCTTCCTCGTCATCTCCTATGATGAAAGGCACAGCCTCCATTTCTGTTGAATTCTCGTCGTCAAATGGTGGATACGAGGCGCTGTTACTCTTCTGCTTGTAGAAACAAGATAAAACCTTTCTTGAGATTGCTAGACCAATGTCGGGGCCACCCCTCTTTTGTGGATGTGTCTTGGATCGTGGATTATCATCAGCACACCGGAAACGTACATCCATGGCGCCATTGGAGGACATACCTCTTCAAGGAAGAAGAAAATCGCCATGAATGTTATGAGCAACATTGAAGCATTGACAAAAGCAGGTGTTGCGTAGGGATACTTCTTGAGGAATGCGTTGTTCCCAAATTTCTCAGGATACGTACTCGCGAGGTCGGCCAGTTGGCCTCCCATAATTGGACTCAAGAGGGTGGACAGAGTGGCAGCCATAGTGGTCATGACAAATGCTCTGGATAGGAATCTGTTGGCCAGTACACTTCAGTCAGCCTAGGTACGATCACTCGCATAACGAATAGAAAGAAAGACAAGAGATGGAATGGTGCCTACTTTGCCTCACCCACGATCTCAGTTATTACAGTTCTGGCCGTTGCTACGTTGCCATTGAAAATACCTTCAAGACCCCACAGAAGTACCAGTTGATAAAAATGACGGGTGAACCCCAGGAGTGATGAGCTGATAACTGGAAACACACCACTGTTAATATCGATGTCAGACAATGGGAATCTGTCCCTCGAAGGACAAGCTTACCTGAAGCTGCTGTGCCAAGCAGGAGAACGCCTTTGCGACCATATTTTGGGTTGTCGGCAAGCTCGCTGATCCATAGTGATGACAAGCATTGTCCAATGATGTAGGCAGTTGATACCGTGGCCGACTGGCTGACAATTTGCCCAGATGAGAGCGAAGAGTCCAGATTCTTCAACTGAAAATAGAGGTACGTCTATCCAAGTTCATCATGAGCTTGGTGATTGCGACGAGCATTTGTACGGCAATGTAGGTATCATCAAACGAGAACTCTCACTTACAGAGGCAGACGACCTAACACAGGGCTCCGCAAAACGCAACAGGAACAGAATTCCCAGCTGTCCCTTTTTGGGCATATCAAGCCAGCTTACATTCTCTTGAGAAGAAGCCATCTTTTTTCGGACTTTGTTTTCTAGCACAAGCCAAGCAAGGTGGTCACGATGAGAACACCTCGCAATGATATGCAGCCTAAGGCCTGATAAGGGCAGACAAGGTCAAACAAGGGTGTTGACTCGAAATCATACAAAGATGAGGAGCATTTCCAAAGCCAAGGGTATTACCAACACATTGCGCGATTCTATGAAAAGATCTTCTACATCAATTTTACGCCCATCGCCCGAACCTGACTTGCATATGGGGTTCGCGACATATCCGGATTGCGTTTAAACCCTAGATTTATGATCCTTCAGCCCAATTTTCATGGTCCATTTTCATAGTCGTGTACAGCCACCAGCACCCGGGGGGCCCCGGGACGATCAGGATATTTTTAAGGCAGCACAAGTATTCCAGTGCGCAGTCGCTATGAGTGCGTGGTGGGTCTCTGACCCAGTATCGCCAGCCCCGAGTAAACCGCACAAACTGACTCGTCTGGCCAGGACCGAGTAAACTGGACAACCGAACTGGCCAGACCCGAGTAAACTGCACAAACCAGCCTCCAGGCAGCAAAGCACATTCGAGCTTGGAGTCCCATGGAGTAAACAACCCTGCATTTTTACTCGAAAGCCATCTGTCTTTACACCCCGTAAAACCCCATTGTGCCCAGTGAAATAACGAGTTTTGTGAGCGCCACTGTCACTGCCAAGCCACTTCCTCAGTTAGCATTGGCACGTTTAGCCAGACAGGCTGTTCAAACACTGTCGCTAGTCATGAGTGTTTTGTGAATCAGCTCAGTGTACACATCCGCGTTTACCGTAACAGGACCACATTGTACTCCGTAGCATGAGACTCAGACACGAAGATGATACGCTGTGTGCTACTGGATACGCGCTCATATTATGTAAGCTCTTGACTTCCAAGGGGAGTGCTTGACTGTTTTCTTTCTATTCCAGCCCACCTACGTTAGGCCGGAAAGTTATCCTGAATTTAATGATAGTTTTTGTATTGTATTCATTCATATAATAGTGGATATTCGAAATATAAATTTAGTCTTTATTATAATTGAAATATATGTTAAAGTAATCACTAAGTAAATTTAATATTTAAATTTTCATGCTAATTAAAATTAAAATTATAATCTAAATAATAATATAATCATTACAGCTTCAACTTTAGTAAAATATAAAGTTACAATTTGTAATATATGCTATTTACTTAAAGTTACACTTAGCTAAGCTGTATCTGGTGCTACATTGTGGTATATGTACAGGGGCACGCTCTTGCTGACCACAATCAAATGCGAATCCTGTCATGAGAGGGATGCAGGCTGCAATGCACCCACGCACCCTTATCCACCCTCTCGAATCCCCATGACTCTGACCTCTGCAATCTAGTGATTCTTTGGATTCAACACCTTATCATCCACAGGACGTTTTACGACGTTTGCGTTCATCATCTAAAATGGTTCCATTCAACAAAATTTTTGCGTACGGGCGCAGTTCCGACCGCGATGAAATTGCATACAAGTCTGTTGATCTACAAGCCGACGATGATACCCAACCCACGCCCGACAAATCGTCCATGAATGAGTTGGCAAAGACCAAGAAGAAGTTGAGATTATATCGCACCGGATTCTTCGTCACCCATGCCTTCCAAGCTTTGTTCTTTTTGTTCTGGCTGTTCCGCGACGGCGACGAACCACACCCGCACGCCACATATCGCGATCTTGAATGGAGTGGCTTGCTAGGCGAGGACTGGAACGGGATTGTTCCCAATGGTACGTCAAGTCCAACAAAGACGCAGAGCGGCCCTCAACCACACCTACCGTTACTAACATACACATGCATCGTGGCATTAGGAGTCGGGTACCCATTAAAGCCGACCTACTGGGGTCACGACCACCCTTACTATATGCCCGAGGACATATTCGACGACTTTGACAAGTCGATGGCTATAATCAACCACCAGAAGTATATGCACAATAGTGAGTCTAGGTGATTCTTGTTTGTCAAGATGCCACGGTTGACCTCTTGGGCCTTGATCACAGGTTCCAGCATATTTGTCAGGCCAGATGAGCCCCGTGCCAAGCGAATCAAGCCCGACGGCACCACCGCCGAGTTGCCAACGTTCTACCCTTGGGATCCCCTTGAAGACGGCAGGGAACTCTACGCCATACGCGGCTTCCACCAAATGCATTGCATAGTATGTACCACATTCACCACTCCCTCCCGGGGGGCTCCTTATACTCTCCGACGCAAGCTAATCTAGGAAACCTTGTCCTGTTGTAGTTCGTCATCTCCGAAGAGTTTACCTACCATTACGGGCGTACCAACGACTCCCTGTGGACGGCCGGACACGTGGCACACTGCATCAACACCCTCCGCGACGCCGTCATGTGCATGGCCGACGCCCAACCCCTGTCCTACGTCAATGGTTACAAGAACGGCCACGCGACGGACGACCAGGCCATGATGTGCCGAGACTGGGAGGAACTGCACAAATTCGTCACCGACCCTGCGAGGGGGTTGCGGATCAAGAACGTCGCGCCTGCTGGGAGCAAGAGCGATAAGATGGCCCCCATCATACCCTACCCCGAGTTGACCGAGGCGGAATTGAGGGGCGTCGCGTGATGGCAATGTTGACGTGGTGATGTACATAATAGAGCGCAATATACCTGGAAGACCATTTTACACACGGCTGAGAACTGTTCGACTGTCCATGACAAAGCTCGAGCAATGATGACAATCATGGAGTACAGCTGAAATGATCACTGAGACATACCTAGGTGCTGGGAAGGACTGTGCTTTTGCGTCGCTCGCTAGAGCTATCCAATCCTCATCTTGCCATTCTCCTGCAGCCATAGTGCGTCTGTTGTACGACCGTAGGCGACACACCTTGAGATTTGAACTCGCCTTCGGGAAAAGCGTGCTGCTTTTCTCGGTACCTTTTACCCAGTGCGACGATGCTGATGATAACTGCATCTCTACCCCTGAGTCAAAAACACGACCTCCTGATCAGGGTATCGCAAATTGGCAGAAGCCATCATCACCTTAGATCTTGTGGGCTAGAACTTCCAGAGGGCAGAGGTATGCCCTTACAACAAGACTTATGCGAAGATGGCTGAACAGGTATCACGGTGTATTAATCTCAATCCCCAATTAACAATGTACAGAAATAAAAGTCCATCTGTGCAATCATGTGCGCAACTCCAAACCCACATGCCGACACAAGAAGCCATAGCCATCCACAACAGCCTGTCTAGCAGCCGCACTACGAACCCTCTGCAGCCCCCCCAGGTCAAACAAGTGACCCACACCCTCCACGATCCTCAGCTCGGCATCAACATCCGCCTCCCGCAGCGCCTCCCACGTCCTCTGCGCCTGCTGCCACGGGATCAGGTCGTCCCCGCGCGGGTGCAGGATAAAAGTCGGCGTCGCGTAGTTGCCGGCCCTGACCTGCGCCAGCGGGCTGACCGCAACGACATCAGCCGCCGCCGGCGGCGCGTCGTCGGTGGGCTCCCTGCGCATCTTCTTATCGAGCCCCACGAGCAGCACGTGCAGCGTGCGGCCGCGGCAGTTCATGTACAGCGCCAGCCGGCTGCGCGGGTCCGAGGGCGCGAGCCAGCCGCCCAGGGCCCTCTTGCCGGGGGCGACGTTGTACTTTGTGATGGGGGAATCGAAGACGCCCTCGGTCCAGAGGTCCTCGTTGAGCTCAAAGGACGCCGGCTCGGGTGAGCCTGCGCCCTCTGGGATGTTGGGGCGCGTCCAGAAGGGGTCTTCGTAGTCGAGCGGGCAGTATAGCGCAAAGATGGCCTCGGGAGGCCGTACCCCGCGGGCCTTTGACGTCCAGGCTAGGGTCGTGGCGAGGTGCCCGCCCGTGGACCAGCCCACGGCGACGACCTTGGATGCGTCTATAGATATGTCTGGCCTGGAGAGGGCGACGTGGGGCAATGCGGTGCGGATCCAGTGCAGACTGTCAACGACGTCAGTCATTGGTCCCTCGGACAGGGTCGTCTCGGGGCAGAGCCTGTAGTCGATGCTGATGGGGAGGAAGCCGGCATCCAGGAGCATGGCGGTCTGGTCTGCTCGGATGTCGTGCCTCGAAAGCATAATGTGACCACCGCCGTGGATCATGAGCGCTGCGTAGAAAGGTCAGTCTGTGGCTGCGTCGAGTTGTGCAAAGTAACAGGTAATAGCAGTCTCACCTACGGGAAGTGTCTTTCCGGGCTCAACGAGCTCGCCTGGATAGTGAATGTCGGCATAGAGTTTCAGGCCGTCGACCTCCTTGAACTGAACCGTCTCCAGACGCGTAGGAGTGTCAAACGGGGACGCCGTGATGACCCTGAGGAGCTGGGACTCCCTGGTCGAGCTGTGGCTCCAGTCGACCCACTTGTAGCCTGCCTCGAGGAGGTCCTTCTTCCACAGCTCCTCGCTCGCGAGGGCATGCCACCGGCCGTCAGAGGACAGCCACCACCCCTCGAGGAGCCCAAAGACGAGGTCGAACCAAAAGAGGTTCTGCGTCAGCTCCACCAGGCAGAGCAGCCCATCTGGCTTCAACATCTCGCGGATGTGAGATGTCGAGTTCACGAGGTCTCTTGTGGCGTGGATGCAGTTTGTCGACAGGATGATATCGTACTTGCCGACAAAGTCAGGGTGGGTGTCCTTCTCGATATCGACCACCTTGTACTCCATGAACGACCACTTGGAAAACTTGCGCTTTGCTGCCGCCACGAGCGAGGACGATAGGTCCGTGAATGTGTAGGTGAACTTGTGGCCCAGAGCGACCAAGGTCTCAACGACATTCTTGGTCGTCCCTCCCGTGCCCGCACCAAGCTCGAGTATCCTCAGCTCTCGCTTCCCGCCCATGTCTTTGAGAAGGGATGAAAGGTACTGAGACAGCACGAGCGTTCCGGTCTTGAACATGGGCGCGTTGGTGTAGACGTCCCCGAGAAGCTCACGCGCAGCCGCGGTCCCGAAGAGGACCGAGACCGGGTCGACGCGTCCTGTCAGGCAGTCGGCCAGCTGGTGGCCTGTGGAGTGGAGGAGCATAGTTTCCGAGGTGTGCTTGGGAAACTTTTGCAGCAGCTCGTCCTTGAGGACGGACGCAGGGACCGTGGGGACGGGTAGCTGTGTGCGGATGAACTCTCCGTCTGCCCGCTTGCTGAGCAGGCCAGCCGTGGCGAGGATTTCGTGCAGCTGAACCATGACCTTGGCGTGCTTCGGAAGGGCCTCGATGGGCGGGAGCGTGGCACCGGCGGCGACCGATGCTAGGTCGCAGCCGAGGGAGGTGAATGCTGTCAACACGTATTGCACCACGAGGGCGGACTGGGTGGGGAAGACGTCGGCGTAGAAGCTGGTGAAGCCTGTGTCTTGGGCGTGCCTGTCGTAGGAAACTATCGCCTCGGAAAAGACTTGGCGACCTGCGACTGCAAGAGGCGTGCCGCCTGGCGCGTCTTTGTCGGCGGAGCCCGTGACACAAGGGACAACATGGCTATCGTGGAGCGAGCTGACCGAGCTGCTGGCGCGGGAAACTTCCGATGTTGAGGCTCCCGGTATCTTGTCCCGTCGCTGGGGCTCGCCTCCGCCCAAAAGATCTGCCACCCCGCGCACATCGGCACAATTGGCCAGCTTCTCCTGCGCGACGACAACCCCGAAGCGGGTCTTGATCTCGGCCAGCACCTCTGTTATGAGCAGAGAGTCGATGCCAAGATCGTCCAGTGAAGAGGTTGGGGTCACCTCATCCACGGGTATCTCAATGATCTCGCTTAGCATTGTCTGCAACTTGGACAAGGCGTCACTCGGTCCGGCAGTAGCGACACTGACCGCGACCGGATCCAGCTGGGTGGCTTGTACCGTGGGAAGGGTGGGTTTTTGAGCAGATGCCCATTCTGAATCACTTCGCTCTGATGCATAGCCTGAATCCACCGTAGAATCTGGTGTGACTGGCTGTTCCTCAGCCACTGCGGCCGTGGATTTGTTGAGCCTGGTGAGGCTCTTTGCGAGAGACTTGAGCGGGACACCTTTGAAGTTTGCGCCAAGGACGGCCATAACAACCTGACCGGTTGTGGCCTCACAAACGAATATGTCGTTCGTTCTCGTGTTGGCGGGCCTGTCCTCGTCGAACCGTGTGTGTACAATCCACTTACGGTCAGTGCCCCTCTCGTTCATGCAAGACGGGGTGAAAATGATCTCGTCTATAGAGGTGCACATCAATACAAGCCCCTTATCTCGGGGTGACAAGCAGTTGGTGTGAATCCCAGCAACCTGGAGAAAGTTGTCCAGCATGATGGGATCCGTGATGCCCGCCTCAATCAGCTCGTGCTGCTTTGCCGGGACCTTGACCGTAGCGGTGGCCACATTATTAGACGCAGATATGCTGTGAACACCCCGGTAGTAGTCGGCGTAGTCAACGACGTTTGAGAACATGTCATATACCATAACCCCACTCATACCGGTAGCCATTGCTGATGCAGAGGTCTGGCTTGTCCCCAGGCGGCCGAGCACCCGGAGTCGTCGTTGCGCCATGGCGTCGTCGGCCTGCTGCCACGAAAAGGAACCCGCGGCATGCCTTGTCGGCACATCACCTGGCCGCGAGCTGGCGGTCGCTTGGCTGCTGATGACAAATTTCCACGATTCCGGTGCCGTCTGGTGGAGATGCACGCGCACCACGCTTCTGTCGCTAGTCCCCAGAGGAGCTAGCATCGTTAGAGACTCGATATGCGGCACACACTTTTGTTTGGAACTGGTGCGATGTGGGTCTAGACTGGCGGACTGGGCGACAATCTCCATGTACATGGACGCCGGGCACAGGTTCTGACCAGCGACTGCGTGGCCACTCGCAGCCAGTTGAAATGTGTCACTAGATGTGTTCACCTCCAAGATGAGCTCTCCGTTTGCGCGATCATGTTTCACCAGTTTGACAAGCTGCGGAGCCTTGATGGTCTCGGTCGTGGCTGGTGACAACCTTTGCTCCAGCGAGAGCCAGTGAGACGTCTGTTCGAACTGGTACGGTGGCAGGTTCACCTTCTGGTAGCGATACCCGGATGATTTATGGTGGAGCCAGTATTGAGCAGCCGAGCCTGCCTTCCACAGCTCACAGGCTGCCTTTGCCAGATTTCTCATGGCATCTACTGTGCCCAGCTGCATTGGCAAGAAGACGTCGGACCGATCCGCTGTGTTGATGGCTCGTTTGGCCATGGCGATAATGGGTGTTGCCGATCCTGATTCAACCCAGATGGCCCTGGGGAAGCGACTTGCGATACGATTGAGAGCCTCGTTGAAATAGACAGGCTGTCGTGTATGATTCACTATGGCCTCGGGTGTGAAATCGGTCCATGCCTCATGGGGTGTGCAGGTCTCGATGGGGATTCGAGGTGGCTGGACTTTGACAGAACCAGCAATCTTCGACAGGTCCTTCAGTATCACGTCCGTCAGGTGAGAGTGGTACGCATGAGTGTTGCTCAGCTCGTGTACCTTGAAACCGCGGCACAGCTCCGCAGCTTTCGCGATGGAGGGGGTGTCCCCGGCGAGCACGAACTGCTGCGGGCCATTATAGCACGCGACCTCCATGCGTAGACCGTCTACCGAGTTGACTTGTGAGACGACATGGTCAAGATCGGCCCTGGTGCACTCTACCGCTAGCATCGCACCGCGGTCAGGGCCCCAGGCATCCCGGACCAAGCGGGCCCTGCCTGCGACGAGCCGAAAGGTATCCTCGAGAGAAATGGAGCCGGCCACACACAGCGCGGCCAGCTGGCCGAAGCTGTGGCCGAGAAGAGTGTCGACCTCCAGGCCAGAGTCAATCCAGCTTCTCGCGCAGGACACCTGCAGGGACAGGAGCCTGCAGTGCAGAACAACGGTATCTTGACACTCCTCTGGATCGAAAATACCAGGAAAGAGGCTGGGGTAACCCAGTCGTCTGCAGACCGAGTCGCACTCATCCTAAGCATAGAGAGTCAGCCGTCCATCAATCCTAATCAGGCAGACCGTCAACGGGAAGGCAATCGCTTACCAAGTGCTTTTGGAAAAGATCGCTGCTGGTATAGAGCTCCTTCGAGGCAGTTACAGTTCGCCCCGTCTGCCCGCCAAAACACAGGATTACGGGACTCTTGGTTGCATCAAATGTCTTTGTCCTGCTCAGGCTGGATACTGTACTGTCAATCGCATCGGAAACAAAGCCGACACGGCAGTTCAATGACACATCGTGGGCTTGTGCTATGTTGTAAGCAATGTCGCTGAGGGATTCTGTGCCCTTGGAAAGATACGTCTTTAGAGCTTCCGCGTAGGAGTTAAGGCTGGTTGCCGTCTTTGCCGAGAGAAGAATGGGGTGGAAAAAAAGAATGGGATGGACGGTCGGGGTGATGGTCGCCGCGCGTCTCCTCTCGACTGGATGAGCGCGGATGAGAATGGCTGCGTTGCTTCCAGCTGCTCCATAGTTGTTGACCAGGGCGATATGCTTGCTCGATGTCCACGGAACTGTTTTTGTCGGTACAGTGATGCGGTCTTCAGCTGAGCTTCTGATCTTTGGGTTGATGGAAGCGAAGTTTGCTTGCTTTGGTATCGTCTTGTAATGCATCATAAGCAGACATTTGATGACGCCGGCTGCTCCCGAGGCGGCCTCAGCATGGCCGATATTATCCTTGACCGAGCCAACATACAACTGCTCGGTGCGCAGGGGGCCAGTAAGAGCGGACCGAACGCTCTCGTACTCAATCGGATCACCGACTTGAGTACCTATGTGCAATGTCAGCGTCAATGTGATCAAGGGGCAAAGAGACTGAGCGGGGGGTATTTGAGGGCTCACCAGTTCCATGCGCCTCTACGTAAGTTACATCCTGAGGCTGTATGCCGGCGTCGTTGAGCACCCGCTTGTACAA
Source organism: Diaporthe sp. P3_1W (assembly GCA_037177825.1). Lineage (NCBI taxonomy): Eukaryota > Fungi > Ascomycota > Sordariomycetes > Diaporthales > Diaporthaceae > Diaporthe > Diaporthe sp. P3_1W. Next base: position 697,035 of record JBAFXB010000001.1, read on the forward strand.
AGTGCTTTGCGAATCTGAGTGTGGAACGGTGATCGGGCTGCAGCTTGAGTTCTGGTTGACTGCCGAGGACGCGATGACTCCAATCACAACGTCGCCATCAGCCAAAGCCGTGGACAGTTTTTTCAACACAATCATTCCCGCCCCTTCTCCGCGACAGTATCCACCTGCATCAGCATCGAAAGCCCTGGAGGACCCCTTCGGATTTAGAAAGGATGCTCCGGCCAGGTTCTGATGAAGAGAGGGGCTGGTGATGACATTGACGCCGCCAGCAAGCGCCATGGAACACTCGCCGCCGAGAAGAGCTTTGCAGGCGGTATGTATCGCTACAGCAGAGGAGGAACATGCCGTATCCACCGTAAGAGAAGGACCGTCCCAGCCGAAGTGATGGCTGATGCGGCCGCTAATAAAAGCCCGCAGGATGCCCGTTGCTGCGAAGGCATTGGCAGTGTGGGAGGCCACGTTGTCCTCGTAGTCGACAGCGCCCACGCCGAGGTAGCAGCCAACATCCTTCACGCGCATGGCGGACGGCTTACTGCAGTATCCAGACGATGACATCGCCTCGTATGCAACCTGGAGGGCGAGCCGCTGCTGAGGGTCCATCGACTTTGCCTCGCGGCCCGAAATCCCGAAGAACTTGTGGTCGAAAACGTCTGGCCGGTCGATAAAGTTGCCCCAGAACGTATCCAACTTGGGCTCGCGCTGCAGCTGCGCAGGGTCGAAGCGATCGGTGGGCATGTTATCAATGCATGTGCCGCCCTCCTCGAGAAGCCGCCAAAACGCCTCGAGGCTCTCGGACTGGGGAAATCTACAAGACATTCCCACTACGGCGATCTCTTCCGTCACGGTGGGCTTAGTGGGCCGTGTCTGCTGTTTACATCTCGCCAGTGATCTGGGGAGACACGTTTCGGAGCCAAAGCTGGCTATCGCAGTCTGTTCCGGGCTCAGGTGGGCCACGGTGTTCTTCACCGTCTCAAACCAGTTGGCACGTTGGCCGAGGATCAGCTGTGTCGCAATATCGTGAAGAGCGCCCGTGGTGATGAGGTCAGCGTCAGCTGTGGAACGAAGTGGTAGCCGCAACTCGGTGGCCGCGGGCAGTCGAAGATTTTCATGCTGCGCGTAAAGGCTGATGAGAGCCTTGGAGGTGTCGCTGTGTTTTTGATGGTGATAGCTGCCTTGCAGACCAATAGCCGTCGTGGCGATGTCGGCCTTCCTCAAAAGCGAGCTGAAATCAGCTTCGTTGGCTTGTGGCAATGTGATGGTGAGATTCCTATCCTCAGTAACACAGGATATGTAGGCCTAGCGGGTTTCGTCAGCCATAAAGTTCTGGACATGGTTTTCTTTGCATCAAGAAATGCAGACTTACGTCAGGGAAACGGTCCAAGCACGTGTCCAGGGTCGCTCTCTCTGCCGGCGTCCTGCAACGCACGGACACGACCTTAACTGGCGAAGCAGCTTGCTGCATGTCAACTGCAATACCAAAACAGGCAGCTAGTCGAACGGCATTGGAGACATTTCTTTCAAAGTGCTGCCAGTCTCGAGCTGAGGAATACGACGCAGCTGAGAGAAACCCAACACAAAATCCCTGCGCTGCCTCAAAGTTGTCCAGGCTGGTGCCGTGTTGCTGTATCAGGTCGACAACCTGCGTGATGACCGTGAGCGGCGCCAGTTCTGTGTTTGACAGCACTGTGTCGTTTATGCTACTGGAACCAGCCACAATTTCTTGCAATCTTTGAAGCTTTGCTGCGGCTGGGAAGTCTGGCGAGCCGTATGCTTGTTGGATCTGTGGCCATAACGAGGGGAGTGTGCCCAGTGTCTTGTGCAGGAATTCGAGGCGCGCATCTTCTCGGAAGGCAGACTGGAGATCTTCAACGTCCCGCGGTGTCCAAACAGTTCTTTGTGGCCCAAATAGGGCCACGCGAAACTCCGTGGCAGCATTGTTGAAAGGCATGATGGTTTGGAGTATGCAACAAGACACCGTTGAGGAGAGTTTGTCTGAAAGCTTGTAGATGACAGAAGTATGAATGTTTACTGCCTCTGGTGTGCCGGTCCCGTTTTGTGCATGTGGATTCCACTACTCAGTCGCATATGACACTCAACTCACTGGCGGAAAAGCCGATAAGAACTCTGTAGAAATTTTAAAGCATATAGTGAGCTTTAAATACAGCCTTCAGTAGTAGATCTAATAGTATATAACACTTTTAATTTGATTTTATATTTACTTCAATTATATCTTAAACTTTACTCGGAATAGTATCATGAACTCCTTGTCTTTTTATAGCTAGGTAGTAATTTTAGTCATTTGTTCAAATTTAACTATAAAATATTATGTTTACAGATTGTCTTTAAACCCTTTTCATATACATAATTAAAATCTTATGTACTAAACTCAGGTTTAGGTTATTAGGTTTACTTGGGAGTTGCAGAGGGGGGTTGAAAAGTGGGTGTTCTACGGTGTGTCTGCACAAAAAGTGGGTTGGTCCGGACCAGCGGGTGGCCGGATCAGGGCCGGGGACGGTAGCCAAGTCAATGCTTCACAGGGTACTATCACGTCGGTCGGTAGATGCGGACTCCGGAGGTTCTTTGGAACAAGTTGCCGAGAACACGGTCGCCTGTTTCGGCAATTGTGCATGTCTAAGTGAGTGGGCCCCTAATGCTCTGGAGAGAACGCTGTCGCAAGTGTCGCAAGTAGTCCCCGTGTACTCGGTGCCGACATGACCTAAACAGCAGTTTGAACAGCGACCCCATGCCCTGGAAGCCTAGCGCCCATTCTCAGCGAAGATATCGTATGACTGATTTAATGTCATGGTTATTGCCGCTGTTAAAGTGGGACATATTGCCGCGTAACGCAGACTGATTTAGTCATGGTATCGGAGCAAGGCCCGTGACTGAGAACCGGTATAGCGGTCAGACCTGTATCGAGGGTCCTTGTACGCAAGTTTAGGTGTACCTGGGTAAAAGCATCAAGTCCACCAGGGCCGACCGAATGCCTCCGAGCTTCAAGCAGAAGAAAAGAACACCCACCAAATTCCCTATTTCAAATGTATGGTGGATCTCGTGCCACTGCATCTGTCCAAGTCCATAGGCATCCTTTGCATTGCATGCCTGTATGCTGGCAAGAAGTCTACCATGCCCGTCATTATGCCTGCCAACCTGACCTTGGCAGATTGTAGCCCCTTGTTGCTCGCTGCCGCTGCGGTAGTCCTGCTTGTCGTCCTGCAGCTGGGGCAGACATGGTGGCGTCTTCGTCATATTCCCGGGCCATTCTTTGCAAAGTTCACAAACTTCCAGAGGGTTTACTGGGTCAAAACCAAACGCGCTCACCTAATCCTCCAAGAGGCGCATGAGAAATATGGCGAACTTGTGCGCATTGGTCCAAACACAGTCTCCATCCACAATCCGGAACTCCTCCCCACGATATACACTGCGCGAATAGGATTTCCCAAGGTAAGCGCTTTCTCACCGCATTGGCTCTCCTCTCTTGTTGGCGCAGTCTAACGTGCCCGCTTTCAGTCAGATTTCTATCCAACCCTTCAAGCTTACACTCCAAATGGGGGTTCATTGGAAGCCATCTTCAACACCACAAGCGATGAGGTCCACAAGAAGCTCAAGACGCCTATCGCGCCTCTCTTTACGCTTGCCAATGTACCATCCCTGGAACCTCGCGTCAACGAAGTCCTCGAATGCATACACGAGAAGCTGGAGGAGAAATTCGTCGGCAACGACCAGGTGTTTAACCTAGGCGATTGGCTTCAGTTCTTCGCATTCGATGTCATGGGGACCTTGACATTCTCCAAGCGTTATGGATTCCTGGACACAGGCAAGGATGTCGGAGGCATGCTTGCTAGCATTGTGTTTTTCATGCGAACCTCTGCACCGGTATGCTGCCCCGATCATGAGTCCTGAAGAAAGGTGCCAAGGGATGAACTGACATTGATGCTCATAAAGTTTACGCAAATGCCAAAGATCGACTGGCTCCTCCGAAAGAACCGCGTGGGTGACGCCATCCAGCGAGCTTTGGGGCTCCAAGCATCGATGAGCATCATGGGGTTTGTGGCAAAAGCCATTGCCGAGAAGAGGGAGGCGCTCGCCAACAATGTCGAAAAGAGGGATGTGGAAAACGACAAATATGCTCGTGGGTCGGACTTCCTCACAAGATATGTCGAGGTGTCGCAGCAAGACCCTTCGCTACCCCCGTCGTGAGTCAAATCCCGTACATTCGACAAGCGTGGACAATTTTGACGACTTTTAATAGGGCTCCGGCTGCATGGACGTTCTCCAATGTCATCGCTGGCTCTGATTCGGTGGGGAGTCTCATGCGCACGACCATGTACAACCTCCTCGTATACCCCCACACGTTCGATAAGCTCTTCAAAGAGCTGAAGGATGCCAATGTCTCACGGCCATACCCAACATGGACCGAGATCCGGAACCTGCCGTACCTGGACGCCTGCGTTCTGGAGGGGATCCGCATGCACCCGCCCTTCGCCCTTCCTTTCGAGCGCGTTGTACCAAAGGGCGGTATGACAATCGCAGGCCAGCATATATCGGAGGGCACTAATATCGGCGGCAATGCTTACGTTGTTAACCGGCACAAGGGCTGGTTCGGAGACGATGCTGAATTCTGGAGGCCGGAGCGATGGCTCGAGAAGGACGAGGCTCACAAAAGAAAGTTGGAGGCCGGAATTCTCACAGTAAGTACTTTTCATGAGATTCACGTTCCTGGCTCTAGCTTTGCTTGCTCTTGGTTTCTCTACGTGGCGCGCTTGCTGACTGTGCTGCCAAAGTTCGGCGGTGGGCGGCGTATCTGCATCGGCAGGTATGTGGGCATTCTAGAAATCAAGAAGATCTTGGCATTTCTCATAGCCAACTATGATGTGAGTCCCCCACAAATGCCTGGCTTAATAATTGCAGCCCTAACATCACGTAGATACATGTCGTGGATCCCCACAGGTTCCAGTATGAGAACTCGTGGTTCTTCTTCCAGAAGGGTCTTTATGCAAGGATCGAGAAACGACCGGAGGTGGGGGAGTGAAGCCGAGTTTCCGGACTGGGGCGTGTTGATTGAATACTGTACCGGAGACGGCCTGTTCTTTAAATAGATATAGAAGTGTAGTCGCTATACAGAAACTGGTGCCCGTTGCTCAAACTGCCCCCTGTTGCGTGACCAAGAAATGATACATCCTCTACGCTCATCGTGTCTTCGGGATTCTCTCAGGCCGTAGCATCCATGCTGAGGACCGTGAGGGTCGTAGGGCAGATTCATCGAGCACTTCCGGTCCGGTAGCTCACGAGACAAAAGGTTGGCGGCGGCGTCGATGAAGCCGCGCAAATGGGGATTGAAAAACATCTCGATCTCGAATTTCATGGCTACACAGACTGAGCGGAGAGCGGCAAAACACCTAGCCGGACAACGCGGGGTCGGGGCTTGCTTTTGCTTTCGGGCCACGGGGTCAGGTTGATTCCCGTACGCACGTCCCTGAAGCAACCTCAAGAGCTCAACAGTCCTCGCCAGTCATGCCCACTTCCAGCTGGGGTTACATTACTGCAACCACGGCTGCGGCTGCGGCAGCAGCAAGGAAAAGCAAGAGGAAAACGTGGGAGAGAGATCCACAGATGTGTAACAGGTCGACTTCTGAAGCGACGGACGAGTCGATTAATCAGTTAATCGACTTAGGTATCGACTTACCTATCAACTTACCTATCAATATAGTAGATAAACACATTTACTTAACCCTAATTACACTTCTTTTATTGAATCTAATTACTAAGTCCATTAGCTAAAGCGACTAATTAAGTACAAAATATTGTTTCAATTGAATAGAAATCGTGGGTAATAAGCCTCACAACTTAGCATGAGAAGCGAAGTAGTTAGATTATTTTTATTTTTCTAACATAGTGATCCTATATACAGTTATAACTAGCATTACTATTTAGTGCGAGCTTCACCCGAGTGTCTGTGTGAATTCGAGTAGGCTGTGGCGTTATCGCCCCACGGCAATCCCGGAATTTACTTCAGATCGTGAATAGCTTCTAAGCATGGGAAGACATGGGATCTTTTGGGTCATCCAATTGGTCAACTGGCACAGACCCGTACGCAAGCCGCGGCGGATTTGGGCGGATGACATCATCCCTTTGCTTTTTCATGAAATGTGGCGGTGCTCCGGTAATAATGTGATACATTGGTGAATATGCGGCCTGATGTTGTTAGCTAGAAATGGTTGTATAGCAGGTGATTGAGGTTGTATGAATATTTGCATTCTTTGAGACAGTGTCTAGCCATCCTGAGCAACTACTGCGGAGTCTTCCCAATCTGGGGCCTGAATAACTTCGCTGTTTTGGTGGTCACGGTTCATCACCCATCGGATTGAATACTCACTTGCTTATGCAGCAACTCCACCTAGACTCGCTTTCCAAAGAACTTGATTGACTCTCTAATAATACATATGTAGGCGTTACAACCAGCTGTTACATGTGCCGGGAATGTACACGAGGGATCGAAGTAGGGGTAATTTAAGTCCCAGCCCTGGAACGAAAATGTACACCAGCAACTGTGGGACATATTTCTCTAATCATATTTCTCGACATTGATAGATAAGCCAGTCCCGAAATTGGTCAGCTGTGTCAGGGCTGAAGCCAGCTGCGCTTCATCGCATGTGAGTGATATTGACAGTCGAAACTTTGTCGACTTTCGTGCTGGTGGTGTCTCATCATGTGGCGCGAGTGATGGGAAAGAAGGTGTCGATTTGGATACAGAGGAGGTCTTGTTTCCCATGACCCAGTCATTGCACTCCGGGACCTTGTTGCCTCCGTCCAGCGAAGGTGCATGGGTAGGTTGAGTGCATCCAGCGGTGTCTGAAAGGGGTTGATTTGCAGTGTTCATCCCATGTGGGAGGTGAGATGGATTCCGTTTATGCGGACTCGGCTGCTGCTGTGGACTTGGTTGCTGTTGGTCAAAGTAGCAACCTGCGGGCATGCTGAAGGGTGGCTCTGTAGCTTGGCCTCGCAGCAGCGCCGGGTCGAGTTGCAAATAATCCTCCATAGCTATCCCACTGTCCTCGTTCATGTCTGGAGTCGGAAGCACGCTCTCCTTCGGGTACTCGTACCAGGCTGTAGTGTCTGGCATCGAAACAGTGATCCCCTCCATTCTCACGGGCGGAGTGCCACCTGGCCCCGAGGGGCGCCTATTCATGCCACCGTCCTTTTGGGTGTCCATGCAAGTGTCGCTATTAACGTCCTCGAGCCATGTACGTATTACTTTTCCATTTTGTTTCACGGGTTCTCTTTCCTCTTCCTCCTCTTCCGCGTCATCGGATCGCATGGACTCGCTGTCATCGCTCGAATTGGATATGCTGACCCCCTCCGAGTTTCTTAAACTCGCCTGGGCGTGGATGCTCTGCAGTGTTGCATGTCCAGAGGATGGACTGGGGTGAGTTTGGCGTGTTCGGCTTCTGTTTTCGTTCTTGACCCTCAAAGTAGAGTACCGATTTTTGAGTGCAAGAGTGGTCCTAGTTGGAGTGTGATAGCTCGCGATTTGTGCCCACTTGGTGCCGTTGGTCAAAACTTCGTGGAGGAGGTCTGCGTCCTGATGAAACCAGTTAGTCTTCACTGTTTCCAAATTTGTGGTCGACGGTGCCTCGGGGGTAAACACACCTCCTCTGGTGTCCAGTCGCAGTAATTAATTTTCGGGTCCAAGACGTGGTTCCAGTGACTTGAGCACTGATCTGCACTTCTTGACCCGACGTCGGCAGCCACTTTGGTCCAATTCGTGCCCCAGCGTTGGATGGCGGCAATCAGACGCTCGTCCTCGTTCTCGGACCAAATGCCCATGGTCCTGCCGTCCGCGAGACTATTCCACCACCGCCGCCGACAGTCCTTGTTGGATCGCCCGGGGACGGCCTTCGCCAGCTCGCGCCAACGAAGAGGTTGGTGTTGTTGCTCAGCTGATCAAATAACATGTCAATTAGTTACTCCACGGCGGGGGATGAAGGGAGGTTTCCGCTTGAGCACCGGAAACTAATGGAGGGCCTTACCAGACATCACTGCCTGGCGCAGAAGTTCGTCTTCCTTGCTTGTCCAACTTCGTCTTGCGCGAGCCATTTCGACCACGAGAACCGTTTCTGGTAAGGTGATACTTCGTTGCACAAGGTTTGGACTTTACCTCGACCTGGCACAAGGTCAACTATGAACTCGCCGCTGGTTTGGCCTTCGGAACACCCGGTGGGTTGAATGGAACGGATACTATGGTGCCCCGGCTAGATAAAGCCTCCCCGCCATGTGCAGCCACAGCAGTGGGTCCTTGCAACTTCAGCAATATGGACCCACTAAGCGAGGCTTTCAATTGAGCCGGTATGGTAGGTCTGACAAAGGTATAGAGTACTGTGGGCCGTCAAAAGTATCTCCTACAACCCCTATTCCCTTCCAAAACTCACTATATACAACTAAGCACATTTAGAGTTTTTAATACTACATTTTTTATCCGTATATCATATACGTATGTAAATTGTAAATTAATTCTTTATTTCATAGAATTTAATAAAAATAAGTAATTAAAAGTAAATAATATAAATTCGTATTAAGTTCAATTCTTTTTATATTAATAAATATTATTGAAAACCGCTGTTTGTTATATAATTAGCTAATATGATAAGAGTTCTTAATTAGCTTACATAAAAAATCAGGTAAATAATAGGTCGGTATATCTAAACACTAAAATCAAGGGTATTGAGGGATTGAAACACTTAGCACAAGCTGACATAGCACACTGCGTGTAGGCGCGCGGCGTAAAGGGATCACGAGATGCCCACCTAATAGCATTTAGGGGTCAGGGGCCCCTGTGGCTCAGCAACGTGTTTCCTGGCTCGACCTCCGCAGATAAGGCTTTCCCGCGGTTAATTTTAGCGGGGCGAATTACTACCAGTCGTGTCTGTACGGTCGCAACTGAGCTGACCCGCGGCAGCAGGATCCACCTCCGTCGGACCGGAGCTCCCATGGGGGCCGGAGCGACGAGTAATGTCAAGCTTTGTATTAAGGTTGGTTCCGCCGTCACTTGCTTGACTAGCTGAGATAGGGCGCTTGACTCGGGTCGTCAGCTTACCGCCAGCTCCCTCGCACTCGCATTGTCGCGGCCAGCCTTCCTTTTTTGTTCAACGGGGGCAATTACTCGCGTGAAGGAGCCTTGTGTCTATGGCGAGGGTCATCCAGCTAAATCAATCTCTATCAATGGAAGTAACGCGTTCTTCACAGCATGTAGTCCATTATTAAACAAGTCAAAAGTGTAGAGACACTTTGTATTATCAATTTGAAAGTAGGCACCCGAGGACGTACAGAAATTAATGGAGACTAACCGCGCGTTGCGAATAGATAGCGAGGAGAGAAGCGGTGTATTTGAGACCAAGCGAGGGCTGAGGGCCTCTAGCTTGGGTTGGCTTGACTTGAGTAAAACGCTGGGAGGCTTCACTTCGTTGGCTATCTGTACACGTCGTTTGAACTCCACATGGCATAATCGTCCCACCGACAGGCATTCCAGTCATACCTAGATGGAGCTCCACCCGAAGTCGCTTTTGTGAGCATGTTGAGCAACGTGTGACCTGATCAGTCCAGAATCATCAACGGAAAGGTTACACAATTTAAAGTTTGCAATGCTTCAAGAGCTGTGGTCTAGAATCAGAGGTCAAGACTCAAGGGTGCGCAGGTCCCACGGGTCCTCGGTGTCCCAAACTCGGTACCTGCAGGGGCCAAATGCAGGGTTCAATCTAGAATCCGCATTGGACATAGGAAACCTGGGGAACTCCGTGAACCCGGGTTGGCGCAAACGAGAAGGACAGGGTGGATAGTGTAAGAGCAGCACCAAATGTGGTGCCGAAGTTCACCCGGCTAGAAGGACTGAAGCCATCAAAGATCTCGCCTGCGTATTCATCTCACTTGGTAGCAACTGTACAAGATGCTACTTGAATACCAGTGACATAAATTGAAGCTCGAACATCTACATCTGTCGACGGAGAGCCCACCTTTAGGAGCGCATTCTGAGACTACCACACACCTTGGTTGAACCTCTCGAGTATCAATCGGCCCTTCATTTTAGACTTTCAATCCTCCACTTTCCTCAGACCAACCTATACGATATGTCTACCCTTGCCGTCGAGGACTTTCAGCGGGGAGGTGCTGCGTACCCAAAGGATTGGCATTATGATAAGGATTTGCCGGAGGACCGAAAGAACATTGACAAGACCTTCAAGCTCTTGAGGGAATATAGCGGCATTCCTGCGGACAAAGTTGAGGAACATGTTCACGATATTGTATGACACACTTTTCCATTGCTCCTGGTTTAGTCTGATGCCAAAGCTGACTCCTTCACACTGTAGAGAAACAAGGCATGGGAAGTCTTCCCATACCCATGTATCGGGTCATGGCGCTTCCTGGCAGACTACATGGAGACTTTTCCTGAGTATCCCGAGATTCTGTCCCGTATCAAGGCAGGCGATGTCTTTCTGGACGCCGGGTGCTGCTTCGGTCAGGTGCTCCGACATCTCCTCTATGATGGTGCACCTGCCGAGAACCTGATCGGTACGGATCTGTATCCCAAGTTCATTGAGCAAGGCTACGATCTGTTCAAGGACGAGGGCAAGTGCGGCCTCAAGTTCGTCACGGGCGACATGCTGAACCACTCAGACCCGTCGCTTGACAGCCTAGATGGCAAGGTGGACATCATCCACGGCACATTCCTCTTCCACTTGTTCAACCGCGAGGAGCAGATCAAGCTGGCAACGCGCCTGGTCAAGTTCTTCAAGCCGGACGCCAAGAACGCGCTCATTGTCGGCCGTCACACCGGCCAGGCTGAGCCCCTGGACCCGTTTGAGACTTGGACCCTGGACAAGCTCAAGCGCTTCCTGCACACCCCATCGACGTGGCAGGCCTTGTGGGATGAGGTTGGCGAGTTGACGGGGACGAAGTGGGTGACCACTGCCGAGGTGGTGGACCTGAAGATTCTCGATATCGACGACAATTACTGGGCGAAGAGGAAGGAGGTAACGGGTGACCCGAACGCCCCCAAGACTTTGCGCTTCTGCCAATATCGGTATTCGGTGCGCAAGGTGTAATTAGGAGGAATAGTGACTTGATAGAGAAGTCTTTTGATGAATTTCGCAATTTTTTGGACATTGTAGAGAATGAGTGTGTTTCAGCGTTGTGGGGACAACACAAATCCATCCAGAGACGGTCTGGAGAATCTGGGCTGTTCGATTTCAAAAAAGGCATGTAGGATTTTGGATCAAAGAGGCAGCGTCGCACGGCACATTAGCTCTAGGGTAGACCGAACACATTCTCCAATTCTCGAATCAAATCGTTTCCCAAGAGTCTCTTCTGCTGATTTGTAGGTGATGACTGCGAGGAAGCTTGGATTATTATTTTTCCTAATCTGAACAGCTGGGATGAAGATGGAACAATGTTGAAAGTCAAGATGCACAAGCACTTGGGCATCCAAAGATGTGTCTCTCCCCGCGTTCGTGTCATTTTTAAGGTTTATATAGATCCCGACAAAAAGCCCAACGAGAGTTCCCCTTGATTCCGGATGTCTTCCACGAATTGATTCTTTTAGGGAACAACGGAATTGTGTCTCGTATTGACGAGTCATGAGCCATCACTACAAACACACTTTCCAGCCCATCCAGCTGCTGTATCTTGCTAACAGTGTCGAAGGACGCATCCTTGTCTGGGAAGATGACACTCGGAGCCGCCACCTCAAAAAAAGGGTCTGACTTGCTGGAGAGGCACGAATCCAGGAGGAGACCGGGACAAAGCGGCGAATCCTCGCCCAGGAACTGCTGCAGCTTCTCGCCAGATGGCAGTGGATGATACGCGCTCGGCCGTAGGACACCAACATGGTGACACGCATCGGCCCCCATAAACACAAAGGACGACCCCCCCTCCTCGTGAGCGGCAGTGGTGCGTGCCAAGGCGCAAAGATGCCCAACGGCATGGCCCGGCCCATCGAGGAGGTAGAAGGACCCGTCGCCAAAGTAGTCAAAGGCGTCGAACCGCCCAATCTTGAGGCCCGTGTCAAAGGATACCTCGACGACCTCACGGCCCTCGATGTCTGCGTCGAGGACGATGGCGTCCGCGCGCGTGGGCCAGCCCGGCCACGTCGCGGCGCGGACGCCGGGGCCGACTACCAGCGCCGTGCTTTTGGGAAAGCGGGTCACGTCGCCGATGTGGTCGAAGTGATTGTGTGACCAGATGACGGCCCCGATATCGGTGCTACGAACGTTGGTGTGGCCGCTGTCTGCCGCCTCGTCCAGCATGGTGGACACGTCAGTACCTGGGGTCACGACCGTCGTGGCAGATATCAGGGCGACCGTCTTGGGGGCATAGTTGCGCCAGTCAGGCCGCGTGCCGAGGTCAAAGACCACGTGCTCGCCAGTTCTGTTGTTGGAGACCAGGAAACAGTATATGGGTGCGTGTAGGCCGGTGAAGCCGTCGACCTTTGGTCGCCAGAACAGTTCGGGGTTCAGGTGAACGGTCGTGTTTCTATTTTGAGATATGTTCAGTCATCAGCCCCACAAATCAAGGATAGACCAGGCAGCATACGTATCAATAACACGGACATCGACCGTGGTGGAGGACTCGGGGATGTTGGCGACCCGTGGAAGGTCTGAGGCGGACATGCTGGTCTGTCCGAGGGGATGGTTCACCGTGAGGGCTGGTATCAGTAAACGAGGTGACAATGCAAGGGTGAATGTGGGTTTTGCATTAATCTAGCTCGGGCATGTCCCATGACGATGCAGGAGCAACCATCGTGGACCATGCATCTCCGCAACCCCGTAGTCGCGTGTAAGTTGAGGGTCGTGGCAAAGCAATGGGTTACAAGGGGCCAATGGTCCAAGCAACATCGCCACGTGCCCAAGTTGTCGTGGGGTTCGGCACCGGGTACACGGCGAATTGCCAAAAAGCGCCGTCTCATGATCCACTATCGACCTCTGGAGCCACTGATATGAGCTTGAACCGGCTTGGCCCGTGGAATCCACCGTACTGCAATATTGTTGAAGATAACTGAATCGATGGGCCGCGTGTTTGGTATCTCACGAATGAGAGTCCAGGCCTTTGAACTGACTCAGCATCCCAGATATATGACTCGTCCGTCTGCAACACAGAGTGAATAGTTCTTACTATGGAGCGTTCAGGATGCATTGAACAGATAAGTTCAGGAACACGAGGTGCGGGAGTTACCGACGGGTCGGGTCCGCAGTACGCTCCTTTCACAACTTCACCCTCGCAAGAAGGCGTGCAACCATAACTACCAGTGGAGTTGTTAGGAAGGTTGAGATCTATGATTTATCTATTGACATAAATAAGGATATATTGAAACTAGAAAGAGCCTAATATACTAAATACAAACGCTAAAATAAAAGGCAAAACCCATAAACTTTATTTACTTTTATATGATTTTTAAAGCTTGCTTTTCTATATAAAAGAAATATTAATTACTATAAGATACTTCTAAGTAATTATTATACTATTAAATTAGAATATTTCCAATTGCTATGCTATACTTAGTAACCTCAAACTTTAGTTTTTAAAGTACTAACAAGTATGGAAAAATATTGTGATTGTGTAAGTACTATATGAACAAATACTGCAACAGGACGATTTACCCTGCGCGGCTCCACTCAGTGTGAAGTAGAATCCCCACAACAAGTTGACCATTGAATTCAAATGATGTGTCTTTATCATCATAGAGGGTCTGTTGATGCCTAGACAAAATTGCATCCGTTTGTCCGGAAAAGCCTGGGCGCCATGCGATATTGAGGCTTTCGTGCTTGGGCGACCCCTTCCCCCTTCTGGCTGCGGTCCATGCCCCCTAATTTACAGCAGTATACACCACGATGTCCAGGTCTTCCTAGAATACGACCTGGATCGACGGATCTTTTCCTTCTACACATCGCCAACGTACTCTGCATTGCCCTACCCTAGGGCAGATTCGTTCATTATGCGTTCCCTGTCAAGCCACTCGTTTCTGCTTTCGACACTGCTGCTTCACAGTGGCAACCATGTTTTAGGTGCCCCTAGTCCCAAGCCCCGTGCCGAATGCACTCCAGCTGTCCAAACTTTCGACTACGTCATCGTGGGCGGTGGCACTGCTGGCTTGGTCCTAGCGAACAGGCTCACTGAGAATGCCGACATCAACGTCGCCGTTATTGAGGCGGGGACGAGCCCAGAGGATGTGGCAGGAAACTTGACTCAGGTCCCAGGCTACGCCGGCGAGCTGTACGGGAATGCCGCCGAGCTGAATTGGGGCTTCTCGACCACCCCTCAGGAGGTATACACGGGACTTACACTCAAGAAGTGTCATCAATTACTGACGCACTTATCAGTCCCTTTTGAACCGGACGCTCACGTACATGCGAGGCAAAACGGTAGGCTTCTTCTGCTCGTAGACTCTCTGGTCTCAGGGAGTGAAAATGCCAGTGACTGATCACTCCTTCTGTAGCTCGGCGGTAGTGGCGTCCTGAACTTCATGAACTATGGACAGACCTGCAAAGGTGCCCACCAGAAGTGGGCCGATGTTGTCGACGACCAGTCTTACACGTACGAGAACATGTTGCAATACTACCATAAGGCCATGAAGTATTCCCCACCGAAAGCCGGTGCTCGCTCAGCCAATGCCACCGCCTCGCTGACCACAACGGACGCCGCGATCAATGGAACACTGCCCATTACTTTCGGAGCGTACGTACAGTCTTGGAGCACCTGGGTCGCCTTGGGTCTCGAGGCCATCGGCATACCTCAAGTCGCGGCCTTTGTGGATGGCAGCAATCTAGGCTGGGCTTGGAACCTCTATACCATCCAATCGCCAGAGGCTACTCGAACGACCTCGGAGACTGCCTACCTGAACCCTGTTCTCGGGCGTCCCAATCTCGCTGTTTTCGACTATACGTTCGCTCAGCGCATCGTATTTGATGACCAAAAGACTGCCACAGGCGTCGAGGTAACCTCGACAACTACCAACTGCTCGTACACAATATCTGCGGACAAGGAGGTCGTTCTCTCGGCAGGCGTTTTCCAGTCACCCCATCTACTGCAGGTCTCTGGCGTCGGCCCCAAGGCCGTGCTGGAGCGATACGACATCAGCGTGGTTGCCGACCGGCCCGGCGTGGGCCAGAACCTGCAGGACCAGGCCACCACAATGGTAATGTACCAAGTCGACCTCATCACCAACACGCAGCTGAGCCAAGATCCCGAATACGCCGCCGCGGTTGAAGAGGAGTACATAGCCAACCGCACGGGGCCCCTGACCGCCCCGGGAGGCGACCTCTTTGGGCTCGAGAAGATACCAGAGGAATTCAGGACCGGATTCTCGAATGACACCAAGGCCTGTGAGTAACAACAGCCCGAAATCTGAACACAACCCCCGTATCAAGACTCTGCTGACACGTGCTGCCCCTCTGGCGTAAAGATCTGGACGAACTACCCGCAGACTGGCCCGAGATAGCCTACGCCGTCTACCCGGGCGGCGCCACACAGCCAGAAGAGGGGGCCAACTACGCCATCATGCAGGCGTGGTCGATGGCCCCCCGCTCCGTCGGCTCCGTCACGATCCAGTCGGCGGACATGGCCGTGGCGCCGGCCATCGACCCCAACTGGTTCAGCTCCCAGACGGACGTCGAGGTCACCATCGCCGGGCTCAGGCGCATGCGTCAGGCGCTCAACACCTCGGCCATGGCCCCTATCCTGATCGGTGATGAGATGCTCCCCGGCCCGGATGTCCAGACGGATGACGAGATTGCCTCGTTTATAGCTCAGCGGGGCAGTACCATCTATCATGCCGCGGCGACCAACAAGATGGGCAGGACCTCGGACGCTGACGCGGTCGTTGACAGCCGGGGACGAGTGATTGGGGTGCAGAGATGTAAGTCCCTCAATTGGCCTCCCAGGAAACACAATACACAGTCTCAAGGCCTAGACTGACATCCAACAGTGAGAGTGATCGATGGTTCTGCATTCCCTTTCCTGCCGCCAGGGCCCTCGCCTTACACACAAGTTTGTAGGTTCAATCATCACTTGATAACCCGAGCAGCTTCGTTACTGACCTGAATAGTCATCTTGGCCGAGAAGCTCGCCGATGATATCAAGAACACTGTCTATTAGGAGTAGTTTATAAGTTGTATCTTTGATTTCTCAAACCAAGCTGTTAAGCTTGCTGTGTTATTAGATCTTTTCGCTGTGCCGCCACAGCTATTTGGTTTTGGTATAAGCTCGCGGCTGTACCATTAATCTCCTTAGCTAGAAAACTAATAAATTTACTTCATTCAATTGACTCTGCTACAGACACGCTCAATGGATTCAGAATCTGAGGCGCGTGTACTGGCTCGCTTTGTCGTGTGTCGACTTCGGCCGTAGTATTGTTGTCAGATGATCTTGAAGTTGCCATGTTGTGCTTTTGTTGAGCAGATCCGGATCCTCAGTCTGGGGCGTATCGGCTTTTGCCCTTATCCATTTCGAACAATTTGAAGACCTCAGTCACATAGTGGCGGCATCTTGACGGTGCTTAAGAGCGTAAAGCTGGCTTGCATCTGGAGGAAGCAAGCAACGGGGCTGCTTGCAACCTGCGAGGTAAGCTCGATGTGTTGGCCTGCGCAGGCTGCCAGCTCTGCGCCAGCTGCCACCAGCTGGTATTCTTCGTGCCACTCACTACCTTGCCTGCAAAACGTGCCTCCACAAGGTGGGCCAGCCCTTGGCGCCAAGTAGACTTGGCGCCGGGTAGGCTTGCTTGGCGCTGGGTAGGCTTGGCGCTGGGTAGGCGGCTCTGACTGCACGAGCTGGAAAATTGACCGGGCGAAGATTGACAATATCATTGAGTGACTCGAGCGCAGACTTGCAGCGGATGTCAAAGCGCGGGTAAAATATACACGGTATTTAACAGGTCGATCGGGCGATCAGATTGATATAAGGTACTTGGGTATAAGAAATTCTCTCGACGAGTTGTGCTTGATCAAACTTGGGTGGTTGTCGTGAAGGAGGGTGCGATCGGCAGCGAGGGGGCCGAGACTTGAAATCGGGCACACTGTAGAGTATTCGTGTAGGCAGGTCTGTGGAACATCACGACCTGGCATTTAGACTTTTTGGATCATGAGCAAATATATGATTCTCCGCACGCACGCCTCTCTGCAGCTACTACGCTTGGCTAGTCAAACTTATGAACTACGTTCCTGGATGAATAATCTAGTCTACTGGTAAAGCAGACCTTATACTAGCAAGATGGCGATATCCGGGCCTGATTCTGTCGCTGCAAAGCTCCTAGCAGTCCCGGTAAGTACTCCTTAACGGGTGCCCCCGGCCCTTTACGTTGCCCCGAAATACAATTCAGAGGATTTGTACACCCAGCCTCCTGAAAAAAAAGAGATCGGAGATTCGCACCGGGCGTTTTGGCGTCTATACCGGGCACGGATTACCATACAAACCACTTTAGTTATATAACCCAACTTTCAACGTTACCGCAGTGCCCCTAAGTACCCCTGCAGCTATAACCACCAGCACCCTACGTAGCCTCCATCATTACTCAAACTCAATATAACCACTCTATGTTAATACCACATTAAATCAATTAAATACTCATCATAATCAATTAATTTAGCATTAAAAACTATATATAATCACTTAAATTTCGTTTTTTTAGTATTGTAGTGATAATATAGGTGCTAAATTACTCTAATCTTAAGGCACAGTAGTAGATTGATTATTATAATTAGAATATTAATATTACCGTAATAAATTATTGCTAATTAGCACTTTCCAACCCTCCTTCCTTTCTTAAACTTTTTTATAATAAATATGATATTTATGAGGACCTTAAGATTAATTTAAATGTAGCTATAAAATCTATTAAATTCCTTATTATCGTTAAAAGATTAAACCTTAATTGTATAGTGTTAAAATATAATTGCGGTTTTATGCAACCCTTTACTGTAATAAGAAATAATACCTTGATGATTAAAATAAGCTATAAATAGTAAGCGCTTATTTATGTAATTAAAGCAATGTTTAGTAAATGGATCCTGATAATTTAGAAGGAGAAATATATTTATTACGGTCCTTAAGAGGTTCTTAAAGCTTAATATAGCTAAATAAAGCTAATGATAGAATATTACGATTTCCTTATTTATATAGCTTAAGACCCATATTTCGTAAAGCCTAGATAATTTAAAGCAGCCCTTCGCTGAGAATATTCTTAAATTTAGCTATTAAAGAATAAGATTAAGAATTGGCTTACTACTCATTAAAAAGAGAAGCAGGGTATTTATATACTTATTTAAGCGGCTTTAGAATTCCTTGAGAAGGAAGATTATTAGTATAGATGGAGTGCTAGTGATGAGGGTAATATTATGGGTATTTTTTAGTGCAGTAAGTAATAGATAGATTAAATTTAAGAGTAATACTTCTCTTATAATATATTGCTTAATTATATATATTTAATAAATAATAAGAAAATGCCCTACTTTTAGGGTATGATGGTAACCTATATGAAGAAGATTCTATCGTTATTCTAAGCCATTATTAATAATGAAAAGGAAGAGGGCTTTTAATAGCTTCTTCAGTAAGTTCGCGAGCTCCTTAAGTAGTGTAATACCAAGCCTTCTACCCTTTTTATTACTAACTATAATACTACTTTAATAAATATTTTAAAGTATGAATTCCCTTAATTATATTATTAGCTATATATCTTCTATATTAATATGAATATTATGCTAAACATTAAGAAGAAATGGAGGAAGCTAGCGGTAGTAATATTGGCGATATTGGGGGCTATGGAGGGCAATGGGGCTGAAGATTTTAGAGAGGGCGATAAGGATCTTGCTTCTCTTAATGCGCTAGTGAGAGATGTAATAGCAATATCCTTAAGGGTTCTAGATGATATCCCTTATATCTAAATAGCCCTTTTCAACCTTCTTAAAATCATAGAGTATATTATAGATCGCTAGACCTATGATATAGCCTAGCAACAGCTTTAAGAGACCTTCTTAGATTAGATGGCGATCCTTAATTATCTTAAGATATATTATATTAATAAGGAGGAAAGGATTATAATTAAATAGGCTGCCCATATTATATATAAAATATTTAATTTTAGCTTGCATATAACCTCCTTTATAAAAGCTATATATCGCATTATTAAGCTTTATTTAGGTTATGATATAGGGAACCTTCTTTATTTAATGGAGGCTGCCTATAAGGCTATTAAAGAGAAGGCTTATAACTTTTAATAAAAAGAAGCATATTAGAAAACGCTAGCCCTTATGAAATTTAATGGCTAAGAATGGCTAGGAAGGCTTCCTCTGTAAATTATAAGGAACGCCCTTAAGCTTCTTAAGGCAACCTATAAGTAGGTAAAGTAAATACTTAAAGGAGAAGCCTGGCGAGGGGATTGTATTTTAAGCTGCCATTACCCCATTTATACTCAATATAATATTATTTGTGCTAATTATATAGCTAATAGAGAAAAAGTAAATCTTCCCCTTAAAAAGGATGACATTCATAAATATTATTACCTTAATCATAACCTTTACCTTAAGAACCCTCTCCTTACTATATTCTTATTAAAGAAGATTACCATTATAAAGGGCAGACCTTGTAATATCTCTATATTTATTATTAATAAAGAGGGCCTCTTTAAGGAGCGTAGGAGGGCTGTAATGGGTAAAAAGATAACCTTAAATATTATAAGTTTAGGTAGTAGGGTAGGCAATAAGATAAGGGTAATAATGGCTTTTATATAATATATTAACTTAGCATTTAAGTGGAATGATTTAACTCTTATATTATTAGATAAAGAGGATATTCTTAGTAGTAATACCCAATAGAAAGCTATCTATTAAGACTAGCAGCTGGTGGTAAGGCTTACGAAGTAGTTAACCTGATGGCCTTTAAAATAAAAGAAACCCTTAGGCATTACGGCATCCTCTAGTATAACTTTGGCGGCATCTATATCCTTAAGGATAAGGCTAATAGCTAAAAAGTAATATATAGGGGCTATAAGAAGCATTAACTAATTGCCATGGGTGATTATAATTATTAAGGATGTTATTGGCAATAATGATGGTAAGGAGGGCACTTAAGAGGAGATCACGGTTTATATGTATTAAATATAAAACGATATATTACGCAATTGCGTTAAATTGCCTAATTGAGTGATATAATCAATCGATTTGCAACCTCTTGTAATGAGGGTGATGGTTAGATCGTTGCTAAAGTTAAATTAACGTTGCCCCATATTAATTTGGTGGCAGGGCATTAATTGTGTGCTAGGGCTAGAATTAGCGTGTTGGACCGTGCCCGGTGCAAACGCCAAAACGCCCGGTGCGAATCTCCGATCTCAAAAAAAAATACTTTTCATGTGTGCTGATTGTGCAGCACCTCGAGCACTCCCTAAAGTTGACATTAAAAAAATGCTGACTACCAAAAGATGAAGATGTGGCCCTTCATCCTGATCGCTGTTGGAGCGTTCGCGGCAGTACGGCTCTTTCAATCTTTGTCAAAGCAAGATCCCATTTCCAAGATCCCACTTATTGGCGACGACATCGAGGATGAGAGCACGAGGCGCATGATGTTTGCAAAGGGAGCAAAACATGTATACCAGACAGGGTACCGCAAATTCAAGAATGGATTGTTCCGAGTCTCTTCGCCTCGAGGTATGAATGCAGAATCTCCGTTGGCATGATGTGAGGCTGAGGGGCCGATACTAAAAACCAAACAGAATCCACGGTCATAGTTGTCTCGCCGTACTTCATGAAGGAATTAAGCGCTCTTCCTGACGACCAAGTAAGCTTCCACGGGGCTTTGAAAGAAGTGAGTACCTCGGTGCGGAGTTCTTACGTGGAAAGCCAGAGCTGACGGCGAGGGAGAAAATGCAATCGCGGTTCACCGATATAACTGTGGATATTCCTATTGTCCCTAGTATTGTCAGAAACGAATTAACCCCTGCGTTGAGTAAGAATACCCCGTGCTTAGAGATCTATTGTACCGGTGTTGACAATCCATAGACCGTCTGAATCCCATTATCGCCGAAGAAGTGGTCATGGCTTTCCAAGATGAACTCCCCCCCTGCAAGGACTTCACTAGAATCCCAATCAACCGTGCCCTCTGGAGGATCGTTGCCAAGGTCTCGGGCCGCTTCTTCGCCGGCGCCGAGCTCGCGCGTTCCGAAGAATACATGGATATGAGCATCAACTATACGCTGGAAATCGCGGGCGCCGTGAAAGGTATCGCTGCGATCAAGCCAGAGGAGAGGGAGGCCAAGGCTCCAAGTCTCCCCCAGCTCCTACAGCTTCAGAATCGCCGGAAGCGGACCCTCGAGTTCATTCGCCCGCTGATCGCTGCCCGCAAGAAGGCAATGGCCGAAGATATAGACTACCAGGCGCCCGACGACATGATCCAGTGGATCCTCAACGGCGAGAACAAGTACGGCAAGCTCTCTGTCGAGGAGCTCGCCGAGATCCAGCTCTTTCTCATCTTCGCCGCCATCCACACCACCACCATGACAACGATCAACGCCTTTTACACGCTCGCCGCGACGCCCGAGATAGTCCCCGAGCTCCGCGACGAGATCCGCGGCGTGCTGATGGAGCACGACGGCAAGTTCACCACCCCCGCGCTGCAAAAGATGGAGAAGCTCGACAGCTTCCTGCGCGAGGTCATGCGCGTGTACCCGCTGTCGCTGTCCACGTTCCAGCGCAAGGTCCACAGGCCGATCACGCTGTCGAACGGCCAGCTCATCCCCGCCGGCGTCATCATCGAGATCCCCGCGCACAGCATAGTCCACGACCCGGAGCGCTTCGACAGGCCCGGCGAGTTCGACGCGTTCCGCCACTACCGGGCGCGGCGCGATGCCAGCGGCGTCGCGGGCGCCGGCGGGGAGAAGAAGGCGCGGGCGGGCGCCGGTGCTGCCACCCACCAGATGGTCTCGACCAGCCTTAACAACTTGCCATTTGGCTATGGGCGGCAGGCCTGTCCCGGGCGGTTCTTTGCCGCGAACGAGATCAAGATGATTGTGGCGCGGGCGATTCTGGATTATGAGATCCAGCTGGCGGACGGGGCTACGGAGAGGTACCCGAATATCGAATACAACGAGGCTGTAAGTCTGTTCTCGTCCTGCCCAGGTGGCCTCTTGTCTTTGTGTCGTATACGACTGCGGTGTACTTCCGCGCAGCGTGTTCATGTGAGTTGGCAACTCGCGGCTGACTATCGCACTCTTTACAGAATATTCCCGACCCGTCCAAGGAACTAATGTTCAAGCGAGCTCCTATCTAATCTTGGATGCTCTGACTTGCCACCATTTTCCTGCTTACGACTATTTCGGCAACACAAGGGACGAAGGCGGTGGAACTGTGGCACTACGCCCGAGCATTGAAATGGAAACTTAGGCCCGAAGCGGAAGCCCCTCCCCATTCAGCAGCATGTCTGTACTTGTAGCGTTCTGGGCTACTCTATCTTGACCCATCAGAAATTATTATATTTCATTGAGGCAACTCACTTTTCAGTCGGCTAGGTTGGACTTTCACTGGGACAATCTTCCATTTTCCTTTGTAAGAGTATGCTTAGGCCAGGATTTAGCATTTTAGAGGAACGAGTTGATATCAAATTTGACCATTCAGTTAATAACACTGTGAAGTCGTCAGCCCGACTGCGAAGCCGCACGTTGGATGAAATGAGCTCAAATCTATTGGATGTGCCTTGCAGTATTGGGAACCCTCCCAGAACAATATTGAGCCAGTAAAAGCTCCAATAACGAGGCCTTGACTGGAAAGGATAAACGAATTCGCAGTGTACCCAGTTGATTGTGTGGGTTTCGCGGTATGTACAATAGGTAAACATCAGTATAGCCATTTTCGCATCCGGTACGTGTGCAGACTAACAAGCCAAAGTAATGGCACCATTTTCCAGCCCTTACGAGCTATATATGGAGCCAGTTACTGAAAGTCCCTGTACCCGCACGGACTCACGGATGTATCACCACTCTATGTCGATGTGGTGGCCCTTGATATCACCATTGAACCACTGAACAACCTCTATCCGCTCCTCACTCGTCCGAGCTCCCTCCAACACCTCACTATCGACGACCGCCGCCACCGTCTCCAACAGCTGCTGCATGGCCAGGTTCTTTCCCAGGCAGGCACGCAGGCCCGCCCCGAAGGCAATCAAGCTCCTCTCCATGTGTGGCCGGTACAGGCCGCAGCTCCTCTCGTCGTCGACCCACCGCTCCGGCCGGAAGGCAAAGGGGTCAGGGAAGACGGCGGGGTCGTGGTGGAGGACATAGGCCGCGCAGCCGACGACCGCGCCGGCGGGGATCGGGACGCCGTCGACAGTCAGGTCCGCGCCGGGCGGCACCACCCGCGTCAGCCTCGTGGGGTTCGCCATGCCCAGGCGCAGCCCTTCCTTGACGCACGCGCGCAGGAACGGGATGTCGGGCCTCCTGCTGTTGTCGCCGCCTGCCGTGGGGGGCGGCGGTGCGGCGGCGCGGATGTCGTGCAGGAGGCGGGCGCGGGCCTCCTTGTTCTGCGTCAGGTGGAAGAGGGTGGTGGCCAGCATGACGGCGGTCGAGTCGCCGCCTGCGAATAGGATGGCTTCGCATTGCACTGTCGTCTCTGGGAAGGATATGCCTGCGGCGAGGAGGCGATCCTGGTAGTGCTCGGTTGTCTTGCTTTGCTTCGTGCCCTTCATCACTTGGCCCATGAACTCCTGGATCCTCCTGAATGACTTGTCCACTTTGTCACTGTGGCTAATCTTTTGGGAGACCGAGTAGACAAGTTTGAATAGAGTGTTTGGAAGTAACGAGAAGCGAGCGAATCCCACGATGGCGTGTATAAACTCGTTGGCGCTGAGTTTAGCATCTGGAGTCTGCTGTTCAGCCAGGCCCAGATGCGCTTGCTCAGTCAGCCCGCCAAATGGCTGACCTAGCACGTAGTCGGAGACCACGTCGATGGAGAGCTTAGCACAGAGATCCAGAATATCGGTCTTGATCCCCGCTTGCCTGAATGCGCAGAGCTGGCTCAAAAAGTCCGCCACGTGTCGTCCGATGGAGTCGTGGGCGCTGCTCTCCTCCCGCAGCCGTGCGGGCGAGAATAGCGGCGCGACTGCCTTGGCTCTCACATCACGGTAGGCTGTGTCGATAGAGGAGAATATTGAAACCACCGGCCCGAGGTTGAAGTTTTGATATCGGGCATCCTTAGGAAACCCGCCGCCCGCCACGTAGATGTCCCGGACGGCATTGCCGTCGGCCACTGAAATGGCATTTGGGCCTACACGAAGGACCTTGGTCTTGTATTTCTCATGGTATCGGCGTATCACGCTGCCCTCTATGCCAAGGTGGCATATGGCGTAAAGAAAGAGGGAAGAAATGGCGGCGAGTGGTGGCCCTGGCACGTGAGCAAGAGGGTGGAAACGTAGTCGGTATATCACCGGAGCCGCCAACAAGAGAAAGAGGACGAATGCTGACTCATACATATTGAAAGAAATGACGAGAACGGCAACGTCTATAGGTGTGATACTGCAAGAGAATTGCCTACCTTTGAACAGAGTGTTTTTTTAGTCAACGGCATTAATGAGATTTCGGCCGCCTGGAGCTCCGTATCACAATACCATCCTTTCAAATCGATAAGGAGGGTTCAATGGTGAGTACACAGGGAAGGTCCATGCGAAACAGTTCTTAAGTACGTGTCTACTCGGTGTCAGATGAAGCTTACTCAGTGACCTGACTCCGTGCTGTGCACCAAACGCCGAGCGCTAGCTGTCTAGCGCTACTGACTTGACTTCGGGGACGGCAATGACAAATTAGATTATAGAGGGCAGCGACTGTTCAGATTAAAGGATACAACATCGTTTAGCACTTTTGTAATTCCATACTTCGTCTGTAGATCGCTCGCAGCCAGTATTGTCTCCACAATGGCAAACCAAATTGTCCAGACCCTGAATGGGATTAGCGCCGACTCTTTCGAAAACGATGGCCAGCGTATGGAGGCTGTGGCGGCAGCCTATGCTCTCGTGGCCCGCCTCGAAACACCGTGGGACTTCGTGTTGAGGCTTGCCATGGGCCAAGTGAGTAGAATCATCCTCCTACAAGACATTGTTTATTAACAAAAAGCTAACAATTCCTAAAGCCAGCCCTCGGGGCCGCCCTGAAAATTGCGCTGGATGTACAGCTGTATCAGAAATGGCACGAGGCGGGCGATGGTGCAAAAACTCTGGAAGAGCTGCACGAGCTTGTCCCACAAGTTGAGCCGAAACTCCTCCGTTAGTAAACCCGCCCAGCTGTATTTTGAGAATTCTAAGATGTTTTGATGTCTGGATTTGCGACATGAGGTGCCTATCTTTCTAACAAATTTGGTTTGTAGTTCGTTTGCTTCGGCATCTAGCAGCATACCATGTCTTGGAGGAGCCGTCTTACAGCCTCTTCAAGCCCACGGCGCTATCCATCTCTTTCAACAAGCCTGTATTCTCTGAGTGGATAAACCATCAGTACGTATTTGCTTGATTCTATGGTTGTTTTCCCCCAGACCTTATTGACATGCGTCGCAGATACGATGCCACAATTCCGTGTTTCTTCAAGCTGCCACGCTACCTGTCTCAGACGGGATATCGGAATCCGGTAGACCCTAACGACGGAGTCTTCCAGTACGCCAAGGACTGCAGGGGCAAGGACATGTTCCATTACTACCAGGAGAACCGTGTCGAGGGCGAGTCCTTCAACCAGGTCATGGGCGGTGTCATGGCGAACCAGTCAGGGTGGCTAGAAATATTCCCTCACGACACGTTGATCGCCAACGCCAAGCCGGATGCACCACTTGTGGTCGACGTCGGCGGGAACATCGGCCATGACTTGGACAGGTTTTACCAAGCCCACCCGGAGACCGCCTCGCGTCTGTATCTGGAGGACCTTGCTGAGGTTGTCTCGCTCTCTAAGTGCCCGGATCCGGTCAACAAGATCGGTTACGATTTCTTTACGCCACAGCCGATCAAGGGTAAGATCCAAAACTTACACGCACACTAGTCCTCAGGGGCACTTTTCTGCTTTTTCTGACCATCTACCCAGGCGCACGGGCTTACTACATGCACGGAGTCCTCCACGACTGGTCCGACGAGCCAGCACGTAAGATCCTGGAGATGCAGCGGGATGCACTGACGCCCGGATACAGCACGCTGTTGATCCACGATCACATCGCCCCGGAGACTGTCGCCCATCCGCACACCACCGCCTACGACCTGACCATGATGGTGATGGTGGCTGGGGAGGAGCGGAGCGAGGTGCACTGGCGTGCGCTCCTCAAGTCGGCGGGGTACCGTATAGTCAAGATCTGGTCCTCGCCGCTTGCTGTGCAGAAGGTTATCGAGGCGGAGCTGGACGTGTAATTATGGAAATCATTAAGAGAGGTTTATCGTCGCCTGACAGAACATTGATTGACACGTGACGTGGTGTTGTACATGTATGCCGACACATAGCTGATCAACGACCAAGAGACCAATGCAAGAGACCACTGGCAGAGTATCAGGACATAGACTGTCGCTGAGAATAATTCGAGAGACTTGTCCGCGCTACTGGGCCTAAACTCGTGGAGCTTGAGGACATCGGGACTTGCAGGGTGCCCATGCTGACGAGTGTCATGCGGCAGATCCCATGTCAGACGTGTTATTATTCGAAATCGGGAGCAGGTCTACGCGAGTATGTCGCAGTAGCTATCGATGGCGACCTTGTAGAATCACTTGCGTCGTCGGGGCCAGTCAACTCAAGGCCGGCCAGGCGCTTGTACCAGTTAGTGGGCATGTTGGCTGGGCTGAACCCTGAGGGCGCTGTACAAAGTCCACAGAAGGAGTCTTGTTCTAGCATGAAACATGCACATGGCCACTGACTGTCCGTGAGAGATTCAGAGAGACTAGTAAGGATTTGATCGATATCTCACAGGGCCATTTTGCTGTGCTGCAGGTTGGAGGCACACTCCCTCGTACCCTTACAACATCGGGCGTGTGCCCAATCCCTGCGTGGCCAGTCTATCACTACAACGACAGCAGTGGCTCTCAGCTTTGCAGGAATCCCCAGGCTCACTTGAAAAGCTCCGGGTTCGCCTCGACCCACTCCCGGAACCCAGTGGCAGGCTTCCCCGTGTACTTCTTCACATTCTCCACGCCCTCCTGATAATGTGCCAGCCACGAACCATCCTCCAACCCGGGGTCCGTGTCCCCCAGCGACCTAATCATATACTCCGCCATTGGCTTGGGAGCACCCTTTGCAAGATACTGCGCCAGCGCCTCGTCCGCGGGAATGCCCGAGACCTTGATCTCCTTGCCCAGCACCTCGCCAATAATCTCCAGCCCCTGCTTCTGCGACAGGATCTGCGGGCCATACACAAAGATCTTGTTCTGCCCATCCCGCGCCCGCCCCTCGGCCAGGATCGTCCCGACCACCCCGCCCATATCGCCGGGCGTAACGCAATCGATCTTAAACCCAGGCCCATACATCTTGACCTCCCCGGCGAGGACCCCTGCCTTTTGCCGCAGCAGATTCGTGGCAAACCCCCCGGGGCGCATGGCCACATACCCCCCCGGCCCGTAGACCTCATCCAGCGTCACCTCGACCCGCGCGTGCGTGTACGGGATGAACTCGCTCGGCTGCACGTCCGCCGGCCGCGCGTGCCCGATGGTGGAGCTGCTCAGCAGCACGACAAACCCGACGCCGGCGGCCTTGAGCGCCTCGGCGGTGCCCTTCATGAAGTCGGGCGTGCCCTGGGCGACGTAGATGAAGGCGCGCGTGGCGCCCGCGGTCCTGACGGCCGCGGCGACCGTGTCGGGCTTGCTGAGGTCGGCCTGGACGCGCGAGTAGTTGCCGGCCTTCTCGGCCTCGGCGGTGAGGCCCGGGATGGCTTTGGAGGGGTCGCGCATGGCGAGCCAGACCTTGGCGCCGTGTTGGTGGGCGGTTCTCGCGGCGGCGGAGCCGATGTTGCCGGTTGGGCCGAAGACGATTACGGTGGCCATTTTGGGGGCGTGTAGACGGTGTCTATGGTGGTGAGTTGATAGGGTGCTAAATTTTTGCTGGAGAATATGTAGTTACTGGAGAGGAGCTTGGCGCAGTCGTGGTTGTTCATTTATATCTCGATGGATGAGCTAGTCATGCTCGGCATGAATACGTGTCGTACGGTAAGAAAGGTTCACAGGCCAGCAAGCGTCCACCCACCCACCTTGCAGCTGCTCCGGCCACCCAACCATCAGTTCTCAGCCACCCACCCAGTACCAAAAGACAGCTGAGTAATTTAATTAATACTTATATAACATCTATTGCTAAAGAATTAAAGGATATTTAAGTAACAATTTAAAAGAAATATAATGTCTTTTCTTTATATTCTTAATCTTATTTTTATTTTATTTTAAATAATAGCTATTAAGCTAATATTTATTTTAATTTTATAACTCAATATGTATAGTGTATATGTAGTCTTCTGAAAATTAAAAAAAAAACTGGGTCAGAATGGTAAATAGTGTGACCTGTGACAACGTAGGTTCAGCCGCCTACCCTACCTAGGTAGTAATACGAATTTGATCGCCCTGGTCATTCGCTTCTTTAAGCTCCACACCACGATCAAACTCGAGTTCAGCAAGCTATGTCAATGCGTGTTTAACTCGGTATTCGTGTTCTGTACAATCGCAAGTACTGCTTAATTCTTTTCCAGGTTTCAAAATCATCAAGTCGATGTTTCATGTTTGACTACTTAGGCAACTTCGAAATCCACGAGATTGTTTAGATGCTGAAGAAAACTGCCGCTGCTCAACACAGAATAATCAATATGCACAGAAATTCAATCTTGTTATTGACAAAGCCCCCTAACCCTAACATCGACACTCCCATGTGCCTGTATTGGTGCTTCCCAGCTACACAGGCTACGAACATTAGACGAGTAGGAAAGGTTTCTAGTTTGGCAGTGCTAGGTTTCCAGATACTGGAGCGCGCATCTCTGGTGCTTCCTCTCCCTTTCTCTTGTAGGCGTTGTACCCCGAACCGTGCGCTCCATCTACTGGAAATCCGAGGAGGACTTTCTGGCGGTCGGATAACTTCGCCTTGACCTCCTTGGTGAGAAGCCGCGGGTAGTCTTCCATCTTCTGCACAAAATACCGGACAAAGGTCAGAATCACGAGCGGTCGGGGCTCGTCTGTTTTGTTATCACCCGTGGAGTGCCATGCGCGACTGTCTAGAAGCAGAACCGTCCCGGCGGGAGCGCAGGCAGGAATTGAGCCTCCCTAATTGGTAGTCAGCAACTGAATCAAGCACAAGATCTGTTGACAAATAACTTACAGTATCACTCATGTGTCCCAGGGGTGCCACGTTCTTCAAATGCGACCCGGGGTATATCAGAGTGGCACCCTTCTCAGGTGTCAAGTCGGTCAAATAGAATAAGGCGTTCAACATGTACGGGAAATCGATTTGATCGGGCGGCATCGACGACTGGTCTTTGTGCATATGAATGCCACTTTCTCCCCGGAGAGAGATATTAGCTGACATGTTGTAGATCTGGAAACCTTCGCCCAAGAACCATGGCGTAAAGGCTTCAACCAAAGGGTGATTGAGCACGTCGAGAAACTCATCGCCCTTGTTAGGAAGATTCCTAGGCATAAATAAATTAGAAAACCGGACCAATTCTGCACGCAAAGAAGAAGTGTTCTCACCATATGCGTTGGTTGTCCCCTTGCATATGCGCCACTCCATTGACCCGCTCACCAGCTCCTTGCTCTAGGACGGCATTTTTCAGGATCTGGACTTGCTCAGATGAAAGGGCGTTGGCCAGGTATGCATAGCCCCATTTCTTGATATCCCGCTTGATCTGCTCGGGATCCTCTGTGGGCTTAGGCAAGCTGTCGTGGTCCAGCTCACTCCCCGGGGTCATGGGGCCTGGGAGACCAAGGGGAGCAAAACACGACGCGAATGCACCAGGACACGGGGGGTCCGCATGCCTGGTGAACATGTTTTGTGTCAGCAGGCGGCCTGTGATGGCGTCCAGCACGCAGGCCGGCGCGATATTTGCTACCACGTCAGGCTCGGCGTCCGTCGGTGCCGTATCAAGCAGCTTGACTTCGCTTTTGCGTGCGTCGATATATATGGGAGCGGCATGTTGCGACCCTCGACGAAGAGATAACAGTGCAAGCTGTTGTATGCCAGAAAATCTCTGTGATTCACTGTTAGTCACGGACGCTTGGACGAGAACCGGGACCTGGATGCTTGCCTGCAAGTTGTCTCGAATCCATTCAAGAACTTCGGCGCTGTCACGATTGAAAACTTCTATAGAGTCTTCGTCCGGCAGGTACACATGGGAACTGAAGTCAAGTCCAGGGGTCAACGGTTTGGACGGTGCTGGTAGCGTGGTCGGCATCTTGGGCTTGTCGGTGAAACGCAAAAGACAATCTAGAGTTGTGTTGGCTTTGATAATCCTAAAGTTGTTCGAGTCGTGGTCGTAACGACAAGAAACTGTTTATTATAGCAAACTGCTAGAACGTGCGAGGGATAGACTGATACGAGTCTCCCATTAAACTGAATGCACTGAGTGGCTTTAGGAGCACAGCGTTTTCAGCCAAGTTTTTGTTAAAAGTTTAAATTTCTCAACCAGAAGAAACTCAAATTTTGTTCGATAAGAATACTGTAAATATTTTTATTTACATATAAAAAAAGTAATATCTTCTGCGAAATATTATTTTGAATATTACTATAATTACTATATTATTTAGGCTATTTAATTCCTTTTAAAAAGCTAATATCATTAAAAGCTTAAATTCATGAGAGGTGTACTGTGTTGGAAAGTATATTTAAAGTGTGTAACTTAAAGTGGTTCTCTGTATGGGACCCGCAAAGCACTGGGTGAGAGAATTGACAGGGGGTATCCGTGCCGAGCCAAGGGTACCGATTCCCAACATGGTGTTCAGCACCGGGTAAATGATAGACTTTCCAAAGAACTTGCCATAATGCATTTTTCGCCTAGTGGAACCGTGGCCGAACACTGACTCAGGACCTAACTACGGCACTTGGGCAGTGTATTGCAATTACCGCCTCTTCCCAAGGCCCTGGTAAACGTCAATTGAGTCAGAGGACGGGCATGAAGGTGCC
Source organism: Diaporthe sp. P3_1W (assembly GCA_037177825.1). Classification (NCBI taxonomy): domain Eukaryota; kingdom Fungi; phylum Ascomycota; class Sordariomycetes; order Diaporthales; family Diaporthaceae; genus Diaporthe; species Diaporthe sp. P3_1W. The sequence goes on from JBAFXB010000001.1 coordinate 728,155, forward strand.
TTGATGCCTCTGAGATCGCGGAAACTCTTCAGCCTGTTGTCATGACCTCGATGTGCATGCCTCCTTAATAACGGGCATAAGCAATTAGAAAGATCATTTCGAATACATTTCGTAGTCGGCATTGCGCCAGGAGACTAAATCCACTTCAAATCGACAGCCATCCAATCCTACGACACTTGTTCTCGTCGTGTTGCGTGTGCAACTAGCCATAGTCTCGAGATGGGCTCCATCGCGCTCGAAGACACAGAATTGGAGCGGGGCGTTAGCGAGCCATCCGAATTCCCATCTTCAGTAGCCGGCATTGATGTGTCCAAGCTGGATGACGATGCGCTCTACTGGTGGCGCACCAGCGGGTTGGACCTGGCCCGGATGATGGAGGAGGCTGGGTTTCCCGACAAGACGAAGAATCAGTTCCTCACGTTCTACAGCTCTGTTATTTGCCCATTGCTCAAAGGAACGCCTCAGCCCGGATCAATGCCGACTGCCGTGGGCTGGGATGGCAATCCCTTTGAGTACAGCTGGGAATTTAAAGGCTCCACCAAGAAGTCGAGTGTCCGATTTGTCTTGGATTTGAGCGAGGTTCGCCCTCCAAATAAGAACTGCCCCATGAGTGTGGACACGGTGGAAGAGGTTCTCAAGGTTCTGAAGGACAAGAGTCCGCTTTATGATGATCATTGGGTACGTTTGTCCGGGCGCCCTGCCGGCGGGAGATGATGTCTTCCCTAGGCCACTATTGGAAAAGTACCGTTCGCAGGCTGCTTCGACAATCATAGCGAAAAGCTCATTCAAGACTAATTCTGAATTTAGCATCGGGCGATTGAGCGGTGGGCAGTGTATTCAAATGCATCAGCCGAGAGGCAAGAATTTTTGATATCCGAAGCGGGACATCGGACGCCTACTATTCTCGGTTTCGACATCAACCCCAAGATCACCGAGAAAGCCCCACATATGCTCCCCGTCATGATCAAGAGCTACTTTCCACCATGTTTCGTTGCCGCAGACCGCCGCCTCACGCGCTTTCAGGCCCTTTCCTTGGGCGTGCGTCAGTTGCCCGATATCGGGTCGCACCCAAACATCCTGCTCGGGTTGAAGATGATCGAAGATTTCGTGGCGGACAACCCCCAGTACGAGTCTCAGGGCCGTGGGCTGTCCACCGATTTCGTGCCCGCCGGCGACGCCCGCCTCAAGGTGTACTTGCGGTACCTGGGCGACGACTTCGACGAGATCTGGGACTACTACACGCTCGGCGGGCGGATCCCCATCGCAGACCTGGACGAGGACAAGCAGAAGCTGCGGGACATCATCCAGCTCTCCCGGGGCATGTGCTATCCTGTCCACAAGATCCTCGAGGAGAGCGCGGCCGACAAGAAGCGCCGCGCCATCCTGGGCACGAAACCCTCGTCGCTGTACTTCTCGCTCACGCCCGACAAGCCCTACCCCATCCCCAAGTTCTACTTCTACCCGGGCTTTCAAGCGCCCAATGACGAAGCCGTGGCGCAGGGACTTGATATCTGGCTGCAAAAGTATGGATGGGCCGATGGCGGGCCCACCATCGAGGAACGGACCAGGAACACGTTGTGAGTTTCCATCAATCACCCGCTAAACCCCCCTCGTCCTATGGCCACTGCCCACCTCGCTGACATCTCTGACAGCACATACCGGAGCCTCGATGAGAAGCCGGGCATCTTCACATTTATTGGATTCGGAAGGAAGGAAGGCCTTGACGATCGTGCGCTGAGTTTGCAAGTATACGTGACACCTGAGTTGTATGAAAACCCGCGTTTCTAGGGAAAGGAAGGACAAAGTGTTTACTAGCAAAGATTCGGTAACTGTTATTGCTTCAGTGTATTACTTATGTATTTTTAGCAATATTAGTAGAATTATGTACCTCAATAGTTTGAATGGATGCACACTGCTTAAGAGGGATATGTGTACAGATTAAAAATGAGACCACTCTAGTTTGAATGTCCCTTTTCCTAATCAAAGCAGCTTGATTCTAAATTTAACCGAGTAGCTGCTCAAATACAATACTCGGTTCCAGAGATATGTGCTGAAGATAAAGCTCGATAATTGCTTGAAGTGAAATTCAGATGGCACGCCACAACTCTTATTCTTTTTTGATTCTCCCCAAACGTCAAAGCTGAAACCCTTTCCGGACAACGAAGATGCCGTTCACATACAAGTCAATACTTCTCGTGGGAGCCACTTCGGGAATCGGCGCCGGCCTGGCGGATAAATTTGTAGCTGAGGGTTCCCAGGTCATCGCCGTAGGTCGTCGCCAGGACAAACTCGACGACTTTGTCAAGAAGCATAACTCCGCCAATGCTGCCGCCATTAGATATGACATAACAGACAGCGCAGGCCTGAGTGCCTTTGTCAATGAGTAGGACGGACTTAATAAAACGAAACCAACAGAGGCAGTGAATCTAGACTAACCATGATATTCCCCAGAGTCGTCACGAAGTACCCAGACCTAGATGCCGTGTTCTTGAATGCCGGCGCCCAGAGTCAGATGCGCCTATCACGGCCTGCCGAGTTCGACCTCGCCAGCTTCCACCATGAAATAAACGTCAACTTCACCAGCATCGTCAACCTAGCCATGTCATTTCTCCCTCACCTGCAGGCCAAGACACAGCCAACCAGTCTAATAATAACGGGAACTCACCTCGGCCTGGTGCCAGCCCCGACCATCCCTGCCTACTCAGCTTCAAAGGCGGCCCTGACTTCTTTCGTCGACTGCCTTCGGGACCAGAATCGCCACAAATCTACCAAGATTATCGAGATCTATCCTCCAGTTGTGCAATGTAAGCCCTCCTCGATGTCGCTCCAGAGCCAGTGACCTATTCAGATCAACACACCGCTGACCAAATGCCTCAGCCGAGCTTCATGATTATCTAGGGGAGGAGCTAGGCCGCTCTCTTGGAATGCCTGTCGACCAGTTTACTCACGAGGCGTACGAACAGCTGTTACATGGCGATGAGCTTATCGTCATCGGGTCTATTGCCACCGAGCCGCGTGAGTCCTACATTGAGCTGGTCGAGAAGCGCAGGCAGATATACAGCAAGCTCTCGAGCGTCATGCTGGCGCGCTACGAATTATGAGGGACGGATTTGGACTTTGTTGTGGTGGAGACCCGTGCAGTGGCATGATTTGGGAGAGTAGAAAATCGGTAGCAAAGAGAGCCCAGAAGTGCGGAAATAAATACATGAGAAAGGTTTGATGGCTCAGTATATCATCAATTTTGTGCCCGTGTGTGGAACACATCCTGCTCCTAAGCTTTCAGGGAAGCTGCCAGAAATCGTAGAGTCACTGAATAGCTTCACTAATAACTACTCAGACATTGGTTCTTCTACGTATCATGATGCTTTTGTTAAAGTCCGGCGTGATGGAGGTCCCACGGACGTTATTAGCATACCGTCCTTCCAACCCATCCGGCATCTTGATGTCATAGTCTAGCAAGATGAAGATGAGTATCAACTTGATCTCGGCCGCCGCAAAAAACCGTCCCGGACAGGCCGGCTTGCCAAACCCGAAGGCCATGTTCTCCTTGGTCACCGAGATGAACTGGTAGAGCTCACGGCTCGCGTAACCAATCGGGTCGGGCTTTTCCCCTGACCTCAGGCTGACGAACCGGTAGGGGTCGAAGCGCAGCGCGTCGGGGTACTTGGACTCGTCGAGGTTGACCGGGAGCGCCGGCACGGCGATGTCGACACCAGCGGGGATCACCGTCCCGTCTGACAGCTGGAACGACTGCAACACGCTGCGCTGCATCCTCATGACGTTGGTCGGGTTGAGTCTTGCGGACTCACGCATGACCGAGTCCAGGAGTTTCATCTGGTAGAGGGCCTCGGTCGTGATCTTCCCGCCCTGGCTGTCCATTGCGGTTTGGATTTCCCTACGGAGCTCAGGTATCACTTCCGGGCAGTGGCCGATGAGATCGTAAAGTCTTTCGGGCGGGTCAGCGCGCAAGTGATGTTTGGCAGATAGAAGTCCTCGGGACACTCACATGTGAACCACAGTCAACGTTGTTGTATGAATGGCTGCCACGCCTAGCAGGATCAAGATCATGGCAATCTCTTCATCATTCTTGATGTCAAACTTGTCCGCCTTGTTGATCATCCACTGGAGCATATCCTTAGGCTTCGCACCAGCCTCCTGACCTGCTGTCGCCTTCCGGCGCGCCTGAATTCGAGGGATGAAGTAGTCATAGGCTTTTTGGCGATGCATATGGAGTCTCTTGACCGGAGCGATAAAACGGGCGGCGATGGCTCGCACCGGGCCCCAATTGGGCCACGCCTTCAGTTTTGCGATTGCGCCGAAGAGGTCTACTGTGAAAGTGATGCTGTTGGTGATGTACTCTTCTTGGCGGTACATATCGGGGCCAACGAACGCGAGACCCGAAACGATAGCCACGACGCGCAGCAGCTTCGGGAAGACGTTCACCTCGGCATACTGCGCGTCGGACCCCAGCGCCTCGTGAATTGACCGCTGGACCTCGCCGGACAGTTGCTGGGTCAGAAGGGGGATGTGGCGAGTGAGATCAGCCTTGACGACATGGACCATCAATGGGGTCGCAAACGTGATCCCTAGTAATTTGGTTTCGAATGTCTAGATAACGTTGTGAATCATGAAGGACGCGAAAAGAATGTGCTGGCATGTTGCACTAACCCTATCGTTTGCCACATCTCTGCTAACAACATGGTCTGGTTGCTTGTTGACTTCATCCGCAGCCAGTATGGGTAGTACCAATATGTTTCCTGGGGCCGATTAGTCAACATGTCTTCGAAGGGGCTGTGGTCAGCTTCCAAAGAGAAGGGTTGTAGATACCATCTGTGGACTCTGTGCGCCAGACACGCGTTCGAAACTATCAGCAGTCAGCCAAGGCCATTTCCTGCTGGACAGAGATATGAAAACCTTTTGGTAGCCCTCGTGGAACACTTTTTGCGCATTTTGCAGGAAATACTGGCGCTTCTGTGCAGAGGTTCCCGTCTGCTGTCCGAGGAGTGGGAAATGGGATGTCTTTGGGAGACTCGACAGCCATCGAAAAGCCAGGACAGCAATAAAGACGGCTAGAACACTGCCGGCAGAGTATACACGCGCTTCAGCATCGCCGAAGGGCTGCGCAATGTATGAAACCATGGAGCCAGCACCACCGCTCTGCTCCGTTGGAGTACGCTGAATGAAACTCTAAGCCGGATACTTTACGCTTGAACTACGGAGTCGGCAGCGGAACGTAACCGAATACAGTCTCAACGATATGGAATGGTTTTTCTGCGGGAGCTTCGGGGTCTTATTGGCGTCTGCGTTCTCATCACACCGAATAATACTGCCTGATAGGTGTGCCGACGATGAGGGCCGGCTAACTGGAGTTAGATGGTATTAATAAAGATTAAAGTTAGTGAGATTACATATGTATTTATCTCGAGTTTAATCCATTTCTAACTCTTTATAATCAGCCCTTTGGTAAACCTTTCCCTTTAAAATTTTTTTGATTAACTTTTCAAAAATGCTTAGTTATTGTAGGTTTTTGATAATTATTTAGGAAGTAAAACGAGTTAAATATACACATATATAATATTTATGGACCCTATTTGTCACAAGTCTGGTTAAAATACTAGTAGCTTCCTCTAAAAGTCTTACCCTGGGTGGGTATACGGAAACAGCTAGGTGGGCCGACCTGAAAAGCTAGGTAAGCCAACGTTGGCCGCACTGGGGTTGACCCTGACTCACGCCCAATGTGAGTGCCAGCCGCGAGGGCTGACCCCGAGTAACACCCACTATGAGTGTCGGGCGTGAGGGCCGACCCCGAGTAATGCAGTAGTAGCCGTCGAGCAGTATTCTAGACTTCGTCTTAGGTGCACCATCAGCTACGCGGAATTGCAAGGTAACCCGAAGCATCCGAACCTCTTCCTCCACACGCCAAGAACAGCTTTGGACACTTCGTGGAATATTCTTCAGTGCAAACTCTGAAGACTTGGATCTCTCCTGAGAGCAGTTGCGTACTCTCAAAGTATTACGTAGCAGATGCACTATAAAGCACAATAGTTCCATGTAGATTTCATCCTAATAATTTGCTTGCTTGCGAATACACGGCGAGTTAATCACCCACTCATTCACGCAACTTTCGATCTTTTCAACGTTTGATCCTTGTCCGTTCAGTTGCCGTGATGCCGTACCACCTCCCCTTAAGCCCGGTCGACAGGGCTATTCAGCCTCCGGTGTACTACCTGCAAGTCCAAGACTCACTGATCTTGAGCGTCTCGATTTTCTGGACCATCGCCTATGTCCTCTATGTACGCCAGGGGTACCGCGACAAGTCCTATGGCATGCCACTTTTTGCCCTGTACGTTGTTTGAGATATATGCCCCGGGATCTTGCTCTCAGCCTTAGTGCACGTGATTGACTGTTTTGTCATACAGGGCGGGAAATATAGCATGGGAGTTTCTCTTTGGTGTGGCGATGCCCACGTCTGTAGCCCAGGTGGTCTGCTTCGTGCCGTGGTTGGTCATTGATGTCTTTATTGTCCACACCACGTGGAAGTATGGGGCGCGCCAGTTCAAACAGTCTCCTGTGGTTGCCAACAACATCGGGCTCGTCCTGGTCTTCGGGGTCGCATTCGTGACTGCGTCCTTTTACTTCTTCATCAAGACCGTTGGGCTGGACGCGGCCTCGTTCTACCTCGGCTACTCCGACCAGCTCCTGATCAGTATCACGTCCCTGGCACAGCTGCTGAGGCGGAATAACACCCTTGGGCACTCCTGGGGTATTTGGTAAGTTGCACCTAGACATGTTGGGCGATGATTTGGAATACAGCATCCATGCGCCCAGACAGCTAACGATTTATATGCAGGTTCTGTCGAACATTCGGCACATTTCTCTCCATTGTATTGTTCAGCTGGCGGTACTATCATTATCCAGATAGCTACCCTAGGGTCGCAGAGCCTATAGTCGTTTTCTTCTTCGTGTCGTCGGAAGTTTTTGATATTTTGTACGCATTTGTATATGCGCACATTGAACGGAAGGAAAGGGCCGCAGTCAAAGAGAAGAGCAAATAGACGTAACGATTTAGAGGGTGATTAGAAAACGGAAATGCGTTAGATTACCACTACATATAAGTAACGTGGGAATGGCGCCTCAAAGAATCCACCATACTAGTAGGTACTTGGGATCTGAAGCCACTGTCATTGTGACGCGATGTCCAGCAACGAGCAAGTCATTTCAAGTTATGCCGCGTTGTCGATGCGGTCGAATGAACTATTTTTGAATTGTCAGGTATGCTGCAAGTATCGACTGGTGACTATAGTGACATCTTTGAGGTTGATTGATTCATACAGTATGTAGGTTCGAGGATTGTGTTGCCATCGTCTAATTGGCTTTTTCGACAGCTCGGTGGGTGCACACAGGCTGTGGTTCAGGTCACATTCTCACCTATTACACGAGCAGGGCAAGGGTGAATTCATGGACCTGAGTGATCACGAATGTAAACGTTCTCATTGATGATATTCTCTTGCGTCGTATTATGAAGCAAAAATACTTAAATTTTGATGCCCACGCGTGGCCCGACCTTGAGAGTCCTCGAGACACCGAGCAAAGCCGAGCCTACAGCCAGAGTGATGGCCGCCCAGACCCAACTGGCATTATAAGACCCAAATGATCGCTGCAGGACCCCACTGATGGGACTCCCAATGAGCAGTCCAAACGACATGATAGAGAAAGCCATGCCGAATCGTGTCCCCATAACGCTCATGTCCCCAGTCAGGCGCACAAAGATCGTTGGCTGCAGGGCGAAGAATGTCCCCGTGAAGAAACCGTATACGACGGCCACCACAAAGACGCCCGCGACATTCTTGACACCGATAAAGCCCAGGCTCGTCACAGCCAGAATGGCCGTTGTGACCATGATCATGTTCATCGGGCCCATGATGTCTGCCAGGTGGATATTGGGGATGATGCGGCCGACGATAGACGACAGGTTCACGACGGCCAGCAGGTAAAACGCCGTGTTCTCGGACGTGATCCCCGTACCGACGGCGAAGCTCTCGACGTAGAAGAAGGGCGTGTACAGGCCCAGGAACACGGTGAAGTACGCAAAGATGAGCGCAACGTAGGGCCAGTCGGTAAGAGACTCGCGGTGAACGAGGGCCCGCCGTTTTGCCGACGCGCCTGGGCCGCGCAGGACGGCGTTGCAGATCGCCAGCGTGACCAGGACGATGAGGGCGACCGCGCGGACGGTCCAGGCGAAGCCGATGGTCGGCAGCAGATTTTTGACGACGATCGGGAAGACGACGCTGCAACACTTCGAGTCAGATTCCTGCAACGCAAACCCGCAAAACGGGTGGAGGGGGGGTGACCGCGGTGGAGAAGACCCGAGGGAAATTATACTGACCCGCCGACGCCGCTCCCGCAGGCAGCGATCCCGTTCGCGATAGGCAGCCTCGTGTTGAACCAGAAGGCCGTGATGGCGACCGACATGATGGACAGGCAGCCGCAGCCGGCCCCGATGCAGAAGCCCTGCGCAAGGAGAAGCTGCCAGAACTCGGTGCAGATGCTCTGCATCAGGGTGCCGAAGACGACGAGCAGGGAGCCCGCGCCCAGCAGGTAGCGGTAGTAACCCGCGTCGTATACGGGCCCCGTCACGAAGCCGAGGAAGACGAGCAGGAAGCTCTGCACGGAGCCGATGGTCGAGATCTCGAAGGCGGTGTAGTTCCTCAGCAGGCTCGTCTCGTAGTATGCCTGGAAGGTGCCGTAGCTGGAGAGGAGGCCTGCTTGCGGTTTGTGCCGTCAGTCATGGGTTCCGCTGGGTACGAGCTGGATCGAGTTTTCTGCCTGGCTGATGGACACTCACCCCATGTGTTGAAGTAGAGGAAGAAGGCGCCCACGACCTGGAGCCATGCTTGTAGGCCGCCATTGGGTATTGTGCGCACTGGCTTGACCTCAGGCGTTGAGGAAGCCGTCTCGACAATATCCTTTGGTGTTTCCTTCTCTACGGTGTTGTTCGTCACCGGCGACACCTGTCTCTCTGTGTCTTGCTCCGATGAGGCAGCCATGATAGCAGCTTGTGTTGGCGAGCGTCCAGGTTTCCGCGGCGGCTAGCTCGAAGCTCACGAGATCTGATATCCGGCTCTGTCCACGCGGCAAGCCACTTGAGGTCAATCGTCCGGAACGAGGGTCAGATGTCGGACCTTTTGGCACACGCGCTTGTCTAGGTGCAGGTGTATCATGTGGCAAGGGGGCCTAGGGGAGACTACCGGATATGATCAATACCGTTGTATGCAGAGCCTTGCACATACATGCATGCAACGCATGGGTAGGTGGGAAACATTTTAGCAATCCTGCGGTAATATCGTACCAGACCAGAAAATATTTCACCTACCTATCAGGTGTTATGTCGGTCCCCTATTCCTTGGCCGCTTTTGGCCGCAGTGCGCCCGCAGCGGCAGATGGGGACCCGCCCTTGGCCGCAGGCGCTCTCTGCTCCACATTGACAATCTGGGTATATTCACCGGGCCCAGCGAGGCGAGATGATTACCTGTCATACCACACACCCACCCATATAGGATCCTCTCCTTTTGTGGAAGGAGGTAGCAGAGATACGAAGCAGCCCAGACAAAACGCCCAGGGCAGGCAGAGGCTCCCGCAGTTCGCATCATCCATGTTTTTGCGCTCCCGCGTCGGGTAGCATCGCCCGTGGCACAAGGGCCCCACTGGCCCTATCGATCCATGGTGGCTGGGCGCCCATGTCACTCGGCACTCGATATGACGTGCGCCACGCGAGGCAAACGTTAATAATGTTGACAATGGCACGCTGCCAGCCTGGAAAACGCGGCTACACATTGGTGCACGTTTTGACATCGTAGCATCGATCGCCATATGTTCACTCCTGGATTCCTTGCAGACCTGCTGCACGTCAAACAAACCCCCTTTGCCCCCTGATGCAGCGGTGTTGAGATACACCGTTCGAGATTGCTAGTGTAGACATGATCATTTCTTACTGCGCCTCAAGTCTGCTCCGTTTCCAGATCCCAGCACCGGGGCTGCGGATCCCACATGGAATTCCCCGTGGCATGGTAAGTTCTGATCTGTCGATGGGTTTATGTGGAGCACTCTTGTAGCTTGTTGCAAAACACTGGGTCCCAAGATTGTCCAGAGATCACAGCATGGATCTCGCTCGCGCCCGCCCGCGCAGCGAGCGCCAAGTTCGTCCAGGCCCGGAGCGCAGATGGGACAGGACTATCCCACGAAACCCACTTCCCACACACATCCAGACATACCATGTCCCACAAATGCCCAAGATATCACTGTTGGAGGTTTTGCTCTTCTCGTACGGCGGGTCCACACAACTGCGGCAGCGCACCCGACATCACCTGCGGGACCAGGATCCCCACCGTGAATCTGGGACGATCCGTCCATTATTAGCTGAGCAGGCGGGCAGGATCTAGGCAAGGCAAGCAGTGATTTCCAATGCTTGATAATAGTAATGGCACGATCTCGTCGGCTCACATAAATCGACTGATGAATTTTTTTTCGGTTATGTTTTGCTTGCTTAATTTCCACAGTCTCTGGGACCGGCTTGTGGGGATGTACCAGCTACAAATGATGCCGAATCCTGCATAGGCGCGTTCCGAGTTACCGACCTCGTCGGAACAAGCCATCTGATCCGGCGAGCCCCCAGGGCTACGAACCCCTGCCCAGAGATACCATCGCACCCAGAATGGAAGGTCGACAAGTAAGCTTCGCAGCTGAAGTTTTAGATGTTGTGCAAAACCAACAAATGTTGGGTCTTGTTGCACCGGCGATGTAGTCACCCAGTCCATCACTTGTGTCCTGCAAAAAGACGTGACATCGGAGTTCCCGGGGCGCCGTTCTACGCGTTGTGTATGTACACTAATGAGATCCGTCGGTTCTCGAACTACACTAGCTGGCTAGTTGCTGCTGCTTGCACGGCAGCACGGCTGAGCCCCCGGCACTGCAGATCTGGGGCTGGCTGGCTGGAAGGCCCTGTGGGGGGCCACCAGAGTGGGCAGCCACTGGGACCGCAAGATGGCAGGGTGGTATTCTCTGTTTCACTACCTAAAACGGCAACGTTCTGGAGATGTCACATTCTGACACCTGCGAACAGGGTCAGGGGCGGGCTCGGCGTCCCATGGCGGCTCTTGTGGGGAAGCGCGATGTGACTCGCGTGGTGTGTGGGACCCCGGGCGCCTGAGATCCTGTTTATCGAGAAGATCTTATCACGTAGGATAGAAACTGCTGGCCAGATCTGCCTAGGTATCTGGAACAAGTTCCGCTCAAGTCTTGAGTGCTCTGGAACGAGTGCGAAGACCCACTCAAGTGCCTCAGGACCTGCCTATCTGGTATAGTATTTCCGCCTGGTCATCTGGTATCTCAGTGCATTGTTTGGATGGCTGGCTAGGCATCTAGTGTAGGCATGTAGACGCCTTGTTGACCGATTACGAAGCAAGGTAGCAATAACACTGGTACCATTCATTCCATTCCATTTCTAGAGTTATGCAAAGACAGTGGCCAAGTAATCTTTCCAGCCGTTTCCAGTCCCCACATAGCCAATGTACATATCCGGCCGGATGACGACAGTGAATGACTCGTCGGCCCCGATCAGCTCCGACATGAATGCCTCCCCGGTCGGCTGTGGCGCACCATCGGAGCTTGCAGGGAGCAAGGTGAGGACCCTGGTAATGTCTCCGAACTTGGATGTACTTCCCTCTCCAAGTTGGCCACCGATCGAGAGAACGAGGTATTTGCCATAGTCGACAATAGCGTACAGACGGGTGGCCTCTTGTGAGGTGCTGCCCACCGGTGTGAGCTCAAGGTCAGGGCATCGTTTTCCAGCTATCCAGAGGCCCCTGCTGGAAACGTGGATAAGTTCGGATCCGACCTCGTCATAGGAGACGCCCATTCCTAGCGAAAGTTTATCAGCACGATCCGCGCAGGGATTGATAGAGTCAGAACACGACGTACCTGTGATGTATCCCGCGTTCTTCTCGATCGTCGAGACATACTTTGTGGCAGTTCGGACGGTGTCCCGGACCAATGCAGCCGCGACGTCGATGACATTCTGGGCCACCGTCCTCCTCTCGGTATCGTAGCTGCGGATAAGCTTCAGGGCGCCGTCTGGGGTCAACCTTTGGTTTTTGACGGCTGTAGCGACTCGCCAGCCGAGGGCAAATGCATCTGCAACGCCGGTGTTCAGCCCCTGGCCTCCGTTGACAGAATGCACGTGTGCGGCGTCGCCTGCGAGCAATATGCGCCCTTTGCCTTCTTTGGTGACAAATGTGCCGGCGATCCTCTCCTTGACTATTTCGCGCACCCCTTGTCAGCTTCACTGTCTGCGCAACGGGGCAGATCATCCAGTAGCTTACCATCGAACGTGCTGAACCACTCCGTCTTCTTGAACTCCACCTTGTGTGGCGCCATATGATCACGGATGCTCTTTTCCGCCCTCTCCTGAGTGACCTCGCCGCCGTCAAGGAGGACGTAGAACCGGGCCATGCCACGCTCCCGGGGGATCCAGGAGACGCGCGCCTGGCCGTTGAGCTCGAACGTCACGATCTCGGGCGACACGGGGAAGTCGGTCTCGATGAAGGTGTCGAGGACCGCCCAGAGCATCTCGGGCTTCGTGCCGGTGAAGCTGATCCCGAGGGCGCTGCGGATGGTGGAGCGGGCCCCGTCGGCGGCCACGGCGTACTTGGCCTGGATCCTGCGGCCGAGGTCGGTGGACACTGAGACGCTGTCGTCCGACTCCTGGATGGCCGTGACGTTCTCGCTGTAGTGCACGCCCGTGCCGGCTTCCTTGAGCCGGTCGGTCATGATCTTCTCGACCACCGGCTGGCCGATCATGGCGAAGTTCTTGTGCAGGCAGTGCTCGAGGCTCACCCACCACTTGTTCTGGCGGGACTTCCACTCTCCCTCGCCAAAGGTTGAGCTTGCTGTGGTTTGTCAGAGATCGCAGTTGTGGTTTTGTATTTTGGGTGGCTAGGACTCACTATTGCATTTTAAGCTTTGTGGTAGAAGCTCTTCCAGTATGCCGACCACCTCGAAGTATTGCTGAGTCCGAGCATTGAGTGCGTCTGCTCTTCCCAAGTCCAGAGGCCCAGCTTTTGCGTCTTGAACATACCGTTAGCGACTGTAGATGTGCATGGGGGGGGGGGGAGCAGCGACTAACCAACTATGCTGACAGTGAGACCAAGACGACGGGCCAAAAGCGCTGAGAGAAGGCCAGTTGGGCCGCCGCCAACGACGACGAGGTCAACGTGTTCTTCCATTGCAGATGTTGCAACGTATTCGCCCATTGTGATTAACGATATAGTCTCACAGAATTATGTGCTGAGGCTGTAGAACTTTTGGTGTTTCTTGACGCTGTAGATCACGAAGCTTGAGTGCCTCCGGTTTTTCCCCGAATTTGCGCTGTATCCGGTGGCTTATGTGTGAATACCTGGACGACGGGACTGTGTTGGCGACTCAGCGGTTGGTCACGATCGGATGTCGCCGGTTGCGGCAATGAGAGCACCACGGGCTGTTCCTGCGTTAGTCGTCTCCTTATGGAGATGTGGCGATCGTTCGGGAGGGGCCCCACAACGTTATTTCGAAAATCGCTAGAGGGGGGAGGAGCCTTATGGGGCAGTGTCTGGATGCGTCGCCGGACCCCCCTGACCTAGTAGTCGGGCAACATCATCCACCTGAATATCGTAAGATTGTATAAACCGGATTATGTTGCCAGAATGTTTTTCCCAATGGGTTGTTACAAGGTTGTGGTACCACCTCGGAAACATCCCGCCAGGGTAGACTGGCACTGAAGGGGGGGTTTAGGCTTGGCAGCCGAGTACGATGCGACGTTGACTGGCCACGGCCCTGAAAGCGATTTCGAGTAAGGCGCCGAAAACCTCCGCGCGCCTGTGTGGGTTAGGGACGATAGGGGTCCCTCGCCCGCGCTTTGCAGATCTTTGTGATTTTGTACCATGTACTTTGTACAAGCAACATCCAAGGCAAGGGTTCTTTCCCGTTTGCAAGGCTGAGTCGAGACCTCGGCCAAAGTTGGCACATCGATCATGCAAGTCCCGTCCGCTCGCCAAGACCTCCACCCTGACACTTGAATATGGGACTGCAATATGGGCAGCACAGGCGAACTGTGGAGACGCGATCGCCGATTGGAACAGGGCCGATGGGAACATGTTCGCTGGTGATTGTCCACAGGGTCGGAAACCATGCGGGCGGCGCCACTGGGGCGTAGCATGCGTGTGAGTCCGAGACCAAGCTGGAAACATTTTCCTGCTTCCTGATGGGGACACTCGCGGCAGGGCCCAGGAGGTATGGTGATATCGGCTAATGTCACTCGTCAGATCTGGTATCTGCTCCATTAGTAAAGATCTACTAAAACCAAGGTCGCCTGAGCAGCAAGGGCCTTGGTTTGATGTATCGGTCGAGATTAAATATATGGTTAATCATCTCCTTCACGGCAATTGAACTACACGCTCTAACTCACTTTCACATTCACTTTACCCGACTATCGTCCCAACCCGGCCCGTCTAGCAGGACCACCTCCTTTGCTTTGTAGCCTGCCATTTTCTCTCACTGATACCTTTGATTGCTCTCTCTGAAGTGAGGCAAACAACAACTTGCGCCATGCCTTCAGCAGTCGCAGTCGACTTGGTCACGCCAGCGTTGCCAACAGGCAAGATGACGCCACCACTCCTACTCCAGCCTGCAAAGCTGGATGAGCAAGCCCTGGAGACCGCCTCCAACATTTTGGGTGTCATCTCTCGCTACCGGCTGAGCCACAAGCCCACACCCAAGTCCGACGAGGGCGACCTGAAGTTCCTCGCCCAGATTTACAGCAAGGTCAGGGCAGGTCGGCTAATCAACATGTGCCTGCCCGCCTTCCCCTTCAAGTCACCCAACTCTACCACAAAAGTTCTTGGCCACCTCCCGGATAAGGCAGAGGAGGTTGCCCTTGCCCACCTCAACGGATTGTGTGATGCGATCAAGAACATCTACCCTCCCGGCTCCGAGCTCACCATCATCTCGGATGGTTTGGTGTATAATGGTAAGCGAATTTGGTCGCCTACTGTGTGGTTCATGTATACTAACTCTGTTATATACAGACCTCCTCGGCGTCCCGGACAGAAATGTTTGGGCCTACGGCGAGGCCCTTCGTGGCATGAGCGCAGCCAAGGAGTTCAACAATATCAAGTTCAACCGCCTCAAGGATTTGGTGCACGTCGATGTGCCGGATGAGATGGACGAGATCACATATGTCACTAACGCCACAAATTTCCGTTTGGCCCTGCTGAACTCTTTCAGCAAAAGGGATTACGACGTTGACCTCAAGATCGCCGATCACGAGGACACTTGTTTGACGTACAGGGGATACCTGAAGTTCCTCGAGACTGATCTGCAAACCATATATCCGATCTCCGAGGAGAGGTCGAGGAAGAAGTACAAGAAGGGGCTGGGTTACATTGCCAAACAAATGCTTTTCAGAGGCGACGTAAGCTAAGCACACCACACCATTTCCCCGTCTCAGACAGAGCTGACAAAGATTTAGGCCTTCGCACGAGCCGTCAGGGAGACCTTCTCAGATCACGTCCGACTCTCAATCCACCCATCTACCGGCGAATCAAAGATCTCAGTCAGCCCTCTGCCAACGGATACGTTCTACACGACACCATGGCATAGCACCGTAGCATTCAGACTAGACGGCACCGTCACCAGCGGCCTGCGAGCCGATTTCGAGAACGACTCCAAGCTGGAGCTCGTGTATGAGGACGGCCGGCCGAGCTACTTCCGCGAGAAGTCGGACCTACTCTCCTGGGCAGAGGACAAGGGCGGCATCATCTGCGAGCCGATCTACCCGGCTGGTATCACCATTCGGCCAGCCCTGGGCCCTGGGAAGCTGTCCATCCACGACATTGACTCGGCCAAGGTCCGGGCGTTGTCGGAGATCAACTCTCCCATCATCATGCGTGGATTCTCCAAGACCACGGACAGGGATCTGTTTGTCGCAAAGTCACACGAGCTCGGAAAGCCACTTCCATGGAAGTTTGGGCTCGTTCTGGAGGTGAAAGACCGCGGCGCAGACACGAGAGGACTCAACAACGTCCTTTCTGCTGAGTGGATGCCGTTCCACTACGACGGACTCTTCAAGACCGAAAAGAGGACCAAGGAGGATGGAACAGAAGAGCTAGTCTCCACCCCACCACAGTAAGTCTGACTCCCCAACAACATGCCATTGCCAAATCGCTAACAGCACCACCCTCCAGATTCCAGCTCTTCACCGGCGTCACGAGCTCCCCCAAGGACACAGGCTTCACCCTCTTCTCCAGCTCAACCCTCGTCTTCAAGTACCTCCCGGCGGACCTGGACCTCGCCTACCTGCGCCGGCTGACCTGGGGCGTGAGCACCTCGTCCTTCGACGCGACCAAGCTCCGCGGACTGCCCCTGGTCGTCGACCACCCCACGACGGGCGCGCCCTGCCTGCGGTACCACGAGCCCTGGCCGCAGTCCAGGACGGCCTTTGACCCGACCTACGTGACCATCGAGGACGAGAATGGGCCCATCGAGAACAACGACGCGCTCTGTGCCGTGATTGACGGCCTCCTGCACGACCGCCGCGTCGCGTACTGGCACTCGTGGGAGAAGGGCGACCTGGTCGTCTCGGATAACATCCTCATGATGCATACGCGGAGCGACTTCACGGCTGGGTGTGACCGGGAGCTGTGGCGGATACATTTTGACTGATCCTTTTACGGTGGGCCGGGCATGAAAAACAAATTGTACAAAAAGTAGCATCTGCATTGAGCGTAATTGAATTAATCATTCTTCAAAAGAAATCTGGCATGCACTTCTTGACCTTGACTGGACGTTGCTGATTGATAAAGTGGTTTTATGACCGCATTTCTTTGCCTTGACACCTTGTGGTGAGCCGCCATCAGATGTGTCGCCGATGGTAATGAGAAGATCTAGCCGGTTGCATTTTGCTTCGGTAATTCTCGAGAGTGAAGCAGCCCTATGAGGTATTTATCGCAAGTTCAGAACGAGGTCTCCGGCTTACTCCGTTCCCGACAAGCCGTGCGACTGAGAAAGCTGATATATCAGCCCAAAGACGGGGCCGTAGGTAGAAGATTTCGCAAGACGTTGAAGACCCCACTTAGATCTGTCATGTGTAGCCAAGAGAGAACAACATATTTCTCCGGATTATGGTTAAAACAAAGGCTCGCAGGTACTGATCTACGGTGCATGACTCCCTTGTCCGTGCTGTTGTCATACATTTACCGAAAGTATATCGTTGCGCAGGCCGATCGAGGTCCGTACGGATGAACTCTAAATTGTGGCACGACTCGCTTGCAGCCACAAACCAGGGGTAAACTTAACCTTTGACTATTACCGCTAGCGTGCAACACTGGGGCGGATCCTAGTCATGACGGGGACAAACGGCCACGCAAAACACCGAGTCAAGAGAAATGGCCCCTCACCACAACTGTCGCCTCTACAAGACATCCGAATACACACCACGATGGCTGCTAAATCAATCCTCATCACAGGCTGCAGCAAAGGCGGAATCGGTGATGGACTAGCACGCGAGTTCAAGTCCAGGGGGCAGCGCGTCTTCGCGGCGGGGCGCGACCCGAACAAGATGGCCCACCTGCACGACCTTGGCATCACGGTCCTCGTCCTGGACGTCACGGACTCGGAGTCCGTGAGCACCGCCGCCGAGACGGTCCGCCACGCCACCGACGGCCGCGGCCTGGACATACTCGTCAACAACGCCGGCGTCAACCACGTCATGCCCTTCGCGGATTGTGCGGTGGACGACTTCCGGCGCGTCTTTGACGCCAACGTGATTGGCGTCTTTGCAGTGACCCAGGCGTTCCTGCCGCAGCTCATCCAGGCCAGGGGCACCGTCGCCAACATCGGGTCGGTCAACGAGGTCTTCCTGCCGCCGTTCCAGGCGGCCTACAACGCCAGCAAGGCGGCCGTCGCGGCCTTCTCCGACACGATCCGCACCGAGCTGCTGCCTTTTGGCGTCAAGGTCGTCCACATCAAGACAGGGGCCGTTGCGTCGAACCTTTTTAGGTCGGAGCACCCGGGCGACAAGATGCCCCCCGAGAGTATGTACGCGCCGTGTAAGGACAAGGTCGAGGACCGCGCGTTTTTGGAGGGGACCAAGTTTGCCACGCCCGAGGAGTACGCGAAGGAGGTGGCCAACGACCTGCTGGGCAAGCCGGGCCCAGTCCTTTGGAGGGGCCCAATGGCCGGTATAGGGAGGGTGATGAGCTACTTCGCCTGGCCTGGGATGATGGTGAGTGACATGAAGAGCGCCTACGGGCCTGCAGAATGCTGACACGTGTGGCAGAGTTCGGTCTACTTGAAGAACTTTGGCTTGAATGCTCTGATGTCATCGAAGTCAAAGTCAGTCTGAATACCACTGACATGGCGTAAAAGCTTGGCTCAGGGCTAGAGACATGTAAAATTCACCTCATACTACCCATGTCGAGTGACTAGAATGCAAAGAGCCGTCTTAAATTTCCCGCTCTGTCAATCAGTGTACCATTGGCCCCGTCCCACAGCGATCTACGCATGGTGAGTCGCCAACTAGCACCAAAGCACACCAGAACAACTCCCTCACTTTTTATGTCGCCTGCGGGCCGATGCTCTCACGTTTCCACCAACTGCCTCTGTTCCGGTTGACAACCTAGATTGCGAACCCGGACTCACCGATGCGTCCACGATGTCGTCAAACCCAGCTGTGCCGGTGGACCACCTAGATTGCGAGTCCGGACTCGTAGCGGGCTGCCGGTGATGACGCTTCCGTGGCCGGGTCTCATTCGAATTTGAAGAGAGTGTCCTTTTGCGGCTCGACCTGTGGCTGTCTCTCGACCTGTGTCTCCCCTTCGACGCATGGCTGTGGCTGGACTTGTTTCTTGACTTCTGAGTCGACTCACGGCTCCGCTTGCGACTCCGCCTCCGGCTCGACTTCCCTTTTGACTTCCGGCTCGATTTCCGGCTTGACTTTCGCCTCCCCGGGGTCTTGGCCACGTTGTGCTCATCTTCGTAGAAATACTCACGGTACTGCTCCGCCACAGCACGAGCGACCCATTCGACCATTTGAGGAGGCACGGCGTTGGAGAGTTGCTTGATAGTAATTGTCTTGAGGTGATGGAGTTCGAAGTCGTCAGGGAAACCCTGGATTCTGCGTAGCTCAAGCGGGTGTATCCTGCGGACCACCGGACCCTCGTCCTCGGTGCCCCGTGTGAAGATCCATTGTCGCACACTTAGCCCTGTGACACAAGGATGGTATCCGAGGTCATGATAGATTTGGTTGCAAGGTTTCGTTCCGAAGCCCTCTACAGTTCCAAGATTTATGAGCCCCCGGGGACTTCGCCAGGTATCTGGGACCTTATCCACAATCTCATCCCACGTCGACCCCGGAAGCCGTGTCTGCTTCCATTCCATGTTAACTTCATCTTGTCTGAACTTTATCGACCCCGACAATTCCACAGAATCCGCAGGGAGTAGGGCGCTGCGTAGTGTCACCTGCGCCCTCCGGGGTGGCAGAGGAAACATGAATGGAACTCCGGGCACATCCTTCCTCACAGCAACAATGAGGCCACGTCTGCGGTGCTGCGGTAGACCAAAATCCCAGGCCGATAAGATGCTGTGGCTGCAGTCGTATCCAGCCTCTGCGAACGCGGCTACCATGTGTCGAAACCAGGGTCTCCCGCCGTTGAAGAACATGGGCACATTCTCCAAAAGAACGGCAACCGGACGCTTCGCTGCCGCCACCTTGACAACGTACCCTCCCAGGTCGCCATACTTGGGATCATGTTCGCCTTTTCCAGCCCCCAGCAACGTGAAAGAGTTACATGGAAATCCTGCGGCAAGCACTAAAAGGTCATGGTGAGCTAACCAACACGACGTTTGAGACGGAGAACGCTGTGACTGGAGCAGTCCCAGCCCAGCGTATGACTTCAAAACCATGGAGACTAATAGATTCTAGAAAGACTTGAAGGAATACTTGAATGAAGATAGATATGGCTCGTGAGGGAAGTTACTTACCATGGTGTGGTGGAATAGTGTCCAGTCTGTTCCGGAAAACGTCTCGAATATCTGCGCACTCCACAGGATAGTTTGCATCAGGTCGCCTGTTCGTCTTGTACACTTCAACAGCTTTTTCGTCGATATCATTTGCGTAGATGCATTCGAATCCAGCTGCTTCGAGGCCAATGCGGAATCCACCAATTCCGCAAAACAGGTCGACAAATGTGGGGGCCATGATCCTCGTTGTCTCGATCCTCTGGCAGGCGAGTGAAGTTCAGTGCTAGGGATAATGACTGCAGGTAGTCCAGGAATATATACTAGGCGACTTCAACAAGCCATGTGCATCCAGGCATTTTGCTGTGCGCGAACGAGGCAACACGATTCCCTTTGCCTAAATATCGCTGGCTCAATCGCCTCAGGCTATTTTCTTTGATGTGCTTGAAACAGAGATGTCACAGACTTCATAATTACGAAACATTGCAGGTCAATAACGGCCCGTCTGAATGAATGTTCACGCTTCAAATACAAACATGTCCATGAAATTGGATCTCAGGCAACCGAAGACCCTATATGGCGACTCGACGCCGTAGACGCTACATAAAATGCTAGCAAGTCAGGAGCTAAGACTGTCCATTCAAAGAAAGAACACCAGAAACTTTGTCAGACTAGTCACATATGATTAATTTCAGTTCCCTCGAGTCCTGTTGCCTGTAGACCTACCTAGATACTTGCTGTCGGTAAGCTGATCTACCACATTGGTCGAGATCAAAGACAAGAAGCGAAGAGTGGATTATGACGCTATTGAGGGCTCTGTAAGCTTTTTTCCTCTTGACAAGCACAACATAATACCAGATGTTTTTTTTTGGGGGGGGGGGGGGTGGCCTCCAACCTATCACCAGAGATTCAATTAAAGTTCGTGACTCGACTCGTTGGACCCAAGGCTGACACAGATCCACGTAGCCAATGCAGTGGGTCTGCTTTCGGTAGGAATGCGGCACGGCCAACGGGACACCAACAACAACAAACGAGAGCCAATAACTTGCAAGTGCGACACCTGAAGCTGGTCAGTTAAATGGCTGTGGTTGTTGGCACAATCATGATATTTTTGGTGTCCCCTGTGGATCCTGCACTGAGGTCGCAACCACCTCGACAAACATCCAACACCAACGGGCTTGGTCCAACTGCCCCAGGGTGAATATCATATCACCACAATGCATCTGGGGATACCCCAATTTATTTAAGTGATTCTATACTCTGCATAATGAGACTTGTATCTCTGTACCTGCAATATCAATCCCAATGCTTGTTGTACGGTTCTGAAGCCCGCGGGTCACTGCATGACAGGCCCAGGCAGATCCACATCAACAGAAGGAGTTGCCCCAGTCGCGATCATGGTGGCCAGTCCATATCCTCACATCTAGCTGGCCGCATCGCGGTCTGTAACGATGAGTGGCCAAATTCCTAGCCATGTACTATGAAACTGCGGCGCATGGTTTCCAGATCAAATTCTTCGACTCCCGCGTAACGTATTTAAAAATCATGGCTTTCCCGCTGTGTTGATTTGCATTTTTAAGTCATCATTGTCATCATCCAATATTCCAGATTTTCCACCTTTAAGAAGCATTTCAATACAAACCGCCACACTCTACTATAACGCTGAGATCTCGACGCCTACATTTCACCACTTGTTTCCCATCAAAGAAACGAAATTAAGTGAGACCAAATGGCGTCTGATCCCAACAACAGGAGACTAGCTACCGAGAGCAAGTCCGCAGGCCAGAAGCGTCAGACTTCCAAGACTTCATCTGACAGCGCAGGCTTATTGACACCAGGCGGGCCAGGGTTGCAGGCAAGCCAGATGCACAACACCGGCCAAAAACCTGACATCAGGTCAACCGCCAGCCGGGCCCGTCTTCCCCTATTAAACACTACGGTACCACCAGCACCTGGTACAGCGCGTGGGACCCCCGAGTCTGCAACTCAGCCACAGTCTGGCATAACACAGCCCATCGAATCAGCCACAGGGCCGCAGTCAGGTCAACGGCCTCCCACTCCGGCACCTTGCACCGGAGGCAACGAAACAAAGCAGAGGCCACGGAGATTTGCTGCAGGATCTAGTTTGGCTCCTCCTGATGTGAAGATATCTGGGAAAACCACCACGAAAAATGGGGTTGTACAACCTTCTTAGAGTCATCAAGGCTGAATGAGCCGGGTGTGGAGTAAACACAACTTATATACTCAGCGGATGTAGGGATAGAATCATCGATACAGTGTTTCATACCACAGCAGTAGAAAAAACTTACTTGGTAAACACAACTGTCCAGTTCACGTTATCTGAATGACTGCGCCAGTCTTCTGGAGGTCTCTACGGTTGCCACTAAGTAATTATCATGAGGAAAACAGGATATTTCATAAACCTGACCTATTTGAAACATAAAGTTCACCAATTGATATGAATGATAGAACCCCGCACACGACGAGACACGACGGTCTAAAGATAAGCTTTAACGTGCCATGGATGGTCTTCATCACCTCAATCTAGTAAAAAGGTACATCGTATTGGAATTCTCCCATGATTTCATACTCTCCGTCAAATACTCCCCAAATCTTCCAATGCTTCCTTCTGAGAAGTTCATCGGAGAGCTTCCTGTAAGGCATTATTGCAGCTCCTCGTGGTAGAGTTTGGAAGGGAAATTGTGGCTGCAAAACACGACTGATCGAAAGCTGAACTAGGGTGGACCATGTCGTTGGTGGAGGCTTCAGGATCGAGAGTAGACGGTCCATATTGTGAGGCTCCGCATATCGAACGACCTGAACGAGATCCATGACAAACCAGCCGTCTTGTTCAGGCTCTCTGTTACTGTCTTTTGTAAATGCAAGGAACTTGACTTCGACCGCATGCCCAAGGCGCAGCAGATGTTCCAAAATAGAAAATCTGTCTGACACATATTTCTTCGATCGGACATCTCCAGGGCGGTCCGAGATAGATTCCTTCAAGCGCCTCCACCTAGGGTCGTTTGGAAACGTAGGATCCCATCGTGGCATCCAATAAACGAGAAGACGACAGAACAGTAGCCATAGAGGTACAAATTTGGAGGGGGCTTGTTCTTTTGTACCATAGACCCTCACCAATGAGTTCGGATCTGCTCCGTGATCGACTAGTAGCTTGAAGAGGACGTAGGTAGGGCACTTCCCGGCTGCACAGATTAGTAGGCCGATATTGGCATCCTCTCGAGCGAGATGGCGAGTTTTGTCTTCAATGACTCTTGAGACATAATTGCCCTGGTGGTTTCCTATCGCAAGATGCAGGAACAAGTACGCTCTGTCCCTTATTCTGTACAAAGTACCGCCAGATTTCATTCGGGGAATTCTCATTACTCTCCAGGCATAGCCCGTGGGACGTGCAGCACGACTTCGTGTGGGGAGAAATGCCCCTCTAGCTTCACATATTTCGCGTAACGTCTCCATCATTCTGTAATGAAGTTGATAGACCGGTTTCCGTAGGCTTGACTGGCATTCGTCTTTCCAGAAGAACAGTAGAGCGAGGAAACGTTGTATTCTGAGGTCTACTGCGTCCACACTCATCTCAAGTATGAGGCGGAGTCGGAGATATAGCTCGAATGTGCGTGAATTTTGTGCTGGCACCGGGCCAGGGAGGCACAACTTTGACTGAATGAAGTCTTGCGCGGACCGATGAATGAATTGGCACTTTCTAAAGTAGTAACTTGAAGCATCGGAACCTTCAGCTACATTAGGGACTTCGACTAGATGCTTTGTGTAACGAACCATCCGAGAACGGACTATGTCCAATCGAGAAGCCAGATCCATAGCCGATAATGCCTGAATGGGCTGGTTGTACGGGAATTCGTCGTCAGACAAAATGTCCTCCAACCAGTAGAAGGATACGGCGCTCAGCGGAAGGTTGTACAAATTCGTTCCGCTAGTTAAGACCAGGAGGTCATAGATTGTTCGCAGCATCAGCTCTTGATGAGCATCATGGCGAATATTCTGCCATACACCATCGAAAAAGTCATCAATACCAGTAGGTGTGCTCTGGATGGTGCGCTGAATGGTGCTCAAAGCCTCCCCATGGATTATGTCATCTTCAAGGTTCTTTGCAACGAGAACCGCCCAGAGGATGACGCCCTCGGACTGACGGGAGATGTCATTGACCAGAGCTTCGAGGTCGTCTTCCGTGAGGTTGCTGAACTGTTGTAATTCTTGGAATCGTTTCGCCAGTATCCTTTGAATGTCAACGGTTGTCAAATCTTGCAAGTCAATCCTGTTATGAGGCTGATTGAAAACCAAGTTGAGCTCTGCGTTTGGCCGGCCGGAGCAGATGATCTTGATGTTGTCTGACTGAGCCCAATCACTTAGAGTCCGAGCAAAATTGAAACGGTCACAGCTGTTTCCTTCCAATTCGTCCAGTCCATCGATGAAGGCACAAACCCGTAGCGTTTCGTGGTCTCTGATTGAAATGAATCTTACCCAGGCTTCCTGTAGTGTTTTGAGGCGAAATGAAGACCCGAAGCACCCGTCGGGAAATTCGGGCGACGGATGCTCGGGGAATAGTGTACCAATAAGGTCTGGACATTGACAAAGGAGTTCGAAGAAGAACGTTCGGTAGAATCCTTCCAGCGATCTCTGCAATGGGGTGCCATGGAGAAGGAACATGGTGGACAGGCGTACTAATCTTTTTGGGCCGGCCCATTCTTGAAGCTTTCGATGCACATTCTTTTGGCCAGGGCCGTCGACCAGGAATTTCATCAGCGTCGATTTCCCGGATCCGGGTTTGCCACGTAGGAAGAAAATTCCACCACTGTGTTCCAAGAAATTGCAGATTCTGGCGGCATGCTGCTGACGTCTCTGGCGTTCTTCGTCCTCGCAACGTGTTATGATTGTTTGACGATCGCCACAATCCGAGATTATGTCCACTGTGGTTCCGTTCCACAACTCGTGCTCATTAGTGAACAGCCAGTCAAATGTCCCATCCGTAGCATCAGCGACGGTATCTAGGCGATTATACATTTCGTCGAAGTACAGTTGACGGAGGACGAAGTTATCGGCAGCGAGCGCTAACGCCTTCTGTTTTAGGTCACATAATCTGAGGTCTTGAACCGCCCGAGATGGCTGGGGGTTATCTTGCATGGCTTCAGAGCGATCCCTGAATTTTGGTCAGCTGGGGCCTAACCATTCAGATTCTTCGGAAGTCGTACAACAAGATGAGATTCAGTCTCAGTATCATTTGTCCCCGATACTCGCCCAGCCGCTTCTCTATCCCTCGCACTTCTTTCTCTTTCATGAGGCTCCTCAACAGGATATTCAAGCTTTGCAGGCCGCAACGTCTCTTCGTCGTGAGTTTCTGGAGGATATCGGCAAGATCTCCAGACAACGCGCGACATTGGTGTTCGAGTTCGAGCAAGGCCTTCTCATGGTCGTCCCGGCCACGTATTCCAATGCGCATCTTTTCGGTGACGTCTCGCAGGTCTTGAAGAACGTGGCCAATGTGGACATTCTCTTCGGTCGCACCGCTGGCAGAATTGTGAACGTCGTACGCGCCCCGCACGACGGTCCAGGAGAAGTCAACAAATGTGATAATGCTAGAGACGAGCCCTGCGATGTCCATTTTGAGCGTCAATGATAATTTCTCAAGGAATCGATTGAGTGTGATCAGTGTTGTCTTCGGTTCTTGCAGGATGATTGCTACAGTGTAGGTAGAAGGGGAATTTTGGGGGTGATGAGCTACAAGGGGCCTCAGTGATTATTGTGTTGTCTGACAGGTTTGCTGTTCGGATGCCTTACGACCTCGACGATGATCAGGCAATGACTGAGTGCCGAATGCCGCGTAACCATCTTCATAGGCACCTGCTGAGAGTTTTAGGTGTCACCGCATTTGGATGCCTAAGCCATGGACAATACGTGTGACGCATCTTCAAACCCCTAATGTTCGCACCCGACGTGGTCTTCGCAACGATTTACACCAATCGACGGTACACAAAGAGGACAAGCCGGCTTGCCCAACGTACATGTGTAGCAGAGCTGCGCTCGTATTCACCTCGATCAACATGGTCCGTACCACTGGCAGAGAAGCCAGATGTGACGACGGCGGCAATACAGATAGTTAGCGATTCCCCTCTGTGCTATATGCCGGGTAACATGTGGTTAAGCTTTTCGGCTATGAGAAGAATTCGGTTTTGCGTTTGATAGCGATCAAAAGGATGCGCCGAGATTTCAAAAAGTCTGCCATGAACAACGTGTAAAGACAAACCTGAGCCTTGAACTCGGAATCTCTTCATCAAGCAATACCTTCCTATGTCTGTGGGCATTACTAATCTCTCAATTTTACACGTCAATGCACCAGTACACACCTTTGTTGTCCAGTACTCGATCGTGTGGGCAGCCCCTTGGCAAACTTACTTAGAATGTTGCACTGTTCGGGACCTTTCTGCAGAATATTCGTCGGTGCGTAAGCGTGTTGAGTCAGTTTGAAGAGAAGAAACGCAAATCATATACGATTCGGACGACCTATATCGTTCCCGCAAAGCAACTGGCCGATACATCGAAAGGCCCGATTGGTAATCGGCATTTGCGGCCGCCTAATATACTCAATATTCTAAATTGAGGTGTTCCCACAGACATGCACAGCTGCTAAGTACGCTCGGCCATCGTCGGGTGTCGTCGAGCGTCGGATACGGCCGCATAACCAAATGGCTCCCTCCCCCTTTCAGCTTCACTTTGGTCGTCTTGGCACAGAGCCAGCTGCGGCTTGATAGCGGCAGCAAAAAACCGACCAAAGGGCGTTTCAAGTTCTGTTCTAGCGCGAGGCCATGTCATCCGAGCATCCAGGCCCACGAGCAACTCGGCGCTAGCTAGCTCGTCCACAATGGGCGGAATGACCTTCAGCTCGGACGCAGGCTAGCGACCAGATACGAGTGAGGCACCCTATTTTCGGCGAGTTGGCTCTGCCTCCGGCCCTTGCTTGTCCTGGAGTGGCTTGAGCTCCCTCCTGGCTAATGCAGGAACCTAATAGTTTACCACTCATACCCGCACACTCGGGTCATAACGTGGTCCTTTACTCCTGCCCGTGCACAGCTTTCGACTAGCTGCACCCCGGCTTCGCCCACCTCCCGCCCCCATGAACATGAGCGGAAAATTCGGATGATCCCGACAGGATGGAATTATAAAGTGGATGACCGCTGTCGATCCCTTGTTGATTCTTGAAGGTCAAACTGTACTCGTCGTCACGGCTAGCAATTACACTCGTTGTTTACTTTGCTTCACTCATTTCCGGGCTCCACTCTTTTGAGCACCCAGTCTCTCGTTAGTATCTATCAGAAAGCCACCCAGCAGCCACAAACATAACGATCTTTTCACATACGACACATTCTTTCCAGCAACAATGCATACCAAGGCCTCCCTGGCACTCTCTGCCGCCCTCATGGCAGTGCTGGCCAACTCGGCCGCCGTAGGGGTGGACCCTCGAGCCGTTACCTGCTCGAGTGATGTGCTTTCCCGCCTCATGGCGGCTCTCCCGGCCTATGCGGCCCCCTTCTGCAAGGCTGCCGTGAACCTCCCACCAAAGACGCCAACTGCCACCGTCACAGTTGCGCCTACAGTGTGGGTGCCCCGTCCTCGCTGTTCGCGTCCGAGCCGTTCTAACATCCCTCCTCACAGCACCGTCGGAGCCACCGCCTACTCGACCGTCTATGTCACCGACAAGACGCAGACAACCACCGTGGTCGTCAACGGAAAGCGTGACATCTACTACCGCAGCGAACATGCCCAGGAGTTGGACGAGCGGGCCATGCTCGAGGACCGCGCCCTGCTCGACTTTGCAGTCTTTGCCTCGGCAGCTCATGTCGGCCTGGCCATCCCTGCAGTATCCGCTGCTTGCTCGTGCTTCTCGTCTGTCTGGACCGCGCCGACCGTCACCACCACCGTCACAGGTAAGACGGCAGTGACGGTATCCACAGCCAAGGTCACCCTTCCTACGACCGTGACGGTCAAGGGAGCCACCGTCACGTCTACGAGCAAGGGATTTGTGGCAAGCACCACCTCGACCACCACGAGCAAATCCTCAACGACAAGCACAACACCCCATCTGTCATCCACTGCGACGACTCCGGCTTCATCGTCCGTCATCACCTCTGTGCTGAGCGTGAGCTCGTCCTTCGTGCCCGTCAGCACTGTGACGAACAGCGCGGAGCTATCCAGCATCAGCTCCATGGTATCATCCATCCTGTCCAACACCGCATCATCGTCGGCGTCTTCTGCTCTTCCGTGGGTCGCCAGCTCCAGCTCGTCGACCGCAGCTGGAAGCTCATCCGCCCCCTCGAGTTCTGCGGCGTCCAGCTCGTCCCAGACCTCAAGCGTCGTGTCCTCGCCGTCGCTCTCGGCTGCCAGCAGCACCGCGCCTACGTTGTCGTCTTCTAGCGACGTCAGCTCCCAGGCGTCCTCGGTTGTTGTTAGCTCATCCTCGAGCGTGCCCAGCCTGTCCTCCACTGTTCTGAGTCTGTCATCCACAGTATCCGACATCCTCTCCACATCCACCGTCCTCCCCTCAAGCACCCTCTCCTCATCCCAATCCACCATAACCTTCTCCCCAACATCCAGCGACCTGCCCTCAAGCACCCTGTCCACCTCCTCGGTCGTGCCCTCCTCCTCATCAACCCCGAACAAGCCCAACCCCGTCTGCGGCGTGGACCTGCAGTCGTACAACTTTGCCTCCCCGGGCGCGGCCGACACCTTCAACGGGTGCAACCCGGGCTCGGCGACCGGCTTCAGCGCCTGCCACGCCGACGTCAACGGCACGTCGGTCTGCAGCTCGTGCGGCAAGTGCGGGACCTCGACGGCCGTGTGCACGTCCGACGCCGAGTGCGGCGCCGGAGAGGCGTGTCTTACCGGCACGGCCTGCACCCGCGGCGCGGCGGTCTGCTTGCCTATTAATGATAACTGCTACGCTACTACTAAGTAAGGTGGTGATTTTCTTTCAAGCTGAGGATGGGGGAAAAAGTACTTAAAAAGAATGTATGTAGTGAATAAGGAGTTGGGAGTCATGTAGTATCATTGAAAGCATTCCTGTAAATATGTCTAATGTATAATCAGACCTTCTGGTAAACCGTGCCCGAGTATCCCCCAATGCAACCATGTCGGTGCGCCAGTCTTATGCCTCCTCAAATGGTATCTTCATCTCGTCTATCTCCCTCCGAGTCCGCGCGCCATCCAAAGGGCCATAACAGCTTAGAGAAAATCCACATGAACACCCCAAAGATGCGGTACATCACTGCCAAATAAAGAAGGGCAACATTGTGCACAAAATAACCCGACGCGTTCCACACGTCCCTCCCGGCACCCCGGGGGTCCGTCCGCGCCTTCTGCGTGACGGCTAGGGCCCAGTTGAAGTCCGCGATGGCGTCGTTGACGCCGGCCTGGATGAGCGACGCCTTGCGGGGCGGCTGCTTGACCTCGGGCCAGGCGCCGGGGAAGTCGGCGGGGCCCTTGTGCTTGCCTTCGAAATCCCGGAGGGTCAGGTTGTGGTCCTCGTGCTGGCGCTCGCGCACGCTCTCCTTGGTGAGCTTGCCGCGGATGCGGTCCTTCTCGTCCGACGGCGTGGTATCCCACCAGGCCTTGACTGTGTCGAACATGTACTGTTGTATCGGAGTCTTGTTGTCGGGAAAAGATGGGTGGTGTAGTATGGAGAGGATCTTGTCGATGACGAGTTCTGCGTCGATGTCGGCGTCGTCCCAGCACTTCACGATCTGCTGGGTGGCCCAGTTGGTCGTCACTGTCGCGATCAGCCCGGCTGGCTGGTTGAGCACGTTGCTGAAGTGGTCCTTCGAGAGATCTGAGTGGCTCGGGTCGGACGCTGAGCTGCCATCCTTAAAGACTTTTGCGGAGTCGCACTTGGCAGCCTCTTCGTCGACACGGTCCCGGGCTGCCTTGACGGCGTTGCGCAGCTCCATGACGGAGGACTCGATCATCACTGCCAGGTACCTGAAGACAAGCTGGTTGGTGTACTCGCCCAGCTGGCCGTGGGAGTAGTCCTGTGTCGACTCCTCCTCGTCTTCCTGGCCGGCCTGCAAGTACTTGGAGACAGCGTCGTGGAGATAGATGACAGGCTCAATGGTCTTCCACAGAAGATTGGCATCGGGGAGGTCACTAGGGATCGGGAGCTCTTTGTCGTCAGGCGCATGCCTCTTGAATATCTCCTGGACGGTCTGCAGTTGTCGCAAGAGTGGGTCGATGTCCGGTTGGATCTTGCTTAGCCTTCCGATCCCAGTCTTAATAAGCTGGAAAAGATGATCAAAGGCCAAACCGCCCCGGTTGAGCTTACTAGCGAGCTCTCCCAGGGAGCCCTTGGACTGCAGAACTGCCTTGTCGTCGGCCTCACCCAGCAACGAGTGGAAAATGTCCAGCATGCCAAAGGTACCGGTGGTTAAAGGTGCGACAACCTTGCCTGCTCTGGCGCCATCGGGGATTGTGATCCGGCATGCGTCGCCGACAAAGGGGAAAATTCCGTCTTCGCCGAGCTCATGCAGACACAACTCAACAAAGTTGCTGTGTGCAGAGAAATCCTCCAACGTGTGCAAGGCAGCGCCCAGCCTGCGAAACGCATCCTTCCTCGCGTCTGTCTCATGCTGAGCCCGTCCTTTTCGGCCAAGCTCGATGCATTCGACCAGTTGCCTACGGAGGTAGTGGGCCGACGTGTCCCAATCATTCCCCGAGTTGGCGATGTAGTTCTTCATGCCTGTCTCTGGGTCGATCTCCAGCTCCCTCGGATCCACCGGACCGCGCAGGCGCGCGTCGATTTTCTTTGCATCCTCCGGGTAGCCACAAGGGTTGTCGATGTGTTCCACGTGCGTGTAGCAGCCGAGGCGCTCACGCGTGACGTCGAACTCGTCGGTGGCAAAGCCAAACTCCATGAAGGCCATGACGGAGACGATGGCGCGCAGGATTGGCTCGGGCACGTTCTCGAGGCATGTCGTGTCGATGACCTGCGAAAAGTCGCGCAGCCAATTGCCAAAGTAGATCTGCTTGCGCTGCAGCTTGGTGAACCTGTAGCCCGTGATGAAGCTGGTCGGCAGGAACTTCAGCACCTCGGCCAGGTCGCCGTGGCGCCAGACATAGCCCTTGAACTCGCTGCCTGCCGGCACCTCGCCAGCGCCAAACGCTGCGACTGGGCTGGCAAGGACGAGGCATATGAGGAGGAGAAAGAGCAGAGAATTTGTCGAGGGCATCGTGCTATCGGCCAAGATCCATAATTTTTGCGTTTGCTGTTGTTGGTTGCTGCTGTTTCTTATTGTTGATCTTTGTCTGTGCGTTGAGGTGAGTGTGAGTGAGGATTTATCCCTGGACTGAGTGACAGACAGAGCCCTGTGACTCCGATGACGTCTAACCTCGGCACCTGCCGTGTAAGGTTCTGTGTCGCAGTAACGGAAACTTGGAACCGCCCGGGTTGCCCGGAGCATTATCTCCGACAGGCACTAGGTGTGGCACATTGTGGCGTCATGTGGCGCAGTCCCGCTTTTTCAACTTCATGCCGTCAAACACTGCAAGAGTCGTAAATTGCCTGTGGTTCATTATCGGCATTATCATCAAGTATTCTACATTTTACTTCGACAGTCATGTCCGGAGAATCCCGAGTCTCCGATTACCATCCCGACACCTTCCTCGCTGTCATCTGACAATGTGGCGCTGGTAGCATTATCTCCTCTGCCACGCCATGTGATAACATCATGTGGGATACCTTGCGCTTGGACAAATCCTTTGGGATAACCTCCCGTGGCATAACCTTCTGTGGGATAGCCTGCTTTCGCAACCCTCCTATGGGTTATCCTCCAGTCGAAAGGTCCCAATGGGATAGTCTCCCTGTGGGATATCCTCCTATAGGTCAACCTCCTGTGGGATAGTCTCCCTGTGGGAGAGTCTCCTGTGGGATAACCTGTCGTGGGATACTCTCCCTTGGGACAAACTCCCATGGACACCCTACACCCCGGCTGTACTAGTCTGGTAGCACAATGCCTATCGGCTTGGCGAGAGAGAAAGCGTTGACGCCATCGTTGATGAAGACACTTATCTCTCCTGTGTCTAGGGTGGACTGAAGATTCCTTCGAATGGATGGAGCAGGATCCCCGGTGACCCCTCCTTCGGAGTCGCTGAGGTAGGGATCCACAGCCCACGAAGCCGGCATCGTGAGCGGCTGTTGCTGTTTCTCTTGTCTCTTTCGATCTGGTGATAGCTTTGGCTTTTTGTTGGGCATCCCCTCGCTCTCTTCCATGACATCATCTACCTTTCGTTTTACTGCTTCGGCCTTGATCGGTTTCTCGGGAAGCTGGGTGTCCGCTACGGCGCTCGCCATCGGCTTCGTGGAAGGGGTCGTTGTCGGCTCGGCGGTGGTCGTGGTTGGTCTAATGTTGGACGCGATCGCGGGTTTCGGGGGGAGGACGGTTTCGGGTACGGGGAACTTTAGTTCCAGGTCGACCGTAATATTGAGCGATGCTGTGGCGACATTCGCTGTGTGTCTTGCTTTCCTGCTCTCCTTTTTGACCTGAGTCGTGTTCTGTGCTGTGATGGTTTTCTCGAGCGTTGTGGCCGAGTTGTTGATTTTCTTTGGGATTTGGGCGAATCCGATACTACCCGACAACAACAGAAGCAGCTTTTTCATGATGGTTGATTCGGTCGCTCTGGCCCAAATGTTCTCCGTCGCATTGCAATATGCCAAGCCACGCTTCCTCGCCTCACCCGCCAGCATGTCGGCCAAGATCAGTTGCGGTACCTTGTTTCGTGGGCACCAATGGATCTCGACGAATACAGTGATTCCATGGCTTTGAAGGGCCAAAATCTGGTCTTTGATCTGTTTGATGAGCTGTCGAGGTATGGCTTGCTTTACTTTCCCTCCGGGCGGCGTTTGTCTGGCAATGTGTGCGAGCATCGGCTGACAATCAGTCATTGCCTTCACCGTGACGGTGCAGGTGTGTTTCTTGAGAACTGGAAGATGTTGCTGGATCGATTCGTCCGCTGCATACAAGGCCTCAATGACTCCCACGGCCTCCATCAACATGTTGTTCTTGGCGTGACCATATGGCCAAGCTTTCTGAACGAAGTCGCCATTCAGATCTGTCTTGGCGTGCTCAGAAGTCCATCCTTGTGGTAGCCATTGCTGCCTGTACTCCAATCCGACACCGCCTCGATTGTTGCTGTCATGGCTGCCGTCGCTGAAAGGGCAGAGCTGGATGTCCATGGGGGTGGAGATGTGGGAAGCAGCCGCTTCAGCCGCCTTGGTTGCTTGCTTGGGACTGCGCTTGATGATCGCCCTGGCGACGTTGCGGCCATCAACAAGGATGGGGAGGATCTTTTCCATCTTGAGTTACATTTCAATCCCTTGGAACGTCAATCCTGAAATTGGCTGGCCTCCGGCAGGTAATGGAGCGAGTCTCGAAATCGGTCGCAGGCAAGATGTGTGGTTGATGTTGTTGACGTTGACGTGCGTGGGCTGTTGCAGGGTCTAGGAGGGTTCTGTCTGGACTTCGCAAGCTGGGAAGGTGAAGAGAGCCAACTCAGCTACCAAGCTGGTCGACGTCGACCAGGTTCGTCGGACCGCAGGGAGGTGGCAGGGCAGCTGGTCGGGTTGGGGGACAACCCAAGGGCGCTTGGGCCTCTTGTCGGCAGTGAATGGAGTTTTTACTTTCTCAAAGTGAATTCAGAAAGACGACCTACCCCGCAAGCCCTAGCTATATGAGTCGAAAAATCAGAGCCCATCCAAAGCGCATGTGGTGTAAGTAAACACGGCTGCATACCGCGAACGTCAACCTCGGGCGAGTAACGATCTCCGTAGTAGCGTTCGATACGGACTTGCAGAGGCTCCGACTTCGAATGCCCCCACTGCCAACATTCGGCCTCGGCGTGTGCTTTTTGCATTTTGTCTTGATCCGATTTGCTGCCTCTCCTTTTCACTGCATGGTAACGAGGCCCCTGTACTACTCCGAATAATCAACATTTGAACGTTCTTCTCTTCGCTCTACAGGGCATTTCATTTTGCTTTCCCAGATCCTTGAATTTAATGCGCCCGCTTACCTGCGTCTTCAATGTCTTCCAGAATTTCAGTCGTCTCTCCCTTGACACAAACACCACTTGATCTTAGGACGGTCGTTTTGGTTGCCACGATGACCTGGTACGACATTCTATGTTTTTCCCCACTAGCCTCCTGTAACAAAATTTGGCATCACTCTGGATTCAAGTTCACCCCTTCCCCATTTCCATTTTGTGCCTCCTGTGGTGTTCATTTCCGGTCGAGTCTCATGTGGGCATCTCGCCTTGCCCTTAGCTTCTTGTTGCGGGTTGCTGTAGAATACCTAGGTACTTGCTATGCCTAGGGGAGGAATTGATGGCCTCAGACAGGTCCTCAAATCATCACTCATGAAATCTTGGACTAGGATATATCTGCCAATGTCCATAATACGAGAATCGGCAACTTGACTGCTGATTTGTCGTCATGTTCTATGGTTAACTGACCCACGGAACGGCTCTCGACAATAATCGGTGGGTCCCCCCTTTTTTTTCTCGCGGCATTTGGAACCTTTGGCTCGACATAAACGCCGTTAGGATGATTTACCCTCGCTTCGAGTTCGAGTCGCCATTCTTCTGCAACCCCCCCCCCCCCGGAATACTTTGAACCCTAATTTGTGGCAGTCCGTCAATGCCGATACTGGACTTGAGGCCCTCACCTTCATATTGGCTTCCACTTCTCAGGTCAATTTTGGGTTCTCATGAGGCCCAGGATGTGGATGCTCCCCTGATTCGGGCATTTTTGGGCAGAACCTCGAAGTACACACCGGCCAGTCTGCTGACAGATTATAACATTCGTTCGAACTCCTTTCCTCATTTCAGCAATCATCGATGATTTTTTAGTCCAATCTGTCCTTAAAGCACTCATTCCTTGTCATAACTTCCTATCCCTGGGTCTTTGCCATGTTCTGCTCTGTTGGATCTTGCTTTCTCACATTTATCATTTCTACTAGTGCAACGTCCACCATACCTGCTCGAAAGATACCATAGAAGAACAAAATATGTCTCAAGGCTTCGAAAGCCATTTATTTATCACTATCAGAGATGGAATTACTCAGTTCGCTGATGATAGGCACCGCATTTCCGGTGTTCGATATCAACGAGTGGTTCGAGTCTCGATCTCAAGGTCTCGACGGATTCATTCGCTTCACGACGTCTCAGACATTTCACCGTTTTTGCTGACAGTCCTCCTAAGTTTGAGTGCGCAATGGCTCGTGCCACAGTGGACCGACTCCATTCAACTCGCAGATATGAATAGAGAGGAGTGTTCTTCGCCGTGATGGAGCAATGCTAGATTAACCCTATAGATCGATTGCAGCAAGTAGAAGCCTTTGAAATTTCATGTGACCTTTGTTTGCCTCTTTACGACTGTCAACTGCAATCCTTGCGAATAAAGTCAACGTTAGTATTGATTTGAAGGAGGAGATGGTGACGAGAACGCCGAACGCGCCGCGCGGCTGCTTCGTGAGTGGAACATTGCAATGTCCGAAGAATCTTGGGAGACAGTATTTAGATAGTGTAATCTTCAAATTTTATAATTTAAAATAATGTTGCAGAGGTCGTTGACAAAATATCACGATGTTAGCACTAATTCATAGACAGTTTGTTTACCGGTCTGCAACATCCAGAGACCGTACGGCCAAGCTAGTTTGAGAACACAATTCTGTGCTTAATCAGTGTCTAAAGAGACAAAACTGTTGCCGCCATAGACAACTATTAGAAGATCCTCAGTGTCCTCCGTCGTGTTTGCGGTTGTTCGCAAGCCACTTGTGTTGTTTGTTGGCCCAATGGGTAACAAGCGATTGGTTCGGACAAGTGGCGACAGCCAAGGTTCATGAGGGCTATGCGATAGCGGTCAAGAATGGTGACACTTCTCAGATACTCTGGAGTGAACACTGGCATAGAGGCTGGGGCAGAGCGAGCACCGCATAAATGAAGCGCGAGGGTTTGACGAGGAGGTAGGGGGCCCGGACCCCGGGGGGGGGGGGACGGGGCAAGCGCCAGGGTGGCCGCCTGAGACCAGTTGACTGTAACGTAAAGCAAAGCAACCCAGGTCCCTTGGAAGCCTGGGTTGGACGTAAGTACGGCCAGCTACCCACATGGCCGCTACTGATCTGGTGTGGGCGGGGAGGGGGGGGGGGCGGGGTCGCCACAAGGGCGCTTGGGCCTTATCGCAGACTCCATTCACTGGACAGGCTTGGAACTCCGTGCCCCTCTGCTATAATGGTCAGAATCAGAGGAAATCCGAAAGTGCAGATGGTGTAAGTAAACACGGCTGCGTACCGCTGGCGGGATCGACGGGTGAGCCTTGAGCCCCGTCGTAACGTCAGGTACGGACTCGCAGAGGCTCCGAGTTCGAGCTACCGGCTGGTGTGCTCCTCGGCCTGTACTTTTGTTTTTTTTTGTGTTGTCTACGTTTTGGTTTCTGTCCCCCCTCCGTCCCTGGGTAGCCCAAGGTAGCATGTAGGCCATTTCGCTCGACATAAGCCAAGTTCAACTCTTCCTTTTGGGCATTTTTACCACGTGAGGGACGTCACTCGACCGTTGGAACATCTTCTTGATTGACTCATTGACCAGATATGACCTTCTCCAATTTTTGAGTTCCGTCACAGACTGCAGCTTCGACTGGGATTCAACTCGTCACTTCCAGCCCTTTTTGTCCACTTGTGACATTGAATAATAATGAAACCCTACATGAGCATCTAATCGTGCTCTTAATCCTTCACAGATTATTGTAAAAGTAGGCTCGAGAGACGAATCCCTGGCCGCGTGTAAGGTGTGCGTAGTCAGTTATTCAACGGCCTGTATCGAATCTGGTGGCGTCAGAAACAGACTTCAAGACATTTCGAGTTCGAGTCCCTGCGGGATGATCCACGGCCTTTACTTGAATCCTTCTTTCTTTTCCCGCTTTTCGACTGTCTGCATTTTTATCATGATCTCAGTCATATTTTAGGGTCGTATCTTAAACCCTTTGCTAAATAACCACCTCACAAGCCTATGCTACCCTGGTCTTTGCTTCTTTACCTGCCTCTTACACGAATATCCACCAGACTGGTTGCGGAAGAGTCTTGCTTCAGTGGTGCGTTTGAGGGTTGGGTCATCACGAGAAGGACTAATGTGCCGTGCCTGCTACTTTACGATTGGAACATTGAAATTTCCTACATATCAGGAGCTAATCTCTCATTGTGGATACAAACAAAGATAAGCCCCATCCAGCGCTCTAGTGAGCTGGGAGTGATGTTGCAGAACTCAGTATCGAGGCATCATTAAGCGAGGGCTACCTTGAGAGCAGTGTGGCTCGGTAATATGGTTTTAGAACACACCAATTCTAACCCCCATGGGCTTTTAAAGAATGGAAAATCTTAAAACAAGTGGGACGCTGCAAACGAAAGATCCACGAGCCCTGCACAGCATGGTGGTCTGCTTCAACCACATGCAATGTCCACAATTGGTCCACAAAACAGATGAGTAAGACTTAGGAAGCTTAGCAGGACGTCTGTTACGAGCGTCTCGAGGATGTGATATATCACTTTTCTTACTGGACAAGTGATATGAGAACAGAGTTACCCGTAGACTAAGCCGGGGGCCAGGGAGTCTTTCAGTCGATCATGTTGCCTCAAGAGGAAGCAGAATAGCTCATCGATATCTCACGCCCCATATGCGGAGGTCACTGCGTCCCAAACTGCTTCCAATATATCCTCATTTGTATTTGCTTTGACACTCCGGAGGATTGCAAGTGTTAAGTTGCGTCATGAGCAGCTGATTTGCTGCACATCTCCAGCCTAGTCTGGACTGGACGCGCGGAGCAATCGGAGCAAAGTGAACTCATGACTCTACACCGCTTTGCAACTTATCAGGATATGTGCAAATGCGATTTGAGTCGATTTTAAGAAGCAGCTTCCGCCACCAGAGCGAACATGTCTTTGCTCGCTGCAGTGCGCCGTACTGTCGCGCCAAGGCTGACGGGGGGCGAACTGCACTACTCACCCGAATGATAACCACTACGAGAAACGAGAGTGAACAGTGATCTGTGGGAAGAGGTGCGAGTCACCGCAAAGATCCTTACGAGTCGTCCAAGAGGTTGTTGTCCGCGCTATTGTACTATTTAGTCGTCATCGAGAGGATAAAGTGGGTTTACCCCATTTTCTCCCGAGCCTCAAATCTCCAGAGAAACTATGATCCCTGCAGCGCTCAGTAGGGAATGACTCAGCCTTATCCGAGCATGCGATGAAGGACCCAGACCTGAACCCCTGAAGCGATCTAAGATGCTTAAAATAACCAAATAGCTGCAATAGCACTAGGTCAATCCTTGGCTTATGAACTTTATGCTTGGCGAACGAAATGGAAACTCCTTTGCAGCCAACCCACAAAAGATCCGCAGAAACAACTTTTATGGATGCGTGCACACGGCATCGACTGTCGATGATAATGATCTTCAGCGATCCACAACCAGCGTCAATGCATCTTCGCGTATCTCGATTTTCGTGTGCTAAACTCTGTGTTTTTCGTTGATGATAGTGACTAGAATAGAACCCCGACGACAAGCGCACATCATGCACTTGCTCGCGGTCGGATCGGCCGGCGCGAGTCCGGTTCACGGCAGCCAGGTCGTATCCCGAACACTGATCCGGTTCATCCCATCTCGACTCAAGCCGTGTCCACTATCCGCCCCATCCCGCTCGTAGTATCCGTATTCTTTCTTGGCTCTCGACTTGGGATAAGAGCAATGAGTTTCCCCGACGCAAGTTGCACTGGCTCTTCTCTTGTTGCCATCCTACAGCCTTTTCTCGGCGCCAGGTCAATAATCATTCTAGACTTTTGTTTGGGTCCTGTCATTCTTTCCTAGCATCGCTAGCAGTCCCTCCCTTCATAGTCTTTGACAACCACTCTCTTTTTACACAATTTAGTATTACACTCCTTCCAACATTTCAAAACTAGCTGTCGCTCTCTCTACAATCAGTACCATTCGCTAGACACACACTCCCTTAACCCTATACCTCCGAGTGGCACATTTTTTACGCCGATCACACTCCTTTCAACCCGAGTTTCACCCGCACGAGAGGGAAAAACAACATTAAACGATTATGACGTACCTCGCCGGCGCCATGGCATTAGCCATGGCATGTCAATTCCGCTTGTCCCTTGCCGCGGGAGAGGCTGCCCTCGAGGCTTGTCCGACCGCTGAAACCAGCTTCAACACCACCAGTGGTATCAACTATAACATCTGCACCGGCACAGACTTGGTCGGCAGATCTGCACAACAAATCAAAAAAGTCAACACACTTGAAGAGTGTGCTTCGCTATGTGCAGAAGACGGCCTGTGCTTGAAGGCTGTCTACGACAGTACCGGAAAGGTGTGCCACATCAAGTCGAACGATGACGACCTGACCTGGACGGAAGACAAGGACCTCGATACGGTCTACATAAGTAATGAGTTCCCTGAGACGACGGATATTGCTACATGCCCTTACAACCAATCAACCTATGAGGCGGGGTCAGGAGAGCAGTTCTCGATCTGCCCCGGCACAGATCTTCGCGGCAACGACCTGAGCGAAATCAAGGACGTTGATAATGCCGTCGACTGCGCCATGCAATGCTCAACCGTTAAGGCTTGTGCTAAAGCCGTCTATGATACCGCAGACGGCGTTTGCCACATCAAAGCCCCCGATGATGAGAACCAGAACACATTGATCTGGTACACCAACAAGAGATACGAGGTCATCAAACGCAAGACTGTCTATAACCCAGCTACCCAGGGGCAGTGGTCTGACCTCATCCGCCTCCCGGTCATCCCTGTCGCCGCCTACATCGTGCCTGCATTCCCGGCACCCGAGCGCATGCTCTTCTTCTCGTCCTTCAAGGCCTTTGACTTCAGCGGCGCAACAGGCAAGACGCAATTCGGCGACCTGAACCTCGGCACAGGAGAGATCTCGCAGCGTGAAGTGGCCAACACCCACCATGACATGTTCTGCCCTGCCCTCTCATCGCTGGAGGATGGTCGCATGGTTATCAGCGGAGGCTCTGACGCTGAGGCCGTGAGCATCTACAACCCAGAGACCAATGAGTTCACCCGTGCACCCAACATGACCATTGCTCGTGGCTACCAATCTTCATGCACGCTTTCTGACGGTCGTGTCTTCACTATCGGCGGGTCCTACTCCGGTGGTAGGGGCGGCAAGAACGGTGAGGTCTACGATGCAGACACCAATGAGTGGACCTACCTGCCCGACGCCGCAGTCGAGGACATGCTGACTGCCGACGAGGGCGGCATCTGGAGACAAGACAACCATGGCTGGCTGTTCGGATGGAAGAACGGCTCCGTCTTCCAAGCAGGTCCATCCAAGACACAGCACTGGTACGGCACCGAAGGCAAGGGCTCGGTCCTCGAAGCTGGCACCCGTGACGATGACGACGCCATGTGCGGTATCTGGGCCATCTACGATGCCGTCGCCGGCAAGGCCCTGTCCGCAGTTGGCTCCCCCGACTACACAGACAGCGACGCCAACAACCGTGCGCATGTGACCACCATCGGAGAGCCCTGGGAGCCATCCAAGGTCGAGAGGATGCCAGACCCGGCCTACCCGCGCGGCTTCGCCAACGCCGCCGTGTTGCCCGACGGCACCGTCCTTGTGACAGGCGGCCAGAAGAGGTCCCTCGTATTCACGGACACGGACGGCATCATGTACCCCGAGCTGTTCGACCCGGTCAAGCAGACCTGGACGCAGATGGCGCCCGAGGCCGTCCCACGCAACTACCACTCCATCTCCATCCTGCTGCCCGACGCCACCGTCTTCAGCGGCGGCGGCGGCTTGTGCTACGTGGCGTCTATGACAGCCGACGACTCAAACTGCGACCGCACGGTGGACCACCCGGACGGCCAGATCTTCAGCCCGCCATACCTCTTCAAAGAGGACGGCTCGGCGGCCACCCGACCCACCATCGACACGCTGTCCGCGACCAACGCCACCGCGGGCGCCACGCTCAAGGTCGTCGTGCAGAACGAGGAGGTCGCCGAGAAGTCGACGCTCGTGCTCGTGCGCCTCGGGTCCGTGACGCACTCGACCAACACCGACCAGCGGCGCGTGCCCCTCGTCGACGTCACCGTCACGGGGACCCAGATGGCCGGGGATGTCGCCGAGGACGGCAGCCTGAAGAACCCGGAGCCCGTCGGCACCGAGTACACGGTTGTCCTGCCGGAGGACTATGGCATCCTGCTCCCCGGGTTCTACTACTTGTTTGCTGTGTCGGCGATTGGGGTACCGAGCGTGGCGAAGACATTGCAGATTACTTTGTAATCATTCCTGTCCGTGATTAACTGCATATAGAAGCGTGTGCTTTGAGTGGTATATATAGACATTATTAAACATTAATTCAAAGTCAAATGAAAATCATTTGCTCAAGAAGACCAGTTTGTGTCTCTGGCGTATTTCCTGGAGTCGTAAGCCGTCATGGCGTCGTTATCCTGCCCACTACCGATCTTGACGAAGAGGGAAAACGTCCGTCAGGATTACAGACTTTGAATGCCTAAGTACAACAGCTATCGGAAGCCCTGGGAAGCAAAAATGATGTTCGTATCTTGCAGACTGTACGAGAATAACACACGTGATTGCAGAATTTATGACGTGGACCAGATCGGGCGACCAAAATGGAGTTGTTGCATGGATGCGAATTGATGGAAATCATTGGACGACCATCTTTTGGGTAGAATCCAATAATAGTAGCAGATTTGAACCTTTATTGGTCATGATAAAATAGTAGGAGATGGCTAGATGCTTTGTCAGACAGATTCGCAAAGAGGTCTAACAAAAAGAATTGCGGCTGGCGAGTCCCGTGCGTCTTTGTTCTATCCACTGTCCCGAACTACAAGTGGAATCGATGATAACAGGATCATGCAATATAATGAGAAGCATTGGCCTCGAGGACTTTTGCAGGACAGAACAACGAGATAGAAAGATCCCCTGGAAGATACAATTCTTTCCAACAAAGAACTTGAAGATCTCTGGAACTGCCCAGGATTCTGAATATTTCCCCTTACATCTGCAACCACCATCTTCGAGGCGGCACATACATACATCAGCACTGAAAAAGGCAACAAACAAAAGACTGGATTATTTTTGCTAAGCGGAAATACAACTTTATCAACATGGTCAGCCTTGCACTGCGACGTATACAGCAGTGGCTGGCGACCACCTTCAATGGACTTTCGAACCCTTGGACACATCCGATGTGGTTTTACGAAGATGTTTCGAACGCGATTGTACTCTTTTTGGAAGACTATGTCTTTTGTTCACCGGTGTTCTGGTTCTTATTCTACATCTTCATCATCTATTGCGCTATACAGACTCCTCTGTACCTGAGACGCGAGTATCTCCGCTTTCTGAGTTTAGGGCGCGGGGCCCGACCTTCGACCGTCCGAGGCTGGCTGCAGAATAAGCTTTACCAGTTTCTTCTCACGCGTATGATTGGCGTGGAAGTTTTGTCGACGCCATTTCGCGACCCTTTTATGGAGCCATACAATGGAATTCTATGCCGCTTCGTAATTCCTGAGCGCGTGGGTCCGCGCCCAGAAATCATCGGCATGGACCCCCTGCGCCAGAGAACCGACGTAAATCCCGGCGTAGTGCAATGGATCAGGGACTGGTTCGTAACTCTGGCCTTTTCAAACCCAGAAGCCTTAAGAATACAAAACAGCTATCTCACGGGCCTTCCGGCGGTCGTGCGCAACCTGCCAGGGGCGCCACCGAGTGGTACTACCAACACTGTAACCGAGTGGGGTGGCGAGGTTGCCCAAGTCCGTTACGATGGAAGTACCACGTTCTGTTTGCATCCTC
Source organism: Diaporthe sp. P3_1W (assembly GCA_037177825.1). Taxonomy (NCBI): domain Eukaryota; kingdom Fungi; phylum Ascomycota; class Sordariomycetes; order Diaporthales; family Diaporthaceae; genus Diaporthe; species Diaporthe sp. P3_1W. The sequence goes on from JBAFXB010000001.1 coordinate 771,102, forward strand.
ATGATGTGCAAGAGGTGATCCGGCTTGGCTGGGGCCAGAGGAATCCTCTCGCCGTCATGAACGAGGTATGGCTCTGGAGGTTCATCTATCACTGGATCCTATGGACCGGCACGCCTCTATCCCACAACATGGTTACCGTCTATGCACCTAGAGACGAGGATGAGAAGCTTGTTTTCATATATATCCTGGCCGCTGCCGTATTTTGGGCAGATTGCCAGTCCGCCCAGTAAGGGGAATAAAGTGGATTATGTTTTATCAAACGCCATATCCTTTCGTGTGCCATTTGACCGCGGAGGCTAGTATTTTCATAAGCCACGCCTATTTTCTTGTGTGATTTCTGTAATGGATTTGTTTATTCATAGGACAATAATGTTATTGTGCGTCAAATACCATGCAGTTGTCTTAAATTAGTCTCTATACGGAAAAGACCGTCACAAGAAATGATAGCTGCTGTCACAGACGATCAGTGAAGGATGATTCCACGTAATTATGCCAGCTGAACCAGTTTATATCACCATGATTGACACGCAGAGACAACACTAAATTGAAGACACTTTGTGCTGTAGGAATCTCAAGCAGAAGACTAGACACACAGCGATTTCCAAATAGTGTAGAGAACTGCGTACTACTCCGTGTAAACCCGCGTCCTCAGTGCCATGTCTTCGAGATTTTATGCTTGTGTAACGCTCTCGCTCGATATGACGTAGACCAGTAAAAATCAAGACTTAGTCCTATGGGATGCTCATCACACTGATCTAAGAGCCAAGGTTTTTTCGATTTCATTGAATGCCGGGAAAACAGACCGCATGAGATGCCCTTTAACTGCCGGTAAAAAATCGATGTGGGTTTTTGGCCACTGTTTATCTGGCCAGTCGATACCCTGCGTTCACTACTTCGCTTGCATTTACCGCCGCAGCAAACCCTGCGAAAGGACCCTTTGCAATGTAGTAGCGGTAGAACCCGAGAAGGACACCATCATCGTCCCAAATGACCGAACCACATGTCCCGTCAGGTGGACGCTCTTTGTCAGAATCTCCTTCCTCCTGTCCCATGTACGCCCAATTATAGAGGACGTATCTCAGTGCATCTTCTGTTGGATGCGAGGATTTCTCCAACTTGATGCTGTTCATCACCACAACCCCGTCCATGTTGCCTGTGTACGGGCTGTTCAAGTAACAGTTCCCGCCCACATTCCTATCCTTTGTTGGATCCTCACCAAAGAGTCGTGTGAATCGTGGGACTTCCCCAGCACCGTTCTCAAAAGTGTCATTCGAGAAGGTGACGTCCTGTTCCAACTGAACCAAGCTGACATCAGTGAACGAGATTTCTTGAACAGCTTTGCCGAGCAGCTTCTGTCTTCCCTGAGAAGCAATCTGCCAGACACGCTCGTTGACCCCTATCCCATGCGAAGCTGCAGTCATGAAGCGGTCGCCTGCTGAATTCTCGACTTGGACGCCGGAAGTTGTAGAGAACCATGCTGGGTGCGCGTTGTCTTTGAATGTCTGGCTGCAGACGATAACCCCGGGTCTCAGTATGTCGTATGGAGTATCATCGATGATGCCCTCTGTTGGACGCGGGTTGATGAGTCTCTTCGCTGGTAGATCCGCCCATTGTGGTCGCCCAAGCTCCTCGTCTCGCATGTATCCCACCAAACGATTGGCAATCCGCGCAGGTAACTGATTACGAATGGCGTGGAAAGAGACTTCGTTCGCAAGAATGGCGTAGAATGCTTCATCCTTTGCGTACATGAGCTCCAGTAGACGAACTCCAGGAAGTTTCTGTTGAAATAACTCGTTGACCTCTCGAGCCAAATTCCGGAGAACTATGCCAGATGACAGGTCCTGCTCGGCGAAGTTGGAGCAAATATTGTTGTTGGATGGTACCAGTCTTTGCTTGGGGAAAAGTGGACCACGTCCTTCCATGCCATCAGTGATGGTGACAGGAACTCCCCCAACTGTCAAAGGCCACGGCTTCTCAGGAAGGTTCTCGACTTGGAAGAGGAGAACTGAACGGTGTCGGCCTTCGGTGACATTGAGTGTGCCGGGAAATATGCTGTACAGCACGGGTCTGACATCTTCATGGTCCAGAGATATTGTATGGTCTCTCAGGTCGAATGGTAGTAGGACATGTCTCCCAGTGGTTTGATGAGGTGTAGGAGCAGCAAGCGGATGAGCATGCAAGTTTTGTATGGCCTGCACAGTGGCAGTACCTTCAGGAAAAAGTTGTCTCGGTGCGAAGTATGGTTGAGTTGGGAGAGCGCCGCCTAGAAATAGATTCCAGGGCTTCTTCCTCGGGGTGGTTAGAATGAGCGAGTGCTTGGATGATGATGCCTCGGCAGACGGTGTGATCTGACGCCGCCTCGCAGGAGTAGAGCGAGCGGAACGGATGGGAGAGACTGCAACTGCAACAACAGGAGATGCCATTTTGACAGCAAGGAAAGTTGCAAGAAGTTGTGGAGGTTTGTGTGGTGAGGTTGCAGAATTAATTTGATCGAATTGGGCAGCTTTTAAATCTCAGGTTGTGACGTTTGAAGCCACCGAATGCTATGACTGCCTGCTTTATTGAAGCGGAGGGAATCATTTGCGTGACTCGATGCCTCGAGTGACTGAGCTTTCGAGCTGAAGCGGCATAGGTCTTGTACAGCATTCAGTCTGGGCCCATACAGGAAGGAGTACGGACTTGAAATAGCGTCATGCTATGCACGTCTGTAGAGAGCTACCCTTGGTTAGCGACCTTTTATAGTGGGGCATGAGACACTAGGAGCGTGTTGGCCAGCGGCCAATAGGCTTGGGCAACCTCCAACAAATGCCGCCCAGTGAATAGCGTAGCACTACGTAGGGACTAACCACACGGGTTCTCTGAGTCACAGTGCCTGACCAAACAATTGAAAGGAATCACTAAATTGCTATATAAGCTCATGCCTCCCGTCCTTTCCGCTGAGATGCCCCCAGATTATCTGCAACCATCACACTCGTCTCTGACAACCACAGCAGTTACTAACCAGCAACGCTAATCTTATCAGGCAGCATTCCTCGGATTCTGCTCAACACCAAGTACATCTGCCCTCATTTCAAAATGTCTTCTTTCGATATTCATGGACGGAATGGCGATTGCCTGAGAAGCGAACGAAGATCACGTTGGGGCCCGGAAAACCCGACTGCACAACTTAATGGTCTCAAGACTGCCATTACCACAGCCATGACGCCTGAACAGCTCGACGCCTACATCCTTCGCTTTCGAATCGAAGAGATCGGCCAGGAAGTCCGTGCTGCTGACCTCACACAGCGAACTAACTCATCGAGATCCCCCTCGCCGCCACCGGAGTACGACGCGTCGGGCCGCCGCGTTAACACCCGCCAGCATCGATACCGCCAACGACTAGAGAAAGAACGCCAAACGCTGGTCGGTGCCGCCCTCAACACCATCCCGTGCTACCAAGCTCCTCCCGATTTTCGTGGGCTTCAGCGCCGGTTATTCACCGAGAAGGTCTACATCCCGGCCAAAGACTTCCCCGACGTCAACTTCATCGGCCAGATCCTCGGACCTCGCGGTCGGAGCCTCACCGACATGAACAACCAGTCCGGTGCCAACATCGCCATCCGAGGCAAAGGCTCAGTCAAGGAAGGCAGAGCGGGACAGCCCCGCGGCCACAGAAACGCTGGTGTCGCACTTGCAACTGCTGACGACCAACAGGACCCGCTGCATTGCCTGATCAGAGCTGACACACAAGAGAAAGTGAACCACGCCAAGAAGCTCGTCAACGAGGTCATCGAAGCCGCGGCCTCCGCCCCCGAGGACCAGAACCAGCGGAAGCGTGACCAGCTCCGCCAGCTAGCCGTCATGAATGGGACCTTCCGCGACGACGAGCGCCAGACCTGCGACAACTGTGGCCAGACTGGTCACCGGCACTACTTCTGCACGATGCCTGCGAGGTTCGTAGCCAGTGTCACTTGTTACTCTTGCAAGAGCGCCGGGCATATTGCTCGTGATTGTCCACAAGGGGGCACAGCGTCGGCGAAGGTGCCTCCGTGGAGGAAGGACAGGATGGCCCGGCAGCCAGAGGCCACCGGTCACGATGATGAATTCGAACAGCTCATGTTGGAGATTGGGAAATAGGCGGTGTGATTTGCTAACCACAACAGATCACTGATTGCAATGATTTACTAACCTTTGAAAAACAGCCGAGTTCGTAAATGTGCTATATCAATACGTGAATACTAGTAGAGATGCCGTATCGTCATTATGTGACGTGCTGCTGTCACGTGCGTCATTTGTGAGGTCTCCTACGCGGTCCATGTCGGGAGGTTGGCTGCGCCTCTCGTGGCTGTGTGCATTCTCGACACCCCGGACTGGACCCACCTAACCCCTGGCTGCTCCTCTGTTTTTCCCTCACCGTCAAATCCCAGGGGCTCAAGATAGGGTTACATTGAGGCAACCGTTTGATGATCCTTGGAACCCGTCCTATCGTAGTGGGTCTTCGGTCCTTGTTCAGCTGTCTTGAACAGATCGTCCGTGTTGTCAATCTGCATTATTTAGCCACGGCCGAGACTGACTATCTGACATCGGATTTTTTTAACTCACACTCACAGTCACACTCAGATCACTATTGACCTATCCCATATATATCTTTGCATTATATCCAATCCTTTACTGCAAAGTATCTCAACCACCATCATCCATCTATTTACCTCTTGATTCCGCCATCATGGTCTCCACCACCGCAAACCCCGACTCAGAGCTCTTCTGCACCGTGTCTTCGACCCAGAAAGTGCCCGAACGTCACCCATCAACACTGATTCCCGGTGGACATGCATCCCCATTAAGGCACCCAACTGTTCTCCGACCCGGTGCTGGTAACCACCACGCCCGGAAGTCTAGCTCGGAAGCGCCCCAGACATCACCCCACCACCAGCGTACTCCATCCTCAACACCAAAGCCTGCATACAAGGCATATTCGCCCCCAGCAACACCACAAGATCCTCGTGCGTCGGTGGTAGCCGACGAGATCGAAGGGTTCTTTACCGCCCTCGATATCCAGCCCCTCAACATCAAGAAGCAAGACACCATCTCCAGCCCGTCAGCTGAGGGCACCGGAAGAGAGTCCCCCATCCAGCGATGCGCCTCGCCACCGCTGCCGCCAAAGGTCAAGCTCGAAGACCCACAGCCATTGTCTCCCCCGGCCGAGATCTCATCATCATCTCAAGCTGAAACGCATGAGCACGATGCAGAGTCTGACTCTGACCAGCCTCCTGCGTACGAGGAGTCCGAGCGTGTGCAGCCTCCCCCGGAGAAGCCAGCCGCCACCGAGACCCAGGAGGCCGAGCAGCCCGTGAGCAGTCCCAGCCTTGCTAGCAGTGCCGCTATATCCGCCGAAAAGGTCGGCGGCTCGGTTGCGGGAGTCGACACAGACGAGGCCGCGGCCAAAGACGCAACGGAGGAGGCCGAACCAGACAAGCAGACCAGCAACGAGGAGAGCACACAAGAAGAGCCCACACCCGCCGCCTCGGCCGCGAGCCCAACAACAGAGGCAGCTTCACCACCACCTCTGCCCCCGCGCCCGGCACCCGCCTCCCCGGTTTCCACCTCCACAACGCCCCAGCCCGACACAGCCGCCCAGATGCCGGGCGCGTTCCCGCCGCCCCCTCGCCGGAGCCCATCGCCCAAGGGCGGCCACTCGTCATCCTCGTCGTCCGCGAAGATGACCTACGTGCCCGGGGCCGCGGCGACGTCGGCCACCGCGGTCGGGGCGGCGGTGGCGATCCCGTCGTCGGACTTTGCGCACGGCGGGTTCTCGCACGCCCGCAAGGCGCTGGGCGAGCGCGTCAGCCACCTCATCGATAAGGCCAAGGAGCACCACGAGGCGAGGAGGGGGTCTGCGACGCGGGGCGGCGGGCTGGAGGAGGGGGGCAAGGAGAGGAATGTGTTGGTTGTCGCGCCGATCGCGTGAGGGTGGGGGCTTGGGAGGTGAGTCCTGACTCCTGGGTTGGTCTGAGTACTTGAGTACGGGTGGAGACATTGATGGAGATAGCGTTTCCGTCTTTTATATAGCACTTGATTATAGCGTAATACCCTAATATGATACCTCAAAAGACTTGCCGCCGTTCCAGTTGAATCTCAAAGGCTCCTCCACCGTGGACCTTAGAAAGCCGTACCTTGCTGCTCGAGCTCGAAAGTCTATTTTTTCATATCTGCGGGTGTTGAGTAAACCTCTGTTGAACATTTCAGACAGAGCAAGTTCGTACTCTCAGCGCGCTGCCCAGCCTCTTGATGTGCCAATTTTATTCTCTGATTGCCAATAATGAAAAAGTAAACCCAGAGGAGTATGATATCATTGTGCTCCTTTGTGTTGTTTATTTTGTTGTAAATGTTATGTTTGCTCTTCTTAGAGAGTTTTGTGATAGCTTTATAAAGTGGTTATAGATAATTATTAAGAAAATTGTTTATTATTTTGATTTCTATTAAAGTTAGTAGCTTTGGGGTTAAATGTTGGCTATAATGGTAGCTTACTTAGTAAGGGTCTTTTTGAGGGTATTCTTTTAGTTTCTTTAGAGATCTCTTAAAAAGATATATATTAATATGGGTGGAAAGAGACTAAGTTTTCGACTTAGATTGTATTTATAGGATTTATTTTATAAAGAGACTATTCTAATCTTTGCTATATAACTATTTACCCAACTTTTTAATCTATAGCATTATTAAAAGCAATTCTCGCTAGCCTTATTTATATAGCTATTATTATTTACTTAGCTATAAGCTATAATTATATTTAAAACCTATTATTATTAGCATTATATTATTTTTTTAACGCTAGGTGCTTAAGCGTTTATTACTATATGAAGGGACTGATATATACTGCTTAAAGAGGCATATATATATAGATTAAAAACGAGACTATTTTAGACTTACTATGCGATGATTCAAGGTTGTTGCGAGCTAGGGCAATAACTAATAATAAGATTTGCTATTTATACACTAGCATCATGTTACTGCGCTTTGCAAAAGAGTGCAAGGTTCGAAATACGACTAATAAGAATTTAAAATTGTTTTCGAAACAATGCCAATGGCTGGACAAGGGTTAGGGCTCTTCCGGAGAGTTGTTTCTGTTCTTGTTCCTGATATCAATCACTTGTGGTTGTTTCCCACGGCGACGGCTTGAAAAGGACGGGAAAACTGTGCCAATGTCAAGGCTCAACTTCAGTCATCCTAGAAGTGGAAGGAAGTACATGGCAATGCAGGTACATCGGCCGAACGTCTTCGTAATCACATACCTGACGGTTGAAAAGCGGTTTGGCATCCTGTGGATAAGCCGTCGAGTAAACCGAGGCAACCCCTCCCCCCCCCCCAAAAACCAACCGGTATTTGTCTGTTTGCATTAGCATGGCCAGTCTTACACCCTGGCCCCTGGTCCCAATTACTTAGAGGTTTTATGCCGCACGGGAGTGATGGTGAGAAGCTTAGCGCTCTGCCACACCTGCTTTAGTGCTGACACTGGATGGCCAGGTGCCTGTAAATGCACCTACATGTTTGTGTTTCAATCCGGCCTGCACACTACTTGCTGTGTTCAATACTGCACATGTTGTTGTCAAACTCGAAAAATCCAGCGAAATAAACGATTCCGCATCCACGAGATTCCACGCTCTTGCATGGCTTGCTGACGTCATGGTTTTAGTGCACGATGGCATCAACTCTGATTTCCAAGCTGACAAATCGTCGCATGAGTCGTATAAAACCTTCACCAGCTAGCCGCCCCCTGCCGTGTCTTGCTCCTATTAGTTATATGAGAAGCTCAATCACCCAACTACAATCCCTAGACAACCAATTCCGCTCCCAAACAACACATTTCATCCATCACTATCTACAAAAATGGGTGTCCCCGCTACTTTCAAAGCTGCCGTCGTGCCCGAGCCTGGCGCCCAGCACACAGTCCAAGACCGTTCCCTGCCATCTCTCGAGGCCGGCGAGGTCGCCATCAAGGTCACAGCTACCGCGATCAACCCGGTCGACTGGAAGATTCGCGACTACAAGGTCTTCATCAAGGACTACCCCGCCGTCCTGGGAAGCGACGCAGCAGGCGAGATCGCCGCCGTGGGGTCGGGAGTGACCAACTTCAAGGAGGGAGACCGCGTCTTCTTCCAGGGCATAATCGGCAAATATGATTCCTCCACCTTCCAGCAGTACGTCAAGCTCCCCGCGGAGCTCGCGGGCAAGACGCCCAAGAACATCTCGGACGACGAGGCCGGCGGCATCTCGCTCGCCACCGTCGCGGTCCTGACGGGCTTCTACGACAAGAGCGGCGCCGGGCTGGCGGCGCCCTGGGCCGAGGGCGGCGAGCAGGCCGGCAAGGGCAAGGGCGTCGTGATCCTGGGCGGCAGCTCCTCGGTGGGCCAGTACGCGGTCCAGCTGGCCAAGATCTCGGGCTTCGAGAGGGTCGTCACCAACGCGAGCGCCAGGCACCTGGACCACCTCAAGGCCCTGGGCGCCGACGTCGTGCTCGACCGCGCGACGCAGAACGGCGAGGACGACTTCAAGGCCGCCTTGGGGGGCCTGCCGCTCGCCTTCGTGTTCGATTCCATCTCGGACAAGGACACCCAGATCCAGGGCGTCAAGATCCTCGCGGCCACAAAGACCGAGAACAGCCACGTCATCACCGTCCAGGGCGTCAACGCCGAGGCTGCCGAGCTGGGCCAGTCGCTCGAGCCCAAGTCCGCCGTCAAGCAGGTCCTGGGCCTCGGCAGCGCTCCTCACCTGCGCTACCTCAGCGAGCCCCTGATGAAGCACCTCGGTGGTGAGGATGGGTATATCGCCAAGGGCCGCTTTGTGCCGAACAGGCCTGCGGTGGTGGGCGGTGGCCTGGCCAACATCGAGGAGGCGCTGGCGAAGAACAAGAAGGGTGTGTCTGGGGAGAAGGTCATTATCCGCCCCTTTGATGCTTAAGCTCTTCGTGTGAAGTTAGCCGCATGATTGGATGTTCTAGTGGTCGGTGCTCGTTTACATGAGTAGAGTGTACGGAGGTGTTCTTGCATCAACGATATGTTACACGTTTTGAGTCAGCATTGCATCGAGTTCCGACCAATACTACTGCAAAGCATCGGGGAGACAAAATAAAATCAGGTGCTGATCTAGAAAATTAAAAGCGAATCTTTCAATATGCCAGTCACTTGCAAATCGACTGACTCGTGTCAAGGCTTCCCGCCCGTCCGCATGGGAATCACTCAGCAAGCTAATCAAGAAATAGCGACAGAGCAAATGGCGTCGCCCCGGTCTAGTGATAAGGTGGAACTCTCTCTAGGCCAGCAACAGGGCAAAATGGCCTAGAAAGCTGGCCGCGGCCCGGGTTGCAAGACCGTCAGCACCTTGGCAACAGCGGGGTCCCGGATTACAGTGGCCCCTGAGACCTCGTGTCGTACCTCCGGCCGGATGACTGAGAGACAATGTGGACTTGGATGCATGATATTGTCCGCTGTGACTTCTGCTTACCAGTTATGGAAAAAAAAGCTTAATCTGCAAATTGTCGGCCTCACCGTCATCGGCGAGTGCATGTGAGTGTGGCAGAGCCTCAGACCTTGTCGCATCTGCTTCGCTGGCTGCACGTTGAGTGCTGGCCGGATCTGCAGGTCGGCCGCATCGCCCCGGGGCTTGTAGGCAGCGAAGCGGGCTGTGGTCGGTTGGCGGGCTACCTCCATGCACGCTCATGCAGGCAGAATGTGGCTTTGTCCTATAAGAACCCACGGCGAGCCACCCCTGGACCGAGTCCGAAATTTCGGACAACGTCACCTCATCGGACCCGTTGGACCCGTCAATCAGGCTCCTGCGACCCCTCGTTAGATATATCAAGGGTTGCCAATACGTCTGTAGAGAGATATCTTGGTTGCCACAGATAAATTCGACGACCAAGACGAGGACAGCGAAAATGACAGCCAAACTTCTGGAGATCCCCGCCGAGATCCTGGCGTGCATCGCCGATGAGCTGGACATCGAGAACTATGGCAACCTCCGCCTAACCAACAGGCAGACACACGACTACACATTCCCATATTTCGCCAAGAAGTTCTTTGGCCGCAGGAAATTCTTCCGCGGCTACCTAAGCCTGAGCACATTACTAGCCATCTCCGAGTCGCGCCTGGGCCCCTACCTGGAGGACCTCGTCCTCGGCACAGAGCTGCTGGAGTTCGGCGCCCCGGGCGACGCACCAAACGTCTCCAAGGAGGCATACTACAAGGCATATGCCGACCAGACCAGCATGCTGGCGTCCGGGTGGGACCGCGACACACTGATCGACGCCCTGCGGAACCTCCCCAACCTCAAGGGCGTGGGCGTCGAGTCCTTTGACGACCGTGAGATCTGGGACTTTGACCAGAACCTGCCCAACTCGGTCATCGACGGCGGGTACGGCCTCAAGACACTACTGCGGAGCCTGGGATATGAGGCAGGCAGGCCGCCGAACCAGGCCTCGCCCGTCACGCAGTGGGTCACGGCCGTCCAGACGCTCCTCGGCGCCGTTGCAAAGGCGGGCGCGAAGCCCAAGAGCTTTAGCATCACGGGGAAGTCGGTCAACAAGTCCTACATCCCCGCCGAGGCCCTGGGTGTTGACGACGACGCGTTCAACATCCCTGCGTTCATGGAGCAGTCCCTGCTGCCGGTCATCGAGGGGCTGGAGGAGCTCGACTTCGAGATATACAACCGGATGCTGTACCCCTCGCCCGAGGACAGCACAACCTGCCGGACGTGCCACCTCCGCCGGTTCCTAGGGCTGCCGAAGAACCTGCAGAAGCTCCGGATCGCGCGTCTGACGGCTGGCATGACGGCCCTCGAGAACCCCGAGGAAAGGGGCGGGTTCTGGACGTGGCTGGGATGGAGCCCGAAGGGCAAGGGCAAGGAGGTTGTGGCCGACGACGCCGCAAGAGACGAAGACGGCAACGTAGTAGAAAACGACCAGTGGCAGTGGGACACGATCCCAGCGAGCAGCACGAACCCCCTCGTCTCCCCGCAGCCGATCGCCCTGCCGCACCTGCGCGAGCTCCACCTCGCCAGCGAGGACATCCTGTCCTCGAACCTGACACGCCTCCTGTCCAAGGTCGCGCCCACGCTGGCGCGGCTCGACCTGCACGAGCTCAACCTGCGCGACCGCGCCGCGGAGCTCGAGGCGGTCCCGACCGGCAACGACGACGACGACGAGCCCGCCGACGAGGTGCGCGCCGAGGTCGACCTATGGATCGACCTCTGCGAGAAGCTCGCCGCCATGCCGCTCGACGAGCTGCGCGAGGTCAACATCTCGGGCTTCGGCGGGCTCGGCAGCTGGCACCTCAACAAGTTCGGCGACGGCGTCGCCGCGCTGCCCGGCTCCGTGTACTTCCGGGTTCTGCGGATCGTCGGGGAGGACGCGTACGAGAGCCAGGCCGAGTTCTCGTACAAGGGGCCTCATGTGAGGGAGGCGCTCGGGCACCTCGCGGATGACCTGCGTGCTGCTGTCAGGGACGGGCGGCACGTGTTTGTCTCGGAGCCTTCGAAGAGGAGGAATAGCTTCTGATTTTAAAAATGGGGTTTGTTCTTGGAGATTCATTTGGGTTTTGTTGAATGAGAACCACGATGTTACGATAATGCCCCAAGGGAATCATGCTGAGATGTCAATTTTGGATACTTTTCGTGGTTACAGCATACAATCAAGTTGACAGTGACCACTGCACATGCTACAAATACGCCACATTGAACAAATCCATACGCCAGTCAATATCAGTGCTGTTCAAATTGTGTGATCAATTCTGGGAGTGAGTATGCATGTAGCGTATCGTTAGGTCTGTGCCAGCAGTGTATTGTATTCTTCGTCACCATTCTTGAAACATTTGCAATCCAAAATTGTATCTTTTATCCAATTTCGGACAGTGTGTCTGAATCTCGGGGTTCTTTCACGTGCCGCGTTCCTTTGTGTGCGGACTGTTTTCGGCTTGGCTCAGCGTTCCTTCCGTCCTGGATTGGATCTGATCTTTCTTACCGGGATAGTCGCGAGAGTTGGAATCAAGTCTGTTCATTTCAGTTTATTCGTTAGTACACCCATCGATTACAATCAATCCAGCTAATCCATATGACACTGCTTCATGCGCATCGACTCCAATCCGATAGATAATTCGTTAGCATCGGCGATGATCACGCGATCGGCAAAAGCGGCCCAGCGAGGTTCCGGCTTAAGTTCCCCCATATCTAGGCTATCAGTTTCGAGTCCCGGTAGCGGTCGAAGAAGTACCCCCCTGGCTGGTCCATCAAGTTCGAGTCCCAGTACGAGACGAAAACGAAGAGAGCCTACAGACGAGGATCTTGAAGAGGAGCTTGAAAGGCCCACGAAGGAGGATTACAATGCCGTCCGCAAGGCACTCATTGGTACTCGAGCGATCTCAGAGCATCGAGAAATCGAGTTACAGAACACAAAGGCACAGCTAGCGAAGAAGGATTCTGAGTTTGCACAGGTGGTTTCTGAGTTGAGTAAATGCATCGAGACACACGGCGACAGGATAAAAGAGCTAGAGGAGACGCTGAAGGAATATAAAAGAAAAGAAGAAGAGAGGAACACAGAAGAGTCTGGCGAGCCTGGGCCTAGGGAGCAGATGGACACGGAAAACGAGGAGCCAAAAAGTCCAACAGTTTCAATGCGGGAGAAATTGGCATCCCAGATTGACGAATTCGCAACAAAGTACTTTGGCAAAAAGCTTCAGAAACCCCTCGTGGTCGAGCCTAGTGCCGGTTGGGCTGCGGATTTCATGCAGGCCACCACACCCGGAAAGCAGACCTATATGGACTATCTCCATTCGCGGAAGAGGTGCCCACTGATAATCAAGGCATTCATTTGGAGATTTCTGTGCGCCAACATCTTCAATGCTGCCCCGTGGAGCGGAAGCGAGGAGATCCGCCTCCACGTAGAAGGACTTCAGAAGATTTTGAGCAAATGCAGGTAAATTCCAATATCGTAGATATTTCTCAAACTAAGACTAATATTCTTGTCAATAGTTTATGATTCACCGAGCTCTGAACCCGAACAGGTGATAGACTATCAGATTTGGAAGTGGAAAACTAGCTACCTGGTATTGGGGCTTCTCGAGTCAGGCGCTGTCGCCCACGCGGAACAGCATCGTGCCCAGCTGGAACGCCATTTCGCGCAGGCAATCAGCGATGTCATCACCCCGTTCATGAGGTCAAGTCCCGACGGCCACCTGGATGCTCTGGCAAGCATCGTCCATGAGGCCATCGAGTTCGACAAGGAGGTCAGCAAGATGATCCCACGATATACATATACCTGGGCCTTTAGTCCTGGACCCATCGAATCTCCGTTCGACTTCAGCCTGGACCAAGATGGCGTCATGAAGCTCCACGCGGGGGAGAAGACCGCCGAGAAGCTTGCAAAGGGGACCAAAACCAAGGTTTACCTGGTGGTGACTCCCGGCGTGACGGAACGCGGAGGTCCGGACGGCGAGCCGTCGTCTTTCCAAGTAGAGCGTTGGGTTATCCCTATGGAAGTCACATGCGTGAAGCCCAAACGGCAGCGGAAGTTCGCTCGGACTGAGAGTGGCTCGGACACTAATAGTAACAGTCCCCTGCCTCCTGCTTGAATGAATGTAGCGACGGACTTGCTTTTACATGTGTGGCACTCTGCATGTCTCTAACACGTCTGTATATGGATTGGACTCTATTCTTGTTTTACTTTGCCACTCGGGACCTGCTTCATGTAAGATCAATCGTTGTAATTCTTTGGAAGGGTGTAGAACAATGTGTAGTTTGTGTGTGAAGCCAACACGGAGAATCTCGTGACGCGTGATGGGTTTCGATCTGGGCAGTGGATCTATCGCAATATAGATCTCTGTACTGCGATAGTATCGACTAACAGATCAAAGTTAATTGCAACCGCCAATGGCTGCAAATCTCCGAAGCGCCTCCCCTGAGACGGCAGCCGATTGGAGGAAACAAGATGCAAGCGCTTACGACCACACCGGATTAAACTCTCGGCACACCCCCACCGTGATGAGTATCCCCTCATCCTTTGTGACACTTCCTGTTACTACTTTCTCACGAGTGAGGATCTGCCAGAGATTGAATGATAAGAAAAGACAGCCTCAACAGCACACCCAGAAACATTGAAGACAGACTTACCATGGCAAGCGCCAGCCACCCAGAGCCTCAATATGACTCCTTCGCGACATCATACGACCTTGTCTGGACAACCCCTGCTGTGAAGCCCCTCCTTCCGCTGCTGAAGTCAATTATCAGCTCCCTTGGCCCATTAACCGGTTCGTCCGTGTTGGATCTCGCCTGCGGCACAGGAATTGGCCTGCGCCTGGTGGGCTCCGCCGGTGCCTCCACGCTGGCCGGCGTCGACATCTCCCCTCAGATGCTCGAGATAGCCAAGACGACGACCCCGGGCGCCGTTTTCCACACGGCGGACTGCAGCAAGCCCTTGGACAAGCTCGGACTAGAACCTCACAGCTACGATGTCGTGCTTGGCTTCTGGCTGCTGAACCAGTGTCCTTCATCCACCGAGATGCGTGGGATGTGGGAAAATGTTGCCACATACCTTAAGCCCGGTGGGAGATTCGTGGGAGTCATCGAGAATCACGACATCGTGCACCCCATTTCGGTGCAGAGCTTCAAGTATGGCGCCCAGGAGACCAACGTCTCGGAACTCGAGAACGGCCAGGGTTGGACTGACCACGTCGAGTTTCTGACGGAACCCAAGGTTGAGCTCGATGGGTTCAGGTTGAGGAAGGAGATTCTGGAGTCCGAGGCCAAGAACGCTGGAATGGGTGAGATTGTTTACCATGCTCCGGGAATGGAGCACGTTAAAGAGACAGGCAGTACTGGAAACACGGCGGACGAAGAAGGGAAATGGTGGGGTGACCTGTTGAATGAGCCACCGAACTTTGTAATTGTGGCCCAGAAGCTCTGAGTCGAATTTTGCACACGTTCTTTGAGGTCGGTGCAGTACATAGACAAGAGTACGATAATTCGCGAGTTTCCTCCAATTCCTGTTCCTGCTGCCATCACACGTGGTCTATAATACGACCGAAGTGATCCCAAGCATAATTCAAACAATGGCCTTGATCCGAGCAACAGATCACCGTGAATGAACGTTAAGATTTGCGGTTGATTACACACTTTTGACTTGAGCCCACTTCTCACCACCTCACAACTCGACTTCTTCCATTTTCACGCCATGATCGTGGAACTCTGAGATCCTTGTGACATTATTCACCTGCAACAGGTCAACCTCGTCACGAATCCATTGAGTCCGACGCTGCTCTTCACGCTTCAGAAACTACCACATCCCTTTCATGCCAGGGATGACCTTGAAGGGCGTTTTGCGTTGCGGCGCCTTGGTGGTGAAGTTGCGAATAGTGTGTTCAAAGGCGACAGGCAGATCCGAATTCTTCCCGGTGTGGTAAAACTCAAGCCAACGAATGCGATTGTCAAGATCCGGAGTAGCGGCATGGAACCTTTGACAGAAGTACTAGAAAATAAGTTAGGGGAGGAACGATAATCACAATTCCGGCGCGCTGGTGCCGCTCCACGCAATACACATCAAGATGATAGGGTAGATGACCTACGTTGACGGCTTGCTCGAACGCGATCAGGGTCGTTGTAGTCAAGCGGGTGGAATCCGGAGAGTTCTTTCGAAAAGCCCCAGAAGATTTACCTAGTCTCACGAGGAAGTCGTTGGTGTATCTCTTCCACTTCACGAATCCTATGCCGAGAGTGACTTTTTCATCCTCTGGATCCACTGGTGGTGTGTGTTCAAGGTGTTCAAGGTGTTCCGCGGTCTTGATGAGGATGTATGTTTGAATCATCATATCTCCGATGAGATTCTGTCATGACCAAGGATAGTGATAGTGTCAGTTCAGATCTTTCTTTCGTTTGAAGGGAAGAAGTCTCCAGGGGCTTGTGGGGATTTTGGAGGGAGCTGGCAGAAAGCCTCACCGTGCTAATATCTACAGCCGTGTTCTTCTTCACCTGGAGTAGCTCCAGCCCCATATTGCGGGACATGAGTGTGAGTTCAGTGAGGGTGGCCAGCAATTGGACTGGGTCAGCACTGGTGCTGGGGCCACTCTGCTTGCTTTGTTCACGCTGCTGGGAGCTGGCGAGGCCGCACACGGCGAGAGGCAGCAAGGACAAGAAAAGCTTTGAGGGTCTCATAATGAAGTCGTATTCGATCAAATTATTCCGTGGATTGCAGGACTAGTTCGAACGTGTTCTGTATTCTTGTGAATGGAAAGAAGAACTAGCGTCGCTGCAGAGGATGCCATGAGCAGAAACTTGGCGGCTAGTAAATACCCTTTTCTGTACAGCAATGGGCGGACAATGGAATGATGAAAATTGCGGATTATTGCGCTCACCAACCTGTAGCATGCATGAAACCTTGTCACCCCATACAACCATCCGGGACTAATGATTTGTTTGCCTCCGTAGAACGACCGACCCGTCAGAACATAGTTAGACAAACGGGTTTCTCGCCCCACTGCGTAGCGCTTACGTGGCTGTGATCGCGTTCGCATACCACGAAATCGAAATGGGCGTGTCGCTATTCGCTGTGCACAGCTGTGTTACTAGGTCGTTACCTGCCAGATCTGCTACGCCCCTTGTCAGCCTGCACTGCCTTACACGGAGAAATGCTCCTTTGCTCACTGTGGCATCCGCTCCAGTCAGTACTTGTGGTATGGACAAACAGGTGACCATCGGGATCAGATTTGTAACGTCAAGTCTGTGGCGTTCTGTTCATCCACCTTCGTGTTCCCTTTAGCCAAATTTGCTTTGCTACGATCTGGGCCACTTTACACGAGAACTTGTTTTACCGTACATCCGATGGATTCAACTCCCACACTGCGGAAAGCGCGCTGGCCTCGCGACATAGCCTGAAGCCTTCGGACCTTGGTCTCGTTCTCTTTGCAATCGATTTGCCTTGTAATTTGGAGGCGACAGACTAGGCCTCGGGGATTGTACGCCGTCTCGTGCCCACGATCCCAGACCTTGGGTTCCATAGCCATTTTTAAGGAATGTGAGAGGTGGTACAAGTTGTTTGCTGGTGTACCACGGGCTGATGAGACAGACGGCCCATGAATCATCATACCCGGGCCATCTCTTCGATTACATGTATAAATTGGGCACCTGGAATTGTCAAATCCACGTCATAGACAATTGAGGAGATGTTTTGAGGTAGCCTTATGAAAGATACAATCTGATGTAGTTCACACAAAAAAACGGTGAAGATGGGGCGTCAATGGTAAATTCGTAACGAGAGACTCCCCTCCCGCCAAATATGCAATAACGCAAGAGAACGTCAGGGAAGTTCACAATACAAGACCCACCGCACCTGTCCCATCGAAGTGAATGACACTTTGGGGCATAAATCCAACCCCGGCCCTCAGATAAGTGTGCGGACCTTTTGCCTCTGAACCCATCGGCTTCACCAGCATCACGAAATGTCTTCTACCACCCGGTGCCTCCTCTAATTCGCTTCTGAGTCTTCCTAGAATGACACACTTCAAAGCAGAGCCTGGGATTGGCGTCGAATGTGGCGCATCAATGATGAGATCTGAAGTGTCATCTATCACTGCAGCCATTGCATCAAAGCTCCTGGCAATGATTCGCAACCCTCGGGGTTCAGCTGAAATATCACCACTATAGCTCCAAGTCCCTAATGCATTCGTGGCCCATGGCGAGATGATGTCCTTCGTTTCCCATTCAACCTGATCAAAGGGAGGGTCTAGGTATTCGATAGCCCCCTTGTATGCCATCCATGACCATGTTGGAGGTGGGGCAGCCTTCGAAGCTATGTCGCTTGCGCTTTTGAAGGTGATCGGATCTAAGCTTTGCTCGTCCTGGGCTCGGCGCCACAAGAGACTTCGCCGTAGGAGGCCGGGCCCATTGTCGTCGAGCATGCCGAAGCCGCCACGAAGGCCAAGGCTCGAGATCAGGCGTTTCTCGAGCCCAGCTATAGCGACCGGCCGGTCTTCGTAGTGGGAAAAGCCGAGTCGAGAGTACCTGACGTAGAGATCTTGGCAGAGTCGAATTTTACCTCCTCGATTCGCCTCTATTGCAAGCTTCGGGAAATTCGGATCGCCGAGGAATGATGCAAGTTGGCTGCCAATCGGTTGGTTTAGTATAAAAAGCACAGGACCACAATGTGACCTTGGATGCCGAGGGCAAGCCCTGAATTGCCCCTTACTTACTTGTGCATCTTTGTCATCGTCTCGCAACGCACACCGTCCCCACACTCCCAGTACGTCTGGTGCTTAGTGAAATAGATGGTGCGTCTTGCTAATACCCTTTCCTGCAGAACCCAGCCGCGCTTATTGAGATGGCTGTCCAGAACGTGCTGCTGGAAATTGTCCATGAATTCGCAGACATAGATGGGTGGCAGAGGGTGTTCGCGAATAGTGAGATACCTCCTTTGCTCACGAGGCTTCAGAAACCCGTCATGCTGTCCTCTAGCAGAGCTCGCTGCCAATACACAATAGGCCTGGCTGAACACATCCTCCATACGCTTCGCCTCGTCATTAAAGTCCCCGTCCGGGCCCTGGATGATGCATATTGAGTCGATCCATAAGTACCGATGGCCAAGGGCCCGTACAACCTTGACAGCATCCTGAAATGTGGCAGGTAGTTCATCGAGTCTGATCCCATTCTTGTGTCGCTCCAAATTTTGGCGGAATGTGCAGAAGTGCATCTCCCTTTGAGGACCCCATGGGTGTGATAGGGCAAAATACTTAACCTGCTCATGTTTCTGTGTTTCAAAGAGTTCCACAATTGATGCATCTTGGCTTCCAACGTCGATCAGTCTCGTTGGTAAGGATACTCTAGTAGAACTGGATGACCTGCAGCTCGTGTGTTTTGAATCACATTCTATCAACCAACGGTGTAATATCTCAAAGTACTCCATTGTTCCGGCTGTCGGAAGTTTGGGGAAGCCAATCTGGAGCCCTTGTATTAAGGTATCAGTATCATGGGCCGCATTCAGAGCTACCAGATGGTCAGCGGTATATGATCACTAAATTAGGTTCGTAAGAGCATGTAAACGAACCTTGACCTCGATGTACTGTGAGAACAGGTGGGTAGTGCCCATTCAGCTCGAGGTGTGAGCTAACTTGGTCAAAAATGACGAATCGATAGTTGGCAGCGGGAAGGCCCTTGGCTGTATTCCATCGGATCTGACAAAATTCACAGGCCTTAGATCGACCCTGGAGCCCATGAAGATTATCCCGTATTGAGAGCGATTGAGTGGGAAATTTTAATTGCTTGCATTTTCTGCACATTCTCGTGATCTTTTTCGATGCCGACAGTATCAGCCTCAAGCGTTCACTGCCGCAAAGGATGCTCTCAGCGAATGAGTTGTCTGGGTAATATGTCCAAGTCTCATCGAGCTGGTTCCGAAGTTACCAAATAGTCTGCTAAAAGCAAGTTCTTGGGGCAGGGAAGTAGGGTGACAGCAGGCTTACGGGCTATTTCAGTCAGCTAAAGTTTCCACATCAAAACAAGGGGCCGCAGTAAGCTTACTGGCTACTAGCTGTTGGTCAATCATTTTTCTCGCTTCAAATTATACCCTGAACCAGTTAAGGGAGGCAAATACTCACGTACTATGCGGACAAGCGTTAAACTATGTTGGTGTTGCAGACACGATTACGACAAGAGCAAACGAGGCAATGCACTCACACTCTACAAAAGCAAAAACAAAAGTAACCGGATTAGTAATTATGCGCGTAGATGAAGGCAAGATTATATCTCACATACTGCCACTGCGTCAGCTTTTGCTGGCTACAAGTGGGTAGCTAGTGCTTCTGCCTCACATTCTGTTGTATCCCACGGTCAGTAGTTCAGACTTCAAATTTCCCACAAAGATCAACCCGATGCTGGCTTCGGAGCCGGGAAGATGGCAACTGAGATTGTGAGACAATAATATGCTAGAGACATAGACTTACATTCCTTGATTGCTGAACTTTCCCGCCGCCACGGACTTCCCTCGAGTTTGATGGTCGCCATGTCCGAATCAGCTGCCCGGTCGATGATGAATACCGAATGTCCTTCTTACACCTGTCGTGGATGATTTGAAGAGAGCTGTGTAGACCGCGCGCATCAGTGCGACACTGTTGCCGTTCATTTGTACGATGTCGAGGAAGTCTTGTGACCAAAAGGTCTTTTTCGACGAGTTCCAGAAGAGCAAGAAGCGCACCTGAGCCTCTCAGGTGCTGTTTCAGCTCATCGATAAGGTTGCGAACTTCCAGATGGACTGTGAGGTCCTGCCAACCACGGTAGGAAGTCCAACGTCCAGTCCAAAAACAACTTGGCCTGTCCATTCCAACGGTTCTTTTAGCAAGTTCCACAACTCGGTCCATGCCGTAAACAAGCCACGTGATTAGTTGCAAGATCAGACATCCAATGGACCACATATCGAATAACCGCGATGTTGGTGAATTCGGGTTGCCAGAGGCCTCGGGCGGTTTGTATGATGTTGAGCCCCATGCTCTAGTTGAAGTAGCGGCCATGCCGTACCTTGCTCCTGTGGCTTCGTAGTGCAACCTTGCCAAACCTAGGTCTGACATCTTCCAAGTGCCAATGATATCGGGGGACTCGTGGGATTGACGGGAATTGTTGGAGAAGAAAAGCAAAATATTCTCGGGTTTTAGGTCGCCATGGCGATACGACAGCTTGCCGTGAGGTGAAAAGTTGTGGAGCTCTCGCAGTGCGTACGATATCCCCATTAGCTGCTTCACAATATTGGGAAGACGACGCGCGATGTCTAGACGACTCTTCTCGTCGTTGTTTCGCTCCCAGAAGTCCATGAGATTGCCGCCGTTTGCCCAGGGAAATATGAAGTAACACTTTGATGCCTGAGTAAGCATTGCCTTAACTTGGACCACGTTGAGCAGGTTTCGGCGACCAATGTGCTCGAGTGCCTTCGCTTCTCTGCTCCACGCCTTCGAGTCTTTCAACAAGACCAAGCTGTTAATCTCTTTTATGGCAGCCTCGCGGCCTGCCTTTTGAAATGTTAGTGCCATCTGTGACTGTACGGTATGTAGGTGGTTTAAAACTAGGATTGGAGTGAGACTCCAGTATCTCACCTGGTGGAGAGGGTCTGATTTGTCCAAATACGATTGATGAATGATGACTCTGTGGACATAGCTGAAACCGCCCACTGATGGAGGATTCCTGTCGAGAGCCACCACAGGAATAGCGACATCGTCGTCAAGCGATCGTCTCTCGTACTTCTGTACTCCAGAAAGTAGTGGGGCTCGAAATATGTATCTGTAGTGCTGAAAGCTGTCTTTGATGAACAATAGACTTTCCGGAAAGATGGTTTCGACCATCCAATCGCTTTGTGGGATCATGTTGTCTGTGACCCCACGTTTCCTGCAAGACCGCACGCAGTCTAAGATCATTTCGTTGGGCAGCGCCATAAAGACGCAAATAGCGAACAGTTCTCTCAAATAGTGCAGGATGTAGTCAATGAGAACCTTATGCTCTTGGCAAGTAGGAAAAGTCAAAGCACCAGCGCCAGGATTCATTGAGAAGTGTTCCCTGATTGTTCCCTCCGTGATGGAATGTAGAACCCATCTCGGACAAAAGCGAAGCTTTGCATTCCTAGGGAACGCGGACGTAGTCGCTACTTCGCTGATACTTGTTGACAGGGAGCTTCTTGACGCCATCTTAGTCGGTCAGGGTGGGCTGAGTACAGCTCTGGGCAGACAATCTGTGGCGTGGCGCAGGTGCAAGAACAGATGTCTAGGAAACCCGTTGCTGGGTGGATGGTATGAAAAGTAATTGGTCATGTGTCAGAGCGTCCACGAAATCCACCGAGCCTTGTGAGTCAAATGTCGATATAATCAGCCGGCCTAGATCCAGCAGTTCACTTAGCCGACCGACTGAAAACTGACCGGTTGTCCAAAGATGCGGTAGAATATGTATGCCAAGTGATACCTGGCATTATTTAATAGGCGGACTTCAATGGGGTGGTCAGATGAGGTATGGACGTATCGCCCGATCTGCATGTGTTACGCACCACTTGTTCTGCAGGCTACGATCAGACGGCGGCGTTCCCGAACTGGAAGCTCGAGTGCATGTTGGTTGTTAATCAGCTTCAGTACTTCCCCTCCTCTACGCTACCACCTAGTTGCTGTACTGCAGAGACCTGCAGGAAAAGTCCCAACAGTGTGGCCCGATCCTCAATCGTGATTCGATGGTGGCGAAAGCATCATTTGGGGGTTTATGCAGGATGGTGTCTCTCATGAATTTGCCCGTTTGTACCAAATCTTGCTGATCTATGCGGCTCTGCGGGCGGTTGAGCACATGACAAGGCCGATCAATTTGAGAGGGCTCAGGCACGTTTGTTGATTTGACACAATTCTAAGCCACAGTGCTTGAGTTATTCCAGATACCTGTTTTGTTTGATTTGTGGTGCCCGCCCTAATTAGTGCGGCTTATTACCTAGGCCATGACAGCAGAAAGCTGCAATCGTCTTTCCTTTTCAGCGCACTGATATCTGGGCTCGCCTATAGCGGCCTCTGTTGACACGTGGATAGCTTGAAAGCGTGCTCCAAGGATCGACGAGGGAAGTTCAAATACAGTAAATATATTTGACTGTGTCTCTATGCTGAAACACTTCATTGTTAGATCGCTGTCCGATCAGATTGTCAAACATACCGAATTCTAGTGTGCGTCATCAATTCCAATCTTCAAAGCAAAACGAGCACGCTCATAGGGATATGTTAAACGCCATATTACCAAAGAAGTAGAACATTGGCTCAGCGACTTCCTATGTACGTACTCTCGTGTGACCATGGGGGCCAGGCAAAAGTGGTCAAGGGGCTGTTTGAGTGGGGGCCCTGAGAGGAGCGGGCGCTCGAAGCTAAAGCGGTGAGAAATAAAAATGAGTCAGATTGTACTCTTCGTTCTCAAAGTGTAACAACCGGCTGGAAAGATTTCAATCTGTGCGCATAACTAAGCTGATGGGAACATAGCGTCTGGACAGACAATGTGTTCATGAAATTATCTTGGCTGGACTGGGAGGGCAGTGGCCACGAAGCGGATTTAGCACAGCCGCAGGAAACGCCTAAGTATAGTACGAGACCGAAGATGCCTTGCGGTATGAGAGTGTGTTCATATTGTCCATTTTGATGAAGGCGTATATCACCGCGCCCCCACAAACCACGCCCCCACAAACCACGCCCCCACAAACCACGCCCCAGAGGAATGCCTCGTTGCATCTAAGTTGGTGACCAGAACAAGCCCTCTCGTTCCTACAAGGCAGACTCATGCTCCCGAATCTACTAATAAACATATTGATGTCCTGCCTAAAAATGATCATGCATGGCAGGGGACAAGTATATGACTCGGCGTACAGTTTATGGTGACCCAATGTGTTTGAAGCCCAGCAAACCTTTGGTTCCTATCACTTTTCTCCTTTTCATCAAACAACTTGCCTATCTCATCGGTATTGCGGTCTCTTGGAACCATAGACTCGTAACTTCAGGCTGGATTCACGAGTGGAATAATAATAGACGACCATCAATCCCCACGTTCGCCCCGGATCAGAGCCTCAAATAGAACAGGTGAGAATAAATGGTGGGACAGTGATCTGGAACCAGTTTATTGACAAGACCATACAGTTCAGGATCGTCCTCATTCCTATCGATGCTCAGACAATCATGCAAATATGCCATCTCTTGCTCTGAACATGCGTCTCGAGGAAGTTGGGACAGATGCCGCCTTGTCTACCGTCAGCGATGGCTTCTCCACAACTACTTCAACCTGTCTATCTTCAACACCGCCTCCACCATCACTTTGGTCTCCATCTGATAGTGACTCATCTCATGGCCTACAAAGTCTAGACGATGCAGAGGTCGATGTGGTAGTAAGTGCTCCAAAAGTCCAGATAGAATTATGTTCTTCGACCTGGTCAATTGACATGAACATAGGAGAATGGACCCGCAGCGTTTCAACGCTTCTTGTTCAGTGCTCTCGTGGATCCTCGAGGTTGCCCCAAAAGCAAAAGATTCTTTCCCAACACCGTGTTCGAAGAGCATATAAATGCAAGGGTCGTGCACAGGCAACTGCGGCATTGTTTCGAATATCTGGATCCTGCCGAAATCAGAGCACTGACGCAAGTCGTATGCGGAACTCGCCCATTCAAGAGAATCTTTGTCCTACTAGCACTTGTTGATAAACTTTCGGATATCAGACACTTTATCCAACAGAACGTTGCTGATAACGACCTGCCTCTGAACAAGGTAGCACCACTGGATTCTAACATCTTCACGCTCGGTTTTGATCACAGTTCTGGCGACCATATTGAGCCGATTGCGTGCCTGGATCGGTGGAACCCTGCCACCATTCGAATGTTTGAAGAGTGGCAGTGGAGCACCTTGGCGCCAACCTTTCAGCGTGGGGAGACCAAGGACATCAAGCACATCAGCCTTCCAGATGATATGCCGCTACCATTCATGTCCGACAGTCAATATGACATGGGATCCACGACAGTCCACGGAGGCTACAGCACTGTGTTCAAAGTGGTCATACATCCCGCGCATCACTCTTTCCATGACTTTGAGGTAGGCTCCACAACGCTATCTCAGCTTTTTGTTTTTTACATTCAACTCATATCCTTGCTTCACACATACCGACGTTTCTCGCTTTGTTAGGCCCATAAGGAGGGTAGGAATTGGCTAACCAACGCTCCCAGAATATGCTTGGTGGCACCTTTGCTGTTAAACGTCTCTTGTCCAGAAACAAAGATCAATTCGACCGAGAAGTGGAGATGCTCATGACATTCAGTGGAAACATCCATCCACATCTGATTTCTCTCCTAGCGACATACGAGCAATACAATGAGTATTATCTCATCTTCCCTTGGGCTGGGGGCGATCTTCTGTCTTTTTGGCGGAATATCAACCCTAAACCATCCATGTCCCACGAAACGGTCCTTTGGATGGCTGAACAATGCCTGGGAATTGCTAGAGGGCTTTCAGTCCTGCACAGATACCAGACCGTCAACCCCAGCAGGCTCAAGTCCGCTTTCGCAGACCACAAATCCATTTCTCAGCAAGTGGCAAACAACGAAGTGTGGCCGCTTTTCGGAGTGCACGGAGACATAAAACCACAGAATTTGCTTTGGTTTGAAGACCACTCCAAGAGCGAGGATTACGGGACCCTGAAGATCTCGGACTTCGGCTTGGCTGAGTTCAAGACTAGTGCCACCAAGATATACAGACCATCCAGCAAGGTCGTGGTCTCCGCATCCTATAGGCCCCCTGAATGTGAGCTGAGACCTGGGAACGTCGGTCAGTCTCAGGATATATGGGCATTGGGGTGTGTTTATCTGGAAATGGTGACGTGGCTACTGGGAGGCTGGGAGCTGGTGCAGAGCTTTCACCATCGCCGGTCCGCCAATGAAGGGGTCTCGTTCTACAGTAACGCAGCAGACGCGGCATTCTTCCAGATACAAAGTGTCGAAAAAGAGGGCACCGCGAGTGTAACAATCAAACCGGCTGTGACCCAGGTAAGTCGCCATGAATGTTTTGGCCAAGGCCACCGACCCCGCCAATAGGCATGACTGACCTCATCAGTTTATCGATTACCTTCGTAGTCTTCCAGCAGCGACGAAGTATCTCCATTCGTTCTTGGATATCATCCAAATGGAGATGCTAATCATGAAGCCGAAGATACAACAAGAGAAGGGACGGGTCAAGGCCGCCGAGCTTGTTCCAAAGCTCAACAAGTTGTGGCAAAATTGTAAAAATGCTGAATTCGCGACGAGTCCATTGGCTCCTGAATAGGAAGAAGTTGCATCTGGCTACGTTATTCCTGAGGAATCGAGCTTGGCGGTGAGGCGTTGGATTGAGCTACCTCAGTCGTACTGGCAGGATTTTGTTCTCGTAAACGAAGGCAATAATAGGACAGGCTGGTTTTGAACACGGTAGAGGGTTGGCATGGCATTCCAATCAGCGCAAGTGCTGCTCAGTTAATACAGTAAGACCAGGTTTCTCCGTCATAACATACTAATGAGGACAATTTCTGAGTTCATTCGCAACCTAAAGTTACCAGCCCGACCCTTGTTCCACTCCTGCATTTTAGTCTGAAATAGTTTGCGCCGCCTGAAAAAAGCCTATTCACTCCAAAACAAAATCTTGCAGGTGAATATTTCGCCGCCTTAAAGCTCGCGAAAAGCGCGCTTTTAGATCATACTGCGACGGCATACAACCTATTTCGCTATTGGTAGCGTGCGCTTCGGATTCCCCACATTCGCCCAGTGAATCTGATAATCTTGGATCCTCGTCATGCAGTTCTCCCGTATCCGTGTTGAGAAAGCAAAAAATTCCCTCCTTGTCTGTGGGGGTGGCATCGGCTTGTACACACCAGCTGGAGGGCAGGGGCCCAAGAAGTGCTGCTGCATCTTTAAGCTCGTCCACATAGCATTCACCCACGATTTCGTATCTGCCGTTTGATGTAGGACGGAGAACCAGCGGTGAATCGCACCCAAGGAGAACGGATATCAAATCCCCTATAGTGCTTGTCAGCTATCGGTGTCTTGTAACTAGGAGTGAAAGTGGAACCCATGATCATCACAATATCCGTCACTGACCCTGTTTCACCCCTGGTGGGCCAAGAGCGATTGATGCTGTGTCTGTTCGAAAGAAGACTCTTTTTTGCAGCAGACCTGAGACCCATTGTTCGTGAAATTGCAACTGAAAGTTACTGCGGCTTTCCCCGAACAGTCTTTGCAGGTAATCCGGATTTGCGACAGCCGCCTTCCACTTTTCCAGTGATGGTAATGTGTGATCTGGAAAGCGATCTCGAAGGTAGCCAGCGGCTAAAGTTCTGCAAAAGGTGAATAAGGGCGTACTTCCCTCTTCATTGCAGATACAATTGTTGTCTGATTCTTCAAGCTTGAAGAGTTCTATCAACCTCTTTACGCGTGTGTCGGAACTACCATTATATCCTTCTTCGGTAAAGTTGACTGTGCCACACTCAACGCCAGCCACGCGGAGAAGTCCACGTCCCAAAAGCTCGAACACAGCTTCGGAGGCTCCGGCCGCATTGTGCCATTTGATGGGATTTGTCCATTTGTCGGTGCTTGATAGATCTGGAACCCAAGAGAATAGGCCGTGTCGCTGATTCCTTGCATCTAGCCCACAGCATCTTAAAATGTTGAGATGCTTATGTTGCTCGAGGCACGATATTGTGAAGCTCGTATATGTTTCAGCAGGCGTTCTCTCATAGCTGGGTCTAATGGAGTTCTGCAAGGCCACAGACAATAGACCTAGCACACCATACACGTAATCATGATCATCACAGCATCTTCTTCCCTTCACGAGGTGAAGAAGATGAGAGACTGAGGTGTTCACGTGGAAGGTGTTAGCAAGGTAATCGACTAATTTCAACTTCTCCCTCGATATACGCGGCGGCAATGTCTCTTTGTTCTAAGGAAATCAGCTGCTAAGCACATGACAGAATTTCGATTCAGGAGTGTGGCAAGGTCCGGTCATGAGGGCTCGAGCTTACCCAAAGACATGTTATGGCACTCCGGAAATGGGACCATGGTACCTGCTCTTGGCCACATTGTATGACAGCACCGCGCCTCGCCAGTTGGATTTCCTGTATGATCCAAACCCGTGTGAACCAGGGTCTGGCTAGCAGATTATCAATCGCTGTCCATACCTCATCACCATATGGCAATATACTTTTACCCTCACACCAAGATCCTTCCACTCCACCAGGTCGGGTCAGCAGCCAATTATCCTTCGTGTATACCACCTGTTGCCCCAAATAATACAATGTCTTTAAGGCTAGTTCACTGTCTCCTGAGGCAGCTCCAAGCCAGACAACAACACGGGATGCGCTCTTATATATAGCAGCCATTCTTGCAACCTGTTGCGTTCGCTCCTCTGGGTTTCTTTGGTTGATGCAGATGGCGTCTACCCATAGCGTTCGGACAGTGTCTTTATAACGAAGGCTTCTCAACGCAAATGCAAGGTTTCCTCCAATCTGAAGTAAAGCATTTTCCCTTTTCCCATCCTCCCCATGGACTATCGCATACTCATCTGGGCAATCAGACCTCCAAGTGTACGACAATGCCTCATAAGGAGGACCTCTGCTGCTGCTCTTGGGTAGATTTGGCCTTCGGTACCGAGATGCATCAATCCTCGGATCAGGATGGAACGAAGAAGACTTCCAAGACTTTCCGTCTGCTGTTTCGTAGAGGAAACAAACGTCGTCTTCGACTGTTTCGTGTACCTCCCAGTCTGGGGGAAGGGTCTTTTCCAGCTCCTCAAGGGTCATCAGGCGCGGAAGACTTTGTGGAGACAAGCATTCGGGGATGAATGCTGCATGATCAAGGATGATTTTGATGTCATCATAAGGCTCCCCAGGCAACAATTTGACTAGTCGTATGTTGTTGAGTGTCAGTGGAGAGTATATATACCGAGCCATGGCTTAAGCGACCAAAGTCTCAATGTGACGTGAGCCAATTCTAGTTCGAAAGAGTCACACTGAACAAGTGGTGGTAGATCGTGGAGTATTTGACCAAGCAATATGTCAACCTTGTGTGACAAGAATGGGAAGGAATTAAAGTCAAAGCTTGCAAGTGGAACCCTCAGCTTGATGGTGGCTTGCAAGATGATTTAATGCCTCGCTGTTCCGTCAAACTACCGTATCAGTTACTAGATATACCTGCTCCCACCCCCTCCACGGCTGAATTAGGATCTAGTTAGATAAAGCAAGGTAGTAATATCATAAGACTGTGGCCCCACGTATCAGGCTTCAATGCAATACAGAGCTTATCTTATACCGAATCCTACACTGTAGTTGCTTCAATTTCATAAATGCTGATTGGATTGATGCAATGTAACACGACATGCATGTAATTAACAAATACGAAAGAACAATTTGCCGATGACAGCCTTGCCAGTGATATTTGCTTGTGGATTGGGCATTCACAGCCTTTTTGCGCGTGAGCACTCATGCAGGCCAAGTCATACCGGTCAAGAAAGGATGGATTCACAGTCTCACAGCATACGCCACAAGGACTAAGGAGCAGCTCACCGGTCCGCATTTGAGGATGAGGCGCCGTTACCAAGAAGAGGGGTTCCCCTCGACTTTCTCCGCAATGGAGAGCAAGGAATTATTTCACGGACGGGGTGTAGACGAGGCATTGGCAGACAGCCATTACAGGCACCACTTGAAATTGGACAGGCAAACATGACCCGACGAGAACAAACTCATACTGATAAGGACTAGACTGATAAGGCGGCTGCTTGTGTGAATAAGGGAATATCCAATGCCATGTTTGTGTCTACGAAGGACTACACCCTTCCTAGACTGTACTCCACTTGACCGAAACGAGACTTTTGGTGTTCAACGACAGTGGTGACTGCTCAATCCGTCATGATGATAGAGTTTATCTCACTTCAACGCATCTAGAAGATGGCCATGCCGCCCGGCGGGCTAGCCACGCCGCCAGGCACGTCCAGCGGCACGCTAACAAACATGAAAGACCATCTCCGCGCTTCCCTACACTTGGCAGCCAGCCTCTCAAGGTCAAAGCTCTCACCAATAGGCATCCCCCAACCGCTGAGGAAGACCTCGTGCATGCTGACCCCCCACGACCTCGGACTGGGCCACGCCTCGTACGCCACTGTGTCCGAGGCCACGGCCGCAAAAACTTTGTCCCAGTGCCACCGGATGGTGTCCTCACTCACTTGGACGCCGCAGCTTGACCGGGCGGGCCGGTCTGGCCGGTGTGGCAGCGCGTTGTAGGCTGGCAGCCACCCTGTGCAGACAAGAAGAATGTCGCCCTGGCGGAACTGCACCCTCTGGGCGGCCGCCAGGGCTTGGAGCTGGGACAGGGGGATGCCATGGGAGGCGAAGTGGTCGATCTGGATTCCCTGCTCGGTTGCCCAGGAGTACCAATCAAGGAGGACATCACGGCCAGTAATGGTCTTTTTAGCAATGTCTGCAGGTTTTCTATCAGTTTTCACTTTCTTAGGTACAAGGTGGAAGGGTTGAAATTACTCTGGATTCCGATTTTGGAGTTACATGTTGAGCCTGATATGTCCTCTTGTATTACTCCACTGTAGTACTGGAGTGTCTCCTGGTAAGGAAAATGCCGTGGCCCGTCCCAGTGGCTTGAGCCCTGGGTATTGATATCCAGCTACGCGCACAAGCATATGGATCAGGCGTTGCTCCACAATGGGGGATAAAGGACATTACTGACCACATCGTCGTTCGATTTCCCTTTTGCGATGATTTTGTGAGAGCAAGGTTTCCGTACGGGATTCATTGGTTGTAAAAATGCATTCAGAGGAAGACTGTTTAAATTTAATCCCGTTGTTGGAATGATGTTTCTTTGATAAGAGAGGGGATGCATGGGAGCGAAGGGCCGAGGATAGCCAAACACTGTTGATGAAACCTACTTCAAAGCAACTGTCTCTCCTGTTACGACCTCAGCAGCAGCAGCTTTGACAATTGAAGGCGTGGGTAGGTTCAAAGTGCCCAACTCATCATCATCACCCCACAAGCCCATGCCGACGCCTTCGGATCACCCCTGCGCAGGGGCAAGTCGTCGAATCCCGGCCGCTCGCCTGCAAACGTGTCGTTCAGCGGAGGCGCAGCGCCCATGGTTGTATAACATCAATAGGAATCGGCTAGAGGCATTAAAGATATTTTACAGGTGAACATAGACCGCCTGTAATCGAGAAAGCCTTTTGACGTCTTGAAACCAGTTGTCATTGGGTACTGTAGTGACACGGGCGTGTTAGCTTCCGGGCAGCGGACCCCGGTGATCGGTTTGTCGGGTTTTGATACCGACACCTTCGGTATTACTCCCGGGTGCCCCAACCCATAGTAAACTACGCTGGTGGTCCCAAATTCCCGGGCATCTGTCCGAACGGGTGTTCGCACCTTATATCCGACAGATTCTGCTAGAATGTAGGACCTCCTCTCCCCGTGACACATCTCTATCGGGTTCCATTGCCGAGCTGCTCATTTGGGTTGGGGAAGTGGGAGTGAGGATCTCCCCAACATTCCGGCATCTGCCACGAGAGTTTTGGCCAGAGAAAAAGCCGAAAACCACACAGTGTAGTAGTAGCGTACAGATTGGATTAATAAAGCTTGGCTGTGGTATTGTGTCAAGCTTTCCGGCATCATCGGGGTGAAGTTGCAGTGGTAAACATCAACCGAATCATGTAGGTCAACGGTATCTATATCTCTACCTCGTTGCGGGGTGGCTCTGTGGGGTGTTGCTTTTCTCCCCACATTCACAAACACTGCCCCGCCCCCATCTTCGGGGTTTCAGTCCCTTTCAGCCTCGGTAAACAGACGACCCTATATATGCATATATTTGGCATATTGCATGTGTCATTGCATCACTCGAGGTAAAGTGACTTCACATCCACTTGCACAAACGGCTGTACTACACCATTCAGTCTATGTTTTGTGAAGTGTATATTGACAGCCATTAGATTTATTCTCACGTCTCGGAGGCCTACGTCCTCCATCACGTAGCTGAGCTGCAGGGGTACAAGATCTCGTAAGTCACTAAAATTGCTGTTCATTAGAAAGGCGCGTCGTTCATTGTTGTGAAGAATATGCTGTTAGATCTCAAATATGCCTTAGCCCAAACCAAGTCATAGGCTCATATTTGGATGCTTCACTGTTGTGGCCAGCATCCGGACAGAAGGCGGGAGGCCTTTCCTAATCTCCCACATGAGGCACGAAGTGACACGTTGTTTAGCCTCGAACAGCTTCCACAAGTTTCCATACCAACGGTTTGCAGCTGAGTTGCACGGATTCTATCTACTATGTTCAGTCCTGCTACCCCTTCGTCGTAGCTAGAGCAAATTTCAGACACGCCAAGCGCGGTTCTCTGACAGTATGCCAGCTGCATCACGAGTGGGCTGACCACCCTAGCACTCATCACTCTGAGAAGAATCAGCAAAGGTAAGGTCCACGAGTTGTGTTTATGAGGTACTTTCAAGACTTACGCATATGAAGTTGGAGATTTGAATCGGATCTTCACACTGCCCCTCGGCCAATACCAGGTACGGAGTGCCTGAGCACGCATCTTGGCCACTAAAGAACTGGCAACACCCACTCACTACAAGAGCAGAACCACGACCGATCTCCCGCTCGCAGCCTTCGGTTGAGGTGACTATCCCGTTGTTGTATATATCGTCATGGCATTCCGTGGCGGTGGAAGAGTAGCTGTCGCCACTTGACGGATTACAGGTGGGTGGGTCATCGGGGCATCGTCCTTCCCAGACTCTGACGGTGAAATTGTCAAATGTGTCGTAGACTTGACAGTCTATGTTGATACCAGCGTACCACTGCACTATTGGGCACGGGTTAGTGAAAGATGACCAATAACAGGTATTTTATGGAACGTATTGCATCTTGGTTGTGTTCGTGGGGGAGGGACTTGCGCTTCCAGCCATGAGTGGCAGTGGCTAGACCTGCTAGAACGGCGATCTGTAGGGGAGACATTGCAAGAGGTGTGTGGGTAAATGGTCTTTGTCAAGAAGGACAATATCCGTTTCCCCACACGATTTTATATCCAGCCCTCTGGGCAAAAGGGGTTTCGGGAGTAAGACCGGAAGTAAAAGACACGTATGACCTCATCCTGCAGCCACGGGACCACTATATTTGCAGGAATTAATACTAAGGCGGGAACAACGGCATGTCGTACTGCGCTTTTCAAGTGCGTGGTGGCGACGACGTTAGAAGAAGCTGAGACCGTAAGCACAGCTGTAGCACTATTGAAATTTTTGAGACAGACCGATGAAACATGGCCAATCGTAACAAGGCACATACCGATGTAAATCTCAGGATCCACAAAATCATAGCGCCAAGTCGGCTCGTAGAACACCAGTGGTATCCTGGTCTTGGTAATCCCTCTGCCATTTCTGCCTTCTTCTCTCTCACAAGACATTATTTTGGTGCAACGAGGGTTTGGTGGTAGGAGTGAAAATTGTTTCGCGTGACTGGCAATAGCAAATTGGGTATGTCAATATCAGACTCATCTTGCTATCGCAGATTTCCAACTCCAGGGCTCGCTCGCGTCACAAGGACCAACCCTCCAACATAGGCGCGGAGAATTTGCTCATCTCTGTAGAATGATTTACACAAGCCCCTCAGGATCAAAGCACGTAGCGGTACATCAGGTGATCATCACCCTTGTCTGACACCTCAGGTGGAACATAGTCCAAATCACTCTTCCCAAATTTCTCATCGCGCTTCTTGTTCTGGTACCTCAGACATAAGCTGAGTAGAGCCGTCAGAACCGCAGCAGCAAACAGGATCCCCGCACAGATCCACATGCCCTTGGAGTACCACGGCTGGTCCGTCTTGGGGAACAGGCGCGCCCCCAGGATCGGGCCCCACTGGCCGACCATGCCGAAGATGGCCAGGCCGGCACCTCGCTTCGAGGCCGAGCCCTGGTTGTCCGTGACCCACGTGAAGGTGAGAGCCACGGCGGGGAAGATGCCAGCGCAGACCAGGAAGGTCGCGAAGTAGCGGACCCCCGTCCTGTGGACGGTTGCCAGGATAACGTAGCCAGCCGCGCCCGCGCAGCAAAAGAACACGATGAAGATGCCGCGCCTCCTCAAGCGGTCGGAGATGAAGCTGGCCGTGACGCAGACCACGTTCGCGGTCAGGTCGGGGCAGGCGGAGACGCCTCGGGCTTTCAAGGGACTGGTAGAATATAGGAGCTCAAAATCTCTCAACAAGCTACATGGACGGAAGGTGTAGACATGAACAATTGCTTGTCTGTAATTTAGTTGCTCTGAAATTGAATGAAACACCACCGCGAGCTTTTTCTTCATTCATTGCACAAATTTCCGACGTTATTCAATGAGACCGGTCATTTAGTCTTGACGATTAGTATAATACCTTGTTGGGAATCGTGATAATGTGATAAAACAGGGCATGGCGGGCATTCCACGCCTTGTCTGCAGGCCTAGGGATTCGCCTGCGCCGAGGGTTCGAGGGGCGCCAAAAGAGGCCCCTCAGGCAAGAGGGAGAATATCTCTCTAGAAGCAATCTGCTCAGAAAAACCCACGAAGAAAGGTTGATTCTTTTTAAACGAAAGGAAGGGAGG
Organism: Diaporthe sp. P3_1W; assembly: GCA_037177825.1. NCBI lineage: Eukaryota > Fungi > Ascomycota > Sordariomycetes > Diaporthales > Diaporthaceae > Diaporthe > Diaporthe sp. P3_1W. The sequence goes on from JBAFXB010000001.1 coordinate 805,216, forward strand.
GGGCTATGGACCTATATATACCTGTCTGCTGCCAGCCATAAGGTGTGCACTGCCACAGTGATTATTTAAATGTCCACCAGGTTTTATCAATGATGTATTTTTTGGGGTCCTTGCCAAATGTAAGTGGTACGAATTGCACGAAACAGGACTGGTGGAGCACTTGAGAGCATCCCGCAGTCACCGACCATTGCGCGATCTCGTGCGCGCGTACACAATCGCAGTGTCAGCCTACAGATTAAAACGCGGTCAAGGCATACCTACTGGACAAAAGTCACTACTGAGTTGTATTAACGGCACGAAATCGCCGAAGGACCACGGTAGAACCATGGTGTGAGATGCCGAAGCCTTGGTAAGGGAGTGATGTGGACGTCGGGAAGATGCCGAAGCACATGACAGCGGTCGGGGATGACCTACCGACCCCGCCCACGGATCAGCACGCCGGAGGACCGAGTGGAGGTAACGTCGGAGGCTAGACGGAACAACCAACAAACAAAGCAATGAGGAGCACATGTACGGACTCCTACCGGACAATAAAATCTACCAAATATCTGAGCCACTGAGGCGGTAGACAAGCAGAATCTCCACGCTACTCGGTTGATTTCCATGGTTACAAAGGATATCGGAGCCCGTCTACTCGCACATCCATGCAATAAGTGCACTCCCCATTATTTGACTGGTTTCTGCACTCATCCCCGGATCTCATTTTTGAATCGCATCATTCCAGCGTGGTCGAATTCATATTCGACCCCAGCAATAAAGATGGCGGGCACGACGCCGAACGGCGTCCAGGAGTTCACCATTCTCACGCCGAATGCCATGCTTGGGTATGGGTACGACTCAAATCACTTCTGGTACGGCATAACCAAGTACAAGCCGGCTGCTATCATCGTCGACAGCGGATCCACAGATGGAGGCCCGTATAAACTCGGCATGGGCAAGATGACCTGTGGCCGCGGCTCGTACGTGCGAGACCTGGAACCCATCCTTGCGGCTTGCTTCCACCACAAAGTCAAAGTCCTCATCGGCTCCGCTGGTGGTGACGGAAGCAACAAGCACGTTGCCGAGATGCTTGACCTGGTCAAGGAGATTTCTGACCGGAATGGCTATTCGTTCAAGGTGGCAACCATCCAGGCTGGCATGGACCGCGAGTGGATCAAGTCGAGGATATCACAGAACCGGGTTGGTCCATGTGGACCCGTCGAGCCGTTGGAGCTGAGCGTGGTGGATGGGGCTGTGGACGTTGTTGCACAAATGGGTGCAGAGCCGTGAGTACTCATCTCCATCCTGACTTTGACATGTGTATTATTTGGTCCCAACATGCATAGCTAACGACCGTTGTCCATAAAGATACCTCGAGGCCCTGAAAGGGGACCCAGATGTCATCATTGGCGGGAGGTCTTATGACCCAGCACCTTTTGCCGGCTTCTCCATCGCCCGTGGAGTTCTCCCAGATGTGGCCTGGCATATGGGCAAAATCATGGAATGTGGTGGGATCTGTGCTGTGCCTAAGGGACGCTCAATGATCGCAACTATGCGGAAAGATTCCTTTGATTTGACTCCATTACCTCCGGCAGAAAGGTGTACTCCTCTCTCAGTGGCAGCGCATACGCTGTACGAGAAGACTAGGCCCGACCGCCTCCCAGGCCCAGGAGGCGTTCTGAATCTCAACGGCGCCAAATATGAGCAGGTCACTGCCAAGACCTGCCGCATTTCTGGTGCTAAGTTTGAGAAGACCCCATACCAGGTGAAACTGGAGGGCGTTACACACCTTGGCCACCGTACAATTTTTATTGGCGGCATCCGGGACCCCATCCTCATCAGTCAGATTGACGATTTTCTGGAAAGGGTCCGCAAATACTCGCAAAACCTATTCCCTGAGCTCGACCAGACAGAGCAGTGCCGTCTCATATACCACATCTATGGCAAGAATGGGGTCATGGGCCCCCTCGAGCCTGCTCAAGCTTCTCCCCACGAGATAGCCGTCCTCGGAGAGGTCATCGCCCCAACAGCGGAACTCTCACACACTATTGCCAACAATGTGCGGGCTTCCATCCTGCACTTTGCCTATCCCGACCAAGTTGCAACGACGGGCAACTTTGCTAGCCCCCTCTCGCCCCACGAACAAGATGCTGGGGCCGTTTTCAAATTCAGCTTGTACCACCTGGTCGATCTGGACGAAGGCGAGGAGTGCTCCATCTTCCCTATCCAAACCCACACGATTGGCTCCGCTTCTACACAAGCATCAGCAATTCCAGTGCCACCAGGATTCGATGAGGCATACAAAGCAATCGAGAATGGAGAGCTGGCCAAGCTGACCACAAAGTCTGTGTCCACGAGCGAGGCACCACTTAACGAAGTCGCGCGTATCATCCGATCCAAGAACTCTGGGCCGTTCGAGTTGACATTTGATGTCATGTTTGATGACCCGGCAGTCTATCAGCGCGTCAAGGACGCCGACATATTCACCAACGAGACCATCAAGAGCCTCTACCGTGTGACTGATAAGGACATCTTGACAAATATGTACTTCGACCCAGCACTAGCTTGGAAGTGTACCATCAAGAGACCATGGGCCCAGGGCAGCGTCGGCGAGCGTGATACCCTTGGTACTCAACAGCATGCGCCGCTTCTCGGTATCCGTGTTCCAGCAACCAAGGGTCGAACAGATGGCACCCACGCCGAGCCAGAACAGTCCACACTAAACTTCAACGGAGCTCACAACCCGGTATCTCGAGAGAGCTTCTCAGCTCAGGACGTGGTGGAGGAAATCTGGAAGGGACTGGACATGCCCGCTGAGTCCCTGAATGCCATCGCCCTTGCGGTCAACAAGAAACCGTCCCTGCCATCATCTTACAAGATCGGCGTCCTTGCTCAAAGCGCTATTGCCCTGACCGCGCTCGCTGCAGCCCAGATCCATGCCCTGCGAAACGGGACCTCCAGCGTGCCCAAGGTCGACGTCCCGTTGGAGCATGCCACAGTCGAGTTCAAATCAGAGAGACTGTACATCCTCGATGGAAAACCAACGACGTCTCCCTGGGGTCCCATCGGAGGTCTGCATAAGACATCGGATGGTTATGTGCGCGTGCATGATTCTTTCCCGAACCATGCTAACGGTATTCTGGAGCTGGCTGGTCTTCCCACCGGTTCGACCAGGAAACAGCTCTCTGAGAAGCTCGCTGCATGGTCAGCTGTCGACCTGGAGAACGCGGCCACGGTAGAAGCAAAGCTGGCCACGTACGCCCTGCGATCATACCGTCAGTGGGACCAGCTCACGCAGTCCAAGGCCATCAACAACTTCCCCATCGACGTCAACCAGGTCTCCAACGCCGGTCCCAAGGGTCTACCCACCAGGCTGGCTGGTGGCAACTCCAAGCCTCTCCAGGGTCTCCGCGTTGTAGAGATGAGCCGTGTCATCGCCGCACCGCTGTGCGGCAAGACAATCGCCGCCTACGGCGCGGACGTCATCTGGGTGACGGCGCCCAACCTCCCCGATCTGCCGACGTTGGACCGCGACCTCGGGCGGGGGAAGCGCACCGTGCAGTTAGACATCCACGACCCCTCCGAGAAGGCGCGTCTCATAGAGCTCATCAGGACGGCCGACGTGTTTATCCAGGGTTTCCGCCCCGGCAGCCTCGCCGCCCACGGCCTTGGCGCCGAGGACCTCCTGAAGATCAACCCGTCACTCGTTATCGCCAACATGTCCGCGTTCGGGCCCCGCGGGCCCTGGTCCGGCCGCCGGGGGTACGACTCGCTGGTGCAGACGTGCTCGGGTATGAACGTCTCGGAGGCAGAACACGCCGGCAAGGGGGAGGCAGCGCGGCCGACGCCGTGCCAGGCGCTCGATCACGCTGGCGGCTACTGGCTCGCGACGGGGGTGCTGGCTGCCCTTTATAAGAGGGCGACGCAGGGCGGAGCATGGAGGGTGGACGTCTCGCTCGCCGGCGTCATGAAGTACCTGCGGAGCCTGGGGCAGTACCCTGGGACCAGCGGCTTTGACGGGGTCAGGGATTACGAGAAGCCGGAGGACGTTCCCGAGGAGTTCTTCGAGACGAGGGAGACTGGGTTCGGCGTCATGAAGGCGATCACGCACAGTGCCCGTATTGAGGGCCTCGAGATCGGCTGGGATATCATGCCTAAGCCACTGGGGTCGGATCCCCCCGAGTGGCGCTGAGGGCTTGCATATCTGAAATGGGACGCAGGAGCTTAGGAATTATCTCAACGCGGGTACGTCCCGTGTTTTTGGTGCTGGATCTCGTATGCTGCGGATTAAGCTCTGCATTGCATTGATGTATAAATCACTGCCCTTCTCGAAAGCCTGATCGCGTCCACTTTGTATCTGCGAGCCCACTATACGATCTCGAGAGTCATGTCTTCCGCTTCAGCTTGGTCCATCTCCCAATTGGTATACCATGCACGTAAGGCTCCTCCACTAATTCAGAAAATAATTACATGTACTCAGCTGAACTTTCTCTGACCAAGCCCGGACGACCATATTCGGTGCCGCGATCAACACCGCCTCTCCCACACCCCACAGCCGGATATTTTTGGCTTCTTGAGACCGAACTGGTATCCTCGTATGGCCGGATCCAGCTACCAGGCACTAGCAACTGCTCCGCGGCGTCTAGTCCCGCCGGCCGATTTTCCCTCACGCCGACGAGATGTCCTGCTCGACCTCGAGTCCAGGTACCCTTTTGAACAAACGAGAGCAGCAATTAGGCGCGGTGTAGCAGCACCCGCCTTGGCATGGGCCTTCGCAGCATGTGCCGCACTGACGTGCCTCGAGCTTGTTCCCGACGTCGAGGTCCGCGACTCCGGCCTCAGGTGCGGCCGTCGCGGCGGCGAGGCTGAGAAACATCGCGATAGCGGCAAATCCGAACTTCATTTTCGTCGCTACGGTTGTGATCGTAGATGCAGTATTAGAGGGTGCGGTGGGTTTGTGTTGTGCGTTTTATTCTGTTCAGATTTCGTGTTGAGGCTTTCAGAAGAATTTGCTGCCGTAGACTTAAGATTCCGTTTGGGGCGATATGGATGATATGTCAATTGCCAGAATGACCTCGCCTCATGACTTTATAGCCAAATTAGTATCCACTCCAGTCACCTTATGAAAGGAACGGAAGTCGGGGATCCGCTCCACACCGAGGACTCCGGATCTCCTAGTCATGATCACTTGGCGCAGTAGTCATGCATCCCACGGAGACACCCAAAATACAAGCCCCTTTTCCAGCACGATTTTAACTGATCCGGTCTTGCCGTATTTTCCCAATTACGGATAAGCGAGGGCGCTGTGTGCACGCAGCAGGTTATGGCAACTTTTAGCTGAGCCGTGTGCACCGGTATGTCTGTGAGGTGTTGGCGGTTGAAGAATTGGCGGTCACACGCGTATCTGTCCTGGTTAGCAACAGCTGCAGTGCTTGTAACTATTTCAGGCATATCGTGTCCAGAGTCCAGTCGTTCTCTGACTCGTGACTGTGGCTCATAGCGAGAGTCCTGCACCACGCTATCAGACGAGTGCCCCTAACCACCCATGTATTGATCATATTGGTACGCCGTCGATAGCCAATTTCTAAGCAGCCGAATGTAAGTCAAGACACATTTAGATGTTGTGATGAGCAAGATGGATCAGAGTAGCGCCATTTGAGTGGGAATAGGAGTTAGAAGATTGTACTTTACTGGTAAGTAAAGCATAAGTACGGTACTCATGTACAACGAAGTTCCGTGGCAGGCAGCGAAAAGTAAGAGCTTGTACCTCGGGAGTATTCATACGACGATAATCCTCTCATTTCGGAAAAGGGACATCTACGTTTAAACCCGTAGCAAGTGGCAGTCATGGAACATAACATGAAAGATAGACTAAGATCCAACATCTCACTTTAAGATGACACACCGGTATACGTTTCGACTTGCAACCGGCCGGGTGAGCTGACGGCAAGTCTGAATGGGTTGTCCCTGGCTATCTGGACTTGTCATTGTCAATTCCGAGGCTTCCACGCTGCCGCCCTCTTGCGTACCCTTACCCGACCATCATTGTAAGGCACTTTCAGCCAAATAACATCCGTCAACTCCGGTCTGCGATCCAGGCACTCGACATCATAGTTGAGCACCATGTGAGCCACAAACAGCTTAAGTTCGTTCAAGGCAAAGAACCGTCCTGGACAGGCAAACTTCCCGAAACCGAAGCCCAAGAAGGCATTGTCCAGAGTGGCGGTGGAAGATGCCTTTCGCGGTGCTGGCGCATCCCCGTCATTGCCCGGGTTGAAGTGCTCGAATATGTCACGGTTAGCGTCAGGCTGCGTGAAGCGCAGGGGGTTGAACCGGCGAGCTTCGGGGTATATGGTCTCGTCCTTGTGGATTGGGTCCATGGGGACCGCAATCACGGTGCCTTGAGGCACATTGATCTTTCCACTGGGACTCTCGAGGGAGATGCCGTGTGGATCCATGACCTGTCAACAAGTCAGCAAACTACATTCAGAGAAGCTCGCAAAGAGGCGAGACTTACCGTGCGTGGAAGACCGATCGACGCAAACGGCGTCAGTCTCATGGATTCTCGAATCGTTGCGTCGACCAGCTTCAACTTCTCCACAGCGGCTCGCGTCCACGAGCCCCCTGCCTCTTTGAGCGCGGACGCGCATTCGTCCCGCAGGTCCGCGACAAGACTCTCGGACTGCTCGCAACTGTAGAGGTCGAGGATCATGTTTTGGACGGTATAGCTTGTCGAGTGAAGCGAAATGTCGTTCACGTACAGGAGACGGCGGGCAACACGAACAGGGTCGAGCTCCACGCTGGACTTGGTGTCGTGGGCCTTCTCGATGATCCATTGCAGCCCGTCTTGCTGCCAATTGTGCCATGTCAGTTCTTGAAAGTCCTGGTTTACTATTCTAGGTGCATATGAATAACGTACTGGAGGCGTCCAAGAGAATGCGGGATCGGATTTCGCCCTGGCCGTGTTCTCCAGTCTCTCCTTCACAAAGGGTAGACAAAGCTTGAGCACCTTGCGAAACCGATACTCGCAGAACCAGCTGACCAGCTTGCCCGAGACAGGTCTGACAAAACTTGGGGTGGCACCGATTGCCATGGCGCCGACAAAGACGCCCATGGCGTGGTCACGCATGCTGTCCAAGAACTCGAGATTTCGACCTTGATCACATCGTGCTTGTTAGCCGGGATAGCCGTTGTGTATCAGCACAGTGTAATAGATGCGATCACTCACAGAGAGGCGCGCCACAAAATGCCCCGTTCGAGGCCCCAGCGATCAACTTCAAGCTTGAATCCCAGATTCGGAACTCCTTCCAATTCTCCGTATCGGACCCCCATTGCCTATCAAACCCCATGGCAAGCTCGGTGGCAATCGGCGGCGTGAGTGTCTTCAGATTGCGAGTCATCTGGTGGCGGATGACATCGGTTTGGTAACTATTCCTCCAGACATCATGATCCGAGATGGTATATTTGGACTGGATGGTCTCGTGCTGCGTTTCGTACACGTCCAGGACGCTGGTCGGGAGATTGTATATTTTCTTCAGCTGTCTCGGTGGAATGATCACCGTGGGGCCGCGGTCGAGGCATGGAACGAGGAATGGGGAGTTGGATTTGGAATACTACATCGCCCGTAAAAATGGTGTCCGTCAGTGAAAAGTCATTACGAGTCTGTCACAGGACGGAATAGGGCTCCAACCTTGGAATAGCCAGAGTAAGCCCAGTTTCTCGATTGGTTGATGGATCGAAGCGTGCCAAACCACCACGAGAGCCACTGCTTGCCACTGCCAACAATGGGATGCTCGCGCATCCAGTGGCCCAATTTACTACTTCTGGCCTTGTGGATCCTGTTCAGGAGTACCACAAGAGTCAGTACAAACAGGGCTGCAAAAGCCTGAGTGCGTACTGGAACAGCCGAGAATTCCATCTTCGTCAAAAAAATACAAGGTCAGTGGTGGGCCGCGCATGGGAACGACTGAGTTCTTGGATAGTGGAGATAAGGCACACAGCAACGGGGCTGGATAAACAAACACTCATGTCAGGAGCCCAGAAGTCCTGCTTCCGAAACTTTTACCTCGGAACACCGGAGACACGAGACCATAGCCAGTTGGGAGGCAGATATTCCAAACTGCGATCGGAGTGTGGCACGCCATCTCGCCCAAGTGGAAAAATCATGACAGTGCGTGATTCCAAGACCAACAAACTTGTTGCACCGTAGCATCAAAGGAGCCACTGCATGTGAATGAGATCCTTCCCGGGAAAATCGCAATATCTGCACGGTGATACGACAGCAGGCCCTGCAGCCAACGGTTGGGCGGGCCCCTGAAGAGCGGGAAGGGCGTGTGTGTAGCGTAAATTTCGCGGCACCTTTATGACCCTGTAAATCCTTCCTTCCCATAATTAGTGGCCACCACTTGTACTGATGTGGTCGCACAAACATGGCATTGGATAAAACTGATGGCCATCCTCGCCAACACGACCCTGCAGCTGCCACTCAGAAAAAAGAGGAAGCGTTGGCCGCGCTATCATTGCCAAGCAGGCAGGTGGTAACTCGCGGCGTAGTGGGAGGTGGTCTGAAGGCAGAGATGGAAGCTATACCCAGGAGAGTTACAATTTTCGTGGGGGTAGTAGGAGACACAGACAAGATAAGCGACTGTCTGACAAGACAAGTGTACCGTGACATCGCCCTGCGTTACGTTGCCCAAAATCAGCGGGTTTACCCGCATCCGAACCCTTCCCCAAGGGCTAGTTCGACATCACGACATATGCCAACCTGGTTTTAGTGCTGACCCGGCGCAATGGTAGGATCGAGATCCCTGTCCCGGGCATCCGGTTCAGGGAGTTTCGGAACATGCAAGCGTCGGGTCAAAAGTACCATTGCTGAGCAAGCCCGCCACCCAACATGCACACTGTATGCAGGTCTGCTTTATCCAAGTGAGGATAGCCAACCCGCTCGCATGACGCGACAATGACCTGATTCGAAGAGTCTGAGACAACCGGAGCCAACATCGGGGTACTGTGTAAGCCGCCAGCCCTACCTGTGCTCTGTCATGAGGGCAGTGATTGGTCACAAACATCCGGTTTGCCGCTGGTCTTTATCAATGGTATGGTGGCGGGCCCAAACAAGTGCTTATCAGATCGCTTTGCTGCCTGGCTAGATTGCTCCTCGACTGCATGCCGGGCAGGGCTGCACAGTGCCGAGCGGACCAAGGGACGCCACATTCCAGTCCAAGGCGGCTCAGCGTGTGCACCGAGGACCGATTTAGATCCACGTTGCGATTTGTGATTGATCTTTTCCGTGTGGACGTCAATGCCAAATATGCTGGTTGTACAGTGATCTGCAAGTGTCGTGTCACACCTCTGCGAAACGTTGCACATCAACGCTTAGATATCATTTGCGTGGATGGATTGTATGCGCTGATGAAACACGATTACATATGCACCGTGGCTCAGTTAGAATGAAATGCTTTCACAGCTGAGAGAGAACAAAGATAAATGACTTTGATTGCGATTGATACATCCCAGAGAATTACAAACTGCTTGGTCCATAAAGTTGACATCATGCTTGCCCGGCGGGACACCTGACCTATCCAGCTGTGTCGCAGAGTCAGGAAGCAAGTGCCCTATGAACGTAGTATTTTGAAAACAATCGTGCCTGTTTCGAAGACCCCGGGTGACAGTCTGCTCAGGGGCGGGTATTGAAGCTGTCGAGCGGCAGGCTCGCTGTGTTAAGTGTTTGCTTCTTGGAATGGCCGTCCTCAAGATTAGAGTAGGCGTTGATATACTCGCTGCTTCCGTTGAGGTGGTCCGTAGGCTTCCTCGACGAACGACCAGTGCTGAATGACACCTTCGACACGTAAGAGGTCAACCTTGAGAATAGCTGGGACTGGACGATGAAACCACTCCAGAACGCTCTGATGGCAGGAACACAGCTAGAGACGATTGCGATTGTGTACTCCAGAATCCTAGAGTCATGGGTTGGTCAGTCAGTGGGCCGCATTCTGATGTGGAATAAGATGCTGGGCTGTCGGTGGTGAAGGTAAACTCACGTTAATATCCCGGCCACCTGAATATCACTTGCTGCTCCAGACAATGACTTGACTTTGTAGTTGAGTGCAACTGCACTACCAACAATGGCACTGCAAAACATCACATATGAGCATTTGAGATGGTTGAGGTTGGGGGGTGGGGGGGGGAGGTGGTGACTGACCCTATGCCGGCGAGGAAAACGAGAAGCAAACCAATCTTCTTCCCAGTCTCCAGCTTTAGTTTGGCAATCACTGGCAAGGGCAAAACAAAAATGATAATATCAGTCGCGATTGAAACAGAGCCCAATGCGACTCCATTGTATGTGTTTGCGTCAGCGCACGTTGCCAGATAGTCCGGGGTGAAGCCGAGGTCGGTCTCTGGTGGCATGCAGGCGTTGGCGTTATAGGCCATGCCTGCTAGGATGGCGCAGCCAGTGAGAACGATTGTGAGGATGGCGGTGATGCGCAGCCAGCGGTGGATTCCAAAGATGCGGATAAGAAGCAAGAGAATGGGTATCTTGGCAGTCCACATGGAAAATCCGGTCATGAAGACCGAGGCCACTGCTAACTGCAGCGGAAATAGACATATCAGCGTTTATGGTCCTTGCGACACGACCTTGAGGTCTGTGGTCAGGCATACCTGGCTGATGAGCCGTAGCTTGAGTAAGAACTGTGGATCGGAATAGACTGCCGGTGGTGGTGATGTGTTAGCGCTATGCTTGAATGAACAGGGAGCTTGGAAGGCACCAACGAGGGACTAATCTGTAAAGGAGTCCGAAAAATGCAGCCAGAAAGATGACGGCGGCGATTGCTGCATCTGTTGGACAAGGTCAGCCGACGAGCCCCTCATTCATCTTGGAAGAATAACATGGCGGCATGGTTCCTGCTTACAGTCGTCGAGATATAGGCTCCCGGAAAGCCTGAAGCTCACTGCGAGGCGGACGCAAACAAACAAGCCGGTGAAAATAACTAGGAAAGTTCCAGCCCCGAGGAAAGCCTCCTGCGAAATGCCCGAGGACATATCCATTGTTGCAAAGAAGCTTTGAGCTCAGCCGTCGGACCGGGGAATGTGAAAGCGGCAAGGCAGATGTGACAGCGAGGGGAATCAGAAAGCGTCACGAGTCATTCTCAGAAAACAGCACAACCGGAGGCGGAGGCTCGAGTTCGAAAAACAGGGAGCGGGGCGCTACAAGTACCAGCATAGGCAGGCCAATGCCATGGACCCTTCGAGGTCCATCAGCAGCCTCGCCGCTGATGAGAGAAGGATGCAGGTCGCATTGGGGGCCAACCTGTGTCGCAAACTACTGGATATCTGAATCCTCCGTCTTCCTGTCGCTGTATTTAAATCCACTTAACCGGAATGGAATCGTGAGTGTGTGAGAGTGGAAGGATGAGAGGGGGGGGCGGCTCCAGGGTGTCCGCGAAGCACATTGGCTGCAGGTGGGAAAGGGCGGCAGGTGGGCTGCATAAGGTAGAAAACGGTTGTGCAACATAGGCTACATCCTCATCGCGTCTAGGCAACCCTTGTGCACAGTGCATCTGAGACAGTCGGCCCCGACCAAGGCCCCTAGTTGTGTTGGTCTGCAGTAAGATTCCATGCTGCCGCCCAACAACCATCAAGTAGTAGTCTGTCTCTACATGAACTTGTCAAGGATGGTTCGGCCCACCATCCAAGTTGAGAAGCTTCACCCGAGAATCATCCAGATCAGCTCAGCGGTAGTGAATCGGACCGAGGGTGGTGCCAGAGTACCTCTCTAGGTATAAACCTCCCCCTAGGAGAAATGGAAAAAAGAAAAAAAGGGAAACCGTGATATACGACATGATAAGTTTCTGAAAATACAGATGCACCCTTGGGAACAATATCTTCAAAATATACAGAAGTAGTCTGCCTGTGGCTTTACTGTTTCTGAATCCTGCCCAAGACTGCACGAAAATGAGCCTCAACAATCAAGCCTCGGCCGTGGGGCTGCTCACGTTCTTGGCCCATGCAAACATCGCGAGCTTGGCTACTTTAGTAGTCGTTGCTCTTATTTGTGGCGTAATCTTCAGCGAGAAACTGAGCACAATCGGGAGTGAGAAGGTGAATATCGGAAGCCCGTCTAGCTTGCCGCACAGAGGATCGGAACACTGACTGATAACTGATCCAGTCAAATCTGACAAAACAGCGGAGCAACTTCACAAGTTGGGTCAAAAGGAGATGTCTTTCTTGGATGTATTTGCTCGACGGTCCCCGTATCATCCAAGATGGCTTCGACAAGGTAGATTCAGGCCCCTCCTCGGCCGAACTCGTCAACAAGAGCCCTGACTGATGTGACTCTGCTATCCAGGCACACGGCAATCCTTTCGAAATCAATGCTCCCGACAACCGTTATGTCTTTGTATCATCGACAAAGCATATCAAGGAGCTCGATTCGGCGCCCGATACGGTGCTCAGTCTCCAAGCGGCTTCTAAGCAGGTCGGTACCCTGATCAGCTCATGCTCTTCACATCTGACTAGCAGTCCCCGCGATGGATGCCCTCGACAGTGCAAATATGGAATTTGTCTGACAATGGTTGAATATGTAGATGCTGCAGCCCATGTATACCATGCACGGATTCAACTGGTTCGACAGAAGAGGAACAGAGGGCGTTGGATTCATCCGCGCTCTGCGCACACTCCTGACTAACAACCTGCCTGAAATCCTACCAGATCTGAGTGTAATTATAAGGGCGCGCTTCGAAGAGCTCCAGGCAACACATCGTGTTGAAAAAGGCAAGCATATACGCGAATTGTCTCTTGTTGGTCATGGTCGCGAGCTTCGCTGACGACAGAACCGCTGTCCATAGAGACTGGTCGCCGGTATTCACCAGTTTATCCCATGATCGTCAAGTTGGTGGTCCTGAGCAATGCTGTGTCATTCTTTGGGAAAGACCTGGGTAAGTGATGCTCCCTGACCTGCACATATCCTCTCGTAGTCGCGCCTTGAAACTCATCTCGTACTCGATCACTCGCACTGACAAATATCAACTTCATCAGCCAGAAATGAGCAATTCATGAAGTCTGCTTTGGACTACGTCGAGGAGACCCTGATATGCGCTGAGATCGTGAAACTGCTGCCCACGTCCCTTGCACGGTACGTCCCACACTCCTCTTCAACCTCTTTCGATGTCATTCGCCTATGCTCGGCGATTTCCAAGATCCCGATAAGCTGACTTCCTTTAGAATTGTCGGTGGCATCATAGGTCGGCGACTCAAGTCGCAGGAGGTTATTTTCAATGTACTCTTGCCCATAGCAGAAGAGCGATGCCGCGAGAGAGATTTGAAGGCTGCAGGCCAAGCAGTCCCCCATCACGTATGGATTCCTTTCGTTATGCAACATCTGTAAAATCTGACTAACGTTTATGACAGGCCGATTGCATCCAGTGGATTATGGAGACCTCACCTCGTTCGAGGCCGTGGACACCTAAAAGGATCATACATGAGCTGATGGCAATTTGGTTCGGTTCTGTTCACGCCCTTTCAACGGTTAGTCCCATTTCCCCAACCTTCCTATGCCTTCATGGCTTTGTACCACAGTCGAAATCAGAAACCAATATTTTCCTGATTGTAGACTATTACCTTCGCTATCCATGACCTCTGCCTTCACCCCGAGTATGTCCAGCCTCTGCGTGAGGAACTACAAGCCGGGTATGCCGAGTTCGAGCGCACATCCAAGGGGCTTCCACTGCTAGATAGCTTCGCCAAGGAGTCAGCACGTCTCACTCCCGTCGAGTCCAGTGAGTCATCTGCAACCCCCATTCCCACGCTCCATGAGGCGTCGGTCATCGTTTTCTGACCAATAATCTCCACAAAGTGAGTACGCGTCGCTCCGCGCTCAAGCCCTTCACCCTCTCCGACGGCACAGCCGTCCGCCCCGGAGAATGGGCCTGCACACCCGTCCGAAGCATCATGCAGAGCCCCGAGTATTTCCCCGACCCCCTCGAGTTCCGAGGTTTCCGCTTCGCAGAACAAAGGGAAACTGGTGCGGAGGATTCCAAGGGCGTCGACTTCCGTCAGCCAAGCCCGTCGAAGCTGACAGATGCCGAACATCCGTGGCATGTGTGGGGGACGGGCAGAATGGCCTGGTAAGTCACAGCCAACCAAGACGGGGTCGTACGAGCAGTTACACAGGCTAACGATTGGACAGTCCGGGGCGATTCTATGCCGTCGCGGTTATGAAGGTAGTGCTCGGTCAGGTGATCTTGAACTACAACTGCGAGCTGGCAGAGCCCGAAGCGTCTCGGTGGATGGTCTGGAGGTCAACTATGCTGCCGAAAGCAAGCACCGCGGTGATCTTTACACCGGTTGAAGAAGCCACACAATGAGGTTGGGAAGACTAGAGCCTGGGTAACAGGGCGAGCAAATTTGTTTGGGTATCGAAGTATCTCTGTTGACTAGATCGAACTTGTCGAGATGATTTGCATTCACCCACTCGCAATATTGTCGACGGCTTATCCCTTATGTAGCTGATATATTATTTTCCATGAGCTCAGACTGGTTGCAATGCTGCATGTCCATAACCTGATTAAACTTCTATCTGTCTATAAAACTACATCAAGGTGAGTACATTGAAGTGTAAGAGACGGAAAAGGTTTCGAGATTCCCAAGCCAACATGATAAACAACAAAACAGGCCATTTTGAAAGAATCCTCCGCTCAGTCAATTTACACTTGCGCCTTAGCCGTAGATTCAGTGGGCGTGTGTTTATTCTCTTCCAGACCATACTCCGTATTCAGCTCCTTCGACAGTGGTATTTCCTTCTCTAAAAACACCAGCAAGAATGCGAAAACACTGATACCCAACCCAAACCACCAGATTGGTTTCAAGCTCTCGACATAAACGTGGACAACCTCGCTCCAGAGGTTTGGGTCCAGCGTGCGGGAGATGCCCTTCGCCTGGCTGGCGAAAGCATATGCCCTACCGTCCCTGAGCTGGTCTCGCAAGTCCGGCGAAGAAACATGGTCCACACGGTCGTTGACTGCTCCGTTGAAGATGACGGAGGGCACGGTCACACCCCATATGAAGCCAAAAGTCTTGATAAAGGAAAATGTAGCCGTTGCTGAGGCCACGTCGGCCTGCGAGAGCCCTGCTAGAATGGAAGGCAGCACGGCCGAGATTGTCATTCCCAGCCCACCAGCGGCGATGATTTCGAAGAACGCCCAGGCGACCTTTGAGGTGTTTTCATCGAGCATGGTGAACAGCCCATATCCCAATATTGAGAGGCCAAAGGCAATCCCATGGATGGGCTTGTAGAATCCAAACACACTGAGTGAAATACCAGCAATGGCGGCAAAGAACAGGCAGCCTATTGCGACAGGGAGGAAGTTGATACCCGACTGCCGCACCGACGTGGTCAAGACGGCCTGGAAATAGACAGGGAGGAAGTATCCGAGGGCCTGAAGCGCAACGGAGCCGAGGAATGTCAAGACGAAGCCGATGGCCGACGTGCGGTTGCTGAAGAGGCGTGTGGGGACGCTGGGGTTCTTGGCAAAGTTCTGCTGGATATGAAAGGCGATCCAGCCAAGGAAGCCTAGCACCAAGCTGAGGATGACACGCCACGACGACCATGGGTACACCACCCCTCCAGTAACCAAGCCGAACAAGACCGCCACGATGGCGGGGATGAATATCAGAGTTCCCAGATAGTCGACATGACGGAGCCCAGAGAGAACGTTCCCCTTCTTAGCGGGCAAGTAGAGCGCAATGGGAGCCAGAGGCAGCACGCAGATAGGGATGTTCATCCAGAAGATCCAGCGCCAGTTCGCCTGAGCCAGCACGCCGCCGAGGACCGGTCCCAGCGCCGCAGCAACGCCGGCCCAGCCGTTGACGATGCCGAGGTACTTGCCGCGGTCGCGCAGGGGCACCAGGTCGCAGCAGACAATGTCGATGAGGACATATATGCCGCCAGCGCCAACACCCTGAACAGCCCGGCCCGCGATGAACGCAGCCGTATTGTTGGCCCCGCCCGCGATGCCGCTGCCGACGATGAAGAAGACAATAGACACGACGGTGGGCATCTTCCGCCCGAGAATGTCGGCGAGCTGGCCCACGAGCGGCTGCAGCACCGAGGACGCGAAGACGAACGAGTTGCCGATCCACACGTACTCGGCGGCGCCGCCGAGCTCCTCGGTGATGGTCGGCAGCGCCGTCGTGACGATCATGGTGTCCAGCGCCGAGATGAAGGCGAGCAGGCTCAGCGAGATGATGACGATCCAGAACTGGGGCGGGTGCCGCTTGCGCGGGGCCGTGGGCTGGTCGTCGTCGGCCGGCGGCGAGGTTGATGCAGCGTTCTGATTATCAGGATCGATAGGCTCTGTGGAAGGAGCTGCGCTAGTCGCGTCTGTTGTCGTTCCCCAGTGGTCGGTGGCAGGGGACTTCTCGCCCTCGATGGCAGTCGGTTCGCCCGCCATCTTGTTTTGATTCGGAGCGTTCTCTTCTCTTGGTAGCAATAATTACGACGCCTACGCCTGATGTTGTGGCTGTTGAGGCGAAAGAAGCACTAGATTCATGATGGCAAAAGGGCAGCGTTGAGAAGCGCAAAAAACGCGACCTGGTGCCTGTCTTACTCTCCCTTACGGGTGCTAGGCTCGGGCTGTGGATGACCTCCGACGCTGCGTGTTGGTTGCACAGAAAAAGGCCCCCATCTAGGCGCGCCAGCAATTAGTGCAGTCCCTTTGTGGCCTACATATTACTACGCATGGGTAAGCTACATGCACGGCCTTGGACGTCCAATGGGGGAGTGGAAATCAGCTGTTCCGTTGGCAGGCTGACAGGGTCTCACGCTCACAGTGCAGACAAAGAACTTGGCATACTGACCATAGATCCTCGCAGACCACAGAGATCGAATCTGTAGCGTATGCAGTCAGCTTAATTTGCAGTGAGCTTTCCTTGGTCAGTTCCAGGAGACTAACCAATACTGGTCACATCCGTGCGAGACGTCACATCCGGCCCCCACGTCCGGCCCGCATCCGGCACACCGAAGTAGAGCCTCATGTAACACAGTCTCGTACTTATTACTTAGCTTGGAGGCCAACATTGATTTTTTATGCCGTCAGCTTCTGCATTAATAACTGGTCAACTTACTTACGGTGGTTGAGAGAGCCTTGCCTGGGCTGTGTCTTTGTGTTACATCGCATGCAGACCATCAATCCCCCCGGGCCTTCATCCCGCGCGCTTAAGTGGAGCCTTGTGAGGTTGTACACTATGTTGGCGAGGTCCTACTGCTTACACGCGTTCCCGTTCCCACCCTTAGCCGGTCACGCTAGCCTAGTATTCTCGGTTACACCCGCACAGACCCTCCCTGCAACTTGCCAACGACCGGTCCCTTTATGCACACACCCCTCCCCCTCCCCCGCTTCTCCTGCTCGCAGTCCCCAACCGCACACGCCCTCATATGATTGCAGGCGGGCTCGAGGCGGGTTACATTGGGTACTACGCGAGCCTCATATCCGGTGACATGTCAGTTGGACGCTGTTGTAAAGTCCCGTGCATCTACAGTGTCTCACCATCTCCGCGAAGGAATCTCGACTGATCCCCAATTCTGCTTCTGGCCAAGGAAGGAATCTTGGTTCCTGGAGACCCCTCTCTTGATCATGACCGATTTGGAAGACCGGTAAGCACAGCCGGCTCAGCGGCAAGGAACCAACGGCGGGTTAACTGCATCAGTATTAGCGACAACGACATGCGAACGCCATTGATGTAGAACAGGCTGTCTTGGCTTCAATAAACCAGTCAGCAAAGAGGCTCACCTAGGCTTCACGGAATGCTAAGGATGTTTGTGGCAGAGGATCATTGACAGCCATCAGAGAGGCGTGAGAATCCTCCTGCTGGCCTGCGTCTCGTCAGGCCTTGCAGGCTCCAGCGTCTCATCTACCACCCTTTTCTACTCGAGCTCCGGGTCTCCTGATTTCCTTTGACCGTAATCATTGGTCTAGCAACATTCTCTCGCCCTGCCTGTGCTATGACACGACTCAGATATCGCCCTCTGACAATGTCCTACTCCAGCGCTATCGATGCCCTGAAGGAGGCAATGCCCAATAGCGTCTTCACCCAGCGTGGAGAGGAGCTGTACGAGACACGCAACGGCTCTTATCTCTCAGGCTTCGAGAGTGACCTCAAGCCGTACTGGATAGTGCAGCCTCGTACCAAAGAGGATGTTTCGGCATTCGTGAAGGTGATCAGCAGCCGCACGGATGGCATTGTATTTGCTGTCCGCGGCGGAGGACAACAGCCTCTTCCCGGATGCGCAAACATCCAGGACGGAATTACTCTGGACCTCGCCCTCTTGACAGGCATCGACTCCAGCAACGGCCTTGTCAAGATCGGCGCGGGTGAGCGATGGGGCGCAGTGTACGAGAAGCTTGGCGCAGAGGGCCTTGCTGTTGCAGGCGGCAGGTCTGCGGCCAATGGCATTGGAGGCCTGACTACCGAGGGTATGCCTTCCCAAACCCGCGTTCCACGAATAAGTGGACTAACTTTGCGCAGGAGGATTGTCTTTCTTCTCGAGCCGTAAGGGCTTCATCTGCGACAATGTGATTAATTTCGAGGTTGTTCTCGCCTCGGGTGCCATCGTCCAAGCAAATGCCAAGGACCACTCCGATCTATGGAAGGGACTGAAGGGTGCCGGAAACAACCTGGGAATCGTCACTCGCTATGACTTCCGGACTTTCAAGCAGGGGAAAATATGGGGAGGCTTCCTCTACTACTTTGCCCCAACCTTCCCCAGCCAGCTCGAAGCCCTCGTCAAGGTGCTGAACGACCCCGTCGAGAGCAAGAGGACCCATCTCATGGTCAGCACCGGCTACTCGGCCTTGTTTGGGGACGATGTCATGTGTCTTAACCAGCCATACTATCTCGACGAGGTCGAGAACCCTCCTGTGATCGACGTCTTCAGCAAGATGCAGCCACAAATAGACGCCTTGAACACCATGCGTCTGCAAACCGTCTCGGAAGCGGCGCAAGAGCAGGCAGGGGGGACTCAATCCCAAGTCAGGTATGTTCTCAACGACTCCTATCGTTTTCGTGACGTGAGGACTAACCGGCCACAGATGCGCTTACATGAACATCACCGTCAAGGCCGACGTGGCCACCCTGCAGGCGGCAACAGACATCTACGTCGGAGGCCTCGGCCCCGTCAAGCCCGTTGCGGGTCTCTTGGCCTCGTTCACGCTCCAGCCGTACCCAACCTCGCTCCTGGAGCAGTCAGAAGAGACCGGGGGTAACATGCTGGGACTCAAGCACTCCGACGGCCCTCTCGTCTCGGTGCTGCTGCTCTCATACTGGCAGAACAAGAGTGACGATGATGCTGTCATAGCCTTCATGAAGGAGGCCCTCGAGAAGATGAAGCAGGATGCCTCAGGGCGCGGGACGCTGCTGCCGTTCGTGTACATGAACTACGCGTGGACTCACCAGGACCCCATCAACTCGTATGGTGCTCAGAACAAGAAGAAGCTCCAGGAGGCGAGCAAGAAGTACGATCCTAAGGGGCTGTTCCAGAAGGCTTGTCCCGGTGGATTCAAGCTTTTCCCCTAAATCGGGGGCAGTGGGAATCAAGATGCACTTAGACGGTGCCGAAGGCCATTATATACTTACCAAGGCAAGGATTCATTTTAATTCATAGTAGGTAGACTAGGTAGTTAGCAAAAAGCATAGTTATACATTGCATCATCAACAAACACACAAAATCTCAAATTGTTTGACGGCCCAGACCTCCCTCCGATATCTTGTTTCCCCCCCCCCCCCTACTAGTAATGCAGCATTGGTCGTGAGCCGCACCCGGTAAGTTAGGATCGCCGACAGAAGGATGGACGAAGCTCCTCGGCCATTCGTCTGGCAGCAATCGGTCTCACCACATGCACCCCTAAGCACCTATCGCCCTTGCCTGCAGCACCAAATAGGCAGGTCCACGTCATCTTGCCGCGGCCGCCGCCTTGCAGGGCAGATTAGTGCACCGTGCGGAATCCTTCATGCGGGACAAACACGGTTCCGGCTCACACGGGCAGGTGGTGTCCAAGATGAATCCTTCGCTGCATGCATCGCCTCTCAACCGCAGGCAACAGGTGTAACGGTACAGGGGCTGCGTCGACGAGCTTCGGCTGCACTGTATACCAGCAGTTCCAGGTTGTACTGTAATGCAGTGGGTGTTCATCTCATTTCAACAAGATGAGCCGACCAACGGTTGATAACTTTGCCGACCGAGCCACCGTTACTACCCTGCCTGATCCTTCGCTGCGGCTGGGCAATACTGTCTGAATCCCTTTGCCCTGAACATATGATCTCCTTCCGATCGCGGCTCTTTGGAGCTTCAGCTCTCACATGACACATTCCGTGGACATTGGGGGCCGTGATATTACGTTATCTTCTGGTGCCAGCGGCTCGTGTGAACGAGTGACTCCGGCTCGGAGTGTTGAGGCTCGCTTTCTACTGTCATTCTTCCGACAATCGTTTACAACAAACTCATCATGAGGACCCAGAGGCAGAATTGGCTGCTCTTGGCCATTTTGGCCCAGCCACTTCGAGTCTACTCCCGTGGTTGGTCTGTCATTGACGTCAACCGAGAGGAGACTGAGGTAGTCGAGCGAGATGTGTGCGTCGTAGGCGGAGGAGCCAGCGGTGTTCACGCTGCGGTATCACTCATGGACTTGAACAAGACTGTGGTGGTGATCGAGCGTGACTCCCAGCTCGGAGGTGCCACACAAACATACATAGACCCGGACACTGGAGCTACCGTGGACATCGGCGTGGTTGTCTACCAGCCGTTCCCGGTAGTGCAGGAGTTTTTCGACAAGTTCCAGATATCCTTACTCAACACATCAACTGCCGACGTCAATGCACCGGGCCAGCCACCAAATCCTTCCGTGCCGGCTCCTTTATTCAACACCATTCGGAAACACGCAGACTTCCGGGACGGCTCGGATGTGTCGCGGACTGAGTACCCTGATACTGCGGGCGCGTTGCAGCGAATGGCTGTAGCGCTGTCCCAATACTCGTACGTTTTGGAGGGCGACGATCTTCCAAATCCAGTTCCAGAAGATCTTTATATGCCCTTTGGTGCATTCGTGGAGAAGTACAACCTGTCAGACGCATTCCCGATAACATACGCAGTCGGACAGGGAACGGGAGACATGGTCCATATGCCCACCATTAATGTCATCAAATACTTCAATCTGGGAGACATTCAGGCCCTAACCCAGGGTTACCTCACATCAGCAAAGGGGAACAACTCAGAGCTGTATTACAAGGCCACCGGATACCTAGGAGCACAAAATGTCATGCTCGAGTCCACGGTCATAGCCACCGAGCGCCAGAACACAACAACGGGCCGATCCGAGCTCCTCGTCTCGAGCCGCGACAGCGGCCTCAAGCTCCTCTCATGCTCCCAGATCCTCCTGACCATCCCGCCCACCCTCTCCAACCTCGCGGGCTGGGACCTCACCCCGCAGGAGCGCGCCGTCTTCTCTCAGTACACCACGGCCAACGGGTACTGGACAGGGCTGGTCCGCGGCATCGGCATGAACCAGACGGTCAGCTTCGACAACGCCGCGGGCCACACCCCCTTCAACATCCCCGTGCTCCCCGCGCTGTACCACGTCGCGCCCGTCGGCACCATCGACGACGTGTGGTGGATCAAGTTCGGCGCCGACGCGCCGACCCTCACGGACGCGCAGGTGCGGGCCTATGCCACGCGCCAGATCCAGACGCTGCAGGCGGCGCAGGGCTTCCCCGTCACGGAGCCCGAGTGGCTCGTCTTCAAGTCGCACTCGCCTTTCCACCTGCAGGTGCCCGGCGAGGCGATCCGGGATGGGTTCTATAGGGAGTTGTCGGCGCTGCAGGGGGGACTGGGTGGGACTATGTTTTACAGTGGTGCGGCGTTTCATACTCATTACAGCGCTTATCTGTGGCGGTTCAACCATGATGTTGTGATCCCCAAGATGCTGTACCAGGCTGGACGTCGCTGAATACTTGCATGTCTCGAAAGGTTTCAGATTGCCTGACTTTCCTTCCAGTCGGCAGCCACATCGGGCAGACCAGCGGGGTCTAATCAGATGTTCCAAAGATATTTATTTAGGGTAGTGATAGGCGGCTATTTTATAGAGACCTCTATTACGTACCCCAGTATTCGAGATTTGTACAGGGAATTGTAGTCCCTGCCATGGGGAAGCACAAAACATGATGCGAGGTCTGGATTCGGAAAGTCCAGACAGACCCTAGATATATCATGTAACTTTCACACGAGTATTCAACGAATCACAACATCTCGCTCTGGGCTTCCTGCTAGCCATGCTTGGAAAGCTGACCAGTCCTGAACTTCAAGCCGTGCCAGTCCTGCTCTCTGATATTCGTCCGCATATGGCGTTCCAGGGGAGGGCAAGGCCGTCCCCGATCTCTCGGGTACGACGTAACCGTTGGGAACCAATAGAAGACAGTAAAACTTAGGGTAGCGCTCAGTCTCGGGATCATCTTTGCCCCTTTTCACCACAGGCAAGCAAAATGTTGGCAATGATCTTCCTTTCCCCGGTGCGAAGGCCAAGGTATCCAGTGTGCCGCGTGAAAAAGAAAGGAACGGCAGGTGGTTACCGTCTGCGCCGCGGATATCTACCGGCCAGGGGTCTGACCTTAGCTCCATGGTCGGGAACCTTCTCCAGACCACCGTGACCGGCATGAGGTGCCCAAAGAGATGGATCCATCCGTCATGAACAGCTCCGTAGGAATCAGCTGTCGCAAATCTGAATCGAGCATCTTTGAACCTCGCCGTCAGTCTACACTGGTCCACCTGAAGGGTCGAGTCATAAAAGATTTCGCCGTTTAGACTCGCCCACGACCAGGAAGGTGCCAGGTAGTGCTCTGATACTCTCGGCGTGCGAAAATGATTGCCCCAGCAGAGATCAATAAGCACGGTCGATCGCCAAAGACCGGCGAGGTACTCTTCGACAGCATCCCTGCGCAGTCCCACTATCTCCCTTGCCAGACCCGACAATGCTGCGAGCCTGTCTCCTTCATAAGTGAAAATGCGTGCAGAATAGTCCCGAATAACTTTATGCCAAGGCATGCAATTCTGCCAGTGTACGTTGTCAGAGCCATAGACGAGCAATGGGCGGTGTAGTGTCATCTGATGTGGATGCCCGTCTGGCCATACTTCGCTTGCTTCTAGATTCCCGCATTCCCAGTATACCTCTTCTTCCGCGAAGTGTACGATGCGCCGAGAGAGTATTCTCTCCTGGAATATCCAGCCGCGGTCCGCCAGGTGTCCAAGCTTTCATCCTAGTTTCTGCTTTTCATATGGCTGGTCGCTGGTGATGTAACTGGTCTTACCATTAAACCGATACGACTTTTCACGAGGGAAAAGCGGATTTGAATTCAAACGTAACGGCCAGATGCCAGCCGTATTTCGCCTCCTGAAGCATCCTTGGTTCTCGTGCGAGGCGCAGCTTGCGGAGATAGTGATGAAAGCATGTTTGTAAATGAGTGCCATCCTAGAGGCCTCCCGGCTCCAGTCTTCTCGCGAATTCTGAAGGATGCAGAACCTGTCAATCCAGATATACTGGAGCTCTAAGTGATGAGCGATGGTGAAAGTGTCGAAGATCGTTTTTGGGAGTAGTTCCATAGATACACCAATCTTCATGCAGCTTGCTGTCTCCTGGGTCAACATGTAGTGACCTGCCTCGCTGCCCCAGCGGTAGCTGACAGCGGCGTATTTTGTGTCTGGTGCAACCTCAGTCGCAAGTTGGAATGTTCTTGCTGAGTAGTTCATGAGTATAAGTCTCGTGGGCCGTTCAGAATCTGATGGACAGGGAACCTGGCATAGGCTGTGATTGTGCACACAATGGTCCATCCACTTTTTGATCTGACTGTAAGTTGAAGTAGAATCCGTCGTTTCGGCTACCGTTGAATTATGTGCTGATTCATCGCCACTGTACGCTGCGATAGGTTAGAAAGCATTAAACGGTGGCAGAATATTGTAAGGAGCATGGCGTACACCGAAACATCCAAACATTAAAGTTTCCGATGAGACGGCTACATGGCTTCAGCTCGATGTTCAGATAAAGAGCAAATTGTGACTCCGTCAGCTCTTCAACTGCCACCTTCAACCCACCGATATGCCAGCCCCATCTTGATTTGCCAGTGTCGCTCGACCGTCGCCTGATAATCTGCCGCCGTATACCATGCCAGAGCAGCTGGCAAAGACGACAACTCCCAGATTGGCTGAAACAGCAGTCGATGAGCTGGAAGAGGGTAGCATGATGTTGAATCCAGAATCGTTGGGGCGGAGGTTCACGTGAAGCCATCAGGTCTAGCTCTCGGTGGATAGGTGGCGGCTTTTGAATCAACCTTTTACAAGGGAAACAGAGCTCAGTCGGAGGATCAAGGCCATCCTCTTTTCCGATGACCTCGAATGGTCCTGTGTACGTGACGGCCGGAATCACTCGCTGCACCAGCTGCCGACTTCGTTCCTCATCCAGAAGTGCGAGCACATTATCCAATGAGCCGAATGTTGACCGACCATCTGAGTGAGTGTTGTCTTCCAACGAAGCATCAAGCACGGGAGCGGTTGTGCACATGGCGGAGAAGCACGTCTGGCACGGTGCCAAGTCGGCTGAGCGGGGCAATGGATTTCCTTGCATGACGAAGAGGAAAAGAATGAAATGTATCCAGGAGAGTGGAGGTATGACAGGAGCGGGGTTGATCCCGTGACAACCTCTCTTGGTAGTACAGACTTGGGACATGTGATTCGTAAATACAAACACTTGCCAATGTGGCGTTGAAGTCTGGCGTGGCTGCAAAGTGCAGTCTATGGTCGTACCACGCACAAAGATGTTCAAGTAGGCTGCATAATAACAGAGAGTTGCAAATTAATATTGGCTCAGTTACTGAGTTGGCAGAATAAATGATGTCCGTTAGTCTTCCACGTGTCTCGTAATCCAATCTAGATTACCACCTGGCAATCCATGGCTCGTCCGTGTACAACGACGTCGTGTGAATCCGTGAGCTCGAGCCGATGCTGGAGACTCGTTCAGGTTTGCTAGCACCGAAATCAACGTCCGAGGCTTTCTATCACATATTTTTGGGGCGCGGTACGGGGAAAACGTTCTCTCGATACTACCTACTTATTCATGCTAATACAAGGCTTCATTTCCAAGAGAACTGCTGCATATCCCGCAGAGCACGTTCTCCTACCTTTGAGTTTAGTAATTCGAGACTCGAGAAGAGTACTCAATGCCCCTGAACGTGTCGGCTACTTTGTGATAAGACTGCCATGTCGGATTCTCGCGCACACATCTAAACCAGGCTGGAACTCGGGTGTGTTTGAGCCGGGGTATAAGAGGAAACTACACAAGAATGACGGGGGATCATAGAAACATAGTCAATATTAAGCGCAATTCGAAAGTCAATGTAATCTGAACTGAATTGATCGTCCACGAGGTGTCGAGCCATCTCATCAGATGCTCGCGTTGTCCGCGCTAACATCCATCTCCTTTCGTATAGATGGATCCTTCTGGGGATCATACACTGGTAGCCCATCTAGCGGAGCGTATTTTTCACATAAGTAGGCCATGTCATTCAAGGCCCTATCAAGCATCCAGAGTCAGTTTCACGCCTAGACAGGCGAAACAGCGGGGGTAACACTCACGTGTGTCTGCTTAGGGCCCCCGGATGCCCAACAGAATAATTAATGAGATACTGCAGACAGTAAAGCCTGTTTCGATCGTCGAACTCGGCCCTTGGCTCTGAAGGGGGGTATAGTTGCTGGTATTCTTGAAGATATCGCTGACCCAGATACTGTGCGGCATCACGGCGCCACATGCCCAACTCCATTTCATTATGGGCATAGTACGACCCACAGTCGTAAAAGATCACATCGCCAGTCTCCTCGTCAGTGCCAGTATTTCCAGCCCACAGATCTGCGTGGATTAGGCTAGGAGTTATGTGCTCGGTTCCATCCTGTAAAACATCGAGGAGCCTCGGACAAACAACGGAGAGCACTTGCTTGGCCGCTGCGGTCAATTCTGGCCATGGCCCATTCGCTTCCTCATCAATTCTCAGGGTATTTAATAGCAGTCGAGTAAAGAACTTCGTCCAGCTCGGCTCCCAATCTGTGACGTGGTTGACCTTGCCATTGAATGTTGTGACGTCGAAGCCGAACATGCCATTTGGCGACTTGTTGCTGTGGAGCTGGACCGCTCGCCTCGCAAGCTTCACGGGGTCTGGTAGACCCAGTTCCATGTCCTTGAAGTCCTCGATGAAGAAGTAGGTCTCGGGGAATCCGACGTTGAACTTGCCCCACCCGAGGGGCTTTGGGACCATACCCGGACATAATGCGTCGATGGTGGAAATTGCTGTGCACTCACCACGCAGCATTTTCATGCCATGGTCCCTAAGTGCCAGCTGCCTCGTGAATATGCTGTGAGAACTTATACGTGGGTATCAACGGTATAACGAGGCGACCTCACCTTCATGAAGTACTTTTTTATGTCGCCGTCGGGTAATTGGACTGTTATGCAGCCTGTCTGCGTCCAGGCAGACGAGCCATACGACTCGGCTGAGAGAACGACGGAGCCTGGAGGGAACACTGGTCAAATATCAACATGTGGTCATCATATTGGGTAGATGCTAAAGATACATGATATGACAGCCGCGTCCATAGGAAAGTCGCCTTCTATATCATCCAAGCTTTGTTGGTAACTAATATCAGGTGGCTCAGCCATTGTGGCTGATAAGGTTGAGCCTGTCATGATCGTATCGGTCGACATGATCGGGTGGTAACGTGGCTGTCAACTGCGTAAGCTTAGACATATGGCGAGTTTGGCGAATTCATGGGTTCCTAGATCACAAGGAGAAATATATGAACTGGCAACTTAATAAAAGGCAGGCTTTCCGAGGAAGAGGTACAGCGAACGACGCGATATGCTCTGGAAACCCCGCAGACGTTAGGTAGCAATAGATAGGGGTCAACATCACCTCGGGTCCAATCAATGCCCAGTCTTCCATCACAGGCTCACCCGGTTGTTGTCGCGCCGCAGCACATTGCTATCTGCGGGGTACCTGCATTTCTACGGCACAGCGCTGATCAGACACCAACCACCCGGGCCATGAGAACGGGCCGTGAGGCTCAGTTGGCACCTACCATGGCCAACGTCTCATCTTGCCACAGTCACAGCTTTGGCTGTGAATTGCTTCAACTCTTACTCCTGTTGTCTACGTTGCTGCCAGTGAACTTTTGCATGCTTCTCTGTTTGCTGCAAGGAATCCCGTATCCTTTCATTCCACTTCGACCGGGTGAGTGAGGCACAAGGGAGCCATGCGATTACGGGATTCACAAAGTCCCCCCACACGTCATGGTGCGTTCTTTCCGACTTTATCCGAGACAATGGTCTCCATGAAATAACGCAATTCAGGCACCTTTGAACTTGCGCAAGAGACTGGGCCTACGAAGCAAGTCAGCCGTGGAAGATGGCAATGGAAACGCTGCAAAAGAAGGGCGTAGTGCTTCGGATGCGTTGTTGATGGTCCCAGGCCAGGCAGGACCGCCGATTACTTTGGGCGCCCACCGGAGCCATTCTGTGACGTCTTTCGACTCAAAGAACCGCCGCAGAAGTAGAAGCCCTGCTCCCTCGAGCCGAGATCCCTTAGGTCTACACTTGGTACATCGGCCGGAGAATGCCGTTCCCAAGGCCGACATTGTTTTCATTCATGGCCTGGGAGGCACAAGTCGGTCAACCTGGTCGAAAGACAGAGACCCTGATTTGTTCTGGCCATCGACGTTCCTGCCCTTGGAACAGGACATTTGCGATATGAGGATCTTCACGTACGGTTACAACGCAGAGTTCATGAAGGCTGGCGGTCGAAGTTCGACATCTATCCTCGATTTTGCCAAAAATTTGCTCTATGACATGAAGTTCTTCATTGATAACGTAGCGACAGACCTCGGTATTGGCAGGGTCAGTATCGTTTCTCCAGGCGTGCTATCATCTGAGTTTTACTGACTGTGGAGTCAAGTTACCGATAATATTTGTGGCACACTCCATGGGAGGCCTGATCGTGAAAGAGGCATACATCCAAGGAGGCGTTGACCCTCAATACCAAGACCTCATCCGGAACGTCATAGCCGTTCTCTTCTTAGCGACTCCACATCGCGGTTCCAACTTTGCCGAGACCCTTAATCGCATTCTCAGTGTCTCTTTTGTGTCTGCTCCCAAGGAGTTCGTCAACGACATGGTCAAGAACTCGACAACACTCCAAAGAATCAATGAGACTTTTCGCCATGTTGTCAAGGGCTTAGACATTGTTTCCCTTTACGAAACAAGACCGACCCGAATTGGATTCGACGGAAATCGCATTGTGAGGTTTTCTTGATCACCCCTGCACAGGGGGGAAATTGCTAATGATTTGGCAGATGGTCGTGGAGAAAGACTCGTCGATTTTGGGATATCCCGGCGAGATTTCCAAGGGACTTGATGCAGACCACCACACCGTCTGCAAATATGGAGATCGCGAGGATCCCAATTATGTCACCGTTCGTAACTTCATCAGGACACAAATAAGCAACTTGTTGCCGAGCCAAAAGGGGGGCTCGAGGGCCTCCATAATGTCGGCTTCTCCAGCAGACATTCGAGAGCTCGAGAAGCTCTTTTCCGTCACCGAGGCTACAGACAGCGACTATATCGCATTTAGGGATCGTTGGACTCCTGGTACTTGTGAATGGATCCTGTCGAATTCGAGTTTTGCTCGTTGGCTGGATGACCCAGATCCAGATGCGCGGATCCTTTGGCTGCATGGCGCCGCCGGTTGCGGCAAGTCTATCATGACATCCTTTATTGTCAACCACCTCGTGGAGAACAACAAATCGTGCCAGTACGCATTTATTCGGTTTGGAGACCAGTCCAAAAGATCTCTCAGTACGACGCTTCGCCTACTTGCCTTCCAGGTGGCTCTCGTGTCGCCAGCATTCCGCCAGGAGATCAGCAAGGCGGCTTCGTCATTGAAGCGCGGGGCTGAGACCTCGGCTATATGGCGCCGCGTCTTCAAAAATGGCCTGCTTCAGTCGGAATTTCCGAATCCGTTGTACTGGGTCATTGATGGTCTAGAGGAATCTGACAATCCACGGGCCGGCATCAGGATGCTGACTGAAGTCCTCGGCATAGCGGTGCCTCTGCGGATTTTGATCATCAGTCGGCGAACTCCAGAGATTGATGCCGAATTCAAGAAAGTTCCCGAGCAAGCGAAATGGGACACAATGGCGATTGATGGTCATCTAAATGATCACCGAAGATTCATTGAGAATGAGTTGGAGTGGTCCGAGATACCTGCATTCAAG
This sequence comes from Diaporthe sp. P3_1W, assembly GCA_037177825.1. Classification (NCBI taxonomy): domain Eukaryota; kingdom Fungi; phylum Ascomycota; class Sordariomycetes; order Diaporthales; family Diaporthaceae; genus Diaporthe; species Diaporthe sp. P3_1W. The sequence continues at coordinate 834,545 of JBAFXB010000001.1, forward strand.
GAGAGCATTACAAAGCGATTGCTGGACCAGTCTCAGGGAAGCTTTCTCTGGCTGCGCCTCACCGTGGAACGAATCAATAAATGCAGGACAACCGAATCAGTTGAGCAAGCAATGAGAGAGCTTCCAGCTGGGATGCAGGAGCTCTATGATCGGATGGGCCAGTCCATCTCGGAGCAGGAGCCTGCGGACAGATCCTTCACCTGCCAAATACTGACATGGGTCACATGCGCCATCCGCACGCTGAAGGTCAGCGAGCTGACAGAAGCCTTGGGATCCCAGTCGCAGGCTAGATCCATAGCTGACCCTTGTGCTGGGTTCGTCTCCGTCGACAACTACGAAAACGTTAGCCTGATACACCAGACTGCCAAGGAGTACCTCTTGAGCTCCAAGGGTCAGCCCTATGCCGTCGACAAAAATGCATCACATGAACAAATCTGCTTGCGATGTTTGCAATGCCTCATGACGAACGGTCTACGCAGGGATATCACCAAAGATATGGAGCCTCCCTTGCTGTCGTATGCTGCGACGTACTGGAGTACCCACTTGTTGGCCATTCCTGAAATCTCGAGCACCTTGTTGGAATCCGTGGTTCGATTTCTTCGCGGGCCTTACCTTCTCACATGGATCCACGTCGTCGCTAAAGCTAAACAACTACACGTGCTGGTCCAGACTTCTTCCAACCTAGCTTCATTAGCGAAAAGGCTCGCCAGGTCCGACGCGAACAAGATGCCTCTAGACCGCCGAACTGAGGAAAGAGAGCTTATCGAAGCGTGGGCGACTGACCTGGGAAAGATTGTTGGGAGATTCGGCAGTCAGCTGATTCACCTGCCAGAGAGTATTTACAAAACAATTCCTCCGTTTTGCCCACCAGACTCACCCATGTTCAAGCAATTCGGAGTCAAGCAAAAGAACAATTTAAAGGTCGGCCATTTTTCCAATGCTGAGTGGGGCGATTCTCTGGGACGGTTGTCCCTGAGACGAAATGAGAAGGCAACTGCGGTGGTCAGCGAAGGCCAATGGATCGCCATCTTGGCCGACCTTGAAAATATGGTCAGCACGGTAGTGATTTACCAGGCCGCCACATTTCAGGAGTCGCGCCGTCTAGAAATTGGCGAGCGCGTTCGGAAGATGCAAATCAATTCACTGGGTACACTGATCGTCACTTGCGGCATCCGGACGACCAAGGTCTGGAATATTGCCACTGGTTCTTGCGTCACGACTGCAGCGAATCCACGTTCACGGCCACGCCCGATGTCGATAGTCTTTTCCAAGAACGACGCAAGTGTTCTGATTGGGACTGACGACCGACGAGTCTGGAGCATGTCGCTATCCTCTCATGAATCCAAGGTTGTCGAGGTGATTCGGTTCATGCAGAAGAGCTCAGGAGGGCGGTCAGTTAACTCTCCGACGTGCATGGCCATTAGCCCCGATGGGCAGCAGGTCTGTCTCGGGTACCGCTCTAGCCCGCTGGCTGTGTGGGAAACAGATCTCGCTGAGGAAGTTGCCCGTCAGGATGATCTCGAGGACGTCGCCGAGATACTGTGGCACCCCTTCAGTGGGGAAGTGTTCGGCCGACAAGCCAGTGGGTTTATCTTCAAGTGGCATCCGGATATGGGCGACCCCGAGCGACAACGTGCCGAAGTCTCCACTATGGCCATCAGCTCTGATGGTAGCTTGTTGGCTGTTGGCAGCCACAAGGGCAGTTTCAAGCTCATGAGCACGTCCGACATGACATTCATCCACCAAGGCGTATCCGAGCATCCTGTATTCGGCCTGGCCTTCAGCTGGGACAACCAGCAGCTCTACGACATTCGCGGCAAGTACGGAAATGTGTGGCAGCCTGACAGTCTCCTGAGATTTTCGGAACCTACCGCCCAGCTGAGCGACGGCGGGAGTGTTTCAGGCAAGTCTGGTCGGACGGCCTCTTCGGAGGAGACGCGGTACGAATTCTTGGACCCGGTGTCAGTCCTTGCGCCGCAGAGCCGCGGGACGCTGTTCTGCTCGGGGAGTGAGGGAGGTGTTCTCACCGTCCACGGCACAAAAGAGCTGAAGTTGCGAAAGTTGGATGAGTTTACCAGCTTTGGAATCGAACAAATAGCCTGGAGCAGCGACGGACAATTTCTCTGCTTTGGCGATCTTAGTCGCACGGTCTTTGTTGTCTCCGTCAGTGGCAACGATCGTGCCTTCGACAACTTGGACATCGAGCTGAAATTGAAGCTATCTTTGAGCCTGAGCGACAACATCACGCAAATTCTTTTCAATAACGACGCAACCATGGTGCTAGTCTCTAGCCGGACCCATGCGGTGGTGGTTTCGTTACACGAACAAAAGGCCGTCTCGGAAATAAGCCTGGAAAGCCACAACGGCATTTGGATGCTACATCCGGTGCAGACGGATTCTATCATTCTCTTTTCACCCTGGCTAATGACCATTTACGAATGGCCGGCACTCTCCCAAACCACGTCAATCGCAATTCCTCCTCCAAGCCAAGGAAACTTCACCCATAGTCCCGGAACGCCCTTTGGAACCACCCACTTCGACGGCGAGCACAAACACGAGAAAGAAAGTGAACATGAGAATGCTGTCGCAGGCCCCTCCTCCTATTCCTCTAGCCAGAATGTTGCCATCGAACGCCTGATATTGGCTCAATCCCGGCGTTATTTGCTGGTCGAGGCATCAACTACGATTGATGGTCAAGTGCGTAATATGGTGCATCTCCTAGACATACAACACCTCTCGGAGACCAAAGACCAACGTCACATCGCCGACGATGACTCTACTGCTCCCGTTTCCGTCGCTTTCCTCGAGTTGCCCTCTGCACTTACCAATCGGATGGACCGTCCGCTAATCTTTCTCGGCCAAACGAATGGCTTGCAAGACACTTTGTTATTCCTCGAGTGCCACCACTCAATCTGCACATGGAGTATACCAGCCGGCATTTCACAGGTGGCTGAAGGGCCCGAGGATCTACACCGGGACTCATCGACTGACGCCGTCTATCGGAGAGACTCTCAGGCATCAACTCTTCGTGATCAATCGCGCGCCGGCAACGATGTTTCTGACAAATCAATTGTTGCACATTACAGCCTTCCTGGGGATTGGATAAGCCCGGACTGCGTGGCCTTGATCCGAGTCTTTGACAATGGGGCGCTCTTGTGTCCTCGTAACGGCGAGGTAGCAGTTGTTCATTACGCTGGATTTAACACTTGATTGGCATGTGCCAGAATTGAGTCTCGTCTCTTGCGAGGATGCTGGACTCACGAAATCATGGGCTGAGCAGGTATCACGGCAGCGAGGTGTCCCCAAGGCCGCTATCACTTCCTGATCATACGCATGGGCCAAAGCTGGGAACAAGCCAAAATATTGGAAACAGAGCAGAATAGAACCTAAAGTGGAAGAGTGAGGGTTTTGACTTTGATAGAAAATACAGAACTGAAAGAATTCGCTAGATTGTGCTACTAATACATGCGGACAAGATCACCACTCCATCTTTACCTCTCTTTACACAAATGTCAAGCCCTGAAATACCCATCTTTTCCTCCCACATCTATTCAGACCATAAATCAACCCCTCTCCATAACATTATTTGATCAACAATGGATGGGTGGGCTGTGGTGACTTCTTCTCCCCGAGTACACTGTCTCGAGGCAAATGTAGGAAGCCTTTCCTCGAACAATCTGTCTTGAGTATTAATGCTAGCAACACGGAAGACCTTAGACCGCAGAGATGCTCAGGATCTCGTTCTCGATTATCTCGAAAGGGTTGTATGTCTGAGCCTCGGCCTGAAGTTCCAGAGCACGAGTCCTGTACTTATCGTCGGATATAACCCTGTCTACAGAGTCCCTGATCTGATCAGCCGGGGGTGGGAATCGCGAGATGAAAACTCCCAGTCCCGCGTATTCAATCCTTCTGCCCACATCGGGCTTGTCGATCAGGATCCCCGTCTGCACAACTGGGACCCCGTTGACGACGGCGTGGTTCAGGCCGCCGTAGCCACTGCTTGAAATGAAGAGATCCGCATGGGCTAGAACGGCGTCGTACGGGAAAAAGTCAATGACTCGTGTGTTTGTTGGGATTTGCGGCAGGCCGTCTGTAAGTCCAAGCTTGGTTCCCTTTTTGCAGAGGCAGGCTATCACCAGAAGATCGTCCCGTGACGCGAGACCTTGTATGGCCGGGATCACTAAGTCCGCATGGTTCGGTGATTCCGTTCCCTGAGCGACGAATATGATCTTCTTTCTGTTCGCCCTCTGCTCCCCACGGGCGCTGTTTTCGAGGACTTCACCCCACCATTCCGGGTACTGGATATCGGCCGGGATCGGCTTTGGTGGTAGCTGCCCACCAAACTTGAAATGTGACGGCAAATTTTCCGCCGGGTACTCGACGCTGGGTATGCACATCTGAAATGTCGTATTATGTGCGAAGTAGGTTCCATTGCCCAAGGACCGGCGAAACTTGTACTCCTCTGGTAGAGTGGCCTTGTCGTGCTCCTCCCAAAGCGACTCGAACTTTAAGTTGCAACCGGCCATGAACAGGGCGTCATCAAGCCTATTGTGCTGGAACTCGTCGTATCCCATCCGGTTGCCGATGGTGTTGCGCTTCAATCCCTCCTCGCTTGGGTCCCAGGGCAGCCCTGCGCCCCAACATGGTGTCTCCGGCGTGGCCCATGCGCGTGGAAGCAGAGCAATGCAGATCGTCTTTATATCGACGTCAGGGAATAGATCGGCGCCAAGCTTGAAGGGCAGGACGCCGGTGAAGCACATATCGCTGAGGATAACAACACCACGTTCCCTAAGACTTTCGCTGCCCACCCTGGACTGTAGCTCGACCAGTGCCAAAACCAGAGACTGGTAGCCTGAAAACATCATGGACACAAATGTGTCCCCTATGCTCTGTCGCAGCGCCTTCAGCCGGGTCTTGTCGGTGACTTTCTTGTCCATGATAGAATCTCGGAAGTCTTCCCGCGCCCAGAGCCCCACGAGTGGCGCAAATCCCGCACCGATCCTGGCGGCAGCTGGCTTCCACTTGGCCGCTGCGACCATTGTGACATCGAAGCCACGCGAGACCAGCTGCTCCGTGATTTGGATCGCCGGGTACATGTGTCCGTCGGCATTGGGAAGGGCGTATAGGATAAGCGGCTTCATGTTGGAAGCCGCAGAAGGCATTTGGGTAGGCTCTTGTCGTTCGTTATCGCTTTGGATTGTCGGATGCGGTGTGCATCGTGGTAAGCCATGATCAATTCCTCAAGTCCGACACATTTTCTAGATGTCGTTCATCCTCTGCTCATGCTGGTGGACGAACCCCTGATGAGAATAGCCGGTACTCCCGGTTTCCCATCGGTAATTTTAGATCACCAGCTCCTTTGTACGAGACGCTCTGAATCAGTCAGTATGGTATAAGTCAGCCCAGGTTTCACAATGGGGCAGTTTTATTTCGTTATACTGATTAATCACAATTAAGCTTTACTCGACTCGCGGAGTCGGATTTGACCCCGGGACCCCAGCCAGACAAAAAAGCTTGGTTTCAAGACGTCAACAGGGGCGCTTGCACAATATTTATGCCCAGTCTCCAATCAACGAATGCAATGATTATGAGAGACATATTGACTCTCGTCGACACAAGTCGGCAGTAAGTAATCATGGCTTTCAATGTAAATAATACAATACATTTCTCTATTAATATAGTACCATGAGGCGAGTAGCTCAAATGAGATAACAGAATTACACTGCCTTTTTTATGTGTGAGAGTACATAGTCAAGCAAGTAGTTGATGCACGACCCGGAGTGTTGATTCCCCCGAAATGACAGGCCTCAAGAATGCCGCAAGACCGGCGATCCCGGCACGAAAGAAAAAAAATGAATAATAAGACCCATAGCAATCTATTCTTATCTAAGGAATGGAGAGAACGCACGTTGTGGCATATTGAAACAAGCATGCCCCGAATGGACCTACGGGCGGAATGACTTTTTGGCAGACCTGTTAGGAGTTATGAGCGTTGGATTGGAAATGGTCTCAAGCCACACATTCTACATATAGACGTAACCAGTCTAAGGTGCATATCTGCTTTCGAATTTGATTGCTAGGTCATATTTGGTACATTCTCAAAGGATGGGTTTCGTCTTCATCGCTGCCTTTGCGTTAGGCGGAGCTACGCTCCTCCTCTACATACAATCTCTCATCCGAGCCTACCGATCCCGCCTCACAGATATTCCAGGTCCATGGTATGGCCCATTCACATCGCTTCACTTGAATTATGGATTTTCATCGGGCGATATTTGGAAGGATGTGGAGAAATATCACGATCAGTACGGCAGTATTGTCCGCCTCGGCCCACGACAGGTCTGGGTAGCGGACAAGGACGCGCTGAAGATCATTCTGGTCAAGGACGATTTGCCGAAGGTTGCCACATATAAAGAGTTCTCCAGGGACAGACATAGTCCCGGAATATTTGGCGAGATGCAAGTAGCCTCTTGATCACATGTTCAATGGATAAGGCTGACCAGTATTTGCGTGACTTTAGCCGGCGAGAGCCACACAAGAAATTGAAACGATTCTTGGCACCGGCGTTCACAGTCAACTACATTGACAACTTGGAGTACATCTTTGCGCACACTGTGCAAAGTCTCTTGTTCAAGTACTCTGAAAAGCTTGCCGTCCAGACTTCAGCCGCAGGCATCCAGACGGACCTGATGAGCGACCTTCACAACGTAGCCCTCGACATAATGGGCGAGTCCACTTTTGGCAGAGGCTTCGGGCAAACCAGTACAAGGATCTCATCCGCGAACGAGACGGACATTGACGAGAAGGTCTGGTCGCAGATCCCAAAGTCAATTTTCAACGGGCTGAAGAAGCGGCACCAAACCGTGTTCATCAAGCGCTTCTTCCGGCACTTTGGATGGGAGATGCAATTCGATTGGCCGGAGCAGATGGCCAAGGCTATCGAGGTCATGATGCAACGACGCATGAGGACCACAGGAGATAAGCTCGAGGCGGCGGAGACCCGCCACGACCTTCTGCAGCATGTCATCGAGCAGGGAAAGCGCCCTGACAATGGCCAGCCCATGACGAGCCGCGAAATTGCCGATCACATGTCCGAGGTGCTAATTGGCGGGAGCGAGACAACAAGCAACCAGATGGCTTGCCTTTTCCTCGAGCTTGCACGGAACCCGACCGTTCGTGCCAAGCTGTTAGCCTCGCTCCCGGCCGTGTCGATCCACGACGATAATATCATCACGTCCAAGATGGTGCGCTCTGAGCCTAGGTACGCATACCTAGAGGCCTGTATCACGGAGAACCTGCGCCTCAATCCCATCGCAAGCGAGCTGGGACGAAGAACTGGTGCTGAGTGGACCACGCTGGGCGGCTATGACCTCCCCCCCTACACCGTTGTCTGTGCGAGCTACCGGGCCTTGCATAGAAATGAGGAGCATTGGCCGCAGCCTCTGCGATTTTGGCCCGAGCGTTGGCTGCAAGTGGACCAGAGAGGCGATGCACCAGCAGCGAAGTGAGTCCTACGAGGAATTTGGACACAACCATTGCTAATAGTCGTTTCAGTCTCGATGCGTACTATCCCTTCTCCGGTGGGAGACATTCTTGTATAGGCAAAAAGTAGGTGTTCACACAATCCCTTCCATCTGTGCCCATGTATACATTTCCTTGTATTGTACTATCCTGCTAACATGTCCAAAATTCAGCTTTGCTTGGGCGGAGATGAGAACCGTATGCGCAAATATTCTTTCTCGTTATGAAGTCCTCGAGGTACCAGGACAGCAAGTCGACTTCAAGCAGTACATCACCATGCAGTTTGCGACAGGGCAGTGGAAAGTAAAACTTGTGCCGAGGAAGATCTGAGGTGGGAAGAACTGTGCAATTAGTTCGGAAAGTATCAACTGCTGGGCTGGCAGTGTCAGCCAGAGGGCAGCCGCAGGGTTGTGACAGTGCCAGGTAATAAAATTCATACACGCTAGTTAGTTGGACGTGGAAAAGGAGACAGAATTCTTTCGCGTCATTTACTACCACCGCCCACATCTCCTTGATACTTGTGCGACAGAATACAGGAAAAGGCGAGTACAAAAAATACATTGTAGCGTCTACACGGTCTTAATTGATGCCTGCGTGGTCCTTCAACTGCGCCTGAGACACACTGGCAGTCAAGTGAGGCTCAGAGCCACCAAAAGATTCTAGCTGCACTCCATCATCCTCCTTCTTGATCCCGTAGTCGGACTCTACTGCCTCAGATAATGTGATTTCACGTTCGAACAGAACCAACACAGCCCCCAAAGCATTAAATCCGAGGCAGGCAACCCACACAATTTTCAAAGCTCCAAGGTATGCTCCTACGACCTCAGTGCGCAATCCAGGTGCAAGTGAGGTGATGTACGAGGCAGACACGTGAGAATACGCATCTCCGCCACCGAGGGCTTCTCTCACTGCCTCACTGGTAATGTTGCTGATCCGGCTTTCGAACTGGCTGTTGAAAATGACGGCCGGGATCGTGAGTCCCCATACGCCCCCGAAGGCCTGCATGAACGTCCATGTCGATGTTGCAGCAACCATGTCGGCCGGTGGGTGGCTCGCCTGCACCGCGGTCAGCATCGTCGTCAGGAGGCAGCCGCCGCCGATTGCAGCCACCACCTGGTACAGCACCACCTCAGCCAGAGTCGAGTCGCGATCGAAGTTTATATATAGCCCTGATGCCAGCGTGGCGACTGCAAACCCGAAAACATGTATTGGCTTGTACCGGCCGAAGCGGCTGAGGACCTGGCCCGAAATAATGGCCACGGGCATGCCTACCAGCATGGTGGGCAGGAGCAGCACGCCAGATCGTGCTGGTGAATTCAGGAGAACAGATTGCAAGTATACGGGGATGAAGTAGATCCTCCACATCGTGAGCGTCGCGGCCAGGAATGTAGATAGTAGGGCGACGCAGCTGGTGCGGTTTGCAAACATGCGTGGGGGCATGGTCGGCGAGCCCAGAGGACACAGTCTTGTGCACAACGCCGACCCCTCATAGACGAAGAATGCAGCCATCCCGAGGAATCCGAGAATCATAGGCAGTATGATCTGCCAGGAAGACCAAGCGTAGCGCGTGTCGGCCCACGACAGGGCCAACAAGATAGACACCACGGAGCCGACCAGAATGAGGTTCCCAACCCAATCGATGCCGCCGAGGATCTTCTCTTTCAGGGTGTACGATGGCCCGTCTTGCTTGACAGGAACTATGTGCAGGAAGAAGTAGTGCAGTACCAGCGAGACGACCCCGATGGGGACGCTTAACCAGAATATCCACCGCCAGGAGCCATATTGCACGATGGCGCCGCCGACTGGTGGCCCAAGAGCACTGCCAACTCCAGCTACGGCGTAGACAAGACCGATATAGCTACCCCGGTCACGCATCGACACTAGGTCACTGACGATGACCTGAGTGAGTGCGGTGATGCCGGCCGCACCGATTCCCTGGACCAGTCGTCCAGCTATGATTGCACTTGTGGAGAGGGCGCCCCCGCTGATGCTGCTTCCCAAAACAAAAATTGCAATCGAGCCGATTGTGGGCCACCGACGACCGAGCACTGATGAGGCTTGGCCGATCAGAGGGAGGAAGGCCGTACTGTGAATCGAGTTAACCTCAAGAGAGAATCATGTCGAGAACGACTGCACTTACTACGTAAGCATGTAGCCATTCACAATCCAGACATAGTTGTCGCCCGCTTGAAGGTCCGACACCACCGATGGGAGTGCTGTTGCTGCGATACTCCCCTCGAGACCTGCCAGCAGATTCGTGAAGGAGAGGGCGGCGAATATGGCCCAAAATCTGACCCCATTCATCGTGTCCACCTTACTTGAGTTTAGTATTTGATCCATTCTGATGTAACGAATTTGCGAGGAAATCAAGGCACAATGATTGATGAAGAGGTTGGAGCTGCAAGTATAGTAACGTCCTCTATAACATGGCGCTCGCATATAAGAACTGATTCCAAACTAGTAGACGAGATCAGGACATGCCAAATAATAACAGCCAAATCGCGAGGTGAAAATATTCATGATTCATCTAGAAAAGAAACAAAAATAGAATAAACAACCCATTCTAACGATAGACATACATATATTTGTTGACTACACTGTACCCCAAGCACCATAATAATTCATTGAGAAATCTGTTGTAAATATTTGTATTGCGAGTAAATTCATATAGCGATAGTACTTAATTGAAAAACACAGATTAGGACCTGACCCACCTGGAGTCCACTTATTAAAGTTGTCGTGCAGGGCTAAAAAGCTTGACCCCCTTGGCATGAATCAGCAAAGTTTACATGGTACCTCGCTCTCGTATGAAGGAATCCACATCTAGGGGCAACTAACGTCGCTGACTAGCCGCGACATTGGTTGTATGCACAACATCCACTCCCGGGGTTGCCGTGTTAGAGGTAATTATATCTCGAGCGTAAAGGGTATGAAGCAGTTCGCAAATGACACGAACACCAACGGCTGCTCGGTTCGTCCCAGGAGCCCGACAGCGACGATGGGGAGAGAGCTGTCCCGAGCCTCGGGTAGTGAGCCCTTCCACTGCAGTTGACGGCGCGTTTCGCGGCTCTGTGGAAGACGTGCCAGTCCTGGGTTTCGCCGAATTTTCTGTCCTTTCCGGCTTCTTCTTCTGGACTCGAAGCAGTGGCACCGGTTCAGCAGCACCACTATCAGAAAAATTGCCTGCATGCCAACAACGTCTCCGATTTACCAATGCGAAGTGGCCTAAGATGACTTCGTCAACTCCAGTCACGATCCAGTTCCCTCCTAAGGCAGTCCTATCGAACTGTTGCGCGGAAAATAAGCCCACTTCCTACGACTCCCTGATTGCGGTCAGCTACTCAATAGTACTATACCGCTTCCTAGACGTGAATACATACGTCTATCTGCGCACACCTCGGTTCGGGGACGACGTCGAAATCACACCAACAAGGGCCGAAAGCCGTCGTGTAGTTCAGTACAATCCCGATTCAACGGTTGTTGAGGCGCTGAAAAACGTTGAATCGGGTGTACCATGCGACGTCGACCCAGACGGTGACGCCATCATCTACGAAGCTTTTCTCCGTCAAGGTGGTGATGGTCAAAACTCAAAAAACCCACAACGCGTATTTTCGCTTGTTCTCGCGGCTTCTGGTCTAAATCACGAAGTTATTGTGCTTGAAGTCAACAATACCATGTTCTCCGAATTCCAGGCACATAGCATGGGCCGCACGTTCAGCCAAGCGTTGCGTGCTTTAACAGATAGCAGAGAGGGTGCTCTCACCGAACCACTCGCGTCATTGGACTTGCTCAGTCCACAAGATCACGCCCTCATCAATAGCTGGAATCAGATTCGGCCGGTCACCTCGCAGGATTGTGTGCCGGACCTAGTTGAGCGGATCTGCAAGAAGTATCCTGAGAAACTCGCAGTTATCTCGTCCAATGATGGGTTCAGCTTAACATACGAGCGTTTGAACAAGCTCGCAAGCCGGCTTGCCGGCTTTCTGGTCACCAAGTACAACTTGGGCAGGGGTGCTGTCACCCCCCTCTGTTTCGATAAGTCACCGTTGGCTGTGGTCGCAATGCTGGCGGTGCTGAAAGCCGGGGCGGCGTATTGCTGTCTAGACCCACAACATCCCCGAGCCAGGCACGATTTCATCCTCCAGTCCGTCAAGGCGTCACTTGTTCTTGTCTCACCCGAACATCAAGGCTTGTTCTCCTCGCCCGTTCTCATGGTAGACTTCAAGCTGCTACGGGAGCTCGACGACTCCAAGGGTGACGATGAACCGAATTTCGATCAGAAACGACCAGGCGATACCTGCATCGTGGCTTTCTCTTCGGGCAGCACCGGCGTACCGAAGGGGATTGTGCACACGCACGAGACGCTCACGACCGGCCTGGTACAGAATGAACCCAGACACGGACTCGACCGACCGGGCATCCGCGTCTTCCAGTGGTGCGCGTACACGTTCGATATATCACTCACCGAGATATGGGGCACTCTGATCTGTGGGGGCGTAATGTGTATCCCGAGCGAACACGAGCGGCTTAACGACGTCGAGTCCGTCATGAACCGGATGGCGGTCGAGTGGGCATTCTTCACACCATCGTTTGCCCGTTTCTTCTGCCGTCAGCGATATCATGTCAAGACGCTGAAGACTTTGGCTGTTGGAGGTGAGGCTCTCACTCAGCAGGACGCTCACACTTTTCTGGAAGATTTGTACCTCGACACGGTTGTGCAGGTCTTCGGGCCTGCTGAGTTCATCACCATGTTCCTGAAGACCGTCACGCGTCGAGACCCGTACCCCGAGGACGAAAGGCGACAATCTGAGTATGTACCCTTCGTGCCATCCAACGCACACAGTTGGATCGTCGATCCAGACAACCTGGCCCGTCTGGCACCTGTTGGGGCTGTAGGTGAACTACTCATCGAGGGGCCGGCTCTTTTCACCGGATATCTGAACGATGCACAGCGAACAGAAGCCGCGCTCGTTAAGGCTCCACGGTGGCGAGCGTCCATGGATATTGGGCCGCCGGTCTTCCGAATCTACAGATCCGGTGACTTGGTTCGCTACTTGGGAGATGGCGAGATGAGATACGTCAGTCGCAAAGATGGTGTAGTCAAGCTCCGAGGCCAATTTGTCGACCTCGGTGAAATAGAGTCACTGTTGCGGACCGCTCTTAGTTCCTTTCTAGAAGGCATCAATATGCCAGCGGAGATGGAGGCGGAAACAGCTGTGCTTCTTGCTACCCATCAGAGTATCTCATTCATACCAGCAGGGGATCAGGCCCTGGTTGCTTTCATTCGACCAAATCGAAAAGAGAAACCTAAAGACGGACGGGATATGCTGCGTGCCGCTGCAAAGGTTCTGCAAACTCAGCTGCGAAAAAAAGTACCTGAGTATATGGTGCCACGCCTTTTCTACCCCATTGACGCATTCCCCTACAATGCATCCGGGAAGCTTGAACGAAAGGCGTTGACCCTTTCTGTTCCGTCCCTGGACCCGGAAAAATGGTTGCGATTGTCAGGACCTGATTCTACAGAAGTGTCCCCCTCGGCAAATGGGGACCTCCTGAACGGCCACTCGCCGGTGGCGCTTAAGCACGACAGAGAGAGGCATCAGGTCATCGCAGGCCTACTGAGGAAGGCATGGGTAGACGTTCTTGGGCTACCCGACTCAGAGTTTTCTATCCATGATGACTTTTTCCAAAGAGGTGGTAATTCGATGCGTGCCATGGAGCTCGTCGCGGCCGCCAGACGCCATGGTATTTCTGTCACGGTTGGCAAAATATTTGGGAACCCCGTTTTCGACCACCTTGTGTCTGCAGCTAGCATCTCTCTAAATTCCGAGAGAAATGGGAAACAAGGTGATCACACGAGGTCATCTGCGGAGACAGTTCCGTTTTCTTTGCTCGGGCCAGAAAGCATCAAAGACCAGATCCTGATGCAATCAATCGCCCAATGCCATGGGCTCAGCGAGTTGGATGTGCAAGACATTCTTCCCGCTACTCCGCCACAGTCTGAGTTTATGAACTCGGGTATCAGGAAGCCTGGGACCTTCGTGGCACAGACCTGGCTTGCGGTGCCGTCCAATATAACCATCGACCGTTTCCAAAAGGTGTGGAAACAACTCAACAATCACTTCCCCACGCTGCGCTGCCGAATGGTGCACATCGGAGATGCCAAGAAAACGACTTGCAATGAAGACTTTCTAGTCCTACTCAATCCTCAGAGACCATTGGACTGGGTGAAAGTGGCAGGTGGAACGCAGTTGGACACCTACTTGGCCCAAGACCGCGCTACACCTATGGGATATGGCGACGCTCTGGTACGATATGCTATTCTCGACAGCTCAATGGACGCGAAACAAGGGCAAACTAGGACCATGGTCTTGACGATGCATCAATGCATATACGACGGCTTCACCGTGAAGCGCCTCCACCAAGCCATGAACGAACTCCTGAATTGCGAGGATGACAGTACCGCTTTTTTCACGACTCCTTCTTTCGCCCCGTTCCTTGAGAATATTACGATGCAGAGCAACAACAAAAACACGGAGTCATTCTGGCATGACTACTTCGTGGGTTATGGGGACAGGGACACTATCGGTGCTACAAGAAAGCAGCAATCCTCGTTCCCAGCCATCCCAGATCCAGCCTATGTCATCGAAGCAGACTCTCTGTTCGCCACAAACATACAGACACCAGCCGCGGGGCCCAATATCAAGCACATCACCCTGCCTACCATCGTCCTTGCCGGGTGGGCCATGGTGATGAACCATTACACAGGCGATAGCGATATCGTTCTCCCTATGCATGTGTCAGGCCGGGGTCTTCCTGTTCCGGGCGTCATGGAAATGGCGTTCCCGACCATAGCAAATGTACCAGTGCGGGTCCAGCTGCCAACGGGCCTACTCGAGTTTCTGGCACAATTTGGAGCAGCACCGACCGCACCCCCCATCCCCGAGCAGCGGGAAACGGTAGAAGAATTCTTGCAGAACTTGCAAGAGGATCAGCTCCAGCTGGGAACCACGACGGTCAGCCACGTCGGACTCAATGCCATCGCTACGTATAGCGACTCCTGCCGCCAAGCGGTGGATATCTGCAGGCGGTACCCACAAGGCAGCCTGGACATCCAATACGCCACTTCTACATTCCGACCCGACTCCGGCAAGCAGGGGAACGCAAACACTTCTGCTGCCAAAATCAACGTGGAGATGCAAGTCAACGTGCAAGACGCGAAGTATTTCTCGCCCGATGATGCACTGTCCCTGGGCTGCTACCTACTGGATGGCGGTATAGTACGCCTGGTCTTTGTCTATGACTCGAAGGTTGTGCGGGAGGAACAGATCACTGAGTATGCAACGATGCTGGAAAGCTCTATTCGAGCTTTGGTGTCTCTTCTCGGGGGTGGCTATGAGTGAACGTAGGTCTGTGTTCTGAAATCCCATAGATCCGCAAGCCTCCAATGGGAACATGGAAAAATAGACAGCAATATAGAGCAATCCAAACTGGGCAATGATTAACCTGGTTCTTAATCGCTCCAATTGAAGTCAAAACAAGAACCGCAATCACATCTCCTGCTGCCCTCCTGTGGTCATCTACGGCGAAATGTCGATGAGATGCCTCGCGCGAGCGACAGCCTTGCTGTGTTTTTGGTAATCACACACCAGGTGGACGCTGGAGTCTCACCCAAAAGCTGTCCCATTACGAATCTGCGACTCATCAATGCCACTTCGGCGGATGTACTCCGCAATTATAAATCGAACAGGGCCAATCTTGAACACCAGACGCGTGGTGCTTGTCGTCGTAGAAGGGTTGGACGCCCGTGGCCTGTCTAGCCGTATACATACGAAGACAGCAAGGATAAGAGCGAGGAGTACAAGTGTTAGCATGGTATATGCCGCTGTCGAGAGTGAGTTGGTGTCAGAGGACTCCCTCCTCACTGTTAGGGTGGGGCGTTTCTCACAGCTAGCTCTTCGTGTTTTATTGTGTCTTGAAGACCAAACAGACAATATACCTGTTCTCTTCGTTACAAACTCCTCCAGTACGACTGCATGTGCGTTCTCAATATAATAGAAAATGTACGAATTTTCAGTTTGACAGACTTGCGGCTCAGGAGGAAACACGTAATGGTGTTGCGTCATTTTGGCTTGCTTAACCACCCGTCAGCTGCTTTCGGTCAACATCCGATGCTGTGCCGCATTGCGTCTTTCAATATGCCTCATCCGAAAAAGGCGTAGCAAAGGAAGATTGGGAAGGATCCAAGTTTTAATTACAGGGAATGAATGGGTACTGCTGAAAACCCTGGGAGCCTGAAGATTTCAACTGCTGTATTGAGTCAAGGTACCTTCACCAGTGGCCTAGAAAAGACGGCACAACTTATAGGTTGCACACATGGTCTGTGGAATCCGATTCTAGTCTGCAGGGTTAGAAAAAGACTTGTATTCCCATCTTCTGCTTAGATACCTTGCGAGGCGAGATCCAACTCTCGGTGCTACGATACACAATTTCAACGTCTGGAATCTTCTGTTCTCCCTCAGCACCGCGGCAGTCTGGAGATTGCATGAGTCGAGGGCCTCTGGATCTTCTTGCAAACGCGGCGCACTCCGTTGGATTTTGATATGAGACCAGTAGCTTTTGTAGCAAGGACGGCTCTCGCCGTTTCAATAGATTAACGGACCCTCAACTCACCGAAACCCCCTTTCGCTCCCGCAATCTTCTGCTCTGGGATTCTAGGCTTCCATCAAATATGGGCAGTCAAAGTAGCACCCGCGTCAATAGCCAGGCCAGTACCGTTGATGTAGCTCGCCGAAGGACTGCAAAGAAATACAACGTAATCGGCCACCTCCTCGACGGTGGCCGGGCGACGGAGCGGCGAGACGGCCTCAATGATTTTGTCCAGTTTTGGCACCCGCTTCAGGCTGTCCTGCATCATAGGTGTGTCGACCCATGAGGGGCAAACCGCGTTGACGCGGATGTGGCTCTTGAAGCAGTCGATCGCTTGTGATTGTTGCCCTCAGCTACTAGCACATCTTCCAAAGGATCAAGGTTACCAGCTGCTAGAAGAATCACCACTTACCGGCGGACTTCGTGATGCCCATAATTGCGTGCTTGGACGTCACGTATGGCAACATCCCTGGTGCCGTAACGTACGAGTTGACAGATCCCAACAGTATGATCGAGCCCCTTCCTAGGCTGCGCGTGCCGTGCCGACTGGTGTAAGTGAGCGGCTCCTGCTTCTGCATGGCTCCAGTGACGGCGTGTGTAAACAGCACTGCTCCCTTCACGTTTGTGTCGACCGTGGTGGAGAAGCTGTCGAGGTTGAGATTGGGAGTAAGAGCGCCTGAAACATTTCCCATCTGCAGCCTCAAATTGTCAGTGTTATTTAGGTGTGACCGAGATGTTTGCACGGAGGATAAATCGACTCACCCCAGCACTATTGACAGCGAAATCGATGCGTCCAAAAGTTTGTATTGTCGCATCCACCAAGCTGTGCACGCTGTCCTTATCGGCTATGTCCACCTTGTAGGAGACCGCCTGGAATTCTGCATGTCTCGCCAACTTCTTGCTCTCTTCGGCAGCTTCCTTCGCACCCGTTTCGTTGATATCCGCGAAGACGACGCCTCTGGCGCCAGCTTCCGCGAAAGCAAGAGCAGTCTCTTTGCCAATCCCACCAGCAGACTAGCAGTTCAGTGTCAGCTAAGGTCAGGAAATAGAGCATCTCGGGACTGCTTACCCCAGTCACAAGGGCGATGCCGCCGCTGAGCAAAATCTTCGATTCCATGTTTGGCTGAGATTGTCGCTGAGGGCGTGCGCGATGCTGACGGTCTCAAAGGCAGGAGAGATGTGATGTCAGCCTGGAGAGTGTGCTTGAGCACCGCAGTAAGATGACAGCCAACGCTCGTTTGAGGGGCGGGGTACTTTGTATGACCTGTTTGACTGGGAACAGGAAAACGAACACCTGTGCTACGTTGTCACATGCATCCCTCCAGAGGACAGGCAGGACGTCAGTGCCCCTATATATGCAATATATCCTATACTGGTTACTTGCAAGTCCCTCAGACCGGGTGGGGGCCGAAACACAACCACACCACAACGATCACTCGCAATTCCTGCAGACCGGTTGGGGGCGAATGTGACACGGCGTGAGACACCGTGCATTTTGACGGGACGGGAACTGTTCATCAAAGCCCAGGCAGCTGCTGCAACCACACCGCTGTGCCACAGCCCAGCATTCCGGCTTGTGTGACATGTCTTACTGAGAGCCTTGCCTGACCCCGGGAACTCGGAGCGTGTCCCGCGAATTCCCCGAGTGGCAGGGTTGGCGTATCTCTGTCCCTCCATAATTTAGTGGAGCGAGGATGGTCCTCCAGTTTGAGAGGGTGCTCTTGAATGCCAAAGCTTTTCAAAATTTATCCAAGGACGAGCAATAATTTGATGGTATGAACATTGCAGCACCGTCGACCTTCCGTTGCCTTCTACGGGGATCAGGATCACTTCTCTCACCATGCGTTTTCTCTGCCTGCACGGAATGGGCACCAATAGCAAGGCAAGTAAAAGCATAAGGTCTTCATCTAGTTAAATTAGAATTGCTCACATCCATGAGCAAGTTGGGATGCAACCTCCGGAACACCGTTGGCTGACATGGATAAATCAAAAGATATTCGAGATGCAAACAGGTATTTTTTCACTACCATCTTCTATCAGCATTCGTTATAGTGTTTTCCATCTCCGATTTTATACTGATCGTAGCAGCTGCCATACGCCATGGTCTAGGTAGTCACCACACATATGAGTTCGTCGATGGTGCTGTTCCCGCTGCCATGGCCCCAGGTGAGAAACGCCCATCCCAGCCCTTGACCCGATGGACTTACTCCACTACTAGAGGAGTAAGGCTACAAACCTCACGGCTAAATGGTCTTTACGTCAGGAATCGATATTATTTCTGATGCAAAGGATGAATTTCTCCAGTATGCTGATTTCGGGTCCACCGAGAGCTGTTTAAAAGCATTGCAAGACCTGGAAAGGCTCATAGACGATGAAGGGCCATTTGACGGGGTGATGGCATTCTCTCACGCGGCGAGCCTGGCTGCAAGCCTAATTGTGAGGCATTCTCAGAAAAGTCCCCATGAGAACCCTCGATCGATCTTTCGCTGTGCCGTCTTTTTCTGCGGCGGTCCTCCTGAGGATCCCTCAAAAGAGGTGGATGTGGAAAGGCGTCTTTTGAATTTTGAGTCCGATGGAGAGCTGATCAAGATACCAACTGCCCACATTTGGGGTGCAAAGGATCAGTTGTGGCCCAACTTTGGGCCTGTGTTGAGCAAGCTCTGCCGTCAGGATCAGAGGGCTGACTTCATACATGAAGGCGGGCATGAGATACCGGGCCCCAAGGACCAGGATGCTGTTCTTAATGCCGTTCGAGTCATCAAGAGAGCCATCGAGCGGGCGGACGAATGCCAGTAGATGTTTAGGGAGATAATTTCAACGATCGATTCCCCATCCATCAGCAAGACAGCCTGTTTAGTGGATCCTGTTTCTTTCTGTATTGTACAATGCAACGCCGAATAGTTGCAATTGTGAGACTGTCCGGGGTACTCAGACCCAAGAGTAGGAATTCACCGTCCAGAGGTTTTCTTGGTGAACATGACGTACAGCATAGGCCACCTCAGTAGTATGCCCCTCGAAGTGAGATAACGAAGCATTTGTCCAAGATACTCTCCAAAACGTGTTGACTCAACACTCGTCAGAGCTCACAAACAGCAGTCCCTTTCACTGTAGGTACATACATGTTTTTCATGGTTAGGATCAGTGGCACCCCTTTGAAAACGGCTGGAGCAACACTTCTTGCCATAATGGCAGGCCCACTGCGAAGTGGCCTTTGGTGCAATATTCTACCGGCTGCCTTTTATGAGAGCTCGAAGCCTCGGCCTCAGAGCGTGTGTAGCAAGGCTACTGGCTAGCCAGATGCTTAACTCTATGCCTTGATGCGAAGAAATATTGGTTTCCTTGTCTTCAAAGAGGTGAGTACACGAACCAGCAGGGAAACTAGCAAAAGTCGACTCATTTGTCACGACGTTGTGATTAAAAATGGGGCTTCCCATGCCCGTTCCAGATATTGGACGGATAACCCTAGCCCTAACCCAGTCAATTACCCTTCTGCGATGCTACAACACCCAGAAATACACAGCTTCAATCATCACACTCTCACTTGATCTTTCTGCCACATCATAAGCGAAGCTGGTATTTGGCCAGCCGCCAATCCTGTCAAGATTTTGCTCTGAAGCGTGTATCCGTCCGCAAACGTCTGTCGAATGCTTTCTTGGACATCTACAGGGAATGACGTGATAATCGCAGGAGTTCTAAGGAGTTCTTCCAGTTGATAGGAAGATAGCAGGTCTCCGAGTCGGCCTCTGACGAGTCCGTTGAATGACGTTGTAATGATGGCGAGGCCGATGGCACCTCCCATGACACGGAATTGTGCCACAGAGCCCATGGCGACGGCTTGAAGGAGTAAGACAAAGGTAAAGCCTCGCTAAGGAGAAAGTGCATACCTTTATCTCTTTCTTGAACACAAAAGGGCGTCATTAGGATCAGCAAGGTAATATTGATCCCGCAGCCGAAACCAGCGATTATTTCATACCCATACTGAGCCACGTGAACCGATTTCGAGTCTGGTAGGGTTGTAATCAATGCGAAACCAATTACCTGAATCACCGCCGCAAGAATAATGAGGTAGAGAAGAGGAACTTTGGCGACTTTTGCCACCGTTGGGGCAATAACCGAGCCGAGCGGAGCAGCAAGGGTGAAGGGGATGAAGCGAACACCCGCTTGGAGCGGAGGTAGCTCGTTGACAATCTGAAGCCTCTGGGGAGTCTGGAACATGGTGCAAAACCATGGTGCGCCAAGAAAAATTGCGTTACTGCAACTTGTGAGCCTTGGACTCCGATAAACTTATGGGGTTCAGGGGCTCAAGTTTATCTTGTTGCGGGAGTGTACTCACAGAAGCATGCCAATAAACACACGACTGCGTGCGAAACGCCATGGGAACACTGGCTCTTGGACCTTGGATCGTAAGGTGATTCTGCGCTCCCATAGAAGGAATAAAATCCAACTAATCCCGGACACAATCAGCAGTGCTATAACAAAGGCTGACCTCCATGGGTAGTCCACCCCAGCTTCTTCCAAGGCCGCGACGAGGAACAACGTTGCCAGAAGGAGCAAGAAAGTTCCAACCAAGTCTAAGCGTTTTGTTGCCTCTCGAGAGAATCCAGAGTTTGCAGGTCTTTCGTTACTCCGCTTGCAGTGGTAGGGAAACCCGTTGGGGATGCTGAATAGGATCACGACCATAGCTGCAACGGCAACGGGTACGCTGTGTACAAGCTTGCATGTCAGCCGCCCGGGTTGCCACTTGGATTAGAGAAAATACACAAGTGTGGATGATGGAGATAAGGCGCAAAGTCATTTCCTTTCAGAAATAATATGCACTTACTTGAGCAAGAATACCCATCTCCAAGTTGTTCTCTCACTGATTGCACCGCCTAAAATCGGTCCGAGTAGAAGTGACAGCGAGTACACAACAGAAATAGAGCTGGTATACTTTGCATATTTGTGGGAGGGCACAAGCTCGAGAAGTATCACGGAGCTCAGGGCGTAGTTCCCAGCTCCTCCGACACCCTGGAATGCACGGAATATAATGCTGCGGTAGTTGTTAAAAAAGTCAACCTTCGAATTGGGGATCGCAGGCGGTGACAACACTGACAGTTGTTCGATAGACTGAGCCGCTCCACAAGCACCTGAGAAGACAGCAAATATCAAAACCACGATAATTAGGATGGACTTCCTGCCTAAAACATCGCTAAGCTTAGAGAATATGATAAGAACTCCTGGTATTCAGGTGTTAGAACCCGTATTGTAACTAGGATTTTGAGAACGCTGGACCCACCAACGTAGCCAAGCAGGTACGCAGATATGACCCAACTGGCTTTGCTGAATCCTCCAAGCTCGTCCGTAATCCCTACGAGGGCAGTGGTGACGATAGGAATCTCCAGGTTCGTGATGAAGAGACACAGAGAAAGTCTATGGAATTCAGCAGCATTCAATGACGAATTTGGAGCGAGGACACATACACGGCTGTTGTCAAACGCAGTCTCGGGCCTTGAAGGTAGTCCTGACGACTTTCGTAATCCTTACTCGTGGCACCGACGTCTTGTTTAAGACCCAGCTCCTGGCTCTGGACAGGTTCGTCTGTGGATGGAGTCTGCTCGGTTTTGGGGTTTGGTTCCGTCATGATGTAAATACAGACGCCAATAACTTGCTCCTTAGGTGCAGATGTTCTGCTCATCCCAGAGCATGTTTATTCCCAGGAGACTTGAAGAGAATTGACCGTGGAATAGATTTTGAATTTGGGGACCACGCTCTACCTGGAAATTCCACACGCACTAGGGAGTCCAATGCCCTTGCCAGTTGGTGCAACGTCGGGCACAAATATCTCGGACAGGTGAGTCAAGAATCTGCAGACAGATAATTTTACTGAATCGTCGATGAATATTGCATATGCAGGCTGGCTTGCGTCGCGCGCACGGTACTACCAACCAACATGGAGGGCACAACGGCTGACCGATTGGTGATCAGTTGCGTTCCAGGCTTGGCAGTCCTGCAGGCATGTTTCTGAGCCGGATTTTGAGGTTGCCCAATATCCAATATATGCAGGACATCGCGATTGCCTAACATGACCGGATGTTGGTTGGACTAGAGCGCCTCAGCCCAAATGCTGTCCTACGTACCCGTGAGGCGGCCATACGGCACAATTCGCTTTCGTGGGGGCCAATGTAACAAAGGAACAGGCAGCAGTATGGTCAAGGATGAGAGCATTGCTTGTCCAGAAGCTTTCAGACGCCCTTGGCGACAGCGGCGGATCAACAAGATCGATGTGCGAGCCTTGCCATGGAAAATTGATCCAGACTGCATGTCGAAGTTCTTTTCTCTGTTTGTACGAAACGTATTATTATCTCTATCCCGATTTAGTAACATGTCTGGCAGGCGTAGATTTCAGCTTTAATTTGTGAATGAGCCTCCGGTGAGTAGCAGAGTGAGTTGATATAACTGGTGCCCGAGGCCAATGCACCAACGCTGGTCCTTCGATACCAATAAGCCTGCAGCTCGTATCCGTCTGAAAACTTGCCTCGAAATTTCAACGAGATCAGTCACCCAACTTCAAGGAAATCACTACATCATCATCAAGAACATGGATCAATCACAACTTGAGGCACTGCTCGATGGACCGGCTTTGGAGCCTCCTCCTGGCCACGTCTCCCAACTAGACAATCCTCCCAATCAGAAGGCAGCGGCGACAGCGTTGCCGATAATCTGCCTCGCACTGGCGACCCTCGCGGTTGCCATGCGTCTCTACACGAGAATTCGGATCACCCGAAAGGTCAATGTCGCAGACTGTACGTGAACTTTTCTCGCACAATGCATACTTAGGTATGTGGTGTTGACAATTTGGCGTAACAGATTCGATCGTAGTCGCTCTGGTACCGACATTCCCCGATTACCTCATGTTAATATTCACTGATTAATTTAGTGCATTTTTGCCGCTTACAACTCGGCAGCGTTCCTGATGTGTAGTTACGCTCCAGGCGTACACCAGTGGAACGTCCGACTGCGAGATTTGTCGCCATTTCTCTATGTCTGTACTCTCTGCAACTTAATCTAAAGTCCCCGCCCTCTCCCTGCAAATGCATCGCTAACAGAGTGTTTCCAGTGGGTTCATGTGGGCTCTATACTGTATGGTGTCGTGATTTTCTTCATCAAACTCTCGATTCTCTCGCAGTACATCCAGATCTTCATGCCCAACAGAAGCCCGCCGGCGGTGTACTGGACAACAATTCTCTTCCTCTTGGCCAACTTCCTTAGCTACCTTATATTTACGTTGACTGAGATCTGGATTTGTGACCCAATCGCCAAAGCATGGGATCCTTTGATCACCAAGGGTCACTGCCTTGATATTCTGGCCATCAACGTCGCCGCGAGCAGCATCAATACTGTGTCTGACTTCCTGATCTTGATTCTGCCACAGATATTCATCTGGCGACTCAATATGACCATCCGGACCAAGCTGTCTGTTTCTGTTCTGTTCTTGATTGCTGTACTGTAAGTTTGCGGCCAGTCAAATTCAATGGATCTTGATCAACTAAGTGGGTGTGAACCCGGCTACTAGGGCGTGTACATCGTCAGCTGTCCGCTTGTCCTATACTGTCAAGCTTCAGAATTCCGATGATTTGACCTGGAACACATGGCTTGCCGGCGTCTGGACCATGCCTGAAATGACTTTTGGCATACTGGTTGCTTGTTTACCGGTCACAAAGGTTTTCATACATGGCTTAGGTGAAAGCAGATTGTATTCCCATATCGCGTCATCTTTGAAGCGTCTGAGGTCCCGAACAAGGTTTGATAGCCATCAGACGGCCTCAGGCTATGTGTTGGAGGACCGCATGCCCGAATTCCCCCAGAACGCCAAGCTAGGTCACCCATGGGCAAGGAAGTTTGGCATCACTGGGCTCTCTTCTTTGGGGACCGTTCCAGATTCAGAGTCGGCGAAAAAGCTGCGCACAAGCAATGAACAAGATGTTGCACTCGAAGAGGGTGTATAATATCGGGGTCACGATATCAATATGGGCAGATACAGGATCGCGGGTGAGAATTTCAGCTACAGGGACACTTTTAGCGATACCTTTTGCTGTTTTTTGGCTTCTGTTCTTTGTCATGGTATTTTGGTGTATTGAAAAGAAAGAAAGAGCACAAATTCTGGGTGAGACAGGGACCTCATCGGTACAAGCTTGATTGAATCCCTTTGCTTTGGGTTGGAACTATCGGATTGTCAGAACACGTGCCAAATCATCCCAAGCCTTGGAAAACGTTGTCTTTGGCCCCGAGCTGGCGATGTCTGCATCGATAATAATGAGGCACTTGAAAAACTTCCCAGACTTGAGTCTAGAGTCCTTCGGACCAGTAACTTGTTCGCGCCGACTACCATTCTCAAAGCAAATTCTGCTGTCGGCATCAGTAACTTGATCTATCATGGACAATATTGAAGCTGCGGCCGCTTTTCATGGTGCATCCCGTTGAAGGCCGTATGATGCGGTATTTTTTGACTCCGCTAGGCAATCAACTGCTGCAAACAAGATGACTGGCCGCATTACGTAGGGTGTCACGTAGGGTAGTATTCCCGTGGCGGGTATCTTAGTCGGCCCATGCGAGGATGGTGACAAAACTGCAAAATAGGCCGATGGTCCTTTTGTCGCCAGTGCTACGCTGGATGGACATTATGTATGATGATGTAGATCAGCTGATGGTTTAATTACATCTATGTGTCACACACAACTCCCAGAGCCTGCTTAAGGGGCAATGAGTAAGATAATGGTGAAGTCAGCCAGCTTGCTTCAGTGCACAGCATTTTGCCTGGGTGTTGGAGGATTAGCCGAAATTACGTGGCACATCAGCAGGCCTTGTTCAAGCCGGGTAATGCAAATGCAGTGCTGTTGTCACAGTTGGATGGCAGCTGGCAGCCTTCGGTGCCGGACAAGCTAATCGTTACTCTAGACGAATCGCGTGGCATAGCACATCCGTCCATTGCATATGCGCGTGGTGGCCTGCAGAATTTGACGCCCGCAGCCCCCAACATACCTGCACTTGAGTACTCTAGGACACTGACAACAAGGATCATCATCTCCTGAGGCTCTCTCTTTGCTTCTGCTCTTTTCTCGCCCATCCACTGCTGTCGCACGAAACGTCCTCTACTTTAAAATTGAGCAGATGCATGCTGCATGTGACAATTCGAGGATCACACCACTGTGCCGGAGATCAGTAAACCAACTCGAATGATCAGCTCAAGGCTGAGGATAATTACCGCACTCTGTGCAACAGTTTCACACAGGATGCACATTGACGCGGCATTCCAGCCGCTTCCAAAGCATCCTGAAATAGCCCTTTACTGATACACTGTGTATGATCGGCTCATTGGGACTCCACAATTTCATGTGAGCGCTTGCGGTGTTGAACAAGGAGCCGATTTAGCCGGACAATCTTCACCAGAGTCGCAGGGAGTGCCGCAGACAAAGCACGGGTCATTGCATTCTCCATCATGGACATAATCAAATCATATTTACCTAGTAATGATTATCGTTATATCGTGCCCTCTCATTACGATGGACTATACCCACCTTCGCCATTATTGGGAGGCTTCCCTCTTCTGGGATCGTGGGGCAAAAGGGTATATAATTCTCGTCATCTCTGTATAATATTTGTGACGATTGATGATGACCTCTGCTCTCCCTTCTAGAATCAATGAGCTATCAAGGCTCTTCCGAGAAATCGAAGATGACATCAGACCTTGCGCAGAATAGCAATGCGCCTTCTCTACTGAGAACCAGCGGTGTTTTGAGCATCGAAGAAGACCAAGACCTCTTGGAACCCCTGGCAGTCATTGGATATTCTTTGAAATATCCACAAGATGCAGACACTCCTGAGGGCTTCTGGAAAGTGTTGGTGGAAAAAAGAGACGTCATGAGGGAATGGCCAAAGGACAGACTCAACTTGGATGGGTTTGTCTCCCGAGAAACCACCTCGAAGCAGCCAGTAGGTTAACAGAAACCGATCCCTATGTATATGCGAATTGATGTGCTCAAATGCTGACAAACATACCAGAGCTTCGTCCCTGGAGCTCATTTCCTCAAAGAAGATCTTGGAGCCTTCGATGCACCATTCTTTGGTATTAGCGCGAAGGAGGCAATGGCAATGGACATACAACATCGTATTCTGTTGGAGACTGCGTACCACGCCTTGGAGAATGGTAGGCACTTGTGGCTCCCAAATTCAGCGAAAGAGGAAATATGGCTAATCTTGTCAGCCGGACTTCCGATGGAGAAAGTCTCCGGCTCTCACACAGGTGTTTATAGTGGGTCCATGGCCGACGATTACCAGCAGATCATCAACAAAGATGTTGACGACATTCCCAAGTACGCCGCTACGGGCGTGGCCAGAAATATGATCGCCAATCGCATCAGCTGGTTCTATAACCTCCTTGGTCCGAGCATTAATATGGACTCGGCATGCTCGAGCAGCCTCATGGCTTTTGACTGTGCTTGTCAAGCACTGCGGAGCCGAGACTGCAACATGGTGAGTTACAAATGCTGAGGCCAGCATCGCCTATTACAGACAAAGTTGTGTTAACACCATGGAAGGCCCTTGTAGCTGGCTCCAGCCTATCTCTTGCGCCTGAATCGACCCTGTCGTTGATGAAAATGAGCTTCCTCTCCCCACGTGGTCGATGTTTCTCCTTTGATGCCCGCGCCGACGGTTACTCCAGAGGCGAGGGTTTTACCGTCATCGTTGTCAAACGACTTGTCGATGCTATTCAGGATGGCGATACCGTAAGAGCTATTGTGCGATCAAGCGGAAGCAACCAAGATGGACATACGCCGGGCGTGACTCAACCAAGCAAAGACATGCAGATTGCAATTATCAAGGAGACGTACCGGAAAGCAGGCTTGAACCTCGACCAGACAAGATTCTTTGAAGCGCATGGTGAGTCTTTCTAAAGACAAAGTACCACGAAAACCTTTCACATCTGACTGCTGAACAAAGGCACCGGAACCGCGCTAGGAGATCCAATAGAGGCCGAAGCCATTGGCGGCGTCTTCAGAAAGATCAGGTCTCCGGATGACCCTCTCTACATGTAAGTGAGACCACACGCTGTGTAAGGGAGGGCTTTTTGGGACTGACCGTCTTGTTAGTGGTGCTTTGAAATCTAATATCGGCCATCTCGAGGGAGGCAGCGGTGTTGCAGGCATTGTGAAGGCAATCATGATCCTTGAAAAGGGTATCATTCCTCCGAACGCCAATTTCGAGAACATTAATCCCAGAATTGATGCCGAATTCCTCAACATCAAGGTATGTCGCATACCAAACCTTCCAAGGCAGTGAAATATGTTTAACGTGAGGATTAGTTTCCGACCCAATGCATCCCCTGGCCTTCTTCTGGACTTCGCCGAGTATCGGTGGCCTCTTTCGGATTTGGAGGCTCGAATTCTCACGTCATCCTTGATGATGCATACAACTACCTGAAACTCAGAGAATTAGAGGGGACGCATCAAACAGCACTTCATCCACCCTGTCTCGGCGATCTGCAAGGATGCGTCTCTGATATAGAGAATCCGCAAGCTGGCGGATTCGAGACAGCGGCACTTCCCAATGGAAGCAACAGTAGTATGAAATCTCTTGCAGGGCTGCAGGCAGGGGATTCACACGGAAATGGATCAATTGAGACTGCTCTTCGTGAGGAAGTCGTGCCAAAAGTCTCGCACGAGTTCACAAACAGTCACGCACACTCAGATGCAGCAAGCGATACTGGAACACTGCTCGTTCTGTCTGCCGCAGATGAGCAGGGCATCAAACGGCTGGCAGAAGCATACGAGGAGTACTTCCGGGATCGGAAACCCATCCATGGAGATGAGAACTACCTCCGTCGACTAGCTTACACCCTTTCAACAAGACGAAGCTCTCTACCGTGGAAATCGTTCGCGATGGTAGAGTCAGCTCAGTCACTCACAAGCCTGAGACAATTCCTTTCGACGCCTGTGCCAGTCGACCCAAACCAGAAACGTGGACTTGCTTTCATTTTCACTGGACAGGGCGCACAATACAGAAACATGGGCGCGGAGCTGCTCATTCATCCCGTCTTCAGCGAAACCATGAACCATTTTGACAGACAGTTGGCCAAGTTTGGGTGCACTTGGTCAGTGACTGACCTCCTCACTCGTCATCAGGGTTTCCACGATATCGATGACCCCGAGTATAGCCAGCCAATGACAACGGCACTGCAACTGGCATCAATTGAATTACTCAAAGCGCTTGATATTAGCGCCAAGGTGGTCATTGGACACTCCTCCGGCGAAATTGCTGCAGCGTACGCTGCAGGGGCTCTTAATCTGGCCTCGGCATGCAAAGTCTCCTTTTATAGAGGCAAATTGGCGTCTAATCTGAAAAGGTCCGCCAGAAATCCTGGCGCTATGGTGTCCGTTGACCTGTCAGAAATGGAAATGCAACATTTCCTAGGCATCAACCCGCAGCCCGAAGGCGATTTGCACATCGCCTGTGTGAACAGTCCATACAATGTGACGATCTCGGGCGATGAGGCTGCGATTGATGCCGTCCTCGTCGAGCTACGTTCCCATAAAGTTCGCACGCGCAGGCTTAATACTGGGGTTGCCTATCATTCCCCCCATATGCAGCAGGTCGCAGCGGAGTACGCCGAATACATTGCAGATCTTGATCAAAGCCCACCGGAAACGAGAGGAGATGTCCGGCGACCGAGGATGATTTCTTCAGTTTCTGGAAATTATGTCTCAGATATCAACGAAATTCGCCATCCGCAGTACTGGGTGGCCAATCTAGTGTCCCCGGTGAAGTTTTCGCGAGCAATGTCAGCGATTACTATGACACCGGACAAGACTAAGACGAGGAAGCTTGGAGAGGGTAGGGTAGACGTCATTCATGATCTCATCGAAGTTGGCCCGCATTCTGCCTTACGACGACCTGTGGTGGATTGCTTGACACAAAAGAGAGTACTGAGAGCCAACGAGCGATACCACACTGTGTTGGATCGCCAAAGTCCCGCAATCCAGACTGTCCTTCGTCTCACTGGAGAGCTTCATGTGCGAGGCCATCCTGCCAATGTCCATAAATCTAACCAGATCAATCATCCTCTCCACCCCGAGCCTGATCTCATGGTGGATTTACCATCTTACGCCTTCAACCATTCGAAAGTGTATTGGCATGAGGCCCCACTTAGCCGACATTCTCGACTTCGCAATGCTTCAAGATCAGAGCTCCTTGGCGTACCGGTCCCAGATTGGAACCCGCTGGAACCCCGCTGGAGAGCTTTCTTTGACTCTTCCGAGATGCCCTGGATTCAAGATCATAAGGTCAATGGCAGGATCATTTACCCTGCCACAGGAATGTGTGCCATGGCAGTAGAAGGCGCAACGCAGATCGCAGACCAGAGTCGAGTGATTGCTGGCTATCACATACGAGACGCCGTTTTCACTTCCCCCATCTCTATCAGTACGGCGGACAGATGCGAAGTACAACTTCACATGAGACAGGACCACTCCCAGGTACACCAGGCTTCAGCATCATTTGAGTTCCGCGTTTATTCGCTAGGTCTCAGCGGATGGTTTGAGAATTGTCATGGCTCCATCCAAGTTGTCTATGAAAGTCTTCAGCATGAATTAGACAATATTGCCCGTCAGAAGGACAACGAGTTCTACCGCCAGAAGTTCAGGGACACTGCTCAGAAATGCAACCGAAGAGTCGCTACTGAGAAGATGTACGAGCTTTTCAAAGAGAATGGTCTGGACTACGGGCCATCTTTTCAAGCTATGCACAAATTGAGATGGGATGGCGGGAGCAGTGCGATTGGACACATCAAATGCTTCGAGTGGACTTCTGAGCAATCTAGCAACCTCATGCAACAGCATGTGGCTCATCCTACGACTTTGGACGCTGCTGGGCAGCTTGCCTGGGTTTCTCTCACTAAGGGGGCGAAAGAGGTCCTCGTGAGCGGCGCTGCAGTCACGCGTATTAAAGACGCGTGGATGGCAAGCTCCGGGCTTTCATGTCCCAGAACTGATCACCTCCAAGCCTGCTGCACAGCGAAGCGCAAGGGGGTCCGGGGTACCGATAGTTCGATGTTTGCTTTGGACCCAGCTGGCAACTTGGTTCTTCTGATCTCGCACATGGAAACGACATCCCTTGGCGAGGATGAGAGCGCCCTCAGTGACTCTGGTCCAAGACATATATGCTACAGAATGAGCTACAAACCGGACTTCGCATTGATGGACACCCCCCAGCTTCTTACCGTCCTGAATACTGGCATAAAGCATGCGAGCGACCCAGTGGCTTTCTACCAAGACCTGGAAATGGCTCTCTTTTACTTTGCATTCAACGCAGTGAGGGAGGAAGCTTCTACGACGATTATACCGCATGATTCTAAGCCACACATGACCAAATACGTGTCTTGGATCAAACGCCAGCTGCACAAATACGAAACCGGGGAGCTTGGTCATGGCCAGGCCGACTGGGTAGTCCGAGCCGAGGATGCAAGTGCCATGAAACAGCTCATACAAGCCCTCGAGTGTACCAATTCCGAAGGCCGCTTTGTGGTCCATATCGGACGCAATCTTCGATCCATCATCCAGGGTCGCATGGATCCGCTTGAGGTTATGTTTGGGAGTGGTCTTGCTGAGACACATTATCAGGAAGTCTGTGACAAGATAAGATGTTGCAGACAATTGATCACGTACTTGAAATTGATGTCTCATAAACATCCAAATCTCAAAGTCCTTGAAGTTGGTGCCGGCACTGGCTCGATCACTGGACATGTTCTTGAGGGGCTACAACGGGGTTTTGGCCAGTACGACTACACGGATATCTCCGAGGCATTCTTCGAACAAGCTAGAGATAAGTTCTCTGCCACGGGACACAAGATCACGTACTCAAGGCTTGATATTGAACAAGATCCTGGCGATCAAGGCTATGAAGTCGGCAGTTACGACCTTGTTATAGCTGCTTGGGTGCTTCACGCGACACATGACCTTGCAGCTACGATTCACAATGTTCGCCGGCTTCTGAAGCCCCACGGAAAGTTTGTGCTACTGGAAATTACAGAGCCTGGAATCTTACGGAGCGGGCTCGCCTTTGGCACGCTTCCAGGATGGTGGCTAAGCAATGACGTGGACCGCGAATGGAGCCCTTGCATAACGGAAGCACAATGGACTGGATTACTTGAAGGAAATGGGTTTCAGGGAATTGACGTGATCCTGCAGGACTATGAAAGCAGTATCTGTCACGAGCACAGCATGATAATCGCGACTGCTGCGGAGTCTACGGGGTCCGAATTGATGGAGGCTGCACAGAGCGAGATTTTAATCTCACTACTTGTGAGACCCGACTCCGCACTGCAAAATACAGTGGCGGCGGAGGTTCAATGTCATCTGAAGGAGCAGCAAGGCTCAAGCTCCGAGATCGTTTGCCTCGAGCATCCAAACCTGAACATGTCAAGTTTTGGGACAACACTTGTCTTTTTGGCAGAACTTGATCGACCATATCTTTCAGCCCTGAGCAAGTCTTCTTTTGAGTCGTTGCAAGATCTTTTGGTCAAATCCCAGAAGGTAATTTGGGTCTCTTCCTCGTCCAGCACTGCAGAGTGCTCCGCAGAGCTTCAAATGGTACGCGGCATGTCTCGAGTGCTTTGTACCGAGAAGACCAGCCTGGTATTCGTCACCCTCAGTTTCGAGGAGCGCCAAGTCAACGTTGATACGTTGATCAAAGACATATGTCAAGTTGTCTCGGCGACTGTGACGAAAACATCTGATAGCTACGAGCTAGAGTATGTCAAGCGAGATGGCGCGCTTATGATCAACCGAGTCTTCGAAGCAGAGCAACTCAATGACGAAGTTTATTCCAAGACACAAAAGGTGTTGCGCCATCAGGAAATCGGGAAGAGCCAACTGTTGTCCTTGGCCATACCCAAGTCGGGTCTCCTGGAATCGATCCAGTGGAAAGAGGATTTCAGTGCCCCCGAAGACCTTGAGCCAGACCAAATCGAGATCCAAGTCCAGGCAATCGGTGTCAATTTCCGCGACCTCCTCATCGTGCTGGGGAAGTACAGCGCTGACACCATCGGATGCGAGTGTGCTGGCATCGTGACAAGAGTTGGTGCGAAATGCACCACACTTCAGAAAGGCGACCGCGTCTGTGCTTGCGCTATGGATTGCTTTAGAACATACGCACGTTGCCATTACTTACTTGCGGTGAAGATACCCGAATGTCTTTCTACTGTAGAGGCTGCCTCACTGCCCACCACAGGAGTAACTGCACACTATTCGCTGATCACTCTTGCAAACCTTCAGAAAGAGGACTCTATCTTGATTCACAGCGCAAGTGGAGGCACTGGCCAGATGGCATTGCAGATCGCTCAATCGATCGGAGCGGAGCCATACGTGACGGTCGGTAGCGACGAAAAGAGGCAGTTGATCAAGGAGATATATAAGATTCCCGACACGCACATATTCAGCAGCAGAGATCCCTCCTTCTCCAAGGACATTCTGCGTGCAACCAAGGGTAAAGGAGTCGACGTGGTCCTCAATTCCCTGTCGGGAAAAGCTCTTCTCGCCTCCTGGGAGTGTGTTGCTCCTTTCGGACGATTTATTGAGCTTGGAAAGACAGATATTGAAGGTAACTCGAAACTGCCGATGTCTCAATTTGCAAAGGAGGTGACGTTTCGCGCCGTTGCAGTGGACTTTCTTTCTGCCCAACGACCGATCGTAATTCAAAAGGCTCTGCAGGCTACCATTGACTCGGTCGTCAAAGGCCAGATGAAGGTTGCTTCGCCGCTACGTCTCTACGCAGTCTCAGAGATAGAGACGGCATTCGGCGCCATGCGATCCGGGAATAATATAGGCAAGGCGGTATTGACTCTGGGTCCCTCGGATGTCGTTCCGGTAGGTTCATGGTCTCCTTGTATTGATCGCAGGCGATTTGCGAAACAGATTCTAACTCCCAAGAAGACGTTGATAAGACCCAGGTTCACTTGCTCCCTCGATCCGGATGCGACCTATTTGATTGCGGGCGGTCTGGGTGGTCTAGGTCGCAGTGCAGCCCGATGGATGTCTCAACAGGGCGCTAGACATCTTATCTTGCTCTCTCGGTCCGGGCCCAAATCCTTGGCGGCCCAGGCCCTGCTGAAAGATCTCCAAGAAACAGGCACGACGATACGAACGCCGAAATGTGATGTGTCCTGCTATGATTCCCTTGCCGCGGCAGTGAGTCAGTGTTCAGATTTGCCTCCCATCAAAGGCTGCCTGCAGGCTACTATGGTGCTTCAAGTAAGTTTATAGGAGCGATTGCAAGTCCTTCCAATCTGCTAATACGTCTGCCAGGACTCCTTATTTGAGGGAATGACCTGGGACCAATGGTCAACTTCTATACGCTCCAAAGTGGCCAGCACGCAGAATCTTCATAGGCTCCTACCTCGAGGTCTGTCATTCTTTATCATGTTGTCTTCTGTCGCTGGTGTAGCGGGGTCTATGGGCCAGTCCAACTACGCAGCTGGGAATACGTACCAGGATGGGCTGGCTAGTCACAGGATTGCAATAGGCGAGAAGGCTGTCTCGATCGACCTCGGCTGGATGGGCGATGTTGGTATTGTGGCCGAAAACATCGAATTGGCGAAAGGAAAGGAGGCTGCTGGGGACTTGGCCCAAATTTTCGAAGTCGAGTTCCTAGCGTTACTGGATTACTACTGTAACCCAGAGCTGGACATTCTTGAGCCGGAGCAAGCGCAGCCGATACTTGGACTAGTTACGCCGGCACAGTTCCGGAGCAAAAACATCGAGCCTCCAGACTGGCTGCTTGAGCGTCCAATATTCAGAGGTCTATCGCAACAGGACGCTGGGGCTGGCCCCAACTCAGGCGCCGACACCAGCACTGCGGACTGGGACCGTGACTGGTCTGGCGATTTTGTCCGCGCGTCGTCAAATACCGAAGCGACCAGCATCGTCATAGATGCCCTCATTCAAAGGCTATCCAAAGCCACGTCAACACCACTGGACGACATTGACCGTACGCGTCCTCTCCATACATACGGTGTTGATTCCCTGCTTGCGGTCGAGATAAGGAATTGGTTTGGAAAGGTGTTCAGGGCAGATGTAGCTATCTTTGACATCACTGGGCAGGCCAGTTTGGAGAAGATCGCAGAGGGAGCGGCAAGTCAAAAAGCTGTCCGGAGTTTCGACAAATCGGATACAAATGGATAAGTTGAATGTTGTGACCCTTCAGAGGAGGGCAATTGTCAAGTTGATCCAAAATGGGAAAAACAAACGTGTGTCCAAGACTACTGTTTTGATCGTGTAAAAATACTTGTAGCACAAATGTTCTTCGATTGATCGGCGATGGAGTAATTCAGATTGTGAGCTTGAAAATCGAAAGACGTTGTGGAAACTCATCTCGGAGAAGCATGCCATTGATAATCGGCACTCTCGGCATATTAGGTACTAGCCTGGGTGGCATTTATATTCACTTCCGTGATTATTAGGCCCCTTTCTGCTGACACTGCTATGAATGTGCTGGAGGTGTGCGCCTTACTAGGCTTGCTGCAGCTGGTTTCAGCTTTCCCCAGCTTTCCCCAGCAGACCTGCTCCTGTCTCCAGGGACTCGGATCCGGAATGCTGCCGGCCACCTGGATCATGTTGCAGGTTGAATATTCACATAGCATAGAGCCAAACAAAGCATTCCTACAACTTGGAATAAAGTCCCTTGAGCGCGTTTTGCCACCTTCTATCCACTCTGCTTTCTTTGCCTTCCTCTAGAATGGCTTTCATGTCGTAGGACGCTCGATATATTGCCCCTTTTCCTGGTCAGATATCATCACAGAGGCCTCCTCTTCCTGTAGTCCCAGAAAGGGTCTATATTGCTGATGTTTTCTGTGTCCACGGGCGGTCTTGGGGGTTGCGGATCAGGAAAGAAGGTGTTTGTCCAGTAATTTGGGACATTCTGATTAGCCGGTAAGGCCAGCTCTGCCGTAATTATTGTCTGTATCTGCTGAAGTGTAGGTCGATATGCTTGTTTGGCCATAAGGCACATCGCCACAAGGTCGATCAGGGATTGTTGGTACTGGCCGGTCCAATTCTCCGCAGGGTCGAGTAATGACCACCCATATGTCCAGCGCTCTTGATCTGGCGTTGGGTTCGCCGGCTCCTGGCTCGTCATCCTTCCTGCGTAAGGCGGGAAATCTGGGTCCACCAGCATCATGCAAGTCTTCATAGTCTAGTCAACATGAAGTCAGCCTTCGCCAAAGTCTCTAAAACCGACAGTGCGGCGCTTTTGCTTACCATTCCCATCTGCCACACATTAGACGCAGAGGTATATCTTCCCGGCCCCGTTGTGATTGGCGGGGGCGGCGCCCAAGGCTGCATCCAAGGTGGCATCCAGGCCCTCATCCAAGGTTGCTGCGCGCCATCAGAAGGGTCCTGGTGGGCAGGTATCATATCCCAATCCTTGCCGAATTGTTCCTACGAATCCACCGAAGAGTTTAGCAATATGGAGCGGGAAGCAAGGCATGCTCTGTTACTTACCGGAAGTGCATATCTGACTTTACCTTCATGTCTTAACCGCCATTTCCTGTCACGTCGTATGACCTCAAGAGTGGTTGCTGCCCCAGGTGGCGGCCCTGCCCCTAGCGCTGGTTGACGCGCGAAAGCCCAGAGTCTGGCCTCGTTCCGGGCAAACCCAAAGTCTCCAACCTGGATAGCCTTTCATCAGTTCTCTGTCTATCAAACCAGTGATTAGGAGCTATAGAGGGAGCTTGCCTGTAACCGCGGAAGCGTTGTGTGGGGTGGCACAAGAGGTACGACCGGAGGGCCGGCTGCAGGCCCGGCTTGAGGTACGATCGGGGGATCATACCCATAAACGAATACTTAGGACCGCGTTAGCGGATTATACGTTCATGTGTATGAGATATGACGACAAGACATGAGTATGATGTGACAGACATACCATTTGAGGGATCCTGAAGTTCGATGCGTCAGCTTTCGAGGAACTACAGCATATGTTCTCATTTGAAAATGAGTCCGAGAGTTCAAGTTCCTATTTCTCTCCGTTTGGAAAGAGTATTACGTTCGGATGAATGTATGTAAGGACAATTCAGGAAGATATCACGGCAGAATCACATTCTAGATCTGCCGATATAGACGCAAAGGATGACTTACGAAGTCGATGTGCACTATTCCCTCTCGTCCTGGGTTGCCAGGGGTAAGTACCTCTGGAAGGTGGGATCCTTGCACGTTCACAGGAACTACTCCATTGAGTGGGTTCAACCTTGGGGGTTCTTCCATCGCCATACATGCCTTCACCATGCAGTCGAAGAAGCGCCAGAGGACGGACTCTGGGAGATATCGTTCTGTTCCATCCGGCGGCATGTCTCTGGCTGCTTTAAAAAGTTGACCTTCTAAATTTCCAAACTTGCAATGTTCCATTAGGAAATAACTGCCGTCGTGCCCATCGATTCTCTGGGCCATGTCTGCCACGGAAGCAGCTGCACGAAGAGACCGCCTTGAATTGACATTGACCGTCCTGGGATGATGTGCCGTGTAGAACCGTTGTACTATGTGTGGTGCTCGTCCGAGTTGCTGATAGGCATCGATTTAATCAGCATATGCTCATCAATGGATCATGCGCAGTAACTCACAGTTATCACGTCTCTCTCTCTGTCAATATATCCTGTGGTCACCCGGGGTATCCTCCCGTCTAACTCGAACTGGTTGGACATCTTCATAACCACGCTATGCTCTTGTCCAGGGCCAGGCGAATACCTCCACAGTGACACGATACCATCGCCTCCCCATCCAAGGCATTTAATATAGCGGAATGAAGATCGCATTAGCTTGTAAGCGTTTGTGTACTCCTCTTGCACCGCCACTCGAGCTTCGCGCTGCAATTCCCTAGTGCCTATCGGGGCCTGTAAATCCTTAAATTCGTCGCGGGCCGGGGAAGCAATACCCTTCAGCCGGTCCCTGTGGTTCACCGTGAACTGGAATCTCGCTGCTGCTGGTACCACCCCTGCGGGCATCCCTGGGAGTGCTGCTATTCGTAGAAGGATGTCGTTCCAGCGCTGCACGTATTCGGGATCTCCATTCTGATTCCCTTCCACGATATCCCGAAAGGTAGCTTGGAAACCGTCAATACCGTTTCTATAGTAATGAAACTTGTGCTGGGCATAGCCTTGTTGTTCCTCGAGATTGTTGATCGCTGCTGCCTGTCCCGCCATTTTGTGAACTAAACATAAGCAACATCAGATGTAGTACTGAACACGGCAGTGCGAGCGGATACCGAGTGCTGACAGTGCGAGTCAACTGGTTAAGTATCTGTCTAACAAAGAGACGTCAATGGTCATTTCCGTTTTCGGCCAGCCAAAGTCATTTACACATACTTTTCAAGAGAATCAAGGGTAGGACTTCAAAACGAAAAAGAACCAATGGAGTAAACAGAATAATCACTCGAACTTATTACCTGTGCCGACTCGGCATACTGTGTACTGCAAGGACTAAACTTCAGACTTCTCCAGTAGTTGTCACTTCTTTGCTCTTGACCTGTTCCAGTCAGATTGCCGAGGTATTGAGTCAACCACCGAGCTTTGTCTCAATTCTCACCTTACTTGGTACAGTGTGCTCTTCGACGCTCAGTTTGAGGATCATTAAATCATGTTGACGGCCCAAAACACATGATAGGGGTAGGATCTGACACATAAATAAATTCCATTCGTCATGCGAATAATTACCATCGCAAAGCTACATCAAATCCATTGCATTTGCCTGGAAGATACATGTCTGTCTGTCGGCCTTGCCTGACCAGTGAAAAAGAAGGCTTCATGGTCGATAGCCTGTCATCTTCAAGATCATGACTCACTCTGAGACGCCGTAATATTACGGCATCGAACAAGATTGGAAAAATAAGTTTTCTTTGTATTTCTTTTTTTGTTGTGGAGACAAAAAGGCCACGGTGTTTATAGGAGAAACGAGAGAGTAGCTTTATGTACTCAATACTCAGTATGAAATACGGCCAACAAGGAGCGGGCCAGAACTCTCGGGATCTGTGAGCAGCTCATGAGGACGATGAGAACGTCACTGCTTGGGAGGAATAACGCGGCCAATGACAACCACATCGCTCTTTTCGCCGTCCCATTCCTCGGGAAGCGGTGTCTCGGCGAACAAGCCACCCCCATGCTCCGCCGGATATCTCTCGCCGAAAACAGACGCCTTGTCTACCAGATCACGGAGACGCTGCGACTCCTCGGGCGTGAGATGCACATGCACTGCGTCAAAGTTCTCTTTCAAGTACTTTGGTGTGATTGTACTGCCGACTTTGTTAGAAATGTAGACAGGGGTACAATTGTTGGCAAACGCACCCTGGAATTGGGAAGATGTCATCTCCCTGGGCCAACAACCACGCAAGCGCGGTCTGGCCAACAGTCACACCTTTCTCGGTAGCAACTTCCTGAAAGGCTTTAACCAGTTCCATATTCTTGGGGAAGTTCTCTCTGGAGTATCGCGGGTAAAACCGCCGAATGTCGCCTTCCTCGAAGTCGTCCGGCCCCTGGACGCCGCCGCCCAGCAGCCCGCGGGACAAGGGGGAATAGGCGACGACAGCCACGCCCAGCTCGCGGCATGTGGCGAGGAGCTGGTGCTCGGGGGACTCGATCTCGGTGCTGAAAGCGCTGTACTCCATCTGCACGCACGCGATTGGGTGAACAGCATGGGCTCGCCGCAGTGTTGCTGATGAGACCTCGGATAAGCCGATGTGGCGGATCTTGCCCTTTCTGTTTAGATTATTAGCTTCTGCTCCTCACAAATCTAGACCAGTCATTTATTTTTGTATCACGAGGTAAATCAGGAGTGTCTAATACTTACTCCTTCAATTTGACCATCTCGGCAACAATGTGCTCGACCGGGGTGGACCCATCAAGACGGTGTGGGTACCAGAGGTCTATGGTCTCTACCCCGAGTCTTTCCAAGCTCTGCTCACAGGCAATGGGCACATATTCGGCATCGCCACGGAATCCAAAGCCGTCTGGTAGGCGGACGCCGCCAAATTTGGTGGCGATGAAGACGTCCTTGCGCTTCTCAGGATTCAGCGCCAGCCACCTGCCGATAATAACCTCGGAGTCACCCTGTTGGAGGTATTCAACTTAGTCATCCTATCAAATTGAGTGATTTCAAGCGATGCGTGATGGGGTCCCTACATAGAAGTCGCTGGAATCCCAGAAGGTACACCCTACTTTATACGCATGGTCAAGTAGGGCGAGACG
The DNA here is from genome assembly GCA_037177825.1 of Diaporthe sp. P3_1W. Taxonomy (NCBI): domain Eukaryota; kingdom Fungi; phylum Ascomycota; class Sordariomycetes; order Diaporthales; family Diaporthaceae; genus Diaporthe; species Diaporthe sp. P3_1W. Next base: position 873,966 of record JBAFXB010000001.1, read on the forward strand.
TTCCGGGTCCGGGATTGGAGCAATTGTTCGAGAGCATGGGAAGCCAATCCCCATCGTACCAAAGCCGATGCGCGAGACCATCGGGCCATCCTTGCCGAGAGGACGTTTCGTGAGCGAGTTGGTCTCCATGTCGGTGGCAATGCGGATGAACCCTGGATGAAGGAAAGGGGGAAGTCGGTTTCTTTGTGATATGTGAAGTGAGAAGTTTGTAGTGATGTGTAGTGAGAGATTGAATTGAAGTTGGAAGTTTACTTATAGGCGTATGACACTGTCACGGACCTGGTATCTGAAGTCCGCAGGTAGAGGAGCGGACCAAAGTCCACTCTGAAGCGGTCCATGAGCAATGCAAGGTCCGCCATCACTCCATCTGGGACTTAGGATATTTGGGAACTCTAACGGATCTCCACTTGTTTAGTCCCTCGTGTGGAAACGAATTCTCTTGTCTCGTCTACTCCCAGGTATCTGCGATAACCTGTTAGCATTTCTCAGGGCAGAGAGGGTGACATTCAGCAACTGACACAGTCATCAGGATTTCCGCGAACTCATCCACATCCTCGCCTCTCCCGTGTTTGAGAAAAGTGTCGAAGGAATAGTTGGAAATGATAAATTGTGGGGTTTCCTTCCACAAGCGATTGAATTCAAATGAAGAACTCGCCTCCCACAGGGGGCGAGAAAGCGTCCAACGATGAGTGAAAGCCCAAGGGCCTGGGTCATCTGTTGCTTTTCCTTTAGTCCGTGAATCGAATGTGCGGATCGTCCACGCTCACCATTTTCATCATCGGGCGTCTTCATCATACTATATAGGACAATTACCGAGTATGCCATGACAATAGTCCTGCGCAGGGATTCGGCGAAGATCCATCGCTGAGAGTAGTTGATCCAGTTAACGAGATGACTATCTGCATTTCAGGATTGAGATGAGTGACGTACCTCCCACTCTACTGGCTTCTGAGGTCTGGGATCATCTCCTAAGTTGCCAAGGTTCTCACGAATCTTGCACAGCTCGCCCAGCCACGTCTCCAAGATCGGCATGTCTTTCTCGGCCTGCGACCGCAAGGTGATGTTCTCGTCAAAAAGGCGAATGATCTGGTATAGAAAGAGTGCCTGTGCACGCGCAAGCTTCTCGGTAGGTGTGGCTGCTATTCGGCCAGCCTCGAAGTCGATGAGTTCACGAATATTACCGTGCAGTGCTCGTATTACCATTGCTGTGTTGGCTGGTGTGCGGTTCTCGTAGAGCACACAGGTCGTGAAGCACGAGAGGATGCATTGCGGTGTATTTCTTTGGTAAAGATGTCGGTGCAGAAAAGGGGCGGAGCTCTGTGTTGCCACCTCTTTCGTAAACGCTTTCACCCGGTTTACAGTGTAGTGCAGAGGCGTATTGGGGTCGTAGAGGTGCCAAGGTTGAACATCATCCTGTGAATTGTAAGTTTCCCAGGGTGCAACAGAATATCTTTCTCTCCGCATATAGAGTCGCTGTCAATCTTGACTTACGCAAAACGGCGCCATCTTTTGATATGAATTTGTGATTTCTTCGTCGGCTGGTGTGCCAGGACGCTCGATGGCAACGTTGTCATCGACAGGGACAAGCCAACGGTCCGGCATAGATGAGTTGTTATTGTCAACAAAGTCCATAAAGTTGTCCATGGGGATGTCTTCGTTGATGAAAGCACTTGGCAGAGATTGTGCAGCAGGCCCAGGTATGTCCGATGAAGAGTCCAGGGGCAGGCTATCGAAACAGCCCATCTCATACGGCGGGACAGAGTCGAAAACAGAAACACCAGGACTACCGAACTGAAGCGCCTCCATGTGAGGGCTGGCCCGCATTTCTTGATGCCCAGTATGGTTAGACACTTTGACCTTGCCGTATGCGCAGGGGATCTTCTTCTCCGCGCATCGGGAACACACAGGCGTCCGCCTGTCGCAGCGCCTCTTGGTCTGCACGCAGCTGTTACAGTTCTTCTGTCTCGATCCCAGCACACCGGAAGCAACTGCAGGGCTCGCCATCGTGTAGTGTCGGCCGTCAGTGTTTCAGCGATCAGTACCAAGCCTCTGGTTGCATGAGGCGCGCAGAGGTTGTTGTGGTGGATGTCGGAGAATGGTCTTGTCAGCCACGGGTTGGCGGCGCCGCAACTCCGCAAAGTGGGTCCCCGATCTGACGCCAAGTCCGCCAAAGTCCGCCCGCCAGACTTGGATCGGCTGGTTTGGAAGGATTGTCCGCAGGACGACGCAGATGTGGTGCGGAGGGTTTCCAACGCCAGGCTTAGGTAATCTCAGAGACGTTGGGGAAGGGTATACAGAGATGTTCAGAACCACAATGCTCCGTTGTAAACATCGAATTAAGCCTGACATAGATCTGCAAATCTTAATAGATTTGTGAAATAAGTAACCAACTTGCATACTACTGTCGGTGCGCAATAAACTCCAATTATTTCAAGTGAGTTAGTATTGATGATACACGAAGAGAAAGATGATTCGACCACCATGACCATGATTTTGTTTGCGCATTGAAACGTATCGGGTTCAATGACGAGAGACAACAGAAGTAGGTGGGGGCGAGTGTACGAGGAACGAGCATCGAGATACGTTGGTTGAGTGCAATGTAAATTGAACCATGTTTGAAGGTAAAATGCGCTGCACCGATACACACTACCAATGCATATAATCTCTTCAGTAATTGTATGGTAGTCTTCAACTTCAGATGCGAACTTCCAAAATGCAAACATTGGGTTGGAGTTCTGGCCAGGGGCGAGGGGCAGACACAACGCCGAGGCTATCATACCACCACAGTTGGCATGTGTAACACTCGAACAGGCATGTACGATGAGCTCGGAAAGCCGTGCGACATCTCTATCTTTCTCTGGCTGCTTGTTGTTCCAACGGAGTTCCTGTGCTCCTTCCCTTTTCAGGCGAAGGCCAAGACCGTAGGGGGTCTGATAACCTTCTCTGAATTAAAACAAGTCGATTGTTCAATGCAGTCCTTGGCAAGTTTCATTACGTAAGGCTGGCTAAGGAAAGATTTGGATCCATACACGTCGCATGCCGGAAAGAACATACCGCTGTTGGACTTTTTTTTCACACAGTTCCGGGATTCTAGGAAATCAAATAAAGGAAAATATCGGTGTGTCCTAGTCACTTCTTGTGAAGTAGGCAGTCGGGGCTGCCATTTTTGGGGAAACACCTGCGTCTATCATTCCTCCAACTTGTCACTTTTGCAAAGACACGTAGGAACTCACACGCAAGGTGCACTCAGGCAAGTACAGCAAAGACGCGTTTCCTCAACTAGATTCTGGAATCAAGCCAAGAACATTTTCCGCCGCGAATATCAACGGAGATGGTAGAGCCGTTCCTTGGAGAGTAATTAATTAAACGATTTCCAGGATGACTGCACAACGACGACCACGTCTCTCCAGTGGCTCTTTTACTACCCGTGAGCCACGAATGTAGAATTCGGCTTCTCCATCGGTAATTAGAAACGTGGTTCGACGTGCCTGGGTCTTCAGCTGCATTGCCGTGCCCCGATACCGAGGTTCAGTCCTTCCCATTGGTCTCTAGCCGGTCTTGTCCCGTTGCTACCATTCGGTCTTAGGCTATGGTTAAATGCAACACCCCACACGAGACACACACAGCAGTCCCGGAAAAGTGTTCACTCACATGCTTGAGGATGATTGTGTTATTGCACGAAACAAATGCGATGGCTTCATGTCTTAAGAAATATTTATAAAAGCTGTTCAAATTGACTCGCTTGTCTTCGTTTCCATCCAACCCAGAATTCCAAACACATCGCTCGACCCTTAAGTAACTCCTCAAAATGGCACGAAATTCTCTTTCCAACAGCAGTCTCTTGGTACTTTCGGTGCTCTGTTCAGTCGTCATGAGCGCCTTGGTCCAAGTCACGGACTTTGGTTCGAACCCAACAGGGCTCCAGATGTACATCAACGTTCCAGCCAAGCTCGCAACCAAGCCAGCTGTTATCCTCGCGGTAGGTTTTAGCCTCCAAGTCCAGGAACACGGCTGACAGCAACTGATGCAGCTTCACGGTTGTGGCGGTAACGGGCCAGGATACGCCCAGCAGACCAAGTACAACACCTTGGCCGAGCAGTACGGCTTCATCACCATCTTCCCAAGCACCACCAAGGACTTCAACTGCTGGGACGTCGCATCAGCCAAGTCGCTCACCCACGAAGGCGGCGGCGACACCCAGGGCCTCTCCAACATGGTCAAGTACACGATCCAGAAGTACGGCGCCGACACGTCCAAGATCTTCGTCACCGGCACCTCTTCCGGCGGCATGATGACCAACGTCCTCGCGGCCACGTACCCGGACCTCTACGCCGCGGGGTCCGCCTACTCGGGGGTCGCTGCGGGCTGCCTCGCCGGATCGCCCGGTGCGTCCCCCATCAGTGCAGATCCTGCCTGCGCGAACGGCGACGTCAGGAAGACACAGGACCAGTGGGTTGCGCAGGTCAAGGACATGTACCCGGCGTGGACCGGATCATATCCGCGGATGCAAACCTGGCATGGCACCGCGGACAACCTGGTGTTTTACCCGAACCTGGCCGAGCAGATTAAGGAGTGGTCCGGTATCCATGGCGTTACCTTTTCGAAGAATAACACCAACACACCGCAGTCTGCGTACACACAGATGGTGTATGGCGATGGCACGAAGCTGGTCGCGTACAGCGCTCAGGGCGTCGGCCATACTGTCCCTGTGCATGAGACGGTGGACTTGGCGTGGTTTGGGATTCAGTGAGCGTGATGATTCCCAATCTTGAATCGTTCTGAGGATGGACATATGCTTTTTATTCTATGAAATTGTACATAGGTACCTAGATATGCAGGGGACGGTTTCATGAGAGGAAGAGATTCAGAGTCAAATATACTTTTCGCGTCGGACTTTGTGGCACATTGGACCCAGGTCGATGGCAATTCATAAGAATGGAATTGCATCCTCATTCCCACCCACCGGATGATGCCTCCGCAGAATGTCCCCAAAGCAGGCTCCCAGTAAGCAAGAGTCAGCAGGTCAGGCGTGAGGCGTGCTCTGCACACATGTGCAGTACATCTTGAGAGCCTTTCCCACATGGTGCTCCGTCATCGAATTTTGTGGATGAAAATTCAGGTTACAAATCTTATTCTATCTTGAATCTTGGTTTAAAGGATACTAGGACATTATAGAACTCGTTTCCACAGGGTTGATAATCCTTTCCGCATGGCAGGTATGGAAGTCCACCTCCGCCGCTTGAAAAGTCCGCCGCCACAGGGGCACACACTCCGTGCCTCGAGTCGCAAGGCCAATAGTTTCATATTCAATGACTTCCTATAAAGTTTAAAAATTTGTTTGCAATTCCATCATATCTCCAGACTCATACCACTCGCACTCAATTGTACCGCTAGTCACTTACTTCCTCCACTCACTCAGGCTATCTACCCAAGGCCATTCATTGGCAACTGTCAGCATCTTTCCCTGTACTACAACCGCGTCAGTACAGCCTGTTCCCATCTTCCATTCCTAACTCTATAGCCGAAACCGTCTTTTTTATAGCACCTTTTGGTGCTCATATGAATCTTGGAGTTCTACACCATCTACCCCGAACAGAAACTATACAAGAAACGCGTTTACGACACAACCGACTCATCAGCATGGCCCAGGGCATTTTCAAAATAGTAGTTGTTGGTGGAGGGCCGGTGGGGCTGACAGCAGCCCACATCCTTTCTCGAGCCGGCATTGAGTATGTCGTGCTCGAGCGTCGGTCCTCGGTCCACATTGACGTCGGTGCAAGCTTGGCTCTATGGCCGCAGAGTCTGCGGGTCTTGTCACAGCTAGGGCTTCTGGAGCGACTACAAGAGCTTGGAGAGGAGATGGGGCGTACCACGACGGTCACTCTAGGAGGACACAAGTACAAGGAGACATGGGCTACAGAGACCATGACGAAGAAGTGAGTACATTTTACACCGTGTCTAAACAGTCCCGGCACGAGATCCAGCACTGACCTTTCTGCCCAGTCATGGTGCTCGTGCGACCGTTTTTCACCGGGCCGATATCGTGTCTCTGCTATATGACAGCCTTAGCAAGGCTGATAAGGCGCGTATCCTTACGGACAAAACAGTGACCGACATTGCCACCGAAAGCGGCGGAATCGAGGTTCGCTGTGAAGATGGAAGCACATTCCATGGGTCCATGGTCATTGGAGCAGATGGTGTCAACAGCAAAGTCCGCCAGAAAATGCGCGAGCTCTCCGTCAAAGCATCGTCACCGCAGGTCAACGAGGAGAGGCCTTATCTTTCCGCCTACAAGGTTTTGTGGTGTACCTTCCCTCGCCAGCCATGCAACGAACCAGGAGACACGATCGAGATCCATGGCAAAGACGTCTCACTCCAGTGTCTTAACAGCCAGAACCGGTCATGGCTATTCATATACGAGCGACTTCAACAAACGACCCGGGAGCGCGTCTCTTACTCACAAGATGACGTCGAGGGTTTTGCCAAGCGACATGGTGATCTTGCAATCGGCGAGCAGCTCAAGGTCAAGGACGTATTCCCGAAGCGCTACACAGCAGGTATGTCTAACCTAGAAGAGGGAATCGTGAAACACTGGAGCTGGGACCGCATAGTGCTCGTCGGAGACGCTTGCCACAAGTTTACGCCGAACCAAGGCCTCGGATACAACAACGGCGTCCAGGACGTCGTTGCATTAGTGAACGAGCTGTACCGCGAAATCTCGGCAGGGCACAGCTCTGGAGACGCTGCGTTGCCTCTCAAGTCTCTTACTGGTGTTTTCTCACGGTACCAAGCTGCCCGGATGAAGCTTCTGCTGAAGGATTTCAAAGCCTCGGCAGGTTGGACCCGCATGTCAGCCTGGAAGACCTGCATCAATCATCTTTTGGATCGTTATGTTGTGCCTGCAATTCCTAAGTTTGACGAGTTTGCGATCACTTATCTCATTTCCGGGTTGGTCAGCAAGACTCTTGTTTTGGACTTTATCGAGAGTGAGGAGCCGTTTCACGGCAAGGTCCCATGGAAGCACGCCATGAAAGCTCCGCTATTGAAGGTGCCGGCGCAGGTTGGCTGATCATCAATCACCATATGATAAATGTTTTTTTTTCTTCCTTCTTTTCACTCCTCACAATGATCAGAAAAGACAGCTGAGTGGGTTCGGAGGGATGTATTGGGATGTAGATCCTTGCACGTCCCGCAGAATACCTTAGAATAATTAGAGCCCTGCATCATCATGAGCCCGAAGATACCCTCAGCGCAACAATCACTGAACCACACTATCACCTCCCTTGTACTGAATATTCATGAATGACGTTTCTCAGAGCAATATGAAAGTGGCCACCAGACAAACGCGGGCATGCAACATCATCCCTACCTACGCACATACATTAATAATAATCAATAAGCAGCCTTAATTCCCATGTTGTTCCCGGGTCCGAATCTGTGTTCATTGGATGTATGCGTTGAAGTTCACCAACAGTGACATTCCGTGCATAACGGACTTTGCGGCCCCAGCTGGCAATAAGCGCTAAACTCCGTGATTATTGTGTTCATCCCTTTCTTCGCTACTACCACACAGGTTCTATCCCACACTGATGACCATGAGGGCCCGATGCACGACACAGGTATAAGAAAATTTTACAACATGTCTAGGTCACGACCAACTCCCAGATCGACAACCTGTCTTCTGTCTCGATCTCACCAGACTGATCAAGATGTCGCCCATCATGAAACTTCAAATTCAGAGCACTATTTTCGGCCAGCTTGTGAGGTGGGTGTCGCGAAATGGCATGTTCAAGTACGCAGACGAGATCGATCCCTCATTGTGGAAAGGCGCGGTCCAACAAACCCCATCGCGAGAGCCGCAGCGGCCGAAGCAGTCACAAGAGCCAGAGCGAACGAATGGCCACATAGATGGGTCGGAAAGGGGAACACGAGAAGGCGAGGCTCTGAATGAAGATCCTGAGAAAAATGGACAATCAATACCGCCGAGAGAGGGTCCTTACGATGTCCTCGTGGTGGGCTGGTACGGCCCGGATGATCCTGAGGCGAGTGAATCTGCCGTTTTAACTAAACATGGCACTCAATTTTGTGCTCCTCGTTTCTGATACACTGGAGTCTTGAACAGAATCCGCAGAACTGGCCGAGCAACTTGAAACACCTCATAGCCTTGCAGATGTGCATTCTCAACTTTGCCGTGTACATCGCAAGCTCGATCTACGTGCCCGGCGAGGCGAACCTCATGGACGATTTCGGTGTTGACGAGGTCGTTGCGACGCTGGGGCTCTCACTTTTCACCTTGTAAGGGATGCATCTTAGACTGACCATGCTCGGTAACTGTCGTGCTGATGTATCTGAACTTTTCAGTGGTTATGGCACTGGGCCTATGCTGTGGTCGCCATTATCTGAGATTCCCAGATTAGGGCGTACCCACATCTTCTTCTGGACCCTTTTTGCCTTCATCTTGTTTCAACTCCCTGTCGGCTTTGCCCCAAACATTGCCGTTTTCCTGGTCTTCAGGTTCGTGACAGGCTTCTGTGGCAGCCCTTGTCTATCCACCGGCGGTGGAACTATCAATGACATATACCCGCCCACTCAAGTTCCCTATTTTCTGGCCCTTTGGTCGTCGGCGGGTGTTCTTGGCCCTGTCTTCGGGCCTGTCATTGGTGGGTACCTTGCGCCGGCAATGGGATGGCGCTGGACCATTTGGGTCTTCACCTTTCTGTGCACTGCGGTGCTCTTTACCATGTTCTTCTTCCTCCCAGAAACCAGCGCTGCCAACATTCTCTACAAGCGGGCCAAGAGACTTAGGGCTGCAACAGGAAATGACCGCATCAGGAGTCAGACCGAAGTCGATACAACACATTACACCGTGAAGGATAACCTCCTTCTCCTCGGAAGGGCTTTCACAATCACTTTCTTGGAGCCAATCGTCCTGCTTGTCGACCTTTACGCGGGCCTTCTCTATGGCGTGCTGTTTATATGGTTCGAATCCTTCCCTGTCGTATTTGGCGGCATATACGGTTTCAACGTGGGCTCGCAGGGCCTCGTGTTTCTAAGTATCCTTGTGTTCACCGCCATCACCATGACTGCGTTCCTATTCTGGACCAACCGGCGCCTCGTCCCAGCAATGAAGTCAGGCAACTTCCGCCCCGAGATGGTCCTCCCGCCCAGCTTTGTCGGGTGCTTTGCCCTGCCTATCTGTCTGTTCTGGTTCGGGTGGTCGGCACGGGAGAGCGTCCACTGGATTGTCCCCACCATCGGCGCCGGCTCCTTTGCTATCGGTGTCGTCACGCTCTTCAATTCTGTTTACACCTACATTGGAATCGTCTATGCACCCTACGCCGCGTCGTTGTTCGCCGGTGCCGCTCTATTTCGGGCCTCACTCGGTGGTGCCTTCCCGCTCTTTGTGAGTTGTAATAGTCCGGTATTGTGCTCCTTGTTCTCACTCAACTAACGTTTTCCTCCGATCAGGCGCGAGAACTGTTCTACCAACTGGGTGTCGGGCCGGGCAACTCGCTACTCGGTGGTATTGCTGTGCTGTTCATACCGGTTCCCTTCGCACTCTATTACGTGAGTAGACATCAAATGCCATGACCTCTGGCTCCAAGCTGATGACCGAGTAGTATGGAGAGCGCATTCGAGGCTGGAGTAAACGCGCGGGGTAGAGGTTGATGATTAATTCGCCAGACTGGGAAGCGAAACGAAGTTCACGGCTGAACTTCCGGCCCCTGCGCTGACGTGCAGGGGTATGGGATGCAATCCGTGGCGGAGAGGTTATCTATGATTTCCACAGAACGCCTCGAAAGGAGGAGTACGACGAACTAGAAGTTCTAAGAGGGTAAGGGTAGCAAGAAGTCACGTCAGAATCTGGCCCATCTCTACGCTCACGCCTCACCTTACCTGAGAGCAGGGCCAGCATTTGCTCCAAGCTAGGGGGGTGTATTGGGATGAGGCGTGCTTATAGGTAGACTGCTCCGAGGCCTAGACGGCGAACACGCATGTGCATAACATCGGGCGAGCTTTCGCAGCAGGCCCAATTCAGTATACAATGCTCGGGCGATGTCGCCATTATCATATCGGTCCTGCATCGATGGTAGGCTTTGGTCAACTGGTAATAGATGACGCCAACCTGCATCTCCCGTGGTGAGGCTTTATCCCCGGCATCTCCAGGGCGACACCCGGAAGCTACCTACCTTCCCGGAAGGGCCAAGCTCCCTGTCACATTCCATTATATCCGGGAGCACTCATCCATTGAGCAAACCTACCCCATCCCATATATAACCCTGCCTGCGTTTCAAAATCCCAAGTCCGCAACAAAAGCCATTACAACAACGACAGGCAGCGACAAGCCAGCAGATAGGTACATCGAACAGTCACACGCAACGAGAACAAAATGGGCGCCGTCACCTCAAGAATCTGGGCCACAGGCTCCTCAGACCTCAAGCTGGACAGCGTCATCAAGCTGTCCAACGGCGTGACCATGCCGCGCCTGGGGTTCGGCGTGTGGCAGGTCGACCCCGCCGTGTGCACCTCCGTGGTCGAGACGGCCCTGGAGGCGGGATATCGCCACGTCGATTCGGCACAGGCGTACCGGAACGAGGCCGAGGCCGGCGCGGCACTGCGCTCCTCGAGCGTTGTCAAGCGCAAGGACGTATTCTTCACCACCAAGATCCCGCGCGATCTGGGCAGCGTGGACAAGAACTATACGAGCCTCGTGGAGAGCGTCAACAAGATCAATGGCGACGGCGCGGATGCTGATGCTTATGTGGACCTTTTCCTCATCCATACTCCGCGGATGGGTGCTGAGGGCATCAAGAATGTGTGGTTGGCGCTGGAGAAATTGCTCAAGGAGGGAAAGACCCGGAGTATTGGGGTGAGCAACTTTAATGGCGAGAATATACAGGGCATGAAGGAGTATGCTACTGTCTGGCCGCCGCACGTCAATCAGATCCAGGTAAGCCGTCTAGCCGTCTAGTATGGCGTTCTCTACGATGGTTTTGGTTAACTCGATGAAATGCAGCTCAATCCATGGGTCCAAGAGAAAGAAATTGTCAAGTATTGCGAGGACAACGGGATTGTGCTCCAGGCATACAGCCCTCTGGCAACTGGTAGGAAGCTCGATGACCCCACCGTTGGCGAGATTGCAAAGAAGTACAAGAAGTCGCCGGCGCAGGTCTTGATTCGGTACGCTCTCCAGAAGGGGTGGGTCCCGTTGCCAAAGAGCGTTCATAAGGAGAGGATCGTCGAGAACACGCAGCTATACGACTTTGACATCTCTTCGGACGATATAGCTACTTTGGACGGTTTGAATGGGAAGTAGACTGGGTCATGAAGTCATGTTTGACACAAGGGTCCTCAGCTTTGACCACGGACGTCCATCTCTCATGTCGTGGCCAGTGGCGGGTGGGTATACTTGGGCGTCAGTGGGACTCTGTGGAAATGAAGATGCCCGTATCTAATAAATAGTTTGTACATTACCTGAATTCAGTCCGCACAACTACCTCTGGAATAGCTACGTTGAACAAGCCCTCCCTACGGGCTATCATCACGTGTACCGGTACGTCCTGGCTTCCATGCATGTGAGGTCAGACGAATGGCATATGATGGATTGTGCAATGACTGGCATTGCAGATTTCGATGGATATCTGTCTTACGCAAATCGGCTAGTTTATTTCATAGGAGAACGGCAGGCTTTTGAAGGGTGAGGGCATCCACGAGCAGCGATTACCGAGAGTGGGGAAGGAGAGTGCGATGCCTCCATTGCGTCATGTCTCATTAATAATCGACCTGGTCGACTCAACTCAACATGTTTCCCACCTTTCATCTGTAGTTGATATAGGGATTCATTCCTTTCAAATCACGAAACCTTTCAGAGTGTGAAATCAGAAGAAAACATCAACAATGCCCATCCCAGACGAGCAACTCCACCCCACCGCCACCGGCCCCGCAGCCGAGGTCGTCGAGGCGCACACCCACGACAGCAAGCCAGGCGAGCACGTCCTCTACTCGGGCTGGTTCTGCCCCTTCGTGCAGCGCGTATGGATCACCCTCGAGGAGAAGGGCATCCCCTACCGCTACCAGGAGATCAACCCCTACAAGAAGGAGGCCTCGTTCCTGGCGCTCAACCCGCGCGGGCTGGTCCCCACCCTCGGCGTGCCGACCAAGGACAGCGGCGAGCAGCCGCTGATCGAGTCGGGCGTCATCTGCGACTACCTCGACGAGACTTTCCCGGACGTCCCTCTGTATCCGCGGGACGACCCGTTCAAGAAGGCCAAGCTGAGGGTGTCGATCGACTATGTCACGAGCCGCATCATCCCGGCGTTCCACCGGTTCCTGCAGCACACGCCTGACAAGCCTTACAGCATTGACGAGGCGCGGAAGGAGTTCCTGAACACGCTTGTCACGTGGATCAAGGATGCTGACCCGGAGGGGCCCTTCTTTGCGGGAAAGGACCTAACAATGCCGGATGTCATCCTCGGCCCGTGGGCGGTGCGGCTGTGGATATTTGACCACTTCAAGGAGGGCGGCCTGGGAATGCCGAAGCCCGGAGAAGGCGGCGCGGACGAGAAGGCTTGGGAAAGGTGGAGGAAATGGGCTGCTGCTATTGAGGGAAGGGACAGCATCAAGAACACATTGAGCGAGAGGGAGTATTACTTGCCCATATACGAGCGGTATCACACGGACAAGGCGCAGAGCGAGCTTGCGAAGGCGACGAGGGCTGGGCGGGGGGTTCCATGATTAGACTGTCTGATCTCACTTGTGTCTGGGCTCAAGGCTTTTCTTGGCATGGGTTGTTCAACTCCAGTCCCGTAAGCATATTCTCCAATCTGGGAAGATACAGATTGCTACAGCCCATCTAGCCTATGCACTCGGGCTTTAACTTGTGAATAATTCTTACCTTCGTATCACACTTCACAGTTGGCGCTTGTGACCTCAAGCCCATGCCGCAACCCAAGTGAGCCGAATTCACATCTAGCACTTGACTTTTAAAGTTTTCAGCTCCAGATTTCATCGTTTATTTTCACCGCACTCCCCAGTCCTATTCCCGCTCAGCGGTGTTAAGATCTTCGACCACTTCAATCTGTCCTCAAGACTTTCCTCTCTATACTAAGAATGTTTCCCATCCGAGCCCAGCTGTCCCAGATTTTACAATTACGACCCGTAAGTAGCCTCCCATGGCTGGTATCCCGCATCTTGGAAGATCTTTTCAATCTGCCGCCTTCTGACGCCAACATTCCCGCCATCGAACAGAGGCAGGACCATGGCATCATTGAGGAGCCTGGAGAAGGGCTGCGTCTTCGCATATGATGTTCTTGAGGTATCCGCCCGAGTTAGCACGCACAGCCTGCAGAGGGCAATGGAGAATCAAGTCGACTTACATCCCAACAGCCTTCATAGCGTCCACCACGCTCTGCACGGCAGCCTCGGACGAGTAGATCTTGGCCTCGAGAGCCAACTCGAGCCTGGCCTTCCAGTCTCCAGGGCCATTCTCGATAGCATGCAGGGCCTTCCACGTCAGGAGACGGCTGGTCTCGGCCCGTATCTTGATGTCGATCAACAAGTCTGCCACGCTCTGCTTCTCCAGGATCGGAGCACTTCCTCCGCGCGTGTCATCCTTGGCGAACCGCAGCGCGGCATCAAAAGTTGCCCGCATGAGCCCCACGCCCATGGCACCCACGAGAGCCGCGGACGATCCGAATGTCTGCTCGACCACCTGGGCGCCTTTGCCGGGCGGGCAGAGCAAGTTTGCATCCGGGACGCGGAGGTTCGTGAAGCGGCTGTGCGGGCCTGATGCAGAAGGGAATCCAGAGAGCTCCTGTTCGCTGAGCACCTCGTATGCGCCCGGTTCGTTGGCAGCGATTACGTCGGGCGTGACGAGCAAGATAAGGATGTCCTCCACAGGATCCTTATCTGGATCCGAGGGGCCGCCGTCATCCGAGTACCGACAAACGACGCACTGCAGGTCCGCGCCCTTGCCCTCCCACCCACCGCTGTTGGTGGTCCAGAGCTTCTCCCCGTTGATGACCCATTCGGCCCCCTCCTTCCTCGCCGTCGTGCCAAGCCCCTTGCCGCCTTTCTCGAGCCAGTTGGCCGTCCCGCCCGGCTCGGAATGCACGAAGCTCGCCAGCGGCTCCCCCTCGCCGCTCAGGAACTGCGGCAGCAACCTCGCCCGCTGCTCCTCGCTGGCCGCGAGGATGAAAGGTGTCAGCCCCAGCCCCGTCCCGAGGATGGTGAGCGCGGCAGACGGCTCGACCGAGAAGAACTCCTCGACCAGGATGGCGGCATCAACGAGGCCCTGCGCGCCTCCGCCGAGCGCGGTGGGGACTTGGCCCTTGATCAGGCCAGCCTTGACGGCGGCGGCATAGGTGGGCTTGGTGGCGCGGAACCGGGCCTCTTGTGTTGGGTGTTGGGAGTAGGTTTCACGGGCAACCTTGAGGTGGGCTTCCGCGAACGCGGCTGCGCCTGCACGGAGTCGATGCTGCTCCTCTGAAAGGCTGAAGTCGATCATCTTGTTCTGGGGGAGCAGTAAGTAGTTCAAAGTGGATCCGATGGAGCAAAATCTGGGGTGTGGATTACAGTCAGCAAGTGCAACGGACCTGTATAAGATTCTCACATGATCTTGGCCCGCCAACCCCGCTGTCAGACTGCAACAGTTATACTACCAACAGTCAAGCTGGCCAACCAGTCAACTTGAAAGACTTCATCTAATTCGGGTAAATTTTCTGCCACCAGACCGGATAGCAATACAATTTCAATACTTTGCATTTGCACACAAGTTTGATTTGTCTCATCTGGAAACCAGCCAAGCCACTACGAGCTCCCATGTGGGTTAGTCAGCCACCCACCTCTGATCTGTTCACGCCTTACCCACCACTCCGTGACGCTCCATGAAATGCAGGTGCCTACCACTTTCATTGGAACATCCTCAATCACATCGTGATAAATATCTCTTCTCATTATAATTACAGGCAATTTTGAGCCAACTGCAGTGTGGCACCCCGCTGCACATAGTCTCATGCGTCCTCACTACCTCAGGATGTGGTGGTGGTGGCAGAATATTCCCAGGTGTAAAGGAGTCCTGGAATTGTAAACATACCTAGGTAGTCACTTACTATAAAGATACTACTCTAAATTCATGACACCAAAGGTTAAAAAAAGAAAATTAAAAATCCCCATCGTAGGTTGTCTTACAAAGCTCCAGGATCCTTCTCGCAAGCCTGGGCCTATCCAACCCGCGTATCCATGGGATGCCAATGAAGCTCCTCCCTCGCAGCACGATCCTGTCCTTGATGCTCATCCTCGACCCGTCTGGCAGCTCGTACGTGGCCATGACGTCGGCCCCGTGCGCCATCAGCATCTCGACCACGCTCGCGAGCTCGCCCTCGGGGAGCGGGCGCGGGGGATCTCTCACCACCGACCCGAACCCCATGGCCTGCGCCTCCGCAGCCGGGTACCCATCCAGCTCCGGCTGTCGCGAGAACAGGTGCGCGGCGTAGTCGAGCGGGTACATCTCGTGCTCCGGGACGTATGGTGACGCCCGGACGGAGGAGGGCGTGTCCTTCACGTCGGTATGCGGTCCCGGCGCTGGCTTCCTCAGGCGGGGGTCGCCACGGAGGTGCTCCGGGATCTCCGAGGTCGGCACCCATTTCTCGCGCGGCGGCGCCGTACTCTCGACATATACAAGTGCATTCTGGTGGTGGGGTGTTGCTGGGGTGGCTGTTTCCCTGGCGTTCACGTCTCCTCCCCGCGAGAGTAGCATGCTCAGTACGTCGAGGTTCCTGGTCCTCACCGCCGCGAGGATAGCGGCCGGCTTGACTACCGCGCCCCTGGAGAGGAGCAGGTCCGTCATCTCCGCGCTCTCGCACGTCCGGCTCAGGTCCACGGCCTTGGCGTCCGCCCCGAGCGACAACAGCTTGTCGACGGCGCCGCGGTTGAAGGTGACCCGCCCCATGTGGGAGATGGCGACATCCAGAGGTGTGCTCCCAAAACAGTCCCTCAGCTCTAGGTTTGAGCCTCGCTTTTCAGCAAGATACGGGAGGGCCTGTGAGACGTGCCACCAAGTCGTCCTGCCGCGGACAAGCCCGTGGGTCGGGGTTTCGTGTTTGCATATGCCGAACCCAGTTGGTAAATCTGGGAAGTGCACCCTGACGTATCCCTGGAAGTCTACATCACAAAAGATTTCCTCGACAAGAAACCTGACCATCTCCATATTTGGCTCTTCAGTCCGACAGGCGACAAGGAGGAGAGGCTGTGTGGACCCCTGGGCGGCGATCTGTTCCATCCTCTCCGGAAAGCGATTAATGATGGAGCCATTCGATGACGCCAACTTTTGTGCATCACACCATTCCACATCTTGCAGCTTTACTGATAAGTTCTTCACCATTGGAGCCAGTCCCCGCAATAATGAGACGAACCCATTCTGTACCAAGTCGTGGATGAATGTGTTTCCATCCCAGTCAAGCTCGCCCCAGCCGTGCTCGAGGAGCAGACTCTGCACAAGATCGTGCCGTCTGAGCCCCATAAGTCGCTGGAATTCTGCCCTCAAATCCTGCGGTGCCAGACTGGCAGCTTCAGTAATGCCGAGAGCATTGACTCTGGCCAGACAAGCCGAAGTAGGCTCATCCACTGGGACTGTGGCGGTTCCTGGCTCTAGGGAATTGCGGGCCCCCATCAAGCACCAGACTGTGTAGTCATGCTGTCTCGCCGCCGCGGCTTTTATTGCCTCGTCCAGGTAGCCGGCCGTTGCTCCAGGGGCATCCTGGTGGTGCACAAGAAGCCTCAGCACATCACCTAGATGCTCGCGGGGGAACTTGTTCGCCTTCCTTGGCATCGGCCTCGTCTTGCCTTCTATTAGGACACTGGGCGCCGTCACCGGTCTACCTGCAGGAGGAGGTGAGCTGCTCCAGTTCAAGCGCTCCTCCTCGAACTCCGCGCAAGCCTGCCATACAGACCCGCTGTACCCGTCACTTTGAACCGATGCCCCGGCATCAAGCAGCAACACCACACTCTCGGCCCTGCCGCACGTGCATGCATAGTAGAGAGGCGACCTTCCGTAGGCGTCCTCGGCATTGATGACTTCGTGGATGAAGCTCGAAACCTGGCTGTCTTGCCCAGATCCGTGCTCCTTTAATTGTTCAAGCAGAAGTCCAATGATGTTAGCTTGTCCACATCGTGCCGCAATGTGGAAAGGTGTCAGTTCTTCATGTGTAGGTATCTTCGGGTCGGCGCCCGCGTCGAGAAGGCGCGCAGCCTGGTATTCCGAGAAGGTACAGGCCAGGTGCAATGGAGTGATGCCTTGGTTGTCGCGGAAATCAAGGTCGTAGCCGCGTTCCAGATAGAGCTGGAGCAGATTGTCGAATGCTGTCGTCTTCAGATCCGATATGCACGCAGGAAAAACCGACAAATGGCTCTCTAGGCGTGGTGCCTCGCGAGAGCTCAGCTCGTGGAGAGGGTTGCGACCCAATTTGTTTGGCTTCCCAGGATCAACACCCAGACGTAGTAGGAGATCCATGATTTGCTTGTCTCCTTGTGGCAGTGACAGTGAATCGAGGCGGTTAATGGCGGCGTGCCACAAAGTATTGCCTTCATCGTCAACAGCAGAAAGATCAACGCCATGCCGGGTCAGTGGCTCCACCAAAGACAAGTGGCTGTGACCCTCGCTAGAAAACAAACAATGTATCACGGTTCGGCCGTGGCTGTCTCGAATATCAAAGCGACCGCCAAGACGCGACACAAGCTGGCACAGATGCTCACCCTCGCCCCTCTGCCAATTGACGAGTCGACCGTTGAGAAAAAGGGAGAACACCGGTGAGCGACCTTGATGGTCCCTGATGTTCAGGTCAGCTCCAGCTTGGCACAGGAATTCGCAAAACGTTTCATCCAATGCCTTGTCCCAAGAGGCATGCCCGCACAGCACGTGTAGTGGGGTCTTGCCACTCTTGTTCTGTAGGTTGATGTCTGCCCCGGCGGCCTGCAAGCTATGGACGAGCTCTTCCATCGTCATGGACGGGTCGTCAACCGGCGAGGGGGGCCGCACCCGGCGGCCGAAAAGGGAGTAATCGGGCGAGGAGGCAGGACTGTTGAACATATCGCTCTGCACTAGATAGTGGAACGCTCCATTGCCGTCCTTGTCCGTTACACTGGCGTCAGCGCCTGGGCGAAGAAGCTTGTATGGCTTCTTCAGGTAATCCGCAGACATGTCTGCTGCCGGGACGAACCGACCAGCCATGGCGAGCAGTTTGGCGCAGACGGGGGCGGCGGTGCCGTTCTCGCTGGGAGGGGGCTCAAGGATCAGTTGGTTGGTTGCTGGTGTTGAGGCGCAATGAACCGGCCCAGAATCAGTTCGAAAACGGACCAACATCGGTTGACCATGAAATCCTTGATGTAGCGAAGTCAAGCTGTTGGTTCTTGTTAATTCGACCGAGATACCGAGATTGCCACAACGACTCGGTCATCTTCCATGGGCCTGCGGTCGGCCTGCCTACCAGTCTTGGCCTGTCAGTCCATGAGGGTTCAGATGACTGCTGTGCCGCTCCCCAAATCCTCACCATCTCCAGCTAATGACTTTAGAACATTTCAACCCTGCCAAGATCCACCCGCACGGCCCGGCGCCCGGCCTACCCAGTAACCACTCTTGCTATTCCCCTGAGTGACAGCTGCAGGGTTTTTTTGTAGCTCACTAAGCCTCGCATGGAAACGGCTCGGAGCCGCAGATAGTTAAAACCACACGTGTTCTAACATTTCAGCCCGAAAGCCAAAGTGTGGCCCCCCTGTCAAGGTGACATTTCAGGGACTGTGGAGACCAACAGCTATATCCATTGGCCACGCATGATTGAGCACTTTGTACCTTATACTATTCAAACGTGTGCCGCGGCGCCTTCTGGGTTCTTTTAAATCCTTCGAGCCGTTCTACTTAGGAAGGTAGCATTCATACACTAGACGTCTCCATTTTCTCATGACTCTTACTACCAACCAAGGGCCTAGACTGGCCGAGCCCTCCGTTCAATATCAGGACATTGCCAGGGCAAACAATTTGCAGGCAGGCCGTGGCCTGAGACACCACAATTCGGAAGTTGAGGGAAACTCTAATGCACATGTTGGTTGACTCCGTCTTCCTGGCCTCGCTACTGCTACCATGCACTGGATCCTGAGCTGCGAGATCACTTCAGCCCATCCTTCTGCAGACATGGGCTGTCTCGCATTTGCCACAAGCTCAGATGCCCTGTGATCCTAATGTGGACCCTGCGGTGGGAGAACCCGACCCATGATGGCTCAAAGAGGGTATCGTGACATTCACAGATGGTGTTTTCACCTCATTTTAAAGAGTATCCGCACTTCGATCCTTCGTGCTCTGCTGGTGGTGTTTGGCCGAGGAACGACGAAGGAATGCTGGATTCCGCAGCATGTGGCTGTTGGTTGAGATTGTTAGTCCAATGGATATATCTGGATACACTAGATGACAAGGCAAACCTGTATATATATCATTGCGCGTCTCGTCTACAAACTTGAATTGAAGAAGTAGCCACGACACCACCATTTCCCAGGAGATAAGAGCCTCCTCAGAGCTGCAATGAAGCTCTCAGAACTTCTCGTGCTTGCTGCTTCAGCGGGAGCATCCGCAAAGGCCGTGTTTGCTCATTTTATGGTATACACCCTTCCAAGTCTTTGAGTTACCATCGCAAGTGGTGCTAACCTATATACAGGTCGGAAACGTTGCAACATGGAACGCAGCAAAGTGGGAGTCTGACATAGCCCTGGCCCAGAGTGCACACATCGACGCCTTTGCACTCAACATCGCTGCCAATGAGCCTCACACGACTGAGAGCCTCGACTTGGCATTCAGTGCCGCGGCCTCTCGTGGCTTCAAGCTCTTCTTCTCTTTCGACTACGCTGGCAACGGGCCTTTTGACCAATCGGATGTCATCTCTTATATCAACAAATACGCATCAAGCTCGGCTTATTTTCAACACAATGGGAAGCCTTTCGTATCCACATTTGAGGGGCCGGAAAATGCTGCAGACTGGGTAGCAATCAAGTCGGCCACAGGCTGCTTCTTCGTTCCCGACTGGTCATCAGAAGGTGCCAAAGCTGCTCTTGCTCTCGTGCCTGGGGTCCCAGATGGTCTCTTCAGCTGGGCCGCATGGCCTTGGGGTAATCGAGATTCAACCACGTAAGTGAACACTCCGCTCGTCTTTCAAAACACTTCCACCAAAGTCTACAATTGCGCTGTAGACGCTCATGCGTTCTTGCATATTTGGAATCCCGAAGAACAAGCTGACGCAAGACGATGATGCAGATACGTTGATGCTTCTTACCTGCAATACCTCAATGATACTGGAACCCCTCTGCCCTATATGGTTAGTTCAGTCGCTACAGCCGGCCACGTCTTTACATGTGGTGGATATTGATACCCTGCCACTCCAGATGCCTGTGTCGCCTTGGTTTTACACTAATCTGCCCGGCTATAATAAGAATTGGTTGTGGAGAGGAGAGTAAGTTGCAATTCACCACAATCTATATTGGTCTTCGATGAATTACTGACAGTCTAGTGACCTATGGTACGACCGCTGGGAAGAAGCGATCTGGGTAGAACCGGAGTTCATCGAGATCATATCTTGGAATGATTACGGAGAATCTCATTACATTGGCCCGTTACATGATGATGGATTCGATGCCTTCAGCGTCGGCAAAGGCCCTTTCAACTTCGCCGAGGATATGCCACATGACGGCTGGAGACAACAACTCCCCTTTGTCATCGACACATAGTAGGTCTCACAGCACATCAACACCTGCTGATGCATCACCCGTAGAATCAATCTCCGCTAACAGCTTCCACAGTAAGAATGGTATTGCTACCGTAACAGAAGAATCCATTACAGCCTGGTATCGCTTGACACCCAAGGCCGCATGCGGTGATGGAGATACGACGGGCAACACGGCGAGCCAACTGCAGGTCGAATTTATGCCAGTCGATGTCGTGCAGGACAAGATATTCTACTCTGCGCTACTTTCGAGCGCACAACAAGTAACGGTCACCGTTGGCGGAGTAGACCTCGGCGCAAAATGGACTCATACTCCATCTGATCCTGTCGGAATCTATCACGGGAGCGTCGCCTTCGGCAGCAACACAGGGCCCGTCAAGATTACTGTTGGAGGCATGGTCTTCACAGGCGAGAGCATCACAACATCATGCACAAGGGCAACCGGCCAGGATGGCCTTACTAATTTCAACGCGTGGGTTGGTAGTCAGAGCGGAGGCGCCGTTCACGCCACACCGACCCTCACCATGTCCGAGCAGGTGTGCATCGAAGGGACTGGCGCCGCCGGTTTCAGCGAGCTCTGCGAGTTCACCTGCCAATACAGCTACTGTCCTCCGGGTGCTTGCTACTGCACGAAGATGGGCCCTCAGAAGGATCTCCCAACCGAGAAGAACAACCCGTTGTTCGGAACAGTCGGCTATCCTGCCGCCGGTTTGAGCGCTGACTACAGCGGTCTCTGTGAGTATGCTTGCAATTACGGCTACTGCCCGGACCAGTACTGCTCTACCACCAGCTCCCCCCTCGTCACGCCTTTATCCTCTCCTTTTGACCCCCCCGCTTGCACTTCGGGATCCGGGTCAGGCGACCTAGGCGGGCTGTGCAGCTATGCGTGCAACTTTGGATACTGCCCAATTCGTTCTGTAAGTCACCTACTCCGAAGCTATCCTCCGCATCAATATGAGCTGTCATCTCTGATTGTAAAAATACAACCAACAGTGTCTCTGCAAAACTCAGGGTGCTCTGCATGAGCCTCCAGAGCAAACAAAACCCGGGGGATCTGCCGCTGAAGGCAAAAGCAGTCTTCTGTATGATGGCCTCTGTAACTTTGCTTGCAGCAGGGGCTATTGCCCACCGGCTGCGTGTCAGCAGTCTGAATCCGAGGCAGAGGCTGCATACATCGGCAGAGATGTCTATGTATCTCACAATGCGCAATGCGAAGCCCCTTGCATCATGGTTCTCCCTCCGAGCGCTCTCAACAGCCCCACCACTATATCCATTAGTCCCTATACCACCTCTCTAGAGGTCGCTGTCCCAACAACGTCCGGCGGGTCAACCGTCTACGCCGTCAGTGTCACTACCATCACACTTTCACCTCCGCCAATCACAACCACCGAGATTCCATTCTCGAACGTCGAGATCACCACAGACGCCCGTAACGGTTTCTCGTTCCAGCCAACTCCGAGTATCGTGTTCCCACCTATAGGATACCCGATCACGATAGTGAGCGAGGGCACCAGCACGGTTACCACCCGAAGCGTCACCTTACCTCCTTGGCCTTTCGTTGGCGCTCCTGGCGATCCGGCAGAAACAACAACCAATACACAGAACCCGGACCCGACTGGTGAAGATGAGCCCCCGGCATCCACATCCGCGGCGGTTGGCCCGCTCCCGGTTTGGAGAACGTGGCCGCCTAGCATCATCACTCCTGTCACAGACGATATCGAGGACATCGGGCCTGTCGAAGATGCTACCGGAACGGCTATTATATTTCCTTGCAATATCTGGTTCATGAATGTAAGCCACATGCGCGATCCGTACACCTCCCTCCACACCACCAAGAAAGTGCTTGTGCTGATTCAATTGACAATTACAGCTGTGCACCGATCAGATTCGCGGTTGGAAAGTAAATTTGACCAAGGGTGTAATCGGACCGTGAGTGCAGAGTTCTCTCTTCTACTCGCCCTCTACCCTCTCCACGCATATTCCATAGACCACGCTGACAAGACATCAGAGGCCCACCACCACGAGGCGCCTTGAATCTCCCTGGCTGGACCTTTCCAAAGCCATTGCCTCCTTGGCCACAGATAACGTTAGTTGCCTTCAAATTCATACAAAGCACCGCATAGGCTGGGACAAGCTAATAAGCCTTCTCTCCGTGCATCAGCGTGGGGACAAATGGTATCCCGACCTACTCAAACGAGCCAGCTTGTGAGACGGTTTCGGCTTCCATCTGTTCCACAACCACCTCCTATGGGCTCTCCGCCGACGGCCAGGTTACCAAGACCACCGCCACGAGCGTAATGTCGACTTGCGAGACCGTCCTCGGATGCGAGGTCAGCGACTACGACTCGGCTACCGCGACGGCAGTGTGCTCAAACCCACCGGCCAAGCGCCACGAGACCACCCCAAGGGCGACCCCGGCCTCAGCAACCAGCACCATGTCGGCGGAGCCGACCGTCGCTCCCCGGCAGAATGACGACTGCGAAGACCCAACCGCCGACATTCTCGTCTATATGTCACTTCGGCAGTGGTCCGATGCCCACGTAGCACCCGTCGTGGCGTTGCTGGAGGAGCGCGGTGTGAGCTACAGGCGGTTCAGAACAGATGCCGTCGATGGAGGATACACGCCTTTCCTGCACGTCAACAGCTGTCCCGAGTCACTTCGACGGGCGCTCGAGGATATGAGCCAGGTGAGAGAATTCCACTACTTCTGCTGCGAGCTGCCCCCTCGGTTTGGCTTTTCTCTCTGTCGTTCTTTCTTCTCCTACCATGCTCAAAGAAAAGAGATCAAAACAAGCGGTCATTGCTGACTTTTCTTTTTGTTTTTTTGCTACGTTGAAAGGTGGGCTCGGCTTTCGATTATCTTGACTATCAAAGGCAGGAATTGCGACTCAACCCTTCCGCAGCAGGAGATGGCACTGGGGACGCAGCCATATCTTCAAACCGCACGGCTCAGAATCAAGACTCCGTGAACAGACTATGGTCTCGAGGCACCAAGGAAAGTGCTATATGGCATACGTCACAAGTCTCCACTCCTGATGGTGTAGATTGGGAGAAGGACCCGGACTACTCGTTTGACAAGAACAATCTCAAGCAACACCGATATTATTTTGACGGCGATAGCCCAGGGGCAGGACAGTTCATCTACATCATGGAAGCGGGGATAGATGAAGCCCAGGTGGTAGGTACCTGTCTCTCACTGCAATACTTGCCTTCTGAGTCTCCCCAGCTTGATTTGTGCTAACGAGGGCTCCTTTCCTACCAGGACCTCAAATCCAGTTACGAGGTGATACCGCTTGAAGAATTCGGCCCGATACTGAAGACGAATAACGTGCATGGCACCGTGGTGGCTGCTTGCGCCGCGAGCGAGTTCTTTGGCATCGCCACTGATGCCAAAGTAATCCTTGTGGAAACAGGAAGCGGTAGTACCGCTGTCGGTGAGTTCTGGAATAGATGTTTCGAAAAGTACCTCGTGGGTTTCCTTTCGATTCTTGATGACGTGAGGGCGAAAGGGAGGCAGGGAAAGTCTGTCGTCAACCTATCTGCTTCAATTCCCGTATCTCTTATATCGCCGTATTTCATATACAATATGGGTAAGTCGACACCTCCTTCTCTTTGCCTTCGGCTTTCTCTCTCGTTCGCCCAACGCTCGGCTCCCCCGCACAGAGGCCCAAGTCTCCACGCCCACCAGAGCAGTAGTCAAGGGCATTGCGAATACCTCTTTCTGTCAGTTATAACTCAGCTAACGAAGTTTCACAGCCTTCATATTTTATGAACTACAGAAACTCGATGTTTCGATTGTCACAAGCGCAGGGAACGAGGCAGACAAGGGCAGCCATTGCGATTACAGCCTCCCTCAGCTGCTCATTCGCCCCGACATTGGTAAAAGTATTAGGGGCGCGTTTAGAGACAAGGATATGAAGATAAACAACCTGGTAGTGGTGGGTGCCACCGACGTGGACGGCAAGAAAGCCTCGTTCAGCGAGACTTTCCAGGCGAGTGAGGCTGGAAACGACAAGATCGTGTACGCCCCAGGGGACAATATCTGGGTGCCTGATATGAAAGGAGGCGCCGTTACCGCAGACGGCACTTCATATGCCGCACCAATTGTGGCGGGCTTGATTGCCTACTGGCGTGGGGTGGATTCCGGTTGGGCCGAATCCTTCGAAAATGCGCGCGTCCTGCCCAAGCTGGCCAGAGTTTTTCAGCGACCGCTGAATATCCCCAGTACGGCCTCAGACCACAGGCAACCGTTCGTCTGGAATGGTCAGGACAAAGGCGAATCATGTCTTACGAATGGGATGCTGGCGGACGACAACGGAGAGCCCCTCTGCCCAGAGGAGCTGCGGGGGTGCAGCAACGGTGATGGCAAGAGCAAAAGACAGTCATGTGACCTTGGCGACGGCGACGACGACGAGGAAGGCAGTGGGTCGTCAGGAGGCGACAGCGGGCTAAGGCCGAGCCCGATAACGTGGCAACCAGGAACACCCTCCCCGACATGCAGCAGCAACTGTGGCAGTCTGTGTTCGGGATACTACTGCAAGCCAAACCCGACAGGCAACCCGCCAGACTATTCGGATCCCAAACTCCACCCCGCGACATCTGTTCCAGCCGTCACTACATCGGTTCCAATCCGAACTTCCGACGTGCCGACGGCAACGTCGAACCCCGTGCCGTCCGTGTCTGCCCGTGTCCCATCACGCGACGCAAGGTGGGACCTGTTCCACATGGCGGTGACACTGGACAGCGGGAGCCTTTCCTACACCTGGGTCGGCAACGAAGACGACCAGTCGCAACCCGTCGAGGAGTACCTGGAGAACAACTCGAAATGCAACAACCCGGACTGGATGGGCGCGGACAAGAACTACCCGACGTACCCGGCGAGCATGGAGGTGACCAACTTCTTCGGGGCCCACGACTGCAAGTTCGTGTTCCAGGTGGCCTCGCAGTCCGAGTGGCTCGGCCTCGACAGCGGCGAGTGGCTCGGCAACGTCATTTGCACCGAGTACGACTACGCCGAGTGCTTCAAGGACACGGACAAGACCTTCTACTCGTGCGACGACCTGGACGCCTACAGGACGAGGTGGGCCTACTGCACCTGGGACCACTGGTTCACCAAGACCAACACCAGGACGGCCGCGCTGTCACGCCTGGCTGCCATCCGGAAGCTGCAGGCCGACAATGGGACGTCCCGCCTGGGCCTTGACACGGACGGGAGCTTGTCCGTGAACATGACCAACCCGGCCTCCAACGGCACGGCAAATCTGAGGTTCCTCTGAATAATTTACTTTATCCTTCATCTACTTCGAAATCTTTAGACTACTACGTACTTGTTTAGATTCTCCTGTACATAATACATTCTCTTCTGATCATGGATCTTTGCCCCATGAATTTCACCATCTTGAGACGCAGACACTGTCCCAGTACGTCCAGCTCATACACTAGGAATTTGACCTGTGAATCACTTGAGCCTGGCCGATGCGCATAGCGCTTAGCGCTTGCGACCTCAAGCTCAGGCCGCCAAACAAATTAGCTGAATTGACCTCGACTTGATTTCTCAAGTTTTTGCCTTCAGCATCTAACCTTGCTTCGATCTCTCGTTCGTTCTGCACATTTGGTCTTCTTACTTTCTTACGCATCCCGCAGCATTGCCGTCAACATATATTCACAAGTATCCCATACAAACAAGACAAAAAAATACAGAGCAGCATGGCTATTCAGCAACCAGGCAGCTCGCCCGCTTGCTGTCCCACCGAGTTCAACTCGTTCCTACGAAAACGCGTTCTCGACATTGAGACTCTTTGCGCAAACATGGACCATGTCGGTTTCGTCGCAATGGACACAGAGCATGATGACGATATCTCCTCGATAGGCCTTGCTTTCGCCTCCAGGCTTGAACCCGTTGAGCATCCTATCCACCCAGCAGCCATGACAGGTTTCCTAGAAGAGGAGGGTCTGATGCAACACCTGCCTAAGGGAACGCCACCCAAAACCGCTATCGCCCAGTCAATCTGCTTCAACATCCGTGGCTTTGAAAGATCGCAACCAACAAGAGAGCGAAGATGGGGCCAGTCAGACAAGGATATCGATGTTCAGGATGTTGCTTCCGAGGTCATGAGCGCCGTACAAGAATTCAAGCAAGCTCAACCCGAAAAGCCTTTAATACTGGTCACCTACTCCTCACGCGCGGAGTTAAGCGCCATTTCAAATCTCATCCCTCAACTTTGCTCACTCTTCTCGAACTGGGTGGACATACAGCCGCTTATCAGAAATGCATATCACTCACACACAACATACGCAAGACTCGATGGTCTTAGGATCTCACTTCGATACGCCATGAGGACACTTGGCTTTAACGCAGGCTATCAACCAGCTAACCTTCACCACGCCGGCAATGACGCACTGCGAACTCTGGCCATCATGGCGTGCCTGACTCACGAAAACGTGCAATTCAGAAGGCTTAAAGAACTGGAGCATGTGCTGAGGGTAAATGAGCATCGGAAGGAGCAGAATCGCTTGAAAGGAACGGAGAAGAGCCGCGGTCTACACAGAAAGAGGCCGGGACCACCCTCGCAATACCCCCATACTGCCAGAGTCACCCTAGTCCCGGCGCCAGACTTCGGGGAAGTAGGTCGGGCTGGCCAGTCACCACTCGCAGGCGCAGTGGAGGAGCCAGAGGATGGGGTACAGCTGCAACTCCCGCCCGTTAATGTCTGCAGACCTAATCAAGTCTGGGACTTCTTCTCACCGTACGAACCCAATGCCATTGGCAGGGTTTGCAGAGAAGGCTGCTATTACGTCTGTGTCCCGAGCTCAGAGGTCCTACAGCACCTCATCGAAGACCTGGACCATACTTCGGCTTGCCCAGCAGCACAGGCTGTTCTGGTGGAGGACGTGTCCGACCTGCGCGCTCTGGGGGCCGCAAAGAGGGAGGAGAGGGCGAAGCGCAGACAGGGCCAAGAAATACAAGATCTCACAGTCGATAATCAGTGATAGAGAATTGCAAGCGCTGGAAGCTGGTAGTGTAAAATAGGCGCGTACTTCGAGACCAAATGAATTCATCGCCACCGCCGTTACTGGCTGCCCAAGAGTCACAGACGCCATGAGATCCAAATGTGCAACCGCCAAATAGACCTTTCGACGTCCAGTATGACATGTACGTGAGCTCCTCAGAGTTGGTCCTAAATCATAGTCATAGCTCTCATCTGCCGACTTTTCAACACATGCTGTAGGACTGGAGTGCGGCTTCCAAGATTGGCAAGCGACAGGCATGGACGAGCAACTCCATACAAAATGTTTAACATCGAGGGAGACCACAACGCGTAATTCTGAAGTGACCATGCTCGCCTCCCGAATCACCCTTTCGGAACCTGTTCATCTTCTCTTCTCTGGGTGCCTGTTTGGAGTCTCCCCGGCGCCACGCTTCAGCCCATCCGACACGATGCCGACGATCTCGCTCGCCGGGTTCCGATGCCCACACGTCAGCGCCTCGAGACCCTTGGAGACAGAGGCGACGATATCTCCTGCGAGGCCGACGCCTCTTCTTGGTCCGTGTGCTCGGTGAGGTTCTGCGGCACTATTGATTCGCTCGCTTATTAGCCCTACGAACTGGTGAGTGCATACAAATGGGGAAATATCTTACGGGTCCATTTTATACGTGAAAGTTGAATTCTGAAGTAACTGTGCGCGATGTTCCAACTATGTGTAAATTCCAGATGAAAGCCCTTGGTAGGTGAATGGACGAGTATCAATGTTTAAGCTGCTGGACCCCCTCCTCAACGTCTCCCAACGCACATATATCCCTAGAACATCACGTTGCGCAGTGAAGGATGACGTACATTCGCATCCGGTTCGACGTCGAATAATATACCCAATCTGGAAATTTCTCAGGATTGACGTGTACCCGCGCTTCATCCCGTGTACCTGATCCCTGGGGGCAGCCGCATGATTTGTTTGACCTGGGTTGCCTGACCGGCGGCATCACATGTGAATGGCTAGCTCCCGACAGGTTGGGACGAGGCGAGCGCAGCAATGTAACGCACTTCGCTGGCAATGTGCCTAGGTAAATCTTTTTCTGCGGTCTGACAGAGTCCTTTTGTCTCGTGACAACTCGCAGCCGCCTTCGTCATTTCTCGAATTCGTGATTGCAGTCCGAATCCATATTGAGACGTTGCAACGTCCTGGATAGCCTGCGCCAAATCCGCTACGTGGGATGTGTCGCATCTGTAGATAAGACGTAGTGCCAGTTTATAAACAGCGAATTATCTTCGATAGATCTAGACCACGCTCTAGATAGGCTTCCACAGAGCTAGAAATAAATGCCAATGTGACCGAACCCAGAACGCCTCGCCAGAAAGCCTTCGTTTCACCACGAATTACTCGGACTTGTCGCCCTTCTTGTCTTCACTTCCCTCGTCTTTGCCACCATCCTTCGCATCATCTCCACCCTCATTTTTCTCGCCCTCGTCTTTGCCGCCTTCTTGGGACTTTTCCTCGCCCTTTGACTCGTCCTTATCCTTAGACTCCTCCTTGTCCTTGGAATCGTCCTTGGCCTTGGAATCGTCCTTATCCTTGGACTCGTCCTTGCCCTTCGAGTCGTCCTTGCCCTTGGACTCCTTGGGCTCCTTGGACTCCTTGCCCTCAGACTTCTCCTTACCCTCAGACTTGCCCTTCTTCGGCTTCTCCTGATCGGCCTTCTTCTTGTCACTCTCGGCGTTGTTCTTCTCCTCCTCGAGCTTCTGGATCTCCTCCTCGGCGGCCTTCTTCCTGTCCTCAGCAGCCTTCTTCTTCCTGTTCTTCTCCAGCTCGACAGCCTCCATCTCCTCGTACTT
This sequence comes from Diaporthe sp. P3_1W, assembly GCA_037177825.1. Classification (NCBI taxonomy): domain Eukaryota; kingdom Fungi; phylum Ascomycota; class Sordariomycetes; order Diaporthales; family Diaporthaceae; genus Diaporthe; species Diaporthe sp. P3_1W. Next base: position 903,553 of record JBAFXB010000001.1, read on the forward strand.
CTTCATGTCCAGCGCGTTCGGCTGCTCCTTGTGGAACTTCTCGCGCAGGCCGGTCAGGCGTGGCGCCTCGGCGCCGACCTTTTCGCGGCCGACGAGGCTGATGAATAGGGACACGCCGACGATGGCGGTCAGCACGAAGCGGTAGGTCCCGTACCAGGTCGGCGCCCAGCCGCGGGTGGTGGCGCGCGCGTCGGCGAAGTACATGAAGACGAAGGCGCCGAATTGGCATGTTAGCGCGTACTGCACTGGCATGATCATGGTTGGCCAGGCGAGGACAGGGGCTAACACGCCGAGACCGTAGCGGAAGGTCGTCCGGGCCTTGTCGGGGTGCTTTTCCGCGTACTCGAGACCCTGTGGATTGTCAGCATACAGCCTGGGATACTGCCGCAGGGAGAGGCCCGGGGGGGGGGGGGGAGTCCCAGTGCTTACCCAGTGGATGGCACCCAGGAAGGAGATGATAACTGCTCCGTAGCCGACCTGGATCGGCTCAAGTAGGTGGAGGTAGTGGCTGGCGCTCTCGTGGCTCATCAAGAAGTGGTTCACAAATTGGGACTGCGACGGCCATTCCGTGTTCAGATTCCAGCTGAGGAAGGTTGTTGCAAGAGAGGTTCCGAGGTATGGGAGAGTGCCTGCGAGACCCAACTGGAGTGATATTGGGGGCACTTCTCTGAGGGCAAACGTCTCTTTGAGCGTGTTCTAACGGGCAGTGGTCAGCACGATGGCATATGGTAAAGCATTCCAGCTCCCAGGATAGCACGAACCAGATCTTTCTTCACGGCGGCGGTAGTAGGTGGGTCGGAGGGCTTGGTCTCGGGCCCCTCGTAGGAAGCTCGCACGCTAGACTCTACGGTGACCTGTTCCGGATGGGACTCGAGCTTCTTCTGTGCCACCTCTTTCTCAAACTTCTTGTCTCGCACATTATCATTGGCGTAGTATGCCCGCTGCACCAAGGGCACGAGCTGCCCCGAGGGCCTTGCCGCCGGGAGCTGAGCTCGCCGCCGTGTGGTGGAGGTATGGTTTCGTGTCTGGGAGGTCGCGAATGGGGCAATTGACGCCGAAGCACTAGGGAGACCCCGAGTGGGGAGCTTCAGAAGTGGTCTCGTGCTTCGAAGCATTGCGACAATCGGTCTTGGTACACACGCAGAGGGACTCTTCTCTATGGAGTTTTCGTCAAGGATGGCGATCTTGAGGGCGTTCGACAGATAGCAAAGGCGAGTATAGGTGAACAAGAAGCGGACAATTGGGATTGAAACTGGGAGAAGCAGGCCTATATCGCCTTGAGGACGCCGAGAAATATCCTGGCGGCTGGACGAGTACCCAGAATTGGCATCATGTTTTAGAAACCTGGACCAGGGGCGCGATCGCCCACTCCTGGACCTGAAGCTATCTACCGCAGCGTTACACGGCCTTGACGTCACTGAACCGCGGCAGAGCTCCAGCTTCAGTACCAAGGTCTAGCCCCAACCCTTGCGTCATCCTTCTAATCTCAGGTGCGGCCCCCTGTCAATTGCCTAAACCCAGCCTGTCGTCTTGGCCGATTACCCGATCTGCTTTCGGCGTCATGTGGTGATAGCCTCATCTATCAACGTTTTGTGGGCCCAACAAAGTACTGCCAAGAACCAGTCTGCGAAGAGCACAATTCAGAGCAACCACATGTTGACCGGAGAGCACAATTTGTGGTGTCTATTCGAACGTCGATTTTTTTTCTTCGTCATCCAAAAATATTATTCGGTATTTCAACTTCAGTGCTGGATTTCTCGTTTTCTCACGAACTTGAACAGTACTGCTGTTGCGCAATGTGCATCCAGAGAATCGGGTTGAACAACACAAAAGTACCAATCCACCACGACTGAAGTCTGGATCTGGCATGATTTAAAGGGCGCCAGCATAAATGAAGAACCTACCTAGGCCGTGCAGTTGTACACCAAGGCCAACGGCCTCATCCCACTCCCACCTACTTGTGAGGCTGACAGCGAGAAGCTTCGCCGTGTCAAGGCCGTTGCGGACAAGTGCACCAGTACGTCGACCTCCTCGTGAAGCAGCTTGGGAATTTCGGCGCGGGCGGCCGATCATCGCCGAGTCGGAGGACCTCGCGTGGGCAAAGGCCTACAGGACGCTCGATGCGCTCAAGGGCAACTGAATTGCCCATCCTGAGGGTGGCCATTGCCCTTCACCTCTCTCACACAGAGAGCAAGAATTCATCTGAAGGTGAGCCTTATCTAAAGTGCCACAGGTTCATACAAGCACGGGTCGAAAAGCAAAGAGTGGTAGCAGGGCCAAAAAAAAAGAAGAGGTGTTCCATTTCTCAACTCATAAGTTGTAAGGAGCAGAAGTCATCACAGAGTAGCAGCAACACCCAGAGCCCAGTCGTCAAGCAGATACATGTGTAATGGAAGGGGTTTGTACTTACTTGACCGGAAATAAACCTCGTACCTCAACCTCAACTCTCCGTACCTCAACCTCAATACCTCTCGCCGCGTGATCGCGGCAAACTTCACGTCCCCTTGATTGCCATGTGACTTGACCGAACAGGCCAACATGGACTTTTTGTTTCCGACTCGACAGTCGAACACACGGCCTCCTGGGAATTGGTTAGCATTTCTCATAATGTTAGTTTAGCGGCTTGACGACTGGACTACTGGGCTGTGAAAAATGATGGGTTTCGTCGTTTAAGTGGGAGTGACGTCGTGGTGGTGGTGGTTGTGGTGGACGAGGCTGCTGGTGGCTGGCAAGCAGTTTCGTCCGAACTCGTACGGTCCGGAGGCACTCTGGCCTTAGCAGCCTGGCCCTGGGATAAATATGAGCAATAGAACGTGCAGATTGAGTCCGAAGTCAATTATCACAAAGCTGACGAGACCGCGCTGGAGTAGATCATGTGGTCAAGCAATCAGCGGCACAATATACCTGGCCTTTGTGCCATTGGACATGAGAGACACCTCAGGCGAGGAGACAAACGGGGTATAATTCAAAGACATGTATCTGCAGAGCAGGTTCCTATTACAATTAGTAGCAAAAAAAGGATGTGTAGAAAATCACTCTAGGCTGTCAAATCCTGAAGTGCCGTCTCGCCCGGTTGCAGGTTCACCAGCTTCAGAGTATCCCCCCACAGCCTCTTCTGCTTCTCCTCATCCTGCGCCTCGTCCCCAGGTTTGCGCTTCTTGGCACCGTCGAGATAGGTTGCCTTGGGGTGCTCGCCCAATTCCTTCGTGTCGAAGCTGGCCCGCAACAGATGCTCTCCAGACTTCAGTGGCGTCCGCAGGGGCGAGTTCGGCGCCACAGCGGATGATAACTTAGACAGCGTTATGATGACTTTGTTAACAGCCTTTGACTGTTTGCCGCCTGTTGCGATGTTGGTGACCATCGCGCCAGGCTCCATGGCAAGGACGGAGATCTTGGAGAGCTCTGGGTCTACCGAGAGTCGCCTCTGGAGCTCGAACCTGTGATCGTGTCAGCACCCCTGGAACGGTAACTCAACATCAGTGGAGGAGGAGACCGACATGAACATCACCAAACAGGCCTTGCTGGCTCCGTACCTCCTCAGCCCGGCCTTCTGCCCGTCGTCCGGGTACTCGACGCCCTTGGCCAGCGTCTCGGTGTCGCGGTACTGCACCTTGTACTCCGGCAGGCCGAGGTGCTTCGTCACGCCGTTCCGCTTGTCGTACGGGTTATGCGACCAGCTGGAAACCATGACGACGCGCCCGTGCTCCTTGTCCATCGACTGCAGGAGCAGCAGCACCAGCAGGAAGTTGGCCAGGTAGTTGATGCCCCACACGGCCTCGTGGCCATCCTCAGTGAACCGCCGCGGCTTCGATGCCTCTGGTGCAACGTCCAGGTAGCCGGCAACCAGGACAAGCGCGCGGATGGGCTCGAGCGAGCCCTCTGCCACGCGCGCGTTGATGGTGGCTGCGAAGGCGCGGATCTTGGCCAGGCTGCCCAGGTCGAGGGCGGACGTCTCCCACTGGTGGTTGTTGCCCTTGGGCTGTACCTTGGTCTTGATGAAGGTATCCAGCTCCTGCGCAGCAGCATCGTCGCGGTCCAGGTAGACGCCGCGGTGGTCCTTGGCGTATGGGGATCTGCTCAGTGCAGTGATGAAGCCTCTGCCGAGGCCGCCATTGGCGCCTGTGACGAGGATGGTGCCCTTGCAGGGCGGCGGTGATGTTGCCTTTGGCTCCTTTGTCTCTGCCATCTTAGTGTCGGGCTGTGCTCGGATGAGAGAGGGTGAGAGTTCTTGAGACAGATGGTTGAGGTTGAAGGGGGTCGTGGCATAAATGACGGGTCGGCTGTGGGAGATTAGACCATCTCAACCCCATCAGCCCCGGCTCGTCCTGAAATCCGAATACGACTCCATCTCGAGTTCGTTTTGTTTGATGCTACGCCTTGATCTGGGCACTCTAGTAGCTCGACAGGATGAAACTTTGCATGTGAACAATGGAGTCCATGAGGATACATCCAGCGTTGCTGTGCACCGGAAAAGGGATTTGCGAAAGTGTAGGGTAACAATTAATTCATTTACCGTATTCCAGAGTTTACCTGGGGTGCCCTGGCTTATTGATGAATTCGTAGGAAGGGACTCAGGTAACTCTGAATTCAATTCGTGTCCATGGAGAACAGCCTCAAGCAAGCAGATTAAATCTGGAAGCCACAAGCCACCATGCGTCCCATGACCGCATGCACATGCGAGAAAGTGACAGCTTGGAGGGATTGCTTTCACTGTTACATGGGATGCACGTTATGGCCGTGCGCATTGGAGTTTGGGATCAGCCGTTGTCAGGCAGATTCAAGTGTGAGCGCCTTGGAGTCCTGATAAAGTCCAGGCATCTTCATCTGTGTCAGATATTCGAGGTCCAGTCAAGCTTTCCGGAGCCTTTTCAAGAGGGAGAGGACGCGTGCTACTCCATATTTCTGCAGAGTAGAAAGGGTAAGGGTCACTTCAGACTGGCACAAGTGGGGGGAGGGGGTGCTAAGAAAGTGGGGGAAGGACATGCCGGATGGCCAGATGGCCCAAGCTCCTTACGCGTCGGGCGAGTGACGTCGAGGAAGGAGAGTCCCACCCCTTGTCACCTGCAGCTCCTCACAGCAACTGACGGCCAGTCCTTGCCCCGGTAGCCCGTTCTGCCCGTTTCTAGCAGTGCTGGCTCCAGCCTGGAGCTCCTTCTTGTCCTAGTGTAGTGCCACAACTCGAGCCGCGAGGATCTCTGCGAATCGTCATCTGCGCCACAGACTGGCCCCCTCCATGGCTGACGTCGACCGGGTTCTACCTCTGTCATTGTCTCTCCCATTCCCACTCCCACTCGCTCTCCCTGGCCTGACCAGTGCCAACATCCAAGTTCCCCGGTATTGCTGCATTCTCTTCAGTCAGTTCCAAGCCTGTCCTGTGCTGCTTTTGCTGGGTGCTAGATCCCTCCACCCGCTTCCTGCTTGTTGCTTCTATTTTTTTCATCTTCCCTCCCGCACTGGCTCGCCACAGCCAAGACACCATTTGTTTACTTTTCGCCCTGCATAGCAGTAACTCGTCTCTGTCTCCATTCATTCGAGTACGTCTGCCCTCGTCTCTTCACTGCCTATCTCTGGTTGACCTGGTGAAGCTGGGAGCCTGGGGCCGGAAGCTGTGGTTGGGTGACACGACGGCTCCTTCGTCTTGGTAGAAGCTAGGCTAATAACCTGTCTGGCGCCCGCAGCTCCTTAGCGACGTGACCTCCCTTTCTTGAATGACGACGTGACGAAATACCCTGCCCAGCTCCTCCGACTTCACTATTCCTACCACTCAACGCGTCCACCAAACGCTACTGCTGCTGTCCCTCTCCTCCGTCCTCGAGCCCGCCTCGTGTCGACGTAACCGATGCCCTGTCCGACGTAACCTACAAACCCCATTATACCCCGGCCTGGGTAACCGGCCAAACAACTGCCCACCATGCTTGAAGGACTCGTTGCCGGTCTGCTCAACCGCTTCCTGGGCATGTACGTCAAGAACTTCGACCCAACACAGCTCAAGGTCGGAATTTGGTCCGGAGACGTCAAGCTACGCGACCTCGAGCTTCGCAAAGAGGCACTCGACCAGCTCAATCTCCCCATCAACGTCGCCGAGGGCCACCTCAGCGAGCTGACCTTGGTCATCCCCTGGTCAAACCTCCGTGGCGCCCCGGTCCAGATCTTCATCGAGAATGTCTTCCTGCTGGCAAGCCCAAAAGAGGAGGCGCAATATGACGAAGATGAGGAGGAACGTCGGAAACAAAGGATCAAGATGGAGAAGTTGGACTCTGCCGAGCTGTTGAAGGAGCGATCACAGGAAGGCCTCACGCAGGAGGAGCAGAAGAAGAGCCAGAGCTTCACCGACAGCCTGGTCACCAAGATCGTCGACAACCTGCAGGTCACGGTCAAGAACATCCACGTACGATATGAAGACTCAATATCGGCCCCAGGACATCCCTTCGCGTTGGGTGTTACGCTGGAGGAATTCAGTGCCGTCAGCACCGACGGCAACTGGAAACCAATGTTCATTCAGGACACCTCGAAGACCTCCCACAAGCTAGCCACCCTCGGCGCGCTGTCGGTGTACTGGAATACCGACACTAAGCTTTACGGCTCAGGCCGGGAGTCAAGCTCCTCGGACCAGCCACCGATGGAACATGCCGAGATGATCAAGACATTCAAGGCCATGATCGGTAGCGCTGATCAAAACGTCGGAGTCGATCATCAGTTCATCTTGAAGCCTGTTAGTGGGCAAGCCAAGATCGAATTGGACAAATCGGGCGATGCCCACACACCAAAGTGGAAAGCGAACCTGCTCTTTGACGAGATTGGTGTCGTTCTTGATGATGACCAGTACCGAGACTCATTGATGATGGTGGATCTCTTCCACTACTTCATACGTCACCAGGAGTACAAGAAGTACCAGCCCAAGGGCGTCAGACCCAAGGAGGATCCACGAGCCTGGCTCAAGTTTGCGGGTGATGCGGTTCTCAGCAAGATCCACGAGCGAAATCGACGGTGGTCATGGGAGTTTTTCAAGGAACGCCGTGACGATCGTATACGATACATCGAGCTTTTCAAGAAGAAGAAGCAGAGTCAACAGCTCTCGCAGCAGGAGAATGACGACCTGAATAAGCTGGAGTGGAAGCTCGACTATGAGGACCTCCGTTTCTGGAGATCACTGGCTCGCAACCAGCTTAAGAAAGAGAATGCCGCGGCCCTGAGAAATCAGCCACCGAAGCAAGAACAGCCACAAGGCTGGGTTGCGTGGGTATGGGGCTCCAAGCCCCAGGAGCAAACTACTTCGGACGACGAAAACACGCAAATGACGGAAGCGCAGCGGCAGGAGCTGTACGAGGCCATCGACTGGGACGAGAAGACGGCTCTAGCTGATGCCGTCGAGACCCCCAGGGACAGTGTCAAGTTCCAGGTCGAGGCTTCGCTCAGCACCGGAAGCTTTACGTTGCGGCAGAGTCCACACAAGAACCCCAAGGACCTGCTCAGCCTGCACTTTGATGTCTTCAAGGCTAAAGCCCTCGCTCGTCCGGACTCCTTCCTCACTGAGGTCAGCCTGGGTGGACTTCGCGTCAACGATGGCACCACGCCCGACAGCCTTTTCCCGGAAATTGTGCGAGTCAAAGATGCGCCAGACCGCAAGAAGCAGAAGCGTCTCTCAATTGCCGAACTGGAGAAGTCGACCGAGGAGGCCTTCTTCCACCTGGAGCTGGAGCAAAATCCTCTAGATGGCCAGGGCGATTTCGCTGTCAAGGCCAAACTGAAACCCCTAGAGATCGTGTGGAATCCGAACATCGTTGTTGGTGTCGTGGGCTTCTTCCGCCCCCCAGAGCGCCATATGGAGTCCATTACCGCGCTCATGGAGACAGCAGGAGCCACAGTCGAAGACCTCAGACAACAGACGAGGGCAGGTCTGGAGTTTGCCCTGGAGGAACACAAGACCATCAACGCCATGCTCGACCTACAGGCCCCCCTCATCATAATACCGCAAAGCATCACTACCCGGCGCTCGACGTGCATGATTCTAGATGCTGGTCACATCAGTGTCAACTCTGAATTGGTTGATAGAGAAACCATGAAAGAGGTGCAGTCGAAGCACAACTCAGCCTATACCGACGAAGATCATAAACGGCTCGAGTCGTTGATGTATGACAAGTTCATGGTCAAGCTCACGTCCACTCAATTGCTCATCGGCCCTTCAATCGAAGAGGCGAAGTCGCAGCTATCTACTAAGAGTGAGAGCTCAACAATGCACGTTGTCGAACAGATCAACATCGACTTCCTTGTCCAACTTTCCATCTTGCCGAAGGCTCCGAATCTTGCCAAACTCCGAGTTTCCGGCCATCTCCCTCTCCTGCATGTAACGGCATCTGACACCAAGTACAAGAGCCTCATGAAATTGATCGATGTGGCGCTACCCAAATTTGGCAACGACTCTGCACCAGAGCCGCAGCACTCCAATCGACCACGTCTTCAGAGCAATGTGTCAAGGCGTTCGAGTCGTTCTCTACAGCAGAGTCCCAAAGTACGGCGCAGACGGTCTTCTCAACTTCTACCTTTCACTGGGACAAAGGAACAGGCAATTGTCCTGGACGACATTGACGAGGATGAAGAAACCTTTGAAGACGCCACTGACGATCAGCCAAGCGTACAGCTCAAGTTGAAGCAGAAGACCTTCGAGCTGAAGTTCACTGTGGACGAGTTGCGCGGTTCTCTGTATAAGAGCGATCCTGATGGGAAGAATCCGGACGCCCTCCTGGTTGAGCTTGTGGCCCAAAGCTTCGAGGTCAACTACTATATGAGACCTTTTGACATGGTTGCCGAGGTGTCTTTGGGTTCGGTCACCGTCGACGACTTTGTCGACCAGCCACCAGCAGAGTTCAAATCAATCGTCTCATCAGGCGACGTCGAGGACAAGAAGGCACACCGGGCATTGGTCAAGGTCAACGTTGTCCGTGTGAAGCGAGATTCGCCAGAGTTCATGTCCGTATACGAAGGAGTGGAGACAAACGTGAACGTTGCGATCGCCACCATCAACCTCGTGGTAACGCGCAAGACGTTGCTAACTCTGCTTGACTTCATCCTTGTCACTTTCAGTAATCCTGGAAATAACAACCAGCAGCAACAGAAAGCTATCACGGATGACGGGTCGGAGGTTGACATCGCCGTTGAGCCGCCAGAACCAGCACCACAGGCTGCCGCCGCCGCCATTCGAGTTAGGGTCGATCTGAAAAGCATTCAGCTTGTTCTCAATAATGATGGAATACGGCTGGCTACGCTTTCTTTCAACCATGCGGAGGTCGGCGTCTTTCTGCTTGGCACTACGATGCGAATTAACACCAAGCTGGGCGACCTGAGTCTTGTTGACGATGTGAACCTAGGCGTGTCTGCAGACTCCCCCATCCGCAAGCTCATTACGATCCAAGGGGATGACCTTGCCGACTTCAGGTACGAAACCTTCGATTCGAAGAACGAGAAATCATATCCCGGATACGACTCATCCATCTACTTGCGTGCTGGCTCTGTCAAGGTCAATTTCCTCGAAGAGCCTTTCCGCAAGATTGTGGAATTCATGGTCAAGTTCGGGAAGATGCAGGCCATCTACAACGCTGCTCGCCAGGCGGCTGCCAACCAGGCACAACAGCTGCAGCAGAGTAGCAGTCGTATCAAACTCGATGTGATCATCAAGACCCCCATCGTAGTCTTCCCTAGCGTCGTAACGCCTGGACAAGCAAATCGAGATCTCATCACCGCTTACCTTGGAGAGATCTATGCACAGAACCAATTCGCCCCTCTCGATGATTCCGAAGATTCGGAAATCGCAAACAAGATGTCCGCCGGAATCCGCAATGTCAGGCTCACCAGCCAGTTCCACTACGCCGACGACAAATCCGAAGAGCTGGAGTTGATTGACCACGTTGACCTGGGCTTCAGCATCATCTACGCTGAACACAAGAAGGGTGCAAAACGACCCGAGCTTGAGATTGAGGGCAACATGACACAAGTCAACCTGAAGATCACTCAGTATCAAATGAAGGCCCTACTTGCGATTTCGAAATCAGTACCTGCGGCATTTTCTGGCGACGCAGATGTTCAAGCAGAGCAAGCAGAGCAAGACGTTGACTCTGGCACCTTGCAGCGTGCTCGGACACTGCCGAGGTCACAGGATACCAGTCAAGACGAAAGTGTTGACATGAAGCCCGAGCTAGGAAGTCACGGCGATACATGGACGAAGCTCGATCTCGTCTTCCGTGTGCCCACTGTTGGGTTGGAGCTCATCAATGCTCCTGAGGGCCGTCCAGTAGGCAATGTGGATTCGGCCAGCTTGGGCAAGTTCAGTCTGGATGATAGTAAGCTCAAAACCCGGATGCAAGCCAACGGCAGCCTGGAGGCAGAGTTTGTCATCCAAAGTTTCACGATCCATGATTCTCGTCCTAGGGAGACGAACAAGTTCCGTCGAATCATGACGAGCGGAAACAAGAGTGTGCAGCAGTTCATGGCGAGCGTGACGATATCGGGTGGCAAGGAACGCAACCTCATTGCCATGGCTGCAATTGACTCTCCTAGGATCATCTTCGCCCTGGATTATCTCTTCGCCCTCCAGAATTTTATCATGACTGGTCTACAGGTCGACGAGCCCAGCCTCATAGACGAGGAGGAGCTGGAAACACCTGAGGAGAGTGACGCGGATAGCATGCAAGTCAGCATCGCTCGCCGCGAGTCCAGCATCCAGTCCCCAAGGACCTCAGTCAGCACGAGGTCGCCGAACAAGACGGAGCAAAAGGACCAGGACGAGTCCAAGATGAGCATTGCCTTCCGCGTTAATATCGTCGACGCCCAGGTCATTCTCATCGCCAATCCACTGAGCGCAAGCAGCGAAGCGATTGTTTTGGGCACTAAGCAGGTGCTACTCGCGCAGCAGCATGCGTTGACCTTCCAGGTCTCAGAAGTGGGGATGTTCTTGTGTCGCATGGACCGGTTTGAGGACTCGAGGCTGAGAATCCTCGACGACTTTTCTATCCAGATGTCCATGGACAGTTCGAAGCCAGACTTGACCAACCTTCATATCGACATTGAGCCGCTGATTCTGCGTCTTTCGCTCAGAGACATTCTGATTGCGCTTCAGATTATTAGCAAGGCATCGGAACTCTCAGGGGATGACAAGGCTCAGGACAAGCCCAGTGCTGGTGATAAGAAGGCGAAGGAGCTTCGACAAGCAGGGATGAAGCAGCGGACAGCCAGTAGCAAGGGGGGCACGACTATCGCCCAGAAGTCGAAGTCTGGCAAGCACACCACCGCCGTAAGCACACGTTCGACTGCTGCTAGTACCAAAGGCAAGAGCCAACCCCACGACATTGCCAAGAAACCACGAAGGCGGGAGGAACTCACGGCTACCATCGAAGGTATTCGCGTCGTCTTGATCGGAGACTTGCATGAGTTGCCGATCTTGGACCTCAGCATCAAGAACTTCAGTGCGACTGCCGAGGACTGGTCGTCAAGTCTGAAGGCCGAGGTACCGATAGAGATGTATGTTAATGTGTACAACTTCTCCAAGTCTGCCTGGGAACCACTCCTGGAGCCATGGTCAGTCGGCGTCGGTGTTGCGAGAGAGCAAGACACTGGGCTGCTTTCCGTCGATGTAGCGTCTAAAAAGACGTTTGACATCACAGTCACTACGAACACGATCGCACTCGCCTCAAAGTCCTTTGCCTTCCTAACTCAGGATGAAGACGTCCTTGGCAAGCCCAGAGGCACGGAGTCGCCATACCGAATCCGAAACTACACTGGTTTTGAGGTTGTCGTGCGCAGCAAAAATCCAACTAGCGAGGAAGACATCAACGTGCGCCTCGAGGACGGCAAAGAGGCGCCGTGGAGCTTCGAACATTGGGAGAAGATGCGTGAAAACATGCTGACCGACAGCATGGCGAGCACGGCTGTTGCAGTCCAGCTCGAGGGCAGTGGCTTCGACGTTCTGAAGAACATTCGCCTGAACCGCGAGGGCGAGTTCATCTACTCACTCAAGCCAAAGAGAGACAACGTCTCACATCGTCTCATGGTCGATGTCAAACTGGGCGCTGACAACGTCAAATATGTCACCCTTCGCAGCCCCTTGATCGTGGAGAATGCCACTCAGATACCCGTCGAACTAGGCGTGTTTGATGCTCAGGAAGGCGATCTGCTCAAAATCGAGAAGATTGCGCCTGGTGAGGCACGCCCGGCTCCAGTTGGTGCTGTGTACTTGAAGAGCTTGCTTGTTCGACCTGATAGCGGCTTCGGGTATGCATGGTCTAGTGAATCACTGTGGTGGAGGGATCTGTTGAAGAGGCCGACTCGGACCATGATCTGCAAGGGAGAACATGGCGAGCCGTTTTATTTCCAGATGAACGCGACATTCGATCGCTCAAATCCCATGACGAAGTAAGTACAGATATTTTTCGATGGCATTCGGTCCATAGACACTAACCATCTGTGCAGAACCTATCCCAACATGAAGCTCAAACTCTCTGCCCCCGTAACACTCGAGAATCTCCTGCCATACGACTTCAAGTACCGGATCTACGACAAGAACACCAAGAAGGACTGGTCGAACTTCCTGCGAAAGGGAGGAGTCAGCCCGGTCCACGTCACGGAGCTCTCGCGTCTCCTGTTGCTCAGTGTCGACATGCAGGACACGGTTTTCAAGCCAAGCGAGTTTGCTATCATCAACTCCGGAAATTCTGAGGACTTCAAGAAAGAGCACACACTCAAGTGTCAGGACGACCAAGGCCTCCAGCTCAACCTGAAACTACATTATCACCGTATCCCAGACAGTGGCGGCGCGTTCAAGGTGACAGTGTACAGCCCATATGTCATCCTGAACAAGACGGGTCTGGACATACAGATTCGCCACAAGGGCTTCTTGCAACAGGCCAAGGCTGCGGCCGGTCAGCCAGGCATGCTGGTTGATGTCACTGAGGGCGAGCGCAAGGTGTCACCTCTCATGTTCTCCTACGGCAGTGACGATCACCGCAACAGAGCCATGCTCAAAGTTGGCGACTCGGAGTGGAGCAAGCCACAGAGTTTCGACGCCATTGGAAGTGCCGCGGACGTCGTGCTGCAATCATCGAGCCGCAACTCCGAGATTCATGTTGGTATCATCGTCGAGTCAGGCGAAGGGAAGTACAAGATGACGAAGGTTGTGACCCTTGCGCCAAGGTTTATCGTCCAGAACAAGATTGGCGAGGAAATCAACATCCGGGAGCCAAGCTCGTCCGATCTCATGACCATCAAGGCCGGCCAGCTGAGGCCTCTGCACTTCCTGAACAAGAGCCCTATCAAGCAGTTGTGCCTGTGCTATCCTGGGGTTGACAATCAATGGACGTCGCCTTTCAACATCTCGGACCTTGGCACCTCTCACATCAAGATCGCTAAAGCGGGTCAACGCCAACGGCTGATTCGCGTGGAGATCCTGATGGAAGACGCGACCATTTTCCTCAAAATGAGCTTGGAAACCAAGCAGTGGCCATTCTCAGTGCGCAACGAGAGTGACACTGAGTTCACATTTTACCAAGCCAACCCGAACATTGATGAAGATGGGGTCGAGGATCGCTCAGGTTGGCGACCTATCCGTTACCGGTTGCCACCTCGGAGTATTATGCCATACGCTTGGGATTTCCCAGCAGCCAAGCACCGCGAGATCGTCATCTCCGCCTACAACAAAGAGCGACATGTCAAGTTGGCGGAGATTGGTAATCTCGTCCCAATGAGGTTCAATACAAGCGCCGGCGGCCAGAAGATCATTGACATCAACGTTGCCGCCGATGGACCGACACAGACCTTGATCCTGTCAAACTTCAAGCAGTCCAAGAGTCTCTACCGCCAGAAGTCTATGTCTGGCTCGACCGGAAACCTTAGCATGGCGGGCTTCGAGGCGAAGGACCAGGATACTGGGACCAAGTTCCGAGCTCAGCTCAAGCTTGCGGGCATTGGTGTGTCGCTGATCAACTCGCAACTAAGGGAGCTTGCCTATGTCACATTCCGAGACCTCACTCTGCGGTACAGTGAATCGCCGCTGTTGCAAACTGCCAGTCTATCGATCAAGTGGATCCAGATCGATAATCAACTCTACGGTGGGATCTTCCCAATGATTCTGTACCCCAGCGTCGTGCCGAAGCGGGCCCAAGAGACAGATGCTCACCCATCGCTTCACGCCATGGTCACCAGAGTCAAGGATGACTCGTATGGTGTCTTGTACATCAAGTACGCGACGATATTGCTCCAGCAGATGACTGTTGACCTGGACGAGGACTTCATATTCGCTATGTTGGACTTCTCCAAGGTGCCGGGTGCCACTTGGACCGAGGCCGAAGAGGAGGGACGGCTCTGTGATGACAATCTTGACATACCGGAGCCCAGTCAACAAGAAGCTGGCCAAGACATTTACTTTGAGCTGCTCAACATCCAACCAATGCAGATCGATCTGTCCTTCGTACGCACAGAACGCATCAACGCCGAGGACAAAACGTCGTCTCGTAACCCGCTCATGTTCTTCTTCAACATTATGACGATGGCAATGGGCAATGTGAATGACGCCCCACTTCGAATGAACGCACTGATGTTGGACAATGTGCGAGTATCAACTCCGATTCTGATCCAGAACATATCGAATCACTACAGTCAAGAGGCCCTCTACCAGGTGCACAAAATTCTTGGGTCGGCAGACTTCCTCGGCAACCCTGTCGGTCTGTTCAACAACATTAGCTCGGGCATTGCAGACGTCTTCTACGAGCCGTACCAGGGACTTATCATGTCCGATCGTCCTGAAGATCTCGGCTTGGGGGTTGCTCGTGGGGCGGCTTCTTTCTTGAAGAAGTCCGTCTTTGGTGTGACTGATTCTTTCTCGAAGTTCACCGGTGCTATGAGCAAGGGCCTCGCTGCAGCCACACTGGACAAGCAGTTCCAGGACCGACGCCGCATCACGCGATCCCGGAACAGGCCCAAGCACGCCCTGTACGGCTTCACGACGGGAGCCAACAGCTTCATCACGTCTGTGGCGTCCGGCGTGGGCGGTGTGGTCCGCAAGCCGCTCGAGGGCGCAGAGCAAGAGGGTGCGCTAGGCTTCTTCAAGGGCGTGGGCAAGGGCGTGCTCGGCCTGGGCACCAAGCCCATCATCGGCGTGCTGGACGCGGCGTCCAACGCGGCCGAGGGCATTCGCAACACCACGACGGTGTTCGACGGGTCGGAGCTGGACCGCGTGCGCCTGACGCGGTTCATCCCGGCGGACGGCATCGTGCGGCCGTACAACCAGCGAGAGGCGCTCGGCCAGTTCTGGCTCAAGCAGGTAGATAACGGAAAGTACTTTGACGAGAACTACATCGCGCACCTGGAGCTGCCTCGCGAGGACATGGTGGTCATGATCACGTACGCGCGCATCCTGCTGATCAGGAGCCGGCGGCTGGCGACCGAGTGGGACGTCCCGCTCAAGGACGTGCAGACCATCGCCAAGGAGCGCACGGGGCTTAGCCTGACGCTGCGCGGGGGCACCAACGGGCCGTTCATCCCCATCGGCGAGGAGAGCGGCCGGACCTTCGTGTACCGCATGGTCGGGGTGGCGGTGGAGGAGTTCAATCGCCGGTTTAGGGGCATGGAGTGATTGGTCTCTTCTTGTGAGACGCTCGGTCTGCGGTCGGGCGTGAAATGGGCTACAGAGCAGAACAGAGAAGATGAAAACAAGCGGTAAAACAGCACATGATGGAATGGAAGGGGGAGGTGGCATACTTGATGAGGGTGGATACTCATAGCAACGGTGCAAAGGTGTTCGCGTTCCTCTCCTTGCGGAAATTAAATCGTTGGGCTGCATTGTTATCAAAGTAGCTATAGTACAGGCAATGCGTCTTTCTCTCCCCTGATCTTTCTTTGACCACACTGCTGTCCAATCTGCGAGAAGTGTGCTTGTCATCGGAACTCCGAGTGTATGAAGCAGATGCTGCGAGTCACTGAAAAGGCGTGACACCAAGGCTTCTAGGCAAGTCACAAATCCTCTCAGCAACTCCAAGGTATTTAATGCCTGTTTCTCGACAGCTTTCTCCCTCTTACGCTGAGAAAACACGACAAAGAAACGACAACTTTGGTTTCCTTCAAATCTTGGAACAAGATATCCGACATCAGTCAGCGACAGTAACCCAACATGTCTCGCTACGTTCAGACCTTCTCGCAGCGAGACCAAGCCATACTCAACCACACAGCCTTTCGGCCCTCTGCGCCTCAATTCACCGAAGTCGATGAGGAAACCCCCATTAACGCTTTGTGGCTCAACTCGGGCTGCACCCGTTGGTTATTTCCTGATCCCAACCAGGACCTGCCGCGGATTCGTCGCGGAGATGTCACAGCGTTCAGGGAGATATGGATTCGACGCGGGCCGCAGAATGTCATCTTGGACGACTCCCTGCGTGGCCATTTCACCCCTGCCACATGGGTTCAGTGTAGAGTCGGGTATGCGACCCTGATCCTGGCGTATCGCACGTTCCAGCTGTGGGTTCACTCGGAGACATCAGGTCGTGCTGTCGAGTGAGGTCCACCCCCTCCCCCGGCCCCTGATCCAACAGAAGGGTTTCTTTCTAGCTCTTCAAGCTGGACCACCTGCTGACTACTGTCAACCGAGTCAAGGTTCTCGATACTCGATGTTGACCAGGTCCTCACAAGCTGCTCGGACGAGTTCCAGGGCGATGAGATGCCCACTTGTGCAGGCGAATGGACACGCGGCGACCACCGCCTGCAGTGGCAAGTGCAAGCAACCCCGAGGCCAGAACTAGGAAAGATGATCAGGTCTACTAGGGATGGGATTCACAAAGCTACGCAAAAGGAACACGTCATGCAATGCGACGTCTTGATTGCGCTTCGTGGCTTTTACAGAGGCCCGCTGGTCGATGACGACAGACTCCCCATGGCCGAGCGGCAACAGCTGTGGCAGCAGATCGAGGAGGGCCAGGTGTACAACGAGTGGCTGGACGGGTTTGTCGCACAGCTGGGTCTCAGCGTGCGGATGGTCCGAGGTTTACCCAGAAGAGGAGTGCCGGATGATAAATTCACACAGCACAGCGTTGAGCAGCTCGTGGCCATGTATCAGGCATCGCGTACCCGCATGGCGGGGCTAAACTGTGAGTGTTGCCAGATGCCCGAGCTTTCTGCGCTGCTTGAGGAGTAGTCTATTGGATTGATCTCGGGGGGCTGATCGACTCGGAGGGTCTCGACTGCAGCACGGCCGGGGAAGCTCGAGGGACGGCCGTCGTCAGGTTTGCGCGGGCTCGGGCTGATTGGTGTATGCCGTGGGCCTGGCTCTGTCTGACAACAGCATAAAAGTTTTCCAAAGATAATTAGTGCCTCTTTAAAGTTTTGGAACGCCTTCGGGACTAGAAATTATGAAGGGCTGAAAATATGCGAGTTCAGAAGGACTTAATATGCTTTAACCACTCATTTGGACGTCTGACAGAATTAGACAAGAAAGGCTGCTGTAGCATATCTGAAATGAAGCGTTGAGCGCTGCTGTCTCAGGGTTGACGAAATGATAACATTGATGTTGTGTGTCCCGGATTTCGAAGACATGTCCACCTTGCCTTCACCCAAAGTCGCCGGAATATGTCGGTGGTGGAGGATTAGGTAACTGTGTTGGGATCCAGACTCATCGTGACGGCTCCGAGACGAGGGCAGCAATCCACCATGTTGTCAGAAACAGATTTAAGGAAGACGTTCAAAATTTTGTGAGACATGGGGAAAGGGTCCTTGGACCCTCATGAGAGGGCGTCGCCACGTACTGATATAACCCGGGCAAGTGCGCACATCTACCATGGGTAGCGACATCAGCGAACACAGGGCAACCCAGAGGGAGATAATGCCCCAATGACTTGCATTCAGCGACAGGGTCAATAGAGACTCGAAACATCTTAGGAAAAAGTTGCTTCATCTGTTGGATCCTCATACTGTATCAGAACGGGAAATTTTCCAGTACTGGCATCAAAACCAACACCACATGCAATCTCCAAGACTCATATGTGCGGTCTAACACCACACTGGAAAGCGTGCAAATCCAATGACCAGTGTTCACAAAGTCATGAAGCTAAGTTTGTGCCCCACCCATTTCGAAGATATTGGAATGCTTAATCAGGATTTCAGGCCCGCTAATAGCGTTCCCCGTGGGTACCACCATAAGTCACAGAGCCTTGTCACCTTAAGATCTTGCAGTCATCGTCGTGAATTACATTGCACACTGACAGAGACCCTTATCAAGCATCGGACGAATTGTGTGACTCGCTCAGAGTCTTTTGGTATTTTAACCGTCTGCTCCCCCCCTTTATCCTTTTCTGGATTTCAGTCTCACCGGCCGTGATCCGACACTCAGTCTGCATAATTATAAACCGTCCACCTACCTCATCTTTACCAACATCATACAGATCATCTCAGGGTAGTCCCTTACCAAGTATCGAAAGTTACCAAACCTATCAAGGTCTTAGTGACCACTGCATTTCCACTTCTACTGACATATCTCATTACCCCTTCAACAGCGCCTGAGGATCTCCCTCATCCGTATGACCTACACCAGTAGCCCGACTTTTCGTGTTGTCGTCCATTGGGGTGAGTGAGTCGATATCGCGATATATGGTCATCGTAGAGCTCTAGTACTTTGAGTCCCGGGTCGATGACCATGGTCTAGCTCCCTGGAGAAGGATAGTCTTTACTAGTAGGTGCTCACCGACGTTTTTCGGGAGAATACCGCCCACTTGTTGATGTTCCTTCTGCTCAGTCAGGGGCAACCGTGATAATAGGATGTCTAGGTCTGACCGCGGAGCAAGCCTCACCTTTGAGCCAGCCAGGATGCCTCCACGACTGAGTGCGAACTGCTGGCACCTTAGGCACTAGCCACGGAGCTGCGATATCTGAGAATGGAAGGCGGTTCGGGCAACATGTTCTAGTCAATCAAAGGAGCAAAACTTGGTGTTCGGATTCGAGATTCATCTCCGGAAGATCTCAAAAGGTCCAGATCTGAAGCCGGCTCTGCCTGTTGGCTGCCTGTTTCATCCTCATGTCGATAATTGCTCGGAGAGTCTGTTAACTGCAACGAACCACTTGCCTGAAGTGGAACTACAGTGCAGTTACCAGCTTTGAGCTCAAGGAGTGAATATTCCCCACAAGCTGAGAAATTGGTCTTTTGAAGATTGCCTTGTGTGGAGACTCCGGCAGCCAAGCATTCGTTCGTCACAGACGTCAGCATTGAACAAAGTCGATGGCGGTGGTCGAAACCTACTGTATATATCTCAGATGAACATTTCATCCTCACGATAAGACTGGCATCTATTGAGTGGAAAGCTAGCTGGAAGGTCCTTCGGTCGTACCATGCAGTGCAGGCACAAACGTGTCTGCTGGGTCATGTACGCTCAGCCCCGTCTCACGCCCTACCACGCAGAATATTTCACTCCATTGCCCTCCTCGAAAATCTTCGCAAAACTTCGGATGCTGTTGTGTTGTCCGCAGCTTCGATCTGCAATGTACACGAAGCTTCCGTCGGAGCTGATACCCGTCCAGTAGGTATAAATGTTGTGATGTGTCTGCCGATAGGACTTCTTGACTAGGGGACGATTATCGGATGAAATTCAACGGGCTGTGAAGCAGGGTAATAAACCCTGCATGGTCGCCTCACTTTTTGCAATTATATGCAATCTTTAAGCCACAAGGATGCGCCTCTGGCCAGAATCGTCCATGTACCTGTCAGCGAGAGGATCCCCAGGGCCTCGGTGAGGCCGCATACCATCGCCGTAGCGCATTGTGCTGCTGAGAATGCGGCGGGAAGAGGCCGGCTTTGTACGCTATTATAGATTCATCAAGCCACTCGTTGAACCACCGCAGCTGGTAGAATAGGTACGATTTCAGTGATCGTTTAGTCAATGGTTCGAAGACATAGGAATACCGGTGAGACCAGATTCTGATATGGATTCTTCGTAATGGCTGTTTGCAATGTTTCAGCCCGGGCACTTTCTGATAGCTCGTCCCCGCTGGTTTCAGTTGTCGTGCCTGTAGTCGAACAGTCCTGGTCATTCATATATTATGTAGCAGCGTCGACTGAGACTGGCAAAACGTGCTTGTATTCGAGGTGGACGCCTGGCCAGAATCCGAGTGCGGAAGGGCCTCAAGAGGGGTATTCTCTAAATAAAACTAAATACCCTGTGACTTCTACTCCGTATTCACTGCCGCACTTTAGAGAGAAAGTAACTGTCGAATAAGAGTTCAGAAGATGAAAACGTGTTCCAGGCCAGAGCAGCTTTCCGGTGTCGATCAGTCGGTCAGTTCCGCTGTCGGCGAGCCCCATGTCCATTGAGCGGGCCAGAACATTGAAAGAGCGGCGAGATCTTTGCAACCTAGGTACTTTGGCACCTTGGCAAGGCGAACAACCGTAAAGCTTGGATAACCATCAGGATGCAATGCTACAGTCCGTATTTACGAGCAGTGTGCTCAGATACGAGTGGGTCTGCCAAGCAACGCAACAGGCTAGAGTCCTCCGTCAGACCCCCGAGCATCATGTTATCTGATGGATCTGATAAAAATTCTGTCACTAGTCAGCTTGATACGCTGCCGATGTTGAGATGAATGGGCTCACGCAAATTGATGCCAGGCTTCGCGCCTATGCAGTATAAACCAAGAATCATATCCTTCAAAAATTTGATGCGGAACGGTTTCTCCAACTCACAGGTCACTCGCAGTTGCGCCCTCCTCACTTTCGTCTATCCTTTCCCCTGGGAACACGAGTCGCCATGGCGACGGAGCTCAGCAAAGTAATCCCAGTCGGCTCGGACGAGGCCCCTATCTCCGAGGGCCCTGACGCCAAAAAGAACGAAGTGACCATCACTGCCGACCCCGATTCTGCGCGGGATGAAGGTGATGCTGCTTCAGACCACAGCAGCCTTCGGCCGCCGCCCCTGACCTGGAAACTGGCAGCCATCCTCCTCGTCACACTCATCGGCTTTGGATCACAATGGAGTGGGGGTATCACGGGTGCGATGAAGACGACGATGAAGAAGGAGATGAAAATTGACAACACGCAATTTGCCCTGCTGGAAGCGAGCGAGGATTTCATGGTCACGGCTCTCATGTTGGTTAGCGGAATCGTGACTGATCGTATCGGTGGTGCAGGTTAGTGATAATTTTTTACTTTTAATCCGCGTATCTCTTGTATGCTGAAACATGCCCTAAGGCGCCATGCTCTATGGAAACGCGATCTTCTCTATCGGAGCCATCCTTGTCGCGGGAGCTGCCCAGACTCGCTCGTACAAGTTCATGGTCGCCGGGCGTGTCGTCCAAGCCCTCGGCGATATCGCGACCCAGGTCGCCCAGTACAAGGTCTTCTCCTCGTGGTTCGCTCCAGGGAACGGCTTCGCCTCGACCTTGGGCTTTGAGCTGGGGATCGGCAAGATTGGCGCGTTTGCCGGCAAGTCGTCTGCTAACATCATTGCTTCTCGAACCGGGAACTTTGCCTGGGTTTTCTGGATTGCCTGCTTTATGAATCTTTTCACCAATGTCATGACAATTGTGTTTTACTGGTTCACAAAAGTTGCCAACGCGAAGTTCCATGGAGTACGTGATCCGGCGACTGGCCAGATCCTGAAAGAGAAATCGAAGAAATTCGAATTCAGGAAGGTCCTCGAGTTACCATGGTCATTTTGGGCTATACAGGCGTTTTCGCTGTTCGAAACCAGCACAGCTATCGTGTTCCTTCAGAATGTCACCGAACTTGCTGAGCAGAGGTTCGGTGTTAGTTCCATCACTGCAGGGTGGTATACGGCAACCTCTCAGTATGCCGGTAAGTGATATCGAACCGTGTTCCTAGCCAGCCACGAGCTTTAGAAGCTGACCCAAAGCAGGATTCTTCATTGTACCACTACTTGGTGTCTTTCTCGACATGTATGGAAACCGCATTTCCACCCGTAAGTAAAGAAAGGGCCCGCAATGTAATCATACGAGTGTTATTGACATTTTATCGCAGTGGTATTTTGCGGGGTCGGCATGTTCACATCAATGCTTCTTCTGTGCTTCGGCGGCAGCGTGACCGGTGCCGCTGCATCCTTGGGCGTATTTGCCTTTGCGTACTGCTTTGGTCCCACGACCATTATCGACAGCATCCGCACATCCCTCTGGGATCCCTCTGCATTTGGCTCTGCCTATGCACTCAAGATTACCATGAATAATGCGTGAGCTGGCCGCCATTGACATTGAAGACGGAACAGGTCGCTGACGAGATGAAACAGGATGAATATTATCGTACGGGTTATTACCGGTGTGATCCAGGACCGTGATCATAACTCATACGACAACGTGGTTATCGTATACGCTGTCCTCGCAGGTGTGTCAGTATTTGTGTCACTTGTTCTCGCCACTATAGCTTGGAGAACGGTGGACCTGAGACACCTGCAATGGACTCGCAAGCAGCGCATGGCCAGATTTGACATCCTCCAGGAGCGAAGAAGGCGGTTCTTCGAAGAGGACCGCCAAAGAAATAAGAACATCTCTATGGCAGCATTTGGAGCTTGCATGCTGCTCATCCTGGGTAGTTGGTGTGGATACTTCTGGGGAGTTGCCACAGGGAACAACTCGTAGAATTGTGTCCCTCCGAATCTAAAGACTATTCGACTGATTGGAGCAGTGCTGCCACCATAACCAATGCTATTCGGGACAAGTGCTAGAATACTTTGATCACGATGGGAGGCACCTTGGAGATACTAAGTTCCTAGGTTGGTTTTTTCCCTGACAAACAGACGTGGCCATTCCATTTTCTGTTGCCCAGATGCGTTACCCGACCTTGCTCAAACATGGCCATGCCGCTAGCATCGGCTTTCGGGCACGTGGTGTCTGTTTTCTCGAGGTTCCCAACATCGAATTGTCGGTTAGCTATGGGTACGATCCTTCATGCATATTTCCAACCTCAATTACGATTAGTGACAGTCTGTGCCCCTGCCAGAGGTGAACAAGCGGGCGAATCCGTGAACGCGGGGCCCGGGGTCGCGCATCACGATTGGGTCGGCTATGTGGTAACGGGCTAGTGAAACCTGTCCAGGCTGCCGGGAACGCGATGTGACCATGTGAGCATGCGCTCAGTGGTTCTTCCCCAGACTTCCCCGGGCGGCCAGACTACCCCAATGTCGTTTAACCCCAACGAGTCAAGCGCGAAGCGGAATTCTTCCTTCGGGACAACAAACAGCGAGAGCTCATTTCAAACCTCTGGTGAGCCGACCGCGTCTAGATCTTTGCCACGTGCTTGGCAGGGTTGTCAGGTCATGCTGTTGTTCCTTACTTTGCTGATGTATAAGACTTTGCTTCCCCTGAGGATCCGGGCATCGCCATTCCGCATCGCTTTGGTTTCGACAAGTCTCAGTATCCTCTGCAAGGCTCGCAGTATCTTTAAACAATGGTGCTTTCTCCCAGGGTCTACCAGGTACGTAAATCGATGCTCATGTGCTGACCCCGCCCGCCGATTCGCAGCTAATCGCCCAACAGTTCTTGGTAGGCGTTTTCGCCTCTCTGGGGTCATTCAACTATGGGTATGTATTCGTCCCAGACATCGGCATTCCCCGCCAGAACACTGCTCACACTGGAACAGATATGATCTCGGCGTTATCGGAGGCAGTGTTGCATCGAGCTCGTTCGTCGAACTATTCAACCCCAACAAGAATGAAGTGTATGTGGTTCCTCCCAAACACTGCCAACCGAGCTGACGGGAAGAAAGTGGTGCTGTAGTGTCTCTGTTCACCGGTGGTGGATTCTTTGGTGCGGGACTCGCAGGACCCGTGGGTGACTGGCTCGGCCGGAGACTGGCCATCATGATCGGCGCCACCATCTTCTGCCTCGGCGGAGCTCTACAAGCTGCAGGCCAGCACTTGAACTTCTTCTACGCTGGACGTGCTATTGGAGGGTTCGGTGTTGGTTTCCTGGTCATGATCGTGCCAATGTACCAAGCCGAAATCTCCCATCCATCCATTCGAGGTCGCGTCACTGGTCTGCAACAGTTTATGCTCGGAATAGGAGCCGTCTTTGCAAGTAGGTGCTTTCCCCGGACTTTGAAGATGGCGTCATGGCTAACCTCGCCGAAGCATGGACCGTTTATGGCACCAACCTGCACTACGACAACAGCCAACAGTGGCGAATCCCGCTTGGGCTTCAGATCATACCGGCGGGCATCCTTGCACTCATGATCCTCCTCTTCCCGGAATCACCACGTTGGTTGATCGATCACGGCAAGGAGAGCGAGGGCCTTAAAACACTAGCGAGACTGCATGCCAACGGCAACGAGAACGACGTGTGGGTCCAGGAGGAGTTCGCCCAGATCCAAGCAGCCATCACTCACGAGCACGAGCACGCTGCAAGAGGATACCGCGATCTTTTCACCGACCGGTCAAGCTTCCGTCGACTCCTGCTGATGGTGGCTCTGCAAGCTTCCGTGCAGATGACTGGTGTTTCAGCCATCCAGTACTTCACGCCGGATATCTACAAGCAGGTCAACATCGGGACAACCGACTCGTTGAAGTACCAGGCCATCAGCAACGTTCTTTCCGTCGTCGCTCAGCTTTGCACCATCCTTTTCATCGACAAGCTTGGTCGCCGCTGGCCTTTGATCCTCGGCAACGCAATCAATGGTGTATGCTTCATCATCGTCACCGCCGCCATCGCGAGTTTCCCCAACGCCTCTAGCTCGGGTCAAAATGCGCTGGCCTGGGTATTCATCGTCATCAACTGGGTCTACCAAGTCAGTTTCTCATTCACCTGCGGCTCTCTGTCTTGGATCATCCCCGCCGAGGTCTTCGACACCAAGACTCGTTCAAAGGGAATCTCGATCGGAGTGATGACCTCGTTCGCGTTCAACACCATGATCGGGCAGGTCACCGCACCGGCCATCGCAGATATTGGCTGGAGGTACTTCCTTGTCTTTGTGGTCTGCAACTTCACAAACGCCATCTTCTTCTGGGCGTTCATGCCTGAGACCAAGAAGCTCCCTCTGGAGGAGATGAATGCTTTGTTCTCGTCGAGTTCTTGGTTCGTGCCGGGAACAAGGAGGCAGTTCAAGAGTGAGCTGGACGCTCGAGTCGAGGAAGCAAGAAGGGAGAAGGATGGCGTTGTTGAGGTTGAATGATCCCGATCCGTCTATCACCTCTTCTCCAATACTAGTAGGTTTAACATTACAAGCAGCTCATAGCTTTATCACGTAAAGTCTGAATTCTGATCGCATTCAATTTGGATTCATAGTCCAATGTCTTCAGTTCCCAAGTAAAGGGCGAATGAAAGGATGCCAGAGTCTCGCACGATGAATACATAGATTGCCTTGAGTTGAACCTCTAGATTAGTGTCAAAGTCCTTGTTTCCCAGGCCTGGAGCCGTGAGATCTTAAGCCGTTGAAAGTCAAATTTGCCCACCCTCTCGTACGTTATATGCTCATCCTCATTTCGACCGTAGACTGGCTTAATGACCAAGCCCCCAACAGTTCTGACTGTCTCTTTCGAATCATCCTCACGCTCGTCGACATCGACGATCAACGCAAGGTACTCTTCTGAGGTGAATAAGCTATGTTCGATCTCCAGCTCAGAATCACTACCATCCCGACTGTACGTGATAGCGAGGAGGTAAACACCGTCAATATCCTCCGCTATAAACAGCTCTGGCATTGTACGAGCAACAAGTCCAGGGACGTTTGGATTGTCATCTTCGTATCGAGGTGGATCGTCATCGAAATATAGATTACCATTAAAGTATCCACGAGCGGATCCCTGGATGTGTTGTCTACTGCGGATTAAAGGCAAGGTGAGACCCTGGACGGTGATAGAAGCTGACTTGATTTCACCATGTTGATTGGTTTCATCCTTGAGATGAACGCTGTAGTCGATAAGTCTGATATCCATGGGGCTCTCTGGCATGGCGTCTCTCTTATCGTAGACAACCCGTTCATCAGTGACCGCCCATGACCAGGAAGGTGCGCGGTATGGCTCCACATGCTTGCATGTGACCATCTCACTTCGCCATGATAGACCTGCCGCAAGATCCTTCGTCCAAAGCCCGGCTAAGTATCTGCCACCAATGACTGGATGAAGCCGCCCGCTGATGCCTGAAAAAGCAGGAAGCTTGTCAGAGCTGAAGGTAAGACTGCGATGAGAATATTTCTCCACCAAAATGTAGTAATCATCGAGCAAGAGTCGCTCTGCCGGGAGTTCATCCATTTGAGAACGCCGAATGTCACGGTAGAGGACGGCGGACACGTGTGAAAACGTATATTCCGGAATTCGAAGCCCCGACGAGGTGCCATCAGCAGCCTGGTAGCCGTTGGGACAGCGCCAGTAAATTTGACTTCTGCCGTAGTACAAGTGTCGCGGCGAGAGTATGGACTCTTGCAAGCACCAGCCCCGGCTGGACAAAGAACAGCGATCAATATCCAATGAGCTCAGAGTCTCTTCGTTGAAGTCCTGCCGCAACACGGTCACGACGACATCGCTGCCTTGCGAAACTCTGACACTCGCCGGCAGAGCAAGAGTTGGTTCCTCTTGTTCATCTTGAGGGATGATGCCATACTTGCTGCCTTGGGATGCCATGGCGTAAATGGTCACAGTTGAGTTACGATAAACCAGCCCCATCTTCTTAGATTCCTGAGTCCAATCGTCCCTGGAGTCTTGTATGATGCAAAGTGAATCAATCCAGAGAAAACGGAAGCCAAGACGCCTGGTGATAGTGATCGCGTCTCGAAAGTTAGCAGGTAGTTCCAAGAACGGCAGTCGGTCCTGGAAGCTGCGTATTGTCTTGCTTGTCAGCATGGGTGAGATGGGCCCGCCCCAACAATGGCTCAATGCTATGTACGCAGCCCTCTCCTGTCTGGCGTATTTGATACGGAGATCCACCCAGTCTTCTCGCATTCCCACATCGATCACTCGAGTTGGTAGTTCTGGTATACTAGTACCTAGGCATTCCAGATGCGAGGTCTTGCAAGTGTGCAACCATTCCTTAGCAATCACCATATTACTTTCATCATCGAGTTTCCTATTCACCTCATATCGTCCAATGCGAAAACGCCCCAGGGTGACTGCATTCGCTTGATTTGTCGTACTGACTCAGTGAATGGACATCGAATACCAGAATGTACAATAATTCCACACGTACCTCTTGATGAAGCCAAGGTCAATTTGAACATCGGGGACCTTTCGATTCCATCATCATCCTCTGCCCGAAAATCATCATGAGGCCCAATTTGAACCAAAAGGGTGTCGAAGACCTTTACATCAGCAAAGGCATCGTTTTCGTCTGAATCTTCAGACACGATGCAAAGCCTGACTTCCGAATGTAGGAGTTGTCTCGCTGTAGCGAGCAATGAATGCTCAGTATTGCAATCTTCACCTTTCCATTCGTCTGATTTCCAGCTACCGTTGTCCAAATAGCCCTTCAAGCAACCCACGATCAAGTTACAGAAGTGGCAGCCCGCGTCTGCGGCAATCTCGAGACTCAGGATCGAATCATGGAGCTGATAACACGCGGCGCTAGGTACACCGTCGTATCGAGAGAACCCTTTGTGGGCGAGGTCGACCAGATGCTCGATCGTCAGATTGGCGCACCTCACACATCGTTTGCCAACGTCCATTGCGAAATAAGGCTATGCCCTTGAGAGATGCAGAATTGACACTTGCAGGTAGAATGGACGGTCACTGCAAAGAAGATGGAGCTAGATCTTGCTGTTGAAGCAGATGCTCAGCCCGAAGCAGATGCCACATCGGCACGATGAATTCGCTGAAGAGAGGGGCTGCAGCCTATTCACAGTGACGTACGGGGCGTTTTTGTGTTACAAGAGATCACAAGGCGGAGGCTAGCTGCATTTGTAATACATATCGATACTGTAAGCAAGCAATATGTTGTAAGTACATATACCCACTCACGCACACACCCCCTCACGCACAGCCGTTTCCCACCAAAAAGGCTGATTTCAGCCTATTAATAACTAAATATTACAAAAATACCACAACTATATTAAATATATACACATTTAAGAAGGATTATTCTTAATATAGAAGTATTTTTATAATATTTAATATAAATTTAGAATATTATTAAATAAATAAAAGTAATCTAAATATTAAAAAGTTAAAGGTATCTCTCTATAAAAGTGATCGAGTCAGAGGTCTTGGCAGCAAAAATGGTGATATTTTTTCTTAATAAAATCTCTATTTTTATTTATCTCCTTAGATTAACTTAATGTATTAAATACTTAGAAAATCTCCCTTAGTTATTAAAAAAGCCCTTTAAATCTTTATATATTTAATAGAGGCTCTGCATTTTTATAGATCTAGTTATTAATAGGCTGAAATTGGCCTTTTTAGTGGGAAATGGCTATATATAAGGGGTTATTATCAGATCTAATAAGCGGTAAATATACTATAAATATACCGTAAATAGCTATTCCTGATGAATTTACTATAAATTCACGGTAAATCTATCCAGATTAGTAAATTCATAGGTAATTTATAAATATAACTATAATAAATACCTTAAGTATTAAGATTTATAAATTAAAATTAACCCTTATTAATAATTAACCTTAAAGGAATAATAATTAGAAAATTATTATATTAATTATTAAAATTAATTATATATTATAAGGATCTTACTAAAAAAACAATATAAAATCTAATAATTAAGAATCTTATTATTTTAAGTTATAATAAAATAATTAATAAAATTAATTAAAAGACTTAAAATACCTTCCTTATTAAATTAAAGGAATAATATAATTAGGATTATGAATTTAATTTATAAATTAAAATCTATAGATTTAAATATTATATTTATTATTAGGAAGAGCTTTTATTAAAACTATAGAAGCTTAATATCTGCCTTTAAAAATATATTAAGATAATTGCTGCTATTTAAGGCGTAATCTTTTAAATGATTAATAAATCTAAAGTTAAATTAAATGATATTAAAATTATTTAAAAGAAAAGGTAGGGCTATTAGCTATTATTAGATTTAATTAAAGCTAAATTTAAAATATATAACTTTAACCTTTAAGAGTATAAGTTAAAAGAGCTAAAATATATTAAAGAATAAATTGCTATTTAAAAGCTTTATAAATAAATATTTTAAATTATTACTTTTAATTATAAATTAAATTATTATTTATTTAAAATATAAATCTAATAATAATATTTTAATTTATAATAAAGATATAGATTATTAAGAGTAGATAATTAGTTATAAATAAAAACTCTTTATAAGAATGCTTTAAAATTATTAAAGAATTTAAAAGAAGTATTAGTTTAGATTAATAAATAGGAAAGTATAATATTAAAAGCTATTTAATAAGGAATTATAGAAATAAGATAAATTATTATATAGATTTTAGATCTATTATAAACTATATAAAGTATATTATTTATATAGATAATTATATTCTATTAAATAAGAGAATGAGAAATAATAAATAGGAACCTTAAATTTTAAGAAGTTAAGAACCTCTTTTAAAAGAAATTATAAGCTTTAGGTATATAATATAAACTTATAAAGATTATAAAAAAAATATAAGTAATTATTTATAATAGCTTAAAGAATTATAATAATGATAAGGATATTTATATTATTAAGAAAATAAGTTTATATTAAAGAGGTTTAATTAAATTCTTAAGTTTATTATATAATTCTTATAAGAATTATAAGAAATATAATATTTTAAGGTTAAAGAATTCCTTTAATATTTATAAAACTTATAAGAAAAGCTATATTTTTATTAATTATTTTTATATATTTTTAAAAAAGATATATTTAGGTTTTAAAAAAAGTAAGAAAATAAAAGAATAGGTATATTAAGTTTTTAAAAATAATATTAATTTTTAAGTATAAGTTTAAATTATTTAAAGCTTAAGATTTAAATTAAAATTTAAGATTTTAAGATTTATAAAAAAAAAGCTAATATAAGAGATTAATAATTAATTATTAAGATATTATATTATTAATATTAAAATTAAGGAAGCTTTTATTATAAATATTATAAAAGAATATCCTTTAAAATATTTAATAATATTAAATTTAATAAATATAATATTAATTATAAATATTAATAAATAATTAATAAATTTATAATTAATAACCTATAATAATTATATATAATTAAGGGATTAATAGCTTTTAATTATTATTTATAAAATAATGCTTATATAAATAGGTAATTCTATCTTATATTTTAAAAATATTACCTTATATTTATAAATCTTAATTATCTTTATCTTATTAAGGTAATTATAAAGAAAAAGTATCTTTTAAGATAATAAATATAATTTAATTACTTTAAGATAATATAATAAATTAATCTTTTACCTATTTATAAATATTTATAATTAATATATTATTAAATATTAATTAAATATTATTTAAAGCTCCTTTAATATATAAAGAAAAAAATATATAATATGATGCAATACGCCCCTGAAGCTCAGCGTGGCAGGCCTGATAGCCACTATAAGCCCTGCAAAAGAGCCCCTGGGCAACCAGTGGGTCCCTCTCCCTTTTGGCGCAGCGGAATATTCCAGCGTATTGCATTAAATGGTAGCTATAATTAACCGTTTACGCTAAAAGAAGTGGGACCGTACCTAGAAACTCTCTCGCGATGATAGGCTCCGCACTGCACTAGCATTGCAGCGGCCCTGGGTTTGACTCCCAGCCGTGTTAGAAGTTAATTCGGTACGAAAAGACCTGGCCACAGAAGGGCCTGTAGTGAGATGCAAGCTATAGGGGTAACCCCCTGGAAGGCGCGCTATATAGCTTAAATCGCGGATGATTTCTTAGTTGTCTTGCGGGGGGTATTTGATGCAATACGCCCCTGAAGCCCAGCGTGGCAGGCCTGATAGCCACTATAAGCCCTGCAAAAGAGCCCCTGGGCAACCAGTGGGTCCCTCTCCCTTTTGGCGTAGTGGAATATTCCAGCGTATTGCATTATAATATTTATTAAAAAAAAGCTATTTATAAATAAAACTATCCTTTAATATAGAAAATTAGGTTACTTAAGATTAAAAATACTTAAATATTTAATAAATTTATCTTAAGAAGTATAAATCTATAAATTAATTATTATAAAATATAAAATATATATTTTTATTAAGATTATATAATAAATTTATTAAAAATTAAGGGAAATCTATAAATAAGTAAATAAGAGAATTATACTTAATTTTTATAATTATAAAGAAAGAATTTATAATTATAAATTATAGCTCTTATTAATATATAAAGTTATAAAATTAATATAAGATTATTACCTTATTAATTAAGATAATAATATATTATTTAATATAATTAAGTCTTTTTATAAAATAATAAAAATCTAAAACTATATAAAGATTAAAATTATTAAATATAATAAAGAAATCTTTAACTATAAATAAGCTATTAAAGACTTTTTAAAATTAAAATATATTAAATTTAAGCTCTTAATATTAAATACTTAAGCTTAAAATAAGGATATTAAATACTTAAGAGGTATAATTAAGGAGAAAACATAAGTAATATAAATAAGCTTAAAGCTTTTATATTTTTTATAGCTAGAAATTAAATATATAATAATATATCTTAATAATTAAATATTAATATATAATTTAAAATAATAATTACCTTATTTTAAATTTTATAAAATAATTATAAAATAAATAAATATATTATATTTTAACTTAAAACTAAATTAAATTTATTTATAAATCTTTAAATATAAGGTATATATTATAACCTTTAATACCTAATTAAGAAAAAAATAATATAAGTATTTAAAGCTATAAATATAAATTAAATATTTATTTAAATACTACTTCTTAAATATCTATTAAATATAAATTCTCTTTATTAAAAAGATTATTAAAATAAAAGATATAATCTTTAATAAATATAAAGTATTTAATAATAAATAAAAAAGATTTAAAAATAAACTTTTTATTATAAATATAAAAGCATTAATAAAATAAATAAAAGAATATACCTTCTTAAATATTAATAAGATATTAAACCTAAAAGAAAAAGATCTATTTAAAAATAACTCCTTAAAAAAAACCTTTAAAAATAATTAATCTATAACAAACTATAAAAATAATAATAATAAAAAAGAAATTTAAAATAAAAGTATAAAAAATACTTAAAAATAATAATTTATAATAAATTAATAAATTAATATTTATATAAATATAAAATTCATTTTACTCCTTATATTATTAAAATCACCCCTATTAATACTATTAATTTATATTATTTAAATATAATTAAATAAAGAAATTCTATTAAATAATAAATTTATTATAAATATACTATAGCAATTTATATTTATAATTAATATTAAAGCTACCTTAATAATTAAAATAAATAAAAAGATATTAAGTAAGGTATAAATTAAAAAATATTTATATTAAAGGGTAAAATTAAAGAAAAGTAATCTCCCTAAGCTATTAAGATAATATAAAGATCTTAAGAATTATTTATTTAAATATCTATTTAAGCAAATAAAAGCTAATTATTTATAAAACTATAAAGAAATAAAATTATAAATAAAAATCTATAAAAAAGATCCTTATATAATAAAAAAATAAATCCTTAATTATATATAGATATATATTTATAAATTTAATAAATATAAAAATTTTTAAAAATATAAGGCTTATTTAATTATTTAAAAAAACTAATAAATAAAAAGGTAAATATAAGAAATTTATATTATTACCTTAATAAATAAATTCTTTTATATATTAATAATAATAATAATAAAATTTAATTTTAAATTCATCTAATATAATATTATAAATATATTTATCTATACTCCTATTAATTAAGATATCTTTATATAAATATTATATAAATATTAATAAAGAAGAATTATCTTATTATTAAATAAAGCATTATATAGCTTTTAAATCTTATTATTATTATAATAAAAAGAATTTATAAAAATCCTAGCCTTATATAAATATTAATAAATATCTTATAAATTATATTATTATATAAAAAATAATATCCTAATCTTCTTTTATATAAATAATATTATTATTATATATTAAAAGAATTATTAAAAAATAATAAATAAATTTATATAATAGCTTTAAGAAAAATATAAGATTAATAAAGGAAACCTTATCTAATAATTCCTTAAAATAAAAATCATTTAAAACTATAAAAACCACTAAATCTAGTTAACCTAAACCATATATATTAAGAAAATTATTAAATTAATTAATAAAATAAATATTTCCTATAAAGTTCTTATAACTTTTAAAAAATTATTATTATAAATTATTATTACCTTAAATTATAAAATTCATTTTTATTAAAAAAAGATTAATTTATTTTTATTTATTATAATCTTTACTTAATTAAATATTACTTTTATTATATTAAGGCTTATAAAATTCCTAATTAACTTAAATTAAAAATATTATAATATTATTAATTAAATATTTTTATATTTCCTTAATATAAAATATCTAACCTTATATTTTCAAGATTTAAAGGAATTTATTATTATAAATAATACTTTATATATTAATAATACCTTTAATTAAAAAAGTTTATAAATATTTATTATAAAACTTTTTAATAGATTTATTAATTAAAAGGTAAATAAATAAGATATAATTACTACCTTTATTATAAAAGCTAAGTTACTTACTTTAATTTAAATAATTAAAAAAATACTATTTATTAATAAGCTTCTTATTAAGCTATTTATAAAATTAAATAATAAGATTATTAAAATTAAATATAATAATATTTAAATAATTAATTTAATAATATTAAAAATTATTATACTTAAGATAAAATTCCGCTATATAAATATATATAATTATTAATTAAAATAAAAAGTTTAAAATAAAATAATCACAATGAAATATATATTATTAATATAAATAACTATAAATAAATTAATAAAAGTATTATTAATTAGAAAATAAAATAATTTCTTTTAATAACTAAGCTTATAAGATATTAAAAATAATTTATATAAGGGAATTTTAATAAAAGATATATTAATTTAAAAGTAATTAATAATAAAAAAAAAAAAAACTTTAATCTCTTAATATTTATAAAATTAAAGGGGTATATTAAATTTAATAAGCAATAAATATATTATAAATATACCATAAATAATTATTCCTAATAAATTTATTATAAATTTATAATAAATTTATTTAAATTAATGAATTTATAAATAATTTATAAATATAACTATAATAAATACTTTAAGTATTAAGATTTATGAGTTAAAACCAGCCTTTATTAATAATTAACCTTAAAGGAATAATAATTAAGAAATTATTACGTTAATTATCAGAATTGATTATATATTATAAGGATCTCATTAGAAAAATGGTGTAGAATCTGATAGTTGTATGTATGAGTGGGTATTCCGACTTACTACCTGGTATAGAGCCACAGCACTACATAGAATAACTTTCGGAAAAAACAGCCATTCATAAAAGTGTAATCTTTAAAGAGAAGAAGGGTGAAACTTCGTCATCTATTGATTTATATCATTGCTGCCTTATACTTCTTATACCCCTGGGCTGGATACCTACCTTAGGGCATCGAAATTGGAGTTGCAACATTGTGCAAGCTATACTAGTAGGCTTCAAATTCGTCCCGTTTTGACTGGCGTGACTGTTGAGACCCGCGAGATTATTGTATCATTATGTTTTTTCAACACAATTTTACGCTGGGTCATTATGTGGATCAGGCCTGAACCTGAAGTACTCGGCTAATATATGACGGGGCTCTTTGCTAGATCACTGGGCATGCATGGCTGATTCAATACAATAATACTCTCGATCGTATGTCTAGAGTATATCAGCCCATATCTCAAGAACTACGCTCATGAACAATGTCAATGGCGGATGATGGATAGTGCCACCGCAGCTGGCGGGATCTCTTTTGACAGCAGCCTGCGACGTGCTAGTGCCTGCAGTGGAGATGCCCTTGAACAAAAAAGTGAGCGAGTCCTGACGAGGCGCGTGAACCGATATGGCTAGCCGCGGTCGCATCCATCGGTCGATCGTTCCGTCCATGACGGCCGGAAACCTCGACTGCTTTTCGCGCCCCTGGGTGGTGGATGCCAAACACAACCAAGCGGCACCAGCCTGCCAAGTTCCTGCTTGCTCACGCTTGCAACAGTAAGGGTTTAACCCTCTGATCAGTCGCTAGCCTAACATATCGCTCTCTACTATTTGTATTGGTGTGGTGTACAGTGACTGGTCAAGCCACCGAGGGCCTCCCATTAAACAGTGCTTAGAATAATCCATCACGTTCTGTGGTCAGTCCATTCTCAAGCAATCAATGGTCGTTAACTATGCGTTCCCCTCGCACATGTACCAATGATGCTCGGCTGCATGTGAGTCTTGGCTGGGCGTACTCACACCAGACAAGGTTTCACTCCCAGCTCTAATTCTGAGTGATTCGTGTACTGCACACCACTTTTGATCCTGATGTTGCTTCCTATGCGGTGAGCTCTGACCAGGTTGGGACGGTGATTTGTTGGCTAGGCAGATTTGTTGTTTGGGTGTGGCTGAGGCCAGACTGGTGTGATCCTTCGCGCCCCTCGTGCCAAGGCAGGTCACAATCGGGAGGTACGACTTCAGGAGAGCCTCGTAATAATAGAGACCATGACTCCCTTGGCGACGAGCGGGCATCTTCTCCCTGATAATCTCTAGGGCCTCAACGGTCGGTTTGTAGTTGAATTCAATCTCATCATCATATCCGCGACTCCTTACCAGCACTGCACCGCTCGATCGCCCAGAGGATTTTACGGACTCGGAACGCCTTCAAGGCTTGTTACTCCGCACGCGACCCCCCTGCAATCACCGGGCATTATCCCGTAGCCATATCCGCACAAAGCTTTCCATGATGGGTGGGAGCGCAACCGCGTCGAGGGTCGAAAACGCGGACATCTCGTCCAAGCCGCGGCGCAGGCGACGAGATGGGTACTTCTGGCAGCTCATCGTCCTCCGCATCCCCGTGGCCTTCTTCGCCGTGGCCGTCATCGCGTACCTTGTACATTATATTCACAAGTGGCAGGGGGCAATCCGCAGACCCGAAGACGCTGACGACCCGCTCGTGACGAGGAAGGACGCGCTGGGCCAGAGCGGGCTGGCTCTGAGCATGGTGAGAACATCTCTTTTCTTTTTTAAATACGGCCCCGAAATCCACACGAGGCTGACACGGTGATGGTATTGTAGGCATCCGTGTCTCTCGCGGTCGCTGTGTGGGAAAGTATCGCCCGCGTCGTCCCGCGATACCAGTTCGGACCAAGACCTCTCGGCCCGGGCACGATCTTCTTCGACCTGCTCGTCATCGGCCTTGGGATTCCCGGCTGGCTGTTCTTTGCCATGGCGGAATACCAGACGGATCCAAGCTATCCGACGCCGTGGAGGCAGGATCAGGATCGTGCCGCCACGATGATCATAGTATTTTGGTATGTCATCCGTCAATCATGTTGTGTGCTGTCCCGGTTGAAAAAGCTGATTGAGACGGTCTAGGATATTCCATTGTGTCATGTGCATCATGGGCTGTTCTGCCTGCTGTGGCTGTTGCGGTTGCGGCCCCACGAGCTCTAAACAATCTGCAGTGACGCCTGCACCGACACATCCTGCACAACGGCAAGACTTGGAGCAGGCTGGCGATCCTGAACCTCTTCCGAACTACAAGCAATCCACTGGGCTCGAGGAGATCGAGCCCGCCGCGGTCTCAGCGGACCCTCCGAGCTACCCAGAGGCTGTTCGTCTGCCGCGTCACAAGGACGGTAGGCCTCAACCTGCCTGATGTCATGTTCCACACCCAAATAGCGTTTTATGTGGTAGAGTGACGTATGATCAGCTGGAGAGTCATGATTACAAGAAATAGAATAAGATGAAAAAACACATTAGTATCATAATAATACCTACTTACCATCCGATTTATCGTTATCCGAATAGGAGATACACGTAAAAGGAGAACTATTTAGCCGGTAAACCCCCAGAGATAAAAGACACTCCGGCCCAAGACGATTGCTAACCTACGTCCCACCCACCTAAGTGAAAACTTCAACAGATGCGTGCTGCTAAGACCCGGGGCGTCGTCAAACGTGGCCCGTGTCCACGACGCGATAGTACCGAGAACAATCAATCGGCGTTGT
Source organism: Diaporthe sp. P3_1W (assembly GCA_037177825.1). NCBI lineage: Eukaryota > Fungi > Ascomycota > Sordariomycetes > Diaporthales > Diaporthaceae > Diaporthe > Diaporthe sp. P3_1W. The sequence continues at coordinate 940,706 of JBAFXB010000001.1, forward strand.
ATCGGATGCATACCTAGGTTTGCAGAAGCTTATGTGTGCCCTGGTCACCGTCGCTTTTGCGGTTCATGACGATGAGCAGGTTAGTGTTGTCGGCCTGCTTTGCCTTCCTAGCCCTCGGCCGCCTTTGGAAGATGAGAGCGCACGCACGCTGCCGACAACGCCTCCTCCAACGAGATGTCCCGCTAGGATACTGCTTATGAATGCAGTAGACATGGCGGGTCGCTGCTTAGTAGCATAATTATACGCATACCATTGTAGCAAAGGACTGGATGAGACGCAAGGGTTAATGAGACGGAAGGGAAGAAATGGGGTGGTAGGCTAATGTACAGGATGGCATGGATAGGGTACGAGGGAAAATGCAGAAGAAATACAAATGCACATAAATATGCATCAACGGAGGGCCTATGTGCTCGGTCGACAAATGGGTATTTCATTGATAATAAACAAGAGAGTGGGCCTTGATAAGAATAGAATTGTTCAGCACCAATGGTGCTTGTATCAACACAGTTAGAATGATAAATACAGAGTGGCAATGTGACTCACCTCCTCGACCTTCCATCACCTATGTTCTTGACAAGAGGTTGTGTATACCAGCCCTTGGGCATAGGGTTCACGGGTCTCTGTCCCCCTCAGAACAGCCGTGTCAGACTTCTTTGTGCAAGTGATAAGAACAAAAGGGTGCAGCCTGCAGAGGCAAGCTAGTCTATATGGATTTTGAATTCCGGTCCCACATGCTGATGGTGGGTGGGTTAGGGTCGCTGCAGCGATGGAGTGAATCAAGAAAAATCACATGCAAGGCGCTTAAACACTCTGCCCTGTGAGCAAAGTTTGGGTAGGTCCCGGCGAGAATTGCCCTGCGGTGGAAAACTCGGCGCTAAAGCTTTTCAACAACGCTCCCGCTAATGCGGCAAGACGTGGTGGGCGGGCAAGGACCCTGAAGTCAAAGGAAAAAATATAAATGGGCAAAAAGCTATCCAGGTGGCGAGCAGATATGTGGAACCTCTTGACATCACTCCACCAGTCGGGCATGGATGCGGGCGCCTGTCGCCCCGCGATGGCTTCATTGGGCTGCCCGCCCCCCACGGCTGCAGTATAAACGCGCCTCTGCTGCTGCGCTGCAGTGGGCGAGGAAGGGGGCACATCGCGGATTCTGACCTCAACAACACAAGCCCCCTCTTTACGTTCTCAAGATGGGCAAGAACCACGAAGTCGAAAACAACAGCCGCGCCTCGCACGACGGCGGCGATGGCGCGTCTCTGGGCCGCCGGACGTCCGCCCTCGAGGAGGTGCCCACCCTCGTGCCCCCGCCCGGGTTCCCAGGCCTCCCGGTCCGCCGGCGGAGCACCGCGTCCCGGCACAGCGTGACCTTCTCCGAGGACGCGAGGCGGCACTCGCACGCGGTGATGGTGGAGGATGACAACGACGACGGCGACGGCGAGGCCCTCGAGGCCCTCACGCAGAGCGCCTCGGCCATCAGCCGCCAGGTCTCGCGCCGCCGCGAGTCGGCCGACAACGTCTTCGAGCTGCCCATGATCCAGCGGCCCCGCGCCGCCAAGCCGGGCCTGCCCAGCACCATCCGCGAGGTCCCGTCCAACCTGCCCACGCCGTCGTCGACACGCCCTCCGTCTCCGATCACACCGTCCGGCGGCCGCCTCGCCGGGTCGACGGACTACTTCGGCCACGGCACCGGCACCGCCACGGCCACCAACAGCACCGCGCCGTCGTCGCCCCAGAGCGACGCCGCGTACGAGACGGGCGCAGGGCAGCAGGCGTACCCGGACATCGGCGTCATCAGGTCCTGGCGCGGCGCCATGATCCTGTGCTGCACGTGCGGCGCCCAGCTGATGGACAACGTATTTATGACCGGGGTCAACATCGCCCTGCCCGCGATCCAGAAGGACTTTGGCGTCGGCGGTTCCGACCTGCAGTGGCTCATCTCGGCTTACACCCTGACGTTTGGTGGATTCCTCCTGCTCGCAGGCGTCCTATCAGACCGGTACGGGCGCAAGATGATCTTCTGCACCGGCATGGCCACCCTTAGTGCCTGGACACTCGCGGACGGCTTCGCCCCTAACTTTATCTCGCTGGCCATCTTCAGGGCACTGCAAGGAATCGGCGCGGCCATGACTGTTCCGAGCGCCGTGGGCATCATATCCAACTACTTCGTCAGCAGCGACCGCACCCTCGCCCTGACCATCTTCGGCGCATCTGGCGCGGTCGGCTTCTGCCTCGGCTTGGTCTTTGGTGGGTTTCTCACTTCGAGCCTGGGTTGGAGGTACATCTTCTACTTCGCCGTCGTCTTCACCGGCGTCATCGGCGTCCTGGGCACCTTCTGCCTCCCCAAGGACAGGATGGAAGGCCACGCCCGCCCCAAACTCGACTTCGTCGGCGCGGGCCTCTCGACGGCCGGGCTCATCCTGCTGAGCTTCGTCCTCTCCAGCGGCGGCGAGTACGGCTGGGGCAAGGCCTTCATAATCGTGCTGCTGGTCCTCAGCGTCGCCATGATCGTCGCCTTCACCTACGTCGAGAAGAAGGTGCCCAACCCCATCATGCCCCTCTCGCTCTGGAGGCTCGAGAACTTTGCCGCGCTGTGGGTCGGCGGGTTCGTCATGTACGGCGGCTACCAGACGACCATCTACTTCGTCACCCTCATGGCCCAGGAGATCAACCACCTCAGCGCGGGCCAGACGGCCCTGCGCTTCCTGCCCATGGGCTGCACGGGCTTCGTCTTCAGCCTGGGCATGTCGCGCGCCCTCGAGGTCTGCAACACCAAATGGCTGCTCGTCGCCGGCATGGTCGTCTGCGCCCTGTCGCCCGTCCCCGGGGCGCTCATGTCCGACGGCGACATCAGCTTCTGGAAGCACGTGTTCCCCACCACCATCCTGAGCGTCGCCGGCGTCACCATCGTCTACTGCACCATCACCGTCGTCCTGCTGGCCTCGGTGCCCGTCAACGTGCAGAGCATGTGCGGCGGCATGATCAACACCGCCTTCCAGATCGGGAGCGGCGTCGGGCTGGCGCTGGCGAGCGCCGTGGTGCAGGCTGTTGACACGGCCAAGGGCCACTCGGCGCTCCTGCAGTACAAGACGGGGCTGTGGTGCTGCGTTGGTCTCGCCGGTATTGGGTTGGTTGCGAGTGTGTTTGGTGTCAAGGATAGGGGGAAGTCCGTGGGAGGCCATGTTATGATGCATTGATGGCTTTTTTGGGAATAGTTTTGCACGAGGTTAATGAGATTACGACGAAGGACTAGATAATAATTTTGCAAGCGATGGTGGATTTTTCATTTCCAGTATAGATGGTATAGACTAGCATGCGAATAGATTTATAGATGGGTCATATGGGAGTAAAATGTTTCACAGCACGCACGATCGGGATCTGACTGCCCTATACTAATCTAACAAGTATGCATGTTCCCACAAAGCCCATCTAATTGGAGATACGCTTATGCGCCGTTCTGTGCTACAGGCGGCTTGTAGTACTGTGTGAAATCATGCATGACAGTAAGCAGGCCCTGAATATGGTCAGCTCGAGTTGGAGCATAATTGCGCCGTCTCTTCAAACACATGGCCTATGGGATGAGACTCACCTTTTTCATCTCTTCTGCAAACTCCTCGTCCTTGTTCGCCCTCTCTACCATCTGAAAGAATGGATCCGCCTTTACAGCCTCCGGGCTAGGATCCCACACTCGGCGAATATTGCTTGAAGAAATCGGATTGATGATGTCGTTGTACTTTTGAATCCGGACCTCGGAGTACTTGTCGAGAATGCTGTCATCAAGCTGGCCCGTGGCTATGCCATACAGACAATCGAAGAGGTTGCCAGCGTCGACAAGGCCTCCGGTCAGCCCCATGCCGCCACTGCAGATAAAAGGAATCAGCCACATCGTCCGTTCTGCCTGGTAATGGGGATAGAAGCACCACTTACAAAGGATTGCACACGTGAGCCGCATCAGCAGCGAGACACACCCGCCCCACCCGAAACTTCTCGGCGCACCGCTGATGGATCTTGTACGGGCTAAAGTTGACAACCTTATACTCGTCGGGCTCCGGCGCCCCGGGCACGAACTGCTTGAACTTCCACGGCAGGCGCTCCTTCATCTGCTCCCTCGTCAGGCCCGCGTCCTCGCCGTACGTGATGCGCAGCAGGCCGTCGTTGGCGAGCTGCGCGATCATCGGGAAGTGGTCTGGGTGGATCATGAAGGTCGACGACGTCCACTTGTAGTCCTTGAACTTGGGGTAGTACACCTGCGCGCGCCGGGGAATCAGCCAGGGCGCACACTTGAGATGACAGTTATGTGATTCATATCATAGGAGGATGGATAGCTTACGTTTGTGGCGACAATCTGCTTGTCCCATGTGAACCCCGGGAACTCGTTGCCGAACAGCTCGCGCCGGACTTTGCTGGGCGCACCGTCGCAGCCGACGATGTAATCCGCCTCGAGCCTCTTCTCGCCTTCCGGCGTCTTCACGTTCACCCAAGCCTTGTCCTCGTCCTGGCCAACGGACAAGACCTCGTGGCTAAGCAGCACCTTGCCGCTCGGGTGCCGCGCCAGGTGGTCATTCATGAGCGGCAGCAGCTCGTCCAAGGGCAAGGATATGTTGGTCTCTCCCCCCGGTGGGTTATCCGCCAGGAGGGTGCAGACCTGCTCGAAGGTCTTCTCCCCGCCGGCCTCGAGGATCCGCCAGCTCACGCCGTCCGGGACGAAGGCGTTCTTCATGATGTCCTCCATCAGCCCCGCGCGCCGCAGCTCGTAGATTGTCGGCGAGTTGTAGAAGCTGGCGCGGGGGTTGCGGTCTATCTCGTCCCCTTTCTCGACGACAGTGACCGAGATGCCCTTCTGTGCCAGCATCAGGGCGAGGAGGAGGCCTGCCGGCCCTGCGCCGACGATGATCACCTTTTTGTCACATCAGCATGGCATTCGCGTGTCGATTTAAAACGTAGAAACTCACATTGAATCCTTCTTTAACCTTTGCCATCTCGAATGTGTGGTATTGTGTGGTATTGTTTGGTTTTGGAGTGTGGTACAATGTTTACAAGTCGCTACGCAAATAGACTAAACGTTTTACCGGCGAATATTGAACTATCCACATCCAGCACGCGTGAGACTTCGGCATCAAGTTTTTAGCCGAAAGCCCGTAGCACCCACTTCCCTCTGTTTCATCCACTTGAGCATTCACGTGTCCATAAACGCATAGCTGCGTAAATCCGTCCTACGTCAATGAACTATTCCTAGTGGACGGTAGTTGTGGGGATTGCGGGGAAAACAGAGTTCCGTGGGTGGGTTCCCCATGGGGTTGCGGATGAACTATTTTCATGCCACAGAGGTCTGCGGGGGGCTCTCTGCTCCTGACAGTCTTGGAGGGCGGCGAGGTCGATGCTTCGTTATAGATTCCTCATAAGTTTGTGGATCCAGGGGTTATCTGTGTAATGGATATTTTGACAGCACATAGATTGTTTTGTGGCGAGTCTATACCAGCAATACTCGGAACCCAATCCAATTGCACACAAGTCTACAACAATGCTCCGATTCTGCAAGACATCAATCCGTGCATTCTATGAATGATCTGGTCGATGCTACCTCCTTGTAATCTCAATAACATTTCACCGGATCTCGGCTCCAGGACTAGCAAGACTGCTGGAAACACTCATCGGATTGGAGATAGACCCCGAGGGTTTCAAATACCGAGGCTTGAAGAAGACAAGTCAGAAATCTGTCATCAGGTGGCATACAGACCTCGCCAATTCGAGACGTAGAATGGAGGGGTCTCCCGCATGCATACGCTGAGCTGATCCTGACCAATTGCCACCCTCGAAGTTAATCTCCTCCTCCCGCTCAAGCTCGATCTAAGCCAAGAGTTTCCGAGGCGCCGTGGTGAGGAGACCGACTGACACATTTAGGTACCGAAGACATCTGCTACTTGCGTACGCAAACATCCACAGGACGCAATATCATCACAAAAGATATACTCATCACGCAAGTAAGACGGCGTATACCTAGTTACTATCTATATTCACATTCGTCACAACATCTTAGGACAAAATGGTTGCACAGACAGAACCCCGATACGCGGACCCCATCTACCAGACGGCCCATGACAACACCTACAACAAGCCGATCATCCAGGGCATCCCCGATGTCCTGCCACCGGGTGTATCTCAAGATGACTTTAACAGCGCCCTGAAGCAGATCGCTGCATCTCTCGGGGAGGATGCTGTTTTCCGGGGCGAGAGGCTGAAGGAATACGTGGATCCATACGAGATTCCCGAGGGACGCCATGAGAGAAAGGTTCCCGGGGCTGCCGTCTGGTGAGCATATACATCCGATGAATGCACAATGAACAGGATTTCGAACTCAAGAACACACAGTCCGTCCTCTGTCGAGGAGCTGCAAGCTGCTCTCAAGGTGGTCAACGAGTTCAAGATCCCAGTGTGGACTGTGTCCCGCGGCAAGAACCTGGGGTGAGTTAGAACTTCGGTCAAATAATCGTGGGTTCTCACTAAATCGAAGATAGATATGGAGGGCCTGCACCCGTCGTGAACGGATCCTTCGTCATGGATCTCCACAGGATGAACAAAGTCCTCGAGGTCAACGAGAAGTTCTCCTACGCGGTGGTGGAGCCGGGGGTCACATTTGGTGACCTGTATTCCTACTGCGTCCAGAAGAAGCTCAAGGTCTGGCCCAGCACCGCCTCCCTCGGCTGGGGAAGCGTGGTTGGCAATGTAAGCGTCCCAGACATCGTCTTTGCCTTTATTGAACAGTCCTTCTAATCCTCTCTAGACCCTGGACAGGGGAATGGGTTTCATCCCCTCCGGAATCCACCACGAGAACATCGCTGGGCTCGAGGTAGTCCTTGCCAACGGAGATGTCGTTCGCACCGGCCAGTTCGCGATGACCTCTTCGCCGTCCGCCCACCTGACCCACCTCAGCTTCGGGCCGTCTATCGATGGGCTCTTCCTGCAGAGCAACCTGGGCATCGTGACCAAGTTGGGAATTCACATGACGCCGCAGCCTCAAGCGTACATGCCGTGCACTTTCGACATGCCCGACTTTGATGACATCGAGACCAGTGAGTGACTTATTTCCTTTGATCTGAGCAATGTCGAAGGCGGAGTGCGAGACAATGACTTGCTTTCCCGAGGACTATCATGTCTGCCTACACAACCGCTTTCCAATTCCTTCTGCCTGTGTAATGAGGACAGCCTACTGACAGAACCCCAGTAACCGACGTGTTCGGCGAGATGCGCCGCAACAAGACCCTCCCGACAATAGTCTACGTCTTCAGCCTGATCGAGTGGTCCGCCATCTTCGGCCCGCGGACCAAGTACTGGGACGGCGACGGGCCCATCCCGGACTGGAAGATCAAGGAGATGCAGAAGGAGCTCGACACGGGGTTCTGGACCGTCAAGTGGGGCTTCTACGGGCCCAAGGACGTCCTCCAGGCGCAGTACGACGAGGTCAGGCGCGTCGTGTCCGAGCAGGCGCCCAAGGGCCGCCTGCGCAACACGCTCTTCTCGGGCGGCGACGGGGCCCAGCTCCTCGACGCGGAGTCGGTCCCGCAGCCGTACGGCGGCATGTTCGTCGGCGTCCCCAGCATGTTCTCCATCCCCATGGTGGACTTTTACAACCCAAAGGAGGGCGGCGGCGTCGGCGCCCACGGCGCGTACTCGCCCATTGTCCCGCTGGACGGCAAGACGATGAAGAGGTGGGTCACGGCGGCGAGGAGGGTCTACGAGTCCCAGGGCTTGGACCTGCTCTGCGACTACTTCATGCACGAGCGCCACGCCGTCTTCGTCTGCATGCTGTGCTTTGACAAGACGAGCCCCAAGCAGCGCCAGGCCATTGAGAATGTGTTCAACGGGCTTTTTGAGGAGGGATCGAAGATGGGGTTCGCGAAGTACCGCTCTCATATCGCGCACATGGGTGAGTCCCAAAATGATTTCACAAACTCCGGTGTCTGATACTGACCCATACCAGACCAGGTTGCTGAGCTGTTCGACTTCAACGATCACGCGTATCGCAGATTCGTTGAGACCATCAAGGTAAGATCTCTGTGATGAAATAGACATAATACATGTGCCTGTGGCTTCGAGACACAGCTAACCAGAGGCCATATCACAGGACTCGCTTGACCCCAACGGTGTCCTGTCACCAGGCAAGATGGGCATCTGGCCGAAGAGGTTCAGAGATCAGAAGTGGAACGTGGAGAAACATCGCAACGAGGCCAAACTCTGATGAGGATTGCAGATCAGCTCCCCAGTGTCGAAGAGATATATGAAACATGATTCAGGGGCGATCTTGAATAGCGTAAATAAATACAAACTGTAAAGCCGAATTAAGTCAGTTGCCGAGTCTAAATGTGTGGCGATTTGCCTCAACTCAGGATGCCCCGGTAGAACCGACAGTGTGACCAACGTTACGAAGCATTCATACCAAGTATGACAGCCGACAAGAAAGGCTACTGCAGTCCAAGCGAAGCTTCCGAATGTCGACTTATTTGAATCGTGCCCAAGCTGACCGCTGTCGTGTGTACATTGCGGCAAAGGTTGTTCTTGCAATGGATTTCCGATGACGATCAAGTCCGCGAAAGAAGAGTCCGCCTCAGCCGATGTTCCTGCCTTGAACCTGAAATAGTGTTCGCGGACATCCGTACAGCGTAGACAACGATTGTAGATTAGGGGACCCTGTTGCGAAGAAGCGTGTCAAGCACCAGTGGCCTAGCTGCCGCAGGACACCTAAATACTCCAAGGGCAGAGCGCGCGGGGGGTCCAAACGTGCGTCAGGTGTCCGCGCCTCCATTAAAAGACCGTGTAGCTCGAACAGCCGAGGAATTCTCTCTGCTTTGCGAGCTCTCGTGCTCCGGAGGGAGCCCGAGGAGGTCTTCCTTCCGGGTTGCGTGGCGAACCCACAGACGCCTCGACAGCTTTTGATTCCCGACATGATGCCCGATAGGGGCAAGGCTGTGGTTTTTGTGGGTAAGTCCCCATGGTCCAATCTTGACCAGTCACTTGTTAAGGTTTGTTCTTGTTTGAGGTCTACTGATCGTTGACGATATGTGACTCCTGTGTATTTAGATCGTCGTCACCCGCAGCGCATAGCCTCGAAACGAAACACCTCATTCAGGGCAGTGATTCATTCCATCCTCATCCGAGGGAAAATTTGTACTTAATCAGCTTTCCGTGGGATCCAGATGCTCGCCATCAACGTTTTGTGATAGGTCTCATACTCGTCGGGCCACTCTAAGATCCAATGAGACATGTACATGTGTTCTTCGTGAAGCGAGCATCAGAAGCCAGATTAAGAACATGAAATCAGACGAGGTATCGTTAAATAGACTAACTTTCAGCATTCACTCCAGACAGATCTAGAAGTCATGCATGAGCAAATAGAAATTGCACACTTGTCGGTACTCGGGAACCTTGAGTATAGGATGGCATGGCACAGCACTTGGAACTTTAGCTAATAGCGAAGTTGCACATGTGATTTATTCATCAGGAACTTCTTCGTAAGTTACCACAGCCTCTCTGGGATATGATGGGATCAGAAGTGTCAAATACAAGGCTAACCAGCACCTCGGTCCCCAAGGACAGGTAGATGCTCACGATCGATATTACATTCCAGAACCGCGATAGAACCACAGCTACAATGAATGGTATCTTTGCGGAGTGGAAATCCATGCTGGACTACCGCCCTATCTACTCACTCACTCCGAACGATACGCATACTCTACAAAATTTCACAATATCTCAACAACGAGAGCATGATTGTCCTGATGCTATGCGAATTATCTGCTATAGGAGCCCAGCCATGAGTCGTGCCTGTATCATTTCCTCAAATCTCCCCACAGGAATCGACAAATCAGCGCGAGGCCTATCGACGCTCCTCTCTCGATGACCGGTGACCTATCCAACTACACAGTGCCAGATATCGCCTCATTTAACCCCATGTCCAACTCAAACCCACCTCGGCCGATACACTGCAGCGTACATAGTCACATCGTTCCCCCTCAATTCGATGTCAAGTTCTACTACCGTGCGCAAGTTGGGTTTACCTGGTCCATGGTACGCACATTAACTACTGTACATGCGAATGGCAGCCCCAAGTTGCCAACCCCCCCTCCCCACCCCCCTGTATTAACTAAGGGCACGACTATAGCAGACTACAAAACGTTAAGCGATATACTATAGGCAGGCGTACTAGTATCTATAGAAGAAAAAGCAAAACGACGCGTGGATCGGCCGTTTTATGACCGCAACAGGATTCCGGCCCAGCTGTCAGTGGTCGGGCGAAACGCCCGGGAGAGGAAGTGAAAGCCGTGCTCGAATCCAACGGGACAGCATCGGTTCCCCAACCTCCCCCAAGAGCCTCATTGCCATGTCATTGGGATTGGGAATAGTTGGGATATGCGACAAACAGTGTCGTGCGTCTGATGTTGTGCTCAGTGGGAAAATCACCGTGGTTGGCCCCGGGAGGGGGACATCTGAGTTTCAAGGTTCTTCCGAGCTCCGAAAGCGATCGCGAACTGGGGGAGGCCAGAGAGTGGAGGCACAGGGCGAGATGGATGCCGGCATCGTCAACATCCCGCGCATCGGTTAACAGCCGGACATGTGTGATGGACAGGCAGACAGACTGCAGTTCTTCAAACGACTAGGGGCCCAGTGGGGGGGTTGTGTCCATCCCTTCCCGAAGCAGCGAAATTAGTCGCCCTCATAAGGGAAGCTCCCGCAGCATCAGTAACAGTTGCGCCCTCAGTACTACGCCCCAAGCCTATAACACGTCCTCTATTATAACAGGGCGGTGAGACTGGCAGACGACGGACTGCACACGTTATAGCAAACGGGCCAGACGTCATATTTCTTAGTCGTATTATAACCTGAGATAAGTTTCGGCTGGCCTGCCATCGTTACTAGGCCGATAGTCTAGTCTATTTCCCCCCCACGAACGAATCCTGCCTACAGATGCATGCGAAGCTTATTACGGTCGTTGGCACGCCAGCCCTTCCCTTCTCCGCTCGGCAGACGGATATCACTCAGGCCGGATTTATGTATTCCTACGCTACGTAGCAAGGAAGATGAGCTCATGCTGAAGACTGAGCCCAGCCTCCTCATCTTCCTCCCTGCCCAGCGCCGCCCACGATTCATGACAGCTGCAGTCTTTCCAAGGTTTGAGGTGCGCACTAGGCACCAGTTAAGCAGGTGCAGGCGACACATATCTCCCAAGTACTTGCACAGAGTGGACCACCATATGCCCTTGCGATCCCCAATGGCGTGCCACTCAAAATACCGTCGCCTCTGCCCTCTCGCATTTACCCGATGCCACGCCGGGCACCGAAGCTAAAAGCGAGGCTACGGCATATTATGATACCGATAGTACAGCCGAGCAAGTGGTGAGGCTCGGTAACAGCAGCCGAGCGAATAACAGGGGTCCCAGAAGGTCGGTAGCCCGGAGCCCGGAGCTTTAATCTAGCTGGCGGATCAACCGGCTGGTTCACGGATTCGGATTCCAAAATCTGGGACACCAAAATCACCTCATACCTTAGTAGCAACCCTAGACGAGTAAAAAAAACACCAGACAAGCTGGCAGTTTGCAAAAAAAACCGACCGTACCTCAGTACCAGAATCAGGACAACACAACTCTTCCACCTATTTTCCCACCACAACCTCCAATAATAACAAATATTTTAATACAATTCAAATCAAACGCTTATTCTAAAGATATTGATATAAATAAAATCAAGCACATAAGATGTGGCTGTGGAATAATTGGGATGCAAACACAAAGGGTTTGGGCGGATTTGGGAGGTACTTGGAGCTGCGGTCGGTTTTTTTTGCAAACTGCCAGACAAGTCAAGTCAAGATCTTCCCAACGGGTCGGGGCATTTTCATTTTTCGCCCCCCAGACGGACTGTCTGCACTGGCCCGTGAGGCCCGACGATCAATTCTGCCAGAACACCGTGTGCACCACAAGTTATCCCCATGTGACTGGCGGCCTAGCAGCACAACATGCTCGCTCGCGACAGCCCGTCCCTCCCTGAGCACCCCTCGCACTGCCACGTTTTCCCCAACGATAAAAAGGGCCTAGACTCCCCTCATCGGAGAGATGAAGACTGACAAAGCCAAGGCAGGCGGACCCAGAGACCAGTTCGCGCGTTCTCTGGCATGTGGGGTCGCAGATCCTAAGCACCATTCCCCTCCTAGTCTCGGGTCGCCGTGTGGGCGGCTGGGCGGGCGAGCAAAAAGAAAGAGAGAACAGCCAGCTGAAATTGTTGAAACCGCCATCGATGGGCCTAAAGACGGGCGGGCAAAGGGCCCTCTAGAGGATGAGCCGCTCCTCGCGCCAGAAGGGCCAGGGAAAAAAGAATCGACCCGCTAGAGCGATGCTAGAGAATCCAGGCGTCTGGACCCTTGATAAACGGGCGTCCGCTATGACAGTTCGCTAGTCTCGGGGCTGGTGGGAGGGAGGGGAAGGGAAGGGAATGCCCTCCCCTCCACCACCCTTCCACCCCTCCCCCCCATCTCCCTTGCTTGAGACTCTAGCCCCGGGCACTGTATGCTCTAAAGCTGCCTAGCTCCGGAGGCGGGTGACGAGCACCAGCCCGTGATTTGTCTTTCCTCGGCCGCGACGGCCTCTGGCGTGTTCGAGAACTCGGCACTGGCGATGCATACTGTGTGTGAGCATTGTGCTATGCGTGCATTGCGTGCGTAAGTGTTTGTAAGGCTGATGCTGGGGAGGAAGTGACTTCTTTGAAACTGCAACGGTAGAGTAATGGTCTCGAAGAATTGAGGGTCCATATGCGATGTGTTATGAACACATGCCCGTCCTCACAATGTCTGCGGTTGTATCCTATCCATCCCAGACCATCAAAGGCAGTGAGCTTCTGGCCGGGGCCACTCATGCCACTGGTTCAGTCGTGCATTCCGGAGAGACGCTGGATCATCGGGGTAGTGCCCGTTACGAACATGGCAGCTAGCAGAGACAACATAACGAAGACCAGCCAAGAATAGAAGACACAAATACATGCCGGCCCTCAGCGGCTCACGAACGACACCATCGTCATGCCGACGTAGAAATGATGATAACCTCTGCTGATCAGTCTCGACAATCGTTCGACCACGTCGTGCGAGAGACACGCCTTAACCCGTTCCAGCAGCCAGAAATGTTGCGATGAAAGGTCAAGTGCTCCGGTCCGATATCTTACGAGCATCCCGGGGGGCCAAAACCCACGTGACAAGCCCAAGCCCAGCGCATTGCGTCCATACCTGTAAGGGCCTCCCCCCAAGACAGCTTGACAAATCGAAACAAGCTCATCGCAGAGTGTTCCGACTCGCCGGGGCAGGGCGTGCATGAACTGGCCCGCCCTAAACAGCGATGGGACGACGCAAAGGGAAAGGGAAAAGAGGGTGGCCTATCCTCAAACTCCACCTTGGCGACGGGTCCTGCTGGAGCCGGTAGCTCGACCCATGTGAGCTGTGGTGGTGGTTGTGTGGAGGAGGGAAGCCCTCCGAGACCCGTCCAAGAGGAAAGTATGTGGAGGCATATGCATGCATGCAGGAGAGAAAAAAAGGGACAAACCGGTCACGATGGAGTGGTGGGTAGTTGATTTGCAATTTTGCATTTGTGCATTGAGCACGGGGCCACTCTGATGCTATCTCCTGCCCCCCGGAATGCCATTCTCAGCGACTGCGAAAGAGCAAAGGTTACGGAGTAACAGCCAAGCCTCACAGCGCGGCCGTGCTGCGATTGCACGCAGGTGGTTGAACGGCTCCGGACGAGGGACGAGCCTCAAGCATGCTTCCGCGATGCAACCACACGACCTCTATTTGCCGACATGTGCGTTTGTGTGCACGTTGAAGTGAGCTGTCATTCATTGATTAGCCTCTGTCCCATATAGACTAAAGACGGTCCACACGCAGGTGGCGAAGATAGCCATTGGCGATGGACTCTGAAGAGCCTGCCATACAGGTACACAGCAGTATGCAGGTACTTCATGAGCCTCAGATCATCACTGGGCGTCGTCGCATGAGTCGCAGGACTGGGGTCGATACTGTGTACGGAGTATAGTGTACGGGAGCGCAACGGCCAGCGGATGAGGGGCAGTGGCCATGAGGGGCAGGGCCAGGCGTCGGACGTATATGACGTTAACGTCCGGAGTGCGAGCCACACAGCACAACACCACCACCAGTAGGTAGACAGGACGGCCACCAGGGTCCTCGTCGAACAGCAGGGTCGCCCCACCAAGGACGAGCCGGAATGTCGACGTTGCCGGGTTGATGATGCCCTCCTGGCAGCCATGGAGGTGTGGGTGGTGTGGGCACTGGAGCGGCCGTGCGCCGGCGAGGGTTGTCTGGTTCGAAACAGGTACGGTATGATCTTTCATGCAGCAGATCGGGCTGGGGCGTGGTTTGGAGTCGCACTGTGTGGGAAGAAGAGAGTAGGAGAATTAAGTGAAGCATAGAAACCAGCCGTTTCGAGGGCCACGATGATTTCTGTCGTCGTCGCCGTCCCGTTGGGTGCGTTGTCGCGCGCGATGCAGGCCGGTCCCGGTCCTCCACATGGCCCGAGTGAGAATCATGATTGCGACCAGCAACGCCAGCCTTACGGACGGGGGAGGCTTGAGCAGTGGCAGCACACCACCACGGTCAAGTTGAAACACCACGTCGCTGCGAAACATGCGTCTGCTCTTCCCTTCGCAAGCAAGAAGCATGCATGTGGTTCTTGCTCCCAAGGCACCGCCAGGGGAAATCACATGGGCTCCCAGATGTCGCGTTTGCCATGTCGCTACCCGTATGTACATCGCGCCTGTCGTCGCTTATCCATGTAACGTCCAACGCAGTTATGCGCCGTTATGCGCCGTGAGTCAGTCAGTCCCATACAAGCAAACATCACTAGCAGTCGGTGCCGTCTTTGCCGGCGAAGGCCTCTCAGATGTCTGGCGATGTCCTGCAGGCAGCGTGTCTTGACCGCAGCTCCGATTGCCTGGCAGTCAGGGTTCCAGACGCAACATCTCGGCCAGCTCGCCGACTCTGACACACGAAATAGGATTTGACATGGCCAACGGCCACTACTAGACTTTCTAGAAAGCTTCTATGATCGACAGCAACAAGAGGTTTCAGAGCCTCAACTTTGGACCAGGAGGCCATAGACATCTGAAAACGCACCCAGTAACAGGGAAGGCAGCCTGGACAGATGGCAGGGAGTGGTGGTGTCAGGTAGATTAGGCCTGCCAAGAATAGCTGTAGTATAGAGTTCAAACTTTCAGAAGGCATAGGCCGAAGATCGCGAAACTCTGTCCATCAATCTGTCGGCACGTGGAGGGGCGAGGAGCTATTGCGATTGGGTTTGGAGGGCGGGTTGGGGTATTTGGGGTGGACGGGGACTGCGATAGTGCGTGAGAGACAAGACAACATCAGCAGAAATCGAGATTTCTCCAAGTGCGAGAAGTTCAGCATAGTTTGCGCCAAGTAAGGGCCGGGCCCGTTGAGCACCAATCCGCCGGGGCCTTTAGCATGTGCTGGCTGCGAGTGTTGGGAGTGGTTGAGCAGAGCAGCAAACTGTAGAAACTGCCCAAAGGCGCTGACCAGACTCGCACGTGCATGAACAACGAGCAGAAAGAGTTGACCGAGCAAACCAAATGGAAATGGAGCCCACCGCGCGCTTCGGTGACATCGTGCCGGGCGAGCACTCCCGACTCCGCCCATGGCCCCGAGCCCAGCCCGCCGGAAGAGGCAGGTCTCGGGGGTTCACAGGCCAATAGTTCGGTCCATCACTTTCTTGGGGCCCGTCCACGCTCAACCGCCACCACCTCACCTGGGTCGGTAGACTGGAGACGAGATTGATATTGATTGCATGGCACATGCACACCGACCCAAGGCGCGGACCCAATTTCGCCCCTCTTTGAGAAGTGCCCACGTGCAGCCCCAATGGTTCATGACGACTCATGACATGGAGGCGGGGCACCGCAACATCGCCTTGTTGAAGCCCATATATAGATCGACAGTGTCGCAGATATGGGCAAATTGGCTATTGATAGAGGGTCAGGCCGTCGCAGTCGTATTCCACCCTGGTGATATCACAAGGGCGGAGGTCAAGCTCAGTTCAGCAGCCTCGTCGCCGTCTTCACTGCGACCTCGGGTGCCAAGACAAAGCTGAAGGCAGGCTGATCAAGGACGAGATAATAAAGCTCGTCTGCAGTTCTGTCGTCCAAGAAGTGCACTCGTTCATCCCAAGACACACGCACACATTCGTTCTAAGGCGCGGCCGTTGTCAAACCCTCTTCCCCCTCGTTTGCCCTCCCGAAACAGCCGCCACAGTCTCGAAACAAGCATGGCAGTATCCCTGAGGACAGCAGCCGCGGCAGCGGGCCTGCTCCTCGCCAAGACTGTCACCGCACAGTCGACAACGCCCACAGCCGGCGACCTATCCGTCCTGACCATGAATGTCGCAGGCCTGCCGCAGTTCCTGCAAAACAACGAGGTGCCAGGTGACAAGACAACAAACTCCAAGTTGATCGGCAGCTACTTTGCCCAGTACGGCTTCGACGTCATCCACGTGCAGGAGGACTTCAATTACCATGCGTCCGTCTACGAGACGGACAACCACGCGTACCGGACCGCGACCTCGGGCGGTGTCCCGTTCGGCTCCGGGCTCAACACCCTGGCCAACTACCCTTGGGTAGACTTCACGCGCACCAAGTGGGACACGTGCAGCAACACCGACAGTGATGACTGCCTGACGCCCAAGGGCTTCACCTTCATGCGCGTGCAGATCGCCGCGGCAACGGACAACTCCACCGCCGTTTATGCCGACTTCTACAACTTGCACGCCGATGCCGGCACGACCGACGCTGACGAGACGGCCCGCAACTCCAACATCAACCAGGTGTTGAGCTTCGCCGAGGCCAACTCAGCTGGCAACGCCGTCGTCATCTTTGGCGACACCAACTCGCGCTACAGCCGCGTTCTGGACACGGCGGTACGCACGCTGCTCGACTCCAACTTCACCGACGCCTGGGTGCAGCACGAGCGTGATGGCGTTGCGCCAACCCAGGAGACGCTGTGCGTGAACCCACAGCCCTCCGACAACAACACCTGCGAGACAGTCGACAAGATCTTCTACCGATCCTCGCCCCTCGTCACCCTCGACGCCACCAGCTTCATGTATGTCGGCGAGTGGTTCCTGCAGCCCAACGGCAGCATCCTGTCTGACCACAACCCCGTCAATGTCAACTTCACCTGGACCGCGGGCACTAGCCTGCGGCAGTCCGCCTACTGGGGAGGGCCGCACGGCACTTGGTTCAGCGACGTCGGAGCGCTGGCCTCCATCTCCAAGCCCGTCGTGTCAAAGCTCATCTTCCGCGGTGCCAACAGGCTCGATAGCGTCGGCGTGACGCTAAGCAGCGGCGCCAGCCTGACCCACGGCGGGACAGGCGGCACTGAGGCGTCCCTGACGCTAGGATCAGGAGAGTACTGGACCAAGGCGACCCTGTGCCAAGGCCTCTACAACAACCAGACGCGCAACTTCTATATAGAGGCTACGACCAGCGCGGGGAAGACGGTCAGCGCCGGTAAGAAGACCAGTGACTGCGCCGAGTTCACAGCACCAGACGGCTGGAGCATCGTCGGTTTCTTGGGCCAGTCCGGGGACGAGTTGGACCAATTGGCATTTGTATATGCGCCACACTCTTAGCCCGTCCAGGACTATTTGTGCCGTCGGCCGCAGAGGTTACCTGAAAGCATCAGGGTTGATATTAGCACCATGTACATAGTTAGGATACCACGAATAGCACTTGCATATAACAGAAAGCATATCGAGCATCTCTCGGTCTTCGCGAAACTCTGGAGGCGGCTCTGGATGTCACATCAGGTGTGTGATGGGATGCATTCCCCACTGGACCTGCGTGATCGCCGGTGTCTGGCGGGGTTTGACAGAAACCACTTTGCGACGGGGGCTGCTCGGCGCTAGACCGTGTCTAGAATAGGCCAGAGTGTCGAAACAAAACTTGATAGAGCACAGCTCGTCCAAACAAGGTGGTGAGTGTCGTAGATCAAGCTGCTGAGTCGCTAGTGTTGGCTCCTGCCTGCTGCATGTGCTTGCCACATGCGTCGACCACGGTCAGCGTTGGGCGTTGGGCTTTGGGCTTTGAGTTTTGAGCAGCAGCGGCTGAAGGTGGAGTCACAGCAGCTGTCAGGTCTACCGCGAGGCTGACGTTGGGTGGCGAATTAGCGGCCAGCCTTGCAGAACTAGATCGGCTGTGCGGCTGTTGCATTTCCATGGATGCTCGTGACGCTCAGTATAAGTCGTGCTGTCTTGAGGCGTTGGGCTGGCTTGCGCCTGCCGTCGTGACACGGCCCTGCAACTTGTGCATCGCTAGAGTCAGAAGCATCTTGGTGTCTAGATGCCAAGCAGGTGCGGCCGTAGTAACCGATCTGACGGGCCACCAGAAGCTTCTTTGTCGTTGGCTAGTGAGCATAGCATTAACCACCAGAGCGTGAAAACGTGGGAGGAGTTTGACAGGTGGGGGCACCCAGCAACAGTAGCTTGGCACCGTCAGACGCTGTGACGAAAGCGTTTCGTAGCCTCCGTCCTCGCCAATCGCCGGAGAAACATAGACTTGGGATGGAAAGAAGCTAGAAGAAAACATGTCGTCCCATCTCCATGGTAGCCTAAGGGATCGCGGGCTCAGACCTAGCGGTAGCCGTGTGCCGAGGAGACACTGCGTTGGACAAGGCTCAGGAACAAAGAACTGAGCGATTGACGAATTACGCTAACTCAAGGCTCGACCAAGGCTGGCGAGACCCAGGGCGTCGGGTCAACCTAGGAAAAGCCGGCGTCGAAGCGTGAAAAGTTCGATGCTTCGCTCGCATTGATCCATTGTGGCGATGTGAAAGATGACACTGACGTTGCTGAGCAAACCCAAGTCTGGAATGTCTAGCGGGAGAAAGCAGCCGTACCTGGCTGCACAGTGTGATGCCCAAGTCAGCCGGGCTCCTTGATGGCCAATGCCGAGCAAGCTCTCGGGTTCCTTGTGGACAAAGGCGGTAGCCATCTGCTGCGACGCCGTTGGGAGCACTTGCTTTGACGAGGATGGTCGCTGACCATCCAACGCCGAGGGTCCTGGAGAAGCCTGGTCGAGACGTCGCTTAGCATCAAGGCCTGACCCAGCTTCATCATACCTCGCACTGCATGCTAAGCGATCAGCGCGGCTTCCGCAGCGGGCTGTTTGAACCTTGCTAGAGACGATGGGATCCTGGTCGCTGATTGCAGAAAGGCAGCCCGCTCAATAGCATTCAATATGATGCACACAACCTGCTGCCGCAACACCGACAGAGTTCCCGTGGCCGGCATATCGTGATAGTAGAATCGTCGCGGCGAGAGCTCCAGCGATGGTATGATTCTATGTCAGAGAAAGATCAAACTCTGGGCTGTCGATCTGTGCGCAGGCTTGGCACATCGGGACAACGACCAGATGTGAGTTCAATTCAAAAGCCAATCAAGACACGGCCATCCTCTGGCCAGGGTCGCTACAGCGGGGTGCGTTGGATCGATTCAAGGCATTGGCCATTCAGCATTGGGCAACAGAATCGATGAGATCAGCCAGCGCTTTTGGACGACATCAGATGAAACCAGGCGCTGCAATCGTGGGAAGCAAGGAGATACTGTGCAGAGGATTCGCGGCCTTCCTGGACCCTGCGCTGGCTTGCAGCGCGGCAATCTGTCAAGCGCCCGAATGCGACTGTGAAACTTTCCCGAGACGTAGATGCCGTTGCGCGGGTGATGTCCGGGGCTGGAGGCTATCGACGAAACGAGTGTTGTGGGGTTGACGAGACTTCCTTCAGGGCAGCTGTACGTCCCGTCCACCGGAGTGTGGGGCGGCCATGGACAAGCGATAATGACAGGTCGCCCAGATAATTACGGCGCGCCCGAGAGTCTGGGTTAACGTTGTGTCGCCGAAACAGGAACGGCCGGAGTACTGTAATGTCTCGGGACGGCACAGTGATGTATTGTCCTGGCAGCCTGGTCCAACACTGTCGTAAAGAGCGGCGCCAGCGCGGCGCCAGCCCGTCGACTGGAGCCGAGGTGGGAGAATTCGCCGGTGACCGTCATTTCGCTGCCGTGCGCTCGACGCACTAATGAAATAACAGTGTGCTGCCTGGCAAGGCCGGGACTGGCAGTTTCGCCGAGAAATCTCCCTCAAAGAGCTGAGCTCTGCGATGCTGCAGGCGAGGACAACTGTCTGGTCAAGTAAGGCGCACATGTGCCAGCAGACGGGCAACCGAGAGATTCTGCGTATTCCGAGACGTGGGGCATGGTTGGGGGCCAGTCTGGATGCTTGCAGAAGAGCCCACCGAGCTATTGACTTTGTGCTTTTCGATCCGTGCTCCAAGACTGTGGACACGAGGGACGTACACCCGACACCACAACTATGGACATGGACCCTGACCCATCAAGAGAGGACTTGTGCTGGCTGACTGACTGGGTGGCGGAGAGTGCTGATGGGCGTGTGAGAAATGCGAGACGGACGAGCTGCGTCATTCTTGCTCGTTCAGGCGACCCAAACGTCGAGCCGTGCCGCCGTGCCGCCGTACTGCAGGGGCAGAAGGATGCGGCCACATTGAGCTCCGTGTTGCATGCATGTGATGGTGGTTCGGGCTGGGTCGAATCTGGATCTCGGGAATGTCGCCGGACACGGGTCAACGTTACTGCCAATCCATCGGGCAGGACACGGCAGGGTCGACATGAAGTGGCCTTCAGGGTCCAATATCTGCGCTGCACTGCAATGCACTCCGCTCTGTTTTGGCGATGTCGAGGCAGCTGAGATGGCATTTGCAGAGTGCAGTCTGCACAGTCTGCAGATGATGCAGCCAAGCACAGCACGCAAGCAGGGGATTTGCGCGGAGGTGAGGATTGAATAATGGCGGACAGTGTGAGTTTATTTCGTCGTAGACTGACAGACTGATAAGCATAAGTGCCTACCTGATCAGCAGGCGGGTGCGGCAGCTTTGCAACTTTGTTGGATGCGATCGTCGAAGGAGGAGCCTGGGCATCAGGATTTCTGCCCACCGAGTCTGTGTCCGCCCTGTCGATCGTGCCCGCCTAGCTAGCTCGCTCGGCGGTGGCGGCTGCAGGAGGAGACGCAGGAGCAGAAGGTGCAAAAGTTAGAAAGGCTTTCCTGACCGTTCTGACCGTTGCAGACTCCCTTCAGCTCGACAGGAGGAAGGCGCCCTCGACAGTGCTGTCTACGCAGTGTAGGAAAGGGAAGCCGCGACACTGGGAGCGCAACACATGTACGTGCTGAGGTACGTATTCTATTGCACAGGCCAGGCGTGATTAGCGCTGCGCTAGAGCATCTGGCCGGCCGCACCTCCGATGTGGGATGTGGGGTCCTGCCTGTCATTTCCATGTCCCCCGTCACTGACTGGAAGCTTGAAAGCCCCACGAGGGTGATGATGATTTGAATGACCGGTTGACTGGTTGAATGAGTGCATCAATTGGACCCAATCTCGCCCTGATTATCCACGGCCAGTCAAGCTGATGCCAAGTCTTGCCCATTGACCGCGACAGCACAACATTGCAGCATGTACGGCGAGAATTGATCGAGCCCCGACACGAACGACGGCAGCTTTTCGCCAGCTTCATTCCATCCCAAAGCCATACCCGCAGCAATCTTGCCGCCAAGTCGAACCAAGGAACGTGAAGGACGAGGCACTGGCTGCAGAACAAACCACAGACAGACTGCACTAGGTGCATCGCGGCGGGGCTGCATGCTGCACTCTGCATTCTCCCCAGTCTCTCTCTCCCCAGTCGTCCCAACCCGCCAGCATATGCTACAGAATCTAGAACAGCTAGCTCGTTCGGAACGCGGGAGCAGCTGCAGGCAGGGCGGGTAGCCAGTCCTGATTGCATCAAGCACGCTGCAGGACACCAACGAACCGAACCACTGGCGAACTGCGTCACAATCTACTTGCCTTCCGCCCATCCATCGCTTCGGCAGGTGAGCCCGACGATATCAACATTCTGACCACCACCATCACCACCACCGCCGTTGATGCTGGCTGCTCGATGCCCCTCGGAGGCAGACGTGCCTTGCTTCGTCTGGCCCATGCACACGCGTACCATGAGATATCCCGTGCAATGCATCCACCACATTGGCACACCACCACTCATCCAACGGCCCGCCTTGTCTTGTTTCTTTTTCATTTTTTGATTTCTCCATCACAAGCTGCCGACATGAAGCAGTCAGCAGCCAACAGACAACAGATTCTCCGGACAAGAGGCGTCCCGCAGCTCGCGACCAGAGCGTTGGATGTCACCCAGTGCGACAGGCAACCGGGGAGCAGCCCATGACAGAGCAACATGGCATCACAGGGCATGGTGGGGCATGGATCTAGACCCAACCGACGCGCTAGTCCAGCAGTCAGTCAGTCAGTCAGTCAGGCCAGCCCGCTGTGGGCGGGTCACCCAGGGCAGAGCAGAGCTGCACGCCGGCACTAGGGACGGTTTCCGGTCCTCCGCGGTCCAACGCTGTGGGAGCGACGGAGCACCCCCAGCACCCTCAGGTCTCGTGTGGGTGAGGTCTCGGCGGGGCCACGGATAGTAGTTCCTGCAGGACATTGATGGCTGCATCGTGACATCTTGTCTGACACCGGTAGTGGCATGGGGTGTGGCGCTTGGCCGGGTACAGTGTCGTGCCCACTGCCCACTGCTCACTGCCCACTGCTCTCGTCCATGCACCACCCGCGCACCACTGACAATTGATTGATGCAAGAGCACAACTCTATTCGGCGGGCAGCCACTCAATCAGTTCAGTGCATTCGATCTGGGTCCGGCCCACCTGAAGTCCACCTTTGATCATTCTCGATAACCACCCGCAAGCAGCATCACATCGATAGCGCCGTCTGTTGCAGTTTGTTTAAAAGATCAGCATGTACGACTGACCGGTCCAGTGACTGTGCGCTCCATTGGACAGCATGCTCCCATGCAGCTCTCTGCTCTCTTCGCTTCTGGCACGGCACCACCAAAAACGGCAAGCCATTGTCATTGCACAGTCGGATCTGGGTGGACGGGCAGATTTCTTCACATACAACCCCTCATCTCAAGCCGATAGCAATTAGAAGGGATCGGACAGTGGCCAATGCCCCTCCGATCCTTCGCACCCGTCGGCTGCAGCGGTTCGCTGACCCATTGTGCGCGAAAAGATGACAGGTAGACAAGGTTGTTGACACCAGCCGATGAAGAGAAAATCCGATCACATTCGATGCGATGCAACGCTGACAGACACTGTTTCCCGGGCTTTCACACCAGGGTCGCAGCAGAGCAATCTCTTGCTGCCCCTCGGAACCCAAGAATTCACCAACCCAGCAGAGATACCCATGGACTCGAGCCGATGTTGCGATGGGCAATTTCACCTCGACCATTCTGCTGCTGAACCTTCCCTCCCTCGGTGCAGCATGCACCCCAGACGGGTGCCCACCACCATGATACCGGCAGCACACGTGAAATGACCCTCGCTTGGCGACCGCGTCAGTCCCGCCGGCGTGCAAAAGGATGTGTGAGAGAGTGTGCGTCCCTGGTCCCTCCAGGGACCCGCCAGCAACCACCGAAGCCGCGGGTCAATGATCCGCGAGCATTGGATATCGGTGTCGCTGCCGACGTCGGGTCGGGCACCGCTCACGTTGCGGTCCAACAAGTTGCGATCGCCACTGTCATGATTCAATTCAACACGGTGTGATAACAATACTGTGGTATAGAGCGAGAGAAACGGCCCAATTTGCAGTTTTATGCGCGGATTCCTATGCCATGATTTTGCAAAGAAGATGGACGCGTTGGCTGGCGCGCACTCATCCTGCGTCAACTGGCCGCAGCCAGACTAGACCAAGATATCCTTCCTTCCACTTGGCCGCCCTCCCGTCTCCCGGGGGCGCACGATGTATTCCCAAGAAGGGCATCAATCCCGACCGGCATCATGCTCCCGCCAGACGTGTCAAAGCGCATTCAGCTTACCCTGCCAGGCCTGCTCGTATGTAGAGCAGCCTTGCGCAGTAAGAAGAGAAGCCCACCCCAGCACCTCCAGTGCTCTCGATCTATTGACCCGAACCCACAAGCGCCCTGACCTGGGCGGTCTGGTGGTTTCTCCACCTCGTCAGGATTCCCATCAGAACGCGCGTGTTGCGAAGCTGGGGCAATTCGTCGAACGCTGACAGGCATTTTGAAAGAATATAACCAGGTCATCTCATCTAGCGACCTGGGATATTCTCATACTGTACTACCTCGCAGCCTCGCGCCGCCAAGAAAAACGGCGCCCAGGCGCCGCCTTGCTCGTCGTGCCAAACCACAGACAACCCAGGGCTGCGAAAGGCGGCGCGCGCGAAGGGGCCCAGACAGACGACTTTTCAGCCTGGCGCCGCCCAGCGCTCTGGGCCTCCACTACCGCCACCACCCTTTGCGCCTCTTCGTTGTTCGTAATCGTATAACCCACAGCCGTCGGCGCCAAGCAGGCGCCTGGGCGCCTGGCGTCTCGCCTGCACTTCTGACCTGCTCTAATCCAGATACATGCTGAGCCGCGAGGGGGCCGCCCGCGTCTCGCGCGCCTCCGCCTCAGGCCACGACCGTTGTTAATGCACTCACTCGCCCACCAGCAAGCAAGCAACGCCCCCAAAAGGTTAAATCCTGGAGCTAGCTATGTGGGGAGGCCTGCTGCCTGCCTCTCGGCTGGGCTCCTGTCGGAGATCTACGAGTCAACAACGACAAGCCAGGTTCAGACGAGACGAGACGGAGGTTTTTTTCCCTTCTTCTTTGATCTTAGGTCCAGAGGGCCCGGGGAATAACAGCACGAGGAGGAAGATTGCCGACCCGTAATCAGCGCCTCGGCGATGGGGAGTTCGTTGTTCCTGGTGTCGATGAGCAATACCGCTTGTTGGTGCAAGCGCGTCGCGATTCTCCGTGGCCCTCATCACCTCATCATTGTTAAGCTCCTCAGGAGCACACGTTTGGCCGTATGGGGTCTAGCAGGCTGCTATTGATAGCGCGCCACCTTTCTCTCCCTCTCCTGCCCTGGGGCAGCGACATGTGGTCGTCTCGTGACCCTGCGCCAGGCCCACCCGGCTGCGAACTGCCGTGACTCGTGGGATCCCCACCGGCTAACCAGGTAACTAAACAATCAAGCTAACGGAGAAAGCCCCATGGCCCCCCAAGATCGTCGCCCAAGGGAGACCGAGGCCGGCGCCGTTGAGACCACTGACATACTACTGACCTACGGCGTCCCAGAGGCCTGGGACAGTGATGAGGGGGAAAGTTCAGGGCATGGCTTGACTGATTGATTGATAGACCGTCCCGGGGGATCCTTCTGCCCTTGCCCCGGGAGAACATCACAGGCTACGCAGTACGCCGAACATTGTACGCCAAACATTGTGCCAAAGTGGTCCTCGCGATGACTTTGTCAACTGCTTGCTTGAATTTCCCCAACCACGAACAGCTCGCAAGCAGTTGCCTCACGACATAAATTGTTCTCTCACCGGCATTTTTCGCGTTTTAGCTTTTGGTTCACTCCTGTCTGTTGGCCGGCAGGCATGCTGCAAGCGACAGGATAGGTACTGGACAGCCAGGTTTATGCGATGCACGCCCCGTGTTATCGCCGCAGCGCCAGACACGACGTCGGTATGGATGGCCTGCAGCGCATCTGCTCCCTGGCTCCCAACTGCTCAGACTACTATTGCTGGAGAATACCTTGCCCAGCAGCCAGCTGGCCCATCCCTTTCGGGACGAGCCTCCTGCCGAGGCGAATGCATGAACGAGAGGCACAGGTCTCGGGTCTGCGCTCTGGGTAGTGTACTACCTGGGCGGCTGGGCCGTCCCGTCTGAGAGGGCGGTGCAGAGTGAGGGCAGGGCAAATCTTGCCCGTCTTTGTTATCGCGGCGCCTTTCTCCTCCGACTGCTGCTCGAGGGCTCGTGCAGGACCGGCCGAAAGAGGCGCTCGTGCTTTTTCCCCTTCCTTCCCTCTCTTATTCTTATTCTTACTCTATCTATCGCCCGGTGCAAAGGGATCTGCAGGACCGCGAACGCAGATCTCCGAGGACAAAACGTTTTTCCACACACCCCCTCGGCCGGGACAAAATAACGCGCACTCACAAACTCTGCTGCACAACACGGCTTTTATGGTATGATTACTGAATTAGGTGCATAAATTAGCTTACACCATTCAATTCTAAATCCTCTAAAATATTATCTACCGAAGTTTTGATGCTTTCAGAAATTCTTTCGGAAAGGAAATCAGTTTGAGAAGTGAGGGTGTTGGGCTGAAGTGTTAGTAGTGACGCGGTTTGTGAGTGCGCATTTTTTTGTCCTGGCCGAGACCCCCAAGGGCTCGTTCCACAGAGCAACATGTTCGATGTAACGGTCCCGGCCTGGTCTGATCGAGCGCAGGCGCGGCGTGGTTTGTTCGTCCCGCTGCGACGCTGCCTGTCGTTCGTTCGTTCCGTGCCGAGGATGCATATGGGAACTGATTGACAGGCAGACACGATGCGCTTATGAATTTTTACTGGAAGTCTCTGCTTGGCTCTCATTTGGGGGCCCGCGGTCGAGGGAAGGGTTAGTTTAGACGAGTGGGCCGCCGCATGGCAAAAAGAAAAAAAAACCCACATGTAGTACGTAGTCTACTGCACGTACACAATGGGCTGACCCCTGCGCAGCTGGGACTCTGCAGCTCTCCTTCCTGCGCGCCACCCACGCACCTACCCACGGTGGACATGGACAGGGCCCTCACGAGAAGAGCGTACATGCAGACACGGTGCAAGTGAACAGCAGCAAGAGAGGGCTGGACGTCTCCTTGCTGCAGCATCGGGTGGGGGGCCCATCGTGAGCGTGTGAGTACGGAGTATGTCTGTGGGTGCACTACATCGATATCCAAGACGGAATGGGAGTTTGAGGGTGTGTGATCTCTGTGACCGTGTGCTGGGGTGGGTTTGCCTCACTTTTGGGGGGTGTGGTGTGGGGAGCTTGACTTCCGAGGGAGGCAGCACTTGCATTGCATGGTTTGCTTTGCCTCGCTTGATACCTCACACTTCACAGCTCACAACCCACAGGGAAGACGCAAGCTGGAGAGCTTCCTCGAGAGGCCATGGAGAAATGGCGGACCTGGGCGGCGGATCGGCCTCTGCGCACTGGCCGCACTTAGAATCCTTTCTTTCTCCGCGCCCCTTTTCCTACCCACCGCCCGCCCTGAAGCAAGATTTGAGGCCGGATCGGACTGACGGGCTGGCTCAAGGCGCGGCTTCCTCGGTCACATACACTGTGTTTTTATTTTTATTCTTATTTTTTGTGATGCTACATGGGATCGCGGGGAGCAATAAACAGGTCAATTTCATGGGGCTCTTGTCCGGCCTCGTCAGCATTAATAATTCGGGGTCCTCGGTGCTGTCAACCGGAAACACATGGAGATGAGGGCGATGGATTGAGGCGCGGTCGTGCAATTTCCAAGATGGCAAGGAACCAGTTGTGCAGGGCATGGGAATCCCGCCTCGACCGCCCATCTCCGTCCGATAAGCTTTCTCGGCCTTGGAATGTGTGTTACCTCGGAACCGCAAACCCACGTTTCCCCTTGGAGCGGGCGGACGACTGTGGGAGGATGAGGGATGCGATTTTATCAATGAGGGATTGTTGTTGTTGTCTTATTCATCTACTGTGTAGGGTATTTTATTGCTCGGCCATGGCATCGGGCCTTTTCCGCCCTGGACGATTTGATTGATCCTCAATTACATGTACCATGTATCCATCTTTCAACAGCAGACTCCTCTCCCAGTTCGCAGGCACGCAGTCAATGTACGTAGTTTAACTCCCTTCAAATCTTTGCCGTTGTTGGCACGACGATGAAACGTAGCAAGCCACTGGACGAGTGAACGTGCCCAAGTTTTTGGTGGATCGAACCGTCGTTGCTATCCGAGCAGAACAGACAGTCAGATGGACAGTCAGTCTGCCCCGTCTGGGAGCACCATTGACCAGTTCATGCAGATCGCATCACATCGACGGACCCGGGCGAGATGGGAGGGCCTCGGCGAAGAGAGAGAAGGAAGAGAGACGGTAGAGTGCGTGTGAGGGAGCTGGCTTGTACCCCAGTACTGTACGTACCATTTCCTCGAGGCAGGCCAGAAGGAATGACAGAAAGCAAGAAGGAGGTACGTACCCGCCCGAATCGAGGGTCCGTGTGGTGGTGACCTCAGTCCCGCCCAGCACGAGTCCAGCAAGAGTCCAGCCAGTCCAGGTCTGGCTGCCCTTGCATCTGCATCTGCACTGGCCCCTACGCAGCACCCCTGGCCCCGACCCCTGCGCCCTGGGACGAGCAACAGTAGCGCCGCCCGTTCAGGATGAGCCCTGCACAGGGGGCGATGGCTGTGGTGCGCACAGTGCACTGTGTAGCAGACGGACCAGAAATCCGTCATTCCAAGGTCCAATCTGCCCAGGTCCCCATGTACCCCAATCTGCTCTTTCCCTCTCTTGTGCGTGTGCATGTGTGTGTGCGCCGTGGTAGCCGCTACTTGGCCTCCTCGACCACCGCTGGGGGCGTTGATCGTACCTTCTACTTGGACAGATACAACGGCGCTTCCCTGCCAGACCCTGGCCCGCCCACCCATGTACGGACTGTAGCACTGGTGGTTCTACCTGCCCATGGGCACGGGCAGAGGAAAACACCCAAGTCGCCCATACCCATACAACACCCACACAGATCCTCTCCCTCCTCCTGCTACAACATTCCAGAACGCTCCGCGTCTCTGCTTTGCTCCCTTCTGCATACTACTGCTGCTGCCGCTCCTGCACCAGACAGACAGGCGGACAAAACAACAAAATATCGACTCCGACACGATCTACCGTCGAGACTGTGGCCTCGAGAACACAGAGGCCGTGTGTTGTTGCTCCATCACTCGCAAACACACCACCGCATACGCACACAGGCACAACGCAGGCACACACACATACGCCACGCCGCACCACACCACACCAGACAGACATCCACTCCCACCCGGGTTGTTAACTGGTACTGCTTTGATTGGGTACAACTGGGAACGGAGATTGGAGAATTTGCGCCTCACCTCATCAGCCTGTCCAGCCATCTCTCCAAGAGACGACTTGGACCCTGTCAGGAAGAAGAGGTCGAAACTGCTCCAATTGGAACCACAAACCTCAGCCCAGTTTCTAATTACTCCGCCATTGTTCGAACCACAGGGCAAGGAACGGGGCAATTTGCGACAACAGTGCTGGACGATCATTTTGGGATCTCGGGACGTTGAAACCAGGGAACCAGTCGTCGTCAACGCAAAGGAAAAAACACGGTGCTCGTGCTTTCCACAACCGAGGGATAAAGAACCTTGGGTTTGGCCACCGGGTCCACATTAGAACTGCCCGACACGACACGACACGGACAAGGACAACACGGACAACGGCTGAAATAAACCGCAGCTCTCATGACTCTCCACTCGTGAATTCCACCGCCATGGTTATGCTGAGCGAACAACCTTTCCGGTCGAGTTTGCAGGTGGCGCCCCTCACTATCCAGAAATCCAGGTCCGACTCAACTGGCGATGCCTCGACACCCGAACATTCTTCCTCCACCAACCCTTACCAACGATCAGAGATGACTCCCCCGGCCACCCCCGAGGGGTCGCAAGAGGACCTCAACTCGCCTTCGAACCCGCCGCCCGTCTTCCACAACTTCCTGCGAGCGTTTTACCCCTTCCATCCCAGCTATGCCATGACCGACTCCGCCGTCACCCTGCCATTGAACGAGGGAGACGTCGTTCTGGTCCACTCCATACACACCAACGGCTGGGCAGACGGCACATTATTAGTGTCAGGCGCGAGAGGATGGCTGCCCACCAACTACTGCTACGCCTACGACCCCGACGAGATGCGGAATCTGCTGAAGGCCCTCCTCAACTTCTGGGACCTGTGCCGCAGCACCGCCGTCAACGATAGCGAGATCTTCGGCAACCAGGAGTTCATGAAGGGCATCATTGCCGGCGTGCGCTATCTCTTGGTATGTTGACGTGGCGCACCTAGCCCGCCTGTTGTGCAAGGGGTCTCACCCACTACTTTGCCGTTACGCCGCTGCTAACCAATGTCGCACAGGAACGGACACATTGTTTGACCCGCGAATCATCGGTCGTCCAGCGCCACGATGGGCTACGGAGGGGCAGGAAATCGCTGCTTTCCGAGCTGTCCGCCCTGGTCAAGACAGCTAAGCGCTTACAGGAGCAGCAGAAGATAGCCAGCCCCACCGACGCCGTAAACGACACCGTCGACGAGATGATACTGAAGGCGTTCAAGATCGTCACCAAGGGTGTTCGCTTCCTTGATGTCCTCGAGGAGGACAGGCAGTCACGGGCACCAGCCGTGACCCTCATGCCGACTGTCATGGAGGAGAACTACGTACCGCCGACGCCCCCAGCCGACGCGACAAGTTTTGACGACGACCGGAGTACAATCAAGTCCCATGATGCAGGTTCCCGCGCGGGTGACAGCGGATTGGCTCCCGAGTCACCCACAGCCGGAGCTAGTGAGGATACACAAATGACCACCCACTCCAGCGACCGTTTGTCGACTGGTCGCTCTACGGGCACAGGGGCACGGCTGTCTCAGAACAGCCAGAGGGCTGTCAACTTTAGCCGCCTGTCGTCTAGCATTGCTCACCGCGTCTCTCTCGCAGGCCCGTCGCCGTTGTCAAGGCCACAGAACCTTGTCTCAGAGCGTCTCACCGCCAGCCATGACACCTTCCTCTCCCACCTAGGTTCATTCATCGGCCGGCTGCACCTCCAGTCACAGTCGCGACCACACCTCGCACTGGCCATAAAACAATCGGCAACATCCGGCGGGGAGCTCCTGGTGGTAGTTGACGTTGTGTGCGCGCACAGTTCTCTAACCAAGGAGCTATTAGAACAGCCCCGAGCTGCCATGTACGACCGCGTATTAGATCTCGTGCACGCCGCCCGCGACATTCTGCACCACGATAATGGCCCCGAACTGGCCGAAATAATCATGACCGAGGACAACAGCAGACTGTTGTCCGCCGCCACCGGCTGCGTGAGGGCCACCGGCGAGTGTGTCGCCAAGACGAAATGGGTCATCGAGAGGATAGGCGATTTCGAGTTTGAGCTCGAGGATGGTAGCCTGGGACTCGACTTGGATCTTGGGGCCCTTGACATCGCCGGAGAGGAGCGGGAAAGATCTGGAAGTGTTGCCTCCACGTTCGCATCTATCCACAAGCCCCTGCCAAAGGACAAACCGCTCCCGCAGGTCCCATACTCGGCATATCCCGACAGTGATGACACCGAGCCCCTCGTCATGCCCCTCCCACCACGTCGTGAATCACTCCTCTTCTCCGACGGAAACACCTCCGATAGTGCGACATCAGTCTCCTCGATCCGCCCCAGCCTTCCACCATTACCGAAGCTGTCGACGTCCTTCGCGCCGGAAGATTACAGCCCGACCAACTCCGCTGGCCCCGAGAGCGAGGGGAGATCATCCTACCAGCGCGAGAGCATCGTTGCTACTAGCTCTGCCAACAGCAGCGCGTACGTAAACAGAGGCTCTGAGTCAAGCCTCCTCTCTCAAACCTCCACCCGTGCTACAACACCGGACTTGCACCTCGGCCCGAAGCTCCAACCCTCCATCTCCGAACTGAGTGCCACCAGCAACAACGGTGAGGAGGTCGAGGAGGTCGAATCGAGGCTCCTGGAAAAGACATATGCGCATGAGCTCATGTTCAACAAGGAAGGCCTGGTTGTCGGCGGCTCCCTGCCAGCTTTGGTGGAGCGCCTGACCACTCACGAGTCCACGCCCGATGCCCTATTTGTCTCGACCTTCTTCCTCACATTCAGACTCTTCTGCACACCAACGAAGCTTGCCGAGGCCCTGATTGACCGCTTCGAATACGTCGGTGACTCGCCACATATGTCTGGACCTGTCCGCCTGAGGGTTTACAATGTTTTGAAGGGATGGATGGAATCGCACTGGCGAGACGAGACAGACCACAAGGCACTGGAGCTGATCAAGCTCTTCGCCGAGTCCAGGCTTCACTCGGCCCTGCCGTCGGCTAGCAAGCGTCTTCTCGACCTGGTGCAACGTGTCTCTTCTACCGACACCACCCTTGTACCGCGCTTCGTCTCGTCCATGGGCAAGAACAACGCCGCCGTCTCGCAATACGTAGCAGTGGACACGCCGATGCCGGCACCTGCTCTCACCAAGAGTCAGGCGCATGCCCTGGCCGTATGGAAGGCTGGCGGAAGCAGCCCGACCATTCTTGATTTTGATCCCCTGGAGATCGCCCGTCAGATCACTGCGAAGCAGATGGGCATCTTCTGCTCCATCCTGCCGGAAGAGCTCCTCGGCTCGCAGTGGATGAAGAAGGGCGGCGCGGGCTCGCCCAACGTCAAGGCTCTCACCGCCCTGTCTACTGAGCTGTCGAACCTGGTTGCCGAGAACATCCTGCACTACAACGAGGTCAAGAAGAGGGCCGCTGTCATCAAGCAGTGGATCAAGATTGCCCACCAATGCCTCGAGCTCAACAACTATGACGCGCTAATGGCCATCATCTGCAGCCTCAACAGCTCTACCATCACGCGTCTACGAAAGACCTGGGACGTCGTATCACCCAAGCGACGTGAGATGCTCAAGGCTCTCCAAGCTATCGTCGAGCCCGCCCAAAACCACAAGGCGCTCCGTGCCCGCCTCGCCGACCATGTCCCACCCTGCCTTCCCTTCCAAGGCATGTTCCTGACCGATCTCACCTTCGTCGACATTGGCAACCCAGCCACGAAGCAGCTTCAAGGCGAGGACGGCAACGACATGACTGTCGTCAACTTTGACAAGCACACGCGGACGGCTAAGATCATCGGCGATCTCCAGCGGTTCCAGATCCCCTACCGGCTTACCGAGCTGCCCGACATGCAGGAGTGGATCCAGTCCGAGCTCGAGCGCGTCCACGATTCGGACCCCAAGAGCAACGTCCAGGTCAGCTACTACCGCAAGAGTCTTCTGCTCGAGCCAAGGGAGAACCAGATCCCACGCACTCCAGTGGAAGGGCCCGGCGGTGCGAACGCGCAAGGCATGTTCACCTGGAGGAAAATCGGGACATCCAACTCCAAGACCCTCAACAGCGCACTTACCAACGACTCATCTTGAAAAATAACTACTACTACCACCACAAACACCACCTAGAACCGACGACCGTCAGCATTTGCCTGCCTTTGCACGCGCACGCTTCTTTGGCTTTTATGTTTTGGTCCTTTCTATTTTGATACCCAAAAATTACTCGTTTGTTGCTTTATTTGTATTTTTCTTTTATCGGATAGCGGGAAAAGAACCACACGAACTGTCTTCCTCGGCATAACATCGAAGTCTCCGATGCCGCATCACACCACACGACTACACGACTATTTCCAAAACCGTCGCAACCAAGAAGTCATTCTCATCTTTGGGACCACGATTGAACCACGATCGACCGGCTTTATAATCCATCCAGCTCGCGCTATCTGGTCATGAGGTGTTGAGCCGATTATACTTATTCATTTATGAACCACTGCCAATCACCATCCTTGGATACGATTGGCAGTTAGACCGGTGCAAACCCGACTGGCCCCGACTGGCCCTTAACCGACCGGAGACTCTCGCTCTTCATTTCCTTTCGGCTTTTGCTTTTTTTCTATTGCTACTACCTCGCTTTCCTGTGTACTATCAAGGGATATCACGACCTGGCGACTGGACGGTGGGAAAACAAAATCATTGTGCTTCTACTTGCCACTCCACTAGGCACCCGACCGCTACGGTGGACGAGTGGCAGAGCAACCGGGAATTTGGGCGCTTGAGCATCATCGTCATCATCTGGAGTTCCTGGTGCTTTTCTCAATTTGCTTTTCCGATTGTCGTTGAAAATCATGGGGCTCTGGTTGGTCGAGCTGTTGCTGCTGCTGCCTCAGGAGGTGAAAGACTGGGGGTGTTCGCTGCCTCGAGGCGAGATGTGGCGGCGAGACACGGAATAATACTGAGCATGGAGGATTGGCACGCGTGCGCGCACTTGGATACTGAGGGGGAAAGGAAAGGGATGATGGGGATATCTCGGATTGGGAGGGTCATGGACGACGGCCTGGACGTGGGCATACGCACGCAAGCGAACGAGCACCCACATTTTGATACCACATTTAAGTCGTGGGAACATGGTCACAACCAGGCAGGGGGAACCAAGGAATGATGGAAAGGAAAAAACAGTACTGCGCAGCACAGCACGCCAAACAGCAACAGTCTGGAGATGCCCTTTACCTTGGTAGAAGGTGGGCAGGGAGATAAACCAACACGCAGCCCACAATCAGCCACTCAGCCAAACCACCCCCAATCCGGGGGGGATGCCGGCTGGTTCTCGCTGGACACGGCTTGAGGAGACTGGTTGGGCATGAAGATGAATGCGATGAATTGAAAGCGTCAATGAGACACAAAATAAAAAATCATTTACAAATCATTTACACTGTTGCCCCATTGTGTACTTGGCTTCGCCTTCGTGACTGTGATATGATGACTGCGATGAGTGAGTATGTGAATTTGCCATGTAGAGACTTAAGAGGTTGGTGGGCAGGTAGGATATGTAGGTCCACCGTCTCCGGCAACTGACCGTTGCCTTGACCGGTGCCACGCGTTCATCATCCTGCTCCCCTGTGGCGGGGTGTACTGTGAGGGTGTGTGCGCTTGACTGGGGTGCGCCTCGAGCTACATACCTACCTCGCCGTTAGAGTACACCAGGCTGCTGTATTTCCGCCGCGACCATGTTTTCAAATATGGAACGATGTGGTGGTAGTCGACTCTTGATCGCCTAGTACCTACCTCTTGATGTTGCTTGGCAAGCCCTCATGACCGACAGGGCTCACAGATAGCTAGGCAACCTGCAATGAGGAAGGCAGACAGGCGTGTCATGTGCTGAGCGCTCGTGGAAGTAAAAAAACACACCCCGTCCAGGCCGGACCAGCAGCTCGCTGCCCCCGCCCTACCACACGCACGGAGTTGTGGCACCTAGGCAGGTAGGTAGATATACAAGACTGTCCCTGGACAGTCCTGTCGAGGAACCATCGCCGTGATGCCAGACAGCTTGAGCACAGTCACGCCTCATGTCACACTGCAGCCCATGATGATGCACAGATGAAGGTAGGCTGATGCTCCGACTTGATATTGTCTCATTTCAGTGTGGACATGCATACGTAGCGGCGGAAAAAAAAGCCGTTCGAAAGCTATAGGCTCGACCACGGTATCTCGACGTCCGCCGCGAGGCGGACCTCCCGAATCAACCAACTCCATCCTCCACCACCCGACTCTTCATTGTCACCCACTGATTATCCCGCTTCCGCTGGGAGCCCCAGAAAGCACCACCACGATCACCAACCGTATTGACTGCCCTCCGAAATCCTGCGAGTCGAATGAGAAAGAGCAGGAGAGGGTGGCAAGAACGACGATAAAACAAGGGATCAGATGAAAACCGTGTGGATGATCCGCTTCCAAGTCGGCATTGCCGCCAGCTCCGCGCGGTAGGCATTGATGGAGTCCCAGTCGAGCTCGCGGCGGCCGATGTCGACGTCGATGTCGCGCGTGCGGAGCCAGGCCTGGCGCTTCCAGGCGAAGCCGACGAGCCAGAAAAGTATGACGACGGGGAGGGCGAGGTACGACTTGAAGAAGCCCTCGGCGTCGTTGATACCGCCCCCTGGAGGACAAATGGCAACGTAGAACTATCTTTGTTAGCATGGGAAACGTTGCATGTTTGCTTTCGAATGGGTGAAAAGGCTTCTTCCTGGGGATTGCAGGGGGAACGGCTGAGCGTGTAAGTAGCCAGAATACATACTTGAGCAATCAACACGAGCACAACCAAGATCAGGCCAAGATAGCTGCCGTAGACACCTCCAATGGCCTTGAAGGGGATCTCGTCGATCGTGTGGCCGTGGTAGGCCCAGGCGCGGCGGAAACGGATGTGCGCGAGGCAGATGCTGCCCCAGGTGAAGAGAGCGGCCAAGCCAGACAAGGCTAGCAGCCAATCGAAGACTTCGGGTCCGCTGGCGTTGAGGTTTACATATGCCAGGCAGCCGAACAGCAGGATGATGCTGACACTCCAGAGGGGGCGGCCCGAGCGGTCGATATCTGTTGGTTATGTGTCAGCGGGCTTGTAGTGAAGCTGGGTATGAAGTGCACCAGTATTGCGTCATTGGTGACAGGTCAGGGGTTGTACGGGATGCTTAACGTACAGGAGAACACCTTTGGGGCATAGCCCTGCTGCGCAAGCGCGGTGAGCGTACGGCTGCCACCGTAGACCCCCGAGACTCCGATGGAAACCACAGAAACGAGGATGATAACGTTCATAAATGAGTCGAAGCCCTTCAAGCCCGCATACTTCCCAACCAGGACAAAAGGCGAGGCGTTGACGTCGGCATAAGGATTGGCGCCGAGGAGGCTCTCATCAGTCGAGTCGATAAGCAGGCCGACAAAGAACAGGCCCAGGATATAAAAGAGCGTGATACGCCAGAAGACTTGCTTGATGGCGCCAGGAAGACTCTTCACTGGGTTTTCGGACTCGGCAGCGGCGAGACCCACAAGCTCGGTGCCGCTGAAGGCGAAGGCAGCGGTGACAAAGACCGAGCAGAAGCCGCGAAAGCCGTTCCTGAAGGCGCCCGGGTCGTACCACAGGCGCGCGCCCCAGTACTCGCTGTAGTTGCCGTTTGAAGGCCCGCCGCCCAGAACGCACACGAGGGCGATTATCATGAAGATGACGGTGGCTGCCAGCTTGAGGCAGCTGGACCAGAACTCTTCTTCGGCATAGCCAAGAGTGCCAAAAACATTGATGATTATGATAAAGACGAGGAAGACGGAGATCCAGACTGCCACCGAGATGTCGGGATTCCAGTATTGGACGGTCAGACCGCACACTGTGAGTTCGAGTGGGAGGACGATAGCCCATTGAAAGACGTAATTCCAGCCCTGGGCGCGGGTCAGTAAATGTGTGGCTTTCTACGAGATTTGGTTCTTCGCCCAAGTATTGCTTACCATGGCAAAACCCCAGCTGGGATCGATGAACCTGGTAGAATAGGTGTAGAAACCACCAGAGACGGGGTACATGACGGCCATTTCGCCCAATGCGTAGACAACATTGAACATCATGATGCCAATAATCAGGAAATCGATCAACAAGGAGCCAGGACCGCCATTAGACAGGGCACTGCCAGAACCGACAAAGAATCCAGCGCCGATCGAACCTCCGATGGCAATCATGTGCAGGTGGCGGGTCTTCATGGACCGGTCGAGCTCCACGATGCCGTGGCCATAGGCACGGGGCTTGAAGCTGTCGAAGGTCAAGCCCAGGCGGGTCATCAGAGGCTCCTGGGCGATCTCGCCGGCAACATTCTTGTGGTGAGGCGCGGTGGGCGAGCCATGGCTGTCGTAGCTGGGAGGAAAGACGTCGCCTTCTGACTTTGAGATGGCAGGTTGGGTGGGCGTGAGGCCCTTTTCTTCGGATGCCATGGTGACGATCAGATCTGAGGTGGTTCGGTCGATAGATGTTGTGATGTCTGTGTTGATTGAGAGGCGCAGTCTGCAATTTAAAGGTCAAGGTGTAAGATGCCACACGATCACATCCACCAGCCACTGGCTTTGGTGAGAAGACGTCGAGGCAAACAAGAGGAACAGGTGAATTTGGCGACGACCGCAAATGAGGGGTCGAGACTGACAGCGGCTGAGCACGGCCACAGACAGGAAAGGCAGGCAGGCTGGGGCAGTTTGTCTGCAGCTGGGGGCTGTAGCGCGTAATATGCGCGGGTGCTCGTCCTCGATGCAACCACAGGTTCAGGAACGAAGCTAGCCGTGTTTTGACTGGTGGTGGACCCGCCGTACTGGAGTGAACTGGCTGGCTGGGTCACGAGCAGGGTGAAACGAGTCGAAGATTTCTGGAAGCTGAGGGACTTTTGCCAGGTTGCTAGCAAGGACAACTTATCGGCCAATTGGGGGCGCGCTGACACTGCCAGCGAGGGTGGCAGGCTGTCAAGTAGATTGAGGGACGGGGGCGCCGGGGTGGTGGGTGTGACGTTTTGGAGTTTTCATGTGTCAATGGTACTGGCGAGTGAGGAGGAAAGCCAAGAGCTGAATGAGGCAAATAAGCTGGGGGAGTGGTTGCTGATCATCTAGGCTTGATGCGGAGGAGTGATGAGACGACGAAGAGAGAGTACGAAACCCGGGGACCAAGCCAAATGGGCAGTGTAGCCGAGGGCAACCAAGGCAAGGCACAAAATAAGGAACAGACAAAAGACAGAGCAGATGAACAGAGAGAGAATATCTGAGTTAATAGGCAAGCAACATGCAGACAGCAGCGTCTCAGATACAAACCCAAAACTCAAATCATATCATGCCAGTGAGCAAGGCACACATCTGTCCAGATCAAAGGCGGTGCCGAGGTCATTTTGGACCAGCCACTGCCTGTCCAACACGGACAACAGAAGGAAATGCGCGGCTTAAGCGACTGTGCTCAGGGCGCAGGATCCGCAGCGATGCGATAGAGTTGCACGGCGTAGCACCCGGAATCAGACACGGCGGGCGATGGCACGCAATGTGAAGAGATTTGCAGGGTGGGATTGCGTGGGCAGGAAGGAAAACCCGCCGCCCTGTCGTTCCTCGCCCGCAATGTTTACGACATTGGACCGACATGTGCGCGTCGACATCCACGTCCACGTCCACCATGACATGACCCACCGCTGGCTGGGACAGCTCGGGTCAGCAATGACACCACTGATAGACGAGGTCTCACTCACTGGACGGCTCCCACGCCCCTCGACTCGAGCCCACGCCAGATAAGCGGACACCAAGCCACGGGCAAAAGGCTTAGCGCGGCTCGGCAAAGCTTTCTCGGACGTGCTGATGCGTTGGGGGCGTCTTTGGGCTGCTGGGCATCAGCACGGGGCCATGCCGCCAAGTCCACCAAGTGCCGAGGGGAATCGACGCTCTCGACGGTGGATCTGGCTGCCCCATGGCCAGCATGGGTGGTGATTTGCCCACCTGTTCGTCTCGGAAACGGACCTGCGTATTGAGTTGAGTTTGAGATTACATGCAGTGCGCGGGTGTGTAGGGCCTGTCGGACAAACAACAGACCAAGTCAGCGAACACATTCTCCCTGCCTTATTACCTGAGCTTGGAGAGGAGGTTGGAGAGAGTGGGAGGTCAGAAATGACGGACGTTCGTCGCCCGGCTCCTCTGCTCCTTCCCCG
The DNA here is from genome assembly GCA_037177825.1 of Diaporthe sp. P3_1W. Taxonomy (NCBI): domain Eukaryota; kingdom Fungi; phylum Ascomycota; class Sordariomycetes; order Diaporthales; family Diaporthaceae; genus Diaporthe; species Diaporthe sp. P3_1W. Next base: position 979,964 of record JBAFXB010000001.1, read on the forward strand.
GTCCCGCACCCGGCAACGCTGCATGGGTAGGGGCAGGTGGGGGTGCGCTAGTCCCGCTTTACCCCAGACTTGTTTTTTGGGGCCCACTCCACCTTCCTTTCCTTCCTTCCCATGACATAATGACAATTCCTCCGTCTTTCTGCCTCTTTGTCTCCGACCATCCGACCATCCGACCCGCCTTTTCCGTCACCAACAGGTAGCACAAGGGGAAGCAAGGATGGTCGTCAGTGCTGGCATCCTAACCACTCCCGGAGAGACAATGAATTGTCCTGTGGTGGCACCAGGAGTCCTGCCCCAGACCGGTCGTGTGCATCGAGTTTCGTTCCTTCTCCGATGTGTCATTCGCTCTGGTAAATTAGCAAATCTACGATTGAGAAAGATGCCCAGGGTAACGTAAAGCTATCAAACTACCTAGACCTCGTAGGACTGCATAACGCAGCTTGTCTTTCACAACAGGAGCTGGCCACGTGCTGTACGGGTTCTACATCAGAGTTTGACATGTATCAGATGAGGCTGAAAGTCAAATTGCCCTTCTCTCCCACTCCAATATCGCTCGCAACCAAATGCACACCTCAAGACTCAAGTGCCACCGGAGGTCCCATTAGAAACTCAGGATTCATGTCCAGACCCGAGAAGGGCGCACTTAGCAGTAAAACTTGTTTCATGGGGTGTCTCTTAAGCCATGGTTAAGGTTCATTCAGTCATTACTAAACAAGGATGGGAGACAGGTGATCCCGCCCAAAACAAGTCCATCAACACCTCCGTACACCTGCATGTACACTCACTCCCGAAGACTGCAAACAACGCATGATCATCAAGGTATTCCTCCCCAACTAGCGCCGAACTATTTCCCTGGGAAATTCCTGAGCGCCCCAATTAACATCACTTAGTCCTCCTCTCTTTTCACCCTATTCATCAGACAGCTTGTCTGACTGGAGGTTCTTGTAGCACTCTTCATCCTCAACGTTCCACGCCCTGTGGTCCCTGAGAAGGCATGCAGCTGCAAAGTGCCGATTCTTTTCGGCGTACAAAATGGCCTTGATGTACTGTTCTCTGTGAGCCCCATCTGTGCGAGCGCCGTGGCTCAGCAAAAGCTGAACAGTGTCGATACGGCCATGCTCTGCTGCTCCTTCTAGTGCGGTACGTCCGTGCCTCAGTGCCCCTTTGGCATTGACATCAGCACCAAGTTCCAGCAGACGGAGGCTGAGATCAAAATTTCCATGGATGCAGGCGACTTGTAACGCGGTGGCACCAGAGTCTTCTGCCGCTGGTGCATTGATGGAAGCGCCATGCTCTATGAAAAGGTTCGTAAGCCTCAGATTCCCCTTGTCTATAGCAGCTTGAAGCGCAGTTCGTGGCATGCGATATCCCATTGGCTCGTTTGCTGGTTCTTCGTTGACGCTTACACCATCCCCCAGAAAGAACTCTACTAGTTCCTCATTCCCATCTGAGGCCGCAACTTGTAGAGCAGTGGGACACCAGGGAGGCCGATCGTCGTTGTCGATGCTTACAATACTTCGCCAGTTATCGAGGCATCGAAGTCGGCGAAGAAGACGTATATTCTCCCATGTAGCTGCTACCACAACGGTAAGCGCGTCAGGCTCGTAAGAGCAGGCCAGCATATGATCCAACATTTCCTCGGCAATGGACCATTGGACAGAACAGCATAGTGTCATGGCGATTCCCAATAGGGGTGAGCACGTAACCCAATCCTGACAGCCTAGACTATGTGTAGGGTCTACATCATAGTACCGATTGATTTTGTGTTCCGAATCCAATATCCAGGAGAAATCTCTTTTTGGGAGGCGCGCGGTTTTCATCATGCAAACCGTACCCGGGACGACAAGAATGCGCGATATATCGAGATTGGAGAACATCGCAGTGACCAGCAGGGCTGTGCTCTCTTTCTCCCAATCACAGTTGGACTCTGTCCGTCGGCTTATCATAGTCTGGATCTCTGCGATGCGAAACGGGTCTTCGTCAGCCGGATCGCAGTTCAGTGTGCGTAATACAATCGCAGACAGCGCCCCGGAATCATACGCTGCAGGGAACCGCCTTAGAATCTCCCTCACTGCACTTCTCGAGAACTTGAGAAAACAGAGCTCCAGGAAAGGCAGTCCGAAGATTTCGCGGCAATCCAAATCTGGCGTCGAATTAATGAGGTCGATCTGGGTGTCCGTGGACAAGCATGATATTCCGGGATATTGCAGGGCATCTATCATCTCTTGTTCACCGAAATTGACACCCTCTCCGAGAAGAAACCGCACAATCTTCTCATGACCCCATCTGAGAGCAAGTCGTAAACAGGTTCTCCTGATACCTCCGTGATCAGACTCCCACCGCCACTGCATGCGTCCAAGTAGTGCACGCAGGAGGCGTAGCAATCCGAATTTGACCGCCAATTTGATCTCTCGGCCTGTGAGCTCGCAGCCCCAGTGAACAAATTTAAGGGCAACATCTTCGTCGTCCGCGATTATGGCGTACTCCAAGGGGCTTTCAGCTTTGGCATCTGCAACCCGACATCTGGGTGGACTTTCATGTGATGGTTGAGACCATAAATACCTGTTCTTTTGCTCATCCAGTTTCGACGGCGAGCATAGATGTCGGATGCGATAATTGATGTCACCACCTGATCTGACGAGTAGATCGAGAATTCTGTGAACCTCACGAGATGTTTGTTGATATAAACATAGGTGATGGAATGTAGATTCCCGGGAGCCGAATGCGGGGTGGGTTCGAGGGATGTCAATAGTTGCCCCGGAACACAGCAGTAGGTCAAAAGCCTCGTAATTCGGACTTAGGCTGGCTGCGTCTAAACATGAAAAGCCAAAATGATTGAATCCACGGACGTTTCCCCCTTGCTGAATCAGAAATCGCAGGTGGACGACATCTTCACCAGATGACGCCAGAATCAGCGTGTCTAGGGTTATCACGGCCCCTCTTCTCAAAAGGTATTTCAGGTCGGTGATGGCGATATTGCCCCATATACATTTAGACGCGTGATTATCCGTAGCCGAAAGTGTTGCCTTGTCGCAGCGGCAAGTATAGCCAGAGGAACGAAGGCACACAAGGCCCAGTAGAGTTGCCGTCTCAAGTTTCAGATTCGTCAGCCTTAAGATCGTAAGTGGATCCAGGCAGTCAAGGTAGTTGAAGTTCACATCGAGAGATGGATCAGACTGCAGCATTCGATCGGCGATGTTGAAATTCCCGGAGAGAACGGCATGTCTCAAGCTCGTTTGATCATAGACTGCGCCTGAATCGAGCAGAAGGTCGACGATCCCATTCCCAATGGACTTGAATTGAATTGCAAAATCGAGAGCGGGGTGTTGGAACCGCCTGTGAACGCCCGGGGCATCTTCTTTAAAGATATGCTGGTTTGGGTCAGCCCCAATCTGAAGCATCATCTTTGCCAAAGTTTCGTCAGCACGGTTGATCGCGTATTCGAAGAGCTGGTCGATTAGTGATCTTGACGTAGGTCCTCTCCCTGCTGTTATGATATCCTTCCAGATCGAGCTAGACATGGCCACAGTCTTGAGTGTTTGCACGAGGAAGTGATAATCATGGAGGCTTGTCAAGAGCTTGTTTGACATCTGGAATACAAGAGCGCCAAGAAGGGTGACGATCCGAGAATCGCGGGGATGTTCCCCCAGAGAGACGGCTTCACTTCTGACAGGCTGATCGCTTTCTGGCCGCTGCCACAAGGTCGTTGGCGGTCTTTCAAGTTGGTCCGCATCAAGAGCAGACTTTTTAATCGTGTGTAAGTCGTTCAAGGTGACCGGAGATCGCAACAGTGCCGGATGCTTAATATTGGTCAGGGCCTGGAACTTTATCTCCGGGGGAATGGTCGTCAAGATGCGATCTGAGGAACAACGAGTCAGTGCTTTCAAAATTTCCATTTTAAAATTTTCACCTAGGCCCCTGTTTGTAAGGATTTCTTCAAATGGCCCCTTAAAGGCTTTGGTGAAAGAGGCGTTTGATGCCCGTGGATATCTCACACAAGGTGGGTCTTACTTCGTAATTCGTGCTTGAACTGTAGCCAGGGCAATGGTGAAGCCGTCCCAGTGAAATCGACAAAAAAATGCCGCACTTCTGCAGGCACATCTCTCCATTCGTAATTTGCATCCCCTGACGAGGAAGGGGTGCAAATTACCAAATCAAAGCCTTCGGGGCATTTCGGACTGCCTGTCGTGAAAGGAGTTAGCCGTTGGTTCTACCCAGTGAAGCTCTTTCTGCAAAGAATTCGTGTTCAAACTTGCCACCAGACGCAGGAAGGAGAGTCGGACGATCATGTCGCCTAGTCTCCTTGACGAATTTATCGTGTGGTATGAGGGCGCCATTGAAGAAGACAGCGCTGACTTTCTTGTTTCTCGTTCGTTTTTGCACCTTGTGGTTGGCATACCTCCATGCCTGTTCCGAGAGACGGGTTCGCCGGCCCCAGCACTTGAGCTGGTACTCAAGTTGTGACTTGCTACATTGAATGTCAGCATTGGATAGAGTGAAATGAATAGTGGTGAAAGACTAACGTGATACTGGAGCCGTCCCTTGAGAGCTTCTCTATCACGTCTTTTTGAGTGCTTCCTTCAGACAGGAGATGCAGTATCTTCGGCTTCAGTGTTTTCCAGTCTACAGCCGATGAATTTGGTGGCATGATGCCTGTGTGTAGTCCGCTGACAAGTAGGTTTGGTTTGGGTGCGAGTATTCCTTAAAAAACAAAGTTAAACATAAAGGCTTTGAGGAGAGAGTGGGATCGATCTATCTAGCCATTGATGCGAAGGTGGGCAAACGGAGACTTAAGTCTTCTCTTCTGGCCACCTTGGCAGGCAGAAGCTGACATTTCTTGGTAACGCATATTATCATCTAGCAGGCGAGGTGTAACGATTCTGATTGGGCGAGACCAGAATCTGAAAGGAACATGGGGGAAAAGCAAGATGACCAGTTGTGTAACACATAAATCATACCGATTGGCTCTGCCCAGAGCCCTAAAAGCCACTCTGACAGCTACTTAAGTACTAGTATGAGGCTGTGCCCGAGAAGCCGCCGTCAAGGGTTGCACAAACCGAGGTCGTCCATCATTGGTCCTCACCATTCTCTGAATACATTGGTACTTCGGAAGACTTTGAAGCAGTTCCATTGGGCATATCCAAAGTCGGAATTCAGTTGCGGAGGCTCATTTGAAAGAAAGGGCTGCAATGCCTCGTCTTACTGTTACTGGCATGGGGCATGTCCGGCCACGCAGCACTCCACCATTGTTGTTTTGTACTGGCGCAACGCTTCCGACAGAAAGAGAAAAAAGAGGAGGGGGGGGGTATTTAAGGTACAATAACCCACATCATCCCACCTTCCTCCCTCGTCCATCCGTTTGACAGAGTTTAGTCTCTACTTCGACATCTATTGCCGGGACCCAAAAAAGAGTAACGCGGTCTGTCTACTCCAGAAACGGTTTAAAAACGCTGATTTAATCTACTGAACCTTTCAATCCAATACGGGCCACTCTTCCAGAACTTTGCCCTCTCATATTTCATACTGTCTACACCGTACTAGTAGTGCGAAAGACGGCAATGGCTTTGTCAGCTGAGTTGACTGTCGCCATCCTGGGGGTCCTTGTAACAGTGCCCCCCGCAGTCATCGCCGTCGTGAGGTGCAGGCGGAATCGACGTTCGAACGTATTGCTACCCATCGCCTCCGGTTAGTATTCATCAAGCTTTGACTTGGGATCATAATCCTTCACGCATACTTTGCTTCATTCCAGCTGTACTGAGTTTTCCTAGATCAGCCACAAAACCGAGCACAAGCATACTATGTCGTTGCAGAATTACGACTCTATCCAAGAAACTCTTGAAAGACGTTCAAGGGATAGCCTGAGCACGGATCAGATGGGAAGACGTCTAAGAAGCAATGGGTATGCATTGTCGTTGTTGAGTTCATATTTCCTTTTCTCGGGCACTGCTATGGAACATTGGAAGGTAGGATACTGTTGGAGCTTCTCTCTTGCGTTCTGTGGTGGTACCTCCGTGGGCTTTTGCATTCACTCTGTATTTGTCTGAGATCACGAGTATCATCATCCACACCCGTACAAACGAAATGCATCGGCCCCCACAGCGAGTTGTTTGATGTGCCATATCACTATCACACAGAATGTGTCCTGATTTTGACTCCATGCTCCTATACATGACGATAAATGATGAGTACGCCGCAATTCCTCCTAAGCTGCGATCAGCTCCACTCAAATCCTCTGTATTGGTGGATTTAGCTTCGCCCCTGCTGCACAGCCATCGACAAGACAGTCTTCAAGTATGGTCTTACATTATCCCTACCATTGAGGTTGATATCTACAAGATTCGATGTTTACAAAATCGGCAGGATATGGAGTGCCCCTGTTTCCGATTTAGAAGAACATACAAAATACGGCACTATGGTGTTAGTTGGGCCGGGTGATAAACCCCACACTTTTGTCTTTTTTTCTTCTTCTTCAGATTTGTAGCGCTCCTGATAGTGTCACCTCCTAAGATCAATATCCAAGTGATCGTCAAAAGACATTCCATGAGAACGACTTTGCAATCAGTGTGCATTTGTGCACGGCTAGCTGCAACATTGCAAGCCGAAGGGTGAGCATTGCGCACAGCAGGAATTGAACCAGTCGAGCGGACCGGAAAATACCGAAGAGTTCGATTTGTATGTCAGAGCTGGGTGTCAGGTTCAAACAATTGAGCGGAGAAGACGTAGGCATGCCGCAGTGCAGCTGACTTGGATGTCTTTTATCATGTTTTCCAGTGTGGAGCGTCTAGTCACATCCAACAATCTGTCTGGAAAAGGCACTCATCCACCAAAGCATCAGCTTGAGGGGGACCCATAAGGAATCTCGTATTGGGGATAGTGACATATATGTCATACGATAACGCATGGCAGACGGTTTAAATGATATTAGGGGTCGCTTCACTACTATTTTACGCCGTGCTACCGCCTTAATATTTGATCTGGCCCCATCATGGGCTTGAGATACTTTGACGGTAACTAGAAACTAGCTCTGTGCCTGCCTTCAGGCGGATACAAGTCGATCTAGGTGGTGTATCAAGGGGGCATCCCTCATGGTACCAACTATTGCCTGGGACTTGCTATCTCAAATCCAGACGCGAACAATGCAGGTGGTCGTCGGGGATCTTGGGGCTTCGGATCTCGTTTGAGTGACATTTGTCTCTGTCACAGACGTGTCCCGAGGTCATCAAAGCAGATATCGCCATTCCCCATTCGAAATCTGATCGAAACAACAGAATGATGGACCGAGTTGTAAGAAATCGGGGACCATGTTGGCATCAGCCTTAAGAAAAGACCGTGTCATCAAAGCTGCTGGTTGTACGCCTTGAACCTCCTCATTGGCGGCACATAGCGTTTTGCCATGTAAGATTAACCTTAAAGGAACCCGCAGCCCCCTCGCTCAACAAGTTTGAACTTCACCACAGTCCAATAAAGTCGGGCATTCCCCACAGGTTCCACGTACGTGCCACCGGGGATAAACCGGGCGCACTTCCATAGAAGGTTGTATACCACTCCCCACAATCCGTCACTAACATATATTCCAAACTTACCAGCCTAATATTTTCATTGACGAGTTTCTCAGCAGAATGGACCCAGGCTGGAAGAGTGATTAGATTCGATTATGAACTATAAATTTTCTTAGGGTCCGAATGCGGTCGCTATCAACAGGTAGTCAATTTGGGTTGTAGGAAGTAGCTGGTGAGTTCGCTCCTTTTTATTCCCGGCGTGCGCGCGTTCCATCGACCAGCGTCAATCAGAGCCTTCGGACCATCCAGGTGGCTCGCAAGGAGATCGAATGTCATTTGGTTCGGACGAATGGCTCTCTGCATAGCCAGCATTCACATGCATCCAAGTTAAGAGGGATTTGCTTCATCATGATCGTCCAGAGGAAGGTTTACGTTGGTATGACGTCGCCTCTGCCCTCCAGCATGTTTGCATATGACGATTGACTTTGAGGATGATAAAGTGCAGCAGGTTCCTGTAGGAAGCCCTTCTTATTCTCAAATACCAGGTCCTCATTTCATTCAACGACACCTACCCAGTTTCTTACACTTTGCAAAAGTAAGACTGTCCAGCAATTCAGTGTACAATGGCATCCATACTCCGACCTGTCACCTCTGCAATTCGCAGGGCAGCCCACGGAGCCTGTAGAACACCTTCATCACCCTTAGCAACACAGAGCCGCAACCTATGCAAGACCTCAGCAGCCTTCTCTCAACCCAAGATCCTCCTCGAAGACTCCACCAACGGCTATGGCTTCGTCCGTCACAATCCCCTCTCTCCCAAGCCGCGCTCCAAAGCGGTCACCGAAATCCGCGGCCCCTACTACACAGTCATGGGCAGCCGCTACCTGAGCGATGTTCTTGAGACGATGGGCGCGCACGTCGACGGGCTGAAGTTCGCCGGAGGCTCGTTCTCGCTCTTCCCGGAAGACAGGCTGCGCGAGCTGAATGAAATGGCCCACCAGCACGGCGTGTACGTCAGCACAGGTGGTTGGATGGAACATATCCTCTCCTCAAGTGGGGGAGACACTGTCGGTGCAGTTGACAAGTATCTGGCCAAGTGCAAGGACGTCGGTTTCGACGTCATCGAGATCTCTACCGGGTTCCTGTCACTCCCAGGGGACGACTGGCTAAGACTTGTCAACCGAGTGCAGGAAGCTGGGTTGAAGCCGAAGCCCGAGCTTGGCATTCAGTTCGGCGCTGGAGGCGACACTGAAGCGGGTGAGCTTGAGAACATTGGCACGAGCGATCCGAGCAAGGTCATCAACATGGCCAAGAAGTTTGTCGACGCCGGCGTGGAGAGGATGATGATTGAGAGCGAGGGCATCACAGAGAATGTCAAGTCGTGGAGGACGGATGTCATTCAGTCCATATTGAGAGATATTCCGATGGATAAGGTGATGTTCGAGGCCGCCGACCCTTCGGTGTTCAATTGGTGAGCCCACTTTCTACCTTCGCTTAACTACCATGACCATTGTAGAACGAATACTGATATCAGATAGGTACATCCGTGAGTTTGGTGTGGACGTCAACTTGTTTGTCGATCATTCTCAGATTGTACAACTGGCCGGTCTTCGAGCCGGGATATGGGGCAAGAGTGACACCTTTGGCAAGATCACTACCTTTCGTCCACAGTAACCATTGAGATATCCTTCACCCTTGGGCCTCGGCGGACGAAGTGCTCGCACTCCAGATGGGGTAATTTACTGTACATCTTAAGTAGGTAGTACGTCTATGAGAGAATGCGCTTGAACTGGCCTTTGCAAATGTAGGACCTATTCGGGGGTTTACCACCCAAACTTCTCTAGAATTTCCACGAATCCAACATTCAACTCAGTGTATTTTCAAATGCGCAGTGACTCACGATGCATTGGAAAGTCCGCCATGTAAACTCGTGGGGTCCTGAGGCTAACCGGTATCGTGCAATCGGTGAGTCAGCCCAATACGCGCCCTTCCCTTGTCAGATCTGCGCTATACCAGCCACAGCTGAGTAGGAGTATTTAATCGATAATGGCATTGAAATACTTTTCCTTAACATATACCCTTCAATGTCCCCAACAGGTCGCTCGTCTTCAATTTTGTTTCATCCCATACCGCCGCAATGCCCACCGACTTCGAATACACCCTCGTGGGCTTCCCAACCCGCTATTCCTCATGGACAGCCCGGGCCGCCACGGTGCTAGAATACTTCCAAATTCCTCACAAGAAGGAAATCTTCCACCTCAAAGAGACGCCCTATCCCACCTCGCGACCGGTCCAGCCCCCTTATAAAGGTGGCCTCCTCCCGGCCCTGGTGGTGCATCCCACCGGGCCGGAGTCATCGGACTTCACCATCCACGACTCCCTCGCCATAGTCGAGTTCCTCGCTGAAACGCACCCGGAGCTCCACCTGTGGCCAGAGGACAAGCAGCTGCGGGCCTTGGCGCGCAGCGCCGTGGCCAAGATGCACTCTGGCTTCACCGCACTGAGGAATGAGTTTGCAACTAACTTCATCGCGAGGTATGAGTTTGCGGGCGAAGTGCCCATGAGCGAACAAGCCAAGGCGGATTGCGGGAAGATGGTCAGGTTGTGGAGCGAAACCAGGGCAGCGACGGTAGACCGGTTGAAGGCGCTGGGAAAGGAGGACGACGATGAAGGCTTTGCCTTTGGCAAATTCGGAATCGCCGATGCGTTCTTCTGGCCAGTTCTGTGGGTGAGTACAATATCTTGAAGATCGCCTCAGGTGATGCAAGTCCAGTGACACGTTATTGGCTGCTGATGATTAAGGATAGCGCTTCCGCACATACAACCTCCCCCTTACGGGCATCAGTGACCAAGGGCTGGACTGGATGGAAACGGTTTGGAAGAATCCCAAGTTGAGGGCTATGGGAAAGGATTACTTCGCTCAGGCCGAGGACCCGGCTACCAAGGTGGATCATTACGACGACATCTTCAGTGGAAACCCGGATGTGAAGTATGGGTTCTTCCCCGAGGACTGGGAGTTTGAACGTCCGGCTGATCAGAAATTGTGAACGAGGATGTCACAAGGCATTCGGAGGAGCAATAAAAAAGTAGCTCATGCCAATCGCTGAGAAAGAAACTCGAGAGCTCGACAGCTCGACAGGACAAGCCAAAGAATTCGATTCTCTTCGTGGGATATGGCCCGGAACATGCATGTGGGAGTACAGATCGCTTCTTCAATTGCACCATTGAGACTTTTGGTTGCTTCGATCAACAGCGAGAACCCGACATGAGAGGCCACCGAATATGTGGCCCAGCCCAGTTCGCTCCCCTGAGCATCTTCGCCGAGGACGACGTCTGTAATGCCAAGGTGGATAGCTTGCGAGGAGAACTGAGTGGGACCACGGTGATGGGTATGAGTAGAACATCAATTGTGAAGAGTCATTAGAGAGGATGAGTTGTGTTATTGAGAAAGCTAAGCTTATGAAATGGTGTCATGAGTCTGCAGCGGCAACAATAGAGCTCTTTGCTTGCTAGTCATTCGGCCATTTCCACAAGAGTCGGCCACAGCTTGGCCGCTTGATGACGCGGAGTATAAGAGTCTTCCCTATTCTCATCTTGGTTGTCCATATCCCTGGGCAGTCTTGTGTGTTGGTCGATGTGTCGGTCGGGATCTGGCCACTCCTGCTTTATCCGAGGGGACTTGGTAACGCCATGTCCAGGTGATGGAGGGCAGGAGGGACATTGAAAAGTCGAGGAATCGATCAGCGAATATTTTGAGCCCATACTAGTGGTCACCACCTGGCGCTCCTGGCTTCGGGCGACGTAGGTCTCCAAGGGGGACAGATGGTGTCCCGGCGGGACGGTTCGGCTGGCGGCGAAGGGTTGATACTCAGCCAGGATGTTCTGGTCAATGCCGGGCAGTCGGTAGGTGGGCATGGCACGGCTGGGCTGAGGGGGGAAACCTGTTCCTATAGGCTGGGCATCGAGAAAGGGGTCGCTCAGGGCGGGCGGAGGAGACATGGGGTCGGGAGGCTGGTATGGTCCCGGATAAGTCGACATGGCGGGCGGGCGGGCCGCCGTCAACCTGCAGAGACCACTGGAGGCGCCTGGAGGTATCCGTTAGACACTTTGGTGTCGGTGGTTTGAGAGTGTGGCTGAGTGAAAGCGGCTCCGCGACCTTACCGAGATGTAGTGGAAGAGGGATTGGCCTCCATTCTTCTGTCTAGATGAGACATCCTGGAGTCAAATGATTCTGGAGAAGTTTCGGATTAGCTTGAGAGTTTTGATAGGAGTCGAATAGTGTAGTGCTTACTTCGAGAGTGCCGTTTGTGCGGAATCGACCGCGGGGCTTGTGTCTTGGAAAGCTGCCCTGGTCAAAGGCTTCAAGGACGTGTGACGGGCTCGAGAGCCTCGTGACATCAAAGGTGGAGTGATCAATTCCCCTTTTGTGCTGCTCGGTTTCGTATCTATTGCGAAGTCTACGCGTCGCACAGTTAGTAGACGTTCTCATGGGTGCTAACGGTGAAACGCACGGGACGGAGTATTCTGACACCTGATGAAATAGCTCAAGATTTTGCCGCTGGAAGTGTCGTATCCATGGCAGAGCAGCTGAAGCTGAACCATGAGAGCCTTCCAATGTGAATCAGGATGTGATCATGAGACGTGACTATGTGCCACTGTTGGGCACTGCTGTGGCGGGGACGAATAATTTTGGGAAAGGGGGATGGGAAGGAGGTGGGGTTTTAAAGGGAAATCTTGAGCTGCAGATAATTCAATAGCTCCAATTCCGAGGGGATCCGTCGAGTTCCGTAGGTCACCAAAATTCCGAGCTGTCTAGAAAAATGATTGGTCAAAACAATGGTGAGAGACTTGGGATCGCGAGGTCTACAATTATTGGACACCTTGAGTACCCACCTACTGGTTGGCGAAATCGCGGACTTCACCCTGAATGGTCCAGTAGGCATGGGAATCACAGAACATTGGAATGTTCAAATGCCCCAGAAGCATAATGCAGCCCCAACGGGGCCAGACCTCGCGGTGCTCGTGCTGTGACCGAGAGCGACGCTAGACGTACCCAGTTGCACCACATCTCATGGCGCAGCAGGCTTCCTCACATGGCTGCTTCCTGAGAATGACACTGCTACAATCAAGGCATGGCTCACATGTGCCATCTTTGAATGGAATGAATCCCATTGGCCTGCACATGGGTCAAAGGCAGTCTGGCCTGACTGACTGGCCACTGACCGAGCCTAGAATAAGGTTGAGCACACGGACCACCGCTTATTTGGACATCACCCATATCTCTAACCTGAGACTTACACCGGCTAAACCTCGGTGGAAGCGGACGTCATGCACACAGCTTTGAGTTTTGTCCGCTGATTTCAATTGCTTGAGTGCAGATGCTGCTGAAATCGTGGTGCCATTGTTTCTGCTGCCTGATCCAGGCAGCCCCACACTTGACAGGAGGATGGTCAGGCTCGGGCCAGGCGCTGTGGAAGGACCCTTTGTGCAGCTGCTAGCTTAGCATTCAACACATCCTGAACGGGGCCTTCTGCAATGCTGCCAATATCCAATAAACACGCCAGATCCCGCCGCCAAGTTAGGGGCAGACATGCCATTAGCTGTCTAACGACCCACTCTATCAAGGATGGTTGTCACCATGGGCAACCCAGCCCTCTCCTTCCAGGCTAGATGTGCCAATGATATCTCTTGGGGCCTGATCTGGCGAAGTCGAGAATTTCGCGAGACAGATAATGTTTTCCACTGTCCAAAAAGTTCAAATCTACGCCCCAGTGCTCAGTGCCTTCATACTACTAGCCTTTTACAACGGCACCGGAATCATGAGTACTTATCGTCCCCTTCAAGGTTAGCTGCCTGATTACCTGGATGAACGATGTGGTTCGTTTCCAACCAGTTGAGCCACAAGACTGCACACTCTTTCCCAAAGTCAACGATACATTACTGAACAGATCACACGGCAGACGTTGATGGGATACCGTACTGTAGTCCATTGCCCCCGTTTGAAACTGGTGGCAGGACAAAAATCCAGTTTCTGGTTCCTGGCTATTGGTGGGGTAAACTTCCAGTTGGCAATTGGGGATGGGATGGCTGTATTTGGGATACAAATCTGTGGGGGAACCGTCTACAAGAGACAACTCTACGGGATCACCGTCGATGGGAGACTGTCTGTGGGACACGGATCTGTCGGATCACCGCAGAGAGAAGGTTGACCACAGGAAGAGCTTATATAGAGTAGCTTCATCCCAGATGGAAATCCACGTCTAGTTATGTATGGTAACTTTGCTGCAGGTGAGTAATAGAAATACTCTTCTCCGTACGGTCTACCTGCACGTAGTCCCTGAATGCCCAAGGGCTGTCGAAGAGCTCGAGCGTTAGAAGCTCTGCTGGAAGTTTGAGCAGCTCCACCGTTAGCTTTGACTGCGCAGGGGCTCTTGGGCCTTGACTGACTGCCCATATAAACCTGCCGACTGAACTTCTCTGCTGCAACCTTTTCCTTCTTCCTTCCACACCCACTTTCTCTTTGCATCCACCAACCAACAACGCACAAGCAACAACGCAAAGCCAAACCAACAAGCACTACCAAATCCCAACGAAATTGAAATACTCACCGACATCATGCCTAGCGTCGCCAAGAGTATCATCGACATGCCCGCGCTCTCCGATCGCGACATGGAGTTGCTGATCGCCGCCTTGCGCTGTGCTGAGGGCGGTTTCCCCAAAGTAAGTCGCAATCCTTCCCTGTTGGGTTCCCTTGCACTGCGTTGCAAAATCATCTCCCAACCCTACTGCGCCGCGATGCTTCCCTCCATGTTGCTGTTGTCAAAACTTCCCCATTGCAACTCCACAGCCAAGTGAACCGACACGCGTGCTTCAATCCCACTGTCGTGCTAAGTACAATAGCGACGAAGTATCCACAACAAGATCATGGCTGACAGGTTCACAACCCAGGTTGACTGGAGCAAGTTTGCCGAGATGGCTGGTTACAAGAATGCCAACTCCGCCGCCGTCTCCTTCGGCAGCGTCAAGAAGAAGGTCATGGGAGAGGCTGGTTCCGCCAAGCCCACCCCCAAGAAGCCGACCCCGTCCAAGCGCAAGCAGGCCACCGAGGCGACTGCCGCGGATGAGGATGCCGACGAGACACCTACCAAGAAGGCCAAGACTTCCTCCAAGAAGGCCGTCAAGAAGGAGCAGGACATGAAGGACGAGTCCGGCAACGATGAGGGCACTGCCTTCATTTAAGTAAAGCACGGGTCACACGACTTCGTAAGTAATCTTCTTGCACTGCGACTTCATCTTATCAGGCTTTCACCCTAACTTTTCATGTTCGTAGCTTCCCCCGACTCATGTTGGTACGGAGTACGAACTCCGCCATCTTGGGTACCTTGTACGGGTTAGTCTGGCGGTGGCTGCTTTGAAGGGATCGAGTTTTGACGTTGGAAGTGGTCTCTGGTCTGTTCCAGGGGAATGATACATATCTTTAGTGTCCTGGTAGCTTGGGCCTTCGGTGTTGGATTTGACGCGCATCTTCGCCGTGTCGCATGCCTCACAGCTGCACATCCGGCGAGGCTTTGATGATGGCCGAGCACATAGGAATACATTGAAATCAACCGGAACAATGGGCCGACCCATCGCATGATCAGTTTCGCCGTGACATCTCTCTTGGGTCGAAGGATGACCTAATTTACGTAGTCCGCAGCTTACATGGCTGAACGGCACCACCGATGAGGTTCCACGCGTCGCGGGTTGCGGCATTGGCTGATGCCCGAGCCGTGGCTGGGAACGATGCTGTATGCGGCTTAGTCCCCTACTTTCAGCCTACAAGCTCACACCACCGTGCTTACTCCCTAGGCTCTATTCAGCGAGGCGTAAACCAGCTGAGTGCTCAAAGTGTAGAAATTGGTCTATGATATAATGGCGCATCGCCCGATCATGATTAAAGCATCTTGTGAACATAGAAACATACAAAACATACAAAACCTGTCCATCCCACATTTTGCGGAAGTCACGACTAGTTACCTTGAGACTTGTGCCTGGACTACAAAGAGGTGGTAGCCTCCAGACCGCTTTGTACGCGCTGAACCTAGGTACCATGCAGCGAAATTCGCCAACATGGCAGGGCTCTGTCGTCTATGAGTACAGAAGTCACGAGCAGCAAACACCCACCAGAGAGCATGGACTGAGGTCACCACCACCAGCACCACCACCACCATACACACCGACGACAGACCAAACATCACCGACAAAACTGTATGACCTCACGTCAAAAAAATGGTCCACAGCTGACAATTTGAGCAGTACTCCCAGCGAAAACGGCACCAACAGCGAGCACCCTCTGCCGGTGCCCACCGGCCGCTCCAACGAGGCCTACACCCGCGAGCCGCCCATGACCACCGCCCCGGAAAACCCCTACAGCAAGTACGACGATACCCCTGGTTGCTGCTGCAGCACCACCGGAGGTTGTTGCTTTAGCAGCCGTGGCGGATGCTGCTTCAGCGATACCGAGGGGTGCTGCTTCTCCACCACCAAGGGCTGTTGCTTCAGCAGCGATGCTGCATGTTGCTTCAGCAACCATAACGGCTCGCTGTTCCCTTTTGGCAAGGTATGTCTGCTTTTGCTCATCACCCGCAAGGAACCAAGATGCTGACGAGGTACTGCACCAGGCTCGCCACTAGATAATCCCCACCGGGTGGATAATGGGAACTGGAGACAGAGGCGTTTTGGGAGTCCATATGCATTCTAGAGCACCGACGGACGAACATTTGTCATAGCAAACAACGCTATAGGATACACAGGTTTAAGGACGTTCGAAATTCCAAGTTGAACTGGAGATGATTGAGATTCTAAATACCTTCTTCTCTATGTGACATTGAATCTGGATTGAAGTATGGACAAGAAACAGAACATCTAAACGACACCAATCTAGGCAATAGTCGCGCCGATCGCATCCCCAGAAGCAGGGGCCAAGAAGCTGCTAGCCGGGACCTTTCCGTTCGACCCCCTCTTGGCCTGGACAAGGCTGACATCCACACTCTTAAAGCTGGAATCAGTCCACTTGGTGCTGCTATCCCACGAGTTCCCGCTCGAAGTCGCGCCCTTGAGGCTGGTCTGGTCGGCCTGGGCGGTGCTCCCGCCCGAGTTGAGCGCGGCGACGTTCTTTGAGAACTTGCCGGTGACGCCGGTGGCGCCCGTGAGCTGGAACCCGACGCCGCCGTTCTTGTAGGCCGTGTTGCGGGTGAAGGTGAAGGCGCCCGGCTGCTTGTTGTCGGTGAAGCCCTTGGCGAAGTTGCTGAAGGCGATGCTGTTGGTCACGACGTGGTTGGCCTTGGTCGTGCTGCCGCCGCCCAGCTTGTAGCCGTTGCCGTCGCCCTCGAAGGGGGTGAAGTCCCACCGGTTGAAGCCGTTGCCCCACGAGATGGTGTCCTCGATTGTGACGGGGGATGCGAACTCCCTGTGTTGTCTGTGGTTAGCACTCGTTCACTGTCTTGGTATTTTCGCATCGTCTGAGTTGTTGATGCTTGTACGAGTGCAACTCACCACAGGTCAAGGCCGTCATCGACATTGTTCCAAAGACGGGCCCCCTTGATGATGTTGCCCGTGC
This sequence comes from Diaporthe sp. P3_1W, assembly GCA_037177825.1. Taxonomy (NCBI): domain Eukaryota; kingdom Fungi; phylum Ascomycota; class Sordariomycetes; order Diaporthales; family Diaporthaceae; genus Diaporthe; species Diaporthe sp. P3_1W. Next base: position 997,061 of record JBAFXB010000001.1, read on the forward strand.
CGCTGCCCTCCTTGCACGCAAAACCGTCGGCGCTCTCGCCGTTCTTGCGCGGGTCGCGGTTCATGTACGAGTCCAGGTACAGGATCTTGTTGTTGCTGAGGCTGCCCTGCATCTGGAACCCGGACTCGTAGTTGTCGTGCGTGACGATGCGGTCAAAGATGTTGTTGCTGCCGTCCTGGAGGTAGACTCCGTAGGGCCCGTTGATCAGCGTGATCTTGGACACGTTCCAGTAGCTTGTGCCCTCGAAGTGGAGCACGCCGCGGTCGGCACGGGCCAGCGACCCGTTGAGCTCGGCGGGCGTGCCGGTCAGGGCCTCGCCGTCGATGGTGACCGACTCGTCCCCATAGGCGGTCAGTGTGTAGTAGGCGCCGGCAGCTCCACTCTTCTTGATTGAGATGTTCTTGGTGGGCTTGTATGTGCCACCGCGGAGGGAAATGATATCGCCTGCCGCGGCCTTGTCAACAGCTGTCTGGATCGACGCGTAGGGGCTCTCAAGTGTTCCCGTTCCGCTGCTGCTGCCGGTTGGGGACACGTAAAGAGTCGCAGCCAGAGCAGCTGGCAATGAGGCCAGGAGAACAACGGGAGACGGCATGGTTGCGGTGATGAGGGAGTCGTTTGAGGAAGACAAGACAATCAGGAGGGACACGGATCGACACCAGCATCATTGAGGCCTCTTCCCTGGCCACGCGACATCTTATAGCTAGTTTGCAACAAGCATTCCATCACGAGCTCCAAAATGTAACTGAGCGCCATACTCGGCCTCATTTCGTCTTTGTCGCCGGGGGAGCTCAATCTTACTGAGAAGGGGCGGGCTTGGCATCACGGGAGATCTCCATTCGTGGGATTTGCAAACCCGCCCATGTTGGCGCACACCTTGTGGGGAGGCCGTGGGTCCGCCGTCCGCCCTTTCATGTTCAACCCACCGGCACATCTCCTGAGCCAAGACAAGCCAAGACTACGGAGTGCAGGGTTCCCTCCGAGGACCTACACAGTACGCGTGTGGCAGGTAGTTCGTCTCGGTGCGCCGTATGCCTAGGGAGGGATTATGACAGGCGCACAGACAAGCTAAATCACGCAAAATGGAGAAATAGGCAAGAGCTGTGACTTCTCACCGTAAGCTTGATAAGAAATACAATAGGGGCCGCAAGTGGGAATGATGTGGGCTGTCTTCGTGTAAAGGCAGAACCGGCTCCAGCTTTCACCAAGAACTGACTCTTACCCTTGCTGAAAACGGGACCAAGTCAATTTTGCGGGATGTCAGCGGCGTCGATGTGTCCTGAATGATTGCAAGAGTAGGAATGGCTGTAGCGACTAACTAGATCCGAGAAATTTAGCAGAATGAATGTCCCCGGCGTGCCTCACACGAACGTCACCATCTCGCTCCGCCAGACAAATCCTAGCTCGTCCACCAAAGACTTCGGCCACTCATGAAGATAGATCATTCTGTCTTCAGCTCGAGGTCCTCTTCCTAGGAGGGTCTCCACGTTCTCAGACACCTTTTCACCAAAGGCCAGTAGGTACCTGTGAAGCCAGTACAATCTCGTTCCACGGATGGCCTCTACTATGTTTTTGATCGGCATCTCCGCTCTCACTGGCATCTGTATCTCTGACTCTGCAGCGCATGGGAGCCAGCAACGCAAGTCCATATGCCCCCTATGCTCATAGCCTTGGTGTCGACCGCAATGATTTCTAACAGGTTGACAGTGGAGACATTCGGAGAGATCTAATCGAAATGGTCCAATCTCTGGTATCTGTAGGTCAAACCAGGGAGGGAACACAAAATCCCAGCCCTGCCACTCATCTTTCCTCCGACTCTGGATTGACTGTGGATCTACGTCGGATAGGTACCGTAACAGGCTGCCCCAGAAGTATCCCAGAGCATCGTTATCGGACAACGTGAACCGCACGAGCTCATCATCGAGGATAGCATTGAACTCTGCTGGTGAAGACTGCAGGCACGCCGCATAAGCTCGCCTGAAGTCTTGCATGGCCGTAGCTGTCTCCCCCACGCGGGCTGCAGCAAGTGTGAGCTGCAAGAAGCCGGGTGCGTCGCAACCTTGCCCTGGGACGATCATATCAAACAGCATCGCTTCGCTTCTGCTGCGATAACCATGATCCACTTTAGACATGGAATCGTCGTCTTCGGCAGACGGAACAGCTATAGCGACATGCTCGCACAACTTATGCTTTCGAGGGTTGTAAGCCAGAGTCCTGGAGACAACTTCAAAGAGGCTCAAAATGCTTTGGTCACTGTGGTTTAGTCTCGAAACCAATGGTGAGGGTGGCGACAGCAGCGGGCTTTCGGAAAAAATGATGCCGAGATTAGGGGGGCGCAGGTCACCAGCTCGAATGTCCCAGGAGCCTCGGCTTTGTCAGCAATAAGGAGGAACATACGACAAGACCGATCCTGTGACAAGTCTGTGTCCTGATACAAATCTTCAACGGCATTGAACGCCAGAAAAAGATGGTAAGGCCGTTCTCCAATGATCGGGACGTCGTGGCTGCTGATGAAGCGGGCGGAAGCCGATGATCCCTCCACCCGCACTTCACATCTCCAAGACGCCCACCCAAGTAGTACCTGGAATTGATGAGGTGTGTCGAATAGACGCACGAGCCGTAATGATAGTGCTCCAGTCTCTGAGTCTATGGAAGCGTCTTGATACCAAGGCATCCCCGATTCCACCCGTAGGAATTGGTCAACCCATAGCAAGGAACCGGCACGAGCGTAGTTAGATTCGCAGGGAACAAAGTCATGATCAATGAAATCGCCCCCTTTCGATATAAGAATGGCAGTGGCCCAGGTCTCTCGCTCGGATTTCATGTATGTGACGTCACGTCCACTCGATCCAAGCCTAGCTTTTATACCGAAAGCAATCTCGTCCAAGCTCGGCACCCACGACGGGTGCCGCGGTATCGGTTTATTGTAGCATTCCAGTTGGAGCCATCCTTCTTCAGATTTGTTTACGGACAACAAGGGCCAGATGTGCTTTGAAACGAGCAAAGTGAATCCCATTGCGCCAATGAGGCAGTCCCGCATGGACAGTGAATATTCAGGCACAAGGCTGGAGTACATAGGGTTTTCCCCAATTATGCCAAGAATTCCGAACATCCTGTCTCGCGGGTCCGTGGCATGACTAGCCGATGTCATTCTGATCCCGTTGTAGAGCGTTGTTTGCTGCATAGCCCACGGCCGTCCAATATATTCGAGCCATTCGTTGCCCTGGGGTTGATGATGTAGACCAAGGTATTTATAAGGGTTTTTATAGGAAATATCACGATGAACCTCGTTTCTGAGATATATATCGTGATGCTCGAGGGCCAAAACCGCACTTGGAGCAAATATGAGCTCTTGCACGATCCATATACGGCTCATATACCTGCTCTCAAGAACAGAATCCCATATCTCGAGGGTGTTGTCATTCGTCGGTTCCTGTCGCATTCGGATTCTTTCCCGTACTTTGTTCTCGTCCCTTCGGACGATATGGTCGCCCGGATATATGACCACACGCATGCAGTTTCCGTATATCTGGGGCATCGTAGACACCTGCCAGCCACGCTCTTGTATGTTGTTCTGATTGATACAAATGGCGTCGACCCAAACGACTCGAGTCCCTATCCAGGGGCGGAGATACTGTAGCAAGGACCAACAGTTTCGAGTGAGGAACAGCACGTCCCAGAAATCACCGAAGTAGGATGGCTTGCAAGGTGTGGCATCACCGTCTTCCCCGCCCCATGTGTAAGAAACTGTCTCGTACTCAGGGCAGTTGTCTTGTCGATAGTCCACCAGGGTCCCATGAATCGGGCTGTTAATACCGCGTGATCCGGACAGGTAGAGCAGTCGAAAATGGTCTCTCCCGAGGGTCGAGGTATATATTTCGGACAGAGATGAGTCCGAGGCGTGTCGCGCGAGACTAGCGGCATCTCCAGATGACCCCCCTGGGGGAGCTCTAGGGGAGCCGTTATGTGTATATGGCACACAAAGCGGCCACCATAGGTCCATTTGGCCTATGGGCATCTCCGGAGGAAGTTTGATTCCGCCGTAGCTTGGAGCCGGCTCGTCGGCGGCCCCCCGCAGCAGCGCCTCCGCACTGCTACCGCAGGCTCGGCACTCGGGGACGTTGCCGTTAACAACGACCTGAGGTGTATCGCAGGATGGCTTGTGCCACCGGGTCGGAATGGTCATGTTGGCGATGTCGGACGAGCAAAGGTCAAACTCAAAGCTGCATTGAAGGGAGGCCTTTTGACTGCGGCGCTGAAGCTGATCGAATGAGGTTATCGACCAGGGCACTGCCTGCCGCTGCGGCCCATTGCAGCGCACATGCAGCCCCCACACCCTCACATGCAGCCCCACGCTTGTGCCTAATGCCAGTAAGGATTTGCGGTTCCGTATGCAAGCCAATAGTGAGGCTTCTTATGGACGTTGTGGAACGAGAACAACTCGGAGATACGCAAGATAAGTTGCGGTACTATTGAATTGTTTTTCCTGCATGACAGAGATACGAGCTGAAAGAGTGCCGTCATGCAACCACATCGCTTTTGGTTGCCTTATTTTACTTGGGGGCTATTGATGCGCCTTCAGTATATAGCCTGCTCCAGTCTTAGCTCGACTATCTGCGCTCTTACTGCATCTTTATTCGCTATTCTGAATCATCCTCGCGTGTCGTTTGAGTCATATCTCTTCGAATATCAATAAACACTTGCCATTTTGCCCTCTCTACAGGTTTCTCAACATGAGTAGGCCCAGACCTGCAACTTGGAGAGGGCGGGGGCCGGGACGCCACCCACGCCGAGTTGCATCGCTGGATAGCCTTCTCATGATTGACTCGGTGGACAGCACTGCATGTGAACAGTCTGATAGTGTTGAGATGCATGAGAATATTATGGCCACACGACCGATTTCTGACCAGAACCACAACGAGGGTCATAGCACGACCCAGCCTCACGGGCAGGGTGACGGGCTTGGGGAAGGAGACGGGCTCCAGTCTGGCTCATCCTCATCGAAGACATCCCTAAGCACTAAAAAGGTTGGAACTAGCCTTCTGAAGGACTGGGCTTCCGAGATTACAGCCCTTGTGACAGCCTTTTGCTGCCTGGCCGCCATCTACATCATCCTAGCAAAATTCAACGACCAACAGCAGCCCAACTGGCCCTACGCCCGCACCCTCAATCTGAGCACTCTCATTGCGTTGATTGCTACTGTTCTTAGATCAATGCTGGAGGTCGTGCTTGGCTCAGGTGAGCATCCGTTGTTGTTCAAAGCCTGCATGGGCCCAGTTCAATTTGCGACTTCAGCTCATTTAACACGACTTTCGGCGCAGGTATCGGTCAATTAAAATGGCATTGGTTCCGGTCCAACTCACGACCGCTCGACCATGTACAGACTTTTGAGGATGCAAGCCGTGGCCCTTGGGGATCGCTTGTTTTTGTTTCGTCACTTGCCCGTTTGTAAGTACCCGGTGATTTCTGGCAAATTACATGCATGTGTCTGATGTGACCAATAACGAATCCCAACTTTACAACAGCAACCTAGCGACGTTCGGTTCAATAATAATGATCCTCTCTATCGTGGTCGGCACCCTCACCCAGCAGGCAATCCAGACTGTTCCGTGTCAAAAGTTCATCCCCAACGAAACCGCATCAGTCCCCATCGCCCAGACTAGTCTCAAGGGTGTTGAGAATACCTCTTCCACAGGTCATTTACTCACCAAGGACTTGAAAGCATCTCTTATAGCTGGACTTGCTGGGATGCGACAGCCAAACTCCATCTCGCCATTTTGCCCATCAGGGAATTGCGCTTTTCAGGCCAGCGACGGATTTTCATACTCTACTGTTGGACTAAGCAGCGAGTGCATAGACGTCTCTTCACTCATTACTCAGAGTGAGGTGGAAATTGATGCTTGGGTATACAAACAGAATAGTGGCATGAAAGGCGCTCCGGCGATGATTACCAATTATACGTTGCCGAACGGCCTAACTCTCGGCTACAAGTTAATCCCAGGGACCCATGCGGGCAGTGGATCCGATTCCAGCCGATGGACCACAGTTCTTGCTCAGGCACAGCTTCCATTTAACGAACAATGGCTACAGAATATTACTATGACCCACCGCCAAAAACATATCGTCTTCGATTCGCATTGGATCGACGGCATTCTTCTCTTCATGCCGACCATCAACCCTTGTCAGAACCCCTCGGACTACCTCAGCTATCTTGATCCAGGCGAGCGTTTCGCAATGCCACCCATAAAAGCGAACTCGTGCCCAGGTCTAGACCTACCTGGCGTCGATACATTACCAGGCTACTTCTCGGTGACCGCAGCTGCTTGCTTTTTCTACGCCTCCTTACAAGAATACGAGAGCTTGGTGGTGAACGGGGCTCTCCAGGAAAAGGCTCTCCAGGACTCATATCCGATTGGAAGTGTTTCAGACCCTGGGACAGAAGATACTTCGTGCATGTATTGTACGATCCTGGACCCTTGCGTAATTGACGGAGTGGTCTATACCAACACTAGCGCCAATCTATCCAGTGTGCCCGGAGGCACCACCATTGTGGACAACACAACAGTCCCATTACGTTGCCTATATGGCTTCGCCTTCCCTTGGTATAGGGCACTAATGGTATCGAGACAGTTGTGGAATACTATCGGCAGCAGTGACGACGAAAATAAGTGCGTTCAGATGGGTAATTATACCTCCATGGTCTGCTCCGGTACATGGTGGCTCAATGGTATATTCAATGGTGGCAACGCTTCCGTCGCCAGCATCAGCGAGTTCATAACACGCGGTTTCGACAGCCTATCCGCCCAGCTTCGCATGATCGGGACGGATTGGGATGGCAATCCCACGAATGCTCCCGGAACCGCCTACGATACTGCGGTCTGCGTGCTCTTTCGCTGGGAATGGCTATTATACCCACTTGCTCTGGTTGTCGGTGCATCGGTGCTCCTATTATTGTTGCTGGCCTCTAGTTCTGATATGGTGGGATCCAGAAAGGAGGTCATATGGAAGTCATCCGTGCTGCCTTTTCTTTTCTACGGCTTGGAGGACCAATTCAGGGACCAAACTTCCGAGCTTGCACACCAGGACGAATTGAAAGGAGCGGCGAAGACTCTACGCACCAGATTTGGCCCTAGGGATGATGGGTGGAGGTTTTATAACTAGACATAGAGAAATGCCTTAAGATGTCATAGCTGATTGGTAATTCTATACAAGTCTACGAAATGCAGCTAACACCGACTGGGAGCAAAGACTGTTAGATTAGGACACGCAGGCACACGAAATGCCCTCACGTAGTTACCCGGCAGCGTTGGACACTTCATTGATGATGATATCCAAGTTCCGTGACTATCTCATTATTCTTTTTGTATGTGTCTTATGTACGCGCAGTTGCAAACGTTGGATCCACATTCATCCTCGTCTAGAGCCTATTTTATTAGGGTAGAGGGAATTCCACGTTCTGAGCCATGTACGAAGTCATATATACACCTCGACTTTTAGTGAAACAATAAGTGCACCACGTGTGGACCATACTTGGGCCAGGGACGCCTCCAGAGCCGCTGAAAGATGTCAGTCTTCAATGCCAACATCATGGAACGGGGATCATTCAGACTTACAAAGTCTTGTTGAAGAAACCGGGGTATCCTTCGCCAATTCCCCTATCCCAAGCCCACTCTCCCATCACAGCCCGGTCCCGGAGCCTTGTGAATATCCGGTCTAGATTCTCCGCTACGGCTTCGTCGCTCTTGTGGTAGAGCCACATTGGCACATAGACTTTGATATTAGGCAGCTCCACGCCAGCCCTGATCTCATAGGACACAAATACCCCCGGGAGCGCATTAGGCAATTTGTTCCGGGGTTTATTCCAATCCTCGCTGATGCTGTCAGGTTCGCCAAGAAGCAGGTGCCAAATATCCCTCAGGATCTCCATGCCCTTCATAGTGACTTCGTCGTTGAGCCTACCACTCAGGGTCATTGCAGTGCGAATAAAGTCAAACCGGGCAGTGTCTGTCGCCATGTAGAGCTTGACGCGAGCCTTACTGGGGTCTGCACAATCGATTCCGATGAACTGGTTGCCGAGGTAGAAATCCCCCGTACGGGAGGACAAATAGTCCTCCAACAGTTTCACAGCTGGACGCAGAGCTGGCCCGCCAGGTTCCAGGTTCTTGATCGCATCGAAGACAATTTCGTTCTCAGACTTGCCCGTCATTGCATGTTTGATGAAAGGGCTCAGGTAGACCTTGAGATTCCTCCGAGGCCCATCGAAATCAACACCCGCGGCCAACGCGACCCGCCTGCTGTAGTTCTTGTACAATGAGGAATCCGCCGCCACGTTTATTTCGTTGGGGCTTGGGTATAAGGACATGAGACAGTCCAGCCAACGCAGGTCCACGCCCGAGTCCTTGTCCTCTGCGAAACGAGCCAGCGCCTCATAAGACGTTTCCACGCCGAGGGGGTCCTCAGAAGTGAATGACTGGGGACCATTGACTGCGAACCCGAAGCGGGCCAGAGCCTTCTTGGCGGTATAGTTGATGCTCGGGTCGCTGGGCCCGCCGTGGGGAGCAATCGCCATTCGAGGTTTGACGACGGATGGGTCGGGCCGGGGTCCTATCGCAGGGATGATATATTTGCGAATGAAGTCCCGATGGGACTCTCGTTCTTGGTCCGAATAGTGCCCGGCGTCCAGAAGCGGATCGATATAGCGCTTGCAGTAGTCATCCCAAAATGCGAAGTCGTCTGCTGTCGAGTCGTCGTGCTCAACACTTGGTATGGGCGAATCTAAATGAGTGCTGTCGTTGATCACCATGTTGGGAGATGGAGTCTTGCGTAGCGTCCCGTCCTTATCTTCTTTTGACTCGAGCCAGGCTAACGGAATGTGGTGAATCTCGGGTGTTGTCAAGTTGTGAACAGAATGTCGTAAAGGTATCTGTTGGCGAGATAGACGAAACAAATGAGAAGAGTTATAATTTACGCGCTCATCACTCAAAATCTTAAGGCAGGCGCCTCTACTTCGGCTGTAGCAATTATCTTCGCAATAATATGCGAAACATGTAGAAGGTTGCCCTGAGTGTGCTTTCTTATGCCAATTCGTACACGTGGTATAAATTAGCTTCGATCCCAAAGTCGTCCCTTTTCGAATTTATGCCGGCACTTTCGCAATTTTGAAGGAGTAAAGTGCGGAAACGGGTATTTATTTTGTGTCAATGCCTCTAAATAGGCTCTTGCGAACAGAAACTCCGAGAAAGCTGTTCACGGTCACATCCGGCCACTTACCCGCATCAAAAACTCAAAAACAGCTTGGCCCTATCCGCCAATCACAACTATGCCCGTTCCATCTGCCGCAACTGATCGAATTACCTTTGATCAGGTAAATGGCTGATCTCTTCAGCAAAAGCTATTCACAAATCAAATCAAAATGGCATCTCCAGTTCGCGTTTCACGATGACACACTTACATCAGCCCACCATGGCTTCGTACGGGTGGGACTTCTGGGTAAGTGTGCCCCATTTCACCTCAGCTTTTGCACGTCCGCGGTACTGGTTGTGCACTAATCATCACGGGCAGTTAGTCATGGCGGCACTCAGTGTCACCTCACTCCTGTCTGCCTTGGACATCTCGGTCATGTCAACTGCCCTGCCAAGAATTATCTACGATTTGGGATCCAGCCCAGCCTACTCCTGGGTCGCGAACGGCTACTTCCTCACCTCAACCGCGTTTCAGCCTCTTTTTGGGCAGACTGCCAACATCTTTGGACGGCGGATCCTGACACTCTCTGCCGTGTTGTTCTTCACCATAGGCTCCGCCATTTCAGGATCGGCGACGAACATCGCTGCCCTTATTGCTGGACGTCTCATACAGGGAATTGGGGGCGGAGGACTCAATGTGATGACGCCAATCGTCGTGGCCGACTTGGTCCCGCTGCGCGATCGGTCGAGGTTCATGAGCATCATATTCACTTTCTATTCTATCGCCTTTTCGATCGGCCCAGTCGTCGGTGGCGCCCTCGTTGATCATTCGTCTTGGAGATGGATCTTCTATCTCAACCTTCCTGTCACCGGACTCTCCTTGCTCTTGCTCTTTTTCTTCCTCCATGTCCCATATAACGCGACCTTCGATTCGACCATGCTACAGCGTGTGGATATCACAGGCAATGCTCTCCTAATAGCATCGGTCGTTTCCGTTTTAATAGCACTGAACTGGGCTGGGTCAGAGTATCCGTGGTCTTCCTGCAAAGTTATTGTGCCTCTAGTCATTGGTTTTCTGGGAATTGGTGGTTTCCTCGTCCTGGAATCCACAACGTTGATCCTAGAGCCCACAATGCCGTTCAGGATCTTCTCGAACCGGACTTCACTGCCTACCTTTGGGCTCGCCTTCATTCAATCGATGCTCACGTACTGGAGCTCTTATTATCTCCCGGTGTACTTTCAAGCAGTCCTAGAAGCGACTCCGACTAGATCCGGCGTCGATGCCTTGCCCAGCGTCTTTATCGCTATGCCATTCGCCATGGCTGCAGGCGTAGGACTGTCTGCCCTCAACAGATTCAAACCTTTCATGTACTTCGGCTTTGCCCTGTTGGCATCAGGCTATGGTATGCTCAGCCTCCTTGATCAGACATCCTCGACAGCATACTGGGCCGCGTCTCAAGGCATGGCCGCCGCAGGTACTGGGATGCTGATGCCCGTAACATTACCTGCGATCCAGGCACCGCTTGCCGAAGCAGACCAGGCTATTGCGACAGGAGCATGGGGCTTCGTGCGATCCTTTGGGGGAATCTGGGGCGTGGCGATTCCGACTGCGGCTTTTAATTCGGAGGTCAATGCCTTGATTTACCGCGTCAGCGACGAATCAGTCAGGAATGTGCTCGCGGATGGCGGGGCATATTCCCTAGCTACTCGGAATTTTATGAGAGGCCTAAACTCGCGGCAAACTCTCAAGAGCCAGGTTCTGAGTGTATATGTTGACAGTTTGCAGTTCGTCTGGCAGGTGGGCATTGGTTTCAGTCTGTTGGGATTCGTAATCGCCCTCTTTGTTAGGGGCATGCCCCTGCGTGAGAAACTGGAAGGGGACTTAGGAGCCATTGAAGAGGAGAAAGACACGGCTCTCTTGCTGAACAGTTCGCTGACGCTAGAAGACGGAATTATTTCGTCTCCCAGACAAACTAAAGCCAGAGGGATTGTCAAGTCTTTTCGCTACATCGGGTCTCTGCACTTCAGTGGGAAATGGGGTGTTGAGGCTCTGGAACTTATGCAGAATTTTGAAATTATAGATCCTCCCGAGATCCGCCGTCCGTACGGTAATTGGATATGACGTTCACGAAGAATGAGTCTCATGAGTTTTGGAAAGATTATGTGGCATTCCAAGTGAAGACTCCAATATGATGTATAGATCGGCCTCGATGAACTTTTAACGAGTCCCACGGCTTCCATGATTAATCGATGGATACACCTGAGGCCACCTGCATTGGGTGGGTTCGCTATCTATTCTAGGAAATCTGGACTTTGGTGAGTCCTTGTGTCTTCACCAATATTACAGTAAGAACGATTAAGACCAGAATGTACGTGTTACAATGGTTCGAATTGATACGTTGCAAGCTTCAGGAGCATTGACTTTGATCTGATAGACATGACTCTGACAGGCAGACAAGTCCCACCATGCGTGGAAAATAATTGTCCCAGGCGAAAATTATGCTCCGCTCGAAAGTAACGGTGCATTGACCTCGAGGGCTATTGTATGTAGCCGGAACGTGGCTTGCTCACCCGTGACTCTTGTATCCATGTTATGGCATAGTCTGGCCTAGAGCATACTGACTCCCGCCGCAGATCAGATGAACAGCTAATCTCGGAGTATTTACAAATTTTATTTTTTGCTACCGTGAAACAGCACTTGAATCTGTTTGGGCCCATATGAATGAAATCGCCAACCAAGTGGGGACCAGTGGCTGCGATGCAGGACTGTTATGCAATTCAAGTAGAGACGGACCAACACATGCTTGAAGGAGACGCATCTGTACAATCTTACCGGGAGCCTGACCTTCATCCTCAGCGTGATTGCTAGAAAATGAGAAACACTGTTTACAAAAATGGCGAGTCTAGTGTGGTGAGCATGCGTGAGAGTAATGACACCGTCCGGTCGGTTCTTATCCGCGGCTCCTCGATCGGGAATACAACAGGACCCTGAGGACAAAAGCCTCATCAAAGACCCAAGTCTAGAATTCTATCACAGTTCCTATTCCATGTATCATTGCACACAAGACGTGTGCTTGACCCTTAAACCGGGTGTTTCTTACGGATAAGACGCCGACACATGCTACCAGCAAAATACTAGACATATTGACGGTCAGAAAGGGACAGTGTAATGAATTCCTGTGCCCTGGTTTAGCTCTCGGTCAACACGTTCCATTTGACCATCTACAGCTCCAGCTTCTCTAGACCGTGGATATTTCCCTTAACTGCGTGAGTTGTACTGCTGGGTTGGACACTGTTCTAAAGTTTGACTTGTTTTCCACGACAGCCAGTTTGCAAGCTTGCTCGACTCCCCGGCTCTTCCGGGCCCCTGTTTTTATAGCCAAACAAGTAAGCAGCAACCCTGCGCATCTGAACCTCCTCACTCCCTTCCGTGATTCGATACCGCCTGAAATGCCGCCATATGTGCTCAAATGGATAGTGCCTCGAATACCCATCCCCGCCGTGGATCTGAATGGCCCGATCGGCAGCCTGGCAGACCATCCGATTCGCATAATAGTTGCACATGCTAATCTTGTGCCCAAGTTGTTTCTCTATGGCGACCCACGGCGCTTTCCCGGCGGCCTTGGCCTCCGCCGAGACCTGGTCCATCTCCACGGCCGTGCGAAGAATCAACAGCCTCAGCATTTCTTCCTGGGTCGAGAGTTCCACCAGGGGCCACTGGATAGCCTGGTTCGAGGACAGAGGCTTCCCAAATACCTTGCGCCTGTTGGCGTGCTCGACGCTCCGGTCTATGCAGTACCGCGTGGCCCCGCAGCTCGAGGCGGCCTGGCGGATCCTGTTCTCGTGCGTGAAGGTCTGGGCGATGGCCAGCCCGCCGCCGAGCGGTCCGAGGACGGCCGAGGCCGGGACGCGGACGTTGTGCAGCATGACCGTCGCGTGGTCGGTGGGCATGTTCAGCGTCCACTCGTACGAGGCGACGGTGAGGCCCGGGGAGTCCCGGGGGACGAGGAATGCGGTGATGCCCTTGGCGTCACCCGCCCTGCCCGAGGTCCGGGCAAAGACCGTGCAGTGGGTGGCGGTGTGCATGCCCGTCTGCCATTTTTTGTTCCCGTTGATCTCGTACCCGGGCTCGCCTGAGGAGAGGGTGACGGGCCGGGCCGTCGTGTTCATGTGAGTAGCGTCGGAGCCGTGGTCGATCTCGAGCAGCCCGAAAGTGGCTCTCAGCTTGCCGCTGATGCTGGCCGGTATGCAGTCCCTCTGTTGCTGGGGGGTGCCGTAGTGGTGCACCATGATGACAAAGGGATGGTTGCCGACAACGCTGTGTTCATTCTGTATGTCATTGGCCAGGCTCACACCGCCGCCGTACACGGGATGAGAGGACAGGTGATACCGAATCGCGCACATGTGGAGGTTGAGTGACTCCGTGTCAGATCCGCCGTATTCCTTCGGGCAAGCGAAACGGTAGAATCCCGCCTCGTCGGCGAGCTTCTTGACTTGGCTAAGCAAGCCTTCCCAGTCCTTGGTAGGGAGACCTTGGTTGTTCCATTGCGTCCTTGAAGCTTCGCGACGGTGGTCAAAGAAGCGGTTATTGTCGTTGCTATGTTGCAATGGAAGGATGGTGTCGGTGATAAAGGTGTCGACACGTGACAGGTATTCTTGGACCTCTGCAGGGAGCTCGAAATTCATGGTGGTTGCTTTGGAGTGGTTGACGTGCTCTAGAAGTGGACCATTTGTCCCTTCAGACATTTGCCCCCTCAGATAATCAAGATGACCCTTGCCCAGTAATGATATGAACTCCAGCGCGAAGGCCTCGGCTTCTCACATTATGTAGATGCTAACGAACCCCCTCACGGGTGAAACCACTGGCGAATAGCAGTGGCGCATCTCGGCATCGATTATACCCCGCAGTAATAGCAAGACTGGCTTAAACACCCAGCGTTAAAAAGAACCGCAATGCCGATAACAGTAGGTTTCGAACACAATTGCCTCCAATCTATACCTCGAATTATGGCTATTTTCTTGAAGTTAATTTATCAATCTTGGGTTGAGGATGAAATCAATAATAGACGTTGATCTTGGCCCCTGAACTCCATCATGACAACTCATACCTACGCGTGGTATCAGGCAGTTCCGCATGAGGAGTCGAGCCCTCAGCTTCCGGCGTCCTTGACATCGCCCCGGGCATCTCGGCCCTCGGATAACCGCGCCCATCCTGACAAAAGTCCGTCTTTTCAGCACCTTCGCCGTCATTATTCTGCTGCGACGCCGCTCTTTTTGACCGTTGTCTGAGAATGAAGAACGCGGCCGCGCCAATGAGAGCTATCCCTGCCACGCCCCCAACGACGCCGCCGGCTATGGCGCCTGTGTTGCTGCCAGAAGAAGAACCGGATCCGTTGTTAGGGTCTCCTGTCTCTGTGGTAGTCGCATCAGATCCATTGTTGTCCGTCGTTGCAACACCAGTAAAATCCTCGACAGCAAAGGTATCAGCTAGGCCGGCGTACGAAAAGTCAGCCATGCGGTTGCTATAGAGGTAAAACAGATGGTCAGCCATATCACCAGAATTTGGCGCGCGTGGGAGCTTTGGCGGTACCAACTTATTGTCGTAGTAGCTTTGTAATTCTGGTGCGAGGTTGTACACCGTCCGATTGCTCACGTAGCCTCCCGAGGTGAAAGACATGAGACTGAGATCGAACAGCGCCAGTCCCTGGGCATTCGGATCTCTCGTGTTGAACACTCCGTCATACGCAGACCCTTGCACATACAGGCTCGAGTCGACACCACCGATCGTCAGCACCTGGCCGCCGCCGAGGTGCTCGCACGTGAGGGCGTGGCGCGGCTGGGATGCACGATAATTTGCCTTGAACCAATGGAAGGACGGTAGCGATAGCACGAATAGCTCATCCCGACTCATGGCACTGCTACCAAGGTCCCCACCATATCCCGCGTACACGACGATGTCGTACGTCTTGTTGGACGAGGCCGCGCCTGTCATGCAGAACCCAACCCGGCCGTCGGGGTAATTGCCCGTCGTGGTCTGTTCGTACCAAGTATCTGTGGCTAGGTCATAGATCTGAACCGAGCTGAATGACAACAGAGGTCCTGATTCGCCGTTCCGTCCTCCGCCCGCGACGAGGACGCCGTTGGGTCCGAAGTTGGGGACATGGTGCATTTGACCACGTTGTACTTTTCCGGCTGTCGAGGTGCCAACGACTGTGGAGTTGGTAGCAACTCTGGTGGTGAAGTTGTACTTTAGAAGACCGCTGACTGGCGTCTGGTCCCAGTTACTTTCTAAAAGATTCCCTTTTGTACGGGTAGAAATTAGTGACAGGCCCTTCATGCTCTCCAACGGCTACGTGCGGGCTAAAGCATCAACTTACCTCCTAGAAAGAAGCCAGCACCGCCGCCGCTTGCCACCGATCCTGTCACATGCCGGGGTTGCGTTGTGAAGTAATCGTCTGCCGTCTCATTTAAATTGGTCCAAGTGCCCGTTGTCCCATCCTCGCTTGGCTCGAAGGACCAAAGCCCTTGCTCTATTAACTGGGAATCTCCATAACTCGAAGGCAGACCGGCAAACCCTGTATACAACAGACCAGATGCTTCATCAACCCATATGCCACCGCCCCTCAGACTCGGCGCGTCTGATGGCTTTTCTATTGACGTATAGGTTAAGCTGCGTGGATCAAAGTCCTGCGACAGGTCGATTGATAATAAATTAGACTCTATGGACAGATATTAGGTAAAATCCTCACCCCAGCGATAGTCCTCAAGACGAGGTGGACCGTGACCTAAATAGTAGTCATGACTTACGGTATTGATAGACCACTCCCTCGTTACTACTGGAGAATGAGATTTCCCCTCCATCTATGTAGGCCCTGCCATTGAGCACCGCAGCTTGTTTTAATCAGTATTGAATTTTACAGGAGAAAGAAGTTGATTCGCGTTTGAAGGACTGACAAGAATGAAATCCCCGTCGCAGGAAGGTGTCTGCCGAAACATCACCATCGATCTGTCGGAAACGAAGTTTTGCCTCAGATCTCGTAAGGCCAGCTGATGCTACTTCCACCGCCAGCAGGAACCAGAGAAGAGAAAGCCCCATTTTCGCTGCCGGGACCTATTCTTTCGGTGGTGGTGGGTGGCGACAACGTGGGTCCGGAGCTGCTGTCGAATGTTTGTTTGCAGCGCGGCCGGTTCTCGTGGCCCTGGCGGCTCTCAAGCTTTGCACCTGCAAATGCGGTTTTCGAGGTGGACAATCCGATTCTCCCTGCTCCGAGACGGAAGAAAGGAGGTTGTCTCAAGTATGAGATCATGCAGAAGATGGTGGCAGAATTCTTTTTCTTTTTCGCCAAGTATGCAAGTGAGCCTGACTACACTCCAAGCCACAATTGCTTATGGTGACACAGACTTGATGCTCGTGTTGGTTGTCGGTTAGCTTTCTCAAATAGGGACTGGACAATTTCAATCTTCTTGGCAGGGAGAGTCTTGCACCACTGACCAATTCCATGTCGATGAACTGGGGGCCAGTGGCTGCGCCCGTCTCAAACCCGGCAACCCACGTCTGATGATCTTCATTCGTGCCGCATGGCTTGGGCAATAGACGAGCCTACAAGGCGGCAGATGACCCCACAGCCGTTTCTTGGCCCCAATCCTACGGCAGTGTCGGAATCACGAGTAAATATGGAGGGTAGCGGTCTATGTGAGAATACTCATAAGGTGTCTGACCTGTAAATCCACGCCGGTATTTAGTAGTCTGGAGTGTACCTGGACAATTCTGGGTTTGGATGCAGTCCGTGGATTTGGAGCTATTCATGCATATCATCTGTTGATTTATCTCCAATCATACATGGTCGTACACTTTTTTGAAGTCGTTGCCACTATGAGATTCGCTGATAATTTCATTGTCGACACTGACATTGTCACAAAAAAGAAATCTTCTCAGTCTTTCATCTCCTGGCCGTCTTGCTCATCCTGATCACTCATGTAGTCATCCTGTGTCACCACAAAACCCACGACTTGCAGTCCTATGACCCTGTTGGTTCCAGCTGACTACAAAGCATCACGCACTGCGGTCAATGATATATTGTACCTCTGCTGACACGACGTGGTTGCCTCGAATCTCGGCCTGCTAGTTCGGTACGGCCCAAAATTTCGATCGGTCGATCGCTTACCAAATCGCGTCCACAGTCACCCGTCGGTATGCCCTCGCGACTCTCCCATCGATTTTGATCTGGACGAAGCAGTATTGGTTCGACGTATCCCCAGAGAGCCCGTTCCGTGCGACGGCAAGCCCCCCCATCGCAGCGGTGCCGACGAGCTGCAGCTATGGACCCCATAATGTAGGCACTGGAGTTGTTGATAGCTCGACCAATGGGAACTATCAATGAACGAGTCGTTCTCGGCCGGGCCACTCGCATTGAAGACGAAACCACGGATAAGATTTTGTGCCGGAATTTTCATCTTCCAGCCAAGAATGACAGTTCCACCTGCCAAACACCAAGTCGATCCGTCACGCCCTTCGCCGCCGTAGTGGAGTAGCCTATACGCTGCCATGACAAATCCACACGAGTCAACGCGACATCAAGCGTGGCTTCACCAGCAATAATAAAGAACTGACATTTCCCAGCTGTAGATTCATTGTTCTGAACTGGAATACAAAGTATGGCAGCCCAATCTACTCACGAGCAGCTCGTGCTTCCACGCTCAGGGGCAGCTCTGAAGACCTCAAGGACCCCAATCTCAGCCCTAACCAAGGCAATCTTCATGGATAGCTACCTAGGTAGTCTCGTGTTGACTTCCGCCCCTCTTGTCCCAGACGGGTTAGTCAGCCACCCGCCTCTGATCCTCCGTGACGTTCAGTGTATAAATCCTCTCGGACACCCCTCCGGCCCTACTGGCACCAAGGCCTGGTCGTTCTCTCTCAGAAATCGTTCAACTTTACGCGACTGTCACCATACAGCCAGTATGATAGCTACGCGCGGGCGGCAGTAAGGAGGCCTGCTCCCTGGCAGCTTCTAACCCGGTTGCTGGCTGCCCTGCCGCCCAGCTGCCAAAGTCTAGTTAAGCGTAGCTGGGAGTGACCCGAGCTTGCAAGGGGCGCTCCCGGCTGCGGTTGAGTTACATACGGCAAATCTGCTAAATGTTTCTCATGCGGGGATTAGTTAATTAATGTATTGCTTTATACCTATGGGGTAAGGAGGCTGTGCGCCCTTTAGCCCTCTAGCACCCCATTTGCCTATTTACAGCCCTCTAGCCCTTTACGCCTCTTATTTACTCAATTCGCCCATTTGCCCTCTGTCCTCTGGCGCCCTATTTGTCCATTTGCAGCCCTCTAGCCCTTTGCGCCTCTTATTTGCCCAATTCGCCTATTTGCCCTCTGCCCTTTAGCGCCCTATTTACCCATTCGCCCTCTGCCCTTTAGCGCCCCATTCGCCTATTTACAGCCCTCTGGCCCTTTACGCCTCTCATTTACTTAATTTACTCAATTCGCCCTCTACCCTCTGGCGCCCTATTCGCCCATTTACTGCCCTATTCATTTATTTGCCCTCTGCCCTCTACCTTCTGCCCCTCTGCCTTCTACCCCTCTGCCTTCTGCCCCTCTACCCTCTGCCCCTCTGCCTTCTGCCCCTCTGCCCTCTACCTTTTGCCCCTCTACCTTCTGCCCCTCTACCCTTTGCCCTTTGCCTTTTACCCCTCTGCCCTCTGCCCTTTGCCCTCTACCCTTTAATACCTACAGCTAAGCGCAGCGAAGGGGGGTCCAGGGGGTCCCCCCTGGGTATCAAATAGCTTTTAGGGCTCCATAGCAGCCGGGAGCCATCCCTTATAAATAGCCTTGGGTCAACTCCCAGCTACGCTTATCCCTGGTGCGATTCCTCGAAGGCCCCCCTAGTTAGCAATTCTTCTCTTAAAAGCCCTTAGCTGGCAATATAATTACGACCCCCCCCGGCTGGCAATCTAAAAGCCGGGCAAAATTGGTACCGTCCCTATAGCTTGCGGAGGGCCGTATGATACCAATTTTGGGGAACCGCACCCGGCTTCTAGTATATCACCACATTTTATGGCCGGGGTACCGTATCGATCAACGTCGTCACCACGCCACGATGGCGTTGGGCAAGGTGGGGGAAGGAAGGATGAACAGGGGAGGGGCGTGTCGCGATCTGGTCGCGTGTATTGCAGCTCTTATTATCGTGCAAGTCATTGTCCTCTTCAGCCCCGCCCGTCTGGCTTCATTGCCCCTCATCACCACCCTCGATAGGACAGACAGACTCAGAGGCAACGACACACGCATTGCCAACAAACAAGACAAGGGCACAATCTAGGGTCCAGACCATTTTCTCCACCTCTTTCGTTCTACATGGCGGTATTAACCCCCCCCCCCCCCGGAGAAGAAAACACATAGTGAAAAATACCATATGCCAAAGAAAAAATGACAGTGAGCTGCCCACAACCCCACCGCAGCCAGCGTTCAATCGGGGGCGGTAAGTTTCGAGATGGGACTGATCATCCGATGTAATGCGAGGCAATGGCGCATGGACAACTCACCTGCAGAGTCCACATCTCTCTGTCCCTTTCCTTTTGACCGATAGTCAATTCCCTCTCCGAGGGAGCCACTTGTTTTCTGTAGTAAGCGTTTGTCTGTCATTCTTCTTTCTGCCTGTCTGCTAGGCTGAGTAAGCAAAGTGCGTAGTATGCATCGTTAGTATGTACGGCGCCCGGGCGCAAGGGTCCGGAAGTGCCCGTGCAAATACAATTGCCCCGTAACATTCAGGTCGAGATAAGCTCTCCCGTACTTTGACTGTCTACGTAGTCTACGGATCCTGAATGGATCTGGGGCAGTTCCACTGTTTCTGTGCAACGTACTTTGTCACAACTGCTCTTGATGAAGAAGACTTTTACGATGGTCTAGGATAACAAATATTAGCTCGGCGCCAATAGTGTCGACTGAGGGCATGCACACTCGTGTCTAACACATCCGTTAGACGCTTCTTCCCGTCTTTAGCGCCGTGTTAACAATCATTATCCCTGGCCGTTGTAAGTCAACTTGACAAACTGTATGATTCTCTTTGACAAGGGGGACTTTTGGCGCCATTGTGTACTATGAACGCGCGTGCGTGTGTGTTTGTATGTGGTATGTAAGCTCTGCCCGGCCCTCCCACTGGCACTCCCCTCCCAGGGTGCAAACAACACAGGGCGTGTCGCCCGTCCGCAGAATGTCGCGGAGGAAGAAGGACGGCGAGAGGAATCTATTCAGGGACAACAACGGCGTGATAGGATGCCTCATATCCTTTACCAATTGCATATTACTGCTGGCAACAAACAGTCCAACAAGCAGATATCATCCTGAAGGACAACGGCCGATGATCTCTGTTTTGGCCAAGCCAGCTTGGCGGCGCTAACTTCTGTGTCGTGCGGGTTCTCAATCTTTGGGACGTCTAGCTCTTGTCCCATGATCCCGAAATCGCAACCGTTCCAGAGGGTTCAGGCCAGCCAGAAGACGGTCAATATGGCAATCTGTACGGCAAGGCAGACCGGTATGGCGAGGTCTCGATCCCCGTTTGGCAAGCTCTTTATCACCTCGAAGAGTATGGAGACTTCACCACTCGTAAAGACGATCCTCTGGAGGCCCATACATAGGTCCGGCCTGGTGGTAGGAGTTAGAACCCAGCAACAACAGAACAAGTCCAGGCAGGGGATAGTCATGAGAACTCACCATCAAGAAAGCCTTGTCCTTCTTGCCACTGGCCTTTAGCGAGACCCAGTCCATAGCCCTGCATTCACGCTCGGTTATATATTTGACAACACCATCCATAGCCATAAACACCTCGTCTGGTTGCGGATAGCCATTCTCATTGATATAATTGAGGCATGCCTCGATGTTCCGGCGGCGCTCAGGGTCTATCTCGGTCTCAAGTGCTTCCGTCGGTACATATCTCGCAGTATCCCAAAGTTCCGAGTCGAGTTTAGAGGCCACACATTGTGTGGCCTTCTCGTCGCTGAGCTGTGATATAGTATCGCTGGCCCTCTTATTGGGCTTGGCTGGAGCGGCCACGGGCCCGCTATCGCGCCTCTTCCCACCGGCCATCACGAATGCAGCCTTTCAGACCAGGATTCGACCCGAAATATCTGGTTCAAATGTGCCAACTAGTCTGAATAATCGTGGCGGGTACGCTGTAGGTGTTGGTAGAGGAGTGGCACAGCTATTGAAAGAAAGCCGTTACACTAAGTTGGTTGACAAAATATTGGCCTGGTGGGCCAAGGATTAACCGAGGCTTTAAATAGCTTACAACTCGAAGCGATTACGTAACTCATGCATGTTGGTGCCTAGAGTACATGCAACCCAATTCATGCATGTTGGTGCCTAGAGTACATGCAACCCAATCTGTGCCGTCTTTTTGGTGGAGCGACCTCCCGCTATTCATACCCCCACCTCACAACTATTCCAGACTCAGGGGCAGTTCAACTCGAAGGACGAATATATAGGGAGTCATATACCGGCGATCTATCGTCGGATACCTCATGACCTTTTGTCTAATATCGACTCGAACGTCCAAAGATGGGTTCAGGAACTGGGTCCATGCCTGGCTTACTCCAAGACCTTGATGACGGCGCTCTCGGACATTACCTCGCCAAGTCTGGGAAAATCCCTAACCTGCGATTACCTGTTGTAACTACGAAGATCGGATATGGCCAGAGCAATCCAACCTACTTTGTGGATGATGCAACGTAAGTACAACTCCTCTGATATCCATATGCTTCTCCTGCCTGCATGACCGGATGGATATTTGACAACACAGCCATAGCGGCGCCCGGTTCATTCTAAGGAAGAAGCCGCCAGGCCCGGCCATCAGTCCCGTGGCGCATCGGATCGATCGGGAGTATAGAGTACTTGAGGCACTTGGATCGGTGAAGGGTTTTCCTGTGCCAAAAGTCTTTGACCTGTGCGAGGATGCTTCAATAATCGGAACGCCATTCTACGTAAGTCGACGGGCTATCTAAGTATTGCAGAGAGATGCTCACTGCCAAAACCAGGTGATGGAATTTGTAAAAGGCAGGATCCTAACCGACGTGGACCTGGGAGAACTTTCACCAGGCGATAGACGTAAGACGTGAGTCAGTCATGGTATCCTTTGAGCCCAAGCGCACCCATGGATAACAATCTCCCGCGACTAGTTGGTTCTCTGCCATTGAGACTCTCGCATGGCTTCATACACTCGATCCTGACCGAATTGGGCTCTCGGGTTACGGCAAGAGGAACGGATTCTACGCTCGTCACTGCAGCACGTGGAGTCGTATCGAGTCTCAACAAGCCGCGGTCAAAGATGTCAAATCGGGAAAGGCATTGGGCCGAGCCCACGAGAATTACGACAAGATCGTCGAGTATGTGAGAAACAACTTGCCGGACGATCGATATGCTATCATGCATGGGGATTTCAAATTTGACAATTTGGTACGTGAGAATTAGTCCTTAACCCCTCGGACGGGCTTGTTTGACAAGGCCGTTAATGTTTAGATCCTCCATCCTACCGAGCCAAGGGTTGTTGCAGTCCTTGACTGGGAGTTGTCAACCATTGGACATCCCTTGATGGATCTCGTCTACTTACTCAGCCCCTTCTTCGAGGACTACCACAAAGTGGGGCACGCAGAATCATCTCGGTCAGGCTCACCGTACACTACGCAGAGTCGCAAGGAGAGCGGCATCCCGGAGCCGCAGGAACTCCTGGACCGATACGCGGAGATTGTCGGATTTGACCTTCGCAAGGATGGCGGCGGGAAGGACTGGGACACGGCTGTCATCTTTCACTACCTCCGAGGCGGCACGATCAGTCACGGTATCCAGGCGCGCACCATCAACGGCCAGGCGAGCAGCAAGTTTAGCCATATTTACTTCGGACAAACCAAGGCGATGCTAGACGCCGCCTTTGAGCGAGTGAAGAAGCTAGAGTCGAGGGCGGTTGGAGGACCCAAGCTTTAATTATTCTTAGCCATGCCAGATGTAGATAAAGGTGTCCATACGGCTGGAATAAAGCCCCGCGGGCTGTGTGGACTGAAAGGGGCGGTGTCTCCACAATCATGACAATAAACTCATAAACAACTTGCGCTAACATTTAACCACATTTGATTCTACAGAGCATATGACTGTACAATCAATGGAACAGTACCAGGATAATTCCATAGACCACTCTACTAAGCTATCTGGTACACAAGCTTCCGACCCTTTACATCCCCATTTCTCAGGTCTTCGATACCAGCCACGATGGCTCCCAGGCCCCCTGTTCGGACCTCAATCGGATGCGGCTTGATGAATCCATCCCAAATCAAGCGCTCAGCCATCATGAATAGGACTGAAGCAAATCGGCGATCCTCGATGCGTCCAGGTCTTCCATAGACGCCCGACAACCGCACCGGACTCCCAAACAGTGACCAGGTATTTTGCCATTCAGCTTGCACGTCCCTCCTGGTGTATTGTGTATGGATAGAAAATGGCCCTAGTGCCACATACTTCCCACCGTCACTTCCGATTGCTTCATAGCACATTTTCATCGACTTATCCTGCGTGACGCAGTCAAGCACATGACGCAGCTTGTTCTTGGTGTAGTTTCGAATCTCCATGCCACAGGTTGGCGAGTTGTAGTCGAATGTTTCTTCGGCACCTAGGGACAGTACAAACTCCCTGCTCTTGGCCGAGCATGTTGCTATGGGTGTTAGTCCAGATCTGGCCGAGGTCAGTCTCTGTACCAATTGAAGAATAGGAGAAAGGCGGTCGTCTTACGCTTTAACCAGCTGGATAGCTATAGTGCCAGTCGCCGAAGCTCCACCAGAGACCAATACGTGGGATTTGGTCTTGGAACTCCCTGCAGAGCCAGGCATAGGAAGATCCAAGGCTTGATAGAGTGCGCTCCCAGCTGTTCCGACAGGTACACTCAATGTGGACGCCTCTTCAAAGGTCATGGATGGCGGTATCTTGCACGACAAGTCCTCGGTGGCCAGGGCATAGTGGCAGAATGCTCCAGTCAGCTTGTCCGACGGATTCAGGCCAAACATCATTCCAAAGACGCGATCCCCTTCTTTGAATCTTTTGACGTCTGGTCCTACTTGAACAACCTCTCCGGCGAAATCATTGCCCCCTAATGAATCTTGTGTCGCAGAGAATTCGATCATCTTCCAGTCTGCCGGATTCAGCGCAACAGCCCTAACTTTGCAGAGCATTGTGCCCGGCTTCAATTTCGGTACCTCAACTGCAGTGGACAGTCGATACTGTCCGCCACTACCAGCTACAAGTGCCACTTGTGTGGTCATATTGCATTCGTTACGAGTAATTCAAGTTTTGCAGGGTGTAGATGCCGGGTTCGTGTAAATACGTCGAAATACGATTTCAGTCGAACCAGGTAAAGGTCTTTGATGTAATTAATCCTGTGTTTGCGTGGACAACTGTACAATTTTGGAGCTTTGGGAATGTGCAGTGCTTGATTGTGCGCCTCCACATTAACGAGGCAAGGTAACATTTCAGCTTTGCAACGCATTCTCTAATGCAGCTTACGGGTAAGAGATTCGCAGCGTCGAACCTTGTTTACAAGCACGGTCCTGAACAAGGATGGTAGCTCTTGTGTCCGGAATAACGCGAAGTCCATTTGTGGTCCAAGCTACCTTACATTCATGCCATCCGGAATAGTTATTCACCGGCCTGCAATGCTCGTGTCATGCAGTTTGGCAATATTGACTTGAGTACCATGCGCCTAGTTCCGAACATCCGGACCTCCTATCGATGAGTTTCAATTTCCTTGCAAAGGGTATCAAACCCCTACATTGATGAAAAAGAGTCTCCGGAATGGAAAGTTGGGGTGTCATAGTGTCTGTGCGAGAACTCTAACTGCCATAGACCATCTCAACACGAAATGCAAACAAGATGTCGTGTCAATTGTCCCATATTGGAGTTGACCTCAACTCGTATTCGTTGTCTTGCGGTGTTCACTGGGCAAGGGGGTTTTCTTACCGACAATAATTCGAGCCTTCCGCCTCTGAGCCCCTCAACGTAATATCTGTCTCTTGTTGTGGCGCCAGTGCCCTTCTGAGCAAATCACCATGGGTTCCAAATATTCAGGTCCTGAGCCCGTTGCCATCATTGGAAGTAGTTGCAGGCTCCCTGGAGGAGCCTCGTCTCCGTCGAAATTGTGGAGCCTCCTACAGAATCCTCGAGATCTTCTGAGCGACATCCCACCATCCCGCTTTAATGCGAAAGCTTTCTATCACGAGGACCCCGAACATCATGGTGTAAGTCTACAATGATCACAATTTTCATACCGTGGGTGAAATCAATGGAGCAAAGCAGTGAGCCCGAGAGCAGTGAAGAAAATACGATGAAGTCAAAGTTTGGCTGAAGCAGTTGTATGCCGTTTAGCGCAGCTTCACCTTCAGAGACAGGGATGAAATTGCTAAGCATGCTCTAGTGCTCAAATGTCACCAAGTCATACTTGCTCGATGAGGATACTCGAGTATTTGACCACAATTTCTTCAACATTAGCCCGAAAGAGGCAGAGTCGACGGATCCTCAGCACCGCATACTCCTAGAAACCGTCTACGAGGGGATAGAATCAGCGGGCTATTCCATCCAACACTTGAAAGGTTCCGCAACAGCCGTCTTTGTCGGACAGATGACTGCAGACTATTATGATGTTCTCGCACGTGACTACGATACCATCCCACAGTACATGTCTACCGGTACATCCCGTTGTCTTACTTCGAACAAGATCTCATACTTTTTCGACTGGAAGGGGCCCTCAGTTACCATCGACACTGCGTGCTCATCCAGCCTCGTTGCCGTCCACCAGGCCGTTCAGGAGCTCAGACATGGCGAATCCACGCTGGCCATAGCCGCTGGTGTTAACTTGATTCTCGGCCCTGAGAATTATATCCATGAGTCTAAGGTGTGTGCAAACAGCTTCTTCAAGTTCGTGTTCATATTCACGAAGGAATGCAAGTAGCACGACTTTTTAGGAGGGAACCATGAGACGCCAAGATTTGCAGTGGGAACTGAAGACGGTTGCTAATATTGCTCATAGCTCCATATGCTTTCGCCCACAGGCCGATCCCGTATGTGGGACGCCAAGGCTGACGGCTACGCCCGTGGAGAAGGTTCTGCGGCCGTTGTACTCAAGCTGCTCCACCAAGCCATTGCTGATGGAGACGACATCGAATGTGTCATCCGGGAGACCGGGGTCAATCAGGATGGCCGCACCGCCGGCATCACCGTGCCTAGTGTTTCTTCGCAGACGGCTCTGATCCGATCGACATATGCGCGGTGCGGCCTCGATTCCTCAAAAGAGGAGGACCGATGCCAGTATTTCGAAGCCCATGGTACTGGAACGTTGGCCGGCGACCCTGTCGAAGCTGAGGCAGTGCGGGACGCATTTTTCGACAAGCCACGGCACTATGAAAGTAGACCGCATTTTTTATTTCCCGAAATACTACATGTCGGTTCCATCAAAACTGTCATCGGCCATCTCGAGGGAGCTGCGGGCATTGCTGGGCTTCTGAAAGCTTCTCTGGCTGTTCAAAATGGGCTGATCCCGGGCAACATGCATTTCGACGAACTGAACCCAGCAATCGAGCCCTTTTACGATCATCTCTGTGTTCCAACGGAGACAACTCCATGGCCAAAATTGCCCCCAGGCGTCCCTCGTCGGGCGAGTATCAACAGCTTCGGCTTCGGCGGTACCAACTGCCATGCAATCATCGAAACATGGGAGCCGAACAAACCCGTCCTCCTTGCTGACACATTTCCGTGTGGGCCTTTTACCATGTCCGCAAACTCTCGGTCAGCTCTCCGCAAAGCGGTCACAGCCCTGGCAGAGAGGCTCAAGGATACTGAAGAGAGCGAGATCAATCTTGCCGACTTAGCATTTACCCTGCAAATGCGTCGCAGTGTGCTTCCATTCAAAACACCTGTCTCCGCAACGACCGCGAATGAGCTCATAGAAAAACTGGAATCCGTTCTTTCAGCTTCCACTGGTGCAGAATGCAAGTCGTCCTGGTGTACAGATTCAATACAAGTCACGGAAAGTCTACCACCGAGAATACTTGGCGTTTTCACTGGCCAAGGCGCACAGTGGCCCACGATGGGAGCTGGCTTATACGAGAAATCGGCAGCGTTCAGAGCCTCGATGCAAGACCTGGAGAGATCACTCGCCAGTCTCCCAGATCCACCAAGGTGGTCCCTGGTTCAAGAACTTCTGGCCCCGACTCAAACATCCAGGGTGCACGAGGCCGCCATCTCCCAACCTCTCTGCACTGCACTGCAGATTTGCCTCGTTGATCTCTTGGAAGCCAGTGGGATCAAATTCAACGGAGTCGTTGGACATTCATCCGGCGAAATCGCCGCTGTGTATGCTGCCGGACACATCAACGCCCACGATGCCATCCGCATCGCCTACTATCGTGGTATGCATGCAGATGACTCGCCAAAACCTGACGTCCCAGGGCGCATGATGGCAGTGGGAATGAGTTTCGAGGAAGCAAGAAGTTTCTGTCTGAAAGATCAATTTGTGGGAAGGGTAGTTGTAGCTGCCAGCAACTCGCGGTCCAGTACGACATTATCCGGGGATGCGGACGCAATAGACGAAGCCAAAAGTCGCCTCGACGCCAGTGGGGTCTTCGCTAGGATGTTGAAGGTTGAGAAGGCGTATCATTCTTCCCACATGGACGCATGCTCTCAGCCATACTTGCACTCCCTTCGCCAGTGCAACATTGCTGTTCAATCTGATACCCAAAACAGCTGCAAATGGTTTTCCAGTGTCTACGGCCCAGATGGCAGAAGCATCGAGGATCCAATAGCGCTTAAAGATGAATACTGGGTGGAGAACCTGTGCCAGCCGGTTCTATTTTCCCAAGCACTAGACCGGGCTGTGACCGAGTCGTACTGTTATGACATAATCCTGGAAGTTGGTCCTCACGCAGCACTCAAGTCGCCGGCCACAGAAACCCTCAAGACGCTCACTGGTGTGAGCATCCCATATGTGGGAACTCTGAGTAGGGGCCAGAATGACATGGGCGCTTTCTCCGACGCTCTTGGCTTCCTGTGGCGGCATTTCCAGTCCCCGTCCCCAGTCGTTGATTTTCAGGGTTTCAGAAGGGCCTGCGTTGGCAAAGAACGTGCGAATCAGGCTTCGGTCGTCAAAGGGCTACCGACGTACGCATGGGACCACGATAAACCTCTCTGGAACGAGTCCCGGATTTCCAGACTATACCGCGAGCGAAAACACCCACCTCATGAGCTTTTGGGCACAGAGACATCAGATGGTAACATGAAAGAGGTCAGGTGGCGCAACATCCTGAGACTTCGAGAGATGGATTGGCTTCGTGGTCACCGGTTCCAGAACCAAGTTCTCTTCCCGGCAGCGGGCTACGTTTCCATGGCCGTGGAAGCAGCCATAAGGCTCATTGACAACGAGCACGATGTTTCTGTGCAATTTGTTGAGCTTGAGGATCTCACCATCCATGATGCCATCACACTCGAGGAGGACTCAAGGGGAAAAGACGTGCGATTCGTCATTCGAGTCACCGAGAGGACTTTCACCGCCATCACTGCGGATTACACATGCTACAGTGCAGATGTGGATGGCTCTTCGCAGGGCACGGACAAGGTCAACTTTACAGGCCGCGCTACAGTGACATTGGGGGCATCTGCTGACCCCTTGGCATTGCCCGCCAGGGAAGCACCGCGACTGCCTCTCGCGAACCTTGATCTTTCTCGTTTCTACTCGTCACTGGAGGATATTGGGCTGCAGTACTCTGGAGACTTTGTGATGCAATCGGCTTCCCGGATACTGAACACTGCAACGGTGTCTGCCCGACATATCAGTTCTTCTCTCCTGGTTCACCCTGCGACGCTTGATGCGACGTTCCAAGGGATATTCGCCGCATACTGCTTCCCAGGCGATGGGAGGCTGCGTTCAGGATATCTTCCAACCAGCATCGAAAGTGTCCGGGTGGATGTCTCGGCATTAAGGTGCGCACGGGCAAAGGGAGATTCCGAGCTGATGCACACAGCCGACTGCTATGTCAGGTCCACGTCTGGTAGCACAATATCCGGGGACGTTAGTATCTTCTCCGGTTCCGACTTTCATCCTGAACTTCAAATCGAGGGAGTCACCTGCACATCGCTTGAGCGTAACCTGGCTAAGAATGACCGCAAAACATTTTCGCAGACCATTTGGATGCCAGATATTTCCAACGACCTGCCTCTCGGAGATCCATGGTGCCCTGAGGAAAAGGAGCTCGCCGAGATTATCGAACGTGTCGTCTACTTCTACCTGAGGAATCTTCGGGAAGAAATATCTCCGGAAGAGATTCACAGTATGGACGACCATTTTCAATGCCTGATGGACTGGGCTCTGAATCACGTACTGCCTCGGATCGAGTCCGGACGACATCCAAGGGTCAAAGCCGAGTGGAATGACGATACTCCAGAGATGATCGCGTTCTGGAAAGCCAGATTTCGCGGGAAGGTCGACATGGATCTCATCACAGCCCTGGGTGAAGCGCTACCAGTCGTATGCCGGGGAAATCTGCCCACATTGCAGGTGTTGATGGAGAACGACATGCTGAACAGGTTCTACAAGGAGGGACTTGGCTTTCCACAGGCGAACCTCCACCTCGCAAGCCTAGTCTCGAGGTTTTCCCACAGATATCCTCATATCAAAGTCCTTGAGATTGGTGCCGGCACCGGTGGCGCAACCGCTCACGTGCTCAAAGCTCTGTCGCCCCAGTTCGACTCATACACATACACGGACATATCGCCGGGCTTTTTTGAGAACGCAAGATCTCTATTCCATGAGTTTCTCCCGAAGATGACCTTCAAAACACTTGACGTCGAGCGAGATCCAGTGGACCAGGGCTACGAAGAAGAGTCGTTCGACTTGATCATCGCATCCAACGTACTACATGCCACTAAATTCCTGGCCAGCACGTTACAAAACTGCAGACGCTTGTTAAGACCCGGGGGCCAACTTATGCTGATGGAGATCACCAGTGCCGAGGAGACGATCCGATTAGGATTTATCACAGCCGGCTTACCGGGGTGGTGGCTAGGAAGGGCAGACGGCAGGACTCACGCCCCTACCATCAGTAAAGATCAATGGGACCACATCTTGGCCGAAAATGGGTTTTCAGGGGTCGATGTGGCGCGCAGGGACTTCGAAGAGTGCCATTACAACACTGTCATGGCCACTCAAGCAGTTGACGACAGAGTCTCTATTCTCCGTGAGCCCCTCTCGATGAGAAGTACCTCTGACTCGAGCACTTCCCTGCCGCCGCATATCAACAAACTGGTCGTTGTTGGTGGCAAGGAGTCACACCAGAACAGTATTGTGCAAAGCCTTAAGAAATCGCTCCAGCCATTTTCGGGTAGCATCTTGGCGGTGGACAGCCTCGAACAATTTTCGGCCGAGTGCCTCACTTCCGGGAATGTGGCATTGTGTCTTGCGGACTTGGACGGGCCTGTTTGGAAGAATATGACCCAAGTCAAGTTCAACGCAATGAAGAATCTGTTCCTTGGATCCAGCCACATACTATGGGCTACGCGAGGTCGGATGGCTGACGAGCCATACAGCAACATGACAGTTGGCATGGGCCGCTCATTTCTTCTGGAAAACCCACACGTCTCTTTGCAATTCCTCGACTTTGACCGCAATGGCGAAGCCGAGGCTGAAGCTGTTGTCCTAGCCGAGTCACTTCTTCGGATGACGTTTCTTAGCAGCCCGGAATTCGAGGGCGTCCTCTGGAGTTCCGAACACGAACTCTGCATGGAGGGTCGGATCTACATTCCGCGTATCGTCCCCGACGATGAACTCAATGATCGTCTCAATGCGGAAACAAGACCGATAGAGAGAGACGTTTGCCCCGTCAATTCTTGTGTCGAGGTCACTCAACAGGACACACGGCTTGCGCTGGTCGAATCCGAGCAACATGCCAATTGCGCAGAAGCACAAGGCAGCTGCAAGAATGGCCTCGTCCGTGTCCTCGTGTCGTCGTTGTTCCCTTTCGCTACTCAAGACCGTCATTTCTTCTTCATTTGCATTGGCTCGAACTTGAACTCGGACGCAAAATTCTTGTTTCTGTCTCAGAGCAATGCTTCTGTTGTTTGCTGTCCCCCAGACCAGAGGATCAAGTGGAATCCATCGCTGAGCGACGGGGACGCCCTGAATGAGGTGTTGACGCACCTGATCGCTAAAAGTCTTTTGTTCGGGGTTGACGGCTCACTGTGGGTGCATGAAGCCGATGACCGCCTTGCCCAACGACTGATGCACTACTCCGAGAGCCACGGACCGGGCTTATTCCTCAGTACTGCGTCTTCCCGGCAAGACCCGTTGCGCTGCTTTATTCATCCACGGACTCCTGCGCGCGACTTGGCCAAGATACTGCCAGCGGGTTTGACACGATACGCGAACGCGGGATGCGAAAACGCACAGGACTTTGGCAACATGGTTAAAATTTTGAACAGAGACGGACGCGCTGAGGTCTACAGGCTGATGAGCAATGTCCGCGGTCGGCAGAGTGTTAACCTCCAGTTTCCTCGCCATGCGATGTGGGACATACTGACCAAAACATGTCTTCACGTATCCTCAAAGCACACTCCAACCTGTTCAGATGATGCATGTGCAGCTATCACTGAGGTCACCGCTGTAAAGGGGCTTTCTGTCGCTGACAAACGTCCCGCACATGTTCTTTCCTGGCCTGGCCAAGGCACCGTTCCAGCACTCATTCGGTCCTTTGAATCGATAAATCTCTTTTCCGACGACAAGACATATCTCTTGGTTGGCCTTACCGGAGAAGTTGGCCTTTGACTTTGTAGATGCATGATAGAACGTGGGGCGCGACATCTTGCCATCACCAGTCGGAATCCGGACATTGCACCGGCATCGCTCCAAGACCTGCAATCTCGTGGTGCAAGAGTCGCAGTCTTCTCGCTGGATATCTCCGACCGCAAGGCATTGGATAAGGTCCACTCAGAGATTTGCGACACGATGCCACCGATCGGCGGAGTGGCTAATGCTGCGATGGTGCTGAGCGACAGGGCTTTCGAAAACGCCACACTGGATGACTTCCAAGCAGTGCTTGCGCCAAAAGTACAAGGGAGCAAGAACCTGGATGACCTCTTCTTTGCAACAGATCTGGAATTCTTCGTGCTCTTCTCCTCGATCGCAAGTGTCGTCGGCAGCAAGGGGCAATCCAACTACGGAGCAGCCAACCTGTTTATGCACAGTCTAGCACGCCAGCGCAGGAACCGCGGCGTGGCAGCGTCTGCCATGGACATCGCGATGCTTCTCGGCGTGGGATATGTGGCGCGTTCCTTGGACCAGTACGAGTCTCAGATGAAGCAGTACAGCTACATGGCGATATCGGAGCCCGAGTTTCATAATATCTTTGCTGCTGCCATTGTGTCGGGCAAGCCAGGATCCGGCCATTCTCCCGAGATCATCACCGGCGTCGGGCCTGATTCAGACGCTCCGTGGACGAGAGACCCACGCTTTTCGCACTATGTCTGCTACGAACAAAAGTCAACCGAAGTCGCGGAAGCAGTCCACTCTTCTCCAAATGTGTTGAGTCTGCTGGCTCAATCAAACTCTAGCGAGGCATTGAGCATCATGCAGTCTGCCTTCTCGACCAAGGTCGAATCGATGCTCCAACTTGAGATCGGGAGCATTGACATTCAGGCACCCTTGGTCAGGGTTGGAATTGACTCACTCGTCGCCGTAGAACTCCGGTCTTGGTTTCTGAGGGAGATGGATATCGACATGCCGGTGCTGAAGTTTCTGAATGGTGCATCTGTCTCGGATATTGGCAATGACGCTTTGGCGCGTCTCTCGGCATCGTCTCGGGCGCAGGCAACTGATGACAGCTCCACGCAAGACGACAAAACACTTTTGTCGGACGCAGAGTCCCTTTCTTCTGGTCAATTGAGCCCCATCGGCAGCGGAGCGGAAACACAGACTCCGGACTTCGATTCTGCTCCAGAATCACCAAACGGAACTGAAGTAGACGTGCTCCTGGATACAGCCACCACTACGCCAGCCAACGAGGTCAGCGAGATCGTCGCTCAGTCCTCGTCATATGACAGAGTCGGCCCGATGTCCATCGGACAGACTAGATTATTCTTCTTGCAAGAATACAGTCAGAAGAAATCTGCATACACTGTCATCATGCTTGGAAAGGCGCAGAATACGGTCAACATCACGAGACTCCAAAGAGCTCTCGATGCTATTGCCCAGAAACATGAGAGTCTCCGGAGCGCATTCTTTGTTGACAAGTCATCCGGACAGTTCGTGCAAGCAGTCACGAGTAGATCCGGGATTAGCCTCGAACACAAGGATTTGACTAGCCCAGAGGAACTGGCTGCGGAGGTTGAAAAGCACAAGACCTTTGAGTTCGACTTGGCAAACGGGCAGACAATCAAGTTCCTCGTGCTCTCCGAGTCTCCAACCAGCCAGTATATACTCATCTGTTATCATCACATCGTTCTGGACGGTTTCAGCGCCATCATGTTTCTCAAGGACCTAGACGAGGCATACTCGGGCCGAAAATTGATCCCACCTGCACAGCAAGCCATAGACCTATGTGCGAAGCAGGGACTCAACCGCGTGCCCTGCAACCTCCAAGATGAACTCCAGTTCTGGGCCAAAATCCACAGCAAGCCAGCAAACACACTGCCTTTGATGCCATTCTCGAAGGTACGAAACCGGCAGATCTTGCGCAAATTTGACGTCGTATGGCACGATGTCATCTTCGATGCCGAGGTGACGAGGCGGGTCAAAGCCGTGGGCACGAAGCTCGGTGTGACCCCATTCCAGATCTATCTTTCTACCTTGGCCGCCTTCCTGTCCCGCTGTCTTGATGTCGACGACTTGAATATCGGAGTCATGGACAGCAACAGGCTCGACACTGAAGATTTGGAGACCTTCGGGTACTTCATGAATTTCTTGCCGCTGCGATTTGCTGTGCAGTCCGAATCAACATTCACCTCCCTTGCACGCCGAACTCGAGATATGATGTACGATGCTCTTGCAAACTCGCGGGCACCCCTCGCCACGATCATAGACCATCTCAAGGTGCCAAGGTCCGGAACACACCATCCTTTGTTCCAGGTCGCCCTCAATTACCGGCAGGACAACTCCACCCGGTCCAGCTTTGGAGATGTCCCTATCGAATGGCTGGATGGCACCAACCTTGGATACCCGTATGACATGAAGTTTGATGTCAACGACACGCCAGATGGGACAAGGTTCTGTCTTGTGACACAGAAGTATCTTTATGGGGCTTCAGACGCGAAGAGAATGGTGCGATGGTATGAGGCAGCATTGACCGCATTCCTCTCTGATCCCAGCCTCCGAATCGGCTCCTGTCCGCTGAGCAAGCCCGAGGACGCCGCGAACGCCATTTCGCTGGCCGAAGGAACTCGGGCTACTCTGGATTCGCACCACACGTTGGCCCACCAGATCCAGGAGATGGCAACTCTGTATCCTGATTCGTTGGCAATCACCGACAGTATTGGAGGCTGTCTGACTTACTCCGAAGTTATGGCCAGATCAGAGCAGATTGTTACGCACTTGCAGAGCACAGTCGGACTTCGGACTTGTGACAAGGTCGCTGTACTACTGACAGCCGATCCTGACCTGGTCTGTTCACTGATTGCTATAATGTGCCTTGGACTGGTATACGTCCCTCTAGACACTCGCAACTCAACCGAGCGTCTTGAAGAAATTCTCTCAGAGTGCCAACCGTCTACTATACTGTGCCATGGTGCAACTGAGGCACAGACTCGTCACCTCACTGCGCGCGGAATTCCTTTCACGAACATCAAGAATCTCGAAACGGCAGGCCCGGACAACTCATTGCATTCGGGGATCCTCGCAGCACCTGATCAAGTTGGCTTTGTGATGTACACAAGCGGCACCACTGGACCACGAAAAGGCGTTCTCCTCACCCACTCAGGACTCATGAATCAGATATCGGGCATCACATCTCAATTCCAAATTGGCCGAGAGGTAGTCTTGCAATCAGCCTCGCCGGAATCAGACTTATCACTCGAACAGGTGTTCGTCGCCCTCGTCAATGGTGGAACTCTGGTCATAGCACCCCAATCTGCCAAGGGAGACGTCGCCGAAGTCGCCGACATCATGCTCAACGAATGCATCACATACACGGATTTCACAACATCTGAGTACCTGGACCTTCTGAAGTACGGATCCAAAGTGCTCAGGAAGTGTACGTCGTGGCATTTTGCATTTGCCAGTCGCGAAAAGGTCACAGCGAGACTTCGACGCGCGATGAGGGACCTGGAGCTGCCCAGACTAGAGCTCGTCAGTGTTTACGGACCAGTTGAGGCAAGCATCTCCTGCAGCAGAGTCCGGCTGGACTATCAACAAGCCGATGAGGACTTTTCAGATGTTACCGGAGAAGGCTTTTGCGGGCGATTGATGCCAAACTGTTCCATAGTGATCGTGGACCAGGACTTGCGGCCTGTACCAGTCGGTTACCCTGGCGAGATATGTATCGCGGGCCCGGGGTTGGCAAAGGGATACTTGAACAACCCGAATGAAGAAGGGCGGGTATTTTTCCACAATTCGCATGCCTCGTCTGGGGACATCAGCCGAGGAGGGACGAGACTTTTCCGCAGCGGCGACAAGGGCCGGGTCCTTGAGGACGGTTCCGTGCACCTCATTGGACGACTGGCTGGTGACAGAGAAGTCGTTATCCAAGAAAATCCCGTCAATCTTGATGAAATCGCCCATGTCATCATCAGAGAGGCGAGCCCGGCTATTCTTGATGCGGCCATCTCGTGGCGTGGAGAGCCAGGGGTGCTTGTTGCCTTTGTCACAGTCGCAGACGAGTCTATCGGCGACATCGATGTGTTCTTGCGCAGGCTCAGGGCCACTGTGCCTCTCCCAACACATATGTTAGCGGACGCGATAATTCCTGTCCGTTCCCTTCCCAGGACTTTCAACGGGAGGAAAGATTTGCGCGCACTTGACAGACTACTT
This sequence comes from Diaporthe sp. P3_1W, assembly GCA_037177825.1. NCBI lineage: Eukaryota > Fungi > Ascomycota > Sordariomycetes > Diaporthales > Diaporthaceae > Diaporthe > Diaporthe sp. P3_1W. The sequence goes on from JBAFXB010000001.1 coordinate 1,033,266, forward strand.
CTTCCACAAGATATCCCGAGCAGCATAACAGCAGAGTCCTTCTCGCCGTTAGAGCTGAGAGTGAAGAGTATCTGGGAGAGCTTGATTAGCATAGACTCAATGGCCGATTTGAAGCCCGAGTCGGATTTCTTCTGCACGGGAGGCAACTCCCTGCTTCTCATTCCTCTCCAAGCTGCGTTGCAGGCTGATCTAAGGTGCAGCCTCAGCCTCCCTGATCTCTTCCAGTTTGGGACTTTACGATCAATAGCTGCGTGTATTCAGGGGAGGGCAGGAGATGTGGAAGGCCTCGTGGGTGAACGACCAATCTAGGCTGGGTTATAGAATGCCCCCTTTGTACGCAATAACCTACTGTTATCGACATTGTTTTTTTTATAACGCTGGGTGTTTTAGCGTTTACCACTGTATAAAGGAACTGGATGCATGCTGCTTAAGAAGCATATGTGGACAGATTAAAAATGAGACCACTTTGTACACAATTGACACTGGTGCATCTGATGAAGACGTGTCGTCAAAGTTTCAGAACGCCAAGGAACACGTGGCTGCAGCGACTCACCAACCCGGGGGTTGTTTGCGACTCAAACACACTTCCAACTTCACGCTACTTCCATCAATTTATTCCACTGATTCCACTTGAAGAGATGGATCGCCTCCCGCAGGAGATAGTGGATAAAATAGCCGGACATCTCTCTGACCGACACGAGGGGAAACGGATTCTACCGGCTTTCGCTACATTGTCACACTACTGGCAGCATGCCATTGAGCTGTTTACATTTAAATCCCTCCACATCACAAGCGATGATCTCGAAGACTTCTGGGCAGCCTTTGAGGGTCGAAAAACGCGTCGCCGACTCCTCAGGGACCTCCAAGTGGACATTGTCTTGCCGCGATACAGCGATGAAGACTGCGCCGAATACGAGACGGCACACGACAGAGCTGTAAACAACGACATTTTCAGTCTTCAAGTATCCGTTCTATTACAGATACTATCGCAATGGCCCGCTGGCGGCAGGCTTAATCTTGTGATAGGCATGTACTCGCCGATGGACGTTGTTCACCGTGGCCTAGACAAGTTCGACCGCGACCAATACGAATTTACTTTGGGGAGGCGGCAGGATATCTTCAGCGAGCGATATTCTTGCTCGTACATCCGCTTCGCCGGCACAGTTTCAATTGTTCCCTGTGTCACGTCATTTGACGTGCAGTCCGGCCCACGGTTTCTGGGCCCAGGCAGCCTAGTTGCGCTGACGGCTTCGTTTCCCAACTTGGAGCGGATCAACTGGCCGTACGAGGATCCATCATATTTCATGGCACTGCGTCGCCAGCAGATGCAAGAGTTCACCAGTGCAGTGGACAGCTTTCAGACCCCATCCGCGTGCAAGACACTGTACATAACCATCAACACGCCCTGGTACCCGCACAAAGAGAGACTTCCCGATCTCATCCCAGATGACAAGTCGTTCTGTGGTGCCTTGAGTGTCATGCTCGGCAGAAGCAACATCCAGCATTTCAACTACAAAGGGCCCATCGATCCAACACTGTTCTGGCCCCGAGAATCGCCTGAGACCAATGAGACTTCCTCCTGGAGATGCCTGCACGAAATGCAGATCCGCTTCGGCATGGGTAGCCTCATGGGCCAGTGGTTCAGCGACGTCCCGATACCCCAGGACACGGCAGGTCTGCTCCCGCCCGGATACTACGACAACGACGATGAGAACGAGCGGGCGATAGCGTTGGCCAAGTCGATGGAAATGCCCAACGACGAGGAGGGCTTTGTAGTAGAGGCCTCCGAGTCTCGATGCTCCCCGCGAGACGAGGCCATCCTCCACTTGCTGACCGCCGTGGCGCGACGGCTCGCCCACACGCCGTCGCTCCGGAACGTCTACCTGGAGACGACGCTTCCGCGGGCCAAGGGGGTGTGGTTCTTTTCGTACCAGGCGCCGGGCGAGTTGAGCGATTGGGATGAGTTCGTGGATCGTGCGGGACAGGGATGTGGCAATCCGTTGTCTCGAGCACGTATATTTCTGCATGCTGAAGACTGGAGGCCGGATGAGGGGGTGGTTGATATGCTTCGGGGGATTGGCAAGGCTTGTCATGGGGTCGATGCTATTGTTACATGTCTACCGTTCCTGTACTGATTTCTCAATATCAGGCGTGACGGCATAATCGCTTTTGACGTCTGCCGCATTCATACTGTCCTCGCTCGATATGGACCTGTCTCACTATCGCTACTCCCTAGACTTTCGACGCAGTGAGATCATTTCCTGTCATACGGTTTTCTTTACATTTCTTTGTAATACGGGCTGGTCAATATATATTGTTTGAGTCTATCGATATAAGTCAGTCACTTTGTATTGTTTGTTAAAGTCAAACATACCAGAGAGGATATCACAAGTTGACGATGGTCCTCGACCCAGGGCGAGGAAGTGAGTGACACTTTGAAAAGATTGATCGGGAAGATTCGATAAGACTATGACAACAGCGTTGCAAATTGATACCGAGCGGGGGAGTAGGTGGAGTTGGTAGCGTCACAAGCAGCTAACGGCTTTCCGTGTAACCACAAGACCTGAACGGAGGTGGGCTGTGATCACAATGAGTCTATTTCTATCAGCCACCGTGACAAGTAGGACCAGCGTGTTGTGTTAGTGATCACAGGGCGGCTATACTGCGGTGCACATTTGTTGTATCCACGCAAGTGGCTGGAAAGGGCAAACCTCTTACCAGTCGATGGCTAGTACTAAAGGCCAGGTACGGTTCCCCAAAATCAATACTATACGGCCCTCCGCAAAGTTATAAGGACAGCATCAATTTTACCCAGCCTCTAAATTGCCAGCCAAAGGGGTTATAATTTTATTACCAGCCAGAGGGGCCTCTAAGGAATCGCATTAAAAATAAGTATAGCTAAGAATCAACCTAAGGCTATTTATAAGGGACAGCTCCTAGCTATTATAAAGCCCTAAAAGCTATTTAATACCCAAAGGGGACCCCCTAAACCCCCTTTTACTACACTTAGCTATAAGTATTAAAGGGCAGAGGGCAGAGGGCAGAGGGCGAATAGGCGAATTAAGCGAATAGGAGGCGTAGAGGGCTAGAGGGCTGTAAATAGGCAAATAGGGCGCCAGAGGGCAGAGGGCGAATTGGGCGAATTAAGCGAATGGGAGGCGCAGAGCAGCGATGGTGAAATTGCAGACCCACCGGGGTCTCTGCAAGAAATCTGCAATTTCACGGGGTCCAACTGCAATGCAATGAAATGCAACACTAACCTAATCTAGAAGTAATCTTAGCCTAAATAAGTTAGATCCTATAGATTAGATAAGCTTAAATCTTATCAAGATAAGATAGGTCTTATCAAGTCTTATCGGGTCTTATCAGGTAAGCCTTTCAGACCCACCCAGCCTGGTGAATTGAAATTTCACGAGGGGGGAGTGAAAAAAATCGAAATGAAATTTCGGGGACCCATCGCTGGCGCAGAGGACCAAAGGGCGCACGGGCCCCCCTGCCCCATAGGTACAAAGCGGTATATCAATCAACCAATCCCTGCACGAGAAACATTTTACAGATTTGCCATACATAACTCAACCACAGCCAGAAGCGCCCCTCGCAAGCTCAGGTCACTCCCAGCTACGCTTAATAAAGAGCCTGATCCGCACAATTCAGCATCCACGTTGACTTCGTGCTTTATGAAATTCCCACATACGTAAACGAATCACTGCTCCAGGCCCCAGTCCATCGCCCAAGCCTGGTGCTGGAGTCATCGCATCCGTGGACATCGAACAAATAACATGTCATTGACAGTCGCAGGATGGCGGACCCATTCTCGCTTGTCGCCAGCGTCGTCGGAGTGGCCGTGGCCGCCTTACAAACATCGAAGAAGCTACATTGTCTAGTGCAAGACTTCAGAGAAAACCCGGGGCAGCTGAGGATGCTCGCTGAGGCGATCGAGCGGGATGCGACCTTCCTGAAATGCGCAGTAGAGCTCATATGTGACCATGAAGCCTTGTTTCGAGACGAGTTGATAGGATTGATTCGAGACATCAATGGTCAATTTGCTAATATACACGAACTCATCAAGAAGCTTTCGCCAGAGTCGAGGTCCAGGAAACGAGATAGATTCAAGAAACTGATTAATGCCCTCTGGCACAGTAAGAAGATTGAGAACATTTTCGTCCAGTTGGAAGCATTGAGGAGCACTCTAGCCTTGATTTTGGGTATAGCACAATATGCTGAGCAGAGAGCATCAAGGCACGTATTTGGATGACGATCTTCGGTCAGCAGCAACTGATTTGTTTTGTGTAGGAAATTTACAGCCTCGACGGTGGAATTATTCAGAGCGCAAACATCACAAGCGATCAATGACTGTTGTCGAAGCTTTTTGAGTCTCCATAAACAAGAGTACCATCGTCTTCCGGATGAGCATCGGAGACTTTTGGCATTTGATGAATCCCCTGCGGACATGGCTGTCTGGATGGTCGTTAACTTGTCGGCGCCCAGTATACCTACAAAGCGATTGATGGAACCGGAAAAATCTAGCACAAATCTCAGAATAGCAAAGTCGCACCCCAAACCAGCTCTATCATTTGGGCCCGTTCCAAGAGCGAAACCCGAATATCATAAGAGCGGAGGCACGGGTGGACGTGAAGTCGTCTTCAATGTGGAAGCTCTCGATATCAGAACCCTGAAAGCATTTGGACTTCCTTACCGACAGGAACGCAATCCCGATGTGAGTTTCCAGGAACATGACTTTTGACAGGTTTCATATAATAACTTGGTCCTTTTATGTACAGGGCAGCGATAGAGTCATAATCAAGACAGACCACGCTCTGCAGCCTCACGAAGTGGATATGATAGTTTGAATGGATGTAATGGCCAAGTTCACTCGTCTCAAACACTGGTCCACCGATCAGGCACCATTCCTGTACATGTCCAAGGATGATGTTATCAGTCGACTGCTGAGGGAATGGACAACTCTGGAAACAGCTCAGATCCAAGAAACTACAGGAATTTCGTTTCATGAGGATGCCGACGTAGATTCAGATTCAGATGGTGGAGCCAGCACTGCAACAGGTTTCTCTAAGAGGGATTTGATTCCAAATAAGGGACATACCGCTTGCCAGCCGCTGAAGCATGAAGCAGAGAGAGGCTGAACTAAGGATCCAGGCCCGAGGCCGCTGGAGGAGAGGTTTGGCACGAGCATGGGAAGAGTGCCTCACGCTGAGCCCTCGTGGCATGGGTACAAAGACGATTCAAGCAATCACCGAGAGGCTTCATACAGACGCCATGACTTTGATTCGAGTCGGCGTGTTGGCCAACGACCAGCTCCGACTTGGGCTAAGCCGAGATTTTCTCAGAAACAACCTCTAGCACAAACACATGGATCTTTCCATTGGCCAGATCCAAGACGAAGAGAAGAAGTCCCGCCGTTAACACCATCCACGTTCCACCCTCAAGTACCAAGGGCCCCTTGTCCACCACCCCAGGAATGTATTAATTTCACGGCAGCCACTGGCAATGGCACTGGTGAAAGTCACCAACCATGCAACCCAAGCGGGCCAACCATACCAAGAAACCACACCAACCTGGAGAGAGAGCCAGTCGTCGAATCCAATGGTGTGAGACAAGCTTCATACAACGGTGAGGACAGGGCACGTCATTTGACTGAGATCCGCAGGAGTCCGAGTCCTGCCAAAGGCGACGTACCTATTGAGCGGTTGGCCGATCCGCAGACACATACAATCGCCAAAGAAGATAAGGACCTCAACCAATCCCAAACTCTAGCTGAGATCCAAGCGGAAATATCTCAAATAGAGGCGATTTTGCAGCATCCCAAGGGCCAAATTCAAGGACATCCCTCGACTGCCAAAGCTACCACTCGAAAAGATGATGAGAATGATACAGTACTTGCCGGCATAGTTGACGAGGTCGGATCCAGCAAGCGCGCCACGGCAGTGTTGTTAAAAGACACCATGATGCAGACTGACCACGACATGGAGACCTGCCGTTCGGATCTGAAAGCTCAAATTCATGCAGAAGTCGACATGGAGTTCCGAAGACAACAGGAACTCCAAGAAACGTACAATCAAACGTTCGAGAGACGATACGCCGATTTGAAGCGCCACGAGGCCGAGGAACAACACCTCGTCGACAAAATCAAGGAACAGGCCAAAGCAGAGTTCAGACGAGGGCAAGAAGCTGCAGAAAAACTAGCGCAGGAAGAAGAGCGCCTTCGAGAGCGTCTCAGGAGGATAGCCGAAGCGGATAATGAACACATCCAAGCACGACAGCCAGATTTTCAAGGCCATGATCCGACGGATGAATTTATTCAACAGTTCAGGGACCTCTCTCAAAGTGATCTCGCTGGCATCAATGAGGAATGCTTGAGACAAAATGATGTTCAGCAGCACAGAGCACCCCATGTTGAGTATGACATAATGTCGTTTCTGACCGAGAGAACGGAGACAACTTCAACAAGCTCGTTGAGCAGTAGTTCTGACAGCAGCCAAGGAGATAATTTGGATGACGCAAAAATCTCGAAAGCTAAAACAACAGTTGGAAACGAAGAGCAAAGGAAAATAGCCAGAAACAGCGTTGTGGAGAGGTCACAGCCGTGGAAGGGGCCGGCACATCTCGGCAGCTTCATCGAGCTCACTCCATTCTACCTCCGTGGGAGTGATGCCGGCCAGACATGGTACCACGGGGCCGAGCCCATCTACATAATCGAGTTCCAAAAGGGGTACGACGGGGAGACCGCCATGCACGGCGACACAGGATATCAGTCCTATAAACGGCCATACCTGCTCGTGAGCCAGCTCTGGGTCGACTGCGAAGCCTTGGACAGGTTTGGATTCAAGTACTCTGAAGGTCCTCCATCTCACTTTTTCCTGGACCCGCGTCTTTCATGGGACTCTCTCGAAGTGCTGGTCAACTTTACCTACGCCCTCCGCGAGGTTGAGACTTTCAAAACGCACGGCCAAGCCTGCACCTCAGGAGCGCAATTCTTGTGCGGGTCGCCACCGCCGATGGATTTCTTTGCGACCAGTAACAGTCGCGCAGCCTTGGCTTCTTTCTTCAGAGGCCAGAGAGATCATAACGAGGCAACCGAGGGCGAGGAAGATGCTGAGAAGCCATGGAGCTTCACAAAGCGGCTCACGCACGCGCTGAGTGTCCTGAACTTCGCGATGCACACCATCACATGACAAATCTAATAGCACGTTCAAAGATGTGCGACTAACTGTCTGTTGGGATGCTTCAGAGTTGTGTGAGGAGTGAGCCCTGGACAACGCATCTATCCTCACTTTGCATGTCAAAACTCGTGACATAATCCTGCACAAATGACAGGCTCCCGTGACATGGATACGATGCCGACATGCTCTCAATTGCACAGCTCTCACCCGTGGGCATGCATGTTCTGAACCTTGAGGGAGCCACGAGGCACCACCGAGACACCACGTGCTTCTCGAATGCAGTTGAGAGCTGCAAGCAACCCAAGACACATAATAATGCTGTGATACTATACCTGGCTGCTGCTTTTCAAACAATCATTGGGTAGCAATCTCGTGGCATACAGTCCAAGATTAACACAGTCCTACGTCAGTCATCACTATAATTCACCCTCCCATATTCTTGGAAGCGGGGATCTCATTGGAAGACTGCTTGCCTGCGTAATTACCGGCCACACACAAACAGGGTAGTGTTTCTTATCCCCGGGCATGGCAGCATGCCGGCCAGGTCATGTTACTGCTAGGGAAGCAAAGTACCGAGGCCACATGCAGGCACACATCTCTCAAGATGATTAAATCCCCAGGACAGCTGCACTCTAGATCGAGCAAGGGCTACATGGCGTTTCAACCCCAGCCTCGAACCCAACCAAGGGTATCATCGAGGACACCATTCAGATTGCTTCCATCGACACGGAGTACATGACCCCCAAACTGTGACGATACACTGTATACCCTCCCCCCCCAGAAACATGTGCAGAGGACGATGCTAGTTGCAGAAAGTAACGAAACTCCCCCAATCCGCCAGCCAGCTCGCTCCAGGTAATCGACGATCAGAATCAGAAGACCATCGTGCCTGCGGTGTGACAGCTGCATGCAGGCAGAGTAGCCTGTCGACTACTGCAGCGTGTGCTAGGGCAGCATTCGGTGGGCACCCTGAATCCCCCTCGCCTCGCTCCGGACCAACCACCTCTGACATAGCCGTGTGCAACCGAAATGCTGGGGCGGCCGAGTTCTCCGGCCGTGAGTGCCGAATGCGGGACCCCTGCTCACGGAGCACAGACCATTTTAGGGCAGACATATCGGCAGTGTGTGTCTCTCGTCTTGGTAGTGAAAGTCACCGAGCAGGATAGTCTCCAAGCGGAGGTCATTATAACTGCACATGGGACAATGAATAGAGAAAGTAAGGCCTGGCGGTGAGAGGACTTGCGGAAGTGCAAGATAGGCGAGCGTCCAGGACACCGGCTCGGAGCCCTCATTCGGGACGGGACGTATTCAGCACAATAGCGTCAATCACATCCACCTCCGGAAATACGGTCAACGCACCGTAGTCCAGCGTTACGTTCAATGTCCCCCGTTGTGACGCAGCCAATGCTACTCCTTCGAGTCTCCCGGATGCTGTGTCCAAGCTCATCAACTCGCGACGGGCAGGGCGCCATGATTCAAAGTGGCAGGAATAAGTTCAATCGGGCGAAGACGTCCTCGATGGAAAAGCAGCAACAGCAACCAGCAACCATTAGCATCATACGCAGTGCATTACACAGTACGCATCCTACCATCCCCACCATCACTGAGGTCGCCATGTCCTTGACCCAGCTGTGCGTTCAACTCACACGCGTGATGGCATCCCACACTCGGGGACAACCCACATGTGGCGATTCCTGCGAAAGACGAAGGGTCTTGCCACCTTCGTTGAGAGATCAGGTCGTGCGCTGGGTAGGTAACCACTTGAAACCTGTGATGGCAGCTCGCGATCAAGCCGTCGCAAGATGGCGTGATGTAGGGTGGGAAGCTGCGAACGGTTTGCATCTTTCTCGTTGCGCAAACCACCCACAGCGAACATTCGAACGCAGGCATTGTCAACTCATCTCAAGGATGGCGGACGCAGAGCCTTCCGAGACACCTTTGATCAAAATTGCAATGAATTGAGTCACTTGGCCCAATATTATCGACCTGGGCTTAATACTAGGGGTCAGACGGCACGGCACGATGAGGCACGCGTGGCACATGCATTGCTCCTGGGTCACTTGACCATATTCGTCTGATCGTGGCGTCAATTGAACGACTGGCGGACTGGTCCTCTCGCTCACATCAAAAAGACCGACAGCCTATGCGCAAGCCCAGATTAGCTCAATTGCCGATGGAGATAGCTTTGGCATGAAAGCAGATGGGACCGAACCTCGTACGATTCCTCATGACGGATAGTACCGTAGAGGTATATCTCGGCCCAGTATTAGTGTGGGGACGAAGACAATCTAGACAGTACAGTGCTTCGTGCGCCCTCACGCCCTTGTATCTGATAAAGAGCAGCTGATTAGGCTTCGATCGGACATGGCCGGTAGGATCTGAAGCTTAAATTGTTAGAGATGGTCTGATCTCGCAGGAAGATACTACACAGTGTTCCGAGAGGTTGCATAGCTCTACTTTGCATCAGTATTTGCAACGCCTGGGAGATCACAGATGAACTTCTCGTTGCATACAGACGGCACCTTTGAAGAGTCACCTTGTGCTGGCATCTGTACAAGACGATGCTCATACCAAAGAGGACGCGCCAGCCAGTCGGCACTTGGGCCCTGGATTGATGCTTCATATCAGGTGTGGATTGCCCGGCAAGTCGGTTTCGGAATGGAGCAAGAAACGCACGTTGTTGGTTGAAGATGGGGTTTAGCTGCGCCAGGAGCCGCGTCGAGTTGCAACTGTAGGGATCCCTGGTCTCGACCGAGATGAACTCGGCGACTGTAAATTCCCCGCCCAATCATCCATCGCAATCTTCATAGAAACGAAGATGCTGCAATGTTGATTGCTTGCTACCTCAAACGAGTTCGGGGGCACGGCACGAATCGAACCAAGGCGAGAAGCTGCGCAGAACAAACAAGAGCAGGGAAGTGGAACCTGACGACAGTAAAGTCTGGCACGTGTGGCGGGCTGGTGGGCGACAGCAGCGAGGATCAAACCGGGAGGGAACTGTTTTTTCGATGGTCGAGAGGCGGACGCTCCCGGGAGCTTACTAGTCTACTGTGATACTCCACAAGCGGCTGGCGGATCATCTCATGGCGAGCACACTATGGCGGGACTAGGGTGTAATCCGCGGGCGGGGAGATGGTGTCCCAAGAAGCCGGGAAGAGTCTAGCCACAGACGTGAGAAAAATCTCCGTTGGCAACAGTACCCGAACGAACAGGCGCTGGTGTGAAAGCATACATCGCTTCGGTGCATGTGGCGGAGTCGGGCAGTTCAGGTCGAATGCTGGAATGCCGGAAATGCGTCGACGACAACGATTTTTAGGAAAGCAGGGGAACTGATGTTCAGAGACCCGCTCTTAGGGCAATAGGTTCATGCTCGACTGGGTCGTGAAAAGATGGAGCTTACCTCGCCTGGCAATCCATGTGACAGAGCTCGTGGTGAGCCCACCAGCCACGCCAGCCCACCCGACTGATCATGGACCCTGGGGGGTGATCCGGGTGCCGAGTCAGTGATCCGTTCCATCACAGATTCTTTCGGGTCGATTGAGCGGCTCGTGTGCAAGTGCGGTTCCTGTTTCGTCGGTGGAGGTGGGACAAGATGTCGGATCTCCAGACCGTGTGCCAAAAACTGCGAGTGCAGTGTAGATCGGAGGAGCAGGGCGGCCAATCAGGCACCAGGGGTGCCTCTGGGGAAAAGCGTGGCAACGAGCTGCGCCGGGCGTTGGGCAGCGACGCCGTTCTCTGGATGTGTGCTAATCGTGGTTGATCCACGGGATAGTGCAGTGCCTGAGTGCCTGAGTGAGTGGGACAGGGAGGCTTGCACGGCTGGACGGATGTGATCCGGACCACCAGCCATCGTCGCCATCACCAGTGGGTTCCGTATGTGTGCCGAGCTGAACAAGACTCGAGAGTTGCGTTGATGAATGGCACACACGATGTGTTCTCGTGATGCCATCGAGTCTGGCAGTGGTGATTGATAGTCTGTCTCTATCGGAAATCCGGTTCGAGGGGCTCGAGCGTGGTGATCCCAATGATTTGACTGCCGCGGTCTTCTCGAGGGTTTGCCAAATCCCAGGTCCGTCACGAAGTGTTTGTTTGCTTGGACCCGAGGGGGGAAGAGTTGGGGAAGGGTCCCCTCGGGCCTTGAGGGACAGAGGAGCAGGCGGAAAAGGGAGGGCGACAGACCTGCGCACAGGCCGTGGGCCAGTCGCGCTAGGCGTGCTGCCCCTTGTGCCTTCCCTGCCTGTCCCTGCTGTTCCCTGCCACTCCCTGCTCTACCCCTGCCCCATTGCAAGGGCTCTGCCACACCTTCCCCTGCAGTTCTGCCCTGTCAGTCGCGACTTCCCGCAAAGTGCCTGCAGCAACAGCAGCAGCACAAGCTCGGGTCGGAGGTGGTCGAGCTGGGAAGGAGGGTGGTATTGGGATGCACTGCAACTTCCCCTTTGCCCGCTGCCAGGGGTTGTCACTTTGCATCTTGGGAGAGGAGACGAAATGGAGATTTGTCTGTGCAGAGAAACTTGCGATCTTCCAAAGCAAACTTACAGGGCGACCTGAAAAAGAAGCCTAATTCGTGACTTCCGTGGCGTTGGCGAAGGGTCCCTTGACTCTCCTGTCTCGTCTGTGCGTACCACAATAACAATACCAGCTTTTCACGGTAAAATTGTATGGAAAAAAGGTAGCTTTTTTGTAGCATTACATCCCGTATGCGCTGTAACGGTGTAAGTTTGATTGAAAAAAGTATAAATTATAAGCTGTGATTGGTTGGAGACCGTTACATTCTTTATGGGGCGTTGTAGCGGCATGGATAATCTTTTTCAGGTCACCCTGTACTTCTATTGCAGCATTATTGCCTACCTACATATGTAATAGATACGTACCGTGCAGCCAGGTTTCTCAGTCAGTCTCCATTCCCCAGCCGTCATCGGTCTTCAATCGTCAGTCCAGCATTCTCTGTTACATCGTCGTGATCTCGTTTGCTCCTTCTCCGCGTCGCCACACATTGTCTCGGCCAGCCAGTCTGCCGGTCTGCCAGCAATCCTCGTTTCTATTGACACCATCGCAGAGACAGGTTGAACAGCAGTGATCCACGGCATTCAAGTGTACCGTACGAAACAGCCTTCGCGATACGCACGCGACAGGAGAGCGAACCAGAGTCACTCGCGACTGCCGCACCCCGCGCTCTCTTCCATTCTCTGCTCTTGCCCGCATGACTGAGACATCGCACGCAATTCAAAGACACCATCATCATCCCGCCCCAAATCCTGTCCTCTCGTTTCCTCGACTCACTGCACTCCTGTCTCGACTAGTGCGTACTTCCTCAGTTCACCGCTGGTCGAACATCAACGCAGAAAGCTTGGGTTCGTCTGATCGCGCTGCTGTCTCCCGCGTCTTCCCTGCCTTCCCGTCCGCCATCCCATCCCTTCTCATCCAATCCCGGCCCTGTCACAATATAGCACAACACGAGGTCGCCGTGACATCCAGTTATTCTCGAATCTCGTCGTCGTTGGCTTCACTCGCCAATCTCGTTTACAATGCCAGCCTGACCTGGCCTACCATCTGGATCCATTGAATTAATTCGCCGTCCAATACCACAGTAATCCGATCCACCTCTCGGCACGCGGGTCTGGAAATACTGCCCGCCCCGTCAGCCTGCGTACGGCACACAGACAGTACCCACCGCATCGGCTTTTGTTCCAATACCGTTTCTACTACATACACTCCGTAACATCACCAACCAATTGCAGCCTCGCGAGTCACGGACCTAACAAGGCGCGGCCAGTCCAGGCAAGGCAGCGCAAGGCAGCGAGCGCACAGGGGCCGGGGGCTGCAAATAGACCCACGAGGGTTTCTTCCTGCCTGTGTCGTATTCCCCGTACCACGCTGTCTGTCCCGCAGATAACGCCGCTTCCCGGACAGGCATGATCCCGTACCTGGGTGCGTGTGTCTCATTCTCTCCTGGCTGCTTGGCCCATTCCCATCACTCGCCCGCCATGTAGTAGACTAAGACTGACTTTTTGGTCACATTTCAGCTCCGTTGATCTCGCTGGCTTGTTGTGAGACCCAGCCTACGGCTCCTGTTCCTGTTGGTCGCATCTGCGGTGACGTCCCTTCGTCCCCGTTCCGTCATCATGGAGGGACCTGCTGTCCAAAGTCCGCGTCGAGAACGCCGCCGGCCTTCCTTCCATTCACCAAACAGCTCTCGCGCCGTCTCGCGCTCAAGTACTCGCAACTCGTCTGCGCGGATGCCTCCCCAAACCAATAACGACGCCTCGTCAAACATCACCCCGTCTCCTAGTCTGAGATACGCACAGCCTGTCGGTTCTCGTTTCTCACACCGCAGAGGCTCCATGGGCTCCAACGCCGACCGACCTCCTACCCCGGTGTCCAAGAGCTCCGTGAGAGGCTCCCAGTCAAGTACTCAGCAGGAACCTGCATCCACCCTGCTGCAAGAGAAATTGCAGCGCGAACGGAGGTCTGAAATTCAACGGAACCTGAATAGACTGGCTGGTGAGATGAATACCACAGCAGGCGACACACAAGCTGCGGTGTCAACCCCCGTACGGTGCGCCACAGCCGATGGCAGACGTCCGGAGTCCAGCGACGCAAATAGCGATGCTGGGAAGAAAAAGGGCTTTGCCCTCAAGGAGATGGAACAGGTACTAATGAATCCCTCTCCCTTTCCTACAGCATCCTGTGCACTGCTGCTCATCAGCACATGCTCTTGATCGTCTATATCTTCCTTGCCATCGTTGCTCGTCTCTTTTCGGGCGGCGTTTCATGGACCTTGTGGCCCTCATCGCAGGCGCCGTGGATCAGACCCTGCTATCAGATTTGCTGACAAGATTCTGCACAGGCGATGTCGACGCTGCACAAGCAAAACTTTGACCTCAAGCTCGAGCTTTTTCATCGTCGGCAACGGCAGTCTGTCCTTGAGGAGAAGGTCGAGACGTTAGAGGCAGAAAAGTCGGAGACTCAAGAGACCAACGACACGCTAATACAGGAGCTGGAACGGAGGGACAAGGCGGTCGAAGAAGCCGTCACAATGATCGTCACCCTGGAAGCTCGCATAGAACTTCTGCTGCGTGAAAGGGAGATGGTTCGGCAGGTCGAGGCCGACAGGGCCCTCATTACCAAGCTGGCGGCTTCACAGGCGGCGGGCGGAACCAATGGACCCGACACAACGAACACGCAAGATAGCGTGACTAATAACAATGGAAGAAGCCTCGCTCGGATGCCCAGCTTCCTTTCAGAGCGCACAGAAAACACCGAGAACCTTCGAAATGTTTACCTGGGTGCGCAAGGAAGTATTCTCAGCTTGTCAAAGACAGATCCGCGGACGGACAACGGTGGATTCGTCAGCCCAAATATGAGCATCTTGAGTGAGAGTTCGTTTGTCAGCGTTTATGGCACGCAGACTGCTCCACATGGAATTTCATCTCCCCATGCCGAGAACGATTCTCGGCCTGATGATGACGCTGGTAAGGGTGGCCGCCGGAGTCTGTCTCTTTCGATGCACGACTCCACCCCCACCAGGCCAAGCGCAAAGGAGGCGATTGAGAACGGAGAGACCACTTCGCCGCTGCAGAAGCTCGAGAAGCTTGACTCGTCACCAGGCACGCGGGAGAACTCGGAGGTAACGCCTCTGGGCAGAGACATTCAGCGGCCGGTTACCTCCATGAAACCATTCAAACCACAGCCTATCCTTCGAGTAAGGAAAGCCAGGGACAAGCCAGCGGCAACTCGAAGAGTCATTACGGATGTCCCTACCTCTCGCGCGCATGTGCTGCCTCCCACACCAGACACCATGTCAAGCTCAATGAATCAGAGTCTCTGCTCCGACGAGACCGCACAACACGGCCGAGATGATGGAGAAGCAACATATCCTGTGATGACACGGCCGACCCTGGATCAGACAGATGAGGTCGAGCCGGGACACTGGCGATTCAAGGGCACCGGTGCTGGTCAGCCACCTTCAGTCACAGCATTTACCGGCAGAAAAGACCACTCGTCTGTCAACTATGCCGACATGCCCTTAGCCCTTCCTAGGCGGCCCCGATCGGCTGACGAAACCACAATATCTCGTCACAAGCTTGACTGGGATTCGGGAAGTGAGCTCGACGATGCCGCCTCAGAGGTGTCCAGCTTTGATTACTGGATGAGAGAAGGTCTTCGACCGAGCCGCGGCGGCCCGACTCAGCCGCAGAATGGAGCGGCAGTATCACAACGACACGCCAGTCGGGGCACTCCTGATCTCTTTGGATTCCCATCTGACTCTAAAGGCTGGCAGTCGAATGACATGTTTGGAGCACTTGGGGGAAATGGTTATTTCGGCGCAGCGGCTCCTCTTGCAAAAGCCTTGGATGAAATGGGAGCTTCATTGCCAGCACCGGAGATTGGCATGTATGGCTCAGGACTCGCGGGAGCAAGTTCACCTCGACCGACTGGCAATGTCGCTGCGCCGCCACCAGCACCTAACCGCAAGTCTAGTCTGCGAGCCCGAACATCAGCGCCTGGAACCCCGATGACCACACGTCCGCCGAGACCTTTTGGAAGACATGGCGAATCTGAGTCAAGTAGGAAGAGTTCTTTGACCGGACAGACACAGGGTAATTCAGATCGATGGCCAGCGCCGAACTCCCGCAGTATTACTCCGACTCCGCCGGATCGTCCTCAAGCTCAACATCATGACGAAGCGTCGGCCCCAAAACGCCACTACCCGCCGACTGCTAGTCACCAGCAGCAAGCACCTGCCCGTCCTCGCAGCAGAGGAATCACAAGCTTGTTCCGCCGTTCCTTGGGCTCTAGTCATATCCAGCCGTCCTCCTCGGTACCGAGCAATCAGTCGCCTTTCCCTCCTCCTGCGAAGGCCGACCCTACGCCATCACCTGTCGGGGTTCCAACATGGGAGCGAAGAAATGACAGGGGTGACGAGGAGATGTCGGCCACCCCACCGCCGATCATGCGCAAAAGGGCACCTGCAAACGATACAGGCTTCGCAGATACTGCAGATGCGCAAGAAATTAAGGGCATAGCACGGGAGGGCAAGCCGCATCCTCTACGATCCTCCAGCCCAGGCTTGGGGGCTGGATTAAGCAGCGTCTTGGCCAGGCATGATGGCGGCGTCCCTTTGACGCCTAACAATGGTGGACAAGACCAGGAAAGCGTTCCGACTTCGGCCCCTACGTCCGGCCAAAGCAACGGCCACGGACATGGCCATGGCAGAAAGTGGTTTGGTTTGGGCCGTGCCTCAAGCTCCAAGCACAGCGGAACCTAGGGGCACCGTACGGAGGCCGCCTCCGAGCAGTGATGTTGGTGCAGGCCGATTCCTGCATCACATCAATCCACAGGGCGTGTTCTGATTTCTTTTGGTAAACATTGCATTCGCATTGGGTCGGGGTATGGTGCAATGTGCAAAAGTCGACGGGTCATCTGAACTCGGACACTCGCTCATCTTCTAGGTCATCAAAATGTCCTGATAGTTGATATGCATGTACAACTGGTGCTTACTAGCAAATTGTCAATTTGGAATAGAATTCTATGGGTGCTCTTTCAACGGCCAATGCAGTCACATTGGGTGATGTAGCTGGAAGTACTTTGGCGCTCCGTGTTATTTTGTGTAGACTGAAAAAAGCTTGGGTTTGGTTTATTGCTCGGGAGAAGCGCATCATTGGGAATGAAGGTGTAATTAGACCAATATAAAAAGAACATAGTGCAACTCACCGCGAATACTTGTTGCAGTTCTGCGGCGTTCTCGATTTATGATCGCCCAAGTCCAGCTTGTATTACCAGATTGATCTGGGCCATGCCTTTCCCGAATTTCTCGAACGGCAGTGCAAAAGACGGTTTATAGCAGCAGTGGAAAGATGGGGCTCACAAGTACGGGGTAGGTGTGTGATTAATGACGGAGTGATAGTGACTGCTCGTCAATTCGTGATTTCTGGGCCCCCAGGTGCCAAGCACTTAAGAACTTTTACAGGCCATCTTGTTGCACTGTCCCAAAGAATTTCTCACTTCGCCTCAGCTAGCTTAAATAGATCTATTTCTAGAAGACACCGCTCCATTCCCATGGCTATATATCTTGCTGGAATCAGTATAGCTTTTGTGATAAATTTGGTCTGCCGGGCAGTGTATCGCCGTCGTCTTGACGGCGGTATCGGTTGGCCTCGCTACAAATGCGCTCCAAGTTGATGCAACCTTTTAGTAAGCACCTTACGGCTTTGCCGTCTTTCTATAAATCCCAATTCAATTGCTGCGTTTATGGAATCGTAGAGGTAGAAATGTTCCAGGGGGCATTAACAGACTCTAAGGAATCAGCTGCTATCTTATCCCATGAGCACAACACGATCCTGATTTTATTACCGGCGCACAAACCACCTGCCTAATGTCTCCCGAGGATGACGATCTTGGCTGGACACGATGTGGCTGCCTATTCGTGTGGACTCTTGAACATCTTGTTGGAAACTCCCTCTGCCAACACCACCTCAGATCGTGTAAGAACACCAGCACTGCAAGACTTCACTCCGCTGAGTGGAGCACCCTAGCCAACCTAGAGACCCCTGGGTGTTTGTGCAGCCGGCCTCGGCCGACGCAAGGCATTCCGCCTGGCAGTTCCTGTGGCCATCACTAAGTTGGCAAGGCCCGATCCTCTACTTGGCTGTGTTTCTTTTGTCGTATTCCTTGGGGTGGAATTCCCCCGTGTAGTGTTTAGATTGGGCAGAGGGCTCACGGGGGGTGTCGTTGGTAGGGGCGGCGAGGATATTGACAGAGCCGAGTGCTAGGAAGTGGATGGTACTTGCGAGTCTCATGTTGGAAAGACGGTTCATTAAATGAATCAAGGGAATTGGGCCAAATGGCCGGAAGGAATTCTCGATGCTGGAGGGGGTTGCTTAAGGTGGAGGAAGCGTGATGGTGTTGGAGTTTGAGGATACCGTAAATGCGCTGCATAGAATGGTTTGTGGGGGGTTTTATACAAGAATATAGATATTTGCACCAACTTAAACGTTTATTTTATTAAATATAGACCACCCATTAAAGCGATTTTAGCTATAGCGCATAATTAATACCTTATTATTAAATTAATATAGGATAATATTAAATTAACTTTAATATTAATATTATTATTACCTTTATTAAAAAAACGTTATAAATTAATTAATTATATTACTTAATTAAATAATTTAATATAATTATATAATATATTATTTTATATTTAATATATATAAATTATAATTTTTTTTTAAATACCTTCTTTATTATTATTATTATTATTAATATCCTTAATAATTATAATTATTTATAATAATTAATTAATATTTTTTATAATTTTTATATATTATTTTTTTATTATTAATTTTATTTTTAAAAATAAAGATATTAATAAAATTATAATAAAAGATATTATAATATTTAAAAGCTTTTTTATTTTAAAGGTTATTAAGTTAATTATTTTATAAGCCTTATTATTAATTATTAATTTTAATAAATAATATTTTATAAAGTATTATTATTAAAAATATTTTTTTAATTTAATAATTTAAAGGTTAAGTTATTTTATTTAAATATTAAATTAATATATTATATAAAAGCTATTATTACCCTTATTTTATTACTTATTTTATTATTTAAATTTATAATATTTAAGGTTATTTTTTTATTTATTATAGCTTTTTTATATTTTTTAAAAAGGCCCTTTTTATTAATAATAAATATAAAGGTATTATAAGGTTTATTCTTTATAATAATAAGTTTTTTTAATAAAAATATAATAAAAAAGAAATTTTTAAAGAAAAAGTTATAATTAAAGTAATAATCTTTATAAATATTATTTTTTTTAAAAAGAAAATTACCTTTTTCTTTATTAATTATATAATTAATATAAATAATATTATATTAAATATAAATAAAGTAATAATAATTAAAAGCTATATAATATTTTTAAGAAATTTATTTTTAAAATATTTAAATTATTTATTTATATATTATTTTAAAAAGTTTTAAAATATTTCTTAAGATTTATAAAAAAAGCTTTTTTAATTATTTTTAATTATTAAATTTTATAAAGATTATTATTTTTTAAATTATTTTTTTTTAATAAAAATTAATAACTTTTTTTTTAATAATTTTATAAATAACTTTTATTAAATAAAAAAGATTTTTTATATTATAATTTAATTAAAGCTTAATTTAATAATATATATATTTTATAAAAGAAATTATATATAAATTAAAGTTAAATATTTTATAAATAATATAAATAATTTATTTAATAATAATTTTTTTCTTTTTATTAATATAATATATTTTAAAATAATTAAGGATTATTATTTAATTTAAAAAGGTTTTTTAAAGTTATTATTAAGTTATATTATAAAGTTTATAATTTATAAAATATTTTATAAATTTAAAAAAATTAAAGAAAGTTATTTAAATATAAAGGATATTTTTAAGGATCTTTAAGGGTATTATTATTATATTTTTTATTAATATATTAAAGAAAATAAGGTTTTTATTATTTTTTTTAAGATTTTTTACCTTATTATCTTTTATAATATTTCTTATTATTTTTAATATTATTAATATTATTATTATTAATTTTATTTATTTTTTTAAATATTTAATATAATATATATATTAATATAAAAAATATATAATTAATAATATAATTAAGGGAATTTATATTTTAAAGTATTAATTAAAATAATATTATAATTAATAATAAAAAAAATAAAAGATTTAATATTATATTATTTAAAAGATTTATAAATTTATTAAAGAAATTATTAAAAGCTAGCTTTTTTTTTTTATTAATAATAACTTAAAATAATAATAAAATTTTCTTTATATAAATAATAATTATATTTTAAAAGTAAAATATTTTTTTATTATTATAATAAGCTTAAATTATATTTAAATTATAATATAAAATTATATAAAGCTTATTATAAGTTTAATATAACTTTAATTCTTTTATATAATAATTATATATTTATAAAGAATAAATATATACTTAAGCCCTTTTAAAGCTTAAATAATATTTTTAATATTATAATTTATAATCTTTTTTAAATATCTTTTAATAATAATTTAAAATTAATTTATAATATTAAATTATAATTTTTAAATTATATAAAAAAAGAATATTTTATATAATAATAAAATATAATTTTATAAATAAAATATTTATTTATTTATAAAAAATATAATTTAAGATTTCTTAATTAATTTTAATATTAAATTATAAGAATATTTAAAATATATTTTAACCCTTTTTATTTTCTTAATTATTTATAATAATACTTAATAACTTTTATAATAATATTATAATATTATTTTTTATAATAATTCTTTATTAATTTATTAAACTTAAAATATATATAATTTTTTATAATTTATTTTTAATATAATAAAAGTTATTTTTAATTAATTCTTTATTTAATAATAATTAAAATAATTTTTTTATTTAAAAAATAATAATAAAATATAAATTAATTATTAATATAAACTTTATTAAAGATTTTTAAAAATATTAAATCTTTTTATAAAATTAATTATTTATAAAGATATAATTATATATTATAATATTTTATAAATAAAATAAGCTTTAAAATAATTTTAAAATAATAAAACTTTTTAATTATTTAAAATAATATTATAAAAATTTATATTAATAAATAGCTATATTAATAAAACTTAAAATATTTTAAATATAAAATTATAATAATTTTATTTAATTTTATATTTAATTTAAATAGCTTTTTATTTAAATTAAAAGCTTAAATTAATTTAAAGAAATAAAATTAAATTATTTTTATAATTAATTTTTTTATAATTTTATAATAAAGTTATTAAATCCTTTATTTTATATATAAATTATAATATAATAATAAATATATATTAATAAATTATTTATAAATTAAAAATATAAAATTTAAAATATTAATAATATTTTAATTTATTTTTATATTTATTTAAATTTAATATTTAAAATTAATAAATAATAAATAAGAATATAATTATAATAAATATAGCTATAATAAATACCTTAAAAGGTTAAAATATTAAAAAAAAAGGAATATTAAAATAATAAAATATTTTATTTTTATAATAAATTAATAATTAAATTAAGATATATTAAATCTTTAAATTAAAAAAAAAAGCTTAATAAGGATATAAAATATATTTTTATTATAATTAATAAGGATACTTTATAATAAATTATAAGCTTTATTTAATAGCTATATTAATTTAAATTTAAATTATAAAATTTATATTATTTTATAAAAAAAACTTTATTAATTTTAAAAAAAAAATTAGCTTTTAAATAAAATCTTATTTAAAAATAAAAGCCTTTATAATAAGCTTAATTTATATAAAAATAATTTTAATAAATATAAAATAAATTAAATAAAATATCCTTTTTAATTTTTATAATTATAAATTATAAATATATTATTATTATTTAAATAAATAATAAATATAAATATTATATTATTATAAATAAATAATAAATATAAAAGGTAAAATTAAAATAAATTACTTTATTTATTTTAAGAGATTTAAAAGGGGTAATAAGCTTTTTTTAAAGTTAATATATTATATATATAATATAATTTTTTTTAAATATTAATATATAATAATTTTTAATAATACTTTATATAATTTTAAATATAAGCTATTCTTTTTTATTTAACTTTTTATAATTATATTATAATAATATATTTTTAAACTTTATTTATAATTATATAATAATTAATATAATTTAAAGCTTAATAATTAAAAAAAAGAAATAATAAAATATAAATAATTTAATTTAATTAATTTTAAAAATAATAATAAAGATATAAATAAATAGATTATTTTATAATATAATAATTAATATTATTTTAATAAAGATAAGCTTAAATAAAATTATTTAAATCTTTTAAATTATAACTTTTTAAAATAATAATATTATAAAAATAAAATAATAAGAAATTTAGCCTTTATTAAAGGAAATATAAGATTTTATAAGTTTATTTAATAAAGATTAAGCTTTTATATTTTTAGTATATTAAGATTAATTTAATTATTATATTTAATTATTATTAAAAGAAAATAAATTTATATTAATATTATTATAAAAGCTATTATATAATATATTTTAAGATTAATTATTTAAATTATAAAAATAAATTATAAAGTTATATAATAAAAATTAAATTTAAATTAGCTCTTTATTAATTATAATATTAATCTTATTTATTTATAAAGTAAATAAAGAATAATAATTTTATATTAATTATTATATTTTTAATAAAATAACTTAATAAAATTATTATCTTTTTCCCTTTATTAAAATAATATTTTATTTTTTTTTAAAATTTAATAATTTATAAATTTAAATATATAAGCAGCCTTTTATTAATTATAAATAATAGAAAAATAAGAATATTTAATAATATTTTAAATTTAATTTAAGTTATTTAAATAATTAATTTATTTTTTTAATTTATTTAATATATTTATTATATTTTAATAATATATTAATTTTATTTTAATTAATATTTTAAATAATTATATAATAATTTATTTAAATAATATATTAATATTTTTTTTTAAATTTAAAAAGGGATTATATAAAAAAAGTATAAAAGGTATTATATTATTTATAAAATATTAATCTTAATTTAAATTAAAATAAATATAAATTTATAATAAAAAAGATAAAATACCTTAATTTTATTATAATAATAAAGGTAAATATTTAAATAAACCTTAAAAAGATTAAAGCTATTTATAAATAAAAAGTATTATAAATAAGTTATAATATATAAAGTTTTATAAAATTTATAAATCTTTATTATAACTTTATTTATAATTTTTTTAAAATAATTAATCCTTTTTTTTATTTAATTATTAAAAATACCTTATTTTATTAAAGGGATATAAAGATTATAGCCTTTTATTACCTTAAAAAAATATTTATAATAATATTAATTCTTATAAAATAAAATCTTAATTTAAATATAATAATAAAGGTAAATTATTTTAAAATTACTTTAAATATATATTTATTAATATAAAAAAAAGGTATTTTTTATTTAATTATATATTACTTTATAAAGCTTTTATTAATATAATAAAATTATATAATTTATAATAAAAAGCTTTTTATAATAATTAAAACTTTAAAAATATAATTATTAATATTATAAAGTATAATTTATTTATTTATAATATTTATAAATTATAAAAGCCTTTAATATTTTATAAATTTATAATTTTTTTTTAAAAAATAAATAAAATAAATTAAAATTTTATTTTATTTTTATTATAATTTTTATTATTATTTTAATATATAAATATAATATTTTAATATATTATTATAATAAAAATAAAATAAAGTTATTATAAATAAAAATTATATAATTTAAGCCTTATAATTAATCTTAATATTATTTTTAAATTCTTATATTATAATCTTAATTAAGCTTTAATTTTTTAATAATTTAATATTAATTTAGCTTTAAAATAAAGGTATTTAATAAAATATATATTATAAAATTTATTATAAGGTAATTTAATTAAATTAATAATAATTATTAAAAAAAATTAAAATAATAATTTAAATTATAAATTATACTTTTAATATATATAATATATTTTAATTTTAAGGCTATTTATAATTTTTAAATTAAAAATTACTTATTATAATAATATTATAATAAATTTATAACTTCTTTATTATAAAATATTTAAAATAAAAAGGAACTTTTAAAATCTTTTTATATAATTTTTATTAAAATAATATATTATAAATAATTTAATATTTTATTTAAAATTATAATATTTATTATTATATTTAGCTTAATTAATAATTATAATAAAAATTATTTTATTTAATAACCTTTTTAAATTATTATTAATTTTAAATATTTATTAATTTTATAATAAACTTATTAATAAATAAAGATAACTTATATTACTTAATAATTATTATTAATTACCTTTTAAAATAAATCCTTTTAAAAATAATATATTTTATAATTATAAAGATTTATATTTAATAATTTATCTTTTTATAATAATATTATTATAGCTTTCTTATATTTATTATTAATAATTAAGGTTTTAATTAAATAAATATATTTTAAGTATTATTATATATTTAAATAAATATAAAATAACTTTTATTAATAGCTTATTATTTTAAAATAAATAATAATATAAAGTAAATAAATTAAAAAATTTAAAAATATTTATATAATATTATTATTATTTTATAAAATAATTAAGCTAATTACTTTTTAATTTATTAAATAATATTAAATAATAAGAATTTAATATTAATTAATTAAAGCTTAAATTAATTAATAAATAAATTTAATATATAAATAATCTTAAGCTTTCTAAATATAATAATATTAATAATTAGCTTTAAAAAAAAAGTAATTATATTTTTAAATTACTTTTAAATTAAAATAAACTTTATTTAAATTATTATTATTTTTATTTAATAATAATAAAAATAAATAATTAATTAATATTATTATATAATAAAGAAATTTTAAATTAATAATTAAATATAATTATCTTTATATTATTTTTAAATTACTTAATTAATAAAAAGATTAAATTAATTATATTAAAAATATATTATAATAAATATCTTTATATTTTAAATAATAATTTTAAATATATAAAGCTTAATATAATATAAAAGGCCCTGGGTGCTCTATGGGCCAAAGGGCCCCGTAGCCCTAGGGCCCCGCCTATTGAAACGGCTCTTATAACTTAAAAAGAGATAATCCCCACCTATTTATTAGCAAAAAATCTTATCTTCTATTCTTATAACCTTCTCTACTACAGCTTTTCCCATTAAATAATAGCTATAATTATTTCTTTTTAATAGAAATATTTAAAAAAAACGCTTAACGCTATTAAGAATTAAATCTATCCCTTCTTTATACTTTTAAGCTATATATTATTTTCTAAACCTAATTACTTATTCTGCCAACTTAATTATAACGCCCATAATCTTTTTTACTATAGCTAATATAAAGGCCCCTTTATATCCCTTTATTAAATACCTAAATATAATAATTAAAGGTTAATTGGCAGCCTTATTAAATACCTTAGTAATTAGGAGGTATATATTAAGATGAAAATTAAGAATTAAATTTAGGTAGCTTAGCCTAATAATATTATTTAATGCTATATATTTAAAGGTTAAGGGTTTGATTTTAAGAGGAATTATTTCCTTTTTATTAAAGGTATTTAATATAATATAAAAAGCCTTAGGTGCTTTATAGGCTGAAGAGCCCTATAGCCCTAGGGCCCCGCCTATTGAAATAGCTCTTGCAACTTAAAAGGAGATAATCCCCACCTATTTATTAGCAAAGAATCTCATCTTCT
The DNA here is from genome assembly GCA_037177825.1 of Diaporthe sp. P3_1W. Classification (NCBI taxonomy): domain Eukaryota; kingdom Fungi; phylum Ascomycota; class Sordariomycetes; order Diaporthales; family Diaporthaceae; genus Diaporthe; species Diaporthe sp. P3_1W. Next base: position 1,058,831 of record JBAFXB010000001.1, read on the forward strand.
ATTCTTATAACCTCCTCCATTATAGCTTTTCCTATTAAAGCTAAATTTATATTATTTTTAATATTAATTAAATTAAATATATTATAAAAAATCTATTATTTATTTAAATATTTATAAATTTTTAATTAAGGGCTATATTAATTTTAAATATAATAAATAATAATTATAATAAAAAATATTTTATAAAAGAAATCTTTATAATTAAAAATATATTAAGATAACCTTAAAATCATCTTTTTAAAAAATAAGCTTATATTAAATAAAAAAGTTAAAATATTTTAATTTAAAAGTTTTTTAAGAATTTATAAAAATTAATAGCCTTTAATTTATTTAAAATATAATAAAATAATATTATTATTTATAAAAAGCTATTTATTTATAATAATTATATATTAAAGTTATAATAAGCTTAATATAAATAAAATATAAGGATATAAAGAATATTTAAAATAATAAAATAAGGATATAAAGGATTTTATTAAATTATTTAAATAAAATTATATAATATAAACTTTAAATTATATATTTCAAGCCCTTGCGCCGTAAAGCCCAAGTGACGTCTCAGTAGGGCTTGGTTTTCGGCCTAGATTCAAGCTTAATTCATGGCCGAAGAAGACGTAATTGGTCGATCTAGCCAGGCCAGCCTGGGAACTTCTGCTTAGTTGCCTGGTCGGCAGGAACGCTGCTGAGGTTTTTCATTGGCCGACATCCCACCAACACCAAACTAAACTTTAAAGTGATCCTCACGCTTTGGTACTAGTACTGGATGATTTCGAGCAAACATCAACTTTGGATCATCCTTTCTCTCCATTTTGCCTGCCTCCCCCCCCGGAAATCCAGCACGTCGGACTTTTGCACTTGACCATGGAGAATCCCGAAGCAGTCTCGCAGAGGCCGCATTATCAAAGACGTGGGCACACACCTTGTAACCGAGACGAAGACACGCGATGGTTCGTGGTTAACTTGAAGATACACGGCAAAACCCTGGCAATCACGGTCTGCCCAGATGAATTCCAAAACTCGCCCACGAGACTGGATGAATTCAATCAGTACCTTGAAATGCTGCAATTGGACGCAGAGGGAGAATGGCCTTCATATGAGGAGGACGGCGACGGCGATGTGCATGGAGGCGGCGAATCTCCCACGCAACGCTCGATGCTAGACTTAAGTCTGGATGGCTGTTATGAGTGGGCCGTCAGGTCCTTTTTTCCGTTGCTGGAGGAATTCGCCCCACGACCAAGTGATGGTGCAACTATCACCTTGCAGCACTTTTTCAGCGGCGAAACCTTCGAGGCCAGCCTAAAAGCCGTAGACGATACCTTAGTCCCAGACGTCATCGAAGCGATGGACGAGATGGAAAATGCTGTTCGCAACGCGAATATTCTGTGGAAGACAACTTGCCCCATCTTTTCAACAACAGAAGTGGAGGTCCTCTCGGACGATCCAGCGTACATCCTCGTTGACGAGCCGACCAAAGTTCGGGTCCAGGGCAAGGAACTATTTTTCAAGGCTTTCCCGGATCCAGACGATAGCATTGGGGCCCACGAGGTCCTTACTCTCGAGAAGATATTCAAGGCCAGGCTCAACCCGCAAGAGGTGCGCACCTCGTATCTCTACGGCATCGTCGAAGACGACAAGGCGCAAGTCATCGGCCTCTTGTTGCACTATATCCAGGTTGACGACACACTATACGACAAGGTCATTGACCTAGGATCTTCCGGCAGCGATCTGAAAGATAAGTGGAAGAGACAGGTGACTGGCACAGTGGAGGCACTCCACAAGGCAGGCATCGTCTGGGGCGATGTGAAGGCAAGCAATGTTTTAGTGGATACCGCTGGGGACGTTTGGGTTACTGACTTTGGAGGCGGTCACACGGAGGGATGGGTTGACCGCAACAAATCGGGTACTATCGAAGGAGATTTACAAGGTCTCCGAGCAATCATAGAATTTGTTGACATGGGGAGAGAGCCTGAAATCATGGATTGAGCGATTGGCTTTGGTAGACATTTGCGGCTCAGCATCACACAGATACCATAATACTTCCAACTCCGTTCTCTTCCCCGATCTAACAGTTCACATGATTGAGTAGTCTAGCAACGGCTTCGAAGTTCCAATTACACGGGTTACTTTACACCTACACAACGTGGCTACCAGTCTAAACAGCTCAAATTCAGTATCCCAGGCCTATAACCAGCATACATCTCCAGAGACCTGTTTTAGCTTCCCTCTATATGAGATACCTCGAACTGAAGCGGCGAGTCGAAGAACAGTATGTAGCCTTCAAGCTTCAATATGCGGACGACCCGACTCAGACGGGGCCATTGCATCAATGCAGCACCAGCTTAACTGTCTACGGGCAATCGGTTGAGGCTAAGCTTGTCTACGATTCCCAAGGCCCATCTGACTGGGGACGCACTGATATGTACTGAGTCTCGATACCCGGTCTTGACCCCCGAGAGCCACGGCAATGCCAGCCTGCCTATACCATAGGCAACAGGAGTAATGCGGAAGTATATCTGAGTTCGGGGTCGACAGTCCACTACTTCTTTTTATTCCAGGAGAACGGAGAAGAAGATTCCACCCCATACATTCTTAGTGTTGTCACAGAAACCCCAGACGGCCGGCGTGCCTATATATGAAAGGATTGGACCTCAACGCGTGGGAATATGCAATAGTACATGATCTGTGGGTGTGTAGTTCAACTTTTTGCATTGTGTAGGCTTGCAGGGCAAAGCGTCTGATCTACACGCAGTTACAATAAACAAACCCGCGCGTTACAGAGGCAGGAGGAAGCTCTGACCACGTGATTGATTGCAGCTAAACTTCCGCTGGCTACATTGTGACTGGTCTGATGCCGGCCGTTAAGTGGTCTCGTTTTTAATCTGTATACATATGCCTCTTAAGCAGTATGCATCAGTCCCTTCATACAGTGATAAACGCTTAAACACCCAGCGTTGCAAAAAAAAAAAAACACAATGCCGATAACAGTAGTTTCGAACACAATTATAGCTTGCGGCTAAGCAAACAGTGACAGCCTTGTGACAGCCGCATACCGGCTATTAAGACGACGCAAATTGGGATATCAGTGCACTCTTGGGCCACGGGTACAAGGTTGGTATGGGCTGAGTCCCATGACGACCAAAACGACTCAGAATCGCCTAGTCAGACCTTTCTGTTATTGCCTTGGCTCCCGTCAAGTTATGCGTGGCGTCTAATGAGAAATTTCTTGACACACTAGTTGAGGCTGGGATGCAATGCTTCGGGGCTGAGTGCTAGAGCGGTGATACCGCCTCGTACTATTCATCTCATACCATAGCATTCCTAAGCTCTAGTTTGAATAGATTTTATATAAGAATATAGATATTCATATTAGCTTAAACGTCTATTTTACTAAGCATAAACCACCCATATAGACTACTTAATTACCTAACCTATAGCTTAATGTTATTAAGCTACCTTATAATATTGTAATTATTAATATTATATATAGCCTTTATTATTATTAAACTTAATATAACTACCTTATATTAATTTAATATTAAAAATATTATTTAATTATTTAGATTTTATTTTCTAATTATTATAATAATAATATAAATCCTAAATTATTTTAATCTTAAAGTATAATAATAAATTAATTATTATAATTAAAATATAAATATTATAATAATAAATTACTATTAATTAATACTTTTTATTTTTTTTTTTCTTTTTTAAACTTTTTTATAATAAATATAATACTTATAAAGATCTTAAAATTAATTTAAATATAATTATAAAATTTATTAAATTCCTTATTATTATTAAAAAATTAAAACTTAATTATATAATATTAAAATATAATTATAATATTTAGTAATTATTTATTATAATAATAAATAATACCTTAATAATTAAAATAAGTTATAAATAATAAGCATTTATTTATATAATTAAAGCAATATTTAATAAATAGATTTTAATAATTTAAAAAAAGGAATATATATATTATAGTTTTAAAAAAATCCTTAAAGCTTAATATAATTAAATAAAGGCTTCGGCCACACTGTTTTTTAAATCAACTATTTATTAATCTAGCTGCTATCTGCTCAGCTTTCCAACTATCCTTCAGCCCTCAGCTCATCCACAAAGGCGTAAACAGCTTTAAACATCTCATCGCCCTTCTCTAGAGGAGAAATATTAAAATCCTTCTTTCTCCCCTTATTTTTTAATTACCTTTTAATTTTTTAAAAAGATACTTTATTATTAATAATAAAATAATAAATCCAATAAAATATAATATTATTATACTCTTTTATATTATTAATCTTATTACAAATAATATCTTTATCTTTATCTAAGAGTTTTACAATATATTCACAAAAATAATTTAAATAAGAAAATCGGATTACCATTTTAACTTCTATTAAAGTTAACTTTAGGATTAAATATTAACTATAATATTAGCTTACCTAGTTAGGGTCTTCTTAAGAATTTATATAATCTTATAGTTTCTTTAGAGATCCCTTAGGAAGATATATATCGATATAAGTGAAAAGAAATCAAGTTTTCAACTAAGACTGCGTTTATAGGATTGTTACATTTTATAAAGAGACTATTCTGATCTTCGCCATATAACTATTTGCCCAACTTTAACTCTAAAGCGCCGTGGCAAATTAGTCTTCAGCTACTTATGTCGACGGTTCTAGTCTATAGCGCCGTTAGAAGCGATTCTCACTAACCTCGTCTATACGGCTATTACTATTTACTTAGCCATAAGCTATAATTATATTTAAAACCTATTATTATCAGCATTATGTTTTTTTTCAACGCTAGATATTTAAGCGTTTATCACTATATAAAGGGATTGATATATACTGCTTAAAGAGGCATATATATATAGATTAAAAACGAGACCACATAATTAAGTAAAATTAATAATAAAATATTATAATTTCCTTATTTATATTATTTAAAACTTATCCCTTATTAAGCCTTAATACTTTAAAGCTACTCTTTATTAAAAATATCCTTAAATTAAGCTAAAAAATAATATAATTAAGAATTAATTATACAATTTTTAAAAATAAAAATAAGGAATTTATATATTTATTTAAGTAATTTTAATATAATTTAAAAAAGAGGAATATTAATATTAAAAGGCTATTAAGGAAGATAATATTATAAATATCTTATAATATAATAAATAATAGGTAATATAAATTTAAAAATAATACTTTTCTTATAATATCTTGCTTAATTATATAATGTTTAATAGATATTCTTTGTAATGCTACTAGCCTTTTAGACTAGAGAGAAGGTTGTATCTATGGTTCTTTCCGTCTCCCATGGCCATATAAGGGCTAATCCGACCCTTTTAAAGCTTTTCAATGTCTTATCCTCTGGATAAAGAAGCAACGCCAATTTAGCATGCTTGCCATATTCGGTTTCATAAATATCCATACACTCATCCTATTTAGGTCAGCCACGATGCTCAGGGATGTATGAAATATAGGAACATGGACCTCACTGTGTCTTTATGCGTGGGAGCTAACAAGATATCTTCGTCAAAGCGGTGATAACTAAGATGCCATATTAGCTAAACTTGGATGATGAACCTTAAATGCTCAGAATGAAGAGGGAGGGGGATATAATACCGTAAGTCCATGCGCTCTGTAAATGTTTGAGTCAACGCGAAGCAGAAATACCCCGAATGGTAGGTGTGGCGGTCGAAGAATGCTAACCCGAGAGCCTGACGCGTCTTGTCCTGATGGAAGATGGGAAATCTTGGCAAGTTGTCTGTTGGTCCATTGTGACCAGGTAGTAATGTATACTCAAGGCTCCAATTTGCTTTCTCTTTTTCGTGCGTTCTTGCTTGGTAATGTTCCACACAACATTCCCGCAATGGCGTTGGTGCCACTAATGGACCCAAGAGGCTTCCTGAAGCGCATAAAGACCCTGAGTCTGCGAGCTGCACTGTTTGCCCAGTCATGGTGTAGCCAAAGTCTTCCTGCGGCCACTGCTTTGCTCCCCCGGTGGCCGCCCAGGACCATGATGGAATTCCAGGCAAGTCCTCGTCTTTAATTTCTAAAGATCTCCAAAGAAGCTGCTGCGCAAGTTCGCCTTCCCAAACCCCAGATTCAAGCACGAAAGAATCACTTCTCGACTCTCCAATCTGGTCCACGATCCCGAGTAGAGCAATGATTCGATCAGATGGATAGGTCAAATGCTTCTTCGAATACTCCTGAAGACAAGATAGCCACGAGACAGTTTCGGTAAATTTCAAATCTGTAGGATTGCCGCGTTCGTCCAATTCGCACTCGCCACACTTCCAGCGGAGCCCTTCTGAAGTAAAGAAGATCTTCCTTCGGCCAAGGTACAACTCTTGGAATACCCAGCCTCGTCTTCTGAGAGGCCCCCGCATTGGTCCCTCGGTACTGATTGATCTTGAAATATTGTAGTGACTCTGAGCAGGCCCTTGGTATGCATAGTACGGAATCCGGAATATGACCGAGTCTGGACGCTTGGCGTTGGAAAGCCGCTGGGTGGAGTCTGTAGCGTCCGCAGCCGCAATAACAAGCGTCGCCCTCCGGTAAACGAATGACATTTTCTTTGCCTCATTGTTCCAGTCCAGCTTGTCATCTTGGATAATGCATAAGGAATCAATCCAGAGATACTTGATGTCGAGGCCCCTGGTGAGGGTGATGGCATCTTGGAACAAGGGTGGTAGGGAATCCCAAGGTATGCAAGAAAGGTGGTCTTGGAACAGCTTCTTTGTAGTTATCAGTGGTCGCTTGTCTTCGGAGCCCCAGCAATGACTCAAAGCACAGTATCTGCCACTCAAGTCGTAAGTTTCAACGAGTTTGACAGAGATACCACCGTTGTCGTCTTCAATAGACAGAACTCGAGATGGTAGCCCAAATTCCCCAAGCGGCCCACGAAGTCTGCATGCTTCGTGATGATCGAGGCAGTTATGGAGTAGCCTTCGTACAAGTTCATTGGTCTCTGTGGCAGTGTCTTCAAAAATTGGCGCCCAAGTGACAAAGTCCGCAGAGGCAGGTGTTTCTATAGTGATCACTAAAGGTCAGACCTTGCCCATGACCAGTGAGACCCTGATAGCATACCTCTGTCTGCCCACACTGAAAAGTGAAGAATGTTTTGTCCCAAAGCTCTGTTCGGGTCACCAAGTTCTATGGTTGAGACTCGGATCGCGTCACCATTCAAGAGGCTCATACGAGCCGATACGGGTCGCAAATTATTTCTGCCTGGGAGGTCCAAGTCTCGTCCGTGGGTGCTATGCAGGTATTTACAGATCTCTTGACATAACTTGCAATGCTTTGCCGACTTTCTGATCCTTCTTCTTTCCTCCCGGGTGCATATGCGTTCGGTTAAGTAGCCGCCTTCAATATATTTATAATCGACGATGCCAGAGCGCATCGGGATGGAGAGTCGAAGAAAAGTGTGACACGCACAGGGAAAGTCCATATTGTAGTCTATGCAGCCACCGAAAGATGTTGATGAGCTTTACAAGGGGCAAAATCCAATATAGGAATGGCTATTTCCGGCATTCAAGGCGCGGAACAGCTCGTCAGGATGGGCGTGTTGTTGAAGGAGATCTGGGAAGAGCTGACGTAGAGATTGAGGGGCAGAAGAGGAGAGGAGGGATGAAATACCTGTTCTTGAAGTTGTACAAGACCACCAAGAACTAGTACTGATTAGGAAGTGATACTTTGGCACCTGCAGGTATTCTTGGCTGAGCCAGAAACGCTGAAGCGCAAGCTTTGTTTGCAGTCGTTTTCATGGGCAATATGCTTTAGAAAGCCGTTGCACCTGGTAAATTACTTATATTCCTATGAAAAAGTCATTGTTTTAGAAGTTGAAAGCTATCATTATGTTTAAAGCTTATTATTATGTAAAGGGACTAAATATATTATATTTAAGAAGCACATTTGTGTAGATTAAAGAAAAGACTACTTCTCTCATGTTATTTCAACCACAATCATGATCGTTCTCTAAACTGAAAGGTACATATGTGTGATGGGTGCAGTGTATTAGTTAAGCCCCATCAACACATGCCCTCTGGGCCTTCTTCAACAAAGTGCCGTGCATGTCTCAATGCAGCCGGTCCGAATTGTACCAACCCATAATACAATTTACCGAAGTCTGCAGCTAAAGCTAGGAAAGTGTGACAAGGAGAAAGTGTGGTTGTACAAGAATCGCCCAGCACAAGCCAACAGGCAAAGCATCACACCAACAGGAGAAAGAGTAGAAGTGACGACAGTCGGGTGGCATCTGAGACGAAATTCTCGCAGTATACATCCTGATTAGAGGTTGTTCTGTGTCTTGTACAATAGTTTGAATCTGGCTGAACGACAGTCAACCTTCTAGTCGGGAGAACTCATTGAGCGATCATCAGCACTGTTAAGGGGGAGGATCCTGAAGCCTTGGCGCTTCCAGAACAGAACCTTCAACAGCTCCTGGAAAATGGTTGTAGTCATTCCATCCCGGCAGACGGAAGCAGACACTGGTGCCCAGGAGCACTGCCACTGTGCAAATTTAAATCTTCAGACACTAACGAGCGATAACACAATGGCAGTTATCTAGGCTAGTTACACATGTATCATGCAAACAAGGTCTGCTTGGTTGCCCCCCCCCCCCCCATGCATGTGCGTAGGTCTCGTCGGACACTGATGCAGCTAACGTCCCCGGCTGCGATTTGCCGCACCCCTTATTCTGCTATACCTCATAATTATATATGCATATAAACGCATCTAATATTACCTTATATAAACTCCTTAATATCTTTATAAGGGATTTTTTTTAAATTAATAAACTTCTTTTAAATATTTATTTATTTATTATAAAGCTATATTATAAAGATAATATATATAATATTATTATTATAATTAAAGATAAAATAATAATTTAAATAACTAATAAAATATAATATATCTTTAAATATAAAATTTAATATTACCTTAATAATACTTAAAGTTATTATATTATTATAAAATCTTAAAAGTAAGACGGTCCTCACGTTAAAATAATAACAAGGACATAAAATAGCAGTAAAGAATAGTTAATTTATAACTAAGGTTGCCTAAGGAAAAGAAAGGAAAAGCAAGAATCGCCCAAAGGTTAGATTATAATTGCTTTTAAGGCCAGTTAGGCTAATAAAATAAGCTAATTAAACGGGCCCTGCAGAGGGCCCTGCGCACAATCAGCCCCATGGCCTTAATAAAAAGCTTTTTTTTAATTATTAAAAAGCTTAATTGATTTTATTTATAATTAATTAAAATAATTAATAATTAATATTAATATAATATAAAATAAAAGCTTTAAGAGCTTAATTAGCTTATTTAAATAAATATTATAGTCTTTTTAAAAGAAATTAATTAAAAACTTTCCTTTCTTATTATTTTATTTTTTAAAGCTAAAAGAATTAATATATAAAGATTATTTATCTTTAATTAATTATTAAAAAATATTAAGTTTTAATTTAATTTTCTTTAATTATTTATTATTTATTTTATTTAATTAATTTCTTATTAAAATATTAATAAAAGAAAGTTAATAAAAGGTTATTTAAAAAATATTATTATTCTTAATTATTTAAATAATAGCTTTTTTTATAAATAAACTTTTTTTTATAAATTTAAATTTTATTTATAAAATATATATTTACTTTAAGTAAATTATTTAACCTCTTTATTATTTTTAAGGAATTAAATATATAATAATAATAGTTTTTTATTACCTTTAAAAACTATAATAATTAATAATTTATAATAATAAAAAGGAGTAAATAAAAGAAAGAATTATTATTAAATAGCTTAAAAAAGTATTTATTTTTTAAATTACCCCTTTAAATTCTTTTAAATAATAATTATTAATTATAAATAAATATTATATATATATAATTATTAACTTTATATAAGAATATTTCTTATATTAAATATATATAATTTCTTTACTTATATATTCTTTTTATATATTATAGCCCTTTAATATATTAATATTCTTTTTATTAAAGATAATATCTTAAAAGTATTTATACTTAATAAAGCAATATAACTCTTTATTAATAATAATAAAAAGAAAAGGCTTCTTTTATTATTATTATAAAGTATAAAAAGAAATATTTATAAAATTAAATATATATTTAAAATAAAAAGTAATAAAGTTTTAATTAATATTTAAATATAAATTATTAAAATTTAATATAAAAATCCTTTTTATTAAATAATTCTTTATATTAAAGGCTTTTTTTAATAATTAAAATTTATTTTTAAAACTTTTTAATAATTATAAAAGATATAAAATTTAATAATTTATTTTATTTATAAAAAATATATAAGCTTTATATTATAAATATTCTTTAAAAAGCTTATTAAAATATATAATAAAAGAATATAATTAATAATAATTATATAAAAAAATTAATAATTAAAAGCTAAAATTAAAGTTAATAAAAAGATTATAAAAAAGAAAATTTAAATTAATTTTAATATAGCTTTTATTAATATTAAGGCTATTTATTATATCTAACTATAATTATATTCGAAACCTACTGTTATTAGCATTGTGTTTTTTTTTCAACGCTAGGTGTTTAAGCGTTTATCACTATATAAAGGGACTGATGCATATTGCTTAAAGAGGCATATATATATAGATTAAAAACGAGATTACTTATTATATTTAAATTAAAATAAAAAGGGCATTAAAAAAAAGTAATACTTTAAAAAAAGTATTAATATTAATAAAAGAGAGATTAATTATTATTATAATAAGTAATTAATATTAATAAAATGGCATTTAATATAGGCGGCGATGCGGCAGATTAGGGGGTGCGGCAAATCGCAGCCGGGGACGTTAAGCAGCTTATGGTGGCTCAGACTTTCTGTTCCCCTCAGGTTCTTGGATGTCGTGGGATCACAATGCAGCTTCAATAAATGTCTTACATGTAAGTCGTTTCGTCGTTAGGTCTAGAAGAGGACGGAACATTCAGCACATGTTTGCGCAAGGTTGACAATTAGAAAGAAGCCCTGATCTTTTCCTCCAGAAGACCCTGGCAAGGAAAAATGTCCCTCTCAGTCTTTGACCCGAACCATATCTCCACTGTCGCTTGACCGTTAACTCAACGGTCTTGCGGAATCCCGCGTGGTTCAACACATTAAGGATAGTTGCATTACCTGAGTTTGCTCGTGGCTCTGTGGAGAAGGGGGATTGTGGATGGCCACCACCGTCAACATGCTCCATCGGATACACGAACTCGAAAATCGGCGGGAATGGGGCATCGGCAATTTTGATCGCTTGAGCAGGCTGTCAGGCTGGAGGAGGAGCGCTTTTATCAACACTATCCTCGTCTCCATTGTTTTCCTGGTCCTTGTTTCTTCTCACGTCTTTCATTGGGCGAAATCGGGGAGCCTGGCTGGTTATCACATCATCCATTCCGGCAGGTGTGCTGGGGACGGCGTTGGTCCTTTGAACACACTCCTTCATTTGACCATCAACCTTCTCTCGTCACTGTTCCTCGCCTCTACCAAATTATTCATGCAGGTTTTGAATGCGCCGAGCAGAGCCGAGCTTGACAGCGCTCATGAGAGGGCCTCCTGGCTCGATATTGGTGTGCCTTCGCCTCGGAATATCTTCAGAGTCTCTCTCTTCAAAACGACTATCTGGCTACTCTTCTTCCTGTCATCCATCCCCATACATCTGCTCTTCAATTCAGCTATCTTCTCAACAGACGATCGCGGATCCACGTTCAGCTACTTCGTTTTTGACAAAAGTGTACTAAGCGGGAGAGCCACATTTGATCCCGGTACTAGCCTTGCATTGCGTCGCAGCCACTTCATGGACTGGGACTGGGAAGAATATTATAACTCTAGCAAGGACACTTGGAAAAACTCAAAATCTTGGGATATCGCGATGAAACAGTATTTCGGCAGTGTCTACCCAGATGAAAGCCAGAGTGTTGATGAAACCGCGGAAGAGATCAATACGAAAGGGTGGCTGGCACAAACTCAACAAGAGCAATTGCATATCGCTATACAACACGTCATCTTGCTCGGGACTACGAGCTTATCGAAGCGTAGCATTGATCCTGCGCGGGTCCTCTGGATGGAACCGTTCACAAGTATGGGACTTACCTGCGACTGAGTCTTTGTTCTGGGATGCATATGTGCCCAGGGATGTCAACAATTCTTTGTGTTTTTTTCATTCCGCGAATTACTCAAAATATCCTTGCAGCATGACGCTCACTTCGCTAGACGTTGCATTAGGGAGTCCAATCCACTGCAAAAACGGCTGTAGCTCCAGCATGGGACTTGACGGCAGACTCAGCAATTCCAATACGTGGAACTATACCCTGTTCCCGGGCGACGGATCTCACATCGAATTTGTTCCGACTCCACCTACATCGGAATTTCAAAACTCCAGCTTGAGCGTCGAATATTGTCTGGCCGAGCCGTTTGAAACGATTTGTCAAATTGGGCTGGCTTCGACTTCGCTGTGGATTGTCTCTCTTTGGTACTCTACCCACCTTCTTTGGCTCGATACGAGCTCTATTTTGTATACCCGAAAAGTTGGCTGCTAAAATTAGTTGGTTGGTTAGTGTTCTACTTAAGACGGTGCTTTGATTCATCGTTCTTATTAAATTGGGAAAGGACACTTCTCTCGTGACTCCAGGGGACGTGATAGAATCATTCATCAGCCGCCCACCGCATTATGTACTAGGCTCATATCTTCTCGAGAAAGGGGTCTTTAAGGTCATATAAAGGCCTTAAAGGACACTTGCTAGCTCCTGGATCGATAGAATGGGGTTCCAAAAGGTACAGAAGATGGCATGGCGTTCCAAAACGAGTTTGGTTGTCGTCTCACTTCATATTCATAACTGGAATTGGGCCATTGATCTACTTCTTCATCACTTCGTATCATGAAACCCGTTGGTAAGTGACGCTACAACACCTCGCGGTTTTCTCAAAGCTTATTAATGGTCTTTGGGCTGGGTTCTTTCGGTCAAGACGCCCAGAATGAGAAAATAGAATCTCCCAACAATTTTTCGCCGACTTTTGAACAAGCCATCTTAATTGCGAACTCACCACAACTTTTGTTATGTTTTGAATATCTGGCATTCAATGGCTTTTTCACAAGGCTGCATATGGCCAAAGAATGGTTTGCCATGGGCACCCGGTACAAGGCATTGCGAGTAACGAACCCCAAGGGCCGGCAGAGCTCAACATACTTCCTCCAACTTCCATACAGATACAGCGTTCCCCTGCTCAGCATTAGTATCTTACTTCACTGGATCCTATCTGGGTGCATTTACATACTTCTCATGCAAGGCGACTACTTCGATTCATCCGGCTCAGATGGCCCTTTTGGTTCATCTATGGCTCTCGAATTCTCCACGAAGTCACTCTTCCGATGATGATTTTGTCCGTATTCCTGGCATTTATGCCTCGTATCTTCGATCTCATCCCCCTACCGCCAAAAACCTTCGTGGTGGGGAGCAACTCCCTCGCCATCGCCGCTGCTTGTCAGGTCTCGCCACTAATCGCCGAGAACCAGCCCCGGGCCGAGAAATGCCATCACGAATCCACGGCTGAGCCCCAAGACGATGAGATTGAGTTACGGCATCTCATGGCGCCCAGTTACAGCCTCCTGACATGTGGTGAACAGGTATCGGACTCCCGGAATCGCGAGGAGGTGTGAAATGACACGCTGCTTCGGGTCTTACAAAGTAAGATCAAATGGGGCGTGGTGAAGATGCCACCATCATGGGAAGAGCAGTTCAACGGCGAGACATTTCAGTTGAGCATATCAGTTTTGGTTTTCGTGAAGACGATGTGCAGCAGCCTATTGTCGGTCACTGGTATGCATGAGCACCTATCTTGACTTTGATAATGGATGTGTGGGCCTGCAGCGGTAACATGTATGTATTCGCGGAAGGCTTTTCTTGTTGAGGAAGGAAGCAAATTGCGCCTCGTAGTATTATTTCGTTGGTCTTAGGCTAGATTCTCAATCTTTGAGGTAAATGAACTTGATGGTTCAACCTCCGTGGACTGTGTTAACCATGTTTTTGGTGTCTCTGTCCACCGTGCCTATCGGCCATATCGGCAAATCACCCCTTCAGATTTCTATCCAGCACATTATGATTCGAAACAGTCTACCCGTCAGTTGATAACCAATTTCACGATGCGGGTAGGTTAATCTTTTGATGAGCGACATGAAGAACAAATCGAGTTCAACCACATATTGCCTCTCATTTCCGTCACCAGTAATTAAGCCGTGGCTCGATTCTCTGCTCAGGCATATCACACTGACACGGCATTCATGGTTTGCAGACAGGAAACTCGCGTGAGAGCCAAATTGCTGTGCTGTGCTGGACGGCACGGAGACGGGGAAATAGGCATTGGGACCACGAGCATTTGTCACTAATGAGGACCTGGCAAATTATTACGATTTTGTAAGCAACCATCACGACATTGTCCCTTAGATGCCGTTGTGTCAAGGGAGCGCATTAAAGAACATTTATTTTTAGGGAACAGCATTCTAGGTGCATGGGATGGATCGTCCCACACAAGCTCAAGAGTGGAAAGCTTTGTTATCATTTTATCCAGGGATAAGCTTAACTCAGCCTGCCTGTGAGCCCGAAAGTCCGGTTTTCTGATTGCAGGCGCAACCACGTGCATGTTTCGGCGGGCCGTTTCCTGCTCGACTCGACCGCAGAGGGGAAGTGTGCAGATGCTCATTATAAATATAGGTACGGGTTGATGAAAGGGATGGTAAGCTGGGGCGGATGAGACGAACGATGGAGATCGAAACAGGCATAGGCAAATCACAGCCGCTCAATAGAGTGGCTGCAATGCTTGGCTTCCCTGTAAAGGAGGCTTGACTGACTTGTACGAACCACCCTTCCGAGTCATGACCGCCCCAGCCCTGCGCCGACCTCACCGGTTCCGACGGTGACTCGGCGCCCTACACAGGATATTTCGCGGTTGATACGGCAAGGCTGCGATAAACTTCAACAAGGTATCCACGGAAGTTATATAGATCAGCAAGATCTCTCATTGTTCCAGGTAGGACTTGACTCTCGCTATCAGCATCATCCTGTCCCTCTTCGACTGCCAATTGCCATTCATTCCCAGCCGTCTTTTATAACCCTCGCCGGCGAGACTCTTTCTTCGAGTCCAGACACTCTTTTCTGACAACTCAGTCGTTTTCGATACCACAACCACATTCAAAATGCAGTTCAGCA
Source organism: Diaporthe sp. P3_1W (assembly GCA_037177825.1). Lineage (NCBI taxonomy): Eukaryota > Fungi > Ascomycota > Sordariomycetes > Diaporthales > Diaporthaceae > Diaporthe > Diaporthe sp. P3_1W. Next base: position 1,074,069 of record JBAFXB010000001.1, read on the forward strand.
GCGTCACCTCGGCCGTCTTCCAGGGCCTCCTCATGGCCGCCAGCCTCCCCTCCGCCATGGCCCAGAGCGACGGCGGCGACGCCTCCTCCCTCATCCAGCTGCCCGACCCGGCCGTGACCAAGCAGATCCGCTTCCGGTCCACGGCGTCCGAGTACGGCGCGACCGTCGACTTCATCACCAACGCCACATGGCCCGACGGAGACAACCTGCCCACCTTCGTCATCGACAAGGTCGTCTACAACTACAACAACCTGGGCGGCCGCTTCGTCACCGGCTCGGGCCCCTACCTTGGCACCACCCAGCTGTGGATCGGCTTCAACCAGGACACGCCCGGCTCCGTCTCGGGCGAGTCCACACCGCTCGTCGCCCCCCGCTGGACGTACCTCGCCAGCCCGGACGCCAAGAGCTTCACCCTGCGCAACTACCGCCAGGGCGCCGGCGACATCTTTGACTGCGGCACCTTGTGCACGTACGACGACATCCCCGGCCTCGAGTCCATCGACAGCGACAAGCCCCCTTCCGCCAAGGCTCGTCGTGTCTTCAAGGCTTAAGTCCGTCTTGAGCTGAAAGTGAGGGTCTGATGGAGTGGAGTGGAGAGGATGAGTGAGCGCGTGTGCTGCATGCAGGGATGAATAGCGTTCGGCATTATCTACGTTTCTTGATGTATATTGATGAGCACTTAACGTATGGCTCCGGCACTTCCCAGGCGCCTGGAGCTTGACTACGTATAAACTGTATATAGCAATGATTACAAACGTCAAATCACATACTCCACATACTCCAGCCTTTCTACGTGTTGAGTGAGCGCAGACGCGGGTAAGGTCTGCCAGTACCGTCCCTGTAACCAGTTCCATTTTCCTGACATGTGTGTAGTTTGAATGAATCTACTGCTCCTTGGTCATCACCAGCCTCTGCATTGTGCAATACACAGCTGAATCTGTGGGTGCCTCCCACCGACTTTGTTTGTCTTGAGCTAGTATTCTGAGGCTCTACTTCTGTTTCTGCTCCCTCCGTAGTAACTTTCATGCAAGCCTGGGGAGGCGCATGCTGGAAATCGCTGTGCTCGTCTTGTCTCACACATTTCATAGCGATTTGTTTCAGGTCGGAGTCGGCCAGGCCGAGATGCCTGAGAATTTGAGCAGTCACTTCAAATACTACTGCCTGTGAATCAGATGATTGAGGCTACTTAGTGATGGCGACTACTTGTCGAGAAAACGATAATGCCTGCTGTTTCATTCAAAGGCTCTTTCTGGCCGTGATCCTCTGCCTGCCCGCTTAGAATCTAGTGACTCTGGTTGCCCACGTTTCTCTCTGCCACCTTCCCTACGGAATGTCTTCGAGATGAAACCTGCTGAAAGCTTTGGATACTATACCAATGAGAGTGACGTGGATTATCAGAGTTCGAAGTATGTAGGTTCGATGTATTTGTTTGACAAAATAGCTTTCTCTAGCACTGCAGTATTCCTAGTATCAAAAATGAGACCCAGTAGCTGATGCCTAGGTGGTGCTGCCTGCTGCCATGGCAACCTGGCACTGAATGCTGCAATCACCTTGACATACTTAGGGACGGTGCATTGAGAGATACCAATTCTCAGCCGATGATATAAACTTGGTCGTCTGCCCCACCTCCCTTCGCCTTTTTTTCCCCTGACCAACCATCCACCATCACCACACCAGCAGCAACCATGGCGGAACCTGCAGCAGTCCTCTCGATCATAAGCGAGCTTGCAACCACAGCGAATTTCTGCTTCCAGATTATCAAGAGAGCGTGCAATGCTCCAGACGAGATCAAGCGCCTCAATGCTGAGATATCGAACTGGAGACCGCAACTTGAGGTGAGACCAAAACTGCTGTGGCGATGCGCGCAAGATGGCATGATCTCTGCTGACATCTATGAAAGAGCCTTGCGGAACTCTTGAACGGCGACAGCCAGTCTGCCACTCGTTTGAGAGACAAGTTCAAAGACGGAGCCTTGGCTGATATCGAGAATCTCGTCAAAGAGTTGAACCATGTCTTGGAGCCATTTCAAAATCCCAGTCCCTGGAGGAAGTTCAAGTGGTCTATCACTACCGGAGATCAGGTCAAGGATCTCTTGAGCCAACTTCAGCGGGACATAGGACTCGTTCTGGGCAACCTGCACATCGAAAACCAGTGAGTGAACTGGTCTGGCTACCTTACCGTCTTGATCCTTGCTGATAGTGTCACAGTCTTTCTCTTGTCGGCCTCCACAAGGAGATCCGCCAGATCCAACTCATGGAGACCAGTAAGTCGATCTCATGTCAAAATCTGTTACTTGAGCTTACATGTATAATCAGACGAGCATGAGAGAAGAAACATCCTGGAGTGGCTCAGACCTCCGGGCATCGATGCCCACGAGTTCCACCGTCAGAAACGAGCGTTACGAGAGGAAGGCACTTGCAACTGGCTCGCTGACTCGGCCGCGTGGCAGCAATGGTGTGAGGGTGGCTCGGCGGAGCATGCTCGCTTCCTTTGGATACACGGACTCCCTGGAGCTGGAAAGACGGTCCTGGCATCTTTTGCTATCGACGACGTCACGTCCAAGTACCAGCACAAGGGGGTCTCTTACTTCTACTGCTCCCATGAGCGCCACAAGAAAGGGCACACTTCGACTGAAGAAGCATGCTCATTCCTCCGATGGGTCATCAGAGACCTGACGGCTCAAGTCACCAGGCCCATGACCCGAGCCTCCAATCGCCAAGCGACCATCCCGAAGACTCTGGAGAATTTGTACGTGGAGCATGATTTCACTATTCCAAAGCTGCTGGAATGCCTATTGGCTGTGACGGAGTACATCACGGCGGAGTACTCGCAGCAAGTCTGCATCATCGTTGACGCAGTTGATGAGAGTCCGTCACCGCGGGATGCCCTTCTCAAGGTCCTGACTACAATTGGCACTGACCCCGACTGGCAACATGTGTCTCTCTGCTTCACAAGCCGAAAGGAGACAGACATTGCTAAAGCCATTGCAGCCATCCAGCCACCCCAGTCACCCCAGCCCAAGCCCAAGCCCTACCGTCCGTCTGGGCCATACCCGCGGTCCCAGTCATCCCCGTCACACACACCGACGTCTCCACAACGTCAAATTCTAGTACCAAGAAGTCCAGCAGAAAAGCTCAAGCAACGTGGAATATATGCCAGCGTGAGTCCGGCTGGTTTTGACGGTGGACCCTCATCCAGCAAGGAGATGGGCCCTCCCCCTCTTCCACAAGATGAAGACATGCGGGGACGACTTCCTTCAGGTCACAGAGTGTCTAGGGCCGTGGAAAGCGGACGGCGACCAGGTGGCCTGCCATCGCCCGAAGACGGACGAGAACGATCTTCATCTGCCTACCCGACACCTGATCCGATGGATATTGACCCTCCCGTTCGTGTCATTCCTCGTGACGTGAAGGAAGGCTGCACGATCCTTTCTATGGACGATAACCCAGACGTGAAGGAAGCCATACGCACATTTGTACGCAACCAGCTGCAGGACAATGATACGTTCAAGAATCACCACAGAGACCTGGAGGAGGTCATCAATTTGATTGCAAGGAGGGCAAAGGGAATGTAAGTTACGACAACTCCTTCGAGCTACAATATATCCTTCTGACATCATCAAAGGTTCAGATGGGCTGCATGCCAAGTCGACATCATCATCCGGTCGAACCTCTGCGACATGGTCTCAATCTCTGAGATGCTGGAAAAGATCCCTCCGGACATTTTCGGCACTTACGAGCACATGATCACAAAGCTGCTTCCAAGTGGCCAGGGTGAAAACGAACACAACCGCAACTTTGCGCGCACCGCGTTGGCTCTCATCTGCAGTGAATCGTCTGGAGTTTCCTGCGCCGAAGTGCTCGTCGAGGCTTCCCGCTTCAATGTTCCCCATGGTGCCGCCCACAGGTTCAACCTCGATCAACTTGAAAAGATACTCGGATGCTTGATTACGGTGACATATCTTTCCCGGCGGCCCGTGTCTATGTACAGCCGAAATAATGAGGGTGTCGGTTCCAAAAAACAAGTTTCGGTGGCTCATTACACGGTCAAGGAGTACCTCTTTGACAAGGCGACTGCAGAGGGATCGGTCAAAGACTTTGCTCTGTCCAAAGAAGCCATCCAGAGCTTGGAACTCCAAGTCGTCTTCAGCGGTCTGCAGCAATTCGGTAGCAATCGGCCCATCGATGCGAGATACCCGACTCGCTATGAAGAGTACTGCCTTAAGATGACGGATAAGGCCCTCAAAGATCGAAGGGATCTCATAATTCGAGACAAGACAGTGTGGAAAATTGTCACGGAGTGCTTGAGATGGAACAGTAGGCACCATCAGTCGAGAGGTGGAGCTTTTCCAAACATGAGAATCCGAGCCAATCTTCCCATGTGGACGAAGACGTCACCCTTCGACCACGGCAACGAGCCCAAGGTCCCCGAGACAAGCGTGCTTGTCAGTCTTCTCCTGCTCCAGTGGCCCGAGCTAGCGAATTTGTACCTCGCAGACCTCCCCGAGTCCACCAAGAGGGAGGTCTGGAAGGACAAGTTCGAGCTGGCCAAGGCCTTCAAGGTCGAGGGGACCAATCCGCGCAGCCTGATGCAGGCGTGCGTGACCCGCCGGGACGACGCCTTCCTGAAGGCGCTGATCGACTCGCGCGCCGACTTCTCGGGCGAGACGGACCTGGTCATGGACCTCTTCTACAACGCGTACGGCCACCGGAGCCTGGACGACCAGGACGGCGGCGCCAAGACGGGCAGGATGCTCAAGATGCTGCTCGAGCGCGGCGTGCGGCCCGAGGCGCCCGGATACGTCTTCACGCCGCTGCAGTTTGCCGTCAGCAACCTCGAGGAAAACTGGGTGTACGACCTGCTCTACGAGGGAGCCGACCCCAACGCTGTCGGCAGGACTAAAGGGGTGCATCCGTTCGGCAAGAACCAGGATGAGGTCCAGGGCCACTTGCCTCCGTTGGAGATTTGCAAGGTGGCGACGCCCGAGTGGCTCAAGGCTCAAGACCCTCAGGAAGCCCTGGACGCCGAGCTGATGGAGGATGCTAGACAGAGGGTCGAGTTGACGCTGCGTCAATGGGGCGCGGAGGACTCGACTGCGCACCCTTCGACTACGCACCCTATTGTTGTTCCTGATGATGATGACGGTTAGTCGGGCCAACACATATGCGGGGACTCTGGTTGAGAAAACCTTTACTTTTTTTGGGGACTGCTTTTGTATTAAAAGTGCCGAGAGAGAACACAGCAAGGACTGGGCAACCACCTCGGCGGACGAGTTATGTAGTCCGAGTACAATCCACCCCAGGCTGTATCTGCAATCGCAATGCGTGAAGTGAACCTGAGAAGTACTCCGCGTGTTAGCAGATAAATCCTCATATGTTTTCAGTACTCGCACTGAACGAATGAGCCAAAGTAGGGAGCATGTTTCATGTCACCATAAAGGCATTCCACGAGGATGACCCGGCAAAAGGGGTCAGGAGGTAAGAATAGAGATAAAAACGATGAGACATGAAGGACCACGCCTGATAAAACATTGATTGACTACAGATTACGATGAAAAGATGGCGCTCCCAGCTGCTCACGCCATCTACGGCCCCTGAACATGAGGATGACCACGCCGGAGTACAGGGACAAGCCGCAGATGGCCACAACAGCCCACGCGATGCCAAAAGTGGTCTTCTCCGCGAAGGGGATCATATAGAAGCCCAGAGTAAACGAGAACACCTGACGGCCAAAGTTGAGCAAGGTGGATATCTCAGCCGATTGGGGCTTGTAGCACTGCAAGAAAGGGGTCCAGTCAGTACTCTTCGATGGTCGAGGTTATAGTAGGCGAGGCTTACATCCGTGATATAGGCATAGATGTTAGTCGTGACGATCTGCAGGCCGACTGCTGCAATGGCAATTCCCATGACAGGACCCATGTAATGCGTCTTGAATTGGAAGCAGAGACCCTCGATGATGACTCCGATGGGGATGAGTATGGCTCCTGGAATGGTGGCGTAAAGGCGGCTCTCAGGATTAATATCGCCATTGTGTGCCTTCGCGTACAAATACACGAGTCGATCGGATACGGGACCCGCTGAAATCTCTCCGATGAGGGTACCGATGAAAGTAGACAGGCCAATCGCGAGACCTATGCCGACAGTATCCTGTCAAATACAAACGTCAGTGGGCGCCTTTGCCATGTTGTGCTCGATTCGTGGGTGGGAAGAAACCTTACAAAGTGGTAGATGCCTCCAAACGCTGCTGCGCCGGTCACAGCAAACAACACACTGCCCAGTCCGAAGTGAATAGCGTAGTACAAGGCTGGGAAAAACACGCTCGGGTATCGCAGCATCAAGAAGACATGTGTAAAGTCCCATAGCTTCAGCTTTCTCTTGACTGTGCCAGCCTGGGACCTGAAGGTGAAGAGCCCCAGCCAGCTGCCAGATTCCTGCAAGGACTCGCCAGTAGAGTTGTTGCGGTGGTAGAGTGTCTCTGGAAGGGCGACCAACAGCAGGACCCAGGCAGACCCAAGAATGATGGCGGGGATCCAGAAACACCACCTCCAACCAAGGTATTTCGCGATAGGCCCACCGACCATGCCAGCGACATGTGCCCCGTTGGTGACAAAGACGGTGTACACCCCCATGAACCTGCCGCGCTCATGCATGAAGAACATATCAGCCACGCAGGCCGCACCGATACCCATCCCGGCCGAGGTCCCGACCCCGACGAAGAACCTGGCCACGAGGACACCGGACCACGTAGCCGCGGCGGCCGACGCGGCATGGCTGGCTACCCCGACGGCGGTGACGACGAGGAAGACGGGCCGGCGGCCGTAGACGTTGGCTATCGGGGCGAGGAACAGCGGCGCGATGCCGGCGCCGAGGATGGCGACGTTGGTGCAGTAGGACGCGGTTGTGACGGAGATGTGGAAGGACTTCGATACGGGGACGAAGGCGCTGTTGATCACGGCTTGGGTGAACGGCCCGAGGAAGGCGAGGTAGGAGACTTGGAAGAGCACCCAGAGCTTGAGTTTGAAAGGCCAGTTGAGAGGGTCTTTGGTATCGTCTGCGTGGAAGTCGGTTAGGACCAGTTTGAATTCTACTTCAGTAATCGGTGTATTCGACAATCAACGTACTTGAAGGCTGCGGCCTCAATGGAAGGCCATGAGTATCAAGCTTGAGAGGACTAGTCTCCTTGGTGGCATTGTGACCTTGATCTTCAAGGTGGGAGATATCGTGCTTGGCCGAAGCCTGCACCTCCGAGTCTCTTTTGGTCATATCTGGTGACGACTGGAAAAAAGATACAATATGATGCAGAGAGAAGAAGAGAATTTCTGGGCGCGTACCGTGTTTGTATGCAGATCATTTCGATCTGGTAGGAGTTATCGAACCGATGCTACCTGCCGATACTATCAGACGGTTGGACGGATACAATGCGGAGTAGACTAGCCGTAGACTAAGTCCTAAGCGATGGAATTAAGCCTTTATGATCGGCATTATACCGTTGCATGGCACGGCCTGTAGATGGCGTACGCCACGTGAGGCTCGCGAGACTCGCGACGTTTTAACTGGTGGGAGCCGAGTCCCGTTGTGGCGGTAGAGAAGGTGGGTGAGGGGGTTTTCCATGGGTCTTATCCATCCCTAGGCTGATGAATCATCCGACAGTAGGATATCACAGGCGATTGGGGATGGATACCTGATGTGACACCGCTGACTATAACCATTAGGTATGTGGTCGATTAGCCTATTTGCAATATCTACCTGGGCAGCTTGCAGAGTCTCGTTGCTAGGTCAGGATAGCCTCACACTTTATCGTTTGTCTGCATTCTTAGTACCTCTTTCATCAATTTCACAATCAACATATGCTGAAGTAGCATGATGGCACCCCTTCCCATCACTTTCGCGTCAGGCTTGTACGATCGGATGATCCCACTTGCCACAGGCGAGGTTCGTCCGACTGGTATCGACCTCAACTTCCTGGAGCTGGACCACCCTCGAGATGTCTTTGACCGTATGGTCTCGACCAAAGACTTTGACTGCTCCGAGCTATCAGCGTCTGAGTACATCACTATGTACGCCGCAGGAAAACGAGACTTTATCGCCATCCCCGTCTTCCCCTCCCGAGCCTTCCGCCACAGCTTCATCGCAGTCAACGGTGATCGGATCAAGTCGCCCAGTGACCTCAATGGCAAACGCATCGGAGTGCAACACTACACCATGACTGCTGCGGTATGGCAAAGGGGCTTGCTGCAGCACGAATACGGTGTAGACCTCGCTTCCATAGAATGGGTAGAAGGCAAAATGGAAGGGCCAGGATCGCACGGAAAGCCTTCGAGTCTTCCAGCCCTGAAGCCAGTCAAGATCACGCAGAACACCAACCCCGAGAAATCGCTCAGTGATCTCCTTCGCGACGGCGAGATAGACGCCACCATAGGAGCAGACCCACCGGAGTGTCTGGGCAGGGCGCCGCACATCAGGCGGCTGTTTTCGGACTTCAAGCAGGTGGAGAAGGACTACTTCAAGCGGACGGGGATATTCCCCATCATGCACCTGGTCGCCATCAGGCGGGAGCTGTACGAGAAAAACAGGTGGATCGCGACGAACCTGTTCGAGGCGCTGGACGATAGCAAGGAGCTGGCGAGGAAGAGGATGTTGACGACGAGTGCTCTGAGGTATATGCTACCGTGGCTGCCGGAGGCAATCGATGATATCAGGGAGACATTTGGTGAGGACTGCTGGCCGTATGGGCTTGAGGCGAACAGGAAGACGCTCGAAGCGCTACTCACGTATTTGGAGGAACAGTCCATGATCGACAGGAAGATACCTATTGAAGAATTGTTTGCGCCTGTCAGGCCTGCCAATTTCAGGATCAGATAGATCACGGATATGACCTGGACAAATTGTCCGATCGTCTAGTGTGTTTAGCATGTTGAAGAACGATAATTATTTGCACGAGTTTCTTTGGCCACGAGATGGCCATTCTAATTCGATTAATAAAAGATAGGTTATTGGGTTTAACTCAAAGTTTCAACCTACCGAGGCTATGTCTGCGTATATGTATGCCTATCAGGCTGTCTAGCCCTAGTTCTCTTCAATCGAAATAACGGTCAAAGGAATTTCCGTGACTCAAGTTTGCCACAAACCGCATATAAAGTATAAAGTAAGAGCAACGAAAGGGAGAGGAGTCGGCCCGCACTATTCGAGATTTAACGTGATGACTTGAACACCTCCGGAAAGAGCTGCGAGACGCGCTGCATAAAGTCAAAACGAATTCAGGAGGGCGCAGTGCAAGGAAGTGATCATGTTTGGCACGAGTTCACATGCACATCGAACAGACCAGTTTACACCATTCCCCCCATACCCCTTGAGCGTGGTATACGCCACAGGGCGCACATGTACTGTAACACACCTAAACTGAATCGGCTGTGTATAAAACCAAGATAGCGGCTCCCCCAGGACCCATAGTTTCAGGAGCAAAGCATTCATGAAGTATCAGAGTCTCGTTATGCTAATTGGCGGGAAATAAATAACTTATGTGACAAACGGATTTAATTGGCCGGACACCGCAAGTTGCCTCCACGAAAGTTACCTAGGTAGTCATACCGAAAACTTATATTCAACATTGAGGAGTTGAGAGTTTGGGTCCAGCAAGTCTGTTCTGGAACGTTGATGGCAGCTGCTAGTTATCAGGAGTGCATTCATCAGGCGAACGTTGAACGGGTACGTGGGTTGGGAGGAGCTGGATATGACGTTTCAAGCGTTTTATCATCTCGACTTCATCCATGTCAACATTTGGATCACAACGAAATCGCCCGAGCATTTCCAAAATGTTTCGTGCCGATTTCAACACTGGCGTTCGGATAGATGTAGAATGTGATTTTGGCGAACGAAACTTTCCAGCCGGGTCGGGTTGCCCAAAATTCACTATCTAGGCGATAAGCACTGTCAAGGTTGAGTAATCAGGCCATACAATATGTACGGTGTGGCACAGCACTGAGGCTAATGCAGGTTGGAAGGTTGATAACCCGTTGGTCATGCTGAGACGAGCAGGTATCCTCATTTGTCTGGGCAAGCGCGTTGACGTCTGAAAGCAAGCCCCTTTCACGAGGTCCATTCGAACCGGAAAAGTCATCGGGGCCGTCGAGCGGATTTAGCTCCCGACCGGGTTGTCCCCACATGCACTGCGATGCACTGCTCCACTGTTCGGGAGCACTGCCAAGAAGGTCAACCTTTGAGCCAACAACAGATTGATGGTTGAGACTACTTGAATAGCTGAATTTAAAAGCCGTCATTGGGATTGTCTTTTTACCCGTCGGAGCTTGAAGATCCGCAGCGATATGGTCGCGAACGCTGACAGCGTGGCGGGCATCTGGGCGAGGTCGAACGAATCGTAAATCCGGGGGAACAACGGCTAAACGTTTCACGGGCTGCAGCGATCTCTGCTTGTTCCCCACAATAACAAAAGATAGGGAGCCAACACTCCGTGGCAAAGTTGGTTGGCCGTTCGTCCTGGAGCACACGCCAAGGACGACCCCTCCGACTCATCGTGTCGATATTCGGTCACGCTGGCCGATGTTCTCGTAGCCCCAAGCTGTGTAAAGTAACGTACACGGCACCATCGAGTTAGTTCCAACGCCTGGGCGCATTCGTCCCGTTGCTCGGCTGCACGACCGTTGATGTTCGGGAGCAGACCGCGGCAGCTGCATGCATGACATCGCCCTGCTCGGCGAAGGGAACTAAGCGCAGAAGAGATCCACACCACACCCAACACAGCTGCACAGATCCCGGCTAGAGTCTAAATAAGCTCAGTATAATCATTTGGTAATGGACGTTTCCTTGGTGCATAAAGAGGCACGGCACGCGCCAGATAAATAACCACCTCAACATCCCAGCCGTGCCCCTTGCAGCAGTTAGCCATTAAGGGTCCATTTTCTTTTGACGACGGGAATTCGAGCTCGTCAAAACCACACACCACAGGACCCAGCACCAGCTTACCGCCAAGACGAGCCGCCGCCACCATGGGCGACGAAGACATCGTCAAGACCGACCTCCTGATAGTCGGCGCGGGCCCCGCCGGCGCCGCGCTGGCATGCTTCCTGGGGTCGCACGGCCTCAAGGGGATCATGATCGCCGCCGCCCCGGGCAACGCCGACACGCCGCGGGCGCACATCACCAACATGGCGGGGCTGGAGTGCCTGCGCGACATCGGGCTCGAGGGCGCGTGCTTCGACGCCAGCACCAAGGGCGACAGCATGGAGCACACGCGGTGGTGCCGCAGCATGGCGGGCGACGAGTTCGCGCGCATCCACAGCTGGGGCAACGACCCGGCGCGCAGGGGGGACTACGCGGCGGCGTCGCCCTGCGCGCACGTCGACCTGCCGCAGACGGAGCTCGAGCCCATCCTCACGCGGCGGGCGACGCACGAGGGCTGGACGGTGCGGTTCAACACGCGGCTCGTCACCTTTTCGCGGCCGCAGAGGGACGTGATCATCTCCGAGGTGCACGATGATGTTCTCGGAAAGACGTACAGGATCCAGTCGCGGTTCCTGTTCGGGTGCGACGGCGCGCGCAGCCAGGTCGTGCGGGAGCTGGGGATCCCGCTCATCAAGAAGCCCGGACAGGGCCTGGCGCTCAACATCTTTGTCGACGCCGACCTGTCGCACCTGATCCCGAACCGCTCGGGGAACCTGCACTGGGTGTTCCAGCCCGAGAAGGACTACCCGCCCTGGGGGTGGGCGGTGATCGTGAGGATGGTCCGGCCGTGGAAGGAGTGGATGTTCATCTGCCTCCCCGTGCCGGGTGCAGATGTTTCGGTAGACCAGTTCAGCCCCACGGAAGAGGAGTGCATAGTGCGGGTGAAGGAGATCATCGGAGACGACTCGGTCAAGGTTGGCATCAAGGACGTGAGCAAGTGGTGGATCAACGAGATTGTGGCTGAGTACTACTCGGACGGCAACGTGTAAGTGCACCCAGTAATTGCGGCAGGATACATCCCGGGGTAATGCTGACCTCCGCAGCTTCTGCTTCGGCGACGCCACGCACCGGCACCCGCCATTCAACGGCCTCGGCTCCAACACCTGCATCCAGGACGCCTTCAACCTGGCCTGGAAGATCTCCTACGTCATGTCAGGCAAGGCAGGCCCGGAGCTCCTGGACTCGTTCAGCACGGAGCGGCAGCCCGTGGGCCAGGACGTCATCACGCGCGCGAACCAGGGCCTGCGCGACCACGGCGGCTGGATCCACGCGATGGGGATGGACCACCCGGACAAGGAGGAGCGCGCCAGGATCCTCGCCGAGTTCGAGGACCCCGGGCCCGAGGGCCGCAGGCGCCGGCAGGAGTTCCAGCGGGGCATCGAGAACACGGCGAGCGAGTTCCACGGGCTCGGCATCGAGATGAACCAGCGCTACTTCTCGGGCGCCGTGTATCAGGACGACGAGGGCGAGGGCGCCGTGCCGCCGCCGCCCGCGGATCCCGTCAAGGACCTGGTGATCTCGACGTACCCGGGCAGGCGGCTTCCGCACGCGTGGCTCAACGAGCGCACGCCGGTGAAGAAGTTCTCGACCATCGACCTTGCCGGCCACGGGCGCTTCTGCCTGCTCACCGGCCCTGGAGGGCAGGAGTGGAAGGCCGCGGCTGAGAAGGTCACCAAGGCGCTCGGCGTCGAGATCAAGGCGTACTCGATCGGGTGGAAGCAGGACTACGAGGACGTGTACTTTGACTGGGCGAGGAGGAGGCAGGTCGAGGAGGACGGCTGCGTGCTGGTGCGCCCCGATCGCTTCGTTGCTTGGAGGTCTCGAGAGATCATCCCGGATGCGGCAGGGAAGCTGGAGAAGGTGATGCGCAAGATTTTGTCCCTAGAATGAGTTCTACATTATAGATAGATTGTCACTTGTACGTGGATAGATAGAGGCTACCCCAGCGAGACGTCATTTGAGCTGATCAATTTACTTTTGTACATTCATGGTGATCGCTGCCAGAGGTCTTTCCAGAATTCTTTAAAACCATAATGAGGTGCTCTCGAGTCGTAAACTTTGCTGGACTTACCCTCCATCACAAAATGATCAAGCAAACTGCTACCCTGGGGCCCAAGCTGGCCCTGGGCCGGCCTGGATGGCCGTCGAGCGCGGTCCCTGATCTCATTGGCGACTTGCGGGGCAACATCGGCAAAGCAGGCCTTGAGCTCCCTTTCCAGGGAGAAATACGGCTTCTTTGCCAGTTCAGGGGCCATAAGGTTGTACGCTCGCGTGAGCGTGTTCATGTTGTTGACGGCCAGCTCCATGTATGATCGTTCGGTAGCCTCCCAGTCGGCGTCCCGAAAAGGCCTCGTCAGCGTGACCTCCGGCTCGGACGTCGCAGCCGTGGTTGAGGCAGGAACATCGGCTGGTGACACTGGCAGTGCCTCCTGCCGCATTGCCACCATCACGACGTCGTCGGTCGTATTTGTCGGCACAGCCACCTGGTCGGAGTTCCTACGCCGCGGGTTGTGCACTTCCTCCGCCCGGGCATATTCTTCAGCGGTGCGTATCTGCTGCTCCAGGGAGCCCCCGCGGCTTGCGATCATCCGGGCCGCATGTCGCTTCCAGTCATTGCGCAGCCGCGCTCTGAAAACCGTAGCAGCCTTGACGAGTTCCTGTTGCTTTTCGATCCACGGGGGCACCATCTCCTGCTTCTTGATCATCTTGTTCATAATGTACTCCGTGGTATCTATAAACGGGTTGTCGGCCCTCGAATCGCGCTCGACCCCTTTCCCGCGTGGTATATGTTTGAACTGCCCTCGTGCGATCGCATCTTCGATCCTCTCATTTGCCAGGGCCGAGAGGCCAGAGATGGTATTCGGCAACGCCCGAGCCGCCGGCGCAAAGCGATCACGCAGCTCCTTCTTCATGGCTTCTCTCTCCTTGTCACTCAGACCCTTCTCTTTGTCTTTGCTGGCCATCCCAGCGTACACGGAAGCCGCCTCTTTCGCATTCGCCACCTTCCTGCCAGCACTGAGCACGGGCTGCTTCTTGAGCCGCATATCAACTGGTATAGGGATGTTCGGTTTTCCCCGAAGCCCGGGCTTCAGAGGCTTGTGCGCATCGTTGAGCATCCGCAGGACTGCGTCGGACTCGGTCTCTGTCCCCGTCCACGGCTGCGCAGTCGCGACGTCCCGGGTCCCCCGGCCGGCTGCTTCTGGTATGTTGCTCGTGAGGCCGGCCTCTCGTAATGACGCGGCATGTTCTTCGCGGAACTTGGCGTCGGCGACCTTATCTAGCAGGCGCTGCTTGAGTTCCTCGTTGAACCCGGCGTCTTCGACGGCGCGTCGTCCGGCTCGTCCGCCTGTGAACAGGGCTTCTTCTGTGGCCTCCTCCAGCCGACGGGCCATAGGCCCTGGTTCTTTGTGAGCTGCATTAGGGTCGGATTGGGTGTTGCTCAAAGCCACGGGGGAGTCGGGGTCAGGGTTGGGCGGTCTGGTCCCCTCGGAGTATGGGCGCGATGCGCAGTGGATGACGGCCGCCGGTAATGGACGAGCAGGCCATTGGTGAAGGCCTTTCAAGTAGCGCCCAGACACGCGACAAGAAAGAGCCATTCTGTCATGAAGATTGAAGAGACCTCATACGAGTGAGGCATAGCAGAGCAATGGGTGCTCCTGGAGAAGCTCAACATTACTATGAGACGGGCCGGCGTCGATGACGATCTGAAGCTCCGGTTGCCACCCACGGACTTGACGGGCGGAGATAAGATAAGGAGCTTTTGGGTACCTAGGTACCTGGGCATGTATAGTCCGCTCGGGTGCTTGGGCCTTTGGACCCCTGCCACAGCAGCCTGCAGACCCTACCCCTCCTACTTTCTCGCGTGCCCGTAGGGAGGGAAGGTGCTGCTCTTGTGAGGCAGGCAGTGTGAGGTCTGCCATCTCCTTCAGCTCCTGCAATCCAGTTCCAAGCACAACGGCACAGCAGCGGTTTAATCTCCATATTCACGGAGCCTTTTGCAGACAAACCGCCATCCCCAGATTCTCTGGCGCCACAGTCCGCTACACGGCGCGCGTTTAGCCCCCAAGCACCACGTTTATGGACTCGCAAAAGACCCACTTTCACGACCAGGCACCAGAAGGATCGTGAAGTCTATTGATCCCTCGGCATTACGGGCGTCCGAAAACGAGATCATGTGCCCGCTCGAGTCTCAGCGCTCAAAACTAGATCACGTTATTCACGTGGGCGTTTGATTTGCTGCTTTCGGTGATGGGCCGTGCCACTGACGCCTCAGCCGGCTGGGTTTCAAGGTTTCTATAAGGAGGATTCCACTCCTCCTATAATGACGATGGGCTAACAGGCAACCGTAGTTGCATCCCCTCGAGGACGTCAAAGTAGGTGATGTATCAGTTGATGCTAAGCAGATCATGCCAAATTTAGCAGTGCTCCTGGCAATGGCCCTCGGGCACAGCTAGAAGAGTTCGGGACCGTCCAGTCTGCCAGTGGGGGCTGCGACTCTATCGTCTGCGTGGTGCTCTTTTTCATTCCATTGGGATCCAGGATGAAGTTTGTGTCACCTCAATGGTTCCCCACAAGACCGCGCTTGATGCAACGCCTCGTCCGTGGACCAGTCTCAACAGTCAAAGTAGTGGGCCTGTGAAATGCTACCAGAGGTCCAGGACCGATTTCATCCGCTCCTGCCGCTGTCTCCAGAATCTTGGCCCTGCATGCAGTCCGGAAGACTGGATGGCATCCCGCTGCTCGTCTCGATCATTTGGTCACCCACCGGTATGGAGTTTCTGGTTATAGGGCTGCCTTGCAAGTGGACCCGGACACAGCCCGCCCCTGGATCCCAGCATTCGAGGTGGACTCCTCCATTGTCACTCTCGTTCAAGTCTACTACCTTGAAATGGGCCGCAATGGCCGCCGTCGGAGCATCGGGGCCCAAAGCTCCCAATTTACCCGTCTTGCCAACTACCCCATTGCGGCACCGAAGAAGTCTCAATGTCTGCACGTGAGAAACTCCAGACGGAGACCACCTCCGCTACTCACGCACGCCGTATATCGTAAGCTGCGATTCGACGAATTCCCTTGCACCTGATTGATCCATTGGCTGACACGAACAAGATGCAAGCGATGTCAGAAGCGAAAGGTGCGCCTCCCCGGGCGGTTGGCCCCTCCTCTACCCACTAAGAAACCAGGGGACCTCAACTGAAGGCTTTCTCCGTTGCAGATAAAATGCACGAGGACGTATCCCTGTTCGAGCTGCTCTGCAGCCAATGTACGGTGCGAATTCCGCGAAGACGACTTCAAGCGACCACCAGTGTCCCGAGAGTACATCGCCGCCCTTGAATCAAGAGTCGCAACCCTCGAAGCCGTCATCGGGAGGCTGAAGAGGGCTTCATATGAGGAGCGGGATGAGATACTGGAGGGTGTCACAATCCAGGAGCACACGCAGCCCTTTGCTCCCGAGACAGCGGCCGATCCAGACGTGGACGAGATTGCGCTGAGCGATGCTATAAGAAAGGCGACACTCCATGAGACCGATGAAGGTATCTCAGTAATCCACATGGAACCCCCCCCCCCCCCCGAAATCGAGACACCATCTAACATAGAATTCTACAAGGTGCATTGGCGTATCACGGCCCCACGAGTATATTCAACAGCAGCCTTATCGAGCCACCAAGCCCATTAGTCTCGTCGGCTGTTTCGTCGCCCTTCAGTAACAGTATCAGCGCCTTGCACACGCCAACCATCCGTCTCTGCATCGGACTCTTCTTCAGGTGGCAATATGAACAATTCATATTTATCGACCGAGAGTACTTCGTGCACATGTTCGAAGAAGGCTCTACCGGCACTGACCTTGGCTTCGTCCCCCTCACATACGCCTGCTGTTCAGTAGGCGCGCTGATGTCTCCGGATCCTGAGATTCGAACACAGGCGGCGTCCTTTGCAGAGTACTCGGAATCGCTCCTAAACTTGGACAAATTAAATGCACCAAGCACCACTATGGTCCAGGCCGTACTGGTTTTGGCCGGGTTTAATATTGGATCAGGCAGGATAGCCAAGGGCTGGATGCTGTCAGGTATGATTCCCGCTCCAGAGCCTTGATTGTTTCAGGCACTGACGTAGGTCACCACAGGGCTCTCTTTCCGAATGGGACAGGAGCTGGGATTTCAACGGGATCATTCCCACTGGGATGTTGCCCGCAAGTCCTCCAATACGCCGTCTGTTTACTTCAACAATGAGCATTGGCGGAAGCTGTATTGGGGCTCGTTCCTGGTCGATAAGTGAGTAGACACCAATGAAGTTTGAGTCGTTGTATCTGACACTGCTACCTAGAATACTGAGTCTTTTCCTTGGTCGCCCAACTTTTATGCAAGATAATGATGCAGACGTCGATATCAGCGAACCTCCACCGTTGGTCCTCCCAAGTACCTTTGGCCCGGCATGTCTAACAGTGACTAACAGGGACGACCCCCATACCTGGGAAGACTGGCTGATCTCTCATGATCTTGGCTTTCTACAGACAAACAGAACGGCCGGTCCTAATCTTGCATCGCTGTTGCAGCAGCAAGTCGAGCTCGGCCGCATCATCCATGACATCCTAGGCACAACTTTTGTGCCGAAACGAAACGAGAAATCCAAGGCCAGGCGGTGGACCAACGTGCTGCTCAATAAGCTTAATGCTAGGCTTGTTGCATGGCACGAGGCATTGCCGAACGACATGAGATGGAAGAAATGGCTTACCGCAAAAGATAATCTGCTACCAGACATCTGCATGCTACAGTACGCCAAACCCAGAGTCCGTTCATATTCTCTCATGCTGACGTTCCACTTCCGCAAAGCACTTTGTATCACAACACTCGCATCTGCCTTAACCTTCCCTTCCTCGTCTCATCCATAGAGCGCGATCCCAGTGCCCCGGACACAAACCAAGGCCAAGGGGCCCCAAGCGAGCCCAACGCTGCTCGAATGCGCTACCTCACCGAGTCGGCCAACATATGCAAACAATCCTCTGAGAGCCTTGTAGACATCCTGCATCGATTCAGAGCACAGCACACCCTCGTGAACTCACCAATCATCCTGGTGTACGGTGCCATCGTCGCAACCAACGCAGTCCTTGTGACGTTGAGGCACCAGCACAGGAACGCAAACGAGCCCTCAATGCGGATAAAGGACACAGCGCTGCCGGCGCTGGACACATACCTGCAGGAGCTGAGCGTGCCATGGGCACTCGCTGGCGAGGCGAGGATCAAGTTCCAGCGGGCGTTGAGCACATGGTATCGTCAGAGCCCAGCCCCAACGGGGCAACCAGCCTTCAGCGAGCAATGGCCCACCAGCTCAAGCCAGGCAACCACGGGGCCAGCCGCGGGAACAGATATGCGATACATGGACCTATACCCCGTCGATCCCGCTCTCCAGGCTTCCCTGGACCAGAGCCAGTACCAAGAGCAGCCCCACAGCTGGTACCAAGAAACCCGCCCCGAGTACATGCAGCCGCAGCCTCAGCAGGGCGACGCTGCCACCGGCACCGGCTCGTCCCCGGACGTCAACTTCGAGAGCCCCGTGCCGCTCGTCTGGGACCCTATGAACGTGTTTGACGGCGAGGTGGCGCTGTGGGCGACCATCGGGGGTGGTTTCCCGGCCGGGATCGATGCGGGCTTTGACACGAGCGGGATGGCGTGGACGGAGGAATAGCCGCACCAAACGACTCTGTGATAGATTGATGACCTGCGGGCCGTTAATTAACAAATACTGTCTTCGCTTGCTTCTCTCCTTTCTGAAGAACTTGCAAGACTAGCTGGCACAGGCCGTACTTTGAGACCTGGGTGCAGGTACTACGCCAATGTCCAGTACTTTCCAGGTCTTCATCACTTGAAAATGATGTTTAAAGGTCTGTTATGTATACGTATGCCATGACAAGCGAAGTAACTCTATTGAAGCTAGCCTAATATACCGACCCTACTTAGCGACCGGCTCCTCATGCTTGTGGTGACATCCCGAAGCCTTCGTCTTGTGGTTGTACGCATCACGGCGCACAATCCGAGCACTGCGTGGAGGCAGGGTGTCAAAGGACGTGGCATACGTCGCAACCGAGTGAGCAATCGCACGGCTGTTGACCAGGAACGCCTCCAGGTTGAGGTTGTCCACCGTGTCGCCGACCTTGTGGTAGTTCTCGTCGAAGGCGATGCCGGCCGTACCGCCGTATAGCGCAGCCTCGGCCTCGGTCTTGATCTGCTCGGCGCCGGTGAACAAGCCACCCGCGGCGACGCCGACGTCCAGGAAGGGCCCGTAGTCGGAGCGGCCGTTGAACTCGGTCGGCTGGGACGGCAGCCCCTTGCTCTCGAAGTAGTTCTCGAAGAGGGCCTCGGCCTCGGCGGAGCCCGGGGGCCCGCTGAGGTTAAAGGCGGACCCGTCGCCGTCGTAGATGGAGAGCTTGTAGTTGGGCGAGGCGATCATGTCGAAGTTGAGGTACAGGCGGATCTTGTCGAGGTCCTCGGGCGCCGACTGGTTGACGTAGTACTCGGAGCCCAGCAGGCCGAACTCCTCGGCGGACCACCAGGCGAAGCGCACCGCGTTGGTGACCTCGTACTTGGCGAGCTGCAGGGCGACCTCGAGGATGCCCACGGTGCCCGAGCCGTCGTCGTTGATACCCGGTCCTGCCTCGACCGAGTCTGCGTGCGCGCCGACGAAGATGACGTTGTCGGGGTCGCCGGACTTGGTCTGGGCGATGACATTCATGCTGATGAGCATGGATCAGCGGCATGTCTAACACAATCTTTTAGGGGGTAACTCACGTAACACGATCTTCGATGATGGAGTTCACATTAAGGTCACCGATGACTTCGCCTGCAGCGAGAAGCGACACAAGGGCCTGACCAGCCGCCTGGGATATGGCAGCCGTTGGAGGGTAAGGTCCCTCTGGCCGGCTGGGTGCTCCAAGAGTACCACTCAGCGTGCCGGCGACGTTGTTGTAGATGACTGCTCCAGCGGCACCGGCGGCCCCAGCTAGAGCAGCCTTCAAGCCAAAGTCGCAGGTCCCACGAGAGATGAGAGCGATGGCCCCGCTGACTTCAGCTGGGAAGTCGCTCTGTGATTACATTGTCAGCATGATGACAGCAACACGTTGTTCTGACTTCTCTCTTGGTGGTGAGAGACTTACAGCATTGCAACCCAAGTTCGAGACAGCCACAAAGGCAGCCTCAACCTGCCCGTTAGGAGCATAGGTCATCAGGCTCACGTTCTGCGACTCCCCGTTGACCACCAAGGAAGCGCTTCCGCCCGAGTATGTCTCAATGAAAGGCTGATACTCGACGTCGTAGTACTCCTCAAGCTGGGACACAAGCTCATAGAGATATAGAGCCGTGAAGTTGTGGCCAGGGCTGCCGAACACGCGGTTACGCCCGGTAGTCTGGTAGGCGATGGCCTGGAGATCCTCGGAGCGGTCAAGCAGAGCTTGCGACGTGATGTCATTTTGAAGGGCATCCTTACGGAAGTATGTTAGGATCTGAATTGGTCTGATGTATCAAAACGCATGGTGCGGAGCCAACGTACCGACGTTACAGGCGTCTTGGTTCCTGGCTCGGTGCTACCCTGCAGTGAAGAGGCCGCGCTGATCACCTCCGGTATTGGGCCCCAGTTCTCAACATCGGGTTGCCAATCAGGCGCGAACACAGCCGGCCCACGGCGTTGCAGGTGTGAGGACACAGGTTCCACGGCATGCACGTGGCCTGCAGGAGTCGAGGCCTCGCCAAGGGCCACGAGGGCTGCAAGGGGCACAACAACTTTCAGGGACCAAGTCATCTTTGATACTCCTGCCGGACTGGAAACGAGAGGGTCGATGCAGGAAAAGAAGAACCTTGATGGCACGGTCGCCATGTCTCCTCACCCCAGACCGACGCGCTTCTTATACCACGTCCTAGCAACCAGCTGCAACGGCGCTTACACGGTCCATCCAGCCCCTCATTTCAGCAGGGCCCCAACAGAGGAGAAAAAAAGGGCATCTTGGCGGTGATGATTTTCGTAGGCCACCCTCCGCGCATTGCTGATAGTCGATTGCGCGATCCGCAGGAACGAGCAGGAAACGATGCCCAAAGCGGCAGGCGACAACAACGTGAAGTTGTATTTCCAAGGATTCGTCCTATCAATTCATAGCAGGCCAAGAGAACCAAGACTGAGCCAAGTGCGGGTCACGGCCTTGGTAATGTGGAGTGATGTCGTCCACTGATTAGTTCCGTTCTAGCGTGGCAATCACCTTCCCTCACGCGTCTAACACGTACCTCAGCCAACGTCGGCCTACCCGACTGGCTCTGGGCGCCCACTCAGCTAATAAGAACAGCTGGATACGCCACCAGAAACAACATAAGGAACAAATTCTGATGACTCAGAAGCATAAGCGGTTCATGCTCTAGCGGTCAGGCACCAGCAGAACTGCTGCAGTCACCTAGGCCATTTCGACCTCCGATCGTCACCAAGTAATTTTCAGCATTGGTCATCGTTTGCTATCAGCTACTCTGTGAATTATCTTCCATGGAACAACGGCACGAGATCTTCCGACCTCACCGGTTCGGAGCCGATGAACAGTACATCGATCTATACCATGTGTACGATAACCTCTCTCGCACGCCGTATCAACGTGGCATTGGCATTCAGTGCGAGGATCCTGACAACTATATCATGAATGCCTGGCATGTCATAACACCCTCTGCAATGAGGAATCATCTGGATTGGAAAAATAAAACTCGCACACAGTTCATATCTCTTTACAGCAACTTGGAAACTGCGGAACGCGAGCAACAAAGGCGACGCAATCAGACATTTGTTTCCAATGTTGGTCCTCGAAACCCAGAATCAGTCCGCATAGCTCATGTGCGGCTCTCAAGGAACACAAACGTTTGGGCTTTCTCGCGCGCGGAAATGCTTAGTATGATGGGAACATTTGGCTCTCAGATGCAAATGGAAATGTCTCAAGTCTCAGCGCCCAGCGAGTGGTTTGTGTGGGGAGTTGTTCCTGATGAATGTGTCCAGAACAGACATTTACTCTAAAGGCATCGTGACTCCGACAAAGCCCGAGCCTAAATGGAAAGAGCGCCAAGAGCGAAAGCCGCGCGGATGAGGTCACGAAGCGTGGATGAGCGAAATGCAAGAGCCGAGGGCTCTGGGGGCACGAATGAGGGACTAAGTTGCGGAGGACGGAACTGCTCTGTCGGCTCGGTTCATCGATACAGACTCGAGCGGGTCCCGTTACCTATGGTTGTATATCTGGCCTTCGTCGAACTTTTGGCGCCACCATGTATAAGGAAGTTGACTAGAAATGAGCCGGTCTTTTGTGTCCCTCTGCTGTGCTTGTCATGCCTTGCCTGGCGATGATCGTTCCCGAAGGATTCGGCAGGGGCTAAGTAAGCACGGATTGCCGGGCATCAAATCTTACAACGTATGCCCTTTCCCCGCTCCATTCATCGTGTCTTCTTACCTGTTCATCATAAAAGTGTTTAGATGACATGGCAGGCCCAGCATTCTCATCCCCTGAATGGTACCGCAACCTCAAGGACACGGATGTCAGTACCGATATTGGTCGACTGACTATCTACCATCTGGGATTCAAGCAAGCGGCGGATGGTACTCTGATATTCCCGCCATTGGACTTTTCTACCACTCCCCGAGCAGTGCTTGACGTTGGGACCGCCGACGGCCTATGGATGCGCGATGTCCAATCCTCGCTGGCCACGCCGCCCCACGGCGCGCATACCTTCACCGGTACTGATCTAAACTCCTCATTCTTCCCCAGCACCACTCCCCTGAACACGACGTTTGTCAAGCAAGACATCAACCAAGCGCCCCCATCATCCTGGCATGCATCCTTCGACCTCGTGCACTTACGCATGATCCTCATCGCCGCCGGGCCCGGCGAGAAGCAGCGCGCCGTCGTCGACGAGCACATCAAGCTCGTCAAGCCGGGAGGCTGGATCCAGATCGGTGACTGCGACCGGGTCTGCCCGACGCCCGAGGTTGAGAACCCGCGCTACCACGACATGTTTGCGTGCATCCGGGCCGTGTGCGAGGCATCCGGGGCGGCAGCCCTGGAAGCGCCCAAGATGAAGGCGTGGCTGGAGGAGGCTGGGCTTGAGGACGTCCAGGAGCGCATGGTGATGCGGGCAGTGGGGAAGAGGAATGTGGCGGATGAGGATCTGGGCAGGAAGGGCATTGAGGCGGACTTGATGATTGCGCGGGCTTTTGCGGGAGCAGCAAAAGGTGAGTGATCGTACACCCTAGTACATTGTTGGCATCTGCGATATGTGACGACATGCTGATTGTGGTAGCTCTGGATCAATCTCTGAAGCCTCTGCCAGACGCACGATTGGATACGTTAGAGGTAGACTTGGAGAAGGAGTTAAATGAAACGGGGGCTTTCTTCCCGATGCGCTTTGTTTGGGGTAGAAAACCGCATTAGTCCTCCAGTCTTTAGTTATATAGACTTACAATCATGGCAAAGAATATACCCCTCTATATTAAACAATCACTTACTCTAATTCTCTTGATATTTTTACTTTCTTAATGTGGTGAATATCTTATAGGCGCTAACTAACTTTGGAAGATGCTAGTCTCAGAGGGTAAAAGCGAGTGATCCTCTGCTGCAAGGAGCTGCAGAATCCCCATCCTGTGTCTCTTTGCTGATTTGTCCCTAGCTATGTATGGCCCACAGGATACCCCTCTTTTCCTAACCACATTTTTTTACTCGCATTTGAGCCTCCATATTCGGGTGATCAAGTCTCTCAAATATACTATCTTTGTCTCGGCCAAGGGCTGAAATATGAAGGCGAGCATTCTTTTTCGCTTGGGGAATCGAAACATCGCCTCTATGACAAGGTACAGAGTCTTGAAAGCCAGCCAATAGTTGTGCCATCAGCTTGGGAGATATTTCTTACCGACGTTCGTCCTCCTCAGACAGCATGGCTAGCACAGATCAACCCAATGGTGATGAAAGCCGCGAATCGGGCTTCGGAGTAAGTAAATTACCACCGCCGCTGCCGTCATGTTCTGAGTCCCGTCGATGTAGAAGGAGAATTTACTCACAACTCACGTAGCTATGCTCCGATTGTCAAGGTCTGGATCTCCGCGAGGACAAGTTTATTCTCCAATCGGTCGCTCCCACGGCTCCCCTTCCCAAGCCGCATCGTGGTGATAAGCCAGTTCTCCGGCCCTCGAAAACGCATCTGACGTCAGGAAACGGGCAAAGAGTCTTCTCGAGCCTGGAGACCATCTCAGAACGGAGAGACACTTGCGTGTTTTGCCATGTTCTATGGCGAGCTGTCGATCGGTATAGTGGCAGCAGGGCCCCGACTACGGGTCCTGTGATGCTCGCATGGGAGCTGGACGGGCGCAGGGCCGGCGAAGACAACCGGCTAGTGAACCGCACACGAAGAATCCGGATTTCATGGCCGGAGGTGGACGGGAAGCTGGAGTCGATATGCATCATCCTGGTAGGCAGTCCAAATGATGGCCGCGACGATTTCGCATTCCTTGGCAGAGAAGCAGTACCCCCTCAGGAAAAGCTCGATCTAATAAAGTGGTGGATAGAGGTTTGCGCTGAAAAGCACGACTCGAGTTGTGCTGACGAGCTAGGGACCATGGACGAATTCGAGAAACTCGTCCAGGCTACGTACTTTGGAGTCATCGACGTCCTTGACATGCAGCTCAAGCCACTGCCACTTGCTGCCGACGGGCGCCCTGAGAAGTATGTGGCTCTGAGCTACGTCTGGGGAAACACCGCAAACCCCCAAGGCCGACACATGACCACACGGGTCAACGTGATGAGTCGGATACAGCCAATGGGTCTCAGAAAGGACTGGGCAGTACTCCCAAAGACTATTCAGGTGCGTACTGCCGAAGTGATAGACCTTCAATACGTTCGTTAACAATAACACCCATTCAGGACGCTATGCTTTTAGTCAGAGCTATTGGGCAGCGCTACCTCTGGGTGGACTCGTTGTGCATCGTCCAAGACAGCACAAGCTCGTGGGAGCTCAATGCAAAGGCGATGCATCTAATATATGGCAACGCCTACTTCACGATATGTGCTGCTGATGGAGATTCTACGACGGGACTTCGTGCTGTCAGACCCATTCTTTCAGTGGTTAGAGACTATTTAATGAGCACGAAGTCGCACCGCCAGCATTGGTCTCACTCGGCGGTCTATTTGACGCCCGAGCGCTTGCAAATGATGGCCAAGGATCCTATTCGCGAGGCCATAAGCAACAATATCTCCATCAAGCCTCAAGGCCTTAACTCGTCAAATCCCACGTCATCATCAGAAAAAGCTTTTGGAGACCTCGCCGAGGATGACGAGAAATACAAGCCCTTGGTAATCGATTATTCACCAACAATGAGGCTGCTAGTATCGAGGTCTCCCGAGGACGTTATCCAGGGCTCCTCCTGGGACGAACGTGGCTGGACCTTCCAGGAACGCCTGCTGTCACGACGGTGCCTCATTTTTGCGGAGGGCCAAGCATACTTCCAGTGCCGGTCGACTGTCATGTCGCAAGACAAGCATTCTGACCCTAGACAACGCGGGTGGTCACTGGACTGGACTAATTCGCCGTTGCGGACACTGGGCGAGTTGAGGAAGAGGGCATTCTGGTTTTACATGAAATGCGTTGGACTCTACACCGGCAGGCACCTGACAAAATCCACAGACATATTGACAGCCTTCCAGGGGAGCGCATGGCTTCTGGAACAGTACCTGAGGGCTCCGCTCCTGTACGGAATGCCCAGATCTCACTTCGACCTGGCCCTCCTGTGGACTCCTATGTCCACTCTGTGTCGGAGGACGAGAAAGCACCAGAACAGCCACCATCCGTCAGCGACTTCTTCAAGCTGGGAAGATCATTTCCGTTGCGACGACTGCTTATCAGCAGACACCAACTTTGGGCCAAATGAATTCCCAAGCTGGTCGTGGAGCGGATGGATGCATGGCAAGTGTGAGTACGAAGCTGGGATGCTTGATGGATGTCTTCCCAATGTGCAAGCATGGCTGATGCATCACACGTGGATCCTGTGGTACGTACGAGATCAAGAGGGGAACTTGAGGCCTCTGTGGGACAAGAAATCACTCCAAGAAGACAGCAGCGAAGATGGTCGCTGGCGAGGCTACTCGGGGCATGATACACCGCAGGGGCCCCCCAATACGAGTTTCGACCCACCCTCAGCCGGTCTCACAAGCGGGAAGCCACGAAAGCGTGATTCTTCGAACAATGGAAGTTTTTACAGCGGGTCGAGCCATTCGAGTGACACTGAGACACCAGAGAAGCCATATGAGGATAGGCCGATGGATACATCCAGACAGGCAGAGTCGACAAGAGATGGCTGGATGCTTCGTTCCAACCAGGCCTACCTAGCTGGTCTCACGCCTGGTTATTATAGCAAAGCCGATCATGAGTCAGGCGCAAGTCGGAATGAAACCAAACACGTCAGCTTCGGACGTAATCATGGCGTACGAGACTTCGAGGGGCCTCAATATAGCCCTGCGATGCCATACACATATTACCCTGGGTATATGCCACCTCAACCTCCACCTCCGCCTCCTCCAGTCGAAGTTCCCAGTCCCTATCCACGCCGAAGACCAGACAAACAGGTGGCTTTTGACGACGAGCCTGCCCCTCAGCAAGACGCGAGCCCACTGTTCGGGAACGGAGCTCCAAAGACAAACCACGTGCCTCCGACCGAGACCTCCTCTACGACAAGCTCCCAACAAGAGGGCCCCACATATCCCGTGTCAGACGTGGACGCCTATGGCCGACCAACCAGGCCAGCCGCCCAAAAAGGGAACGAATTCACGGGCATTCTGCCGGACAACCCGTTCGGAGTCAACCGCGGACCGTTCAGCGCACCCGGCCATGGAAACGCGGGGGCAATGCCCGTTTTGCAATTCTGGACGTTCAGGCACTGGCTGTCTGTGAGCATCCAGGAGCCTCGAGATCAAATCAACAGGAGCAGCAGCAGTAGTAGTCAGCCAGGCGCCGGCCTCTGCAACTGCGACATCCGCGACGGCTCGGGCGACTGGTGCGGAGTCATCAAACTGCCCCGGTCATACGCCGAGGCTCGCCTCAACAAGCAGCTCTTTTTTGTGGCACTGGCGGATGCGAAGGGCTTCACCATGGAAGAGTGCCCGGTCTGGAACTACTATATCACCAAGGAGAGGGAAGACTCCGAGTGGGATGTGTACTTTGTCTTGTTGCTGGAGAGGAACAATGAGAGGGCACTATGGGAGCGTGTCGCTCTGGGAAAGGTGTTCAAGGCTGCTTTCAGCGATTCTAAATGGGATGAGATCAAGCTCGGCTGAAGTACGAGGACTAGATTATGGACTAAACATAGTGTTTGGAGAGACCCAATCACGGTGCACAGAATTTCAATATATGTTGAATATAGAGGCATGCAGGTATTTCCAGAACGCCACGTGGAAACTTTCCTGCGGAATTCGTCGACCCAAGTTCTCGTGCGAAGGCCACCCAGGGAGCTCTACAGTAGGAGAACGTCTCGAGTCCGGGCTGAATGTCGACAAGGTGCAATATTGGATGATTCATAGTACCGAAGACCTAACAAAATTCTGACCGAGGTCTTCCACATTTTCAGAAGCAATGTAGGCATAACACACCTCAACCCTGGTTATAGACAGACAAGTGGACAGACCAGATCTCAATATATATACAGGTATTGACACCAAGCCATGGCTACGCCATGTTGGCCGCCCCAACCCTGGCAACCCAACTGAAGACTTACCCATTGCAGTGCAGATGGTCTGTAAATCCGCATATGCTAATATCGACAAGCAGGCCCGCAATGGAAACTGACAGCAAGACTGCACACCTTCACACAGTGGAATCAATTTTAACACATCCTGAAAGCAATGATCAAGAGGGTCATGTGCCACATGTCCTTGACCATAGCCAATTCAGATTTACAAAAACTGCAGGACTCATTTCGTACATTTCTCATGAACAGAATGTTTCGTTTGTTCCCAGAAAATGCCCTGTTTCATCCCAAAGATCCGGTCTCTTGCATCCATACGATGGGCTCATCCATACCTCCAAACTCTCGGACCAAGCTTTCGTTTAGGTCTACACCCCCTCCCTCCATGATCCAAACCCCCCGCTCCCCACGACGCGGATCTTGCGGGAGCATGCCGCTACCCATTGGATCACGATACCATCTACAGCTGAAAATAGAATGTCCATCTGATGGAGCGAACATGCTTTGTCGCTATTGAGCCCTCGTTTCAATTCCAGGTGGCCGCGCGGTGACCGGCTCGGTCGATGCTAGCAGTTCGGAATACGACGATTACGAAGAAGCCCGAGTCCGTAGATGGGCGACAGGTACGGATACACGGGTATGCTCCACAGGGCAACGTCGGCTCTTCATCTACTCGTGACTTTTTGAGATGCGGACGAGCGTCAGGCATATGGATATTGTGACGCCTGCGCCGTGGTGGCTTGGCCCGCGTGGTACCTGGATCTTACGAGCGCCTCGGCAGGACGAACGTCTCCGAGGTATCTACCGCGTGGGCCCAATTGCGAGGCAGCTTACGCGGAGCGAGGCACATGGCTTCATGAAAAGCAGGCTTGCACGCATTGTTGCACAAGTTGAGTGCCGACCGGCTGTGTAGTTTATGCAGCGGTGCCGCGGTGCCGCGCGTGAGCGGCACATGTTGGCTCTGCAGGGGGGCATAGTGACCAGGTCCTGTATCTATGCAGGCGGCTGACAATGCCCAGCAAGCAGTTCTGCGTCAGCCCACAATCCCTGCGGCAATCCCGCAGGGAGGCGGCCTCCGCTCAACGGCGGAAAACTTGGGACGAATTGTCATCACGCGTATGAGTTTACGGGTCGTACGAAAACCGCATGAATTCAGGTTCCTACTTTGGAAGCTGCCCCTTGGTCAACGCCCTCTCGATGCCCGGCGAGCTTATTCACTCGGGCAAAATTTGGCGCCCCCCACCCCACCTAACAAAACAGAAAATAAACGAAGCTGCGTATTTGTGACACCTGCTTGTTTTGAAATACGCGCATGTCACATTCGGCGAAGAATTGCAACCCGTGTATTCGCAAATGTGTTCATCTCAATACGGAAATCGTGCTTATCACCGTTCCGTGCCAACAAGGATCGCTTCGAGTCTTTTTTGTTTTATGTGAATTCAAAATAAATTGTGACAAAACCATGCCCTATCATATACCCTCTGAAGAACGAACCCGCATGAATCAATCAACTCCGTCACCGTGTAGGAATCATGCTGAAAGCTGTGGAGCTCAGCCGATATCCCACGGCTCTTTGCCTAATACCCAGTCCCCTCTCTCCATCTAGCTGAACAATTTACTCGTCGGGATAATCGACGTTGGGAGGGTTGACCTTCCTCACGGTGATGAGCTCGGCATCCGTCACGCCGGCGCCGGTGGCGTTCCAGCCGACGCTCCACAGGCCGTCGATGCTGGTGTTGACGGCGTACCATTCGGTGTAGAGGGTGCCGTCGAGCTTGAGCATGGCGGTTGTGCCGTAGAAGGTGAAGCCCGTGGTGACGATGTCGGACTCTGTCACGTTGCTGACGCCGGACTTGTAGAAGCCGGTGGGGCCGTAAGGGGTTGGGACATAGAAGAGGGAGTCGGTCCAGGTGGTGTTGCTGGTGGTCAGCGGGCTGGCTACCCACGTGGTCGTGTCATCTGTGCCTGGGGCTGTCATGCCGTGTCAGCGGTGAACGGAGGCCGTGGTGTTTACTCATTGGGTGAACTTACTGAAGAGGACATATTTGTCGGTGTAGTTCACCTTCGCAGGGTTGGCGATGTAGGCAAATCCTGAAAATTATGGATCAGCCTTGTGTCTTCGTGGCGTCTCTAGAAGTTGGGGAGAGTGATTGTCTTTACCCTCGTTATAGAAGATCGGATAGCCTCCAATGGCACTATCTGTATCGGATCCGTAGGCAAAGAGACTGAAATTGCTGGAGGTCGCGCGGGTCTGCAGATCGCTGGGGCGAGCTGTCACGCCAACAATGGCGGCGGACACGGCCGCGATAGCCGTGATGATCTTGGACATTGTGGGAATGGATAAGGAATGAGGAAATGGGATAATTGCGCTGCCCAGTATACGTGCTGCCTTCAGATTGTTGTTTGTAACGAGCGTTAGTTAGAGAGTGTGAGGGGAAATCGAGGCGATAATGAAAGGATCGGGGGAGACAAGTAGGTGGAACAACGAGGCGTTGGTGATGTGAAGCAGAACGGCAGGCCTCGTAAGGCGTCCACTGAAGTCATATATCTAGCGAACAATACGCAACTGGCAAAGCCTCACAGCCTTGGACGAATGACATGGTCAACCAGCTGCTATTTTCATGCCTCCCACATTCCGGCAGATTATGGCCGACGTCCGAGTCGCCGATCACGTAGAATAAACTTGGGTTTTCTGCACTCATAGCAGATCGGTAGGCGGATCCATGATAGGGATGACGCCTAGGTGGCTGACTCGTCGCAAGCACAACGCGCAAGCATCCCTTGCAGATCCCTACGCGATCCGTCATAGCAGGAGCGGGAGAAGAAAATGCTTGGCAGGACCCACAGGGCGATGCTTGACCCCATCCGAGCCTCACCTCAACGGGCTAATAGTCTAGAACAGGACTGCAACCACGGAATGTGTCCCTGGAACCTCAAGGTAAATCCCGGTCGGTAGACCACGGCCGAATGCCCCGGACCTGAAACAAAAATAGCATGGCAGTTTGCATGGGACATTTTTTGGTGGAGTTGATTGGGCCTAGCGTCTGTATGTAGAGCTGAACGTGTACGTTGCACATCGTGCTATGTTGCGCATATAGCCGCCATTACGAAGATCAGCACCTCGTGGTCTGTTGTACGCGTGCCACATGCAGGGCTAGACTAAATGTTGACATGTAATACGCGGCATAGTTCGCTAGTCCAGCATCAAAGTCGAACATCATAATTCGGTACGTGAATATCCCTCAGTCAGCAAGGATCAATGGATAAAGATTCAGTCATTGAAACCTAATCTGAACTGCCGTAGCACTCTTCAACTTGAGCCTCCAAAATAAACATGTTTAAAATTGCGACGTGCTGGGGCATGACGGTGTTGCCGTGAGATCGACTGAAAATTATGACCGGATGGGCAGCACATCCTTCCCGTGATTCCCGACAAGGGCAACCCTATTTTTGAGTTGATGGATACCGGGTGGGCGTCGGCACTTGGCAGCACAACTAGGCCCTGTACAGATTTTTGACAGTGTGGGGGGCTACCTCCTTAACACAGCTTTGTTTTCATAGCAGGACACCTGAATGCAGGGGTACATGTTGCATGCCGTTTAAGCGTTCGTCTCTAGTCGACTGTTTCGAGCACCGGCCAATCCTGGGTAAAGCATTCACCCAACCCCTGACAGCTTGCGTCATGCGCACCCTGCCGCCCATGGATGCGTGCACATAGAGTGGAAGGGATTGTGGTCATACCCTCCTTAATCGATCCACAAATTCACGTAGAGATCTTTTCCGTCCAGCATGAACGACGAGGGCAAAAAAGGGAATTTGTCTTTTGAAAATCGAGTTTCTCGGTTTCCGTTGATAGTTCAAACTTAGAACATTAGGGGCATGAGGTGAGCCCGACACTAAGAACACACGATCAAGGATTCACCATTGAGTGAGTAGTGTAGTGGTGTTAGCTCCACAAGGCTTAATCTCAATATTGTCGTCGGGATGTGGTGGGGGTCCACTTTGGTCCAGCCCAGAAAATCATGTGCACGGATCGTAAGCGAGAGACGCGGGAGCATGAGCCTCAATTCTTACGCAGTGTAAAGCGCAGCGAATAGCCATCCTGAATTTTAGTGTGGGTCATGCCATGGATGTGTTGCGAGTAATTCCTCCGCCCACCCCCAATTCCCCGGTGATGGTTCGGACGAGAATAGCAAAGCAGAATCAGGAGTAAACATTCAGGCAGAATTGTCGGCCGAGCACAGATGGAGCGCCGAGCTGAGGTGTAGTGTCTAGGTAGGATATATATCTAGTGACTCAATTCCACCATTGCAGGTATGTGTTCACCATCATCACCATCATCACCGCTCCTCAGCAACAGCCCTCATTCTCTGTGGTTGATTGTTTTTCCTTCTCTCCATTCTGCCTCTCTGTCACCCTCACACATTCTTTTCCCTGTCTCTCATTTCCAACATGCTGTCCTCCCTGGCCTTTGCCACCTCTCTGGTTGGCTTGGCCGTCGCAAACCCCTTCGACTCTAACCTCTTGCCCCGAGCCGCATGTGACGGCAACACAGCTTCCACTCGCTCTACATGGTGTGACTACGATCTCAGCACCGACTGGTACAATACCGTTCCTGACACGGGTGTCACTCGAGAATACTGGGTACGATTGTCTTCCCTCACAACCACCTTTCGCCCAAAGTCATACTAACTTGTCATCACAGCTCGAGTTGTCAGACACAACTGTCTCCCCCGATGGCGTATCCCGCTATGCTATGGCCATCAACGGGTCCATTCCCGGCCCAACCCTTTACGGGGACTGGGGTGACTACTTCAAGATCCATGTGACGAACTCGCTCACTCAAAGCACCAACGGGACGTCAATTCACTTCCACGGTATCCGACAAAACTACACAGTCCAGAACGACGGTGTTGTCTCTATTACCCAATGTCCCACACCTCCCGGGTCTTCTATCACCTATGAGTGGAGGGCGACTCAGTACGGGTCGACCTGGTACCACTCCCACTTCGCCCTGCAAGCCTGGGAGGGTGTCTTCGGCGGAATTCTCATCAACGGACCTGCCTCTGCCAACTACGACGAGGATCTCGGCCACATGTTCCTCAACGACTGGGATCACTCGACCGTCGATGAGCTCTACATCTCTGCCGAGACAGATGGCCCTCCTACGCTCGACACTGGTCTGCTTAACGGCACCAACGTCTACGGTGATGATGGTGACGCCGATCAGACCGGTTACCGCTGGAACGCCACTCTCACTGAGGGAACCAGCTACCGCATGCGATTGGTGAACGCCGCTGTCGATACCCACTGGAAGTTCTCCATTGACAACCACACCATCGGTGTCATTGCCACGGATCTCGTTCCAATTGTGCCTTACAACACCACCACGCTCAGCATCGGCATGGGCCAGCGCTACGATATCATCATCTACACCGAGGGCATGACTGATATCGCCACCGACTTCTGGATGCGCGCCATCCCCCAGACCGCCTGCTCCGACAACGACAACGCCGACAACATCAAGGGAATAATCTCCTACGGCACCACCGTGTCCACCCCGTCCACGACCGCCTACGACTACACCGACTCGTGCGACGACGAGGACGTCTCCACGCTCGTCCCCTACCTCTCCAAGACCGTCTCGGGCTCGACCTGGGACGTCGGCGAGGCCGCCTCGGTGTCCACCAACGACGACGGCTACTTCCGCTGGTACCTGAACTCGACGACCATGGAGGTGAAATGGGCGAACCCGACCCTGGCGCAGATCTACAACGGCACCACGAGCTTCGACGACAGCTCCGCGGTCGTGACCCTCGACGGCGAGGACGAGTGGGCCTACGTCATCATCGAGACGACCCTCGCCGTCCCGCACCCCATCCACCTGCACGGCTTCGACTTCTTCGTGCTCGCCCAGGGCTCCGGCACCTACACGTCCGGGACAACCACGCTCAACCTCGACAACCCGCCCCGCCGCGACACGGCCATGCTGCCGTCGAGCGGCTACCTGGTCCTCGCCTTCGAGACCGACAACCCGGGCGCCTGGCTCATGCACTGCCACATCGGCTGGCACACGTCCGAGGGCTTCGCCATGCAGTGGGTCGTCCGCCAGGACGAGGTCACCGACCTGATCGACTACGACAGCCTCGAGAGCACGTGCGACGCCTGGGACACGTACGCGACTGAGTACTCCGTTACCGAGGACGACTCTGGCGTGTAAAGGAGGGATGGCTTTTGAGAGTCTACGGGGTGGAGAAGGGTGATACCCTTTCAGGCGGTAATTTCTTTTGTAGCTGGGTTTAGTGGCCCTCTTATGAATCGAAGGAATCATTCATTGAAGAGCTTGACATCTGCCTGGGTGAGCTTTTGGGTGGTGCATATAGCATGATGAGGCTGGAGTTATACTCGGCGTTTATAATTTCTTTTCGGCAATATAACATGATGCCATCTCACATTTGTTCCTCGCAATCTTGAAATCAAATGAGTCTTGGGTACCCTGATGAATGTCTCATACAAATGAGCTGTGTGCTATGGACATTAGCTTTCTTCTCCTTTCCATACAAGATATTAAGTTTCTAGTGTTGGCTCCTAAACTACGCTTGGGTCAATGCAGCACGGATGAATATTTCTTATTTACAAACAGTTTAGATCAATCTCGGTTGGGAATGCATTTGTGGGATGTCACATATGACTAATCAGATCGCCTGACTGATAGTCTTGGGCTACTTGTGTCGCCAATCTATAGCGCCGCCAAAAGCGATTCTTGCTAGCCTCGTCTGTGTGGCCTATCACAAGGCTATTTCTGTTTTCGGGCCACAAGTCACAGATAATTGTGTTTAAACCCTACTGGTCTCGGCATCGTCTTTATATATCTTTTCTACAAAAGCCCTGGGTGTTCAACCATTCACCACTACCTATCTGAAGGGACTGGATGCCTACTGCTTAAAAGCATATGTGTACGGATTGAAAACAGTATTATACACAATAAGATACTTCATCGCCATGTCAGTTGGCTCTGATTGACTAGCTCTCGTCGAGAATTCCATATTGCAGTTTTGTGAGCAGCGTATCAAAGATCATTTGTTCAAGATAGAAGAAGAGATGTTCAAACTGTGGCTGAGATTTTTAAAATGACCACCTCTGTTAACGACTACAATGGTCATTGAATTCAACAGTTCCTTCCCATGGGTCGTTGATGAAAACTGGTCATCTCAAATTTGGTCCTCAACATTGGTCCAGCCAATAGAAACTGATATGATATACAAGGCAGCTATGTACAACGCAATGAAGAAGGTGTCATACTCAAAGCCACGGCCATGAAAAACTTAGTGGCATGAAGCTCTTGGCTCTTTGGGGAGCCTTGGTAGCCAGCCATGGTCGAGCATTAATAGTGTAGCCTAAACTGTACTTAGAAAGCAACAAAAGCTTTAGCAGTCGGACGAGGTATCTGCCATGGGCGAACCCCAAGCTTTCAACTCATATGTACCAGACTTAATGCGAGGCCAGTACGTACTAGCCATCTAGTATCGAGCTTGCTATCATCTGAAGCTTAGATGTCACCACATAGACTCCGTTTGTCCCCCACAACCATCCGGTGGACATGAGAACTGATTGTTACGCTCTAGTCAATGGTTAAGTGCCGCTACTGATTCGCTCCCTTTCAGCTCAACACATCTTTATAATTTCTTTCTGGCCACCGCCTATTCCATTTCTACTTCTCTTCACCTTTCTCACACTTCTCAAGCACTCCAGCACGCAAACAAACACAAGCACACCGACAGCACCTCGAATTTTCTCAAGATGCTTCCCAACGGCAAACCCATTCTCTTGGCCCTCCTAGCGGCCTACTGTGCCCTGGCCGCGCCCGTCAAAGCCCAGCCTGACCAATTTCATGCAGTCCTCGACGCCCTCAAGGCCCAGATGAAGGCTGAGTACAACATCGATGCCTCCCTCGCGGTCGACGAGGTCGAGGCTTTCCTCTGGGCCAAGGGTGTCCTTAACAACGAGATCTATGCCAAGCTCAATCAAGAGATCCTGGTAAGCAAACGCTCCCACTTCTTCGTGTTACCCCTCGCGCTGCAACTCGAAATTCTAAACTTTTGGCGGTACTGTATTTGATTGGCTAACAAACGGCTCGTTACAAGAACCTGACTACCGAGGGCGGCTTCAGCGTCGACGACCTCGCCAAGGGCACCGCTGAGTACCTCGACACCAAGCGCGCCCTCCAGAAGCGCGACCAGGAGGAGACCGCGGACGACACCGCCGTCCCCGACGCTGAGACGATCAAGCAGGTGGTGGACCATGGAGTGAAGCACTGGAAAAGAGGCCAATGCCCTGACGGTAGCCAGGCCGACCTCTGCTGTGTCGTTATGTGAGGATATGGTACATGCCAAACTGATGATTCTCTCTATGATTAACATTACGGCGGCATTTTTGGTGGCAACGATATCGACTTCGGGTATCATTCTGCTTCGGTCTGGGTGCGATGATCAACAATGGTGGATTCGCCAAGATTCTCAGCATCTTCTGGCAATAATCACGGCCTGACCAATCTCAGCTTCAGTTCTGTCATCTCAAATAGTTGCATCAGAACGTTCGCCTTTTACTCAGTTCTTTCGATTGAGTGGATGTGATATGTCAAACGTCGTCTACCCAACACCCACCCTCCATAAGTTTTACGCATCTGATGAATGACTTACTTTCGTGTTGAGCCCCATCCTCGGTCGTGAAATGTCCTGACCGCTTGCTGAAACATGCCGCATGCTCTTCATTGCTCTGTCATAATGCTGAAAGTACCTGGCACCCAAGTCAGTCGCCAGTCAGGCCAGAATTGCATATGCGCTCCCCTCCGCCCCCGCCTCTAACCAGAGTGTGCGCCTCATCAACACTCCCAGCCCTGGAATCAGAGTATTCTGTAATGCGGGACTCGTCAGGCTTGACCTTGTCTAGCTATGCTTGGCGTCCCCGCTGCCCAGCAATGCGAATTCTACCAGGCCTCACTGTCAGGGAACACTGACCAGGAAAGGTGGTGTAATTTTTCCTTTGATAATCGCTAACCGCGTCACCCAGACTTCAGGTACACGTGATTTCAGCCGTCGACAAGCTTTGCAACTCAAACCTTCAGGCATCAAATGCAGTATAGCTTTCCAGGATCAGCCAAATGTTGCGTTTCTATCTCCAAACATCGTCTTAGTGTCCCAGCCAATGCAATAAGCTGACCAACTTCACCCACCGGCATCCGTAAAAAGGGCGGAAGGCGTGTTTCCAACGACAGGAGCATTTTGTTCGTATATGCTGTACTGAATGCTGCTAAGAAATTGCCCCCTCTCCATTTTCGACGCGGTAGAGTATTTGCAGTTTGGGATCATGTAAGTCCCTCGTCACCGACAATCATGCCAGCTTCCTGTCCTCGGCAGCCACTCTTCGAGAATCAGTCCATGTGAATGACATAGGCATCAAGATCTGTGCGACCAGGGGCATAAGAAAGTCCGAGCGGTGGATGAGACAATGCTACTGACTAGAGTAGCCTGCATTTTAGGGCGAACCCGACAAAGGAGGTGGGGCCGGGACGGA
The DNA here is from genome assembly GCA_037177825.1 of Diaporthe sp. P3_1W. Lineage (NCBI taxonomy): Eukaryota > Fungi > Ascomycota > Sordariomycetes > Diaporthales > Diaporthaceae > Diaporthe > Diaporthe sp. P3_1W. Next base: position 1,111,328 of record JBAFXB010000001.1, read on the forward strand.
GTATTGTTATTGATGTGCGTGCTCGCGAGAAGGCCCAATTCGATTAGGTGACGAGCTCTCAATGAGTGCCTTTGAAGTCAGCAAGGCTTCTCGTCAGTCACTACGCCTAATTTCCACCACATTCCTCTCTGCTGAGCCCATAGGCCGTAACACGGCACTGCCTGGTGTCAAGTTTGCTCTATCGGCTCTGTGCCCTTATGATGCATTGTGCGTGATACGTGGCTCCTCATTCCCAACCGATATTGACTCGTGTACTTTGATTCAATCATCCGAGTCTCATCTGACAAGGAGGATTCTCACAGTAGTTCGTCTCCACGAGCACATCGCAGCCGCAGCTGAAGATGTGTTGTCAGTAATGCTCAAGCGTAATACCGGGACCCCGTGTTGACATTTGTGCAATCCGATTTTGCAACGTTGAGTCTAAGGGGAACTTCAGATTTGACTTCGGCCGAGACAATCCGACGAAAAATGAAGGATGCCGCACGCCGAAAAGCCGCTTCGACTGGCAGCAGTCGGGCGTAAAGTCAAGACGGGAATGATTTGGATGAAGTCTCATTTGAGTTGGCGCCCATTGAGGGCCGGCGCCCCAGCCTCTTTGACGTTGCCTTAAAGGCGTCTCAACGGTGTCAATCAGGGGTTACCGCATTGCTTTCGGCACTCTGACCTACAGCACAGTGGTCACTCAGGCCAGTCAAGCCGGATTTGACTCAATCTTTGATACGCCAACAAGGATGGGCCGAAACCGTGCAGTTCATGATCGGGTGAAGACTTAGATAAGCTTCCTCGGCGTCCAGACGTAACCGAAAGCTTAACCTTGCCCTCTGCAGACACCGATTCTGGGCACCCGCGCGCTATGCAGGCACACCCTCAGACCATTTCCGAAACGCTGGGAATTGCTGCCCTAAAGATCGCAAGAAGGCAACGTCCAAGCCTTTTGGACCTGCAGGGGGCACAGACCTTGCTTTAAACTTCGAGTCCAGATGTCAGGCGGGTTTGAAATACCAACGATATTTTCTAGTCAGTCCAGCAAACAACGGGGCGGTTCACATCCACATCGGGTGCGAAACTCCTGGATGGCTAAGCACCGGCCAAGTTATGATGGACCGGAGAGTTGTTGGTGGCAATGTTATATATCCCCGAGGTACTCCACGATGTTTGTCCACGTCTGCTGAGGATCAGCACTACCCACCAGTTCTTTCTCTTCAACATCCCTACAAATTAAAGACCGGCAGGGCCGATTTGTAGATATCCCGTAACATTCATTTCCGCGTATACTGCTCCAGTTACGCAATTCTACAATACCCCCTATTTTAATTCCTAGTCAACCCACAAATCCTGTCATTCTCAAAAGAAAAATGAGGACCACCCAAGCCATCATCGCAGTCTTTGCGGCCACGGCCTACGGGCGCGTGGCCAGGCGGGCCAACTTCGCCGACGGCGACGGGTGCATCGCCGCACAGGCCCTGGCCGACGGCATCCAGAGCAACATCGACCTGCAGACGGGCGAGCAGGCCAGCGTCGAGAAGGTCAAGGCCGCCGTGAGCCAGAACCCGGTCGACACGGCCGCCTTCACCGCCGCCAAGTCGCAGCTGCTCGACTTTGTCAACGCCGGCATCTCGGCGCGCGAGAACAACCAGGCCATCGCGCCCCAGGGCAACGCTGCCATCGATGGCCTCGGGATTGTGAGTTGTGACGGGCCGCTGAACCGGCGTGGTTTAATCCGGTGGACCCCCCTCGCTGACATGTTTCACTTCACCAGGTGCAAAACGCCCAGGCCGAGGAGCTCAACCTGGCGCAGTCTCTTATTGGGCAAGCTAGTGATCTCGACATCGTCTCGAAGCTCGAGACAGACTTTGCTGGTGGCATCAAGCAGAACCAGCAAAACGCCGCTGACGTGAGTGCCCCTCTGCTTTCCTAAACTAATCCACCACCCCTCATCTCATTAGCCTCGGAGTTCCGGTCTCTGAATATCCATCTTCCCGTCTGGCGGCGTCGCCAAGCGCACACACACCCACTGTGGTATAAGCCTGTGCCCCCCTTTGCGTGGTGTATCATGTCTTGCCTGCTCGCGTGTGCCTTGCGTACAGGGCGTGGTGCCAACTGGCTCTGTCTTCCCACAGAAAAGAAAACGACAGACGACCGAGGTCGTCACCCCGCAGACGGGCTGGATATTCGGGGCCGTCATGATCTCCCAGGCGCTGGTGGTCGTGGCCATCCTCTCCCTCCGGAAGAGGCGGCATGAGAACCTGGCCAGGGCCGATGAGGGTTACGAGATGAAGTCTCACGAGGACGCGCTGACGTGATTCGACTGTGTAGGCGTTGAAGGGCTGCGCAAATGCAAATGCCAATGCCGGCGGGGCTGCTGCTGCCAACGGTACTGCCAACGCCGGTGCTGGCAAGGCTAATGGTGGCAAGGCAGGTGGAAAGGCAGGGAATAATGGCGGTGCTGACGCTGGAGCCGCCCAGAATGGAGGAGCTCAGCAGAACGGCGCGGATGCGGGTGCCGCGAAGGCTGGACAGGACCAGGCAGGACAAGACCAAGCCGCACAGGACCAAGCTGCACAGCAGCAACAAGAAGGTCAACAGGCTCAGCAGGCACAGGCTGGACAGGCCCAGGGCAACAGCGCACTTGCCGCAGCGCTCGCTGGGGCACAGCTTCAGGGTGCACAGGCCCAAGCACAGAACACGGTTCAGACCTTGAAGGTGATCAATGTTGTCTGAGAGCCGTGTCAGCTGGACGGGTGCCACGGTGTCACTGGAGGAGATGTCGGGAGAAGGTGGGCCGAAGCACTTGAGGCAGTGATGGGCTTGATCTGGCGTTGACGGTTGTTACGGATCCTTGATTTTGGAGTCCAAGGCGTGAATAGCTGTTTTCTTACCACACGAGGTCAATGATATCCACTTCTATCCACGGAGCATGATTTGTGTATTTTTCGATGAGAGTCGACTGTGATTGATGTGAGGTGGCTGAAGGAAGATACTAGAATTCACCTATAGCAACAATTCATGAGATTTGCTCTGTATTGAACACGTTCAGACAACCACGGTTTCCTACATCTTTGTCTGTTGATCTTTCGGTTATGGCCGTGCCGCACAACCATCAACTGTGATTTACCCGATGACAACTCACACTGGCTTCCTTTACCTGTATCGATTAATCACTGTTGTACCAGCACGAGAGAGCGATCCTGCTGAAGATCGACCATAGGACTATTTTAGTGATTCAAGTTCAACGGCACGACGGACAAGACTTCCATTTTCATCGAAATCAATCAAAGACGATGTCCGCGGAATTACAATTCGCCAGCACCCGGGCAGGTAGGGTCCGTCCCGAGCGCGAACCTTCACCAAGAAAAGTATGATAGAGCTCCTTCAAAGTTCCCGCTGCAGTTCTATCAGGGGGAATCATGTCAGTTTTCAAACAGCTCCTCCCTTGGCGAGGACAACCAGCCATGGAGAAACTTGAGCGAGGTTCCCAAGAGGCTGGGCGCCTAAGGCTCGGCACTATATCCGAGTGGAGCTGCCGAACCGTCAGTTTGTTTCACGTGTCTGAATCGCCAATGAGCTTCGAGTCCGACTGCATCCCCCTTTTTTTGTTTGGAGACCTGGGGAAAGGTGGTTTAAGCTTGCAGGTCGTTACATCATGGGGCATCCACATCATGACTACCGGTACTACACTGAATCGCGCATACACCTACGAAGCCCAGAAGTCGACTTCTTACACAAAAGCTATCGCAGCTTCATTGAAGGGATCGTCTGTCGCGTGTCATAGAACATCGTTGATTGGACATGGTACATGAGCAAGACTGCGACCAAACTGGATATGATTCCCACTGTCAGCAGGCAGTATTTCCTTGGTAATGACTTCGAGGCTACTCATGTGCTGACAATGTGTTGCTCCAAGCCAAGCTCGGCTAGCCTTTGAAATAGACCAAGACCTGTAAGGACCACATGCAGGTCATCGTATGCGGTCTCTAGGTGGGGGCGTATCGTTTCGGCGAGGAGTGTGCCCAGCCGCGCTTCGCAAACCAAGCTTTTTCCTCTTGTTGTTCCTCCTATCACGCACCGTTCATGCAAGGAGAGCGTTTATTCGGTGTGAGTATTGATTCGGAACTGGATGAGCGGATTGTAGATCTGAACGGAACAAGGGCCACACTCAATCTATCCGAGATTACCAACGGAGGCTCCAAGACTTTGGAGCTTTCGCTCAGCAGACCACGATGTTGAGGCTCACGGCTGATAAAATGCAGCTCCCTTCGCCGTGAGGAGATGCGAAAAAAATGTCAAAGGCGCAACCTGACATTCCTTTCTCTTTCCACCCCATTAAACACATTCATTTTACAACCGCGCATTTACCGTCACCATGAAGTCCACCACATCAGTAGCAGCCCTCCTGACAGCGTTCTTCGCTTCAGCAGCGGCCTTCCCTACCGTCACCGTCAAGAGACAATCCAACGGCACGTCGAGCGGCCCAATCGGCTTCGGCGCCGGAACGACCGGCGGAGGCTCAGCAGCAGCTGTCACGGTCACATCCTGCGCTGACCTCGAGGCCGCCATCGCCGGCGAGGAGGCCAAGGTCGTGCAGATCGACGGCGTGGTCCAGGACTGCGGCACCCTGGAGGTCGGCAGCAACACATCGCTCGTTGGTGTCGGGGCCGAGTCCGGAGCCAGCGGCACGGGGTTCCGGATCAAGGACAGCACCAACATCATCATCCAGAACCTGAAGATTGGGCCACCGCCTGCCAAGGCTGATGCCATCGACGTTGAGTCGAGCACCCAGATCTGGGTTGACCACTGCGAGCTGTTCTCTGTCGGCCTGACTGGTGGCAAGGATGATTTCGATGGTGAGTAACGACATACGCGGAACTTCCGTCCAGGAGCATGGGATATTCGAAGTCGAAGATGTTGACATTATGCACAGGACTGTTCGATGCCAAGCGCGGATCCAACAACTTGGAGGTGTCGTACACAAAGTTCCACGATCATTTCAAGGTAAGCCGAAGGAATAGCCCCATACCATCGCACAAGTGAATAGATAATCAGCTGACATCGAAAAAAGGGGAGCCTGATCGGACACTCCGACAGCAACGCAGACCAGGACACCGGCAAGCTGCGCATCACCTACCACCACAACAGCTTCGTCAACGTCGGCTCCCGCCTGCCGTCCCTGCGCTTCGGCACCGGCCACGTCTTCAACTCGGTGTTCCAGGACTGCCCCACCTCAGGCATCAACAGCCGCATGGGCGCACAGGTGCTCGCCGAGAACAACGTCTTCGACAACGTCGACCGTGCCATCGTCACGAACCTCGACAGCGACGAGCCGGGCTTCGCCTGTGACAAGGGCAACGTCCTGAGCGGGACCAGCACCACCGAGATCACTCAGGAGTGCAGCTTCACGCCTGCGTACGACTACACTCTTGATGCGACTGATGGGCTGATTGCTGCTATTGAGGCCAGTGCCGGTACCGGCAAGATTTGAGAGCTTAAGGGGTACCAAGGAATATCGCATCCGATATGAGCTTGGGCGCTTCTTCTTCTACGTGCACATAACTTTAGTTCGAGATTGGGCAGGCCCTGCCTTTGAATATACAGCCGGCCATTCTATGGCAATCCAGTTTCCCGTGTTGTTTCTCTAGAGATTGGTCTAATGTTGAGCTACTTAAGTAGCCGATGTAGGCGTGTTCTTCTGTGGATGTTCGTATCCATCAAACGTATGTCAGGCTATTTGCGGGCCCCATGCGTCCATTCTCTGACTGCTGATGATCAGAGGGCATTAGTCCAGACTCACAGTATGAACAGTCAATGACTACAACCCTGTCATGACCACGTTGTGTCCTATGGGGGACAGGAGAGGAGACATGAGCAGAAGTAATCGGGCAAGGATAAACTTCACATGCAATTCAAAAGAGTTGGCGCTACCAAGCTGTCGCTTCCGAAGCAATTTCAATCGGAGCAAGTCGCCGACCAGATGTCCTGGGTTCGTTCCAAAGACAAGACAGGCTAACCGAACCTTATGAGTGTTTATGGACAGTGGCCCGGTGACCCAGGGTGTTGCCCAGCATGTTCTCTTCGTTTACTGTGTGCCGACGAACGCGTCCAGCTTCTTTTGGTCGTAAACCTCTCCCTCGACCAACTGAGACCAAGTCTACGTGATGGTTAGTGAATCCGACTGATTGAATTGAGACGGAGAAAGTGAGGGCATTGACAACGTACCCCATCCGGCGTGACTTTGTAGAGCGTAGGCAGAGCAGGAACGCCAAATTTGCGCCACTCGTTCTCAGGCGACCTCCATCTACTCATCACAACAGGTTAGTCACACAAGAGCAGAGAAATTTAACGCAGGGCGAATGTAGGCGCGGGGGGTGGCGGACGAAACCACCCCTGTCCCCAGTCCTGGAGGAAGGGGGAGCATGTCAACTCTGGGGCTCAAAAACCTACGTTTCCCTGTCGCCCGCGTACTGGACCGTCAGGCGCGTCTGCTCGCCGGCGGGGAACTTCTCCTGGACCAGCGGCTCCGCCCGGACGCAGTCGCCGCACCAGCTGCGGCCGTTGACGATGCTGGCGTAGACCACCAGGAAGTGGGGGGCCTGGTTCTTGGCTGCGAGGGCGGCAACGGCGTCGGCGACCGCCCTGGGCGCGTTTGAGGCCATGCCGGAAGGAGAAGGGGAATCGGGGCGGGGAGGAGAGGATGAGGGGCTGCTTGCTAGGCCTAGTATGCACCACGGCCGGAATGGATGGTGGAGGGGATATTTGGGATTGCTGGTGCTAGCTTTGTCCTTGTCGGTCTGAAATCAATCTGCAAGCTGTCAACATACGAGGTGGTTTGGTTGGCTTGATTGGATGCTGATAATTGCGAAGGGTTCGGGTTTTGAATGCAGAATCAACCGCAGTTTTTTTCATGACCAAATAAAACTGCAGCCTGGCCAAGTCGGCACAGCAGATGATTTAACAGTGAAACAGAACAAGCAAGTATGTTATTTTGATTGTGCTTCTGACGTTACATAGGTGTTGAAGGCTCTTACAGCTTTGTGTTAAAGTCTTGGGTAAGCCACTCATCTCGAGAGAAATGGGAAGCTGAAGTTGAATCTAACGTGTGGACGGTGAATCCTCGCTAGAAATTGAATGCAATAATGATTGTCTTGTTAGTCGGACTCGCTTCCCTTAGATTGATGCATTCTTGCAGCAAGTCAAACTTTCTCCCACAGGATATTGACCCGGTTGTTCAAGATTGCTGTAACCCCTTGGAACAAACGGAAGATTTCTTTCTGAGAAACATGGTAAATGTTTCGTCTCCTCTCACCCACTGATTGATGAGAATGGCTGGTTTTATAGCTCTTATAAACCGTCCACTCCAAACCATTTACGCCCAGGCTGGTTGCTGGATATCATCGATGAGGATTGGTGCCTGGTCCAGCCAGGCGATTGCAAATATGTTACCAGTGACTGCCCTTTTTGATCCGTTATGTATTGAACGAGTGACGCTTTAAGAAGTGGTTTTAATTTCGGCTCACACAAAGTTAAATAAAGTTGCAGTGATCGGGGCCATGCTCATGTGATGTCAACCTCCTGACCCGCCGAAACCTTTGCAAAGCGTTACAACAACTTCACAATCATCCCACAGTCTGCCACTCTCAAATGGTCGTAACTCCGAATTGTACCTTATGTTTCCTATAATAGAAATCTGCTGGCGGAGCGTGCTGAAAGCAGACCGTATTTTTGGTTCTCTCACCAAAAATCTCATTTTCAGGGATTACAGGGCAAGCGTGCAGGAAACATGAGCCACGGCGGTCCTAGGCAGAGGACCTTCACTGGACCGGCTTTGATTGCTCAACTTGTTTTCTGTTGAGAGCCAGTGACGGTATGTCGATGTGATGACGCGTTGCCACAGACCAAGCCATGCATCTGGTGGACGGATATTCGGTTACCTCCCCGCGGTCAAGGCTGACGAGTTCCAATGTTGACCACGTCATGTATGTCCTGCAGCAGCGACTGGAGAGGACACCGGTGTGCGAATCAATTATCATGCGCAAGTGCTGCAGCATGCAGCGTCTCATCTCACATGCAACATAGCAGGGAGGCTTGCGACTGCAAACTGGTAGAATGAGAGCCTGTTGATCAATTTCCCCAGTCGCAACTCATTCCATATTGAACAAGACTGTCAGGCTGAGTAAGATACGTGGCCTGCAAGAGTTAAATCAATACGCTGCTGGGTTCCGAGGATCACCTTTCACCACGTCCAGAATATGAGAGAGGATTGGGGGTGGGAACGGTTGATTGTCCAGCGTTAGTCCCTCGGAAGGACCTTGCTGGTTGCCAATCAACATAGTAGACCGGGGTTGAATACGCATTAAAACCGGTGAACATTGTACGGTGGCGCACGGGTGCGCAGTACTCATGAGTCCTCAAACAAGGCAAAAAGATCCGAGCGAGGAAACATCCGGAGCGAGAGTTATGTTCCGAAACAGCAGCCAAACTCTTCTCCACTATACAAGCTCTGTGGAATCACTAACAAAGTTCACAAGAGGCAATCACTGCCATTTCCCCGTTCAGGGACTGTCATATATGGTCGGCGGTCGCTGAATTGGCCAAGAAGTACCTTGTATTGCGTGATGTGCTGCATCTCCATACGTCATACCACCTCAGGAGGGACATTCAAGAGCTGAGGCTGGTCTGCGACTTCTGATGAAGATGAAGATCAGCAGGCTAATGGGTCATACGGATCTTATATTGTCGGCCCATTTGTCCTCCTAGCCATTCTCTCTGCCCCTGAGCAAATCGTTGGGCTCCAAGTGGAAAACCAATTTTGACATGCAAGGCGGTGAGCTGAGGTCTCAAAGGATCTCTAACGATTGGGAAGTATGGTCAATCTTTTAGAGTCGTCGGTGAGAAAATATGCCATCAACTTGGACCAACTCATGTGATCATCGAGGATTTGAGTATCCACTAGATCTGACTATACACGGATCCATATTGGTCACTGCCGGTCACAATGCATATGCCGGCAACAGGAACACTGCTGGCAGAGTCTGCTCACCGCTCTGAGCAACACAAGGAATTACCTACCTGTGCATTCATGTGAAATCAGCACTCGGAAGACTAAGCCTCTCTATCACAATCATGGAATGCTGCTCGCCCTTTCGTAAGCTTCAGGCATCATCACATCAGGGGAGGGTACGGCTGTACAGCATGGAGGAAGACGGAACTGAAGGGCGGTCCCCGCCTCCCGATGACCCAAGGCCAAGGAAACTGCCCATCCTCTGAGTGCATTGTCAATATCACAAGCCGAGCCCGTCGACCTCATGTGACTAGCGCCAGGGTGGTACTTGCCACCCGAAAACGGGCCTCTCGTGCGCTTTTTGTCACCGACGGCATCGACTCAAAAAACGGTCCTTCGTTGCTCCTCGACGATGGGAAAATTTTCAATCGAACCGGTGAGGAGGCCGCCCAACCCCTCATCGGCGCGGCCGCGTGTTTGTGGGACTCAATTCTAAAACCACCTCGAATCCTACGCAAAAGTGCAGGTAGCGAGCGGGCATGGGTAGACTGAATGGGCGGCGACAACAGTCACGAGGGATGCCCAAAGAGGGGCGGCGGCAGCAATTTTTCGCATTCTGGCTGCTCGGCTGTGGCTAGCGCCCAGGTGAGGAGTGAGGCTGTCGTGATCTAGGCAGGCCGTCGAGGTGGGCTCGAATCCATTCCGTGGTGCATCGTGACTGCTGCAAGCAGCAGTAGTGGGAACGCAAATCGATTTGCGGGCTGCACGGCGGCGGGCTCTAGCCTGCCATGTGTCTCGGGCGGTCCAGACCTTTTACTCGGGGTGGATCTGCGGCCAGGTTCGCCCCAACCTTATTACCAACCAAAGCTTGGGCAGGGACCCAAGACCCCCCTGCCTTACCCTGATCACAGGATTTCGCAAGGCAAGCGAATGTCCGTTAACGGTCCTCCTGACGTTTGGCCAAGGCCGAGCTAGAAATGACGGGCATTAATGCCGACCCTTGGGTTCGTGGGCGACTGACACTACACTACTGTAGTGTACCCCGTATCATGGTAGGACGTGCTCGCTTGCCCCTTTGACAATGGCGATCCGAGTGGAACCGCCCGTTTGCTACGTGTTTCGCTGGGGGCTGGCAAATCAAGGCGGCGCTGGACTCCGCCTCCCGGGAGACCCGCGCTGCAATCGCTTGACATGTCAGTATGGGATGCTGCAGGACGAGTCACGTCTTCCTTGGGGACAAAGGGGATAATCAGGACTTCGGCGTGCTGTGACGCCGAGGGAAGACACGTGCGTTGCGTGATGCGGTAGTCAGTCCAAAGGGATGGATGCATTTCACTTTGGCCGTTCGGTCGGGGTTGACTGTGACCCGTTATCGGCGCGCCTCCCCTTCTCCTTTTCCTCGGCTTCGTCATGGGGGCATAGTACTGCTGCAGTACGGGAGAGACGGACGGCTTTTTTCGTGTTTTGTGATGGGGTCTAAAAATAGTGACGATCTCACTATTTTTCTGCTGCCCTAACTTGATAGACGCCGCCACGATCCGGGACGACGTGATATTGACAGCTACCCTACCACCCCACTCGGGTAGTTGCAGCCGACGGGTTTTCGTATGGGGAGACCCCATAATCTTGGCAGCTCCGAGTTGGGACAGGCAGGCGCTGGAAGGGTGCAGGCGGCATCTGCATAAGGAGGTGCGGGAGTCCCCGCATGGACGGGTGCAATGCAAGGAGGGACTCTGCTGGGAGAGTGCACGAATGTGGCTGACAGGACGATCTGGGTGATCTGGATCTGGCCCGAGATTTGGATGCTCTTGTGTGATATGACCCTCTGAATGCCTTTCTATTTACAGTGTTTGTTCTATGATATATCACATGTTTCTGTCTCCTTTTTTCTGAGGAAATGGCCAATGCCTTTAAGCTAGAATATTCCATTTTTCTTCGATTCTCCGTCTCTCCGACCCGAGATGCGACACACAAGCAGCGGGTAGTTGTCGTGATGATCACTGACCCGGTCGTGGTGAATACATCGTCAACCGACCAACCAAGCAACCAAATTTTTTTTACCCGCACCAGCACCAAGTTCTATGCGTCAGGCTCTGACCGGGCCGGGCGGCCACAGCTCCAAACAGCTCCAAAAAGTTCCATCCCCATCCAACCAGCACAGATCGACGGGCTGGGCCTGCCGTCGACAAGCTGCTCGGGCCAATTTCGTCGTTGCTGTTACCTAACAAAATCCTCACCTTGGCCCCACAATGATGAATGTCGCCCCGGGGATCACGATTTCACGGCCCAATACTAGCATCGACGAGAGACACGCGTGTCTGGTACTTCCGCCGATACCTATGCAACCGCATGTCAGTCTCAGCGATGACGGAGCCCCAGCCCATCTCCCCCAGACATTCTCTCGGTCTAGCGCATACGGAGAAACGGACAGGCGGAGCAGATGCCAGCAGAGACTGCAGAGACTGCAAATGATACAATGCAGATGGATCTCAATGTAGAAACATCAGAGGCTGGGGAGACGTCCAGCTTCCCGCCAGTTGGAGCAGCATCAAAATTGAAGGCTATACATAGTAGATAGAATGTTCTCCTGAGGAAGGCTATGCTCTCCTGCACCGCCCATTCACATTCGAGCAGGTTCCACAGAAGCTTCATCAGCCTGGACATATAATCGCGAGACCACGCATTAACACGGAAGGCGCCCTGTAAAAACGGTCCGACGTCAAAACCAGAGAAGGTACGAAGGTACATGGGTACATACTTACGCGGGTACCTGGTCAGGTCCCGCGCCAACGTCCGCCAAACGGAACGGAGCCATGGCCCCTGCGACTGCCCAAAGTTGACTGAATCCAGGGCATCTCATCCCGTCCCACACATCCACCCACCCACTCTTATAACCCGACCTGATATGCCCTTTCTGCGCCCTGTCCTACACGTTCATTACCTTTATCTCACATAAGAATACCCATCCCTCCCTTCCAGAACAATCAGTGTCGGTTGTGGGCACCTTCCTAGTCACGATACTCGGAGAGATGGAGCAAAGCCCTACTGATGCTGACCACGATCCTGGCCCTGTTCCTGGGCCTCGCCATGGGCATGGGAATGAGCTCGACCTCGAGCTCGAGCAGCTGGAGCTACAGGACGTATCATCTGGAACACAGTCGCCCGAAGGCGAGACGGCCGTCGCGAGAAATGACGAACAACCGCCCGCGACGTCGCAATCAGGGTTTGCTTTTCAGCAGAGGAAGGAGAAGGGACGCGTACGGTTCAACAGCAAGTCTCACATGACATCAGAGCCCAGCACAGCGGCATCGGGATCTGAGAACAGGCGGCCTTCCGAAGGCGCCAAACCCCGACCGTCCCTTGTACGGAACCCGAACTCATCGAACTCGGTCGTCTCCTCCGAGCCCGACCCGGACGTCTCCGATCCAAAGAAGTACAAGTCCGCCATCGAGGCCCAGCAACGGGCCAAAGCACTCGCCGAGGATGCTCAAAGAAACCCGCTCAGCCCCGGCAATCACGAAGATGAAGACGACAGGTTATTCAACTGGGTGCGGGGCAGCCGCAGCCCGCCGAGTACCGCATGGTCGGAAGACCTGGAGGACAGAAACGATCTGGTCCCTCTGACGACACTGGAGAGTAACCAGAGAGCAGGGGAGCCGTCCGGGACCAAGCCTGATGAGATAACTGCCGAGGAGCAGAATGAACGGCGCAACTTGGAGGCCCAAGAGCTTCTCATGGCACATGGTTTTGGAGCACAGGCACAGGGTCTCCAGCAAGTGACCGCAACCGCAGCGCAGGTAGACGGCGTAGCTGGCCCGAGGGACTCCGTTATGAGCACTCGAGGTAGTGCTCCTCGAGGTGGTGTTTTCTACCAGATCTTGCAGGCATACCGCAACCCCGACCTGACATTCCACCCGATGCAAAGCATCGAGTCTGGCCTGACTGCCTACGACTCACCAGCAGCTGGCCTTGGCACCGTGCGGACACCAAGTTCATCCGGCAGACAGACACCCAGGAGGAAATGGCACGAGAAGCCCGAGGCACGATCAACCGAGACTCTCGCTACACTGGTTGGCGCATCGACCAAGCTGGCAAACCCGAACGCCAAGGAGAAGCAGACGCGCCCCCAAACGTCCGCGAGCAGCACAAGGCCCAACCACCGACGGAAGACTAGTGGCTCACGCATCCTGTCCATGATTGGGGCCAGGGCGCCCGAGGATGAGGCCCGAATCACCATCCACGTCGCCGACATCCTCCAGAGGCAGAAGTATCTGATCAAGATGTGCCGGGCTCTGATGCTATTCGGCGCGCCGACGCACAGGCTGGAGGAGTACCTGTCCATGGCTGCCAACGTCCTCGAGATCACCTGCCAGTTCTTGTATATACCTGGCTGCATGATCATCTCTTTCGACGACGTGCTCACCCACACGGCCGAGGTCAAGATCGTGCGCACGCAGCAGGGCGTGAACCTGGGGAAGCTCAAGGATATTCATGACATCTACAAAGAGGTACTGCACGACTGCATCGGCCTGGATGACGCTGTTGCCCACCTCGACGAGATCATCTCGGCCAAGGACCGATTCCCGCTATGGGTGGTGATCCTCGCGTACGGCTTCGCTAGCGCCGTGGTAGCCTGTTTCTTCAGCGCCCGGCTCATCGACCTGCCGCCCATCTTCGTGATGGGCACGGCACTGGGGTTCATGCAGCTCTACCTGGCGCCCATGTCCCGCACCTACAGCAACGTGTTCGAGATCGTGGCCGCGGTGCTGCTGTCGTTCATCGCGCGCGGGCTGGGCAGCATCCAGGGCGGCGGCCTGTTCTGCTTCTCGGCGCTGGCGCAGAGCTCCATCGCGCTGATCCTGCCGGGCTGGATGGTGTTGTGCTCGGCGCTGGAGCTGCAGTCCAAGTCGATGGTCGCCGGCTCGGTGCGCATGGTCTACGCCGTCATCTACTCGCTCTTCCTCGGCTACGGCATCACCGTCGGCACCGCGCTCTACGGCGCCATCGACCCCAACGCCTCGAATGACTCCACCTGCCGCGAGCCCCTGGCCTCCCACTGGAATTTCCTCTTCATCCCGCTCTACGCCTTCTTCAGCACCATCATGGTCCAGGCCAAGTGGAAGCAGATGCCCGTCATGATCCTCATCGCCACGGCGGGCTACGCGGTCAACTTCTGGAGCAGTCAGAAGTTCAGCGCCAGCGCCCCTATCGCCTACACATTTGGCGCCTTCACCATTGGTGTCCTGGCCAACCTGTACAGCCGCCTCAGGCACGGCGTTGCGGCCGCCGCGCTGCTCCCTGCCGTGTACTGTCAGGTCCCGGGAAGTCTGGCGTCCTCGGGCGCGGTCACGAGCGCGATTTGCATTTCCCAGTCCCTTGCTAACGACATCGGGTCTGAGGCGTGCGACACCTCTAATAACCTTGTGAGTCTAAACCCTCCTCCCCCGTCTGCCGTCAGCACCGGTAACTAACGACCTTCATCACAGGTTTTCAGCGTTGCGGCGAGCATGATTCAGATAGCGATTGGCATCACTGTTGGTTTGTTTCTCAGCGCACTTATCATATACCCCCTGGGGAAGCGACGGAGTGGTCTGTGGACTTTGTAACTTGGGGGTCCCGGGGAGGGATTTAGACCCGGGACGGGGGACTGCGATGGATTGATTGATAAAAATTGCATTAGATTTGGAGTTGTGGAGTTTAGTTGCATGTTAGAGAAAGAGAGAGCGATGTCTTGATGGTCCAGTCATCTTGTCCGCTTGACTTTCGTTTGGTATTAGTGGCTCTACCATGTTGATGAATGCCACCATATCGGTCCCAGTTGGGGCTTGAGTACTGCCAACTTGATTCCCATGAGATATGACTGCAATCTTGAGAATTGGGTGACATTTCGTCTTTCAGACTCTCCTTCAAGCTCTTTTTCGCAATGACTTGGCAAACTCTTGGTCCGGTCTAAGCTTTGCACAAGCAATTACGAGCAATACGAAACCCTCATCGCTAATCTCGTCCAACCCTAGAAATTGACCACGATGATCGATGTGGCGTTTCACTAAATCCTTCCAAGCACCAATGACAACGGGCTGGGGCCGATCTGCACCTTTTGCGATTCCTTCCCGCAAACAAGCTGAAGCTGCGCCACGCGGCTCACGCCAAGCCCTGCCCATTTCGACAAAGAAGCTTAGAACGACTGGGCCTGCTGACGCACTGCCACACGCGACTGCCTATTGAGACACTGTCATATGAAGGCTTACCCGCCTCGTTGGTCTCCCTGTCTTTGATGACGTCCGAACTTCATCTTACACCTACTCATTCATATAGAACCTAATAAGTCACCAGTCGCATGCAACTCACTTCTGCCGTTTTTCGACTCACCTAGAGCAGCGACTAGATTCTCAAAACACGCGATTCGATCTGGGTCACAATGCCACAAGCAGCACGAACGACAGGTCCACATCTGGACATCCACCTCGACAGCATCGGCCGTCCGTATCAGCCTGGAGATGTCATAACGGGACGGGTTGTCCGACGGACGCACGCGGTCAGCCCGCAGGCCTCGGTGACGATACAGTTGTTGGGCCGAGCAAAATCCAAGATCGTGGTCACGAGATACAACGGCAACAACACTACTAAGAGTTTCTATCGGAGCCGCTACAACTTCGTATGAATCCATTGCACGACTCCCTTCTTCTCACCACAGAATGCTGACACAACAGACGAGCAGTTTGACGCAGGATATATGCAAACACGCCAGAACCTGCACCAAGGACCACTCCACGTCCCCTCCTCGGCCGAACCGGTCTCGTGGGAGTTCGCGATAGAAATCCCCACGCACCCGTCCCCTCGTGCAGTAGTGAGCGAGATGAAGGACCCGAAAGCGTGCTACCTGCCTCTGGACACGGGCAACGTGGCCGACTACCCGCTGCCCTCTTCCTTCTCCAACAGCGGCCACAAGGGTAACACGCGTTTCTACACCTACGTCGAGTACCACCTCGAGGCCACCCTCGTGCAGCAGGGCGGTAGTAGCCGCCACGGCGACACCATCGCGGCCACACTCCCTATCCGCATCCGCGCCGTGCCAATGCCCTACCCGCTGACCGACTTTGACCTGCGCCGCCGCTCCGCACAGTTCGCCGCGAGCTCGTACCGCCTCGTGCCCGGGATGGAGACGGTTGAACTCTCGTTCAAGCAGAAGTCGAAAAAGTTCTTCGGTTCCTCCAAGGTCCCCATGTTCGGCTTCACCCTACAGCACGAGGCCCCCGCAGTCATCCAGCTGGACAACCCGGCCCCCGTCCCGTTCCGCGTGCGCGTGATCCCCGATAGCAGAAGGACCAGCGAGGTGCTGCACGGCGTGCCGCAGGTCGTGACGCTCAGCTCGCTGGAGCTTGTGCTCAAGGCTGACACGTGTTGCATTGCCCCCGGGCACTTTGGGACGCATACCGGGGGCGACACCGTCAAGCACAATATCCACTTGCCCGTGGCATTTGCTGGGGATGTGCCGGCCGCCGTGCTGAGGACCGCGGACCGCGAGGTCAAGGGTCAGGAGCCCGTTAGGAAGGAGGCGGCAAATGCGAGAGCGGTCTACAGGCCGGAAACCGCAGATGGGAAGCAAAGGGCGGAGCCTTCACGGGAAGAAGAGCAAGGCGAGTCGTCAGCTTCACAGAGCAACCAGCCGCCGGCAACAGTCTCCGAACACAAGAGTGCTGTTGAGCAGGTCCCAGCACCATCCCCGAGGACGGAAACCGAGCCGGAAGCAGAGTCATCCTCCCCACCGACATACCAACCACGAACCAAAGAGCCACCGCCACCACCAGCAGCGCCGCCAGCAGCAGCCGAGCAGCCACCCGCGTACCAGCTCCCCAAGGACCTCAGCCGCCGCGGCCCGCTCGTCATACCCAGCGCGTGGGGCACCGCCGACGGGCCCTGGCTCGACGTCGGCGAGGCGGTCGGCCTGCGCCTGCACGAGACGCACGCCACCGCGCTGGGGCGGTCCATCGCGGGGGCGGCGGCGGACCCCATCTGCCCCGGGTTTACGACGTACTGCATAATGCACTCGCACCGCCTCAAGTGGAAGATGACTCTTGCCGTTGGGGGCGAGACGGTTAGTCTTGAGGGGGAGGGGGGTGTTTCTGTTGTCGGGGCGGCTGAGTCTGGGTAGGCGGGAGGGCTGCGTCGGTGGGGATTGCCCTGTGGGAGGGGGATGGATGGTATATGGTGCTTTTGTGAGCGGTGGTTGGTTTAAATTATACCCTGGAGATACCCATTTTACAAAACAGCTTTGCACAGATTGATGTAGACTTTCGAGAACGGCTCCTGCTTGTGAAAAAGGCACCACCACACGCTTCCTTCCATGCGTGTGCAGACTTGACTGGCGAATATCCATCAATGCAGTTAGATGCTTGTTCGGCGTTGGCATCATCCACGAAGCTGGGCTTGACACATTTATCATTCTATCTGGCGCAGCATACGCCGCGTCGCTCAAAATTCCAAGACTGAGTAGCGGCGACTTGCCTGAACTCATGATTTATCACCCAATGATGAGCCCTTATAGAGTCTCTATCTTAGCCGATTAATCAGGCACTGTCATCATGTTCTTTAAATGAGGCAGTCTTCTAGGCCTTCGGCTGCGTTCACGGATCGGGAAATAACAAAACAGCAACTGTGCGTGGAATCGTAACGACAGACTTGGAAATGGCTGTCTTGGACACCAACAGCAGACACAGTAAACTAGGCGTGCAAAATTCGAAAAGCATAACTCCCACAGCCTTCGAGCTGAATCTGCGTCACCGCAACATAGACCGAGCGTAAGAGCAAGAATCCGAGAGGAGCAGGAGTGAGGGAAGACGAACTTACAAATTGCCAGAACCCATGTACGGCCAGGGTGATTGAGTTGCATTCCAGACTACGTTGCCTGGATCATGGGAAGCATGAAGAAAATCCATAGGAAGGTGTAACTTCCTCACTGCTGCCATGATATCAAAATTCATCCGGTGGCTTAACATTCCATGTTAGTGCTGACTTGGATCCTCAAGCCAAACACCTCCGCTAAGGTATTTCCACTTGCTAGATCATGAATTTTCTCGATACTCAGAGTGAGCCGCCGTTGAACCCCTATTACTACACTAAGCTGTAGTAGATAGAGTAAGGTAGGTGAAGTGTAAGTCAGTAGAGGATCGTGTATTGGCGGAGCAGAAACGGGACCATACAGTAAGAGAGGATGCTATATTGCAAATCCGAGACGGAAGGAGAAAGCAGTAAACAGAACGTGACGCTTGATATTCTAGTTCGCCGTTCCCATGCCCGTGCCCACAGATTCAAAATCGCTCGACGACTGCCCTGAAGCTTTCAGCTCCATTACTCCAGCCAACCGCAAAGCTTCCCTGCCAGAGCGAATATCCCCGTTATAGCGGCTGAGAGCCCGACCCCCAACACTGCCTGCCCGACCATCACACCGAGGAGCACCCCCGGAGCCACGATAGCCAGCAGGACTGCCACGGCTAGGATGAACAGGCCGCCGGAGGTGAGCTTGGGCCGGAGAAGAATCGCGTTGGGAAAGTCATGAGGCTCAACTGAATCGTCAAAGTTGACAGCAGACATATGATGGGTGGCCCAGGTCAAGCTTGACGGGCTGCGCCTTGTGATGCGAACTTCTTGCCCGTTGGTAAACTGGTTCTCGATGTTGATATCGACTTCGGTGTGCTATGTGGTCGTCAGTTACACCGATGCATACCAGAGGTCTGTCCATCTCAGGGACCTGAAACCATGTTAATATATACGAACGATAGTAGCTATTTCCACAACGTGCTGGCTAAGCCAGCAAGACCACCACGGCTGCTTTCGGTGGTACAGGGCCAGTGTCTCTTCCATCACAGTCTTGATAGGTGTGTCGACACGCAAGTGCATTGAGTATAGACGATTTGTGCCGCTTCGCTCGATGACAACACGCCAGGTGATGATGTCTGTGAACGGCGGCTGGACAATGTCAGCATCCATGCTGAGTACCAGGGAAGCGATAGTTACAAATCTGATGGGACTGATTTCTGAATAAAGGATGAGAGATGAGACGGTTTTTTCAAGCCGGGTGAAGGGTATGTCTTATACCCAATGGGCTCAGCTTGGGCATTCTATTCCGGCTGCTAGAACGTGCAATATACTCCAAGGCTGTTCTACCGGGCGTGATCAAATAGTGCAGCCATGGAGGTCCTTTGGAAGGAGAGGAAGGACAGAACAGGCGCACAGGTGGGTCAGTTACGTGTTCAGCCGTGCCCAGACTCGAGATGTAAAGCTATTGTACTGACCTACCGGCTTGGCGGGATTGTCGCCAGCTACCAGAGGCAGCATCCCGTACTTCCATGGATCTGGGTACCAAGTGGCCAATAATCATTCACTCCCATATACCAAGAGCAGCGACAACGGCAGCCAGAGTAATCCGTTACTGCTGCCGTGTTAATGGGAAACCCCAAGTAGACAAAATCCTTCATTCAGATGGGTCAGCGGTCGAGACTCACAAACCGGGTTGATTGGCCATGATGTAGACGGAACCCATGCCCAGGGGGAACATCACCGTCTCATCAGACCAAGTTCCCCGAAAAACTCGTTTTCACGTTGTGTAACCACTGACCATTGAGCAGCGTCGTGGCAGTGCTGAACCTCCTCTTCGTCGAACACTGAGAAGCGTCGTGGCTGTGCTGAACCTCCTCTTCGTCGAAAACTGAGAAGCGTCGTGGCTGTGCTGAACCTCCTCTTCGTCGAACACTGAGAAGCGTCGTGGCTGTGCTGAACCTCCTCTTCGTCGAACATTGAGAAGCGATGTGGCAGTGCTGGACCTGCTCGTGGCCATCCGAACAAATGACAATGTGTGCGCTTGCTGACAGCGGCTCTCACCCTTGCTCCTAGCTGCCTCACATGGAAGAGAATCAAAGTGCTCACCCCCTGGGTTGACATAGTTTGAATACCAACCTCTGAAGATTAGCACTGGTGGTAAGAGTTTTAAGACTGCATTTAAGAGGAAAAGAATTACGCTGTTCAATGTTGGTTCTGCCTTTCTGAGCGCAATATTAAAGCGCTTACCATTAGGGCTGAGTTAAGGTGGTTAGTATTCCAACTAGGTCGACCCTGGAGGTGAGTACTTTAATTTTACGCCTCGAGGAACATCCCTTCGGTGGTGAAATGATCAGTGACTTAGTTCTGCCTTACCCCCAGCCTGTCCGCCCCGAAAGTCAACGAAGTGCTCCGGCTTGTGCTGTTCTATTTCACTCCTCACTTTCCACCCGCTTTTCGAGGTCTTCACGAGCTAGATTGACCCACAGCTGGACATGAAACAAACACACACCGTAGTGCGGGTTCCGGCAGCTACAATAGAATGCGTAAGCTAGGCGTGTGGGTGGAATGTTTCAAAGGCAGTGACGTCACCCGGCGCCAGCAACAGCACGGTGTATATGACGGCGTTCATTGTCCCCTGATAATTTTAACCTGAGGTGCAGCTGCGCCTATGCCTTTTAGCAGAACCCATTTCTCCTGCTACAACAGAACCCCGCAACCCTGATACTCTGGCAATGTGCTTTTCGGGCCAGAGAAGGTGGATTTAGGGCCGGCCTCCCCTGTGCCGCATTATGGGATGGACAACTTAAAATACACGTCAACTCGCCCGAAACTCGCTAGCAAGAACGAACACCCATGCACCAGCGACTATTATATCTTCCAAGTTATTACAATGCTGAAAACTTAGTTCACAGGATATTTCGTTATAGCTCGCATGTCACTTGCGAGGTCGACTAGCCATGAAACAGTCCCCGACAAAAAGATAAGTACAAAATGTCATGAAGGGGAATCGAACCCCTGCCCCAGGCATGGGAAGCCTGGATTCTACCACTAAACTATCATGACTACCACTTCGTTGTGGTTTTGAGAGTACATAACCTGTTTTCCGTCAGCAAGCTGTGGAACCGTCGCGAGGGAGGCCTTGAGGTGGCGTTGTGCGGAGGCGCTTTCACGAGGGTGGAGACGTGCATTCCACACGCAGCCCTGCCCCTCTCTAAAACTGCACAATGGCTGAATCCGTGCGGGTGAAAGGGCGGAAACCGCGGTTGTGGAAAAACAGCATCCCGTGCATCTGGAACACGGGAAAATCAGACGCGGCATACTGTGCACAGGGCGGGGCGGGGCAAATGGGAACATCTGGATGCAATTGGAGGGCTTGAGGGTCAAACCCTGGTGAACAGTGAGGATGAGGCATCATGTGCTAGATCGGTATTGTCGACCGTGAACATGTGTCAAAGGTTCTTGACGCTCGAGGAAACGCAGTAGCAAGTGACCTTAAATCTTCCCCTAATACTACCACAGATACAGTACATGTACAATGGTACTCGAGTCGAATTGTTAAACCGTCTCCTCTCAACGTACAAAGAAAACCAAACATCCTAATAACAGCGCAACATTGCCTCAACCAGACCACTCAACAATCTTGGTGATGATACGATGACGATAAGTCCAACTCCTAGCCCTCTTGCCAAAGATGTACATCGGAATAGTCGTGAGCACCACCGCAGCCGTGATGCCCCCGATGACGAAGAAGCAGTTCCGCACGCCTTGGACCATGATCCAGTCATTGGCATAAAAGGTCAGCCCAAAGGCGAACATGTTCTTGACAAAGTTCATGATGGCAAAGGCCTCGGCCGCCTGCTCGCGGTGGCAGTCGACAATGTAGGTCACCACTCCCGTCGTGCCGAGCTGGACGCCGAGGTTGATCAGGCCCAGGCACACGATGACGGGCACGGGCCAGGGGTCCTGGACGTAGAGGGACTGGCCCCAGGAGAAAAAGCCCACGGCTGTGAAGACGAGATATGTAGTCATGATGGGCAAGCGGAACTCAGGCTCTGAAAAGGCTGTCAGTTGATGACTGATTGGCTTGGGAAGGGATGAAAAGCAGACTTACCGAATATACCCTTGTTCCTCTTCGACATGAACTTTGCGAGACCATCGATGAGCGGTCCAGCCAGACCCGTGGCGATCAAGGTAGCCACGAAGGAGGACAGGTTCGAGGCGCCAACGGCCGTGATCGAGAAATTGTATGGAGGGGCCGAGAAGATCTGTGAAAGCGTGATAGAGATGAGCACCAGCCACGAAATGCACGTTGTGAATAGTAATGTGGCCCAAGCGACCATAGGCGAGCCAAGGAAGAAGAAGGGGCGGATGAGGGTCCGCCAGAATGATGTCTTGTCCCAGTATCCACTGTACGGGAGAAGCTCGCGCACGAACGACTTCTTTGGCTCGTTGCTTGACTCTGTGGTCGGGCTCGAGGTCGTCTTCTCCTCGGTGTGCTCGAAATCGGATTTCTTGTCGAGCACCTGGCTATAGGACTTGTCCGTGGTGTCGATGTCAATCGCGCCGTGGCGGTGGTAAGCTGACTCGGGCATGAAGAGCACGGTGAGTATCAGCTGCAGGACAAAGGCGCCGCCCATGGCGTTAAGGCAGATGCGGTATGATCCGTACTGGATGATCGAGCCAGCTATTTCTATTTAGTCTTCTTGCACGTGTTTGACTGTTTGTCAAGGATCGTCACTTACCAATTGGAGAGGCCAGATTGATACCTCCCAGCACGCCCAGGTTGAACACAGCAGACTGGAACCCGCGCTCGTGTACAAACCAGATATCCGCGATGGAGGCCGGCACAAGCGCTTCCATAGGAGCCATGGCGAAACCCTGGACCGCTCGTGCCGCGGCGAGGGACCCGAACGACTTGGACTCGGCAGCCCAGAAACACGAGACCATGAGCAGGATAGATGTCACGATGTATACCGGCCGCTTTCCAATCTTCACGGCCAGGGTATTGCAGACCAGACTAGATACGGCGATGGCGACGATACAAGAGCCCTGGAGGCCGAGGGTGAACTGCTGCAAGGGGATGTCGAACTGCTCGGCGAGGGGCGCCAGGGCGGCTGTGAGCAACGGGCCGACCGCTGTATAATCGCGTCAGTGACGTGCCTAGATCAAGTGTGCGTAGAGAGCAATAATCCAATAAGTCACGTACCTCCTACACATCCACAGCCATACGCGATGGCAACCGTGAACATCCTCTTCTTCCATTTCGGCCAGTTGTAAGGATCATGGGGCGAGTCGGACGGCTGCGGGACGAGCACGATCTGCCCGGTCGGGTCGTGCTTGAGGAAGTTGGAATCGATGCCCGCCGCCGTGTCCTCGATCCCGACATGGCCCAGTTCATTCAAGGGCGACGTCCCGGGGACGTGCTCCAGCTCGCGGTCCTCGAGTATTCCCAGAGGCATTTTTCGCTTTACTCACGATTTGCGTATATGTCAATAATTATTTTTTCAAAAAGAAGATGAGGACACCATTTGGCTTGGAGAAAACCTGCCCAACTCGCAAAAGATGCGTTGTTCGTGGAGCGCCGGGCCCCAGGTTATAATCCCGAGAATCACACCCTCCCCCACAACCACGGGCACGTCAAGCAAGGTCTGAAGGGCAGGTGTCACCCGTGTGTTTCAGCGGGTTCCTTAGACGTCGCTGTGTAAGCGATTGCTCAAGCGGAAACCCCCAGAAATCCCAGCCCATTTTAGCCGAATCCAAGCAGATCTAAGCCTTTAGGGTGCGGGGGAAGGGCCGGGGGGCTGGATCTGGGGTAGACGGGCATGAACCATGTACGCATGCACGCGCCCGGGACAACGTTGTTTCGCTGGTACCGCCCAATATCGCTTCGCCGGGATGGGTGTGTGATTGCTGTGTTATCTCGGGTGATATATTTGATGCGTCTTTTCTCCCCATCCTGGTTGGCCTGCGACTCGTCAGGCTGTTCCGTCTATATGTGGTGCTCGTACCGAACACGCCAATTAGGCACAGAGGCCCTGCATCCGAAAGCTTGCTCGGGGGACTGTCTACAGAATATAGTCTGACCTCTTCATTTATTCATCAGCGCCAAGACGCTGACAGCGAGCTGTATGGATGAACTCAAATAGAACCTGCAAGGGAAGGGTGACACTGCGTGAGGGGATTGAGTATTGAGCCGCTGCAGTCATTGTTCCACCGGACGATGCAAGTCAGATTTATATATGAGGGAGACACATGTCAGACTTCCAGATTGCTTATCTCGACCACCGTGCATAATCAAGCATACCCTAAGCTCCAGAATCTCTGCAGGTTCTTCTTACTATCCTCATCGACGTAGTCGTGTGGTGGGCGAAGTGTAGCGCTCTCCCCGTGAATTTCGGCCAGCTCGCCATTCAGACTTGGATCGTCCACAAACTTTGTAACACCCTTGATCAACGTTGACATCGGTGTAATGATCATGCCCTCGAAAAGTGCCTTGTCTGGTGCGATGTTCGTGACTAGCGCGATATTGTCAGCTGGGAGTTCGGAAGAGCAGGAGAATGGTATATCCGACCTAGTACCGCAGGCGCCAGACCATTGATCTGGATTTTGTGGCGCTCGACTATCGGCGCGGTAGAGCGAACGAGGCCTATCACGCCTGCCTTCGCAGCTGCGTAGAGTGGTGAAACCGGGAACGGATACAGCCCGGCGTTGGAAGCTGTGCAGATGATCGAACCTCGAGATGGGCCTGTTGATGAGTTTTTGTTCATGTAGTGTATGGCGAGTTTCACAGCTACGGCTCAGATCAGTTTGAGTAACTTGACATAATCAGTGACCAATGCTTACTGTAGATGACACCAGAAAGGTCCACATCCATAATCTTCAAGTTGGGCTCCTTCGGCTCGTCCTCCTCGATGCTTGCCATGGCGCTTCCGCCTTGCTCGGAGATGCCTGCGTTTGCCATGACGATATCGATTCGTCCGAATTCGTTAAACACATCTTTGAAAGCTTGCGCCTGGTTTTCCCACGACGAGACGTCGCACTTCTTGAACTGAATCTTGGCTTTTGGGCTTTTCTTCGCCACGCTGGATACGACTTGATTTCCGACTTCGAGGTTCACGTCGAAGACTGCGACGTTGTGTCCCTGCGAAGCAAAGTGCTCCACCATAGCAAGACCGATGCCGCTGGCGCCCCCAGTCACAATCACCGTCTTTGGTGCATGACCGTTGACTGCGTCGCCGTCCATCATAGGCGTCGTAACTCGTAGTAGTTGTTGACGAGGTTTAAGAGTTCGTTTTCAAGCAGCACGCGAAGTCGGAATCTGGAATTGGCTCGTTTGTGCTGGTGTTTTCGTCCGTTTAGAGCTCTTGGCTGTGTAGCCGGGACTTCATCTCTCCTCTCTCCAAAAGATATAGTTGACCCGGTCCCCACACAATGATGTCGAGCTGCCGATCCCGCCGGTTTGGGTGCCGAGACTTTGGGGGTTTTGGCTTTCAATGCTTGGATTGTCAGGAGGACAACCCCGCAGCCACATCTCGTTTAGTATCATCGGTGCGGGTACGTAGTGGCCCCCTCGGTCGACAGATGATAAACCGAGAGACCTATTCCCCCATCGTCGAACGCGTAGTGGCTCAAACAAGATTGACTCGGTCTCAAGATCCCAAATCCTACCGTCTATACCAAACTCAACATCCCCTGCACCACCCCGACATAGTAACGAATCCTTTGAGTTCCCAACTTTGCTATGGCTGAGATACACTTTTCGGAGGAGGATGCCAAGGCATTAAACGGCAGGGTTGTTGTGTTGACAGGTTCGAGCTACCCATACACCATCTATCTGCCAGCACAGGAACACTGATATCGAACGTCCTGCAAGGCGGAGCGCAAGGCATCGGTGCAGCGGCCGTATCTTTATACCACAGCCATGGCGCGCATGTCTATTTCGGAGACTGGGACGAGGAAAAAGGCAAGGCAGTTGTGCAAGAGCTACAGTCCAAAAACACAGGAGGTTCGGTGCATTTCCAGAAGCTCGACGTCCGGGATTACGACTCACAGCTAGCCCTCTTCGATACTCCATTCAAGGACCACGGCCGTGTTGATGTCGCCGTGTCCTGTGCCGCCGTGAAGGAGCAAGGCGGGTGGTTTGAACCAGAGGATTTGGACTTGGCGAGCGTCCGGCTTGTGAGTGAAGACCCTTTGCAGAACGGGAACGGTGACGATTTGACCTTCGCCCTAGGAGCCGGTACCACTCAAAGATCACATCGACATAAACTTGGTTAGTGTTTTATCATTTTGCCGGATCGCTCTGGCGTATATGAAGGCCAGCCATCCTGCGGGCGAGGAGGGCACAGACTTTTCAAAATCTATCGTGCTCGTCTCCTCCATAGCCGGCATCACAGAGGCACCTGGGCTGTTCGCCTACTCGACAGCGAAGCACGGTGTTATTGGTCTCATGCGAGCCCTCCGGCCATGGGCTCCACTCAAGTACGGTGTCAGGGTGAACGCGCTCTGCCCCTGGGCCACGGATACCCAACTGCTTGGTGTGAAAGAGAAGTGGGTAAAAGAAAAGATGCCTTTGAATACACCCACCGATGTCGGGAAGATTATACTCCAATGCTCAGCCGATCGGGGTCTTAATGGGAAGGCGGTTTTCATCACGGGAGGAAGGTTCTTCGACACTGAGGAGGGAGTTGATAGAACATTGCCGCAGTGGATGGGGGAGCAGAACGCAAAGGATTTCCTCAAGGGCCAAGACCTCCTTGGGCTGGTGAGTTCAGTTCAATCCTTCTACGATAATACTGTCGTGCTAACTAAACATGTCATTACAGGGAGATGGCTGGACAGACTAAGTCATCGAGCAGTTGCTTGTTCGGACAGTACACGAGCAAGGAAGCTATTTTGGCCTCGCAGCTTATCCGACAAAGTTCGAATAATGGCGGGCAGAAAACAAATGACGATTCATCTAATAAGACGTGATTCTATGAGAAGCCGCTATGTGGTAAATTCATCTGCTTGGGACCCTTTCTTAGATCCCGCTCCTCGTAGGCTTTGTTATGTAATTTCGTCAGACCATCCAAATTCAATACGCATCAGAACTCGTCAGTGAATGCGCCCCATTCCTTTGCAGCCGCCTGCTCTTCCGCAACACGCGCCTCGTTCGCAACACGAGCCTCCTCCTCCTCGACCTCCGCCTGCCTCGCCCAGCAGGCGCAGCAGTACAGCACCTCGGGCCGCATCCCCTTGGGCTTGTTGTCCAGCCCCTTGCGGTACGCCTCCTGGAAGGCGGCACAGTGAGCCTCGCCGTCAGGACCATCGTGTTGCTCCGTCACGCGCAGGGAGGTGGCGTCCCATTCTTGCAGGGTGATGTATGAGTTTGGGTCCTTGGGCCACCAGGTCTTCCCGCCCGGGTCTGTGACGGTGATGGTCGGGACGCCCGGCATCGGTTCCGGCGGCTTTACCGTCATCGGCTTCAGCACCCATCGCCGGCATTGGTTGTCCTTGTGAGAAGGTAGTTCGTACTTTTTGTCGCCTAAAAGAAGACGCTTGAGGCTGACTCTGGCGAGATCCTGATGTTTCTGACTCTTCGCTTTTGAGGCCATTCTCTCTTGACGTTCGAAATATCTCGGGGGCACTGGGAGGTAGTACAGGTTCTTGGCGAGCCTCTTGATGATTCCCTCCCAATAGTTTGGGTTGTGCTTTTCTCTGATCCGGACTTTATGCTCATGTTCTTCTTGTGCATATGGTGCGATAGTGCGAGGCGGCTTGAAGAATGGGTAGATCTTTTCCATCTCGTTCGTGGTTGTGCACACGGACAGGGCCGTGTTGAAGTGGTGGATGAGTTGGTAAATGTCGTGCAAGAAGGGTTTGATGGTTGCAAATGTGATAAATGCAGCAGCTTTGTCTCCGAAGACGAGGCTGAAATACTGACAGGGCAAATTAGCAAAGCTTCATAAATCGATATCTGGGCGCATAAAGTACTCACTGAGGACAAGCCGTATTGACAGAGAAAAGAGTTCTGTGGGTGTGAAGGCCGGTCGACGGCCATCTCTCGACCCAAATGCGTGATGTTGCAAGTGTGATGTGACAGGATGAGTGGGCAGATGGTGTGTCCAAGGGAAGGATGTGAAATTCGTGTCACGGTCCGATAACTTATTTATTTTCAATAATTCTTTAGCTCGGTGGATTCGGAGACTAGGAACAACGCTACGCAAATTGGTATTGTCTTCGCTTCATGACCCGCACCTTGAAGGTGTGGTTATACCTCGATGGCCACACTATTCGAATATAGCGCGGACTTAATTATAGCACTATGTGTAGAATCTCCCAGAGATTACGGGCAATCACACGTGATCAAATCACTCGAGATATGAGATAACCATGGGATTTTAGGTCAGTATGTCTTGGCTGACTCGGTCACTTAACTCATTGCGTCGAGTAATTATATAAGACTAATCATATAGGGAGAGTCTCATATAATAATATGTATGTGAATAGAGCTGTGCTCATGGCAGACCCGGGAGGTTATGCGTCTTCCGTCCCAGCGGCGTTTGTGCACCAGTGCTGCAATCCGATCTCCTTTCATCCCTACTTCCGTCCAAATCCATCCTTTCACGCCCGCCTCCGTCCCGCTTCTCCCCCAATCCTGCCCGAGACTTTGTCTACTCCTGGGCGTTGAAGTCTGCCAACGTCTGCATGTTCGCTGCAAACTCTGCGTCGCCAAACAAGTCGTTGTTCAAGTCTTGCGGAAGAGAATCGCTCGGACCAGACAGCGGCTGGACAACCTGCTCCTGGTGATGCTCTTGGGCAGGCTGCTGCTCCTGGGTGGCGGACTGATCCGGACCCTGGAACTGATTGAAGAAATCAATGGCGAAGGCGTCAGCGGGTGTGACCGTCCAGTCGAACTCCATATTTTCTGAAGGCTGGTCGATGCCGAAGCCAAAGTTTTCCCAGCCGTTGTCCATGTTGAACTCAGCTTGAGTCTGCAGAGGTCCTCCAGAGACGTTTTGGGTCTGGTTCGCCGCCGCAGCAGGTGTCTGGTTGTTGGCACCGTCGATTTGATTTGGGTCGACGTTGTTGCTGGCGGGGTTGTCGGCCTGGTGGTTCTGCTCAGCGAGACCGGGGTTCAGATCGTTGCTCAGAGAGTTGTTCGCCTCGGAGTTTTGCTGGACGAATTGGTGGTTGATGTTATGAGTGTGATGAGTCTGGTCGAAGACGCCCTGGGTTGGGTTGGCGGCGCCTTGAGCCATGTCGACGGAATTGGCGTTGGGCTGGCCGCTGGTGGGGCTTGTCTCGGTGAGTTGGATTGGCTGCACCTGTTCCTGTCTCGGAGCCGGGCCTTGGTTCTGGGCTTGAGGCACCTGGGCAGACTTCTTGGTGGTTCTCGGGCGCTTGGTGGGGCGGCCCTGAGTAGAGTTGGCTGAGTTGCGATTGCCGTTGGCTTTCCTGACATTGGCGTCCTAAGCCGCTGTCTGGGTCGCTCGAACGACATCCGAGACCTCAGCAACAGCCTCGTTTTGGGGCTCAGCTTCGGAATCAGCCGCGGCTCTCTTGCCCTTGCGGTTTCTCGACGTGCCCTTCTTCGCGGACTCGGCGGCGAGGACCTTGGCTTTACCAGAGTTGTTCCTGATGTTGGTGGTCTTCTTGCGGCGCTCACCCGCAGGATCAGCAGCAATGCGAGCGAGCAGGTGGTCGGCTGTCATTGCGCTGCGGCAGAGGAGTTTGTTGACCTAGGCGAACGATCAGTATTTGTCCCGTGCTAAATTGAAACCTATGGGGCCACGACTTACACTCAGAGCTGCCACCACCTCGTTGACTTTGGCCTCGAACGTTGGCTCTTGCACGACCTTGAAGTCCGGCGTTGTCACAGGCTCTCCGGACTGGACTCTCAGAATGTGCATCTGTGTTAAGAATCAGGTTAGCATCGATAATCTTTATCCAGTTATCGTCGCAGCACAAACTCACCATGAGCTCGTGGGCCAATAGCTCCACCTCGATGGGCGAGAGTCCCTGAACGATCTTCACAGCCAGGCAATTGGCGAAGTCACCCGTTTCCGATGCGGGATCCTGCTCGCCTTCGAGGTTGAAGAAGGCGTCAAAGATTCGCTGCCTGACTCTCGATTGGCCAGCTTCATCCTGTGGGTAGTCCTGAGCCCTATTCTCATAGCTGCCGCCGCTGAGCTTGGCCTTCCAGACCGCTTGCTTGAAACGGCGGTAGTCGACATCGTTCTGAATGTGGCCACCAAACGCGGTTCCATTCTCCTCAACAAGGATCTTGACGCGTGCCTGAAACTCCTCGGGGCTTTCGGTCTTCTTTGAAGGCTGGATGGGCTGTGCCACGCCGACAGCAGGAGAATTGCCAGCGTTCAGAGGAGAACTAGCATCAGGAAGTGAGCTGGAGCCAAAAGAAGAAGCCGAAATGCTGGCTCGGCTAGGGGTTTGGTTGGTAGAGAGGGGCGCTGAGTCGACTGTGCTAGCATCGTCGGCCGATGGATTCGCGTGAGTAGTTGAATCAATGACCGGGTTCTGGTACTGCTGAGGAGTTCCGTACTGCTGAGGAGTTCCGTGCTGATGAAGAGTGCCGTACTGCTGAGGAGTTCCGTACTGCTGGGGACTCTGAAACTGCGGAGGAGTTTGGTATTGCTGAGAATACTGCTGCTGGCCGGGCTGTGACGCGACCGCAGAGGCGAGTTGGTAAAGCGCGTTCATGGCGGCAGGGTTGTTGAACATAGGCAACACGGGGTTCCAGCCGTTTCCATTGACGGTCTGGTGACCAGGGAAGCCCATGGGGGCTTGCGGGGCCTGCTGAGCTCTCTGCGCGTGGCCTTGGGCAACACGCATGGGCGCGCCAGAGTTGCTGCGGACGGGCATCTCGTAGGTGGTGCCGTCGATGTTGGCCATCTGATGCTGACCGGGGAATCCAGGCTGGACTTGAGGACCCTGATGGGTGTACGCGTTGTACTGAGAGGAACGCATGGCGGTGAGGTGGTTGTTCGCAATAGGCGTCGCTGGATTGGCGCCGTTGACGTGGATTGTCTGCTGGCCAGTAAAGCCAGGACGAGACTGAGCACCGTTGGAAGTACCGTTGGTGTTCTGCATTTTTTTATGGAGTTTCTCCTGAGAGGAACTAGTTAGTTTTGTCCGTCAATGCCGCGTCAGTCGCAATTGATGTCTCTATCAATCGAGCTTTGCGTGTGCTGGGTCAAAGTTGATTGATGAGGAGGTTGTCTGAGGAAAGAATTTGCGAAGGGACTGCAGAAAGTAGTTCTGCGGATAGGAAGTGATTTGTGGAGGGGCCTGAGTAGATGACTCAAGAGGTTTCTGTGTGGGCAGGTGTTTTGGGTGGCTGTTGAAGGGGTAGTTGGGCTCGGGAAGGAGGATCGCGTCGCATCGCCTTGCGGCTGACGCTCGTGGGGTGCTGAGGAGGGCGAGGAGTATTACTTACAGATCAATTGATCGAGAGAGGGTATTTTGCTGATGGTGAGGAGGTATTTTGATGGTGTCTGAGTAGAGGACAGAGCAGAAGCTTGCGTGACCGCGATGGACAGAAGAAAAGGTTGGGTGACAGGTACGATCAAAAGAGTTGCTGGACACGACGGAAGAACGCACGACAACACAACAACTGTCCAACACAACAGCTTTCGAGATTGAAGGAAGAAAGAAGGGAAGGAAGGAAAGTTGGTTCGATTGGGAGGGAGGGCAGATATTTAAACTACTGCTCTGAAGGGAGTGTGATCTGTGATCTGGCCGAGGGCTGTGATCTGCCGTTTTAGGCAAGATGATGTCGTCAAGGGGCCGTTTGAAGTGAAGATAATAGTCTTGAAGAATCAAACGGGGTACTTGTGGGTCCCTGCGTGTGACCAGCAACCTAGAAGTACCTCTCGCTGACCTAATTAGTGCGGTGAAGCTATTCGCACTTTGATTTTTTGCCAAATCGGGCTAGATCGACAGGGGTTCAAGGGGCAGACTGTGATCCAGGGCTACGGAAAATCGACATAGATTGCAATAGAATGCAGGTGAAGCTTGAAAATCGAACTAGTCTTGGCTTTCTAGATGTGAATCAGCTGCTAATCAGCAACAATGGCTGAATACCGATCGTGTGCGGTGTGGTGTAGCAATTCCCAATGCGGTAAGGTGTCGACGGCTATTTTTCATGGGCTCAGATGTGCTCAATTACAGTTTCAACATACTAGACCGCACTGGGTCACAGATACTCTGCCCTGCGGCAGGGTCCTGGAGTATCAAGGAGATTATGAGCGAGTAGAGGAGCTTAGAATGATCTCCCAATCTATGGTTTCAGGCAGAATGTAGGTATATAAGTAACCAGAGAGAACGCGAAGAGACAGACAGTCCAGAGAGACTGTATAAATAGCAATAAAACACCAGACGAACACCTGACAGAACGGATGGACTTTCTCAGAACGCAGTATCAGAGTTCTCTCGAAGTACCCCTCCTCTACTCTCAGGATTTCCATTCCACCCTTGGCCCTCCGCTCCAGCTGCTTGAATGAGCTTGCAAATGCCCTGCCCTCATTCATTGGGCCTAGACCGAAGTGATTCTGTGACTCACTGGCGATGGCTGATTTGGGTCATTTGTATGTCTGATAGACGCATTGGGTGAATAGTGGCCCTGCAAACGACCTCCCCAACCCAGTGGCGTCTCCGTGGAGGGGTGATTCCAGGCAGAATTAACTAGAAGCCTATCTATCAAGAGATCTAGGATAGGTTTAGTGCGACTTCACATTGTCAGAAGCTACGTAGTTGTCTTGGCTATGTAGCAGGGATGTGACGTTGGTTTGGGGCATCGGCCATGGGCCTCGCAGTCTGCGCGAAGGAAACGAGGACGTAAGATCAATGTTGACAGCTATGGTGATATGGGATTTGGGGCGTCCTAGAGGGGACAGCTAGCTGGCTGTGAAGCCAATAGCATTAAGTGAAAAGGAGGAATCGTTTCTCATTCAATTAATTGTATGTAGAATCATGCGGAAACCCCATGAAACTCTAGTAGAAATGGCCAAATCTTCCGCAAAGCGTAAACGCTGCCATGAGCCGAGTCGGTCTGTCCGTAGTTCTATAGCAGCCGAGCAATAGAGGTCACAGAGCTATGGTGGAAAAACAATGCTCCCAAACCCTCAAGCCCGCCACCGAAATAAAGAATTAAGCACCATTGCCGTTGTAAGCCAAAAGATTCGGGCTCCCAGTCCCCAGCCCAGTGAGCACGCCCTCGGTCGCGAGCTCAGTAAGCTTGGCAGCGACGTCAGCAGGGGCCTCGAGCCCGCCCAGCACGCTCTTGAGGTACAGCACCAGGCCCGAGACGTGCGGGGTGGCCATGCTGGTGCCGGAGATGACGTTGGTGGCCGTGTCGGAGCCGATCCACGACGAGAGCGTGTCGACGCCCGGGGCGAAGATGTCGACGATGCTGCCGTAGTTGCTCCACGAGGGCTTGGTGTTGTTGACGGCGACCGCGCCGACGGTGACGGCCTCGGGCGCGCTGGCCGGCGAGTAGTTCTTTGCGTCGACGCCGTTGTTGCCCGCCGCGACGACCGTCGTGATGCCTGCTTCGTAGGCAGCGGCCACGGCGGCGTTGAAGGCTGAGGAGAAGCCACCGCCTGGAAGTGGGTTGTCAGTCAAAATGTTCAAGGTGGTGGCAATTCTGTGTTGAAGGTGGGGGGGGGGGGGGTGAGCATTTGTTGCGTACCCAAGCTGAGGCTGACGACGGACGTTGCCTCCCGCGCTTCGGCGGTGATGTTGTTTACTGCCCAATTGTAGCCATCCAAGACAATCGAGGTTGAGGACTGGATGAAGTCATTAGCCAATATTCCCAGCAGGTGACCCTATCGACCCAGAATTGCGACGAAAGCGACTTACGCTACCGGTGTCGAACACCCTGATAGAGATCAAGCTGGCCTGCTTCGCAACACCGTACGCACGTGAGCCGATGGTGCCCGCAACGTGGGTGCCGTGACCAATAAGGTCAACAAAGTCAGAGTTCGGGTAGGCGTTGTAGCCGAGGGATGCGCGCCCCTCAAACTCGACGTGGGTCGTCAGTAAGCCAGTGTCGATGATGTAGGCGTATGTGCCAACACCTCCTTCGGTGTCGTAGATGTAGTCAGTCGAGTTCTCCCCCTTGTGGGAGATGGACCCGAGCCCCCAGGGCGCGTCGGCCTGCGTGGTCAGCTCGTAGAGCTCCCAGACGGCGTCCTCCTCCACAGCAGCGACCTAGACGATTGTTAATATTCGTCCAGAACGGTTGCTTGGGTAAAAGAGCCGGTGGTAACATACCTCAGCACTGTTGCGGATCTCCTCGATGGTGGCATCGTCGAAGGCGCCGGCGTAGCCACTGAAGCTCTTGAAAGCGTATGATTTGGTGACACCGCTGTCAGCGTCTTGTCGGCGCACGCTGCGGGCTTGGATGCCGTTGACCCATGTGATGTGGCTCCCGACGTCGGCCTCTGGCTTCAGAGTGACGATGTACTTGCCCGGGATGGCGGCCCGTTTGTGTTGGACTGGGTGGGTCCAGGCCAGAGAGAAGGTGCTTAAAGCAAGAGCGAGGTGGTTCAAGCCCAGCATGATGGCACAGTGAAGGATGATTGATAAGGTGTAGTGTGAAGCTGCTGAAGATGAGCCCTGATCATTCTTCCACTGGAACCGTTAAACTCCCATATGCCTCTCTTTATATACTCGAGCCAAGCTAGGTGTTCCACGTTCACCGCGAACGTGCCTCGTTGCAGAAGCAAACCCCCTCTCCCGCATCAGCTGCAGCCAAGAGCTCACGAGACTCGCCATTCGGATGTCGACATGGCTTATCGCGGGCTCTTTTTGCCCAGGTGAAGGCGACATTGGCCTGCATATTTCGCTCGTGAGTCAACCTTGCTGACTGCCTTGATAACTTGCTCGTGGTGGTGGGAACCGCTGTGTTGTTCTCCCCAGTCGTGGCTTGAAGTCCAATGAGGCACAGTGGTTGGCCGACTCGGCAGGTAAGAGGGATGCAGTCTCGTCTTGGCGATGGAACGTTGAGGGTCCACTGTAGATTTGCCCGCGTTCTTTGAGGCTTGAAGGGCATCCCGAAGACGAAGGCGCAGAAAGCTTTGCCTGCTTAAGCCGACTTGGCATCCAAAACTGCAACCTCTGAGTCGCCGGCGATGTGGTGGTACAGTCCGAAAGGTATGATGCTATTCCCGCGCCAAGCCAACAATTGGTGGGGGAACATGCACGCAGCGATCCTATTCATCTCCATGCAGTAAGTCGTCCTGTACTGATCTAGCCACCGCTGTGCTGATCGCTGCACACCGTGCTTGTCGGGTGGCCGTGCCCGGGTCCGAGCTCTTGGAGATATCGGTCAGCGTTCCGAGGATGTGAGTGACATTTCAGACGCATGCTTTGGCTGACAGCAACACATATGCGAGATTTACATACGAGGTTGGGCGAAGACAACAAAGCGGGGACACCCGAGCCCCCCTCACCCTCCCCGGTCGGACTGGTTCTCGTCGTCGCGGGGAAAAGTGGAAATGAGCGTCGTACGAACAGCATTATACCCTGCGGGCTGCAGAATCAAGGGCCACGACCACAGGGCGGTAAGGGAATGGGGAACAAAGACGCAAGATAACGACTCTACACCAATGTGACATTGTGACCGACTTTCAGCACTAGCGGCCGCACACGAGCTCCCAACCCTGACTCGCTGTGACGGTTCGGAGGGTAGCATTCGCTGATATCTCGAAGCACCACTGCGGCACATGAGGTCGAATGGAAAAGTTGTTGGGGGTATTTAATGTCGGGGAGGAGGGTAGTGGAGTAAGACCACGACCAAGGCAACGGCAATCAGAGGATGACAGCTGCGTGGGGAAACATCAGCAGGCTTCTGCGTCGCAAAGAATAGCAAAGACGTCTGCACAGTTTGAGTGCAGCACACACAGGCAATCATTCCACTTGGACGATAAGAGCGATGAGCAAGACAACTTGGTAATGGTGGCAGAGGCACCATGGGGCAGAGAGGCAGAGGCAGACCGCGAGTCGCGTGATTTGCTCCGCGCATGAGAGAAGAGGGCCCTCCCTTGTGGCTGGGCAGCCGGGGCGACCACTCAAATGATGCTCGAACGCGACGCAAAGGCTCTCCAGACGTCACAGCTCCCACCGGGAGAGGTGCATTCTGCTTTTATGGCCCAGAAGACATTGGGAAGCATAACAACGCTGGGGGAGATGCTAGGCTGATGGAGTTGGAACAGCTGGTCGGATGAAGTCGAAATAAGGTTACGGTGATTGCCGGATCACCGTAGCTCTAAATTCAACTGAAGTACCGACTCAGTGAGCGCAGACTGTCGAGTACTCCCGACCGAGACCGCTGACGCCCGTTGAGCAAGCGCAAGACTTCCTGCATCCCATTGCGGACGGCGAGCTCTCAATCATCTGCACATTCTCTCAGGGAAAATAGGAGGAAGGGAGAAAGGGAAAAGTAGGTCGCATGCTCCCATTCTTCGGAGGAATGTTGATTGACTCCATCACATAGGAAAGTGGATTCTCCAGGCTGTTGGTGGCGGCCCCGCCGAATAGGCGAGTGCTCTGCCAGATTTGGCGACCGAATATCCGCCTGCTGATGGGCTTATCTCAGAGGCTCTGACGAGTTTACGCCGAGTTCGTGCCGAGTCGAGGCGCACCAGCCGCAAGGAGGTAGAAAGGTGAGGTTGCAAATCGGCTTTTCTGGCATATGCAGCACACCACGTGCAGATGGTAGCAGACAAGATCTCGCGAGTCGGCCGCTGCCAGGCACATGTACCCTGAGGTCCTTGGTAGCTGAAAATCCAAATTTGCAGGGATGGACGGGTCTTGGTGAGTCAAGGTCGCGGACGAGACGGCGTCTAAAGCTAGGCAGTGACATTAAGGCTAACTGTGTACATCCAGACTTTAGCCGGACCCTAGCGCTTGTGGTAGGATGTTGACTTGTGTCGCATAGTTATTTCTGTCAATTTGCAGCCTCAAGCTGGATATTTTCGGGCACTATGCCCCTGTAGCGGGCCTGGCGCCTGGCTTTCTATGAATGAAGTGCTTCAGCGCTTCTTCCTGCGCCCAAAAGGCCTGTTGCTGGGTAATCATGGACTCTAGTTGTCGGTGCGAGAGCCCCAGCCAGTGTCCGTCCGTAATGTGCTGCAGTTCATCCAGTGGCTCGTTTGGTTCGCGAGACATGACTTGTAAGGGACGTCCCAAGTGCCGCGTCTGTGATCGAAACACAATG
The DNA here is from genome assembly GCA_037177825.1 of Diaporthe sp. P3_1W. NCBI lineage: Eukaryota > Fungi > Ascomycota > Sordariomycetes > Diaporthales > Diaporthaceae > Diaporthe > Diaporthe sp. P3_1W. The sequence continues at coordinate 1,148,362 of JBAFXB010000001.1, forward strand.
CTGACGAGATTGGCCAGTTTTCCCAGTACCTGTCTTAAGCTCCGTAGTGAATACGAATGGGAGGTTTTGTTGGACGCTTGATCTCTTCTCACCGGCCGCCAGTTCTGGTCCCGACTACGGCCATGGGTGGAATACAGTGTGCCGGTGCTGGTCGGCATTTTGCGTCTGCAAGCTCCATCTGCTCTTCCCGTGTGTCTCTCCAGGGTGTCTCTCCCATGTGCTCCATTCGATGGCTTGTGGAAAACAACCGCCACTGCCTTCTCCTGTGCGATTCGTAGCTTGGATTCGATGTATGTCTTCTGGGGCTTTGCGATTGGAGACCAAAGTCTCAGACCGCGTGGGATGGATACATGATCGTTGCGAGATTGCAATCATCGAAAAACAGGGAAGGCCACTTCCTGCGTAGATTGCATTAGCTTAAAGAACACATATTAGACTATAGTCAGATACGGCGCAATGTGGTTGCAAATGCCTTGTCTTTCGTCGAGGGGTCTTGACGATCGAGATGATGAATGACGTAGAATGGCCACAACATTCAGATGATGATCATGCTTGTCGGCCGAAACTGGCCCAAGGTGTAGACTGACTGTGCCGCGAGACGATTGAACATTGGGCTGATGTTCTCCAACGATTTGGAAGGTAACAACAGCTGATTTGGTGGCAGTAGTCGATAGCAGAACTGTTGTCGACCATCTCTCAAGGCTTGGCTATGATCTTGACGTTTTTCTCTGGAGCTTGCAAGTAGGCGAGCTGAGAAATGAATCCAGAAAGGAGCCCACCCTGCCGGAAAGGAAGGCCGAGGGCAATTCGACGAGTCAGGGGAAGGAGGCGCTCGAGCAACCAGGAACCAAAGACATGAACGATGCGAAATATCACTCTCACAACGAGGAGATGTCGTGCCCGCAGGGCCTGGGAAGAGACATGTACGTGTTCAAAGGACCAGAGGTACAGCCTGCTACCAGCCCTGAAGCTTACTCCGTAGGCACTCCGCAAAAGAGCAGTGTTTACGCAGCAGCGACAGGCACTACGGTGTCAATCCCGCTGCGAGGAAGGCACCCAGAGCGTGGTACTACGATAGGACTGCGCCTTCCCGTGCAAGCTGGGTCTTCACTACGATGTTCGTGACTTGACTTGACGATTTCAGAACATGCTCATCTACAAGCGCGTCGCTTCGAATTCCATTGATGCATTGGTTCCTCGCCGTAGATACTTCTACGTCTCCTTTGCTGCATCTAGTCGCCAATTCCATGTGCGACCTCGGCCTCACCAGAGCACCGGTGTGTCACAGACTCAACATTTGATCACGCCTGTCACAAGCAGCGTTAAATCGGCGTCAAAAGTATCGTCACGCACGATTCAGCGATTTGCCGAGGGCGCACCACGACCCGTCTACAGCACCGTCGCGCGAGCCAGCCAACCTGAGTACCACGACACATGTGGTGCGTCGGTGGCGCGTCGGTGGCGCGTCGAATCTCTATGTTCCCTCCGAAAAGGCCGCTCCGGTCAAGAGATTGACAGATCCCACAGCTAATGTCGGAAGGCATCAAGCTTTGAAGCTAGACTGACTTGTGTGTATCATCAGACGACTCGCCGTACCTGCGCATCGCATAACTCGGCCGGGCGCCCCGTGGGCCATTTTCCCGGAGAATCTTGGCATCAGCAAGCCTGGCCCGGCGGTGGGATGATGTGGAGGAAGCCAAGATGTCCCCACGAGGCACGGCTGGATTGAGAAATGAAAAATGGGGACCCTCTCCCTATCAATCCATATCAACAATGCGCACACTGGGCCCCGAGCTGCCGCCCCGAACCGCCACGGTCGATCGCCAAGTGTGCGACATGCTAAGCTTTCTGTCAAGGTTTATACCTACGCAGTGGCACGTGTGGCTAAACGCACAACCGGTGATCGAGCTTGGCACCCTGCGTTTTGGACATGATCGTCATTGGTCTAGAAGTAGATCTCCCGGCGCGATGTTGACGTGCTGCGCAATACTATAGGTGCGCGCTTCTTACTTGCTTGACGGGCCACGCTCGTGCTTGCTGGAGGAGGTGGAATTGGCGCCAACCTTAAACGTTATCCTCGAACCTTCGCGATCCATTTCCGATGGCGCTCTCGCGGTGTCGAACATCAAACGATCCATACACAAGGCGACATCAACGCCGAGGAGATAGCCAGCAGCCCGGCTCTACGGCATTTACGGAAATAACATTGAGCATCTGGAGGAGCTGCATAACCTGTTTTCCGTGGTTGACAATGCCTGTTTGGCCTCGCACAATCTCGAATGCTTCCTCGTCCCCCTCCCCTGGCCAGATGGTCAAACGCCAAGACGTGAACGCTGGCGCCCATTCGCCCGGCTGTGTCCACACGGCCCCGGAGAGATGAACGATTCCACCGCAGGGGGAGGCTGCAAGGTGGGTGCCGAGCTCCACCCGGCGGATGGGGCTCTGTTTGCCCTCGGTGCAAGGCCGAGTGCCGTCCACACAGCCTTCTGGAATGTTTCTGGATGATTGATTGTGGACCGCTACGATTGTTGGGTATGCAACGGATGGCACACATCGGCACACTCGGCACGCATCCTCTGGATGCACACCGGATGGGATGAGGTCGAGCCCAGGTATAAAGATCGTGAGGACTTCGTCTTCTAGGACAATTCCTGTTCTTGTTCTGCACCCACTCATCCACATTCATTGACTGAACTCTACGACACTCATTCTTTTCTAACCAACTTCACTCTTTAACAAATCACTTACCAACCGTAAAAATGGTTTTCAAGTCTGGACTTATCGCGGCTGCCCTGGCGGCATCCGTCATGGCATCGCCTATGAACGCCGGCGACGTCATGAAGCGCGCCTCCAGCTGCACCTTCTCTGGCTCCAGCGGTGCCGCTGACGCCATGAAACAGCAGGCTTCTTGTTCTACCATCACCCTCAAGGATGTCGCCGTCCCTGCGGGAACCACCCTGGACCTCACCAAGCTGAAGGACAACACCAAGGTCATCTTCGAGGGCGAGACCACCTTCGGCTACAAGGAGTGGAAGGGACCTCTTCTGTCCATTGCCGGCACTGGCATCACCGTCGAGGGTGCCTCCGGCGCTACGCTGAATGGCCTCGGCGAGAAGTACTGGGACACCAAGGGCTCCAACGGTGGCAAGACCAAGCCCAAGTTCTTCGCTGCCCACAAGTTGATTGACTCTCACATCAACAACATCCACATCGTGAACTCCCCAGTCCAGGTGGTCTCCATCAACGGCTGTGACGGCCTCACCATCAACTCTATGACCATCGACAACTCTGCCGGTGACTCCAAGGGAGGCCACAACACCGATGGCTTCGACATTGGCTCCTCCAACAACATCCACATCAACGGCGCCAAGGTCTACAACCAGGACGACTGCGTTGCCATCAACTCTGGCACCAACATCAAGTTCGACTCTGGTCTCTGCTCCGGCGGCCACGGTCTCAGCATCGGAAGTGTGGGCGGCCGAGACGACAACACCGTCACGGGCGTGACCTTCTCCAAGAGCACCGTCCAGAACTCCGACAACGGTATCCGCATCAAGGCGAAGAAGAACACCTCTGGCAAGATCAGCGGTATCGCCTACGAGGACATCACCCTCGACAACATCGCCAAGTACGGTGTCCTGATCGAGCAGAACTACGACGGCGGCGACCTGCACGGCGACCCCACCAGCGACCTGCCCATCACCGGCGTCACCGTCAACGGCCTGCACGGCGACGGCGCCGTCGCCGCCAAGGGACACAACCTGGCCATCGTCTGCGGCTCCGGCGCCTGCTCCAACTGGACTTGGAAGGACGTCTCGGTCTCCGGCGGCAAGAAGTACGACTCTTGCCAGAACGTCCCCAGCGTCGCCTCTTGCTAAGTTGCTGGCTGTGGTCTCTGTCTCGGAGGGTTGCTGGTCTCGCCCAGCTTTTTGGGTGGTGGAGTCGGCTGGTGGTTTTGTGTATATAGTTATCTTTGGAGTCGCTACGCATTTTGTTGTACATAATTGGTAAATGCTAGTCTGCTGTTCAAGCGTATTATTGATGCTGCTCCCAATGTTCCGTCTGGTCATCGTGTCAGCATCGTAGTCTCTCGACTTACCTCCATCTCCTCACCCTCTACACCATGACTTCCCAGCTACCGGTTTCCACTGTTTCTATTTCCTCAGTTAGTTCCACCGTATTCGTAGCGGAGCCAAAGTTTTGATGTATACTACTGCGTATTCTCGCCTCTATTAATTGAGTTGTTTCGTTTCGTTTCGTCTCGATGCGCGCATAAGTGTTTGGCAGGCGCTTTCCTCCCTTTCTGCACAATATCGGGTTGGGATTCCGTCCGAACACTTCAGGCGGGAACGACAAGTCGCAAGTACGGATTCGTGGCTTTGGAATTCCCGTGCGGTGTTCGGAAATCATGGCCTATCTGTCACATACGAGGGCCGTAGTTATACTTTCAATAATGGAAAAGACTTGTCTAGGATATTTCGCGCCCCAAGGAAGGGAATATGATGTTCTGATATGGGATTCTCGGCAGAGTGAGTGGCCACGGTCGAGAGACTTCGGCGCGCTGTCAGGGCTTCTTTGGTAGCATTCATAACATGTCACTGTCACTTGATATCTACGATGATGGCGCAGTCTTTGGTGGGTACAACGTCTTCATTTATTCCGCTGTCTCCCTATCTTATAGTTTTTTTGGTGGGTTTTTCGTTTTCTGATTTTGTGTTGGTGTTGCCCCTTGGGTATCTTGGGTGTCGTGGGTATCTCAAAGTGTTGCAGTCCGTACTCCAAACGCTGTTGCTCTTCGCGAAGAGCTTGATGTAAATGTGTGTGTAAAAAAATCAGTTCGCAGAAGAGAAAATGCCCAAGCCCGAAATTCCTTTTCCAAAACGGTACCCAAAGATTCTTCTTCGCGAGAAGAAAGAAAGAAAAAAGACACATGGTCGATCTGGTGTGTGTCATCGCTCGCTGTTCTGTGTATAGAGATTTCACAGGTTTTTCTGCAAAAGTCTCGGGTCGATGGTTCTGACTTGGTTGTCGTTGTTGTAGTAGTCGTTGTTGTTGTCGGAGGAAGAGAAGGAGAAAGGGGGAGACAAGTCCACTTGCTCGTTGGTGGCTGCCTCTTGCGCTGGAGGCGGCTCAAGCTGGAATTCTCCGTATGAGTCGACGGCGGCGTCGTATTCCGCGATTTCTTGCTCCGTGAATTTGGGGTGGCCTCGCGCTTCGAAGTCTCTGAGTATCTCGTCGACTTGGGACGGACCGAGTTCCATATCCCACGTGGAAGGGTCAGGGTCTGAAAACCGGTTCCGTGATGCGATGCTTTGCGGGGAGTCGCCCGGAAAATTCCAAAGAGACCATGCTTCGTAGCAACCGAGTGCGTGGATCCGCGTTGCGTAAAATAGGGTGGCTTCCCGCTTCGTCCCATATGCGCGATTGTGGGCGTCCCTCATGGTGATAAATGAGTCGCAAAGAGCGAGCCATTTGTGTCGTACCCAGTTGATCATGGTTTGCAGGCCTTGCCGGTCTTTTACACCCAGGCGTTTCATGTCGATTATGCCGTCGTCGCCAACGGCATGTGGGTGTTCTGTTCTCAGACTGGCTTGCCTTGCTTGTAGTCGGGCGCGGCCATCTGCCCATGACTGGTGCAATCTCTTCGTTTTGGCCTCGGCCTCTGAAAGAGGGAGCTCGATGGCGACCTCGCCTCGCTCTAGGCGTTCGCATTCAGTCCACAGTTCCTCCCGTTCCTGCATGTTCCGCAGAACCATAGTCTGCAGGTGCGCAGTCTGGGAGGGCTTGTTGTTCTTCGCGAGCTTTTTCTCGGCCATGTCGACCCTGTCGTCGACAGTTTGAAGCATCTCATATCTGTTCTTGAGATCTTCATTGGCGCCTGCGGGAGCCCAGAATCGCTGGTTCTTCTTCTTTCGACCTCGACCGGGCCGTGGTGTGGGCTCTGGGCGAGGTGCTGGAACTGGGCGGAAGGCGGCTATCTTTTGCTGGAATGTCAACGGCGGCGCTTCTGGTTGGTGCTGAGCCAGTGGTTGCTGAGCTTGTGCTTGATAGTGCGGCTGCTGGGTGATCTGCTGGGGTATAGCCTCCGGTGCGGTAACCGCCTGTGGGACAGTGGCCTCTGGGTAAGCCGTGCGTGGTAAAACCACCTGTGAGCCCTGGGGGTTGGCCGCCTGTGGGAAATCCACCTGTGGGAAATCCACCGGTGGGAAATCCACCGGTGGGAAATAGGCCTGCGGGAAAAACGCCTGTGCGGTAGCCGCCTGTGAGATTGTTGGCTGCTGGGTGATCTGCTGAGGTATAGCCGCCTGTGGGTTGGCCGGCAGTGAGAAAAGCCCTTGTGGGTTGGCTGACTGCTGGGTGATCTGCTGTGGTATAGCCGCCTGTGGGTTGGCCAGCAGTGAGAAAGCCGCCTGCGAGCTGGTTGGCTGTGTCTGAGGGCCCTGTAGACTAGGGCAGCAAGGACAGACTACGCCATGACCATGGCCGGCCGGATACATGGGCCAATACGGCGCTTGGAAGCCCATGGGCATCCCTGAGCCATGTTGTTGATGGTAGCCTGTAGCGGTACGCTGGTGGGTAGCTGTAGACTTGTCAGAACCTTGAAGGTCTCTCTGATAGAGAGGCAGGAGTTTGGAGTTAATAGTACCTTGTGGATGAGCCATGTAAGGGTTACCACTGAAGTCTTGACCGGGGTAGCGGCCCATGGCGTGAGGGTTCGGACCGAACTGATGTTGCTGTTGTTGCCGAGACGAACCTGGGCTTGGAGCCATGTTGTTGTTCGGAGGGTACCCCATCGACTCAAAATTGTTGGAATTCATGGCGACTGGTGAATGTAGGTCGCGATGTAGTTGAGTCAGAGTTGAATATGGGGATATGAGGATCTGAGAGAGTGATAGAGTGATAGTATTAAAGAGTGAGACCGTGTATGTGTCCAAGACACTAAGAGTGTTGAGTCTCGTTGTCTTGTATAGCAGAGAGTGTTGATCTTGATATAGTTGCAGTTTTGTGTGAGGTTTAGAAAAAGGTAGGAATGGAAATGGGAGGCAGAGAGATGGAGACTGCTTAAATGTAACTTGGGCCCGCCAGTCGTGCGAACCTGGACGGACAGGCGAAAGATCGCGTTCATCTAGTGTACATAGGAATCTGAGCTATACGCGGCCAGTTGGGAATAGTATGTCGTTGATGGAGCCAGAGCAACAGTATAAGTGTTCAGCAGGGCCCTTGAAAGTCCGAGACCAGAGTAAACATGCTTAGGTGCTCCTTTAGTATGTATGAACAAGTGATCCGCGTCTTCTCCATGTCTGATATGCCTCTATGTAACTCAGAGAGTATTGACTTCCGGCCTGCTTACACCGTGTAGACTACTGTAGATCGTTTAACAAGGCTTGTTTGTATCTTGCCGTAGGATACCTAGGTATGAGGAGGCCACCTGACTGACAAGTCCGGGCGCTATGTTATGGTTGCGCTGCGTCGTGATGGTACCTGGGGTCTGCCCTGATGCTAGGATACGACTGAACTGAACGGCCCAAGAAAATCCTGACTTTCTGCTTTGTCAAGGGAATCATTCGGTCGTAGCTACTTTCTGTGTCCTCAATATGGAGCGACAAATGCAGTCCACCTCGCTCTTGCTGACGTTAAGGTTCGGAAAATTGGACTCGCGGACGTCTCAGATATCACAGTATAGCCTACAACTCATCAAAAGGCGCGAAAGAGTCACAACTGTATTGTGAATCATCCCAACGCTGCGTCCTAGTGGTAGGAACATCTCATATGATGGGCAAGCTGATTCTGCTATCCGCTGAGCTGAGGGGATTCCGCGATGGCTTCTCCCCATGTGAAATTCCGAGGGCTCTTTCCACAATGCACAGGTTTCATGCTCACAAAACGCCAGGAACAACCAAACTCTTCATTTCTATTTCGCACAGTGAATCATGTCCAAGACTGGACGGCGCAATCAGGGTGTTGGCTAGCACATGCCCAAGTAGGTAGGCACAGTCGATGAAATGACCGGGGGTGCCTGGGCAATCAGGCCACATGTAGTCATTTTCTAGCACTAGGACGGCCATGTAGACCACAAGCGCGCCTTTGCGGCTCTTGCACTGTGTATTCGTACGGGGTCTGGATTAATCGGCCGGCTTCAGCATGATCTCAACCTATAAAGGCGCCATCCACACTTGATAGAGCACTAGGGAGTACTTGAAGGGCTAGTGACTGAGCCCGCGTCAAATCGCCCAATAAACACATTTTATCTGACGCCTTGCCCATCATTCAACGGCAGCCACGTTCTACGCGATCTTCGCACTGTCATTGGACACCCTTGCGGATCTTTTCGAGCAATCGCCACCTGAGGCCAGGAGAAATGACAGTGAAATTAGTGCCAGCCAGCGTGAAAATAGTCGCTTCAGGGGAAAGTCTCTGGCTGGATGGTCACCTTTGGACCAGTTTACTTTCCCCGGGGTCGCATCTTGAGAATCATCCCTCTGAAGGCACTGGAGCTTAGCACTGAGGCTGTGTACATACATAGGGTTCTGTCCTTGGATTCTCTGCTGGAGAGGAAAGCGTACGAAATGCCACTACATCTCTCATCGCGTGGCCGCTGCTGGGACTCGACCCAGTGAGCCTCCCTGAGAGGGGCATATACTGGATGATGTTCCGCGAGGAATGTTTAGAAGTCTCTCCCGCAGAACGCGCTGCCGGAGCTTCTTTAGCACAGAAGAATTCGTCTCCGTTCGAATCCCGGAAAAGGAAATGAAATCGTCAGCCCAAATATAGTATAGGGACGTCTTGGCCACGGTCCTCCTGTCGGCCCCTAATCTTGTTTCCTGAGATCCAAGTACTCCGATCGACATCATCAACAACCATCGACGAGGACTGCAGAAGCATACCCAGAGAGCCACAAAGGGGCCAGTAATTATGCCACTTGGTTCATCTCGGCAGGCAACAACCACAATGGAGCTCTATGAATCAGAGTAACCTCCTCAAGATTCGAAATTACACCATTAGCGAAATATGCCGAGACTCAAAAACAAAGGCGGCCACCCAGAGTTTCATGCCCATCCGGTGTTCGCACAGAACGCTCTATCTCCCCATTTCGAGGACCCCATACCAACCAGTGCACAACTAATTGACCTCCAACAATCTGGAACCCATCAAAACAAGATGTTACTGTCATGCTACGGAGATCATGCTCCACGCCAGCAGTACTGTGTCAACGGGTATGGGGACATCGAGGAGCCCTCATCAAACTTTGGGACTGTATATATGCAGCTTAGTTGATGGCACCAACTCTCTCGTGGCATTCAGCTTTTCCTGGCACTGAAATGCTCGCCATACAGGAATCTCGATTCCTATGCACCGAAGCTTCTCCAGGATGGTCCACTAATTATCTTCCTCCGTATCTTATACAGCTCCGGCAACATGTTCTTTACAATGACCCTACCCCTGCAACCCACAGACATTACCCTATGGCCTTGCCAGCTGGAAGCACCTCCGCAATGGCTGCCACAGACAGCCCCAACCAGCCCGCGTGCCGCGCTTCCTCGCCTCACCCCGCGGAATCCGGTCACAGACGAGGACTTTCGGGAGCATGTGGCAGAACTCGGCGCGCCCCGACAGAGAAATTTCAGGCTCAAAAATGCAAGATCGGACGTCCGCGGGAGTGCGAGATTGCGGCACCGAAGCAGCAGGATTACACAGCGGAAGACTTCGAGAGGGCCCAGGGATATTGAAGAAAGTATCATAGTGCTTGGAGAAACTTCCACTCGGTGAATTTGAGACTGGCGGAAGCATCCGCTCAAGACAAAGGGAGGTTGCGAAAACTAACTTTGAAAAACGCCGAGCTGCTCAAGCATGGGAAGGAGACCTACTGGTCTTTCGGTCGGACTCGGTTACCACTGAAAAGCGTTGCCAGCCCTGAACAAAGACAAGAGCGGTTCATTTTTCTGCGAAAGAAACTCGGGGATTCGCGCCAAAAGATAAGCAAGACGGAGGAGTTCCTTTCTCTGGGGAAAATCACCGCAGAAGAAGCGGTTGCATCACTCCAGCGTCAGAACCACTGGAAGTCGAAGATGGAGGGAGAGATTGCAGATATCGACTTCGAGATTCAGCATGAGAGCGCCCTCCCGTATGATGGCCAACTCGCCTGTGGAAACGCAGGCACAGGCAACATACCTCCTGCCGACGCATCGCTTCTCAGCCTGGAGGACTCCAACGACTATTTCACGAACAGTATCTCCGGTTCCACTAATGGATATCGAGTGAGAGAGACGCCTCATATATCTCTTCTCCCACAACAACTCCATCATTCCCTCCACGGCCACATTTGCCCATGTGAATCAAGTCGCTCAAGTGAACCCAAACAATAACATAACACCTGCATACATAGGACTTTCCAGCCAAGACATCGCCAACAACCTTTTCGCGAACAATGATCCTGATCTTATCGCTGGTCGCAACGGGATACAACAGTTGCCTAATACACATGTTTGTCCACAGAATCTCACCATCAGCCCAGATGCTGCACGTCTCGGACGGGCTGGAGCTCAGGCAGCGATGAGTCAGTCCCAATCAAGTCTCATTCCTGGAGAATGATATGATCGATTCTGCCCGCAGTGCCGCGTCATACGACCAACAATTTCAACCAATGGATCTGGTCTTGACCCATCGGGTTCATACATTTTGAAACCAGCACCAGATCCTACGGGGTTGATGACCTGGGGTTGGGAGGCTTGAGACCATCACGCATTTGGGCCTGGAAAGCGATGTCCACACAAGTGGCTTTTGCTTGGTATGTAAAGAGTCTTCCAGAAGAACGAAGACCACGAAAGGGAAGTAGGTGAGCGCCAAGAAAGAAAAGGTAAAGTGAGAAAAGAAAGAAAGAGCCGAGGAAAAAGGTTCAACACCTCAAAGAAGGGGCAAATAGAAGGGACATTGCACAAAACCATAGTATTTTGCGATGGCTATACTTGTTCCTGCAGCAGGCAATCGTGAAGATTTAGATACCCCGGAACAGGAAATCTACGACAGGGGTACTTGCCGGTGGTTATTCAGGATCTGGAACGGGAGGACTATGTACACATGATCAAGGATGCACAGGATGGCAAGCCGGACGAACTTGTCGATAGAGTCATCACGACTCAGTTGGAAGCGATATAAACATTCAAAATGCGGGAGGAGCGGAGTGAGAGAGACAGGGGGAGTGCAAGGCCAGACTCACGGCCTCCAAACCTTCCCTCTGTGAGGAGCGGAAAACGGCATCCCAGACTAGCCAAGATTGATTGACCAGTACTTCGATGAAGCCCTCTCTCGGATAGTGACCTAGTCCATCGAACATGTGTTCTTGCCATGCTACAACACGTTAGGGCATGTTCGCCGGCAGAAAGAAATAACTCTTGTCTCTAATATACTTATTCATGCTGATCATTCCCCAATTGCCTGTCAGAATTCAATCAAGGACTCTATATTATTGAACCTACCCAGCATATAAGACTTCCATAGCTGCATGAAGATCTCTGTTTGTATCGCGCCTATAGTATCTCTGGATCCGTCGCTGATGAGTGCATAACAGGGAAAACAATGGCAGCAAAAGTACTCACAACCGTTGTATCATGATCCAGCAATATTCACTATCGTTATACGCTGTAGGAAAAGTTCATGCAAGAGTACACTGTCGCCTTTGAAAGGAGCAAGCCCAAAGTGTGTGCTCAGATATCTGATTTTGGATCAATTAGAAGAAGCTGTCGATATGAGACTAGATGCCGTTTCGTGAGAGCGACAACAAAGACAGTCTTAGCTATTATCTGTGTCCCGAAGTGTTCCTCATTATAGTGCCTAGACAACTCGGCCCGTCCGCGGCCAAGCCAGACACTCCATTACGGACAACTACAGTCAACCTGAGCCCTCCCAAAAATTAGCCACCCCCTCCAGATCATCGACATTCAACAGGTCCACGCCACCATCGTACAGCGACCTCCAGACCGCGTTCCGCGTGCCCACAGGCCACCCGGGCTGGTCCCAGTACCGCACCTTGATGCCCTTGGCGTGCGCGACGGCGACCTGGGCGGCGAGGAGCGTCTTCTGCACGTCGTTGAACCCACCCGCGCCGCGCACGCCCGGGAACACCAGGTTGAAGTTGGTGCTGGCGATGGGCGAGACGGCGGAGGTGATGTTGGCGAAGGTCAGCGCCAGCAGCGGGATGGGCGCGTCCCAGAAGTAGTCGCGCGGCGCGACGCCTTGCACCTGGCTGAGCGGGGTGTTGCCCGTGCCGACGACGGTGACGGGGCCCTGGGTCACGGTGGTGCCGTCGTAGGTGGTCAGGTAGCCTGCGTCGCGGAGGGGCTGGAGGGCCTCGACGACTACTGGGAAGGTGGTGGCTCCGTCCGTCTTGAGGTCGATGAAGAGGTACAGCGTCTGGCTGGGGGAGGTGTCGTAGACGCCGTTCTTGGTGGCGCCGGGGACGAAGGAGCTGTTTGGGTTCTGGCGCTGCAGGACGGACAGGATGGGCTGGATGTAGAGGCTGTCCAGGGTGCGCTCGTCGGTCAGGGAGGACTGGTCGTGGCCGACGTGGAGGGTGCCGTTGTAGAGCCAGACGTCGGCCTCGACGCTGATTGCGCCTGCCTTCAGGGCTGAGTAGAAGGGGACCTCACGCCAGTAGTCATTGTGAGAGTGCTAGGTGACCTCGGGTCAGCCACTGTTTGGTTTGGTTGAGCTACAGGTCTCACTTACAAATCCCTTGGGGACGATGTCCCCGGTCAGAGAGGTCGGATAGTCATATTTTGGGTCCGAGGCCGCATCGCTGATGATCTTCTGCAGGGCTGGTGAAACCGGCACGTCTGACTGGGCCAAGACAGCCGGGACTGCGACCAGGGCCGTGGTGATCAGTGAGCCCAGCATGGTGGAGGAGTGAGGTGCGAAAGAAAGGTTGGCCGGGATGGTCGGGTGCGGGGTTGGGTGGTGATGTTATTGCTCCGGAAGGGCACAGGAAGCACCTTGCGAACTGGTGGTTCGTCCCAACGCCCCTGGCATTTAAATGCACTTGTAATCTTAGGGATATCACGACTTATATGTGATGTCACCTGGGCCCTGTTCCCGCTCGGGGTGGTGTAGATGGTATTGGTTGCTGCTTGACAGGGGAGAGCTCCAGATGGGCCAATGAAACGCGCACGTGGACCATGGACCTGGGCTTGTTACCTTTGATCACCCACACGAGGGTCTACACGTGCTGTTACCCTGGGCCATGGGGACATCTTGTCGTGTGGACAGTGAATGGCATTTAAGCATGGGCCCAAGATCGAAGACTGGGGCCATGCTCATTATAAGCAAGCAAGGAACACCATGTCCTTGACCAGACTCCTGGAAAGGCAACGGGACCCAACTTGGTAGCATATGGCCCGTTCCGAAGCTATGGTGCATATGGCGTCAGGTTCGGTGAGCTGTGTGTTCTTTCTGGAGTTTGGAACCCACTCCCATTCTTTATCTGACATCAAGAGAGAGGTCGGCGCATCATCCGCAACGGTCGCGTGTGCACGCGTTAGCCGGCTGCTGTTCCAGGGCTGATATGGCTTCAGGGAGCATGGGTGCGTAATTATATAGTAGGCGAGATGCACACATGGTAAATTAGTCAGAGAGGCTGCCAGTACGGTTTGAGGGACCAAAGTCAATCTGCTGCAGCCATCGTGCCCAGAGCAGGCTCTTGCGATTATTCGAAGGTGCATCCCATGTGGCACGTGACCCTCTGCGCTTGTCGGCGGGCCGCAACGTGGATGCTGCAGGGATACGCCCGCTTTGAAGTGGCTCGCGTGAAGAGGGAGAGAAGAAGTCGAAGGAGGCGGATGACGCCGTCCAAGTTGAGACAGACAGGCACAAGACATGCGATGCGACACGTGCCCTTGTCTCTGCAATAGGCTTGTTTTATCGCTCCCCATATTGTGCATCGTAGAGTAGACTGCTTAAGACCATCGACAGTGCTTTAGTCCGACTTGTCCTCTGCAGGTTGCTGGAAGGATGGAAAAGCCGGGAAAGATACGATGGAATATTATACGGCAGCTCCAGTATTTCCCCTCGGGTCTTTTTGTGGCCTGTGCAGCACCACCAGCACCGGTGACGGCGATAGCTACCGTTACGGGAACGGATACGGTAGTGGTTAGCTGTCGGCTTCACTTCCATGGTTCGAGCTTCTCAGGTTCAGGCAAGATCAGCCCGACCAGCATGGATATCGGGGATATCAGTGACGCAACAAGCAGAGGCATTTTGTAGGACAAAAAGCATGCCCTGGTTCAAGATAGGCTAATTGAGGACCAACTGATGAGGCGGGCGGGCGCGTAGTCGTCTAGATAAAACGTCCCAAGCTCCAGGGTTAACGTTTGTTGGGGTAGCCAGCTCGCTGGTTAACGGACTAGAAACGGCAGCTGGGCTCCAGGGCGCCTGCCAGCTGCCAGGAGCAGGCCTAGGCCCCACGGACAAGCTGCCCTGCCCTGCCCTGCCCTGCCACCCGCTCCCCTGACGCCCTGCATGAGCATCTGAGCAGTTGAGCGTGAGCACGAGCAGCACCTGGCCCTGAGCATCCCACCAGCCCTCGGCCGGTCTCGACCCTCGACTCGCCCACTGTTCAGCAAACTGGCAATCTGTTTGTTGACTGACTGACGTCCACCCGCCCTCGGATCTCCCGTCCATCCAACTTCTCCTTCAACACCAGCTGGTGACAACACCACCTGCAGTGCACAGCTTCCAGAACCAGCACTGACTTGACCGACCGTCCTGCCCTCGACGCGACACACCACAATCCATCATCCCTCCCTCATTTATGGCTTTGTTTTTCTCCTCGGGTCTGTGCTTTTCTGTCTCTGGAACAGTCACGGCGCATACGCTCTGACGAGATCACCACTGTTGGGTCCAGGGGAGCTTTCCAAGATTTGTAGGTCCTGTCTTCCCCCCTCCATCTGCTTCCTTTGAGCTTGGCCATCCGGAGCCCTCGCAGCAGGATCTGCAAGGGTCCATCGACGAGAAGGATACCATCTTGACCGTCCCTCGGTGTCGCACCCGTGTCGTCCATCGCCGAGTCGCGGCGCAAACTCGAGTCGAATGGCGGTAGCCAGCGGGTAATGACTCTTGCGCGGCGCCCCCTACGGTTTTGCCATCCGGTTCCATCCCATCCCATTCCTCGCATGACAGCACCGGCCTCGATACTGCTATGACAGCCCCGTGCATCTGTTCCAGCATGGCCAAGTCGAGCCGAGGCTGTATCTGGAATTCAAATCGCATAGCTTGATTGCGACGTGTGGCATGGGAATCGGCATCGGGCATGGATGGCATCATCGACCAGTCATTCTGCCAGTTGGTCGTCAGGGCCAGCCCGAGGCTTGAGCTCCAGCTTCCAACCCCGGACCGCACTGGGCTCGACTTGGACTGGCCTGGGGGACAGACAAAGGACCCCGAACCTGGACAGCACCCCAGCATTGGAACCACGCACCACTGGGCCTCCTGATTCGGTCTCTCACATGTTGTTTCACTGCCGCTGCTAGGCTGGCACCAAACACACTCGTCCACTCCCATCGGTACCCCGATCCTGCCAAGACCGTTGTGTTCATCCGCCTGCCTGCTGCTTGGTTGGCCAAGCCTCGCTGACAAGTCATTTGGTTTCTCCGACTTCATCTCGACCACGAACGCTGACCCACGCCTTTTCCCTCGCAGACAATAGACTTCATTGAGATACCCCCTCGCGATTGACCATCACAGCTCGACCGCGACTGCATGCTTTTGGGTGTATTTTAGACTGCCGTGCCGAACACGGCCTTCCAGCCCCGTTCCAGCCCCTTCCCGCACCGTCCCGGCACGGTCCTCGACAGCCCTCGACCACAATACCGACACGATACATCGCCATCCATCGAATCGACATCGCCCGGCCCCCTCTACAGTCTTGTACCTCGACCGCCAAGCGGCCATCTGCATGCCCGCCGCGCAGTCTCATTACCTACCTTCCTACCACCCATCCCCTGTCGGGCGTCAGATCGCTGGCGCTGTGACGTAGGGGCTTGTGGGCACCACCGGCAAGATGTTTTGGAGGTTTGGCGGCTACGCCAACATATCCACGATCGATACCATTCTCGACAAAAATGACTTTACGCTTGAAGAGCTTCTTGATGAAGGCGACCTGATACAGGAATTGAAACAACACAATGCGAAGCTCATCGACTACCTACGGGACGAGCCCGTCCTGGTCAAGCTACTTGAATACGTCGTCGCCCCCAAACTAGAGCCAGTCGCGACTCCCGATGTCGACGATGACGACGAAAAGGAACTCGAAGCCGACACAGAAAAGGGCAAGGGCCGCGTCCTGCCCTTCTCGAGGCCAAGGGCGTCATCCAGGGCGTCCGAGCCTGAGAACAAGGAGGAAGAGATGGAGAAGAAGCGCAATAGGTATGCGTACGTTGCAGCCGAGATTCTTGCGTCAGACAATTGGTCAATATGTGAAGCACTGCTGGCAAACAAGACCATGCTGCGCAATTTCTGGGAGTTCCTGCAGCATCCTATCCCTCTCGACCCTCTGCAGGCCAGTTACTTCACCAAGGTCAACGAGGCCCTGTTTGACAAAAAGACCGAGGAGATGATCGAGCTGCTCAAGTCTATCGACAACGCTGTCCCAGACATGCTTCGGCACGTTGACTGCCCCATGATTATGGACTTGCTGCTCAAGATCATCAGCCTCGAGCGGACGGAGGCTGGCCAGGGAATAGTCGAGGTAAATCCCACGCATAGTATCGTGTAACCACCGCCCCTGCTAACCAGATTTGTCACACAGTGGCTCTATACCCAAGATGTCATGCCAACACTCCTTTCCTTCCTCGGCCCCGAGCACAGCTGGGCCACCCAGACCTCGGCAGGCGACTTCATGAAAGCCATCATCACCGTATCTGCAAACGCCTCGCAAAACGAGCAGACGTGCATCGGTCCGAACGAGCTTACTAGGCAGTTGGTATCAAAAGATTGCGTCGAAAAGCTGATATCCTACATGCTGGGCGGGGGCAACGCCTTGACCGTCGGAGTGGGAATCGTCATCGAGGTTATCCGCAAGAACAATTCCGACTATGATCCCGATGTTGGTGCCGAGGCCAGCTCCTCCCCTTCAAGCCGAGACCCCATCTACCTGGGCACCCTCCTGCGACTATTTGCCGAACACGTCCCCGACTTTGCGCATCTGATTATGAATGCCCCGGCACAGAAAGCTCGCCTCGATTCCACTTTCGGTGACAAGATCGAGCCGCTCGGCTTTGATCGCTTCAAGACCTGCGAGCTGATGGCCGAGCTCTTGCACTGCAGCAATATGGGCTTGTTGAATGAAGTCGGTTCCGAGGAGCTTATCGCTGCTAGAGATAGCGAACGCCAGCGGTTACGTGTTGAGGGCAAGCTTTCAGCTCTGCGCGGCGAGGACGTCCCATCCTCAGCAGATGACCTGACCATGCGTATATCACACTCTTCGCCCGCCGACGAAGGTCGGCGCTTGGAAATTACCAACATCTCCGAAGATGACGGCTTTGAGGAGGTCGCACACAGCAAAGAGATGACGGAAGACACGTCGCACGAGTTCGTCAAGGCCGAGGAGGAGATACAAGCTGGCCAGGCAACTTCATTCCTAGATAAGGACGAGGACGATTTCGTCGACGAGCCACTGAGCTCCCCTCGGCTTCAGGTCAGCGACGCCAAGATCGAAGAGCCTGAGTTTGATGATCCAGATTTGGTTGTGGCACCGTTGTCTCCTTCAAAGCAGAAGGCGAATGACTTGAACGAGCTTCCCTCGTCCCCGTCAAAGGAGGAAGGTGCCAAGGTTGAAGATCTGGTGGAAGACATGCAGAAGTCCCTGTTGGAGGACAAGCCAAAGACTCCAGAGCCACAAGATGCAGCAGGCTCCGCGGACGACAGTGAAACTTCTACTCCTGCTGTTGATACGCCAGCAGCATCATCAGTAGCCGAGTCCGAGACCACGAAACCTGAAGCTCAAGAGCCCCAACCATCCGAATCTGAGGCACCCTCTTCCGAGCCACAGGCCGAGGAAGCAGACAAGCCCGCGCCACTTTTCTCCCAGCCGCAAACTGCTCCCGAGGAGATTGCTGCCACGGCTGAAGAGCCAAAGGAGTCCGAGGCGTCTGATGCCGCCAAGCAGGGGGATGAGCCCCAAGCCGCACCACAAGCTGCCGAGCCCGACCAGCCAGAACAAGCAGCGGGCGACGCATCTATTGTTGTTGGCCACGAGGTACAGCCCGAGGCGCAGGACCTCAGTAACGTCCAGCCAGTCGTGGGCGATTATTTGAAGATGCAATTTGTTGAGTATGGAATCGTTCCTACGATCCTGTCGTTCTTCTTCAAATACCCTTGGAACAACTTCCTCCACAACGTTGTTTATGATATTGTGCAGCAAGTCTTCAACGGACCAATGGACCGTGGCTTCAACCCCACGCTCGCAATTTCTCTGTTCGAATCTGCGGACATCACGAGTCAGATCATCAACGGCCAACAAGCCAGTGAGCAGTCCCAGCAACAGAACAAGACCCGCATGGGCTACATGGGTCACCTCACACTTATCGCCGAGGAGGTGGTCAAATTCACCGAACGCCACCCGCCTGAGCTTCTCAGTGAGACGGTACTGCAGAAGGTCATGGACCAGGAATGGATCAACTATGTTGAGGGCGCTCTTGCAGAGACCCGCGAGCGTGACAACGCCATCCTGGGAGGTGTGCGGCCCGAGGTGGCCATGAGCAATAGACAAGCTGGTGGTCTTTCAGCGGTCGGTCTATCCAGTCTCGGCGCCGCGTTCGGCAGCTCACAAGGCGGCAGCTCGAACGCCCTGGCGGACGCGGGGCTTAACGGCGGCCTGAATGACATGAGTGACAATGGTGGTGGCAACGGGATAGGACCCTTTGCCATCTCATCGGGCACTTTGATGTCTGGTTTTGGTAGCAGTTCTGATGAGGACGAGGATGAAGAGGCTGAGAACGAGGAGGATGTTAACAACGAGGTTGGTATTCTTCCCTTTGTCCCTTCCCAACCACGCCCTAGGAGGTCTTCTGGTTTGTCATCTTTTGCTGGCCGCCCTGTGCCGCGGCTTTTTACCCGTTCTGCATCTGGTTTCCAAAGGAGCGAGGACTGCATCGAGGATTCCGACTCCGACGATCCAGAGAGGTCATGCCCGGATTTGGACGACAACCACGACCACGATAGCGCCGACGAGGACGAGTTGGAGCCACGCAAGATGATCCAGAAGAGAATCGCTCCTCCTATAACCGCAGGCTCCCGCAGAGGCAGCTTGGCCGACACCATGGACGACTTCGAGGATGTCTCGTTGGCCGACGACGAAAGTGACTCCAACTCCTTGGGCCACATCTCGCCCGATGAGTGGGAAGATGTTGAGGACCAGGGATTAGAGTGCACGGACGACGAACCCACAGGCCCTGTCCTACTAGTGGACGATGGGGCGCCGGAGCAGGAAACAGACGTCGTCGGCCAAGCGGACGATGACAGCGATCCCCTGTTCCGCCTACTCATCTCAGTCAACTTCCCATCAGAGGAGGAGATGCGACCGCGCCGAGCACGACGAGACGAGGAGATCCACGTGGGCATGCTCCAACTTGTGAAAGAGCTCTTCGAAGGCAAATACCCTGACACGTTCTTGGACCGCATGGCCGACATACTTTCTTGTCCGCCTGGCAACCCTCCGAGTGAACACGACATGAGGGTGCAGGCCTGCCTGGTCGAGATGGGACGACTGGTCCGGATGAGCGAACCACCGGACGAGGCCACGAACCCAGACTATCAGTTGGACAAGCCGGTAGCCGACGAAGAGGAATGTGGAATGGAGAAGCAGCTCTAGGAAAATCAATAGTTGTAGGATTAAGCACAATGACTCGGGTCTACAAGAGCTGGAGTGATGTGCTGGCTGCTAGGCCTGGTTCAACGGAATAATGGGCGTCCAGTCGGCCATCGGACAGCAGCCTCGTGCCACATTGGCTTTTGCGTCTCAATCATGGCCCCGGGATTGGCTGTCACCTGTTGTGTCCTTGTGGGTCTGATGCTGTGGGACGGTGGATTGGTGATGGTGGCCCCTGCTCCGGTCTGGAATCCTCTTCGGCCAAGCGAACCCTTCTCGGCCACGATCCGCCAGCCTATCCGACTCGCACACTCGTTCTGGGTCCATCTTCCCGTTCAAATGGGCGCCCGTCCTCCTCCAGCTCTGGTGGCGGCTGCTTGCGCTCCACATCGACCCCGGATTTCCTTTCGTCTATCTCCTTATGTCTCACTATTGCACCGTTGCGGCTATCTAACGATGATTACAGTTAGGCATACATGCTAATAGCTCATAGTTCCGTGCCTACACCGACCCCCTCAACTCCTCAGGCCAGTCTGCATCCAACAGCTTAAACCCTCCCTCGATCCCGCCTCCCCCACCTCCCCCGCCACCGCTGAATATCCCCCCTTCTCGCGCCCGCATGGCCTTTGCGGCTCGCCTTGCCTCAAAACGCAAGGAAGCAGAAGAAGCGGGTGAGGACGGCGAGGTCAGCGAGGAGAAAGGCCTAGGTAGGGGAGGCATGAGCTCGTTGCTCCAGCAAGGCAAGGAAAAGGATGGCGATGGACAGCTGCGGAACCCGTTCGCGGATGACGAGGACGATGACGAGCAGAGTGACGACGAGGATGAAGAGGATGACGAAGGCGACCTCGGGCGCGGCGAGAATAGCAGCGGACAAGGTAGTAGCTGGAACCGGGGAGGGTGGTGGCGCGGGGCTCTGGGCAACAGAAAAGACAACAGCGCCAAGGAGACCTTCGGCGACGGCAGAGACTCCACCGACTCGGAAGACGAAGCCGAGGGCCAGGGCGGCGACGGCGGCAACAGCAGCGACGAGGAGTTTGGCGACTTCGCCATGCCCGAGTCGTCTGGAACTGCTGCCGAGGCCGGCGGAGGGACGTCGGGCTTCGACGCGGAGCGGGAAAAGGTGCTGGTCAAGCCAATGCCTGTGCACCCACCCGGCGGCGGCGGGAACAAGGGAAACTTCTTGGGGCTCTGGCCTTTTGCGAAGAAGGACAAGGACAGCAGCCCTACCAAGGAGGAAGCTGGTGCCGAGAAGGAGAAGACGGCTGACGCCGCGGCTACCTCCGAGAAACCCGTCGAGGCGCAGGCAGCGGACGAGGCTGCCCAGGAAGAAAAAGAGAAGGAAGCTGCTGCCGACAAGGACGGTGTGGAAGAGGACGAGAAACCCAAAGATGAGCCCCCGGTCGTGCTGAGCGAGGACGGCGAGAAAGTCCAGCCGACCACCGAGGCCAAGAGGCGCACGAGCATCGAGGAGCCCGATGAGGGCGACGAGGTTGTTGTCTAGGATGGCCTGGCGTGACTTGGAGAGGCTCGTGTGATTGATTGCGGTCGTGTGGGTTTATGATGATCAGCACTGCCACAACCGCCTCGACGTACCGTTGTTGATAAGAGAATATTGTACGTGTATCACGCGTGTATCACGGTTCAAATTCACACACCATGAGGTGACAGAGAGTATAAGAGAGAGCATCTGTATGTGTGTACGCGAGTGTATGTGGAAGGTCTTTTAGGGAGTCCTGGGATTATGGTTTGGTTAGAGGTCACGACGATGATGACACACCCATGGCCGGTGCGTGTGTAGGTAGTTCAGCCTATTGGCGCCGTCTTTGCTACTGGCTGGCTGGCTGGCTAGCACGTGAGAATTGTATTATATATGTTTTTCTACCATTCCCTGAGTTGTATCAACCCCTCGAATCTGGTGAGCATGCTCTCTACATGGAGGACTTGGAGCGTGTGCTGGTGCGTGCTCCGCCTGTCGGGACCGAGCTCGGCGAATATCGTTCGGGGGCAGCTGCGTGTGTTCGCCCGATGACGCCGAGGCTCGATTGAGCGTGGGCTCTTGGCTGCTGCCGACATGCGACGAGACAAGATGCGGGTGCGTGTCACCAGCAACCCTAGTGCCACTGCTGCTTTTTATTGGAATAAACGAGCTTGATAGCTTCCGTGTCTTGAATCTACACTTCCTCATTTGTTCGAGTACGTGGCCGATCGAGCTGCTGCACCAGTTACAAGCAGTTGACGTCGCGCCCAACACCCACACACCCCGGAGGCGCTGGTCCAAAGGCAGGGACGCATAAACCCCGCGACCCAGAGAAACGCCGGGCAGGCGCCCACCCCTCAGGAGTTGTTATACGGCTCGCATTAATCCACCACTTCGCCGGGTGTTTCATCGACAGGGGGGAGGGGCGAGGCCTTGGGTTCCCTCTGGGCCTCTCTTGATTTACGGCCCGCGCCTATTATTGTCCAAAAGGGCCAGTTTGGGTTTTATAAACCTGGACGGCGGGCCGGCACCATGATCGTCAGGGCTTTCCTTGCCGTGTTTGCGGTGCTCTATGTGCACGTTTACTTGAGGGTATGTTACTGCGTTTGATCTCTCTCGTCAAATGGTATTATGATAGGTATTTGTGAGGGCTGGTATTGATACTTCGTCGTAACCAGGCTTTGTACTTCATCCGACCGCCGCCCAAGGAGCGGACGTGACGAATAAGACGAGGATTCGACGACAACGAAGCTGTCCAATACTGAACAAACCAGCAAATATCCACGCCACCCATTTCAACCGCCGACTTGTTCAATTTCGGACCTCTTCCCAGCAACAGCGAAATGGCCACGGTGACCCTGACCCAGGCGCCTCTGCCTTCCACCTCCTCCACCGCGTCCGCGCCGTCGCCACCAAGAAAGAAACGGGCCAATTCTCGGCAACAAGCATGGCACGACGGCGCGGACAAGCAACAGGGGAGGGCTAAGAGCAGGAAGCCAAGAGCAGGAGGGGTCAAGAAAGACCCGCCGCCGCTGATACGCAAGGTCGGGCTCGCGGCACAGATCTACGGTATACAGGGCGTCATGGGCACGGTGGTGTGGTTCCAGGGCTGGCGGGAATGGCTTTACCCTCCAAACGGGGGCCCGGACATCGTGAAGGCTTATGAATGTCGGCCAGGCATGGGCGTGCGGTATGTTTATTAATGCCCTCCCATTCCCCAACCCTGCCAGTAGGCTCGGGGCGCACACACAGTTCTGACGAGCCCGCCCGTGCGCAACAGCATCTTCTTCCCCAAGAGCTTCGACCTGACCTCCCCGCAAACGCTCCCCACCATCCTGACGGTCCACGGCGGCGGCTTCTGTGTCGGCACGAGCCGCGACGACGACGAGTGGAACAGGCGCGTGGCGGATTCCCAGAACATGCTCGTCATCAGCCTGCCCTACTCCAAGGCCCCGCGCGCGCCATTCCCCGCGGGGCTGAACGACCTCGAGGCGCTATACCTGGCCGTGCTGGCCGATGAAAGCTTGCCCATTGATCGGACCTCGAGCGCAAGTAGAAGCAAAGGCAGAAACGGGAGGGCAGGCCGCGGGGCCAGGGCGAGGGGCAGGGTCGCACTGGCGGGCTTCGACGCCGGGGCCAACCTCGCGCTCGCCCTCAGCCAGCTGCCAGCCGTGCAGAAGAGCGCCGCGCCGCCGACGGCCGTGGTCAGCATCTCGGGGATCCTGGACCTGTCGCGGCCCCTGGAGGCCAAGGCGCGCGGCCGGCCGTACAAGCCCGGGCTGCCGCACCCGCGCAACGGCGCCGCGGACGTGCTGGCGGCGACGTACTCGGCGTACGCGTGGAGCTACGTGCCGTACGGGGAGGACCTGCGCGACCCGCTGCTGAGCCCGGCGTTTGCGGGGTGGGACGGCGATGGTGACGGGGAGGGCGCGCTGCCGCCGCACGTGTGCCTCGTCGGCGCGGAGCTGGACCTCCTCGCGCACGAGAGCTGGCGCATGGCGTGCCGGCTCGTGCAGGAGGGCGGGATCCGGCGCGGGGACGGGCGGAGGGCGCGGTGGAGGGTCCCGGACACTGACGCTGTGGATGACAAGACGCAGTCTGTGTGCGGGCGGGAGCAGCTGAGCGCCGTGAAGGGGTCGCTGGAGATGGAGGACCTGTCCGTGTCAGCGCGGGAGGACGAGGACGGGCTGGGCGGGCGGAAGAGGTTTGGGTTTGAGGTCACCTGGTCCTCTGGGGACGATGATAGAGGAGGAGGGGAGGAGGATGGGAGTGTCAGGTGGATTCTTGTGCCGGATGTTATGCATGGCTTTGATCGGTCGCTTTGGAGGTACGGTGGCGAGGAGACGGTCCGGGATGCTGAGCTCAAGACTGTTGCTTATATCGACGCTGTGGGGAAGTGGCTGCGAGACACCGTGTGGAAGATTTAACCAGGATAGATACCAGAAAAGACGCTCTGCTGACCCACTCACCTTGGCTTGAACCTAGTGTTTGACTGTGATGTCTGGGAGTGAGCACCGGTCGTCGACGGTGGGTGTGGACGGAGACGAATACAGCTGAAATCTTACAGATTTATCCTTCGGCCAAAGTATTTAACACTGGAAGTTGGAACATCAGCCACGCCACACTATAACAAGCACCTGTGATGGGATACGTCAGAAACACCCTTCCATACTATCCCTTACAGCTATGGCCACGATAATTTAGAATACGGAGATTTGTACCTGGAAAAAACGGAGGGTACACCAGTACATTAGAGCGCATCAACCAGCACCCACAACCATGCCCATACCTAATACCTATATACCTAATTCACATTCCTAATTCTTATATCCGGGACTGAACAAGTGTGCTAGTTAGGTGTGTAAATAAGGTGTGTGAATTAAGTGTGTAAGTGTTAGGCATGCGAATTCCCCTCTGGCTTAATACCAACGATGTACCAGTTAACCCTCCATTTTTTCAAGTACAAATCTCCAAATTCAATACATGTATATATCTGTATATAATCACCCTGAACATGAGATATATTGAACCTAAAGCAGCTTCATGTAATACATATATCTACTTTATACCTGTCCTCTCAACTTTGATTTCACAAGCATTATAACGTTGATCATGGTACTTTCAATCAAGTATAATATGATCGCCCACCAAGGTCCATAGACCACATACACGACCCATGGTCGATCTGGTGTACCTATCGGCGATGACCTCTGGGGAGCGAGGACGTCGAGCATGGTTAACACAATCATGCAGAGAGGACCTAGAGTTGCGGTCACCATCGTCAAACGCGATGCCTTGGATATCCACGTTATGAAGCGAGAGCCATGGTGATATCCCGAAGCGTAGTGAGCAGCCTCGCTCCGAATGGACAGTCCCACGAGGACCCACGGGGCACAGTATGTCGGAAGCGTCCCAAAAACCAGCATGAGAAGTATCGAGAGCCTTTTGATATCCGAATAGCCCCCGTAAATGTAAACAAGCTCGGCGGAAGCAAGCAGCGTCACTGTGACGACCGCGAACCAAACTGCGATGGACATCCATATGCTGGAGCGATGTTCCGGACTGTCGAGTACGGAGGTGGTGCCATCTGGGTCGATGTTGCCTTCTCCTTGGCCATTCGCGTTCCGTATTTGTCCCGCGTTGGGCCCAGTGACATTTCCCTCTGTATGCCCGTTGTTCATTTCACGCAACCCGATGGCGCTGTCATGGCTGGGATTGTCCGTTTGAGTGGTTACGGTGGCAGGAGCAGTCGGGTTTGCTGGTTGGTTGCTTGATGCGTGCCACGCACGACGTCCGCCATTCAAGACCTCGTGAACTACCAGAGCCAGAGGGCTGAGTGGAGAAAGAGCGGCCAAGATTTGGCCGAACGTCCAGCCCTCGTGCTGAACCCTGTGGAAATAGGGGTCATGTGCTGGATAAAGTCTGATACATCCTTGGACAAATGTAAATATCAAAAGAAGTACCTGATGTTGAAGCAAATCAGCAGTTATCCCCCCAGTCTCCAAAATAGTTCGGCCTCTAGGTTGGCCTACCTTTGTGAGCTTCGCGGTGTACAGATTGAACATTAGGCGATGTATCAGATACGTGGCCAACAGCGGAGTCGTGACAAGACTCTCCGCAAGATCGGGTTTGTGGCCAGTCGCCGGAAACCAATGCATTGCCCGGCCGGATTCCTTTTCGATCCCGCGTCGGCTGTAGCGGCTTATGGGGTTCCTGATGTGTCTTCTGAAAAACGACGATGGAAATCCAAACAGCCTGACAGCGTTCCACGAAGACAGTATGGCCATGCTTGCCATCCCAAGAACAGCAGCCTGGAAGGAGACGGTCCCAAACAGTGGGGTATGGAGATCGCAATTTTGTTCAAGGGCGGATATGAGATCCAGACCTGATACTTCACGGAAACTCACAAAGAGGTTTGCCTTTTCGTCTCTGATAAATCTTCTAATTATCCAGTCGGCGGCAGCAGTAAGCCGAGGAGGCCGTACTGGAGTGAAGTCACCCCATGGGCAAGGGTCAGCTTCGCTATACAGATCATTCGCGGTGGAAAGATCAAAATAGCACAACGCGGGTGAGACAGGCTGGGCAGCCGACTTTGCAAGCGTAGAATACTGGACCAGCCAGTTGTCTGGAACCAAACCTCGGGAATCCGATGGCCCCTCAAGCAGTATGAGGTCGCGCTTGCTGTACCAGTTGAAAGACGCCGTAGGGACCATTGCAATCATGAGCAAGACCAGCAGCGCGCACATGAGCAAGAGTCGAATGTTCCTCTGCCAGCGGTGCTCTCGGAAGTATTTTTGCATCAGGAAGAGAGTTCCCTGGTGGGTGATCGTCGAAAACCATGCGAGGTGGACTAGGATCTGCCAGTGATAGGCTGGGAACCCGTTTGGCTGGGTTGGAGATGGACAGAGCGAGACGAAGCCGCTGATGAGAATAGCCAGGCCTGTGAAGATTTGGATGTCGCTCAAGGCTAGGAGAGACTGTTGTCGTCAGAGTTGATATTTATATCTTCTGATATACCATGTCACTCACAGTAGAAGATACACGTCTGACCCTATCTCGACTCAGAATTACGGCCAGCCAAGATGAAACCCGGCTTGGGATCAAGCTGTCGGTATAGGCAAGTATGAACCGGCCCGTCTTTCGTGTAGAGTCGAGCACTACCTCATCAACGAGATTCTTCTGGGCATGGTGGATTCCATCGTGTGCATCTGACCAGAGAAAATAGGTAGCTATAACGGCCAACACAGTGATACCAGCGGTGACAACAAATCCAGCTACGACCTAGCGCAGCGTCAGAATATTCATGAAGAAGCAAGACCTACTCAGGTAACCTACGCCTGGACCTGATATGTCTCCGTAAGGTGCTACCTCGGTCCTTTCGGTGTCCGGCAGGCTGCAGTCGACGGGACAGGTCCACGGTCCCCACGCCATATCGGCTTTGTTGGAAACAGTAAAGGATGAAGACGACAGAGGTAAAGTTTCCACTTCCCGGGAGATGAAAAAAGATGAAGGGCTTCGGCTTGATGTGAGCAGTGTCTCTCAGCTCAGCCTGATTTTGCATCCGCATGTCTCCCTGCCAGTTGTGGCTGCCTGCCGCAGTTGCTTATCTTTTCCAAGCCCCTGGCCCCCGCCTCGAGATCTGTAGCACAGCAGCATGTAGCATTGATCCTTCGTGCCTCTAGCCCCCATTTGGCCCCTTGTCAATATATAGCCCCACTCCTCATGTTTCTGTCGATTCGCGTGGGAAATGTGACCAACTACAGACTAGACTATTTGTGTTCTATGAGTTCCTCTACTGAGCCGGAACGACAATTATTGTCCTGGTGGGACAAGACACAATGCATGCTGTAGACAATCACAGTCGTGACTAACTATACATACAAATCTCTGCCTCGAAATATGGCCTCTCCCAAGTCTTCAGACTTCACCCTCACGTCTACGGCGGACCTCCTGGCTCCAGGCGTCAACATGCCCCGTCTCGGCTTCGGCATCTACCGAGTCCAGCCCTCCGAGACAGTCGACGTGGTACTCGCCGCGCTGGAGGCCGGCTACCGCCACATCGACTCGGCGCAGCTGTACAACAACGAGGCCGAGCTCGGCCAGGCCATCCGCAAGTCCGGCGTCTCCCGGAAGGACGTCTTCCTCACCACCAAAATCCGCTACCCGGGCGTTAACAAGGCCAAGACCTGGAACAAGGTCCTCGACAGCGTGAAGAAGGTCTCCGGGGCCGAGGTGGTCTCCGGACGGAAGAGGAAGCGCGCCGATGACGGGGCACCTGCTGAGAAGCGGGCAGATGGTGGCGCTGAGTATGTGGACTTGTTCCTGGTCCACACGCCGTACGGGGGGCCGAACGCCAAGAAGGAGCGCAGGGAGATGTGGCTTGCGCTGGAGAAGGCCTTCGAGGAGGGCAAAGCCCGGGCCATTGGCGTTAGCAATTACAAGGTCGAGCACCTTGAGGAGATGCGGGAGTATGCAAAGGTGTGGCCGCCGCACGTCAATCAGATACAGGTAGATTTTCTCCCCAGTGCCATTGCATTCTATGACTTCATATGAGACGAGCAAGGTATGCTCACAAGTCGCAGCTCAATCCTTGGACGCAGCAGCGCGAGGTCGATGCCTACTGCAGGGACCACGGCATCGTGATCCAGGCGTTCAGCCCGCTCGCCCGCGGCGACAGGTGGGACGAGCCGGTTGTTAATGAGCTCGCAGACAAATATGGGAAGTCGCCGGCGCAGCTTTTGATACGCTATGCGCTGCAGAAATGCTGGGTGCCACTGCCGAAGAGCGAGCGACCGGAGAGGATGAAGGCAAACACGGAGGTATTCGACTTCGAAATTGAGGATGGGGATATGGAGATGCTTGATGGGCTTGATGGGAAGAAGTTGGGCTATTTTGAGTAAAAGACAAATACCTCAGACCAATGATTTGTTTCCCCTGCCATCAGCTCTGTCATTTTCTGGTATAAAGCTTGAGATTATTTAGAATACTGCTCTTGGAAGGTACAATATCATAGTACATCATAAAAGCTATCTTTTAGAGATCGGAGATTCACACCTGCAAAAACAGCGGGTATACCAGTACATCAACTCATGCCATAACTATAAACAGCCAGAGCACATCAACCAAACCCACTTCGCCCACTCACACCTAACACTAATACATCTAATTTAAATTAAGCGTATAAGTTGGGCATAGGTAATGGGTGTGGGTGTGGGTGCAGGTGTTAGGTGTAAGTGTTGGATAATGGGTTGTGGGTGTGGGTGTTGGGTGTGTTAACTCTTGACTGATCTAAAGGTGGCGATATACTGGTGTACCCTTCGTTTTTGCAGGTACGAATCTCCGTATTCATCTTTTATTGCATATCGCAGTCAGAAGCGGATTGAATTGTCTTCAGTTGGGGTTTTCATTCCCGTATTCCTAAGAGTAATATACCGTAAAAACATGACACTCTATTCCAACCCAAGGATTAGGTTCACTTGGCTGTTCGGGGTACATGGTGCGAAATCCATCACACATGTTTCATTGTGTATTTCGGCAAAAGTGACAAAGTATCAAAGCACCCTGGATGTTTCTAGTTAAAGGGCTGCTCTCCCGACTGTAAATCTGTGAAAGAGAGCCGTCTTTCATTATCTGCCGCCTCCTTCTTGCCGCGTGACAACTTTGATTGATGTCGGTCAATGGTGGCCACATAGCCCTTCATCACAATTCAGACACGGTCACTGCGTGGTAGAATTGTCCGTCGTTTTCCGGTTGAGGAATAGCGAGGAAATTATCCCTCTATGTGTACAGTTAATATGCCTTTCTCGCTATTGTACTTGATCCTGCGAGGCGCTAGTAGATAAAGCTGATGGTTGCTTGGTTTAAATACTGATGAGGCCATCGCCCGTGTCCATCTCGCGAGGGCGAAGTTGCTCAACGGCTTGCACAGTTGACCCATGCGCTCTTGGTGATTTGTTTCGACTAAACTGTCATTATCTTCAAAAGCCCGAAAATGGAGGAAATGGAAAGAATTGTACCTGCGGGTGTGTCGGCCTTGCTGGACAATGACTCGATAAGGATTGACTGGAGGTGGAATAGATTCAGGTTTCCGGATGGTGCCGGGGCCGCACGCAGAACCATTCAAGCGATGAATATCCTCCAGGTACATCTCTGCCCTGTTGTGTCACCAACCAATGTGCCTTGCTGATAGTGTTCTCATGAGCCAGAGCAGCAAAACGGGAGCTACTACCATGCCTATAGTTGACGAATGCATGCAATTCCACCTGTCATACCTCCCACCCGAGACGAGCAGAATTCTGAACTATCAGCTTGCATATCATCCCACCAATCCGTCAAATCTGTTCGACCGCACTCTGACCTTGGAAGATTTCCAACGGCTCAACCGGGAATTTCGTAAAATTCATCAGCAATTCTTCGATAATATAGGAAAAGCGACATGGACCATACTGCCCCTTGCGGTAAACGAACACTTTACGGCGGTCATCCTACATGCCAAGGCGAAAGATATGCCTAATACTAAAAGGGGATTTCGCACGGTGATAACGAGTGTCGCAGTGATAGAACCAGAAAGAAACGCGCAGGTGGAAAAGTTCATATGGGAACGCCTCCAGCTGATTCTCACCGCAAAGAGGGGCTTCACATTTAAGCATGACCAACCGGTCAAGCTCTGGTTCCCCAAGCAGTGGGACACAAATACTTGTGGATTCAGGGTGTACGAGATCATGAGAATCATGACGATGCGGATTAGTCAGTCCGCTGCAGAGGAGGGTCTTAAGGATGGGTACAACCCTAGATACATTTGGCAGAACTTCAGTGGTATGTGGTTCCTGATTTATTCCTTTCTACTCTGGAAGCCCGAGAGCGCTCGCCTTGGGAAAACACCGTGATCGGAAACATGACTGACGAGGCCCCAACAGGTGACTTCCAGCCAGACAAGGTACGCGCTGAGATGATTGGGATACTGGCAAACGTGGCGATGCGATACACGCACTGGTCGACAAGGATATGTATCTGCCCCGTGAGCCATGTCAAGGACCGCTCCATAGGCTCCCTGCCAGACACCTGGATCCCCACAGAGCATTGCGGCGCCAGGCTGAGCGACTTGCCGAAGCGCAACGCCATGCAGTATAGCGAGGACGTCATGGTGGACCGGCTTCTGCGCCTGGAAGTTGCCCAGACGCCCGATCCGATGCAAACGAGTCCTGACTGGTGGAACAAAACGCTCACGGACAACGCCAATGGGCGTCGAAGTTCAGAAACCAGAGACTGGGGTCTGCTGCCGCGGCAGTCCAGCGCGCCCTCGACACCAACGTCGTCACCACCATCGCGGCGGGGCATGCCAACGTCGCCACTGACACCTCCTCCGTCACGGGAACCCGACCAAACTGTGACACCGGCACCACCTGTATCAGGCACTGGACCTGGACCCAGTCTGGCGCCGCTCGCACTGATAACACCTCCATCTGGGCTGCCACCCGCGCTGTCACCCGGTCTGCCAATTGCACTAGTGAAGGGATCAAGAGCTGGGGTTTTTGTACCAACTGGGCCCGGCCTGAACACGCCGCCAAGGTCGGGGCCTTCGCCAATCAGAAATCCCTTCGAAACACCCGAGGAACCAAAGGAACGTTCACCAGATAACGATATCGCCATGGAGGACGCATGAAACCCTTCACGAGGAACTGCAAAGAAATCGTATGCCACTGCCACCTTTTGTTTTGGTTTTCTCGCCTTTTCGTGGAGCAAGACGGAGTTAATATTCTGTTTGAATGCGATGTGACTTATATCCTGTTGGGCTCGCAGAAAGTGTTGACTTCCGCAATCATGTATCATCTTGACTCCTGTATAGTAGTGTTTGCGACATCGTCTTTCAATATTTTTCATCAACCACTGCTTTTTCTATACGGTGAGAACCATCAGGATACTTTGGAAACACCGCCAGAAACTGTCCGGACCATCTATTACGGACGATAATGAGACACCAGAGAGTACACCGCTGCATCGCCACCTGGGCAGTACTGAACCACTGAAGAATTCGCACATCTGATACCCCGACCCAACACTTAATTTATATACCTGATTAGTATATTTGACCTGCCCTAGGTACGTAAATAAGTATAACAATTGGGTGTGTAGGTATTAAGTGTGCAGGTTTGAAGTGTGTGGGTGTGTGGGTGTTTGAAACAGGCCAGAGCGATGTCCTCTCATTGCTGCAGTTGTGGTGCGATCCGTTTTCACAGTGCGAATTTCCGTATTCGATCATAAAGTTGGATTGCAACGAGGTGGGCAATAATTCCCGATGGGGACATTTAGATCCCTGAATTTGGCTGTGAACAAATAGCCATACCCAATGTTTAGAGCAAAGCCAACAAGCTTGGTCTTCCTCCATGGCTGGACCATGGAATTGATGTGAGGGTTGCTCCCAATTGGCCCATTTAGCCGCTGCACTTGTCGACCCTTGAGCTTGTCACGCGCCTACATCAGAGCGGCAAAACCTATGCAACCCTACATTGACCAAGAGTCATCTAAGCTGTTATTCTTATCTTATAAGATCATTCGTCATTCTGTTGACTCCTGAGTATGCATCCGCGGGTTCACTAGCTTCGAAACGGATTCGTTGACTGTTCTGACCATTATTTGCCCACCTAGACACACCACGCTTTGACATTACGCTCCTTATCCTCTCGTTTGCACTCATTCTGTTGATATCATAGGTCACAACGACTTCGAAAATGGACCGGTCAACAGTAAGTGGCGTGAGCTGCAAAAGACCCAAAGAAAGCCCTGTATCTACGTCACAGAAACGAGTCAAGGCTGCATCTCAGTCATCTAAGGATGAGAACATCTATACTGAGACAACGACAGCTTTGGAAACCACGTCGTTCGATGGGCGCGTGAGAAGTCCACACGAAAATCTATTTCCAGAAAACGAAAGCATGAGGACCGCCGAGAACAGTCATTACTCTGTATCACAGCCTGGTCAAGGTCCACACCAAAGCGCTCAAACACCTGAAGACTTGGAGTTCAATAATTCTGCGACCCAGACAGACATTTTCAACAATTCGGCAGAGGGAGTCCGCGAGGATCCGACAGAATCACCTACTACAGAAGACCACTGCTTTGATTTGGACAGATACATTTCCCGGGATTATGACGACGATGGACCAGAGCCGGGCTCTTTCGTGCATATCGAGGACCTAGATAAGGAATTGGGCCGGTGGAAAGTACCTCCTGAGCCGCTGAGGCCTGCAAACCCTTACAAGAAGGGGCAAATTCTGGAGATCAGGAAGCATACCGCTTGCCCACCTTTCGGCGCAGACTATCCGTACTACGAAGGCGTCCCAGAATACACCTCAGAGAGACACCTTCGAGGCACAACGCTAGTAGAGTTGTGTCTCGACCACCCTGCTCCGAAAGGAGGGACTGCAACGGATCAAGAACCGCAGACTTTGGAGATCCTCAAGGAGATCCGAGCTGGAGATGAGAGTGGTGCCCAGATTGTTATCTGTCGATTTTCAGGTATCCAGGAAGAGGTGGTTGCAAAGATCTACGATCCTTTATACTACGGTTTCGCGGATAGAATGTGGTCAGACCGGCCCCGGGATGTTACGTATGATGCTCATATGGACTATTGCCGGGAGGTTGCTGCTTATTCTGAGCTGGATGGTGTGCTTGGAGGAAAAGAGATCCCCAAGTACTATGGCTCTTGGACCTTTCAGTTACCCTTGGAACTCCCTGGCCGCAAACCGGCGATGCGAGATATCCGGCTGGTATTGATGGAGTATATCAGGGGCACGCAGATGACTTATTTGAGTCCGGAGTCTGTGTCGGAGTCCGTCGGCATGGAAATCGTGACGCGGCTGGTCGAAACAAAGTCGAAGATACTTTTCGCAGGTGTCATACACGGCGACGTTTCCCAACGGAATATCATGGTCTGCCTCGCGGAGCCTGACATGGTTGAGCGTGTCGCCTTCGTCGACTTCAACTACGCCGTGGTGAATCGTCTTGAGCAGAGATTCCCCGGTCTGCGTCGCCGTCGTACGAAGTGGAACAAATTGCCAAATCCCATTGATGCATGGTGGGATGGTGCTTTGTATGGTGTGGCGGGAGAGTGGCTCCCAAAGAGCTGGGAGATGAGGTTGAGGGCTTGTCAAGACTGGCTGTATGAGAGATATGGTAGTGCTGAAGATTACGAGCCTCCTCGGAGATCTCTCACTTGGGATGAAGAAAACCTTCCACAAATGTGGATTGCAATTTGAGACTGGAAGGTGGGTTCATCTTGATAGATTCCTGGTATTAGCAAGTATCGTTCGCCCTATACATATTGAGGTATCTGTTCTACACATATGATCTCGCTTACGACAATACATAGATTGACCGACGCCAGCCCCACGGGTGTCATTCATGCGCAGTCACTGCCTATTAGAATCTGTCGACTAGGACATGTCACACACACCAGCCGTATAGCTTTCGTACCACTTGGAAAGGTTGTCAAGTCCAATGATATGATTGCGATCGTAGTAGAGGGGTATTTCAATATTGTCTTCGAATGGAAGGGGAAGCAAAGTATTTACTGGAAATCGTTAGACACTATTCCGTCGACGAGTCAGCGTCGCCGTGGATGTAGCATTGGATTCTCGCAGGCAAAAAGAACCCGAACCGCGACTCGAAGTCATTCAAATGCCAGTCTTCTACTCGAAATTATTTCTAACCATGCAATCATTATATTCATACAGAACTTCATGTAGGTGCCTTGGAATCCAACACTTGCCCTCTCTGTTATCAATCCCGTCTTCCGAAAAGCTTTGACAGTGCTGCTTTCTTTGGTCCCAATTGCGCCAGCCTCCTTTCTTCTGCCTCTTTCCTCATCTTGGCCTGCTGTATTGGAGAGATCTCAAATGGCTCACGTTGTCCTCGTTCGTACCCGGGATGACGGCGATTAGCATATGCCTCCATGACGAAACCCAACAGCGCTTTCCGGTAGTCCTCTCTGTTGTTGACCAATGTCCCGTATGCCCAGCGCGCATGACCATCTGGTAGATCTCTTGAACCCGGGTTAAACTTCATCCCAGCAAAGTTCCACAGGAAGAAGCTGTCCCAGTCGAACAACCCGACGTATCTAGTCCCATACCGAGTCGCATACGCGGCTGCTTGTTTCGTCAGGCACGCAGCGTCGTCGTTCATGAGGGTCTTGAAGGTAGTGCCATTGACCGCCTGGCCGATCATCCTGATGATCTCGCTGCGATTGGCAGGTGTTGAATCCTTGATGCACCCTTGAAGGAACTCGGGTGCCTTGATGTAGCCACGGTTCTTGTACTCCAGCACAACAACTTCCAATCCGTCGATCTTGATCATGGCATCGCAGCGGCAGTCGCTTGAAGTGACCTCTGCGAGGCATTCGACGTTGTTGTACTCGTTCTGCAAGGCCTTCACCACGGGGTGGATGAGCCAGAGAGCCGCGGAGCGCACCACGTCGGCTTCCGTCACAAGAGGACATGGAACGTAAGGTGCCGGAAGATATGACCGATTCAGCCGCCTTTCGTGCTTATCACATAGCTCCTGTGCCTTGGACAGGTACGTCCCGACGTGTCGAGGGAACCACACCGCTGGAGGATTGGCCTTCTGTGTCGAAACTCCACGGCTTCGGATATCAATCGGTACCGTCAACCACTTGGAGGCTGATAGTGGCTTTGCGAGGAGGAGGACCTCTTCCTCAAAAGACTCGTATAGAGTGAGAGCCTCATGCTTGGGATCGTATGCTGGCTGGGGCATGTTGACAAAAGACAGAAAGGTATCTATTATTGAGGCACTGAAAATCAAAATCTTCAAGAAGGCGACGAAGACCAAGACTAGGATCAAATTGCAGACGGGATGAATGTTGCTGGAATCTGGGAACCCTCAGCCCGTTCTGTCCACTGCTGCTGACATCGGTCTCATGTTATATGTTGCGCATGGTCTCAGGTGCGGCTTTCTCTTGGGCAAGGATATGAGCCACTTGATATGAGCATGGACCAACAGAACGTTCTATCGACCTGGTGACACTGATGAGACAATCGTGGTTTGGATACGTGATGAGAAAGGCCCAACTGCAGCTCGGCGGCGCGCTATGAGATAACTCGAACAGAAGTCCTGCTTGCCCAAGGCGCTTCTCAACGAGTTGCCGCCCACCATCATGAACGGTCGAATCTTAGGATTGGCTATTGACTTGATTCAATCACCAACACCTTTCTCACCCCAGTCTCTGTGTCTTGGGAAGCCTGTCGGATTGATCGCAGTGAACACCCTGGAAAATATGGAGGGAGACAGTTTCATCGGCGGCCCGGGATTTGGGCCGAATTCTAGACGCCCGCCTGTTCTGGCCAAAAAGCTTGGAACCTCTCAGGGGCCCAGCCCCTGCCATTGGTCTGTGTTACCGCCTGCAGACTGCTAAGCGACGCAGGGTTGCAGCGGCATATGACTGGCCAGACTGTGTTTTGCCCCACTGACTCCCAAAGCCATCACATCACATCGCATACACGAAGCGTCACGTTCTTCGGCTGTGAACAATCGCGCACCTCGAGCGGCTTGACACTGGATCTGATTTTCCCTTGAGGACGGGATCTCAACCACCCCGGTGACATTCCTCTGATCGTGACCGACCTCACCCCGGATACAGGCTGCGAGCAGCACAAAATGGCAGACAAGAGATCAACAAACGTGGATCCCGAGCTACGCTTACAAAAGCGCGCCAGGACTTTCCCCATCTCGCAAGATACTTGCGATCTGACGGCCTCACCAGCGGCCGTCGTGGGGGCCAAATCGGGCCTGCATCGAAGTTTTACAACGCCCCTTGCACATGAGGACTCACAAAATGGTCATGAGGTGGAAGAGAGTGAGGCTGGGGAACTAGCAGCCTCGCCAGTCGAAGACACGGCTCAAGTTGAAGCGAGCGAGGAGCCACTTCAGCGATGTGAAAGCCCTGGAAAGGATACTCGTACCCAGGAGAATGCCTCATCTTCTCACACTGAGAACGGAGAGGACGAGAATGATGTCACATCTCTGGCGAGGCAAACCCTGGAGGGCTGTACTGGACCTCACGACAATTCTGAACCATATTCTGGCTCGACCGCAACTTCGAAAGACAACGCTTCGCCGGAGACCGAATTGAAATCGGAACATCCGGTGGAAGAACCTGTATCTGCCTCAAATTCTCCGCTTTCGGATACTCGCGTCCAGTCCGAGCAAAGCAAGCCTTGGAACCCACCACCAGAGCCTCTTCGCCCGGAAAATCCATACACAAAGGGACTGAGCCTAACGATCTACAGGCATGAGGCATGCCCGCCATTTGGTCAAGACTACGCCATTTATACCGATTTACGGGACAGAGTGTTAGAGAAGAACTTGCGGCGCAAGACACTTGTGGACCTCTGCCTGGAGCATCCTCCAATGGAAGGTCAGACCGACTACGAAGACAGCCGAAAGCTCGAGGTCGTGGAAGAGCTCCGCGTGAAGAGTGATGGCGGAGCACAACTCGTCGTTTGCCATCTAGACGACGATGATCAGGACTACGTTGCGAAGATTTATGATCCCTTGTATTATGGCTTCAGCGATACCATGTGGCCGGATTTACCTCGAGACGTCACCTTCGAGTCGGATATGGACTACTGTAGAGAGGTAGCTGCCTACGAGGAGATGGACGAGTGGGTCGGCGGCACCGACGTCCCCAAGTTCCACGGCTCTTGGACGTTTCAAGTCCCCTTGAGTCTTCCAACTGGACCTAGGATGAGAGACGTGCGGATGATCCTCATCGAGCGAGTCCCTGGGAAGTCAATGCTCGAGTACAACCAAGACAAGATACCTGAATCAGAGCGTCTAGAGACGCTAGCACGAATGTCGGAACTCATCTCAAGAATATCCTTCATTGGCGTACACCATCACGATATCTCCCAGCGGAACATCATGGTTTGCGACGGCGAAGACGCGGGAAAAGTGGGGAGAATCGTGCTAATAGACTTCAACATGTCAACGGTAGAGAGACTAGACAACTTCGAGGAGCAGTACGGCCCTCGAGAACCGGGGCCTGACAAGCCCCCCAATCCGCTCGACCGTTGGTGGGGAGGCGGCTGGTACGGAGGCTTTTGGGAGTGGTTGCCTGAGAGGTGGGAGAAGAGGCTACGGCCCCTACAGGAATGGATGTACGAAAGATGGGGAAACTCCGAAGATTTCGCTCCTCCGGTCAGGGACTTGGTGTGGGACGAGGAAAATCAACCGCGTCGTTGGATTGCCTGGTGAGAAATGCTCGTGCGCCTCGCCAGTAACTAGAATTGCTTAGGCAGGAAAGATAAGCGTTGCAAGTGAAAATTACACAGCTTGTTCTCGATGTCCTTATAATCGTGAGATAGATAAAACTCACCAAGCCTCCTTGATGTAGGAGGCTTGTATTTTGTCATGCTTTGGGGTTCAATACAATAGATTCAATGGACCTCTCCATATTCCGAGAACGTGAATAGAAGCTTCCACCATGTGCTCTGGGTATCAATGCATATGGAATGCGGAATTGGGTGACGAGCCCACCAAACCGGCCTCCGTGGGCGTTTCTCTAACGCTTTCCTTCAAACCCCCAAGTGAGAATTATCACAATCTTCGTAACCACTTTCACCTCCAAGCAGAAGTAGACCCATTGCCTCGTTGTAGCTGGGTGGTGGAGTCGTTTCGCGTTCGAAGAAGGCTGTGTCGTCGTTCCTCGCGGAACCCTGTCTCTCCATGATTTGTCCCCGAGGGTTTTCACCATTTGCAATAGCCGGCCTCTCCAGATACTCAAACGCGAACTCCGGAGCCCGTAGGATCACGCCGTATTCTACGGCCATCCTTTTAGCCATGGCGATCATCTGAGTCCTAGACTCCTTATCTTTAACATAGCGTGGTATGAGCTTGTTCACGTCGACGGACAGCTTCCTCGTCAGCCGATCCGTTCCCATGGTTGAAATCTCGGATATCATCTCGTCCAGGACACCGTCGTAGCCAGTGAGGCCCTTGTTGTATTCGTCTTTGGTTATGTCGCGTCGGTGGGTCCAGAAATAGTAGAACATGAGGGACACGTCGGAAAAGTCGTCGCAGGCGCTGCTCTTATCCTCATATGACTGAATACACTCGTCCATCCACGCCAGTCTGCAGTACCATATATCTTTCCCACTCCTGCAGTCGTCTGCCAGTTTTGTCAACCTTCTGCAGAACTCGTGACAGACGACCCTGGTCATGTAATTTGTCATCCATCTTGGTTCGGGACCCAGGGGCCGCAAGGGGTGCTCCCCAATGCCGTAGTCGATCAGTAACATGTGCTCGATCAGAGACGCCACCATGCGGGCCCCATATTGGCCAGACCAGGACAAGAACGACAGAGGTGGTCCTATAAAAGTCGACCACGGGGCTGGGTCCATCGTCGGGATGGAGTATCTTGACCGGTTCGTACTACTGGTCGATTCTTTGTCGAATAATATTGCCGTGAGCCCGATGATGATGCGCTTATTTTGGGCAAGAGGCACCAGGGAGCAGCAACTTGTCCCGCCCGCGAGGCTGTTGTAGAGAAATCGGACGACGCTTTGTCGCTTGGCGGTCGCGTTATCGCCCCCGCGTTCCATGATCATAGAGTATTCGGGTCTTTCTGGACGGAGTATGCGTGTCCGGATTCTTGCGTACCAGGGAGAGTAGCAAATCCGGCTGAACGTCTGAAGGTGATCGTTCAGATAAGGTTCGAATGTCATTTTGGAGATGCTGAGCTGAGATAATGTAAAATGAGGTACCAATACACCAAAAAGTAATTTGGTCAGTCTGCCGAATCTTTCATCCAAAGCTTAGAAGTTTCCAGTCAGGAGTCTTCTTCGTTTTGTGCAATCGACGAGATGAGAGGGGGTCGTAGACTTGAATATTGAAAGTGAGACCGTTAACCCATTGGCTTTCTCCAGTTCTCCATGAAATCGCCAGAAAATACCAAGTATGAGTGCACTATCTTTCGTGGAAAATTGGGCCAAAATGACCTGTGGCGTATTTGGGTGCATTTTAGTCCGTGTGAGGCTTGGGCTAAAGATCGTGTAGTCTGGCATTGTGGACGACCAGTCCTCTGATTCTTCGGCGCTATGTTCTAGCCGGGCGCTAGCATCGTATAGACGGACACAAATCAGATTAGAAATTGAATCTTCAATATTTAGACGCTGTTATATAATTCTCCCAATTATCTGTCTAGAGTGTGACCTCTGGCTCCTCGCGCCAAATTTTCTTGCCGCCTAAAACCACCGCGGGTGTGTCGTGCTTTCTTGCACATAAATACGGCAGTCAACTGACATCAAAGCCATTATGGTACAAGCACACGATGTTCTTCGGCAGCATAACGCCTTTTCCGTAGTGTTCATGCATCGACGTCTGGTGTTTTCGGTGGTAAATGAATGCACAAAACTCCATGTGCAGATATAGGAGCATTTCACTCGGATCATGTCGTGATATGAGGGCATCCGATCAAATATATTGTGTCTACTTGTCTCTCAGTGCAGTGGCCAGAAGAACGATAAAACAGGAAACACTCGCAGGTCACAGCAGGGGAGATAATTCATCGTGATAGCTCTCGGTCGTTATCCTTGACACATCTTGTGGGGCTGTGGAAAACTAGCAGACTCTCCTTGAAAGAGGTTCCTCATCGGCCTGGGCCGGCCTTCCAGCCCTCTCTGTAGTGGTATTGGGTATGGGTGTTGGGTGTATGGGTATTGGGCGTATGGGTGTGCGGATAGCTGCAGCTATGGTGTGAGTGATGTACGGGTGTACCCTCGGTTTTTTAGGTGCGGATATTCGGTTTCATAAATATGCACACAGGTACTTCACAGCGGCAGAACGCGAAAATGTATGGCCAGCGGAACAATATCACAGGTATAACGAGCTTTCCGGTCTACTACTTGATATGAAGGGGTTGAGAAGTGGACAACCAGTGCTCTTACGTGTACTTGGATTGGTCAATTGATCGGCCTACCCCACTTGAAGTCCACATATGCATTTTGCGGCATTATTTAGGTGCATTGCGCAATCCAGACGATCCATCAACTCATGTCGAGACGAACCTCAGTTTGGTTTTTTGACCTGTGTCTGTTAAAAGCATATGATACGTCGAACAACATTATAGGCAACGACATAACTCTGATAATTTAGCGGTTAAGATGCACCTCCGATCCATTTTCTGGTCAGCTTGGCTAGCCGCCCTGACCCATGCAGACATTGCCCGCGCCAACCTTTCACCGCAAGACGATGGTCAGGCAGTGCTTGGCGGCGAGTCGACATGTCCGAGCCCTGCGAAGAAGCCGAAGAACGTGGTATTCATCCTGACAGATGATCAAGATGCAGCCATGGACTCGGTTTCCTACATGCCCTTGGTGCAGAAGCATCTGGCAAAGAAGGGCACCACCTATGCGAACCATTTCACAACAACGGCGATTTGCTGTCCCTCGCGAGTATCTCTATGGACAGGAAAGCAACCACATAACACTAACGTGACCGATGTCCATCCACCATACGGGGGATACCCGAAGTTCGTCTCGCAGGGGTTAAACGACAACTACCTTCCTGTGTGGCTCCAGGAAGGGGGCTATAATACGTATTATACCGGAAAGCTCTTCAACGCGCATACAATCTTCAACTATGACAGCCCGTATCCTGCAGCATGGACGTCGACGGACTTTCTTCTCGACCCAGGGACCTATTCCTACCTGCACCCCATCTATCAGGCCAACCACGACGCACCAGTTCATCATCATGATGAACACACCTCTGACCTCATCACCAGCAAGGCACAAGCCCTTCTGGACGAGGCAATTACATCAGATAAACCTTTCTTCCTTGGAGTAGCACCCATAGCACCACACTCTGATATCAGCCCTCACCACGACAGCTCGTCTTTACCCCTGATGACGGAACCGATCCCTGCGGAACGCCATGCCGGCCTGTTCAAGGACGTCAAGATCCCCAGGACGGACAACTTCAACCCGGATTCCCCGAGCGGCGCCTCGTGGGTAAGGAAGCTAGCGCAACACAACGCATCCGCCGTGGAGTACCTGGACCACTACTATCGACAGCGGCTGCGGGCCCTGCAGGCGGTGGACGAGCTAGTTGAGAAGCTTATCGTGCAACTCGAGGAGGCTGGGATCTTGGACGATACGTACGTGATCTTCAGCTCCGACAATGGCTTCCACATTGGCCAGCACCGCTTGCCGCCGGGAAAGACGTGCGGGTACGAGGAGGACATCCGGGTCCCATTGATCATTCGCGGCCCGGATGTTCCAGAGGGGCATATTGAGGACGCTGTGACTACCCATATTGACCTTGCGCCAACGATTCTCGCGATAACCGGGTCGGAGACCCGGCCTGATTTTGATGGGACTCCCATCCCGCTCGGCGTGGAGGGCGCACTTGAAGAACATGTGGAAGAACTCGTTTCATTGCAAGTCAAGCGGCATGAACATGTTGCTGTTGAGTACTGGGGCTTCGCTCTGGCAGAAGGCGAGGGTGGAGGTTTTGACGGCCAGGGGCAGCTTGTCGTATGGAACAACACTTACAAAGCCGTGAGAATCCTTGGTCGGGGCTACAATCTCTACTACTCGGTCTGGTGTAACAACGAACATGAGCTTTACAACCTCGAGGTAAGTCGGAGTTCTGTGGCACATATTCAGCCACAGCACCACCTGTTCCCACGCCGACGAAACGTGACTAACAAATTGTCATTCACCAGACGGACCCAGGACAGCTGCACAATCTATACCCATCTAAATCCAGCGAAAATGACATCAAACTCCTGGGCACTCACGTTTCTCTCGTAGTCAGCCGTCTGGACGCGCTCATGATGGTGCTAAAGTCTTGCAAAGGCGACATCTGCATCGAGCCGTGGAAGGTGCTGCACCCACGAGGGGACGTACACAGCCTTTCGGACGCACTACAGGTGCGCTTCGACTCGTTCTATCGACATCAGGCAAAAGTGGCATACGACAGGTGCGCGCCCGGCTACATCATTGATGCAGAGGGTCCGCAGGAGCCGTATCAGTATCGCAAGGGATGGAGCTGGCACAGCTGGGTGTGATGGCGCGGGAGAGTGTATGCTTGACCCGTTTTGGAGTCAAAGGAAAATGTCCCCATGGAGGGGAGGAGGTGACATGACTGGTCCAGTATGAGAATCAACGGCTGCTGCAGCAAATGACCAGTCTGGGCTTCCGCAAGCACTGGGTTCACCACCAAACCAAATGAGACCCATCAAAGAGTACGTGCGCTTAAGTCGATTCTGGTTACATCCATGGTCTTGTCTTGCTCCACTACGGAAGTTATCCTATGACAGGTTGTCCTCCTGTAGGTCATCCTATAGGGGGTTATCTTACTATCCTATTGGCGATTATCCCACAGGAGGCAACATCCTCCTTGTCATCAACTGCAGCCATCAGTCAGTCAAGCCTGTCTGACTACCTGTCTTGACAAGATCCCCCTTCGCCTGGTCGGTCACTGGAGCCGAAGCACAAGTAAGCAGACACGTCTGGATTGAGTCATAGACAGGAATACAATCGGAACTAGTTCAAGGCAACCAAGGTCGTCCTGTATCTTAGGATCGCATCGAAAAGTCAATATCGGCCCCTTCATCGACATATCAGACGAAACACACGTCATAGTCTTCAGCCACAAGAATAATTGGGGCGTTGTTTCGCTTAGTGCCGCCCTTGTGTATGCGAATGCGATGTGGGCCAGCCGCAGCAAGCACATAGCTTTGGTCTGCGTCGGGCCGTCCCCTGCTTCAGACTTTCCCCATAAACCCCGTCCGGCCTAACATCCCTCCGCCGCCAAACATGTCTACACCCGCTGCGATGAGCTGTCTGGCGTCATCCCGGATGCTAAGCCTCACAGCTTCAGCACTAATTGGCTCCGCCTGGCATATCAGATGAGATGAAGCCGTTTCATTGATCCGAGGCAGGCTTCAGAGGGTAGAGCCACATGTGAGATATAAGTAGTCAGATGCCTACCCGAGGAACAATCTTGAATAGATGCCAAAGGTGAATTCAGCCTCTCCAAATTTGAAGACATTCATATCATAACGACCAAATCGCGGCGATTCTGTCCCACGATAGTCTTCTCGATCATATTCAGTTTCTCTACCCGCATAAGACACCGCCTGCACAATGTGCGGTTCCAAGAGACGCGCCGCTGCTTGCAACAGATACCCACCAGCATTCGGAACTGTTGATCCTGCTTCTGGTCCCTACTATGGCCGAAGGGGATGTGGACAGGGCCGTTGCGGTCCGGGACTGATTCGAAAACTGGTCACGAAGGCTATCGAGAACCGGAACAAGAAGATGGTACGTCGCCGTACAGTGGCATTCAAAGATTCCCCACCGCAACTCCG
The DNA here is from genome assembly GCA_037177825.1 of Diaporthe sp. P3_1W. Lineage (NCBI taxonomy): Eukaryota > Fungi > Ascomycota > Sordariomycetes > Diaporthales > Diaporthaceae > Diaporthe > Diaporthe sp. P3_1W. The sequence continues at coordinate 1,192,582 of JBAFXB010000001.1, forward strand.
ATCTCACTCGAGACTCCAAGAGTCAATGCTAATGCCCAGTTCCAGGAGGCGCGTCAGCAGCTAGAGGCAGCACACCAAGTTCCCCAACGATCCAACCTGCCCGATTTGGAAAAGCAGGAATCCGCCGTCCTACAGGAACGCCATCCTAAGGCGCAGCCTGTTAAGGTTATTTTCGATGACGGACATGAGGAGTATATTTCGACAAATGCTAAAGAGAAAGAACTTGAATATGAGACGGAGGCTCAACTGCAGCGAGGTGAAAATTTGCCGAGGTATTCTGAGGTCATGAAGGCCTAGTGAGGTACTGGGTTGCTTCCAATAGGGCGGGTGTCTGTCCATTCTTTCGCCATTCCCGTTTATTTTTGAGGCGACGCTGGATTGGAAACTCCTTTGACCATCAGGCTATCAGGTCATCAGTTCCGTGTCTTTGACAGCCTAGTCTTTCATACATCTAGACAGGGGCCTTGTTCTGCTACCTTTGCTTGCAACATACACAACAGTGCACATTATGTATTGCAAATCATCATAGGTAGTCTTCTTTTACATGGTTAAGCCTCTTGGATGATAGCTCAGAATAATCCCATTGTTCCTCAAATCACTTTGCATAGGCATTGTCCCTTGTGTAGTGCTGTACTGACTGACAATCCCTTCTCTCTGTATAAATGCCCCGTGATCTTTTACGATCATCAACCCCATTCAATCCTCATCACTCCCCCATCACTCACACTCACAACACCCAAGCCTGACAACCTACGATTCGATCATCAACGATTACCAAACCTACATCACAGTTCATCGGGACAGAGTCAAGATGGCGGACAATGGAAGGGCCTCTAACGAAGCTGGTAGCAGCAGATCTTTCAACGATTTCTGCGAGGGCTACCTTCTCGGCCTCAATCACGCTAACTGTCAGCAGAATACTGGCATGAACACTGAACAAGGTTTTCAGGCTCCTAACGCTTTTGCCACGGATTTCCCTGGAGATCTTGCTGGCGGCTTGTTCTATGGAGATCCTGATGCTTTTGACGGCGGCGTGTCCTATGAGCAGCTCGAAGATGCTCTCGAAGATGATCAAGCCGGTAACTTTTTGTTTGAGCAGCCTGTCAATACGCAGCTTCCCCTCACACTTGTCAACCCTCTTTACATGCATCCTGCAGATACTCAGGGAGGCTCAGGCAACCCGGCCAATGGGCACGGCCCCATGTTCGCGGCCCCTTTTTCACCTTTCTACGTTGCCCATCCCGATCCCTTGGTCCCGACTCAGAGTCGGTTTTTGCCAACAACGGTTAACGGCTTTTTGGGCATGCGTGTTGAGGATCTTATCTTTGAAAGACCGGATCCTTTGAACGAATCCTGCGACCTCGCTCTGTCTGATGCTGGAGACGAGAACGTAACCCACGAACAGGGCAACTGGGAGATCGAAGGGCACCTGCAGTTGGCTCACCTTCCCGCTCAACCACAACCGCCACAACCCTCGCCAGAAGAACATCCGATCCCTTGTGGACGTGAGCAGTGCCACATCTGCCAGGTACTTTCTCTCCCCTTTTAAGTGTGAGACTGAAAAATCTGGCGAAGACAGCTACTGTGTGCGAAATCGAGATACAGATTGAAAGATATTGGTAGTAGGTATTACCCATGAGGATCTGGAAAGGTAGGTACGCAGGCGTTCGGTGTTCTCGATATTTGAATCCTATCCATTTAACCTTAAATTTCAATCAAACAACATTCAAAAAAATAAAACTGTTCCCAAAACAAAAGTCTAAATCATATTGATCATTTGTGATGTTCTGGGTTTGTTGATTGAGCTCACTCTTTCCTTGTGATTTTGCTTTGCTTCTGTACTACAAGTGTCTAGGGCTTCCCTCTTGAGACAAGACAAGACATCAGGAGGCAGGACGATGATCTGCAGCTTTCACTTTTTGTATAGAATACGGAGATTCGCACCTGCAAAACAGAGAGTAAACCGGTATATCACTCATGTAGAAAATTAGAGCGTATTACCCAGGCCTAGTTAGCATATACACACCCATACACCTAACACCTACACACCTAACACCTACAAACCCAACATCCATACCCAATCTTATAAACCCAATCCTAGAAATCCAACACTTGTATACCAGACTCATATACCTAGGGCTAATTAGACGTGCTAAATTACGTAACTATGTCAATGCTGGTATTGGGTGTGTGAATTCTCGTGTGGTTTAGTGTTGGCAATGTACCGGTGTACCTACCTTTCGTTCTTGCAGGTGCGAAGCCCTGATTTCTTTGTACATCGTCAACATTGTGAGCCGTAGTCACTGCCTCATTCTCGAAAAAAGGCGATGCTGATTTTTACCCTTCTAAAATATCGCCTGTATCTTCTTCAAGCTTGTCGCCAGAGTGCTTCTGCTCAGTCATATGGCTGTGCCCTCGTATCTCGTCTGTAGCATAAGTACACTCATGGTGATACCGAGCATGGAAGTATCAATTACATAGTACTTATTCCGTTGAGCGGCTGATTATGATGCTATCATGTATCTACAAAGCTGCTGATGAAATATACACTTCCAATCACCTAGGGTTCTCCTCCCACGGCAGACCGGTGCAGTTGAACCCAGTCGGATCAACAACATTATCACACAAGTAATTCGCCGGGCGCGTGCCGTTGACCGAGTCGATGATGTCAACCTGGTCGATCACGATGCCCGTGCAGGGGCTCGCGGCGCTGCACTGGATGTCGCTGACGACGTCGCTGGCGGCGGTGCCGGTCCAGTTGAGCAGGCGCAGGTCGCGGATGTTGAACTCGCTCGTGTCGCAGCCGCCGCTGGCCGAGTTGTAGCTCGTGCACTGCGTGATGGCGAAGATGCCCGCCGAGTCCTTGAGGTAGAAGTCCTCAAAGGTGATGTTGGCGGCGTAGCCCAGGCCGCCGCCGCCGCCGTTGGGCGGGTAGCCGGTGTGGTTGCCCGTCCATGTCTTTACGTAGGCGCCGTAGCGCATGTTCTTGTTGATGGTGACGTTGCGGATCGTCACGTTCTCGATGGTCTCGAATTGTCCGTCTGGAAAGGCGTTCGTGTTAACACTGACTGCGTTTCTTGATGTCGGGGACAAGGGGGTTTGTACTCACCATACTGCCCGATACTGCCAATGGCAATGCCAAGTCCGGTGTAGAAGTCACAGTTCTCGATGAGGATGTTGGTGCTGTTGGCCTTCATTGCGATGCTGTCATCGCCGTTGTCTACGACCCAATTCCTGAAGGTAATGTTGTTGGCATAGATGGTGTCAGCTCCGTCAGTCTGCGGTTCTGGTCAGTAAACGCTCATTCCTCCCGATCTTGTGTTGGAGGTTGGACATCTTACGTTCAGGGACGAGAAGTCGAAGCCAACAGGGTGCTCCAAATCTGTGCTGTTGACGTAGATATTCTCCAAGAGCACGTTCTCGGCGTGGATGATTGTCATTGTCCTAGACCATGTGAGTGATTGTTCAACGTAACAAGACCCTAGCATATCCAGGCCGCATGGGTTGTGTACTTACCACATTTGGCTCTGGACAAATCTCAGACTCTCAATAACGGTGTCTCTCACACCAGTAAAGGTGATCGAGTGTGGGCGCCCGGGATAATTGTTGGTACCATTGATGTAGTCATACCACACCTGGCCATTACCATCAAGAGTTCCGTACCCATGTCCATCCCAGGTGATTCCCTCTCCGCCGAACAACCAGGCACTGCTCTGGTTCTGGTAGCCCACAGGTAAGGAGTTGTTGAGCCAGTACTCGACGTTCTGGTCCCACAGAAGGGTGCCCTGGTGGTCGACATCAACGTGGCTCAGACCAGTCGTGTTCATGACCGTCTTGACCGTGTAGGTCTGGTTCAGGAACACGACCTTGCCTCTGCTGGCGGCATCGTTGTGCCCGCAGTTCTCAAAAGCCTCAACGATTGCCGGCGCCGAGTCGGTGCCGTTGGGCCCCGGCTGGACGACGCACACGTTGCCCGAGGCCGGGGGCGTGACCTGCGAGAAGACGAGGGGCAGCTGGAGCGCCGCCGCGGCAATGGTCTTGCGCATTGTGAGAGACATGATGAGGAGGGCGTCGCTGCTGAACAACGGCATCTTGCCCTCTGTCTGCGCGCGAGTCGCCCTCTCCTTTAATATCGGGGAGAATCGTGAACTTCGGGAATGAATACACCGCTCGCGGGTCCGCTATGTCGTCACTGGGGAAGCCGTTCCTGGGGTCTGGGGGATGTGTTCTGTGGGGGTCTCCAAGATATTTGTGCAGATCCCGGCTTCCCCTGGATATGTATCCACTCTTCCGGTGCGGCAGCGGAAGGCAGTTGAACGGCACTTGAGACGATCGTGAGTGAGCGACGAGCGTCTCTTGCTTCCGAGACATCAATTAGCAGCACTTGAGATTTGTCGGGTTCTCAAACAATTTGACCCATCAAAAATAGCGAGAAAGCTGCTTCATTGCATGTTCTACATTGTAGACTATTTCCCCAGACTTTGGATCGGAAGCTACTCGATGAAGGCAAGGGCCTAAGCTTTCTCTCCGAGTCAAGCTTGGTCAAGAGATGCCAATTTTCTCGCCAAGAGCGTCCGCGGTCCACTCCCGGCCCGACTCTAAGAACGCTCGATGCGGGTACAGGTGCCATTGACCGGCGATAACGGACGAATCACGGCGATTCAGGCAGCCGGGTCGGATGGGGAACCACATCCAGACCGGAGCAGCGTCCCAAGCACGTGCATCCGGGGATGGAACTTCGGAAAAGTGCCGCCACGACCTGCATCTTACAAGTTGGCAAAGACGCGTACACCTTGCCTTTTACCTCTTTGATCAATACAGGCAGTATAGACGGCCAGCCAAAAAATTGCGCAAGGGAAGTTCCTTGTGTAAATCTCCCCTGCTCCGGCATGGCTCTCTATTAAATCTCAGTGTGCTTTTCTTTGGATGTATATCAACCTAGCATCTGAGCCCGGAGTAGCGGTACGTGGGCTTTCTCTGGCCCGAATTTGCGTACGGAACATCATGCTTTGCTCACAGGGAAGCCCAAATACCGGGTCTCGGTTGTGTGCGGTCTACTCCTCGTCGCTAGAAGTATCCTCATCATCGCTGGAGGATTCATCCTCGTCGGTGTCGATCAGACCGGACAAGTCGAACACGGTCTTGGTGGGGGCGGCGGCGGGGGAGCCTTGCACCTCGTCGCCGTCCTTCGTGACATGCTGGCTGTCCACAGAAGTAGTAGAAGAAGGGCTCTTTCCGCTGGCCTTTCTGGTCTTGACAGCCTCCTCGCCGTCACTCTCCTCGCTGTCCTCGCTATCCTCGGCCTTGCCCTCCTGCGCCTTCCTCATCTCCCCCTCTTCCTCCTCACGCTGCCTCTTCCGCCTCCTGTCAAGCTTCTCCTGCTGCCGCTTGTTGTGTGCGTCCTGGAGCCACATTCCCATGACTGCACGGAAGCGCACAGCGAGTGGCTGGTGCTTGGGCTCCTCCTGGAGGAGCTGGTCGATGGCGGAGCGGTCATCCGCAAAGTCCTGGCCGCGGCCCTCCGCATAGGCTCTGGCAACTTGGGTCATCAGAACGGCGAAGTGGTGCTCTCGCAGGCTGGTCGTGGCCGGGGTGCTGGGACGGCCTCGCACACCCTCTGGGCACAGCTGAAGCTACAATCATTGGCATCAGCGGGATAACCGGGCAGTATTTGTGGCTGCGCCCTTGGGGTATGATGTGCACATCTCGCTCTGCGGCCTGAGCTGAGGGATTGGGCTTTCAAAGGGTAATTTGACGTTTGGTATGGATCTGGATGGTGAGCTTTACATACCGAGGTATCAACCATGAAGCTGGCGGTTTCAGAAGCGATGGCGGGGCTGAGAATGCCGATGACAATCTTGATAGCCTCATTGCTATTCACGAAGGCCATCTCAGGCGTCTCCTGGAGTGTGTGGGCAGTGTTGTGGTCCATGGCGATTGGTGTCAAGGTCTGAAGTTATGGGAAGCATAGAATGTAAGGGAAGTGTTGAGGTTCAGTAGAAAAGAACGGAAGATTTGTGGATGGACTTCACTCACTTAAAGACAGGTGTGGTGTCAAACGAAAAGCAAGTGAATGCCAACAAGACCAGACCTGGCAGCACTGATTCTGAATTCACTTTGGACGGAATATAGGATACAGTCTGGATGGTTGTTTGAAAGGCACAAACGAAAGAACCTCTCGGCTGCAGAAGACCATTATCTATGACAATTCTGTCAGCAACTTTGGTGATAATATTTACTGCAGCAGAATCACATCTGATATGATGTATAATTCTTCACTCACGGATAATGAACAACATGCTGTGTCTAGAGAACGTGGTCTATTTCAATACCTGCATTGATAGTACATGCCGTATAGAATCATTGTTTCAAGATCCTCATCTAGGGAATACCTTGGACTTATTGTTAGAGCCTGGCTAACCAGAGACATCTATACGAGCAAGTCTACACTCAGAGATTTACTCAAAGACCTACAGGCAATGTAGGTTATTCGTGTTTTACTGTCGCATTGTCACTTGCCTTTCGCATTGAATGAAGAAGCTGTCCCATCCTACAGTTCCCATGAATCTCTTTTTGTCTTTAAGAAATCATGAACCAAACATCTACTCAGTTTGGTAAGCAGCCGATATGGAAGTCTCCATCACCTTGCAAATGGTCAGCAGTGTTGCCACTAGCATAGTCATATGAAGCTTCAGAAACCGATACATCCAGCACACTCAATCAGTCACTTCTCCCTCGCCAGCCTCAAGGCCTTGAACTTGTTACGCCCAAGATTTTGACAACAACACAGTTACACCACATCAACAAGGGTGATTTGCCAATTCGTTATATCCAGTAATGATTACCCCTTGGCTCCTTGACGGCGCAGGCATACTAAGGTTATACCCATTCGTGCGATGTCAACATCCTCAACCTTCAAGAATGAGCAAGCCACCCAATTGATCGAGCCTACCCCAAGCAGCAAGCCTTTCTCCCACAGGAGGTTATCCCACAGGAGGTTATCCCACAGGATGCCTTGAATCAATAGACAGTGGTTATTGTAGACACACGGCACGATGCAGTCGAGATGTTTGCAGTCATATGATTGCCAAGGTGCGGGTGCAGGGGAAAATGCAGAGCTATCTATTGCGTACAGGGTGCCTAGGCCCAGCAGAGGAGGTCAGGGGGGCAGAGGAGGAGGGGCTGCCAGTCAACGGTCGACCGTTTTGGGGAAACGAGCCGGGTTGGGGAGGTTGTTGTTCCCCGCACCTGACAACCATCGCGACGGGCCCTTGGGCTTGGCCGCTGACGGGTGACACTGACGGTGACATTGACAGCGCTTGGCCGAGGTTTTGGGTTCGCGCCGCAACACGTCAGTCGAAGTGTAGTAAGAGTTGCTGAGTTAATCTAGTCAATCTCAAGCTCAATTCGTCTCATCATCTCGTTTGGTGTCTGGAATGCAAAACGGCCATGCTGGCAACATCGGCGTCGAGTTGATTTGATTGCAACAGACGGATTCATTGACGGAGGTTGAAGAAGGAAAAGACCGAGGACTGCAGAGCTGACGGTAGTACAGACAGGGGGCGTTCCTGTGCTAGGAAGGTTCCCCCGTGGGGAGAGGTGTTCCTTCCCGGTTATCAGTTCCTCCTGGTCCTCTAAGGAGTAGCCTGGCCGTCCCCCTCTCCCCGCCACCAACAACTGTGCCTCATTACACTGCAGCCTTGAAAGCAGCACAAGCGAAGGATCGCATGGTTGCAATCAGCGCACATGGACACATGAATCTTGATGCCTCATCCGTCCTAGCCCTGCGCAACCTACTTCCAGCCTTTCAGCATGGCACTTGCATTAGGTCGACAATAACAGCCAGCAAAACCCCCCCTCCTCGCTGACTCTCCATCCCCCCCACAACACGAAGACCGCGGTTCCGAGCTCCTACAATTATGCTAGACATAGCCCACTTTTGTGCATAGTGGTTTGCTAATTGCTGGTGATGTGAGACATCAGACATCAAATCTGTCTCGGCAAGATGCGAGCCTCAGCAATGCGCTCCGCCATCACGGCCATGATGGCGGTGCCTCTTACGAGCGGCCTCGCTGTCCTAGACGCTGCAACCGACAGCACTTCTCCCTCTGCTGCAATTGCTTCGAGTCCAGACACGAGCACGGTCAGGATACTCGTCTGCGGCGACTCCATCTCCCAAGGAAGAGAAGGGGACTTCACGTGGAGGTACCGACTGTGGGAATGGTTTCATAACAACTCCAAAACACAGTCGACGACGACGACGAAGACGACGCCAACAGCACCAAACCGCCCGACACAGCCTTCAAATTCCCCTTCCTTCTCCTCGTCTTCCTCCAGTGACAACGACACCAAAAACACCTACCCGACCATCCAATACGTCGGCCCCTTCAACGGCACGCTCCCCGCCGAGGTAGACGCAATCAACGTCGACCCGACCAACCCTCAGACCTGGGGCACCTACCACCCCTCCGTCTCGCCGCTCTTCTCCCCCGGCGGCGGCAGCTCCCACTTCGCCGTCTACGGCCGCCCGGCCTGGCAGGACATCGAGCCGCTGCACGCCCAGGTCTCCACCCACCAGCCGGACGTGCTCGTGTTACACCTCGGCTTCAACGACATCGGCTGGTGGGGCCACAACGCCACAGATCTGATCCTCAGCATCCAGCGCCTCGTCTTCAATGCTCGCCTGGCCCGCCCGGACATAAAGGTTCTCATCGCAGATGTCTCCCACCGCGTGGCCGTCTCGGGAAGAGAGGACATCGAGGCCATCACCAACGAGTACAACGGCTTGCTAGACGCCGGGGCCGCCGAATGGTGGACCGCCGGCAGCCCCGTCGAGGTCGTCAAGGTCAGCAAGGTCTACGACTGTACGTCTTCCCTCTTTTCTTGCCTTTGCCTCATTATCTATATATGTGTAAACCTGCTAATTCGCCTTACGCCTTGCAGGCCAGGTAACAGCCTGCCCCGCTGGCATAGACGGCCTGCACCCCAACTCCCTAGGCGACTTCCAGATCGCCCGCGCCTACACCCAGGTGCTGCACGACAAGTTCCACTACGGCGACGCGCCGCTCGAGGTTCCCTCCCCCGACACCATCCCGGGCTTCGCCGCCTCGTCCTCTTCCCCGAACGGCAACGGCAGGCTCGTCGGCGGCCACGCGCCGTCTCCCCCGGTCACGTTCCTCGCCGCCGGCGCGGGCCTGTTTTCCCTTGTCCTCGTCGCCGCCCTGAGGCCAGAATGGATCCGCCTGCGGAGGGGGCGGTTCGGGCTGGGCGGCGTCATGAAGGGGCGCTATCACCTCTTGCCGTCGAGGTGATGTGCGGCGGCTGGCAGGATGGGACGGACGGATCGGGAACAAAGCGAATACACGCACAGTATGTGCGCGCGTATATACATACCTCTTCATCGAGGTCAAACTCGTGGAGGCGACGGGAGCCAAAGGTCGTCACCACGGACCTTTGCGCCACGACAGATTGGATGGTCGGACGTCGGACGTCTCGGGGGCATCACGAACAGTTTTGGAGCAGTAAGGCACTCTCCGCCGTCTTTTTTTCTTTGCATAGCCAGCTTGGATCGGGATGAGCAAGCTACTCCAGGCGCGGAGGAGGAAGAACATATATTTGTACGAGGGCTTGCACTTAGCGTGGCGTACTGACATGGGATGCGAGAAGACGGATGATCTATGACTTGCGTACTAGCGGGCGTCGACTCTAGTGGCGACTCACGACAAGGAGTAGATGGATAGAGCTACAGAAAGACGGGGCACAGGACGTTTGGGGAGTCACATTCCCAATCAACCTGGACGGCGAGACGGAAGTTGATGTGTGTTTCAGCATCTAGTGCCTACGGCACGTATATAGAGTGATATCAGACAACGCAGGGCGGGTCATCCGTCCCATGTTCACAATGGAATGAATTCAAAATGGCAGGCAAGCATTTGATAAACATTCAGATAATTGGTCTCAACAGTCGATATGTTGGTATAAAAACTAGAAATCCGCCCGATCGACGTCTTGCCGACGGGGGGAGTGCACTCTTTTTCGCGTTGCAAGACGGTGGTAGTATGTGTACCAAGAAAACAATTGGAAATCCCATGACACAGACACACAGACAGGCAGGCAGACCAATAGTTTGAAAGATCCCCCAGAATCCAAGCAAAAAGAAAGAAGACTTGATATCATCCCATGCATTAATTACATCACAGCCCACACAAAACTCCCATGGATATGCAGGTAGATCTAAAAGAAACCAGGATTCCAGGCTTATACCCAAACAAGAAAATGGGAACACCCAAGAAAAGAAGTCAAACGTAATGAATAACAAAATATAACACGCAAATATGCCATAAAAAGAACAACATCGCCTTCTCTCCACCACGGAAGATTCTCTACACCCTCAATTTTGGGGTCCTTGATTTCCCAACACCATCACATGGCGTGAAACCCGCCCATCATCTCCTGCTCGGCGGCATGGCCCTGAGCCTGGGGGACGCCATACCCCGGTGTCATGGGGCTGATGTTGTTGCCATTTTGATGGCTCGCCCGCCCGCCGCCCGACCGGTGGTGGTTCGAGCCGCGGGCTCCCATCCCCTGCTGCTTGTACAGCATCGCCCGCTCCACGGGGGTGAGCGGGGACACCATGTCGTCCATCTCGGCCGCCTCGATGGCCGCGAAGTCCATCACGTCCGTGCCGCCTGATCCTGACGCCGATGCGGCTGCTGCAACCGCTACCGCCGCTTTTGGCTCGACGATGGTCGGGGAGTCCTGCATCTGCTGCTGCTGCTGGTAGTTTTGCGGAATCGAGCCCGGCATCGGCGGCTCGTCCCTCTTGGTGTTGTTGGACTGCAGCGGCGAGTGGATCATGGTGATGGGCCGCGACGAGGGTTGCCGCGGCGTCTCGGGCGCGTCGTCAAACTCCTCGTACGAGTCGTACTGCGCGTCGTTCGGCGCCTCCACGTGCTGCTCCTCTTCTACTTCTTCTGTTTCCTCGTCGTCCGTCTCCTCGTCCTCCTCCATGTAGAACGTCTCCCTGTAGGGGCTCGCTTTGGACTGCTGGGACTGGCGATGGCTATCACGCGAGCGCTGGCTCTCAGGCGACGGCGGCGGCGGCTCGAGTTGCGCAGCTGGTGGTGGCTGCAGTCCCGTGCTGTACAAATACTTCAGGTTCTGCGCCTGGTGCGGCCGGAGCGTGCTTTCCTCCTCGTTCTCGGCCTCTTGGTGGTCGTCGATGTGTTCGTCCACGTCCTCTGCGCTCGAGCCCTCCGTCATCGACCCGCACGATCCCGCCCGTGAGAGCTGCCCGTCTTGCTGGCCGCCTTGGCTGTTCCTGGCGGCCTTGCTCTCCACAATTGTGTCCCCACTCTCGTCGCTTTGCGGTTCGGCGGCTTCAGCACTCAGGTCCGGCGAAGTCCCCGCGCTCGTCTGTCCTAGGCTCAAATCCGGGCTGGCACCGGCACTGCCGCTCACAGAGAAGGTGTCCTCTGTTACGGGTGTGAAAGGAGGGAACGGCGGTAACTGGGGCGCCATGCTCTGGACCCTGAGCCACGGCGAGACCGGTGGCAGGGGCACGTCCTTGCTCATTTCACTCCCGGACGAGGTTGATCTGCCATTCGACTTGAGGTTTGGGCGAGGAATCGGGGGCGGTGGTGGGGGTGACCGCATGTTGGTGCTGGAGCGAGCGAGAATGTTCTCTTTGCTGTTTTCTCTGCTGTGCCCACCTGCACTTCCCGGCCTCAGAGTGCTTGCTACCCGACGCAGGCTGGCTCCCAGCCCAAGGTTGCTCTTCTTCCGAGTCGCTGAAAAGCCCGCCTGCACCAGTGGTGGGCTGGTCATCATGTTGGTCCCGAGAATTGGAGACTCAGGCTGGTTGGACTTGAGACTCTTGTTCGAGCGCTTCACGCGCAAGGCATGGACGGCCGATCCCGGGAGTTCGCTGGGGTTCGACGACCCGGGGCTCGTCATGCTCAAAGGAGGAGTGTTACTGACGCTTGTCGGTGCTGTGATTACACTGCCACTGCTGCTTCCCGGTGCGGTACTGACTACATCTGTCAGGGCGGTCGTGTGAGTAGTGTTGCTAGCGTTGCTATCGCTCCTTTTGTGTTGACGCTGTACAGGCTGGGCACCACGTTGGGAAATAGGCGGATGCACAGCTGGGTGGCTCGGGAAGATTGACTTTGATGCCACTGCAGGTGATCCAGTGGATGAGCCTGTCACCGCCGTATTTGTCGTCGAGTCGCTCCGTGTCCTGCTATGGCCCAGTTTTGACGGCTCGTAAGTGCTGACTGTGCCCGCGCGGTTGAGGTGTCCGGGTCCAAGGTTGCTGTTGCTGCTGCTCTTACGCACAGCCCCAGTTGCGTTCGCCACGTTGGTCAAACTGTTGCTCTTCCTGACCACGTGCGGCAGGCTGTTGGTTCTCGAGGTGCTCTTGAAGCTGCCAGACCTGTCGCGGGCTTCACCGCCAAAGGCCTTGCGGACGACCAGCTCAAATTGGCCCAGCATGGTGGGATGATTAACGATTTCCTGCATAGTGATGCGGAAACCGTCCAGGTTGCCTCCAAACACGTTTGTGGTCAGATCGCCAACCAGTCGCTCGGGGATCGTCTCGGTCAGGAAGTCGGCCAGCTGTGCGGCAGGTATCAGTGAGCCCCACAGGTCGTAGAACGCGGCGGATGTGACATGCTCCTCGGGCACGCCGAGGGTGCGAGGATCAAGTGTACTGCGCCAAGCATCTTCGATGGTGGATTGGATCGTTGTTGTCTGGTCAGGCGACATCTTGCCCTCGAGCTGGGCAAAGTTGACACCAGAGGACCCTCCGTTTCCAAAGGGGTTCGAGAATTGGACTCCTTGGCCAAAGGTCGCAGACGTAGGGCTATTTGCGAACACGGGCAGCGGGAGCGGGATCTGCTTCGTCAAGGTCGAGTATTGAGCCGCGGTCGGCACGACAGACTGCATGATGCTGAAGCCTGTCAACATGCCAACATAGCCACAAACCTTGTTAAGAACCTCCTGGGCGAGCGTGGCGGGGACAGACTGCTCCGGGAAAGAGACCGTCACCTCAAGATCCTCTTCCTCCTCCCTCCAGCTCGTCGCGCCTGGCAGCTTTCCACCCGCCGTGTTGCCAGCTGCCCCTGCACCGACCTTCTTCTTCACAACCACGCTCTTCACGACGAAGTCCGCCACATCGATAACATCACTCTCCATCACACTGACCCTGCAGAGCGCCGCACCAAGTCGGAAAGTCTTCGTCCGTCCATCGTCTACAAAGACTGTCTCCGGATCCGTACGATGCTGTACAACCGTGCTAAGTCGCGTCCAGTAGGGCCACGGGGTACACTTTTCAATAATGTCCATCATGCCGAGATTCTCGTATGGCACACCGGAGGACCTTTGCTCAGCAATACACTTGAGTAAGTTCAGCGGGCTCGTCGGTGAGTCGGCGAATCGTACGCGCACCGGCAGGATGGTAGAGGTGGGACCGAGGACACCGCCGCGGTTGACGCTCGAGGGTCCAAGATGGTGCTGTAGCCGTGAGTGACAGCCCTCCACGACCTCACCGAAGACGACATCCGGTGTGCCTGAGATGCTGGCAAGAACCATTCCCCACGCGGCTTTGAGTACCGTGTCAAAGCCAATGCCAAGACCACCCATAGCAGTGGAGCTGACCGGCACTGTTTCTCGCAGTGTGCGGACTCCGCTGCTCAACTTTGGGGGCTTGGGATGCCGCACCACACACGTAGGCTGTGCACCTTCCAACAATCCACGCCAGTACCTCTCCGCCTCACCACCGACGTTCGCAAGTGCTGCCTCGCGGACAAAATCCGCGAATCCCGGTCGGCGAGGGGGGTTCTGCCCGCCGTCGTACAGCTTCTTCAGGTCCTTGACAAGCAACCCGATCGACACGTCGTCATATTGCGCTCGTGACAGTCTCAGCACGAGGGTGCTCGTCTTGCCGGCGTCTAGAAACATGAACTTCGTGATCGGCCTCGCAAACAGATCCAGCTGGTTCCTGCTCTGCAACTTCTCGCGATCGCGCTTGATCTCCTTTTCGACTGCCGTGTTAAGACGCCAGCTTTGCACTCGTGGGATGCTCTTGAAGTCAACACTGTGGTTCTTCAAGACGGCCTGGTACACCTTTCTTGTCTGACCTTCCACATGCGGAATAAAGGCGGTGCGGAGAATTGGGTGCACAGATGCCAGAATCTGGCAAACTTCTTCAATGCGCCGCGCGGACACTGAGGTGGTTGAGCTGGCCGCTGTAAAATGGAAGACAAAATAGTTGATGCTTGCCGGGCCTTGGCCGTGCGCGATGGACGAGGACCGTTGAGGGCCCTGAGTGAGCATGGCAGTCTCAATGTGACGGATCTGTGTTGATGTCGCTTCGGCAACGTCTCTGATCAGGATATGTTCGATGCCGAGCTTTGGCGCGAGAGTATTTTCAATAAAGCTCTTTTCGATGACTTGAGGGGCTGGGGCCGTCGCTGCACTGGGGCTGCTTGTCTCCTCGTACTCGATATCGGCGGACGCATCGGCAGCCTGTTCGATGGATGAGTTGTCTTCCGCTGAAATACTCACATCTCCCGCAGCAAGTTCATAGCGATTACCGGCCCTGCATATCTCAGCCAGCGGAACATCACTCAAGAGATCAGAGATGAAAACCGGAGCTCCTTCCCTCCGGCACTGGACCACGACTTCAGCGGCCGAGATCTCGTCGCCGCCTGACTTGATAAACCCATTGGCGGTGTCGATCGCACCTTGCTCGACGCCGAGGACCCTGGCCCAGATGGCCCTGACCTTGTCTGCAAGCTCGTTCAGTGGCAATGTCTTCAGTGCGTTGACACTCTCCACTTGCTTTTGACTCTCCTCCGTCCCCAGCTCAAGAAGCTGGTCTCGGGAGAGGCCTTTGATGACCTTCTGCAGCTTACGGCGGTTGACTTTGAGCGAATATGTTGTTGGCAGGTGCCGGACGGGGATGAAGATCTTGGGGATCATGAAGTCGGGCACGACACCGGACAGGGCCTTTTCCACGAGATTTCTCGAGACGAAAACACGATGCTTGATCTCGGGTGTGAGGTTCGACAGGTCGAGACTGTGTTGGCCAAGGGCTGTGTTGCCATCGCTTCCCAGTTCGAGGAAAGCCGCTAATGTTGGGGATCTGCTTCGATCGCCCTTGAAAGCAAGCGCCTCAACCATCACATCGACTCCCGGTCCCAGTGCCCGACGGATTTGCTGTTCAAGCTCGGCAAGATTGACAACGCGCCCGTTGATCTCAAGGTCGTCACGCTTGGACGAGACGTACTCCATCAGTCCGCCTTCAATGTAGCGCACGCTGTGGCCAGTCTTGTAATAGCGCTTCTTGCTCTCTTTCTGCTCGTCTGACGCGACCGCATCATCAAGGCTTCGATGACGACTGTGTCCTTGCGCATTTGCAGCGGAGAAGGGGCTCCGACTCTCGGGAGACACTGGGGTTTCTGCTACGTCCCGTGTGTCCTCGTGGTCGCCGCTCAAATATGATCGCCGGAACGTCCTGCCCAGGGTTGGTCCTTCGATGACCATCTCTCCAACAGCGCCGACGGGCATGAGGTTTCTGTGATCTTCCCCGGATACGATCCATGCAGAGCCTGCAATCGGTCGTCCGATGGCTTTCAAGTGATGCGGGCCATGAATTTCCAGGAAAGAGATTCCCAGAGGGCAGACATCCGGTGCACCATACGCCATGGTGACCCTCTTCCTACCGCGCCACGGGGCATATGTATCCTCATCGAGCCCACGTGTGCGGAAACACACCGTCTTAAGGGACGGCAAAAGGTCAACATTGAGCTTTCGGGCGAGCAAAGGCGTCATGTAACTCCAGGTTGCGCTAAACCTAGTCACGCATCCGGTGTAGTCGTTGTACCTATCCCTGGAGGTCGGGATGCATATGGTACCGCCACTGACAAGTGTCGTGAAAATCTCGGCCAGTGCAACATCGACATTGAAGCTTGACAGCTGAAGCACGCGTGTGGTATTGTTGATTCCCGCTGCAGGCCCTTGTCCGATGAATGCGGTTGATAACGATGCATGAGTGAAGCTGATACCGCGGACTGATCTGGAGGATGTCGCGGTGAAGTAGACACAGGCTACGTCCTCGGGCTTGCTAGGCGGAAGTAGTTGCCCAGGTACGGGTGCTTCACGCTCAAGTCGCTTCATGAGGGAATCGTCGAGGCGAACCACACGGTCGAATAGAGGCGCTGGTTCTGTGGCATTGTCCAGGGCCTCAGCAGCGGATGTACACGCGACAGCAACCCGGCAGCTCGAACCTAATTGCTCGGAAATCTTTGCAACAAAGCCCATTTCGTCTGCATCCACAGGCACAAAAGCTGCGCCGACTTTCAAAACAGCAAGGAGGGCTATAGGGGCCCACTTTGACTTGTCAAGGATCACTGGTATGGCTGCTTTAGTGTTTCCTTTGGGTAGCACGCCAGCTTCGAGGAGCACGTGTGCCAGTCTGTGTGAGAGGACTTCGACCTGAAGGAAAGTGAGGTCGCCGTCATGTGCACAGATTGCCTTTGAATCCGGGCGGGTGATACTCTGCGCGAATACCAGCTCATGTAGTAGGGTTCTCTGCTGGTTCTGGGAGTCTTTGTCGGCTGGGGTAGTCCAGTTAACTATCTGGGCATAATCTCGGTCAGAAAACAGGTCGAGGGATCCGATGTGTGCAGATGGCACTGTGCACTTGATAATGGCGCTGACAGCTCTGCCAAATGTGTTCGCAATGTTGTGCGCCTGGGTCTCGGAGAGGATGGAGTGTCCAACATCGACGACCAGTCTGCCCGTGGCGTTGCTGAAGCGAGTGTTGATGGTCAAGTCGTAATCACTTGTTTCGTGGTTCAACACATTCCGCAACTCAAAGTTCGTCCGAGAACCGAGGCGACTGTTCAGATCGGAGGGCTCTTCTGTGAAGGATAGAACAGAGTTAAAAAGCTTAACATCAACGGCGACTCCCTTCTTTCCGCTCGCGAGTGCATGTCGGACCTCGGCCATGGTGATGTGCTGGTGTGGCAGGGCGGCGTTGTACACGTCTTCGATCTGCTTCAAGACAATGGCGAGGGGCTTGAAGGGTGACAGGTCGAAAGCTACGGCGATGGTGTTCGCGAAGCATCCCACCGCGGCCCTCATGCCCTCTAAGGTGGCTGATCGTCCGGGAGCTCTATAGCCAAAGCAGACAGAGCTGTTGCCAGTGACGGTCCGCAGTACTAAGCCCCATGCGAGCCTCAGAATCGCGCCTGTGGTCGTCTTGTTCGCCCTCCCGAACTCGGCAACTTTGAAGAAGGGGACATCGTTGATTTCTACATGGACGTTGTCGTATCGTCGAGTCGCCGTTGAATCCTTGCTCTCACCGCCATAGTAGAAGTCAAGCCTTGGGAAAAGGCATGGCTGCGTAACGCTGGCCAACGTATCGCGCCACCAGCCGATGCTCCTGTCACGATCCAATCCGCGCAGGATGTCAAGGTAGCCAGAATAAGAGAAAACCGAGGCATCACCACTTGTGACTGGCAATGCTCGTCCTGTAGCGTACCCCCTTCTCAGGTCAGCGATGAGAGTGTTCACGCTCATCATGTCACACAGCGCCGCAGAGACATCCAGCTTGATGACAGTCTTCATAGGCGAGTGGCACACTGTGAGTCGATGACGTGGTACACTCTTCAGTGCAGGGAAGGCCGTCAGCGGAGGAAGGTTATTCAAGGTATCGACGGGATCTTCACTGGGCGTCGCATCGAGGAAGAGCATGTTAGGGCTCGATCGTCTTAATATGACAGCGTTGTAGAGACCTTTCTCGGCGACACTGTCAATGAAGACGGTCCTGAGTGCAGGATACCTGGCGACGACTTGACCCCATGCTGCACATATCCGCTCGAGGTCAACTGGCGCACCGTCTGAGCTTGCGAATTCGTACATGGTGTGGATATGGCAAGCATTCGCGTTTCCGTTGTTACTCGGGTTGGGAACGTAGCTGTAGCTATCGTTCACGCCCGCTCCTCCAGCGTGGAGGCGCATCTGACGATCTTGGGACACCAGGACACTCTGCTGCACCGGGGTCAGTGGAAACACGGCCTCGATATCCTTGACGCTGCTCAGGCCTAGATCCGCAACGATCACTCGGTTCAATCTGTCCAAGCCATCATACGTGACACCAGTGGCCCACAACTGCGGGATGTCGGCCAGTGTGAGCTCCGGGTCGTGGAAGCGAAGACGGCCAATTGCCTCGAGGAGGAGATGCTCATAATTGTTGATCCAGGCAGTGATCTTGTCCGCATGGAGGGAGTTTCGGTTGTACAGAAATTTGATCTTGGCGGACCCCTGATCGATCGTGGTGTTGACTTCGAAAAGAGCGATGCGTCCTACAGCAGGGCCAATGTCGGACGTGCGCGAATCGAGGGTACGTCCTGGAAGGATCATTTGTTCGAGAACACCATCACCATTCAGCGGGTCCTTTCCGAGGTTCTGCAAGCTTCCGGCATAACTGAAAAGGATTTCAATGGGCCAGTCACGGGTTGCAATCTGGAGGAAATTCGGAGACAACCGCCTGGAGCCCTCGATTCCGCTCGAGCATTCGTTGTCGCCAGGGAAAAACTTGCTGGCGAAGTAGTGTGCACCCCGGTGCGGAACTGCTCTTCTGGTATCCTTCATGCGCCGCAGAATGTCGATGAAATCGCTTGCCGGGGTGATCTGCTGATTCAGGGGACATAGCGTCGTAAACCACCCAACTGTCTCGGTGATGTCAATGTCGTTACTCCAAAGATCGCGGCCATGCTCTTGGTTCCAGATATCGGGTACATTTCTGTCAGGGAATGTTTGTGCAAAGGAGAGCATCAGTGCGGCAATGTAGATATCCACGGCATCTGTTTGCAGAACTTGACAGCACGTCGTCTCCAGGATGGAAGTCAGCTCCGCAGTCAGTGAGAAGCTGGCCTCGTTGGCATCTCCGTACGTATTTGGCGCATCCGACAGACCCCAGTAGCTCAAGTCTCCTGGACAAATATCGAATGGCAGCCCACCTGAAGGCACTTGCGCGTCGAGCTTCTGCAGCTCGGTCCACTTTTGAAAGGGCATTGACCTCTGAGACAAAAGGCTGCCGCTCTGGAGGAGCTCGTCCAGATCCCGAATGATCAGCCGCCAAGACACCAGGTCGACGACGAGGTGGTGTGCGGCTAGATATACCATTTGGTGCCCGTCCGCCGTAGAAAAATGGGCCACAGCAAAAACAGGCCCATCTTCAATATCGAGCGATGTTTGAACTTGGTGGACCGCGGATTCAAGCTGCTCGTTCGTGCTGATGGTGTAGTGCGTGAAGGAGTATGAGCTGTCGACCTCGGGTAATATGCGCTGGATCCACTCGTTGCGAACATGGGAGAACCTCGCTCTCAGCATGGAGTGATGCCCGACAACCGCGTCGGTAGCGGCTGAAATATCCTGCACGGAGAAGCACTTCGCCACGCGCAGCAGTAGAGACTGGTTGAAGCGATAGCTCCCATCATCAGCAGCGCGGCTGACTAAGTCGCCGCCCATCGCGGTGTTGAAGTAAAGCTTCTGCATGGGCGAGAGTTCGAAGTAATGGTACGGAGAGCTGTCCTCACCGTCGACGGCAATTTTCTCTTCCTCCTCGGCGGCCCATTTGTGCGCCAGCCCGCCTCTTTGGGTTGCCAGGGTGGCAAGGTGGGCCAGCGTGTTGTTCGACTGCAGAATCTCATGGCTTTCCAAGAATATCGACTCAACTCTTGCGTTTGTGACAAGTGCCATTGCGGTTACCTCGTCACCTCCAAACTGCGCAAAAGTGAAGTTCATGCCCACCTGATCTGGTGGTACCTGTAGGACTCTGGCGACCAACTTCTGTACACTCTTCTCCATCTCGGTAGCAGGTGGCTGCAGGGGCTGATCAGTGCATAGGCTCATGACCTTCTCGAAGACGTCTTGATTGGCATTCTGCACCCATGTGCGAAGTTTCCTGCGGTCGATTTCACCAGAGTCGGGCAAAGAGGGTAGGTCGTCCAATGGCACCCACACTTCAGGTATGACCTTTGCCTCAACGGTTGGTAATGATCTGAGGTTATGCTTGATAGTTGCTATCTGGGAACCGGCGAAGAACATCTGCGATGGTGACACGAGCTCGACCTTGGGGGAGTCCGGTTCCCGGGGCGGAATGCTGCTTAGTGTCAGGCAAGCGACCAGTTTCTCGTCGAAGAGACCGGCCCGTGGCTTCAGGACGACTACTTTCGATACTGCGTTTTCTGAGCCGAGGAATAGTTCAACCTCGCTCGGGTTGTCAAGATGAATTACTGGTGTCGCCGATGCGGCGCTTGCGTTCCGCGAGTGTCCGTGGGGCTCCTGTCGCTTGGGCCGTAGTCGATTTGAATCCATGCGGCTGGCTCGATGTATCCTCTCAGGGGCAATCATGACGGATGCCGAGCGCATGTCCACCTCGGGCCCTTCGCTGTCCTCGTCTTCCGAAGAAGAGTCGTGGTCGTGGTCGTGGTCATGGTCATGGTCGTTGCTGTCAAGCTGAACAAGTGAACCATGCAGGGAATGTGCGGAGTACGGTATCACGCGAGTTTCCACATCAGCAAGAGTTTTGGAGCCGGCTATCACTTTGGTCTGGATGGTAACGTCTTCCTCCGCGAAAGCCTTGGTGAAGGGCGCACCCTCGTTCGTCGCAGCTGACTCTTGATCCCCATTACGACCAGACAGGGACTCGCGAAGCTTGTCCGGGGATAATGACAGGGAGCTGGCAAAGGAGTCGAGGATGCGGTCCTCCAGCGTGCGGGGCCGAGTCTGTTGCTGCTGGCTGCCGTCGTCCGCGGTGCCGGCGTGCTGCTCAGGCTGCTTGGCAGATAAGGAAGTGGTGTCGATCCGAGGCAGAGAGCTCCGCTTGGCTCTCGACCGGTCGTCTGCCATGACGAGTATGAATGGCGTCGTCGAATGCGAATGAGTATGGGGTTAAGTTGAAGAAATATCGTGCACGAGGGTATAGCGTACAAGGATGTGCAGGGAGGGGTACGTGCAATGCCAACAGCAAGATAGCGAGTGACCGCGTCAGCGCAGGCAAGATGAGGTGAGTTTAGGGTAAGCAACGCGGAGACTGTTGGCCTTGGATCGACTGGCAGGTCATTGCAAGACACAGCGATGCGGACAAACAAAAACGGACAGGCTGGGTATCTCTGGTATAGTACAGTGGCCTAGGCCCAGATGGAAATAACGGAAAGGAGACGGCTGGCTATCAGTTTGATATGCCAACATGGATGATAGGAAAAGGCGTCAGTGGGCACGTCAGGCGGGCAGTAAGGGAGAGAGCCAGAGTAGAGTAGCTGTCGGAAGAATGGGAGAGGAAGGTTGAGAGAGGGAGAGGAAAAAAAGTCTAATGCAGGATGTCAGCAAGATTGGGTTTGGTGGGAGGTTGGTGAGAAAAAAGTGACAAGACGGCTGACAAGGGACTGACAGCTGATGGGAGGTTTGGCCAGAAGGGGAAGGGCAGAGAAGGAGGATTCCAGGGACCGCTTGGAGAAGGAGAGGCGACAGGCGGCGCAGGAATACAGAGACGTGAGAAAGGATCCGTCTTGGTGTGTCGATGTGGGTGGTGGAAGTGGATCCCGAAGTGTCAATGTCACTTCAGTGGGTGGCAGGAGGTGATACAGATCAGGCACCATGTAATCTGGGCTGGTATGTGTGTATGTATGTATATGGACAGCGGATGTGTGTCGCGAGCTGGGCGGGGTGGCTGCCCTGCCTCACGAGGTGTCTCTCAGTTTCTGAAGATGACATGACGCCCAGTAGACACGGAGCTGTGCTGTGCTGAGCTGCCTGCAGCGCGGTGCCGTGGCAGAACACAGCTCAGCGTACAGAATCGAGTGCAGTCTGCATTCTGCATTCTCCACCCTGCACCGGGCAGTCCATGTGGAGAGCGAACTAAAGATTTGCGGTGTTCTGCCTCTGCCGAGCAGTTGGTGCCGCGCCCCTGCACCCAACAATAGCATCTGCTGATGGCGGCTAGGCGGTGGTAGAGATGCCAGGACAAAGACTAGACTACTCCCGCCATTGTCCTCGAGGTCAATCGCAGCGGGCCGTTGAGGGACCGCGGCAGCGCTGGTGTGGGCTCCGCAGGGATACCTGGGCATGCGGTCGCGTCTGGCTGCTAGCAGGCACCAGGGTGGTAGAGCTGGTGGGTACCTGTAGTACACCACTGGTGGGTATGGACATGGAATAGCTAGGTGTTGGCTTGGGTGGGCTGCTGATGATGCGTGCAGTACCTAGGTAGGTCTATTGCTGACGCTGATGCCGCTGGTACTGTTGCTCCCTGATGCTGCTGCCGGTGTGACAAGGGCATTGGAACAGGTCCTGAGGCGGAGGCCCGGCGCTGAAGATGGACCTGAGCATGCATGTAAGACCGGAATTCCACCGCCTTCGCGAAGATTTTCGTCGATGGCGGATTCGTGGCGCCGTGGTGCGAGCAACGTCCATGACCCGGGCCTGGACCTCAACCCCAAGCTCCACGTCGACCTCAGGCTCGACCCGAACATGTGCATTCAGGACGGACCTGGTGATCTTCTGCCCTTGGTGGTGCGAGCGCGTGAGATTGGACGTGCCCACAGGATGTGGCTATCCTGCCATGCCCATGACGACAGGCTCCGGCCAGGTGAGAATGGACTCAGTCAGAGCGGGATCGAGGCTGAGGTGAGCTCGGCCTCGATTGTGCAACTAAGGGCCAGAAACGATGGCTGTGTGCACTTTAAACAGTACTGTGTGTGTGTGCCTGTATGCTGGTATCGTGCGGATCTAAGCAAACAGATTTCGAACAGTGAGCGAGCATGCATCTCAGGGCCCGCCCATCCCCTGTCGAAACATGGGCATTCGCTGTCTGCTGCACACAATCGCCTTACCAGCAGATGCAGACATGCGTGGCCAAGGACGTGGCCATCGGGTTGGGGGCGAGAATGTGGACGAGTGGCGGCCAATTCCACGGCCTGCTCATTCATCAAAGATCATGTCAGTCAGCCCTGGGGCCGCGTCCGGGGCCAGGGAGCGGCGTTTGAGCCTCCAAGAGCACCCACATCAGAGGGCAGGTGCTTGTGGATAGTGGCGAGGCCCGTCCGGAGTCCAGATGGGCCTTTGAGTCTGGTTAGGCGCGCGATGCAACCGTGGCATAGAAATAATACAATATAGCAGACTGAGTCCGACGGAGCGAGTTGGTCGCAGCCACGATGATGTTCAGACAGGCCTGTCCTGGCCGTTGACTCGCGACTAGGGACAGGGCCGTGGGTGTGAGCTTTGGATGCCGATTGATCATTGAACATGATGGACGCCCTCGCCTCGTCGTCGAGGTTGGCATTCTGGATTTGGAAGCTACAGTCATGATGCATGCAGTGATCCCAGGGACGCTTGTGCAGGGAGGAGCCGGTGGAAACAAACAGCCTGGAGGAGCGAAATCAGAAACAGAAACAGCCAGAAACAGCAGCAGCCATCATGACGGGCCGGGGGGCTGTGAGCTCCTTCCCTGCCCCGCCCTCACCCGCCCTGCCCCTGCCCTGCCCTGCTGAATTTAGCCCGTCAGTGTGCCCTCACTTGGTCAACCAACCTCGGTACCCCATGCAGCCCGGAATGCCCTGAGGGCCGCCCAAGAGCAGCCCGACGCTACTTCCAGGCAGTCAGATTCCTGGGTACCTGTACGTAGACACCTGCAGGCCTTGCAGTAGTGGAAGGAAGGTCGGCTGTGTCGGCCCAATCCAGAGCTGTTCTCGCGCATAGTACGTACCTCGCGCGGTTAAGCAAGGCTTTTTCACCAATCATAGAGGCCCTCTTCTCGGCTGTTCCCTTAGTGGCTTGAACTTCCCCACTCGCCCAGATACCGTGGCACCCTATCTCCTGCAGGGTACGTACCGACGACCCTGACCTGCAAGCCTCGATTCTCGAGTCTGGAGGTTCTCTGCTCCCTGAGCTGCCAGACCCTGCCAGGCCTGCCCGACACCGATGATCAATCTCCACCGCAGTCCATGTCCAATGTCCATTTTTGAGCACCAACAGTCCCCAGCACCCGCACCAACACCAACAATTGACAAGCTCTTTTTCGCTCGTCGCGAAAATCACATCACGTCTGATTCAGCCGATGCAACGTGGTCGAAGGACACTACCAACCAACAGGCACATTGGCCTCCCCCTTGGAACCACACGAAATCACACGAGCAACCAGGGCCACCACGTACCGCTGCCGGTTCTGCTGCATTCCTGGTCTGCTGGTAACCCAAAACTGCGCGAAGGATTCCGGATCCCCCTGCCCCTCCTGCGCAATGACAGCATCTGCCCGGCCCAATCGCCGTCCACCGGCGGTGGGGGAAGGGGACCCGGACACCTGTGAGCTGCGAGCTGCGAGCTGCGAAGCGACACAGCAACGACCATGCCGTCCGCCCAGATTAGCTTACGCGGTGACACCTCCATCGGGGCCTTTCTATCTGACTGTTCTGGCTGTGTATGGCCCATCTATTCCCCCGACTCGCACACCGCAGCCCGTAGTCGCAATACGTGCGGTGTGATATAGACGCAGCTGCCCGTATCACATCAGAGATGGCATCAGAGATGATGTTGCGAGCCGAAGTATGCCTTGTGTTGTGTCGCCCTGTCGTCATCCCATCCTGCCACCTGCACGAAAGAGAAGATTGATCACGGGCAGCACCCGAAATCCTATCCTTTCTGGGCAAAATCAAGGTGATGACAGCAGAATGCATCAACCTGCGCACCGTACCGGCTGCCCGGTGCATGAGTCGCATCGGGAACGGGGGGTTGATGGATCGCAGACCACCAAGTTGGGGGTCTCATGTCGGGTCTCGCACTTGGAGGCCGTCCATGGATCATCACCAGCAGCAAGATCATCATCATCATCACCATCGCCCGCTCTGGCCTCAGGATCAACATGCGCGAGAGAGATATTAAAAGGTGAAACTTCCCTCCAGGCCCCAACACTCGCCCCAAGGCACAATCACCAGGCAGGGCATTCTTGAATTCGCCCTCCCTCAGGTGGCAAGGTCACCCTGCCCACCTTGCCCGCGCACCATCGTGAAGCCCACACCGGCCAAAGGCTGAGGGCCTCACGGCTGCTCTCCTGCCCAACTGCCCGCAAGTCGGGCATTGCATGGGTTGGCCGGTGGTGCTTGTTTACCAGCAGCACCCAACCAGCCAGCCAGCCAAGTGAGTCAGTCAGACAGCAAACCAGCCAGCCAGGCTGGTCTGGACTAACGTTGTCGTCGACATCCACTTGTTGGCGCCAATACCTTCCACAATCATCCAACATCATGTTCTCGGCCTTTGTCTCCCCTTGCATCAGCGCCACTGTCAGTCCCCACGAGCGGGGCAGGTCGGCTGCTAAGGCGGAGGGAGCTATGCATTTGAGCCTCGTACCTGCGCCGCAGGATTCGGATGCTTTTGAAGGATTCGCAATGTCGATGCCACTAGCACCTGTAGAGCCCGTCAATCTTGTTTCTCACGAGCTCCGGACAAATGAAAGCAGCCATCACGACTGCCTCGACGTCCCATTAATCAATGCGCGAGACAAACAGGCCTCTAAATGACTGCCACATGCCACCCACTGCGTCCCTTCCATCTCGTTTTCCACGTGGATGGCGTGGATGGCGTAGATAACGGGCTGAACGGGTAGGCAAGGTACTTTTGTCCGCCCCGACGAACCATTCCGGGGTCCCGCCGAGCTTGCAGATTTGCATCTCCACACTGGCTTAGATTTGACTGCTCAAGGCTTAGGCACGGTCTCCCGTCTGCACGAGGCCCGCCCCGGGTCGCTGCTTTCAGCACAAAAGACCCGCGGGGCAACCTGACGTGGAGTACCGGCCCGCCTGGTCGGAATCCTCTTTCTGATGCTTCAACCAGGCGCCGCGTACGCGTGTGACGCCCTCGTGCAACGAAGGACGTCAACGCCTCGCCTGCGGGCTTCACTGACTGCCCAGGCCATATCGAGATGCAGTGACCTTCCAGGTTGCACGGGACCGGATGCACCAGCAACAATATTCGGCAACCGCTCTTCCCATCACTGCAAATCGCTCAGCCCAAAATGTTTTGGGGGCAAGGGCAAGGGCTGGCGATATTCCCTGGCTGCAGCCAGCCGCGCGACATGTTGTGGTTGGCCAGATGCTCGCCCGGATCAGCCCAAAAGGGTTGTCAAGCCCGGGTCTACTTGCACGCCCTTGTGCCCTTCCCGAATGATGTTCCCTCTTCGAGAACGATTGCGCGAGCATCTTTGACTCGCGATCGAAGTCCAGCCTCACCGCCGACTACTTGCTTTACGGGTTCTTTTTAAGCTTTGGTTATGCTCCCCGGCTCGAGATTTGATGTCGCACATCAGGCCAACCAAATACCTGCGACGACATACCAGCTCAACTCTGCCACTGCTGGCGAGACCTCGAAGTTTGGGGGCCACCTCAGGTGGCTATCCCAATCTTACCCTGCGTCCAGAACGGCCGGCTGTCCTTTTGGCCCCCAAACTCAGCTCCCTCGGATGCGACCGGTCCGTAACAAGCGTCACACTGGCAAATATCCCCATCTGCCCTTTTTTTGCCCTCCCACGCCGTGCCGTACAAGCGCTGCAACGTGTGTGCGTGCTCCCTCCACCTGAAGCCGTCTTCTGCAGCACTTTCTCTGCAGCCACAGACGGTCCTGCTGCGCGCTGCAGACAAAATCGTCCCAGCGTCGTTGCGAGCAGGCTGAGGTGCGGGCGCTGCCGAGATATCGCCGCCAATCGCAAGAGCCGTCGGCCGGCGCGACCCCATCCATCAAACCCCCCTCGGTCCCGATCCTTCCTCGATTCCTGGCCTAGCGAACCCTCTCCAACCGCATAATGTGGTATTGACCTACCGTTCATGGCAGGTCAGGGCCCCCGGCTCCAGGCAGACAGATAACAAGCCCACTCCTCCAATCCTCCCAGCAGAGAGAATACAGGCTTGACGTGCATATTTGACACGTGGGTAGGAAGGGTGGGTGCAGCACCGGCCGGCGAAGGATTCATTGATTCCCTTTCGCCTCCGCTCTGCGGCGAATCAGCGCCCCCTGGCGGTGGCGGATCTGGACAAGATGCTCACTTGCACTGCATGTCTGTTCCCGTGTGTGTGTGTTGTGTTGTGTCGTGTGTGTGTCTCCGTGTGTGCGACCTTCCTTTGCCGCGCTTTCTGGCGCTTGTCGGCTATGTATGTGTGTGTGTCTGTGCTGTATGTATGTATGCACTGATCGCATCATATGTCTCCCTCTGTCCTACTCCTCCTCCTCCCGCCGCATGCACCCCAGCTGCTTTTGCCCACGCCCCTCGTGCCGTGTGTATCATGTCGTTGATTGGCCTGCGGGCCAGAGTCCGAGGGACCCTTTGCCCTCTTGTGTAGCCCTCGCTTGCGGCTTCCTGCGCGGGCGGCCGTGGGCCGACTGGACCGGGTCGCTGGGTGTGGCCTCTGCTGCGCACATGGGCGGTCGCTTCCGCAGGGGTGGGACATCAATGGCCACGGGCGGGTCGTCGATGGATGGGCTTGTCGTGTCGGATGGGACTTCCTTCGGGTTTTGGGTAGATGTGGCTGTGGCACGTCCTGTTTTCTGGTTGCGAGTTCAGGATTTGTGGATTCCGAGGGAGTGTTTCCCTCATTGAGATGTGTCTTTCAATCTCCATGTCCATGGTTGGTAAATAGGTTTAGAAGATTGCATTATGGCTATTTCTCAGTCTTCTGGCACGAGGTGTCCTTCCTCCTCGAAGCCTGGAGTGCCTCAGGGCTAAATAGTACATAGACATGGTTTCGAGCGACCAGTCACTAAAGTTGATGAAATTTGAAGCTTGTGAGTCGTCAGCTCATGGAATTGTTACAGACCAAGATGCTACACATACGCCTGTCTTTGGACAATGTCGTTCTTGAGGATTTAATGGCTCTCATTTCACAGTGACACAAGATATCCAAGTGTCACTTCCAAGTAATTGTCAACGTGGCCTACAATCAACACCAAAATTCTCACAAGACATTCAAAGCGGTGATCTTGCTGTTCGGTTTAGGTAGTCTCCATTGCCCTATGCTGCCTCACAAGCTACCCAAACCTTACCCCCACCGCGAGGTCCAATGCGCCCGCTCCTGGCGTCTAATTGTGCGCATAATCCAAAACAAAAAGGGGGGATATCAACCGCTCGCAACACAAAGGAATTCCTGACTGTGCCCTCCATATTCGTACCGGGGTCTGGGAGGCGTGTTTCCTTCCATGCCAGCGCTGCCGTTGCTGCCTCCTTGGCCCTTGTGGCTTCCTTCAGGCGGTGAGAACCATCCTAAGAGTGACCGTTGGTGGTGCCGTTCGCGCCACCACCGTTCTGGCCCTGTTGCTCGGAACCAGAGGAAGCCTGGCCCTGAGCAGCGGCGGCGGTTCGTTGCCTCTCCCTCTCCCTTTGACGCTCAATGTCGACCAGGTAGCCTGCAGTGCCTCGACCCAGCGACGCACCGCCAGACCCCTGGGATCCGCCAGTTCCGTTGACGCCGGAAGTGCCGTTCTGCTGGCTTGACATTTTGTGTGTGTCCTTTGAGAGCTCGTTCCGTGAGGGTATGCGTGAAGGGTTATTATAGATAGTTTAGGCTCCTTGTGGTATCTTGTGTAGGAAGCTGTGTTGTTTCGGTGGATAGATGTGTTTCTCTTGCTTGGACTTGTTGCTGTCGAAGTTTAGAGCAGTAGGAAAGAGGTCTGCAGGACGCAGGTATTTATAGTTGACCGCGATGTCGAGTCTCAGCGACGAAAATGTGTCACTGGTCTTGCTCACGCACGCAGGTATGGACAAAGGGCTGGAGTTGGTCACTGGTCCTCGATGTTGGCCGAGTACTGTCCAGTGATAAGGCAGGAACTATGCTCACTATGACCGTAACTTGTTGGGTACTTCTGGATGTCTTTGTGACTGGAGAGGTAGAGTCACCGGATTTATCGAGACTTTCTGAAATATTTCCATATTGTGACTCCAGTCGCTGTGATGTGTCAAGGTCTATTTTCTAAATGTGTTGGCCACACGACAGCTTGTAACGGATCTCCGAGTTGGCTTTTACCCGCTCATGGTTATTCTTGGACAATGAACTCTGACCGAAGTATGACATAAAGCTCTTCATTATTGCCGGGCTGGAGCATCATGTGTGTACCGTCGGTGAGATGATTGCCATAAGAAATTGCCAATAATATTGAAATGTTCCCAGTTTTTCCAATTTTGTAATGAGGTCTGTCAGTGTGGCTTTGATCGCTGGTACAATTTCAGATTACGGATGAATATTCACACGAGCGGGAAGATTGAGACTGTGGCGACGGAGAAGCAGCCTCCCATGGTCTCTTCAAGACTCGCATACTCTTGATGCCACGCAATACGATTATAGGCGCAGAGCTTTGACGATCTTTGCTTGTACTCAATAGTGCATCATACTGTCTTAGTTGGTCGCGGCCACTCAGGTACTTGCGTAGAACGCGTTAATGTAATGGATGGCGATGGCAACCTTCGGCGTTGGAATACATTTCAAATGAAGAGGATATCATGCAAAAGAAATCACTTTGAATTTAAATTTTTATTACAATTATGTCTAGGTCTAAACCTAGAAGCCATGGCCCAAATACCAAAACTAACCGCTGAAAATAAATCAAAAGTCATCGCCTGCGATGTTGACTCCTGCCCTCTTTCTTCACCTCACAAATCTAATTACCCCATGCTAGTGATTTTTCTGTTTCTTCCCATGATTATGGCCATGATGAGAACCAGCTCCGGAGCCATGACTGCTCGAGCCTGAACGATGCGACGGCGCGGTCCTGCCAGATTCATCACCAGACAAGCCGGATCTGGGAGACGACTGCGGCACACTGGAGGCAGCGGGCTGAATGACCTCACCCCGGTCGTTGATATGTTCGCCCATGCCGTTGCAGAGACGCCCTGCATGGTCCCGGAACCAGCCCCGAGACTCCTGAAGGGGAGTGACGTCTCTGCCCTCTTGGTACGACGAGCCCTGCGTGGTGAATCCGGGAGGGTGCTGCGGAGCTATGAACACGCCGCTGTAGCTTGTAAGGTAGCCGCCCTCGCTCGCAGGGTGGCCAGCATGGCTCCCATCGTGGCCGCTGTGGTCTGGAGGATTGCCTCGTCCCGCGTACGAGGCGGAGCCATAGTTCATCGGTCGCACTGGCTGGTACTGTTGAGCGATCTGCCGCGGCTGGCTGGGCCCCTGGCCAGACGAGGCGACGGAGAGGAGGGATTCGCGGGCGGTGAGCTGTTGATATGGAGCGGCTGCTGGCTGGCCTCCCGACTCGTCGTCGGGGTTTTGTGGGTGGTAATCACAGTCGCAGCATTCGCCATCCAGGCAGTTTTGGATGCATGCCTTGATGCTGATGTCGGAGCCGAAGTTGAGTGGTTGGTCGTCGTCGTCCGATGGCTGAGACATAACTACCGCTCGTGGTGTTCCACGAGGTGGTTTCAGGGGCAACCTTGGAAGGAGGCTGCGTGCTTGTCACTCACATGTTCAGGGGAGGTGGGAAGATAATTTGAACTTCTAGTTCTATTGGGGATTATTGATGCCCAAAGACCACTATTTTGTCTGTTCAACCCGATCATAATTAAGGTTTGAGGAAGCGAGAATGGCAATATTACTATGTTGTTCTGTGCATACTGATTGTGATCTCCAGGTGGCCTGAGTGTCGCCTTACGCTATTAATTCACAACCGTGATTACGGGAGTGTTCGGCAGAATAGGACTATACGAAATCGCTAAACAATCCTCGGAGATTCTTGTAATGACAAGCAACATCGTTCGTGATAAACATAGGTCCAGTCGGGCACGGTGACTTGGAATTGCCCCAGTGTTTTGGAGACTTTGATGGAGACCACCAATGATCAAGACCATAACTATCGCTAGAGCTCATGGAATCAAGTCTCCTGAATTAAAGACAATTGCTTGCTGAGAAAGAGGCGTATTTAGGTTCAAATTATCATGGCCGCCTTTTTAAAAAAGCGGACAGCATTTCATTCGGGTAGCCCGCGGCTCAAAATGCGACATTGGTCATAGCAAAAAGAGAGGTCGTCGCCAACACCCTCCTCACGCCCTGCCACCCCTACAAGGTGCTACAGCGCGTCCCTCCTTTCGGTGTTTCCTTTTGCAGGAGCTTCGGGATATTTATTTGCAGTGTCATTATTACCCCACCTGCCTGTGTTTTTATTGGCGTTGCGGTGGGCACTGTGTCTGAACGTGTGGCCTTTGGGTTTCCCACCTACCTGTGTGTTTATTGGCTTTGCAGTGGGATGTGTGGCTGGGCTTATCTGGTCTTCCAAGTCGCTCGCTTTGCCGTTGTGCCAGCTCGCCTTGTCGTTGGGATTATTGGGATGCGAAAGCCTATGAGGTTGGGGCGAGGGGTGAATGTCGAGGGTGAATTGGCACAGTGGCCTCCTGATGTCGGAGTGTCAACGCCCTCTGATAACTGGTTCCTGAACAACTCCAGTAGCTCTCTCCGTCATCATCGTTCGTATCAATTTTCAGAAGGCCTTTGAATCCGATTCTCTCATGCCCCATTGCCTCTATGGACTTGAAGAACGCCGTCTGAGGTCAACGCCATAAATGTCAGCTATTGACGCAAGACTACACCACGGGGGTCGAACCGAGGAACCTGGTCGGCTGATGATTTTCCAGACTGGTACACATGAGACTTAATCTCATTGGGCACAAGCAAAGACGAAGGCATATCTCCATGTACAGTGTGGGCTCGAGGCTTACGAGCAAGCCGCCTATGTAAGACATACACAAACTAAGCGCATGTCTACAAGCGCACAGCCTACGGATATGCTTGTATGAGAGTGCGATGCCGCTCAATGAGGAAGCCCTTTGACCAAACCATGAGCATAATGGGCAGTACCTCACAACAAACCTGGGCTACGTTCCAGATGTATCGAGAGACCTGTGTCCTATATGTACTCGCTGGTAAATCACCGCCTGGGATGAGCCTACACAAGACCCTTGATTCGTGACATTGCATTATTGCCTTTGGTTTTCCAGATCATCGCTTCCCTTGGTCCGCGAGGCGCCCGTGCTCAAAAGCGATCTCTTAATGCGCATTTACGAAACCAATTCTACCATACACAACCAGATACCCCCAGTATGGACTATATAACGCTGAGCGCTGTAATTCTTACCCGCCTACTGAGAAGGGTTTACAATAGGTGGGGACAGAGAGGCCCTAATTCAATATGCACTCCAGCGATTACTCGCGAGTGACTTGGGGATACCCCCAGTATTCCCCGTCGGCTTCAAGTGTTGCCTAGACCTGCACGAGATATTTGCGCACACGCAAGCAATAAAAAGACGCAGATTGGTAGTTGGATTAAATCGTTCTCGTGTTACATTCTTTGAGTGCACAACTTTTACAAATCGTATGAACACTCCGGATATATGCCTAAAACTACATCCAAGCGTGTAAAAGATTACAAATGAAACTTGAGATGCCCGCAAGATTTTCAACTTCAGAACACAGCGCCAATACCCCTCTACAGCTCCTTCTCCTCGTCGTCGGCAGCCGAGGTCTCGTCGTCCGAGTACTTGGTGACGGGGTCCTTGGCGGCGCTCTTGATCTTGGCGAGGAACTTCTCGGCGTTCTCCGGGTCGCCCTGGAACAGGTGGTCGGCGACCATGCGCTGCGGGGTCTCGCCGAGCCACTGGAAGAGGGAGAAGTCGCGGAACTCGTCGGCGCGGAAGACCTCGAGCATCTCGACGGGCTCGTCGCCAATGTTCTCGACAAAGTGGCCCATGTTGCGCGGGACGATGCCCACGTCGCCGGGGACGTAGTCGAAGGTGCGGGCGGTGCCCTCGGCGGCGAAGATGGTGATGCGCGCGCGGCCGCGGATGAAGAAGTTCCACTCGTCGGCGTTGGGGTGCCAGTGCATCTCGCGCAGGGCGCCCGGCTGGATGATGGCGTGGGCGGCGGCCACGGTGGTGGAGATGGGGAAGTTCTTGGAGTCGGTGATGCGAACCTCGCCGCCCGAGGTGACGATGGGCTCCTGGGCGAGCATCTTGTGGGCGAAGTTGTACTTGGACTTCTTGATGTTCTTGCCCGTGGGACGCTCCTCGTCGATGGAGCCCGGGTTTGAGCCCTGGAAGATGTACTTCTCGCCCTCGGGCAGGTGCGCAAAGACCTCCGGGGCGAGGTGGAAGTTCTCGGCAATGACAGACTTGGGCGTGTGGGCTGCAGGCGTTTGGAGTCAGTGGATGGGCGGGTAAGGAGAAGCAACATGCAGGACTCACCGAGCCAGTCAGTCAGGATGAAGGTGCTCTCCTCAGAAAAGCGACCGTCGTCAAAGACAAGCAGGAACTCTGTGCCGTTGGGGCTGAGACCCTGCAAGCTGTGGGGCACGCCGCTGGGGAAGTACCACAGGTCACCCTTCTCGAGGTCCTCGATGAAGTTGCCGCCCTCGTAGTCGAGAGCGGTGACACGCACGGAGCCGTCGAGGATGTAGGCCCACTCGGCCTCCTTGTGCCAGTGCAGCTCGCGGATGACGCCCTCTCCCAGGCGCATGTTGACGGAGGCCAGCTCGCTGGAGGTGGGCAGCTCGCGGACGGTGGTCTGGCGGGTCCATCCTCCTTCCTGGTTGGTGGGACAAGAACATGTTAGCTGTCGTGCTCGTGCAGAGATGAGATAGGGAATGGGAGGTTGAGACGGAACAGACGTACCTCGATCCTCACGTGGGAGTCAGCGAAACTCCAGCGCATGTTGGCCATGTTGCCGTGGTCGGTGCTGGGCGGCCTGACCAGGTCCGGACTCTGGCGAGAGCGCTCCGGGTTCCACGGCCCCAAGACGGAAGCGCCCAGGCCATTGCGCCAGGGCAGCGGGTCGAGGTCGTCCTTGACGGGGTCGACCTTGTTGTCATATGGGTCGCGGAAGTCTGGGGTATATGGGTTCTGCTTGGAGGTCTTCTTACTGGTCAGGAACTTATCGGGCAGCTCGAGGCCGGCCTGGAGACGCTGCTGGGGAGAGTCGCGATGAGGGACAGCCTGCGACAGGGTGGCGAGCGAGGCCGTCACGAGAAGCTGTGGGAGGAGCATCTTGTGGTTGGTCTTGATCGCCTGCGAGTCAATGTGTGGGGGTGGGGGTAGAAGAGAGAGAACGTGTGAGGGTGCGTGTACCTGGCTACGAGGTATGAGGAAGGGTTGTGGAACAGAAGAAGTAGAAAGAGCAGGCGAAGATAGGAAAACAAATACTTCCCAGAAATAGAGAAAAACGGTTGGACTGTCAGGGCCGGTGCATGTGCCTTTTTGGACCGGGCATGGACTTTCTGGTCTGGGGTATAGACTAATAGCGTCACCATTCCGTGCCAGCTACTGCGACGGACTGGAGAAAGCGCAGGCTGTGTGCTTGCATGAGATGCATGTACCTTGCAGGGGAGCTCCAAACGGACCACCCAAGCTGCTTGTGACAGGGTCCGCCCCATACAACAGCTCAAGCTCCAAGCATTTGTTTACCCCTCCCGTTTCGACCCATTACTGTACTGTGGTATTTGCCTGCCTTGATCATGCCATGCCAATGCCAGCCTGCACCAGCGCCGCGCCGCATTTGCACCACTTGCAGCACTCACAGCGGGACCGCAGACGGGAAAAACGGGAGACTGACAGCTAAGCTTTCGCTTGTGCCCATGCACGGCTTCTCTGAGACAAGACGTTGAGCCATCAGTGCCGTCTGCAGTCTGTCAAATCTAATGTAGCTCTTTCTAGTGAGCTCTGGGCTCTGTGCACACCAAACCCGTCTCGCTCGCACCTCCGACCAGCCATTGCCTTTTCCTCCCTCTGCAACGTCGTTTCCGCCCCTGGACCTGCCTCCCCCCGGCAGAGTATTATTCCATACAATGGTTCATGTCGGTTGGCCGGCCAGAACGACCATGCAAGCAGCACGACGCCGACGAGTGTGGCGTGCAACCTCGAGTTGCCGAGACAAGACCGAACTCGAGCGAGGACGTCCGGTTGGAGGGCGGTTGGAGGGCGGTTGGAGGGCGAGCTCCTAGCTCTCTGCTTCCCAGTCCAGGTCGACTGCCGATGCCCTGAAACGGGCCTAGCTCGTCCGAAAGGCCTTGTCGAGCTGGCGTGCTGCTATTTCCAGAGCGACAGGGCAACGCGCCAGAACGGAAAAGGATGCTCGGTGAGGGTGTGGGTGCTGGTGCGGGGGAAGGGGGAAACGGGGAGCCCTTGTTGTTAGATCGCATCAGTGTGAGAGATATAGACCATCTGGTCTATCAGACGACGGCGGTTGTGGTCCGCGGGCAGCTTGGGTTGATCAACGTGTGTGGGAGCTTCCACAACGCCTACGCACCTGAGCACCCACACCTGCACGTCCGCGCATGGCCAAGACGTGACGGTCGGCCAAGAGATGATTGTCGCCCAAGAACCGGCAGACCGGGTAGGCTGGTCTGGCTGTCTGGAGGGGGCATGTCATCCCCTCAGGCTCAGCCACGACGACCCCAATCGCCAGTGCCGGGTGCCGTGTGGCCCCAATCGAGCTGAGGCTGGGCCACAAACACATCAGATGGATGGATGAAGCAACGTCTGGGCCGCCCATGCAGCCATCGTGAGCCATTGTTGCAGTTACAGTAGCAGCTAGTAGCAGCAGCTGCATTGGTGAGCCAAGTCCTTGGGTCCTCCGAGCGACGGCCGAATCGCAGCCAATATCTCCGTCCAGATCTGATCTGATAACTCTGGGCCGCGCTATATTAGCATCATAGTTTTGAGAAAAAGCTCCATACCATGCCGCGGCCTAACAACGGCCGGCCTTGCTGCTTGCTGCTTGCCGTGCTTGCGACTAGCCTCTGTCCCTGGCGCTCGCGCTCCCATGCCTGTCTGTTTCCCCGGGGAAGCTGGCGCAGGGCCCCGCAGTGACGCCAGTCCTCGGCCCTCAACCCTTCAATTCTCACACAAGCCCCAGCGAGTCAGCGCCCCTTCATACTAATACTGTCTGACCGTCCGGGGCTCGATCAACGACGGCCCCGTCCACACGCCGTGCCTTGCCCGAGGACCTCAAGTCATACACGTGAAAGCTGCTGTGCATCCCAACAAATTCAGCAATCGCCAGGTCCTCGCTCGCAAGAAACCTCAGAAAGAAACCACAACCTCAGCCGACAAGATGAGCACCGTCAACGGATACGGCACTGCTGGGCCCGGCGGCACCGCCCGCCAGAGGGACACCGGCCGGGCCGGCTACAATGAGTCCGACGAAGAGCAACCTCTGCTCAACGGAGTCAGCACGCCTAGAGGGAACTCAAAGTCGCTCACCTCGCGGCTGCGCAAGGCAGCCGCCGCCGATGTCAAGCGCGACTGGGCCGACGTCGTGCTCATCTTCTGCTACATCATCACGGGCCTGCTGGACAGCTCTGCCATCTCGGACTGGGGATCCTTCGTCTCCATGCAGACAGGTAGGTTGTCAACAGGAACAGAACCGCGCCAAACTCCCTACCGCAATTCACCGTCATGGGAGACATTATCATTAACCCGCATCCACAGGAAATACCGTCTACATCGGCCTCGGCCTGGCAGCACCAACCGAGGGCACCCGCTGGATCAAGTCCGGCACCTCCCTCGGCTTCTTCTGCATCGGCTCCTTCTTCTTCAGCCGCTTCCACCGGCACTTCGGCCCCAAGAAGCGCGCGACCCTCATCGCATCCTTCACGCTGCAGGCGACCCTCTGCATCGCCGCCGCGTCCATCGTCACCTTCGGGCCCGGCGCAGGCGGCAGCGGCCCGCCCAACAGCAAGGACGCCATCACGTGGGACGTCCTGGTGCCCATCGCGCTCGTGGCCTTCCAGGCGTGCGGGCAGGCCGTGACGAGCCGCGCCATCAAGTACAACGCCCTCACGAGCGTCGTGCTCACCAGCATCTACTGCGACCTCTTCAGCGACCAGGACCTGTTCCGCGCCGACAACGCCGAGCGCAATCGCCGGGTCGGCGCGCCGTCCATGTGTCTCCTCGGCGCCATCCTGGGCGGGCTCTTTGCGCACTCTCGGTTCGGCATCGCCGGCGCCATGTGGACGGCCAGCGCCATGAAGGTGTTTGTCATTATCGTCTGGCTCCTGTGGCCTGGCGAGGAGGTCGAGGAGGACTGAGGTGGCTGCGCGGCGGGGAAGGGGGCGTTCTTGGGTGGGCTCTATCTTCCAGGGTAGAGATGTGGGATGTCGACGTGGTGAGTTCCTCGGGCTATGGCGCAATGGCTGGAGATTTTGTGGGACGAGGGGCGTGGGTCTCTTGAAAACGGGATGTTTGGCAATGATACCAGGGGACAATACACTTGGCTAGATTATGGCTGTCTTTTTCAAACCCTGCTGACGTCCGCGGTGCCGTACACCCGGTCCCCCCTGGTGTCTATGGACAATCGTCCTCGTCCGTAAGCATCACCACCGTCCTGTCCGACGATAAGGTGCTCGTCATCTCCACGCCCACCGTAGCGAAACACGACCCGTCAACTATCCTCCTGCTTGTCTCCAGCTTGAACGGGAGCGAACAAGGAGAGAAAATCCCGCGCCTCGCAGCTGCGAGTGGGAGGCTGGAGGCGCCCGGATCCAGTGTCGGTTTCTCTCTGAACCCAGATCATGCCGTCAAGGGTCCTCTGTCCAGTTCCACTGCCGCGTCTTGCTCGCTTCTTTCCCATGTGCTCTACTTCAAGTGACTGCGAATGCATTCTGATAATAATGCAGAGATTCGCACCCGCTAAAACGGAGGGTACACCCGTACATTACTCACTATAGCTACAACACACCCAACACCCACACACCCAGAACCCACACACCCAAAACCCACACACCCAATACCTACACACCTAATTCACATACCTAATTCATACACCCAATTTATACATGCAATAAGTATCTGTAATTAGCTCTAGGCATATAAATTAGCTCTGGGTGTGTATTAGATTTATCCGTTCTCTCTATATACAGTGTCAGTGCCACTTGCACTCAGTAGATACGCCGGAAAGTCTGTGTACACCCATCACGCATTATCGACTGTCTGCACAAGCCCACCCGCAGCACCTTGGTCCAGCCCGTCGAGCAGTCTCTCGTCGTTCGCGCTAAGCTCGAAGCCAAAGACGTCGCAGTTGAGGCGTATCCGATCGGGGTTGTCGCTCTTGGGCAGCGAAACCCACCCCTTCTGCAGGCTCCAACGGATAAGAACCTGGTTGGGCGTCACGCCGTGCCTCTCCGCGATGCCCACGAGGGTCGGGTCGTCGGCCTTCTGGTTCCTGACGATGGGGCAGTAGGCCTGCACGACGATGCCGTTGTCACGGCAGTACTGCACGATCTCGCGCTGCTGGTGCCACGGGTGCAGCTAGTTTGGGAGGCTACGTTAGCTTGTGCTACGCCCGAGTGAAGATAAAGTGCTTGTGTGAGGCAGCTACAGCATCAGGACGGTTGACTCACCTCGATCTGGTTCACATGCGGCGGCCAGACCTCTCCGACCCCCCTGAGCCCCTCGATCTGGCCCCTCCCAAAGTTGCTCGTGCCGATGGCCCTCGCCTTGCCCTCGCGATGCAGCCTCTCGAGCGCGAGCCACATCTCCGTCCTCTTGGCCTCGCCAACATTCGGCGAGTGGATGAGGAAGCAGTCGACATAGCCGCCGGTACCGCCAATCTTGTCGACGCTCTCGAGGCACGCTGCGTAGGTGGCTTCGGGCCCATCCCCGGGTGTCAGGACCTTGGTGGTGACGAAGACGTCCTCCCGCGCCAGGCCCGACTGCCGGATTGCCTCGCCTACCTCTGCCTCGTTCTGGTAGTACTGCGCCGTGTCGATGTGGCGGTAGCCTGCCTGCAGGGCCGTGAGGCAGGACTTGAGGGTCAGGTCCGGCGGGGAGAGGTAGGTCCCGAAGCCAAGCTGGGGCATGCGAGGGCTTGTGGAGGAGTTTGGGAGGGGCAGGGCCTCGGTGATAGATCGAGTCGTTGTTGGGGCCATTTTGAGTGGTGGGGTTCAGTCACCTTTTAGTGTGACCGTGTGACATGTGTGAGGTTGCAGTCATTGTTGGGGGAGGGAGGGAATGAGTGAGCCAGCAAGCGAGCGAGAGCACTGTTACCCAGGGGAGAGACGGGAAAGCACGCCGGCTTGCGCAGTATCTACCTGCATTTTTACCTGATAGGTGGTGCCTACAGCAACAGGTAGGCGCGGAACGGGTTGCTGCTACTATTTCGAGAAGGGAGGCAAGAAGGGAAAGCGTACCTGCAGTCGATTGCGGGTATGCGAATCATTGACTGGTGTGGAGTGTCCAGAAACAGCATCCGCTGGATGATCTCATCGACTGCTTTTTAGATCTGGCTCGGCCCGTGGAGAAGGGGCAAGAAGCAACAGCTCGATTGCCGCTAACCATGGAAGCTGCAATTGTTCTTACTGGACAGCTGGGCTCTTGGGCTGTGGTTGCCCTTGCCAGTCGCCACCATATCTCTCGCTAAGCTAAGGTAGCCCCGAGACCGTCTCAGACTCCCGAGGTCTAGAATCCCATCGGCCTTGGACCTCACAATGCAAGCTGGGCTGGGGACATCCGGGACCTGCTCCCCTCCCAACCCATGGCCTCAGCTTCTGTTGACGTTGCGTTTGCCTTGATGCTGCTGTCCATCGTGAAAAGAAGTCCAGGCACGCCTGGAAGGAAGGGCAGAAACGCGTGGATGGCAGTGTGATGGCATACCCACTCACACCCGCACCCACACACGTTTCCGACCACAAGAGCCCCCTACCAATGTCCAAGAAGGTGCGGTTCAACGTCCATGCTTGGAGTCAGGACTCAACATCGGCCGCCATGGCGCAGGCCGACACACGCCTCAACTACTTCACCTGCACCCTGGGCGAGGCGGCAACGTGGAACGCAGACCACCCCCACCCTTTCCACACCGTCAACCACCTCATAGACGAGCAGGCAGAGGACCTGAGACAGAGGCCGGCCGTCAACTTTCCAGGCGGGTGCTTTGCCGAAGATGGCAGGGAGATCAAGTCGGGTACGTAGCACTTCACTCTCTCGACCTCCGCCGTGAGCCAGTAGCTCCCTTGCTTACACTTTCGCCTTAGACTTCACCTATCGCGAACTCAGGACATATTCCGTGGCCACGGCAGCACGTCTGCGCCGGAGACTCCAGGTGTCCGACCGAAATGCATCTGGCACGGCTGGGCTGCTCTGCTCGAGCACCCCCGAGTTCATTCTGACCTGGCTGGGTCTCATGCGGTTGGGATTATCCGTCATGCTGTTCGCGTACGTGATATTCCATCCTCCCGCATCACAGCACCAAACCTGACCAGTCATCATTGTAGTCCCCAGCTGGAGCGCACCGCTATCAAGCACTTGTGTTCAACGTGTAATGTCTCGGTGATTTTCGCCGATGCTAGGAACTACGACAGGGTCAAGAACCTAAAGGACGGCAGTCTGGCCATCAATATCAGCAACGTACTCTACAACCTCAAGCCTGAACAGAGCCCAGCCAAAATGCCCTCCCGTGTCAAGTCGGACGACATAGCCTATCTATTTCACACGTCTGGCACTTCTTCTGGCCTCCCCAAGCCTATACCGCAGTCCCATTTTTCTGCAGTTGGGGTCCTCCCTCGTCTTCCTGGCGGCGGTACTGCCGCCACATTTTCCACGACACCCTTATATCATGGTGGGATCGCTGACTGCTTCCGAGCATGGGCAAGTGGCGCGACCATCCATCTTTTCCCTGGTACTCTTCCCATCACAGCTGCCAATGTTCAACGGGCTGTCGGCCTCGCGAATAGATACCTTGCAAACGCGTGCCCGATCAAATATTTCACCAGCGTTCCATACATCCTTCAGATGCTAGGAGGCGACCCAGCTGACCCTGAAGATGATTCGGGCCTCCGGCTTCTGCAAGAAATGGACCTGGTGGGTGTCGGCGGAGCCGCTCTGCCAGCGTCTGTTGGCGAGTACCTCGCCTCCAGAAATGTGAATCTGGTCTCCCGCTTCGGCAGCGCAGAGTGTGGCTTTCTGCTTTCCTCGCACCGGGACTACAGCACTGACCGCGAGTGGTCCTACCTCCGTGCTGATTCGTCCCTGCAGCCGGATTATTACGATTTCGAACCCCAAGCAAGAGAGGACGGCGAACCGTCTCTTTTCGAGTTTGTTGTCAAGCCGAAGTGGCCGCACCGTGGAAAGACTAATCGCCCTGATGGTTCCTTTGCCACATCAGACTTGTTCGAGCGGCATCCCACAATCGAAAACGCATGGCGCTATCACAGCCGCGCAGATGCGCAGATAACACTTCTGAATGGGAAGAAATTCGATCCAGCCCCAGTGGAAGGCGAGCTACTCGCGTCGGAAATGGGAAAGAGAGTCTTGAGCGACGCCATGATTTTTGGAACTGGCAGAGAAATGCCCGGGATTTTAATCTTCCCCAAGCCGGGGACTGGCTCTAGCGACGACCAGATAGTTGAGGAGTTGTGGCCCACTATCGAGCAGATGAACGAGGAAACACAGAGCCATGCGCGACTGGCCAAAAGAAGCATTGTTGTCGTCAAGAGGGAAGGTGGCGAGATACCGCAGCTGCCGAAGAGCAGCAAAGGCACTATTCTCAGAGGACAGGCCGAGAAGATGTTCGCAGAGGAGATCGAGCGGGCCGACGACCATGACCCAGAGCTGAATGGAAAGAGGCGGATACCCGACAGCAAAGTCATGAATGAGTTGGGCCGTCTCTTCGATGATGTTGTGGGTAGACATATCGACTCCCATGCCGACCTTTTCGCGCAGGGCGTGGACTCTCTCGCCTGTTCACAGCTTAGGAAGACCATCTCAAAGGCATTCTTTCCTGACTCCGACATATCATTGCCCCTGAATGTCGTTTATGACCAAGGCTCCATAGAACGCCTATCAAAGTAT
Organism: Diaporthe sp. P3_1W; assembly: GCA_037177825.1. Classification (NCBI taxonomy): domain Eukaryota; kingdom Fungi; phylum Ascomycota; class Sordariomycetes; order Diaporthales; family Diaporthaceae; genus Diaporthe; species Diaporthe sp. P3_1W. The sequence continues at coordinate 1,234,454 of JBAFXB010000001.1, forward strand.
ATTCTGCGGTGTCGAGTGTCCGGGGCGGCAGTCCCAGATGGCCTGAATGAAGAGGACCCGGATGAGCAGCTCATGCTAGACCTAGTGGAGCAATATCGACGCGAGATACACGCACCCGCAGGCTCTTTCGATCACCAAAAGGACCGCGTGGTTGTTTTGACCGGGGCGACCGGGGCCCTGGGAGCCCATATCTTGGAGATCCTGCTCCAGGACTCGAATGTGGCGCGGGTCTACTGTCTCGTACGAGCTGAAAGTCCAGAACAAGCAAGCGAGAGAATATTAGCATCGCTCAGGTCACGCGATCTCGCAATGCCCTCTAGCGAGATCGGCAAGGACTCTAAGCTGGTCTCCCTCGCGTGCAGTCTCCAAAACGATAAACTCGGCCTCGCAGGCTCTGAGTGGGAAAGGTTAGCTGGCGAAGCAACCCTGATGATTCACTCGGCGTGGTCGGTAAACTTTAGCCTCAAGCTCCGATCCTTTCAGGACCAGCTCAGCGGCCTGATCAACCTCCTAGAGCTGCGCAACGCCTCGCGCAGCTCAGCGGCCCGTTTTGTCTTCATCTCCTCAACTGCGTCCGTAATCTCAGCGGCCAAAGGCGATCGCCCCATCAGCGAGACGCTCAGCTCCGACCCAGATGACGCTTCGCCACTTGGGTACTCACGATCGAAATGGGTGGCCGAGAATATTCTTGCCTCCGCCAGGGTGAGCGGCAGCTTCGCGACGCCAATATCGTCGAGCACCTCAGGGCTCCGGTCGCCTGGCATCGCAGAGGAGAGGACGCCGATAATTATCATCCGTGTCGGCCAACTCTGCGGCAACTCTAGGACGGGCGTGTGGAATGCCACCGAGGCGTACCCCATTATGCTATCGTCCGCGCGCGTGTCAGGCTGCCTGCCCGACCTGCCCAGCGAGTCACTCAGCTGGCTGCCCGTCGACACCGCCGCCCGCTCCGTGCTGGAGATCGCGACCTTGCCGCCGGACCCGCCGGAGCCCCCCCGTGCCCCTGGCCAGCGCTACTGCCAGTCCCGTTCGCAACACCTGCATAAAACACCGGTGTACCACGTGGTGAACCCGCACCAGGAGCCCGAATGGGGGGATATGCTGGGGTGGATCTGCGGCGGCGGTGGCAGCGGCGACGGGGATCAGAACGGCCACGCGGAGGTGAGTGTAGTGCCAGCCCCGGAGTGGATCGAGCGACTCGAGCGGGCGCTGGAGACACAAGACCACCCTGCGCGGGCGCTTCTGCATCTCTGGAAGGCGGCCTACGGGGGTAGGCGCGGTAGTTTGGGGGTAGGAGAGGGGTCGGCGGCGCGGTTCGCCACTCGGAGGACGGAGAGGGTCTCGGAGACTATGAGGGAGGTTCGGCCTTTGGGCCGGGAGGACGTCTTGCGCATGTGGCGATGGATAGAGGGGAACGTCTAGGACAGAAGTGGACACGTATTGCACCATATACGATATATTTAGATCATGATTTTACTGTGTTTGAGCCAAGAATTTGAGGAAAACGAGGCACTCATTACTATGATGAGGTGACCGCTAAATGATCGCATGACTGATGCGTCAGGAGCCGAAAAAGAAAACATCCATACTATCTGAGTCTGTTTGCAGTCACCAATCGTGAGTGATTCAGCACAGACGATCTGTATCGAATAAATCTGGTACCAGTTTCTGGGAAACCTGTTCCCGAGTTCAGGGCTGAGAACCAAAACACAGTGCAGCAGTTGAGATGCTCCCTCAAAGACAGGCATTTCAGTAGCCCGATGGTTGTTTTCAATATTCCCATATGCTTCTACACCGCATTGACTCTGGATCGTCAACCCCTGCGTGCAACCGCACCGCCGGACTTGTCGATAGGGAGCCCTTCAAGCTGGTCAGTAACCCCCCGTGCTGTGCACTCCTCCTGCGAAAGGAACATTCACTTACCAAGTTCATGTACACCGATAAAGAACCAGTAAGCGGCGATCTGCATTGCCTCAATATTGTCCTCTGGTAGACACAGTCTATCCTTGATCCATCTGCCAACCGGGAATCTGTCGACCAAAGCGAAAGCCATGAAGCTGAGCGGAAGGAACCCGGCCTGCTCAAAGTCTATGAAATAGAGGTCACCTGAACCTGTGAACATGAAGTTCCCATGGTACAAGTCGCCGAAGTAGAAGCGTAGCTCCGTCTCCAAAGTGACCTTGGGCGGGTTCCCGTCCTTGACACGCAATGCTGTGACCTGGGCACGTCAGCACAAATTGTACTTGGGAACAGATGGGAGCACCGACCTTGTTCAAGTGTCTCTCGAGCATGTCGATAGAGTCGTATTCCGTTGCGGCCTCAGAGTACTTGAATATGGGGTGGCGGATGATGCCGCCACCGACTGGACCCGGCTTCGCATCGTACGGGACAGGAAGCGATAGCAGCAACCTCATTCCGTGGGCGATCTTGTTGGTCATCTCCTCCCGGAGCATCTCCCACTTCTTGCCGTCCTCTATGACCTGGGCAAGCGTCCTCCCAGGCACGTACTCCATGATGATGAAGAGCAGGTTCCCAATCTTCATCGTGCGGTACACCTCCGGCACGTGGACGCCCTGCCTTTTCTCGGGCGGCAGCTGCTGCAAGGCGTCGTAGACGAACATCTGGTTGCGAACCTCTGCAAACTTCCACTCAACGGGGTCCCCGAATTTGATGTGTGCTAATGGCGCTTCGGCGGGATAGGGGAATCCGGTCACGGAAAAGCCGTTTGGTTTGAATCGGGGCATGTGCTTCCAAGTGTTCTCGATCTCTTCCTCAGACCACGCCAAAGCAGCATGGCGCTGGACGGACCTGGGGTCTTCGGGCATTGATGCAGCGTCCATGGTCTCTTCGAGTCGTACGTGGGCGCCGCTCTCGGGTAGGTGTCTTCGATGTAGATGTCAGGCAACGAGTCGTGTTGGTATCGCCGCGCGTCGGAGATGGGGAGTGTAAGGTCATTCGTGGCAGGATGCCAATATGTCAGAAAACCATTTGGAAGAATAGCACCTGCGAAGAAAGGTCTGATGAGACGACGAGTTGTGTGTTAGGAAACCGAAGCTTCTGAAGCTGTCAAATTAGGTAGGACGACTGAAATAGGAGGTCGTGCACCCGAACCCTGTGTCCCACCCGCAGTTGCCTCAACGCCATTCACTTAGGTACATCGGTAGTGGTGGTGTGGTACCTAGGTAGGTAACCGCGGCCCTGAACACCCTAACTACGTACCTAGGTAGGCAGGCGCCAGTCAGTCCGCCTCTGACGCCTTCCAGTTCAAAATCAGACCAGCCGCTGCTGTGCTGCAGGCAATGCAGCCTCATCTTCCCGCCGACGGGAGTGCCCATCGGGGAATACCTACCCCGGCCCACTTCAAGGGCGGTTCTGAAATAGCGACGCAAGTTGACGCGAGTGCAGTAAATCCAGTATCATCTCTACTCAAAGGTCACAGCCCCCATGGGCTTGTTGGCGGGTTCATTGACCTGCGTGTGAAATTTGGCTTCGGGCTGTCAGGGATCTGCGCTGGATTTCACGTCTCACGTCCGTATTGTGCATCTCACTGCTAACCATTTCAAGCTCATCGAGCCAGATGCTGACCGGCTTGAAAATCTTTGTGTGGCCATCTTCTGCTTGCGTGGCGAGTCCTATCATGAGGGCCATGTCAAAACGTCGTTCCAACCTTGAGATATTGATCGAGCTGATGCAGAATGACATGGCCTGGAGTCAATAAAACAAGCGGTGTTCGATCATATGTATTCCGTCGGCTTCTGAATTTGGTCATCTCAGCGGGTGTTGATTATTACGCGTAGCAAATGCATTCAGGTGCCAAAAATGGAATCCAACACAGTGGCTGGAAGAGTGATTCGACGTGCTGGAGGCTTGCAAGGCCCACTACAGCAAGCATTCCCAAAGGGTACGGCAACTGTGACGCTCTCTACCTGCCTACCACCTCGCGTTGTCCGTCCTCAAGCTTGATGTCTACGCGGTGCGTGAGTACAAGCTCAAGCGCGGAGTTGGTCGCGATCCCTTCTTCCACGAGATCGGCCAGTTTGGCTACGAAAGGTAAGCTGCATCAGCCAAACGAATACCATCCTATGGGTCGGCGTCCTCTAGGATAGCCTCCTCTAGGATAACCTCCCATGGGATTTCCTCTCACGGGACCACCTCTTATGGGATAACCTCCTCTGGTACAACCTCCTATGAGATAGCCTCTTCTGGTACAACCTCCTCTGGGATAACCACCTTTGATACAACCTCCTATGAAATAGCCTGCTCTGGTACAACCTCCTCTGGGATAACCAACTCTGAGAAACTATGGGTGCCTCATCATTGTTAATCACTTTTTCCTTCCAAAATTGTTTGGCAGAGTCGACATGACGAAGTTGGACCCAGTTAGTCACCTCATCACTCGACCTCGTCCCAACATCAATGACAGTGTTGCGGCATGTGTCAGGGAGCCTCATTCCTCGTACAACGGTGTTCACTGTCGGCTTGAAGCAGAAGGAGCTGTGGGTGAACGGAAAGAGCGGCTTGTATGGAAGGAGCGCAACGTATGCGGCTCCTGCATCTCATGACCCGACAGCACTGCTCCTTCTCTCTCTCCCTCACCTTAACAGGACCAAGACTCCAAAGATCTGAACCGTTCCCATTTTCCAACCCAGCCTCCTTCTCTACTTCCCTACAAAGAAAAGCGCAAGACTTGATCCAGCGACAATGAGTACCAACACCAGGAGGGAGTTCAGGTTGCGCCACGTCGATGCCAGCACCTACCCCGAACTCAACAACGCCCTTGATGCTACTGTTCATTTCATAAGCGTCGAGTATCTACGTCGCCCACTCGCCGTCAAGCCGCATGTCGTGTTCAACTTCAACTGCATCAACCCTCTAGAGCTCCTGACCACCCACAACCAGCAGTCGAGGGGCTGTCGTGTGTCCATGGAATGGACTGGGGAGGGCGACAGGGGCGCACTGAAAATCAAGCCTCGGTCTTACATGGAGTCGTCGCGTTTGGCGATCGGTGCTTTGTCCTTCCCTGTCATCAACCAAGCTTTCACACTCAGGGAAGTGATCGATATCTTCAGGGGTCGCCATCCTCTCAATACCAGAATGTCATCCCTCCCTGGTCAAGACCAGCGCTCACAACTCCATCATCTCGCTGATTTGACACGCTTCGACTTTGTCCAGCCCGACCCGAACAATCGGGCCCTGGATGGGTGCCGAGACTTCATGTACGTGCTCTCAACCTCTATTAACATTAACATCTACCGTATGGGATGCTCACGGGACTGGTAGCTGTCAAGCATTCACCCGCTTGTGCGACTTTGGCATTGTCAGCTGCCTCGGTCATGGCATCACCTCGCGTGGAATTTATGAGACTTTCGATCAAGAGATTCCCCGAATTGGTCTTCCCGGCGACCCAACTCCTTACTTTGGATTCTACGATGTCATACACAAGGACTTTCTGCCCGTAGATGCAGCAGCTTTCGTTGCTGGCACGGACCTTCGAGTCAGTATCGTGGACCTGCCGATGCAGAGGGGAACGTTCCGCGATCCAAGATTCCGCCGGAAGGAAGAGATGTTCGTTTATGAGATCGCCGAGATGAGAGGTTTCAACTATGTGAGGGATAGCCAACCTTAGCAGCAACCATATGACGAGCTTTACTATGAGGTACCGGATGTCGAACCTCGTCGGCACTCAGGTTCCTCAAGGCGAAGGCATTGACCCTGGTCTTGGTAATACAGGTCACGGCGGGGTGCTGGTGGGGCTGGTTCCATTGCAAGCACGCAACGGAGGACACAGAACAAGCCCTGTCTCCAAGGTCCAGGGTTTAATCAAAATCACGGCCATCATGGACACTGTTGTTTGGGTCACATATTCGAATAAGCAGTGGGTGGTGTGGTGGATTTGCATTAGAGTGTAGAGGGGAAGAATGCAGCGTGTGCTGCAGCCTTCGCCGTCTGGTATGGTCTATCGAATGGGGGCCGCGTGATTGGCGCTGAGGCCACTTACACGTACCCATCTATCTAGGAACGTACGTACTATTCCCTCAGGTACCGTCAGAGAACAATTGAAATTTGCGTTGATCAAAGCCACTCCCATCATATACTAGATTTGTTTCCTAAAGACCCGATCGCCCTTCGAAGGCACTCTCCTCCGATGTGCATGGAGGGGTTCAGACAGACGTCTCTAGACATAGCTTTACCTTTCGGATTAGCGTAGGTGGATCCTATAAGACCGAGAACGGATACTCACACCAAGAGTACACCCGTACACGCCATGACCGCAACTATCCACACACCTACACACCCAACACCTACACACCCAACACCTACACACCCAACACCTACACACCCAACACCTACACACCCAACACCTACACACCTAGCACCCAACACCCAACACCCACCACCCCACACCTACACACATAACACTTGTAAGACTTTCTTCTTCAGCTGTGCTGCCTAGGTAGGCGAGCATCACGCGATTCGTGGCACGTATCCGTCACAATTCACTCGCGGGCCTTTTCTGAGGCCTTAATTCCAGAATAGTTTCCAGCTCCTTTGATCCTGTCTCAGTCCAAAGACGATGTGAACTACATTGGTGCCCACCGCACGGGGTGGATTGCTCATCTGCAGTGTATTCGAGATGTTGTCCTCTGCCCCTGAAGCGAGCGTGAACTTCGCTAGACGGGCTTTTTCTTCTGGAGAGTCACGACGTTCTAAGCAATCCTCAAAATTTCAGCAACTGCAAAGTCTCAAGGGAGGCGAACGGAAAGATGAGTAATTCCTTACCTGCTTCATAGTATTCTGTATCACATATTGAAAAATAACGACTTCTGACTTCTGGCCCATCCGCAGTGGCCGCGCGACTGCTTGCTCTCCAACTGGTGGATTCTACTGCGGTTCGATAATGTAAACTCGACTTGCCATGGCGAGGTCGAGCCTGACATAGATCGATCAGTTTTGGCACACAATATATTTTGGAGAAATGCTCACGAGACTTACCCTACCGATGCAGTCTAGATTGTACACAGAAGGACATGTACTTCTGTATTCTCTTTGAAACTCGTTAGGTTCATCGATCTAGCGGCGTAGCTTGTATCGCCATCGATTTCGATATAGCTGATACCAGCAAGCCTTAAGTGCCGAGCTAGAATCCGGAAAGTACTTTTCCAGTATGAAAAGACGAGGCTAGATCTTTGTTATTAGCACAATAATCGAACGCAAGCGTAGGGGCATCGCCTCACGTAGGTGTGTTGGAAGTAGGTGTGTTGGAAGTAGGTGTGTTGAAAGTAGGTGTGTTGGATGTGGGCGTGTTGGGCAAATTGGGCGTGTGAATTGGGTGTGTAAATTAGGCGCTGGGGTGTGTGAATTGGTGCACTAGGGGCTACATGTATAGATGTATCCTCCGTTTTAATAGATGCGAATCTCCCCATTCTTAACATATGGACTATCTATACTCAATTAATATAATAATAACTCAATATTTTAACCTAAAAAGTTAATTATTAAATAGCAAAATATCCTTATTATAAAGCTCCAGCTAATATTAATTTTATAATTATAAATATAGTGCCACGCCCTTAACAGCTTAGCAAAGATTAATTATTAATTTAAGCTATTGGATAAGGGCTGTGGCGGTCACTCTAGGGTGCAGTCAAATGGTAGGTACAGTGCGTAGATTACTGCTATTCTAGGGGTCCCTAGCAGGGTCTATCAAAGGGCACTGCGTGCCTTATCTAATTAGCACGTGACCCGTGGGGCCCGTGCGCCCTGCTGGCAATGCCTGTAATGCATTGCCCCTGTGGCGGCTGCCACAGGGGCTATAGATTTATTATAAGGTCTGTGGGAATAGTAAGTATATATATAAATAAATAGACAGGGACATATTATTAGCCTAAGCGCCAATCATATAACCCCCTTTTTAATAGCCTATAACTAAATAGTAAAAGCTATAATATTTATTACTTCCTTCCCCTTTATACTTAATATAACTTAATATACCTTAATTAATATATTTAAATATATAACTTAATTAATATTAATTAATAATTATAAAGGTAATTATAAATAATTAAATATTAAAAAAAATAATTAATTACTTTATTATTTTACCCTTTAAATAAACCTTTAAAAGTAATTATATTAATATTATTATAATATTTATATTTAAGAATTAATAATATTCCCTTTATAAATATAATAATTATTATTATTTAATATTAATATTTATATTTTAGCCTTATAATAAATATTTATTATATCTTAAATTAATATTAATTTTATTAAATCTTAAATTTATTATTATTTTTTATTAATAACTTTATTTATATTAAATAAATATTTTAAATAAATAAAAAATTTTATTATATTTAAATACTTTATATATTTTATAATTAATTCTTTAATACCCTTATAATTATCCTTAATATTACTTTATATATATATTTAAATATTTTATTTTTATTTATATTTATTAAATTTTATTATTATTTATTATTATTATTATAATAAATATTTTTAAATTAATATTATTATTAAGGTAAAAACTATTTATTAAAGCTATAATAAATAATATATATTTTAAATATAATTAAATAAAATAAATTAATTTAAATTTATAAGAAAAGCTATTCCTTAAAGATATTATCCTTAAATACCTTATAATATATATAATATAATAAATTAATATATATAAATAATTATTTATAAAAAATATATATATTAACTTTCTTAATAATTTTAATAAATAAAGTAAGATAATATTTAAAATAATTAATTAAAAAATTATTAAAAAATTAAAAAAGATTCTTTATATAAAAAGAATATAAATTAATTTAAAAGTAGCTTATAACTTAATAATATTATAATATATATTTATATTTTTTAAATTTCTTATATAATTTAAAAATAAAGCCTTTAAAACTTATATCTTAAATAAAATTATATATTATTATAAATTTAAAGAAAATTATAAAAAAAAAAAAAAAAGGTAAAAAAAAAGAATTTTTTTAATTTTAAAAAAAAAAGATTTATCTTTAAATTTAAAAATAATTATAAAAAAAAAAAAAAAATTTAAAAAAGATAAATTTAATAAAAAAGATAAAAAAAAGAAAAGGGATAAGAATAATAAAAGGAAGAAAATATTTAAATTTTTAAAAAATAATAAAGAATAATCCTTTAATAAAAATAATTAAGAAGATAATATTATAAATAAGGAAGATAAAAAGAATAAAAAAAAAAAAGATAAAAAAAATAAGAAAAATAAGAAAAAAAAAATAAATTTAATAAAAAAAATAATAATTTATTAAATACTTTTAATAACTTTTTTAATAATAATTCTTTTTATAAATTCTTTTTTAATAATAAATATAATATTACTTTTAATAATAATAATAATAATAGCTTAAATTTATACTTAATATTACCTTTAATATATATTAAAAATAAATTATTAAATTTAAATATTATAATTAATTTTAATAAATATTATTAAAATAATAAAATATATATAAAAGAATTATATAATATCTTAAATAATAAAATTTATATTTTTCTTAATATTTATAAAAATTTTTATATTAAGCTAAGTTAATTCTAAATAACTTATATATATATATTTAAAAAAAGAATTAAGATTTATATATTATATAATTTTAATAAAATAAATATATTTATTAATATTTATTTAAAGCTAAAAGTATATTTTAATATAAATAATATTTATTAAGATTATTATATAAATTAAAATATAATAATATTTATTAATTTATAATAAAAATACCTTAATAAAAATTATATAATAATCCTTTAAATATTATTTAATAAGCTTATATTTTATTATAAAATATTTAAATATAATAATTAAAATAATAAATTATTAAAAAATAATTTATTTTAAATAATTAAGGATATATTAAAATTTAATTTTACTTTATTTAAATTATTCTTTATATTTAAAGTATTATATTTTACTTTATAATTAATATTATAAATTATTAAATTATAATAATAAATTTAAATATATAATATTAAAAATATTAAATATAATAAGGATTATAAAAAATATAATAATAATTTAAATAATATCTTTTACTTTAATTATTATTATAATAATATTTAATATAATAATTATAATTAAAGTAGCTTTTATAATAAAAGCAGCTTTTAAAATAATTATTAAAATAACTTTTATAATAAATATTATAATAATTTATATAATTTCTTTTATAATAATAATTATCTTAATTATTATAAAAAATATAATAACTTTAACTTATAATAAAATAACTTTTAAAATAATATATAAAAAAAGAAATATTTTATTTATAAATATAAGAAATATTAATTTATATAATATTCCTTAAAAGAATATTAAAAAATAAGAATAATATTTTATTTTTTTTATAATAATAATAATAAAGAAAATATTAATAATATTAAATATATAATATTTTTTATTAATATAAAAAGCCTTAACTTAAATAATTAATTATTAGCTTTTTATATAATAAATAAGGTTATATTAATTAATAAAAATTAAAATTAAGAAATTATATATCTTTATTTAATAAATAAAATATTTCTATATTTTTTATTATTAAAAAAAAAAAAGCTTATTAAAAATAATAATAATACTCTTAATTAAATCTTTATCTTTATAAAATAATATTCTTAAAAATAATTTTAAAATATTATATTAAATATTAAAGTAATAATATATTTTATAATTAAATATAAATAATATCTTATTTTATAATAAAATTAATTATTATTATAATTAAATATTTTTTAAATAAAAGAAATATTTATTACCTTTAATTTTAATAAAAAGTTAACTTTATATAATATAATTACTTTTAATATATTTATTAAAAAAATTACTTTTTATATAATTAATACTTATATTTTATTTTTACTTTATATTTAAAATATAAATATTTATTTTATTTATTTTTATAATATTATTAATAAAATAATATATTAAAGATTTAAAGATTTTTATAAAAAGATTTTTTTAATAATTTAAAAATAAAATTATTTATAATTCTTTATTTTTATATAAAAGGATATAATTACTTATTTTATAAAGCTTAAGTTTTAATATCTTTATTATTATTTTAAATATTTATTTATTAATTAACTTTCTTATCTTTTTATAAATATTAAATATTTTATTAATATTTTTATTTTAAAAGTAATTTAAAAATTTTATTATTATTATTAGCTTTATAATTTTATTTTAAAGAAATTTAAATTTATTTTTAAAAATAATATTAATTTTAATTATAAATTTATTATTAATATTTTTTATTTTAATAATAAATTTATTTTATATATTATTAATTTAATAATTAATTTTTAAATTATATATTTCCTTATATTTATTTTAATTAAGGATATTTAAAAAGCATTTTAAATATATTAAATTAATATTTATTTAAGATTATTAAATTAAATTATTTATAATATTAAAATTAATTTCTTATTTATTAAATTTTAAAATATTATAAAGATTATAAATATTATTTATAAATAAATATTTATAAAGATTTATTAATTTATTAATAAAATTAAATATTATTATATTTTTTTAAAAAGGGCCTTTAAGATTTTTTATATTAAACTTTTTAAATTATATTTTAAAAAAATAATTCTTTAAATAATATTTAAGGTAATTAATAATATTATAAATTTATAAAAATATATTTTAATATTCTTTATCTTTAAGGTATATTTATATTTAATAATTAATTTTATTTTTATTTTATTTACTTTAAAATAAATAAAAATAATATAAAAAGTTATATATATTTTATAAAAATTTAATATTAAATAATAAATTAATATAGCTTTAAATATTTAAAATAAGTTAATAATAAATAATATATTTACCCTTTTTTTATTAAATAAAATATATATATAATAAGAAAAAAAAGGTTAATAAAAATTATAAAAAATTTTATTTATTAATAATTATAATATAATTTTTAATTTATTTAATAATCTTATTATATTTAAATTAATATTTATTTAATTATATTTTTAAAATAAAATTATAAAGAATATTTTAATATTTTTAAAAATAATATTAAATATTAAAGTAAACTTATTAATCCTTAATATTAAGCCTTTTTAACCTTAATAATAAAGATAGCCTTTTAATTTAAAAAATAAGTTAAAATTAATAATAATTATATAGCTTATTTTTAATAATATCTTTTTAATAATAAAAGAGGAGGATAATAAAAAGAAGGAGGAAGATAATTATATCTTTTTTATTTAAAAGGAGAAGAATAATTATATATTTTTATTAAAGCTTTACTATAATAAAATAATTAATACTTTTAATAAACCCTTTAAGAAATTAAATTTAATAAAAGTATTAAACCTTATTAAATATAATATCTTTTATTTTAAATTTTATAATTTAATATAATATAATAATTATAAGTTATTTAATTTTTATATTATTTATAAGATTAAAAGTAAAATTAAGAAATTATATAAAAAGTTATATTTTATTATTTAAAAATATAATAATAAGGGTAAAAAAGATATTTTTATATAATTATTAATAATTTAAAGAGTAAATTAATAATTTATTATAATATTTATTGCTATTTTAATAAAAAATAATATAAATATTAAACTTTAAGATATTATTTAAGTTTATTTATAATTTAAATTTAAACTTAAATAAATTCTTTTAACTTATCTTTTTATTAAGATTTATAATAAATATTTAAAAAATATTATTATAAGGATTATTTAGCCTTTTTATAATATTATTAAAGTTAATATATATTAATAAATTATATATTATAAATATTATTATTAAAATTTAAATATAATAATATTTATATATAATTTTTATTTCTTTATATTAATATATAAAAAGAATTACTTTAAATTTATAATTATATAAATTAATAATATATTTATTATAATTATTTTTAAGTTTTTTATTTTTAAAAAAAAAAAAGATTAAAAAGATAAAGTTTTAATATAAATTAAAGATAAAATTATAACTTAATATAATATTAAATTTTAATAATATAAAGATTATTATAAACTTTAATAACTTTATTTTATTTATATAAAAAAAATAAAGTATTAAAATTAAAATTATTAATATAAAGTTTATAAATTAAATATAGAAATATATAAAATAATATATTTATAAAGTTTATTTAGCTTTTATATATTAATTAAAAGTAATATTTAATTTATTTATTATTATTTAAATTTAAAATTTAAATAATATTACTTATATTAAGTTAAATTAATATTTTTAATAATAAATTAAATATATAAAATAAAGATTTTATTATATTTTTTTTAATTTAATATTTATTAAATTAATAATATTTATAAATAATTCTTTTATTAATAATAATAACTTTAATTTTTAAATTAACTTTATTATTATTTTAATTAATAAAATAAAGAGAAAAATATTTATTAAATAAGATCTTTATAATAATATCCTTTATTAATTTTTAATTAAATATAAAAGAATTATTTAAAGTATATTTATTTTTAAAATTTATAATATAATAAATAGCTTTAATATTAATATTATTTTAATAATTATTTTTTAATAAATTACTTTTTATTTAAAAATATTAAATATATTTTTTATTATTTATATAAATTTATATTCTTTATATAAATATTTAATTAAGCTTAGGATTATTAAAAAGAAATAATTAATAATTAATATAATAGCCTTTTATTAATTATATAAATAAAAAAAAGTTTATAAGATTAAATAAATTAATAATAATAATAACTTAATAAATATATTTATTAAAGCTACCTTAAATAAATTACTTAAATATTTAATTATTAATAATAAGCTAATAATATATATTAAAAGATATATAAATTATAAATAATTATTTTATTAAATAAAAAAAATTAAATTAAAATTTAAATTTAAAATTATTACCTTAATATTTTATAAAATATATCTACTTTTATATATAATATAAAATAAAGGTATATATTATCTTTATATTATTTAATTAATTATTCCTTAGAATTTATTTATTAAAATATAACTTTAAATACTTATATATATTTATTAATTTAAAAATTAAAAAATATATATATTAATAATATAAAAATATAAAAATTAATTTAAATAAAAATAAAAGATTATTAAAAAAATATAACCTTAAAATATATTAATAAAAATATATTAAATTAATAAAAGTTTAAATTCTTTTTTATTAATTATTTATATTTTAAAAATTATATATAATTAATTAACTTTTAATTCTTATCCTTTTTAAAAATATATTTTATATTTAAGATTTTTATAATAATATTTATATATTAAGGATTTTAATAATATAAATTATTATTATTTTATAAATATTTAAATTATTAATTATATTTAATAAATATCCTTAATTAAGATTTTATAATTTAATATTTATATATTAAAATTATATATATTTTTATTTATTAAATTAATTAATATTTTTACTTTATACTTTATTTTCTCTTTTATTTAAATATCTTATTTATTAATTCTTTTTTAATTTATCCTTTAATTTTTTAATTTATCTATTTAATTATTTTCCTTTATTATTATCTTAATTTTTTTATCTTTTTATTTAATATAATTATTAAATATAATATTAAGTTATTTTAAGAAATTTTAATTAAATAATTATATTAATATAATAAAGGTTTAATTTAATCTTTATTTATTTATAGCTTATAAATAATAAAATTATAAATTTATAAATTATCTTAAAAATAAATTATTTATATAATAAAAGTAATATTTAATTTAAGATAATTAAGATAATTTAATATAAAATATATTATTAAATCTTTATATAATATAATTATTAACTTATAATATAATAACTCTTTAAATAAAATTTAAAATATTTTATATTTATATTTAATAGCATTATAATTTAATTAAATTAATATAATATTTTTAATTAATATTTATATATTTTAACTTTAAAGGCTTTAAAATTTTAAATTTAAATTATATTTAAAAGAATATATATTTTTTAAATTTTTAAGTAATAAATATATATTTAATTACTTAATAAAAGATTATTAATATAGGAATAATAAGTATATATATAAATAGATAGATAGGGATATATTATTAGCTTAAGTATTAATTATATAACCCCCTTTTTAATAGCCTATAGCTAGATAATAAAGGTTATAATATTCGCTGCCTCCTTCCCCTTTATACCTAATACAACTTAATATACCCCAACCAATATATTTGAATACATGACCCAGCCAACAAGGTCAGACGTGCTCTATTATATTGAGATAATATCGTGCTGACCTTTAGTGATTATAGTGAGTATATTAACAATCAGTGGAACGATACAGAGTCCGCTGTGCTGCCTAGGAGCGAGGATGAGGAGTAGACCACCAAGAGCTCCTCGACCAAGTCAAGATCCAGTTTTCTGAACAGCATAATGTGTATAACAAATTTTGACATCATGAATGATTACCAAAGCCAAGCGTGAGTTGTGCCTGTACCCCGACCTCTCTTTGATACCCATCGTATGGCGTAGCAAAAGGGCGACAGCATCAATACGATGGGTGTTATCAAATATATCTCCGAATTGTTTGCCGGCTGTCCTCTCCTGGTCCAAGGCTTCAACGCGTTTCTTCCTGAAAGGTATCAGATGGAGTGTGGCTTAAAAACAGTCCGAATAGCATTCTCGTGTCGACGCCCTCGGGTTCGACAAACTCGGAATCCATTCAATCGGCCCCCCTCCGCGGGGGAGGGGGGAGGGCGCGTCCAGGTAGCTGGACTCGGGGTTCAACCTAGATACAGCAAGACTGAATCCTGGCCCCCTCTGAGTATCAATGGAAAAACACCATATCGAAATTTGCTAGCTGTCGGTAGCCAGAAGGACCAGCCTTGAGCGATGGAGCATATTCGGTTAAAGACAAGGCAGTCCAGAAGAGAACCTTGCTTGTTTTCCACTTTTTCTTCCTCTTCTTCTTTTGGTGCGCCGACCAGAACTGAAACGTCAATCTGAACGGGACATAAGTATAGGTAGCGAGCGTACGTGGGCGGGGGCGGCAGGCTGAGCCAGCGGCCGCGAGGTTCCAACAGCCCGATTACGGGCACCAATTGTTGGGCCAGGGGCTGTCAAGAGCCGGGCGTTATACCCCGCCCGCGCGTGTCCGTTGTTGTGAAATGGTGACTGGAAGTGTATGGTGATGCTTATGCAAAGATCATTCATTTTGATTCAGAGCGGGTAGCATCTGGTTTACACAGCCACTGGTGCCATGTTCTTCCCTGTCACCAATACGCGTTTTACACTCAGGGCAGTGATTGACATCCTAAGGCGGCCGTCACCCTCTCAACGAGCAAATGGCAAATCCGTGTGGAGCCAGTAACCCACGTTGATCTGATCTTCTGTTTGACCTGACTAAGTTCGACTTCGTTTTGGCCCAACCTGGCTCGTCAGACATGGACGGGTGTCATGACTCTATGTGAGTTGGAACACCTCTAGAGTTATGGTCATGATCGAGTAACGATGCTATCAGCGTAACATCATTGTGACACTGAATTTCATGATGAAGGTGGTCTATACAATGTCCTGGATGATTGACGGGGTCCAAGTCAGTGAGCAGCTCGATGGAAATGATTAGTGTAGAATGGTCGGCTCGGCCTTGGCACGGATTAATTGTCATGAATGGTTTTGGCTGGTTAATTAACCTCGGAGCGGAAAATTAATGTGCGGGGGCGTGGCGGCATCTGTTTGTTAAAGCTATATAACTACCAATATTTCAAAGATGCATCATTCTTGATTCTTTGAGCGACAAGCATGGAGATGAGCAACAACAGTTTCCTTTTTAATATTGTGTCTACTTTCCCCCGTCTTGGGATATGTGTCATCGTCAGCCGAATCGCTTTTCAATGACCAGGTTTTTTTTTTGTTTTTCTTTTTCGTCCCGGACCAGTCGATCGACCTCAACGTCGTTTCTTTAGCACACATTAGACTTAGTCGAAGGGCTGCCAAGGAAATCTTGTGTGCTTTGGGAGTCCCATTTCGGACTCATCCAGCTGGACAACATGACCATAGATCCAGGAGTTCAGAGAAAAAACAATGCGAGGTGCGAGGGAGCCGCTGATGCAGTAGTCTGTCTGATGGCTGTGCCCCCGTTCTTTTGTGACCACGCGCCGTCGAGTTTGACGCCTTTCCCTCGGGGGTCGTGGGAAAAGGGCTAGTATCGGCGGTGGTACAGCCAAGCAGGCAGTGACCAGCCACTCAGCCCAGCGGCGCTGCACGGGCCCAACCGACCTGCCCCACAGCCACTAGCCTTGACTCTAACACGGTTCGAATACATTTAGGGAAAGACTACCTAGAGGTATTGTGCTCTCTTGCCAACCGCTGACCCCCACAATAAGCTTGGACATTGATGCTATGCCCATTAAGTTTGAACCGGTCTCAATTACCGTCAAAAATATTCAGACAGTGCGAGTCAAGCGTGCTTCAAGAACAGAATTGCCAAGAGTATAAATTCACAGACCGCCCCTAGAACGATCCCTCTCTGCTTTGCAAACATCCATCATCCCCCATACTCTTAGTCTTGACAACCACCCAGAAGAGATCTCAGAGTCAAATCTTATCTTTTATTTTGACCATTATACACAAGTGCCCATCTATCAGCACTTCCTCTGAGTCCTCCAAAATACAGATCATCCATCTTACATCAGAAAAGTCACGACAATGCAGCTGTTCAAGATTCTCCTTTGGGCTGCCTCCCTTGCCCATGTTTCTCTCGCACTCCCTGTGCAGGACGGAACAGACAAGAAAAGGATTGAAAGCCGTGACACGCCTCTGACGCAGGCACAGGTAGAGGGGCTTCCCAACGTTCCTTGTATCAAGGAAGGGGCGATTCCGGGTGACGTATACACATTTATGTGCGTTTATGCGGATAATTGCAAGGAATGCCTAGATTCCATCAGCAAGATCGGGCTCCCACACTCACACTAGGGAAGCATGTCTCTCATCAAGTTATTGTGCACGCAATATTCAGGTATGTACTTTCAAGGATTCACCTCCCTCTCACTTTGACATGAGAGCTTTCGAAAATTTATTTACCGCAAATTCTGACATGATTATAAGGAAAGTACGACTTGGAAACACTTGGCAGCGACGCTGAAGAAGTTTGACGTCGATCACGCCCAAGGATGGAATGAAAGGGGCTCAGATCTTGCTTACCTCAATATTTTGAAGAGCAGTTAGTTAGATGAACACCTTTAATTTACAATAAAGTCACTCAGATTTCCCCGGAGTGTCACGAATCTATCTACTGCATAGCGAAATAGACCTAAAATATGGACCATCTATGCTCAATTAATGCAATGGCAACTCAGTACTTTGATCTGAAAAGTTGATTGTTGGATGGCAGGATATCCTTGTTGCAGGGCTCCGGCCAGTACTGATCCAGCGACTATGGCAATAGATATGCATTAAAAGCTCACACGGTTCCCACTACCTCCGGCACATTCAGGATTCCGATCCCCGTCAGTCGTGGGTGTGCGGCACGCTGGAGGTGGGAAAATGTACGCAGATGTAGTGCCGCGCCCTCGGCGGCTCGGCGAGGACCAATCGCCGATTTAAGCCGTTGGATAGGGGCCACGGATTTGTTGTGAGGTGTACTCAACGCAACTCCACTGTCCTCAGCTAACAACCCAAGGTGGTACTGCATCAAGCGGGGCATGAACATGAGTGTGTCCGGACTTGTTGCTCTCATTTAAAGGTGTACACAAAAGTTGACATTCACAATGGATTATTCGGTCCCCGAACAGACGAAGCAGCTCCTCATTAAAGGTATTTTGGAAAATTCCTTGATCGCCTCTCATCTCCCCACCGGTGCTGCTGAAGCTGCCAGCAAGATCTCCTTCACTGGGAGCGACTTACCCAGCATCCCTGTCAATTGGCGCTTTGCCGAGAGTATATCTGCCCTCAAGGCTTTCGAGGCTATCCTCGTCAATGTGCTGCTCAAGAGAAAATACGGCCTTGAGCCCGTGTCAATCACTATCGACACGTGAGTTCTTTTTCTGCAATGTTTTTCCAAATGTCTCTAGCTACTAGGGATCAGATGAAAGAGACCGAGACTCACACAAGGACGGCAGTGACCATGCTCAGCTTTTCATCATGTCGTCCATGCTATGGACGATTGATCCCGCAGGAGAGAACCTCTCTGCGATGTCCAACGTGACGAGCCCCCAGGGTCGGGCAAAGCTCTCGAGATATTTTCCCGACTGGGATATCCACCGCTCCAAGTCAAGCATTTATAGAATGGCTGCTACCAACATATATAAGACTCTGGACGGGAAGTTCTTTCATCTTCACGGTAGGTCGCACCCACCACTGATAAGCCGCGAGGATCTTCTTCTGACTCTTCCCATCTTGATGGCTAGGCTCAATGAACCCTGCTCTCACCCTTGACAGCATTGACATGCCCCATGATATGGAATTTCAGTCCATGCCAGAGGCTTCCGCCGCCATCGGCGAGGCGGTGGGCAAGCTGACGGCCGACGAATTGCAGCATCGCGCGGCCGACATATACAAGCAGGCTGGCACTGTTTGCTACACCCGGGAGCAGGTCCGCGAAAGCGAGCACGGAAAAGCTAATGCCCACGTGGGTCTCTTTGAGATCCGCGAGCACCCCAATCTTCAGCAGAAGCCATGCTGGTGGCCCGATGCACCTCAGACATCTGCCGAGCGGCCGCTCGCGGGGCTCAAGGTCGTCGATCTCAGCCGCGTCATCGCGGCGCCGGCCATCACCCGCGGCCTGGCCGAGCTTGGGGCAAGTGTCATGCGTATTGTCGCGCCTCACCTGCCTGACATGTCAGCCTTGCATTGCGACTTGAACCATGGCAAATGGAACGCGCTGCTGGACCTGCGCGAGGAAGCAGACCGAGCTACCTTACGAGAGCTTATCCTTGAAGCCGATGTCTTTGTCCAGGGTTACCGGCCCGGTGTGCTTGAAAAGTACGGCTTCGGTGAGATGGACATCTTGGAGATGGTTCAAGACCGTGGCCGTGGCATCATATACGTGCGCGAGAACTGCTACGGCTGGAACGGTCCCTGGAAGGACAGGAGCGGCTGGCAACAGATTAGTGATGCTGTAAGTTCTCTGACCTGATCTCCTGAATCCGATTGAGTCCCTGTTGACAATGCTGTTCTTAGAATTGCGGAGTCTCGTACGAGTTTGGTCGTGCAATGGGCAATGACGAGCCGGTCACCCCAGTGTTTCCTAACTCGGACTACTGGTGAGTCGACGACCCTCATATATTGCACGATCATTCATCCTATCCTCTGTTCAAAGGCTGACAACAAAACCCCTATCAGCACAGGAGTAGTTGGTGTTGCCGGCGTGCTGACATCTTTGATACGCCGAGCTGAGAATGGAGGATCTTATAGCGTAGATGTGAGCCCTCTTACTTCCAGCTGACACGCACATAAACTCGCCATATGCATCTCCTGATGAATATAAAAAGATTGCGCTCAACCACTACTCGACATGGCTAGTAAATAGCGTCGGCATGTACCCCGACCCGGTATGGCAGGACCTGTGGAAGAGCAACGGCTCGCTTGTCTTCCGGCACGACCAACCCATGCAAACAATGCTGGCCGCCATGATGCAAACCATCATGAAGCACAGCGCAAACAAGCTGTTCAAACCAAATCACTTCACGACGTACTACTGCAGGTACCTTCAAAAAGACATCAAACTTGTCGCACCAATCTTGCAATTCCCGCAGGGTGAGGTCAAGCCCGGATACAGCGTCGGCACGAGGACGAACGGTGTCGACAAGCCAAGATGGCCCGCCAATTTGGCTGTTGAGATGGTAGAATAAGATCAAGGCAAGCCAGGTTCCACCACGGCTTTGCGCTTAAGTTGTGGGTGTAATGAGAAATGGGAAGTCAATTCTTCAATACGAAAACAGCTATGAGCTTCGTAGAAGTCTCCCCGCTCTTGTTCCCTGCCTTTTCTTTTTTTTTTTTTTTTTTTTTGAAGTGGACTGACTACCTTTGACTTCTGGGGATTCTCTGTCGCGGTCTATTTTGGCAGCACACGGGTGGTATACGAGGTTAATATCTACCCTGGATTTTACGCTCAATCTCAGTCTCTCTTTCTATGTGCTCGCATGCAATCGAAATGACGGCTTGGTTGGGGACAATCTGAGACAGACGGAGTGGCAACTCACTTCAT
The DNA here is from genome assembly GCA_037177825.1 of Diaporthe sp. P3_1W. Lineage (NCBI taxonomy): Eukaryota > Fungi > Ascomycota > Sordariomycetes > Diaporthales > Diaporthaceae > Diaporthe > Diaporthe sp. P3_1W. The sequence continues at coordinate 1,255,685 of JBAFXB010000001.1, forward strand.
TCCATCCACTGAATTTTACAGTGAGATAGAAAGGAAAAATGCCAGCTATCAGCCTTCGTTCTTTTGTGACCACGCACCCGCGGATTTGCAGCCCCTTCCTTGGGGGCCAATATCGGCGGTGGTACAGCAAAGCAGGCAGTGATCAGCCGACGCAGCCTATCACACAGAGAACCGTAGTTTTACGGTCTGACGGCGCAGAAACTGCCCCCATTGAGAGAGTATTTCAGCCCCTGGGAGGTCACACGTTGCACTCCGCATATGCACCTCGCCTTCGTAAATGAGCAGCTGGAAGGCAGTGCTGCTGTCTTTTGCTCAAATGAAAAGATGTAAAGTTTTAAAATATGGGTTCCTCTCTACCAAGGCAGCCAGCTAGCATCGACTAGAATAGAGTATGCCGTCCCTTGCTTTTACGATGCACCAAATTCCAACACCAGACAGTCACTCGGTCAGCGGATTATCCCGCGCTCCGACCAGAAGCCCACGACCACTACCATCTGACTTTGACTCCCTCCTTACGATATCATCCCGGACGTCGGTTGATCAGCCTCAAACCCCCTCTATTGAGTCCGCCCATTTGCCGACGCAGGCACTCAAGCCACAAAAGAGAGCCCTGCCAGCGGTGCGCTGGGGAGGAGAGATAGTCGCAGCAGTTATCAGCGTTGCATCCATGGTAGCCCTCATCACAATCCTCGCAAAGCAGGATGGACAGCCGCTCTCAGCCTGGACGTTTGAATTTTCGCTGAATACGGTGGCTTCTATCCTCTCTGCCCTGTTCAAGACCCCACTGGCCTATCTAGTGGGATCAGCCATAGACCAGAGCAAATGGATCTGGTTCACAGGAAATGATGGCCCCCTCTCTACCTTTACTACTATAGATGAGGCCGGAAGAGGGCCTCTAGGCTGCATATCGTTGCTGTGGTTGCTCGGGCTTGGGTAGGTCGGCTTCCCACGTGTCCTCAACAGTCCTCAACATGACCTGGGCTGTACAGGCGGCTGACAGAAGTACTAATGTAGGCTCTTTCGACGATGGGTGGCAATTGGTGCTTGGGTCACCATAGCCCTGCTGGCCATCGATCCTTTTCTGCAGTCCGTTATTGACTATCACGGCAACGATACATTAATTGATCGCCAGAATGCGACCGTCGGAGTTGCAAGAAACTTTGACACTGGCAGCTGGTTTAATACCGGCCAGGTCTACGGACATATGGAGGGCATAGATAACTGGACTAACATCATGGGCACGTGTGTCATTCCATACGAAGATAAGGGCATGTCCGCTACGACGATGTTGGGTTTTATCGACGGGTCAACATCACGGCTGTCTCAACCTCCCTCCCTGAGTTGTGCTACGGGAAACTGCACTTGGACTTACTCAACACTCGCAATCTGCAGCAAGTGTGAGGACATCACGGAGTTTATCACCACCGAGACCGTTGAGCCATCACTCATCACGGCTGCAAGCCATGATGCAATTTTTCAAGACTGCGAGGCCCAATCATATTTATCGATTAACAACTATACGAGGTATAGTCTTTTGGGCAGCTATGATTTGAGCTTCTGTGCTCCTGAAGGGATTCTCGAAGCTTCGGGGCCAGACCGTGCCGAGCCTGGGGAATCTGGTTTCGGGAGGACGAAAAGAGTGCGATTGGCAGCTGGATCGGTTCAAAACCCTCAGGAAACGTACCGTTTCACTATGGCAGACACCCTGCTGTCATCTTTCGCGGTGCTGCAGGTCTCGGATGAATACTGGGCTCGAAAGACGGCCTTCAATGCCGCCGGTGCTACGGCTACGGAATGCAGCCTCAGCCTCTGCACTCAGCTATACGAGGCCGAGATGAAGCTAGGAGAGGTGAAAGAACGGCTCTTACCGTCGAGATTCGGAAGGGACCCAGACTCGTTCTCCCCTATAGACCTCGATGGGCCACTGGCTGAAGATCCCGGTATCTCTCTGGCACGTCAAGGCCCTCACTACGATCTCTGCGGCGGGCAGGACAACATGACAGGCGGGGGCCTACAGGTCCTCATCAGCCGGACGGACCTGCAGCTGCACCTGTCCCACGAAGCTGACGTCCAAGTCCAGACCACCTTCAACATCAGCCACAAGGCAATCGACACCATTATGCACGACCTGACGACCAACCTCGCGCCGAGGATGTCGGAGCTCCTGTCCTCATCGCGCAACATCTCGGAGACGTTCGGCCGCGCCGCGAGGCTGATGAGCTACTACATGCGCGAGAACACGGACACCGGTGGCTCGGTAGCGAGTGGCGAGACGCGCCAGTGGGTCACCTACATCCGCGTGCGTTGGGCATACATGTCCTTCCCGATCGCGCTCGCCGCCGCGGTCGCGGTCATTACGGCGGGCGTGACCACCCAGTCGTGGAGGCTGGGCCTGAACGACGTCAAGGGCGATACTATCTCCGCCATGCTGCTGGTCGACGGCCACACGCGGGACGTGTTGAGGTCGGAGCCGCGCGGCGCACGGCGGGATGTCGTTGTCCTGCAGACACCCTTGCGGCTTGTAAGGGATGAGAAGGGGCTTTGTCTGGAAAGCCGAATGGCTGCGTTGCCCACTAGTAGTGCAGGAAAGCCCACCCATGGGGCAGCGGCCGTGGGACAGAACTAGATTTCAATAGGAATTATCGTGTTATTCTTCAACGGAATTGGAGTGTACATCAACCGCTCTTTCATTATGGAATGCTACCCTGACATGCTATAGCGATTTCTACTTGGGAGCACGGCCATTGTAATCATGACCCGACTCTGCTGTGTAATTACCAAAGCAGTCGTAGTCGTAGTCAATCTCATCAATGCGCTTCTGCAGGACAGACACGACGTTGTCGAAGGAGCAGAGACCGTCCGCATCATATTCGCAGCCGGGATACGAGCCGTTGACGGGGACAACGGCGTCATTCCTGTGCTCACGTGTTAGTAACTCCAATCGCTCCAAGACAGTGCACAAATGTCGGGAGCTACTCACACAATGAAGCGAATTTGCTTTGTAGGCTGGTAGGCAGGGCACTCGAGCACCTGCACGGTGAAGTGCGTGGCAAACGGCACGACCTTGCTGGCCACGAAGTTGCTCTGCCGGCTGTTCCCCGTCGCCGACAGGGGCCCGCCCTCGAACAATGCAGTGAGGTTGAACGCGGTCAGCGCGTCGAGGACAACGACCTCATGAGTAGCATCGGCGTAGATGCTCTGGTTGAGCGGGAAGTAGGTCGGGTTGTTATCATAGTTCTCGTCGAGGGCGGAGTCGGGAGTCGGGTAGCTGCCGGTGAAGCGGGCGACGAATTCCTGGAGGTAACCCTTGCCCTGGGCGGCGGAAACAGGGGAGCCGGGGCCGTTTGAGTAGTAGAACGAGAGGTCGTAGTAGTACTCGTAGTTCAGGTAGTCCTCCTGGGTGAAGAGGTCGCAGAACGCAGAGTAGCCCAGGGAGATCGTCTCGTACGAGCAGAGCTGCAGCATCGTAATGACGTCTGAGGGTGTGAATGTGATTCCCGTAACCAGGGAGTTGAGGCGAGCGAGGGTGGCGTTGAAAGCGTTGTTTGCAAACTTGGCCGCCACGGTGCTGCCGATCGATCCTCTGCTGGGGACGTCGGCGTTTGTGCAAGTCTCGTAGGGGGCGCCGGAGTTGTTCAGGCCGGAAGCCTCGACCAGAATCTCGATGCTGACTTGGTCCAGATACTCGGGCACACCGAAGAATCCAGCCGCAAAGTTGTTGGCCGTCTTGACCATCCGGTCCTGGGATTGAGTCCGGAAGACGGGGATGGTTCCCTGCTCGGTAAAGTTGTTGAGCAGCGATCCGTAGAGCTGGCGGTACTCGATACCAAGCAGGAAGTTCTGGCTCCGGCCGAATGGGGTGAGCAGCTCAGAACCGAGCTTGTAAGTCCAATCAGCTAGGAAACTCAAATCTCCTGAAGCACTGAAGCCGGTCTTGGTGGCGTTGTGGATCTTCTGTGCGAACTGTGCGGGGGCAGCGCCAGTGGTGGGATAACGGGCACCATGCCGGTACAGCAGATGGACCTGGACTATGTCGCATCCATCAGGAATGAGCGGGCTGGCATCTGGAAGACCGTAGTCTGCTGATGAGACCGAGTACCACGGCGACAAATTGCCCCAGTACTTCTTGATGTCGAACATCGACGAGTCCGATTCGCCGTGCGGCACCGGAGCAACGAGGGGAAACTGGTTGGCCGGCCCGTCGTTGTACGGGTAAGAGGGCGCGGTCTCCGCAGCGGCGGGCTCGACACCAGTCATCGTAGTGCCGGGATATCCGACGACAGGCTCTCCGGGGAAAAGCGCAGTGTTCACGGACGCTGTGAGAATAAAGTGTTAGCGATAATTGGCAGCCCATTCCTTGAGACCGACACATCGGACGACGATCGGATGAAGTCAAACAAGCACGTACTGGCCGAAGGAGGGTACTTGTCCGACGTCGTAGAGCCGGCTTCGGGCGAGTTGTCGACGGGACTCGCATGGCTGAGAGCCGCCAGGGTCGCAACCGACAGGAAGCAAATGTTCTTCATCTTGTTAAAGATATGAACTTGACCCGGCACGTTGTATGAGGGGTGTACTTGAACAAACGGCGCCGTGGAGAGGAGAGCCAAGAAAAAGCTTGTCTGTACTTGGCGATCGAAAGTATTTAAATACTACCATATCCCAGTCAATGTTTATTCTCACCGGGTTTCCGGAAATGAGATGGATCTGAGCCTGGGATGCAACAGTTGAGCTGATGGTGCAGGCATTGGCCTATCAACAGCGTCGTTTGCTGCATGTGCCAAGCAAAAGTAGGCTTTAATTCCATGGGTCCCTTCACCTGACGTAGTGAATCGCGGCTAGCGTCGAGTCGAGCTGTTCCTCCACTGCTTTTCCCCAGTTCGTCCTTTTGGCGTACCAGGTTCTCGGATTATGCCTGTCAAACAAATTGCACCTTATCTTGCCCAAGCTGATGCTGACTCCCACGTGCCGATTCCCGGGCTCTGCGGGAAACGGCTTGCGCGCTGTGAGTTCACTGTAAGACTTGTGCAGCAACTAACTCCTAGCTAGAACCTTGATGCATACGCTAGAGGATAAATCCACAGGCGGGGCCATGATGCGTCCAAGTGAATGTCAACCTACATGTACAGACACAGGCAAGACTGCTGACTTACAAGATCAGGCTGTCCCCTTTCTTTGAGTGACTCGATCCCTTACCTGACTCACTGATCCATTACAGCCATATGCGGGCCCTTCAATGCGCATACGGGCAAGCTCCTGTCAATAGGCCATTTGGAAATTTCCATGTAATATCTGCGTCTGGCCTTTCGGCGGCTCTAGTCATGGATAAATCCGTTAGACATGACGTCGCTCAAGCCACAGAGGTGCTTTGATTATCTCGAGAAGCAATTGGCTGCCATAGTCATTTTCACCCATGCTCAAGTGCTCAATCCTGTTTTGACGCCCAGTATTCAGCCTGGAAGACATCCACTGCTTAGCCTCCATCACCTCCCAGTGTCTCAAACCGGCTCAGAGCACCAAAGTCCCTCCTAGAATATGTGTCCATCACCTCGTCTAGCTTTCCATCCGGTACAAGTATCCTCCGAGACGTCAGGCCATCATTATAGACCAGGAAGTTCGACTGAACGCACGGCTTCTTCGTCATGACTTGCACATCTGGGTGGTTCGGGTCCGGGCTCGGCTCACCATAGTGCCTTGAGACAAACTCATGTCAGCAGGAATCCACTTTGTGATAAAAGGCGAAGACACCGGCTGACTCACCAGTACGCGGAGCACTTGCTGTTGTCCTGGGCCACCGGAAGGTACAAACAGCACGCGTCGGACGTGATGCACCGGTCGCAGAAACTCAGATCGGTATGGACCGCGCAGTTGCTCCCTTTGGTGAAGTAGGTGGTGTGGGTGATCATGTCGCTGTCCGCCAGGAGCGCCGTGACGCAGAACGGGTCGGCCGAGTGGCAGCAGTGGTTCTCGCCAATGTCGTAACAGCCGATGTGCTGTGGCAGGGCGTGAGAATGCGCATTCAAGTAAAAGGTTGAGGGAGGGATCAGAGCTTACATCTGTGACGCCGGTCCAGCAGTTATCACCGGCGCCGAAGAAAATGAGAGACATGGCTGATGCCATCCCCAAGAGGGCCAGGGTGGCAATTTGCAGAAAGACCGGGTGCTTCGTCTCGGGCGATGTTGTTGGGGAAGAAGAGGCTTGTTTTCGCTGATTGAGGTTTTCGTATGGTTCTAGGGGTCGTAAGCGGAGAGAAGTTCCCGCGTACCAAATAAGTTTCCGAGAAAAGTAAGTGAATGACCTCGCTACGGAAGGGGTGTCAAAATCTTTTTGATGGCTTTCTGCAGGTCAGGTTGAAGGTCTTAGTCTAGAAGAAGGGGAAAGAGCGATGACAAGCAAGGGTCAATAATTCAACCAATCAGAAACAATAATACGTCGAATGCAAACGAAATGGAAAACCGGTTGTTGGTCAGTCAGGTTCTCGATCTTGGACAGTAAACCAACTCAGCGCTGATGTGAGCTCCACTGCGCAGTGTTAGCGTGTAGCTTCGGGCATATGCATGTCAAGATCATCGTTTTCAGGAAGAGTTGAGAGATATCAAACAATCATGTCTGTTTCTTGACGCATTTGGTAATTCTAAATTCAGGTCCGTTTATCCAGAGCAGCCTTGACGCATGTATCAGTACTGGCCGCAACTTTCCATGTCATGCCATGTCAAGGGAAAGATCAAAGTGGACAAGTCATATGATCAAAGCGTATCAAGTTGTGCATTTCCAGATCGAAGTTTTGGATATAAAGGGTTGCTCATCTTCACCTTGATAGATGGCTGCTTCCTGTGAACTTCACAGATAGTTCTTCAGTCCACAATGCGAGTAAGCAGCATGTATGATAGGTCAATATGGATCCGAGACCGCATCCTGCCCTCAGACCGACGGATCACTCATCCGAAACATGCTAACCAGTAGAAAGTCAAAAGTCTCAACCGCGGTGAATGCTTCAACAAGTAATACATGGTGTCGAACTGTAGGTTGGCGTGTAGGTTGGCGTGGAACTTTTCGTGGTAGATACAGTTAGCCGGCTTCTCTCCTTTATGGAAGAATGCAGAGATCTGCACCCTCTAAAACGGAGGGTACACCCGTACATCACTCACACAATAACTACAACACACCCAATTCACATACCTAGGTACCCACCCGCCCAACACCCACACACCCACACACCCAGCACCTATATACAAAACACCCACATACCTAATTCATAAACCCAGTCTACACATCTAACTAGCCTTAAGCGTATAAATTAGCTCTGGGTATATAAATGAAAGGTATAAATCAGGTATATTGGTATTGGGTATGTGAATTGGACATAGGAATTGGGTATGTGAATTAGGCATGGGGATTGGGATTGGGGTTGTTGGCTAGTACTGGCGATGTATGGGTATGCCCTCCGTTCTAGAGGGTGCGAATCTCCGCATTCTTTTGCAATGACTGATGAGCTGATCTTCATCAAGCTCGCAAGTGCACTTCTTCTGTTCTTGGGGGTCTTGTGACCATAGCTGCCTGCATTGAAATATACACAATTGGGCTCAGACTGATTGCATTAATTCTTGATCGTGTCTAACACACTTCATCAAGCTTTCAATGTCATACTTGCTGTTTCTGTGGGACGTTCTGACTTGAGTTATGTTCCCTTCTTGCCTAGAGAAGCTACCTAGGTAACTACGCATCCGAACTGGGCACCCTCAATCCCGCTTTATCCATCACAGAGCACAGATATGGGAGACACGGCATTCCGTCCACTTTCTCGTTGCCAAATTTATATCCTTTGTCTATCCTGACAATAGCTCTTTGGCTTTCGTTGTTGATCGATAAGAGTGACTGGAAGAATTTGAGCACAAAGTTCTGCACATTGAGTTTGTTCCCAAAATACTCAGGCCTTTTGATTGTGAATAACCCTACAGAATGTTGTCTTTGTTTCGACGATACCTATTAAAACAACTGGCTATTGTCATGGCATTTTCCAGACCCATAGAACCAAATCAATCATATTTTCCCATACACAATCATTACCTTGTTCAGGACTACTCATACTCATAATGAATCCCAATCAACCAAGTCATATCCCAACAAAGTTCACGCGCCCCATAGCGGCGTCTCGAAGAATTGCGAGATGGGGCGGTGCCAGAATGTTCAGCAGACCGGCCAAGGACGCATTCGACGCCGCGAGGAAGCTGTATAAGCGCAGCCGCAGGATCGCAAGGGCGAGGTCCCTTGACCAGCCGATGGGCGCATCCATTCCGGAGACAAGCGCCGGGTCAGCCCTGGAGATACTCGCTGTGGAGGCCACTGTTCACCACAGCATGTCCCAAGGTTTGAACGGCGGTACTATCGATGGCCATCTGCGGATTGTGTGCAATTATGCTAATGAATGGCACCAGCGCATGGATCCAACCCGCAACTATACGGGAGTGGGTGTAAGTAATTCTGTCCGGATCGTGATGAGAATTGCTCAATCTTTAGATTGAGCGAGGATCTCAGAGAAGCCTTTTCCTTCCAATTGGGAACTTTCGATAGATGAGCTAACTTATTGGAACCAGGCATCAGATGGGCCTCTCAGAGGAGGCCGTCCACTTTTCTATGTCGCAGACGTTAACAATGACGGTGAGCCGTTTGCTAACCCTTCAGCCGAGCAGTTTTGGATGATGAGGTATATCTTTGTTCCCGTATACATGGCCCCCAAAAGGGAAGACGGCCCGAATCATGTTTCCTTGCTTGTCATCTGCCCAGTCACCAAAACTTTGGAGTTTCTCGATAGTGACAATGACCCGGTAGATGATGATTACACGCATGGTCTCGTTGGGCGCATAATGAAATGGATGTCGACATTCTTGGACAATCCTAGGGATCTGGATGCACCTCAATTCGTTCCTGAGGAATGGAAGTTCCGGGATTCCCGTTCAAGACAGCAGTTTGAAGGCTTCAATGATTGTGGTGTGTTCGTTCTAACACAGGCGCAGTATATGGCCTTTGGTTACGATAATAGCCAGAGTCAGCTGCAACAATGGCCGACTAACTTTGGCGATTCATTGACCCGTGGTCACCGCCGATACAGGATCACCACAGACATCACTGGAGAAGGTGTACCCGCTCCCTTCTTCACCTTCTTTAACCCCGAGTTCCGGCTCAATGAGATCCAGAACCATCAGTACTACCCCATCCTCGACACCCCTCCAGTGCTAATCGGTCGTACATGGCGAGGCTACAGAAGTCATCCTCAGTTTGCAACGCTGCTGACCGCCCGCTTGCGAAACAGGAGGACGTGCTATGTGGATTGCCGCTGCAAGACCTGGTTGATCAAGCATTGTCGACGCAACCTGAGATTCTACCCCAACTAATCGACGCCTGCCAATCAGGCCGTTCGTTGCAATATTTCAGAGAGTGGGTAGAGTATATGGACCAGAGGCGACTCAGTGGAACTTTCAACCCCAAAGCATTCAAGAAGGACGGTAAGAGGGACGCTTGGCCTAGGGTTTGGATAGACCCGAGAGAGGAAACAACACTCGCCAGGTGCAAGGCACCTAATCTGTTACAACCACTCTGGTAAAGAGTGCTTTATGATTTCACAAAGAATGGGAACCTTAACTCGGGATTTGGTAGGTGTGGACGAGGTGTGGACATATGCCTATTACAGTCAGGTACTGGCAGGCTGTTGTATTATCTGTATTACTTATGTCTTTCGGTTCTACACCAGCTCATTGGGTGTATCATACAGAACAATGATACTCGATTGAAATTTGGTAATTCCAGTACATTGGTGGTGCTACATGTATGTGTAACCTCAGCTAAATATTGTGAGCCAACCCGAGCGCGGAGCTATGGTATTAAATCGTGTTCTCCTCAAAGTTCGAATCATAGGTATGGAGTCCGCCATTCAATACGGGGAACGGTTGATGAACTCAAGGCGTAACTGTACTCAGCCAAGCTCTTTGACGAAACCCATAGACATTTGCTCCTAATTCGATTACTCAAACCTTCCGCACCTCCGGACCACCACAACATACAAAACGCACACTGGCATCAACGACCTTTTTGCAGACCTCCAGCTCAGCGTCATCCCTCGGCGCATAAACCATGACATACGTGATCGGCCAAAAGCCCCTCACCCCACTCAGCGGATGCCTCTCGGCCCAGCCCTTCTTGACAGCCTCCTCCGCATCGGCCAGACTTAGCGTGACGTGCATCGTAGCTTCAGGGTGCACATGCGCAAATTCTCCCTTTGTCTTCCTCAGGTAGTGAGGGAAGACCCGTTCGCGGTTCACGGCGAACCACAGCGCGGCGTGCTCGCTGGGGTTTCCCACGCCCTCGAGTCGAGACACGTCGACGAAGACCAGCGAGGGATTGGCCTGCGCGATTTGTTCCTGGTAGGCGACAAGGCGGTCTTTCATCTCGGCGTTCCGGGGCCCGCGGTCGCTCATCTGCCGTTGTGGCGCCACAAAACCGGGGACAACGGGGCGGTCCCCCTTGCGCTCTGGGAGGTGTCCCGACAAGAAGGTCTTGGTCCCGTGCTCGCCCAGGGATGCGCGAAAATCGGGATCGGAGAAGGGCTTGTGGTCGCGGGTGTCGTGTCTTGCGACGATTTGTGTTGCGCCTTGGAGCATCCACCCGAAAACGTTGTACGGCATTCCTCCTGGCCCGACATCGAGGTATGATTGGTATGAATCTCTGGCCCAGGCGATGACGGGGCATAAAACGAGGCCGACCATGATTGCCGTGGTGCCTAGAACGCGCCAGTTGTCCCTGATTGTGTCGGGCACATATTTCTGGACGAGGAGCACCGCGTGCTCAAGCTGGGGATTGTGGATCTTGGTCGCCATCTTTTTGGTCTCAAAATGCAACCATTGATTGAAAGCTAGGTCTTTGAAGCTCCTCCTCAAATATTCATGGTAGAAATTGCAGTGCGCTCCGATTATCTGGCGGATTGAATGGGTTTTATGACACGCTTTTGGGCGATCCTGTTCGGGTGGGTCCGGGCTCATTGTGGTCTGACATGAAGCCACTGGTCAGCACATTTGCTCGCCTGTTCCGCCCTTAGGATCGGACAAGACTTTGCGTGACTTTAAAATTGCGATCTTTCTTTTCCAAGCCTTTGTGGCACTTTGGTTCTTTAAATGCCGAGAAATATCGCATTTGAATAAATTTGGAGACAAGTTTGATTGGCTTTCCTGATTGCGTATCCGTTGAATTGTCCGTAAAATTTATCTTCTCGAACAGATTGTCATTGAATTGACTCTACTTCAGCCTATCAAAGACGTTGATCAATCACTCGATGTCCAGCAATAGGGGCAAGTCACATCGTTACTCAAAGAACAACGTTTTGGTCTATGTTTCCACTGAAATGGGACCCTGCGTCTGAATTCACGTCCCACACAAAACTTGAACTTGCTCCGTTTCTGGCTAATGAGAATACTCAGTATGTAAAAGCAAGTCAAGCTGTACGCTGCACAACACAGACAGCTTTGGTACAAGAATCTCCCAAACACTCGTGGACAGATGGTCCGCCTTTGCTACGACTATTTACCCAGAATCGCTGACCCATATTCCTCAATGCACCAATGAAAGAGTGATTGTATCGACACGCCACTAGTGCATCGACTTCAGTTACGAGTGATATCATCCAGGGAGTGGGCTACTGCCGTTGTTTACTAATCAGAGGCATAGGATTCGGGTACGGTGCCCGGTCAAGCTTGGCTGGTACACATGAAGTCGAGGGAATCCGAAGAATGATTAGAATGACGAGGACACCTCAGTAATCAGGACCAGAGTAATCAAGAATTGATGAAACTTCATAAATCCGCGATTTACTGCTGTCAGTCCCTTGCGGTCTATTTACGAGCTCTTTCTCTCCCAAGCAAATGCAGCAACTTGTGCAGTCTGACAAACATATCAAATTCACAATTCAACCTTGCTCGAGACCAATACGTCAATCTCACTGTTCACAATGGCATCTGCCAAGAAAATTTTCATCATCGGCGGCACAGGCGCCCAAGGCATCCCCGTGGTGCGAGACCTTGCCGCCGACCCTAAATACAGCCTGCGCATCCTGACGCGCGACGCCTCCGGCTCCCGAGCGAGGGAGCTCCACGCCCTGGCCCCGCACAGGATCGAACTCCAGGAGGGGACGCTGGAGTCGGAAGCCAGCCTCCGCAGGGGTTTCAAGGGCTGCTGGGGCGCCTTCATCAACATCGACGGCTTCATCGTGGGGGAGAAGGCGGAGGTGTTCTGGGCGATGCGCACGTACGAGATCGCGGTCGAGTGCGGTCTCAAGAGCTTCGTGTATGGGAATCTGGATTATGGGTACAAGAAGAGCGGGTATAATCCTCAGTTTCATACCGCGCACTACGACGGGAAGGGGAGGGTGGGGGAGTGGATTCTGGACCAGCACAAGAGGAACAAGAGTGGGAGCCTTCCGGGATACGACATGAAGGTGTCTCTGTTTACCACCGGTCCCTACCTGGACATGGCCATCTCTAGCTCTGGTCCGATGGTCCCCAAAGTCGAGAAAGATAAAAATGGGGATGAGGTACTAACCTGGAGGGTGCCACTGACCGCCGATGGAGGCATACCACACATCGCTTTGGATGACTGCGGCTACTACGTGAAGTGGCTGATCGAGAACCCGGGCGAGGCCGACGGGCTGGACCTGGAGGTGTCAATTGAACACGTCCACTACGCCGACCTAGCCAAGGCGTTCGAGAAAGTCACGGGCCACAAGGCACGCTTCATCGATACCGACTGGGCCACCTACTGGCAGGAGGGCTCCATGTCGCAGATCAAGGACGCGGCGCTGGGTGTCCACGCCGACCTTGACGACCCTGCCACCTTGACCGTCCAGCAGAACTTCACGGCCTGGTGGAACATCTGGAGGGCCTCGGGTTACAACAGGGGGGTTGTCCGGAGGGACTATGCACAGCTGGACAGGATCTTCCCGGGCAGGATCAGGACGGCTGAGGAGTTCCTACGCCGCCAGGATCAGCAGCTGCGGGAGCGAGGTAGTTCCCTCTGGGAAAAGATGATTAACAACAAGCCGATCCTGAAGATCCACGAAGATGGCAAACGGTGATCAGAGCGAAGGTCGAGGATCTAGGATGATCCAGGTGGAGTTGAAAGAGGGTTACAAGTCATTGTCCCATCTATTTGCGCCGTTTCTCAGCAGAGTTTTCATTATTTGTCGTTTGGGCCTACTCCATTTTGTGACAAGATCAGTACAGTATCTTTTGTACTGTACCTGGAGCAAAGCAATACACTTTCTTGACATGAAACCGTAAAAGCTCATGAGTTTCACTTGACTTGCTCAATCATCATCATCCAGGAAGCGTGTCAATAGCTCGTTCTTCTCGAGAATGGATATTCGCACCTGCGAAAACAGATGGTACACCGGTACATCACTCATACCACAGCTGCAGCTAATCCAAGCACTTGAGCATATTACCCAATTCACACCCACACCCAAACACCCACACTAAACACCCACACCTAAGTACCCACACCTAAACACCTACACTCCTAATACCTACACTCCTAATACCTACACTCCTAATACCTACACTCCTAATACCTACACTCCTAATACCTATACTCCTAATACCTACACTCCTAATACCGATATATATTATATTTGTATCTATAATACTTATATAATGACTAAGTATATAAATTAAATATGTGAGTTAAGTGTATCTGTATGGGTGTGGGTATTAGGTGTGGGTGTTGGGTGTGTGAATTGGACATGAGTGTTGGTTTACTGTTAATGTACCGGTGTATCATCCGTTTTTGCAAGTGCGAATATCCATTCTCGTTCTTCCCACGGGTGGGATGGCACAAATATCCGAGTAGATGTATGTTCCTAATTGTCGAAGCGCTACGTGCCAGATCGTACAGCTACAAGAAGCAAAGCAAGGATGTCCTATACTAGGAAACAATCTAAAACCTACTGTTACTAGAAGTAGTGGACGACGCGTTCAAAGACAGGGCGGCCAAGTCTCCCCACACGAATCCCAAGGAGCTTCCGACAGTACGCGACCCATCCGACCACACCAGCCTGCCCCACGCGTTCTTCCCCGAATCAGCCTCCGCACCGGCCTCCGCCAGGGTGACAGAAACAACGAAGCTCTTCTGCTCCTGAGCGGCGGCAAAGTCCAGCTGCTGGGGGTCGACGGTGACCTGGACGAGGCTCGGGTCGCTGACGGAGACGTTGACGTGATATGTGCCGGCCTCGCCGACGTTGGTGACCGTGCGCGTGAAGTTGACCGTCTTGGGCCCGGCCTCGGTCTTTGTATCGTAGCCCGCCGAGAAGGATGGGTAGTTGAGGTCGTACTGGCTGTAGGTCTTGTCCGCGGAGCAGGTGCTGTTGGTGCCGCTGATCCCCTGCACGTACTCGGTCGTCGAGTTGAGCGCGCACAGGAAGTCGAGGTAGTCGTTCGTCTTGATGTCGTAGATCAGCCCCGGGTCCAGGGCGGCGGTTACATCCACGTGGCCGTTTCCGTAGTCGAACGGTGTTGCGGCTTCCTGCGTGGCTTCGTCTCGGAACGTTGATGCGCCGCCCTTGGTGTTCGTGTAGGCCGTGGTCATGAGGGCGGAGCGGATGGCGGCGGCGCTCCATTCGGGACGCCTGGCCATGATGAAGGCGGCGAGGCCGCTCAGGTGTGGGCAGGACATGGAAGTGCCCGAGATGACGTTGAATTTCACCCGGCGCGTGTCCTCGGGAAGCCCAGTGGTGCCGACGTTGTCGGGCCATGCGGCTAGGATCTCAACTCCGGGCCCGGTGATATCCGGCTTGAGCAGGTCCGGGGCAGGGTAGTTAGGGCCCCTCGAGCTGAAGGCCGCCATCTGTGGGGCCTCAATGCCGAGGACGGTGCCCTTGATGTCCAGGCCGGCCGTGGCATCTACGGACTTTGCGTATGCGAGCACAGCCGTGCCGTCTGCTGCTCCGAGGTGCACGGCGGGGAGGACATGCGTGTCGGCCAGGATATCCTCACCTGTCGCCGCGGTGTTGACGAGTACCATGCCCGCGCCGCCGGCGTCCTTGACAGTCTGGCCCTTGCCAACCCTCGCGATATCGCCGCCTCTGACACAGACGACAATCTTGCCCGCAACCTTGGTCGGCGATAGCGAGCCAGCAAGACACAGGGACGCATCGGTGTTGTTGGTGATATTCCCATTGGCCGCGTTGCTGGCCAGGATCAGAGGAAGCTCCTGGAACGCGGGTAAGGTGTCATCTTCGTTAACGGAGAGGGACTTCCCGGTGAAGTTCTGCCCGTTTCCGAGGACAACGGTAGCAGGGAACCCACGGTCCTGCGTGCTCGCGCCGACGGTCAGGACCCATGGGACATTGTTGGAAACCGTCCCAGCACCGGGGCCTGAGTTCCCACCAGACATGGACACGAAAATGCCCTTGGCCATGGCCGAGAACGCGCCGACGTACACAGGGTCTGTTCCCAGAGTCGGGCTACCTCCGAGGGACAGGGACGCCACGTTGATGCCGTCTTCGATGGCCTCGTCGAACGCAGCGAGGATGTCCGCCTCAGCACAGCCCGCGTTGGGCCAGCAGACCTTGTACATGGCCACGCGGGCCTTGGGGGCCATGCCACGGGCTGTACCAGAAGCCTGCCCAAAGATGCTCGCGTTATCGACTGCTGCGCCGGCAGCGGTGGACGAGGTGTGTGTCCCGTGGCCGTCCGGGTCCCGCACAGAAACGTACGCGCCGGTGAAGTTGTACGCCGTCCCGTTGGTGTCGGCGATCCACGCAGCCTCGAGGGCCTTGCTGTACCACTTGGCCCCGATCAGCTTGTTGTTGCAGTTCGCCGCCGTGAATTCCTCCCCCTCCACGCAGGAACCCTTCCACCGGCTCGGGATGGGCGGGAGCCCCGTGTCGTCGTAGCTAGCGCTTTCTGGCCAGATCCCGGTGTCAAAAACACCGATGATGAGGTCGGACTCGGCGTCGGTGGTGTTGCCGGAATCAACTGCGCCCGAGAAGACAGTTCCCTGCTGACCCAGGAGCTCGGCCTTGTCGAGCCCAAGGAACTCGGGCGTGTGGGTGGTGTGAAGCTGGTAGATCTTCTGGCGGCTGACGGACTTGACGCCGGGCTGGGCCATCAGGTCCCGAGCCTGGGCGTCTGTGAGCTTTGCGGCATACCCGTTCATGGCTGAGCTGTATGAGTAGAGCATGGTGTCACGAGAGGTCACTGATCGGAGTGAATTTTCGTGCAAGGAGCGACGAGCGATTGAAGATTGGCCAGTGACCGGTGTGGACTCCATCTGGACGATGTAAGTCCGCTCAGGCCCCTGCGCGTTGCCGCCCCCGAGGAGGGCAGCGGAGAGAAGTAGAGCCCATGCCAGTTTGGCCATGGTGTTGAGACGTCCAAGGGGACCGTATGCCCGACTAAATGAATGAAAGTGTCTTGCAGACAGTGGTATCCCAGAAGTGGTAGTGAATGTAGAGTATCAACGAGTGAATGGAGGACATTAGCGAACACTGCTAGTGGATGGAAGTGAAGGGGGTCCTCTTCTTATAGAGGCCACTAGCATCGAAGCCCGCGGCGATAGTTATCGCACGATAGAAGGTATAGAACTGGGGCATCGTGAAGGCTTCTAATAATACACACATGGTTCGCTAATGCGGTCAAATAGGAGTTCTGCGCAACTCAAATTAAGTAGGGGACCAGGTCCACAAGATTCCTATCCGCGTATACGTAAAATTGCACCTCGACCCTGGAAATATGTTTCCACGATACGGCTGAAGTTAAGGTTTACTAGTCGCCGATATCCAGAGTTTGATGTATGGCCTGAATCAGGTGACAACCACCTCGCCCCATCTTGCACCGACCATGGATATATCTACCCGGGAAGAACGGGTGTTGGCTGTGTGGTAGATACCATTAGCACGCGGAAAAGCATGTCTTCCAGAACGCATAAGGCATCAAAAGTGTATGCGGGCTCAATTCTGATGCCCTGGCATTTCAGGGTCCAATGAGTTATGGGCGAACATGGTGATTAACTCAAGTCTTGTCAGGAGAGGTTGAAGGGTCTAATCTCCTTTCAGTTATGCACTGGGGTGGAAGCCCCTGCTGTGGAAGCTGAAGGTCCGCCGAACCCAGAGGCCCGGTAAAGCTTAACGATGGAGCTTCTCAAGGGGGACCAGTCATCTTTTGATGCCCCTTGGCTGCCCAGGGGCTAAGCTCAATCTAGTCCAACTCTAACTGAAGCAGCGCTGCTCAAGTTGATTGCTTGCTCACAAGATTGCGGAGGAACGAATGTTGGAACCGATGGCTTCAAGATAGCTTCAAGTTTTGACACAGAATCACATCGGCTTACACTGAAAGTGCAAAGGGGAAAGAAATCGAATTAGAAAACAATTCGTGACGCGGCATCAGCCTCGAGGTCGAGTTCGCAGTGGCCGTCGCACTCGCACTCGGGCCACGATTGGGATCGCTTATGCACGAAACACTTGTCCCGCCCTCCGTCCGTAATCGTTAGCTCCATGGACACCTCGGGAACCGTAATCCCCCTGTCTTTGTCAGTTCCATGCAGGGGGGACCGGCTCAAATCCGACCCGACGGCCCTTTCCCGCCCCTCATCCTGCCGTCCCTAGGCGTGCTGACCGATTCTGGTCAAGCTTGTCTTCGTCATGCCATCATTTCGCAGCCACATTTTTGGTGCGCGGCCGTGGGCCCATGACCTCAACATGAAGCGCTCTGGTTTCTCCATCTGCGTCTTCTTCAGTTTAGCAAGGTCAATGTCCACCCGTGAAGTTATGTAGCCTACTAGTAAGCTGATGCGGTGATCGGACCAACGACCCACGCCCAACATTCTGTAGTCCGTGACCTAGTCTACACCAACGTGAACCATCCCTTAACGGCCTTTTGGGATTCACCCGACCGAATTGTTGATGTCCTTTTCACAGACCACGATGATGTCCTGGGGCAAAGTGATTTGAAACTGCAACAACCATAAACCATAAAACCGCAGCTGTCTGCTGCCATCACTGCTTTTTTTCGAGCCTCGCATCCGTCGTCAAAACTTAGAAGAAACTCTCACCCGTCACCAGCATCAACCTCCGACACAATGACAGCAGGAGACTTCCAGCCCGTCTTTTCGACGACCAGCTCTCCCGTACTAGCCAGACCACCTCCTGTCCTGGAAGTAAGCCAAGAGCCCTATCCTTCTCGCCCTCACGTGTAGATACTGACCAGCCTCGCAGGGCTTTTTCAAGGACTCGTTCAAGCTCTCCACGATCTTGGGCTTGGGCGCCCTGCTCCAGACCATAGTGATCTCGGTCCTCCCCGCCCGCTACGCCCTCACCCCGCTCGCCCTCCTGCTCGGCATTTCCATCATCAACACAGTCATCCAAGCCCGATCACCAAAGGACAACGCCTTCACCCTCGACGTCGTCCCCGGCCGGGTGACGGCGCAGCTCCCCTCCCGCACGACGGGCACCTTCGGCTCCCGGCCCGCCGCCCAGCCCCTAGTCGTCTTCCACCTGGGCGTGCGCTTCAACCACCCGCTCGGGCTCCTCAGCCCCGGCGCCAAGGAGATCGGCGACTCCTTCACGGCCATGATCAAGGCCCTGAACGACAGGCGCGACGACTTCGGCATGCTGCACATCAGCAGCTGGCGCGCCGCCGAGCGGCGGTCCAACAACACGCTCATGACCATCGCCTACTTCCGCGACGTCGCGGGGCTCAACCGGTTCGCGCACGACGCCGTCCACCGCGAGGGGTGGGACTGGTACCTCCGCTTCGCCAAGAAGGAGGGCAACTCGCACATTGGCATCTTCCACGAGACGTTTGTCACGCGGCCCGGTGACTACGAGACTATCTACGTCGACTGCCCGCCGACCCTGCTGGGCGCTGCGAATGTCAGGGTTGATGGTGATGCGGGCGGTGAGAAGGCGTCACAGGGCGGGGAGACGTGGGCTCGGCCGCTGGTTAGCGCTAATCACTCTGCGCTGCGTAGTCAGTCGCAGCGTATGGGCACGGCACTACCATTTGAGGGGGACGTTGAAATGTATTGAGGTATGATGGGGAGCATGGCCGCTGGTCATGGATGGGCTTGAGAAATTTAGCGGCATGCTGGCAAGTTAATAGTCTGGCAGATTTTGGAAGACGAATGTGAGACTCTTCGCACAATTTCACCAATGCAAGATGGATGGCTGTGGGCACAACAAGAGCGCATTTCTAGAGCCTCACGGCGAACTCAAATCAATGAGCAATCTCCTTTGCGGCCTGGGGTTACCATGGATTTCCATAACAGGCACACTCACTGTTATTAATCCTGAACCTCTAAACAGTCCAATGCAAATTTTTGCGAACTTTTCGTCATCGAAAGTTCTTGCTTTACTTCAGTACTCCATGATCAACTGGAAGCGTCTGGTTCAGATTATGATGCTGGGCTAGATTGAAAACTCCGAGGCCATTGCACGGTCTAATGATCCCATGCCCATGATAACATGCTTCGTAAACTGTCAACTATGGCGCACATAATTGTTCAAGGTTGCCCATTAACCGTAAGGCTCTTTCCTTCGCTGAATTGAGCGCAAACAAAATCCCGCGTCGTATCCATCCGATATCCTCGAGCCGAAAGACGCTCGCCAAACTTTAAAAGCGACTTTTCGTTTCCGTGGCCTTTAACTCGATAACGCTTTCACAGCTTACCTGACCTCCCAATCTCCAGTGCAATCATTGCTTCCTTGAGACCCTTGCCATTCAGGCAAGGACACATGTGTATTCCAGTGCTTTTCGTTCCAGCGCCCGTTCAGCCTCCATCTTCCGGCCCTCTTGACTCGTATTCTTCGCCAAATTTCCTTTCCAGCGGTACCAAGTACATCGCTATTTCTAGGGTACCTCGCATGTGGCTCGTGCCTACCGGGCTCCTGACCGCTGCTGTAGAAGAACCTGCCTCCTCCCTTGTATGCTGTCCCTCAGATGTTGTCTGGCCCCCACGCAGAAAACCCTCGCCTCCGTGAGAAGTCAGGGGCCTTCCGAATGGGCTGATACCAAATGAGAGGTGAGCAGATCCCGGATACGGGCGGCTGGATAGCCCGCCGCTACCGCGGGAGAGGCCGTCTGCAGGAGAGCTGCCGTTGGTCCGGCCCTGAGAATCAGGGGCATGGCCTTGGGGTGCCTGCCTTGAGGGTGAGGTTGTGGTTGCAGGATTCGCCATCTGAGATCCAGCATCGGCTGGCGATATTGATGCTGGCGGTATAGATGCTCGTGGTACCGATGGTCGTCGAGCTAGTTCGGGCGGGCTCCCGGGCGGCGTGTGCGAAGGCGGCAGATGTCGTGGCCTGCGTCGCCTCGGCTCTTCTACCTTGTAGGTTTCGTACTGGAAGTGCCGCATCCTGACCTCCTCCCAAGTGTGCTTGAGCGGGCTGTCGCAGAAACGACGCCAGCTGGCGGAACCCCAGTCCAAGTCGGGCGCCGGATACGCGTCGTTATCCGTCAGGTTGATCATCCTCGCCGTCGTGGCCGTGTGCGGCTCGGGCGACCAAGGGAACCTGACCATTCCGAACAGAGTTTTATATGTGCGGATTTCGCCTCCAGTATCACGACTGAAGGAGTCGTGGTAGACGCGGTACGAGGAGCGTTTGTCCCTCCCCGAGCCCAGATACAGCAACAGGTGCTTGACGGCGACGGCCATGCTCTCGCTGAGTGGGATGTAGTCAAATCGGCCCGAGGTCATGTGAGCGCTCAGGCCCTTCTTTTGGCCGAACTTCGAGACCCTGACCTCGTACTTCTTGTTGCTACCCATCTCCGCTTGAAATCTCGTCAATGATGCCTTCGTCGCAAACCACCTGCCGAGCTGAGTCTCGCCATCTGTGTGCTTGCCATTCTCGGGGATTAGTGCGACTTGACACTCGTAGAAGAACTCGCCGATGATCGGGAGCAGGCCAGCCCACACCAGCGCGCAGCCCCGGCCGTGGGTGCTGTCCGGGGCGATTTTTCTCCAGACTGTGGCCCTTCGGTGAAGAGCCGAGGTTCCTCTGGTTTGCCCTGGCTCGTCGATAGAGACTTCTTGAGAGTTCGGCGGGCTCATCAGGTTGGCAGGACGGACGATCGTGAGCGCATCTTGGGCTTGCTCGGCCCGGGCGCAGGGTGCACATGAAAGGCTCCCGTGTGTGGTACATCTGAGCCGCGGAAGCGTGCTTCCACCATTGAATCCACCGTATGTGTGATTGATAGGGTTTGCATCGTTTTCATTAGTCTGAGGCGTAGGGGGAGACATGATAGGCAGGGCGTTCCGCCACAGTGTTTTGCGAGATGTGCCCTTTTTCTTGCACTCGGGACAGAAGTGAAGCCGACTTTGTTCCAAATAGTCCCAAAAACAAAGCAAAGAGTGGCCGTCGTCAAGTGCTTCTGCTATTTAGGTGGAAAAGCAGTAACTCAGGTTTGCGAAAAGTCTTCTGCGTTCAGAGATTGTTTTCGAGAATGTGCGACAGCGGCGAGTTGGATCCCGGGTCACGGCATAACCATGCCTAGCGACAACGCAGAGCTGTCCTACTTGTTCAAAATCATTTGTGCAGTCACCATTTCATTCAATTGTTCTACTTTGCGGTGCACTTGAATCTGTCATTGGAACCCATATTGGACGAAATCCAATAATACTACTAGAGTCCAAAGCTGCGCTAGCGACTTAGTCTGGGTGTTGTGATAGACTACCACTACTAAGACATCTACAAGTCTGATACAAAACGGAATGAATATATAGATATTATATGAAGGAATACTTTGAAATGCTAGCGTCTTGACTGTCCTGAGACGACTAGCGTTGAACTGTCAGGTATTGGGCTTTATTCCGCATTCATATGTGATGTTGGACTTCAGGAGTCTTGCGTCCAGAACCCAAAACCTTGAGTCTTTAGACACGCACGATACCAGCCAAACTACACCCAAGAGCCCGAACGAACTCGACAAGACATTTTTCACATACTCTTAACAAAAAAAGTGGCAATTATCCAGGAATGGCGAACTCAGCGATTCAACGGTCGTCGAGAACTCCCCCTCCTATAGAGGAGGCAGAACAGCTTAGTGCCTGGAGGTACAGCAGATTCAACTGGGGAAAAAGCGTGAACTTTGAACAGTTTGTCGCAAGATGCCCTTGGAAAGAGTGCCAAGTGGACCGGATCCACGGGAGGCGGTGTCCGGTCAGATGTCGGTGGTGCATATCCGGGACGACACCTCTTATGGTGGAAGCACAGCACCGCGAAGCAGAAGCGGCACGAGAAAAGGCCGCAGAGGAGGCTAAGGCCCGCGAGGACCGCGCTGAGGAGGAAAACCCCGGCCTGTACCGACGAGACAAGCTCTGGCTCCCGCACGCCCCCGGCGTCGCCGTCATCCGCGGCGACCTGCTGGTCGACGTCGCGAGCTTCTTCCGCGACTGCGACATCACCGTGCGCGAGCACAACTCGCCGAACACAAACCGCTCGCTGAAGGGAAAGGGTGGCGATATCGCCGATGCCCACGATGACGCCGAAATCGAACGGTTCTTCATGCGCTGGCACTCGCAACTACAGGTGCAGATCGATAAGTTTCACTCACCACCTGACACGATCGACCTCGAGCATCCTGGAGAACGGGTCCTCTGCGGTCTGCGAGGTGCGCACGGGAACGCCATGTGTGGGCTGATCTTATTCCTTGGGAGCACCGGGCAGCCCGAGGCCGGAAGGGTCGACAAGAAATGCTCGTACGGCTTTCACTCCGCGTTAGGGTTTTCGGACAAGGATATACGGAACGTTGGGGACACTTCGTTCCGTATGGTCAGGATACCCAACAAGCCAGTTCCTGATCTTTACGACATCATGCTGCGCTTCGACTTGAAGAGAGGGAAGAAGAGTGCGAAACGTTTCTACGACAACTTCAGTGAGAATGTGAAGAATTGGACAGTCAGCCACAGGCCATTCGAGGGCTTTTACTGGGACAGCTTGCAAAATGTGCCTGTTGAGCCTAGCGATGACGACGAGTCCAAGGTGCCCGACCCGACGGAGTCATCTGAAAGCTCTGACGTGACAAATCTATCCCAAATGTCTGGATCGGAAGATCTGTCCGGCATTCCCATGAGACCTCGCGAAAGGACTGCCTGTGAAAGGAGATTCGCCGAGCTCCAAGCTCAAGCTTATCGCAAAAGGAAACTCGCCGAAGCTCGAGCCGCACGCTTAAGGGAAATGGCGGAAGATCAGGCTGATCGTGAGAGGGTACGCGCCGAAGTTCGAGCTGCTGATTTAGAGAGACACACCAGAGCTAGAGCTGATCGTGAACGGAGGCACGCCGCTCAAGCTGCTCGTGAAAGGGCGGAACTCCCTGAAGCTCAAGCTGCTCGTGAAACGAGACTCGCCGAAACTCAAGGCGATCATGAAGAGAGATACTACGAAGCCGATGATGAAGACGAAGAGTCCCAAACTGAATCGGGCCGCACCCTAGTCCCTGAGGAAGGCGACTCTGAAGACCCGCCCAGACGCGACATCACGCGTTTAGCTCCTGAATGCCTCAGGCGTGGCGGAAAGATCTGATCGGATGTTTCCTTTCCTGTCTCCATCACTTTGACGGTTGGGCCGTGATGGACCAGTATTATGGACATCGAGGACAAATGGATGACACCTGGGCAGGAGAACATGTTCACGACCGAGCCTCGTGAGGAAAGTGAAACCACGGACATGAATCAAGTCGGGGCCGTTGTATTTGTTGTTGGCTTCTTGTGTCCAATATTGTGGACCCCTACACAAAGATTATCTCAACGAAAAGCAGGCTGGGTTATAGGAGAGTTAGAAGATGAAAATGGCGGCATGGATCAGAACACTCGGTGGGGGGGGGGGGGGTGTGGGCAGGGATCCGGAAAGAATTGGCACTTCGGTCCCAATGATCATAGTTAGACAGCGATCATAACAGAGTTTGGAACCAACTGCAGCGATTACCTTTGAGACAGTGATATTTATCTCCACTCAGATTTCTGTTCCAAGGGAATATGTACACGATGAAATTGCCTCATTGCCTGCCCGATTCTCTGTAGGACTTCCACCGCCATGATGATGTTCGGAATTCCAGTCTTCATCATCGGTACCTCACTCCCGAGGTCCTTTTAACTCCGTCTAGCAACCGTTGGCGATGGCATCGGCGTACAAAGCGTAGCTGCACAACTCGTTAGAATACAAAAACCAACATCAACAAGAGGGAATCAAGAGGGTACATACTTGTCGGCGTTGGTGTAGGCCCGAGCCGCAGACAGCGCAGTCGACGCAGCATACCCGTAGGCGTGGTCGGTGGTGCCAGCGAGGATGTGAGTGAACTCGTGCAGCACAGTCGAGGCCTGGCTCTGCTGTCCACAGCCGGAAGAGACGGCGCGCAGCTGCCAAAAGATGGGGCACGAGGCCATGCGGCCGGTCGCGGGCTGGGCGTAGGCGATGGTGTTGGACGTGCAGACGCCGAGGAAGTCGACGCACGAGTAGGAGCTGGAGCCGGAGGTGGTGGACGAGGCCTCGGAGGCGAAGGACCTGAAGCGCGCGGCGACGTTGCTGCGGGTCGTGGCCGACGTGGTGCGGAAGTACTCGTTGAACTTGGTCGACGACCCGCTGGAGGCCGCGCTGGCTGCGCTCGTGGACAGGCGCTGGGTGGCGGACACGGCGTTGGAGAGGGCCGTCAGCTGGGAGCCGGAGCACGAGACGATGCGGACGCGCTTCTCCAGGGGCAGCACCTCGAAATCAATGGCTTTTGGGACGGCGGCGGCCACAGTCTCCTCGATGTTAAACTCCAGAGTGTTGGTGTTGAACTCGTAGACACCCTCCAGCTGGGTGTTGTCGACACCGGCGAATGCGATCTCGCCGTTGAGCGACACGGAGTAGTCACCACCCTTGATCGCGTCTAAGGGGCTCCGATTAGTTCTTGTCTAATGATCATAGGCATGTGCAAGGGTGACTTACAAAGAGCAGGAATGTTGACGAGAGCCTCCGCAGTCTCGCCAGGGGCAAGAGTGACGAAAGAGTCTTCCTGGAGGTCCTCAGCCAGGTAGTCGATGATCAAGCCGAGGTATTCGGCAGATTCCCCTGTTCCAAATTAGCATCGCGTTGAGTGATTATGTAGTCTTGTTAGTGTACGCGTACCATTCTGGGTCACGTCCAGTTGTTGCACCGGGGCATTATCCAGGATGGTGCCGCTTGTGAACAGGTGCAGAGTCTCAGCACCAGTGTTGGACACAACTGCCTTGACCTCAGTCTCGCTGGCCTGAGACAGCTCGACAGAGAGGCCCTCCGTTCGCCTGTTGCTCCGGTGTGGCAGGGCAGAAGCAAGTAGGGGTGCGGCCACGAGGGCACTGAGGAGTGACTGGACGAGCATTTTGAGACGCGACGGACAAGACAAGATCAACGAGATGACTTCAGTTGGAGGAGAAGGTCAGTGGAGGATGAAAAGCCTTGATTTGCGAAAACCATGCCGGCGATGTGAAATATTATATATTTCAAGGCTTCACCCTGATATACCCATAACTATCTCCAGTTTGCCGCCAATGACCACTCCTACGGTACACCTCTCAGGCTACTCCTGAGTGTGAGCATGGCTTCGATACCACATTCCGTATGCCTCATTGCCGGGCGGAACCTCTCAATCGAGAAGGTCACCGTGATGAATGATCCCTATATGCACACAAGAACGATCGAGCGTATCAATGCCTACAGGGCTAAGCTTCAAATAGAAGGTGTAGTCAATATACCGCGGTAGATATGGTCCTGAAATGTCAAGAGACCGTATGAGAGCAATTGCAATTCGCAATCGTGATTGCTTTAGAAGCTTGGGTTTGCTTGGTCGTGCTTGGTCGTGCTTGGTATTGCTTGGTTGTTGCGACCTGATCATGGACTCATCCGGGTCATTGGTGCCGAGCTGGCACTTCCCACCTAATCTCCGACTCGTTTGACTTGGGAGACCGGCTAGCAGCTCTTGTCAACGGGGCATAGAATTGAGATCGACCTGAGTCGGCTAAACTACTCGTGTCGAATAAGAATATTCGAAGGGGGGCGCCATGGCGACAAGGCTCTCGGCATGACCAAGACTTCAACCTAAGAGCCTGGGCAACTGTTATCAACGGCGCGCTTAAGACCCACCCAATCCCTACTTCGCATCAGTACTATCTTTCTCATGGCACACTCCGATTTTTACACAGGCTTCGTGAAAATGCCGAAGCCGAGTAGACGGACATGGGAGTATGAGGGGAGTGTATCGATCTTTTTGCCCCTATCATTTTACGAGGCAGGTCCGTATGTCCCCAAAGTATCGGAGATGCGGCTTTCGAAATTAGGATGAGGAGCTGTTCTTTTCGTACACAGTCCCAATCAGAATTCCACCATGTAATTCAAGTATGCGACGGTTAAAGGAGAAAAATATCCATTCACTGATCCGTAGGAATCATCTATTCACATTTCCCAATGTAGCGGGTGAGAATGCACACTGTTCGTGGCAGCTGCCTTCCAAGTCTCGGGCGGAACTTCCCGAGGCTGGGCACTGTCTAACACCTGGGCAGTGGCTGGTATCTGGACCGCATATCTAGGTAATCACTCGAATTTTTAATTCACGCGTAGGAGTGGGGATTCTGGTGCTGACTTGGTTTCCGAGGTCAAAGAAGCAAAAGCCCACCAGCTTAAGAGTCTCCTTTGCCAATAAGATCTACGTGATGAGAGCAAGGCGGCCAGTGACACGTTATAGACGATTGAGAAATTGTAAGTATTCTGATGTTTGCATATACATCGAGGCCGAGGGCAGGCATTTATGTGCAAGTGTTAGGGCCCCATACAGTTTCTATGTGCCTGGCTAATCCACCTGTTTCTCAGAGATTTTTCTCATGATGGTGGGCGTGATGGGAGCAGAAAGGTGTTCCTGATGGTGTATGGGGGCCCCGGGGCGCCGCCGGAGAGGTGTTGACTATCTGTCTTGAGCGCTGGTAGTAGTCGGGCACATATAGAAAGAGAAAGCAATTCCGTATGTACTACGAGATAATGCAATCATGAGATGAAGCCGAATTGGGCAAGCTTTGAAGGAGTCTTTATTCGGTGTGAACTGCTTGTCCCGCCTGGAATTGGTTCCGGGCAGGCCACTCGGGTCTGCCACCCGGGATTCATTCTCACGGTCATCGGTCATTTCCCGCCCTTCTTACCTCTCCCCTTGAAGGTTGGATGACCCTTCGGATCCCTTTTCAGTTCCTCCATCGATTCGACATGCGATGAGCCCTCGCCCTTCTCTATCTTCAAAGCATCGATGGCCAATGAGGCATACTTGACAGCGCGCTGGTCAAACCCGAGCACGTTGAAATTCAGCGCCGCAAGGATATACGCGTTGGCGATGCGGCAGTGGAGTCGCTCATCCTCGTACAGCTTCAGCAGGTAGGTGATGAGCCCGACGGAGACGTCGTTGGAGGTGTTCTTCAGGTCCTGGAGCTGCCCCTCGATCCACTTGAGCTCCTTTAGGCGCTTATCCGACTCGGCGACATCGTCAGCAGTGGCACTGCAGTGAGGACAGGTGCATCCGAAGCCCCAGTGGGATTGAGCGCGCTCCTGCCTGTCGGCGCGTGGGGCGAGAGGATCCAGATATGTGATGGTGATCTCCGCGCCAGCTTCAATGGGGCGGACGGCGGTGGTGATATGCATCAGCGTTGACTGGTCGACATAGTATGCAGCGTTGGGCCGACAGTCATGGTTTGTCTTGCCCACCTCAGGAAAAGCACCGTAGTGCTGGCCGTCATCCCCGCCCAGGTCCAGCCGAAAGGCGTTGGTTGTGAGACGGGCTGCGACGGGATGCTCGTCGGGGTTGTGGGCCATCTGGCCCATGAACAGGTCCGCGCTGCGACCAGGCAGTGATTTCAGAGCTAGGTCTAGCAGGTGGTGTTGCCTTTCCTGGTCGGGCTCCTCTTTGAAGGCCTGATGGATGAGAAGGACAGGGGTGTGGGCCATGATGGGATCGCCTCGGGCGAGACGGTGGTTGGCGACAACACCATTGCCTTTGCCCTCGACCTCCGCAACGTGGAAGGGCAGGTTCTCATCGTCACTGTTAAATGAGACCTCGTATTGGTGCAGGAGGTCCCCAACCTCCTTGACCTTGGCGATATTGTCGGCGGTGGTGATGGCAGCGAGGCCTCTGCCGCCGGCGAACCGCGTGCTGTTGTAGAGGCAGTATTTGCCGACGCATTCGTCTCCACCAGTCCACCGCGGTGGCCCGGCGAGGTTGTTGACGATGTCGGTGAGGTTCTGCTGCCTGAGGACGGGGCAGACAAGGTCTGGAGGGATCAGACCCCACCAGCAGACATCTGAATTGTCGAAGGCAACCTGCTCATGGATTAGGGCGTTGGTGACTGGCGACGTGACCAGCTGCAGAGCTGCCAGCAGCGCGAGCGATGGGGAGAGCGAGTGCGACCACGACCGGAGAGATGCAGCAACTGTAGGTAGCATGCTTCATTTAGGCTAGCTGGCCGTTGCAAGGGCCGGCTACGAATGCGTCGGAAGGTGCGATGAGTGCTGATGACATTCGAGTGACCAGACTTTTGCTGGCTGGCCGGCTGGCTTGCCTGGATTGAGTGCATGTGAGAGCTGGCCACAGGAGCCCAAGGTTGGGTGGTTGGTTCGGGCCGGGCTCCCCAAATGGAACCACGTTTCATGGGTACCTACAGGCAGGCCGCAGGCAAAGGTCGGCACTGCGGCACTGCGGCCAGGATCTGAGCGCCGCACGGAGATCTGCAGAGGAACATCCCGCCCCTGCACCCGCCCGGCACATCGTGGGTCATTGGTGTGCACATGTGCCGACCACACACACAGCACCATCAGTTCAGTCACACCTGCATCATCATGCTTACGTGGTACGCTTTACTGATGCAAATGCCTGAATGTGGTTCAGCCAGAGCAAGCCTGTCATTCTGCCATTCCCTCAGAGGAACCACAGAAGGATGGCTTGCCCCGTTATCAGCGATCGATCGACGCGTCGATTGGATTATGCATTTTGGTAGCTGCGATTGTGGAAATGCCATGATGACGCAAGGCGGTGTCACGGCCGGAGCATTTGGGCCTGTGTGGCCCGGGTGGCCCGTGCTCAACCTCACCTCAACCTCATTCTTCACACCTTAGCTCCTCGCCTCTCGCTACGCCTAGCGCTGGCTGCTCTCGAGCATGGCCATGCCCCGTGCACCCTTGCCCCATGCCTCCTTCCTCGTCCTACTCTTCTGCTCACAGACAAGCAGACAAAGACTTGATGTCTGACCATGTAGTCCAGATATGCAAGGCAAACCTGCTGTCAAGACGCTCCTTGCCCACGGTCTACGGCCACGAGCGCCCCAGTACAGCACACTTCTGTAGCAACCTGCGACTGTGGCAGGTGATAGGTGACAGGTCGGGAAGGTGCCGTCGACATTGTGTGGCAGGATGCAATCCTGTTCGCTACCGCGATACCAAGCGACGAGATTTGCACAAGGATCCACATGTCTAGCATCCACGCCCACATCCAAGGTATCGGCCGTATCCTGGAGCTTCAGCAACGAACCGTCCTACCGTCCTGCTCCACTCAATGCCTTTCCCCAGCTGTGCGCCGAATTCCTGGATGGGTTTCTTCTCCATTCCCAGCTTTGTGGTACCGTACGTCTGTAGTGTGCTTGGTGCAGCCATACAGCCCACAGCGTCTTGGTTCCCGGAGTGCTAAGCACCGGCCGACTGGCTGCCATTCACTGTTCCATCCGATCCGTCTGATGTTGGCTGGCCCACCACAGACACTGTCGGAGCCCGGGCGTTTCAATGCTCCTTCCTTTCATTTTCCCATTCTTCCCTCCCCTACCAGCAAGAGGATGAGGGCGAGACGGAGACGGAGAGTGAGTGCGTCGGGTGCCACGAGCTCTTTCGCTGCCGAGATACACCTTCCAGCAGCCCGGTCAGCAACTGCATCAGCAACTGCCAGCACAGAATCTGCTCGAAATCAACAAGTCTGCACTACGCCTCTTGCAGGGCACTCTGCGATGTGGTGGCAGGGTAGCATCGGACGAGCTGCCACCTGCAGCACCAGGGAGGCAAGCTTTGAGGAGACAAGCATCACCCATCCAGCCTCAGCCCCAATCTGTCATCAGCCTTATGATACGGCGACACGCGGCACTCCGCGCATCGTTTTCCCCGGCTGTCCGGCTGCTCTCTTCCATCGTATATTGGCAGAGCCATAGCCACTCTTGCCAGCATGTCTCATTTGAATTGTCCAGACCACAACGGATCCACGTCCACGCCATCCGCCCAGCCCGTTCCACAGCTCCTCGCTCGAGCACCGCCGACTAGCCGCCGGCCTGCGTCATGGTTACACAGATGCATCTCAAGCTCCGTGCTTCCTTGCACAGTAGTCTACATGTCTTTCAGATGCACCATGGTCCCTTTGCCCTGTTTTGCCACCAGGTACTGCCGGTAACTGCCTTCCCTAGCCTGGCTCTAACACTGCGTGATGGGGATTCCTCACCCAACCACCTGGTTCCCCCCTGCGGCGCATCCTCCGAGCGAGAGGCCCAGATGTCCCAGGGCTTATCTGTGCAGCGAGCTGTTCCAAGGTTTTGTCCAGCACCGAGCTGTCCGTCTAGGCACTCTGTTGGGATGACGGTAGGATGAGCGTTTGTTTTCTCCTTCAGCCGTCCTCCTCCGCCCTTTCCCTGACTTTCCCTACCCGTGACAAGTAAATGCTCCTCCCTGTTACCTCTCCTCTACCTCCTCCTCCCTCTTCTTACCTACTCACCCACTCCACTTCTCCTCCTCGCTCAGCCCCAGTTCTGGTCCCAGTCCAGCGCCTTGCGTAGCTTCCTAGCTCCTTCCGGACTTGTGCTCCACTCGTACCTTTGGCGTACACCCCGCTTCCCTCCTCGAAAATCCAGGACCCGTACTGAGCATCTTGTACCATTTTCTTCCTCCTCTTCACTGGTTGTTCATCTGTTGCCTCGGATCGTTTGCACATTTCTGCGTCTCTGGGCAAGGAGCCGTCTGCTGCCTAAGCATCTCCGTCTGGTCCGTGTCAAATGTCCACTTGCGCGGTGACGCTCGTCCGAGACAGGACCTCTCAGTCACGACCTGCCTACTGCTGCTACTTTTGCTGTTCGTAATCCTACCCTACGTCTTTGGCATCCCATGGGATTTTCGCACTCATATTTCGCGATCCCATACTTACGATACCGGCCCCCTTCTAGGCCCTGAACCTTAACGTCGCCCTCATAACAGCCAAGGCATTGAGGGGACCAAGCCACACTGGTTTCGTGGTCTCATTGCCACAAGCATAGTTGCCGTCTCACAATTACTTACCAGCTCCGAACTCAGTCCTCCTATAGACGATTGCGCCTCCGATTAGACTCATCGCGTGTAATTTCATCAGTCCTGCGCTCGCTGGACTTACCACCGGCTTTGTACTGCATGAAGCCTGCCTGTTGACCAGATATGTCCACCACCATGTCCACTCGTCGGCACTTCAACTTTTTCATCGTCGCATGTCTCTTCATATTTTTCATCTTCTTTCTCCGTCTTGACTTTTCTGGCAATAATGTTGCAAAACAAGTCAAGGGCGACGTCGAGACCTGGGTCGAAGGGCTGCGTGCTCCTGCAGAGCCCAAGGAGAAACCAATACCAACCCCGAAGTACAAACCTACACCAAGCTTCACACCCCCGCCTGTTCGCGACCCATTCCCTCTTCTAGCGATGTCGACGCCCCCGCCTATCCCACGATGGAATAAGCCCCGACCGAATCTTCACGAGGAGTACGACCTGCCAATACCGCCTCCCCTGCTTATTGGATTCACACGCACCTGGCCCATCTTGCTGCAAGCAGTCGTCTCCTACATCACAGCGGGATGGCCACCCGAGCAGATATACGTCATCGAGAATACCGGCGTTCAGATGGCCAACGCCCGTGGCCAGCTTTCTCTTCAGAATCCTTTCTACTTGAACCATGCGCAGCTCAAGAAGCTTGGTGTCAATGTCGTACAGACTCCCGTGCTTCTCAACTTCGCTCAACTCCAAAACTTCTTCCTGTCCATGGCCAACACGCACGAGTGGCCCTACTATTTCTGGTCTCATCAGGACGTGCTCACCCTGTCGTTCGAAGAAGGGTTTGAAGGGGTCACACCACCATACGACCAACCTGGATATAAGACAGTGTACGAGCTTGGATGCCAGTGGCTTGACGATGCGCGCAAGAACGACAGTCGATGGGGCGTGCGATTCTTCGCATACGATCACCTCGCGTTGGTCAACCCGAAGGCTTACGAGGAGGTTGGAGGATGGGATACTCTCATCCCGTACTATTTGACAGACTGCGACATGCACAGCCGACTCCTCATGTCGAACCTCAGTATGATCGACAAACACGCTGGAACGGTCACTGATACCAGCTCCGCGCTCAACGACCTACTCGCACTATATCGTGACCCAAGAGTTGTACCCGATTTCACAGACCCGAACCCACCTGCGCCACCCCCAGAACCAGATACCAAAGAAAAGCGAGCGCCGACTCCCGACGCGACCGGTTCTGAAGATCCGAACCTGGCATATTACCACTCATTGCGCCATGTATCGGACCGCATGTTCCACTACAAGCACGGCGAGCGAGGCCGAAATACGTGGCAGCAGGGCCAGCACGGCGGCGTAGGGGAGCCGTTTTACTATTCTTCTGCTGGGCTTGCGGAGGCAATCGACGTCCTGACCGAAGCAGGACGCGAGGTGTTCCGCCGGAAATGGGGCCACCGGGACTGTGATCTGATCTCTGGCGCAGGGC
Organism: Diaporthe sp. P3_1W; assembly: GCA_037177825.1. Classification (NCBI taxonomy): domain Eukaryota; kingdom Fungi; phylum Ascomycota; class Sordariomycetes; order Diaporthales; family Diaporthaceae; genus Diaporthe; species Diaporthe sp. P3_1W. Next base: position 1,288,471 of record JBAFXB010000001.1, read on the forward strand.
TCAGGCCGAGCGACGCGTGGCGTGTTGAGAAGGACTGGTCGGACTAGTTCCCCGGCGGGACTAGATGGAGCGCGGAGTGGAGCTCTCTGTTGGGTAGTTACGGGCGTGGTGGTTAAGGTGACGGCTACGGCTACGGCTGGCAGCCCCCCATGATGGAGCCAAGATGCTAGTTCTGTGAGCAGTTGGCTGAAGTAATTCTATCGCTATGACGGTCATGTTGATGCGGCATCGGTGTGCATTTTGGTGTAAGGGCTCTGGTGGCTGTCCTTATGCGTGGTTTATTTCGCACGGAAGGCATGGAGTACGGGGTCATTGATGGATGAACCATGCAAGTCTTATTACTTATTTCATTACACGTTCCCAATGGAGAGGCAGAGGTGGAGATACCATATTGAATTAGATAACACTTTTTTTTGACCTACTTAAGCTGGCAAAAAACGTGCTGTAAGTTGTTCAACTATGTATCGGCACCACTCTTTGTGGAGATGCGCTTGGAAACCAATAACAATGAGAACGGATATTCAAACCTGCAAAAATAGATAATATACCGGTATATTGCCAACCCTAAACCAACATTCTCGCCTAATTTACACGCCCAATTCACATACCCAATTCATATATCCAGCACCTATACGCTCATACTTATACACCTAATTCATATACTTAATTTATATACTTAATCCTTATATAAATATTATGTAGGTATTAGTATGTAGATGTTATGAGTATATCTAGGTAGGTGTTAGGAGTGTGGGTATTTCGGCATGGGTGTTTGGGTATGGATGTGTGAGTGATGCATCGGCGAAAACAGATAGTACACTTTTCGCCGATGCAAATATCCGCTCTCATAACAATTATGCAAAAGTTTAGGTGTCTGTTCTCTCACTTGTTATGTCATTAGTCTTGAGTCTCTGGGTTGAGTAACAAGTTGATCACCGAGCGTTGTATGGTGCACTATCCATGCTTCGGCCTGGAACTGTGTACATGTGGATCTCCTGGAAGCCTCGGGCCAATTCAAGTCCTGACTGTATGGCTTGTAAGATTATGTCTCAGCTTGAAGTTAAAAAGCAACGAAGAATGCAATGAGCGTACTTGGCCGGGTCGCTGGGCGCCCAGCCTCCCGGCGGGGCGAAGCTCTCACCCCGGAAGCGACCGCGCGCCAGCGTCTTCTCGACGTCGTCGACGGCGACGGCGAAATGCATGAACGAGGGTGATTGGTTGTGAGCCTTCAGGAATACTTATTCTCAAAACTGTTGTATCATAATCCTTTTTTACTGGACACAGCCGCAAAATGGCCCGAATCATACTGGGGAGCATTTGTGTGTGGTTGAAGCTGCATGTAGATATTTGACTGCTCCGGTGGATAATTTAGGTCTCATCGAATCAAACTCTGATCTTCCTTTTATGCAAGCCTTCTTGCTCTCAAAGGCATGAGCCATTCTCTTCTTTACACCAATATATATTTGCGGAAAATGCTGCTTTTTCTCTTGGCCGGACAGGGTTGGAAGTCACTTCGCTCACAAAGACTGCACATGTGAGGTGTATGAATCTGTCACATCTTCACACATTCCACGCTCCTGTCACTGTTGCGGTCATGACAATGATTCCGAAAAGAAATTGGATACAGGTTCCAAGTTCAGAAACCTGATGGCTAGGCAGGTGTGGACATTCTTCTTCACTTAAACGAGGCTCAGGTTAGGAATGGCATGACCGGGCAGCACGGCTGTCTGCATGACGCGGCTACAAGACGAGGCTGCAAACCAAATTGCAGCCTGGTGAATTTCGAGTAACAACCCTGACCCCGAAGAAAGAGATCAACGACTTTTCCACCATTCTTTTCATGACCATGGAGCCCACCAAGATTTCTTCCAGGCACACCTGCCGTCCTCCGTCTCAACGCTCGTCAGACCGTCCACGTATCTCATCTGATGCTCCATCCAATTGCCTTGCAGCGCATTTAGTCCACGTCAGACAGGTATGTGAGCTGAGTTCCGCTTGAACTCCCACCGTTAGCATCTTTCCGCCGACCATCAGCACAGAACAACCACAAAAATTGCGTTCACGATGTGGTCGAGCCCCTGGGAAAGAGAATGGGAAAGATTCTTGGACCGCCACGGGGCACAGCAGAATCCCGTGTCTCGCCGCCGGCTCGCCCGCGACATCGCCGAAATGGTGAACGACCCTTATCCCAACACCGAACTGAGACCCAGTAAACTCTCACTCGATGAGACGTGTCTTGTTCTCAACACGGGCACCCGACACGTGCACGTGTTTTTGAGGTTCGGCGCCCACTACCCTCACATTGCTCCCACCTTATTTATCGGTGGCCGAACAAGACACCCAGATCGGGGTGGACTCCTATGTTCTGCGTCACTGGTGTCCAGGAACGAAGACACATCATCCTACACCATCAAGACCTTCGCGATGCTTCTCTTGAGCATGTTCGACGGAGATAGCGAGATTGCAACATCCCTTGACGGGACTGAGTTCAGAATCCAGTTCGAATGGGACGAATACACGTGCTATAGCTGCGGTACCCGCATTTTGCAGAATGGAGACCTCGACCTCCGGCAGGATTTGATTAGTCTCTGCTATCGACCTGAACGCCCACGACTCCCCATTTCCTCGATCGACGATCTTACGGACCCAACCGAGTCCCCAACTATTCATAACCCCCGGACCATTCATGACTTTCCGGTCGAGATACTGAGCAAGATTCTCGATGATCTCGACGTCCAAGACGTTGTGCGGTTCGGACAAGCGTGGGGCAAGATTGAGGACATCATCGAGACCAACTTGGTCATCCGCGACCGCGAACTCCAGTGCTTCGTCACAAAGGAGCACTTCACACACTCTCCGCTTGGCATCGGCATCCGCAACAACGACGACGACGACGACGGCGACGACGACGACGAAGGCAGACGGGTTCCGTTGGGACTGGAGTCGGAGTTCGACCTGATCTCCCAGACTGCTATCCGCGATCTCGAAATCCGCACATCTGCTTACGGCTACGGGTTTGACGAATGGCTCCCGCTGCCGCTGTCTGAACGACACTGGGAACAAGTCAAGGGGGACACCTTCCAATGCCTCGACGGGCTGGCCGAGACGACGCACAGCGGCTTTAGGGGCTCGCCGACCTCCGACGCCCTGGACGTCCTGACCACCCTCATGGACGACCACGTCGTTAAGCTCTTTACCAACGTGGAGAGGCGGCCGACGCACGGAGGCACGTCCAGAGCAGGAGTGCGATGGGGCACAGACACCACGGGTCTACTTCAAGCTTCCGAGAAGGGCATAGAGTCGATGTTCTTCCTCTTCCACCTCCTCCTGTGCGTCGCAGTCGCCAAGCCCGAGCTCGTCGACAAGGCCAACAGCATGGTCAGATCCTTCCACTCCGGCAGCCCACCCGCCCAAGACATGCCCAGCCCAGGCCGCATCCTCGTGGCCCTGCTGATCTCAGACGTCAAGGTGGACACCAGCTTCATGGTGAAAGTCGTCACCGAGGCGATCACGCGCAACGTGTCCGCCCTGCTGGCCAGGCACCCGGAGCTGTCCCACCTGGAGCCCGACGGCGCCGCCTCCGCGTACCGCCTCCACCACACCTTCGCAGGCAACATCGCCTCCTACCGCGCCCTGATGTTCATGGACGTCTTCCAGCGCACCGTCCGGCCAGCCACCAACGGCACGACCCTCAAGCAGGCCCGCGACGCCCTCTTCCACCGCCGCGGGTTTCCGCCCTCGGCCACCACCGGTCACCTCGCCGTGGAGACCCGCCGCATTCTGGCCGTCGACTCGCTCCCGGGCTTCCTCGCCTGCCTCGGTGTGCTCCCCGTCCCCGGCGGCCCGCGCTTCCTCTCGGGCTGCCTGCGCGATACGGTCCGCGAGGGCTTGCGCAGGGGGAACGTGTTAGCGTGGCCCCTCGACCAGGCCGCGGCGCTGGTGCTGCGGCTCACGGCTGAGCACTGGTCCACGCTGCCGAGGACGGAGCGCCTGACGCCTTGCCCTGAGTGGCCTCCCCCTTGGGAGGTCATTGCCAGGGCTCAGGCGTTGGGTCACTATCCTGATATGACTCCCTGATGGGGATCATGGAACCGGATCCGCATGTCGGAGAGGTACAGGCTGGGATACCGTGGGGCCTAATGTCGTGGGCTTTTGGTGCTGAACTAATCTGGATGCTTTGCGCCCGGGGAGGAGCTAGGCCACGGAGATTAGCAGCGGCACACGGGGAATGAAAGCCACAGCCTACAATTGACTGACACGTTGGGTAGCTTGGTAGCGTCGGAAAGGAGTACTCTGGGGGTAGGGGCAAAAGATGGGCGCACTTGTCAACTCCCAACTCACCAGCACCCGCGGCGAAAGACGCCTGCCAAGGGTGCGCCTTTTCCAGTACATAATCAAGTAGACAGTCAATGGCGTCGAAGACAGATGTAACATGGCGAAGTAATGAGACTCTAATACGAAAATGACAATTGGTATGCAGATGAAACCTATAACCCTCAACGCCGCTCAGAATGACACGATACAAGAAACAAGAATGACCAGGTTAAGCGTATAGTACACCGCTTGGGAAAACACAGGCCGTTGTATCTCGAGAGCCCCCCACAAAGACTGCCAGGTATATAATAGTGACCAAGGAAAAAACACAGAAGACGAGTCGGGTCATTTAAAGCTCGTCATGAATATGCTTCACCGGCGTGACACCCTGCAACGGCTTCTCGTGTATATCATCCGAGGTCCCGATGGGGACCTGCTGCGCCCCACCGTCCACCACCTGCTGCTGCTCCTGGCCGATAGGCTCGGCACCATGGCGAGCATGCTCCTTGACGAACTTGACCAGGTCGCTGTGTGTGCGCTGGCCCTCGTAAGAGATGGGGTTCGACTTGTCGTCAGCCCTGTAGAGCCGCACCCACGGGACGTACGGCACGTCCTCGGGCAGATCGTTCTTCATGATGTCCATCTTGGCAATAACAACGTTGGAACCGGAAGAGCCGCTGCCGTACGTGGTCGCGAGGGCATCGTAGACGGGCGCCAGGGCCTTGCAGTAAGGGCAGTCCTCGCGGAAATAGTACAGCAGGACGTCCTTGGAGCCGTCGAGCACCACGTTCTGGAAGCTGTCGGCCACGACGGTGGTGACGGGCCCGGTCTGCACGGCGGGGATCGGCTCGGACTTGACGACGGGCTTGAGGCGGCCGGCCAGGAAGTCGTCGGCGAAGCGGCCGATGTTGCCGGCCGACAGGTCCTTGGTGCTGCCCTGGGTGGTGTACGGGTACTTTCCGCGCTTGGCGCCGTCGTAGATGGCAAAGGCGGGGAAGTTCTTCTCGGCGCCGTTGTCGAGGTGCAGGTAGCCCGCGAACCCGGCAAAGTCGGGGGTCTCGGCCGTCGCGAATGTCAGCCTGCCCTTGAGCTTCTTGGCCAGGGGCCTCAGCTCGTCGACCACGGCCCGCCGGTCGTCGTCGGTGCGCGAGAAGATGAAGGCGGTGGGGCCGTTGTTGCCCGAGACGTAGTTGCGCCAGGTGTTGTAGCCGAGCTCGCCGATCAGAGGGGTATATGTGGTCTTGGCGAAGGTCTTGATGGCCTCGATGTCCTCGATATCGCCCTTGTAAACCTCCTTGCCCTCGCCGTTGGGCTCATACATGACAATAGAGGGGAAGCTGACGCCTGCTTTGGCGGCGGCATCTGCGTTGAAAGTGACACCGATGGGGAAGTCCTCGTGGAGCTTCTCAGCGGCAGCCCAGAGCGCGCCCTTGGCGACCGTGTCAGCTGCGTCGAAGTAGCCGATCAAGACGATCTCCTCCTTCTCCTTCTCGAGGAAGGCATCATGGTGCGCCTTGGTGGCAAGGGAATTGACGGTAGCGAGCACTTGCTTCTTCACAAAGTCGACGATGCTAAAGTCCGATTAGCCGACTGTTCTCATGGCGATTTTCGAAGTGGAACTGGTGTCATGATTCTTACGCAGAAGACCTCCTCGGGCCATCATATTCGTGATACAGCTCACGACCCTCCTTGAAGATCTTGAGGGTAGGGAAGGCCCTGATCATGTAATCCTGGCAAAAGGTGGAAAACCTCTGGCAGTCGATCTTGGCGAGCTTGACGTCGATGTTCTGTTCCCTCAAGGTCTTGGCAGCAGCCTCGTACTTGGGAGCAAAAGTCTGGCAGTGCCGACTGTAGCAAAGGGTTAGCAGCGGACGGGAAGGGCGGCTTGGGTGGCTGAGACAAAGGGTGTGCGGCTGGAGCAGCTCAGCACAGCACTCTCAGGAGGAGAGACTCACCACCAGGGCTAGATATCAGGGAGTCACGGTCAGCAGATGTTCGTCCAGAGCGGGGCCCAATCGGGCACAGGGGAGCGAACACATACCGCATAGAATTCCGCCATAACCACATCGTTCTCCTTGATGAAAGCGCGGAAGCTGGTTGGCTGCAGCTCGATGGCGGACTCTGTCGAGGGGTCCTCGGCGACGGCGGCTGCAGCGAGCCCGAGCAGGCCGAGGGCGAGGCGTGTCAAGAGCCTCATGGCGGCGGTGGTGGGTAGTATGAACTCTGAAGCTATGGACAGCAAGTAAGAAGACAAAGATACGGTAATGAACAGTTCAGCGTGTGTGTGCTAGCACGGCATGTGCAGCCGTCGAAGTGAAGTGAAGTCCAGGCGAGGCAGGGCAAGTCAATTCAAGTCAAAGAGAGCGAATGTGAGTGTGATTAGATAAGGAAAGGGCCTTTGAAGGATGAAGGACCGGGTCGGGGTCGCGGGCGTGGGACGAGATTTCCTGGGGTCTCTCAGGAGGCGGCAAGAAACGTCCAGGACGTCCAGACGATGAGACGTGGCCAATTTCCCGTTTCGGCCCCAATCTACGGCGTTCCGTCGGTACGTACCTCGCGGCGCTTGCGCAGCCTCCCACGCCTCCGTTTCAGGAGATACCCTAACCCTCGCTCTCGCAGACCCATTTCACAGCCCTGAGGGAAACGGAAACGGGGTGCAACGCGAAAAAACGGGAAAATTGCATTCACAGGGCGTGTGCGTACTGCGAACCAAGTGACTGTCCATTTCAAATGCATACAATTCATAGGTGGTCGTCGGCAGGCCAAAGCGGTCAAAGGTCGCAGCCCAGGAGGGGTCCCACTGGGGCCAAAGGGGCGGCTCAACCCCGTACTTGCATCAAGGCGGGCCTGGATCTGAACGAAAATAGCCCGAACAGCCCACCCGCACAGCTCGCTGACATAATCGTGCCCCTGATTCTTCGACGTCGCTGGTCTAGCAGCAGTCAGAGCTAGTCACTGCCAAGTCGGCCCATTTTTCTCACGCAGTCTCGACGATTCAACCTCTGGCTTGACGCTCAACACTCCAGTCACTTCCAACGTCTTCAACCGCTGGGCACCATACGAGACAAAATTGATCATCTATGTATCACTTGAGTTTCCATATTAAGCCTGTAGCGGTGCCTCTAATTAGCACTAAGAAGCTGCGTCACTCTGTCCATAGGCAAGATCAGATCTCGCTGCCTGTCAGGATCAGAGCAGCCTGGCCCATTATGAATTGATTGGAGTCTACAACCGTGTCAAAATTGGGAAGGTAAGTCGAATTTGTCCTGCCGTTTTGGCACATCCCTCAGAGGTATACACGTACCTAGGTACTTCGAGTCGAGAGCTTTCCCGTAAAATGAACTGGGAATGGATATGAAGAGTAATGTAGAGCCGATAGCAGACACCTAAACACAAGTAGCCTATGCATCGTTATAAATCCCTCTAAATCAAGGCCTTATATGATGTAAGAAGTAACCTTACTCGTTACGTTGAAGTACAGAGCATTGGAACATGGGGCTACCTAGGTATATCGCGGCATTGATTGCCCAAGGCTTTTCCAGGTCGAAGCAAATTATCCTGAACGTAACCTACGAAGGTCAGTTAAGAGGACACACAAAGACTTCTGCCCAACAGACAATGTGGCCCCCCATATTATCCTAATTAAGGATGGCCTGCAAACCCGAGAAGCCTTATGTCAAATACAACAGGCCCCAGCTATGAGTAGGGAACGACATGTATTCATCTGGATGAGGATATTTCATGGATCATGACATCGCATCCAATGCGACTTGAAGTCTCGACTTTTCCAGAGTGAGCATAATGTGAGACCATTATCTATGTGACTGGATTACCAAGGCTTTTCATGACGTTCAATCAACTTTACCTTGACTTGTTCAACTCAGCCAGCGCGGGGAGTCCCCATCTTAGCATCCACTCCGTGCAAAGAACATCTTGAGCATTCATTCGATCCGCCGGCTTGTACGCCAACATTCCTCGCAGCATCTCCAACAGCGCCGCCTTCTCGTCATCCAGGAACTCCTCCACCTCTTCTTCCCGCCTCGGCTCCTGCACCAGGAGCTCAAACCGCCCCTCTAGCCCGGGATCACAACCGATGAAATGATCCCGCCGATCACCCCTGACAGCGCCATCCTCGGTGAAGAGGTTGCGCCGAAGCTCCCCGTCCCACGCATCCCACCACTCATCAGGCAGCCTGCCAAGCACATGCACCCAGTCCTGGCGCAGAGTATCGCCGCTCGGGAAGAAGACCGACCCGAACAGCGACCCGCTGCCGCCGACGACCTCCCAGATAACGCAGGCGAGCGCCCAGGTGTCCGCCGGGAAGCCCAGCTCACCGGTGGCGAAGTGCGCCTCGGGCGGCGTCACCCGCAGCGGGGCGTGACAGTAGGTGCGCCGCGCACCAGGGGCAGAGGGAATGTACGACTCGCCAAAGTCGGCCAGGAGGATGGCGCTCTCCGCAAGCGTCACCTTCTGGGGGCGGCACCCAAGGAACGCCGGCACAACGCCGTGGGTCGGCACTCCGACGCCAACGTCGCCGCCGTCGACGCGCTTGATTGGTTCCTGGTACGGTTCCCCGAAGCGTTCGAAGAAAGCTGGTTGGGAGAGGGCGTGTATGTTGTCCCCCGGGGCGAAGCGGAGCAGGACGTTGCCTGTGTGAAGGTCGCCGTGCACTACGCCCTGCGCGTGGCAGAAGGCCACGGCCTGCGCCAGCTGGGCGGCTATCGCGCGGGCGCTGGGGAGCGGGAAGATGTTGTAGCCGTGTGCTGCGGACTTTGAGGCCGCGATGCTCATGCGGGCGGGCGGGGTGACTATACACGGGTGTTGTCCATTGGGACCGTCGAGCACGAACTCGTCCAGGATGGGGAGGATCATCGAGGCTCTTTCGTCGTCCGAGTGAAGAAGCCGGTGTAGTATCTCATTTTCATGTGACGTGATGGTCTTGTCGGAAATGCAGACCTTCACCGAGACGTATTGAGTGGCCGCGTCTCTGTCCCGTGCGATCCAGATTGTCGAATACCCGCCGTGTCCAAGCTTGTCCACGATTTGATACCGGCCATCTTTAAGCGTGTCTCCGATGGCGATGGGGTGGTAGCCGCCGATTTGATACTTCTCCAAGTTCTCCACGTCCTCTATGGGATAGTATTTGAAAGCAAATGCCTTCTGGCTATCGTCCTGGCCATTAGTCGCAACATTCTCATCGGAAGCCGCCTTCTCATTACTTGCGTTGGTGTTTATACTAGTGTGGTTTGAGTATTCAAGTCTTCGACGGCTGAAACTGCTGGGGAAGCGGTAGCTGCGCCATCGTTGAATCTGGTCATTTGGTCTGCATCCTCCAAGCCAGCTTCGGTTACAAGAGAAAATGGAGCGAAGTTGCCGTGCGGGCAGTAAAAGACACCGAGGAAAGTACCTCAGGTTGCAAGGATTTCCCAGTGATATTGAGGGACACGCGGAAGTCCCTGAAGCCATCCAGAAGGGCTGTGCTCTGATTGGTCTCATTGCGAGGTTCTGGGGTGCACCGTGTGCTGCCTTGCAAAATAAGCCAGGCTTGGGGGCCAGGTGTCCTTTTACAGTCGACAGATTGGCATTGCAAGAGCAGCAGTATGGGGAATGGAGATCACTCGGCTTGGGGTATCTGCGCATAAGACAGTGATTCGAGACGTGTGGGCAAAGCAGTGGAGGATTGAAGTCTGCTCTGCTGCCTGGTAGCACATACTTGGCATTGCAAGTGGGGTCTCGATTTAACCTGGGCGAGCTTGGGTCAGCCCCCTGGCCTGCTCATAGAGTGCATCTGCAGCGATTAGCGGAGGCATGATAAACTACGACCAACCAGTGAAGGGCCCGCATCAGACGTCAGGCCATGGAATAATGCAGACTGTGCCTGCAATCCATCCTCTCCGGATCAGATCCCCTCCCCGGACTACTAGAATTAGATATTGCACCGACAATCAGAATAGACAGATTCTCCCTTCTGCCTTCTCGGTAATTTAGTCTATTTGAACAGGCCTGATGGACAAAGTTTTAAGTGTCTGCCATGGCCATACATGTTTCAGGGCCGGTTTCCACCTTGCCCTGATCTTCTGTCGGCATTTATCCTCCAGGTGCCGTCCAATGTATTGCGCACACTGATAGGTTCCGAGCTCCGAGTATAGCTGTAGCTCGCTCTGGACCTCGAGATGCTGGAATAGGCTTCTTGAAATTATTGTGTTATCACCGAGAGCCAATGTCCACAGCCAAGCCAGAAGACGCATGCACATGCTGTTCCGCTCACGAGCTACGAAAGCTGAGAACCTTCCAATTTCCTTCTTGCAGCGGAATGAATTCCGTCCAAAGTTTGTTTGGGGGAAGGACTCATCCCGATCTTGTTCCACCGGGTCAACGGATCATCAGACGTCCACAGCGGCACTTGCACACCACGGGTCCGTCGCTCATGCCTGCATACTGAAGATTTGTTTCCGAATTTGCGGGTAAGAAAATCTTAATCAGATAAGTTCGAGGCGCTAGTATGACACGATGGGTTTCTGACGAAACGTTTGCCACCCGTCAAGATGATTTCACGGCCCAGCTACTGCATCTTGAGTCCCGCACTACACGTAGCTGCATGAGGCCTCGGCCAGATTTACACGATTCATGGCATGGAGAAAGGGAAGAATTGGGTAACCTTTGTCATGACTTTACTCGGCGTACTGAGCAAGCCATGCAAGCCATCGAGAAACAGATACTGCCGGTCAACCGAAGTCCACCCAAAGTCGTCAATAACCCGTGATTTCCATGCTATGTCGATTAACATAAGACACAGAGCCAAGAAGTCAGGGCTGTATATCATCAGTGACGTGCTTATAGTGACGGACTTTCTCCGCCTCTAGTAGAAATTCGACCAGCCTTCCCTCATTTGATGAATGCACAGGCAACCCGTTTAGACAATACATGTAATCTTGCAATAGCCTCTTGTGAATCCCAGATTGTCAGCCCACCCGAATACGACGACCATATCAGACTGTCGTAAAGACCGCCCAGCACAGGCTTGAGCGACCCCGAGTCAGAGATCTGACTTTATACTTTTGGGCTCTGCTTCAGAGAATCTGCTTCTAGCTGCTCGAGCACTGCACTATGCGAGTCATACTCGCGGCAACATGGAAGCGCCACCCACTGAATTCGGGCGCGAATGCAAGCGAAGCTGTTTCGGGAAACCCCTGTTCTCGCCCGCTAACCCATGTTTTCCACACGCACCCTGACCGGAGCATACATCAGACGACACGCTAAGCGAAGTATAAAAGAATAGGCCTTGCGATGCATGCGCGCCGGAACCATGCTACCGCACTGCAGCTGCCATGTGTTCCTCCCCCCGGTCAGCGCCGGAGGGCTGTGGGCCGGGCGGAACTTAAAATCACAAGTGCTATGTCGTGCGCGATTGTATGCTTTATAACAGAGTACCCAGCCCGTGCAGTCGGTCCTGGCGGGGGGCTACTTGTCGTGACTGGACCTTTCCTCCTGATCTAGGTAACACGGAATCATACCTGGCTCGAGGGATGATCATCTTATCAGTCTCAAATTGCGCGCCCTTTCAATCTGGGAAGGAGATCACCAGGACAGGTGGCCTCTCGGCACTTCCACAGACATGAGAAAAACGGACCGCAGCCTCAGCTTCGAGGAGCTGGACGACTACTCGGGCGACAAGGTGCTGGCGATCTCGATACCCTTCACGGTCCTGACGACAATGTTTGTGGCGCTCCGATTCTGCTCCAAGAGGCTTATGCGTTCACGTTCTGGCTTGGATGATCTCTTGCTCGTGGTTGCTTACTTGGTCAACGTGGGTCTATTTGCAGTTGTGATCGGTCAGTTGAGCTGGATAACTGCGTCCATCTTTTATTTATGACAATCCGGCTGACAATATCATATGCAGTGATGACCAAAATCGCGGGCGTAGGGCACCATGAAGAATGGGTCACAAACACCAACCCCTCGCAGATCGTCCGCTGGGCGCAGCTCGTCCTGGTCTTCGAATTCTTACATTTCGCAGGCGTCGCGTTGCCAAAACTGGCGATCATCGTCTTCTATATCCGGGTGTTCAACTGGAAGGGCAGGATGCGGACAATCTGCTACACGACGATGGGCCTCTTGGTTGCGACCTGGCTAGGAAGTGTCCTCGCCGCCTGTCTCCAATGCAGACCGTTGGCGTTCTGGTGGGACAAGACAATCCAGGGAGGAACGTGTTTCGACGTGCAGCTTTTCTTTCGGGCACAAGCTATCACGAGTCCTATCCTGGACATGGTGATACTCGCATTACCTGTGAGGTCAATATGGGGCCTAAAGCTGCCAGAGAGTAAGAGGATCGAGTTGTTGCTCGTGTTTGGTGTGGCAGGCTTCGGAATTATAGCTTCTATTATCCGCGTTCAGATCTTTTTCACCACCGCTGCATTTGCAGACCGAACTTGTCTGTTGCCCCTGGCCCTACCCGCACTCTCAACGTCAAGGTGATGCTAACGTACAAAGCAGGGGCGACAGTTGACTTGTGTGGATGGTCTATTGTTGAGGTTGGAACGTATATTATTACAGCATGTCTTCCAGAAATGAGACCATTGGTGCCTTTCCTTGTCCCGACACGACTGCTAGCAAAAGCACGAAAACTCATGACAGTCCCGAGCGCGGCCGGTTCCAGCCCAGCCAGCAAGGTCCGCCAATATGACAACCAAATTGGGCTTCCTTCGGTTATCACGCACAATAGTAACACGCAAGGAGAATTTAAAGAATGTGGAGCCTGGGATAGGACGTCCCAGGACCAGAGGATGCAAGAGCCTCGCAGTGAGCGGACCGAGATACACGGGTCGCACAAAGAGTCGCATAGAGAGGAAGTAACAGAGAGGATCGATTGGGAAAGGGAGGGCGGTTTGACGATCTTCGTCACCCGAACTACGTTAGTGACTATCGACACGCTCGGTTCGTTCGACAGACCGTGGGAATACCTAGGCCCGTCCCTCGGGAGTCCCACAATTGCAAGCGGGTAATCGGGACGACGAGCATAATCGAGATACAGATCCAAGCATATTAATTCATCGCATTACTATAAATATATACCAGCAACAAAGAAGGCGGCAAAACCTGTAAGCACCTCAAATCGCCGCAGAGAAAGGTCCGCCAGCCCCTCTCGAGTACTCCCAGCGCCGCTATCTACGGCCTGGCCAGTAGAAGCAAGGACCTTTTCTCCAGTCGGGTATCGAATATTGTACACAGGATCAGACGTCAGCTCGGCCTGCGAGCCAAGCGTGTGATCGCAAGTGGCCTGGTTCTGCCCAGACCCCCAATCCAGCTTGCACTTCTCGTCATAGCCCAGCGAGCAGACGGGGTCAGCGATGTTGAACAGCACGTGGTTCTTCCCGACCCAGCTATCCGACTCCCCCAGGCAGCTCGCGAGGTAGTTCATGCTGTTGGCGGCGCTCAGCGGCAGCCCGTCCGTGTGGATGAGGTCCTCGCAGCTGGACGCGTCCGCGTCCTCATAGGTCATTGCGACGCCGCCCCCCGCGATCGGCTCCTTGGAGGCGGACTTGCCCGTCTGCAGATAGTTCCACGCGTCGTAGCTAACATCATAGGCACCACCGGACTGGTCGATGCGCAGGAGGTGGACGGAGCGGTCGCCGTAGCTCAGCTTGACGCAGATGTTGTTGCAGTCGACGCTCATGGGCCAGTAGGCCACCCGGTTCGTGTTGATCTTGCACCCCAGCACGCCGACCGACGACGAGTAGCTGTCGTGGGGCGTCGCCCAGATGCCCGTCCCGTCCGCCGAGGCGAGGGCAACGAGCGCGGCGAGGCACAGGGCCAGGCGGAGAAGAGGCGGGGATGCGTTTATCATGGCCGTCGCGTGACTGAGTGACTGAGTGACTGACCGGCTCTTATCGATCGATCAAATGAGGGACAGGCAAGCAAAGCGATCGAGTTGTGCTTGCATAAGAACGATTGACTAGGGCATTTAAGGATTGACCCTGCCGCCCCATTTGCGGCTCGTGGTGGTGGTGGTGCGTGTGTGTGTTCCGGACAGGCTCCACGCGGTTCGTGTGCGGCGCGCGGAGGGATTGCACGTTTTCGTTGAGGGGAGGATCCTGTCTGACCACGAGATTATCTGAGATTAAGCTTTGTCGGTTAAAATTAGGTGAGACTGTTTCGGGCCTAGCGGCTCCCGGCCAGTCGACCGGCGACTCGGGCCGGGGCCCGGCCGACTGGAAACAATTAATAGAGTTTTGTTATAAACTGTGAGCAGTCGGAGGATTTTTAGATAAGAAGGGCTGTCAACACTGTTCATCTTCTCCCCCGAAAGACGAGCAAGCACGTAGACTTGAGGAGGAACGCGCTAGCATATGCACGAGGTCGCCCGGCTCTAAAGACTGGCTGACTGCGGTGCCAAGTCAGTGGCTGCCGCTCAGTGATCAGCTAAGTCACCAACCCAATGGCGCGTGGTACCGAGCCCCCGGACCCAGCTTGTGGTCTATGCAGGAACATACCCGCTACTCTACAACCTGCCACGTGCATTCTCCAACAATCCATTCCGGTTTGGTATTCATGAGCAAGCAAGCTTTCAAAAATACATGGCTAATGCGTGAATTCGTCCCTGTTGATATCAAACTACACATCAGTGTGACCTTGCGAGTGCAGCACTTCCGAAAATATATGGTATCCTGGGCCAGAGAAGATCGACGGTACCCAAAAGTATCTCTGCAAAATGACCAAGGCATCGTGCCATGATGTGAGCGCCAAAGCGACACTTATTCGGTTAAGCCGTAGCGTGAAGAACGATTTGGTCCGATCATCAGGGGCAGCAATTATACCCATCATCGTTTGCCAGAACTGCGACTCTAAGGAAGAGCACAGCGCCAAAGAAGAAGGTAATTGCTGCTCAGGTCGCTGGAAAACCTCCATCAGCTGAATAGCTGTATTTGCGGGGCCGTCCTCTGTGTCTGTGGTGTACTGCAGCATGATCTCCAGGTACACCTTGATTGACAGTGCTATCGCGGTAAGAAACGCCTCTCTTGGGTATGAGGTACGGCCCAACTGGATGGCTGTATCCAAGGACTCGATCACACGACTGAGGCGTAACTGTTCACCACTTTTGAGTTGTTTGCTTGAAACATACGTCTGCAGCATCGCATTCACCTGTTCCGCATTGTCGAGAATCAAGTAGGCTGCTTTCTTGGCGGGGGCGGAGAACATCGTGTCGAACATGCCGGTTTTCTCCACCGTGTTCAACACTGTCACGTCATGCCGAGCTAATAGAAGTAGTCCCTGCATAGCGGTGCTGTAGGAGATGATTAGATGTGCGCACATGCAGCCTTGTCGGGGTTGACGAACCGTGGGACTGCAGTTGATGTCCAATGATCAAGTTCGTCATGTGAATTTCTAGAACGAACAGCGAGGATTTGGAGGAGACCGGAGATGTGGATTTTCCACGCTTCGACATTGCCTAAACCTTGCTATTCAGATCATATCGTCAGCAGGGATGCAGGTGAAGATATTGAGATGCAGTGCGGTGTAGGGAGACAAACATCGAGAACAGCAAGGATCAATACGGCCGCGACGACGCTATCAGTGACACCATTGGGTCCATGGTTGAGCCGCTCCCTCACGGATTGAATAGCCTTGCCTTTGTACGTATCCAAGATAATTTGAACCGAACGGTGCTGCCGCCGAGCTGCATACACATGTCTGGCAAAGTAGAGCGAGACATCCAGCATAGTAGGATCGGGAAGGAAGCGAGCCCAGTCAGACTGAATCACGGCGAAGGCAGTGTCCGATTCTGGAATGTCTGTGACTAAATGAAGCTTTTCCATTGCTTTTGTCACTACGCAATGGTGATGCGTCAGCCAGGAACAACGATAAAGGCGGCACTATCCATATCCTACGCACAATGATGAATGAAGAATGCATCTTTTCTGTTCAATCTGTAATTCAATCCCGGATGGCTGAAGATGGGGTGCTGAATATCGAACACTAGGCCACGATCTGTATTCAGACCATCTTCCCCGAACCGTAGAGAGCCGAAGCGTGCGGCACTCTCTTTTTGCTCAGCATAATCCCGTACTAAGCGTCGTCGTCGTCGCGCGAAATTGGCCCTGGTGGTGTGAGCCCTCATCGCTTTCGCGTTGACCTTGTCAAGTGTGGGTCCGGTTATCGACACAAATGTTAAGTCAGCTGCCGAGCCCATCTTGTTAACCGGCATGCCAATCTATTTCAAGATGCGTCGGTCGAAGCAAGGAAAAGCAAAAACTTGGCGCACAAGTCCGCCCGGACTTGAACTGAGTTGTGGTGGGAGTTGATGGGAATCCTTTGCTTACCAATAATGTAAGCATGACGTCCATTTAGAGGCGTGATGCCAAGCATTCTTGTTTTCCTGAAACGGTTTAGTCGAGCAAGAGCAAGTCCCGCTAGGTCCGAATTTGGACTCGTGGCAACTAAACGACAAAGACACATCACACTTGGGTGAGGCTTGGTGACACGCAACTCGTACACTGCCTTGAAGAACCCCAGCTGTTGCGGAAAAGTTTCAGAGCTGACTGATTTTCGGGAGGCGGCGAGTCTTGTCGTCCCGATAGGAACGCAATAAGGGAGAAAGATTTCAGAGCTGACTGTGTTTCGGGAGACGGTGGGTCTTATCGTCCCGGTAGTAACGCAATAAGGGAATTGATTAAGCTTGGCAGCCATAGAGGGTCACTGGCTGCTTTTCTAAGCTGCGTCCTGATCAGGACTATTGATAGATTCATGTGGAACGGGCGTATTACAAATGCATCAGCATGGCGGCACGAGCCTGGGGTTTGGACGTTGGGGGACTCGAATATATATTGTAGACTGCATATGCCACTCCTTTTCTGCTCGACTCACCTATATTCTATTCCACCAGCCACAAAGTCCTTCACAACTGTTCTTCTTCTCGATTATTCATCACTCTTCCGAAGCACCAAGCAGGATGTCCTCATACGTGATCAATGGAGCCTCGACCGGCATTGGGGTAGGAAGCGTCCAGTATTTTGCGTGACACGAAACATCTCTAACTTATGCAATGGGACAGTTCGAGTTTCTACGACAACTCTCACTCAACCCAGCCAATACCGTCATCGGACTAGTTCGCAACGTCAAGAGCGTTGAAGCGAAGTCGAAGACGGAATTAAACAGGACCAATGTTCATATTATTCATGGGGATTTAGACAGCTACGAAGTGCTAAAGGCAGGTCTTGCTGACAACCTCCCCCCCGGGAGGTACTACTGACTAACCTCCTCAAACAGGAAGCAAGCGAGGCCACCGCGAGAATAACTGGCGGAAAGCTCGACTACCTCATTGCCAATGGAGCTTACCTTCACATGGAGTCCGGTCTCGTCAATTTTGGACAGCTGTAAGTGTTGACATCCTTTGATTGTCAGAGTCTTGTTACAACACGGTCATACGATGGTATCACTTAATGCTGACGGATGTAAAGAGGAGAGAACCCTGCCGCTCTAGAAAAGGAACTCCTAGCAGGTTGCAAAACTAATATCATTGGCAACATTCATCTCTTCAACCTCTTCCTGCCACTTCTCCTGAAAGGCACACAGAAGAAAGTCATCTTCATCTCTTCGGGCCATGCCGACCTTGACCTAATCTCTAAATACGAGGTTGATATCACCGGACCTTACGCTCTTGGGAAGGCCGCCACGAATGTCGTCGTGGCCAAGTTCCATGCTGAGCATGCCAAGCATGGAGTCCTTTTCATGAGCATCAGCCCAGGAGTGGTTGATACTGGGCATTTTGACCCTTCCGGACGTAAGATAATCGATTCTGAATTTCCCGTCCCAAATCAAATCCATAGGAGCGACACGAAACTAATATGGTGCGGACGCATAGTGACGGAGGAAGAACAGCAGAGTTTTGCAGGGATTTCGGCCAAGTTCCAGCAATATGCACCACACTTCAACGGTCCCATCACCCCAGAGGAATCTGTCAAGAAGGTCATCGCAGTCTATGAGAAAGCGAGCGTCGCGAATGGAGACGGAGGTTCCTTCGTTTCTCATCTTGGAACCAAGCAATGGCTTTGATTTGTGGGTAACGGGGATGTGGTGCCACTCTGGCAATTCAACTTGCCAGACCAAGTGCTGTAGACTCAAAAGATCTTGAATATGAACAAGTAGTAAGAATTCAAGGAGTTTGGTAGCAGTAGGAAACGAAGTTCAACGCGATGTCATTTATTACTTATAACTCAGCAGAAATGACGCCCACGATGGTGGCTTCCGTACCATACGTCTGTTTCGTCTCTTAACATGCACTCTGGAGGCTTCATCTGAAATTTATAACCTGTTTAAAAATTGATCCATCTCTGAATGGTACAGAAACATTGTTTGACTGGTCCCCATATGCTCTACTTCGGGCAGGTTGACGACAGCGAAGGTGATGTGCCGTTTCACACAAGCGTTTAACTTAAAGTCTGAGCCATCAAAGCAATCCCGGCCCAATATTGAAGTAATGCCTCACGATACCTCATTGCCAACTCCGTGGTAAGTTTAACAGTGTCCCATCCAAGTACACTGTCCTCACACAAGTGCGCGAGTTCAGAGAACATTAGAGTTGGAACACAGGAACAAAGAATTACCTCGATTGACTCCCAAATAGCAGCACCACCTAATTGAGCATGAAGCGCTTAAGACACCTCAGAAAGATGGTAATAGACAGGCTCTACCTGTAAGTATTTTTACTTTACATGCACAATAGTGTAAATGTCTTACATCGTAAAGATCATATCTTGACGAAAGGCGAATTTGAAAAGCTGAATAAACACTAGAATTTCATTAATCAGTCCCAATAATGAAGAACGGGGTCTATGTAAACTCGTGACTTTTTTAAATATAACGCAGAAAGCGGGATTCCTAGCCAGTAGGGAGCGTACACACTATCGAAGGTGAATCCTAAAAGCGAAAGCAGGTTCATCCAGATTGGGTTCATCATCTCCACGCATAGGAAGAAACTCGAACGACTCTATCTGAACCCCTGCACTGGCATACTCACGACACTGCTCCAACATCTTCTTCGCACCGTTGCAGAATGGCGTCCTCTGCACCAAGGCATTAAAAGCCTCTGCCTCTTGCGGAGACTCAGCGGCACGACGAACAACCAGTCTATCCCTGGGGTCTTCACCCAGCAGTCTGTAAACATAGGGCCGCTGCTCAATGCTGAGATCCTCTTGTACCACATTGTAATACATGATTCTCCTCAGATCTAGGACCTTCCTGTTGAGATAGAACACCCAGAAACTAAGAAGGATTTCGCGAAGAGGAAGCTTTTCGTGGTTGGGACGCCTGTCGGCGAAGTCGTTCCAGGCCTGGGTACAGGCTATGGTGTCCCCGAAGCTGGTGTCGGAGACGAAAAAGAGAAGCTCGTCGACCAAGCCCGAGTTAACGTTCGACGGCACGGTGATGCGGCATACTCGAAACTGTGACGGGTCGAGAATTGGGTAGAGTGAGAGTTTGGTGTGGATCTCCTTGGTAATGGGAATGTCCGTGACCAGATAGCCCCAATCTTCCATCCGCTGTATGGCTCTGAAACCATCTGTCTCGGCAAGTACCAGCGGGCGAAAGATCTCGAAAGGATCGTTCCTGATCACGCGGCCGCCGTATGTTGCAACGTTGATTTGATCGGCAGGATTGTCCTGGGTTATCAGCACGCTGTGGTGGAGTGGGAGCCGCTGCCCCGTCCGATTCGTCCTCGCAAAGCATTGTGTCTCCCTGTCCCGGCTGTTTAGAGGGCTGACAAGAATTTGGTAGTTGGCAGACTGTAGGTTGAGCCCGGTTCCGCCAGCGGAGAAGGGTGTGATGAGAATAAAAGAGTGCTTAGCGTTCTTCCGAGCTGTGAGTGAGGTAAAACTGTTAATAGCAGCTTCACGATGTTCAGAGCGACCGCGAGCGTGAAAAAGGACGGGGTTAAGAGCGGGCAACCGCTTCAGAAGAATCAAGTATAGAAAGACGGCAGTACCGAGCGTCGGAGTCACTATTACCATTTTCTTCAAAGAAAGATTCTCCTCGTGGATGCTGGTCCGTGCCTCAGGGTTTGGAGCGCGTTTGTCGTTGTCTTGTTCACACATGCGCCGGATCTCGTCTTGGATGAAGTCAAGCTTCGGAGAGTCGTGGACAATTTCCTCGAGGTGCTGCTGGAACGATGCTATTGTCTCGACCTTGAGCTTGTTGGGCTGCGTCATCGCCTCGATGGTGTTCCTCACGCTCTCCTCCCCAATGTCGAGGTCTCCCTGCCGAATGAGTTTAGCAGCGCCAGGGAAAAGCGAGACGAAGTGAAGACCAGCGTCAACGTTCAAGGCATACTGAGGTTGGTAGACTTCTTCATTGATTCTGGCGGTGCGTGCTTGACTGCGGAATACTTCTCTGGCTTCATATGCGACTTCCTGAACATGGCCAAGATATTGCTGTGGGGTTGTCAACCAAACCCTGTTCGGGCTGATAATCTGCTGGTCAGTGATTGGCTTTCCCAGAAATTGCGATGTGACCGTATTCCTCAAAACGAGGTTGTCATCAAAGACTCTCCTCCAGTGAGCTTGGAACGTGTTCATGTTCTCGTCCGAGGATCTGGCCGTATCACGTGCGGCGATAATGTCCGCCACGGCCGCCGCGCGAGGTAGATCGCTAGAGCTGCTGATGAGGCTGATGGGTAGCTCGAAGTCTTCCAGTGATCGGATCGGAGTAGCACTTACCAGCCATAGGTCCAAGCCTCCTTGGCCGACCTTCGATTGTGCCTTGGCAATAGCCATAGATCGGGTTTCCAACCGCATAGCCATGTGACTCTCGTCGTTAAACATAATTCCAATCGATGGAGTATCTTCACTGGTGAAAGTATCAAGCATTTTCTTGTTTCCGTGGGCGGAGAGGAAGATGTATGTTTCTGGCGCTTGCGGAAGGCCTTGTCCTGCTGGCCGACTCAGTGACTTAAAGACCTGATCAAAGTCTCGCTTCAACCGTGATGGCACATCGGAATGCAAAATACAGAGATTGTACGCCGACGTATCGAGAACAGCGTTTTCGAAAATCGAAATCCACTGCCCAACCACAGATAATGGGGCTTGAATAAGAGACACGCCGGGCGGAGCAGCACCAGCATCAATGAAGCTGCGAGCTTTTGAGGTTGGTACACAATAACAGACGACGGAACCCGGCTTCTGGGAAGGGCATTTCAGCTGATCACCGCTAGCGGAAGCCGGCAAGTGAGAGGCGGCAGCTGGCCCTCTCTTGGGCCCCTTTTTGGGGTCGCTCCAGAACGCCTTAACTTGCCGCGCAGACTCAAAAAGAGACGCACGAAGGAGGACGGCGGATACTACGATAAAACTTTTTCCTAAGCCGGCAGCGCTGGCCTGCAGACCGCCGCGTAGTCCCCCGGTCCTCTCACGCTGGTTAATCATTTTCCACGCTTCCCAGAGCTGGAACGGAGTTACAGAGAGTCGGGACTTTGGTAGAGAGATAGAGCGCTTCTGAGGATCCGTATGAGAACGAGGGTCAAACCCGTCGATTAATCCACTGCATTGCTCGACAAAGTTCTCCATGCTTACCGGCGACGCTACGGGCAGTTGAGAGTTGAGGTTGCTAATAGGGTCGTTGGATTCCGCCAGAAGGCTTGCTAGTTGAGCCTGATCCGCCATGAGACTTGCAAGTCGAGCCTGATCCGCCATGATGATGGATGACTGTGGTTCTTTGAGTTTAATCAATGGATATGAATAGATAGCTTGCAAGTCTTGTTGTGAATCGAGTTGTTCGCAGTTGATGATGATTCAATTCCAGGTTACCAACAATGTAATTGTGCATACATTATATACTTACCCAGACCTATACCTACGATGAGCGGTTCGACGTTTCCTAAAGACCTCCACATAATGAGAACCATTGTGAAATGCACTTCGTCAACATTAAACTCGTTGTCCGTAGGTATTGGAAAGAGATGATAGAAGAAATAATACCATTGTAAGACGACCAACTCTGACATCATTTTACTGTCGTTACTTTGTCGTACAACAACAATGGTTTTCATGACGCTGAGTCTACATTGAAATCTGATCTATTAATAGTATACATGAACTAGACAAATTCCCGCTCTGTATGCCCATCCGATTCACCCGGACTGTGTGGTGTTGCCCAGTGGACTGCTGCCAAGGTTTCCATCCTGTTGGATGACCTGTTGCGCACCATAGTGCGCGAAGGCATACACAGACGCCATAGGGTGACATCCAGTTGCGTACGGCATAGCGGACGAGTCTATGACACGGATGCCGTCAAGCCCTCTGATTCGAAACGAGCCCCCCTCCAACACGCGTCCCAAGGAAACTGTTCCAACCTGGGGAAAGTAATTAGCGAAAATTGCATGTGAACAACAAGTTACAGGTGGTTTGCAATGCCAATTACCACCTAATTCACTTACTGGGTGGTGAAATGTAGTCGCAGAATTCTGGATGGAACGCCACAGGTCCTCATCCGAAACGACGTCCGAGCCAGGGAAGACCTCTCGAACAACAAGTTTACTGAGAGATTTGTCAGCCCAGACGTCGCGAAGTCTCTTGTACCCATGTAGCATGGCGGCTTTATCACCTAAGATCAAAAAAGACGATATGGTTAGCATGTGCATCACTTGAGCAGAGGGCCTCAACGGCTTCCATGACTTGACCAAGGTCATTTCACAACAAAAGTAAGGTGTGATAAGGTGTACATACTGGCAGAGCCCCAATAATTGGAATTGATTATCGGATCGTCGCGGAAGTCATTCGAAGCCAAGTGCATCTCTCCGTTTGCTTCGGGCTGCACAAGACCAACAAAGCCCGATACGACATTTCCGGTGGAATTGCCGCTTAAGGGAACTGTGGCGCACTGAATCAAAAGGTGACCTCGATCCGCGGGTAGATCCGTGTGAAAGGAGCTGTTGACGTTGTCGAATACCGAGTCAGGGGCACGGTAGACTGCAAAGGACACGCCGTTGGGTGATCCTAGGACGCCTGGTGACGCCACCTCTGTGTAGTCTGCATTTGCTTGGGTAGCCATGGTCTGGTTATTGTCGTATTGGTACAGAGTCTGCACGTCATCGACGACCTCGTACTCAATGAAAGAATTGTGGTGGTCGAACCTGTAAGTGAAGTACAAAGAGTTGTGAGAAAGGCTTTTTATTCCGAAGGAGTATCTTGGGTTCGGGCTCATTGACTCACAAATTCCTTCCAATATCTGGTATATCTGCCACAACATCAATGCTGAGGTTTCGCAGATGATCAGCTGGTCCTACGCCGGAGAGCATGAGAAGCTAAATCGCAAATGTCAGTCATGTGTACCCGGTAAGCATTGATATTATTCAGAACACCTTACCTTTGGGGTGTTAATGGCGCCGCCTGAAAGAATGACTTCCCGGGCCTGGACAGTAGTTTCCTCGGAGGGGTCGTTGGGATTAACATATGTCACACCAGTTGCGCGAGTACCGTCGAAGTTGACCCTGGTGACCCAAGCATGATGCAGTTGCTGAGCATTCGACCTAGTGGCCATCTGCCAACCGAAAGCCTGGGGCGCGAAGACTCTCGTCCTGTTTTCTCCGCGAACCCCAACGAGACCGCTCGAAACACCAATGCCAGTGCCATCGCTCAGGTCGACAAGAGGGAGACCCAATGTGGAAGTATAGGCCATCATGACGGCCGTCTCGATCCCGAGGTCATTATTCCGCATCGTGAGCTCTATGGGCCCATCACCGTAGACACTATGGTTGACGGGCGGGTTGAAGGTCTGGTCAGGCAGCCGGTTGTAGTGAGTGACAGCTCTGAAGTTCTCGACCAGATTTTCCCATCGTAATCCATCATCACCCGCGATGTCCGCCCATTCATCAAAAATGGAAGCAGCACCACGGCAGTGTCCAAGGTAATTGATAGCGCTGCCACCGCCGAAGCCACGGCCTTGGTCGAGTGTAGGCGTGCGGCCGTTGAGATTCGGATCGGGCTGGGACGTATAATTCCAGGCGTGCTCAGTGAAGAGCAGTCGAGGGGCGAAAAGCGGCACGTCTATGTTCTCGACGCCCGCATTGTCTGGACCGGCCTCTAATAGCATTACAGACACGTCGGGATTCCGCGACAGCTGCTCAGCCACTACAAAGCCTGCTGTTCCACCCCCAACAACCACATAGTCAACCTGTTGGGTCTGGCCTCTGCCACCGCTTTGTCGACGGCCTGTGGTCGAGGAGGGCAATGCAGAAACAGGGCACGCAACAAGTGCCCAAAGCAAAGAATGTATCATGCTGTTGCCCATGGTGGAAGATTTCATGATGTAAGCTGGTCTGCTATGGGTGGAAAATCCTTTGAACGCGAATTACTGTAGCTGAGGCCCCTTCCTAGTGGCTCTCTACTCGATGCCTTAAAAACAAGCCGGTCGGGGTAAAAAAGAAAGACTTGTCGAAGTATCTACGATTTACTTCTGGGTCACCATCTCAAGCACGACATTAAGTATTCCTGCACGGTCTTGCAAGCGTTGCTTCGTTATAGTACCTCATGTGATAATTTGGTATGAATCAGGTGTTATCACAACTGTATCTCCCGTTAAGCCCAACATGACCGCCCGTTGAGCGCAACTGTTACCCGTTGGTTGGAACGAAAAGACAGCCACGGAGCACGAAGGCCGGCATCATCGGAGCATTGAGTGGAATGCGCCCGAGATTGCGTCCGAGCTCTGCTCGGCACCCGGAATGCGGCCTCATTCGAGTACTCCGCAAATCCCTGCGCTGATGGAGATCTCCTTATGAACGCCTCTAACGAACGGCCGCCGATAATTGGAGAGGAGTTCACCCCGCCCTGACTGTTCAAACCTTAATACGGCGGTACATGCAGAGAGTATGACGCCGTCAACCACTGGCATTAGCCGCATTGCGTTGCTTGGCGTGTTGACCCGAGCAAGAATTTGGAGGAGGATGAGCATTAGTGCGTGTATAAAGGCGTCACACACTCACACTTAGCACTAAAAGTGGTGCTAAGTCATCCCAACCTATAACTTTTAACTGATGAACCTGAAGCTCACTTCCAGAATGGCCACCTATCTCATTACCGGAACAGCGAAGGGTCTCGGCCTCGAGCTGACCAAGCAACTCTCTGAGCTTCCAGAGTCACAGGTCTCGAAGATCTTCGCGGTAACGCGCAGCCCGCCATCGACGGCCCTGAGCGATCTGATCAGTCGTAACAATGGGCGGGTCGTCAACGTCGTTGCGTCAGTCGACGATACTAAAAGCGTAGAGAAAGCGGCGCAGGAGGTGAAGGGCCAGCTTGGATCTGGGGGGCTAGATGTGCTCATCAACAACGCCGCCATACAACAGCACAGCCCCAACAACAAGATGGAAGATTTCAGTCCAGCTGACTTCTCCCGAATCCTCGAAACCAACCTTGTAGGACCGCACCGCGTCATCACTGCCTTTCTGCCGCTTCTTCGGGCCGGTGCACAGAAGAAGATCATCAACATGTAAGCTGTCTCCAACACATTATTCCCGCCCGTTTTCGTCGAGATTTCGTGGGGTCCGTAGCAATGTCGACTGATTATAAATAGCTCTTCAACGATGGGATCCATTGCGTGGGCGGAAGCCATGAACATCGCGCAAGGGTCCGCGTACAAGGTCTCCAAGGCAGGCTTTCACATGTTAAACAAGCAGTACTCCCTGGACCTCGCCGACGAGGGCTTCACATGCCTGCTGGTATCGCCAGGGGTGAGTCTGAGACTACAACAATACGAATTATGCACGTTGCTGACTAAATACCTCATCAAGTGGCTCAAGACAGATCTAGGCACTGATTACGGAGACTTCACTGTCGACGTGGGTGCTGCCGAGATCAAGAGGATCGTCTTAGCATCCACCCCAGCTCAAAATGGAAAGTTTCTGAACATCCATGTTCCTGGGCACGAGAATTCACCGGGCCGATACGATGGGAAGGAGATTGAATGGTGAGGCTGGAAGGGCATGTTGTAGCCAAATCATCGTTCATTACTTCGTAGTAAATTTGCTGTAGACGATGTTGTCAGACCGGCCATATAGTCTTAAGAAATTAATTTGGCACTCCTTCCTTCCTCCAAAACTGAATTTACTTTCCTCAGTGTCCAAGGTTCGGCGAGCCCAGATACCGTCGTTACTTACCAACTCCTGAAGCCGCCACCTGGCCGGAGGCCGGAGACCTAAGAATATTTTGCAGGTCATCTGAAGACATATGGACACTCTAGACTGTGATATAATGGAATTTTTAGACTTAAATAGAGGTATTTGGATTTTTAAGGTCAGTACTAAAAACGGCTTGCCGGCTGCCCAATCTCTATCTTCTGCTTGTCACATGAATATGACCTTGAATATGCAGGTGGATACACCATAATCACGAACCACTTTGCTCGAATCAAGATTATTAAACTCAGGCCGCCGTCTTCAGGAGAGTCCAAATTCGAATCGGATCTATTGAAGAAACCTGACTTAGGCAGATGATGCGTAGAGCACTTGTGAGCGGCACGTGTGCGCGATCACGTCGCAGGGATCCCAAGCGCCTGGGTAGACTAATCTTCACAATCTGGTCCTCAGATTCTACCCAAGCATAGTCCTCCTCCGAAGGCTTGCTGAAACTACATCTAGTAAGTGGCAGGTACCGAGCTAATTTTACCCCCATCAGTTAGAACCACATTGCCATGGACCCATGCGCCGGCCCTTGATGCAAGCCACAAGGCGACACCGGCCATATCTTCTATATTGCCCGGTCTCTGCATTGGTGATACAAGAGATGACTTCTCGTAGTCTGACAAGTTCTCAGTGCTAGCGATGAAACCCGCTGTCAACTCGGAGGGATACACTGGGTCTCGTCAGTTATGCTACTATGGTGAAAAAGAATGATTCAAAACTCACGGCCGGGGGCAATCACATTGAACCGAATCTTGTACTTGATGAAGGTAGTTGCAAACTGTTTCATCATGTGGGTCAAACCCGCCTTGCTAGCACTGTATGTATAGTGCGGTATTGGGATCCGGTCATAAGCAGCCTCTGATCCAGTCGCAACCACTTGTGAGGTCTGCATGACGTTACCCTTCCTGTTCCCTGCATCAAGAAGGGGGAGGAAAGCCACTATGGACCAGAATGGACCACCGATATTTGTGGCGAACGTGTTGAGGAACAGGTCCTGATCAATGTTCCAGAGGTCTCTTTGCACATCGGATAAGGTCGACTGGTCCGGCCCGCAAATGGAGATTTTGTCACCGAACATGGGACCCGTGGTACCGGCGTTGGCCACCAGCAGATTAATGTAGCCGACTTCGGATGAAATTCGCTTTGTGATTCGTTCCAAGTCTGCCTTTGAGGTGACGTCGCCCACAACAGGAATGAGGTTTCCATGTTTCTGCGCAAGTATCTGTCAGGACCGTCGATTTTGATTGAGGGAAGAGCCCGATAAAGCAGCTCCGTGTGGCTTCAAGGATCCAACGAGACGTACAGCTTCTTTCTTGGCAACACTTTCCAACACATCGTTACGACGCCCAATGATATAGACTTTTGCTCCGTTCTCCTCCAGCCCTTTAGCAATCATGAGTCCAATACCTATATTTTCTGTTACTGACAGTTCCTCACAAAACCCTTCCTCGACCACTGACTCACCTGTTGCACCGCCAGTAACGACGGCGACGAGGCCTTTAACTGTAAAGAGGTCTGCTGCTGCTAGTGACGGAGACATGATGATTTTATGAAATCGTGAAATTCCTTGCAGCACTATTGTCCTTGGCCTGTACGTATTCTGGGTGTTGTAGTTCTTAAGATGACCTAGTCAATCTCATAATTTCGTGCTGCTTAGGTCTTGCCAGTGTCAATGAGAACCGTGAACACGAATAGATAGGATTTAAGAGTCATTGTATATGATATTGCTATTACAAGTATATCAAACACGTCGAAACCCCGTTCCATAGATAAGGAGCCGACCAATTTGCTTCGCGCCGTCTTGCATTGCGCGGACTCGGGATCCGGGGTCCGAGCCGTCTGCATTGATTTCAACTCATTGACCGGCGGATGCCGACACCAGAAACAACCGTGTACGCGCCCATAGAACTGTTATTGTTAGGGATAAGGAATGCATTATAAGCATTTCAGCTATTCTTTTTTCTAATAGCTATCATAATATCTTCAGCTTTCTTTTATTACTTTAACTTTATTTTAATTAAAATGATTAACTTCTTTTTATATTATATTATTTAAATCCACTAGTGGAAGATACCAGACAACACAAAGAGGGAAGATACCTCGACGAAACGGTTCCCACAGGGGCCTTGATGCATCTAGCTACGCGAAATGAAAGGATTCCATCCTCTGCTTATTTTCTAGCATCCCTCCTGCCCGTGCGTGGCCTAATGCGCGCGTAGGATCTGGCATCCCAGCATCCCCCGCTCAATGGACCGAATCAGGGCTCCAGTGCTGACTGTTGGCGCTAGATTTTAATTGGGACAACCTCTCGAGCTCTACTGCAGCTTCCAACTACCAAACTTAGAGCCAAGGTCCGCCCACCTAGCTTCCAGGTATCGCCCACCCAGCTCTTTGCGTAGGCCCACCTAGTATAACCAAAATAGCTATAAACGTTAACAAAAAACTTATATATCTCAGATTTCGACTAAGATTACCCCGCTATTTACCAAGGTCTACAGCTCTTTGCCTTTATAGCCTTCTGCACCCTCCGCAGCCCCTACAGCCCTCTGCACCCTCTGCAATTCTCTGCAATTCTCTGTACCCTCTACAGCCCTCTGCACCCTCTGCACCCTCTGCACCCTCTGCACCCTCTGCAGCCTCTGCAGCCTTTACAGCCCTCTATAGGAATAGCGAATAGCAGCCCTTTGCGTGAATGGCAGCCCTCTGCGTGAATGGCAGCCCTTTGCGCGAATGGCAGCCCTCTGCGTGAATGGCAGCCCTCTGCGCAAATAGCAGCCTTCAGCCTTCTGCAGGGTTTAAGGCGGGGTTAAAGGCGAATCACGGGGCAATCTTAGTTAGAATCTAAGGTATACCTATATTTTAGTAGTACATACACCTATTTTCTTATATTAGGTGGGCCTACGCAAAGAGCTGGGTGGGCGGTACCTGGAAGCTAGGTGGGCGGACCTTGGCTGCCAAACTTGCTAGGGGTGAATAGACACGCACAGATTCGGTGTAGAGAGTTGCATGTAAGGTATCACGCATACATACAAACACACACACACACAGTTCCATCCTCTGCTCCTTTTGCCTCTTTCTTCTTTTCCACCGAGTTTGCGCCTTCTTTTCGGTCCCTCGATATTCTTCGCTTTTTCCCTATGTTTATCCCGCTGGGTGTTGTCATCGACGACGGAACAGCGACCATTAGCTCTCAAGGCATTTCTCTCTAATGTCTTGTGCAGTTGGGAACATCGCGTGCCCTATAAGCCCGGGCAACCGGAATGATAGTTCCCGAGGGTCTTGATGAGGCGCAGTTTGGGACGTGGCTGCTCAGAGCACAACGCTAGAGCTGTCAGTATCCAACACGGAGAACCTTCCGAGGCATGGTTCGTTTCAATGTGTGTGTTGGCACTTGCGCCTTGGGTGCTGATCTTTGCTTTCATTGATCGTGGTCAGGTCCAGGCGAGTTGCTTGATGGGGACAGAACGGTATGCTAGGTATGTATTGTCGATGTCTTGGGAGTCGCAACTTGCAATTTCAATAGTCTGTTAGGAAATGCAGTGCAATTGTGTTAGGTATGTGTACAGCAGCTCCGCCGTCTGCTGAAAGCTCGCGTAGTCTGTTTTAAATGCAAGGCTCCCATGTCTAATTCCGCCTGTCTATCTACAAGTCATGTCTAGCCATCTTGCTCTTATTCCGCAGCCACGTGCCATATTTGACCAAAATAAAAGGAATGGGTGTAAAAGCCACAGCAATGAACCCCAGAATAGATGTACTCCAAGCTACACCCAGACCCTCGTAAATATTCGTCGCAAAAAGTGGGAAGCTTGCACCAACAAGACAGCGGCTTAGATCGTTTCCTGCGAGAACTGTTGCTGCTTGTGTTGGATACGCCAGAACCAAATAGTTCAGTAGTGCGTTGAAGAGCAGAACGATTGCCACGGAGAAGAACGCGGTGCCAATTACGGGTACAATCCAGTGTACCTCTGCTCTGCTCGTCCACCCGAACCAGAACAAGCACACCGGCAAGGAGATAGCGCCAACATAGCACGGCGGCAGAATCCATTCAGGGACAAGATCTGATATCTGGCTTAGTAATAGCCTCATCGCATGGTATCCTAAAACAATTGGATTGGGGAGGCGGGGTGCTGTTTTGTGACTTACCGCCGTGCTTCGCAACTTTCGGCTCAAGAGAAACACGCAGCCACCAGAAATATCCCGGGAGCGTCAAGATGGCACCTATGAGGATACCCAAGAACATGAGTCCCGAGGTACCCAGGCCAAACCCGTAAATCTCCACAAAGACGATCGGAAAAGATTCAAACCACATATACAGCAGGCCGTAAATAAATGCCGAGTAGAGATTGAGCGCTAAAACAATTGGCTCTGTAAATGTTACTGTGAACGGTCGCACAAGCGTGTTCATCAGCATGTCCTTGACTGTCATCCCTCGCTCATTCGAGGCAATGTCGGCTTCACACACGAGCTTGAGATTCCCAGTTAGCTTTCGTAACCGGCTAGCTCTCCTGTGCAAGATATTGGCAGCCGATGTTTCCGGCAGCAGGAAGAAGAGAATCAGGAGTGTAAAGGCAGAAATCCAAAAGACAATGAGGAACACCCAGGTCCAATCTCTGGCTTCGACTGCAAAGCCACCGATGAGCGGGCCCAAGGTCGGTCCGCAGATGCAGAAGAGTCCCCATAGAGCCATCCCATATGCACCTTTGGTCGGAGTAAACATCTCAGCAATACTTGCTCCCCCAGTCGCCAGGCTCGGACTCCCCATGAATCCGGCCAGGAATCGCAGGCCCAGCAGGGCCGAAATATTTGTAGCCAAGGCGGTGGGCACTTGTAGAGCCACAAATGCCACAAGTGTGAGAATGTAGATGCTGGTACGGCCGACCGCCGGAACCTCCGAGAGGGGTGACCAGAGCATGGGTCCAAAGCCGTACCCAACCACGAACAGTGTAAGGCCCGAAATAGACACGACATGCGACACACTGAAGGCGCGGCCGATGTCGACGACCGCAGACGAGTAGATGGCAGCGGCGATGTACACAGCAAATGTAAGCAAACACACTTCAAAGGTCACGAACACCTTCTTGGCTGCCGACCAGTTCTGGGGATTCTGCATCACGTTGTTCTCTCAGCATCACCTTATGGGTCTTTGTGGCTTCAAATGGACTCACCTCTGGGTCATCTGGCCCGTACCAGCCAACAATGTAAAGGCCAGCTCTTCTATCGACTTCCCAGTCCGGGTTGATAACCTCATTGTAATCCCACGATTCCTCGGAATCATTGGGCCCCTTTTCTATGTCGACCTTGTCGAGATGGATTTCCCGCAGTGGAATCTCATCACTCAGCCGTCGCTTTGGTTTTGAGCGCCGATCTCCCGTGAACTTTGGGCGCTTGACTGGCTGAGGAGAGAGACCTTTTCGGTTGCTGGACACAGTGACAGTCTTCTCGGATCCGACGAAGACCATGCATGATATGAATTTGAGGATTTCGAAGCCGATAAAATATCTCTTTACAGACGCCGACTTGTTGTTGTTGGTCGCCTATCGCCAATGAGATTAGCACGAATCGAGGTGCCGGCAGCTTTGGCATTGCTTTAGAAACCCATTGTGGCAACACAGTGATTAGCCGTACTTACGGCAGAGTCGTTTCTCGTCGGTCTACATGTGTCCGGGAGACTCGTAGAATCCCTTTCGGCACGCGTGCGGGTGTCTTTCTTGCTGCTGCTTCTTGGGCTGATTGGAGGGTAGGCTGTCTCGCGGTCTCGCCCTGGTGAGATCAGTGTATCGGCGGAGCGGCTGTTGCTCAGCCGCGCTGCTTTCGGTGTTGATCTGAGGGTTTCGTGTAGGCGGTGCGTGGACTGGCCCCCTAAACTGTCAAGTCGGACCGTCTCCGCAGTAATCGAAGGGTACGATCCTTCTGGCACAAGTGTTGCTGCTGAGGGCTTGCTGTTCAGCCAGACTGACCTGCCCACGCTCTCTTCACTTGGCCGCCGTGATCTCCTGACCCAAACTTCTTCCGGGGGATCAGGGGGCAAAGGTGGGTTCTGTAAGCGCCTGAGGTGCTGGTATTCCTCAGCCAAGTAACTGTCTTGGGGAAAGGACGAGTATCCTTCAGGTGGCGAATTCCGCCGGGGGTTCTTTGGGGGTAGTGAAGGGACTATTGGACTTGTTACTGCGACGCCAATGGTCGAGAGGAATGGATCATCGTCAGCAAGATAGTGCTGCCAGATGGTCTGCTGGACCTCCTCGGGATACTTGAAGACGCTGCCGCCTGTAATAAAGCGGCAGCACCAGCCGAAGAACGAATCACGAAGTATTGCTATCACCATATCGAGAGACGCACCCAGTGCAGGTGTACTCAAACGACTGATCTCTGGAACGAACGTAAACGAACTGTGTATGAATACAGACTTGCTCAAACTCAGTTGAGGCTGTCTAGTTCAGCAGTCGCAGCTGTGCTCACGTACATCAGTGACCCGGGTAGCTAAGGGCCCCGTCGCTTCTGTTGGCCCCGGATGCCCCGGTATCCCTTGCTTCTGAGCATATTTGGGCGCTGGGATATCCTCGACAGAATCATGCAAGCATGCCGGGGCACTCCGTGGCCAGAAAGCCGCCCATGGCGTTGACGAAGCAGCTTGGAAAACCAGAGTCAGAGTGTCGGACAATCTTTTAGTCGCACCTCCTGTGAACGAACTATAAATTTTGCCGGACTGCCACAAAGTCTCCATGAAGGTTAAGGCTTAAAGTTCAAAGCTCATGCACGTCGGTTGAGACGAGTTGACAGTGTCCGTCTTGGAGAACCTGGTAACCCGGCACACTTTATTACGGCGGCCGCCCACACTCGGCACCCGGCCACCGCACCCGAGACGAATTAAACTTCTTCCCGGTCCGTGCCGCCGCCATGCAAACAGCAGGCCAGTTCGATCAGCAATGAAAGTTGCGTGTAGCTTTCATGGACACTCACTCAAACCACACAAGGTCACTTTCAGGTCTGGCCGCCTCCTAGATCTGAGGCTATGACTGCTTTCATGTAGATCCTGCACGGCGTAGCAACTCTGCATACAATATCAGTATGCCTGCCGCATTTTTGGGAAGTGTCTATGAGAGGTTTTATCACCGACTCAAAAACACAGGGAGTAGGTAATAGGCTCGGTTGGCAACTTGACAGGTGGCTACTTAAGCAGGCTAAGTTATGAAGGTCTATAGAGTTGTTTCAACTAAGTTGCTCTCTAAGCTACTCACCATTTCTCTTCTACAACACCTCAGTAAAGATCCAATCCGAGCACCGCTTCTCATTGACTTATCTCTCAATGCCTTTCGAGTTTAACCTTGGATAATTTGAAACCTCCTGGAACTCTTGTTTGAAGAACACCCGTTGGGTCGTATTTGTTTGCCACTTGGCGCATTTTCTTGACATTACCGTCACCATAAGTGGCCAGAGGGTCATCAGATATATCGCTGTAATTAAGGTAACGAAACTTCACATTTCTAATGAGGTCTTCAGCACAATCGACGTTATCAGGGCAATTCTTAGGTGACTTACTGATCGACAGGTCGGGCAAATGCCTCGAGCTCTTCGAGGGCTTCTTTGAAAATTGGAAAGTAAGTTGATCTCGGTAAGTTGTCGGTTGCCAACGATGCTTGAAGAAGAATGCAGTCGTCTTCGATATTTTCAATGCCCATAATATTCCCGTCACATGCGGCCGAGTTTCGGCCGAAGCGAGCTGGAAATGGATGAACCACGAAGTAAACCGCGGTTTCTTTGTCAGGTAAACGCTCTGCAAACTTGCTGATTATGCTTGCGTGGGTCTCAGTTATCTTGCTCAAGATCCGCATATCGAGTTTCAAAACGACGTTGCACGTTGTGTACCTGTAGTGAAAGCTCATTAGTCCTTGATCAGTCTGTTGAGCAGATGGGGGCTCAAAACAATCGTGCGCAGACACTTACTCCCCCGGAGGTGTTGCGAGTGTTTCCATTTTCTTGGCTACCGTTGTGACTCCCGCCTTCACAATTTGAGCGCCGGGAATTGCCATGAATGGTGCTAGACATTTGCTATCTTCTAGACCGTCGAGGTGCGTCAATATCGCGGTGATGACCGGCCTCTGAGATTTGGTAGAAGAGAACCACTTAAGTCTCATGTCAGTAAATCAAACTTTAGTCTAGGCTCAGGGAGCCGGAACTTACAAAAGGTAGTACATGAGCATCAGATTCATGGTTAAGGCCCTTCGTGAAGTCAAAATGAGCTGTCAAAAACTCATCTGTTGCCTCGGCCGGGTATGTCATTATGGCGTCCCATATGCCATTTTGGCTGGCCGGGAATGCTTGCACGTCAAACCGGGTGACGATGCCGAAATTGTTGCCGCCGCCCTTCAAGACCTTGAACAAGTCGGCATGCTTGTCACTGTTTGCCTGGATAATCCTGCCATCGGCGAGCACTACCTCAAAGTTGACGACTTGGTCGCATCCGAATCCCCCACGGCAGGTATACAGACTTGTCCCACCACCCAGCAGAAATCCTGCCACGGCAACATCTCGTTCACGGCCACCCGCAACCATCACATTGTCTTGTCAGTGGAACAGCTACATGTTAGTCGATGTGATTCAAGGGTACACAGGAAGGCCAAGAGCCGGACGACTCACGCTTTTCAAGTTCGGCATACACATCTCCCCACCGCGCGCTTGGACCGAGACATGCCAAGTTATGCTTGGCGTCGTATGTCGTCTTATTGAGGAGGCCGAGATCGATTGTGACTCCGTCTTCGATACTACTTGCCCCAGGAGCAGCCATGTGCCCTCCGCTGCGTATGGCAATCTGGCATCCAGGCGTGGCAACAAGGGCCCTCAGGGCCGTTGATACCTCGTGTGCATCACGTGGCTGGACGATGGCCCACGGTCGGAGCTGCGACGTACGCGACCAGTAGGATGCTGTTCGAGTTTCAAAGTGGTCCTCCCCGGGCAGATGCACGACGTCTCCCAGTCCGGCTTCGCGCAGTGCTTTTACTGCGGAGTCGGCTGTGGTGCTGCTGAGGCCATTACGAACATTTTCAGATAGGTCTCTAGTGTCGATTAGAGCGACGGCAGTGGTGGTCGCGATTATCGCCATTGTGACCGGGACAGATCGGCTCGGATTAAGTGCGGTCTGGAGAGCGGACGGAGATGATGTCCATGAAAAAGTAGCATAGAGCTGTATTTTACAATGACAATACTTCAAACTTATCATAAATATCTTGCGAATTAAGATGTTTCATACCTCCCTCCCCTCCTCTCCTCTAACGTAGTCATTCTTTCCTCGTCAAGGTCCATACGCCGCACGAACAACGAGTTCGCAAAACAGCTCGGCCTCCGACCATTGGAGTCCTGGTTGTTCTGAAAGTAGTACAAACCTCAACAATTGATTCGTTAGCTTGTTGGGTACCTTGATGTCAAATCAACAAACCTGTCTGGTCCGCAGATCGGCCTCCGGAACTCTAATAAAGTTAAGTGGCTTCGCGGTGTGACCAAGGATGCCAAGACCTTGCCTACCGAGTATCTGGTCCGCATAAAACCCACTTATTAGACACATGGGCGATAAGGTTTTAATCCTTCGCATGTCCCGGGGCTATGATGCAACACACCTTTCTCCCTTCTACGCCTGTCCCACTGCAAGTCGGCGCCTCGAATGTGACATCTCAATCCTAAACTGCAACCGCCTGCGAGGGAACATGCACGGCACTGAATCAGCTCCCGAACACATGCCTCGGCGCTGAGGCGATCGCCATGGGCGGCTGACTCGCCCAGTGCTGACTGCACACCGCAGCCGGTGCATGAAATCGCGAAGACTTCGATGCAAGAGGACATTCCACTGGCGACCCATGGCTCATGTATATTGCCGCCCTCTTCGAGGCGGCAGTTGCAGGCACTGTCTGGAGGAGGGGGCCTTGAAGCTGAGCCCCAAGGTCCATGGGCATGAATCCCCAGGTGCCGCGATTCATCGAACCGTCTGATAATCAGCAGCTCTGGCAGCTTCGGCAAAGTCATTACCCTCCGATCGAAGAATCGAGCCCATACATCCGGACAACGTGCACACCCAGCCCCAGCGTCTATCCACAATTCCAATGGGGCCTCGATAAGAAAGCAAGCTCCCGTGATGACGGAATAATCTTGGCTTTCCCCCACAGGGCGCCGCTATCGACTACGGCGAGGCTACCGTCAATAGTAGACGCCACAGCTCCCCAAACTCCCGTGCGGCCCTGCGGCTACATGCTTTCGGCGCATGACCAACCAGGGCATGATCTCCTGGAACCCACTGCGGCGGTTTCACGACGTTCCAGTTTTGGGCCTGGTGTGGCCTGTCTTGTCCCCAAGGGGGCTAGCACGCCAAGTTGGATCTGGCACCCCAAGAACTGGCGCGCCTGGTTGTTGAGTCAGGGCCTCAGGTAGTGCTACGGCTAGACAGCAATTACTAAATAAAGATTTTACCAATTCGTCGGGAACATGCGAGAGCCCGCGTCGATAGAAAAATGTCAGGTTGGCCTGTGCCGACTCCTCCTTGCTCCACGAGTCCCGTGATAGTTGGCTCTCCGTGTGATTTCGAGAATGTCCACCTGTTGTTGACATGGCGCCGCCTTTCTCATCGCCCCAAGGCAACGCGCCGCAGACGCTGGCTGCTCTGTGGTGCCTGGTAGCCGTGGCGCTGGTGTTTGTCCTACTGAGGCTTTATACCCGCTACAAGGTCATCGATGCCATAGGGATAGACGACCATCTCTTCAACGTCGCCTTCGTGAGTAACCGAGATGTGTGGGGACGTGTACCAAACTTCCGCGTGCTGACATATAGCCCCCTGTCGCGAATAGGTCCTCCTGGTCGCGTACTGTGTCTTGATCACGGTATCTGCTTTTTACGGCTTCGGTCTAATTCGCGACGATGTGCCTGATCCGTGGGATCGGTCGATGGTGATCATCCTCACAAACGCCGGCCAGACCGTCGTCGGGGTTGCAGTCTGGATTTCCAAGACCGCTCTGGCCTTCTTCCTGCTGCGCATATTTGGCGCTTGTGGTCGGAAAACTCGCTGGACTATCATACTGCCGCCTGTTCTCCTCGGACTGTTCGTCACCTCGGGCCTGCTGGCCTTCTGGCTCGAATGCCGACCGATCTCTTTCTTGTGGGACCGGTTGAATCCGGACGGAGTATGCGGTGATATTGCCGTGTACCTGAACCTTATCGCGGCTATCCTCAGCTTTTTGTGTGACTTCATCTTTGCGGCGCTTCCGTGGTTCACCCTCAGAAATATCCAAAGTAAGCATGCTGCAACACTCATGGGAGATTCTCAACTGACTC
The DNA here is from genome assembly GCA_037177825.1 of Diaporthe sp. P3_1W. Classification (NCBI taxonomy): domain Eukaryota; kingdom Fungi; phylum Ascomycota; class Sordariomycetes; order Diaporthales; family Diaporthaceae; genus Diaporthe; species Diaporthe sp. P3_1W. The sequence continues at coordinate 1,326,254 of JBAFXB010000001.1, forward strand.
TTGCAACTAGTGCCACCTCGGGAGAAAAACATCGTACTGTATAGTCTGAGCCTGGGCATTTTGTAAGTCTGTTTTGTTATGGCTGTCACAAAGGCTCTCGATTTCCACTCAAAACATCATTCGGACCTCTAACAACTTCTCGTATTAGTGCTGGCGCATGTGGAATAATGAGAGCAGTGAAGCTGCCAACCATGTCTGACGGGGAATATATGAGTACGTTAGGGAATACCTTGGCAGTATGACCCCAAAACCTTATTTGCTAATCATGCCTCTGCCTCATTATAGGGGATAGGGCAACATTAATCATATGGCATGCCGCTGAGCTGACCGTGACCATGGTTGCCATCGGAATTCCAGTTTGCCGCCCATTGTGGAAGGGCTGGGTAAGTCGGCTACTGCCAGGCGGCTCTCAAGACGAGATACACTCGGACAGTTATTACAGTGGTCAGCAGAGGACAATTGGAGGTTCCGAGATGTGGCCATCGAAAGAGGGTGATTCAAAGTCGAGGTCCAAATCCAGGAAGGGTAGTAAGGGCCACAAGTCCCGGCCCAGTGACATCAACATCCACACCGACGACATCGAGATGCTCGACGTACGAGATGTGAGGGAAAAGGAACCTACTTCGGGTGGCCATACTCCAGATAGCTGGTCATCTTGGAGCCGTGCATGATCATCGAGATCAAGAGCAACAGCAGCTCCACTTTGGATGCCCAGCGCAACGGGTTTCCAGCTTCGAAGTAGATATTACACATTACGATAACGCTATTACTGTACAAATACGATATTCCGATAACAGCACAAGCAGAGAAGCATGAGCACCGTGGATTGTACGTCAAAATCAGTTTCCCTACCGAAATAGCTGCCTGGAATTCATCAGTTTATCGATCAACAAGACTGGCCGACCACAGACCAGCTCTGAGAACACAGCGCATACGGCCGTAATTAATCATCGGAAATTCTACCTCCTTTTGTTTATTTGTATCTGCCTCGAGTCTGATGTACTATTGCCGTCCAAGAGCTAAATCCGCGGATACATACCCCGATCTTGGCCAAAAGGCCACCTGGCAAAGACCGACAAGTCCTACCGGATAATCAACTTCTGGAAAAATCGTACAAATGTAGAGCCTGGGGTTTTCCTTCGAACATCATGCCAAATTTGTTTGCTCAGAGCCATTAGCTGCCAGCAAGGCTATTTTGTCCGTATCACCGATGTACCCTTTCACATTTCACCGTTTCAGGCCCCCAGGACCCTTTTGCCGCTGTACGAGCTCGAGAGATGAGAATGGCTGATCCTTGTGCGGAGAGAATGTCGTAGTCAAATGTATAGCTAGCAGAGGACAGTGTCGGAAGGGCGACTTGTGCAGGTGAATCCAATTCCTGTGATGGGAGCCTTTGCAGCAGATGACTTCTCTCGGTTTGCGCTGCGGTTGTCTGAGCACTTATGGACGACCATGCCTTTAGTGAGTGGCCTACTAAGTCCCATTGTTGACGTGACCAACATCTTGAGGTCTGAATCTTCAGAGTGTGCCCTAAAGCGTGTCCGTAAAGTACTGGGTGCTGTTCTCGCCGCGTGGGACGGCAGGCCCTGGTACTTTAAGTTAGAATAGGGAGATTCGTATCGGTTAAATCGGCGGTCTGCACTAAGTATGGGCTACCTACACGGACCACTCTAATTATATAACCTAACCTTTAATATTATTATAGCGCCCTTAATAATAATAATCACTAGCGCCTTATATAGCCTTTATTACTATTAAATTTAATATAATTACCCTATATTAATATTATATTAAATTAATTAATTACTTATTAAAATTAATTATTTTAATATTAAAAATAATATTTAATTATTTAAGATTTATTTTCTTAATATTATAATAATAATATAAATCTTAAATTATTTTAATTTTAAGGTATAATAATAAATTAATTCTTATAATTAAAATATTAATATTATTATAATAAATTATTATTAATTAATATTTTTTAACTTTTTTTTTAAATTTTTTTATAATAAATATAATACTTATAAGAACCTTAAGGCTAATTTAAATATTATTATAAAGTTTATTAAATTCTTTATTATTATTAAAAGGTTAAACCTTAATTATATAATATTAAAATATAATTATAATATTTTATAATTCTTTATTATAATAAAAAATAATGCCTTAATAATTAAAATAAGCTATAAATAATATATATTTATTTATATAATTAAAATAATATTTAATAAATAAATCTTAATAATTTAAAAGAAGAAATATATTTATTATAATTTTTAAAAGGTTTTTAAAACTTAATATAATTAATTAAAGTTTATAATAATATATTATAATTTCTTTATTTATATAATTTAAGATTTAATCTTTATAAAGCTTAAGTAATTTAAAATAGCCTTTTATTAAATATATTTTAAAATTATATTTAAAAAAAATAAAATTAAGGATTAACTTATTGCTTATTAAAAAGAGAAATAGGGTATTTATATATTTATTTAAATAGCTTTAAAATTCTTTAAAAAGGAGGATTATTAATATATATAAGTTATTAATAAGGGTAATATTATAAATATCTTTTAATATAATAAATAATAAATAGCTTAGATTTAAAAGTAATACTTTTTTTATAATTTATTATTTAATTATATATATTTAATAAATAATAAGAAATTCTTTTTTTAAGATATAATAATAATTTATATAAAAAAGATTTTATTATTATTTTAAGTTATTATTAATAAAAAAAAGGAAGCTAACTTTTAATAGCTTTTTTAATAAATTTATAAACTTTTTAAAAAATATAATATTAAGCCTTTTATCCTTTTTATTATTAATTATAATATTACTTTAATAAATAGTTTAAAATATAAATTCCCTTTATTATATTATTAATTATATATTTTTTATATTAATATAAATATTATATTAAATATTAAAAAGAAATAAAGGAAGCTAATAATAATAATATTAAAAATATTAAAAATAATAAGAAATATTATAAAAAATAATAAGGCTAAAGATTTTAAAAAAGATAATAAAAATTTTACTTTCTTTAATATAAAGATAAAATATATAATAATAATATCTTTAAGGGTCTTTAAAAATATCCTTAATACTTAAATAGCTTTTTTTAATTTTTTAAAAATTATAAAATATATTATAAATTATAAAATTTATAAAATAGCTTAATAATAATTTTAAGAAATCTTCTTAAATTAAATAGTGATTCTTAATTATCTTAAGATATATTATATTAATAAAGAAAAAGAGATTATTATTAAATAAGCTATTTATATAATTTATAAAGTATTTAACTTTAATTTATATATAACCTTTTTTTTAAAATATATATATTATTAAATTAAAACTTAATTAAATTATAATATAAGGAATTTTCTTTATTTAATAAAAGCTATTTATAAAGTTATTAAAGAAAGGGTTAATAATCTTTATTAAGAAAAAATAAATTAAAAAATAGCAGCCTTTATAAAATTTAATAATTAAGAATAGCTAGGAATATTTTTTTTATAAACTTTAAGAAATACTTTTAAGTGTTTTAAAATAATTTATAAATAAATAAAATAAATATTTAAAAAAAAGGCTTATTAAAAGGATTATGTTTTAAGCTATTATTACCTTATTTATATTTAATATAATATTATTAATATTAATTATATAATTAATAAAAAAAAAAAAATCTTCCCTTTATAAAAAATAATATTTATAAATACTATTATTTTAATTATAACTTCTTTTTTAAAAACCCTTTCTTTATTATATTTTTATTAAAAAAGGTTATTATTATAAAAAGTAAATTTTATAATATTTTTATATTTATTATTAATAAAAAAGGCCTCTTTAAGGATTATAAAAAAGTTATAATAAATAAAAAGATAACTTTAAATATTATAAATTTAAATAATAAAATAAATAATAAAATAAATAATAAAATAAATAATAAAATAAATAATAAAATAAAAATAATAATAGCTTTTATATAATATATTAATTTAATATTTAAATAAAATAATTTAACCTTTAAATTATTAAATTAAAAAGATATTTTTAATAATAATATTTAATAAAATATTATTTATTAAGATTAATAGTTAATAATAAGGCTTATAAAATAATTAATTAAATAGCCCTTAAAATAAAAAAGGCCTTTAAATATTATAATATTTTTTATTATAATTTTATTAATACTTTTATTTTTAAGAATAAATTAATAATAAAAAAATAATATATAAAAGCTATAAAAAGTATTAATTAATTATTATAAGTAATTATAATTATTAAGGATATTATTATTAATAATAATAATAAAAAAGGTATTTAAAAGGAAATTATAATTTATATATATTAAATATAAAATAATATATTATATAATTAAATTTAAAAGAATATATTTAATTAATTTATAATTTTAAAGAATATAAAAAAAGCTACTTTTAATAAAGGTAATAATAATATTATTATTAAAGTTAATTTAACATTATTTTATATTAATTTAATAATAGGGCATTAATTACACGCTAGGGCTAGAATTACTTTATATAATAATCTATGCCTAGTAAAACCGCTGATTTAATCGGTATGAATCTCCCTATTCTTAAATTACCTTGCAATTCTGCGCAGCTAGTGGTACCTGTCTGAGTACTTAGGGTTGCAACTCACATAGGCTTCATCCTAATACTCTATATCTATTTGTTAGTGCTCCTTGGCTGTTCACCAGAGATTCCTGGGGCTTTACTGGCATCTCCTAGCCCTGGATCGATATGCTGTGACTTGACATTGGAAACCTCAGATTCTGCGTCATCACCGCCGCCGACGTCATTAGTCTGTTTGTCGATCCTTGTGTTACCGAGAGATCCATCTTTAGATGACAGCCTTCACTCAGCAATATCTCCCGGGATGATTGGGCGCGAGTACCTCTGGGTAATGACGGACCACTTCTCAGAGATTCATGCTGTGTTGCTGATCCTATTTGCTGCCTTGGTTCAGAGTCGCGCTGCAAGATCGTATGGGTCGGTATCTCAAAATATGCGAAGCCTTAATTCGATTCACTCCAGAATTTTGGAAGTTCAGCGATGGACAATAGAATAGGGTGAGTCACGAACCACCTGCATATGCAGCAGCTCCTTTTCTATCATCTGGCATGCATAAAGTACAACGAGCCATGTTTCTTCCAGCTCATCTCTTCGGGTCACTTGCCACATACAATAAATAATGTGAACAAGTCGGCGTCTTCACTCCTTTTCTAGTGTTGTCATTCCAGACGTACTGCTGCTTCCAGTGCCCCCAACGTCTGGAGCAAACGTTCTTGAAGCTCAAGGCGCCCCGTGATGTCTATACCGAGGGCTCCTACACGGTACTAAGAATTTGAAGTGCCAATTCATAGAAGCTCCAGGCTGTACTAGGTGACAAGATATTGAGAGTGCAATCATTAAACATGTTAAGACGCTCCGTCCACGGGAATTCGTCAGAAAGATTTCGCAACTTGGCCAGACGCGTCTGTCCTTTGGAGGCAGCTCTCGGGAAGGTTAGATTTACAGAAATGTGCTGAAAACTTCCAAAGTGGCCTCATCGTCTAGTTGCGCAGGAAATTTCGTCTGCAGGCGGGCAGTTTTAGAGCAGTGGATGTCATTCTCTTTGCTGTGGATGGTTTTGCGGGGGGGGAGGGGGTCAGTCTGCCGAGGGGGAGGGTAGGGAGGATCCAAGCCTGCTTCCCAGGTTAGGGTTCGCATGAAAAAGGGATTGCCCCTTTTACCCAAAAGCTGTGCAGGCTGCGCCCCTTTCCAGGTCCTTCCTTCAAGCACCAGGATGCTAGTTCCAATATTCCGGCGGTGCTTGGCGCCCTTTGGGATGAACTCTCGTTCCTCCCTAAGCACTTGGACTGCTTTTGGGGTGTGCGCTCACTCAGCGAGATGCAGGCGCCGGTCTGACGTCGCTGGCCTGTGAAACCGCGGCATGACATGGCCCAATTTCATGGGGGGAATCTCCGACGATGCCGGTCACCGAACTTTGAGGACTTTGCTGGCCTGAGGAGGTGGGAGAGACGGTGAGGGGAAAGCAGCTAGGTCGAGACGTAATGTGAGGTTGCGAGGGTGACAAAAAAATCCCAGATTGGCGGTCAGTTTTGAGATCGCCTCGTTCTGGGAGGCCAACTACGGGATGGGATAGTGTGATTCTGCAGCCTCCAACGCCGGATTATTCCCAGCGGGTAGCGCAAGGTCCGGCGCAGCGGTCACTGCCGGGATCTACAGCGGCACTTCCGTGGGGGGGAAGTCGGATGGCGGAGCGCCCGCCGAGCTCGGACGCTGCTGTCTGTGCTGTCCGCCGGCAACGGGACTCGCGCCTTTCTGATTTGGCATGATCGTTGGAGATGAGCATGACGGCTGAGGATGCTTTGCTGAAACTTTAGAATTACCGCAGCAGCCGTGAGGGGGTCAACACCAACAAGAGTCAGGAATTTGATTTGTCCAGGCCATTCATGGGCTTTGTTGACAACCTTATTGTTGATGTTCGCCGGTCAACACGTCCACGTATTCAGCTGAGGGGATAAGCTTTCAGGTCGCTGCTAAGGTCCTGGGCGTTCCGCCGTGCTTGCCCTGGGCAAGTGCTGGGCTGACCCCTGAAACGCTCCTGGAGTCCTGCCAGCGGCCGGTGAGCCTCACATATGACCCGTTGTCGTCAGCTAGGATACTTCTGGCGTGAGTCGAGCTGCACCACTCTGGCTGGTATGGCTGGCAAGACCAGAATCTTGTGGTCCTATCAGCCTCTGGGCTTGGCGTTCGGTTTGCCCCTCTGGGTAAAGGGATGCCAGATTCGTGCAGCGATGCGACTGGCCTGCGCCCGCCAGCCCTCCGCTGGAACCAGAGAATGACTCTCCGCTGATCGACAAGACACCACACTGGTCTGTACCGTACTGCAGTTCCACCCCACGCTACGGCGTCACGAGCGGCCGTTGGAGCCATGTTGGCGTGAGGGGGGGTGTCCGAGACATCACTTCACTGTCTAGTCCAAGACATCGGCTACACCCTCCCTTCTTGGAAAATCCCCATGTGCTCAATCGTTATCATGTCTGAGTCCTTGTGAACCGTTAACCACCAATAATGGTCAAAGTAGCCACCCACGCGTCCAAGGGTTGCAGGGGAAAAGAAAATCACGATGGCAGAATTTTTGCTTGCCACCGTGGTTGCGAGGTCAAGCCGAGGAATAGTGTCGTCAGTCTCAGGAAATTTTCTGTTTTGTTTCTCGATTTTTCAATTTTTTTTCTTCGCGCGTTCTCCACCCCTACCTGTTTTTAAGCAGTGGTCAGTGCTCACGATGTGTAAATCTCCTTTCAATCTTGCGGCCTTAGTGGACGGCGGGGAGGAAAGCCGAAGCCAAGGTTGCATCGCAGATCCGCTCGTCGGGCGCGAAAGGGCGAGGTCATGACATGCCCCACTCCTCGGCCATCATACTCGGGCGGTAAATCAGACCATGAAAGCACAGGTGTGCACACAAGAGAGTCTTTCTCCGGGTCTTGATCCCCAGATTCTGTCCAACTGGTGCTGTTCCACAGGGCGTGTCACGGCCTTCGTATCCGGCACTTGTCGAGCTGGCGGGCCAGGGCGCATGAAGCCCCAGGCTTTTGGGAAATCAGGGAAGGATAATGAGGTCAATGCCGTGACGACAGCTGAGAACCTGTCGGGCGGCGCAGGACAATGAGACAGCGCCAGCAGGGAAGGCTACAGACTAGCCAATGCCTACCCAGCAATCAGGTACCCATCTTGGTGCCCACACCGGCGAGACCAAGGTCACCTCAGCCCAACCGCCAGCGGGTACGGTACTTCCCTGTCCTGAATCAAGGTACAGGCGAATAAGAGATCTTCGCATCGCACCTGTGAGCTGTCAATCCAAGGCTCTCACCTCCCGCAGATATGCCGGGTGATGGCACCCACTCAAATGAGAGCCCAACCCCACCCCAGACGACACCCTATTCTACATGTAGCGCTGTTGGTGTGCAACAAGGGAGTCACCGTAGTCACAGAGACGGAGTAGATGATCGCATGCTGTAGTGCAGCGCATTGACAGGAGCACCGCGAAGACGGCCGGACGTCCAGGCCTTGACTCGGGCCAACGCTTGCAGGATAAGAAGCGAGCAGCGCCGTCACACACTCACACACTCACACTCGTACAAAGCGAGAGTGCACGCACATGGGCCTTGAATGCAACCATAGTGACGAGATCACGCTCCAACCCGCTCTAGACCACCTCACACACACGCACACACTGGCACCCACACACACATTTGTCACTTTTATATATAAGTAATAGGCCCCCCTCGGCAGCCCTCCGTCGCGGCCTGACTCATGCATGCCCTGCCTCGCTGGATTCCGCGATAATAAGCAAACTCATACACACTCTACCACCCACATCTGACTGCGGCGCGGTTGACCTGCATACGCGCCGATCCATAAAAAGAAAGCTGACGACCCCCAAAAAATCCTTCCACTTGGAAATTCGGGTCGCCCTGGGACTTATATCCACCACAACAACACAATAACAACCCAACAACCTTGAAATTTCAGCACTCTCGCTGGAAAGGAAATTCGCCAGTCGCCGACTCTACCACCTAAAAAAATCGGTCAAATCAATCCCACACACAAAATGGCACTATCACAACGACTTCAAAGAAGCGGCCACCGCCGCTCCATCACAGCCAAGGCCTCCTTCAGCGACGACGAGGACGCCATCACCCCCTGCTCGTCACCGCCGCCCGAGCCCCAGCAGCAGCCCCTGGTGGTGGACTCATGCATCAAGTCCAAGAGCCCGCGCCACTCCATCATCTCGGCCGTCCCCTCGTCGCGCAAGACATCGTCGTCCACCCGCACCTGGCACCTCGACCCGGCCGCGGGAGAGGACCTGGACGATGCAGGACTCTGGAGGCGCATGCTCGACATCCAGCGCGAGTTCCACTGTTACAACAGCGCGCGCATGGCCGCGGCGCTGCTGGAGCTGGAAATGGGGGTTGACGTTGGCAGATATGCTCGTGAGTACTCACTCGTTCCTACCTCGTTCTCTGCGGAACCCGGTTTACTGAATTACCTTTGTTGTGTAGCATCACGGAGCTGTCTTGACCTCCTGAACGACAGCGTGTCTGACCTGCCCGACGAGGACAAGGAGAGGCTCGTCGAGTGGCTGCACGAGAACTCGACGAAGCGGAAGAGGAGCGCCAAGTGGAAGCGCGCCTCGGTCTTCTGAGCTAGGCGTGCGTGTCTTGCCTTTTTTAGGGGATGCACGCCTCATAAGCTCTCGTGAAGCGCGTTGCACTTTGTCTTTTTCTTCATGTTCTTCATAGACCAAGTCTCACAACCGGGATGCATTTAGGGTGGCCGGCGTTTGGAATTGTTTGTGTCCGAAAGCGGCCGTTGGAGGTCTCACAGATTGACTTGCATTTTTTACTCGGGATGAGCGACGGGAAAAACACATACGACATCGATACCCATTTCTTACTCTAAATTGTTCTCTTCTTTTGGCCGGCTTGGGGATGTTTGGGGGTCGGGGGGTTGGGGGTTGGGGGAGGGTTTGCTTGGCGATGTTAACAGGGGCGCTTCGGATGTTTCTGTGGAATCAAACGACGTAGACTGAATGACAATATAGATACTGCAAACCAGAGTCACGAACCCTTACTGTTACCTTGCAGCCATATCCTCCAAGCTGTTCGCTCCCTGGTAGCCTGTTCTCTTGGCCGACTCACCCCAGTGCCAAACATCGTCAGGTATCAAGCCTCTCGTAACGTCTGAGCGCCCGCTTCTCTTCGTCTCCCTTGTGCAATTTACTAAGGTACTCCTTGAAATCCCTCGACAGCTCAACGACTGATCTCAGGTGCTCGTCGGTAAGCAGGATCTTGCCCTCTTCGTCCCTCTCATCCTCGTACTCCGCAAGAGAGACGGCCGTTTGAAAAGCTGACAGGTCCCATTAGATTGCTTTTCACAGGGCAGTGGAATGTCTGGAGCTCACCGTTGCGTATTTCCCTCCCGTTCCACTTGACAGAGCGGACTTCATTGCCCCTGATATAATCCTTGGCGTCCATACTGATCCGCATAAACTTGCCACGGTCCTTGGTCAGCTTCTGCATGAATGTCATCCAGACCTGTTGTCTTTCGTCGTCTGTGAAGTCGGGGTAGAACAGCTGCACGTGGATTCGTGAGATGAAGGCATCCTTCGACGCATGTCAGTGTTCATCTCACATCGCTGGTACTTTGTAACGTGGGGGCGCCATACGTCAAATGCTCCAATCCTGTTAGTTGTCAGAAACAGGATACCATTATAGAACTCGAGGGCCCTGAGAAAGCCTGGGCATCAGTCAGCTTGCGTGTGTTTAATAGATTAAATGGACGACCGACCGGCTACCAAGCTGTTCCTTTCCAGGTCAGCCGGCCCCCGCCTCTCCATGAATACGTCTGCCTCGTCAATGAGCAGGACTGCCCCCCAGCTCTTCGCGAGCTTGAAGCTTCTCGTCAGATTCGCTTCCACTATCGACGGGTTTGTGCCTATGTCGCTGGAGGTTATAATCATCAGTGGTCGCTTAGTGTATTCAGCTATGCACTCTGCAAAAAGATCTAGGCGTCAGTTGCTTCCACGCCACGAATGCGATACCATACTAACCTGCTGTCACAGTTTTCCCGACGCCCGGCTTCCCGTGTAGGAGGAATATGAGCCCGTTCCCCTTGCCCTTGACAAAGTCTGCAGCCCAAGGCTCATGCTCGATCGGATTTCCACGTTTGTTGACGCGGATGTAACTCTTAGCCAGCGCCTTGAGCATCTTAACCCTAGCCTGATCCATCACGAGGTCTTCGATCATGTCGTTTTGAAATTCAGGAGTAGAAAAATTCTTCACATGCAGCCACTCTGAATCCATCGCATCAGTCATCTTCATGGTAATGAGTAGAATAACGCGACAAAACTTACGCCATGTTCGCCACTTGAACACAAATGCGGGTAGCTCCCTTGGACAGAGGAGATACATGTGACGGCTTAGGTCATTGGCCTCGCTTGGCAGGATTGAATTGTAATCATCGAATATGGACTTGACGTCTCCTTCTCCGGCTGCCGTCTTTTCCTGGCAGATCCTGCATGTGCAATCGGAATAGAACTTTCTGCAATCACTATCGGGCAGCAGGTTTGGTCGACGGGTGTTAGTCGTGGCGTAAAAAGTTTCCAAATCAGCCATAACCAGGCCATCAACCTGTCCATAATTATCCAAGTCAGAGCCCAATATCAATAGAGTAAACTCGTCGACAAAAGTCCATCTTACCTCATTGTACGGGTGAATCACAGACCTTCCTGTGTGCTGTCTGCACTGCTTCATCAGAAGATCACAGTACATTCTCCCATAGGAAATGAGCTCTTCTGCCTCATTGTCTTCGATCCTGTCCCGATCGTGAATGAATATTTTGTCCCCTTTCCAGCTGATTTCACCATCAAATGGATATATGTTCATTTCATAGCTCCGTCGCCCAAGGTACTTGCCGTCGAACTCCAGGTGCCACCCGATCACCTTCCAGGGCGTGGTCAGGGTCTGGTATATGCCACCTATTACATGTGAGATGACCATGGCTTTCCATTCCGAATGCAGGTTGCGGAACACGGCAGTACTCCCAGGCTTGAAAATGATCCATAGATTCTCGAATGTGTGGTAGCCCTCCTCGAGGCGTTCTTCCTCTGCATTGACTCTTTCCATGATATTTTTATCCAAGAAAGTGAGGAGTTCTGTGATATGAGCGGATGCGTCTTTCTTGCGGGCGCAAAGTTCATTCGGTTCCTTGGCGTCGCAGTTTGCCTTGAACTGCTGCAGAGCATCGTAGTGGTGTACAAGAATGGGATATGGCCATTTGACTTCGATGGTTGACCCTGAGAGATCTTGGCTTGGATAGTATTGGACGACAGATCGTAGCGCGTTGAGTATGGCCGGTGAATATATTTTTAGTGAGTACGATGGAGCCGAGTCCAGATTCTGACCCGCTGAGGGTTCTTTCAGGGCCTCTCGGTCCTGTTCAAGCTTGGACCCCCCTGTCTCGTACCGTGTGATTAGCTCAAAGATTGGTTGATTGTCTTGATTCTCGAGTTCTCGTGGTTGGGGCTTATCCGAATCGGTCCGATGGATCAGGTCGCCTGTAACACGATGGCGAAGCTCTGTTCGGTACCGGATCCGTGATTGGCATTGGCTGGACTCATTTTCTTCTAAGCCTTTAACCTCTGCTGAGGGATCTATCTCTTGTTTGGAGGTTCCGATCATGCCCTCGGGTTTTGCACTTGAGGACGGCAGGTCACTGTAGATGTCAGCAACAGCCAATATAGTCTCCTGATAGACAGAGCCAGACCTCAAAGCAGGTTCACTATTACCAGTTGTCATTTCCGCCCAGTGAAAGTCGACTGATATTATGACTGGTGTGACACAGCATGAAGAATGTTGACAACTTCGGCGCGGTCAGCTCAGGAGGCTTGAGGTCATAAGAAGAGAAAGGATGGAGCCAAAGCTTGAAGTGGACGGCACTCAAGGATAGGACTGGTGAATTCAGGGCGGCTGACTGTCGACGTTACACGGATGGGTCCGTCTCCCACAATCAGCCCATCATTGGGGAATATCAATCTGTAGGACTCTTCTTGCTGCATCTAGATGCATGCGCTAAAACTCCTTTTGACGTAAGTCAGACTTTCTGTTTTTCTTTCCTTGAGACTATTGGTTTGCAGGATGGCTTGGGTTACACAAGGGCGGATGCGCTGAAAATCTATCTTGTCATTGGTTAGATTGCCCAATCCCTGAGAGCTGAAACTCGGTGTAATGCTGTTCAGCTTGACCTGGTTGGTTGGCAATGGCGCTGGCCAGGCTGCAGCGAGGTCATGTGGTGCTAGTCTCGAGTGCTTTGCATTATTACACTTCACACCGCCGCAATCCAGGCCAGGTAATATTGCTCCACTAGAGGAGACGTTTGTTCAACCACCATCCTACAGCTACTTCACCTACAGACCACTCATCCATCCTTCACACATGTCCCCTGGCTTGCAGGTGGGGGGCTTGACTTCTGCGTCTCGCATTAATCCATCCCCTCTTTCGTCTTTTTAGAAAGGGCAGAACACTACTAGTAGTCAGGTATGAGCGCCGACGTCTGCTTTGAGGCAACAGCGGTGGTGCGTTCGTATAGCTTTGAGGTGGAACAACGTCTTGGTGAAGGAATAGGTGCTCGTCATCTGAGCCAGGCTTTGGTAGAGCAGAGAAATAGCGGCCATCTTGAGGACATCACATCACCTTGGCGTTCGTTTTTCGAGGCGAACAACTCGAACAGCTCCTTGAGGCGAGTCACGTCTCCCGTTTAAGTCTATGTATCGGCAGCTGACAAAACATCAGAAACCCGGTGACGGAAATTGTTCAAGATGAGGCTATGAAATTGCGAGACAAATGGGTGGCATTCTATCAGAAGAGTCCCAAGGGAGAGCGGCTGGACCTTGGCAGTTTTCAGCCAACAATGAGCGGCGTGGTCACCATGGTGAATAAAGTCACATCCGAATGGCAGACAAAACGACACGAGGGTCGGGTTGGCAAGGCGAAAAAGCTATTCCACAGATTTTGCGGGACGCTAGACTCTCATAGTTCCCTCATGAAGATCCTTCCAGAGGGAAATGAGTACGTGGCTATTTTTGCGGGTACTTTGAACGCCATCATCAAAGTACGAATACGGTCCCATGGCTGCAACACAAAGATTTGGTCATGGACTTGTGGCTAATACCGTGCAGGCCAGTGCTAATCACGAAAAGATTGCTGAAGGTCTGGCAGAAGGTCTTTGCACAATCAGTGAGCACATCGAAGATACGGACCGGGATCTCAAGCTTTCCAAGTCTGACGACATGTTACATCTTGTGGCGGACCTCTACGAACACGTTTTCCTTTTCCTCTCCAGCGTAATGGATTGGATCATGGAGAAACGATTCAGACGGCTGCTTGACTCGTTTTCGGATAACTTCAACGAAAGGTTCGAGAATGAGATCCGCAGAATCAACAAAAAAGCTGAGCGAATCCGGATCTTCGCAACGCAAAGCTTGATGGCCGAGACCAGAGTCACCAGGCTTCTTGTGGAAGGACTTGACCGGGACATGAGGCTTGGTTTGGACGGAGATAAAAGGCACAGGGCAGACATGCAACTGTTTGCTGAAAGAATTGAGCGGCAGCTGTTGAATGCGGAAGAAAGTCGGCGGGTTCAAGATGAAAACATGCGGAAGCTTGGTGGAGCTGTCGTGGTGCTTCTCGAAACAGATGCTTCGAAGTGGGCGGAAAACCAGCGACTGGGCCCTGTCTTGCTAAGAAGCAATGGAAAGTGGCCACATTCTCCGTCAAGACATGTGTCCTACACAAACGGTGAGTTCCTCAGTGAAATGAGTCTTCGCTATTGCTGATATAGATTTAGTCTCCCCCATCGGCACCGAGGACGTTGCAATCAACTCACGACACCTTGAAAGTTATTTTTGCCGAAGCCGCGTTCGCCTGTCACCCGATGACTTCGGGCCAATCTCAGGGGGGGAGGAAGCAGTCACAAGGCTGAGTGAATGGTCGCAGGGTTTTCAGCCGCCCATGCTCTGGTTCGTAGGTCCCACATTGGAGGTTGACGGCTTTGAGAACCCGTTGACAAGCATTGCCGCCAAATTCGTGGGCATGGTCGCAGCACACCGACTTGACGTCATTTCATACTTCTGTGAAGTCCCTCGCGCCAGCGCAGGCCATGATACACCGGAAGCAGAGGGCGCTATCAGCTTGCTCTACGCACTGTTGAGGCAACTGGTCGAGAAGCTGCCTCCTCGTTTGGACACGGCTTTTGACCTCTCCGAGGTGCGGTTTGCAAAATTGGACGGCTCAATGAACACTTGGACAGAGGCAATCCAGCTCCTTAGGGACTTACTGAGCGTCTTGAGCGGAGTGGTGTTCTGTGTCATCGACGGATTTCATTGGCTGGATGGCGAAGGCACAGACGCGTCTCTGGCACAATTGCTCACAGCGTTGCGACATGACAGGCTGAGAGTCTTTTTCACTACTTGTGGAAGATCAGGATGTCTTTTGGAATATCTCGAGAGAGACGAGATATTTATCATGGGTGGTCTCACCATGTTGCGAGATGCACATTATGATTTCGATACTAAGTAGACGTGATCTAGTTGTAGCAATCAGGTGATGCAGACAATTACGTTCAAGAGTAATCATCTCGGCTTGAGCGATAGTAAGGCTAACAAGGCTCTTGCGGTCCCTCATCGGGTGACAACACACTGAGGAGAGAAAGTGGTCTCGTTTTTAATCTGTACATATATGCTTCTTAAGCAGTGTGCATCCAGTCCCATCATACAGTTAACGGCAGTATTTGCTCAGAGACGCTGCCCGGGTATGTTGAGCTGTATTGGGAGAAAAAAAAAAGGGGGGGTTGTGATATGTAGGTCGTCCTAATTGGAAAGCTGTCAGCAAATCTTGAGATAGGTGACATGGGGTGCTTCTCGATTCGGATGTGTAGCTCCACAAGCTCTTGGAAAAGTCGTGCAAGTGACATTTGTAATCAAGAGATGCAGTCATAATGGTCTTCAAAAAGATCAGACACATGGATGTGTGCATCACTTGTCCGAATGCTATGCCAAGCCGGGGATAACACCACAGGAGCGTTTCCACCGTCCTACCCTGCCTGCACTCGTCGATCCTTACTGCGGATGGTGTAGCTGGATTCTCGTCACCGGTCCAGGCAGCTCGATACCAACCACTATAATGTCATGAGGAGGGGTGACTGATCCTCCAGGTCTTGGGATTGTGCTCTGCTGAAAAAAGTCTCCATCCTCCTTGTGAAACAAGAGCCATGAAGCGCAGGGATCAGCAGGGAAAGGTTGCTCTCCAAGCATGAAGAGCTCCTACTGAAGGATTCACCAACTGCAGCAATGGACCAATGATGCTGAGCTTGCGCAGCTTCAAATTAGATAGATGATATGCCCCAGCCATCGAACGAAGCTCGATTGCGGCACAGTCTATCAGGGCCCTGCATCCTTCCCTGGCGCCGGGATAGCCGGATGCCAGCCTTGCATGCATGCATCTACCAATACAGCGAAGTTGTTGATCTGGCCATCAACGTCGCTGTTAGACTATAGTGTGTCCAACAGCCTTCAACGGAGAAAAGTGGGTGGGGCGGTACTGCACGGTCAAACGACACAAGTTTTGATCTGGATGAGAAGCTTAATCAACGGCTTCTTGGCCTTTTATGACCCACTTAGAGGTTATTTTCAAAAGGATCAGGTGCTTTTGCCCACTGTTATCCGCGACGTTGCTCGGGCCTGGATCATTGTACCGTCCAAACGGAGTCGAATGCCTGCAAGCTACCGAACTTGGAAGCACCAAAACCGATTTCACTGCGCAGCTCGTCCATTCACCATACAAAATATTAGGGGGATTGATTTTTAAGAGATAACCAGCCTTTTTTACTCCATCATTCTCGAGGTTACCATAGACTGACAGTTTCGCGAAGATCCAACAGCCAGGCCAGTAACCAACACCACGTGGCATACTTGAAGATAAACATTAAAAACACTGTTATCAGGTATATCTAACGAATCCCAAAAGCAAACCCCTGTATGTAACTTGTATTCACTCACCGGGTAAGCTCCTCCGGAATCCTCGGTGGCATGGGTCTTTTCGTAGCTAGCCCATGATCCCAAATCCATCCTGCGAGTTGAAGCAGTACCGTTGGTTGTATCATTTCTTGAATCCTTCGATCGACCTTGTGCATGGAGCTATACTTAATCGGTGCTGTCGCAGCTGTCAAGGTAAGGAGTTAGATTACTATTCGAACAACCCTCCGATTGTCATGAGAATGTACTCAAAAGGTGAATCAGAAGTCGACCCTCGAGTGAGGATATCGGCAGATGAGACACATACTAGAGAACAGCAAATATCACGAATGCAGCTTCCACATCCCCGGGAATATCCGCGCCCGATATGAGGCATTAGGTTGGGACTTCTATTGGCTGGTACTGTGGCCAAAGCCGGCTCGTGTTCTAAATCACATACGCCGATACGCTGTCGATGTGCTGACAACACAGCGATCGGGGCTTGTGCAGGGCCCACTCGAGCCGTGGTAGTCCTTTCGGCAAGTGCCGCCCGGGTTACGGCTCCTCATCCTGAGAGGAGAAAGGAACTCGTGCCCTTGATCTTGGGACAAGAGCCCCTGTGCCCCTGTCAAACATGCAGAACACCCTGTCTGCTGTCAAAATCGAGCTTCGCAGCAAGAGCTCCCACTCTTGGTAGCCCAAGCGCGGCTAAGCGGCACAGTGTTTACCCTCCTTCATGGGCAATGGATCTATATCTCTGCTCATTATTGTAACTCCCAGTATTATTAGTGCCCATTTTAATACTGCAGGATCGTCTGTACTGGGCGAAATTTACCATTCGATAAAGTCCGGTTCATCCGAGAATGCCTCAATGGAGGTGAATGCTGGTCGGTGGCTGTTCTATCACTCTCCAGGTCGGCACAGGCTGAGCCATAATGTCTTGCCAGCTTGTGATGAAGGCATCCCGTGGGATGGGTCAGTCATCTCACAATGACTACATAAGCATAATCATTTATCGGGCACATTTCTGAATAGAAGTAACTGACCGTCAATCAGTTCTCAAAATAGCACCATCGAAAAGGAACAGCACTCGCCTGGTCTGAATCACAACATGGGCACCACACCGGGTTTGCGGTAAGGATCTGACCCTGTTAGATATGTGGTGGCTTTTCTGGTCATCGAGCTGGGAACGGATTCCAGAACCGCCTGATGGAAGATAATTCCCTTATAATGGTACAGGAAGCCTCTGAGCCAAGTAGCCAGGGTCTTCATCCTACCGTATTTTGTTGCACACGTCACCACTCTCATTCCACACTCCACATTCGGTCAACGCTTCACCACTGTAGTAGCCTCTCCACGTCTAGAGATCTGGGTTCAAGACACCCATTCAATCAGAGATTCAGAAATGCGTTTATTGAGTTGATGCATTGAACTATCAAACCGAGGGGTTGGAACCTGTCAACCGCGAAATCCTGGCGGAGACCAGGCATTATCCTTCCAAGTCGCCCTTCGGCCGGCTTGTGTCTCGGAAAGCCAATTCTCTCAGCCGGGCTACTCCTCCCCTGCTTTCGACAGCCCTTCCATTCTACTGCGTAGACCTTTTTTTTAGAAAACGGGTCTTTCCTTTCACCAATTTGGTGTTTGGGCCCTTTCCAGCCGTTTCGAGCCCCTTCCATCAGCCCTATCTCACTCATTCCCCTCTCCCAAAACACCACGTGTAGGATGTAGGATCGCTTTCAGAGATGCCTTCAGGTAATATTAGAGGTTATGAGAAGGAAGACGCCTTGCCCGGGCCTTCTGGGCCAGTTTTGTGACGGTGACCGATAGCCAGGCCAAGGACCCTCGCAAACAGGGCCTCTCTCAGCCTCATCTTCCTCCGCACAGGTACCATGTGCACTGCAAAAGATGGCCCAAGACAAGCAAGGCGATTTGGAGGAGTATGAGGATGGGCCTGGTGGTGGCGGTGAGCACTCCTTGCCCGAGACAGAGACCGTAACTGTGACGATGAACGATAGTCAGGCCCGTAACGACCACAAGGGCGTTCATCGAGGCCCGTCAGATCAAAGAATAACTCAAGACAGGTTGGAAATTGGGCACAAGATGAGACTACCGTAGGGAGAAGAATTGTCTATAAATGAGAGCTTCCAGTCCACCGACAGAGCATCATTGAAGAATTCAGAACATCATCACACAAAGCATTCCTTTCCAAGCAGTTTTCACTCTTCTCTTTACTTCACTTCCAACCTTGAGCTTCTGGCAAGTTCGTATTACAACCTTCACTCTCTCCCACTACCAGATCCCACGACCAATACACACCTCCTTCCTCTACCACCAACAACATGTGCAGAGTTACTTCCTACGGTAAGCTTCTTCCTGACACACATTCAACCCCCAAAGGAGTCTATCATTCCCGGTCTTTGGCCCAAACCTCTTCCCCACGTCAGAGACTTTGGGCGGACTATGGGATCATGATTACCTCCTCCTCAATTCCATACCAAAAGTCTCCCCTGGCGCTATCACAGCTGACCCTCGATGCTCCAGGCTACACCTGCGGTCACACCCGCATGGTCACGGACTCGTCCGCGTGCCCCGCCCCAGGCAGCCGGAACTGCATCATTGTCAACATGGGAGTCAGGTCACTGAACTACCCGTGCAACTCTTGCAACCAGCCGCGCTCTAGTGGCGGCAACGGTGGCAAGAAGAGGTCCAGCAAGCGATAAACAATTCTCTCTCTCTGGAACACATAAACACCTGCCGAGCAACTCAAATGAGAAGCTACTGCTTTAACTCGGGCGGAGTGGGGGAGAGGGCGGTGTTAGCCTTTGCTGCAGGAGGAGCGGGTACTTGGGTCATGGGTTTTCAGTTGTTTTTGGCCTTCCGGGACTGGTTTCCTGTGTTGGCGTCCGTTCATTCCTTTTCTTTACCATCTAGTTCTGGGACCTAGATAGGCGGTACGATAGGCCGGTCACTATTGTGCCAGATCAAAAAGAAAAGCATTTGCATCAACTTCAAATATTCGATACCCCTTGCATGTTCACAGTGACTGCCAAGGCCGCGGCCAGCTGCGATGGCCCTCTATGCAGCCAGGTACGAATCGGGTAATTCCCGTTTAGAGGCGCGCACCCCGGCCAGATTCCCGGGCAAGCAAGAATCCCACTGATGCACCCCTTCTCAATCAGGAATGGCTGCAGTTCTCTTTTGGGAGCGACTGCAGGTCAACCCTATGGAATAACTTCAGTTCTCCCACTTTGGGAGTGACTGCATCGACTGGAGAAAATAGGCAGTTGAGGTTTCCCAGCTATGTGGAATGTGCGAGGACACAACAATATAAAAAGGGCTCGAATTCCCAGTCTCCAGGCCTGCTTTCTGGACTCATCATCACGCATCACATTCCCACATTGCGCAGATAACGAGACTCGCAAACATCCAACCTCTGCAATTTCCTCGCAACAGTCTACCACGACCTCCCTCAAACTTACAAACTCATCTCTACCCGCCCCCGCTAGAAATCATGCAGTCTACCCAGTCCACCACCATGATCCCCTTCACCACCGAGGGTGTCTCCATGGGCATGCCCTCCAACCCCGACTCGCCCGACGTGTACCGCATCCGCATCCAGCCCGCCGACGCCGGCGCGGGTGGGCCAACCGTCAAGTACCTGACCGGCCCGCAGATGAGCCACGTCGTCACCGGGCCCGACGGGCACCCCCGGAGCCGAAACAACCTCGCCTTCGACAAGATTCCTGCTGGTGACTGGGTCGTCGGCCGGCTCGTGCCCACCGACGAAGGCACCGACGGCGAGGGCGCCAGGCTCGAGCTCGCGTCGACCGAGACCGACACCGCCGCCGCGCTCGACAACCTGGGCCTCTACAGCGCGGAGCCGGTCTTCTGCGGCACGACCGTCGACCTGCAGGACTGCCAGGACCGCGCGGACAGCACGCCCTGGACCGTCGTCGCCCTCGAGGACGGCAGGGAGGTCAGCGTGCCCAAGCCCACGGACCTCCAGTGCATGGACTACGTGTCCGCGGAGATCGTCGCCGCGCCGCCGGGGCTCCCGACGGCGGGCGGCAGCAACGAGGTCGTCCGCGTGACGGACTGGATCCCGGGCCACTGCCCGGGCGTCGAGGCCGACGCCCGCGCCCACGAGACCATCCAGGCGCGCGACCCGGGCCTGGCGCCGCGCCTCGTCGCGCACGTCACCGAGAACCGCTCGCGTGTCATCGGGTTCCTGCTCGAGCGCGTCCCGGGCGCCCGCGAGGCCGGCACCGCGGATCTGGTTGCGTGCAAGGCGGCTTTGGCGCGGCTGCACGCGCTTGGCATCACCAAGGGGCAGCTGAGCCGGCACTCATTCCTCGTGCGGGAGGACGGCTCGGTGATGATCCAGGGGCCGTTTGGTAGCTCTTCTGGGGACGCTGAGGGCATCGAGGGCGCCATGAGGGCGGAGATGGAGAGCCTCGAGAAGGTCCTCGCCCGGAGCCCGTCTGTGTTCGAGGACCAGGCGGCTGCGATGCTCAAGCTTGTCGGCGCTCGGGCGTGAGGTTATTCAAGGACTCTCAGAAAGCACATTGATTTATAGTGCCATTCGTTCATTGACAAAAGTCTCAGAAGGGTAGGGGACATATCACGCTTACCATCGAACAGTAGTGATTGTTGGCTGGGGAGTACAAGGCAAATGGGTTCCGTTGGAAAGAGGAGCTACAAGAGCAGGCAGAGAAAGGGATAGAGCCTCCGGCAGAGGTTGTCTGAGGATCACGGATGTGCTTATTGGGGAAATCTTAGGAATATTGGAAGACTTCGCTCTGGAAAGGCGGAATCCCGTTTCTATATGTTCTTGAAATGATGTTCATAGTGTATTCCGAGGAGATTTCTCATGATCATATAAATTACCTAACGAAATCCTTTCATTTCCCTTCCAAAATCTGTCTTCCACGCAGCTGGCAAGCATTATTGTCCCGATAAATTCAAAAAGATTTTCAACCTGAGACAACCTTGTTGACAGCGTCCACGACACCATCGGTGGCGGTGAAGTTCGGGCAATGTCCGGTGTCAAGCTCGAACACTTGCACCTTGCGGCCTGCTTTCTCCATCTCGTCGATGAAGTGCTGCTGGTAGTGGACGGGCACTGTCATGTCGGCCGTGGCTTTGATATAGGCGACTGGGATCTCGCGCCAGGCAGCGTGCTCGCTCGCGCGGTACATGACATTTCCGTGCCAGCGGACCAAGGTCTTCAAATAGGCCTCGACCTCGGCGTCGCTAGGGCCAGGGCCGATCAGCAGCGTCTTCGGGTCGCGGCTGACGCAGGTGCCATCATCGGCGAAGTCGAAGGCGAGAGGGACCAGGTCCATGTTGCCGAACTCCTGTACCTTGTCCATCATTGCCACCCCCTCGGGAACAGCGAATGCCGCCATGTAAACCAGGTGCGAGACGCCACCCCTGAGGCCCTTGGCAGCACGCGCGTCGACGCCCAGCCCATAAAGGGCGTTGGTGATGACCTGCCCGCCATAGGAGTGCGCGATTGCTACAACAGACCGACCTGCCTGCACCAGGCTCTCTACGTAGCTGCGTACGAGCGCCGTGTCGTCAGAGAGTCCGGCGTTGGGTGGGCGGGCCCCGTTCACGGACAACAGGCGGGGGCAGTGCACCTCGTAGCCGGAGGCCTCGAGGGCGCTGGTCAGCTTCTCGTAGCTCGCGGGGGTGTGCCAGCCTCCGTGGACGATCTGTTTTGTCCAGGTTAATCAAACGTGTTCATTGCTTGGTCTGCAGGTGATGCTTACGATGATTGTGGGTCTAGTGATGGCAGCCATGGTGGGACAACTCGAGTCTTGGGAAGTCGGGATAACTCCTCGATAACGTGGGTTTCGGACGGCGTCGAGGTGGGAAATCGAGGGGCGGGAACGATTCTTTTGAGGTTCATTGATAGGCAACGTTGGTGTTGGTAAATCCACTTTTGAACCAACAGAAGCCAGAAGACTTGTGGTTCGTCGGGTCGCAAAAGGTGAGAGCACTTCTGTGCGGCGCAGTCCATGGGCAAGCTAAAGTGCGGGGAGCTGGGCAATCCGGAAGTACTGCGGCTACCAAAGGAGGAAAGGCAGGAAGGGAGAGACTGGTCTGAAGCCACTGCTTTAAAATCTCAGTTGAGACTGAGTTCAGCTAATTAGTTGGTATAGAAGCTGCTGTGCAAGCTGGTGTGGAAGCTGTTGTCTTGTCTCCGGCACAGGAAGCTGCACTTGAGTGTAAACTCTCACTCAACGTTGTGATATAGTAGGCATGCAAAATTAGTGTAATAGACCTTGTTCATATATGCAACTGGTTGCAGTACCGGCTATCTCTTGTCATCATGGGTAGTAGTGTCTTGTGCAGGCAGTGTGCTGTATATTCTGCATTTGCCCCGCCTGTACCGGGTCGGCCGGACGGCCGTCGTGCCTCGGATCAGATAAGGGGGCCTGTCCAGGGGTCCCTGCAGTGCCAACTGCCCTTAACTCTAAGAGGGTTAATGCTGTGGGGAGGAGGTTCGGGCCGCCGACGGGACAAAGGTTTCCACCGAGCCACCGAGCAACTGCTGGATTAAGCTCCGGTCCCGGTCGCATGGTGAAGAAGCCTGCACTTTGCAGTACAACGTTTATCCGGCTCTCCTCTCTGATCATCATTCCTAGACTCTTCGACACTGGCAGCTTTTCGTGTTATCCGGCCCATCCTTGCCAGTATGTGGTACACCTCTCAATGCACCCCCTGACTTGACTTCTACATGAAGTCCGAAATCCGGTGTCACAACATAACATACTGAAAAGTTTGATCCGGTTGTGCCGGACTTCACACTTGCTCGGATTTTCAATTCTGATGGTATACTAGTATACGAGCTTTAAGTGGGTGTCCGCGGCCACGGATTTATGTGATGAATTAATACCGCCGTGGGGCCCAACAGCGGCGGGGTCTTATGGCCCCACGGCAGCTGTGCAATTGAGTCTGTGTCTTGTTTTTAAGGTTTGAATTGAAGTTCACGGGTATGGGAAACTGTGTGAAGCGGCATGATTTGTTATCATGTTATGGGAAGAAGGTAAGCAAGCTACACTGGGTTCCACAATGACGCGTTGTCATGTTTGATATCATGGCGGAGTTGCGTTAATAGTTGTACTGAGAACTGGAACCGGGCTTATTAAAATCCCCGGGCACCCGAACACTCCTGTAAATATAATAGAAGAAAGTGACTAGTGATTAATCAGTTAACCGCACATTACTTTCGTCTCCCTCACGAGGACTATACCCAGCACATCTTTCAGTAAGACATTGAATTTTGAATCACCAGAATGACGGAGACAATCTCAGCCGATTACCTCGTCATTGGAGCGGGTGCCATGGGAATGGCATTTGTCGACACCCTGCTCACCGACACCAAAGCTACCTTTGCAATTGTCGACCGCTGGCACCGTCCAGGCGGGCACTGGAACACGGCCTACCCTTTCGTCCGCCTGCACCAGCCGTCCGACTACTACGGCGTCAACTCCAGACCCCTCGGCGAGAACAAGATCGACGTGGCCGGCTGGAACAAGGGCCTGCACGAGCTGGCAACCAACGACGAGGTCCTGGCCTACTACGACAAGGTGCTCAACCACACCTTCCTGCCGTCCGGCCGGGTCGCCTACTATCCCAAGTGCGACTATACGGGCGGCGGCGAGTTCCGTTCTCTTGTTAGTGACAAGAAATTCAGTGTTGGAAAGGGAACGCGAATTGTCGATGCCACCTATATGCGGGTCAAGGTCCCCTCCATGGCCCCGCCCAAGTACGGCGTTGCGGATGATGTGAAGCTCGTCACGCCCAACGACCTAACCAAGATTTCTCGGCCCTACGCCAACTATACCGTCGTTGGCGCCGGCAAGACCGGTATGGATGCGAACCTGTGGCTGCTGGCAGCGGGCGTCGACCCGTCCAAAATCACATGGATCATGCCGCGCGACTCGTGGCTGCTCCCTCGCCACATTGCCCAGCCCAAGACGTCCAAGTTCGCCGAGCCCATAGAGAAGACCCAGAAGCTGACAGAGGAGGCGATCATGGCCGCCACATCCGCAGCCGATCTCCTCCGGCGCCTGGAGGCCGGCGGCCAGCTGATGCGCCTGACGGACGAGGTCTGGCCCACCATGTTCCGCTGCGCGTCAGTCTCCCTGATCGAGCTCGACGCGCTGCGCAAGATCCCCAACGTCGTGCGCCTGGGGCGGGTGCGCCACATCGGCGCGGACGAGGTGGCCCTGGAGGGCGGCAAGTTCACCCCGGCGCCCGACACGCTGTACGTCGACTGCACGGCCGACGGGCTCGAGAAGCGGCCCGCGGTGCCCGTGTTCGGCGGCAGCGGCAACAACAACAACAACACCATCACGCTGCAGGCGGTGCGCGCCTGCCAGCAGGTCTTTAGCGCCGCCTTCATCGCCCACGTCGAGGCCGCGTATGGGGCCGGCGGCGACGAGGCGCTCAAGAATGAGCTATGCCGCCCCATCCCGCACCCCATCCTGCCGCTCGACTGGCTCGTCACCCGGGTCCATGACTACAAGGACATGATGCAGTGGTACTCGGAGCCCAAGCTGGCTGGCTGGCTGGCCGAGGCGCGCCTGGACTGGTTCGGCAAGTGGGCCCCGCCGCTCCCCGAGGACCCGGAGGAGCGGGCCGCGGCGGGACAGGCCAGGGTCGCCAAGACTAAGGCGCTTCGCGGCAAGCTCCAGCAGCTCATTGACGAGACGAAGGACGGCGTGGCGTAATCTCTAGATTTGATTATCAAGGCTGTCTGAAACAGAACTTTAGGAAGAGACATGTAGAAATGTAAAATCAACTCAGCGGACACAATATTTGAGGCAAGCCAGTGCACGCGTCTGAGGGTCGCCCAATCAGATGTAAAAACCAGGTGGAAAGCCCCTATCGGGGCCCTGAGAGCTATTCGTCTAGGCCTACTGGCTAATCTTCAAGGGGGGGGCCCCTGCTGCGCAGGCCCCCCCCCCTCGCCTACGGCGCTGCGCGCCTCCGGCTCACCCCCCCCTGCGCGGCCTACGGCCGCGCTCCCAGTAATGGGGGTTTGGGTTTTGGAATAAGCCAATCAGCTTGCAATTTTTCAGAACCATGGTTTCTCTCTATGCACTGACTACTGTGTGCTCCATGCACCTGCCGCGGTTGACCAATCAGCTTGCAACCTTTCTGAACCATGGTGCGCCGACCGAGTTCCCATTCACAGACTATTCTAGACGAATAGCAAACGTGGTAATAGCACAGCCCGATGACGCCGACTTGCACTGATCCGGCCAAGAGAATCGCTAATTGATTTTCTTGCAGTTGATTGGGCCGGTCCGTTGTGCCACCACATTCTATCCCATGTCTCACTGTAGACATTATGCTAGGCGTCCAGCTAAAATCTGACTGCCTGCATATATTAGAGGCCGGGCATGGAAGCCTGGGAACTGTGGCCGGCTTCCTGACTTTCCCTTATGATCTGATTTCTTGGCTCGAAACCAACTGCGCTGCTTCAAAGCACTTTCGACATGTTAGCCGCACTATCATTTGATTGATGTGAGCACAAATTGCTGGTCTCACCTCAGTGCCCAGTGTCAGTAGGCATTTCTTTGGCAAGCCGGCCGGCCATCGGGCGCCATGAGCTTTGGGTTCAGTGTCGGTGACTTCCTGACCGTTATTGGGCTTGTCACTCAATTGCGGAAGGACTTCGTGGATGCCCCAAGCCAGTTGCGTGACCTATCTGCAGAGCTCAAGACATTCTCGATTTTACTCCAGGATACCGAGGTCGACTTGACTGGAAATGATCTCGATTCAAGACAACATGAAGCACTCGAGGATACCTTGTCTAGCGCACGAGAGTTTCTCGAAGACCTTTGGAAGTTCATTGAGAAAAACAAGGAAATACCGAAGGCGACAGGTTCCAAAGCCAAGGTCAATCTTAAACGCATCTGGAAAAGACTCAACTTCGACCAGCATGAAGTGTCCAAATTCAGACACCAGATCAGCGTGATCATCTCCGGGCTGCAAATGTTCGCCTCGAACGAGGTGAAACACAATACAAGGAAGATAGTACGATACGTCAATGAACAAGAGCATAAAGACATTTTGAAGTGGCTCAGCGATGACGACTACAACTATCACAAGAATTACCAGAGTCATCTGGTTCGCAACCGTCAGTCTGGGACTAGAAGATGGCTTTTGGGGTCGGACGAGTGGAAATCATGGCTGAAATCCGCGGGGCAAACTCTGTACTGCCCGGGAATCCCAGGTTCAGGCAAGACGTTCACCACAGCCATGGTTATCGAAAGCATAGGCAGCATGTCGGAGGACCACGGTTGGGTCTTCGCATATGTCTTCTGCAACTACCAGCGACACAGGGAGAATATGTGCGAGATACTCTTGCGCAGTCTTCTGCGGATGGTTCTGGAACAGACACAGGAGATATCCGATGAGATTCAGCGCTGGCCTACCAGGAACAAGGAAATCAGCATCGACGAGATCATTGAACAGTTGCGTCTCTCGATCAAAGGATGCTCTCGTGTCTTTTTCATGGTCGATGCGCTCGACGAACTAGATGTGTTTCAAGACCTTGTCTCGTACCTGTTCGACCTCCAGAAGGCTGTTGGCGTCAACCTCTATTTCACATCGCGGAAGATTCCACATATACGAATGCTGTTCGACAAGACAATGATTGTCCCCATAAAGGCGACAGAGCACGACGTCGGAGTATACCTTGAACACCAGATGAGGAAGCCAAAAGTGCCCAGCTTCGTCCGGAGTAATCAAGCATTGCAGGAGGAGATCAAGAAAACAGTTGTCAACGCTGTAGGTGAAATGTGAGTCATTTCCAAGTTTGAGCTGTTAAGAACGTCCCATACTGAAACAATTCAGGTTTCTATTGGCCGAGCTGCAGGTCACCCAGTTGATGCAGAGCAAATCGACACGAAGACTTCAAAATGCACTCAAGGCCATCACTTCTGGCATATCAACGTATGAAACAGCTTACAAAGCTGCTATGGATAGGATACAAAGCCAGGACAGGCGGTTATATGAGCTTGCAACGAATGCCATCTCGATCCTCGCATACGCAGAACGACCTTTACTCGCCCCAGAACTCGTCCACGCCCTCTCTGTGGACCTGGATATTGATGAGAGCTCAGATGTTGAGCTACACAAAACGGAGGACGTACAATCGATGGTGGACAGCCTCGGAGTGTACGACCCGGATCTTATGCCCACGATCGAAGACGTAGTGGCAGCCTCTGCCGGTTTGATTGTGCACCAGCCTGACTCGGGCATTGTGCAGCTTGTGCACAAGACAACCAAGGAGTACCTGATGAGCGACGATGGTAGACGGAAATGGTTCCCGCGGGCGCAGCTCACGATCGCAGCTATTTGTTTGATCTATTCGCAAGCGTTCGAGAGCAGTGCAGTTTCCGCTGACTGGCCATTTCTCGACTACGCTCAGAAGCATTATGGGCATCACATCATGGCACAACAAACTCTGGAAAGGCGCGAAGGACCTGCACCTGTCGAGTCTCCGCATGAGTCTACTTCAGGCTCAATTTCGTCAGTTCCCGAGGCCCAGCAGCTCATAGACCAGATCGGTCTCTCTCGCATGGCTCAAGATTTGGGAGGAGTGGAGGGCGTTCTCATCGCAGCGTGTGAGAAAAATCAGCTGAATTTCGCCCGAGTGCTCCTTTCGACGAAACAATACAGCAGACCCTCAGGAAAGTCAGCGAAAAAATACAAAGGGTCGCTGTATGTGGAGGCAGACAGCGCCCTCGATCGGGCCCTGCTGGCTGCTGTGCGAAATGGTCATGTGGAAATCGTCGACCTTCTGCTGAAGCATGGTGTCAGTCATATGGTAGGGGCCATTGTCAAGCACGAAGATGTCGTGAGCTTGCTCGCTATCGCCTCGTTTGAGGGACATCACGACGTCGTCACCTACCTTCTGGATCGCGGCTATTTTACCACGGCCATGATGCAACACGATGAGGACATGTAAGTCAAGCCTCTAAAGAAATGTCTACTTGTTGCGCGGGCTAAGACTATGACAGGTTCTACTTCAAAAACAAACCCCATGCCCAGAGTGCCCCGCGTCGCTGTACAGTCTCGCCCATTTGCCTCGCTGCAAGATCTGGAAAGCACCCGTGTGTCAAAGTCCTATTGAGATGGATTGGAATCGAGAGCAATATGAGCGGCCGAGACGCGGAGCAGAATCGAATCCTCGAGAATGTTACCTTGTGCGCCATGATTTATACCCAAGTCGATGTGCTCAAAATACTTCCGCAACTCAGTAGCACCAATATTGCAAATATGCTTCGTGGCCTGGGAGATCCGAATTTACTCTTTACGATCATCAGATTGACCAGCGTCCGTAATTCTAGCAAGTCCCTGCGCACTTTGTACCACTATGAGGATGTGGCCAAGTTCGTCCTGCGCACCTATACTATCGACTTGTCTATCGATGACTCCGGCGCAAACGCACTCACTGAAGCATCAGAGCAACGCATGTCGGAATTAGTCCGTCTTATTCTGGAAAAGCGTGGAGACCTACTTAATTCCCAGGATTCTCGTGGGCGGACAGCACTCTCATGGGCCATATTGTCGGGAAATAGCGACTTGGCCTCCATGCTCCTAAGATACAAAGGCATTCAGCCAGAGCTCGCGGACGCAAAGGGGCTCGCTCCTATAGACTATTTCTTTCAACACAACCCCCACGTCAGAACTTTGAACCGAGAAGTGCTGCTACTCATGATCCCTTTCCTAGAGCATGGGATCAACAAAGTTCTCTGGAACGGCTGTACAGTCCTTCACGCTCTGATTGATACTTCATATTCTCGACCATTCCCTTCTTGGACCAAACATGGTGCTCATTGGGAAAAGCTAGATCGCTACGAGGGCCGCAAGATCTTCGATGACCGGCAACTCTATCCCATAATATGGGTTGAATCGCTGGACCTTGATCAAGAGAATTCGTATCTTCTCCCCACTGTGCATGAATTCTGGCAAGCACTTGGCACCGCGTCTGGATCCGCTGCTCAGGCCCGCCGCTCACCCTGCAAGTGCGGTATTGGTACCATATTCTTGGCGATTTCAACAGAGAATGTGGAGATGGTCGAGGTCTTGTTGGAATTCTACCCCGATCTCGTCAATGACAGATTCTTTGATGGGAGTTCGCCTCTGGACCTGGCGAGATGTATTAGTGACCAACACCGCCGTCAATCCATGATAGATCTTATTCTCAGCAAGATTCCGATCGAGAACACCGACGAAACCGATCCCCCACGATCTGACATCGGCGAGAGCGATTCAGGCGATGCACAGCAAGATTGCAGTCTTACAGACCTCGAGCTCGTCCAGATTCAACAAGGTCTTGAACTGGACGACACCGACGACAAACAGCTCACCTCCAGAGTAATGCTGTGACAACTCAAGAGAATGTGGACCGGGTGTGAGAAACACGGTATTACCTTCCAGACTAGGTGGAAGATCGTTGGTAGAGGAAGAACCTCACCTGCCAGAATAGACGAGGTATGTTAATAAGAGGCAAGCTCCCGATCTGGGGAATAGCAACAACGGCTAATTATCAAGGCATTGTCCTGCAACCGCACCTAGCAGTGACGACGAACAAGTTATCATTACTGTCTTTCTAAAGGTTCTTGGATAAGGCCAAGGCTCTTAGCCATTGTGTAGAACACCAGCTCGTCAGGGAGAATATGTTTAGATACTACTTCCTTGGACCATGGTACCTCCTTCAAGGCGACCAACACCTGCGGCTTAACCACATCCACAAGCTCCCCGTACCCTTCCCCCTCAGGCTGTATGTGCTGGTACCGCAACGCCGGCCTCACCACGCACAGTTTCTTCAGGCGCTTCTTGATCTCGTCTAGGGAAAGGCGCGTCTTAATGTTGTCCAGGGGCGCGCTATCCGCCAGGGCGGCGAGGGTGCCGACCGGCTTGAGGTCGAAGTCCTCCAGGTTGTCGTAGAAACCGGCCTCGCTTTCGGTTTCCCCCTCCAGCTCGAGCGTCCAGATGTCATCCGCCTCGATCATGATGTGCTCGTTGAGCCGGACCGCCGCGGCGACGATGGCGCGTATGAGCTCGAGGGCCCTGCCCTCGGGGAAGGGCCTCGCGAATACCTGGAAGGCCCGCCGCAGGGTCTGGCTTACTTCTTCGATCTTGGCGGTCCGGCTTGATTGCACCCAGCCGAAGTCGGCGGTTCTGAAGATGGCGGAGAGGGCTTGTCTCCTCCACAGGCGCCTAGAGTATAGTCCTAGATAGGAAATCAGTGAGCCGACCTCTCTATGTGTTGGTCCATGGCACATGTACTGCTTACCAAAAGCAGGTGGCTTTGCCTGAGTCATCAGGTAGTCTATCTCAAGAAGATTCTTGATATAATACGACGGATTCTCGCCTTCGCCAGAATAAAATTCGATTATGGCATCGTCAGAGAAAACGAACTGCACCAAAACCCGCCAGATGTATGCTGTCCAAATATCAATAACACACGTGTCAGGATCTACAGCAGCCGCCTGGAGTTCTGCATTGGCGCCTATAGCCGATCGAAAGGCCTTTGCGGACCCTTCCCTCAACATAGCCCCATCGACGTAAGTCTTGTGATCTCTGTTCTCGCGGATGAATCTGTCCATCGGTCCGACGAACGCTTCGATAGCGGCCTCGATTTCAGCGTAGAGCTGGGCTTCATTTAGCACTTTTTCACTACCAGGAGACAAAGTTATGTGTTCACCGTACCGCCCGGACCTGATCAGGGCTCAGTGCGCCAATAGTTTGCACCCCGATCAGCACTTCAACCCTCCTGGCTAGGTCGAATTCACTCTGCTTAATGTCCAAAATGTCGTCTTTGATAATATCATTCTCGATAATTAGGGCTTCGTTTCTGTTCTGCAAATCCGCGTCATCTAGTGTGACCTTTTTGATTTTTCGGGGCGTGGGCTGGGCCATCGTGAGAGATACGCTTTGAATTTTCGTTCTAGTTGTCGGGCATCTGATTGCGTATGAGGAGTTCCTGGATTCGTGTTCTCTTCGACAAATTATTGCCTGGGGGCCTCCATTTAACACCGACCAAGCTCCCCGTTTTCAGCTCATGCGAGGTGAGCCGCGGTTAAACAAGTACGGGAAGCAGACAAAGACGTATGCTTGATCTTGCCCCGTTCCGGAAACATTGTCGATTTGTACGATTTGGCAGCCTGGATACAGCACTTTAATTGACAATAAAGTGAATATTCATAGAGAGTCACCAATTGATTGCCTGTCTGTCTGTCCGTTTTATTTTGAAATCCAGCTTTGGGTTATCGTCGCCTGGATCAAACAATGACATTGACATCGAAATGCTTGTAATTTTCCCAATGATTTGTGAACTCAATATAGCTTCTAAATCTATTCATATTCATGTCAAAGCTGTACTCGGCATAGGTGACAGGAAGCGCGCGAGAGGGTGGGGATCACTGTGTGGCGACAAGACATGTTGGCTTCCTTCTGGTCGCTAGTGAAGCTGGGCAGGATGTAGTGCGCGGCGCAGCATCACTCCCCGGGGTCTTTGTTGCGTCTGCAGGATGCTAGTCTGCTTGTAGAAGCAACAAGATTATGCACGATCCCATCCCATCGACTGCGGCTGATTGGCGTCCCAATCAAATCACGCGTTATTTTGTTTCGAGCCAACAGGCACCAACAGGAAGATGATGTCTAACCAAGAGCGCGCTGCCCCGGTGCCTGGGGCAGCACTTTTGATTTCCGTCAGACTCCACTGCAGGGAATCCACTCGAAAGAGTCATCCACAGTGTCCAGCAACAACATCGCGCCGACAATCCACTTCAGCCGATGACCATGTGGCCCTTTTCATCTTCGTATCCTGAGGTCTCACCCTCGATGGTGGATGGAAAGACTTACGACTATATCATCGTCGGAGGTACGCTATGCTGATAGAGATCTAGCCATATCTCGCTTCAGGCTGATTACTAGAATCTGACGTTTCTTAGGTGGCACGGCGGGATGCGCACTTGCTTCGCGATTGTCTGAGGACCCAGGCGTCTCGGTTCTGGTCCTCGAAAAAGGCGCTGTCAAGAACAGCCTTCTGTCCCGTAGTCCGCTCCTGAGCCAGAATTTCCACTTCGGCGATAAGCTTCAAGTGGTCAGTGACCGTTTCTCCGAGCCTTCGCCAGAAGCCAACGGCGACAAGTTTCAGCTCTGGACGGCTGAAGGCCTGGGTGGAGCGTCGCGGATCAATGCAATGGTGATGACCCGAGGACCACCCGCGGACTACAACGCCTGGGCTCAGGACATGTCTCTTGATGACTGGGCATGGGAGCGTGTCGAACCGTTCTTTCGCAAAAGTGAAAACAACATCGGCCGTCCCCACTCAGAGGCGAGAGGCCACGATGGTAATCTGTTCAAATGCCTCCGTCGCTGTGTTTCGGTCCAGTGACGCTGACTAGGGTCCAACTTTGTTAGGTCCGATCAAGACCAGGCAGTTCAAGACAACTTTCGCCTGGGGACCGTAGTAGGTCTATTTCTATCTCCTGTTTCCGTTGAGCCCTCAATTAAGCTGACTTGATTTTCTCTTTGAAAAGCATCGAAAAGGCCGCGCAGGCCGTTGGTCTTTCTATCATCGACGATGTCAACGACCCCGCCGCACCGGCCATGGGCTTTTACAGGCTGGACCAAGCCGTCGATGAGCGGGCGGAGAGGAACACAGCATACCAAGCTTATTTGAATGAAAGCATTGCCCGCAAGAGACAAAGCCACCTGACTGTCTGCACTGGCGCGTCAGCGTTGCGTTTGAAGATGGATGAGGACGCCGGCTCTGTACGTGGTGTTTTCGTCCGGCCAACCGCCGCCGGCAAATCGACAAGCGATGTCTACGTTGAGGCGCGACGGGAGGTAATCGTCTGCTGCGGCGCTCTCAAGACTGCGCAGCTACTCATGCTCAGTGGCATCGGACCCCGGGACCAGCTGGACGCGAATGGCATTCATGTCCTCCAGGACCTACCCGTCGGCCGATTCCTCTCTGATCATTTTGCTTTTCCTATCGCGCTCGAGTTGCCGATACGAGAGACGATGCACATGTTTGAGACAGCAATCTACGGGCTTTGGCACGCCTTGCTCTGGTTTCTCTTCAGGACCGGGATTATGGGTAGCAACTGCATCCCCAACACCATATTCGTTCGCAGCGGGGCCATCGACGACAAGACCATGGCCATCGTGGAACAAGACCCCGAGTCTGACGGCGATGGACACTCAGGCGACAATATGGATATCTCACAGCCGCGAAACACACCCGACATAGAGGTCATGATGTTCGCAGTTAGTGGCTTCAAGAGGAAGATGCCTGGACGCTCACTATTCACGATTTATCCCTGTCTTGTCCAGCCACATTCACAAGGCCAGGTCGAGCTAGCAGACTCAGACCCGTCTTCTCACCCCAAAGTCACGCATCCCATGCTCCGCAGCCAACAGGACTGGCCCGTAGCGCGCAAGGCAATCCGTTTCTCGATGCGTCTCGCTCAAGAGTTCCAGAGATCAGGATACCCCCACCCGGCCCCCATCGCCTTCGCGCCCGGCAATGAATTGGACAAGCTCGCTGAATGGGAGGCAACGGCAGAGGAGTTGCAGCCTGTGACAGGCGCACCTGTCAAGGCACCTCAACAGCCTGCAGACTCGGCGTCATCGAACGCTGCAAAGACTTGGGATACTGTCACGGATGACGAGATTGATCGCTATATTCGCAGTGTGGCCGGCGTCAGCCTCCACCCCAGCTGTACCTGCCGCATGTCCAACGATCCTGAGTCTGGGGTCGTCGATCAGCGCCTCCGAGTTCATGGGGTCCGCAACCTGCGCATCGCGGATACCAGCGTGTTTCCACGTATGTTGAGTACTCATACCATGTGGCCGGCAATTATGGTTGGTGAGAGGTGTGCGGATTTCATTAAGAAGGACTGGAGCAAGTGATGGTGCTTGCGTATTAATTTGCTGGATGTGGATGTAGAATTGGTAACGATGTGATGGAATCGCATTGTTGTGTTTAACTTGCTAATATCTTATGATGAGTAAATGTAGAATGCTTCAGAAACTCACCCACACTATAATCGCAGAGGCCAGATCTTGCAGTTTGATTGATAATAAAATGAGTACTCACATATAATTATGAATTACTTATCTATCTGTCCCTGCAATCTAGGAACCTGGAACTGTATTCTCATCGCTTGAATTAAAAAACAGCATCGATATCAAAACGCGCGTACTATTATGTACCCGTAATTTCCAAATGATTGTGAACTTTACATAATTAGCTTCCAAATCTCTTTTGTTCATGCTAAAGCTACGGGTTAGAAACTTGCTCGATTCAAAACCCAATCGAACCCAGCCCGCTTTCTCGTGTTGCACAACCTCCTGCACTGAGTGATGCTGAGAATTGTAGCACTTGTCTTGATAGCATGTAGCGTTTCCAACTCAGACCGGCAACACCACTTTAGTTGTTCCCCGGTATGAGCAAGCCGTACTTCTCTCTATGACTACTTTTGCTTGCCGCCCGGAAACATACGCCAGCTAATACTAGTAGACAGATAATCCTTCTCGCATATTACCATGATATTCTTTTTTGCGCGCGAATGTCACGAGAGGGATTCAAAGACAGAATAGCTGTCCTCAATACGTGGATTCAAGTCAAGTCGGCGCTACCTTCTGTCTAGGGGAAGAGCTTGTCAGAAATCGCAGAGGGCAGTTTTAAATCCTGGAACGAGGATACACGCAGCGATTGCCGTGGGGCCCACTCTGCCATACACATACGCATTTCAGCGAATGTCGTGCCCGAGCGAGTGAGAGATAGAAATGACGAATACAACCTCACCCAAAATGCCGAATATCCGTATCGACTTCCCCGTATCGCCTAGTCTGTCGCTCGATAAGGAAGGTGTCTTCCGACGTGCACCAATAGGTTTCGGCATAAGTCGCGTGCCTGCAGGTGTTCCCACTCGTTAAAAGGCTTAATTGCCATTAAGCACTTGGAATTGGTGTGCCAAGACTCTCTCACTTCACCCCTTTGACTGGTCTCACTCTATAGTGAGGCTCTTCTTTAGCGACCATGCGGTGGTCCTCGTTCGTGTCTGTATCGGCAGTCCTGTCGACAACTGCAGCGATAGTCCCTCTCACACATGGCGTCCACGAGCAACGCGATGTTCATTCTTCCCGATGGACGACGCTGGGCCGTGTAAGGCCTGAAGCTATGCTACCAGTACGGATCGCCCTAGCACAGAACAATCTCGATAAGGGCCATGAGTATCTTATGGACGTCAGCCATCCTCACTCTCCCAACTATGGAAAACACTGGACTGCCGACGAAGTGATCGAAGCGTTCAAACCAGACGATGCAGATGTTGAAGTGGTCCGGGATTGGCTTGTGGGGTCTGGGATTCCTGTTGAGACCATCACTCATTCGGATAATAAAGCAGTAAGTATGACTGACTCAAACGTTAGGATTGGCATATTGCAAAGTGGCATCGTAACCCATGGTATCACGTCAATCTTGACGCCTCTGCTACAAAGACCTGATTCTAGAAATCATTGAATGCACTCAATGTCATATACTTGTGCTGCAGGTACAAGGAAAAATTGTCTTTGGTTATCAGAAGCAAAAATGATCCCACGGCTCTAACTGGTTTCGATTTCTTTTTTCTCTCTTTCCAAATTAGCACGGGAATCGGGAGACTGAGAGCATGCAGAGATGTCAGATTGACGAAAGATTTACCTTGAGTTGAAGCGTCACTTTGCAATACACCAAGACCCACACTTTGGCAAAAGACTGTGCTGATATTTGCCAAGTGGCTAGCATTCCACGCCTCAGCCAGCAAAGTCGAAAAACTCCTGTACACCGAATACCACGAATACCAAGACCGCCGCACAGGTGGCGTGATGCCCGCCTGCCACGCCTACCACGTCCCCAAAAATGTCCAACCCCTGATCGACTACATCACTCCCGGCATCAAACTCCTCGCGCCCACCGACGAGCTCACAGAGCAAGGCCGACAACTCCTGGAGAAGCGTGGCTCCAGCAAGCCCGCGCCCAAGCCCGCGACGAAATGGCATCCGAGCCCCCCGGGATATTCTTTGTCGGCCCATGGAGCCCAGAATCAGTCGGATTTGAGCACGTGTGATATTGCTATCACGCCGGCGTGTGTGGCGGCGCTGTACCAGATCCCGCCGGCGCCCAAGCATGTGGACCCGAACAATACGATGGGGATTTTTGAAGCTGAATTGCAGTATTGGGATCAGCTTGATCTTGATTTGTTCTTCACGAATTTCACGCACTGGATCCCGAATGGTACGCATCCGATTGATAATAATGTTGATGGTGGTGTGGCGCAGACGGCGAATGTGTCTGAGGCAGGTGGTGAGTCGATGCTGGATCTTGAGGTAAGTAAGCCATGTTCTACAATGATCCCAGATATGAAAGCTGACGATACGACAGCTTGCGTACCCCATCGTATATCCTCAAACGATCACGGTCTGGAATGTGGACGACATTCATTACCAGACCTGGGAAAACGATACGTATACCTGGGGCTTCAATACGTTGCTCGACGCCATTGATGGATCGTACTGCACCTACTCGGCGTATGGAGAGACTGGTGACTTGGTATGACATTTGGACAATTTCCAGATTTTAGGCAGTCGGCACTAATAAATTTCACCTCAGGCCAATTGGGATCCAACATACCCTGATCCAGGTTCGCAGTCTCCGAAAATACAATCCGTCGCACCTCTGCTTACACCCTCACAGGTCCAGACGGCTACAATGGCAGCCTCCAATGCGGCGTCTTCAAACCCACCAACGTCTTCTCCGTCTCCTACGGCGGGCAAGAAGCCGACGTGCCCATCGCCTATCAGAAACGCCAATGCAACGAATACCTCAAACTCGGCCTGCAAGGCGTCTCGTTCCTCTTCGCGTCCGGTGACTCCGGCGTAGGAAACTACCCCGAGCCATACGGTGACGATGGCCCCACCGGCTGCCTAGGACCGGAGTACAATATCTTCAATCCTACGTGGCCGAATAATTGCCCGTACATCACAAATGTGGGTGCGACAAAAGTGTATCCGGGAAAGACGGTTTTCGAGCCCGAGAGCGCTGTATACGATCCAGCGGGATATCCGTACAGCGTCAACTACAGCTCGGGTGGCGGGTTCAGCAACGTCTACCCTATTCCGGACTACCAGAAGTCGGCCGTGGCGACTTACTTCGCCGACCACGACCCAGGCTACCCATACTACAGCGCTCTCGCACAGCTCGACCCAAGCGACGTCTATGCTCTCCCTAACGTCACCCTCCTCGCGGGGAACACGGGAGGCATCTACAACCGCATCGGCCGCGGGATCCCGGACGTCGCGGCCAACGGTGACAACATTGCCGTCTACGTCGGAGGCGAGTTCGGCCTCTCGGGAGGCACGAGCGCGTCCACGCCCATTTTCTCTGGGATCATCAACCGCATCAATGAGGAGCGGATCGCGGTGGGTAAGGGACCACTGGGGTTCTTGAATCCGGCGTTGTATGCCCATCCAGAGATATTGAACGATATCACGAACGGCACGAATCCGGCGTGCGATGAGGGAGGGTTCTACGCGGTGAAGGGTTGGGACCCAGTGACGGGGTTGGGGACGCCGAATTTCCCGAAGATGTTGGCATTTTTTATGGGTTTGCCGTAGGGCTCAGGCCTAGCGGAACGCGACGTTGTGAGCGGGCTCGTTGTTGGCCGGGCTTATCTTGTAACTCAGATGATAGTGGATAATCTACCTAGGTATTTAGATGGACCCGAGGGATCGATATTGTTAGTGATGTTGCTCGTATATCTCTTGAAGCATATGTGCCTTCCTATCTCCAAACACTACTGCCATCCTATCTTGGAAGTTTGTCTCGTTCAAATGCTTGGACCTGGTACTTCTGGGCTCTTGTGACCCCGGGGGAAGGTCAAGACCCGCCACAAGCAGCATCTCGACTGCCTTGAAGACATCTTGCTCAATGCGCTGAATCTCTTCGGTAGACTGGTCGTCATCCTCATCTCCCAGATACCTCCGCTTCGTGACATCACGTAAAAATACGTAACCTGCGCTCTGAGCATCCTCGTCGAAAATGAAATGTGGCTCATTGGGAGACACGCCGCCGCTGAGCAGAAGTCGCAACATTTCCTCGTTGAATATGGGTGTTGTAAATATGTCCAAGTCTCTATCCTCCCGCATCCTGGGCAGGCTGATCCGCAAGGGCGACCATCCAAGCTCGAGAAAGGTGGAGTAAATGTTCTCATGCCATTTCTTCTTGACGTATTCGTTCAAACGCATGCAAAGGCACCAGGCAACCATCCTGACGCGATCATCGAAAAAGACTTCGTCAAATAATTTTGTATGAAAGACAGTCACCCACTGTTTCGTTAGTCTTTTACATGCTAGCTCGTCGAATTTGTCGAGAACGCTGGGCTCGAAGAGGGCTTCCTCCTGTGAGACGACTTTCCAGAAATCAGCCAGCAAGCGCTGAAAATCTGTACCAAATTGGACTTTGTCGAAGATTGAGTTCCCTAGCAGATAACGATGGCAGAGTGGATGAAGTTTGATCATGGCGAGGAACATTTGGACGATTGACTTTGCTGGGACGAAACCATTGCCGGCGGCCTGTTGGAGCTCCTCGTAGTATGTGTCCCGGAAAAAGTCTCGCGCTGTCCTATGCAAGAATTCAAGACGATTCCGATATATTCCCAGGCCCCCCTCACCGTTCACGTGCAATAAGTCTCTGCAGCGGTCATTGATGTGCACTCTGGCATCCGAGTCCGTGTCTTGCTGTCGTTTGAGGTACGTGTGTTGATGATGGGCGTTCGAGAATTCCAGGAAAGGCATGTTATCCAGGTATCCAGAACTATCTGCTTCTTTCTGGAGGCATGTGTACATTTCGGTTGAGAACGGTGAGATACCCATTTGCTCTCCGAATAGCACCACCAGAAAAGTACGCGCTGTCTGGATCTTGTGTATTGGGTCAAGTCTGGCCAGCATTCTTCTGAAAAACTCCTCGAGGCTGGGGGGCACGCTGTCAATGCGTTTTTGCCAATGATGATACTCCTCGCGAGATCGGAGATCTCTCTTGAGCCCTTTGATGATGAGTTGCACCCATAACCAAACACCCTTGGCCCTTTTGGTCAACTGTTCGCTTGTGGATCCAAAACGAGGATCCCTCTCCAAACAATCAACGAATAGCTTGTTGCTGATAAGCTCCTTGCTTATATACTCGTTGATGTCACTTTCAGTGAGGTCTTCCATCGCAAGCTTATACGACGTGTGCCCAAATTCGTCACGAAAGGCATTCCAGGGTCGGCTGGAAACGCAGATCTTGATACTTGGACAAGCAGCGATGTTTTTAATGGTCTGTATAACATCGTCTTCCTCACCATCGAACTCATCCAACCCGTCAATGAACAAGCAGAACCGTGTGGGGCCAAAATCAAATGTGGCCATCCGATCAAACACGTCAGCGAGCTCTGCTCTTGTCCATGGTAAGAGGTCATCCCTGTCTGGGCATAGCTTTTGAATCAGGTCCTGACGACTTCGGAGTATTTGGTATAGCAGTGTCTGATAGAGACCCTGTTGGCTCTTCTGCATCGCCGAGCCCAGGTTCCAGAAGAAGAAGCTGGCAATTGTCACTTCGTCGTCGCCACTCCATGTACGGAGCATTCGAGCCGTTAACTTGTGCGAGGCGATGTATTTCATGTATGTCGATTTGCCGCTTCCAGCGAGGCCGGTGACCCAATATATTCCACTGCCGCTCTCCAGCCACTCAGGCATTGTACTGAATGACTTATCGAATGCCCATTGAATGGTGCTTCCGTGTGCGTTGTCAATGTTAGAAAGGCGGTGTCGAATCTCAGGGAAACGAAGGGTTTTGAAAAAGGCAACTGTCTTGGCCACTTGCGTGCCTTCTGCCGCCAAGTCTTCGATGCTCTGTTTCAGTTCGTCAAGTTCGCACTTTTTTGCGAGATTTTGCTGAAGGATGTGCCGTAGTTGGTCCAGACGAGAGTTTTTATCCTTATCAGTTAGCACAATCGCCTCGGTGTTGAGTCTCTGAAGCAAGGCTGTGACCGACGAATGGCGGCGCTCATCCACGATCTTCGAAAGCCGTTGCCTTAGTCGATCGTCCAGGCTTTGGAGCCGGGAAAGGAGGCGTGCTGTGTCGTTTTTCTTGCGAGACAGCTGTGCCGCAACCCTAACACTCTCCATCTTCTGAGACCAAACTCTCTGGCGAGGCTCAATGACAGCAAGTATGATAAGGAGTTTAGCCACGACTTCTTCGCATTCGACCGAGTACTCCTTAATGGCCTTTTCGTCTGCAGAAAGCGGTGTCATGGCCTCTGTGCGGACGTCCTCGGCTGTGACCTTGACGTCCTCGAGCAGCAAGCGGATATTTCGAGCCATGTCGGTTGAGCCTGAAGAAGACTCATAGATCTCTTTAGCGTTCTTGACGATTTTGTAGCCCGTCTCAATAAGTTCGAGGATGTTGCACGTAAGCGCAAGGACGGCGAAGCCTTCAGCCATCGTGGAGAGGATGGTGCTTCCTCGAATGCTTCTGCAACGGTCTCTATTCGCCGGTTGATTAATCGGGTTGCTGTTTGACAAAGACGATGCCGGTTTGAAGCTGAAGGCGACAAGACTTGCCATGCAAAGCAGAACAGACAATGCAGTATATTTAGGCGATCAAATTTCTCTGGATGCACATTGCCAGTGATGACAGGAGTGAACCAGTCCGGTCAGCATTCTGAATTGATCAGCTGTGCCCCTCGCAGTTTTTATTTCAGCGAAGCGTCCGTAAGCTCCCGATTCTGCGGCTGAGCCTGCATGTGGCTGTGACATTTACGGACTCCGCCTTTGCCACGTGCAAGTATCTCCACTAGACTTGCATAGCTGCAGCTTTTGCGGCTGTGGCCCCAAAATCTTTAGCAGGCAGACTTGCCCTCTGGCCTGTAGAAAACACTCACATCCGATCCGAAGGGGTCGCCTGTATTTAAAGGAAGCGCTAGTACAAAAGGATGTGAAGTAATTGGGATTGCAAACAGATCAAACCAATTGCCATGCTCCAAAGCCCAGCTAACCTCATTGTTGCCTTTCGAGAGGCAGTCTCAGACAATTCACTGGTGACACAGCTTCCACCCTCATTCTTTTAGAGGAACCGCTAATGCGTGCTGGAGTACAATAGCTCACCTTGATTCTCAATCACATAGGAAAACAAGGTTAACTTTACTTTCTTGCACGGCCAAAAGCGGCTCATCTGTCTTGCCCGTATTATTCTCCACAAGGACCGTAGAAGTATTTCATATTGGATTAAGCTACAAGCGCGGAGTTCGCGTCTCATACTATAATATTTGTCATTTATAGACTGCATACGGTCTGAAATTTGACGTTCTTATGGTATTTGAAAATGGTATTTGAAAATGGCTGGATAGTTGAGATTGGCTATAGATAGCAGGGAGCGAGGGGCGCGGTATAATGGAGGGTAATACCCTATACCAGCCCAGCACATTCGTCTCGGCGATCGTCACCGTGCCGCACTAAATGTCCATTGAAGAACACGGCCACGTGACGGCTTGCTTCCGCCCCTGTACATTGGCTGTGCATCCTGTCGATCTGTCAAGACCGAGATTGACCCCTTGCAGGACATCCCCCAGCATGAGGGAACTTGCCCCTCTTGCTATCGTCCTGTAAAGTCCGAAATTGTCACTCGTGGCATCATCGACTCCTGCCACACGCTTAAACTTGGGCTAGGTTGCCAAACTCAAAGCCCGATGGAGGGAATCCTTCGCTTGCATTGCAACTGTTCCGCCCCGACACGTGTGACGGCATGACATGGGTTTGCGGCAGTTGCAGATGAGGCGAACATAATCGTATTTACTTCAGGCATCGCTCATGCTCTCAAAATCATCTTGCGCGCCGTGCTCGTGAATGAACACCAACATGGAGAAGCCTCTGGGCTCCCCGCCGCCTATGGAGGAGACCACTGGTACCTCGAATTCAGGAATGGACAAGGCCTTCGTTTTCATTGCACACAACCGAGATGCCGAGCCCGGGGCCACCAATGTCGACCTCAAAGCGTTGCGACGACGAGTCGACTTGCACATCGTCCCGATCATGTTCATGTGTTTTGTCGCACAATTTCTTGACAAGGTGCTGCTCAACTATGCGGCTGTCATGAGTCTGAACCAGGACCTCGGGCTCAAGGGCAACGACTTTGCTAATGCCAACACCTTTACCTACGTTGCTCTACTCGTAGCTGAGGTTCCCACTGGTAAGGATACGTGCGAGTTCCTCCTACAGTCAGCCCACTGACGCGTGTCGTAGGACTCGTCCTCAGCAAAGTCTCTGCCACCAAGTGGCTGTCGGCTAATGTATTCCTGTGGGGCATTGCGACCGCTGCCGTAGCAGGAGTACACGATTTCCACACTCTCCTGGTCGCGAGAATCTTCCTCGGTATCTTCGAAGCTGCCGTTGGGCCTTGCCTGATCCTCATTAGCAGTCAATGGTACTCAAGGCAGGAGCAGCCCCTGCGGTTCAGCATCTGGTACTGCGGCGTAGGAGTTGGTCAGATCATCGGCGCACTCACTTCCTTCGGCTTCCAATTCGTTAGCAACAATACAGTTTCCATAGCAAATTGGCGGATCATGTTTATCGTCCTGGGACTCTGCACTGTCATTGTCGGCATTTCGACCTACATCTTCTTGCCAGACAACCCAATGACGACCAAGTGGATCTCGAAGTCGGAGAAGGTCGCTCTTCTGGAGCATGTGGCAGGCAACAAGACCGGTGTGGTCAATCACCAGTTCAAAGCATCGCAAGTGCTCGAGGTCTTCCTTGACCCACAAGTGTACTTACTCTTCGTTATGGAGGTTGCGGTGAGTTTGGACTCTATTCGGCCCTTTCAGGACACCGCTTATACCGTACCTAGCTTGTTGTCAACGCTGGGGTCGGCACCAGCTTTTCCGCAACGCTGCTCAGGAACATCGGCTACAGCTCAAAGCAGTCTACCATCCTCAACGTCCCCTCCGGCTGCATCACCATCGCCGCCGTCCTCCTCGCAGGCATCGGAGCCCGCTTCATCAAGCAGCGCTGGCTCTTCATCTGCATCGCAGCCATCCCGTCCGCCCTGGCTGGGGCTCTCATGTCCTTCGTCCGCACCAAGTCCGGCGTCCTTGCTGGCGTCCTGCTGATCCAGTTCAACGTCGCCGTGACACCCATCATGTACAGTTGGGTGGCCGCTAATATTGCTGGCAACACGAAGCGGCCCATCGTCACCGCCCTCGCCGCCTGTGCCTTCAATCTGGGCAATGTCATCGGACCTCAGACTTTCCAGGCTCGCGACGCGCCGCAGTACATCCCCGCCAAGATCACCATCATGGCCACCGTCTGCTCCGGTGCCATTGTCTCCGTCGTCCTCATGTTGTATTACAGGTGGGAGAATGCAAGGCGCGACAGGGTATACGGCGTGAGCGGTGTGGACGGCCAGAGGAACGAGGCCGAGGTACGTGAGAATTGGGAGGATATGACGGATCGGGAAAATACCACGTTCAGATACGTCTTGTAGAGAACACAGCATAGACAGCAGTAGCATGACAAAATTGACAACAATACCTGACAACAGCTGTTTAAGGACTCTGGCTTCCCCGTCTGATTCGTCTAGGCAAAGTGGTCTCGTTTTTAATCTGTACACATGTGCTTCTTAAGCAGTACGCATCCAGTCCCTACATACAGTGAGGCAACTAAAGACAGAAGCGTTGCCAATTTCTTGGGCGAATGCCTGTTGCAGTGGCAGCCCTTGACCTGACAACTGC
The DNA here is from genome assembly GCA_037177825.1 of Diaporthe sp. P3_1W. Taxonomy (NCBI): domain Eukaryota; kingdom Fungi; phylum Ascomycota; class Sordariomycetes; order Diaporthales; family Diaporthaceae; genus Diaporthe; species Diaporthe sp. P3_1W. The sequence continues at coordinate 1,370,725 of JBAFXB010000001.1, forward strand.
CTAGCGCGAACACGCAATCGGCGCTGCACCGCCCGACTCTTCTCCGCGCTGTGGACATCATACCTGTGCTGCATTCACCTGCCTTCCTCTTCCATCTTAGGGCTCCTGCACAGCTCTCACTATCGTCATGGATGGTAGAGCCGTCGTCAAGTTATTGGCTGATCAGCATTGTGCTGAGATGTGATGAGCATCGCTGCGGAATGGACCTGACTTTGGCACGACCCTGGATGGTCGGCACTCGGAACACTGACCTGTCCGGCGCCCAGCTTCCGCCCAGTGCTAACTGACCCGTTGAGACCTCAGATCCCTCGGTCGTCTTCATGGAGAAATATAGGCAAGTTCAGCTCAGCTTCATCACCTGGGCAGGCTATGGAGGAGTCTTGACGTTAATGGTCGTTGTAGTTGCATCCAACACAATGACACACATGCTGCCTACCCTCGTTGCTGGGCTCGCGGTCATGCTGATAGTGGTGCGCTTCGTGGTCCAGGACCGGCGACATCCACTCGCAAAATATCCAGGGCCATTCTTAGCACGACACACTGATCTTTGGGTGGCATATCATGCCGTAAGAGGCGACCTTTCCCACACTCTGGCAGCCTTGCATGAGAAACATGGTATGCTGCGAATTCTTTTAAGCAACAAATTCCTACGCTCCTACGCTGACATGTCAAGCAGGAACTTTCGTGCGATTTGGCCCTAATCGGCTGTCCACAAACTCGGCAGAGGCGCTTGATCAGATCTATGGCTTTGGCTGCAATACCATCAAGGCACAATGGTACTACTACTTCTCTGCAGACCCTCAGCATCCCGCCACGAACACAGTCATCGACCGTGACGACCACAAGCGGAAACGAGCGGTCCTGAACAGGGGCTTCACCTCCGCCTCCATGAAGCACCTCGAGCCCAAGATCCTCGACGTGCTGCATACCTGGATGCCAAACCTGGTAGAGGCCACCGACTCCGAAGATGGCTGGAGCGCCCCTCGCGACATGGCTGACTGGGCCGTCTACCTGACCAACGACGTGATGGGCACTCTGTCGTTCAGCAACCCATTCGGCCTCTCCACCTCGGACGAGCACCGCTGGATCCTCCAGGCAGTCCCTCTGTCCACCCGCCTCCGCTACGCCTGCTGCTTCGAGCCCCGGCTGCTCACCTCGGGCATCGACCGCTGGCTCTACCCGCAGCTCGACCACTGGCGCGCCCGCATCCGCGCCTTCTCCGGCGCCATGCTGCAGCGCCGCGCCGCCCGGCAGGACGACAAGACGCTGCACGACTTCTTCCGCTTCATCCTCGACGCGCCGGACGCCGCGACCGGCGGGCCCGTCGACGCCGCCACGCTGGCGTCCGAGTCGAGCCTGCTGGTCAACGCGGGCGGCGACAGCACCGGCACCGCCATCGCGGCCACGGCCTTCTTCCTCGCGCACAACGCCCGCTGCCTGGACCGCGCCAAGGCCGAGATCCGGTCCGGGTTCGCCAGCGCAGATGACATCGTCCCCGGCCCGGGGCTCGAAGGTTTCAGGTACCTCCGCGCCTGCATCGACGAGGCCATCCGCCTCGCGCCGCCTGCGCCCGCGCCGCTCATGCGCCAGGTCCGGCCCGGCGGCCTGGAGGCGGGCGGGCAGACCTTCCCCGCGGGCGTCGAGCTTGCCGTCTCGCCGTACGCCATCCATCGGAACGGGGAGTACTACCCCGACCCGCTGACGTACAAGCCCGAGCGGTGGCTGGTGGACAGTGTCGGCGCAGAGGCGGTGAAGAAGGCGCAGTCGGCGTTTTGTCCCTTCAGTATCGGTGCAAGGCAGTGCATTGGGATGAAGTTGGCGTATCTCGAGATCACGCTTGCGCTGTGCTCGCTGCTTTGGAGGTATGATATGAGGCTCGTGCCTGGGCTGGAGGAGCGTGGGGTTGATGAGGTGGGGAATTACATGATTATTGACTGTTTCGGAGCAGAGAAGCATGGGCCTTGGGTGCAATTCAGGGAAAGAGATAGGACTATGTAGCACCGAAGGCATTGGTAGATATTGGAATCGAGAGGAAGTCGTGTCATCTATAAAGTTTCCTGAGCTGCACTCCTGCAACACACGCCTTCCACGGGTTTGATCATTGAAGGAAGAGCTTCACTACACAGCATTGACAAAACCGGTAAACACTAACGTCAAATCAATCCCTACACTGCTTCATCTAACAGTTGCTCTTATTCTAGCATACAGTCCTAGCATTAGCAAAGCTTGTTCTGCTGTCGCGTACAACACCGTACAGATCCATCTGTTGTTTCTCCATGTCCGGGGCTTCTTTTACCAATATCAAACTTCTTACTCCTAAAGGTTAGTTATTCTGATTCTATAGACCTAAAATGCCTCGGCCTAGACTTCAATATAGAGTAAAAGCGAATAAGTTTTCTTTATTTCTTTCCATTGTGGGTAAATTTTTATTAGTATAAATATATAATCGTCGACAGCATGTGTCGCTCTGCCATAGCGACGTAAGGCCCGTTTTTCGCACTTCAACTGCCAGTGTCTGCGTGAAACTCCCCTAGATCTGTAATCTAGGAGTTCGAGTTGGTTACTCATACATGTCATCAGAAGAAAATTGATCAGCCGTAACTACCCGCCCATATCAGCATTTCACCAGGACGTATATCAGATGTCTCGGTCACGGGCAAGGCCGAGCGCAACCTAAGTCTGCAGGGCCTCCGAGATCCAAACCCACCGGGACGTCAGCCAGCCAGCTCTCTCTCGCAGCACAGCCCTAAGGCTCTTAAGCCGAGACGGAGCACTTCCCCCATCGATCGTCTCGATGCCATCGAGTGACTGAGAAGCAGCAGGCGGACACAAGTCAGGAGCCTCCTCCCAGGGCAGGCATGAGACATTCCAGCCGGTCATAAGCATGTCCAGCAATACCGAAAGGGGAATCCCGACGTCAAACCCACTTATTCGGAACATGAAAACCCCCACGGTTCCTCATCGGCCACCCATTCTCCACTCCCACAACCACCTCCATCTCTCCCGAGGTAGTGACTTCGTTTCAGACGTACAGGTACAAACAAAAACAAACCCAGGGCGCCGGGTCACCTCACGACAAAGCACAACCGGCTAGGAAACGTCATCGGCTCATTGGGCAGAGAGAGGCACAGCTAAGTTAATTTACCCTCTGCCCCGGCAGGCTGGCGATCCTCTCTCGGCGCATAGAAGGCGCGCGGCCACGTGAGCCTCCCCGTCCGAGGAGAGAGGGGAGATGCGGCAGCCCGATACCCCCTCACGGTTATGGGATCGTCATTGCGCCCTCGGGGCTAATGCAGCCTTATCTGCTTCTGTGCATCTTCCGTCGCGGCGACAAAGCGTGGGGTAACGGTCGAGGGGGAGCAGTCGTGCCCGTGTTTCTCTGGGACCGGCCGGCAGGCAGGCGGTAGCGGCGCGTCTGGGGATTCAGGTCGTGGCATGCTCATGCGCGTCGCCGAGGGGAGGGGAAATCGCCGATGCGGCGCTCCCAGCGTGGGATCGTGTTGCATATGCCTACGCATGTGTTATTGATCCGGCGGTGTTTGAGACGTTGCCTGCCCCGGGTGTGGCCCTGTGGGGCCGGGTCGGCAGCGGAGGTGAGGGAGGGGGTTGGGCAGCGATGAGACCCGGCCCTCGGAGACGGGGGAACCGTTATAGCATCATCGTCAACACCGCGTCCTTAGCGGGTGGAACGCCACAGGATCGTCTCTGCCGTGGCAGGCACGGCGGTGAAGAGGGTTTGATTTTCGACAACGGCGACATACGTCAGGGTCACTCGGAGATTCTTCTCCGCGGTGAGCGAGAGGCAGGGAGACGGAGAGAAGGGCGCGGGGGGCGTAAAATTTTAAGGTTTGAACCTTGCAGCCGCCACAACGGCGGCGCGCGAGTGAGCGTTCGTCCCTGAATGTCGCAGCTGCGTATTTGACGTAGGCGGGCGAGTCAGGTCGCTGCTGATCGCCACCACTCTGAGTCGAGATGGCAGGCGGTTCCAACGCCGGGCGTTTCTCCTTCGATGTTCTAGAAAAAGTCAATCCTCTCCCGATTGTCTGACTTCTGAACTGATCATGACGTCGTGGTGTTGCTGGATTTCTGTGCTGCGTCGAGAGTCATTTAGGGGGAGGGCTCCAGGGTGGACGGCGAGAGGTATTGTGACATGAGGAACTCGTGCGCTTGAGCCCCCTTTCGGAGGTGACATAGATGGACTTGCCCATTATACATACCCTTGACGGGGGTAGGCAGGCGGTAATCCAGGGACTACGGGCGTGTGTCGGTTCGACATCCAGAAGATCTTCAATGTTTCGGGAGTCGCCTGGCAGAAATTGATCAGTGATGAGCCAGCTACCGGAGACCGAGCCCCACGAAAACCAACGGCACCGGTCTCGACATCCCGCGTCTCTGGGCCCCCGAAACGCAAATAGCCGACGTAGACAGGCGAGCGGACCGGCTCCTCGCCTCGGTTCGCTTCGGTTCGGCGGAAGCAGGAGGACCACGGTGCGTGTGTGGGCAGCACCAACAAGCCACAAAACGTGGGAGAAACCAGCACGCCGGGCAGACCTGGGGTGTGCGGGTGATCTGCGCCAGCTGCGGAAGGGGGTCGCACAAGATAGGCTGTTTCGTTTTGCCAGTCAGGCAGGCCGGAGTGTCTCCGATGCTGTAGTAGGCTGGGCTGTGTCTGGCCTACAACACTACGTTACAGGAATGGAACGGGTGGATGGATCGCAGCCAGCCGAGCTTGGGAGGCTGTCAGTATCACAAACCCACCCCGCACCACCACACCCTCTTTTTGGACGGGTCCTATTCGAGGAGCGCACAGGGACGGGTTATCTATGGTGGCAGCTGACCACGTCTAGGCATGTGAAAGAGGGAGCTTGGCCCCTCTGTGCGGCGGCCGCAGCGGTCTGGTGAATATCCGTGGGTGATATGGTAGTTTCTGATTCATCATTCCTCGACGTCCCGTGATGTGGTCGAGCGGTAGTGTGACGGCGAGCCGCCATATCTCTCACTCACTCTCTCAGAGGCGGGCGGCGGCGATGTGCTGGCATTGATCGGAGGGGGGGGGGGGCTGGTCTCAACCCTTCGTTTGACATTTTGGGTAAAAAGAGAAACTCATGCATACGCCGGCGTATTTTGTAGTGCTGTTCTTCGCGATGGGTGGTTCTACGGATGGAACTGTCTGGGGAAGCACGACATCATTCGCGGAAAAGGTCCACAAAGGCCGCGCGGGCTTGCATCTTCCGCGAAAACGGGCCAGCCACCGCCGAAGGGTTTGCCGGGCCCGGTGAACGTCCCAGCCCTCGGAATCAGTGGGGCCCCGTTCTGCAGCCCGTGGTTCATCCTCCATGCACAATATGCAGGCTATGTTTGTGATTGAGTATGTAGATACATGGTGATGTACCCTGATATTGGGGAGCACTCGATCCATTCAGCCCCCAAGGGGTCCAGGCCCGATTCATGAGGGTCGCATAGAGTTTGGCGACGTCGATTGACCTCGCGCCGCTGCACAGCAGATCCTCGGCGTGTCAGCACGCTGCTCTGGAAGGGGGCGCTAAGGATTCTAGAAGGAATTCGAAGCGGTGTGCATTGAGTAGGTGTCGCGAGAACAGACCGCGCTGCCCAATGACTAGCACACCTACCTGACTGTAGAGAAAGTCGAGGTTACCCCGAGCCATCACCGATCTGTCTGGCTCACCTCGGCGGCGGACGCGGCGGCATGAAAGCATGGAGCATGGAACAATGACGGTTCGCGGGTTGCAGCTGACCTGAGTCACGAGGGCAGACCATTGATCCGGGTATATGGTGAGCCGGGAAGGCAGGAGAGCACTCGTGCGGCAGGAATTATCGGAAGCTCGCAGGCGCTCACTTCCCGCTGGGTCCAAGAAGCTGCACGGAACACCGCTTTGGGATAATGGGGGCCGACTGGAAGCCAGCTGACGGGAGGTGGTGCGCGTTACGGGAGGGAGGTCAGCCAGCCGTATCCCTGCGTCTGATCGCGACTTGTTGCCGTCGCCAGCTCACTTCTCATATATCACATCGGTCCCAGAGTTCAATACGCGAAAGTCAGCCACGTATACCGTAACCTTGGGACAGACCTCGGGACGTGGTGCGCGCGCCCGGGCGGGAGCGACAGAATCGGGGTGTGTGGTCGTACAGCAGGCGGCAGACATGCGACCGTGACAAAGCGGAGCGAACGGCGTTTTGAAATCTGACGTGAGGAAATAGGATCCCACAGGATCCGAGCAATCGCGGTCAAAATCAGCCCTACTGTGTGCGGGTGCACAAAATAAGCTACAAAGGGTACCGATCGTGCCGCAGCAGTGGGTTCTAAGGTTGAGGCTCTTTTTGTGGAGAGGGGGGAGGAGGAAGTGCGAGGCGTTGCGGGAGGGAGCACCTAGGACCACGTGGAAATCATCATCCTACCCACTGGCATCCGAATTTAGTGTTTAGTGTTGGGGCTTTAATCTCATCTCATCTCATCCCATCCCATATGCCCTCAAGTGCTGTCACGGTATTTCTTGACAGCCGACACGTGTATGCAAAAAAAAGGACTAGGAGTTGCGAATCAACTCCCAGGCAGCCGGGAATGGCATGCTCTGGGTCGCGGCCTGGTAATAGTAATAATGCTGCTGCTCATCTCAGCCCGACTCATGTCAGCTACACCGACACGAGCTGCACGGCTGCCGAAACGGGAACTCAAACACCGGCAATTGTCCGGCTGATCTCTGCGAAGCGTATTCTCGCGACGTGGTCTTTGGGCGCGTGTCGTCCGAGTCCCCAAACCAAAAGAATGCACCTCGTGCTCGTATTTGTCTCGTGGACAGTTGAGGAGTCATAATGTCACCTTGAGTTCTAATAAAATGCCTCACGGCTGAAATTGGCGGCTAAGAAAAGTGAAATCGGTTTCAGGGCGGCCTGTCTGGCGGTGCAGGCCAAGGCGATGCCCAGATGCCCCCAGACTCCCGCTGAGGGAAAAGGCGGGAGCTTACGTCCAGGCCCTGCAGCGCGACAGCGCTCGGCCGAAAGGCTCGTCCGGCGGCGGCGGCATCGCAGGCTGGAATGAGCAAGAGTAGACTACCTGAGCACGTAGGTACAGATACAGCATGCAACAAGACTATTTTCAGCTGCCTCAGCTACCGGTAACATCCAGCAGTGGCTGAGCTGAGCGTGAACGAAACAGGCGGCCTGGGCTAGGCTGAGCAATGTTGTCCAACGCCAGTTGGCCATCCAGACGAAGCAGCGCGTGCTCGAATCTGCGAGGCCTACCCAGATTCCGGTGTTTGGGCGGTCTGCACTTGACCGCCGCCCCCCGTGATCGAGTGGATGCGATACACGGACGGCCAGAAAAAAGGAGAACAGCACTGCAGTTCACCGTTCCGGTCCCCGTCACGATCCTCACCGTCTGCGAGTTCGTCGGTGGATACGTCCGAGTCACATGCTGCCGACCCGGCCGGTGCATCGAATCAAGATTATCACAGCTTAACCTCCTATCGGAGGAACCCACTTGTTGCGGAAATGAGGCTCGCCATAGAGTGCCGACGTCGCAGGCTCGTGGCAGGGGAACACAGAAAGAGCGGGAGGAAGATGAGGCGAAAGGTGTCAGAGGCCTGCCAGAATGTCGTCACCGCTGCCAGGCACGGACCATTACGCTGCAAATAGACTGCGGATACAGCACGTACTACAGTTAAACTATGCACAAATGCGGTATGCCCAGCACATCTGCAGGCTTGCGCCGTCATTCAGCCCCCAGGAATAGCCCGCTACGCCACACCGCCGCCTCGGTACAGATTACTGTTGCGCTGTCGATCTTACACCCCAAAAGCGGCGGCGACCCGGATGATCCCTCACAGGCCTGACAGGTCACCTCGTCAGTGAGGGCAAAACACTCCGATGCGTCTATGATCTGCTGCGGGATTGTGTTACCAGCCCAGGGGGGCGTTAGCTGCCGTCCCCTCGAGGGCCAGACTGCCACTGTGATCGTTACCTCCACAGGAAAAGGGCTGACGGCTGCACAGTCAGCACCATCGCATTCGTAGATGCGATGGGCCCTGTTTCTGACGATCAATATATGTACCGTCATGATTGCTTCACATGATGTTTCGGTCGCTCTCTGGATTGAGCATTTGGCTTCCCGTGGACTTTGTCGAGGCCCGAAAGCCGGCGGGCTTCATTTGTCAAGACAAGACAAGAAGACAATCTTTCAGCAGAGTTTCCGTGATAAGAGAGATGGGGCGACCCGATGCAGGCGCCGACAAAAGATCGCACAGCAAAATCCGATCCGTAGAATACCGGAATCTGGGGAAAAGCTGGGACCCGCGGCACGGCAAAGTGAGGCAGCCCCCCTGCCGAGAGTCCCGGCGGCGAAATCAAGGCCACGGGCTGTCTGGCTCGGCTGCCTGTCAACTCTAATAACCACCTGGCATGGGCCCCCGATCACTGACCAGTGGGCGGTTACGTAGTACGGCCTGATAGCGTCATCGTTCCTTCAATTACCAAGTACGTGCATCTTGTACCCCTGGCTGTTTCCCATCTGGTTACCGAATGCGTGATGCCCTCACACCCGACGAATCCGAGTCAGGATGAAAGAAACAGGGCAGGTTTCTATCTCTTGCTCTGCTTCGTTGCAGGGGTGAGAAGCGGACTGTCAACCACACATATATGTCACTTGTTCCAACCCCTCCGGTGACGACGTGTTGGCCCGTGGAGAAACATTTCTCTCTCCCGATCTCGCCTCAACGGCTGGCAGGACAAATATTCTACTCTACAATCGCCATCCAGAGCGGCAAATTCTACAATCCTATTTACTAGGGCCACGCAAGTCTGCTCTGCTGGCTAGTAACAAGTCAAGTCATCACGACTGATCATTGTTCCATCATTCTGTAAAGTCAAAATATTTAGCAAGGCCAGGGTTGCGCCGGCATCCTTGACCTCCGTCCACTTGTTCGGGCCGGCCGCGACTTGGTGGGAAAAACCAAAAAGCAAAAAGAAGCGATCTCCGACCAAGGACGGCGCGACTCAGCAGGTCTGCATCAACTCCTTGTGGGCGACGACTGTACCGTGACATCTCTAGGGTCGAAGACCCCCAGATTAGCAAATAGCAATTAGTGTCGCCCCCCTCCATCACCTGGGGACGAACGACCAAACGAACGCACAACCACGGGCAGGCAACAGCAGGGAGCAGCAGCACCTGGCATCTGACACCGAAGCGTCGGTCCCAGGCCTATCAGCTCCAGAGCCGCAAGTCAAAGCCCGCCGGGTTGCCTGACTTGTGACTTGTCCAGGCCCAGACCCGGCCCAGGGCTCAGCCGGAGCCAGAGATACAGTACTTGAAGTATCCTTCCGCATTTGTACATGTCTACATCGATACGTACACGTACATTGCAGGCATCTCACACACAAGCAGCTCGCGGCAAACAGCACACAGCAGGACGGGAGAAGCGCAGCGAGGCGACGCTTGTTCGTCAAAAGGACACACCCGCATATACACACCTGGACGAGGCAAGAACCTCAGGGTGCATGATATTGAATCAGTTGCCGTCGGGGCTCAACAAGTCACATCCTCGCATCCGCGCCCATCGCCTGCCAAGACATCGCATTCCATCTACCGTTACTGTTCCCTTCTCGTCGTCCTGTTGCCCTTTGCGTGCGCGTGCGTGATCGAGTCGAGCCTGGGACACACAACCTTGACGTGCTGTATAAAAACAACTCATCGGCCCCGCCGCCCCTTCACCGTGCTTGGTGTTGTTTTATTATTTCCCCATACATCTCTCGACCTGATACCCTCTCACCTCGGCAGGCCACGGTGTTTTCTGACTTGACTGTATTTCATACTCTTGTTGCTGTTACCCACTTGATACCCTGATACCAATACGCCGTTTTTTCCACACACCCACACACACCCCAAGCCAGCCTGATACCCACCGCCACCGGGCATCATCGACTTCGACCGACTCATACAAACTCAATCCACCAACCAAACAATCCATCAATCGATCAATCAAAACAAATCAATCACCTCACCGACAAAGCCACCACATCAAATCGCGCTTCCCAACAAGTGCATCACCCGTCGACCGATTCGTCGCTTTGTCGCTCACACCCAACAAAGCACAGCGCAGCGCAAGCAAAGCCCGACCCGGCCCGAATTCGAGATCGCATCAACCAATCCGCCAGCTCATTTCTGGTCGCTTGCCGTTTTGGGCAATTCGTGTCAGCAGCAATATACTCAGTAGCGGCGCATTAAGACGTGGAAATTCACCGAGATTTCCCTCGTCTCGCCCTCTCGTCCTCCCAACACCCCTCCCTGGTTCTCAGGTCAGCTGCCAAGAGGGAACGAGAAGAAAGCCCACCCCAGGCGAGGCTTTTAATAGTGCTCTGCCTGCATCCATCCATCTGCACCCCGCGAACTTGGATCGGAGACCCTGTCCCACCCCATCGCATCGCATTATATTGCAGTGCATCGTGTCTCATCTGTTGTTATTTATTATTCATCTATCTATTTATCTTTCCGCCCGCCTGTCCGTCTGTCAAGCGACCTGCTTGTCTCGGCCGACCACGATAATAATAACGGCACGGCGATAATAACAATAACAACTCACAATAAACTCGACCACCAACACCAGCATCGCAGCAATCACACACATCCAGCTTCCAGGTTCAGGTTAGCCTCGGTCGAGTCACCCTCAGCTCAGACATCCCCCTCGGATCGACATAGCTGTCCTGTCTTGGACCCCGCGACGCCATCCTATCACCGACGGGCTCACAATCGCCCATCTGCAGTCCAGCATCCGCATCGGGACACGCACAGCACGAGAGCTGCAAGCCCAGTGCACACGCCGCCTGGACGGACCCCTCCCTCCCCCAAATCCCGTCTTGTTGCTTGTGAGGCATCTTGTGTTGCCCACCTCCTTCCCCACAATCAATCACGCACGCACGCACGTCCGCCGCTTACACACAGACCGCGACGCGTTTGGGAAACCAGAGCCTCCTTGTCGGGTCGGCTGCAACCAAACCGAGACAATCCAGGAGTCCCCTTGACGTCCCGAGGCCAACGCCCCCAGCCTCCCGCTTATTATTCCTTATTCGACACCTGGGGGATCTTGAACCAAAGGGGCCTGTCTCACCTGTGGCCCTTGGCTTATTTGCTCTCTCTTCCCCCCAACCCCCTTTTCCTTGATTTTTGACGCGTTCGAGAGTCAAGTCATCTGTCACCTGTCCCCAAAACACGCAGTCTGCTGCCTGCGCATCTCTTCCCTCTTCTCACTCTGCTTTTTGGATCACACGAAAACAGAGTGCATCTGATCTAATCTGCTGTCTCTGATCTCGGCGGATCATTCATCGATGCATGTGTGGCACCGGCTCGCCTCCACACAAAATTAGGGACACGAGAAACAAAGCCCGGCGACAGCTGGAAGGTGCATGTGCTTTTGCTGCAGCCGCACCTGCAACTGCAGACCCCTTGTACCCCAACCCCACAGCGCACCCCCCACCCACACCCCCTCCCCCTCGCTCCACATCGCCCACCACATCGCGATCCTTCAGCTTCCAGCCAGGCTCCACCCGACCTGAAAAAAGGCCTTCCGCCCTGCCCTGCCTCGGCGAAGCCACAATAACAACACCGCTGCCTTCTGCAGTCAGCGACACCACCACCACCACCAACAACCAAACACAAACACATCATAAACACCCGCCTCCCCCCTCCACCTCCACCTCCTCGACCTCTCCACCCGAACTCGACTTCGATAACACACAACACAACAACAGCATCATGTCGTCTCAACAGTCATCGCGCGGCAGCGCCTACTCGTCCACCGCCTCGTCGCCCTACCAGCACGCATACTACTACGACGCCCCCGCCCAGGCCACCTGGATGAAGGTTATCCCCATCGAGGACGAAGAGCTCACATTTGGCGGCAAGCCCCTGTCTGACTGGCACGAGGAGGACCTGCGCCGCTACAGCAGCTCCAGCTTCGACTCGCACGACGAGCACCGCGGCCGCACCCGCCAGCGCGCCTACTACTACGAGCCTACCTCGGCTCCCGGCTCCGGATCTGGACCCACGAGCAGTGGAGGCCACCACCACAAGCACGGTCATGGCCACAAGCACCACCACAAGAAGAGTGACAAGAAGAAATGAGCGTGCCGCCTGCTCCAACTGCCACGCAACAACAAATGCCTGGCTGTCGCCCTTGACTGAAGTGATGCCAGTGGCCGCTCGCCACACATACCACCCGAGGCAAGCATTGTCGGACTCCGGCGCAGTGTACGTGTGGGTAAGTGTCTGCGAGATGCATTGCATACGCACACAAGGCACACACACACATTGCAGCACATGCAGCAGCCCGTCCCCGGCAGGACGCCACAATCGCTGCACGACAGCCTTGGCGAAAGGCGGGACACCTTGCTTGCTTCCGTGGGCCCCTCCCTTCGACCAACATGCGAGCTCCCGCCCCTCTTTCCCCTGACGTCGACGCCCGGCCCAAGGCGACCCCGAACCACGTCACGATTCCCGCCCTGTCCTCCTGCATCCTCCCCCACCAAGCGCCACCCCAAAGCCGGGGCCAATGGTCGTGTACACATGGGAGGGAGGATGGGCTGTACACGGGCGCGGAGGAGAACAAAAGCCACACAGGGAGAGAGGGACAGAGAAAGAGGGGGCCGCATCTCGGGCGTCGGAAGAGGCTGCTCGTTACACCAATAGACCGAAACCTCTGCCTGTCCTCGGCAACAAACAGAGACGAGACAGGCAGAGAGCCACGACCAAAGACCAACACAGACGATAGACTCTAGATGTTCTATACAAGCATAGACGCATAGACACTAGACGGACGGGTACCTTGGGCGATCCCCACACACCACACCACATCGCATCACGACACGACACACAACACGTTCGCCTCTGTACAGTACGATACGATCAGGAACGGCGACCAACACTACGAGGCTCCGTCTCTGCGGTGTGCCGCATTTCACTCGGCCTTGCATTCGCCCAGGGCCTGCATGCATTCTGCACGGAGTTAATCTATTCTTTTATCCTGGCGCCGGCTCATCATGCTGCTTCATGTCGGGAAGACGCCATTTATTAGCGACTGTTTATCTGTCCGCTTGATTTTTCTGGGTGCTTTTCAGCCGGTCGCTGCATACATACTGCATACACATTGACTCACGGCCTTCGTTTCAGGTGCTGCTGCAGGTCTTTGTCACGGACTAGATTGATTCCCCCTACTACCCAGCGTCTCCTTTTTTCCTTACTGCTCGACGATATCCTGGCCTGTCGCATCTTGGGCTACTTTTGATTTTCGGAGCAATTGCTTGTTGAGGCTTCCCCAATTGGGATTGATTCCCTGGGTTTTGGCTGGTCAGATACATACATACTTAGGTTGACCTGGCTCTTATTGGTAGTGAGAATAGATAATCAGAATGAACACACACATACAAAAAACATTTCCTCATCTTTGCTGCAATCAGCTTCGTGATCATGTCCTATCCGTAACCCCAACCTCCATCGCGGATTCGTTCTACTGACGTCGCCTGACCTCACATTCTCCCTAACCGCGGCCTTCACCTAGAGCAGGCCAGGCCAGCCCAGGCCAGGTCTCACCCATTCCAGAGAGAGACAAAACGGGCGTAACAAACCGAGTGACGCACCAAGATCGCCCTAGCCGGGAACATCCCGCAGATCAGGAGAAATAATTACTCCCCGCGGCGCCCTGACGTCCCGTCTCAGCCCTTTTTACGGAGCCCCCTGCCAGCAAGCACCGCCCCTTACAGTAGCCCTTGCAACAATGCAATGGGGGTGCAGGGCGCGCGCCAGCGGCGGCGCTTGTCATCAACCGATGGACCGGATGATAGGTGTCCGGGTGGGGGTCTAGAAGGGGGAACAAGCAGGGAGCGCGCGCCCTTCTTTTTTTTCTTTCTTTGGAACCTGCCGTCTTTGTTTCAGCCTAGAAGCCCTTGTCCTCTTCTGGTGCGGGTTCCTGGGCCGTTTTTCTTTATTTTCGGCGGTGGGCTGGTTTTAGTCTATTCCTAGGATATGCGTTCGGACGCTTGCGGACTTGGGATGGAGGGAGTTGGGGGCGATCCGGCTCCTGCTTGCCGGCGGGTGTGTGTGGGGGGAAGCGAAGGGCGGCTCGGGGCGCCTTCTAACCCTACGTCCCCCCAACTGGCCCAGATCCGGGGCTTGGGATTGGGGATCGTGCACACATCGGTGGTGACTAGAGAGGCTTCTTTCTCTTTCTACGTGACGGGGGAGCTGCTCATTGCTCGGGTCTTGATTGTGTCTGGATCGTGGGCTTTTGTCTATGCTGCTCATTCTGCGGTAGGGACGTTTCGACAATAGGAGGGAGAGAACAGCATCCTATCTCCTGCCCTGATTCTAACCACCCCCTCTATCCGACACTTAATTGTCTGTCATACTGGACTTGCTGGCTGATGCTCAGAAGAAAGTGGCTTGAAAAGAGCATATTTTCAGTCCTATTCAAATTTGCAAACACATACGAGCTTAGAGCTGTGCTTGGTTCCATCTGGTAATTAGATCCCAACCACTGTTGGTACACGCAACCTATCTCTTGGTTGACTGTGGTACTTCAGTTGATTGAGCCGAACAAGCAGGGAGAAAACAAAGCAGCGTTGCTATGTTTCATTGTAAAACCAGAAGATCTGGGAAAATCTTCAAGCCAGCTAGAGTTTTGGGACTTGAAAATGCACGCAACTCAGTTCGCAAAGTTGACTCAACTCAGATGCTGACCGGAGCTATTTCCCAGTCTAAGCGTGGTTTTTGTGAAGAGCGTGGGAGCTGAGGAAAGCATTTAGAGGAGATAGACACTGGCTTCCACGTAATTAGCTATCACCACCAAATGTTCAACTGGACCAGCCCCTTTCATGCGTTTTTCCCCACAACACATTCTGTAGTGTTTTGACTCTTTCCGCTGTTACATTTTGTACACACTCCTATGCTTTTGTTCTACCATTTGATTGCCTCCATATGGCCTGCCTTCTGGTGCCTTCTTAGTTAAGATGTAGAAGAGTGACTGGAACTGATCAAAATTGATGTGTTTGTGCATCAAGTGATTGTATGAGCAGGACCATGACTGTAAAAGGGCTAGAAAGCACACTTTCTGTTTGTACAATTCTTCCATACACTGCACACCTCCATTCACAGTACATAACGTGGTTGGGCCCATTTTGGCACCTTGGACGAAGGTTGAGGCTGCTGCCTGAAGTCGTTTCTGGCGAGTTTGCCTTTCTTGACCTTGCAACCTGCTTATGGAGCCTTGACCTCTCCACCCTCTGGGTACAAATGATCCGCAGCTTGGCCTCACTGCAACATACTAATTTTGGAAATCCCTCTCCCTCTCATACACCACAGACACATCACGAACATACCCAACACAGATAACAATATGGTGTCGTCACCAGAGCCTGACTCATCAGACTCATCAGAATCATCGTCATCCGATGCAAAATCAGAGTCATCGTCCATTGGCTATGGCCATGAAAGCTTCGATCAGTTTCAGGACAAGGTTTTAGCCTTCGCTCGATCCTGCACTTGGCTTCCTTCAGATGATGAGAACGAGATCTCTATTGAGCGTCTGCATGGTGGTACCTACAATCGGGTGATTGGCCTGACCTTCACGAGGAGCCAAAGAAAGGACCGAGATTTGACAAGCAGCCCACCCACGGAGGAAATTGCCTCGGAAACAGTTTCCAAGTACATCCTGCGGATCCCGCGCTTTGATTCTGCACGAGTTGACGATGATGTCGCTGCGCTTCTGTTCGTCAAACGCCTCCGAGATCTCGAGCCCTGCCCCGAGATGCCCGAGATTCCGGTCCCGGAGGTCATTGCATTCGACGATACGGAGAACAACCGTCTTGGGTCATGCTACATGGTCCAAAAGCGCCTGCGCGGCCAGCGCCTCGACGAAGTCTATCCTCAGCTTGGGCATGAGAAGCAGCGCAGAGTCGCCCAGGACCTCGGCCGTGTCTATCGCCGGATGCTCTCCGTATCGAGCACGCAGGCTGGAACCCTAATACTTCCGGATGACAACAAACCTCATGATTTGGAAATCCACGTCACATCCTGGGATCCAGGTGCATCAATCTACTCCACGAGTGGGCGGAAGCCACGGACATCTGCTCCATATCGCTCCGGTCGCTCCGGTGAGTCTGTCCTTGAGCTGCTAAGGCGCACTTTTCAAGAGCAGAAGGCAGAAGTCGTAAAGAGGCTGCCCAGTGACATCTTCAGGCCGCATAATATGGACCAATTCTGCAAGATGGTTTCCGAAATGGATGCAGCTGGATACTTCAAGGGACTGGACGGATACTTCACCCTCTCGCACCTCGACCTTGAGCCTCGGAATATCCTGGTCGATCCGGAGTCACCGCCAGACCGTCAGATCATAAGCGGCATCCTTGACTGGGACGGTGCCGTTCTGGCTCCTGCATTCATGTCCTGTGTCCCACCCATGTGGATATGGGCCTGGCAGGAGGACGAACACGAGGATGAGCGATTGGCAAATGAGGAGCCCGCAACCCCTGAGCAGAAAGAGCTGAAAATAGTGTTTGAAACTGCTGCCGGTCCTCAGTACATCCGATGCGCGTATCATCCAGCCTATCGTCTGGCTCGGCGTCTTGTGCGCTTCGCGATGGACGGCATATGGTCGAGTCAGGATTTGAAGCAGGCTGAGGCTATGCTGGGAGAGTGGCAGAGCCTCCTCCCGCAACCTGCTGTCAATGCAACAGCAGACAACGACAAACGTGAGCACACAGTATCGCACGATATCTAGGAGCCTGAGTTCCGTCCCATTCGCAATCTAATGATTCGATTCTTTTCTCCATACGAGACGCCTCATGAGTCTTTGTGGAAGCAAACAGCAAGCTTCTATCGCTCCCAATACCTCGAGCTGTTGAAACCAGAGTCGCCCGATAACCGCAACCACGATATGCCAGCAGCCGTCCGGTTGCCTCGAGTTGACCGACTCGCCACGCTCCGAGTCTCAGGATTGTCTCGGCGGTCACGGGAATCAGACACCAATGGCGAAACAGTTTCCTGTGCCTCGCCAATCCTGTCCGCATGCTCTTGCACGTGGCCACCTCCCACCCCGACTCTGTTCGCCTCAAGGTCTATCTCTGTGGAGCACGGGGGCTCAATTGCTTCTGGCACTTGGAATGGGTCCACGAGGGGGTCCCACGTGATGACGGTCTGCGTACCCCTCGTGGCCATCTTGGCTTTGCGCTTGGGAGCGCCGTTCTCTAGAAAGTGAGGCGGCAGCATCTCGTCGTACGTGGGTGAGCGTAAGGGCCCAATCGGAGACCTCACCACAACGTCTTTGATGGAATCAGGAGGATTCGACCCCAGCGGGCTAGGGATGAGCCGCTCTTCACGCTCGGACGCTCGGAGTGGCCATTTGCTCACGTTTTTGAAGGGCAATGGTGGAGGACCAACTTCCTCTTCATCGATTGTGCTGGTCTTGGACTTGAACTGTTGTGTGGCGGACTTCAGCGTTGAGCCGGTCATCTCGGTCGGTATTAGCAGAGATTCTCCTGGTAGCTGCCTGGGGCCGCGCCGGACCTCCTCGACGTTCTGGTTTTGTCCATGCGGGCCTTTCATCTGGCCGTCTCCTGCGTCTGGTGGCGCAACCCCTCGCATGAAGCGCGCCACAATCGGCCGCAGGATTGGCAGGCTGGTGCATAGAATGGCGGTTTCCAATTCCGCGAGTGACCACAGAGCGGTTTGGACGTTGGTGAATGTCGGGTCTGGGGATGAGGCTCCGTGACGCAGTGTCGGGATCCGTACGATCGAGATTATGACCACGATGAAGCCAAAGCAGAAGATGCCGATGAGCAAATACCTCTGGCGCTGGAGTAAGGGCATAACCCAGAGCGGCCGCATGGGGATTGAGAAAATGATAAGGTCTGTACAGACGTTGATACTTGAAATAGCGGTCCCTAGAAACTTGGTGTTAGTTTTCTCTCTCATAGTCAGAACGTCCACTGATCATTCTGAAGTAACAAAGACTCAGGCCGCATGCAAGACAGGTAGCACAAAGCCAGATCGGGAATGACATTGGAGAGTTTGACTTACAGACTGGAAGCGTCGGAACGCAGATGTCTTCTAGGTGCGGATTATTCACCACGCCAGTCGTTGGGACGCAACTGAGAGCGTAGAGAATATTCTGCCCAATCATCCATAGAAAGGAGAAGAAAGCGAAGTAGACACAAATTTGTCGAATTCGTCGGTCGGGGAAGATGCGGTAGAACTGAATTAAAAACGATATCTTGACAATATTGAGGCCCACGCTGTAGAATTGGATTACTATGAAAAGTGACAACTCGAAATTGTGAATCTGCTCCTTGGTGAGCTCCGAGATGTGTCGACCCAGGCCTGAGTTGATTTCTACATTGATAGCGGGCCTCAGTCTCGCTTCGTCAGCAGATGTGAGGTTGTATGCTTACCAAAATATGTAGCAATAGAAGCTCCAAGTGCCATTACCTATCCAGCTTTCATTAGCCAAGCTTCCTGCCTAATGAAAGGAGCGAGGGCCTTCAGGAGATACCTACCCATGCGATGCTGACAGTCAGATCATCCCAACCCGCCGATCCGGCTTTCAAAAGGATGCATCGGATATACAGGCGTATCGCCACGACGACGGTCGTCAAAAATAAAAGGCCAGATGTTATGCCGATTGCCAGCTGCTGATGTGTGTTATGGTTGACTTCCATTCTGGCTGATCTGGAAAAGAAATCTCCGGCTCTCGAGCTGTTGCGTCTGTTGAAGGGACAACCAGATTGTCACAGTCTCAGGGGCCAAATTGCCGTTGTTTCTCGCTGGCATCCGCCTAGGCGCCTTGTTCGTTTGAGTGGAATATCTTTGGCGTGCATCAGTCTAGGGCATTCGTTGCACATCCCGAGGGACGATGATGGTAAATGAGGTCAATGTACTGCCTCACTGTAGACGCAGCCCTGCATTTGCAAGAACGATGAAGGATCTGGGTATGCATGGCCCCGGGAGCGGGTCATTGGCCCTGACCTGACGCTTCAATACATCCGCTCATCCCAAGTCGCAAGCTCAAGGTTCAAATTTGGCTGAGTTACTGACCCTCCCCCCACCTTGGCCGAATGAACTTGCCGTAGATAGCAGGCCTCGTCTGTGCAGACCACCATCGCTCCGTCGCCTCCTCATCTGATTCGCTGCCGGTGCGATTTGAAAAGCCTCGCCATATGGGGAGAACTCGACAGCGTTCCGGGGTACCGAAAGCTTGTCGGTTCAATAAGTGAGTGCCTATGGCGGTTGGGGGAAAATGGAGAAATTTGACTTTCCAGCTAATATTGTTTGCTTTTTGGACGCTTTGACAGAAGGCCTGAGTATTGACTCGAATCGGATTGTAGTTTGGCTCTGCCTTTTGGTTTGTCGATCTCTTGCCTCGAAGAAATCAGGCTCCAAACTTTTATCTTCTGATAGAGCAACGGTCTGTACGCAGACCAAATCTGCAGTGACGTGTGGGTGGAGATGACATCGGACGAATGTTGATGGGGGTCATGGCTCTTCTCATTTGAGCAAGACGAGCAATTCGACGTTCCCGTGTCCCCGATATAATTCAGGAAAGTCTTCTGGTTCCTCGAACTAGTCTATACATAGGATATGGTTTGTGCGAAAGCAAGGCACTAATCATCCATCCATCAAGGATATCCTCTGATACCATGGGAGAGTTTGAAAGAGTGGACTGGGATTTCGACCATCTATGTCCAAAAAACCACTGATTGACTAATTGAAAAATTATACAGCTGTTTGCTTGTCCATCTTGGTGCTCTCAATTGTCCGCGCCAAAACATCGTCGCAGTATGGGGTATCGGGCTGAATGTAGATGTTCTTGCCACTTGCCACCACGGCCTTCCCAAAGAGCTCATCAGGGCCAGCTCTGGTACCGTTGGCATCGACAAGCTCATCTCCGCCGGCCAACTTCAGCACAGTCTCAGCAATGAGCTCCAGCGGGGTGAAGACATCCTCTGGCATTGCCTCCCAAGCCTTATCCGAGACAATAGGCGTCCTCACCGCCCCCGGGCAAAGAGCGTTGACGCGGATTCCCTCGGTTTTGTAGCAGTCTGCGACACAACGCATGAATCCCAGAACCCCAACTTTCAAAGTGAGATGTTCCGTTAGCAAGCCTCCAAACAACATGGATGTGGGGAGGACGCTGTGCCATACATTTTGAAGCCGTGTAAATTGGGGCCCAGTATGTTGGCCAAAAGCTTGAGCAGCTGGCATTGATCACGATAGATCCTTTTGAAGGCGATAGGTTGATGTAATGACGCCCCACATGGACCGCATTTATGCAGCTTTTCAGATTGACCTCCACCGCGGTCAAGTCGGGCGGTGGAGGACCGTCGAGGCTCTCGTGCTTCGTGAATAGATTGGAAGTTTCGATGACTCCGGCGTTTGCGAACACAAAGTCCAACCTGTTGTTGCCGGCAGTGAAGGCGTTCTTGAATGCTGCTGTAACCTCGTCGTAGTTGAGCAGATTAGCTCTGTGGTAGGTTGTGTTTGAAAGCGAATCTGCAGCCTGTCTGCCTTCGTCATCTTTGATGTCGATTAAGTTGATCTTCCATCCACCTCTTGCTTCTAGAGCCTGGGCCACTGCGAGACCCATGCCTCGAGCTATAATTTTGGTTTGTGAGAATTGACACTGATTGATTTTACTCTGTTGATGTAATCATAGAGGACCTACATCCACCCGTGATGACAGCCACTCGCTCGGGCTCGTTTGACATCTTCACAGGAAATCTCCTTAGATTTGGATACAGCTGAAATTCTGACAGCGCTTGTCAATTGACGAGGGTTTGCTAGCGGCCTTGAGATCCAGGCGTCCGAAATCTGAGTTGCGTTGCCTTCCCCTCTTCTTTTCCGGTGGGTCAAGAGCATCTAGAGCATCACGGAAACGGGCTATCTTATACCCGAGGCGTTCGACAAGCCCGGGGTCATCGAGCGAATCAACAGTGTATGTAAACTTATCGAGCAGCACGCAGGTGAATTATCTCCAAATTCCGTGCAAGATCATCTCCAAAGAGACCGTTACAGGACGGAGCTTACGCCAAGCCCGGGATTCCCCCAAATTTTCATCTTCTCTCGTGACATTAACCCAATCGGTACGGACTCTACTGGCCTCGGTGATGAGTTTCAGCGGCACCAGATGGGATGGATCACGAAAAATTGCTGCAAGCACATTACCCCAGAAGATATCACATGGTCTGTAAGAAGTGTTTGTTCAGATATCGTAACGAAGACCCCAGCACCGCTAGTTTGAAGATATATATTGGGCCACCCAATCGATCATTCTGGGCTGCTTCATGTGGCATTGGACAAAGCCCAAGAGCGCATCAAAGTGCTTTGCTTGTTCTTTGCAGGAATAAAATGACTGCGTGATGCCACAACATTTGAGGTCTCGGCCTCCTCCGTTGATAACGTTCGACTGAGGATTTTCTTCGGGTAAATACTCCGATTACTTTACGCAAATGCTCTCGAAGCACCTGGGCATGAGTCGTCAATCTACACAGGGGCTTGAGACCCATCAATATCAATTTTAAGATCTCGTTAATCTTGAATCAAGATTGTCCACCATTTCCGCTCCTGACTCGATATATTTACAATTCAGCGATCATGCTGGTTTAGGTGTAGAAAGTACTTCCAATACTTCGGGTACCATGCACCCAATAAACCTTCTCCAGCTCGTCTCAGCCTCCAATAGTGCGATTCAGAGATACTATCAGCCGATCAACAGCTAGTTTACCGACATCGTCTTGAACTATTTGATGAATATTTTTGGGGTTTTTATCGAGGCAAGAGGCCCTCTCTCTCGGCTGCCAACACTCGGTCCTCATCAGTCTCATACTTGTACTCGAATATAGCTAGGGTGAGCAAGATGAATCGGAGGATTCTAGACAGTAAAGAACATCAGCATGCGGAGTCCACTGTTTAAGTCGACTAAGACGACTTACGGTAAGGCAAAGAACAACCCAGACCCGATCTGGTGTTGCATTGCGTACCAAGGCCCATGCCAGTACCACAGTCCGTACCAGTCCCTCGAGCAGACCAGAACAAGAGCGCCGATGGCATCGCCCGCTATCAAAATCGGCAGGGCAGAGATGAACCATCCTCGGGCCTGGCCGCACAGGCAGGCCATCTCCACCAGATCTACCAGGATCAGGTAGACGAGCTGTGAAGATGTGTTTGGTCAGAATGCGCGTGCCAGGCGTGCGACCAGAAGACTCACTATCACATAGCTCGTTGTCCATTGATACTCGGGATCGTGACGAAGGCACAGGAGGACGAAACTGAGGACTTCTAGGATGATGGCTATCAGGCGTACTAGGCCAGGCACAACACCGAGGCGCCGGAGTGGACTAGGATAATACATGTTGCAGCACTTGAAAAAGGGCGAGATCAATCCTGGCTAGCTGGTCAAGCTCAATACAATTGATTGAGATTTTGAAGAAAGTGAAGCAGTCGTGACTTTTTCAATTGTTGATTGTGGCTGAGAGCGGGGGTGTTATGTCTCACCATTTGAAGGACTCGGAGTTGTTGCTTACGACGCGTCGGAATTGACCATGTAAGACGGAATGACTTTGTGCAATGGCTCAAACCCAAAACGGTCGATACAGCAAGCAAAACAGATCCACTTGCACCTTTTCGGCAGCCAACAAGCCTCAGCACGCCATCTGCAAAAGTAATATTCGTGCCTGCAGAGCGTGCACTTTAATTGAGCGGGATCAATCGCATGCAGTGCGACCCTCACGGCAAACCTCAAGGCCAACAATCATCAAACGGTCTGTTGAGCGTTTGAAGAGCGGCCTGCGACATTGATCATTACTCATTGCATTCGTGACAGCTGCTCGCTAATCCTTGAAGACATAGATTGCTCCAGCATATTATTATGTGATTACTTTATTTTTAATCCAAACCCGATGTCGCCACATCTCACACGGCAGCTCGAAACATCAGACGAACCCCTTGCCCTGCTGCTCAACCCCATGGCTCCTAGTCCGGTCCGGGATCGTCCCGCTGTCCCCGGAGCTCGCGTACCCGCGCGTCGTCGTGGTGACGGTGACGTCGGTCGTCCTGACGATCCCGGTGCCGTTGTTGTTGCCGCCGGCCCCGAACTCCCCCCGCGTCGGCGTCTCCAGGTCCTCCTCGCCCGGGTACATGCCGTACTCGCCGTCCTTGCTGCCGAGCTTCTGGAAGGGGCTCTTGGTCATGGCCCTGCTGTTCATGTGCGAGTTGCCGCCGCCGATGGTCACGAGCTCCGTCGCCCGGCTGCCCGTCTTGGTCGTGCGGGACTTGTTCCCCGTGCTGCCGAACTGGCTCGACACCTTCTTGGCGAGGGGCCGCAGGGTCGGCAGGCATGCGCAGATCACGCCGCATGCGCACTCGACTACGCACCAGGTGCATGCTGTTGCGAGGGTGACTATCGTCCTTTGTGAGTATTTTCTGCATGAGTACATGAAACTCGCGCTGGGAACTTACAGGTCGTGTCGTTCGGGTCGAACTGCATGATGGTTGAGAATCGGTATATACTCGCGATGAGAACGCTGTGAGATGTTAGCACCGGTCGTGAGACTCCATCAGAGGGGATGATATCCCCATAGAAAAGTCCGACTCACAAGCTACCAAGGCCAAAGGTGCAGATCAGCGAGATCTTCTGCGCGGGCGCGGTGTGCAGCGCCCAGACCTGCTTCACGGGCATGATGAGGATGGCGATGTCGGTGACGATGTTGGGCACGGCGTTGCCGATGAAGGAGCCCTTGAGGTCGATGCACTGGCCCGGCATCCACGGCTCCCAGGCGACGTAGATGGGGTTGCACTGGAAGATGCAGACGAGGACGATGGCGATCCACCACGCCGCCACGGTGCCGCCGATGATGTAGGCCGCGATCTTGAAGCCGCGGCTGGGGAAGATGCGCAGGTACATGGCCAGCAGCGAGAACTTGATGAGCGCCACCGCCGTGACGTACATGCACTCGAAGCCGAGCAGGTGCTTGAGGACGTTTTCTATCATGTCGAGGTTGAGGGTGCTGGCGTGCCGGCCCATGCCGTAGTGGACCACTAGATTTCGGGGAAGCAAATGTCAGCTAGCCGTTGGTGACGGTGTGAGGCGATTTCGATCAGATTAATTAGGAAAAGGCATGGTGTCCTTACTGCCGTAGTTTAGGCCGCCGATCACGAACACAGAAATCTGACGATCTTGGGTTAGCACAACTAGATCTCCCGTCACTGCAGCGATCCCGTGCGCCACGACTCACCAATCCTGCCACAATCAACCAGTCGTCTAGGCCATATTTCGCAGCCACGTAGTGTCGAGCCCAAAACCGCAGTATTACAAAGATAGTGGAGAGGACGAGAAGGATCGTTGTCGTGGTGATCTGCGTCGGCCCTGTGTCTTCGCTGGCATCGACGGTCGTCGCCATCGTGACGAGGTTCTGTGCCCTCATCTTGTCTCCCGGCGAGCAGTAGACCTTCCAAATGGCGCTGGCGGAGGTGCGGTCATGCAATTAGTTGTTGTTGACTGGTGACAGCCAAAAGCCGAAGCAGGAGCTGTGAAAAAAGACCTCGTGTTCGGGAGAATAGATGGGTAGGACCCGCGGGGAGGGATCCAATTAACATATGGAGATTGGGGAGAGACAAAGACATGTATTGTGCCTTGACATGCCTCGAGATCAGGTCGTAATCCCGCCGGGGGAGGCGGCGCAACGCTGATCTTCTGTCAGGGCCGAGGGGGTGGGCTTTGTCGGCGGCGCACGGCCGCTGGTTTGGAAGGCCAGGAAGGTTGCAACTTGCCTCGATCCTGGGAACCGTGGAGACATTTTTTCCCTTCGCTTAAGAAGCGAAAATACCAGACACCGAGTATACAAGTACCAGTCTCGCCAGTCTTCGCAGTCCTGTTTTTTTTCGATGCCGGCCCGCCCCTGGAGGGGGCAGTAGTCCAATCCCCGCCGTTGTGTTTGTCGAGGGGCCCCCTACAGGGAATGTCCTTGATGATTCATATTGGGTCCATATTGGGTGACATATCTGGTTGAGGCATGCCATACGACACGACGCGGAAATGTCCATGATACTAGTGGCAACGGCGCATGCGACACTTAATCGCCGGTATGCTTGACCCTGTGGGCAAGGTACCTCCTAAGTGGGATCGGCGGGCGTGAAATGCCAACTACCGGCTGTGCTTGCCAGAGTAGGCCATCAAATTGAGTTTGACAGCCCACAATGGGACACTAGGCAGGGCAGGCAGGCTGTGAGGGCAACTTTTCCCTCCCCAAAACGGTCGACCCACAATGGGTTTCGAAAACAGACCAAGTGGAGGAGCAAACCACATGTGAAAGAATGGGGCCGGCATCAAACCTCGAAGTGCAGCGATGCAACACAAAAGGGGTTCTCGCCCCGGAACATCACGCGTTGCAATCCGGCATCTGTCGATGTACCTGTGCGTCGGCCTAAAGCGGTTGACAAAATGTCACATCAATCATAAATGGCAGGTTAAGTTGCAGAGATCCTTCGAAATGACGGGCACTTCCGAGTGGACGAAGGGTTCAGGCGGAGATTTGGCGTAAAGCATACCCTTTTTTTGCACGCTACTGCGCGATATGCTTTCCATTTGCCCATGTAGGTGGCAAGCTGGCCCTTTTTGCCCTCAATATAGCCCGGCAACCGGACGGCAACCGGAAGAGAAAACGACCTTGGGTGCTGACCAGTTGTGATGAATCTGTATCACATCCTACATGTTACCGTGATCGGTAGGATCAATCACCATGGTGTACTGTATCTAGGTAGACTAAATATCGACCGCCGATCGTCAGGGTTGCCTGGTCTAGACCCTCGTCTGGCTGCGTAAGTGTCTGGTACGGAGTGAAAACTTGCAATGGGGTTGTTGCATCCCCCCGGGGTTGCCCACCATATGGTACGCCAAAAACCCAAAGTCGAAGATCTCGAGTGTTCTGAGTGCCCTGAGTGTCGTGCTGTCAATCAAACATCGATGATGGAACCGGCCTTGATTCGGACAATGACGAGTGGGCCTTCCAGAACCTGTCAACAGTCACGTGGAAAAGGGGCTCTCGTGTAGAACACTCCGACATTGCGATACGCAGGGATGTCGAAGAAGGTTCTACGTGTGGGGGGAAAAAGGTTTACAAGACGCGACACCAAGTGCTCACTGCTGCGCGTGGGCCGACCCCGTTACCATTCTCCTGGGTCTGAATAATGCCCTTTCGACAGATCCTGGAATGTCAGATCTCTCCGACGATAAATAAGCTTGAGCCGCATCGCCAATGCAACGAACAGATCTCGCTGTGATGTGTTCCTGTTCCGATGTGATGGAGGAGGGCATCTGCCGTCGTCCAAACCCGTCGTCCAAACTCTCACACCAGCCCACTCTTCACAGCACGCTTCCGAGCCGCACTGGCTCCACGGAAATCCTCCGCAAGCATGACTCGCACCACGCGGCTAGCGAGCTGACCCTCTAGCGTGCTAGTGTATTGCAATACAGACGGCCCGCCGGGATGTCGCTGGACTGCCGCATCCAGGGGCTCTGGGGCTCTCTCTGGTTTGCAGGGGACGAACAGGTGGGTAGCAGCATGGATGATCTTGGTGTTAGATCCCGGTGGCTTGCGTGGGCAGCATCCGACAGACAAGCCACAACACCGGATAACGTCGAGCTCAACCCCCTTTCTGGTATGCGCGTCGTCGAGATAAATCCCCGGTGTTGCTCAATCCAAAAGCCCGATTCGTGTTGCCGTAGTATCAATCCCAATAGCGTCTGTGTTCACTCCCAATTGACGTCGCAAGCCCGTTCCAACCTCGTATTTTGCCAATCTCGAAAAAAAGAGAGAAACAAAGCCAATATCCCCCGCCCACACCCCACAGACGCCCGTCACAATCAATCATGTCTGCCAACGCACAGCCCGTTTTCGTCCTCGCCCCTGGCGCCTGGCACACGCCCGACTGCTACCAGCTCGTGCAGGACAAGCTGCACGCCCAGGGTTGGGAGACTCGGGCCGTGGCGTACCCGTCCGTAGGAGCCGAGCCCCCGACCAAGGGCGCATTCGACGATGCCGCCGCCGTGCGTGCCGAGGTCCAGGCTCTCGTGGACCAGGGCCGACAAGTAATCTTGGTCGGCCACTCATACGGAGGCTTTGTCATCTGCGAGGCTTCCAAGGGCCTGGGTTACAAGCAGCGCAAGGCTGAGGGCAAGGAGGGCGGTATCACGCTGCTGGTCTTCCTGTCTGCCTTTGTCGTGCCCAAGGGCCTCAGCCTCATCAAGATGCTCGGTGGCAACCCGCTGCCATGGATGGACTTCTAGGTAAGTGCCCCTCTTAGTCATGAGCGAGAACGGCGGATGCAGTTTCCTAACCCAACAACCAGGGCGAGCGCGTCTACGCCCGCACACCCGAGGAGATCTTCTACCACGACGTCAACGAGGAGCTCACCAAGGGCGCCGTCTCCAGACTGCAGCACATGTCGGCGCAGGTGTTCCGGGACGAGGCCACCTACCAGGCGTGGGAGGACATCGAGAGCATGTACTTCTTCTGCGACGACGACCGCGCGCTGCTGCCCTTCATCCAGAAGCAGATGGCGCCCATGTTCGGCCCCAACGCCATCACCTGGGCCACCAAGGGCTCCCATTCGCCTTTCCTCGCCGAGCCCGACAACGTCGTCGCCGGCCTGCTGCACGGTGCCACGGAGGCTCAGAAGCGGATTTAGGACAGGACGGGATGGGAAAAGGAGCGACCCTGCTGGTCGGATGTGAGCGAGCCTTGACGTGTAAGCGAGTTTGCCCCAATAGCTGTGGGCTTGATACCCAATGCGAACCACGAAATCGAAAAGCCGTCTAAGTTATTGTTTCCCCCCTCTCGTTTCTAAGTGCAGTGCAATGACTTGAAAGACTCGGGCAAAGCCTTTGGTGATGGGTAGAGCCAGCCTCAGCATCTCACCAGGGCGCGGGGGCCTTCCAAGTGACAGCGGCCATTCTGTGCTTGCAAGTCAGACCACCTCAAACACTGTCGGTGATAAGTATGTGGAGCTGCTGTTGATTGACCTTGATCGAGCTCAGGATCTGCAAGTGGGCTTCCATATCCGTGCCTCGGTAGACTCGGAGTGGTGCGAGCCTGCCTCGGTGTGGTCTTTTTTGGCCGGACATTGGCGGGGCTCAAGTGGGCAATAACTTGAACTGACAGCACTTAATCCGTAGATCGTATCTTGCGGTCGGACACTGCTTTATATCTGCACCTGGCTGGCATTCGATGGAATCTGTCTGCATGCTGCAGTTTGGCCGTTGAGGCTGAGGTGTGAAGCTGGGGCGTGTTTGTGAAGGGCGGGTTTGGGGCCAAGGGTCAAAGCTGGGAAGAGGGGCACGAAGGGTTGAGAGCTCGCCGGCAAAACCCCGGTCGTTCATGCAGCCAGCCATCCAGCCATTTGCTGGATTACTAAACCCTGGCAGGAGGGGGGTACCCCCGAACCACTTTTCAACCCACCCGAGGGTCTCGAACCATCAAACCACCCGCCAGACAACGCGTAATTAACCTTCATCATCCGCGCCGACCAAACCAGCCCCGTATCGGCCATCGCCTGACTCCTCGTGCGCACCCCTGACTCATCTGCCGGCGGTCAGTCTGGCCCTGTGGACACGTGGGTGCGCGTGTGCGACGGCAGCAAAATGCTCGCCTCGCGCTGGACAGCAGCAGCAGCAGCAGCAGTGAGAGCTCGACCGCGGCTCCGCCGCACCCCGAGGCCATCGGCACCCCACCCCGTCTCGGCAAGGCGGTCGTTCGCGAACAACCTTGGTTACGACTACTCGCAGAACCCAGTCCCTGTCATCCGTCCGCTCATCTGGGCCGCCACGGCGGTGGGGACTATCTACTTCACGTGTGCCGCCTTCGACGTCTGGCAGGACATCAGGACGTTCCGGGAGGAGGACCGCCGCAGCCTCACTTTTGAGAAGCTCGAGACCGAGCACGCGAAGCAATGGAGGCGCAAGGCCGTGTCGCAGTCCATCTTCACGCCGGGGCCTATCGTGGCGGGCTCACCGCGGAGTGTCTGGGATAACCTGAGCGGCCCGTCCAAGATAATGGCGGGCATGACTTTGGTGAACGTTGGCTTCCTGGGTCTCTCGAGGGCGCCTTCACCAACTGCACAGACGTGGTGGGCCAGCCTCGGCCACACACCAGCCTCGCCGTGGTTCAGGAACTCGCAGCTCTTCACGTCCATGTTTGCCGTGAGTGACGCCCCGTTTCTCAGCTTCTTCTCTAGCCAAATACCCGTCCTGTTCCCTGGCCGTGTGCAAGTCTGACTTTTATTACGATAGCATACTGGCACCATTCATCTGGCCGTGAACATGCTGGGCCTTCTCAACCTTGGTCCCCCCATGGCTGCGAGCCCACCAATCTCTGGATCCGGCAGCCACTTCCTCGCCTTCTATCTCTCAACCGGCGTCCTTTCCTCCCTTGGAGCTCAAGCCGCCGCACTCGTATTCAAGCAGTCCAGGTACAGTTTCGGCATTGGCGCCTCCGGAGCCGTCCTGGGCGTGTTCTCTGCGTGGGCCGTGGGCAACCCAGAAGCCAGGGTCCGCATCTTCCCACTCCCCTGGGTGTTCAATGCCAAAAGCCTGGTGGAGTGGGAGGTGGTGTTCGAGGTCCTTGGTGTGCTGGGCGTCTGGTCCGCGCTGCGATTACCGATCCGGTTTGGCCACAGCGTGCACCTTGCCGGGATCGGCGTTGGAGCTGCATATGTCACGTATGACAAGAATGCACAGTTGTGGGCCACGTCGAGGAGGGCGGCGTTTAGGTCCATGAAGCTTGTTGGCCTTGTTTGAAGTGCGCATGCTGTTGAAGGACGGCGGATACAGCTATCATCCGGCTAAGAACGCTGGGTACATTGGGAATCTTCTCGGCGGCGCTGCTCAAGCGGCCTTTGTTCGCACGGCCTTTGGGAATAGTCCCATCTGGATTAGACGCTTATGGAAGTGTCTGTGTTTGAACTGATATATAAGCTGCAACCTGGGCAGTGGCAGCGAAGCATGATCACAACTTGGCATGATTAGGAGCGTGGTTACAGGACTTGGGCTATCTGCCCAAATTATTCCATTGTCTTCAATGTCATATGGTATCAATCAATATTACCAATATCAAGTCTGCACCCGTACAGCCGTGCTAAGATTTGACTCAGCAGGTTGACTGGAAGCTCTGTGCAACGCAGACCGTCCCGTCCGGCTCTGACGACGTCTTGGTCGGCTCCCCGCCCCCATCAGTAGCCTCCCAGATAGTGCAGGCATTGCCCTCGGCCTGGCAGGAGTCAATGATGGTACATGTGTCGCCGAAGTTTGAGTTGACACCACACAGCTCCCCGCCGTTGACAGCCTGCACGCCCTCGATGACAAACTCCCGGGGCCCGCCGTTCCCATCGCAGTTCCCACAGCTGCGAGCCAACTTGCCATAGTCCTCAGCATAAAAGTTAGAAATATGCACCGTGCCGCGCCCGTTAAACTGCACAATCTTGTCCGTGGCGCCGAACGCCCCGCCCCCGTTGATGTAGCTCGTCCCGGACTCCTGCCGGAACGTCATGGCGTCCTCGCACACGGTCGAGAACCACACGTTGTTGAGCGTGCAGGTCCCCTGGCACTGCACGCCCTCGGCCTGCCCCTCGCCGATGATCACGTTGGACAGCGTCGCCCCGTCCGCGAGGATGAACATGGCCGCGTCCTGGCCCGACTCCCCGCCCGAGCACACGCTCGGCGACCGCTCGTACAGCTGCATCGCCCCGTCGAAGGACCCCGTCACCTGGATCGCTGCCGACTCCTGCACGGTGCCGGTGGATGCGGGGAGGGTGGTGGACAGGCCTGGGACGCTGCCGCTGCCGCCGCCGCCGCCGCCGCCAGTGCCGTTTGTTGATGGGCTGTCTTCCGGTGCGTTGTAGACTGGAGGGTTGTTGCTGCTGGTGTCGTTTGGCGAGGCTGGCCTGAGAGGCGCGTTGACGACTGGTGGGTTGCTAGCGGTCTCGTTCTGTCCTGGTCTTCCAGACGAGCCGTTACGCGAGCAGCCCTTACCGCCGCGTCCTGATCTTGACTGTGCGTGGGCCCCAGCTGCCAGAGCACAAAGCGAAAAGATGATGCTGCTCTTCATTTTGATATGGTGGAAAATAACACAAGTATAATGAATGAGAGATTGAAGGTGTCACAGTATTGATCCACACAATTCATGATATCCATAGTGATGAACAGCGGTTTGCCGACATTTTTATACGCGTTCTATCATACCAGGTGACGGTAATCCAGTCGCTCTTGGTGAGGCTCCTCGCCACGCTAGCCGAGTGAGGCTCATTTCATAGCGTCCAAGCCTTAGGGGATGCCGAGAGTTGGGTTAGCTTGGAAGCAGCAAATAGATATGAATTCCCCTGAGAAGCTCTTGGCTGCTCACTAGTTTCGACATGCGGAAAACAAAGTTTCGCCCCACAACCTGACGAGCTGTTTCACGTCGATCCCGTCAATCATGTGTTTGCACGAGATCCCGCGCATTCCGCATCTTTGGGCAAAGAAACATGTCAGGAAAGTGATCGTTCTTGATTGGGGACAGAAAAATAAATGGCAAATTTCGACTTGTGATTGTCCTTCGTTTTTGTGTTAGCTGCCCCTTGTAACTTACGTCTTTGTTTTCATCCTAAGCAACGCGCTCGTGTGCCTGAGTCGGCCTCGAACCAGAAAGCCAAGACGGCACAATTGTCTGGGCACGAGCCGGTTCATCTACCCAACGCCGCCGAGGTACAGGCATAACACACTGATTCTGTCGGCTTTCTACGGAATGAAGCCAAGAGCATCGAGACCCCTCGCCATGGCGAATCCGATATATCGATACCGCACCTTGCCCCGCTGGAATCTTGATGTCCAAGACTTCCATGGCCACCGTGATGAGCCTCAATGGATCACTTAGATGATTATATGAGCCGGTGTTTCATTGTTGAAAACTTGTTTATAGGTTGCGAGGCTGCAATATCCATTCGCCTATCACACAGCCTTTCGCTGGGCTCGGACTCGCTAACTCATCCGCCACCATCGAGCAGTGGCTTATTATGAAGTAGGGAACATGAGCTCGCATGGCTCGGTCAAGTATTGGGCCTTGATGGATGATAATGAATTAAGATCCAGTATTGCCAAGATTGACAATCTGACAGTGTTCTTCGATTTTCGGACTACTTATCCTTGGCTTTGATGGAAAACTTTGTTGTCGTCTTTGGGACTTTTGTATGCTTAATATACCTGGCCTGGGGTTTTGGCTTTCGACATGGTACAGCCCGGTTCGACCGGGTTTGCTTTAATACGAGAATTATGTCCACATCAAGGGCAAAAGTCCATTTAGAAGCCTTATTTGACGTGGCTTGTCGTACTTCCGGGTGATACGCTTGCCTCTTTCACTTGTAGCTGCGGGTCTCACTGTATTTGAGAGCCATGAAGCGAAGAACAGGAATGATTGATTACCCCAAACACGTTGGCACGAAGCTTCCCAAATGCCCTGGGCTCTCCTGCTACCAAATCCACAGCCAATGCTAGATGGGAGACGTCAGATCTCGTCTGAAATTTGGTGTTCCCCCTGACGAAGATTTTAATCAGATAGATCCTAGTTAAAGGTTGGCCGCGTTGATGCATCTGGCACCATCGTTCCCCCCGGTTGATGGTGGCCCAATCGAGAATTTGATTGGCACTCCAACGGGTTCCCCTACCCCGTTTGCTGGCACTGGAAACCTCCAAATCTCGCCGCTGTTGTTCTCCGAGCCGTACAGAAACCCATCGTCGGTCGCATAGATTGCGCCCCATGTATTTCTGCTGTTGGCGGCCCCGCCAGTGAGGCCGGCTATGTCACCAAAGTTCTTGACCGTGGTCCAGACCTTGGTAGCCCGGTTGAATTTCACCAGACTCGTGGTTGCCCTGACGTTGTTGCCGGGTTCTGTTCCCAAGCCCCACAGGTTATTGCCCTTGTCGGGGACGTAGGCCCAGTCGATCACATACAAATCCGGCGCTGCGGTCCCCTTGCTTATCAACTTGCTGTAGTTCGCCGACCCCGGCCTCAGGTCATACTGGACGAATGCTTTGCCGTCGACCGCGGCCCAGTACTGTGAGTTTTCATCCACGTCGCCGCAGGTGGGGTTCGAGATCTCGATGGTCCCCAAGGTTGCGCAGTCGCCGGCACCTGAGATTCGAATCAGCTCGCCATTCCCACTAGTGCTGAATGTGCAAGCGTAGATGAAGTTGTCCGCGACGTTGTATCCCGCGGAGTTGCACTTGATAGCTCGGGTCCCGACTTTCAAGCCCTTCTTGATGTCAGTAACGTTACCAGTCGTGATATTAACCCTGTAAAAGTTGTCAAGCTGGATAAGATAGCCGCTGGGGTCGCAGTTCAAGGTTGGCAAAGGACTCTGGGTAGATGTCCGTGCAGAGGAACTGCTGCTCGAGCTACCACTGGTCGATACGTAAGAGCTGCTACTAGTCGACAAGGAAGAAGAGCTGCTTGAAGAAGAGCTTATTATCGCTCGCGTCGAGGAGAAGCTTAAGCTGGATAAGCTTAACGAAGAGCTACTGCTAATCGAAGGAGCAGAACTGCTATTAATCGAAGAAGAGGAGGAGCTACTGCTTATCGAAGGGGCAGAGCTGCTACTACTTGATGAAGAAGAAGAGCGGCTGCTCGAGCTACCACTGGTTGATAAGGAAGAGCTGCTACTATTCAATAAGGAAGAGCTGCTACTAGCCGAAGGGGCAGAGCTGCTGCTGCTTGACGAGGAAGAAGAGCTGGTTGTCGCTTGAGCTGAGGAGCTTGAAGAGCTTGAATAACTAGAGGAGCTGGAAGAGCTGGAAGCGCTGGAAGAGGTATGAGCTGAGGAGCTTGAAGAGCTTGTTGCTGCTTCAGCCGAGGAACTTGTGCTTGGCGAGCTCGAGCTTGAGGAGCTAGAGATTGGAGTGTTGGAAGATGTTTGCTGAGGCGTGGAAGACAGAAGCAGGCTCGTGATCGGTTCGGCCGTTGAAAACAGGCTGGGAGATGTCGAGGTCGTCGTAGATGACACACTACCAGAGGCGGCACTACTTTTCGCCGTGCTTGACTCGGGTGTTGTAGTGAGGGGCGATGAACTCTGAGCAGACGAGCTGATCCCAATTGTTGGCTCAGTTTCTGTTGCCGGAGACTGAGAACTTGATTGGGACGAGCTCCCGTCACTGCTTGTCTCGGTACTTGAGATGGGTGCCGTGCTGGGCGACGATGTAATCTGCGTGAGTGAGCTCATGGCACTGCTTGTACTTGTAGGCTCTTCGGATGACAAAGACTCTGAGATGCTGCCTGTAAGTACTTTAGGGGATGTACTTGAGGGCCGTTCGGATGCCGATTCTGAATTCGTGCTCGTTGATTCTTGAGACGTAGATTCAGCGCTACTGTTCGTTGACTCATCATGTGTTGACCCAGAGCTTGTACTGGTGGGCACTTGGCTTGACCCGAATCCAGCGCTTGTCGCGCTCATTGTCTCAGATTCGGTGCTCGAGGGCGGGAAGCTCAGCACGGACGAGCTTATATCACTCGTACTTTGGAGGATATCGTTTGTGGAAGTTCTCAAGATGTCTGGACCCGTCAAAGAGGCACCACTGCTCGATGATTCGGGGGTATCCACTGGCGTGGTCGCAACTGTTGTGATACTTTCACTGCTCGGGATTGAGGATAAAGTCTCCAGGTCCCTGCTATCGAATGATGACGAGCCAGATTCTGATGTCGAGCTAACAATAGCGGGGGTCGATGTTGAATCAAACGGACCGTTACTTTCGGGGGTACTTTCGGTAATAGATGAAGACAAGTCATAGGTTGAGGTTTCCTCAGACTGACTTGCATTCGAGGAGACCGAAAGTGATGCTGGAAGTTCGCTAATGCTCGAATCTGTACTTGCAGCAGCAGACCAAGATACGGCGGGCATTGAGGTCTGTTCGGGTTGGCTCGTATCTGAAAGAGTTGAGAGTGAGGATGACGCAGGTTCGCTACTACCCGAAGCTATCATTTTAGTGACAGACGAAGGAATGTCGGATGTGACAGTGCCTCCGGGTGAAGGTGTGTCCGAGGAGGGCAATTGCGATGATTGAGATTCGATGCTACCCGGCTGTACAATCTCGGTAATAGTAGATGAGGGGACATTAGAAGTCGAAGTGCCTTCAAATGGACTTAAGTTGGCGGAGGTTGACAGCGATGGTTGGGATTCAGCGCTGCCTGGCTGTACAATCTCGGTAGCAGATAAGGAGACATCAGAAGTTAAAGTGCCTTTAAATAGACTTGAGTCGGCGGAGGTTGACGGCGACGGTTGGGATTCAACGCTGCCTGGCTGTATAATCTCGGTAGCAGATGAGGGGACATTAGAAGTCGAGGTGCCTTTAAATGGACTTGAGTCGGCGGAGGTTGATAACGATGGTTGGGATTCGACGCTGCCCGACTCTGTATTTTCTCTGACTGTGGAAGAGTATGATGACGAGGGCAGTGGTGGGGTGGTTGACTGCAGTGGCACCTGAAGCGACAATGTCGAGGAAACCAGCTCTGAAACGGAAGTTCTCACCGGGTCGTCAACTGTTGTTGTGGGGGGTGAGCTCGTAGGCAGCGAGGTCGTCTCCCGTGAGCCTGGACTCTCTGAGGTCTGCTGGTCTCCCGCCCTAGAGCTTGAGAAGAATGACGAGGTCGGTTTGTCATCGTAGCTGGTCTGGCTCTGCGCCGGATTAGAAAGACCGGAGGAAGTTTGGGCGTCGATTGAGGGTGAAAGACCCGAGGGCTGTGCATTATCGCTTTCAACACTAGTCTGGCTCTGTATTTCATCGGATGAGTAGCTTTGAGAGCCAACCGACTCTGTGACACTGGAGGGCTCTGTATCACTGGCTTCAATAGTCGTCCGGCTTTGTAATTCACTGCTGATGGTCGGAGGCGAATCTGAGCTACTTGGCGCAGAACTGCCCGTAGCCCGGCCGATTTGTGAGCTCGTAGGAACGTTTTGGAAAGATGTCGAAGTAGAACTCTCACTTGAAGAAGCAGGAGCAGCGATGGAAGAGGCTCGGCTTGCAGAAGATGCCCCCGGAGTGCCTTCATTGGACAATTTTGAGGATTCGCTGTCCATACTAGTTGAGGTTGCCTGCTCACCGGCCAAGGAACTGGACTTCACGTCTGAGGGGCGGGAAATGCTTGGAGTACCATCTGTGGACGTCGTCTGAGTCGCCTTCTCACTGCTTGAGACCTGTCCCGTGGAGGGGGTTGCTGCCCCTGCGGTGCCTGTGCTCCCAAGCTCCGCGACGGACGATGGGCTCGTTGAGGGATTAGGCAGGGCACTGTCACTGCCTGTGCTTCCACCAAGCATCGACGTGCTGCTCGTTGGTTTGCTTCCCGTAGGCTGTGGTGGGGTTGTAGCTTCTTCCGTACTCTCCATAGCCATTGACAGACTACTCGATTGCGTCCGGCTCTGTATCGAACTAGAGATCCCTGTTGCTGAACTTGGTGGACCGCTGATCTGAATCGGAGTCGATACCGCAGGCGGAGGGCCCAGGAGGCTTGGACTTCCCGGAGATTCTGTTGGAGAGAATGAGGACGTACCCGCATCATCCGTAACGGTGACAGTCACGGGCTCAAGACTTGAGGTGGACTGGGTAAAGGTGTCATTGACAAGCACACCGAATTGGCACTGGACCTCTGTGAAATATCAGCCGAGGTTCTTCAAGTTTGCTAACTAATTGAAATCCGAACAGCATACCCTTGTACACAACCAGGTCGACGTCGGTGCAATTTTCGGGGCCGCCTTCTGCAGTGAAGGTTGCATAGACACTCGAGCTCGAGCCGTTGACCTGGCAGAACCCAGCCTGGCCCCCATAGAACAATGGGTTGGCCCAAACAAGAGTGCCATCGATGACATCAAATCTTGTGCTTATCAAGCCCCTGGTGTAATTCGCAACGTCAATATATGGTACTCCTGGGTCCACCGAAAGCGGTTCGCCCTCAGTCCGGAGCGCCCCACGGCTTCGGATGAAGAGCCGGGCATTCGAACAATTGTTGGGACTCGGCAGCTGCTCGTCGCCTACGAAACCAGCTGTTGAGTTGTTGGCCGGGGCCGGTGGATCTTCCTGCCGCCGAACAATCCTGCGTGCTGCTTGTGACGTGGTCCCCTCCTGGGTTATTGTGATCGTTGGTACCAGAACAGGGACTGGTTCTGACCTGACACTCAAGATGACACGAGATTCGGCTGATATAGAGGCATCTATAGTGGAACTTGTCGCACTCAGTGTCGCTGCTTCCGTTCCTGACTGTGATGAGGTAGCAGCGCCCGGAAGATTTGCACTAGGGCTGCTTCCCGTGAGAATCGATTCAGAGCCCACTGTAGTCCTTGCAGATGAGTTTGGAACCAGGAAAGCACTACTGGTACCACCTGCCAGTGGATCAGTGCCCGCAGTGGAACCCGCCCCAAGAGTACCGCCTGATAGACCTCCTGTAACAGATTGGCCGGTTCCTGACAGGACAGAGCCTTGGTCGCTCCTCTGCGAAGAGAAGCCACCAGGCTGACCCGAGTCGACCGGCGTTGGTGATATGCTTGTGCCACTGATTCCCTCTGCTGACTGAGACGCGATGCTGGGAGTATTGGACTCGTTACTCTGTGCAGTGGCAGATCCAGCCGGTCCAGCCGGTGAAGTTGGGGCTGCAGGAGACACGCCTGTTGCTGTCTCCCCGCCGTCTGAGATCTGCGTGGGGGAAGGTAATCCAGGTACCCCCGATGCACCGCCAACAGTGGAAAATGACAAGATGGGACCTGTCGGAAGGATTTCGGTGCTGCTAAGTGAAACCGACGATCGTATTGACGAGGACGCGGATTCCGATGCCCGTGTCGGAAGGATTGCGGTGCTGCTAAGTGAAACCGACGATCGTATTGAC
This sequence comes from Diaporthe sp. P3_1W, assembly GCA_037177825.1. Classification (NCBI taxonomy): domain Eukaryota; kingdom Fungi; phylum Ascomycota; class Sordariomycetes; order Diaporthales; family Diaporthaceae; genus Diaporthe; species Diaporthe sp. P3_1W. The sequence continues at coordinate 1,408,660 of JBAFXB010000001.1, forward strand.
GAGGACGCGGATTCCGATGCCTGCTGAGGCGGGAATACTGTAGACACGGTGGCCAAAGGAGATGTAGCGCCTATTGGGACGACAGTTGAACCAAGGCTTGGGTTTGGAACGTCTGAAAGAGAATTTGCCGAGGAAAATTCAGATGGTTGTGGTTGAGGTTGAATTGAGCTTGGACCTCGAGTTGCAAAGGGAAGTGAAGGGGATATGTCGCTGCTCGGGGCGGCGGCCGATTCCAAGCTCGGGTTAGGATTATCTGAAATAAAATTTGTCGGCGTAAATACATCACCGCTGTTGTTGATGGCCGACTCTGAGTTCGAATTGGCTGAAGCAGATACGTTACTGCGAGTTGTCAATGCTGGATTGGTAAATGTTGACATGTCCGCTCTGGTTGCCGAATCATCAACAGCGTAGGGTGCTGTTGAACCGAGAGATGGGTTCTGGAGGGTACTAGTATTGGATAAAGGTGGGAAGTTACTAGCACCGGGCTGCTGGCCAGATCTAGATGAGTCTCCAAACTCCCATGACTGAGTGGGGGTGAAGGCGAGGCTGCTGTCTCCATCAACAGAGGGTAAACCTGGCGCGAATTCATAGCTGCTGGACGGAGTTGAAATGGTAGCTGGATATGTGAAGCCATCGGAAATTTGTTGGGACGGGAGATTCGATAGCGATTCGAGCGTGACAGGTATCGTCCTAAAATAGGTGTAGCATATTGACTGGCTCTCAAAGTTCGCTTCATATCTTGCATACAATTCCTTAAGACCAGTGATTTGACTGACTGTAGCAGCGTGAACGATACAGGGTAATGCTAACAGTGTGACGAGGTTGCTGTTGCTAGGAATCGAGGGCATCTTTATAACAGAAAGCAAATAGCGGTGTTCAGCGGAGGGAGGGCAGGAGTAGAGGGCAAGTAGACGAAGCAGGACGCTCCTGTTGGGCAGGCATAGCACAAGCAGCTCAATTGCTTGTACGAAAAGCTCAAACAAACACAATATTAGACCCGACTTTCATGTAAAGGATACAGTTCTAAATTTGCCTCACCATAGAGACTGTTTGTGTCGTCGGTTGAATTCTGTTTTTTTTTATTGGCAAGAAAAAAGGAAGAATCAGTTGATAGGCCACATGATTGCGCTCATTGACCGCCACATTCATCAAAATGACCACTTCGACCCCCACGCACAGAATTCCTTGCCGGTTGCCAGCATAATCGCATTGTTAGCCAAGCGTCGGTCGGAATGAGCGTGAGCAAGTCCTTGAGGAACGGAATTGCTTCCGATGTCAACAGTGCAAGCACAGCACAGACACAAGACTGGAGCTCTAAAATAAGAATCGTACCTAGGTATGGATGATCGCTTGGATTTGTGGACCGCCACATTAGCAATTCGGTTGCTAGTCTCACCCTGGGGCAGACAGCCCTAGCATGGAGATTCAAATTGCCATATTGGGCTCATTCCAGGGCCCTCAAGTGCTCACAGCATGTGAGACATCATGCTTGAACCGTTCGGAGTTGCCAAGCCTCGGCAAATTCAATGCTACCTAGGTACTCAAAAGAACTCGCAAGAGAACATCACGAGAACGGTAGCGATCCTAAGACATGGTGAGTCAATCTGGACGCTCTTGGGCAACGCAATCTGCCTTTAGCAAAAGATGACCAGGCTCCACTGCCGAAGCACGGAACATACGGGCTCTCCAAGCTGTAAACAGTCGGGCCGCTTTCGTAGACTACCTCGGTCGGCTGACGGAAACATAAGGTTGGTCGTCTGAGATTCATACACGAGCTATTTGCGTAGCCGTCAACCAGGAATAAAATCTTCTAGATGGCTTTCTTATTATCTGATAGCTGCTTCGTACTCAGTAAAGTTCGCGTTGGTCCCTCCATGATGTGTCTCAGCTTCATGCTTCACCTTGCTTGCGTTATTGCGTTGGCGCTGAAAGTTCGAGCTCAAGATGTTTATTACATCACATCAGCATTTACAGAATGTTTCCCGGTTGCCTCAGCTTCTGATACATTTCGTCCCGATCCAGAACAGCAACCGCCGAGCCCAACTATGATATCAACACCAGGGCCTGAAGGCATCGACCCGTCCAACCCGCCGTACCCTCCTTCCCCGCCATGGAGCCCCGATAACCCGGAGGGACAGCGGCCTCCAGGCGGTGTCTCATACAGCATGCCGCCGTGCGCAGTTTGTGACTGCCCAACTTGCACCACCACAAGCGTGTTCACGACAGTTCTGCCAGATTTTGACTCAAACGGCCCAACGGAACGACCTTATACTGTCACAGAGACCTACGCTGGAATGTCTTCACTACCACACTTCCCTACGCCTACACCTATACCTTTCGGCTTCACAACAGCAGTCGTGACTTGCACCAACTGTGGGGCACAACCTATCACCGGGACCTTAGTAACTCCCAAGACTGCCAGGCCGTGGGGACAAGACAAAGCAGAAGCTACTAGGGGAGACGGGGTCCCACCTTCTGGTGCGCCACCTAACAAGCCCGGCGCAGATCTGCCTCCAGATAAATCAGAAGTCGCTTGGGGTCTCCAGACCCAGCCATCCAAGGCACTTCCTCCTAAAACGGGTCCATGTTTGTCCGCTGGGGCAACCACAGGACCTGATGATAATGGTGCTGCTGGTACAACCCTTTTCACGAGCACAGTGCATAGCCCAGAGGAAACCGGGGTCAGCGGCCAAGGCTCGGGGGTTTGGGACAGCCCGGCCAGAACATCGGGATTGTCTGCAGCGTCTACGTTGTATATTGAAGTCAGCGCTGCCGAATCGTCATTGCAGGATTGTTTATTATCACATGGTGCGGCCCTGTCAATATTTTGGCTAGTAGTCGTGCTCCAATGAAAACCAGAAACACTCATCAAATTGCCGAATAACCAAAGAGGCAAAATATCAAACATCAAACATGTCTGCGCAAGCTGAAAAAGTTGGCCTCAACCTCGCTTCCTCCAGTAGCGACTTACAAATAACATGTAATTTTCTCGCTCACTACTGGGTCTGTTCTTTTAGTTTCAAGGGTATATGCAGCAGTTGCCGGCCTGATAGTCTTGTGACCCGATCTAGCTTCAGCAGGACAGAGTCATTCCACCGTCCAAGACGAGACTCGCTCCAGTAGTAAAACTGGATCTGGCGCTGCAGAGGAAAATAACAGCGTCGGCTGCCTCCTCCGGTCGTCCCAGGCGGCCCAGGGGTATGGTGGCCAACAGTGCCTGCTCCAAACCCGGGGCCACATCCGTCGCCCGTCGGGTCATTGGCGTATCTGTCCAAGTCGGGCAGACGCTGTTGACCCGGATGCCAAGGGGCGCATTGTCAAGGGCTGCGACTTTTGTCAGAAAATCAATCACAGCGGGCCACTCAGACTTTTGAGGTCACTCACCGGCAGTCTTAGTGATACCAGAGATGGCATGCTTGCATGTGGTGTACTGTCTGGTTCGAGTCAGCACCTTCTTCGCCACCTGTTCATACATCCTCGACTTTTCCAAGAGAACAGAGACTTACACCATGTTGGAAACTGCCATGAACTCGGAGACGGAAGACAAGTTAACGATGGATCCTCGGGTTGTGCCTCGTGTTGGATCAGTAGCGCTCGCTTGTTGGGGCTCCTGAGCTTTCATAGCCGCTGAGACCAGACTATTGAATAGGAAGGTTCCGTTGACATTCACATCAAGCAGGTGTTTGAAGTCGGCAAAGCTGGCCTCAGCGATTGGATCGAACGTGCCGCCCGGAATCTGGTCATGGATTAGCCATGCGTATGAATGACACCATGCCATCGGCAGACTTACACCAGCGGAGTGAACTGCGTAGTCAATACGACCAAGGTATTTGGCAGCGTGGGCGACGGCGGTCTTGACAGACTCCTCAACACAGACATCGACTTGGATGGCATCGACCCGAAAGCCTGGGTCTTTAGCAAGAGCCTTAGCTTGAGCAGCCGTCTCCTGAGCCCCATCCAGGTTGATGTCAGCCACGACCAAACCCCTGGCCCCCTCTTTGGCAAAAGCTAGGCAGCAGGCCCTGCCGATACCGCTCGCTAGACCATGTATTAGCCATCACTCAAGATTGAAGCTTGGATTATAACAAGTAGAAGAGGAATGTTGGGACCCTTACCTCCACCAGTGACGAAAGCATAACCTGTGGTTTCCATTTTGCTGTATCTGTTTGTTGAGAGAACAAGATGTGCAAAAGTGCATGTTGAAAACCGGGCAGGGAGACGCGCTGAATATAAGAAGACAATTGCTATTTCAAGATTGATGGAGAACTTGTGATCGTCCGCCAACCAAAAACGTCCAACGAGATTGTTGGTGTTGCAGGCCAACCAGCGTGCGGTCCCGGCATGCAAGACATCCAACATGCAGATAGAGTGGGCTGCATTTCAACGCCTCAAGCAAACGAGGAGGTCCAAGGAGTAGTGACTTCGCGCTACGCAAATTTGCACTTAAGTCTCTTGCTCAATGACCTTGGCTAGGTACCTCACCTTACCGATTCAATAACTGTTCCTCATTTCATAGGTCGGATTGACGCTTGTATAGTGGCGATGTTGCCTTTGGTGGTATTCTAACGGCTGTGCCGCAGTTAGTTCCTTGAAGGACCCACTAGCGACCAACAAAGAATGGGCTTAGCCAACATGAAAAGTTGAGCGGCAAACGGTCCTCCAACAATAACCCATGGGCGGGGTCGAGCTTCTCTTTTCTGCCTCCCATGACAGGAACTGACACGCGGAAAGTTGTGTGAATCTGGTACGGAGCGACGTGTGGTGGGAACTGCAACTGTAGCTCTGGATTGGTTGCTGGCAAGCACGTTGCCGTCACGCACGTTGCCGTCTTCATCTGCGCTGTGATGGGTTGAGGTCTCCGCTGTGTATGGTATATAGGCGAAAGGAACTGAAAACATCTTACAAGAGACTACAAGTGGTAATCTCGCTTGCAAGTGATAATACCTAGGTAGCAGGCTTCAATGTAATCCGTACAATATGTGAGGAAGTCCGCGGACTTTCACTCTACCATATGAGAAGAGCTTTGGCTCAGATGTAGATATAGAGTACATGCTAAAGATAGGAGTTCATAATGTATCTCGAACAAAATGGGACAAGGCAATGGCAATTGTGGCACAACTACCCAGAAAACCATTGGTATCATTGTGTATCTCGAGACATCGAGACAGGTATCGAAAAAGAGCCAACTTCGAACTAATTGTAAATTGTACATTTTTGTCAAGTTCTGGACTCTGCTAGGTCTGCACAGCGTGTTCGTTAGAACTCTCACACTGCTTTCTACTTCTACGCCTCACCGTGTTAACGGCTGCTGGAACTGTCCTACTGGGACCCTTGTGCCACATAGGATTCATCGGCATATTGAGGTGAACAGAGGACTTGGCCAAGCTTTCTTGCGAGAAGATTGCAAATTACAAACAATCCGGCCGTTGTATAAAAACACACAGTCCCCATGACGGCTCCGAGTCAATTCCTGTATTGGCCACTCTCAGCAGGACATGGGTTTGCAGCTATTCTAGGCGTTGTGAATGGCATGCACCTTGACTTGGCGACTGTGATACTTTGCTCCTCTGACCAATTGGACTCCCAGGAGACTGCTAAATGGAGATAATGTGCGACAGGGTACGAATTCTTGTAAACCCATCTGATCTCATTTAGGAAAGCCCTCTTGTACAGCATCGATGATGCCTGGACAACTTCGTGTGTTTGGGTTCCGATAGATCCTTCCGCCTCCAACGTGTTGGAGTGCCAGAAAGTGACAAGCTTTCGCCAGGTTCCTTCTAGTGTCTTGGCCAGATATATGGCGCAGACACATTTGAGGAGTGGCTTTTTGTCGACTATGTATTTCTGAAGAATCTGTTCACACAGGCAAAATCGTCGTGGCAACGTTGCCGCCCAACACCCCGCCCTAATCTATATCGGTGTATGATATATGGCGGCTAGACTGACCATGAAACCAAGCTATCAGGCCCCCACGGAGTACAACACGTCGGCACGATATGCCGTACGGGTCGTTACCAATAGAGTGTATATTGCCGCACCATGCGACACGTTCAGCTCAAAAACCCGCCGTTAGTGCCTCATCCAGCAACCATTACTCAAGCACAGCCTGCGTGGGCCACCTGACCCCTTTTTACTGTGATACTGCTTTGGTCGGAGAGCTCCGTTTCCGAACAGAGCGAGCCACTCAGAGGTGAGTTCATGGAGGCCCAGTACAATTCTCATCCTATCATGGGCTATTGCTTGGCCAGTACTGCACTTCGGCAGTACTTTGTGACTAATGCTAAACCAACATAGCCAATAACAGACTTGGCAAGATGCGGAGCATTGATGGCGGTCTCCTCACATCAGATGGCTGACAATTGTTTGTGGTCCAAAGGAATGAAGCGTAGCCCGAGGTATATTTCCTTAGCCCTGTTAAAGGAAAAGTCCTTGCGTCTTTGAGTTAAGCATTTGCCGAAGTCTATTAAAGAGCAAGCGGGGTGAAGCCAAGACGCAACTCATCCCAGACCAAGGAACCATCGGGTCCAAGACTTCCCTTGGCTGATACGGCCAAATTGGGTTGGTGGGTCGAAACCACTCAGAGTTTCGATGAACTGACTAGCAGGCCTCAAAAATTCGCGTAACGGTCCTCCTCGCATATGTAGACTGGACCGGGGCAGACCTCAACTTCTGCACGACGCACAGTCAATTCCGACCAAACTTTTCCGTGGCGTTGACAACATTCGAGATGAATCGCGATTTTTGGCTCAGAGACCCAAAAAGTATTCAAAATGTTGGCATGAACCTCATATCGCCGTCGCGACCAAATACCGAGGCAGCAGTGGCGCAACCGACGCGGGAAGACACTCCTAAGTACGACCGTCAGTTTTCAGTCCTCCATGGCCAAGTCAAGCGGATCAAGAGAGTGTCTATCCTATCTCTGCTCCTCATCGTCCTTGCCACCATCGTGCACATCGTGCAGTTCTTCGTCCCGCCAGCAAAGATCAACCAACAGTACGCCAAGATAGTCGAAGGGAATAGAGCGGCTGTGCATTCAGCCCCTGAGTGTGGGTGATCCCCATCCCTCCCCCTCCCCTGCCCTGCTTCGCCGCAGATGTACGCGCTTGGACTGATCACGGACCCGTCAGCGGCATTCCTCGTATCGCCCTTTTCAGATACCCAACCCGAAGAGATACTCACGAGCGCGAGGATTCTCAACGGAGATGAGGACGCGGTCTTCACCGCTGACATGCCGCGTAAGCTGCACTGCACCGCACTCCCTAGCTTGGAAACGCTCCTCTACAGCGACACACTGGTATTGACTCCAAAGTGCTAGTGGGGCGAGGTTTCGTCAAACAGAAAGACGCGCACGGCACAGAACAAACTTATGCAGTAGCCGCTATGCATCAGCTCCGTTGCGTGGTACGTGGAAATGTGACCCGGAAAGCAGCGGGCCTGACTGACTGATACTGACCTATCTCAGTACATGATCCTGAACTCTTTTTCGCTAGCCTTGGAGAATGTAACTGCCCTGGGCTCCGTCCAGCAGCGAACCACCTATCACTGCATTGAGATGCTGCGACAAGCTGTCCGGTGCCAGGCCGATCCCACCCTGGATGTTACGTATCCATTGCCCAGCAGCCCAGACACACCCGCCACGCTAGGATGGGGAACTTCGCACATTTGTAGAAATTACGACAAGCTCTTCGAGTGGTCGGAGAAGAATCGCGCTGATGATAGCACGGGTCTCGAGGTTGTGTATGGCTACGATACATAGAAAATCACATTAGTACTCGAGAGACTCTCTCCATGGCACCGCCTTACTCATCGGACATAGTCTTGGTGTGCAGAGACAGATGTGAGAAAAGAAGCTTTCAGGGAGAACAAGGGTCTCCTGCAGCCCTGCTTGCTGCATGTTAGACCTTAGCTTCAAGTCGAAGTGTGGCAATCAGGAATCTGTCCATCGGCCAGACTAAGCAGGCCGGTTTGGCTACTCAGAGCTTCTTATTCCCAGTCCACACGTTGATATATAGCGACCGCTTTCACCACCACAGCTTCACCCATCTCATATGTTCGCCTCTGTGTTGTGCATCGAACTGAGGAGCTTCTAGGATAGGCGATTTAAAGACGGCAATGTTTGTGGGATTTGGCAGTGGCCAGGTCGCTCGGACAGGAAAGCTTGGCCTTTCAAAAGCTTTCGCAGATATCATTAATGGCAGGAGAAACTGAAGTAAACACGTAGGATAGGCTCCAGTAATTATCCAGCCCCTGACGGCACGAGCTTGACTGACCAAGCTTTTCCACCATCCGAAGTAGCTTCCATCGTGGCGCGATACTGCTCATTGCCCACCAGATCCTTGAGTGTCAGCTCCCTTGTCCTCTGAAGGCTTTCGATCTCATCCAGCCTCTCCAAAGTAGCACGGAGGTGCTCGTCGAAGCCTTCGGCGCTGCACACCTCCTTCATGGCCCAGTACATCGCTACCGAATCAGCCTGGACCATCCCGTCTGGGTCGATGGTGAAGATGTTGTTGTGGTGTGGCATCTTGACCCATTCGGAATTGGTGATCAACTCCCTCGCCTTGTGCAGCGGAATCTGAGGCAGCTTCCCGTCGTACGTCCCAGCTGCCCGCATGGCGTCCTCCTTTTCTATCAAGGCTTTCGCTAGAAGCATGGCAGCTGATGAGAGGTCTTGTTCATTTTCAGCGCCAGGGTCCCTGCATGGGTTGTTAGCAATAGTCTTCCAAGCAGCATCCCCTCAAACAATCTCGAATAGCACGTACATATCAGCACCCAAAATCCAGCACTTGTTCAGCAGCCAGCGCTTCTCCTTTTCGCAGATGGTGTTGCAAGTACTGATCATGTCCGGGGACTTTGCCGCACGGGTGAGGAAGCTCAGCCGACCGCCTATCTTGCTGTAGACCTGCTCTAACACCTTTGTCGGTACGTCCTCCCCGCGAGAGGTCTTGCGGAACTGTCTCAGGGAATCAATGGCAATGTTCTTCGGGATATCGCGAACAGGCGTCACGCGGAGGCGGGTAGCCTGCCACGTCAGCCGTTCCGTGGTCCAGTAGTCGTCGCTGTTGAACACCACAGTCACCAGGTTGCTCGCGGCCCAGAGCTCGGCGCGCTGCTGGATCAGCTCCAGCAGGTCCTGGCCGTCCTCGTCGTCCCGGATGAGGTGCGCGCCGGTGATGATCAGGACCAGCGGCTTCCCGACCTTCTCCTTGCGCCTCAGCGCGATCTTCTCCATCTTGTTGAAGGCGCGCTCGATGTCCAGCAGCGCCGTCGTGTCGCGCGGGCCCTTGAAGCTGAAGAGGCTGCCCACGTAGTCCTCGTGGAACTCAAAGTCGAGCGCCTTGCCCAGGCGCACCCTGAAGATCTCGGGGTCGCCGTGCGCCTCGAACATGGCGACGCCCTCGCCGCCGATCTTGCCCATGGCCTTGAGCAGCATTGAGGTTTTGCCCGTCCCCTTCTCGCCCGTGATCAGGTGATATTGACCGCGGAGGGACCCGTCGACTATCTTGTCGATGATAGCCTGCTCGTCGCGCGGGATCCAGTCGTTGTCCTCAAAGGTTTCTGCTTGAAACAGCTCGGCGTGGGATCCTTCTGATTTGACGTGACGGCTTAAAGCGGCTATCTCAACAGAGGAATATCCCAGTGCGAAGGCATTCTCCATCTTGGTCAGCACGTGAGACTTGTAGTAGGCATTGTACGAGTAGCCCGCGATTCCTAGGATGAGAATCGAGCCGAAGGCGGTCGCGCAACCCTCTATCATCTTGGAAGCAGCCGTCCTCCAGACGGGGCCGGTATCTCCATCGTGAGGAGAATCCCCTGACCCCGAGGCTGCATATACAGGCGAAACCTGTTTGTCGTTTTTCGCTTTTGAGTTTCTGAACATCGGCCATCGGACATTGCGAGTAGCCTGTCATCCTAGATCAGCAACGACGGGAGTGAAGGGAGATGCCCAATCTGTCGGCTGGAGACAAGCGCTTACGGTTGGGCGCTTCGCCAGCCGTACAGTTCCGCGCATAACGGCAGCGTCAGCGTGCACCTGATCTTCCTTGACGTTCCAAACGCTCACCTGTGATGCCGTACTAGGCTCCACGCGCTGTTAAAAGTCAATGACAGATGATTGCTGTTGGGTAAACGTTGAAGCTGACAAAAAAGCCACATCTTGGCCTGCTTGGCGTCTAACAAAGGTGGCAGTGCAAGCAAGCCCCACATCCACATATAGTCACCCCTTGTGACGATTTACCCCCGAACCTGAGAGCAGCAATTTGAGGTCAAATTTGGTGGTATGGATCAACTATAACACATAAAACTTTCACATCATTCTGAAATAAACTATATACACAGGATAACAGCCACGCTGGGGCTCTCCACTGTTCGGCCTCGACACGGTACTTCTTGGCATTGACCGCCGTAAGCAAGTTGGCTCCGGCCTAGCACCTAACCAGAGATGGTGTACTTGGAGTTTCCACCCGCACTTCCCCAGCCCTCGGTCGCAAGAACCTGATAGTTCATGCTGGAGCCCAGGTTAAGACCCGCCTTGGCCCACGCGTCAAAGTGGCACTTTGTCGTGACGGTGCCGCTGCCGGGTCGCCCCGATTGGCGGTTCGAGATGTACTGCCAGAAGGTGGCCGTGCCGGAGATGGACGGCTGGTTGACCTGCTGGTGCTTCCAGATGTCGTAGGTGGCTCCGTCGCAAGTCACGCTGCCGACCTTGGTGCCCTGGGCAGAGCCCGCGCCGTTGTTGGTGTACTCCTGGATGTAGTACTCGATCAGGGGGTTCGTGGTCCACCCGTAGACTGACACCAGGACGGTACCAGCGGTGGCGCTAGTGGAGCCGCTGAAGGTGATGTTCCTGCAGGACTTCATTAGCCTTCGAGACCCGGAGCGATTGTGATTTCTCGGGCTGTGCTTACCTGTTCGTCCCGGTGCTCCAGCCCTTGCCGACCACAAAGTCTCCGGCACCGGAGAAAGAAACGGAGTACCCGTTGCTCGCAGGAGAGAAGTTGACGGATCCGCTAGTCACGTAGTTCTGGTTGTAGTTCTGGCGACGGGCGAGGCTGTCACCGCCGAGCTGGAAGTCCGGTGCGTCGAGGGACGGCTCGGCTGCAGGGGCGGCAAGTGCCCCAGTGAGCGCAGAGATGGCAACGACGAGCTTGGTGAAGGTGAACATTTTGGGTGTGTGAGATTCGACTTGTAGAGGTTGGTGGATCTCTCGGCAAGAGTCTGGGCATGCGCCAAGTACGTCTTGGCCGACTTTTATCATCGTGCGGCTCACTCAGCCCCTCAGCTTTAATAACTGGATAAAAAGGTGGCGTATACCCTCTCGTAAATCCAACACGTCGTACGCGGTTGCTAGCGTCCGCGTCAATTTCTCAAAAGGGCCCTCGCCGTGTGATGTGCCGGGACCCTTGTCCCAGTTCAACTAATGAGAAACCTTGACCGATTTAGCCGATTTATCCTTTCACCTTCACCAGACCAGCTATGACGGCTAACAGGGGTGACAAATCTCAATGTGGAACGGCTTTAGTGGCTCCGTCGTAATTAACCTCAAGCGCGGCTCTGTGCATTGAACCGGCAGTCACGCGGTAGGGCCGCCCAAAGCAAGCTGTAGGCACAGGACTGGATTTCATTGACGTTTACTTGCCATATTCTGCGGACGAGAGGACTCTCTACAAAGCCCTTCGACCGGTTACCACCAAAATTAGCGGCGATATCCTCATATCGGCCGGATAAAGGGGCTCAATGACCGGAGTGCTAAAATTGCTGTGCCAAAGAGGCTGACTCGGCTCCGAACGTATCGGGTATATTATGATCTCTTTACATACTTTACAAGCCTCGTTTCAGGATGAGTAGCAAGTTGAACTCTTGGACAAGCAGCACAGGCAGCTCCAAGCTCTTCTAATGTTACATTTCTACAGCTGGATCGAGCCTGATTTCACAACAACATTGAGCCTGTATTAGTCTGACCAGATATCTTGGGACAGAAGGCGTAAATAACAACAGTGATTCACCTTTGACCTTTAGTTTGCTGGGAAAATGAGGAGATCAAGTGATACAAATGGACACTTCTTCCGAGTCTTCATATGATGCCATTCGAATGTCCCCAGGCCCATCAGAATCCTCATTCGCTTGTAAACATTTTTATGTCTCCGAACTTCATCAGGCTGTCTCTCAAGATTTCGGAGTTAAAGCGGGCCGAGTAGTTATTACCCAGGTAAGCTGCACTCTCTGCCTGGATCTTCCACCTCGGTAGCACATGTGGGCATGTCGAATCTAAAACCTAGAAGCTTTGAGCTAGGAGGACCACAGTGCCATTCCTGTCCCCGCCGTCTTCATGTTCGCCCCCAGAATCCCGTCGTAGTAAGCTAGAACATCCACCAGGGCCAGAAGGTAGTCAATGGCGCTGCCTATACGACCCTAGATGCCATCCTCGACAAGGCGCACCTGGGCCACGATATTGGTGCCGGTGTGATCCTCCATTTTAATCTGCCAGCGGGTATCCGGCTGGCGTCCGAGATGACGAGGGACCTTCACTTCGTAGACATGCCGGCCGGCACCGTCCTCCTGACGCCTATCCGCACAAGAATAGAATGCCAGAGAAAGCGCCCCTAGCAACGGAATAACGTCGTCTGCCGAAGTTGAGCATGCATAGCAGCGCTCGCATATACAGGCTGCAAGGTGCAGAGCAGGTTGTTGGACGGGAGGGATTCCGACAGCCGAAAAGATAGAACTCCGACGGCCTTAAGCTGGTCTATGTGGATCTTTCGTGGTTCGGGTTTTTGGGCCGCGGCAGAGAAATTCATTCCTCACAGCCCTACTGGTGAAGCTCAAATCAGTGTGAAAATTTCTGGTCTACATCTGAGCTCGAAAGCTTCCTGGTCCATCATACCATGACAGTAACTCTCGCCAACGAGCTGGTAGAGCACGTGATTTGGAGGTCCTGGTTCGTCTTGCATCAGACATTCGTCTTCGCCATCAGCCGCGACCCCATCGCCATTCTCTGCCGTCCCCCAGACCGAAGCACAAACGGCGCTGAAACACCAAGGATGGCGACGAGAATATTGCCGGGCTTCGAGTTCACCAGCGCAGCAGACAGATCACCCCTTTCGGTAATACAGACTCCTCGAGAAAAAGATCCCTCTCCGAAGATTAGTGGTTCCCGTGTAGGCACTCGATCACTGCCCACCGGGTTTCAATAATCTGCACGAATTCCATCGACTTAGCGCTGTTTGTGTCGGCAGAGAGATAATCGCCATGGTGACCTACTATGAAGGTCTTCATCGCACGCTTCAGAGCTCCGTAACCTGTGAAAATAATTTTAGCAGGTCGCGAGGACCGGCCGTTCTTTTGCCGTCCTATCGTAGTCCTATCGTCGATCAGGAACAGGCTCTGCTGTTTGATGTATGTATCTGATCAGCAGTGGTGAGGAGTCGGTTGAGCCGCATTCCGGAAACCCGTAGCCGGCGTATTCGTGCTTCAATGGCATCGCCCCCGAACAGTGATGTGATGTGACTTTAGCTTGGAATAATTATGAGGAAAAGTGCAAACAAGACTGACATTGTGTAAAGTTCAGTCTCCTCCATGTGAACCCCTCTCTCCTTCTCTCTGCTGCACGCGCACACTCAATTGCATAGCCAGCGATCAGTTGCTGCCTGATTGCACGTGACTCCTCTTCCCCTCCCAGATAACCGAAATGGAGCGAGTACATACACTCTCATTCGTTGGTTGCGAAAATCGGCCGCTTTCTCCCGGTTTTCTTCATCGCTCTATTGTGGGACGCTCATCGCAAGCAACGTCCCCACTCAAGCTCAAAGAGTCAGGTGCTTTTCCTCCCAAGACTCTTGCAGACACGTCGAACTTTTTGACAAGGGAATACGGCCTGCCGGGGAGCAGCTGGAACGGCTGATGGAGGCAACTATCAGAGATGCAGAAACCTAGGACAACCTTCACGCTTCACACTCGTCAGCAGCATACACTACGGGACAGCAGCAGTTCTCTGCCGCACCTGGCCGCACTACGGTAATCCGTGGTTTCCTCAGCCTTCTCCTCGAGATATGCGCCAGATCTAGCCTCCCCAACTCGGAATTTATGTTTCATTACTATGGAGTCCGATATCTCGCGACACCGGTTGTGCATCTTCTGCCAAGGCATCAACTTGGAGGACATAAAGAGCGATGACGGATACGAGCACCAGCCGACCTGCCATGCCTTAATTAGCAGCGCGAATACATGTGATCTCTGCCAGCTAATCGTTGACCTCTTCAAACGATGCATCTACGAGCAGCGCCTAGCGACAAGTCCGATTAGAGACCTTTCTCATGCTCTGCACCTTGGGCCCGTAAGACTCTTTGCGGCCAGCCATGAGCTTGACTTGAATCCAGGTCCCTTCCAGCGAAGAGAACGGGGCCGCGTGAAGGAGAAGCTGCTCTCCAAAATGGTTGCTGTGACGTTAGGCATGATCGGCACGAAGCTCAGCTACGGGCCAGAATTTCCAACTTTGCTCATGTTCGCCGATCCAGGTAAGTGACTCTACACGTCAATATTAGTCGTCACCCTCACTGACAAATAATAGGCTCGTTTGCAGAGTCTATGGGCGTTTCTGGATTCTCAACCTCAGAGCGGGGAATTCAGGACGACCCGATTTGCGACTTCAACATATCGAGAATTCTGAGCTGGGCCAAAAATTGCGAACAGCATCACAGCGCCTGCAACGGAGACTTCCCCAGATCCAGTGGCGGTACAGTGGCTCCAAGGCGGCTGGTAGATGTCGGCTTGCCCGGGCAGCCTGATGTTAGACTCGTAGGAACGGATGATCAGCCACTGAAGTACGCGGCTCTCAGCTACTGCTGGGGAGCAAACCAGACCGGCTATATTACTACTGAGGAGACCATCAGCCAAATGATGCAGGGCGTGCCTATAGCACTGCTCTCTCGGACAATCCAGGATGCCATCAGCGTCGTCCGTAGGCTCGGGATCCGGTATCTCTGGGTAGATGCGCTATGCATTGTTCAAGGTCACAATCAGAGTGCGGATTGGATGGATGAGATACAACGGATGGGCCATATATACGGCAACGCATATCTGACCATCGGTGCAACCTCAGCCAGTGCGGCTTCCCAAGGTTTCCTTGCTCATCGAACCCGCTCCGGGGTCCCAATCGACTTCAAGGTTAGTATGAACGGTCGATGCGAGGGAAAGGTCTTCTTCAGAGGATGTTCGAGGATTGTCAGCTCGTTCCGGGAAGGTGTAGAAGACGGCCCACTACTTCAGAGAGCCTGGGTTAAGCAAGAAAGGATTCTCTCTCGCCGCACGGTAGACTTTTCTTGCAAGCAAATATACTGGACCTGCCTAACGACGAGACACTCGGAAGATGACCAGGAGGACAACGAGGGAGGGATGGAGGCTGCTTCTATCATACACTGTCTCAGATCCTTCAGTATGTCTCTGGGACAGACCGGAAAGCAAAAGGACATCATCCAGGGGTTTTTCTTCAGGGCATGGGCCGACTTGATACAAGAGTACTCTGCGTTGCAGCTGACACGTGAGAGTGACAGACTTCCCGCTCTCGAAGGGATTGCCAACATTGCAAGCCGGATTGTCCCTGGCCATTATCTCTCTGGGATATGGGAAGCCAATCTCTCTACAGGCCTTCTCTGGCAACCCGCAAAATACCCGGCGAAACTGTCTGGCAATGCCAGTGTACCTTCTTGGTCATGGGCTTCAGTGATTGGCCCGATTAAAGCCGGCGGACACAGTCCAGAACATTCGCGAGTGGAGCTACGAGGTAGTGGCATTTATAAATCTGGGAGGCCGGTTTTGCGACTGCTGGGTAGACTCCATCGATGCAATGTGGACCTCGATAAGCAGTTGCCGTCGCCGCCGTGCCGGAGTGATCGGAAATTGAAGGATCCGCGAGATGAAATTCCTACCTACACTTTCAGCCTCGAAGCTGCTGTTGGCCCTCGCCCTGTCGGCGCGAAATTTGTGAATGATTGCATATTTGACGGACCAAGGGGATACGAGTCGGTGTTTCACGCGCTGGGTATCGAATGTGATACACGTGGTGGCTCAGACTGGCACTGCGGTCTGCTACTTAGAATGCTGGATGTGGAAGGGGCTGAGTACATCTATGAGCGAGTCGGGAGAGTATGGTCATCAGATCCTTTCTGGTACGCTGTCCGGGATTCTGGCTTGTCTTTGATCTGATGCGAGTTTCAAGGCGGTGCTGTCTGCTATTCCGGGTTTAAGGTGGCCAACTATCTTATTGGCTATCTCAAAGGCGATCATCACATATATGTCGAGAAACACAGTCATTTCAGAACTTAAACGAGTATCGGACCAGGCCTCTGGGTGGATGCCCATAACAGAATGAAACAGTTGCTCTTAGTGCAACCAACTACTGCAACAGAAGTACCACGTTACTTGATTCAGTGCGAAGGAATATGCTGCCATTGGATTATTCATAGCAAATGCTATCTCAGGAACGACAGTCAAAAACGCACGGAAGGGACACGGGTTTCCGAAATGCTGTTCATGCTGTGACTTCGGTAGCAAGAGCGGGGACGACCTGTAGACTCCCATGTATGGAGCACCGGAGGCAAAATTGTTGTTGGTGAGGTCCCCACGTTGCAGCTATCTGTAAGCGACTCGATATAGGAGGCCGATTGCCCAAGAACCAACGGTCCGGAAGGATTCAGCAGCTGGTTGGTGCTGACGCAAGCTATATGTAGATACGTGGCCCGGGGGAGGGGAGGTGCGGGGCCAGTGATGAGGAGGGAAGAAAATTATCTAGTAATAATAATATGCTTTTGTTTAGCTACGGCACCGTGCTTTGGTCGAGCTGTGGGTTACAATGAGTCCCAAGACTCCCGCGGCCATATCCTATTGCTCTTAGATATCATCTACAACGTAAATGGCAACGATCTCCTACGCGTAAATACTGCCCTCAACCTTATTCGCCGGCACGTAACTCAAGGCTGTCGGTCGCTGCCGTATTCTTGGTGGCACTGAGTTGCAAGAGCAACAATGTTGGCTGAAGCGAGGTGCATAGCTCAGGGAGAACCGCCACACCCGTTGGCTACTGGTCGTGCCGGTGTGACTGACAAGTGGAATAAAGCCGCGCCCCGTATATTCAGCCCATTCATTAGTACTCCGGCTTGCCGGAGATCAGAACGTTTAGTAATAGGGAGGGTGGTCGTTCTGGAGTTGGTGCGATATTCTTACAGAAGCGGGAGGGGGCAGACTGCCTACTTCCAAGGTTGGATGCAAAGGATGCAATAGGTCAAGGGACGGCCAGTTGGGACAGACAGTATTTCAAAATTTTCCTGTCGCCAGGGCGCTGTATGTCCAGTGCTGCTTAATCTTGCTTGCGACGATCTGCGGGCCCGCATGAACTCTTGGGATGCGACTGCAGTTGAAGGTTCGCAGACGCCCTGAAGGATGACGGATTTCATAGTGGGCCAGTCTTTAGTCCCAACACACTGGGCTGCATGCTACCTAGGTAGTGATGTCACATTACATTCGCGTTGACTGAAATGTGGATCTAATGGGCTCATCACACCCCTCATCAGACTGCCTGGCTGCGGTCTATATATCACAAAAGATTTCTCTTCGCACTGGACGTCTTCAAAGTTATTGGATGGCGCTGCTCGTCAGCAGCAAGCTGCCGCACGTTATTGCTTGCTCAGATGCTACATCGCAGGATATTTCCTCTTGCGATGAGTAAACCCTGTGTTAGTCGTGGGTTCCCCGACCTGCAGGTTGGTTCGGCGTACCTGCGGCGCAGTCAGTACTTAGGTATATCCGAGGCTCAGAGAGTGTCCAACATTGACCCACCTCGTACATAGCTTGCAAAGATACCCTGCAAATGTCCCGATCAGGCAAGGCCTGGGCCGTTCTGTTATATCGAGGAGGTCAGCATTTGGTCTTATAAAATCCTGCCCGAGCACATATTCACAACAGTTTGAACCCTTCCTTTGCTGATTTCCCTTTTTTGAGAAACATAAATTTCATTTAAATCATCCGAGACACGACTCGATAATTTTGCAGATGGCGTCCAAGTTATCCCTCGATGGTGGCATCGCGTTGGTGGCCGGGGTGAGTCAACAATTTCTCTATTTTACTGCCATATCTTGCTGACAGTCTCTGAAAAGGCCGCGTCCGGCATTGGAAAAGAGACTGCTCTCTCCTTTGCGGAGGCCGGTGTCCAAGCTGTCGTTTGTGCAGACCTCAATGAGGAAGGCGCAAAGCAGGTCGTTGAAGAGAGCAAGGGATATGCCAAACATGCAGGGTATCGAGCCATTGCAGTCAAGTTGGACATTGCCGACGAGGAGAGTGTGAAGACCCTTGTTGCCACGACGTTCAAGGAGTTCGGACGCATCGATTACGCAGTCAACAGTGCTGGGGTAGGTACCATCTCCATACCGCGCACATGTCACAGACCAAGGCGTACGAATACTAATCGCCACAATTTCCTGCAGATTGATCTAGAGAACTATGGTTCCTTTACACCTAGTGTGGATATAAATGTGGTGACCAAGATGAACGACGTAACCATCAAGGGTGCGGTGCTGTTTGTTAGCGCAACCATGAAGGCAATGGCCGAACAACAGCCTCGCAAGTACAACGGCCGCTACGGCGAGCGCAGTCTTGGAAAAGGATCGATCGTCTTGCTCGGTTCCGCCAACTCCTTGGCCGCTGCACCTGGCATGATCGCCTATACGGCAGCTAAGCATGCATTGCTCGGTATCACCAAGGCCGCTGGTAAGCCTCTAATATTTTCAACCCTGGACTTTTATCTTAAACTATTGGCTGACCCATTTTACAGCTGTGGATGCTTTGGCCTTGAAGAGTGACGTCCGTGTGAACGCACTCTGTCCGTCTTGGGTGGACACGCCCATGATGCAAAATGCCATGAAAACCAATCCAGCTCTTGGAGCAATCATCGAGAACGTCGCACCTCTGAAGCGAGCAGCTGCTCCTGACGAAGTCGCAGACTACATTGTCTTCTTGTGTAGTCCATCTGCCAGCTACATCAACGGGACCGCTCTGCCTATTGACGCGGGTTTGACTCTGCCAGCACCACCTCCTGGTCTTATGTAGGAGTGTGACGGGACTTGTACTGGTACACGAACTGTAGATAGGGCTATTAAGTACTAGTCAGTAGAAAGACATTGTTTGGGCGGCGAGAAATGGATTAAATATGCTTATTGGATCTCCATAGCCACTGAGACCGAAGTCGTCCAGCTTACTGAAAACTTTGCGCATAACAAGGCCATGAATTGGCTTGCCAATTTCAAATTGTTATTCTCGGCTTATCCCACATTATCTTCCATTTTCGACAGTGTGGCCATTCTGGCCATTCTAGTCGCCGGGTTTCAACTCTACGCGGAGAACTATAATTTCTAAGCTTATGATACCTGCAGTTGAGGCCTCTGCCACATCAGCAACGTGGTTAGTATCCCAGCTACAGTAAATCCAAGCACAATCTCCATTTGCAAATTAAAGCTCCCTACAAAATCTTCGCGCACAAGAGTCGATAGACTTGGTGGTAGCGTCTCGATTACCTCGGTTGAGCGGAATATGGCCGAAATCTGTTCCCATGTCATTTTACCTGATAAAGCATGTTTTATCCAGCTGTTGCCCACGGCCGTGACGATTGAGACGACAATGTTGCCTCCAAGGAATCTGAACTGCACTGTGGCGGCTGTTCCGACGGCTATAGTTTGGACAGAATATTGTGTAAGTCTGAGTGTCCAATGATGCTTGCATCGTCTAAGGTAGGCGAGATGTGCCACTCCCATCGATAGGAGTGAGGGCTGGGGCAATGGAAATAAAGTCATGATATGGAGAACTATTGAAACAGGTTGAATAAAACTTACCGAGATCTCGCTTCTCAAACACAAATGGTGTCATCAATGTGGCAGCCCCGAGGCAGAAACCGAACCCCAGACCAGCGGCCACTTCGAGACCATACAGTGCGGGCCAGGCCGGTTCATCTCGTGGTCCTCGTGACGCAATAGCGATTCCGATGGTCTGCACAACGCTGCCGAAAAGCATGATATAGAGCGGCGGGATGCGCAGCTTTTTCGCTGAGACGGCCGAGAGGATGGATCCAGCGGGCCCGCTTAGGGAGAAGGGGAGCAGTCGGAGGCCAGCTTGCAAGGGGTCGACACCCGCCGCTGTCTGATAGCGGAGGGGGAGCTGGAAGATGAAGGTGATGCTCACGGCGCCGGACATGAATGAGGATCTGAATTACTTTGGTCAGTGCTTGCGGCTCAGTTGCAGAAGTAATAGGAGGCAGGCCGGAACCAACTCGGAGGTACACACAGGATCAAACCCATTATCACTCGATCTTGGCAGAAGCGCCATGGGAACACGGGTTCTGTGAGACTGAAAAGGCGACTTGAGTGCCAGTACTGACTTCCGAGAAAGGCCACTGCTGAAACGGCGGAGACACATAATGGCGCAAGAGTCTTTGCCGACGTCTACGTGAGCGACGACGCGGCTTGCTCGAGGCCAGTGATGACTAACACAATCGTTGCCAGCATCAGTAGGGTCCCTAGCAGGTCCATGTTTTTGAGACTGGGTAATTTCCGCTCCTCAAGAAGGCCTTGGTACGGGAAGTCACGAGGGACTGCGAAGAGCAGCAGCCCTCCCGCAACCACGCCGATTGGGATACTGGAAGCGTATGGCTGTCAGTGATAGTCATTGTCTGGATTAAGAGTTGGATTCTTCAGGAAGTGAAGCGGTTTTCGAAACCTGAAAGGGAGGCAAAGTGATAAATTCGTACAAATGGTGAAAAGTGGTCCCGTCAGAAATTGGGCAGTGATCATAAAGCATAGGGCTCGATGCAGGAATGATCAGGTATGACCGGCGAAGAGAAGAAGATTGGTTCTAGGCAGGGGACTTACTTGAGCAAAAATACCCAGATCCATGAGGACCTCTCGGTGATTAAACCGCCAAATATTGGGCCAGTGGCATTTGCCAGTGCAACTATAGCTATCGCGGTAGCTGTGTATGCCGGATACTTTGGTGGAGGCACCAGCTCATATATCATGACCATGGAAATCGCATACATCCCCGAACCGCCGATGCCCTGGAATGCTCGGCATACGATTCTAAGAATCATGAATACTAGGTTAACAGTGGATCCTCATGGCCTTGTGGCAGGAAGTGAGAAATTCTTCTTCAAAAATGGAATCCAGTGGGAGGACCTACAGTTGAACCATGGTCTGGGATGCGCCACAGCCCGCCGAGAAGGCTGTGAATATGATGATAGCGGCAACACATGTTGGTTTTCGCCCAAGAAGGTCACTCAGCCTTGCCCAAATAACCAACCCGGCTAGCAATAATAAGCGTGTTGTGGTAAGTGACATGAACCTCCAGGGACTCCAGTGTCATGACCAGGCCACGTCACTGAATCACAATCTCGACTCCAGGTATGTGTTTCCTTACCGATGTATGTTATCAAGTATGCTGTTATTAACCAGCTGCTCTCCGCAAAGCCATGGAGGTCATTTGTGATAGAGACGGTGGCCGTGCTAACGATGGTGATCTCGAAGTTGATGCCGAATATTCCTAGGAAAAGCCTGCAGAAAGCCACGCGTCAGAAAAAGAGGGCTCAACAGACCTTCACGATTCCCAGATAAAAGTTCAAACATGCTACTCACGCTGCTGTAATGAGGTGCAACCTCCAACCGGTGATGTAGTTGAAACCTTGCTGGCCCGCACCTTCATTCGTGGTGACCGCCATTTTTTGGTCATGGCCATGGTCGTTGGGAGATGATTCTGTCGGAACTATGGTCATGAAGGATGGCGGCCTGAGTTTCCTGGGTTTGATCAGTACGGAGATGTGGAACGACTTAGGAACGGTCCAGGGCGACAGACACAGGATGTAGTCCCCAAATCAACACCAATTGAAATTTGAGCATGCAAGTCAGACTGTGATCGGAAGCCGATGGCAGACCAGCATTGGGTAGACTCTGACAGCTGTACGCCACTCATCTGCAACATTAACCACGAATCACATGTTATCTCGTCTGATTCGGAATTTGACGGCCTCGCTTATGCGGCTGTGACATGTAACATTTGCTACTTCCTGTCTGAGACAAGGTGGTTGGATCCTCAGTCAGCAGTGAGCCAACCCTCGCAAATTGCAGCCCGATTTGTCTTAACTAGCACAGAGCCATCTCTGACACGTTTCAGCTAGAGAGCCAATGGAGCTCGTTTATTCTTTATCAAAAAGCCTCCGGTGGGTTTATGTGGCAAACGCGGTGCGACTCCCCAGGCACTTGACGGTGTTCTAGGTCAAGGAAGTTGTGCCAAC
The DNA here is from genome assembly GCA_037177825.1 of Diaporthe sp. P3_1W. Taxonomy (NCBI): domain Eukaryota; kingdom Fungi; phylum Ascomycota; class Sordariomycetes; order Diaporthales; family Diaporthaceae; genus Diaporthe; species Diaporthe sp. P3_1W. The sequence continues at coordinate 1,430,978 of JBAFXB010000001.1, forward strand.
ACCCAGGTTTCACTAATCCAGAAATTACAGACATTTTCATCGTACATTTGGATTTGATAATGTTACTGCGATTCGAGATTTCATTCAAATTGCCTGCTACTTCCATCCCAGAGATACAAGCACCTTCAATTCATCAGCCAGCCATTGCAATGACTCTGCGCATAGCCCGAACACTCGACTTGACAGCGGTGTTCATTCTAACTCCCGGGATCTCATGGCCACCCTCATGCATGAATGTCTCAGCCGTATCCGTTGCACAAAGCCCACTGACAGAAGTCGCGTCGATAGTGTCGTCATCGCGCCCCCAGATGTGAGCTGTGGGGATCTGTATGAGCTCGCCATCCTCGTCGCGCGACAGTGCTCGTAGACGACCGTCTTTCAGTGAGTTCCACGAATAGGCGGCCGGCGCAGAGAAGAAAAACGCGCACTTGAACGGTGGTGGAGCTGGCAACTCCTTCCCGTTGGTACCTTGCTGCAGCGTCCGCCACCTGCAGAGATACGAGGCCGCTATGATGGCTCCCTGAGAGAAGGCAATCACGCCGTCAAATGGACCCTCGGCCTTTATATAGGCGTCGAGTAAGTCAAGGGCTCTGAGACAGCTATCGAAGTCATTGATATCGGCAAACGAAAAGAACTCGTCAGTAGACGACGTCACTTCGCGCATGCCGGGAAAAGCCTCAGAGGGGATATGGCCCTCGACAAATTCATAAGTGTGATCATCGCCGAGCTCGAACCTTATCGCGGCTGTAGAGGACGGTCCCAAAGCATTAGCATCAGAGAAACTCGAGAAAAGATGATACGGTCGGAAAAGGCGATGTTTTCAAGAGGCTCACCAGTCTGAGTTTCGAAAACCTAATTTTTATGTCAGTGTGAGGGATGCTTAATTGATAATTATCTATCCAATAAGGACTTTGCGCCTCACCTGCGAGTTGGTTCCCCAACCGTGAAGACATAGGAACCGCATGTTCGTGGAGAGGAAGTTGGAAACAGTGCTGGAGTATGTGTGACGACAAAGTCCTCCGGGGCCTCAGCCAGAGACGGTAGTTAAGAATAAAAGTGAAAATATTTGAGTGAACCCAATGGGTAACATTCCCGTTAAGCTCTCCTTTCAAAGTGTCTCTGATATTGGGGGGATTACAAGGTCTAGATGCGGTGTCGAGGCTTATGTGATCTAAAAGAAATGTGATGGTCGCAAGCTTCGATAACACGTTGCATGTCGATCCAATGACGAGGTTCCACGGGTATCAATATTGATGACCTACAGAAGGATTGTAAGACGTACATGAAGCACAAGACAAATGGCATCACCAAGATATATTCCGTCTCGTTGCGGAAGGAGGTCCGCGTTCGCGGAAGATGGTCGTACGATGCCCCTCTGCTCCAACCGAACGGATCTCACGTAAGATTAAAAGACCATTGCTGTTATCACCAGATGGGCTTCACAACGAATCCTCTAGGAACAGTTATTCACGCAATCATCATGTTAATACCTCCGTGGCGGCTGGCTATCAAAGCCAAGAAAGGTGGTGGTGGCAGTACAATCCAGCCAAGCTGACGCCATCGCCTGGTGAAGAAAAGCCTTCGCAGTAGGTTTACCCTGTTCCGGGTTTCGAAAGTGCAGAAGATAAGGGCGTCGCCTGGCTTACCTACCACACTAAGTGATATCAGAAAAGTTGGGCTGTCACACATATGGGGGTTTAACTTGAGAGGACTAATGACAGCCTGCAGGTTACATTCGCGATTATGTTCCCACCATCTAACCACCCGTTGACAACTCCTATCGGGAAAGTGAACCGAGATCATGTCAGACAGGTGGGGGCTGCTCATGGATCCAGCCTGGTGTCACGGCCTTGTGGAAGACTTCGAATCGACGCACAGGACCTTTAGATGATAACATTTATTTTTTTCTACTCTTCGGGTATTTAAAACGAAGACCTACCGACGAGTGATCTTACCGTCTTCAGCCCTACAAAATCGCTCTCACTTTATAGCACTCATTCATCATGGCTCCGTACCTGGACGCAGACTCGCCTGATCGCAGTCCCTCTCCTGGGGGAACGTCCCTGACAATTTCCTCTGATGGCAGTCCTATAAGTCAGGACATTGCCATCATTGGATTTGCGTTCCAGTTTCCTGGTGCCGACACTTCGGACGAACTGTGGGAGTTGATGGTGTCGGGCAAATGCGTGGCCTCCGATTTCCCTGTCGAGCGGCTCTCGACCACGCGATATCATGATAGTAACGAGTTACGTCCGGGCACGGTAAGCAATTAAATTAATGTTGTTGGTAAATTGACCATTTGATGTCCTCTGCTAACTATCAATGTAGATCCGGCCACAGAAGGCCTGCTTTGTCCAGCGGGATATCGCGGCCTTTGACGCAAAGCTGTTTGGTTACACTCCCGATGAAGCATCGGGCACCGATCCTCAACAGAGAATTGTCCTAGAGACTACTTACAGAGCGCTCGAGAATGGTATTTTGCACTCAATTCCCGTGTCCATAAACCCCGAAAAAACTGAGAGGCTGACCACACTTCAGCCGGGCTGCCCGTACACAAAATCCGTGGTTCAGACACGTCCGTCCACACTGGATGCTTCACTGCCGACTACACTCTGGCTTCGGCGAAGGATCTCGAGACTGCCCCAAAATACGCAGGGACTGGTATGGCAGCCAGCATGTTGTCCAACAGGATAAGCACCTTTTTCGACTTGACAGGGCCCAGCATGACCATCGACACAGCGTGTTCAAGCAGCCTGGTCGCTGTTGACATGTGCTGCCAAGGGCTGAGGCAAGGGACATCCTCAATTGTAAGTGGATCTCCATGGCAGGGTGCAATGGTACCAATTGCTGACCTGTCTCTACCCGCCCAGGGAATTGTAACTGGGTGCAACCTTCTGATTGGCCCAGACTTCTTCATCACCCTGTCGAGCCTGGGTTTCGTGTCGCCAGATGGAGTCAGTCATGCCTTTGACGAGCGAGCTAATGGGTACGGCCGAGGCGAGGGCTTCGGTGCATTGATCTTGAAACCCCTTGAGGCTGCTGTGAGAGATAACGACACAATTCGCGCTGTTATTCGCGCATCGCAGACAAATCAGAACGGTCGCACAAGTCTCGCACAGCCCAGCAAGGAAATGCAGGCGCGGCTGATCCAAGACACATACCACGATGCCCATCTGGACATGTCTCCTACCCGGTTCTTCGAGGCTCACGGCACCGGAACAGCTATCGGAGATCCCTTGGAGGCCATGGCTATTGGGAACACCTTTGGCCCAGGAAGAGAGTCCAGTGATCCAGTCATTATGTCAGTTCACCCCCAGACTTTCTCTTGACTAGAAGACGACGAGCTGACAGAATTAAATCCGAACGCAGTGGTGCAGTGAAAGCAAACATTGGACATCTCGAGGGAGCGGCAGGTATCGCTGGCATCATCAAGACCATCTTGGTCCTGGAAAGGGGGATTATTCCACCTATTGCGGATCTGCAGAACCTCAATGGCAACATCGACGCTGAATTTCTGAAATTAAAGGTATGCGATGCGATTTTCATCATGCTTTGCAACTGCAAATCAGTCTCACTTCTCACAATTTAATTCTTGTAGTTCCCGACAACCCCAATCCCTTGGCCTAGCAAAGGTCTTCGACGAGCATCTGTGAACAGCTTCGGTTTCGGCGGGACGAATGCACAGTAAGTCGACATATTTCCTGACACAGAATCCTAAGTGCTTGATTTTTAACCAAGATACAGCGTTGTTCTTGATGATGCATTGCACTACCTGGAGGCCCGCGGCATGTCGGCGAACCATTGTACAAAGACCACGCCTTCGGAGCACCTAACGACAATATCGAGCCATTCCAGACCCTCGAAGAATGGTGAAGCTCTGATCGCCAGACCAAAACTCTTCGTCTGGTCTGGCCATGAAAAGGCGGTCGTGTCAGAGATGCTCGATATTTATCGGAAGCACCTCGAGAAGGAGTCATACTCGGTTGGAACGGACAGCAGAAGCCTTGACCAACGTCTCGAGGCACTAGCTCACACTCTGTCTCAGCGTCGCAATCACCACGGATGGCGAGCATTCGCGGTTGCTGACACTGTACCTAAGCTGGCACAGAAGCTGCTGTCTCCAAGCCCTCCCATTCAGCCAAAGTCCAACGCCAAGGTCGGATTCGTCTTCACAGGCCAGGGAGCACAGTGGCTCGGGATGGGGAAAGAATTGTTTGCCTTTCCCGTGTTTCGAGACAGTGTCATGGCTGCGGACAAGTATCTCGGAAGCATTGGCTGCGATTGGAAAGCCTCGGGTAAGACCTTGGTTGCCTGTTATCTCGCAGTAGGAGACTTACTAATATTCTCCTGCCTTATAGACATACTACTCGATGTTGACAGCAATCAAGCCGACATCAGTGAGCCACGCTTTTCCCAACCTTTGTGCACAATATTGCAGGTTGCCATTGTCGAGCTCTTGAGGACTTTCCAGGTCTTCCCATCCACGGTCGTCGGTCATTCCAGTGGAGAAATCGCGACAGCATTTGCACTTGGGGCTCTCTCCCGGCAGTCCGCCTGGAGAGTTGCATACTTCCGAGGACTTTTCTGCGACGAGCTTGCCAAGGCTGTGACCACGGGCAAGTCTGAAGGCGCTATGATGGCGGTTGGGCTGTCCGAGTCTTCATTGCAACCCTATATCGATGAGATTCTACAAGACTTGTCATCCGGCGATGACAGCAATGCAAGGGCATTGGTCGCTGCGTGCATGAACAGTCCCAAGAACACCACTGTGTCGGGTGACAAACAGCTTATTGAGAAGCTGCGAGTCATCCTAGACCGCGACGGCGTCTTTGCGAGGCTACTGAAGGTCCAGGTCGCCTATCACAGTGCACACATGCTTCAGATCGCGTCTTCTTACAATGAGGCAATGGGTCAGCTCAAGGCCGGAGACTCTTCGGTGCCGTTCGCCAACATGGTGTCCTCAGTGACGCAGGAGATTATCCCTCGGGAAGATCTGCTGAAGAGCGAGTACTGGGTGAGAAACATGGTGTCCCCCGTCTGTTTCTCTGGTGCTCTGCAGCGCATATGCCAGGACTCTATGCGGAAGATCAAGAAGAAGCTCGATTTGAGCCACCGCAACTACGCCTCCGTATCTGAACTATTGGAGATCGGGCCTCACTCCGCGCTCCAAGGACCTATCCGTGAGACCATCGAGGCCGCCTCGATGCCATCGAAGATGGCTCTATCATACACCTCAGCACTGGTCCGCGGCAGGCCAGCCACCGACACATTGCTCGAGGCGTTGGGCAAGCTCTATTGCCTTGGAGTGCCTTTGGACTTCAAAATGGTGAATGATCCATATTCGTCTTCAGCGCGCATAACGCTTCCAGATCTACCAGCGTACCCATTTGATCACAGCAAGTCGTACTGGCATGAGTCCCGTATCAGCAGGAACATACGTCTCAACCAACAGCCATACAATGAGTTTTTGGGGTTGCCAGTGGGAGACTGGAACCCTCTGGAGCCGCGCTGGCGCCAGATCATCAGGCTGTCTGCCCTTCCATGGCTAGAAGACCACAAAGTCAACGGGGAAATTCTTTTCCCTGCCGCGGGTATCATGGTCATTGCGATGGAGGCCATGGTGCAGATTTCGTCCGGGAAAAGCGTCCCATCAGGCTTCGAGTTCAGGGACATGGCGATGCTCACTGCGCTGAGCCTCTCCCCCGACGACGATGGTGTAGAGATCCAATTCCACCTCAAGCCTTCGGTTGACTCTTCCAGCAAGGACAGTTCATGGGCGGCCTTCTCAATGTATTCTTGTCGAGATGAGACATTTGTCGAAATATGCCGAGGGTCCATCAAGGCCATGTCCGCTGCGCATACCCAGACCGACCATGATCAAAAAGAGGGAAATCGTATCCGCCACTTAGCCTCGTCTGACGACCCTACCTATGGCTCTGAAAAAAAGACAGACGAGTTATACGCAGGGCTGACGTTGAATGGATACCAATATGGACCCGCCTTCCAGGGCATTGAAAGTGCGCGCCGCAACGGCCATGGCCAAGCAGTTGGGCAAGTATCCACGAGGGGCTTTCCGCTGTCCAACAACGATAACTCCCGTCCCGCAATGCACCCATGCACTCTGGACTCCATGCTGCAGGTCTGCATCCCTGCCGTCGTCTTCGGTGACGACAGCAAGAGGGAGACATGGGTTCCAACCTTTATCAAAAAGGGATGGCTATCATCCTCGGGATTTGCAGGCACCGAGGCCGATGACAAAATCTTTGTACATGCTTCTACCCAGAACCGAGGAACTCGCGTGGCCGAATCAGACCTCAAAGTCGTGAGCCAGAACGGCGAACTACTAGGACACGCACAAGGCATCGAGATGACTCTGGTCTCCGACAACCCGATGTCACCGGGAGACGTGGGCCAGTCACAATCGCAGATCAGGAGGCTTTGTTGGGACATGGAGTACAAGCCGGACCCAACTCTGCTGAGTGCGCAAGAAATGGAGCGATATGCCCTAGAGCACCTGAAGCCTGATACAGGAATGACCGAATTCCTTCGCGCACTCAACTTGTATGTCTTGGCGTCGGTGTCGCGCGCAGTACGGGAAGTTGCAGCTTCGGATGTGCCTCCGGAGGCCACTCATCTGCACAAACAATACGCATGGATCATGGAGCTCATGGAGGCGGCCAGGTCCAACAGCGACCACAGCGACGGCTTCGTCGAGGATGAACAATACAGGATCCTGACCGAGCGAATCCTAGACATCGGCGGTCGGCTGGGAGACATCTACGTGCACTTTGCGAAACACCTCGTCGACATGCTGCACGGGAACATGGACGCCCTCCAGGTCCTGGTGCCCGACAACCGGCTCGGCGACTACTACAGGCTCTCCAACGACCTGGGCCAGTACTTTGGCCCGATGCAGCGCTACGTCGACGCCCTCGCGCACAAGAACCCGGGCCTGCGTGTCCTCGAGGTCGGCGCGGGCACCGGCGGGACGACGAGGTTCATGCTCGATGCGCTGGCTACCGAGACGCCTAACGGGGCGTACACTCGTTTCTCGCGCTACGACTTTACTGACGTTAGCGGCTCGTTCCTTGAGAGCGCTGAGGACGAGTTTGGTGGGATCCCCAAGATGAACTTCCAAGTGTTTGATGTGCAGGAAGACCCGGTCGCCCAGGGGTACGAAGAGCACAGCTACGATCTGATTGTGGCCGCAAATGTCCGTGAACAATTTGACTTTCTGCCGTTCCCAAATATTATAAAACAAGTACCCTCGAGCTTAGCTGACTTTGTTTCCAGGTCTTACATGCCACAAGATCATTGCAACAGACACTTTCCAATATCCATCAATTGCTGAAGCCGTAAGTCCCGATCTTGGTACCCTTCCAATCACAAGAAGAGATCAGACATGAGAGTCATAAGAATAACCCCCGTGACAGTGACGGCAAGATCATTATGACCGAGATCACGGCAACAACCACATACCCGCTCACGCAGTTCCTGTTCGGTTTCCTGCCCGGATGGTGGTTGAGCACGGAGCCATGGCGACAAAACGGACCGTGTGCAAGCATAGCACAATGGACTACGGAGCTGAAGGAGAGCGGCTTCACCGGTCCCGAGCTGGTTCTGAACGACTTCGAAATAGAAGACAACCACGTTACCAGTCTCATGATCTCGTCAGTGGTCCCCCGCCCCCATGCGTCGGAACCGTCAAATGGCGTCGCGTCGGACAAACGACCACTGTCAGACAAAACCGTTTTCATCGTCAACGGCTGGAGCCAAGGCGCACTGGCATCTCCCGGCGAGTCGCAACTCGCCAAGCTGGTCATGTCCAAGTTGACAGCGGCCGGGCTGGAAGACGTAAGACTGAGCAGCTTCCTCGAGACGGATGCGCTGGCGGCCCGCGAGCTGAACGATAACCTCCTTGTGATCGTCCAAGACGGCGACTGGCTAGCATCGCTCGCGCACCTGAGTCCCGAACAGTACGGCATGTTCAACGCAACCTTGAGTCGCGCCGGCAGTGTGCTGTGGATATGCCAACCGGCGTCTGCGTCCGCGGGGGAGACGCAGGACTTGCCCAATGGCCTGGTGATTGGCATGGCCAGGGCGCTGCGTTCGGAGAAACAGGACATGGTCTTCGCGACTGTCATACTTGACGCTACGTCCTGTTATCCCTCCTCCAGTACATCCTGGGCAAGTGAAACCCAGGCATTCATCGTCGAGAAGTCTGTGCAAAACTTCCTGCGAGGCACAATTTCCCGTGTCAACTACGAGAGGGAGTTGGTGCAGATCGGCGACCGCCTGTGCATACCTCGCATGTACGAAGACGGGAAGCTCAACCAGCACGTCCACGACACCACGTCTGCGTCCATCAGGAGAGAGCAGAAGTTCGGACAGGTGGATCTGAAGGTCAAGATCCGTCGTCCGGGCCTTCTTGACACCATCTACTTTGAGGAGATCCCCGGGTCGGCAGCCTATTCTCTCGGCCCGGACGAGATCGAGGTGGACGTCAAGGCCATCGGCGTCAACTTCCGCGATTGCCTCATCGCCCTGGGCCGAGTCGACCAGGACATCCTGGGCACCGAGTGCGCCGGTGTCGTGCGCAGGGTGGGATCGGCATGCCAGCAGCTGCAAGCCGGGGACCGTGTCACGGTGGGCGACGTCGACACGTACCAAGGGGTTGTCCGCTGCCGGGAGATCCTGGCCGTCAAGATACCCGATTCCATGAGCTTTGCCGACGCGGGCGCCATCCCCACCAACTTTGTGACGGCGTACCACTCATTTGTGCGAGTCGCCAAGCTCAGCCCCGGCGAGACCGTCCTGATACACTCGGGCGCGGGCGGCACGGGCCAGGCTGCCATCCAGATCGCGCAGCATTGCGGCGCCGGCGCCATCTACACCACCGTTGGCTCGGAGTCTAAGAGGAAGCTGTTGACGGAGCGGTACGGTATCCCGCCAGAGCACATCTTCAACAGCAGAGACTTGTCGTTCGAGGACGGAGTCAGGCGCCTCACGGGCGGCAGGGGCGTCGACGTCGTGCTCAACTCACTGGCTGGCGACGCCCTGGTTGCCTCGTGGGAGTGCGTCGCCCCCTTCGGTAGGTTCGTCGAGATCGGCAAGAAGGATATCTTCTCCCACAAGACACTGCCCATGTTCCAGTTTGCGCGGAACGTGTCGTTTGCAGCCGTTGATTTGGCCTCGATGGCTCAGGAGAGGCCTGACCTGGTGCAGAGCGGGTTGCGCGGCGTTCTGGATTTGTTCCAGCGCGGCGTACTGCACATGCCTTCACCGGTAAAGAGCTTCCCCATCTCGGACGTGGAGGGGGCGTTCAGGTTTCTCCAGAGCGGGACGAACGCCGGCAAGGTGGTGCTCGAGGTTAACTCAGAGGAAATTGTTCCGGTAAGTCAAACGCCTCCTCAATAACAGGGACTTTCTTTCTAACCCATGCGGAAAAGGCTGTCGTCGAATCCAGATCAGACTGGAAATTCAGTCCCAACGAAACATTCATTCTGGCCGGCGGCCTTGGAGCTCAAGGTCGGGTCATTTCCAAGTGGATGGTTTCCAAGGGGGCTCGCAACTTAGTCCTGCTTTCTCGGCGCGACATCAACAGTCCTAGCAACGGCGAGCTTGCGGCCTTTGTTCGAGGCCTCCAGGAAAGTGGTGCCACGGTATATTGCCCCAAATGCGACGTCTCCGATGCCGAGTCTCTCAGCGCAGTATTGGCTTATTGCAAAGCGAATCTGCCGCCTATCAAAGGATGTATCCAGGCCGCAATGGAGTTAAGAGTAAGGTTCACCTTTGTTTCGTTCTTTTTCCTGATTGTACCTCACGGCCGGGACGTCCCCAACTTGTTCAATTTAGGACTCGGTCTTTGAAAACATAGACCACCCCGCATGGACAGCATGTCTACGGCCCAAAGTTGACGGGTCATGGAACCTCCACCAGCAACTCCCCCACGACCTGGACTTCTTCATCTTATTCTCGTCCATTGCGGGCGTAGTTGGGTCCCAAGGTCAGTCCAACTACGCGGCCGGCAACACGTTCCAAGACGAGTTGGCTCGATACCGACTGCGCCGGGGTGAGAAGACCGTGTCGCTGAACCTCAGCATGATCGCCGACCACGGCTACGCGCTCGATCACGAGGAGGCAGCCAGGCGCTTCGCAAAGAGCCGCTTCGTGCTAGAGATGACCCAGCCCGAGGTCCTGGCGCTGCTGGAGCGATACTGCGACAAGCGGCTGCCCCTGGCGGAGCTCGTTGGCAAGCCCCAGATCGCCGTCGGCCTCGAACTGCCAGACGACATCGCTGCGCGCGGAATGGACTTGATGGGCTGGATGAACGAGCCCATCTTTTCGGTCCTGCACCAGATGGGCGGTTCCGCGGCGGAGGGCGGGGACGAGGCGAGCAGCAGCAAGGGCAAGGGCCCCGCGCTCATCAAGCTCATCGAGGGCGCGGCCTCGCCCGCCGAGGCCGCGGACGTCGTGGCTGCCGGCATAGCGACGAAGCTGTGCAGGGTGCTCTCGCTGCCGCCGGACGCGTTCGACATGGCCCAGCCGCTGCATGTGTACGGGGTGGACTCGCTTATCGCTGTCGAGATGCGCAACTGGCTTATGCAGACCCTCAAGGCGGACGTCGCTGTCTTTGAGATCTTGGGCGGTGCGACCGCCGAGACCTTGGGCAGGACCGTGGCGGAGAAGGTCAGGGCGGCGCTATGATGCGCCGCCCGGCCCAGCACCCAGAGAACAATATTCGACGACGAGAACAGAAACCTAACACGTCAGTGTAGTTTGTGACATTCGATTTTCTGTCCGGGACGTTAGAATCGGCTGCTATCATTGAAGCAGTGGCTGTTGCGCCCAGCATCCCACACACTTCGCTTCCGGCCGAGAAGGCCAGACATAAATAAGCCCAGATGGCTGAGCCCCCTTTCTTTAGAATTATGTTAACAGCTCATGCGTTATTTTGTATCTGAACAGACATATTGTAACTCGGTGTCTCAATGTTGTTCCTTTCACGATTCGCGGGTGTGTTTACGCCTACAACTGCGACCTGCCCACTCGCTTTCAACATCTTTCAGAGAATTAACACAAAATGAATTGTTCACCTACTATCATATCAATAGAGAGTATTACTCTTTGATCAGTAACCCTAGTAAGCACTAGCGACGGCTTCGATGCAGTCTTCCAAGCGCAATCACCCCCAGGTTGGCCTGTGAGCAGGTCTTGTGGACTGCGATAAATGTCTTACTGGTGGGATCGGGCACCGGGAGTGCATCGGCGCAGCTGGGTGATAATTTGAAGGTACTTCGTGTGGGCAGTCGGACTTGGGGATTCGCCTGTAGATGATCAGTAAAGTGGACAGTGAGTCGCTACTTTTTAGCCTTGACAAGTCCGTCTTGCTCGCCCAAGATGATCTATAGAGTGTATCAGTAAAGATGAAAAGCCCTTGAAGATGATAACTTGTACAGCCAAGTGGTGAAGCAGGACTGTTAGGGCTATCCTAAGCTTTTTTTTCCCTTATACAGGTGGGTACCACTCTTGACAGCGCTTGGTTGGTCTGGCCGAGATGTGGGTGACGCTGGTGTTGCGACAAATTGTCCCAGAGTCGCATTCAGGTCTCGACGGCGGCCTGGCCAAACAGGGAACAGGCGTCTCGGTGGCGGCAACCGCGATCAAAACCCAGACTAGAGGTCTGGAAAGTGACTCGGGTAAGTCGGCAGTCGCTGCCTGCGACCTCGTCATTGGATGGCGGTCGAGCTGGAATCCTGGAAGTGAATCCCTTGGCGCACACCACGGGCGAAACCTGACGCAGCAGCAAAACTGCGGACGAGCTGTGCAGCCAGCGTGTGACGAACGCCGCCCAAGGGGGGTACGTCACACTGGCGATTGCGGATTTGTGGTCCCTGATGAAGTGCCCAACTTGACTCCCCCCAACGCAACCAGCGACCCTCTTTTCCTCGCACCAAGAAAACTCGTGATGGCGGGAGCAAGCTCAAGACACCAACCTTCACGCCGGGACAGGGGCGGTGGCTCGAGGAGGGACCGGGACAGAGATGACTCGATTGACCTGTACGACGACGAACCTCGCGGCCGCAACAAGCGACCGGCGCCCTCGCGGCGGTCCACCTACAACGACGGCGACGGGTCTGCAGAGTACTACTCCGACGACGAGGACCGCTACTACCCACCACGGTCCTCGGACCACAGGTCCAGGAAGCAAGGAGGCCGGGGCGGCGGTGGGAGGCACCACAGCGAGCCGCGGTCCCGGTCGACGGCGCGGGGCAGCCATGACGAGCGCAGGGACAGGGACCGCTCCGTGGATGAAAAGAAGAAGCGCAACCAGATGATAAAGGCCGGCCTGTCCGCTGCAGCCGTCGAGGCGTTCCGGCAGAAGAACCGGCCGGGGGACTGGGTGGGGGCCAAGGGCGTCAGGGTCGCGACCGCGGCCATCAGCGCGGCCGTGATTGATGCTGGGATCGACAAGAACCCGAACCGCGGCGCGATGGGGAACATACTGAAGTCGACGATCGGTGGCCTTGTGTTTGACAAGATTGCACACGGGGGAAAACGATAGATTAACGCGAGGGAGGACGCACCCTATTTCCGCCAGGCGCTGAAAACATTGAAGCTCAGGACAGCCTGGCGCTGGGTAATTGAGGCAGCATACGAGAAGGAGGCCAGGCCGGCTAGGCTTGGATGTGCACGGTGCCGTGTCACCGGAGAAAGGCTGCAGTGGATGAATAAACTTGATACCACACGGGATGAGCGGATGCGGAACAAGATTCGATTTCCATTTCTTCAACATTTTCCGAACTTGCAGATAGAGATCAAGTAATGAAACTGATCAACTGCTAATCTCAAGCCACTGGTCTCTATCGAACACAGGACAAAACCTCCGCCTTTCAGTCCCAGAAACAAACGGCTCGGATCTCGATACTCTCCCTGACAGGCTGGTCCTCGGTCCCAGGGATCTCAAACGCGGTATGCGGACACCTCCAACCCGGCACGTCCCGCTTCGTGTCATAGTTCCTGAAGACAACGAGCTCGTCAGGCTGCATCTCATGCATGTAGTACCAGGCGTGCCGGTCCTCGGTCGCGCCGTGCGACATGACGTAGTTGGCCGACCTGACGCCGCTCGGCCTGAACTGGCGCGCCCGGATCTGGTAGTCCAGGCCCGGGACGGTGGACGCGTCGGCGACGGCGAGCGGGTCGCGCCGCACCGTCCTGATCGGCCGCCAGGCGTTGACGAAGGCGAACCGCGACGAGGTCTCGAAGCGCCGTGCGATCTCGGCGGGGAACTTGAGCTCCTCCAACGTCCCCCGGATGTCCTCGGGGCGTGCGGCGTAGTCCACGTGCGGGTGCCCCGACGCGGCGGCCAGCCAGCGGCCCAGGGGGTCCAGCTTGCCCTTGGACACTGGCTCGTTGCACTGTCGGATGCAGTGGTTGAATATGTGGACGGTCGAGGCGCCAGTCCTGGGGGGATCCAATGTAAGCGTTGCAAGCTGCGTAGCAATATCCTCCACGTGGCTTGCTTACAGCTCTTTGATCACTTCAGCGACTTCCGGGTACCACTGCGTCTTGATAGTCTCGTCGTCCTCGGTGCTTCTGTGCTTGCTAGGAAGCTTGACAAACTTGAAACCATTCCTATCGAGCCCAAATTGATCTTCCATGCCGCGAATGTCGCGAATCATCATCTTCCGGGTAAATTCATCGCTTACTCCCAGATATCGCGGCTTCCACTCCTCGGTTGTGATGACTTTTCCGTTGGCTGGAAAATAGTTGATGTCGGAAAGGACGTCATACGCTGCACATTTACCGTTTAAGTCCATGGTGTATCTGATATTACGGATGCCAACCGAGGAGCATGAGAGAGAAGTCAGCGGGAGTTTCGGTGGTTCGGCGTCATGGAACACATTCTACGCACTCCAACGCGGCACGTGATTATCTTGGAGACTCATTGTGTGGAGGGGATTTCCGGTCATCCTTCTCTCATAGTGTTGCAGGAAAGTGAGGGGGGCCTTCTGGGCAAACTTTAAGGCCAGATTAAGTAAGTCAGCATGGATCTGACCGAGCCTACCGCTGACGTCTATTTGAGTAGGAATTAAAGAATTTGAGCAAAAGACTGCATTCGAACAATCCAGGATACGAACACGCGGTTGTAAAAGAAAATATTAGCTAATTCTACAAAAGGTCATATCCATGCCGAGTGTTTTTTTACAGATCTAATCTGCCCATTTGCAGGGTTTTCCCTCCTCCTCCCGCACCGCACCATCTGCGACCATTACCAAGGTACAGCCAGAACAACCTTTCGTGCCCCCCATGGTCAGGGTTCTGCATGGCATGTTTTCATCTTGATCCCGACCCAACGTGCGATTACAGCCGAAGCATTTTGACATACTTTGAACTTGATCAGCCCCATTTGCACCCTTTTCAAAGGAGATAGAAGAAGGGAAAACGACAACCGCAGTACTTCCCCCGCAAAACAAGCTCTCCTCGTGCTTTTCCACTTCTCGGACTACATCTGCGCCAGAATAGCGAACCCACCCGCCAAAACACCCACGCCTAGCGCAGCGGTGGGCGCACAACCGACATTTTTAGTGCTGCTGCTTGTGGCGGATGAAGACGTCGACGTCGAGTTGTTAACGGCCGATGCCGCAGCCTGCAACGCAGCAGAGGCGCTACTGACATTGGCTGCGACCTGGCTGAGCTGGGATTGGATAGAGGTAGAAGCGGCAGCGTCGGCCGCCGTCGAGAGCTGGAGGCCCAGCGAGGACGTGGCAGCGGCTGCCGAAGCCGTGAGGTTGGCGAACTGGCTGCTGAACTCGCTCATGCGGGATGCCTCAACTGACTCGATATAGCTGGGCGCTGCGGCGATGGCTGAAGTGAAACTGCTTATCTCGTCGATGAAATCACGCGGCTCTAGCTCCATGGCGGGAGGTGAGGTTATCTCCGGTTTCTGGAGTGTGCCGTCGGCCTGTCCGCATCCGTGCATCAGTATCCGATACAATTTGGGTGAAAATAACAAGAAAAGCCGTTGGACCTTGAAACTTACCGCGACAACGGAGACAAGAACAAGAAGAGAGATGAAGAAGTGCATGTTAATGACGGTGTTGAAAGAGACAAAGTCCAGGGACAGCGAGGATGGTAGCGAGATGCAAATCGACAGAAAACTGGGATGATTGATCAACAGGTTCGTTCAGCGTGTTCCCAAAATGTTGTAGGAACGGTTGAGAATCTGGGTATCAGGGAGTTGGGTGGGAGATGGCCTTTATATCTGCGGGTATGGCAGGACGTCCCTTTGAGCCTCCCAAGCAACCACTGGTATCAAAAATTGTGTGGCCGGTACATTTGTAACAGTTGACACAGTGAGGATGCACAATCGCGTGGCTGCGGCCATGAGCCGTGCCATGTAACTACATCGCGCGCCATGGTGTTCTGCCTTCGCGTCACCGACCACAATACAGCAACTGGTGGCACAATTTGTGTCACGACACGTGGAGGCGTGGGATTGTTTGCTTTCTTGGTACAGATAAATATTATCGGTACCACAGCATGGTTGCCTTAGCCCAGCCTCACCAAGTCTTACGCAAACATAGGCCAGAAATCCAAACCACCTGATTCAAATAAACAATCCAAGGGCTGGATGAGTCTTTAACGAGGCAAAAGGACGGATTTCT
Organism: Diaporthe sp. P3_1W; assembly: GCA_037177825.1. Lineage (NCBI taxonomy): Eukaryota > Fungi > Ascomycota > Sordariomycetes > Diaporthales > Diaporthaceae > Diaporthe > Diaporthe sp. P3_1W. The sequence goes on from JBAFXB010000001.1 coordinate 1,446,646, forward strand.
ATGGTCTGGGCCTTTCTATCAAGTCAACTGCCACCGTCAGTCTGCCATCGCACAAAACATTTCCTTTTCGCACGAGAGCTGCCTTGCCAGGTTGTCAGAGGCAACGTTGCATACTTTTGGTGCAGCATACAATAATAGGAATACAAAGCAGCACCTTGGAGCAGTCGCTGAGCCTGGGATAGTCAACATAATTTTGAGCTCGTCCTCCTTTTGCAGATCCCGCAAGCGAGTAGATGAGCCCGGAGTCGGCTCGCATTATATCGAGTGGGGGAATCATCCTCTAAGAAAAAGTCTTGCCACGTAAACACCGTCCATGAGCCTAAAGCACGTGTTTATCCCTTGTTACTCGACATGAATGACACGGATTTGCAGAAATTCTGGGCGTGCCTCGCGTTTCGCAGGGCATACGTTACACCCGCCGCAGTGCATCGCGGCATAGGCAGCCTGCTGGGCTTCTGCATTTATGCGTTGGTGTCTACTCATAAAACCACTGAAGATCTTGAGGCTCAGAGCGGCAGAGTCTGCGGCTGTGTAGAACTCATCAGGGAAACTTAAACGTCGATTGTGACACAGACTTGTGCTTCAAGGAGGTTCAGTGCTCTAATCTGGACCAGAGAATCATGACGCGATCAGACGTGGATCCTCATACGTCCCAGGGTATGTTGTTGGTCATGTTCTCACCATTCCACGCTTGGTAGTTCGACAGTGTAAGATGTACCTGATGATTCGGCGGAAGATAAATATTGCTCGTAACTCCCTCAATCACATGCAACCGAGCCGTGCCTTGTAAAAGCGGTCTTCAGTTGATCATTTTTCACGGTACGGATCAGACCTGCATGCAAGCTCACAATTTATAATCCATGTCCACAAACAGCTGCATACACCAATTGGAAGCTTGGCTCAAGGACCTCATCGTGGGCTGTCCACCTTGAGCTTGGGACAAGTGCTAAGCCATGCCTGGTCATCCAGAACTTTGGGAACTAGAACGACTACGGGTCATATTTGCGATTTTTCTGTGGGCCAAGGTACTTCACGCCATTCACATCACAATGTCACGCTGATCTCACAACAGAGTTGCAATGTACCAAACTTCACCCGGGAGCGGCGGAGCGATTCGGTACCTAGGTACCACGTGGCCTCCACCCAGGGCTAAAATTGCGTTTCCAATGTTTCAGCTATACGACCGGTTGCATAATCTAAGCAATTCATTATGGCCTTTCCAGTGGGTTGCTGAGAGCAACATTTGCTGTCTGCCAGAGGAGTCTAGATCAGCCCTGATGGTGCAGTGTAACGGTCTTAGTCAACTCGAAGTGACCGCCGCCTTGGATGCCTGCAATCGGATTTCAAGAGCTTCGGCCGGCCCGACGTTGGGATGAGACACGACCAATGTGGGAATGTTGCAGGGCATTGCGGTTGAGCTGCAAATGCAAAGGTTGGGTACGCGATGAAGAGGAGCTTGGAGAACTTCATGTTTGTTGGCAATACGGTTATGGCCCGGGAGTGGTCCCAAAGCTGAATCTATTGTTGGGATATATTCTAACACCCTATCAACGAGGGAATTGACTTTACCTAATTAAAGTTGTTTCGCTTAAGTATCGAGGCTGCGATACGATGACCATTGCAGCATAAGGTAGCCAGTCATTGGATGTATCTAGGTCCATAGTAAGACCTAGTTAGCCACGTTCCAGCCACTTCTGCATCGGCTTTGCGATTTCCATGTCAAGGCGGTCAAGGTCAAGGCGGTCAGAAGCCGCTGCCCACATCACGGACATCGTATGTGCATTGCCAAGGCTATGACAAGCAGGTGGTCGTAAAGCACGAGCCAGGGCTGTTCTCGTTCCCTCTAAATTGCACAGGTACTGTTACCACACACAATCTTCTCCTCTTCGTAATTGAACATGATCAGCAGCTGGATATATCCGGCAATAAATTCGAGGCTCACAATCTCTTGACCTTTGACTCGTACTCAGCGCGGTTGAAACCCCCCTTAGGTGCCTGCTGGGCAGGAATAGGTTCGAGTGCTGCAAGGATAACCGCAGCAGCAGCCTTATTCATGTGTGCGCCCTGTTGGGTGTTGTTGTGCGCAGCGCAATGTCGGGGGGGAACGGGCTGGCAACCACCCATCTGCCGCCCCATCCGTACATCAGAAGATCGCACTGACGAGGTCGTACTGTGTGGCAGACGTCATCACCGGAAGAGCCTCCCGGACGCTGCCAAGCCTCCAACTCGTGGCCTCGGCGATGTAACGGCAGAGGCAAGGCACACCGAATGCGGCAGGCCCGAGCCTGGTGCTTGCATTAGCCCACACGTGGTTCCTGGGATGAAACCTGATCACCCGCAGGCGAGTGGACGGCGGAACCAGAGAGGAGGCAACGCACCATCAGGTAAGAATAAAACTCGGCCGCCCGCCCTGCCTGCTGCGAACCTGGTTCGAGAAGAAAACGACGGGGGCGCCATTTCTGCCACGAGGAACCACGCCACATGCGCATGAAGCCATCGTGCGCAGGCCCTCGCTAACCCCCACACGCTAGACCTCGATCCGTACCGGCCTCGTCGCCTGCTACACTACTGCAGGCTGAGGGAACCGCCCCGGGGGCCCGGGGGGCATCAGATGACACAGGGCCCAGATCTGCGGTCCAAATTGCCGGCATGCCACCATCAGCACCGGGGAAGGGCTCGTCGCGCCGCCGGGCTCGGTGGAGGTTGCACCCGGCATTGACGCCGTGCCTGAAGCCGTGCGAATCAGATGCCTGTCCCGTCGAGTCTTTTTTTTTCTTGCTGCGAACCCTGGGCCGATGTTAAGCTTTTGGGCAAGATGACATCGCGATAACATGCAAAGCCCGCCCACGTACATGAACTACTGGTGTTGTGGTCTTCGGCAGTTGTTTTTGCGATGATACCCTTAGGGGACCCTCGCGCTAGAACTTTTTCTTTTGGCTTGTGATCGACTACGGAAACAAAACGTCCCGGCTGTTCTCTGGTTTTTAGCACGACGCGATCGTGTGTCCGAGTCTGTGCATTGGCCGATCAACATCTAGTGTTGATTGTGGACTGCCGGGCAATTCTATCCTGAAGTCTTCGACGGCGATAGGTCTGGGCCTCGAAGGTTCAAGAGCTCCGCAGCTTTCATTAACTCCTTCACGGCAGAGCATCGTTGTCTATCTATGGCAAATTTTATGGATTAAGACCAGATTCACGCACTTGCGTTAGTTCGGTCTGTTTCAGTGCCGCAATTGGCCGGATGTATGTATCCCGAGATGAGGTTATCGACGAAAGCTGCTAGCTATTTGCTATGAGCGTCTGCGCTCGACGCACTATTCTAGTCACAGCTACGATCTTCTATCAGGACATCATTTATGGCTTCCGATCGTTCAGCCAGCGGAGGTTAACCTGCAAGATCCACCTCATTTTTTACCTCGCTTCGTAGGGCTGAGTGAAGTGATCTGTCGCCTCAGCACGAGCCTCCCAACATCTACTTTGTGGATGCCCAAGCCCATTCCAAGCCTAGCCACTGCAACGGTAAAGAGCCCACGGTAAGCTAGGGGACGATTGATCCTCGATGTCATGTTTGAGGGCCTGCAACGACAACGGTGCTCCGGGCCAGAGTCACAGAAGTGCCACATCTGCACAGATTCGTCCGAGCTGTGGTATTAAAAAACTCTCCGCGCGAGATGAAACTCGCCCAAAGCAGCACCCGCCATTGAGCCATCCTCACCCATCGGGGTCTGCCAGGACGACCGTCGCCCAGACAGGTCAAATCGTGAGACTGACAGCCGAAGAGGAACGACCCCTCTGCCCCTCCTCTGCCCCCGCCAAGGCGCAGAAGTCGAACCCCTGTCGGGATGAAATGGAAGGATACGATGGGGCGTCGTGTGGATCTAGATCCACGCAAGTGAATCATGACACCTGCAAGACACCGCTGCGCATGCCTGGCATGCCGCAGCAAGTGGGCCCGGGCGTCCAAGAACGGAATGGTTTTTCGAAATCCTGCTCGAGCAAATGACCGTCTGGGGGATTTCATGCTCGCGTCGAGACTCGGCCCGCCTTTTGACAGGTCCTCCGGCCTGCGCAAAGGGGAAGGAGGGCAGAAGTCCTGGGCGGGCGTCTCCGGGCGGACGTGTGTTTGCATCATTCCCCAATTCCAGTAAACGGATTCGTCGAATCTGGCAGCCGTCACCGGCATTCTACACGTGTGCCATCTCGATCGTTTGATCCCGTGACTCTTTCCGGCTGTGCGCGCTCTCTCTCTCCACGGACTTGTGACCTGTCGCGGCCACCCAGGCCGACAAGCTCTCGCGTGCTGTTTCGATGAGGACTCAGACGAGTAAAGGACTGAGGCACGACTCCCCACAGGAACCGATCTATATGTAGACCGGAGGAGGGCCCGAGAGGCGGGGTCGCGGGCGCTCGGGACTTTGACTTCTCAGCAGTTTCACCCTGAACTTCGTTGCACACGGTTCGCGTTGACTGTGAGCATACCACGGTTGACGGAAAAAGTTCGTGACGAGCGGCGTCACCCAGTCACCCCACGCGTTTCCGGGAGTCGGTCTTTCTTCACTGAAGCCGCCTAGGCGAAGGCGCGGCTCGGCGGGCAAAACGCCATCAAGGTACGAAGAACGCCGGAGGGTCCGAAGTTTATTTCTGACAAATTCGGTGATAGGTCAGTAGTCTCCAGGCGGTCAGAATGTGGAAGAGCCTTTTGGGACCAACGGTAAGGCCGAAGACAAATCAGCAGCCGCGAATTCAACCATCCCAGTCTTTCAGCACGGCAACCAATATTGTGTATCGCTATCAGACTGGGCCACATGGCGTTCCGACCGCCCAGACGGCCGGCTCGCCAGTCCAGTCTGCCTGTAATTATTACTCAAGGCGCCAAAAAGGTTGCCTTCGGTACGCGCTCACCGCTTGCTGCCTGGGCCTCGAGATAGTTCGGCGCCGTCCCTCAGCCGGCTCCGTGATGGGGACCCTTTTGGTCAGGCCGGTCCCACTGCCTCGCAGATTGCCGACCGCCGGAGATAGATTGTTCTTTGTCAGAATTTGCATAGTGTAGAGGAACAAGCCGTGGTCGAAAAAGTTTTCCTCGGTTAAATCTCACAGCCTGTTTGATCAGCTCGGTGACGAATGCGAGCTTCGTCAGGAGTGGAGGCACGATCAACCGTGCCATGTTCCAAGTCCCGCTCGCCATCTGGACTCCTCCCATGAGGCAGTCCAGCCAGCCCAGCCCAGCCAGGCGTTGGGCTGCAGCTTCAGCCCTTTTCTGGCGGATCTTTCTGGAGTCGACCTGGAGCCCATTCCACGGTTCGCTACGCAGCTCGAACACCGTGCCACCAATATGTGGGCGGCGCGAAAGATGGCCTGCTCAGTGGCAAAGGAGTGCCCGACGGGTGAAGAGGGCCTCAGGCCTGGGGGGAGGCGGCGAAAGCCGCTGTCAAACCCACATTGGGCAAAACTGAGCCACTCGCTTCCTCGGGATTTGCATCGCAAGGTTTTTGGCAGTTGTCGCTGCCGAACCAGAGGCGTCGCGAGAGAAGGATGAAGATGCTTTCCTCGCACCTGCGCGCTGCAGACCATAGTGCGTGCTCCATCGACCAGGGATACGCCTGCGCCCGGATGCATGGTCGCGGGCCTTGGCCCCTCCTCCCTCCCGGCTTCCAGAAGCCTGGGCTGCCCCTCGACTCATACACAATCCGACGGCGACGCATCAATTGGCTTTCGCAAGCCGCTGTGGGCACGGTTCTCCAGGAGCACCTGCCGCCCCGAAAAAACACGAAGCTTTGGCAAAATGCGCAAAATTGCAAATAGCCTCGACGACGTGTTCATCGCCGAGGGCGGACGAGTCGTGAAACAAATTTCGTGGCCCAATGTATTCAGTACACACCCGTGCTCTGGCGGGTGTGATGCCATTATTCAGGGCTCCCAAGACGATCCTCAGACTCAGGCCGGCCCCCTCAATCATGACCCCAGGCCCCCTCATTTCCTGTTCTCGGAGCAGCCATCTTCTGCCGGCCAGGCACGGTGAGCTAGCGGCGTGGCTTCGGTGAGGTCGACAAGACCGGCATGGTACCTCGTTATCAGAGCTGACTCGATCTTGAATCAGCACTTCACGTGTTGCTAGCGAGCAAGTGTGTTTCGTCCCCTCCTCGGGCATAGAAAAACGGTCGGTATTGGTGTTTTCCCCCCCGCGCTTGGGGGGCCTAGACCAGTACGTGATCGCCGCCATGCCTTCACCGGTGTGGATATCATCATGTGGTCCACTGTGGTTCACTGGGACGGAGGAGCGGAGGGATTCGCACGAAGGCAGCCATACTCACCGACCGAAAACTCGGTAGTATCCACTCGTTGCAGCTTGTCCAGGCTCAGCTCTCGCGACTCATCCCAAGACAGGCTATCAAAAATGCGCCGGCAAAGTCAAATCGACGGGTGGGCCTTATGTGGCATAAGTATACAGCCACCATATTTTGCCCTGCCGAGGGCAAGAGGGCAAATGGCAGAGGGCACTAGGTACAGGGCAAATCTACATTGCACACAGCACAGGGGACCACTGCTCTCACGGTTGGGGGGCAGACCAGAGATCAGGCAAGTCCTGGCAGTTCAGGCAAAGACCCGGCTCTCGCGCTATCTTTGGCAGGCTTCGGACGGATGACTGCGTGGCGCCCAGGGTCCTTCGTAAAGGCTGCAGCACATTTTGAGAGGGCCACCACGTGTCTGACCAGGTCCCTGTCGATGTTTCGTCTGGTCGGTGTCGGGTCTAGGCCGGATCTCCTGGCCGTCGTGGTGTGTGCCAAGCCCACAAAACTGGCTGTCACTCTAGCTCAGGGGGGGAAAGGGAATGGTCTACTGCTGTCTACATCATCCGGTCCTCTTCTGGCGGAACCCAGGCCTGGCAGGACTGATCTGCACCCGCGCGCGCCCTCTCAGTGGCCGCGGTGGCGGCTGAAATCAGCGCCATCATTGCGGGTTTGTCGCCTCTACCGCAGCAATATTATTCATGTTGGGCACTTGGTAGCCTTGCTGCCCTGGCAGCAGACAGACGCGGCTCGACGCCGTTCGTAGCACTGCACGCACCGGTTCAGGCGACAAATGATCTACGACCCGCGCTCAGATCTGAGACAGCTGCCCTCAGGCCGAGGCTGGCAGAAAAACGGAGCAGGCGCCCAGGGCACTTGCAAATCATTCGTCAGCGGGCCTCCAATTCAGGGTCCCCCAATCCCCAATGCCACAGTGCCTGGCAAAGTATGTGCACAGGCAGAGACCACGCAGACTGGAGGGATAGAACTTGAACCTTCGTTCACGTGCGAGCGTCTCCCATGCGGCCTGATTTTCCACGGCCCGGCACAAAAGCTACTGCGTTTCACCGAGCTCTTGGCGTGGCCACTGCACAGATTGCGCCCTGCTTCTCTCGCCTCTTGCCAGTGGGCGGTAAGACATGAACAGGCTTTTTGCAACGTTGTTACCACTGTGTCCCCCCTGGTCAAAGGTCAAATGACTCCTCGCAGGAAGTCAATGCCCGCGAAGCTCGAAGGCGAGACTGAACAAGCCTTTTTTCGGCTTGCCGCGGGCAAATCTGGAGGCAGCGAAGGACACGTTCACGGTAGGGAGAGACAGAGAGAGAGAAAGAGAGAGATATCGCACTTCTTTTCCCCCTACCCGAATCTAACGAGACAAAATACTGCGTGTTTGTCTGGAATGGGCATCATCTCCCATCCATCCGTATCCGGCTGGCCCTATGGGAGGCCGGGTTCCCCACGACGAACAGTGATAGGTGCCCGCTAGCAGGTGCCATAGCCACATGCAGGACACGCCAGCTCTCCCAGCTGTCCACTAAAGCAGCATTCTGCATCGTGCTTATTTCCGTCTGGTCGAATTGCACCTTGGGAATAGGCTTCGATGCAAAACAGACGCGACGGCCGGGTTGTGCGGGATCATACAGTAGCTGCCAGTCGAGTCTCGCTGCGAGTCCGCAGGATGCGACCATTCATCAAGGCTTGATTAGAAGAGGGAGGTGTTTCGCTGGCCCTCTCTGGCCTGGCCGGTCTCTTTCTTGTGGGCGATCCTGGAGGAGGCAAATTGCTCTCAAATTCACGTCTGCCCATTTGCGGCCTGAACCCCCTCGGATCAAAGTGTGGCGCTGATCACCGTAAGGGGTCGATGGCATCAGGACAGCCAGACAACAGTCCAGACAGTCAGACTGCTGTACTCGCCCTTCTCAGAGACAGTCAGACATGCCCAGTCACTACCGGCAACTCACCCGAACACCGCTCTCCGATATTGCACTTGTCACATCCGATCGCCAGGTGAGATGTCCTGGATGTACTTTGTACTGTGCCACACCCTCCCACACCCTCGCAAGTCACCCCGGGCACCACCCACCCACACGCTCGCTCACTCACACTCACACACTCACATTCCCTCACCGTTTCCGCATCCCTCCCGCCAGCAGCACAACGGCCCAGACGGACAAGGTGTGGAGCGCCATCCCACCACACTCCCACCTGCCAGAAGGGCCCCCTGTCCCAGGATTTTATCTCCGTTCTGACCCATCCCTGTCCTGGCCCGCAGGAAAACGCACCCTGGCCAGCCCTGAACGTCAGGCCCGCCCCTGCGCGAGCTGTACCGCCCTGTCCTAGCGAACCACTCCTCGAATTCTTCTCGCAAGAATGACGATTGGACACAACAACAAGGTTCATGGGGTTTCTCCCTTGTTCCAATATAAATACCTTTTTCGACGTGCAAAATGCTGCATGAAGCCTATCCCGTTCCCCCTCCTTGCTCTCCGTAGCCCCCATCCCGCATCCTCACACCTTGACAAGGACCCATCGAAAACGCGTTTCCCGGCCCTCTCTGGTGCTTGAAGCTTAAATACAACCTCGCTCCCTCTTTTGACCCTCGGTCCGCTTGTTTCGACCGCACCACGCCTCACTCACTATATCCTATATAAGAAAGCTTTCTAGAGCTATCGTGACAACATACGCTTGGCATCCTACTCGTCTGCCTCAACTATAATCTGGCTCCCCCGCCGCCAACGCCAACCGCTGACATATCTCACCGTCGACACCACGCAGGAGCAAGGCTCGACCCGCCACTGAGTCTTGCTCTTGTCTGCACAGGCCTGACTTCGCCCGCCGAACCTGCAAGCCCGCCACTCGTTTTCCCGTTGACATTGTGTCGACATGTGTGAATACAACAAAGTAAGACCTGGCCCCCGGGACCAGCCCTTTCACTGACCACCACGTCCAAGATCTCCCACAGACTGACAGATATTTCCAGATAGAGTATTCATGTGGTCATTGGCATGGCCAGGCCGCCGTCTGGTGTCCCACATACACCCGGACCCACCGCCGCTGCCCGCCACAGTTCACTCACTACGAGTACCGGTCATGGGAGGTCTGCTCCCACTGCAAGCCGCCCACCTACACGCCATGGGAGTTCATGATCAACCGCCGGAACCAGCCCGCACACTGCCTATGATGAAGGCCCCCCCTCAGCCTTCGCAGCAGCAGTCTTGTTATCAAACGATAAACACACCGGTCCCCACAACTCCACGCGTCAGCAGACAACCCTGGTTAATCCTCGACAACGAGAAAGCAACGAGCTTGTGAAAATCGCCAAAAAGGAAACCCCCCCAGCCGCCCTCGCGGCCGTGTTCGAGCCGCTTCTGCTCCGCGAGTGGTCACGCGGCATTTGGATGGGTGGGGCTGGAACCATGACCAGAACGAGGAATGGATGGGCGAGGCACATCACGGATGGGATACCCACATTGCCCTGAATCGACATGATGTGGGGTGGGAAAACTGCCGAGACCGACGCAAACCAGCGGCACAGTCAGACAGCCAGCCGCGGGCAACGATCGAGCGAACCACCACCACCACCACGACAACAACAAAAAAATAATGACCTCGAGAGAAAGGGAAACCCGAACCGCCCACGATGGAAACGAAACCTTGGGTCCGGGACCCCTGGAGACTCGAGCCTGCAACGCCCCCGGGACACGGAAATCCCGTATCTGATCTGGCGGGTCTTCCCGGTCTTCCACACCTCACCCATCCGTCCATCCATCCATCCACCCACCCTTGAACCAATTTTCTGGTGTTGCACACACACACACACGGAGGAGGCAACCCACAAATTGGCCCATGCCGACCCCCCCCCTACCTCCCTCTCCCGAAGGAAAAAAAAAAGAACCACCTCCTCAGAGGCGCCTACCGTACAAGCCACCCTGCCCACCCACCGGGTATCGCCTCGAAACAAAAAGGGTGTGGCATAGCACGGCAGCAAACAGACAAGGGGGGGTGGGGCGCCCTTGAGCCTCGCAAAGCCACTTGTTCCCTGCCTTGGCGTGGCTGCAGCCACGTTCAGGAACCCGTTTGGTGGGTATTTGGGCTGAATAAGGGCGTGTGTGTGTGTGTGATGGGCTTGTGTCTTGCAGTAGTATTCCCACACACTCTACAGCTCGTACAGTTGCAGCAGCAACTTGCCCTTCTTTTATTTTTGTTTTTTTTCTTCGTCGTCCTTTGCTGGCGTGTGTGGGGGCCCGTTCTGCGGCCTCGGCGAGAATCATTTCGAGGCGCAGAAAGGAGGGTGGGCGGGGGCCAGGTGTTACATAAAAAGGATCAAAAAGCTTCCCGGGAGAGAGAAGAAGAGGTCTACATCGACATCGAGACGTCATCTCCCTTTTTTCCTTAGCCCCCTGGTTGTTTTTTTCTTTTCTTTTCGGTCTCAGCCATAATCGGTTTCTTGTTTTCTTTCACCGTTTTTCTTGTGTCATTATTGCATTGCGAGCATCTAGCGATTGGTGTTCAGCTTTTTTGGATTGGGGGTGGGGGGGCTGAGCAGATGAGCGAGCATTGAATTGACATTGGGAATCTTTTTTTACTTGGTGTTTGTATGGTCGGCGCTTGTCCAGGACGGTCTCTCTTCTAGATACCACATGAACAACAATATGAATCACTTCAAACACTTTACATTGGCTATTGCTCACATCTCATTTCTCGCCTCGTGATAACCCACATGCGCCGTAATGAGGTGTCACTCGCTCCCTCCTGGTCTGTGTTGTTTGCCGGGCACCACCGCCGTCAGCACTGCCGAGGCCGAGGCGAGCTGAAGCCGCTGGTGTGTGTGTGTGCCAGCACTTACACGCGAACACCGCCGGGTGGCTGGCAATTCCTACGAAGGAGGGAGATTTGCAAAGACGCCATGCCTTTCCTGCTGTGCGACGCCCTTCCCGCGAGTAGCACAACCACCACCAGTCCCAGCTCCAGGCTGCGGCAGCAAATCAATCACTCGGGGGAGGGGCGCTCGCCCGCGTGCGGTACATCTGCGGGATATTGTGTCACCTTACTCGACGGGATGGGGGGACGTACAGCAGTGCCTGAGGGCGTGCGGAGTGGTGGGTTGCATCGACTACAAGGCAGTTCCTGACTGGCTCGACCCGGCCGAGTGTGAAAAAGCAAAGCGAGCTCCTCCCGTCAACCGAATTTCCAGATCCTTCGCACCTCTCCTCGTACCGTGTAGCGCGGCCCCCTGGAGGGGACAGACGCTACGCTATCGAACCCCAATTGTGGGCCCGGCCGTGTAAACCTTAAATTCGAATCCATGTCGCGTGACGGCCCATGCCAGCACGTTAGGTACACTGTATTGCTGTGTGTTTTTGGTGCACACTTGGTATCGTGTAGCGCCCGTGGCTCGGGATTTTCAGGCACGCCGTCACCGTCGCACGTGTAATCTGCCGTCGCTTTGGGCGGGTAAAGCAGGGCACACACACCGCACCGTGGGCCGGTCCGGGGGTCTGGAGGCAAAATAGACGCCCACACCCTCAACCCACATGCGCTGCAGTCGCCATAGGTACGTATCACGCTGGGCGGTCGTGGCCGGGCGTTGCGCCTTCGCTGCCCAACTTGTGGGTGTTTTTTTTGTTTTTTTTATACCACGTTGATAGGCACACTCCGATTACAACAGGATTTCCATTTATACATAAAAATCTCACTACGCGCGGCTGATGGGCCAGGTAAGCTCGAGGTCTGATGTGCTGGCAGGTTGCCAGCCGAGTCATACCGTGTGTGATAAGCGTAATCGTTTTTCCCCAGCACAGCCCAGAAGGCACCCCACCGGCAGGACCAACCACCTTAGCGAGCTGCCACCCCCAGGCGCGTCGCATGCGTTGCACCTGAACGGAGCATGGCCGGTGCCAGGCACATGCTCATATGTGCGGTAGACTATGGACTGCGATTGCATTATGTACGTGGGCTGCACGTGTCGACTGCAATGTAACCCCGGGTTTGTCAGGCCCTCACATAGGCACCCAGCGATGGGCGTGAAACACGTACCTAGGTATGTACACTTATGTTAGATTATGTAGGCTACCGTGTGTGCAGTGCAGAGGTGACAGAGGGCCGAACAGAGTTACCGCCCCGCCCCTTGAAATCGCCCCCCGTCACCAGCCCAGCTCGGCTCCTGCGCGGTTTTTTATCCAAAACAACTCATTCTTCAGACCGCTTTCCCGACGGGCGGAAGAGGAAATCACCACGTGGGCGGAGCCACCTAGGCTGGGCACAAGACTGAGGACTCGCTTGGGTTCAGGCTTGGGCTTGGGCTTGGGCTTAGGCTTCGGCTTATCAGGCTTAGGCGTCGGACATCGGGAGAGCTCGCTGGCGTTCGCCTCCTAGGGCAGCTGTCAACAGTCAAAACATCCGTGCCCTGAGACGGATCGGGCTGGCTCTGCGAGGATGATCCCGCTGTCCGCGCAATGATGTCTGAAATCTTGTTCCGCCAATGCCCAATCCCGTCCACCCCCAGTTTGGCTTTTGGTGGTTCCGTCATCAATGGCAGAGGGCAAAACCTTGATGCACCCTGCGCCCTCCGTCCGATGTCCCCAGCAGCCGATACTGTTGCAGGTCGTCGGTCGTCTACTCCTCCTACTCCTCCAACAACAACCTCCAACCTCCAACCTCCACCCCTTCTCCGAGATTTCACCATCCCCTGCTGTTCCTCGATTGGCTTTCCGAGGGTCGGAACGCGGTATCAGGAGACGCACACTTGCGCACGCTCTTCCCGCGGCGGCCCACAGAGTTCCGCACATCCCTCCGCTGATTGACCATGATCAGATTAGAGTTTGCGGCGGGCAGGAAATTTGCCCACATGCCACAGTAGCACACGGCCTACGCTGTCGTACCTCCTACTGCCTCTGGTCTAGCATTGTCATGAACCTTGATTTGGGCCCCTCCACACCAATCCCCCGTCTACCCCATGGGCGGCAGGGTTACCCCTCTTGTCAGCTGGGATCATGCTCGACCCTCTCCCGAAGTTGTCTGAAATCAGGGGTCGTGCTTGAGCCCCCTCATACCGCAAGTACACCGAGGTCAAGAACCCGGATGGCCAGCTCGTTCGTTGGGCTGCTCTTTCAGGGTGCCGCGAGTTTGTTTTTGTTTCGGGCTGCGGGCTCCGCTGGCGGGGGCCCTGGGTCGGGCTCTGGGGGGAGGGGTCTGCTGCTACGCCACATTGCTGCATATTTGTACGGAGTGCCGTTGAAGGTTATTTCCATGTCCAGACACGCGTGCATGCATGCAGAATTTGTCTCAAGCGCATGGTTAGTTAGGTATAGGCAGATGGGAAATGGGCCGTTTCGAACAGAGATAGCACCACCTGGGTCTATCACCACAGCCCCTGGCCCTCGATGATGGAGTGTAACAAGCTTTGCGATGAACACACCATCGCAGGGTCTCTCTCCAATCTCGCCGAGGGACGAGCAGCAAGGATGTGGGGGGAGCCCAGGTTTCATCGCGCGCCCATCACCCATCCATTCTCTTCTTTTTTGAGCAGGCCTTCAGCCCCCCCTTCATCATGGCGGTCTGGATGCATGCACCCCGTTTGGGAGCGCAGGCGGGATGGAGATTGACCCCAGCGCAGCCCCAGGCCTAGGCCACAGTCATATGGGTCTTATTTACTTGCTCATCGCATCATGATGCTGTGGCCCCCAGGCCTCGACCCTCCCTCCCAGGCCCCCCCATCGGCGACCCTGGGGCAGCTCAATTTGTCATGGCCCGGGGGTCTGTGGGCAGTAACATTTCATAACTGCCACAAACCAACTTAACTTAACGCAATGGTTATTCACTTCTCGGTACGTACGGCATGGGAGAAATTTAATGCTGATTAACATTGCGCATGATTTGTGTCAACTACACTAAGACACTGCCCTGGCCACGGAAGACCTGTCAACCGTCGGAAATCATTACGCCAGCCTTTGCGTAGTGCACTGTTCACGCACGTATTGCAAGTGACAAGCTCGAGATCTCATCTCCGATAGGCAAGCGTCTCAAGATACGCGACTACTACCGTTGCTTTCGGTACTCACCCAAAGTCCCCGCCGCCACGAAAAATATGACTTGTTACTACGTATAACGAACAGACTCCCTCGCCATAAGAGTGCCGGTTCGAGACGAGTCAGCATTACGCTGTCCTTCATTTGGGACATTTTCGCGAGTGTGGTGGGAGACTAAACAATCGTGGTCGCCACCCTCTTCGGCAATCAACTGGCTGCCCTCTGCTGCCCTGGCTCACCGACATGCCATCGTTTATTCTTCTCCCGTGGGGCCCTGGATACCAATGACCGGCGGGCGGTGCTTTCACTGGGTACCGAGACCCAACAACAACCCACGCCCAACGGGGCATCCAGCGGGTTAGTGGGGTGGCCAGATGGGCGCCAGGTGGACCCGAGCTGCGACGCGATCGAGTGAGTGCTCACTTCTGCCGGTCCTTCAGCCCTCCTGGGCTGCTGCGACGCAGGTTCGACTCCACTGCCAGTGCTATTCCACGGGGTTGAACCCTTTTTGCATCTTGTTAATCGATCTGGGCTCGCGATTTCGATCGATTTCGCGATTCCCCAATCGTACGGGAGGGAGCCACATGGTAATTCTCGTGGGTGTTGGAATCAGGCTGAGAGAGACTGGCACATTGCGGTCGCACTTTCTCCCCGAGCTGGCTGGATCCTCGCAGGCATCACCAGCTGCCTAGGCGTATTCAGAAATTTAGAGTTTCGGAGCTGAGGACAAAACCCTGAACTTTCCTCACAGTCGGTGCAGCACGGCGGCAGGGATAGGGATCGCGATCCTCGATATCACCCCATCCGGCCCATCTAGGTCCTTTCGCATATTTGGCAGCACCCCGTTCCTTGGGGACGCGTCGATCAGGTTCGGATTGGCATAATGCGGCTGTCTCGAAAACTAATAGCACGTCTTTTATTGCCGATGTTTCGCAAGTATTGACCGGTCTGCAGGTACTGTGCACCAACCGTCGGTCATGTGCTTGATCTGGACTCCGAAGGCGCCCTTGCCAGCCCATTGATCATGGTTATGCCCTTGTCGGGGAGAGGTGTCGTCTCGCAACACCATGATGTTGTGATAATGGCGCTGCGACCATGGTGTTGCGAGATCGACCCTCCGCCGACGAGGCCTGACACCGACCCCCCGGGCCCCTCTCCACCGGTCCATCGGTTTCAAGGAGGGTAATATCGCGAATACGGAATAGGGTGGACGAAAAGAGACCATGTCAAGCCCGTCGGCTGAATGCCTGGAGCGGCAACGCACGGCACAGAGAATCAAAGAATGAACTGCTGCTCATCACCCAAGGCTGTGTGCTTTTGGAGCTCACCGCCTGATGTCGCACGATAAGTCACGAGATGCTTGTGTACGCTGCAGCCGCTATTCCGTGCGACCTTTGACCGGTCCATTGGTCTCTGCGGCCTCCCGTCCAGGAGGAGCGAGTGACACGGTAACCAGCCACGGCGATCCCACGGCGATCGGCAAGCCACCAAGCCGTCCTCACAATTAGATAAGAACTCTACCGGCAGCCTTGTGCACGTGGGTCGCTAGCATGTGGTTTCGTCCGAGGAGGGCCGGGGCAGCCCTTGACGGGATGGGCTGGCGGCCGCGTACCCATGCACGAGAAGGAATCGACGTCTCCACGCCGGTGAACTAGCCCTGCATTCTCGAACAGGCCAGGGGACCGGTATATCTCCGAGACGAGACGGCATCCGCCCAGCCCTGGCAACTCGGCACCTCCGGAGGGTTCATTCTATCTATGTACATATACTGTACGGCAAGAAACCACCACCCCTCCAAAAACGGAGGACCGTAATCTCAGGCGGTGAGCCAGCCCCCCTTCCGTGTAGATTAAACAGACAGTAGGAAACGTTATGGAAGAAGAGGCCTTGGCTTTGACGGGCCGACAGGTAGGACAACGGCGTTGGCTGACCCCTTCCACCCGATCACTTGGCACCGTGGATGTCCAACGCCTTGGCCTTGCGGCAAGATGCTTTTGATAAAACTGACAGGTCACTGTGCGTCGGTCACGCGTGGGGGTACGCGCTCACCAGACCACCCACCATGGCCACGCGTATTCGCGACCACCAGTTCGGCGACCAGCCCCCCCCCCCCTCCCCCCATGCGGGCAGCCAGTCTCGGACCCTCATCAAATCAACTTGGTAGGCGTGCATGGTATTTTGTCATTTTACGATGCGCTTTCACACACCATCTTCCTCTGGGGGATTTTCAGGCCACACCCACCCCTTCAAGCTAGAACCAAGAAGTATGTACGTCGTTTTTCCCTTCCTCGCGAGGGGGCCGGGTTGGACCGATGCGCATGCGGTGAGATCCTTTTCTGGCCTCGGGCCTGTACCTCCGACAAAAACGTCTATCAGCCAGCGGCCGAGCCCAGCAAAAGCAGAGTAGTTGACGCCCGTGGTTCGATAATTTGATGCTGGCGGGGTTGCCGCCGCTGAAGAGAAAAAACTGCCGCCCGATGTGTCATCTCTTGGCTCGGATTGGAAATGCGCCAGAGGATCTCGGTCAGTATTACGACACAAGCGGGTTGGCTTCGCCGATGCGCTGTGCTCGGAGTCCGTCAGAGTCGTGGACCTCCGCCGACATCCATGGGCATCTCGTGTGTCTCTCGTCCCTTTTCCCAACTCCATACTTCGTCCTGCTCGGCCGGGACTCTTTACTCCGGCCGTCGACGGCTACCTTTATGAGACAAGGGCAGGAATACGCGAGTCCTGCTCCACGTGAGGAACGAATTCCGCCTCGCCTGGCGTTCAGGAGCATTTGCGCGCGGCTCATGTCTAAGACATGCTTCACCAACGGCATGTTGTGTTTTCTTAATGCCGTTCTGATTGCTCGTCGCCCAGAGGATGGGTTCCGTGTGACGAGGCGTGTCTTAGAGGGCCGGGCGGCGGCGTATAAGAATGGACTGGGCGAGGCAATTGCTCTGTCTCTGGTCAACGCCCAGTCTTGGCAAAAGAAACGTTCTTGTGATTCCTTTGAGGCTCATTCCATGCCCTTGGCGCGGAAGCATGCTCCCTCTCATCGTCTGTTGCCCCGTGGCTACTCTTCCAATGAATGCCAAGCGTCACCAACGACGATTTGCGAATACGTCTCCCAATCAGAGACCCCTCTGCGTTGAGAAATTGGTATCTAACTCCTTACGCTTGTCACTGCATGAATCTATGTTGAGCTATCACTTGCACTTTTCCCGCCGGCTTGGCCAGATTCTCAGCTGGTCCCGAGTGTCTGGTTAACCCCAGTAACCCCCAGCTGCAGTCGACAATTCACTTTTTCTCTATCAAAAAGGGCTTGATACTTCTGATCTCGCTAATCTCGGTGGCCAAACCAGGAAAAACCCGCTAATGCAACCGGGCAGACCACGTCGTCGCCGGCAGTCCGCCCGCCAAGAGATACAAGCAAACGCCGCAGGAACCTCCGAACGACGTTCCTCGAGGAGACGGGGGCGGAAAAAACGCTGCATGATTACGGTGTTGCTCTCCAGGGAATGACCCTGCGCCCCTAGGCAGCGCCTCTGATCCCCTACACAAAGTCCCAGATCTTGTACGACATGTGGCCGCAGGCGACGGGGTGGGAAGACGCGGCGGGCGTCCGACCAGGGTTGCGAGATGGTCAGCGCCATCCGTGCGTGGCTCTTGCAGCTGACCTGTCACTCACTTCTTGGGCTCGGGTAGAGCCGCGAGGGAAGAAACGGAGGGCGGGCCTCCTCATGCGCTCGATACCTCGCTTGCAGGCGCCACCCCGATGCCATATACGCGCCGTTGGGGGTGTGCAGTAGTTCCGGCGGACATGTGTGTGTGTGTGTGTGTGTGTCTATGTAGTGCGCCAAAGTAGGAAATGTGTACACCGCCTCGAGAACCACCTCCACGCAATCGATGCTACCAAAAGTGACGATCTCCCTGCTTCGGCCAGGAGAGAAAAAGGCCCCCCACCACCGCTTGTGAGTCTCGCCCGGGGCTAGAGACTAGGCTCGCATTCGTATTTGCTTTTTTTCAAAGACTCTTCCTGCCCGCCGTCTGCATACGACCAAATTGCTCTCGGCTCACGAGCCTTCCGTCTGCGAGGGCCACTTCTGTCTTTCTGACTTGCCACAGGGCAAAAGGGTAGAGCAGATCGCAGAAGAGCGATGTGCCGTTGATGAACATGCCTAGTGGATTGACAAAGTAGCCATGCGCCTCGGGCCAGTAGTGCCAGAGTATAGCGTTGCATACGCCCATCCCAGAAATTGTACCAATGGTTCGGCATAGCCTGTTTGAGACGTCGATCAGTACACCGAGTCGCCATTGCAGATGGGTAGAACGGAACGATGTGTGGATGGCAGATGAAGATGGGCACGAGTACGTGGGACCAGCTGTGGGTGCCTCCCTCATATCGTCACTCCTAGGCTCCCCTGATGTTTGGCGTGGTTTTGGCAAGGCAGACTAATGAGCCTTGATTCATTATGGATGTAGCTTCGCAGTCATTTCCCAACAGAGCGTGAGGGCTCGTCTCGTACGGACTACAGGTGTCCCGAGCTTCTCTCTCAAAATGTGTCTCTCTGGGTAAGAAGTCCAGCCAAGTGGACGGGAAAAGAGCCATCATATCTAGTCCCAGACTGATATGGAAGGCTCCTGATCATGTAGCTGGCTCATACAGCTGCTGCTACGAAGCCAGGCGGTATACTAGTAGAAAACAGATATGCAAGATTGAGACTTACCAGATGGCGTAGCTTGCGCCTCCAGAGTGACCTCTAACCAGCAACATCGCGAGGGACCCTGCACTGGCGACCATCTGGGCCACCCCAGCAGACCAGTACGCCAGCTCGGTCGTGTCGTACCCGTCCCGACCAAAATACCACTTGCCCGTCTTGTCGCCGTGGCCAATGCCAGGGCGGCTCAACCACCAGCTCACAAACGCGAAGTGGCCCACGCACCCAACGGCCGTCATGGCGGCGAGGATGGGCGCCACGTGCCGCCCGACCCAGCCGCTGGTGCGCTCCCACTCGAGCGGCGCGAACCTGACCGTCGTGTAGACCAGGCCGACATCAAGAACCAGCCAGAAGGTGAAGCCCGCCGTCTCGAGGGCCGCCTCGCACACGTAGAGTGCGTAGACGATCTCCCACGAGACGTTGAGGGCGAGCCCCAGGAGCGGCATGCTGTAGGACCTGGTGCGGAGGCTGCGGAGCGTCATGAGGATGTACGCAGCGTCCCAGAACAGCACGCCGACGCCCAGCGCGATCGTCGACAGCGGCACGACCCAGTCCGGGACGTGGGGCGGGGCCACGTCGCTGGAGCCCATGTCCAGTGATGTGCGCTGGGTTGTCGGATGCGGGCTCGCGAGGGGGGGATCCAAGAGGTTTAGTTCGTGCTCTGTGCCGGTCTGTGGCTGGCTGGGAGTGACGGTGCTTGGTGGAAATGAGGTCTGATTAAGGTTTGGCTGGACGTGTCCGTGCCGCGCCATGGAGCGGGTGGTGGTCAGATGGATTTGTGGGGCACCAACAACGGAAGGATCAACAGCCAACACACGGTTGCCAATCACAATTAGCAGCCTTGCGAGATAGTTATATTAAGTAGTATATGCAAGTGTTGGTTCAGGCATTGATCCCATGAAGTAGTTGGAGGATCGTCCAACACACTAAGTGCAGGCACTTACGTACAGTTTTCTTCTTAATCCGACCAGGCCGACGGAATTATGGTGGAAAACGGACCCGAGCTTCATGACTGAAATTATTGGCAACGATGTGAGTTGCCTTGCCAAGAAAATGCAGTCGACCATGGAGCATGATCAGGAGGGTGCACGTCAGGGTAGAATAGAGAGCTCTCAGAAATTTGTGAGGCAGGAAGACTAATTAAGAGTCAGCATTGTGATCTCACTCCACGCCTACATAGGTCAGTTCTCAACAGGTGATATCACAACGTAGGATTGATTTGTTATACTAAATTCGATTAGCCAAGTGGGAAGAGCATGTGGGCATTTGCTACTCCTAGTTAAGAATTACTAGAAGACGACTTGCAGAGAGTGGATTGTAAACGCCACTCACATGCCTTGGGCTTTTAGCCCGAAGAGCTTCTGTGTCTGCCCACCCTTAAGCAACACATCATTGAACATATGCCGTTACGAGGATGCATCGATTTAGTATTCGACTAGCAATGTTGTCAAAGTGAGACAAGATTAGCAGCATCGATATTGATTTTTTTGAGAGAAATTGGAGTGAATATGGCTGGTGTGTAAAGATCTCAGCAGTGAAAGGAAGCATATTTATTCCGGTCAGGCCATAAGTCTAAAGGACAACATCGAAAACATCAGCCAGCTTCTGTGATATTCATCCCCCACGCTCCACCGTCGTGTCTTCCGCCCCAAGGATGACCGAGATAAACCGCGCCCACTCCCCTGACCGGTTCTCCCACCTGTCAAACCACAGTAAGATACTTTTCAGTGTACTGATTAAATTGGGTTTTAAACTCACGCATGCATCGTGCCACGCTGCACAACCACATCTCCAGGACGGCAGAGCGTCTCCTTCAGCTTGCCCTGCGATTCTGCATTGGCTGGATCATAGGCCTCGGCCGGCGTCATGAGGACCACAGAGCCCGTCAGGAATATATTGTAATCAGTTGTGCTGGTCCGGTGCTAGGTCGCGCGTCCGTGTTCAGCAAGCCGTCCCACAGAAAGGGGCCCTCGCCAACCTACCATGGGGGCTCTACCACTGGGCGGCACCTCGTTGAACCTGATGTTTGCGCCATGGGGCAACCGGAGCCCGTCGCCGGGGATTGGTTTCACGCTGATATCGGAGCCGGCGTTGGACGTTGGCACGCGGTCGTGGGTGAAGACGGGCCGTCCGAACCACCGCCCGTCTAGTTCTGAGACAAGAGGCAGGTCCTCGGTGACGACCTCAACTGCTGGTTCTGAGTTCTCAACTTTGCTCAGGCCTTCCGGGACCGTGAGATTGGAGGTCACGATGCGGCGTGGTGCGGGTAGGGAGTTCATGGCTTTTCTCTGGATCGACTCGACTTTCGTGTACTGTAGGAGAAGGTTTGTTTCGCGGGAGTTCTCAGAAAGGCTTTCGAATTTCCATTGTGTTTAATAGAGCTGATGGTATTGACAGTTGTTCTCAGCGATTGTACTAGTCACACCTCAAGTGCAGCTCGTACAGACCGACCAATCAAAGCAAGGGTTGGGTTCTTCGAAGGTTGCCCGCAGCCACTAGCACCTCCAGTGTCAGCAATGTTGATTCCTTGGGTATGGATCAAGCAGACCCCGCACTTTTCCACAGCCGGAGCGACATTAAACCTGTTGACTATGTCCTGCGCATAGTGCTCCCGGACCGCCTTCTGAAGACAACTCTTACCGAAATCGCATTCCTCGCGCGCATGTGACACATCTGTTCGGGCCAAAACGCTTGAGGTTTTTTTCCCCAGGCGCATTGGCGGACACTTTTCAGCCTGAGCTGATTACATGTCCATGCAACGCACAGTCGTAACAGAAGCATAGACCTGACTAAATTGAATTGCAGTATTGAGACCAGCTGCGTTTGATTCTAAACCGTCTCGTGAGGAAAGATACAAAGCTACTAATAGGATGAAGTGTGCTCAACCTGCTACTTTATAAAGGGAGCTTAAGACACGATTTGGCACTACGCAATTCCTTCCTAAATAGGGACTAAGATATTTCAAATTCTATCGATAGTTGTATATACCAGCCACTAAGGTACTCAATTCCTCAACTCATAAGCTTCTGTGTCCAAAGAAGTCCAGCCATGTAAGCCCTCATCCTCTTGCCAAAAACGTAGAGAGGTATGGCTGTCACAAAAGTGATGACGCTCGCAGCAGCGAGGCACCCAAACACAACCATAGGTCCTACCGTCTCGTACCATGTGATCAACACTCCGGAGCCCACAAAGATGACAATCGACGAAATAAGGTTCATAGTTGAGAAGGCTTGCCCGGATGCCTCCGGGAAGCAGTCCACCACGTACGTCAGAGTCACCTGCACGTTGAACAGGGTGCCGAAAGAGAACACGCACATCCAGACCAGGACCCACGCCAGCGGAAGAGACTGATCTAGGGCAATGCCGGTGCCGAGGAGGCCTGCTGTAGTAACTGGGCCAGATATGACAAGCAGGAGCAGGCGGAACTCCGGCTCAAACACGCCCGCTTGGCTGCCGTTCGTCCTCGCCATGTAATTGCCTGCCACGTTGGCGAACCAACCGGTGGAGAGACCACCGATGATGGACACAGCGACGAGTGGAAGATTGGTGAGGCCGATTTGCGAGGGCGTAAGGTTGTATGGGGGCTGAGCAAAGACCACCGAGGTCACCAGGGGCACGCCGACGAGGAAGGAGAAGGACACTGTGAAAGCAAGAACGCCATAGGCCACGGCCGGGAACACGATCAGACCGAAAGGCTTCACGACT
This sequence comes from Diaporthe sp. P3_1W, assembly GCA_037177825.1. NCBI lineage: Eukaryota > Fungi > Ascomycota > Sordariomycetes > Diaporthales > Diaporthaceae > Diaporthe > Diaporthe sp. P3_1W. The sequence goes on from JBAFXB010000001.1 coordinate 1,469,368, forward strand.
CCAAGCCAGAAGGACTGGTTGCTCAGCCGTCCGTTCCAAAGTGCGAGTTGCTGAGAGTAGGGCTTTTTGACCTCCTGAGATGCCTTGGGCGCTTTTAGGTCTTCCTCCTCCTCGAAACCGAAGTCACTTTTGCTATCGTAATCGATGGCCTTTGGTTCTGGTCGGTCGTATGTGGATTCCAGGGCAAGGAAGTACGATGCCACCATGAGAAGGGCAAAGACGATCGCGGCAAATCCAAACACTGCAGGGACACCGAGATCCTCGATAATGAATCCGCAAATAACCTGTCTGTGTATGACGGCTGTGTTAGTACCGCTCCTTATCGCTACTCGGAGCTAAGTCTGTACGCACCCAATCTGTCCGCCGGACCCAAGACAGATATTCCATATGGCTATGTAGAAGCCCCGCTCGTGGACGAAGAAGATGTCTGCTATGGTGACCGTGAGAAGCGAGAAACCAGGGGCCGACGCCAAGCCGGTGATTGTTCGCATAGCAACAAGTAGCCCGAAATTCTGGTGTTCGACCTGGTCAGCAGGGAGAAGCAGTGAATAAGCACATTCGGGTCTTTCTTACCTCCGATTTGAAGGCTACAAGGTTAGCAATAGTTAACACCAAGGCGCTGGTCACATAAAGCGGTCTTTTCCCCCAAATTACACCTGCAGACACGACAAAGAAACTTGCAAGCGCTGTCCAAAAAGACAGGGACCCGATTGTCAAGGAAGAGACAGTGTCGGGCGATACTTGAAATTGGTCGGCAAGGAGAGTTAAGCCCGGCTGGATCATCACAGGAACACTGGTAGCATCTCGCATATCAGCTTGTCGTGCCAGTTTATTGAACGGGTCGCGGCGAGCGTATTGACTTACACACCTGCCGCAGCGGACAGAAAGGCGAGGACCGACACGTGAGCGATTTTGAGTGATTGAGACCTGGTGCCTTCTTAGCATTTTTCCTGGGAGAGCATCGTCCATTCATTCAGGCATTGTTACCAATTCAAAGGGTCGTTGGGACTGTCGCTTGGCTGCGGTTGAAGGATAACATTTCCTCGTTTCTTGACACCAACTTGGTCCGCCAGGCTCTCGACTGTATCGAGCACATCTGTTAGACTTCTTGAACAACAATAAACACTCTGGGGCAACTCACTACTGTCTGGCTTTTTCACCAAGTTCACAGTCCCCGGAGGGAACTTGTTGAAATCGCTTTCGACCACACCCCAACCCATAATTGTTTCCCTTTCTTTTTCTTTTCCTTGCTTTGTTTTTTCCCTTTTTTTTCCCCCTCCTTTTTTCTTCTTCTTTTTTTCTCTTCTTTTTTCCCTTGTCTTTTTCTCTTCTTTTTTACCTTCTTCTTTGGATTGGAAAAGATTGTTGCGAACTTTCAAAGAATGCAAATGATACGACTCAGCAGAGAATGTGAGAAAATGGTAAGTGGCAAAAAAAGACAGCTAACCAGTAGCCAGACCTGCCGAACCAGTCGACATTGAAGTAAACGAAAACGAAAACAGAAAATCAACTGAACTGGCAGTTGAAGCTATCGAGCATGAAGAAAAACATCGCTGTCTCATATGGACTCAAAGTCATTTGTCCATCTCTGCGTGTGAGTAATCACTGCCCATGGCATTAGAATCCAAGCAAAACGATCTACCAAAGCTTAATCAGCGTGTCGGAAGTATCTTATGATGATGTTCATTCCGTTGCGATTCGGACTGTTCCAGAACGTGTCTCAGCGCCAGCTGACCCAGAGGCAGACGCCGTTATTATTGGAAGCATGGCTGACAGCAGCCGGAAGACAAAGGGATTCGAGCATCCGACAAGGCAAAATCATATCATGAAACGAAAGGAACCGTGAACCGTAGAGGCAAGCTGCGCAAGCTGTTTGTACTTGGCCAATGCTGAGCTCACAAACGCTGGAGATGATCTTCAGTTTCTTCATCGCACTCTTTTGACTCTTTACGGTTTAGCGGGTATGTATGTCGCCCCATGCGCCCATACAACCCTTCGACATGACGTTTCGTTATTGTCAGAGCAAGATGCGCCAAGCTTGGTTGGCTGAGGATATCTGGTTTCTTGTTACGCCAGCGCCAATCAAATATTGGCTTATTAGTCAGTTTCCCAAAGCCTACCCTTTATCCTCAATGAGACAGTAATCTGTAAAGGATGCAATCTATGGTTCAGGTCCAAAATAATGATGCGGGTGGGGAAAGCTGCCGCCTATATTTGCTGCTGAAGACTTGCTTGATCCCCGCGCTTCACGATCATCACTTCCGTCGCTGCGATTTCCATTGGAACGATCCTTGACCGACTCTTCGAGCAACACTCTTACAGGAGACGAAACACCGAGATCGGCCTCGCTACTCGTCATCAGGAGCTCTAGTTTCAAGGAGGTATATTTGCAAGGGCGCACGGATTCGACGCCCGGAATCGACGCCGAGAGGGCCCCGAAATAATGGGGGTCGCAGCCCGTGGGCTCCGGGCTCCGAATGTGCTGACCCGCGACCGGCATCTGCAATCCTCGCGTAAACACCAGAGACAGATAGGTTCATTAATCTTAGCTAATAAGAATTATATATATTCTACTATCTATAGCTACTCCTACGCCAAGAAACGATTGACCATCACCTTCAATTTCCAACACTGCCCCTTTCCTCCCTCCAAAGGCAATTTCAGACCTCCCGACAGACATGAAGTGGTTAGGGAGGAGCCAATCCGGAAAGCCGCCGGTGGCGCTGGCATTCAGGAGTAGCAAGGCGCTTATCCTCACCTCGATCTGCGTAGCTATCTTCACCGTGCGTGGCCTCACTTACACAGTGGCATCTGCCAGTCGTCACTTTGATATTTGGCTGACTTCGGTATTCAGGATTTGTTTCTATATGGAGTCATCGTGCCTGTGATACCTTCCGCTATTCACGAGAGGGCAGGTATACCTCAGGAAGACGGCAAGTCAACCATTCTGTGTTTACCCGGAGGACTGACCATTTCGCTAACTCTGTGGTCCAGTGCAACGATGGGTGTCAATCTTGCTCGCCGTATATGGAGCAGCCGTTCTTGTGGCATCTCGTGAGCACTACCTCTTTGATTCGTGATGCGTGTTGGTCCGGATGACTAATAGCGCCTGGATAGCGTTCACTGGGTGGTTAGCTGATCACACTTCCTCCCGGCGTCTCCCTTTCCTCATTGGGCTGTTCGCCCTCGCAGCCAGCACAGCGATCCTAATGGCCGCGACGCACATCGGCATGTTCATCGCCGGGAGGGTATGTCAGGGCCTTTCCGCCGCCGTCGTATGGTCGGTGGGCCTTGCGCTCCTGGTAGACACGGTTGACCAGGAGGAGACTGGTCAGATGCTGGGCACCACCGGCATCTCGATGGGGCTCGGGTTGCTCCTCGCGCCTCTGCTGGGTGGCATCGTCTTCAGTCGAGCAGGATACTACGCTGTGTTTGGCATGTGCTTTGGCCTTCTCGCCGTGGACATCGTGCTGCGGCTGGTCATGATCGAGAAGCAAGTGGCTGCGAAGTGGATCAAAGAGGAAAGTGTTCCCGAGGTGACACAACAACAGAAGCCGGAAGGAACCAACTCCCCCGATGAAGAGAGAGCAGACGGTGGGGTCACCGAGTCCAGCGTACGCCAGGTCACAAGCCATACTCGTTCGACCATAAGCACGACTGGGGGAGCTGCGGAAAGAAGCCAAGCCTTCCTCGTCTTACTCTCGTCCCCTCGAGTTCTGGCGACTCTGTGGGCGGCCCTTGCCGTGTCGATTATCTTAACGGCGTTTGACGCTGTTCTCCCACTATTTGTCACAACTACTTTCCACTGGGACAGCCTGGGGGCTGGGTTGATCTTTCTTCCGATCGCAATTCCATCCTTCCTCGAGCCAGTAACAGGCTGGCTTGCCGACCGGTATGGCTCCCGCTGGTTAGCCACCGGCGGATTCGTCTGCACAGTCCCTCTCCTTGTCCTCCTGCGCTTCGTCACGCATGACTCCACCTCTCAGATCGTGGTGCTGTGTGTCTTGCTTTTTGGCATTGGGTTGGTCGTGAATGGCACCATGACTCCTGTTTTGGCCGAGTTGACGTTTGCCCTCCGACACATAGAGCGCGACAGACCTGGTTTGTTTGGCAAAAAAGGTGCATACGCGCAGACCTACAGTCTGTTCAACGTTGCCTTTGCGGGAGGTTGCCTCTTAGGGCCCATAATTGCAGGCCTGATAAGGGACGCCAGCGACTGGCCGACCATGACCTGGAGTTTATCAATCATAGCAGCATTTGCCAGCATTACTACCGCACTCTGGCTCGGTCCGCCAGGCTCCGGACCCAGGTTGTGGCGAGAGTAATTATTTTGTATTACTTTGTAATATAGTAAATATCTTTAGAGGACAACCAATCCACTCAATTTCTGTATTAGCTAAAATTAAATAGTATTTCGGCGCACGGGGTGACGACGGATGAATACCACGTTTGTGGAGTTTTCTTCATTACTGTGAATACATGCAGTTACCCAGCCACCAATCGATCATACCTCAACTGCAGCTCGTATAGACCAACTAATTTAAGCAAGGCATGGGCTCTTGCTCGCATGCTGAATTGACACATATTGCTGAACAAGTGCGTAAGCTCGGTTTCGTGACTCAAGAATCACGATTAATTCAGTCCGAGCTCGCCCAGTGTTACGCCGTCCTCGATCAATTCGGCCAATTCATCCTCCGTTGGTTCAAACAAAGTGTTCTCCCCCTCAGGCTTCTCAAGGATCCTTCTGACGTCCTGTGCCAGGTTCCAGAGCCGCTTATTCCTCTTTGGCGGTTTAGCTGTCAGAAGATCACCAATGATTAGAGGCACGTTAGCCGCCATCTCAAAGCTTGCGCTAGAGCTGGCATTGAGTCCATATTTGTCTCTCACAGACTCGCGCTGGTTCACACCGACGCAGAACAAGACAAGCCAACTCGTTTGGAAGAGCGCCATGAAGTCAAGCGCCAGCAAGCCCTCCACCTGTTCTTCGACAATATTATCTAGGATATGTATTTGCTGGATGGGCGAGAGCTGCGCCAGCATCGCCTTGCGCCTCTGCTGCTTCTTTTTCAGCTCCAGCCTTTTCTGGGCGAGGTCACGGCGTTCCTTGGGGAGAACTCCCTGAGAATGGGGCTGGCCGCCGAACTTTCTGGCGCTGATATCTTGCAGCACCGTAGACAGGTCTTCTTCAGACTCTAACTTCTCTACCTTGTGGTCGAGACGTTCACGGGTCAGGTCTTGCATGTATTCCATGAAAAACATGTTCTCCCTGTCAAAGCTGGTATACCGCTTCGAAAGCAGCTGGCGGACACGGACGGCCTTCTTGAAGTCCCGAGTCCGGTCGTTTCTACCGTCCAAGGGACAGTTGGCCGGTTTGGGCACCAAGACATTATCAGGCATGATCTCCCTGAAATTCTTGATGATTTTGACGGGGTCGTCCCCGCCGTCCAAGATGCCCCGTATGAAGGGGCTGTCGTCGTTGTAGGTATCGAGGAACTTTTCCATGTCGTCCCAAACAGGGAAGTCATGCTGGTCGGGGAATTGCTTTGACGCCGCATGCGCGGCAGAATACAGGTAGGCAGCAGCTTCGACGATGAATGACCGGTGCACAAATTCGTGACCTAGCTCGTTCATGACAAGTTTAACCCTCATGTCAAGCAGACCAGCCCAGACCGGCTCGTGCTTGAGCAGGAAGAAGTCATCAAGATCTTCCCTTTCCAGACCCGCCATCAAGCAGCGTGGCAGCTTGTCCTCCAGGACGACGTCTGAGAGAATGAACCGGTCGAACTCCTTTATTCGTTGCCGAAGTTCCCAGCGGAGGCTGAGTCTTGGACCAACTGCCCGTGTGTAGGCCTGGTCATAGCGCTGGTCAAACTGCTTGGCGGTATTCTGCAGCTGCTCAAAGGGGTGGGAAACGCAGTCCTCCAGGATGTATCGGATGTCGCAGTAGAGCTGCGCCGAGAAGATGAACGCGGAGGTGAAGTCCTTGTTCCGAAGGGCATCCTGGAAGCCCAGCAGGAGCTCCGACTCAGCCGGCAGCAAGGCCGGCGCGAGGCCATTTGTCTTGAGCGCTTTGACGGATAGAACATCAAACAAGAGTTCGTTGATACAGGTCTCCTTGAAGCGGGCCAAGTCATCGGTGTTAGTCACACCGTAAGTTGGCGGGACCCTGTCAGCCTTCCTCATCACTGGCGTTTTGCCAGGTGGGATATGGGTCAGGATTCCTCTGATGGCGACAAACGCCGGACTGGCAAGCCAGTCCCATTCGTCGGTCCACACTGCATCATTCAGAAATCAGCTGTCAAAGTATCATGGAAGAAGCTTGAACTAAAACATGGGTGGAGTAATTCACTGCTCACTCATAGCTTGCATTGAAACTGCAATCTAACAGACAGCGCGCTTGGAGGCAAATAGTGAAAATGGTTGCGAAGATGAAGGGTATTCCTCCATGAAAAGGGGCGGATGCTTACTGCGTGCATCGGTGTCCTCTTTGGACAAGTTCCCGTAGGAATCATAGTCGATGTGTTCGAGCCCAGACTCGGTGAATAGCTCCATCATCATGAACTCATACGATCCGAACATGCGGCCCCGCAATCCCATGCTTCGGATGTCCAGGAGGAGGTCGTGTTCCATCTGATGGAATAGCTCGAATGCAGCGTTGGTGATAACCGCGAGGGTGTTGAGAGAGATGGTCCGGTCGTAGAAGTAGTCGCACCACCGCTCGCAGATGTAGGAACGGATGATGTTGAAGTCTTCGAAGAAGCAGTAGATCATCATGTAGTAGTCGAACTCTTTATCTCCTCCGTTGTAGTCCAGGCCGAAATCCGCATCATCGAGCCAGATAGCGTCCAGTGGATCTTGAGGCTGCGGTTGCGGACTTTGTTGCTTCTTGGGCTTCCCGTCTTTCTGTGGCTTCTTGCCTCGCTTCTTCGACTTCTTCGTGGCCTTCTTAGCCGTGGCAGGACTTGAAGGCTGGTTCTCAACGTTGGAGGCGGCATCGTCATCGGCCGGCGAAACTTGCAGCTCAAGATGCTCAAACATGTTGTTGAGATCAGCCAAATCCATTTTGATACGACCGCCCGAACTTGCATCCGCCGATTTGGTGCCCTTGGCCATCAGGGCTTCGAACTTTCCCAAGACTCGCTCCAGAACCTTGATGATATGCTCATGCGTGGCATTCTTCTCCCGCGCACTCTCATTGTCGTCGTCAGCACTACGACGAAAGAACCTGGCGCTCTTCTTCCTCAGCCCGATGACATCCCGCAGGATGTTAATAGGTGCACTGGGAATGTCGTCCGGCTTGGCGTGTTCGACGATGTTGGACGCCATCGCCTCCAGCTCACGCCAGTGCACAACGACATCGCTGTCGATGGCTGCCTTAGATGCCGCCTTTAGTGCTTTCTTCTGCGAGCTTGACGATGAAGCCACAGCACCGTTTGTGCTTGTTGCGGGAGTGAATTTGTCTGCCGTTTGTTTCAGCCACATTGTGAACTGCGCCTGTCCAAGCTTGTAGCGCTGCCACGTGCCACCGCGGAATTTGGTACTTGGGTCCATCCTCGATGCGTAATGCGATCAGCTGGATATGGGCAAGAAATTTCTTCAGTGGTTTTATTGATGGGCAGATGAGAATTTTGAATGTTGGGTGACGCGACGCTTAAGATAGATTTGAAGAGAGCATCTGCGGCGCGTGATGTGTGGTCTAATAACCCCGGCTGTGCGTAGCATGCAACGCTGAGAGTTTGAACGCGCAGATGGTATCTACGAGACGCGTCGAGATATGAGACGCGTGCCCTGCGAATTGATCTGCGACAGGATTACATGTTACAAGTTTTGAGGAAACAATCATCGCTAAATGTAACATTTGTAGATATGTAGAATTTTCCCTGTTCAGAGCTGTATTTTACCATAACGTACCAGGAACCTTTTGCTGGCACCATGAGACCATTTCTGGATTACGAAAGAGCTGACTAGGAACATTGAATTGATTGAGGTGTGCGGGCGACAGATTCGTCGCAACTGCGTGCAGATGATTCTCCGGAGACTTCACGCCTCCATTGGCGCATAGATGCAAGAACACCAAACCACCTAGGTATAAAACCTAAGTGTCACACTCTACATGCAGGACTAGCTTGGGAGGAATGAGACACTCTGTTGAGTGTTTCTGGATCCAGTGAGTAGTCTCACCGTGTGGTCAGCAGTTTAGTGCCCAGGTGCCTAGCTCGAAGATCCGACGCCGGCTGGGTCTAAATACCCATGCCTTGCGAAGCCCGGGGCTTCCTAGCAACGAGACCCACGTACCTCGGTTGCTTCCATAGCCAACACCGCTGTGGAAGCCTTGTGCGAACGATGTGGTGTAACTTGATATGAGCCGCATTTTCATGACTCGCTGGGACTCCAAAGGCTTAAACGTAGTCCACGATGTCGTCATACTTTCGAGGATAGATGTTCATGCCAGCAGCAGTCTACGCGTAATGGAGTCCTCTTTTCTCATTGAGTAGCGTCTTTCGTTCAAATTTTGCACACCCATCTCCACGGCAAGATCCGCACAAGGTTTGTAATCGCACAAGGAATGACATAACTAGTCGAAGACCGAGGTAGCGAGCCTGCAGTCCTCGTGTCCCTTTTTACATGGTATTATGAAATGGAATTCGGCCTCGTCACCAGAAACAATTATCGTAGTTAGACATACAAATATACAGAAGTATCGCTACTTGCCTCTTCTTTGAAAGCTCTATCACCACAACTTTTCAACACACACTGCTCCCATCGTAATCAACACAACCATCAACATGGGCAAAACACAGCAATGGCTTCTCAACGCCCACCCAGAGGGACTTCCGACCTACAGTGGCTCCAACCCAACATTTAAGAAAACAGAGAAGGATCTCCCTGCTATCAAAGCCGACCAGGTCCTCGTAAAATCAAAGTATTACTCCAACGACCCAGCCCAGCGCGGATGGATCGACCAATACCCCGATGAGAGCCGTCTATACGTCCCGCCCGTCCACACCGGCGACGTCATGCGCGCGTTTGGCCTGGCCGAAGTGGTCGAGTCCCAATCCGACAAGGTCAAGAAGGGGGACCTGGTCCGTGCTATGCTCAACTGGACAGAATACAGCGTTCTCGACGCCAAAGATGTACAGGTCTGCAGCCCGCTGCCCAATAACGCGCCGCTCACGCACTACCTGGGCGCCCTCGGCCTCACTGGGCTGACGGCGTACATGGGCCTTCTCGAGGTGGCGCAGGCGACCAAGGACGACATCGTGGTCGTCTCCGGAGCTGCTGGCGCGACCGGGTCCATGGTCGTGCAGATCGCGAAGAAGATCGTGGGGTGCAAGAAGGTCATTGGCATCGCGGGCGGGCAGAAGAAGTGCGACTGGGTGAAGAAGCTTGGGGCGGACGAATGCGTCGACTACAAGGCCGCCGACTTTAAGCAGCAGCTTTCCAAGGCTACCACTGAGTACGCGAATGTCTATTTTGACAACGTTGGCGGTGACATCCTGGACTTTGTGCTTACCCGGATGGCACGGGATGGAAGAGTTGCCGCCTGCGGTGCCATCTCGCAGTACAACGCGAAGGAGGATGACGGAGGAGACAGGCTTACGAACTGGTTCCAAATCATCAGTATGAGGTTGCGCATTCGGGGCTTTATCGTCTATGACTTCCCGTGGAGGATGGAGGAAGCACAGAAGACCCTCCACAAGGCGCTGGAGGATGGAAAATTGGACATTACTGAGGGGGAGCATGTCGTCGAGACAAAGTTTGAGGATGTACCCGGGACTTGGCTCAAATTGTTCGAAGGTGCAAACACTGGCAAACTGATCACGAAGCTTGTCTGTACTCATGATCGCCTTTTTCCACAGCCGGAATGAGGACTATTACTTTATCGGTAGCACAGTTGACATAAAATTTCATCGACGAGATGTACCAAAAATATGGTGGATGAAGCCAAATCAGTTAACTTGTAGAGCCTTGCAGATATTGCAAAAACAGCCTCCAAAGGCTAGGAGCAGACAAGCATGGCTGACCGAATTCACACATGGCCACACAACCCGACTCCAGTGTTGCGAGGTGAAATGTCCCGCGCCAAAGCGAAGCTTCCAAGGAAAGGTCGTTCGAGGGTTGGGGGAAGGAGCCCCTTCGGTCTTGCTTCCATGACTAATCTCAGTCACTCCAAAATTTCACTTGCCAGGCCAGCACGATCGACACAAAACAGACATCATCAGCTGTGGATTCTGAAGACGCCTAGATCGAGCCATCTTTGCTAGTCAACACTTTTCTGAGGCCGCTTTGTCCATCGGACATTTCACGCCCATCATCCAATCTCTGATCTTAACCCTCTGTTTGACGTCAACCCATATTATCTCGATTCAACCCTTCCCAACCTCCTTGCTCAAAGACTCATCGATTTATTTGTCACTCGGTCGACGGGACCAGAGGCTTACGTAGCGATGAACGAAACCGATCAGGCGCGCTTCAACGCGCTGTTGGAGTGGAGCGAAGCACATGGCGGCACTGTTAACCCGACCTTGGAGGTCTACAAAGATGATGTGACTGGCTTTTCGATGCGAGTCAAGCCTTCATCGACCGTTGGCATTGACGCGACAACCCAATCCGGCGAGGAGGTTCTGGCCTGCCCCTTGAGCACCAGTCTGTCGTTCCTCAATGCAACGACGGGCGGGCCAATTCTATCAGGGCAGTCTGAGCGTGCTGAGGCACGTCCCGTCTTCCCCCAACGGTTCATGGACATCCAACCACACGTGATTGGGCACTTCTTCCTGATGAAGCAGTATTTGATGGGAAAAGACTCATTCTGGCACCCATATATCAGCACTCTGCCCCAGCCAGACTCCATCTCGTCATGGAGCCTTCCACCCTTCTGGCCCGAAGAGGACTTCCGGTTCCTGGGAGGGACGAACGTCGCCGTGGCGGCCCAGGAGATCCAGACTAATGTGAAAAGAGATTACAAGCAGGCAAGGAAGATTCTTAAGGAGGAGGGTTTCGAGAACTGGCAGGATTACACCCGACACCTTTTCAATTGGGCCTTTGCGATTTTCGCCTCCCGCAGCTTCCGCCCGTCTCTCGTCACCCCTGCGGCCGTCCAGGAGCGCGAGCTACCCGAGAACGTCGGCATAGACGACTTCGCCATGCTGCTGCCCGTGTACGATATCATCAACCACAACCCCAAGGCCAACGTACGATGGGAGGTGGACGACCACAGCGGCGCCTCAGATGCGTGTCGTTTCATCACCTTCGACAGCCACAAGCCCGGCGAGCAGGTGTTCAACACCTACGGAAAGAAGACCAACAGCGAGCTGTTGCTGTCGTACGGCTTCATGCTGCCGGAGAGCGAAGGGTTCCACAACGATTACGTGCACCTACGCAAGAGGGAGGAGGCCCCGGCGGCGAACGAGCAGACAGGGGTGGAGACCTCCGATGAAGCAGGTGCTTCTCGATCAAGCAAACAACCACCCAGGGACTTCCTCGTATCACTGCGCCCGTTCAACCACCCAAGCTCGTTCGTCGGGCAGCACCGGAACTGGGTCGCGAGGGAGGCCGGCTTCGACATTCGTCCCGAGTTCTCCCACGTGGAAGACAACCTCATCTGGGATATGTGCCTGTCGGTCCCCGGCCCCGACAAGAAGAACAGCTTCATTTCAAAGGTCTTCAGCACAGAAGGAGAGGAACGGCCACCGACTCCAGAGTACCAGAGCGAGCATGAGCAGGAGGCCTTGCGAAAGATTCTTTCCAGCTCTGCAGTATTTACCGATCAAATTGCGACATTGGTGCGCAACCTCAGGCTACTCCTGCTGTCAAAAATGGACATAGAGTACGTCAAGTTCCGTATGGAGGATCCCGCGTTTGGCGAGGACGAGGAGGGCAATGAGGTCGAGTACGAGGTCGAGCCGCAGACGCGAAACCAGGAGATCGCTCTTCAGTATCGGCAGCAGGTGCAAAAGGTCTTCGAAAATTCCATTCAGACACTTCAGCCTCCTCAATAGAAGGAGAAGATGGCAGTTGAGGAGGAATGAGTGAACGGAGCACAAAATATGATGGGACACGGAAGGTTTTTGGACTGCATGAAACCAAGAAAGGTATTCAGCATTGAAGAATAGAAATTATTCGAGCTTCTTGCCTGGATGTTATGTTTCTTAGGTATAGGCTTCAGGTCATGTTCCCCTCCCAGCGGCTACACTCGACCCAAGTGTTGATCTGTCCGGCAGGTCAAATGAGTATTCAAGCCGTTCCTCCAATCTGTGTGCGTCCAATGCCATTGATGCTTGCCTCGCTTGGTTACTTCGGACAATCGACGTAGAAGATCCCCGTCCAGTTTGCCGGCTCGATCTGGTACAGCTCAACGCACCGGCTGCCCTCCTCCGGTGTGATCCAGCCCTCGTCGTCCTCATCCAGTGCGGCTTCGCATCCGCGCCCGCCAGGGTCACCATTTGCGACAAAGACCCTGCACTCCCCGGCGATGGCCTCCATTGACTTTCCTCGGCCTGAGATAGTAGCACACTCTATGCCGTCTTTGTCTTCATCATCCCAAGGCCACTTTCCACTGCTGGCATTGTATGGGTCCGCAAAAAGATACTACCATTCGTTGCAAGCATTCCAGTTGAAATGCAACACCTTCTAGGTGTCGTTCGGGCTGGTGGCGTTTGGCTTGTGGATAGATGGTGAGATGTCGACCCTGGCATCGGGCTCCTCGGCCCGGACTGTGATGCCGTTGATCGTGAGGGCCGAGTTGGGGGTGTGGACTTCGGCGGCGCTGACGTGGAAACACGAGGCCGAGTCGGAGAAGGTTGCTGCCAGGAAGAAGGAAACGAGCGCCGCGAGAATGGACTTCATCGTGGGCAAGCTGGTGTGCGGCCAGCTACGGCAGGTTGTCTCGTACGTAGGGTTGCGCATGTGTGTGTGTGTGTCGAGAAAAAAGCGGATGACGGGTCTTGGGAGCAATGCTTGTTTCGCGGAGATCTGAGGTCCACGGGTGGCTATTGGGCATAACAAGTGGGATGCAGGATGTCGGACGGAAATCAGACGGGGGAGCCGGAATCCGGGTCCGTGTGGTTTTTCAGATGGAACAACATCGAGAAGGCAACTTCCCCGTCGGAATCTAAAGCAACACAGCAGGGGGAGGCACGGTTGGTGTCTCAGCATGCTACCTTTTTGTCTGTGCCGACGCCGACGGCACGGCGCCTTCCCGATGGTAAAAAGTTGGCAGGCCGCGACGACTTTGATCCATCTGTTATAGTCACTTGCATGCATAATAGTATGTATGCTCGTGCCTTTTGATCCGAATATTGGCGTGACGACGCGCGTTGATTGCCTTCGGCAGGGCTCATGCACGTGCAACGGTACTGCGTTGACAAACTGGATGAGTCCATATCAAGCTTATCTAGGCAGGAGAATATGGTTGGGGTAATTGTTACGGAGTAGTCGCGATGTTAAGATGAGGAAGGCCAGTTCTACAGTGAGTGACTGTGCGCGATGCGCCGACCAGTTGCCGCTTTATCCGCTTGGGCAGGGAGGAGGGTCCATCATCACATCGAAGACGTGGTCAACCAGACAAAACACCGCTTGTCTAGGGCTCTTTGGATAGGACAGATTCTCACATGTCATATAGAATGTACAGGTATTAATTCCGACCGGCGAGACATAAAGTTACACGCATGTGTAGGTAGGTATAACAGGTTCTTTGCCCATTGCGATTTGCAAAAGTCTTAAAGTCCGTTTCTCGCCACCCTTATTCGACCTGACTCCAGCAGCATTCGTCCGGCATAGCGCCGAAAGTATGAAGGTAGCATACCAAAGGCCCTGGAATAAGTATAGTAGATAGACATCCTCAAGGCTTAATGCTAAAACGTTGGCGAAACCTGCACAAGATCGTCGCTCTTGTCGTTATGCAGCACCAGGAGTGAAGTAGCTCTGACTGGCAAGGAGATATTCACCGACAATTTTCCGTCAATCGGCATCCCCGGCGTCGATGGCTGCGAAATGGCCTCCAGCTTTCCTGCTTGTACCAGCTCTTGGTATTGCTCGTCCGACGGCGCCTGTGGCGAGCCCATGGCTTGCCATCGCGAGTACGAGTTGCTGTGGTCGTTGTCGATTCGATAGTGGGTGTAAGTCACTCCATCGGCATTGTCCAAGAATGTAGATGGTAGGCCGTGGACCTCGACGTTGACGTCTGCGTCCGGGAATTCGATATCTTGATCGTGGTAGTTCCAGACAAAGATGTATAGGGTCTCAGAGCTGCTGTCAAAGCTTGCGACGACTCCCACGTCTGTGTCGCTACCCCTGATGCCCTCGTCAAGCACCACGTCCAGCTGTACCTGCCCCGAGCTGTTCGTCTCGACCATATCGCCGTCCATCATCCCCCACATCCGATGGACATTCAGGACTGGCTTGTCGATGCCCTGCGTGCTCAAGACCCTGAAGCCGTCGAAGAACCCCGTCTCGTTCGGCAGCAGTGCCGTCTGTTCATACTCGAAAGCCCATGTCAGCGCACCCGTCAGGTTGACACCCCTTTGCGCTGCGAGACTGATAGCACGCATGAAAGAGGCAGCGGTATAAGCAGGATAAAGTAAACCATTGCGATATCCATACGCCGGCGACGTGCACGCAGCACACCCGTCGGGGTCGTACTCGCCCATGACGATCGGCGTGGACTTGTACTGAGGGAACGACGCGACCACCCCGAATGCCTCATCGATCTGTCTGAGCTGCGTCGATATGTTCATCTGCACATAGCCGCCACTAGGGCTGCCGGTCGAGTTGATCCACAGCGGCGCGCCCTTGGCGTGGAAGGAGATGAAGTCGAGCGGCGTGCCTGTCTCACCGGTGGCATAGTTCGTGCCGCCGGCGCAGTGCGCGAGGAAGTCGCCGAGGTAGGAATCTGCGGCTCCGCCTGCGACCTCGCAGCCCCCGACCCGGGCGGTCGGGACGGCGCGGAGGACGGCGGCGATGGCGCGGTCGTGGAGCTCATAGAACTGTTCCTTTGTGCCGTTCCAATCTACACTATTTTGTTAGAAGTCAAGAGTCTGGAGTGCCAGTGCATGAAGTCCAATACCGACTCACAAGCAATGTTCGGTTCATTCCACACCTCCCAGTACCACGAGTTCACCTCTTCGAGGCCATACCGCTCCACCGAGTGTTGTGCCCATTCGTAAACCAGCTGCTCCCATTTTCCGTAGTCCGTCGGCGTGTGGCTCCATCCAGTGTAAATGCTGTCTGGCCCAGCTGCTGGATCGAATTCGAAAAAGTACGGCTCCGGGTTAGATGCAAGTGCCAGTGGCATAAAACCTATCTGCACGTATGGTCTGACGTTACCAGCAAGATATGCATCGAATATCCTGTCCACGAGGGTGAAGTTATAGATGGGACTGCCGTCAGTGTCTTCGGTGTATGCGTTCGTGCTTCCCCATTTTAGTCCCGGCACACCGACCAGACCCTTGGAACTGTCGCCAGTCGTCAACAGGTTGTGGGTTCGGAAATAGGTCTGGCGCTGACCCAGAGCCCCCAGCTCCTCGATGAGTGCTGAGCCGTGAGGATAGTACGCAAAGTTGGGCTCATCACAGCCAAAGAACTGGCTGATTGACGTCCACGGTCCAAGGGTCTTTGAGACATCCACGGATATGTTGACAGTTCGAGGGGTGGCCACTTGTGCCAGCAAAAGAATTTGCAGCAGCATTACTGGCGCCGAAGATTTCATTTCAGCTGATAAATAGCACACGCAATACCATCCAGCATCTAGGAAACACGAGAAGAGTTTGTCTGAGTACCTGGAGAAACGCGGGGACGATTGGCATCAATGACACCGGCCGTCACCGTCATCCCGGTTTCTTGCATCCCCGCACCGACTATGATCAACGATCGGATGGAACGTTGACTCTGCCTAATTCAGTGACTCGGTGTAATCCAAGGGGACAGAAGAGAATTCGAATCCCACCATTAATATACCGAGCTAGTGACAGGAAAAGGCTCCCCAAAGGCTCGCCAGGGGCTGGGCAATTCAGTACCTACTTTTCTCTCTGAAAGTTTGGGATGGAAATGTGGCGTTGTGGCCACTCCTGTATTCCTGCCCCCGGAAAGTAGCAACACGTCTTCGGATTATTTCCAACAAACAACGCTGGGAAAGACCACTGGTGAATTGTACTCATATATATTCTCTTCATATCTCGACAAGCAGACTGCTTTTTATCTGCATGTGTGCATTTATGATGTCACCTGCACCCCCATCATTTGATATGCCTTCCTCACGGGCCAAGCGTGCTTGCTCTTCCACTCGTCGAGCACACGCAGCAGCGCCGCACGCTCCCATGGGTCCTGGAAGTAGTCCCCATACAGCATGATGCCGACGGCGGCAGTCACTAGGTTGGGAGTCGACCCGAGGTGATGCATCGCCAGGCCACACAGCTGGAGGATGTGGGACCTGACCTGGTGCTCGGCTTCTCGGGACGCCCCGCGGTCGGGACTGTGTCTTTTGCGGCGGCGTGTTAGCTGGAGGCTCCGTCTCTCATCATGCATTTCTCGCCTCATGCTGCGCGGCACGACTTACTTGAGGCTTGGGTTCTCGGCTGTGAGGACTGTTTTGGCCAGGATGAAGTGCTGAGTCGCCGTGACTTCGCCGTCAGAGGCATACCAGATTAGTGGAAATACCTCGCCCCTGGATTTGTCGGCCTCGCGCTTGATGACCGGGGTGAAGTGGCTGAAGCAGTCCGTCTCCAGGGCCTCTTCCTGGGCCTTGAGCCTGTCTGATGAGGACGTGTCAGCTGTCTTGGTCTCACACGCGCTCGTGTCCACAGGATAGCCGGTGCACCACCTACCCCATTCTTGGACAGTCTTGTCGCCGTAGTTCCACTTGGCCACCTGGTATGTATGCAGGATAAGCTTGTTGACAGGTGACGCTTCCCTCTCCTGCTCCCGGGGTAGAGTGATCTGCGGAGACCGCCCTAGAGAGAAGGCGTAGTAGATTTCCTGTCGCAATGCCAGCCAGCCCGCAGCGTCTGTAAGGCCATTAGATCCACTCGTGGTCGTGGTACGTAGAATGGCCTTCGCTATGTCTAGGAAGTTGACGCCGTGGTCAGAGCTGTGAGATGACTCTCTCGTTTGCAAATGCGCGGAAGAGGCGGCATCGTCTGGCGCAGTTGGTCTGGCTGTGTCATTGTCTCCGCTGTCTTCATCGTGGTCCATTTCCTCGAACTGCCGTAGAATCACAGCCGCAGCTAATAGGTTCTCGCGATAATCCTCATCCTGGATCCGAGGAACATCGTGCAGTGCGGGAATGCACCGAAGCATGTACTCAAACGCAGTGTGCGCTGTAAGATTTGGGAGCGGCTGGCCGAGGTACTCAATCGTCCCCCCAGGGCCAGTCCTATACCGAGGAACTCGCACTAGGTGCCTAGCTGCGGTTGCGAAGATTGCATTCAGCAGTGGCTCGCAGTGACGTGCGCGGTTGGGTACGATGGTGTGAAAGTGGCGTAGGCTGTCGCAGTGATCAAACTGGTACAGTTGTTAGCGCTGAGCTTGTTCGCCCCGGATATCGCTTTGGAAGAGGCATATGGAGCTATTTGATTGGCCTACCCAGTGAGAGATCACCTCCACAAAGTGGCGCAAGAGACAGGCTTCTTGCACATCATCAAGAGGATAATTGCTCTTCGAAAACTGTTTACTCCGCTTTGCTGGTTGCTCGTGCACGGTGCCATACGAATCATGAGGCGAATCTTGTGTGAATTCAGGCTGATTTGGGGCAGATGCAGCGGGAGATCGAAAGACCCCAGGGGAGTTCGCGGACGGAACGGTCGAATGTGAAGGGGTATGATAGTCAGGGCTTGGGCCGTACTGTGACATCTGCGTTGAAGAGCCATCGTATGGAGAGTTGTAGTTGGCGACCTGACTGGACGACCCCGGGGTAGAAGCGTTCAGGAGATCTTTCCCAGCAATAAAGAACCGTTCGTCTCCAGCGGAGGATGTCCCCGGTAGCCTGGCATTATTCTGCGCTCGGAGGCCCCCTGCGGCTTGTTGATATTCCACCTCATTTGCAAAGCCAGCAGTATTATTTACACCCGTCGTTTGTGATGTATCACCTGGGGGGCTGTGAGCCCAGACATTAGAGATGGGTGTTGTGGAAGTGCTGTTCTGGCCGACATGACGAACTGTGTGGCAAACCCGGTGTCAATATGTGTGCGACACGACTTTTGCACAGAGGGCACTCACAAGCTCGAGGTCTACTGTTCACCCAAGACTGGCCGCTTGAGAAATTGGCCTCATGTGTTGCCGGCGATCCACGCCGGAACGCTTTCCATTTTCGCTCTGGATATTGGCATTCCGCACCACGCTTCTCACATCTTCCACAAGCCGGCTGCTTTTCATCACCTACGAGACGTGTTGGCGTCAGAAAGGCAATGTGGTGGAACAGTCAATGGGTTGGGCAGGAGGACGAGTTTACTTACACTTCTCGTGCCTTTCTGCACTATGTGGTCAGCACCAGTTGACATACTGCACGTGCAGCAACCCGGTGAAAATCCGGTCGTTCGGTAAAAAAAGTACGTACCTTTACATCTCAAGCACGGCCTTTTTGCACTGGGCATCGCCGCGTCTCTTAATGCCCATGCTGCAATGGTCGTGTTGCAGGACGGGTGACGCACGAAGTAAAGTGAGTGGATGAAATCAGGGAGGTGACAAGGCCAGGTCATCGGCGAAGAATCCCGAGAAAAGGAATTTGAAATCCGGGGAACTTTATCCCCGCAACAACAATGGGGCAAATCGCGCCCACTTTCCCATCTCAAACGACGAACAAGGTGCAAATACGCGGGGACTGCCCCCACACTGAGCCCGATCCGGCATCTTTCGCCGATGGGAACAAGCTCTGTGCTTGACTAAGGCCACCCTTGGCGGCTGATCGTCAAGCTGGGCGCCTGGATCTATCCTCTTCGCATGCCGCTAATGCAGGACGTAGCCGGCCGGATGAGGGGGTCGGACAACCGACGACTAGTTGGTTGGGTCGACTGTTGACCGCTGTATCGGGAACCCGCAGGTTGAAAGCGTATATATGGGAGAGAGCGGATACTAGAAACAACATCACCAGCGCGCTCATCACCTACTCTCTTAACCTCATCTCAAGATCTCGCCGCCCCACTCACCCCTCCTCCTCCAATTCCCTACACACATACACAATGTCGGACAAGAAATTAAACGTGGCAGTAGCCGGACTTGGGCGCATGGTAAGTCTACGCCCGGGGAGGGCAGCAACATTCCACCCTCATGAGCATCTCACTCACATCAGAAATCTAGGGCATGCGACATGCTCGCCACTTTGCAACCCTCACACCAAAGGCCAACCTGATCGCCGTCAGCTCACCAGTCCAAGCGGAACTGGACGCAGCGGTGGCCGAGTTCGGGCCCCTGAGGACGTACAAGGACTACGATGAGATGCTCAGGAAGGAGTCCACGCTGCAGGCCGTGGTCGTGTCCAGCGCGACGACGGTGCACGCGGAGCAGGCCATCAAGGCCATCGAGAAGGGCCTGCACGTGCTGTGCGAGAAGCCCCTCAGCACGAGCGTCGAGATCTCCCAGACCGTCGTCGACGCGTACAACAAGTCCCTGAAGAAGAACCCGGCACAAAAGGTCATCTGCGGCTTCTCGCGCAGGTTCGACGCCTCGTACCGGGACGCCTACCAGCGCCTCCAATCAGGCAGCATCGGCACGCCGTCCGTGTTCCGCTCGCAGACTGCCGACAAGCTGGACCCCTCGGGCTTCTTCGTCGCCTATGCCGAGTTCAGCGGTGGCATCTTTGTCGACTGCTCCATCCACGACATTGACCTGGCGCTGTGGTTCTTCGGCGAGGACAGCAAGGTGAAGAGCGTGTCTGCCGTGGGCATCACGGCTGTGCAGCCCGATCTGAGGAAGCACAACGACCGAGACAACGCCGTCGCTATTGTCGAATTCTATGTAAGCTCCCGTATCAACACTATCTTCTGATGTTCACCAACTAATCTCTCTGTTCAGGGCGGCAAAATCGCTCAGCTGTTCTGTTCCCGCATGATGGCTGCTGGTCAGGAGGACACGACCGAGATTTTCGGCACAGCTGGCAAGATCGCCGTCAACACACAACCTCAGCTCAACCTGGTCAACCTATTTGAGCCCAACGGTATCCGCCGTGAGATTCCTTCCGACTATTATGGTCGCTTCAGGGAGGCATTCATTACCGAGGCCAACGAGTTCACGGCGAGCTGCCTGAACAACACGCCACCACCATTGAGGCTGGAGGGGGCGGTGAACGCCGTCAGGATTGGATGTGCCTTGCAAGAGAGTCTGATTACAGGGAAGAAGATCGAGTTCGATGAGAGTGGAAAGAGGATCGAGTCGCCTGAGCGGGCAAGACTATAGGGACTTCGAGCTCTGAGATATCGAAAACTAGTCATAGATATAGACAAAGATTTAAGAGCCTTTCTCCTGTCGTCATACGTCACAGATATTATGTGACATGTGATCCCAGGCTTTGGTATCGAAGTGATGATCCCGGTAGAAGGTCAAGCATTACTGAAAGCAGATCTTCGATCTTACCCAGGGGCAATGGCGACCACCTGACTGGCGCAGGATGGCACGGCCTATATGGGTGGAGTCTTCTTACAGCCTCACACTATGTGCCCTTCTACCACATCCACATACTCTAGTAGGTCACCCAACCAGGGCCTGTCTGCGGAGCCAGCAGTGCCAGCCAATTACAAGCGCCTTGATCTCCACCAGTTCAGAGCACCATCATTCCGTTAAACTTGATAGGTCTACTTCACCCCCTGGTGCATTTCATCGCATCGATTGGGTGGTCGGTGTTGTAACCATGTACCGTATGAGCACACTTACATCCTGGCCGTTCCCCAAGTGATCCATTAATCGCAAACCTTGAATTTTATGCAGAGCACATGATCAACCTTAAGATGAATTGCAAACGATTCACCCGCCCCTCTTGATCAGGGCTCTTTGTTCGTTCCGCTCTTTAATGAACTATTTACAACGGTGGGTAACCACCTAGTCGTGATCGAGGACAGGCAACCAGATGACTGTGAGCCCGGGTTTCGAAAAGATATGCATCCTTCAACTTGATACGGCCCGAATATGTTTGAGCTGGTGGCAAGATTGAGTGAATTGTTTGTTCACTGCAGACCAGTGGATCAGCAACAGGTATGCCGCCGACAGCAACCGTAAATACAGCGCATTGTTGCCATGCAACCTCGCGGCTCTACCTAGGAAGATGCGCCGAGAGCATCCCAATGAACACAACACCTCCCCCAGATTTCGTCGAGATAGGATGGAATCGGCGTCGAGCTGCCACGTGCATGATGACGGAGGAGACGCGGTTTCAACCTCATGGGGAAAACAAGGAAAACCAGCCCGACTCAGTGGACGTTTCCAGGTTGGTCAGCTGAAAATCGCCAAGGATCCATCGCCGATGGGTTCCTGATGGGGTAATTTTGAGACACGGCCGGGGGCTGGGCTGGCCGTCCGCGCATTGAACTATGACGACGCCGGTGCTAACCCGATACCCCTGCGGATTTTACCCCAGGAATTCGGTCCATACCGTTGTGCCTGTGTCTCGGCACGTGTACAACTCTCCCCGTGGGGAAGGGGGCTCTCTCTGCTTATTAGCTGTCTGCTAGAAAATTCCAAGGCGTCGGGACCCAATGGTTACACCCCCAGGTCTAGACTCCACACCTGGGCATTGACGGCAGTATATATTCGCAGAGCCTATCCCCTCTCGCAGATTTGAAATGCTACCTTGACAAGTCCCACAGACTCTACAATAGGATCTGGCACTTCTTCCTCTTTCTCCCAAGCCTCAGCCTTGTCTTGTCATTCGAGGCCAATCATGGACTCCAAATTCGTCTCGGCCGGCGAGGCCAACGTCGAGCAGGTCGAGAACCAGGCCAAGGGCGGTGCCCCTATCCTCGATGCCTCGCTCAACCCGTCAGAGACCGTCTCATACGGAAAGCAGGGCATCAGGGGCCTGATCAGCTCCCCCTACATCTTTGGAGCAGCACTGCTTGCGTCAATGGGAGGTTTCTCCTTCGGCTATGACCAGTTACGTCCACTCCCTCCCTCCTCTCGTGTGGCAGCCTTGAGGTGATGAACCAGCTCGCTGACCACATTTTCTACACAGGGGTGTCATCTCCATCATCAACGTGATGCCGCAGTTTCACGCCGTGTACCCCCGAGCTGAAACTGCATTCGGCAAAGGTCTCATGACCGGTATGCTCGAGTTTGGTGCCTTCATCGGATGCTTCTTCATGCCTGCGCTCGCGGACAGGATATCCCGAAAACGCGCCATCGCCTTCGTCGTAATCATCTTCAACATCGGTGCCATCATGCAGACAGCCTCCAGGAGCTACGCAGTTCTGGTAGCCGGACGAACAATCGGCGGGATAGGAGTCGGAACGCTGGCTATGGTGAGTACACCTCTCTGACACGCACTACAGTAGTGGCAACGGGACCGCCTGGTGACTGACTCTCTGTTACAGGGAGCGCCCATCTACATCTCGGAAATCTCACCGCCCAACCTCAGAGGCACGCTCCTGGTGCTCGAGTCCATCTCGATCGTGGGCGGCGTCGTCATCTCCTTCTGGATCACCTACGGGACCCGGCACATCGACGGCGAGGCCTCGTTCCGCATCCCCTTCGGCCTGCAGATGGTGTCCTCGACCCTCCTCGGGCTCGGCATCCTCGCCTTCCCCTACTCGCCCCGGTGGCTCGCGCTGGTCGACCGGCCCGACGAGGCGCTCTCGAGCCTGTCGCGCCTGCGCAGGCTGCCGGCCTCGGACCCGCGCGTGCAGGCGGAGCACCGCGGGATCCTGACCGAGGTGGCGATCCAGAAGAAGATCCAGCACAAGAAGCACCCGGGGCTCGGCGGCATCAGGCTCGAGATCGTCGAGTGGCTCGACGTCTTCAAGCTGTGGCGCCGCACCGTCGTCGGCGTGGGCGTCGCCTTCTTCCAGCAGTTCTCGGGCATCAACGCCTTCATCTACTACGCGCCCACCCTGTTCGAGTCCCTGGGGCAGGACCCGGAGATGGCCCTCGTCATGTCGGGCATCTTCAACATCCTGCAGTGGGTCGCCGTCGGCCTGTGCTTCCTCGTCATCGACAAGGTCGGCCGCAAGCCCCTGGCCATCTTCGGCGGCTTCAGCTCCGGCGTCACGTGGATGATCATGGCCGCCCTCGTCGGCGTCTTCTCCAAGGACTGGTCCGCCAACCCCGCGGCCGGCTGGGCCGCCGTGGCCATGGCCTTCCTGTTCATCCTGTGCTACGGGGGCACCTTCTCCTGCCTCGGGTGGTGCCTCCCCGCCGAGGTCTTCACCAACGCCACGCGCGCCAAGGGTGTCGCCCTGTCTACCGCCACAGTGTGGCTTTGCAACTTTATTGTAGGAGTAGCCACTCCGCCCATGCTTGAGCAGATCGGCTTCGGGACGTATCTCTTCTTTGGTTCGTTCTGTATCATCTCGGGCTTCTGGGCCATCTTCTTGGTCCCCGAGACAAAAGGTAAGACGTTGGAGCAGATGGATGAGCTGTTCAAGGACACGGCAGCCCAGGAAGAGAAGGAGATCATCCGGGCTGAGATGATGGCTGAGGCAGCCTTGCACGAGGGCCAGAAGTACGACTCGGCTTAAACGGGTAGACTTAGACACTACTTAGCACCTTCGATAGTGACGCGAGATTTCTTTCTTTGTTTGCATATAGTGAGCGAATAGCAATATGAAGTATTTGACAGAAGGCTGCACATACAATCGGTCATTGTGAAAAGAAAGTTTTACTTGTTCTACGTCTTGTGCTGGCCAATCCAATGACCTCCCGGGTTATGTGGTCTCGTTTTTAATCTGTATACATATGCCTCTTAAGCAGTATGCACCAGTCCCTTCATACAGTGATGAACGCTTAAACACCTAGCGTTAAAAAAAAACACAATGCCGATAACAGTAGGTTTCGAACACAATTGTCTGTAGCTTGCGGCTAAGCAAACAATGACAGCTCCCGGGTTATAAATGAGGTATTTAGGGGTTCCTTCTGGAGATATAATATCAAGACTTAAAGTCTTCACCTTCCATTCTACTTATCATGGTTGCAAGCCTAGTTCTGAGGCTTACCATTTCTAGGTGCACCATTCTTTCTCTTACGCATAAGTGATTAAGAGGCTCGAGCGAATGGGCGTTCACGATCTTGACAGACGGCGATGAGAAAGGAAGTTCTATCACGAGAGGGAGATAATGCCTTAAAAGGAGAGCTTCTCTACGCAATTTCTAGGACACGAAGGCTACACTTGGCACAATCTGAATTGAATCGAGACAAGTACTACGCTTTAAATTTCAAACAGCTACTAATGAACGCTGTTATGCGCAGGTGTTCTCCGTCAGCGAGCCAGTCTTCTGGAAGGCGACCTCGTGGGCCTCGTCCCCAGCCAGCTTGATATCAAAGCTCGTGAACAAGCTGTCCGCCTCAAGCTGCGCGCCGGCCTTGTAGACCGACCACTGGCCCCTGTCCTCGCCCGTGGGCTCAAACGAAAACGTCTTGGTCACCAGCTGCGGGACAATGACGCCCTGGCGGGCGACCTTGTGCACGAGGTCGAGCGTCAGGCCGCCGCCGTCCGCGGGCGCCTGGTCCTTGCGGACGAGGGCCACCACCGAGAGCGGGAACTTGCCGTCGGCCTGCGTGTTGGTGTCGAGGCAGGACTGCGACTGCTCGTACAGCAGCGCGTCGCTCATGGGGTAGCCGCCGCCCGCGTTGTCGTAGGTGATTTTCTCGTTTGTCGACGGCCTCGTGACGTCGATGTAGAACTTGCTGATCCCGGCGGCGGCGTCGAGGGCCGTGGTGAACTCGAACCACTTGAAGTTCTCGCCCCACAGGCCCGAGGAGGAGCCGCCCTGGAAGGTGGCCATCTTGGTCGGGATGATTGTCGAGTTGTTTGTGTTTCCCTCGCGGTCGGCATAGGTCAGCTGGACGGCCAGGTCTTGGGGGTCACGACCTGACCCGGAGGTCGTGCGGACGCGGATGCGGCCGCTGAACTCCAGCTTCCCGTCGGCGTTGAGGGACAGTCCTTCGATGTAGGGCTTGATGTCGGTCGCCTCGAGCGGCTCGGTTAGCTTGACGCTGGCGGGGACCGTGTCGATCATGCGAGTGAAAATGTCGGCGCACATTGTCTGGAAGGTGGCGGGATCAGCCAGTTTGGTCATGGTAGCATTGCCGTCGGCGCCGAAGATTCGCTTGTCCGAGTTCAAGGTGTCATTTGTTCCAGCCACCAGCGGGTTCTTCGTTGACCCATCAAGGTACTCAGTCACAACGCCATTGTCGAAGTCGGCAAACTCGGTATCGAAGTGCGCGACGGTGTCGTTGTTCGGGTCCGCCTCAACACCCACGATCTCAGGGAAGTCTGTGCTGTGCACTCCGCCGAGACTGTGGCCACAAGCAACCATGGTGATCATATCCTCGGTAGAAAACCCAGCCTTGGTGAACGTCTGCTGAGTCGTGTTGAGGTCGGTGCTGGGCTCAGGGACGCCGGCAGCTCCGGCCTCCTGGGCGTCGATACGCCCTGCGCGGAATGGGATCTTGAGCCCGTTGCATGAGAAGCTGGCCACGACGGCACTCATGGCCAGCAGGTCCGAGGCGGATGCTCTGGCAGAGTAAAAGCCGCTGAAGAAGGCAAACGTGTTGTTGAAGGCGCCGCCTGGATTTTCTGGTCGGTCCAACTCAAAGAAAATTGAGGCATCGAGGCCGCCAGTGCCGGCGTCGGCATCGTGCGTTGCCATGTCGTGAAAGGCGGCCCGGATCCACTCGGCCGAGTTCTGGCGGCCCTGAACACTGGTGCCGAAGCCACAGTTCAGGACGCCTTGGCGTTGTTAGCTTCGAAGTAAAAGATTGTGGGAAATGACTGACCATCAATGAAGCCTCGACGCAGGTAGCCGCTTTGCAGCGAGAGGAAGTCCTCGATCTCATCGTAGGGCGACGGCCACACGTACTCGGATGCGGCCAAAGACGCCAGAGCGAGCGTGGGGAGGATGGTTTGCCTCATAGCGAGCGGGATCGACAGCTTTCGGCCGAGGAGAGTAACGAATGACTGACGGACAAAGATGCCTGCCCAAGAAGCTGTCGTTCATCCCATCCTGCACTGGCAACACGCCGCAATTTATCTCCCCCAGCAGAAGCCGGCAGTGCAACGGTGGACGGGGCGATCCTTGGGACATCGGCACCCTGTAAGGAGAAGGTCCAGAGGAAGATGTACGGCACCCAGTGCCGAAGTTCGATGCTAATGCTGCCCCTCGTATTCGCTGCAGGCGAGTGCTATTCCTGTCGCCGTATCTGCCAAAAAGGGTGGTCCCGGCCGTGTCCCGAAGGACCTAATCGCGCCTGTGGATCATGCCCAAACCCCTCCTGTCAGTTGCGGTTGTTAAGCGAGAGTCAGGCAACCTATTAGCGTTTGGGGTGGATAATCCAGCCTCTACACGCACATTTTGATGTCCAGTTGCGGATGAGGAGCGCAATTAGTCCCATGCTTCTCTTCACGTGCAAACGCGTGGAAGAGGTTGCCTTTGTTTATCAACTCGATAATTGTAGGTAGGGGGTTGTTGGAATAGAATTGAGGACGATGGTATGACTTCGTGTGGCCCACTGACCTTGGCTATGCCTGGGACCCCCTGAAACCGCTATCCACATACGAGATATGCTTAACCTTTAGGTCGCGGTCGGCCCAACCGTTGAGCCAGTCACAGCGCGTGGAAGGTCATCAGAATGTGGTCCGCGCTGCAACGTCGATATCCACCTGCTTAAAGGAGACCGACAACCGTTTTCTTTGCCGGTGTTCCATTTTCCACACGAGCTCCTGCTCAAAGAATCAAGGGCGACCAGCAGAGCAAGACGCGTCTGATTGGTACGCTTCGAGTGGTCACAAGTAACCCCTCGGTTGGATGCCGGTCATCGATTTCGGGGCGTTCAGGTCCTCCAGAATCTGCAAACCTCTAAGGACAGCACAGATAGCGTGCTCTCGATATTCCGAGAGGGCGTATCATCCAACCAAGCACTATAATATTAGTCAGTATAATCATAACGTTTTGGTATAGTATAAAAACAATAAAAAACGGAAGAGGTCAAGGCTATTATATCTGATAATAATTAAGGGAAGTCAGAGAGCTTATAGAGTCTGTGAGGACTTTAATCTCGTATCATTCTGAGAGCTACAAGATTCACTACATAAAGTCTAGGTGGCCATCACCGGGAGTTATAATGTATACAAGTGTGTAGTATTCCCAGTGTTAGAACCGATAATAATATTACGGGATATAGGAATGCCAGATCCTTCCTCGAAAGTCGGACCTCAGTCCTCGTTTCAGTCAACATAATGGGACTTACTCTATCATTTCTCTGTGCACCCACCATCGTCATAACTGCCTCCATCTTCCTTGTACTTGTGAAAGTGCCCGCCGGCCGACTTGGCGACTACATCCTGGTTGTCCATGCAGCGGCCGTTGACGCCTATAGTGGTGCGAAACGCGGCATACCAGTCATAGCCCTCGCAGACCTTCTCGCCGCGGGGCGCGCAGTACTCAAACAGGAACGCGGTCGGGGTCAGCAGCTTGCACCCCTTGAGCGCCGGCAGCAGCGACTCCCCGCCGTGGTCCCACCCGGCCCAGCCCTTGCCCATGATGCGGTACTCGTAGTAGAGCCACCCGTTCTTGTAGCTGCACATGCCGTCGGCGCGCGTGTGCGTGGGCCTCTCCCACCTCGGGCTCAGCTCGTACGTCGTGGACCCGCGGACGTACCGCCCGCCGTACTTCCAGCCCATGGGGTTCTTGTCGCCCCCCGTGTCCGTGTCGCAGCTGAAGATGAGCTTCTTGAACGAGTCGAGGCACTCGTTCTTGCTGAACTGCGAGGCGCCGTCGCTCAGGCTGACCTTGTACTTGTGCTCCTCGATCGTGCCCTCGTTGTAGCTGCCCTCCCGCTGCCAGTTGACCGTGTCGGCTGGCGGCTGCACGCCCTCGCAGAACTCCTTGTACGACTTGTCCAGCCGCTCCCAGCCCGCGTACGGTCGCGGCCAGTCCATGCCGTCCGACGACCAGCACTTGAACTCGTCCTGCTTCGTCACCGGGCACGACTCCTTGCCGAGGATCTTGGCCCGCATCCAGCCGATCGTCTCGAGGGTGCTCGCCGCGATGGTCTCGTGGCCGTTCATGTTGGGGTGGAAGTTGCTTAGAAATGAGTCTGGGAGTCCGATTCCATAGGGCAGTCCCGGTGTTCCATCTCCTGGACAGTTTGGGGCGAGAGTATCTCTGGATTCAAGGTGGTCAAGTGCGACAACGGGTGGATTCGGCGATTTGTACAGTATCGAGTCGTACAAGTCTTCGACTGGGAGTGCGATATTGTCAGGCGATTCCACCGAGCCATTGGTCTGACTCCGCTTTATCTCATCATGCACATGCTCTGCCGGCAGATGCGTGTCAGGTTTGAAGAATTGCATCATGGCTTGTTTGTCGTTGGGGTATTTGCCAGTGTCGTCACTTGGCGAGCACATTTGCCCATCCACAATGCTTGGCCACTCGCTACGTCGTCGCACATCAGTGTCAGCTGCGATTAACCCAGGCACACTTGGGCATGAATGAGTTGCTTACCTCCAGTCCGAGTATGCGATGCGGTACTTCTTTTTCCCATCATACTCGGCGACAACGTCGGATATCGCCCTGTTGATGTCGTCGACAAGTGAGTTGAACCTCTTGCGCCTCTCGATGGTCAAGGGAAGCGCTGCGGTCTCCGCAAAGCTCACCCACTTCCACTCGGCAAGGGCCCATTTCTGTTTCGTGCCGCAGTCTTCATTGTCGGTATTGAAGAATGGTGCGTATCCGTTGTAGACCACGATGCTATCTTTGCGCATCTTATCTTCCAGGGCATCTAGCACCTTTCGAATGTTTGGTTTCAGGATGTTGTTGATGTTGCTCTGCGCCTTGGCAAGAACTGCCTCGCATTTTGACTCGCTCCAAGGTAGAAAAACGCAATCTCTGATCATGCCAGCCTGGGGTGAAGTTAGCCATCAAGCCGGGTGGAACATGCCAGCCATTGGCAGCCGTCATCATCTCCATGGATCCTACTTACCAAACATAGGTCATTACCGCCGGCCGTCAACACAACCAAATCGAGGTCACCTTTGAGAGCTTTGGCTTGCTTTTCGATCCCGTCTGTCCGGTCCCCGCTGCAGGCAAGATACTGGAAATCTTTGACGGAGCTACCAAGGGCTTGGTTGACGATCTGAGGATAGGAGTAGCTGAATCGTGAGCACTTCCATGTCTCATCTAAAGTCACCATGTTGCCCAGCTGGTTACCCGAGCCAATGCCAGCTGTGAAGCTGTCCCCAATGGCGGCCCATCGCTCTATGAAGCTAAGGTCTAATTCTTCTGCTCTGGCAACCTGGGGCAGGTATGCCGACAAGAATGCCAAACACCAGAGAAGCAGAGGCATATTGAGCTTTTTTTTGTCGCTGTTTTCTTGGGCTGCTATGTATAAAGACGTGAGTGAAAAGAAGAAGTTTGTTTAAGAACAGACCCTACGGCATCGGCCCAAGCCGCTGAGTGACACGGAACCTCTGAAGGGGGTAAACCAACTGGCATCAACGACACAGTGGTGAACTCTTTTAACGTAGCTGAAAAGTACCTAGTTCGAGATTGTCAGATATCTTGACCCTTGACATAAACAGTCTTACCCACCCTCAACTTGATAGGGGCCTAGAATATGCCTGCTCTTGGCATAAGATGAGGATTTGTGTGGGTGCGGAAATTTGCTGACCTTGAACTGCGCAGAAACCTCGCACAGTGTCAGCTGAGGTGGTGCCAAGAGTGCTTAAAACCACCTGAGTGTTGAATATTTTCTCAATCCGGTGAGGCTTCATTTGTCGGGTGGTCCTCCAAAACGCACTCAGTGTGATCAATTTGGCCTCCGATGTGTGAAGTGAAGACTTAACCCGGACCAGTCCTCAAGTGATGCACCTCGGCCATACGACCGCATTGCCACTTCGTCACATTGGCACAGTTAGGGTCGACTGGTCCTTTCTCGACTCGTCCTCGCCCCTTCTCACTCTTTCTTTCCATTCAATGGGAAAAATGCAGCCATTCGCGGTGCTTCTTGGCTGTCTTGCAGCATTTGTGCTGTCACAGACAGCAGATGACACGTTCGGCATCCAAGCCGATTCTTCTCTAGGTGTCTCGGCGGTCGAAGAGCCAGACTACACCTGTTCTAAAACCAAGGGCTGCGACCTGGGATGCTGTGGGCAGTTGTCAGTATTGTTACCCCGTTTGTATGGCAGTCTAACTTACCCCTTCTACAACAGAGATCCTGACACAGGTTTGGGTGTGTGCGGTCTAGGTAAGTAACTCTCGGATTGATTTCGTTAACCTCCTTAGAAGTTCTTGAAACTCCTGTGAATACGAAGATACTTACCCAAGTGTTACACAGGACCTACGTTCTGTGGAGAAGGATGCGTCTCCGGCTGCCACTGGAAGAGCGAGTGCGATCCTGGCTGGGGAATGCAGTGGTCGAATGCGTCCATATGCCCCCTGAATGTTTGTTGCAGCGAATACGGGTTTTGCGGTAAGCATCTTTCGCAGCTATTCCGTCGCCCCCCCCCCCTTTCAAAAAAAAAACCCCCTTCCGGGAAATTTTGCAGAGTCTGCCGCCTTTGTGTAAATAGTCGCGACCGAGGGACTGACTCTGGTTGGTGCACAGGAACCACACCTGGCTACTGTGGTGGCAAGGTTGTCTCGTCCCCCGAGTGCGGCAGCGGCAGCAAGAGCTCGGACGCAAAGACCATTGGGTACTACGAAGGGTGGAACATGGCGAAGAGGTCTTGCAATAGTAAGTCAAGCATCGAATTGAGTAGAGTGATGCCGGGCATTAACCCCAAGCCCTGCAGCCATGAAGCCATCCGAAATCCCTCTGGGCTATTATACGCACATTTTCTACTCGTTTGCTCTCATTGACCCCAAAACCTTTCACGTCGCCGATATGGATGCCGACGTAGCTTCCCACTATGACGAAGTCACAGCTCTCAAGCGCGAACAAGCGGGGCTGGAAGTGTGGATAGCTATTGGTATGCTGATCCTGTCTCTCTCCTCTAAGATTGTATGCTGCTAATACCCAGTCTCAGGCGGATGGGCCATGAATGATCCTGGACCGTGGCGCACCGCCTTCTCAGACATGGCGCGCACGACGGCCTCGCAGGATGCCTTCTTTCAGTCACTCATCGCATTCCTTGCTCTCCATGACTTCGATGGCGTCGATCTTGACTGGGAGGTACGCGGCCCGCATTCAACCCTCTTGTGGTGAAGTACACCGACTGCAGGCTGACTGGCATTTCGTAGTATCCGGTGGCTGATGACCGCGGGGGACGGCCCGAAGATTTCGAAAATTATGTGACCATGATCTCCAGACTCCGAGCTGCTCTGAACTCTAGCGGTCGACGCTACGGACTGAGCATCACACTTGTGGGTTCTTAAAATCTCCTTGCATCTTCAAATGGAGGGTTTGTTCACCGATACCGCTGGCTAACCTGTGAATACAGCCCGCTTCATATTGGTATCTGCGGGGCTTTGACCTCAAGAACATTGAGCCGCACCTCGATTTCTTCAACATCATGACCTATGACATCCGTAATTTCCCCTCACGTGCATTCTCTTTCTCTGTGCTCTGAACTCACTGACTTATGAACAGATGGTGTGTGGGATCAAAATGTTACCTCGATTGGCCCCTATGCTTTCGCCCATACCAACCTCACGGAAATACAAGTAGGTTCCATCTACAATCCAGACATCTAATTATTTCAATGCAGTTAACCTGATCCGACTCTAGACTGGCCTTGAATTACTGTGGAGAAACAACGTCAATCCCCAGCGTGTGAACTTGGGATTGGGCTTCTACGGACGGAGTGAGTGTAAATATTCTATTTGGGGGAAACAATGGATCATCTGACGGTGTTGATTAGGTTTTGAGATGAAGAATCCCAGCTGTATGTCTGCAGGCTGTGAGTTCAGTGACGGGGCAAAGGGCGGCGAGTGTACCGGCACTCCCGGTGTTCTGTCCGTTGCCGAGATCAACAGCATCGTCAAAAAGGGCGGCAAGGTGACCTACGACCAGGCTGCCGCTGTGAAGATTGTTACCTGGGACACGAACCAATGGGTGTCTTGGGACGACGCTGAGACGCTCAAGATAAAGCAAGACTATGCCAACCGGAGGTGTCTTGGTGGGTGAGTTATTCCGTATCTTTCTTCTAGTTTGACGCTCATGCTTACATATTATGTGGTAGGACCATGGTTTGGGCCATTGATCTCGACGATGGGACTATGATCAACGCGCTGGGATCCAACCTCGCTCGTCCCAAAGCCGACATTGCGCCCTATGACGTGGGTTGGAGGTACGATCGGGGATATCAACCCGGTCCTCCCCCAGAGAGGGAACTCTAGAATTGACTGTATCTTTTATAAAAGAGCCCAATGTGCATTTGTTAGGTTTTCGATTCAGAACAAAAGCATTTAGTCGCCCCACATGCAGTATTGAGTCAAATATGAAGGACATAAATCGTAAACATAAATGAAAATTTCGCAGTCCAAATATCCTCAAATCAGATTCCTATCAAAAGTGATGCTAAGAGCACTATCAAATACCTATTTGATCGTTTCTGCTCGTTACTTCGTATACAAGTTTTATTTGATGTGCAGCAGAGAAACGTGCCAACTATTCAACAAATTCAACATCTCGAAGATAAAGATATCCAACGCCTACCCACGTAGAATTCTGACTAGATCCAAAAGTCGGTGGCGAGTGACAAGGACTAGTCATTGCAAACTTTCTTTTTGACCATATCCTTCCACTTCGTGTAAAACGGACTCTTTGTCGAACTAGGCAGTGTAGGAAACTCGTGAGCGGAGAAGGCGTCGTCATAGATCTTTCTGATGCCCACAATATCGCCTTGGGACGGCTTGTCATTTTCGTCAAATGAGGACCCATCATTTTTGAGGAGCATCTCGCCGCCCGCGTAGATCATTACGGAGCTCCAGTCCACGTAGTTGTTGGTGGCGCCCGTTCGCGGGATCTCGTTCGGCCACTGCATCGCTGCACTGGAACCCTCGGGGAGATAGGAGCCCGCGGAAAAATGGTAGTCTTGGGCGAATGCCATGATCCTGCAAATCAGGCCAGTGACCCTCTCCAGCTCGGCCGGGTCATTGGGATATTTCTCCCTAATCCGGTCGCGGGCTTCAGCGTAGTCGTGAAACCGGTCGCAGTGGAAGTTGGTTCCGAATACCTGACCCTGGCTGGACGAGTAGGGCAACCCCCAGAACAGTTTATTCTGATGCTCGTGGGACAGTCCCCACACGTGCCCGAGCTCGTGGGCAATGGTTGCGACGAACCTGGTTTTGCCCTCGGCAACGTAGAGATTGTGGTTGATGTACATCGCCGGTCCCACGTAGTCGGGCTTCCGGTCGTCAAGCGCTGGCACCCCGACGGTCGCAGATCCAGCATCTTGGTCGCTGGTCCACTTATCAGGTGTGATGCTAATGACCAAGATCTGGTGACGGTCCTCATGTCCGGTGCACGATGAGCCTGGGTCGGCAATCTCCTTGTACTTGTACGCGGCGGAA
This sequence comes from Diaporthe sp. P3_1W, assembly GCA_037177825.1. NCBI lineage: Eukaryota > Fungi > Ascomycota > Sordariomycetes > Diaporthales > Diaporthaceae > Diaporthe > Diaporthe sp. P3_1W. The sequence continues at coordinate 1,503,012 of JBAFXB010000001.1, forward strand.
GCCAGCCCGGCGGTCTTCCATAAATTGGTCGCGGCAATCAGGGATTTGTGGAGAGCACCCCTGGCCGCGGTGGACTCGTAACAGTAGCTGATGGTCCTCTGAGGCCAGCGTCTGCGAACCGAGTCAGGCTTCATCGCGAAATACCGCTTCTGCAAGAGGTCGCGACGGGCCACCGCACCCTTGACGGCATAGCCGGACTCGTCGGCAGTGACCACGAGATCGTGATGGTTGTGTTGCAGCTGAGGCTGCCACACGGCGCTTCCGCCACTGACGGCTCGGGCGAGTATGGAAAGAAAGATAACAATGCTTTCGAGCAGCATGATAGCGATGTAGGTCCTTGGTAGACCTGGTGACCCCCGGAGTAGTGTTGAAACGAGCAGCAGGTAGTGTGAACACAAGCGAGGCAGACTCGATAATTTGGGGTTGATCAGGCGAAAATGGAAGACTCTAAAACACGGATAAGGTATCTTGCCGGTGGCATATTCTATGAGACAATCGGACTTGTGGAATGACATCTCGGATTCGATGTCATCAGGGGTGAGAAAACTCTAGAACATCCATAAAGCTTAGTTACATTTGCAAGCTGACTGCATAATTCCAGCCAATGGTGTAATACGCCAGCCTACAAGGGGCACAAGACCATTTTCCAATCCAGGTATAGTGAATAGTGGCTATTGGTAAAGAGTGATTCGATGTTAGGTCTGACTAAGACTAAGCGATAAGTACTTTAAAGTGACCACCCTCATTTGAAACTCGAAATCCTTCATGTCCTTCCATACTAACTATCGTAGTCAAGACGGAGAAATCTCCTGTTTTTGTCCTACGCCTGACTTTGTATGCCTTCTGTCTGGTTGCCAAGAAGAGTCCATTGCGGATAGTTACAATATCACGCCTTGGCCTCGCTTACACAGTATCCCATTCACTGTCAAGTGACCAGGCGAACCCCCTGACCATCGGCATGGCTGTTCGCAAATTCATGCCTGTTTTGAAGAGGTGTGGAATATGATCTATGAGACAACAACGGTAGCCCAAGACATCATGGAGTTGAACTGAATCTGAAGTCTATCATGTTAAAGGCTTGACCAGGAGAAGGTCCTCAATCTCCAAGCATTCCTTTACGTCTCTGAATCTGCCGAATTGCAGCTATCTGAAACTGCTTCGCGGCTCAAGATGTCTAAGACACGAGTATTTTCTCCGGTTATCCTGCTGTTTGCCTATACAATTGGAGTGTTCTCCCAGGCCGTTCCACCGCCAGGGCCTACCCAGCCCGGGACAGCACAAAATTGCAACAAATGGCACACGGTCCAGAGCGGCGACGGCTGCGCGGCTCTAGAGAGTCGCTATCAAATTAGCCATGCCCAATTTCTGGCTTGGAACCCGGCAGTCTCGGAGGACTGCTTGCAGAACTTCTGGCCCGACTATGCGTACTGTGTGTCGGTTGACCCCACGATCACCTCCACGCTGTCCACGTCGAGTTTCACCACGATCACGACACGCACGACGTCCGCCACTACGACTTCTGTGCCGCCGCCCGTCTCGACGCCGTACACTATCGACCACCCTATCACCGATCAAAACATCACGACGCCCACCATTCCCAGTGAGCCATGGCCGCCACAGAAAACGCAGCCGGGCCAGCCATCGTACTGCAATGACTGGCACCTCGTGATGCCTGGTGAGTCATGCGAGTCCATTGTCAGCGAGCACAACACCTGGATGGGACTCGAGGACTTGTGAGTATTTTTTAAAATCGCTCTGTGCTGGTAACTGGTGCACCACAGACTGACTCACGGCCTGCGCCATCAGCCTTCTTTGGAACCCGGCGCTGGGGTCTGACTGTAAAGGGATTTACCTGTTCTACTACGTCTGTGTGGGCATTCAGCGACAAACACAGATCTCCATTGACCTCCCCACGTTTATCCCAAACGCCACGGTTCCGCCCATGGTCATCCCGACGCCCGTGGAGCTGCCGCCCGTTGACAACAACTTTGAGCCCGTCCCGGTTCAGGGCCCACTGCCTACAGACTGCGTGGAATATTACCAGGCGCGATCGGTGAGAAACACCCGACCTCCCCTTCTCCCTCCTCCCTAAAGTATGCGGCCATCCAAGTCTCAGCCTACTGACACTTCATTCATCTCTTCACAAAAAACAGGGCGAAACATGCCGCGATATCGTGGCAGCACACAAGAGCATCACCCAGTCCCAGTTCCTGGCATGGCACCCGTTTCTGAACAACAACTGCGATGGCCTCTGGGCCGGCTACTACTACTGCCTGTACGCCGGCAGCCAGACCCCACAGCCGCCGGTCCAGACAACGCTTCCTGAGCCCGTGGAGCCCGACACCAAGTCGGATTGCCGGGCGTGGTTCAAGGGCGACGGTTTCACCTGCGGCGACATTGTCTACATATTCGGGCGCTTCTCGCTCTCCGATTTCATCAAGTGGAATCCACGGTTGGGGCCTTCCTGCGAGAACATCCAGGTCTGTTTTTTCTTTTTCTCTTTCTTCCCTTCTTTTTTCTTCTCCGAGTCGTTCGCCCTTTCCCCACCCACCCCTTCTACCAGGGTAATATTCTATTCTACTAGTTTGGGTCAGAAAAACGAACATACTAACAAGCAGGCCGCAGCCCGAGTATTGGTACTGCGTAGCCGTGCCAGGCACGCCCACAACCCGAACCGACCCCCTTCCATCGGCGACCGACCCGCCACCGGACAGCACGACCAGCGCGCCACCAACGACCACATCGTCCGGACCCGTTGTGACACCGACGCCCGTCCAGGTAAGTAGATCAAGCTGAACATACCCAACGACAAAAGACGGGGAACGCTTTCCCGCTGACCGCAGCGTTGTATAGTCGGGCATGATCTCGGGGTGTCAAAAGTTCTACCTCGTGCAGACGGGTGACGGCTGCTGGGCCATTGCCAACTCGGCGGGCATCGCGCTGGAGTAAGTAGCTCGCTATCCTCTGATTCTATAACCGTTCCAAGTTGATAATTCACGGTGAACAACACACTGATACAATTTCGGTCTTTAGGGACTTCTATAAGTGGAACCCGGCAGTGGGGGATTGCAGAGATTTGTGGCCAGATTATTATGTTTGCATTGGTATATAAAGAGTTACCTATATTTTTACACCATATAATATGAAAAATCAGATATTTAAAAGACAGAGAGATGGGTCATTTTATAAAAAGAAGAAAGAAAGAATGGCAAGGGGAAAACATTTGAAGCCTTTTTGTAAGTTACATATAAGTAACTTATTCCTTTAAAACCCTTCCTTGTTGAAAATGTGTGGGAAAAGGCTACAAGCATGCTTTCATACAAGAGAGAGTGCTCGTCCCGTCGCTGCATGTGCGAAACGCGAAATGGTTCATTCACCATAGACGTCCAGCCATGTATGTTGGCGAAAGCAATTTCATTAATCAGTGCATCTACCACGTGACCACCTCCTCGACCACAGAGATATGTGCAGCAGTATATTTCCCTGGCTTGACATATTGCAGTCGGACTCCCCTCCCATCCAGTTGCAAAACCGTGGGGGGTCTCGGTGATGCTGGCGGCTCTGCAACAGGAGCGTACGGCGTCAACTGCTCCCCTTCGCGCTCCTCGATCTCCAATATCCTCTCGGCGGCCCTGGCCACGACCAAGCTGTTCCAAAGGCCCTCTTGACGCGGTGCCGAGCGAAGAAGAGCAATCGCCCTCCGACGGGTTGCCATGTCTTGGCATTGACTTGCGACTGTATATAGCGGGATGATGTATCCGATGTCCAGGCAGAATGAAGTTCGCTGGTCCTGGAGGTTTGTTTCTGGCGAGATATATGATATGATCTCTTCGCAAAGCGAGACCATCTCCTTCATCTTTGCTAACAGGGTATCGGTGGGTGGTCGGTAAGCTGGAGGGAGATACTCGACGTAGAAAGAGACGTAGCTGTTCAGTGAATGGAGCTGCAGCGCAGCCACAGAAACTCTCTCTTTCGGAGTTAGAGAAGGCTGTCTTGTGTTCACCAATGTGTGTAGGGCATTCGAAAACTCTGCCAACAGGACTGTGCAGTAATCCACGTGCCCTTGGAGAAGCTCAGGGCAGCATTCGGCTTCGCACGATATCTGAGTCGAATGGGTGCTGCTGATTAGGGAAAGGCCATACTCAAACACACTTCTAGCATCCGCGACAGTTGAGAATTCGAAATGGGTATCGCCGTCCATGATCCGGGCGAAGTATTTATCGTAGATAGTAGAGTTATAGTCTTGTAACACCTATTCCAAATATATCAGCCAGGTAAGGACCTTCGAGGACGGTGAGTCACTTACCTTAGCAGCGTTCTTGTCCAGAACTGCAAATATTGCTATCACGTCTTCCAATGGAACATAGCTATCGATTTGGCGATTGGCCCCAGGCGTCTGATACCGAGGCGCATTGTTTTGCAGGTCATTTACCATTTCTTGCAGCAACTTGGAACCACTCTGTATATGAGATTCTGCCACGGTGTGATGACCTTGCATGTTCTGTAGCATGGGGAGTGAGGATACAGCGACATGACTCAACCATAGAGTGGTAGAAGCATACCTCGAAGCAAGTGAAAAGGACACACGAGATGAGGCAGACATCCCTGCCTCGCTTTTCTTGCAGTCCTAGGCGGGATAACAGACTTCTGATGGCGAGGTTATACTGGTGCAAAGCGAAAGTCATTTCTACATCTCTGCCGATGACTTTTTGTTCGTGCAATGAACCGATGGCAGTGAGGGTGTGGCGGATAGCTGGTTCGTGGTGTGCCGCTTGAAGGACCAGTCTTTCCCAAAAAGCAGAAGCGAAGAAGCCCGCTAGCTGTGGACTGGTTTTCCGTATGAAGAATTCAAAAGACCGTTTTGATATCGCGCAGGGATGGATGTCAGCTGATGGCTCTACCGTGAAAGCCATTGTGACTATGTCAAGGCCCGAAGAGTCGTTACATTGAATATGAGGATAGCCATCACAAACGCGGCGCGTTGTTGTACATCTCAGGCACTCTGGTTTGGTCTCATCGCATTTGACCCTTCGAACTGCGCATTCATCAGATGACAGCCTAAGGTCAGAACCATTGTGCTGGGACATACCTTTGCACGTGAGACACCCAGACCTTGTCTTTGGTCCGTATGCTCGCTTCCTCCTGCCTTTCGCCACCTTTGGCATCTCGGCTCAGTGACGCGCAGCAAAGAAAGCTGGCTTACATATTGTGAGCATCGCCCCTCGCCATCATTGGCAGATTCGTAGGGAGGAGGTGGGGGCATACCAGGGAAACCCTCCGGCGTGATTTGTTACACCACTGGAAGACCACCAATCCGACTGTCTTCACTGGGTACTCAACCAGATGGCCCGCTAGGGATTTTGAACACTGCTGACGGTTGTGCGATCAAAATGCTTTCCTGTGAGCTCTGTGCGGAGAAGAGGGTGGCAAGCATCAAGCCGCGGAACCTAAGTATTCACAGGGCTTGGGTTAGAGTATTGACTTTGCTCGTCGTATTCGTAGGGACCCTGCTGCAGGTGCGCTCTCGTAATCGGTGGAGACCCCGATCCCAGAATGTTACGAAAGATTAAGAATGTCATCAAGACGGCCTGTCGACAAGACCAGAACGGCTGCCTGGTTGGCCTGGTTGGCCCGCTCGTAAGGACCCTGTCGTTTTAGCGTGCGCCTGTCGGCTGCCTTGCACACGGCAGGATTCAGTGATGGGCTTGAAGGAAGTCTTGGCGTCTGTGATATAGCAGGAAAAGTGCCTAATAAGCTACGCGAGTGCGCTTTGGACCACACTTTTACATCTCTATTCCTCCGCAAACGTTGAACATACTCTTTGTGGTACCTGAATTGGTCAATTGATACATAGCCAACATTCACTTATTGGGTGACATAGCTAGCGCAGTCAGAAGACTTTGTAGCAATAAGGCTAGGCTAGCCAGCATGGTACTTAGAGAGGTTTAGCGAGGAACCATTCTAGAAGCCAAACCCTCTTGAATATACATTGAAGCACGCTCTCACTAATCTTCCTTTTACTCGTCCACCTTGATATCATACCTGCGAGATCAAACAATTCCCATCCTCCAGAACTATTGGCTCTTGGAAGCCGGGAACCCCGGAACACACTCAGAAGTGCAACAGCACGAATATATAAAGACACTGACTCCCTTGAATGCTGCTTAGCCCGTCTTTCCTTTATTTCACGCTCACTTCAATCATAAAATGGGAGCTTCCACAATGATGGCCACCGCACTCTCACTTGCCTTGCTAGGCCTGTTCCATTTTGCCCAAGCAAGCAATATCCAAGAATGCTCCCTTTCTACAATCGTCGCTTCCAAGAACCTTACTTGGTGTCCATGCGAGGATGAATTCCTCTGCGCCCGGCTGGATGTTGGTCCTTTCACATCCTCTCTCTATCTCTCTCTACCCAGGCTGATTCATGCCCTTAGGTACCCCTCGATTATCAAAATCCCGAGCTCGGCCGTGCTTCGGTCCCTCTGATCAAGTATCCCGCCCAGGCGAACTCGACATCTGGGCCGTATCAGGGCATGATTCTCATCAATCCTGGTGGCCCCGGAGCCTCGGGAATTGAACAAGCTATTGATTACGGCTTGCAGATCCAGGTGAGATCCCAGCAGTGATCTTTGTCAAAGCGATACTCTCAAGGAGCTCTTTCGAGGAGAGTCCAATATGGCATCGTGTTCATCGCGCGTCTTACTTTCTGCCCGCTTCATTTAGATCTATTCCCCTGTGATTCACAAGTCAATGAGCAAAATCTAACTTTATTTCGTGTAAAGACTGTCCTAGGAAGCAACTGGGATATAGTCGGCTTTGATCCCAGAGGCATGTACCTAAGCGAACCGGTAGCCAACTGCTCGGTCAAGACAAGGGCCCAAGACACAAAATTGCTCTCGAGAAGCATCCCAAGGATGCCAGACGATTTCTATGACAGCTTCATACGGTACGGAATCGACCTCGGCTCGGAATGTGCGACGCAATCAGGTGGAGAGCTTGATGCTGGGCCACATATGTCTACGGCCACCACTGCCAGGGACATGCTCAGCATTGTCGACGCTTTCGCAGCGACAGAGGACGGTCAGAGATCCTCGAAGCCCAGCCATCTCCTGAACTATTACGGAATCAGCTACGGGACGTTCCTCGGGCAGACGTTTGCTTCGATGTTTCCCGACAGAGTGGGCAACATGGTCCTGGATGGCGTCGTTGATCCGGAGGACTACCTCACTAGTCTGACCCGCAACAGTGTCGAACGTCTCGATGGCGTTATCGCTGGCTTCTTCATTTACTGTCATGAGGCTGGACCATCAGGGTGTTCCTATGACACGGGGTCCTCGGCTAAAGACATCTACGATCGTTTTAATCGATCGTTCGCCCGGCTTGACGCTGAGAAAGCCAAGGAAGAGAACTGGCCGAACGCTACAGACATCGAGTCAGCACTGCTCAATTTGAAGGTCGGGCTCCTAGCGACGGCATATGCACCAGGCATGCAATTCAGCATGCTGGCCGATGTACTGCTGGACCTCGAGCGTGCACTCTCTGTTCAGAAGCTGAGAAAATGGACCGCGGGAATGGTGGAGCTCTACGGGGACCCTTCCCCTGATGGCTTTGAGAATGCACCTTTTGCCCTCGGCGTGTTGTGTTCTGACCAGAACAACAGGTGGTACAACAAGACGTTGCAGGATTTCAGGCCTCTCTTAGCCGAGCTCGATGGCCAAAGCATTATCGGGGATGTCTGGATCAAGACTCTGTTGGGGTGTAGTGGCTGGTCTATCAAGGCCACGGAAATATTCACGGGGCCATTCGGTGGCAACACCGCGACTCCTATCCTCTTCGTCGGCAACACCTACGATCCGGTGACCCCTTCTGATAAGTGAGCTACCTCTCCTCCCATTAAGTCTCCCGATCTGACCACGGCAACAGTGCGCTTCGCTCGGCACAGAATTACAAGGATGCCCAAGCGCTTATCGTTGATGGTTTTGGCGTGAGTGCATTGAATCCTGTAAAGAACTCCGTGACAGCTTTCTGACATTTTCAAAGCACGCCATAAATCCTACCCAGAATATCTGCGGCTTCTCAAAAATCGCCAACTACTTCCGGACCGGCGAGATGCCCGGCAATGATTCATTCTGCGCATTCGAAGGAGGCTCACTCGGCGTCTTGTTGAATGGGACACTGGAGGAGAACATCTTCCGAGCCGGGTTGTCGAACCTTTTGACCTGATGTGATGACGGATTCGAGAGAGTTTTCATGGTATCGGGTCTTCTCTATCAAAGCTGGCACACTTACCATGCCTTGAAGTTGATTGGCCATCAATTTCTTGTGGTTGTCACGGTATTTATTGAGCTATTCTGCTTTTCCTCCTCCTTCTCTTCCTGTAATTCTAGAGCTATTTTTATCAAGAGAGTGATGAAGCGTACAAGTGGGTGAGAATATATATTTAAATAGTTTAGCGTAGGTTCAAGCTTTAGGAGCAGAAGGCTTTACAGCAGAAGCCGAAGGTGTACCGAGAGCATATAGCTCAGCCGTAGGATAGCCAATATGCAATATGCCCCTTACGTAGCCTATTTGCCCCATGTTATTAACCTCTCCAAGAAGCTTGAATACAGTGGGCTAAGTAGTGTGGCCACTCTCTGTGGCAGAGTTTCGCCATGCTACCACAACGATTGATACCTGTACGAACAGAATGATTCCGCGATAGTCACCTTACTGACAACGACCGCTCGAGAAAGCGATGTCAATAGTTAGAGTGCCTTTGCCAATGTTTGAACCCACATCACTGTCATTTTTTTAACACTTCCACGCTGTTCTGTTCTGTTCTGTTCAATCCAGCTCAAGCAAAAAGTGTCTTGTGCTGTTCTATTCACTTCATTGTATGAGAATACTTATTCGGTATAATTGCTTTCATTTATTGACTAGCAACCCCACGCGAATCCGGACTCCGCATTCCCAATCGGTGCAGTAGCAACCCACGACACGTCGGTCTGGCGGATATAACAATTGTGCACTCCGTTGGGCGGGGTTTTGTAATAGGTCGCCGAACCACAAGGTCTACCTTTACCCGATGGGCTCTTATTCCAGCTATCACACTGCCTGGTTGAGCGGGTGTGAGGTCAGAGACGGACTTGTGTATGGTGATAGCAATCAAGTTTGGGGAGATGGCGATGCAGGACACCCTCGGGTGAGCTGCGCTCGTAAACTTACTGGGTACAGGCTAGGACGTTACTCTGGTCCTTGTATACGGCTAGAAGGATCCCGCCGGCTGTGTCGACGGAGCACCCAATCTGGAACGTAGCTCCAGAGCTGGCTTTATAGAATAAGCCCTGCGTCTGGGGACAGATCTCGCCCGTGCTCGGATCGCCGCCAAAATACCGCTTCGAGAGGTGCGAATAGGTTTCGAAGGATGAAACGTCCTTGCCTTCGGTGATGTCCACGTCGGCTTCGTCGCGAGGTGCACCCAAGGCACCGTGAAGTCCCAGAGCGGTGAACAGGGCAGCAGTTTGCAACTTCATGTTGGATCTATTAGAAGACGGTGTTCAATAAGATCTTGAAGCAGATTTTCTGTGGAGCTCCTTGCACGAGGACGAGTAACATGGTGGGCTCCATGATTTTATATACAATTTGTTCTTTCCAATTTGTCATGATAATGCTTAATCAAAATTCATGATGTTCTCTGCCCATCCCTAGTATCTTGTACGTAGACCTTTAGAACGCCAAGCAACCGTATCCAACCACACCTGAGCATTTCTTCCAAGAATCTGAGTCTTGTGCTCCCTTTGCCTGTCATTTCAACTCGTCCATGTGGTTGGGTTCTCGTCCGAGGAATGCTACTAGCAGGTCAGATCCGTCAATACTTTCCCCTCATGTCACGATACTGAGGAGAAAGTCTCTTATGCATCATTCAGTCCAGCCCGAGAAACCCCCCCCCCCCCTGTTTCCTCTACTCATCAAGTACGTTTGAAATCAGAATACAACCAGACCCAGACCTCGATGACGCTTTGATACCCTCCAATACATCTCTGAGACAATCCTACACTGCCAAAACTTTAGACTTTCGAGTCTTTTGTAAAGGAGTCGTATTCGAGGATATAGGTACGGGTACGTACCCGCCGAGACCTACCAAAGCTGACGCAGGCGGTGCAATCAAAAGATAGTTTGTCCCAGTATGATGGTCACATTCATCTGCTTGGCAAACCAAGTCTCACCTAGAATGTTGTCGTCCCGACTTACTTCTGACGGGTACTTTTGCAGACCAACATACATCTGGTTAGAGCCTCTGCAATATTTAATGTCTGGAAATGAGCCTGTAAAAAGCTACGACCTCGACTGCAGCTTGAGAAGGCTGAGTCGAGTCCTGCTGGGCAAGTGGCATGATTGTGGTGTGAGCAGGGCTATTGTTCCCGCACGGAAATCCGATTTTGGGGAAGCGCACGAATTGTTCCCAGATATCAATCTTGAAGTGCAATACATTCCATGGCTGAGCTGCTTCTGATGTCTAGCAAGTAAGTGATGCTTGATGTACACGAATGTGCCGTCCTTCTAGGCCCATTTGCAAGTGTGGCTGGCATTTTCATGGAATGTTCGCCATTTGCCGCGAGCCTTGAAAGGAGGACAGCCCCCCCCCCCCCCAAGCCACCGACTCATGAAAACAAAAGAGAAAAAAAGTCCCTGTACTAGTGATATCCTTTGCATGATCAAGCTGAGCCCTGCGTGTTGAATTGGTCACGACAATGGTCGACGGGCATTTGATAGCAGCTGAGCGTCAGGGGTCAGTCACTACATTAGACTAGGTACTCCGTGGAATCCAGTGGCCGAGCTCGGTCCCGAGTACCCCACTAAGACTCTTCTGATTGGCTTCCCGCATCAATCCTCACGAGGAATAGCTCCCGCCGCAGTCGTCGTCACTTGCCAGGCATCTGCCCAGAGGCCAAGGGGAAGTCCAGCGCCATCTAGACTACCATCCCCCAGCTCCCACCATCCCCCACGACGAGCACGACGTCTCCGTCACGCGCTACGAGGCATTCAACGGCACACTCTCCCAAGTAGACCACTTCACAAACTCGCGCCCCATCTAATAGCACCGCCGCCACAGCGAACGAGCGAGCCCAACCCCTCCCCCAACCGTCTTCCAACCCAAAACCGCCCACGATGAACCGCCTCTTCGGCGCCTCCAACAAGGGCCCCAAGCCCACGCTGAACTCGGCAATCGGCAACGTAGACGACCGCATAAGCAGCATCGACGTCAAGCTGGCGAGCATCAACGCGGAGCTGCAGACGTACCAGACGAAGCTGTCGCGGATGCGCGACGGGCCGGGCAAGACGGCGCTCAAGCAAAAGGCCCTGAAAGTGCTGCAGCGGCGCAAGGCGTACGAGGCGCAGCGGGACCAGCTGCAGTCGCAGGTGTGGAACATGGAGCAGGCGGGGATGATGCAGGACAACCTCAAGAACGTCATGACGCAGGTGGACGCCATGAAGACGACGCAGAAGGAGCTCAAGAAGCAGTACGGCAAGGTCGACATCGACCGCATCGAGCGCATGCAGGACGAGATGGCCGACCTGCTCGACGTCGGCAACGAGATCCAGGAGTCCCTCAGCCGCGGGTACGACGTCCCCGAGGACGTCGACGAGGCCGAGCTCGACGCCGAGCTCGAGGCCCTCGGCGCAGAGGTCGAGATGGAGCGCGAGTTTGGCGGCGGCGCGGAGGCCGTGCCTAGCTTCATGCAGGACGAGGTGCCCGATTTCATCGACGAGCCGCCGCAGACTGAGGCTGGGAAGGCCGTCAAGGAGGCGGCTGGCTGATGTGGGACGGTTCTTTATTGTGTAATATGGCACGCAAGACACATACTCCCACGTCTTCTCTGGCCGAGGGCTTGGGCGGTGTGTATTCCGCGGGAATTGGATGGATTTGATGGCGTTCAAGGGAAGCATTTGTTGGCAGCAAGTTGGATGGAGTTGGGAGGCAACAGGCTCGTTTTCGTCATCGCCAACGGCGCACTATACCAGGAGCAATAATGATGTGATCTATTATTTTCATGACTGCATTCCAAGAACATCTTCCCTTGGGGCGTGCTCAGTAATCCTAACAATGAGTTGTTCTGCTGTGTTGCGGTGTTTGTTCCGCAATGACCTGCTACTCATCGCTTGTCGTGGCTTCACCAAGCATCCTCAACAGTGTGGTTTGCCCCCCCCCCCCGGGTTTGAGCATCGCGAGCTACCTCTAACCTGGTCCCTTCGAGTATTGACCACTAATCACCATCAATCAAGAGTGTACAGAACCTGGTCAAGAAAGATGTCTATTGGGTGCTACACAATCATATACACATCAACATAATCATGACGGGTCATTATACGGCGCAAAAGGCGGCTCTGTCTCCACCATCCTTTGCCCTTTTTCTTTTCTTTTCTTACTCTTGCCTCTCACTTACTTCCCAATCCTTTTCTGGCCTCTCCCCTTCCCCGCTCTTCGGATGGTTCTTGGAAAGCTTGCGGTTGATGCTGCTGAGGAATCAAGGCCGAAGTCGAGGGAAAACGAAAAGGAAAGCAACAGAGTTTCTCCTAGCCTCAGCCATTCCACAACCAGACACCCATATGCACAGCAAGTGATGAGAAACAGCCCCCCTCCCGCAACCATGTCCAGATAATGCCAAAAACAAAAGCCTGCTTGCTCCTTTGTCCTCAAAACCTCCCACTCTTGCCTTATGATCCCTGTCCGCTCCTAAAGTGTTGAAGCGAGCGAACAGGGTATACAAATATATCAAGGATGTCATCCCGATTCCCTCTTAATCCATAGTAGCAAAGAATCTAGCAACCTCCTCCAATTCCGGGTCCCCGTTACAAAAGTCCCAGCCCACGATCACGCTCGTCTGGCTACAACAGATGATCCGGCGGGCGTCAAACTGCAGCTTGTAGATCCTCGTCGGCATCCCCACCTCGGGCGCCCCATGGTGGTTGAGCCGGTGCTGGCCACCTGCAGGTGGTCCGCCGGCCACGTTGGTTGGGGTGGCCGCGGCGGTGGCCGGGGCTGAGTTCGAGTGAGAGTTGGAACCCCCGGCGGCGCCAGTGGCGGCAGCGTTTGCGGAGTTGCCAGCCCCGGCGTCGTCATCTGTGCCATTAATGGCAGTAGCATCGGCGGCTTGGAGAGCTTGCATCCCCTGCTGGCGGGCCCTTGCCTGCGCAACCTGCGTGCGGACCGTCGCGGCGCTGACTACCTGCCTCAGCTGTGATCGTACAAACGGGCTCTGTTCTCGGTCGATGGCTGTCTGGAGGTGGCTTTGCAGGGTGAGCATAGTGGGGTAGTTTGACAAGGCCTGCTGGAGGGCATGGACGCCCTGGGGGACGATGAGATCGATCAGCTGCGCGAAGGAGCGCTGCGATGAGGGTGTTATGGTTGCCATTACTGGCGAGGTGACATGGGTGATCTGGTCTGAAGGCACGGGAGGGAGGTTTCGCGGGATGACAGGGTGCGAGAATCGTGGCCTGGACACGCTTGTGTTTGCCTGCGTTGAGGTGCCCGACTGTTCGGGCTGTGTTCTTGATGAACCGGCCGGCGTCGAGGGGCCTGATGCTGCAGAAGAAGCCGGCGGGTTGGCAACCATCGAGCTGGAAGCGCTTGCCCTTGCAGCACGCGGTCGGAGGATGGGTGCCGGAGCCCAGTCTGTGGGAGGCTGTTGTCTTCTGGAGTTGGCACCGGAGCCGGCATTCCCTGCTCCTCCAGGGTTGTTGCCGGGTGCTGGAGGATCGGGCGGTGGGCGAGGATGCGAGTGTAGCGCCCTGGATGCAGCCTCCTCTTGCTTCAAGTGATGCTGTGGCTTCCATTTGCCCGTCTTGTCCCGCCTCCAGATGATTATTGACTTGTCGTAAGACCCAGAAACAATCCTGCCCCATCGTCTTCCACCACCACCTCCGGGCGGCAGCTTGGCTCCATAAGCCGTTATCTCCTCGGGATCCGTGCTCCCGGCGTTTCCAGGACGGCCACGACGCGGTGACGACGAGACCTCGCCATCCTCCACCGCCTTCATGTACGCCTGGTCTACTCGTCTGGCCTCAGCTGCGTCCTCTTCAACGCTCCATGGGAGGTCGCCGAAGCCAGCCTGTACTGTGCGGACCAGATCAGTGTGGTCCCTAAGGCTGGCGACTTCTATACCCGTCTCCCGACAGAAGACCTTCACCTCGTTGTCACTACTACCAGAGACGATGCGCTTGCCGTCATACTGCACACAGGCAATACCCTTGTTGTGGCCGACAAACGTCCTCTTGCAAGCACCTGTCTGCCAGTCCCAGACCTTTATCTGACGATCGCCACTGGCTGAGACGATCTCATTGTCTACTATCTGTACCGCGTTGACTGCCGCGCTATGGCCCTCAAGGACGCCAATCATGGTGAACGGCGGGATAGTCGGGAGCTGGTCTAGCGGCGAGGACTCATACCCATACCTCTTCACAGTGGTAGGCACCGGGTTGACCATGCCGTAGCCCGCATCGCCTGCCTTCAGGGCACGGCGGTTGAAGATCTTAATGGTCCTGTCCTTGGAACAAGTGGCGAGGATGCGCTTGTCAAATTTGACGTTCAAGACTGACTCTCGGTGTGCGTGTGTCAGTCGTTGGATGATCTCCCCGGTGGAAAACCGCCAGACAATCACGTCCGAATCACTGCTACCGGAGACAATGATATCTTCCTCCGGGTCCGAGTCGAACTGGAGACAAAGGACAGAACCGATATGACCGACGAGGGGTTTCCGAACCAGCCGCCTCGTGGCGAGATTCCATATCCGCAGCGTACGGTCGCGACTTCCGCTCACCAGGTATTCTTCGTTATACTGTAAACTATAGATGCACTCATTGTTGTGGCCCTCGTCCAGGTGGTCCGGATGGGGCAGCTGGAAGTTCTTGAAATTGCCCTGCTCCCAGTTGGTCTCGAGTTTCATCCGCATCGAGTAGAGGTACTGCCAGTTGATCTTCTGCTTGCCAGACGACGCGTCGTATATCCATAATTTCGATTTGAAGGAGGACGCGGGCGGAGAGAGCGCATCAGTCGGGGTGCGCGGCACCGCCTTGCCCTTGCCCTTGTCGAGCGTCTTGACCCTCATGAAGGAGCCAGCGCTCGACCCAGATCCCTGCATGTTCAGATCCCTCAAGGCCGGCGTCATGTTCGTCCGGGTGGAGCTGCCGCCAAACAGGGACTCGTCGACCTCGAGGGTCTTGGGCTCGGCGGTCAGGTGGTCGGCGTCCATCATAAGGTGGTCCTCGTCCTCGTCCAGGGACACGGCCCGCTTCTTGTGGGTGTGTCCATCCTCCTCCGACTTCTGACGGTGCATAGAGCCGGGCGAGGTCCTCCTGTTGGCAAGCTCCTCTGCGGCTTCTATCTCGGAAGCAATGACCTTCCATCCCTCCATGTGGTACAGACGTTGCCATAGCGTACGGTCGAGGGCCAGGCTGAACCAGGGGCGGCATGTCTGGGCGACGGACAGCAGGGAGACGGGGTCAAGGTACCCGAGGATCTTGAGGCATATTTCGGCGGGCAGATATCTGATAAAATCGATGTACAGGCGCGGGCTCATCTTCTCGACGATCTCGGCAACGAGGCTGGTGGGCAGGTTATCGAGGAGCTCTAGGGTCAATTCTGCGAGGTTGAGGCGATATTAGCATTCACGGAGGGCCGGCATGGTGTGTGTAACACCGCATTGAGAGGCAGGCAGCGGGCGGTAAGCAGTGGCTGCTACGTACGAGTCCTCAGGTCGGCGGGCAGGCTTGCTATGTGCGCCGACAGCCATCCTTTGATTTGGAGCGGGGAGGCACCTGTTCCGGGTTCCAACTGCTTGACATTGGAAGAAAGAGGCAGGTTGGTAGGCGACGGCGGGTTCAGGGGGTCTTCGGAATAGCCCTCGTCTGTTTGCTGTGAAACGCCATAGCCTTCCATGGCGGTGAGTTGGGCAGCGGGCGGTTCGCGATGCCGCATGCAGTGTTCGGGTCGGTGTCTTGGGCGATGAACGGGGATCCGTATTCTCGACGGGGGGATTCTGCAGAGGCGATGGCTGGCTATAGATTAGAACGCTATTTGGATGGAAGCGCCGGAGGCAGCTGTTGGGTTGGACTGCCGAGATGTCCAGGCAGGTCGGGACCTGGTGGAGGTAGGACAAGGCGTGGTGGGCGTGTCGGGCGGGTTGAGGATGACTGTCCTTGGGTGGTGCTGCTGCCGCCGAGATGGAGTTGGGGATTGTGGGCCGGTTCGGGGTGATGGAGTTGTCGGCTGAGTCGATTGTATGTCGAGTGCGAGTGTTGCAGATTAATACTGGAAAGCAGTTGGATATATGTGAGAATGAGGGTGGGTATACAGAGAACGGAGTCAGCCCGTCAGCCTTGGAACAACCCTTGGAGGAGAGGCGAAGGCGGCAACAACAACACAATGAGACTCTGGTGGTTGATGCCGTAATGTTGTTGTTCTCCCGGGAGCCTAAGCCTGGCAGTGGCAGTGGGCCTGAGCCTGCGATTTTGGAGTGGGCAGGGGCCACTCAGGTTGAGGTTCGCCTCCCTGCCCCCTTCGCTTTTCAGCCGTTTTTGGCTTCTGCCTGCCCAAGCCTGATTTGATTGGGAATCTGGGGTGCAGCCAAGAGGGGCCCATCCCTGCAGAGGCAGAGAGAGAGGCTCACCTCAACTCAACTCAATTCATAATTCATGCATCCCTCCTCCCCAATCCGTTCATCCATCCCATCCACACAAACTGCCCAGGCCAGATTAGATTGTTCTTTGACCATTTCTAGATCTGGCCTGCTATTGAGTTCTGGCTTGCAACATCCAATGTGGTCACTGCTACTCAGCCCAGCCTGCCAGTTGTGCACCTCTAGATGCCGTCATGCACGCTGCACATCGAGAACAGTTGCCAACAGGTATACTGCATACGTTGAGCCAGTCTCCGCATGCCCATCGATGCACCGTTATCCCCACAGTTGGATCAATAGCGTGTCAGGCCCATGCCTATGACCTACGTATAATCAGCAGTCTATGCCTCCCAAGCCTGGTTCTGCTGGGCCTCAACCACCCATCATCCGCCAGCAACGTCCAGATCGACGGCAGCTTGTGTTCATGCCACAACCTCCCCCATGGCTCTGCATGGAATGGTCCTCAAAACCTGTATTGACTGACTGATCTTTCCAGCTCACAGGTTCACGCCTCCTGCCCAGGGCAAGATTGATCTGCCCTAAATGAGCTCACATGCGAATCCCTGGGGGACCTGCACGTCATCCGCGCCTCTTCCAGGTTATTTCCCGGCCGACGCCAGCACCGGCCGAGCCCACCAAGCTCCCCACAGCCTAGACTACCTGACTACCCTGACAGCTGATTACTTGAGTCCGTTCCGGCACTACGCCCCGCGAAAGGTGCATGGGTACTACCAAGCTTCGCGCTCCGGTTTTTCTGGGCTTGCAACCCGGCACGTCAAGAGTCCAGACTCTCAGGGCCGACTAGGAATCAGGTTCCACGGTGCCTGGAACCTGCTCGAGCTCTGGACCGCCCAGCCCAACGTGCTTGGTTTTTGCCCGGCAATCCTGCCGCAAGGACCCGGCTGCTGTCCGGTTAACGGTGGGACGGAGCGGCGCCCGCGTCTGCCGTTTGCCGTTTTCCTCTGCATGGGATCGGACCCAGCCAAGGATTCCGACCTTCTCGATCTTGGCGGCCAACTAGCACATGCTGCCATTCAGATCCATTCTACTTCCTCTTATCTGCCTTGCACGACTGATCTGCAGACGTCCAGTGACGTCTCCAAAATTCGCGTGCGAATGATTTTGGAAAGCTGGCTGGCTGTGTGACGCTCACATAGTGGCAATCTCCGCCCGACGGTGAACAATAAGGTAAATCCAACATGTCGGTGGTGCTTCGGCAATCGCCATGGGAACTCTCCGAGGATGCCAAAAACAAGTCTCCCACATGCAGCTGGAAGCAGATTCGGAGTGACACGAGTGTAACATCTGTCCAAGGCAAGATACACCCGTTACTGCGCGCCCCAAATGCGACAAGAAGCAAGATTAGAGAACTTTCCGGATGTCCTTTACTATAGCTTCTATGCCCTCAAGGATTTTTGACAGTGTTAGGCAATGGAACTTCCAAATACCTAAGATATTATCAATTGGTAGGACAAGTTCTCAGGGTACTGTACAACCCCTCCACATCTTCAAGGTGGACCGTCAATAACATATTATTCAGGGAAAGCTCTGGACGAAGTTAGCTTCACAGAATTCTCCGAGCCTTATAGTGGCTGTGAAAATTCTCCGTCTCTCACGGACACTTCGCAAGGCCCGACGCACTTCCTCTGTCAGTGTGTGTGCATGCAAAGAGGATCCCATCCGGATACTCCACCCACCAGGACTCTAAGGACGCGTCATTCCCTCTTTCCACCTACTGAAATTTCTATCAAATCTCTATTTATAGCATCCCTCGTACGGTCTTTCACTATCTCCCCCTAATGCACTCGGTTCCTTCCGGTCTTCGGGCCGCCAGACGCTGTCATCCAGAAAAGGACAACCTCCCGACGACAACCACACTCTGCCGGTTCACGTGACAGCCTAGCCTATCCGCGTCCCTACTTCTCAAAGACCCAAAGGGGCTTCGGAACTTGGGTGCCGAAAGATACTGACTCGAAATCGTCCTCAAGACGCCTCTGGAAACCAACTTCCCCGTCTGCCGTCCTGCCTCCCTTTGCATGGCACACATGAAACATACCCGGCCAAGAAAGCCACGCCACAGTACATTTACTCCTGACTTGTGCTCTGAATGATCTGCAAGACATTTGGTGTTGGCAACCCGTATGGCTGTATTGCACACGCGTCCGCCCCTGAGCTGTCAAGACCAAGCTGCAGGCTCGGGGAGTTTAGGGCCACCCACTAACTCCCCACCACCGTCGTTGGCTTCTGCAAGGCAGATAGGCAGATCGCCATCTTGTCTTGGACAAATTGCCAGGTGACAAGTGTAGTTCTCCTGCATTTCACGACTTATGTGGATTGATATCACAGGCAATCACTACCACATTTGTCACAGCGCGGATGCATAATCGCCCTTAACGTGCGGGCGGTAAGGCTGAGACAGGTTACAAATTTAGCCCACGGCGGCTGCGCTAAATGTTCGTTTTCGTAGCTCGTAGTTCGGGGACAGACGCACGAGAGCGAATCTCACGCTTAAGTGGGTATGTGGGCGCCCGTCAACTACACTCAGAATAATTCTCCGAATAAGGACGAAACTTAAAACACACTGGTCCAAGGTAGCAGTCCAGACCCAAGGTTCGACTCGCGTGCATTGTTTTGGCTACAGGGCCCTTCTCATTGGCTTGAAAATGGGCAGGACATAAATTGGGTTTGGGGCCAGCCGTCGATCCAGGGTGTGCACACTACTCGCTCCCGTATTCGGCTTGCGGGTGACTAACTCCAGATGTCGACTCTCTTTCTCCGTCTGCGTGCATAGTTCTAAAACAAGCCTTCACACGTCCCTTTACCCACTGTCGTGCTTCAGCCCGACATGGTTCACGCGCGTGTATCTAGCGAAACAACGTCCTAAGCCATAGCATAGCCCTCGTCGTTTTCGTAACTGACGTAGGGAGAGAGTTTTCTAGCCTCAGCCCGGCCCAAAGCCCGCCCGACCGGTCGCAGGGTTCCATTGAGTGATCAACATGGCCGTGAGCACTCGAGATAATGGTAAATAATAAAAGACTCTAGATACCCAATGCCGAAAAGCTTGTACTTGTCCTCTCCACCCATCAACCTATGTCAAGACTTCCTTCTCAGATTAAATACGACATCGTGCCTTTGGACTTGTGACTGCCGGCCTGCCAACCTCCCGGGTACCAACATTGAATTCAGTCCCTTGTCCGACACAACGATCTGGCTTTGAAAGCCTCGTTATTAGCCTTCGCGTACATCATTCACCATGTCTGCCGCCGATTTCCCCCCGCCGTCAACGGGTGTGATTAGCCTCGCCTACGTCGAGATCGTCCTGTCGGCCATATTCCTCCCCCTCGTCGGGTTCATCGCATGGAAACATGGAAAAGCCGGCATGACCTGCTGGCAGATTTACATCATGGCCTTTGTCGCAAAACTCATCGCCAACATATATCTTATTGTCAACAAGGAGAAACCATTATTACCGACCGCGGTGTCAACAATGACGGACTCTGCTGTGATCGCCACCATATCACTTGGTATCATCGGTATTATTTATGAGGCGTACGTATTTATCCAGTCTTTTGCTAGGGACAACATATCCTCGATGATTCATCATCCTCTCCATGCAGCAGACGGAACAAACCACTGACATCACACCCACGAAAACAGCAACATCATCCTCCCCCAGCAGCCGAAGAAATGGACCGAAAAGATAATCCTCGGCGTGACCCACCTCGCCAACACAGGCGGCATCGCAGTAGCGACATACGGCGGCGCGCCGAGCGCGACGGGCGAGGGCGGCGTGACGAACCAGCAGCTCTCGCGGATCGGCAACCTCCTGATGCTCTTCGTGCTCTTCACCGTCTGCGGCTGGATGTGGCCCACCTACAAGAAGATCACCTACTACCGTCGCTCGGGCAGCCACCCCAACGCCCGCGCCGCCCTCGTCCTCCTCTGGGCCGGCGTCGCCGCCATGCCCATCTGGCTCGGCCGCCTGTCGTACATGTGCATCTACGCCTTCAACCGCCAGTCCACCGACCTCGACCCCGTCATGGGCTCCTTCGCCGTCAAGATCCTGCTCTTTGGCACGCTGTGGGGCGCCGCGGCCGCGCTCACGGCCGGCGGCTGGTTCTCGCAGGCCTCGATGCCCTCGGGCGGGTTCCTCAAGGCCCGGGAGGGCGGCCGCTTCATGGTTGCTGATGATGAGGCGCCGCTGAGCAGGCAGCAGTCTGGGCCGGAGGAAGTGGAGATGTATGGGCATGTTACGAGGCCGAAGTTTTGAGCGGGTGGTTTTTGGATGATACCCCGGGATCGGGTGGTCGAGGATGGGAAGGTGGTTTTTCTTTTGGTCAAACATGGAATTATAGAGGCGTTCCTGGGAGAGGTGCCCAGGTGGGCAAGGAGCAGGCTCCGAGGGAATAGGCAGGCAGGTTATTCTGGATAGGTATCTGGAGGTCGCACACAATAAAAACTATACGCAAAAGTGCGCCTTGTTCCCTCTGAGCCCTCGGCCAGTGAATTCACCACGAGCGCAGATTTTATTTTGCTGAAAGTTATTGCTGAGAAAGGCCAAGTCAACCATGGCTTCTCAATGCTATTGTGACGAATACCCTCCATCAACCACCAAGGCGGCGCCTTGCATGTAGCTGCTCATCGGCGAGGCAAGGAAAACGATGGCGTCCGTCACCTCCTCGATCATGCCTAATCGCTTGAGCGCCGTTCTTTCAAGATCTCGACCTAGGTATGAATCTGGGGGAAATTCTAGGTTCGTAAGCAACGGCGTCTTGACGTATCTACAAATTCGTGGTGTTAATGGAATGCTGAATGGTCTTCCTCTCCTTGCCTAGGGGCAGAGGTAAGTACTCACCCTGGACAAACGGCATTGACGCGGATGTTCAAATGCCCGTAACTATTCGCATCCGCTCGTGTAAGTCCGATCACACCTAAATCAGATCAATCAATGGTTCAGTGCCGAAAGAGGGGGTCCCATGTGCATGGAGAGGACACGGTCTCACCATGCTTGGACGCGACGTATGGAGTCGACGGCAGATGCGGCCCTGTCGACTTGAGGCCATACATCGAGGAAACATTGATGATTCTGCCCCGCCCCTCACGTATTCCCAAATCCCTAAAGATGAGGTCAACTCACACTCAGGTGGGCCTCCATGAGATTGAAAGACACGTGGCTCACTCTTGGTCAACCATCACGTCCAGCTCTTCCTTCTGACACCTCCAGACCCCGAAAAGGTCGACATCCGCAATCTGTGTCCATTCGGTGTCCGGCATCTCATGAGTCATCTTCCCACTGCCGCCGACCCCTGCGTTGTTGACCGCAATGTCGAGCCGGCCGAACTTCAGCACAACCTCTGCAAGTGCCTCCCTCACCTGTCCGGACTGCCGCACGTCGAGCTGTAGCTCCATGACCTTGGTGTCGGGATATTGGGCACGGATAGCCTCCTTGGTCTTCTTCAGGGCGTGCACGTCGATATCGGCGATTGCGAGGCGGGAAACACCGTGGCGTGCAAATGCTGCTGCGGTAGCTTGCCCGATCCCTGGGGGTTCCCGCGTCAGCCGATATGGTATTTGACTTGGCGAATGCACACATCCTCATAACCACTCCCATCTCGTATGCTTACCCTTTGCAGCCCCGGTTATGAAAGCAGAACCGCGTAGAAGCGGAGCCATCTTCAATTCCCGATGGTAATTATAAGTCGGGGGTTTCGCGGTAGAGTACTTCCTCTATCGTGATCAGGAATGTGTCGATATGGCTTGTGTGGGGAGCGGCCACGTACTGCCCAGGTGTTTGGCGTTCTCCCCTGCTGCGTGAGCTGAAGCGGGGCCTTTTGCGATGCTGTGCCGTTTCGCTGACCCCAAGTCGCGCAAGCGTACTAAGTGAGTTGGCGCATTAAGCGCGTTCGAAGTCCCCATGCTGCTTTGGTCTGTCAGATTTCAGACTTCGCCAGACTTGTGAGCGGCAGAGCAACTTCGCGGCTGACTCGCCAGCGAGCAACCGGAAATTGTCACATGGAGCAGCTGTTGCAGGCATGTTCAGCTGCTTGGTATTTACAGTACCTGCAAATAAGGCGATACATACAGGCCGTGGATGTGTCCAAGAAGAAATCAAAATGTTGGATAAATACCGGCGCACGCAAGATGATTTCGGACCCTCAGAGCTGATACAGTCCGCGGGACAACAAGGGGCCGAAAACAATCTGCATGGATGTCAAAGCCGCCCTGAAGCCGCATGATTTGCTGCATTCGTTTCTGTGTCTAAACACCGGTATCTAAAGTGTATGTTGAATGCTATGTAATAGGAAAGTAGTGATGCATTGGCTGACGGCAGACTCAAAATACAGAAACAAACTTTCAAGCCTCGTTGCTGCTGGGTCATCACCTTGGTGTCACGGGTAGGGGCTTGTTTTTATTGTCAAGATATATCGCCGCAAGAAACGAAGTACCAATTTACCTTCGATATCCTGAAACCCCAAGTATCCTTCACCTGCAATTGACGTCGCTCCCAGTCTAGATGTCAATGAAACGCGCCATCCAGGTGTTGGTGATCTGTTTGGCTCCATCCACTAGGCCCATATCTAAAAGTAGCTGAACAGTTCCCCTGAGAGCACTCTCGAGAGCACTAAAAGTCCACGTATGCGTAAAAGTAGCCGCCTCGCCGATAAACACGGTATTGAACTGAGTTTGGTAGAAGGCGGGAAGGTACAGATCTTGCTGCGAGAATATCTGCATCGTAAAGGCCCCGGCATGATGTTCGTCCTGTTCCCAGCAGTGCCGAGCGGAAATACCCGTCCAGTTCTCTTCCACGACATCGCCGTGAACTTGAGTAAGAGCCCGTTTGATATAAGCAAGGTGCTCCTGTTCCGACATGGCACAAGCGACGGTGGCCTCGTAGTCGGAGAGGTACGACGCAAGCATTGTGCCTGGTCCTGTGGCGTTCAAGTCCCATGAAGGGTAGCACACCTGGCCAAGTTGCGGCTTGGTGAGGCGGGTACAACCGCCAAAGATGGGCCGCTCAAGGTGTTCCCAGAACCGAGTCTTGAATTGAACAGCGACCTTGACAGCGTTGCCGAACAGCGTTCGATCAACAGCTCGCTTTAATAAGCTTGAGTATGGGGGCAGATCCCAGAACTTTAACAAGTTAAGCGGGACACTGTTTAGTACGTAGTCGAAGTTCTCGACTTTGTCAGTAGTCTCGAAGGGCTCAGCTCCGGTGGGTTTCGAAGAGACAGACACAGTGTTATTTTCGTTGTAGTGTAGACCATTTACCTTGCTGCCGTACTGGATTCTTCCCTTCATCAGAGGCTCGAAAGCAGCTGGGAGTCTGCTGAGACCGCCTTGGACAGTAAGCCACTTGCTGGCGAGGAAGTAGACAGTTTCGTATTCCCACATGGGCCAGTAAATATGAGACGGCGTAACCTCGTCAGTGGTGTTGAGGTCGGTTTTAATGACATCTCGCAGGTAGGAAACTTCCGAGTAATCGAACATGCCGTCCTCCTTAGCTTGCTTGTAAGCTGCGAAAATGTTGGTGGCAAACATGCGAATTCGTTCCGCGTCGAGGCCCTTGACCTTGTCCAGAGCATCGAGGGCTTCTGCTGCAGCAGTGGCGTTATGATAGACAGTGGGGTTAAAGTATGCCGGGTCGGTTGCCACCTCTGTCTTTCCGGGGAAGGTACCATCAGGTCGTCGGAATGGAGAATCGACGGGGGTGTTGGGAGAGCTCTGAATCCAATCCCAAAATTTGACTTGCACCGACTCATTCCCGCTGTTGAGCTCGTTGAGTACATCGGCCAGCTGGAAAATGATGCGTTGATCATTAAATGGAAACGTCTCATTGGTCTCAGAGTCTGTAATCTCGACCGGAAAACGCATAGGTCCCAGCTCGTGATACTGACCTTCCTCGGGGGAGGTGCCGTTGAGATAGACAGTCCTGAAGCGGCCGCCAAGACGCTCAGACGACTCCAAGATCTTCCAGTTGTGGATACCAACGGAGTCCAGTAGTAACTATGATCCAGACAGTCAGTCCATGCGCGTAGAGATAAGTGAGAACCGGCAACTTAAGGCTTACAGAAGACATTAGTCCAGACATGCCAGCACCGAGAATACCGAACGACTTGTTTTTTGCCACGGCGACAAATGATTCATCAGGTCCCTTCTGCTCCAAGTAGGCCACACCGTTGAACCACATGCTGTCGTCCCCTGCCACTTCCACGAAGGACTTTTTTGCACTTCGTCGAGCCACGCGCTTGGCGACTGGAAGATCCACAGATTGCCCCACGAGCTCACCGTTGAGGAAAGCATGAAGACATCCACCAGTCGTGTCCGTGGGAGTCAACCAGACGAACTTGGTTGGCCGTCTTCCCTCATGGTCTACGTGTCTCGCAGCTAGGGGATGGTCACCGACATGAGTTGTACCGACAAGCTGCTTCGCGTCTGAGACAACAGCAGCACCATCGCATGAGCCGTAAGTGATGGTAAGTTCACCGTCAGCATTGGTGTCGTACGCAATAATGACGTTGTAAGCGCTTCCTGTGCTGATCTGTGAAGGAGAGAGGAATGTCACAGAAGGCCGATCCAGTGGCTTCGCCTCTGTCAAGGAATAAAAGCCTCCCAACAAAGGAAACAGATTGAGTGAGGATCGCATGGCTGATTCTGTAGGGTGATGAATCACTAATAGCAAAGAGTCCCAAGATGTTGTATGTGGTAAAGACTGTCTTATAAAAGCGCCTGCTTCCCCATCCCCATAGGGTGCTTTTCGGAAATTGACATGCTAAGAGCATTGCCAAGGTCAGAGGACCGATATCGCCTGTCCTGACCTTGATCATAGCCAGAAAGCAAATTGATATCGTCGAATGTGTAAGCGTTAACTAGATACTGTTCCGTGTAAACGGGGAAGAAACGCCAAGAAGATAAACAAATTGCCGACGCCAAGCAGTAAAAGCAGCGACCTTGTTATCTCCCGGCATCGACAAGACGTCTAACAACGGCACCGGATTCTTGGCAAGCACTTGATGAATAGCTTGAGCCGGCGCTCCGCAATGTGGCAACTGGCCTTTCATGTAGTGGAGCGCTATCTCCATGAGGCCCAGCTTAGTTAAATGCCAGAACATGCATTACATTGACTGTTTCCTGTTCTCTAGAGGCAATGATCTAAGTGAGTATACCGGCCTTGGTTGGGGTTTGCGGGCTAATACCTAGCCAGTTCTAGCTGTCAGGTTGCTAAACCATGGCTCCCAATTCCGTTAGAGTTTCATGCTCGTAGTATTACATGCAGTTGCAACTGATCTAAATACTTGGACAACGACTGATCAAGGGTATCATTTCCATAGTAGAAAGCAATTCTGCACTTACTGGGCCACGGACCAACTGACAATCCACGACGTACTGGCGTTGCAGAAGTTGGCAGCATAGTGGTAGCCACCCAAATCACTCCCAACCCTGCCCTAATGTTAGCAGCTATATGTGGGCCAGACGTAGGTTCTAGCAAATCTCGGGTTACGGTGTGAAGACACCATGCAAAAGCTGCTACAGAACCGACAACGTGGACATGATGACACATTTGAGTGTTGTGAATTAAATGTGTTTAAAGCAGGCCTCATTCAGAGACCTCTTGCAACCAATTGAATGCATCATTTGACAAATGGATGGCCCGCAGTTCTCAGTGGCAGTGGCGTTGAGAAGCGTTGTCACCCATGTTGCGTGTTGGTTCAGGCCAAGCCAAGGACGCTTCTCAAGCATTTGGAATGGCCGCTCGCGCTGTGCACTTCGAATCAGGTTTATAAGCGGTGGCACGTGGCTTGTTCCAGCTTGTACGTGTATATATCAGTATCGTTCGGGAATCGGTTGATATCACCGAGGGCGAGTAAAGAAACCTCTGGCCTATCCTTACCAAAAGAAACTCCGGCGTTCTGAGGATTTGAATGCAAGTTACCCTGAGGGGGAGGAAGGTCAAACGGAGCTGTGCACATGTGCACAATTGTGTTCAACGCACACTGTGTTCTCTGACTCCCCGCCTGAACTGACCATTGGTCTTGGTGGTATGCGGTGCGAACTGGTGCACCTACCCAGGCAGGTATATCTGCGCCAATCACTTACAATGGTCTCATCATACATTTCGGCCGGGCTGGGGTGACTGGCCAAGGCCCCATCAAGGTGACACCTCAATTGCCGGGTCGAGAACAATTTGAGAAGCAATGCGTAAAATATTGGCTGCGTTTCCACTTTGCAATCACCGGATTGCTGCCTCGTACAGTGGCCGGTTGGCTAAAACCGGGCATGAATAAACTTGACACACAACATTGAAAAGACAGCTGCACATATATGCACCATGTACAAGATCATCGGGGCCCTGGTGTTCGTCTAATTGACCAGGTCGATTGGTCAGGTCATGAACAATAGAGTCTGAGCTTCCGATGTGACGGGTCATTTGTGTGTTCCTCGGACTCCGCTGTCCGTCTCCCTAATTGGGATCATCGCATGAGGCCACACCATGTGGCAGATGTCAAACCCCACCCTTAATCCTGAGACAGACCGTTTAGGAGCTTTGACAGCATTGTATCGCTTCCGTTGGTGAAGTAAGCCGGTAGGCCGGGGAAGGAGTGTGAACGGCAACGCGAGAGTCTGCGTTGGCGGCGTTGTGCTCACTCAGTGGCAACTTAGAAATGTAAGCATGGCATCCAAAAGATAGGGAATTGAATAGGTCGAAGGCATTTTCACAGCATTACGTTGAGTAAGACTGTTTTACATGGATAAGACCAATCTTCGTCAAGCATATTCAGATGTAGCGTGTAGGCTGCATAACATAATGGGCGCTCACGGCCATGTGCAGCACACCAAGGTATAGGCAACGCCAGGTGGTCAACTTATCCAAGGCACAGCAGTCACATAAACCAAGCACACCGATATAGATAATATCTATCTACAAGGATGGATATCTTGCCATGTCCCATGGCGTACGGGCCCCGACTCATACGGAGAGCCAAAACTCACCATACGTAGTAGTGATTGACAGACAGCAACATTTGCACATACAGTGACAGTGATGCCTGCTTTGCCCCGAACAACAAAACGCAATCGGGACCTTGATAGGAAAGATTTAATCTTGCTTACAACACCATCAGAGCGATTTGAGGCAGTATCAAAGATTCAGTGGCTCATCCCGGAGACAATGTAGCTAGGCCCTGCACGTCAGTGGCTCGGCGGACACATTTCGGCCACTTTCTGACCCTGCCGTCGCGATCCTTCAGGCCCCAACTGAGCATGTAAATGGTGACAAACAAACTTGCAAATGTCCCCGAGGGTTGGTGATTATGTTGAATATGACCATCAAGGCCCCCAGACAAGTGCATCGTCCGGTGATGCTCACCATTATATAAACCAACTCGAGAGCTCCTCCGTAACAACCCACAACATGCGTATCTTCCGCCCTCTCCTACTACAAAGCCTATTACACATATCAAACACACAACGCACGAAACAGAACATTCTCAAGGCCAGCATGTCCACAACAACAACAACCAAGCCCCCCTCCAAGGCACCCGAAGGCGCCAGCGCGATGCAGAAGATCCTCGAGAGCAGCTACGGCGAGGACTGGCAGCAGTTCCTGATCGAGACGATGCGGTCCATCTCGGCCCCGCTGGCGCAGAAGGCGCTCGCCCAGGTCGGCCTCGGCGCGGGCACCACCGAGCCGTACCGGCTGCTCGAGCAGGGCTGCGGCATGGGCGTCGTCGCGCCCATGCTGCACGAGACGGTGCCCATGGAGGTGCAGGAGAAGAGCAGCGTGCTGTGCGGGGACTTCTCGGCCCCGCTGGTCGAGGCTGTGAAGGGGAGGATCGCGAAGGAGGGGTGGGTAAACTGCGAAGCTCAGGTCGTTGATGCTCAGGTCAGTATTCTAGTGTTGCGTGCTTTGAGTAAGAAGATGGTGAGTGATTGAGCTATGGAAGCTAATGCATTGGATATAGAACTCGGGCCTCCCTTCTGAGAGCTTTACACACGTGGTTGGCAATATCGTATACCATACTATTCCGAATTCTCTAGCCGCGCTCAAAGGTACAGTTCAACGCCATTTCCATATTCTCGTTGCAAATCGCTTACTTGGTCAAATCTAGACAGCATCCGACTCATCCAGCCGGGTGGGGCTTTTGCCCTTACAACTTGGCACAGCCAGAACGGCGCATGGGTGTGCGACGTCCGCGAAGCCTTCGATTCACTTCCATCAAGGCTACTCCCTCCTGACTACAACTTCCACATGCCAATGCAACTGACGGACGATGGACACTGGGACAATGTCGACTGGCTTCGTGGGACACTCACTGACCAAGGTCTGGTGGATGTTCAGGTTGATGTGCTGGCAACCTTGACTCCCATCAAAAGCCCTGAGCACTTCATGAAAACGAGTGCCATGATGATCGAGTACGCTGGAAAATTGACGTTGGGACTGGATCTAAAGACTGACAGGGACAAGGTGGAGGAGATCAAGGAGCTCGTCGAGAAGCATCTGGTGGAGAAGTACGGAAAGGATGGAAAGTGGACATTGACGTGGGTGTCTATCATTGCCAGCGGGAGGAAGCCATCTTGACAGCTGCGCAAGAGGCCAAGACTGTGAAGGATAGTGAGGGCATCCCGGCAACGATGAGTGAACGGGCGCGGGCCCCTCGTAAGACAGCAGTGCAAGGATTAGAGAACCGGTAGACCGGGTGAAGCCGAACATGTTCCCCATGTGCGCGCGCGAGACCGCCGACTTCGACGTGACCACGGTGATGTGAAAGGTAAAGATCTGCTCTGGTCTGCAACTTGGAACTCCAAACATGGCGCAAAGCTTCGCCCGGAACAAGAAAAGTAAGGCGGCGCTTGGCCACAAACAGCACGAGGAGGTGGTGTGGAGATGGTACCCCTCTGTTGGCAACAGCCGGCCGCAAAAGCGATCGATATGCGTGTTGCATACTCGAGTCCCGTATCAGATGCTACCGGGGCTGCATGACGACTGCATCTGACAGGTCTATTCTCAACGAGACAAGCAAGTCGGCAGTCCACGCTGTTGCAGGGCGGGGAGCTCAAGACCTACGCCAGGCCGGAAAGAGGTGGAGGGGGTATATTGTACCCCGACGGCCTCAACATTGTGTCGGACACACAACTCCTGCCGTGCAGACACATAGTAGACTTTTTGCCCACGTTTCTGTAAGACCAGATCTGCACTGCAAGTCAGGATGGACGATCGGAGCAGAGAGGCGCGTCGACCATAGGATTTCGACGAACTGGGCCCGGCTGCAGACAGACAAGCACACCAAGACAGAGTGGGGCACTCCTGTTCTCCGACGCAGAGCCGGCGTTGGGATGAAGGCGGCCCATGTTTCAAGAGCAAGCTATCGACCTGTCGGAAGCTAAGTCATTTTCCGATATTGAAACCATGAGCAGCTTGTTGCCAGGTAGTCGACGTCGGTGATGCCGTGTAGCGCAAGGGACAATCAGATTGATATGCTCAGGTATGCTCAGATTGGGCCGTCCAGCAGCACCAGCAGGCGTGCGGCGGGCAGGGAAGCTCATGAAGCTAGTCGAGCTTTTAACACCGCAGGTGCTCGAGATAACGCGTGGTGGTGTTTCGCGGCGGCGTCGAGACAGCCCGACCCTGCTGTGAGCTTCTTTCTGGCACAGGTCGGCATCGCATCGGCACGCAACGCGACGCAGCACAACACAGCGAGCACAGTGCATCGGTATATTACCGCAGACAGGTAAACTAGCGACAACGAGCGCCCGTGATGAGGCCGACGATTGAGGGCTAGGTCCATTATTAGCAAAGGGCCATGATCGAGATCGAGATCAGGATCGTCTCCCAATCTTCTAGATTGATTCTAGAAGCAGAGAAGCATGCAGGGCGGCCAGGCGGGCAGATGGTGAGCTGCAGAAGAGCAATGGGCTGCATTTGTCATTGGGCGACGCCCGTCTTCATTTTTGTGGTCTCTACCCATCAAGAGGGCAAACTGGCATGGTTTCCTTCCTTCTGGTGCTCCTGGGCCGATAGGAACGGGCTTGATGGAAAGGGGTCAAGGTGAGGGGGGGGGAAGGGTGGAGGGGAGGTCCCTTGTCTGGATGGGGCGGGATCGAGCTGCATTGAGGTTAGCGTGGGCAAGCAACGGATTTTGAAACGACGGGGACCTGGAAAAGGCAGGAGCAGCAGGGGGCGGGCAGGGAAAGCGCATCCAGAGGCAATCCACACCTCAATGCCATCACGCAAGAGTCCATATATTCCAGATATAAGGATTGAAGGGCACGAGGGGAGAGGGGAACGGCGGGATGGAGATAGATAGAAGATGGACGCGAACACGGGCAGAGACTGTGCTAGACACGTGGCGATTTAATAAAAGGAGAAGGTTAATTGTGAGGTCATCCTTGGGGCGTATCTGGCTGTCTGGGTACATGGAGTACCTACGTGCATCTCAATATATTGGGTGGTCTAGTGCCTGTGGTTCAGACTGGTCTGGCCCGACAAGAATGCTCAACGAGTGAGTGAGTACACTGTGTATGTGTGAGAGTCCGGCATTTGTCCATCCATCGGATCGGGATGCGGATACAGGACCAGCAGGACCGAGGAACAAGATATGCAGGCTACCGTTGGTGGCATCATCGACCATCGGGCCGGCCTTTCAACAGCTCCGCTCCCATTGTCTTCGATCAGCCAGACAACCAGACTCTGTCCATGCAGCCATGCAGCAGCCATGCCCATGGCCCATGGCCCCATGAGGCCCATTAGGCTGACAATTCCGTGTGCACCACTTGGTCTGGGCTGACCTGACATTTGTCCAGCGCTGGGAGAGACCCTTGATGGCCTGGATGCGAGGATGGATGGGCCCTAGAACTGCTATCGCATTCGTCTTACCAGTCACCCAGTTCCATGCTTGCCGTGCCTGTTCCATTGCCTGACCCCATCGAGGGTGTGTCCACTTGGGCAGCCAGGGACAGGGCAGTTTTGCCTTCTCGCTGGATCCCAACCGGGGAGTTCTTTCAGGCTGTTCCGCCCAGCTGGGTGCGTGCTTGTACCG
The DNA here is from genome assembly GCA_037177825.1 of Diaporthe sp. P3_1W. NCBI lineage: Eukaryota > Fungi > Ascomycota > Sordariomycetes > Diaporthales > Diaporthaceae > Diaporthe > Diaporthe sp. P3_1W. Next base: position 1,534,702 of record JBAFXB010000001.1, read on the forward strand.
CGTACACAGTACCGTGTACCGCGTACGGACACCATGCCATCGCCTCATACAATACAGGCGCAACGTACAATATGTAGATTACCTCGGCGCTGCAGGCAGACTGTGTGCCAATACCATGGAACGGCAGACGGGAGAGGTGGGGTAGCCACTTAACAGGAAGCAGCAGCCGCCAGTATGGGCTGCTGATACACGACACTTCCTTGTCGGCCCGCCTGATTCGACACAGGAGCAACCCTGCTGCCGCTTGAACGACTCGCGCGCGCACCTTCCCCTTCCCTTCCCAAATCCCCATGCTGGGGCCGTCTGGGTTCTGTGTGAATGCCCAACGCCCCATGCCCATTGCCGTTCGTTCGTTCATGCCTTCCTCCCGCGCCTGCTGCTCCCACCGTGCCCGCGTGCCCGCCGTGCTGTGTTGTGAACTGCCCACCATCAAGTATCAGAGCAGCAGCAGCACCTGCAACCATGCACCCTCCCCCGACATTGGACAGTCGCGGTTTTCCTCCTATGTATAGTCCATCCGTAGATCGCATTGCATAGTACCCGTAGAGAAGCACAGTGCATCCACAAACCCCTCCCCCCCTGCTCCTTCCCGCTCCAAATCGAAGCCAAGCCAAGACAAGGCAGGCAAGCTGGGCAAGGCAAGACAAGGGAAGACAAGGAAGGGAAGGAAGGCACTCTCCTTTTTCCTCCAATTCCCCTCCGACCGACTCGCCGTTGACCACCCACGAGGCAAGACAAGTCGCCGCCAACTGAATCGAGCGGGTCTCTCTCGATTGATCATCGTCCATCGATTCGATCTGGCATCGACAACAACACGGTAAACTGCACACACGCAGACACCGTACGGTCGTCCGCCCACTCGCAGCAACAGACAAACAGTGTCTGTCACCCACCCGCTGCCCAGAACGGCCATTCCCACGACGGCCTGTTTCAAGTCGACTCGACACCCCCAATCCGCGCCCCTCGAAACGTCCACTTCTCACCTCAGACAGCGAGCAAGAGACAAGATAGAGAAAACCACACGACCACACTTCGCCCTTCGCATCACGACGGCGCGATACAAGCCATTCATTTGGACCATCATCGCCATCCCGCTGCCCGCCCATCGCCTCTTCGCCGGGACGACACACGCACTCAACTCACAATCTCCCCCCACCCTCTCTCCCTCACCGGCACAGACTGGAGACGGCTCCACACCTGAGACGGAGAGACGGACCCTGGGTTCATTGATGGGCCCTTGAAAGAGACGCAACCCACAGAGAACAGGAACAATACATTCTCGCTTTCACACTCCACGCCGGCCCCATATCGGGTCACATTTCATCCTCTCGCCACTTTCGATCGGGCATTCGCATTCACTTGCCTTGGCCCCGTCGCTGCATCACCTCGACCGCCAGCGCATCGACCACGCAGGATTGACCGCACGCCAGACATCATCATCGATTTCGAGACCCCAAATTCACGACTTGTCTGGTCTGGCCTCGGTGAAGTCGCTTTGCACAACTCGCCCGGCCTCGCCTACAGCCCGCCAACTGAGTCAGCTTGGACCCCGCGTCCTGCTAGCCATCGCTCGCGCGGATTCCTCTCCTGTCTGCATTCTTCGACTGCATCCCTTTTCTTCGTCATCAACGAACCGCTTCTGGCCCCTCAATCCTGCCGGAGCCGAGACAAAACAGTCCAGCCCTCAATAACCCCTCCCCACCCCTTTTTATCCTCCTCGACTCTTGGACTTGCGGGCTTCGCTGTCCCAAGTCGCAGGCCCAGGAGCACCGGAGTCGACTACACCACACACGCAATCACGTTCATGGAGTAGGTTGTAATGGCATCACATGCTCCTCTACTAAGAACCAGTACGGCTCCCGTCTTCCAACACTCGACTGACGGCGTAGCGAGATTAGCCAAAATGAGTATGAGCAGCGCGCCACGGGCGAGCCAGCTTTCAGGCTCGACCGTCTATCCTTCAACTGCCAGCCTGAACTCCCTGGCAAATGCAAGCACAGTCGTCTCACCGCCCTCTGCCGGTCAGGTCGTGGCCACCACAAACATTATCAACCAGAAAGCAGACGCTTCGCGGTCGCTCTACCAAATATGCGTCGCCATCAAGAACCGGCTGAGCCTCGCTCCCGGCTTCGATGAGTACATGGCGCAGCTCGAGGAGCGGGAACAGGAAGGAGGAGATGCCGGCGGACCTGTCGAAGGCCTCTGGGGCCTGCTGAGGACAGGTCTCCCTCTCCTGGCCATCTACAATGCGACCGATCCCGACGAACCCCTCATCGTAAATGTACCGAACGCCACCGACGCGAAGAAGGGAAAGCTCGCGATTGCCAAATTCGTACAGGGATGTTCGAAAGAATTGAAGATACCGCCTCAGGAAATGTTTATTGTTGCGGATCTACTGGGCACCGACACCTCGGGGTTCAGCAAGGTAAGATAAAGAGACGAGACTGGGACATTGGCCTGGTGCCCCCCTGCCGGGGCACTGGGGAGTGTCTTGATGGCTTGCATGATCTGACCCGCACGTAGGTTCTGACTGTCATCAACATGGTTCTCGATATTGCTCAGCAACGAGGTCTCCTGAGACAACCGCAACAAGTTCCATACGGCGACATCGATGCCTCGCCCGCCGCGGGCGTTCCAAAATTGAGCTACCGTGACCACATTATCCGCGAGCTTGTCGATACCGAGCGCAAATATGTCCAGGATCTAGAAAACTTGCATGATCTGAAGAAGGCGCTGGAGCAAAAGGGCGCGATCAGCGGCGATGTTGCCCACTCGATTTTCCTGAACATCAACTCCATCCTCGATTTCCAGCGCCGTTTCCTGATCCGCGTCGAGACGACGAATTCAATGCCGGAGCTTCGACAGGAATGGGGCAGTCCATTTGTGGCATACGAAGATTCGTTCAACGCCACCTACCAACCTTTCATTGCCAACCAGAGGAAAGCGGCTCAGATCGCGAGCCAGGTCTTTGACAAGATCCAAACTATCCAACACCCTGTGGCCTGCGATTATAATACCTTGGACGGGTTTCTGCTTAAACCTATGCAGCGACTCGTGAAGTACCCCCTGCTCCTCAAGGTTCGTCATTTTCTGCTCATATTTGTGTTGGTATTTGCTGACGTGTCTCGCAGGACTTGATGAAGAAGAGCGAAGACGAGACCATCAAACAAGACTTGGCAGCAGGTATCGAGGCAGCAGAACATGTCCTGAAGAAAGCAAACGAGGCCGTCGACCGGGACCTGCTAGACGAGGCACTGGAAGAGCTGGTCGGCCGCGTGGACGACTGGAAGAATCACCGCGTGGAGCATTTCGGAAAGCTGCTGCTCCACGGCGTGTACACGGTCATCACCGGCAAGACTGAACAGGAGAAGGACTATGAGATCTACCTTTTCGAGTGCATATTGCTGTGCTGCAAGGAAATCACGCCAAACAAGAGCAAGGACAAGAAGGACAAGACGAAGTCAACACAGCCCAAGATGCGGAATAAGAACAACAAGCTGCAGCTCAAGGGACGTATTTTCATGACAAACGTCACAGAAGTGTTGAGTTTCTCAAAGCCCGGTAAGCACATACTAACAAGCATATTTCCTACAGATGTCCGTCACAATGCGCACGGTTCTTCGACTGACGTTTCCAGGATCATACACCGTGCAAATCTGGTGGAAGGGCGATCCCGGCGTGGAGAACTTTGTCATAAAGTTCTCGAACGAGGAGATGATGAAGAAATGGGCTACTGGTCTCGACAAACAACGGAAGGAGAACGCGCCTCAGAGCGCGACAAGCCCGGACCAGTCGACGGCGAACTTCAGATGGATGGAGGCGCAAGGCGGCGACCTGGTAAATCCCTACGCGGAACACGATGAGGACGAGGACGATTTCCCACCTCCATCATCAGCGTCGTCCTATAACCCGATGCAGGGAACCATGCCAAGGACGGCTTCTAGCACGAGCCTGCGGCAACGGTCTGGAACACAGGAGAGCACGATGTCTTTGGCCGGCATGGTGCGCCGACAGCCCCCACCCAGCTTCCCGATGCCACAGCCGCCAACGGCCCTTTCGCTGCAAACCGGAGCACAGCCACAGCATTCACCCGGCCCACGCGGAGGAGAGTCGTACTTTTCCCCGGTTGCCGAATCACCTGCTTCATCAAGGACGAGCACCACATCGAGCTTCTTTGGTCCGAGTTCCGGCTACATACTACCCAAGAATGGAATCCCACAGACGGGTTGGTCAGAAGACAATAATCGATATACAGCCCCGGCCATGCCTCGAGCCCCTTCCCGCGACGGACCCTCCCCAGCGAATGCGTACGGAATGGTGAACGGCCGCAACCCCCGTGGACCCTCGCTGCCAGCAATGGCAACGTCCTCTTCGCAGTCTAACGCCGCGCAACAAAGAAGTAGGTCTTACTCAACTCCTGATATCAATGGCCAGCCACAGCAACCGGTGAGGAGAACCGAGCGAGGAGGCAGCCAAGGCGTCCCGGCCGTGCCTGGCATCCCTGCGCATCTGCATCCAGCACATGACGGCAACATCCCGAGGAGCAATACGGGCAGCCCCAGGCAAGAGCTTCCGATTCGGGCTAACACCCAGAGTCCAGGCGTCCAGAGGGATCGCTTGCAGCAACAGTATGGCGGGGGAGGCCAAATGGCTCAGTTCCCAGCTCAGCCTGTTCATCGTCAGCTTACCCCTGGTCCCAATAAAAATGGCCTCATGCCTGCACCATTGAACCTCGACTCATCAAGGACAGTGTCTCCAGGACTAAACACCGCGGGTGCCCCTCCCACCTCGAACCCCCTGGCCAGCCCCAACCCGAATGACGCGCCCTTCCAATCCCAGCTCAAAGTCAAGGTCAACTGCGACAGCGGCAACTACGTCACCCTCGTGGCGGCCTTCAACATTACGTACCAGAGCCTCACCGATCGTATCGATGCCAAGCTCTCGCGGTTCACCAATTCCAGTATTGGTAAGGGAAATCTGAGATTGCGATACCGCGACGAGGACGGCGACTTCGTCAACATCGAGAGCGACGAGGACATCCAAATCGCCTTCTCAGACTGGCGCGAGAACATTCGCAGCATGTACAGCGGTGGTATGGGAGAGATAGAGCTCTTCTGTGTGGGTGACATGGCTTAGAATGACCACTGCACGGCCGTTGAATCCCTGCCGCCCACTCCGCCTTCCTGTCGATCATCTTGCGGCGCTGGCAGAAGCCGGTGGGAGTCTGACACCGACAGGTCCTCTCTCACGTTAGCTTCCCACCGCAGCACGGTTTGGTGGGAGGGCATGCTTGCAGCGGATGACCAAGCACTAGGAGACCTCGACGAGCCTTCGGCGGAACGGCGCCATCCAACAGCGCGCTCGTTTCACGCGGAACTGTCCCTTGCTCCACCACCACCAACAACCAGGTGTACACCGTCCAAAACCTGCAGAACCGATCCTCATCGGAACGACAAAAAGCTCACCTTATCGTTACCCTATAATTTTTTCTTACGGCATTTCACTGGCGCACGGGAATCGGGATGTTCACCATGACCACATCGATACCAAAAACAAAGACCAACGAAAGCTGGCGGCTCGGGCCCTCACACCCGTCCTAATCAGATGGGTCGCATGAATAGAGACAGAGCCCAGGTCCAACCTTTTCTCAAGTTGAGCAGTCGGCATACATGACATCGCATCGCCATCTTCCTAGTATAACTGCACTGGGAATTGCTCGAGTCTGCAAGCTTTGTTTAATTGGCTCTAGCGTTGGCCGCACAGCGTTTACTCTCAGCGTTTGCTCTTCTTCACTGAGCCCTATCATAACAGTGTCTGGGTTGACTGCAGCATACAACGAATTCGTGTTTGTTCTTCATGATGGATGACGGATGCTTTTTTCCCTTCTTCTTTTCTTGCTTCTATTGGATGAGTCGGAGCACCAGATCTATTTTGATACCACACACTCCTTTATACCCCATATACCAGCTTTCCTTGGAGACCAACCGACAAACCGTTCTTTTCATGACTATAGATACCTTTTTCTGCTTGTGTTTCTTTGCGAACCTTTCGATGTCGATTCTTATGTTGCATGACAGCCAAAGTTGACCAGGTTCAGCAGTGCTGTTGGACGGCAAATCATGTTCTGGAGGTGGAAGAGGGATTCGGGGGGTGGACGTGGTGGGCTGGGGCGGACGAGGCCATGCGGACTGCTGTGCTGGACGAGAGACCCATGGAAGCGGTGACAGCGAGGCGACTTGTCCCGGCATTTCGGCTTAGCCAGATTAAATTGGGAGGGAAAGGGCCACATCATCACCAACATCAATGATACCAAACAAGCCGCGGGCCTGCGGACTTGCATCTTTTCTTCTTGTTTTCCTTTGCTTCATCATCCGCACTGTGCTTTGTCGGGTGTCTATTGCAGATGGGGGTTTTCCTGATCCGGGGTTGGTTGGTTGATATCATCTCATTGCAAGCATGGTTCGTTCGACCTGGCTTTTGAACTTCATCTTTCGAGAGGGGGGAGGGGAAAAGACATGGGATCATGGCGCTAGTGTTAAACGGTGTGGCGCAATTACAAGTACTCTGATGGTCATCATGTCTTGCATGTGCTTCTTATGCGTTGTAGCTGTTGTTGTGTTGGATATTGTCTGAGAGGGGGGAGGGCATGCTTCGTAATTAAGAGTGGCATAGAGCGAGGTGAGGTTGGTGTAAGCATGGCATATTTACTCTGTTTATATTGGTTAAGCGGTATTCCAATACTAGGTACTGAAGTATCCTTCGAATTGCTGCGAATTGCAAGTGATGAACGGACCTCGTCGTATTCGCAGAGCACTGCTGAGATGCCAAACACCTGACGGTGCACATGTGTGGTTTCTGTTATGTAGAAGCTAAAGACAGCAGCGTCTCTACTCCCTCGTGAATGTAAATATGGTCACATCAGAGGACTAACCTCGACTTAGCCTACATCAGTGTTCACTTAGGCTCCGATGATCGCGCCTCAGAATGAGTGTGGGGACATCTGACTGGGCTACAGAGCCGCACCATTTCCTACAGTCGCCCGCTGCTGTGGAATCCGGCCGATACCGCGTTTGACGCCTCATCGACACACAACGACTTTGACGAGACAACGCTAACCCGGTTTTGCTGATACGAAGTCGTCGACTCAGTCCTGCCCTCTGAGTGTGTAACAATTTCCCGAATGAGATAGTTCAGGAGGTCCAAGACGTTGTTGGCATCGGGTCTGATTCAGAGCATGTGCGAGAAAGAGCTTCGCTCCATCGAAGAGAGCCAAGACGACTTCGTGAACCGGTGGAGAAAAGAGTCAAACTAGGCTCCGATACTGCCGGCTTGGAATTATCAAATCTGGACCCAACAAGCCTTTTTTGACAGGCGGGCCCACTTTGAACTTGCAGGGTCCAATTGCAGACTCTTTTGTTTGGACCATCACCTCCTCGCTTGCAATACCGCTTCTGTTGGTACCTCAAATCGGAAAACAACTTGCTGCTCACGCAGGATTGACTCCTATTCTCATATGATCACCGTCCAGCTCGTGCCGCTCCTGGTGGAGCTTCCAACGGCAAAGGATGTTTTCATCCGATAAAAGCTGCGAGACTGTACCACACTGTTGGGATTCGAGATGCTTGTGATTCGCCACACATGGTCACAGCCGAAGTGCGCTGCTGTGCTGTGCCACCAGGACAACTCTACGCCTTTCCTAATGGGAACCATCCAACATGATATCCACCACGCATACCGCTCAGCTATCTAAACAGACCCACGCGTTTAGTGCAAGGCGGTGCATATCAGGATTGCGGTACACCCGATGGCGAATCTGTCAGGTCGGTCTCTTTGTGGAGTCTCGTCTTTGAAAACATTGGACAGGTTGTCTCCCATGCCCCCGAACAGTTGTCAAACGAAGGACCGGCCGCTTGTTTCTGCACTCCCGCCATACGTGAGGGAGGACCTCGCGGCGCCCGTGTCAAAGCATTCAAGTTGTGCATCTTCCCTTCCTTAGGCTCAACTACACACTCTGTTTGCCCAGCGCAGTATGAACTCCATCACTCAGTGTGTGGCCAGTCTGCATCAACGGACTCGCCAGATATTCACTATCGTTGGAGCGCTCTTCATCGTAATATTGATCTACTGCATAGGGAACAGCGCACCGACCTACCCACCAACAGCAAAGGCATCAAGTAACCACGACGTACCTCGCCCGGCCCAGAAGCTCTACGGGAAAGGGTACAAAGGGCGTTCCCAACCCGACGACATCAACCGGGTCACCAATGACACGCTCGGATTTCAAAAAGTCTTCGTCGTCGGCCTGCCAGAGCGGACAGACAAGCGTGATGCGTTGACCGTGACCGCGGCCTTGACGGGGTTTCACGTGGACTTTGTCGACGGGGTCAGGGGGGAGTCGATCCCCGACAAGGCAGTCCCGCTCGGCATCGACAGGCACGCGCTCATGGAGAACAACCTGGGGAGCTGGAGGGGCCACATGAACGCGATCCGGAGGATAGTCGACGAGGACCTCGAGTCGGCCCTGATCATGGAGGACGACATGGACTGGGACGTGCGGCTGCGCTCCCAGCTGGAGGAGGTCGCCAAGGGAGCCCGAGAGCTGCTCGGCCACGGCTCGGACCCGCACTCGCCGTACGGCGACAACTGGGACGTCCTGTGGATAGGGCACTGCGGCGAGCCGTTCCCCGAGTTCCTGGAGGAGAACAAGGACAAGCCGCTCGACCACCCGGGCTTGCAGTACATGAAGCACAAGTACGTCATCGAGAACGACGAGACCGTCCCGCCGCCGGAGCATACCACCGGCCTGGTCGACTTCCACGCCTACCCGCACACGAGGTGGGTCCACATCACCGCCGCGCCCATCTGCACCTTCGCGTACGCCCTCTCGCAGCAGGGGGCGCGCAAGGTCCTCTTCGACCTGAGCGTGGACCGCCTGGCCGGCGCCTTCGACAACGCGCTCGCGGGCCTGTGCCGCCGCTCGGTCGCGGCCGTGGGCGAGGAGGAGAGCGCCGAGGGGGACCGCGGGCTCGGCACGAGGTGCGTGTCCGTCACGCCGCCCGTCTTCTTCCACCACAAGGCCCGCGGCCGCGTCTCTGGGGACAGCGACATACAGGATGGGGGAGGCGGGGACGACGTGCGCGAGAAGGGGACGACGGAGAATATCGTGTGGAGCGCCCGGAATAATATCCGGAATATGATTATGGGGACTGACATGGAGAGCCAGTTCTGAGGTGAGTAAATTAGTTATACAAGTAATCGAATGTTTAGGTCACAACCATCTCATCAGATGAGTCGTTTTGGCTATTCGGACTCCTCAGCTTGGGCAGCGCATCATCATTTATCGTCGTCCTAAATGTGAACTGCTGGTGAAGCTTCCGAGCTTGTAGCAGTTTCTCCCCGACCGGGGTAAAACTTCAAGTGGGCGGTCATTTTCACACTCGCCGAAGCGGCTAGCCCACCGATCCGTTGCCCACTTGTTCTGGAAGACGACGATGCATCCTGATCTGGTTCATGTAGAAAGAAGAGGCCATAGGCTTTGTGATTGTTGAGGAAGTCCACGGCGGAGGTTGATGGGCTTGCCGGTCGAGTGTGTAAGATTCAGCTATAGTCAGTGTCCAGACCAGCCTGCCTGTCTGAGGTTGTGGCAGGAGCTGAGACAACTTCCTTCGTGCAGCCTGAAGGCGCATCTGTTGCTTACTACACTATTCGTCGACGGCCTCGCGTCGCCAAGGAAAAACAACTGATTGGTTGTTCGTATGCAGTCCCTACCTAGGTAGTTTTTCAGCTGAAATGTCGCCAGAAAGCGGGGCTGGTGAGCTGAAATGCATTCAAATTCTTCCTTCAGTTACAAAGTCAACACTGCGGATCAGTTCGGTAGTCAACACAATGGATCCTGAAACGTCGGGGTTCCTTGGATCCATACAGCAGAGCCGGCTGGAGAAGCTGCTCCATGAAGTATCCGACTGCTGTTCGAGTCCAACACCAGTCACGATTCTGGAAATCAAGGGGCAGAAACCGAGTAAGCTCAGGGGGCGGCAAATCACCCAAATGTGCAGTTCCTTGGCTGATCTGGGAACCGTAGGTGTATTGGAAGAACCCGACGAGAAGGAGCTTAGCGAATACCTTGAATCAAGCCGAAGCACTGCAAGCGAGGCACAGGTAAACAAGGCGGCCAAGCCAACGTCGCTCAGAGTATTGTGAGCCACCTTGTCAGCCCCATGATCCAGTTGCACAGCGTCTCATGTTGAATCGGTAACAAGCTTCATCAAGCCCTCTCTTGGTGACGACCAGCTACACACCCACATCAACCAAGCTGTGTTGAAGCTATTACATGAAAGGGCTGGCCTCAAGGCCGGTTTCATGACCGACGTCTACGAGAGCCCTGACTGGACAGTGTTTCCGACGGTATCGTCTACTGAACCCAATCAATCCTCAATTGGTACGTTTCCTTCAAGTTTCATCTATACCATCCTGACAAATTGGCAAACAATATAGCACTGCAATATGGATTCTGGTTCTGGAGAGACAGTTCCACACACGCATTCACTCAGCTGGTTGCAAATGCTGAGGGTTTTACCTACTTCTGTATCAACTTCCCAGTCGACTTGCAAGCAAGCATAATCCAGGCTGCGAAGGGAAACCGCCTTGAAATATCCAGGCCTTTTTTCCTGGACACGATGGTCGCGGATGGACTTCTCAATTCGTATCGGAATGCGGTTGAAAATCAAAGGGCGGCATTGCTGCGAATCGTATGTCTGTCCTCGGACCCGAGCATTAACACAGGAAGGGCACTGACCGCAACACTACGCAGGAGAAAGACCAAGATCAATCTTGCCTTGACCGTCGAGCCGAACAGCTCCACAAGATTGCTATCAAGTGGCATACTATCCGGAAAGACCTGTCCGATGTCGAGGAGCACATTGCGCACCTGCGGGCTATTGCCGAGGGAGAGGCATTCACTGACAGAGAACTCGCCGGGATGTTGAAGAGCCCCAGTGCCGTCGACGCGCTGAAAGCACTGGAGTCCACATGCAGATTCTGGTCGCGGTGGGTGACGACGTATCTCGAGAGGACTAACATAAGAATCAACCTGGTGAGCTGGAAGAGCCGATAGAAACCAAATGGAGAGATTGACCCTCCCTTCAACAGATGCATCATCTCGCCGCCCAAAACACAAGCACCCTCGCGACAGATGTGGCCCTCCAGACCCAGCGAGACAGCGTATCCATGTTCACACTGGCTATGGTAACGGCCGTGTTCCTCCCGGGGACCTTTGTCTGCGTACGCATGCCCCTTCTGCAGCTCCGTATCCGTACGCTTGAGAGAAGGATGAAACACTAATGACCTCCCACCAGTCCGTACTCAGCACCACCTTCTTCAGCTACGACGGCAATGTGTTTGCAATCTCCAGCTGGTGGTGGATCCTGCCTCTGACTGCTGCTCCTCTAACCGGGCTGGTGATGTTCCTCTGGTTCTGGTGGTTCCGGCAGCGTCTCAGTCGGGACCATGCGACACTGCAGACCCGGCGAGATGTGGTTGAGGGTGCAGAGTCCAGGTCAAGCCTGGTTGGCCGCAAGTGATCCAAGAGGGTTGGTGAACTATTTGGGAGTCAGATAATTGATGCTCAAAAGTCTGGAGTATTTCCCTGTAATAATACGGCTCTGACTATACTGCGCCAGCGGAGAGCCATACACTTGAACAAAGTCCATTCTGCGATGCTGCATATAGTTGGACATTTGGTCACGGCTTCTCTTGAGACACTGTTTCCCCTCCCAAACTCGTGGATTGAAGCAAGTTCTGAACCAAGGGCCATCACTTGTGTCAGGCATCCCGAGGCAGACAGATTCGTAGCAAGGCAGCAATCCAATCAGCTCATGCATATGCACATCTGTACCATCGTCACTCCCCCCCTCTTACTCCTCCCGATCCTCGGTGACAGCACCTGACTTACTCTCAGCCGGTTTGGAAGCCTCAGATGCCAAAACAACCAATATTGACTTCACTGCTCGCGGAGCTACTACTTGCCCCGGCTTGCTTGATGCAGAAGCCAAAGTCGACAGTAGCAATCGTACTCGCACACTAGTGCATGCACTCTGAAACTTTCTCGTGTCATTCCTCTGACATGTGCACAATTCCTTCGAGTCCGGCCAAACGAGTTGCGCCATTTGTTTTTTCTTCTTCTTTTTCTAGCCGGGGTGAAATGGTAGGAGGGCAATTGATCCTGGGTCGAGTCAGATTTTTGACTGCAAGCGGTTTACTGATTCACATCGTCTTGCAAGCCGCTGCTAGTCACGAGCTATCGTCTTTTCCTAGCTTGCCATCTTCCTTGAAGACATGGAAGGTCCCCCGACGAGTTTCGTGGCTCAGCCGGCAAACTGTGGGTCACAGAAAACCGGAGGGCGGAGGGAATGAATTTCTGTCAAGTTGCATCCTCGAGCGGATTTGATGGGTTTCGGGCGGGCTTCGACCTCGTCCAATTATTCTCCGATCCCAGTGTTGCCAGCTCCAGCGCCGGGTGGAGTTTTGGCCGAGAGCTTACTGGATTCATGTCCCACAAGTCGAAGTCTTGTGAAGTTTCCAGAAGTCCCTGCATGATCTGGCCGGCGGGCTCCTCTAAACATACCCACCACAGCAAGAACGCTCCACCGTAAAACATCAGCGTGACAGCTTGAGGTTGACTAAGCCCGGCCGTGGTGAATGAGTTGGCTGGGCCGGAGGGCCCCCCTCTGGAGCAAAGGCTCCCGTGCAAGCCTCACTCTATGACTCCCTCGCTGCTGAAGTCCCGGCCGTCAGGTGAGAGTCATGAGGCTATGACGCCCCCGAGTTGTCGATCGATCCGTGCGGCGAGTACCTGACGTAAAGATGTCGACGCGCCACGAGAGAGATCAGGCTAGTCGATGGGAACTGCCGTGCTGCTGCACCACTGTACCGCCGTATTTTCGCAGGCGACTGTGTGACAAGGCACGGGCCTAGGAGGGACAGCCATCGTGGGGAAACAAGGCACTGGCGTGATCAGGTGAACTCGCAGGCATCTGCCCAATATTTGTGGAAATGCAATTGCGGGCAAGTCCAGCTGCCCAGGGCGACTGGCGGGCGCCAGGAGGGAAAAAAGGGGGCGTGTGCTGGTGGGAGGAGCTGGGGAGCACCACTCGAGGAGCAGACGAGAAGGCGGCGAATGAGTCAAGACGCTTCTCGTGTTAGCGTGCACGAATTGTGGGAGGACGGGGCGAGCAAGAAGGTTTCTGCACCTGCACACCACCGCCAAAAAAAAAAACTCGGTCGTGCGTCCACCGGCCGCAGGCATCGTGAGCTCCAGCCTCACCAGATTTCTTGGTGTGCGTGTGCGTGCACCGTGACAAAGTCGCCACCGGGAACCCTGTCGCGCGGACGGCTCCCTGTGCTCTGGCACCACGGGGGTGACCAGATTTGAATCGGCGCCAAGCGAACTTCTCCATGGGCCGGCTTTCTTGGCTGGCTGCTTGGCTGAAGTGCTCCGTCCTCATCAAACGCCGCCTGGTGTGTCCGGACTGCCGGGCTCTCTCTGGTCACAGATCACAAACGACAACAGCAACAACAAAAGTCTCTGCGGCCGGTGAGTCGTGACAGGCCATCAGGTGTGTTCTAGGCCGTCCGAGTTCGCGCACATCTCATGGGGCGACGAGGGGTGCAGACGCCCTCTTAGTGGGTGTCGTCTGAGGGGAGCTCCATCGTATGATCGATAGCGGCTCGCTGGTTTCATTCCGCGACGTGTCCGGCTCAGTAATGCATCGGGTGGGGCGGGTGACAGGCGCCCGAACAGTGGAATCCCGTCGAGCTCGGCTCGAATCTAGATTGCAGACATCGTGATTCCCTTGGGTAATGCCTTTGACGGGCACTCACTATTTAGCCCGCACCTCCCGTCTCCCTCTCTGGCCTGTCTGTGAAATCCTCATCCTCAGTCCATATACCAACAAACCAAACATCAACACACACAACCAACAACCAAACAAGCAAGACAACAACCCCAAGCTGTTCGCCCTCCAGACTCTCCCCCAGGCTCCACACCAGCTGCACTCCAGTCTCTAGTCCGGCCTATCGACCTTGCACCAGTCCCACCAACTTCCCAGTTCTTTCCAGAAAGTACAAGTACAGATGGCTTCCCCGTACTCCACCATGCAGATCGCCGGCGTCCCTGCCGCAGCTGCCATCACCCCCAACGCCGCCCTGCGCACCCAGGCCCAGGCAGCGCTGGCACAGCTCGCCGAGGACTTTGCCGTCCTCGAGGACTCGGACCCCGTGAGCGCCTTCGAGGTCGCCCGCACCCCGATGCGCCGCCGCGGCGGCACCCTGCGCCCGGGCAACTTCGAGTACCCTTCCTTCAGGCAGGGCCGCATGCCCGGCGCCGTCTGCGGTTGAACAACCCACACCCGCAAATGGCCATCAACTTCATTAATGGTGGCCATGAGAACAACAAACTACGCGCGCCGCGCCGAGCGAGTGAACCCCTCCCCGTCCGGGGGAGACGATTCAACTCAATAGGCTCGACGCCAACCCCAGCCGGACGTGAGCATTCTCCGTCTACGTGCTGCTTCAAAACGACCATGGCAAGCACTATTATTCATCACCGCATGAGCTTCGCCAATGAGAAAACCACCCCGCCGTCACTACTGGCGTCCTGAGTCCTGAACAGAGAGGACCCCCAGGAGGCACGACGGGGGCCAGAAAACAATTGGGCAATTCGAGAGGGGAGGAACCAACTGCGCCGACAAAGCGATCTATGACATCGCAATCGTCGGGCAATGTCTTCCGGGCTCGCCACAAGGGGCGAGTACCATTTGAGTGGGGAGGGAAGGCAGTGCAATTGCCTGAACACTTGGATTCTAGATAGATAGCAAATCGTGACGTGCAAAACGTCTGAGCGAGGGCTTTGCAACCAAGCATAACACCACACAATCAAAGCCAATATGATACAACCATTCAATCATCTTCTCAGTCCAGAACTAGCGTGACGTGTCCAGTTTCTATTCTGAATTGCTGCCGATCCTGACCTGCTTATGATTCTAGGAGAGAACAGAACCACCACCACATGCACAGAAAAAACCGGGCCCTGCGCTGATCCGGAGTTCCCCAGCTGGGAACCTCATCTCGATACCACCACCCCTGCCCCTCTCCCCCCGATCAGCATCTTCTGGACCTTGGGTGCCGTTGCATTGCCCGGCATGCCTCGGCCCTCGCCTGCGTCGAAACAAATCTGTGAAGGTGAGGCAGAAGGCCGTGCGGGCTAGTGTAGGTAGGTGGGCGGGCGACAGCTCTCCCCGCGCTGATCGTCGACCCGAGTAATGTGCCCGCTGCTGCTTCGCTGCATGAGTGTCCCCTGTTGATCGTGCATACGTGTGAGCTTGGCTGCTGAGTTTACACAGCCCACCTCTTGTGTGGACTTGGTCGAGGTTGGGCGAGGGGCCGCGTAATGTCGGCCCAGATCGTGGTGAAGGCAAATGTTTCCCTGTTGCTGGATGCTACTGGATCATGCACGCCTTCTGCTATTGCAATCCTCGATTTTGATCGTCTACGTGCAAATCATCAAAACCGGATTTGTTCTGATGCGGTTGCTGTTCCCAGTGTCTCCAAGATTGAAGAGGCCTGGTCGAGTCTTTCCGATCTACCAGTTGACAGCAGAGTTGTGGGTAAGAGAAGACGGCACAGTCGATCTTTGGCAGAAGTCCAGACTCTGATGACTCTGGACTGCTCTCTCTCTGAGACTCTACAACGACGAGTTCACTCACAATCCAAGCACTCTAGGCACACACGTTCTTTGACCACACAAGTGTCTGCTGTTGACAGTCACCTGTAGACTCCGAGCGCAGTATTATCAATTGTTAAGGCGCAGCTGCGCTCAAAACGGTAAAACTACGTCAACCCAGACTAACAAGCCCTGTTTCTTTCTTTGTTTTGAAGCTGCAGCCGAGGATTATGTAGACTTGGAGAAGTGTCAGTTTAGACATGGAAGTCACATTCACTTATTACGCCTTGGCCACCCACGGCAAGAATACTCCCAGCTTAGAGAGGCAACTAAACTTCTACCTAGGTACTTATTCGTGGTGCTTTCCAACGCTTTGAGGACTCTTAGGGACTGTTGATAAGCACTGGAGAGTTGCTGGACACGAATTACCACGACTTCAGGAGTCTCGAAGGTATTTGTCAATACTGGCTCTAAGCCATGGACAGTACACAATTGACTTCTGATGGCCTCCATACCACCAGAGCCTAGAGACATCTTACTTCAGTCCTCGAGAATAGTCAACTTACGGCGACTTGCTTTTGACTTGCTGTGGCTCCAAATGGGTATAGCACCAAGCTACCAGGCTGTCAGGTGCCGAGGTTGGTGGAGGAGAAGCACAACCTGTCCTGGTAATCCGGTGCCTGGCGAATCCGAACAGCGGCTCAAGCAGCCAGGCTGCCTTGACCGGTCAACGACCCGCCAGCCTGCAACCTTCGTGAAGTGGAGCGGGAAGTACGACAGCTCAACAGAAAAAGGAAGCATGCAGGCAGGCATGAAGGTCTGGGCTCTCTTCCTTCGTGTTTGCTACAGTGGGGCTCCCCATGCGCGGGGTCCCGCCAGGTCCCCCTCGGCATGCCGTTTTGGGAGAGCTTGCTCGAGAGAGCGAGCTTCCTCACCTGCAGGCACACATGCACCTGCAGCCAGCTCTACCCCCCGTTGCTGCGTGAGTCGTTTCAGGGCCCCACCGCAGGCCACAGGCAGGGCGGTGGAGGGGTTATGCTGTCCTGGCCTGTCCTGGCCGCCCGCCCGCCTGCCAAGGGGAGCCGCCCGCCCCATACTCCTCCTCCCCACAAGCAGGGTGTCATGCGAGCTTTCTAGACCTCCCAGACCTCTTGGTATTGATCTCGTGTGGCAGATCCCAGGGCTATTGTAGGACGTGATCGTCGGTGCTGATAAAGTCTATGTGCTGCTATGTACCCTGTCAGGGTGAGAGTGAAGAGAAGACCCCACCCACATCGTCGGCCGGAACACGGTTGGCTGCGAGCTCTTCGTCGCAGAGTTGGGCGAGTTGCCCGTCTCCCCCCCGAGCACACCATTATGCGCCCTCTCGTAAGTTCTCACGATTCTTGCAGGACGCTTGTTTGGAGGACTGCCGCTCTAGGAGATACAGGGCCACGCATGAATCGAGATCACGGACCACACACGGATGCAGCTTTGGCGATCCGGGGGCTGCAACTCGAGAGGACAATCACAGCCCGAGAGATGGCAGCAAGTCGCCGTAGACTGCCCGCTCCAGCTCGTCCCACACTCTTGACACGGCGGCGTCCGGATGTGGCAGGATGTTGGTGAACAAGGTCGCCCCAATACCGGACACGGGGTCGATGAACCAGTGCCCGTTGCAGAGCCCTGCCCACATCATGCTGCCCTTCTTCCTCTTGCCAGGCTCGTCCTTGATGTTGATGACACCGCTGATGCCATGGTCCAGCGGCATGTCCTTGCTGAAATCGGGCGCCAGCCCGTCGTGGAACAAGTCCGTCAGGAACTTCAGCCACCGCCTCTGCTCATCCGTCAGCTGCGGTCGCACCATCTCCTCCACCGTCGCCCTCTTTAGAAGCGCACCCTCCTCTCCGGCCAGAGACCCCAGCAGGGACTGTAGCAGCCTCGCGTAGTCCGCAGCCGTGCTGTACAGCCCGGCGCCGCCGCCCTCGACGTCCCCGTCCGCGAGCGCGGGGAACGGGTCCTCCCCAGCAGCAAGCTCCCCCGTGCCGGCGTCCCGGCGCGACGACGGCACGGTCCTGTCCCGCACGTGCGGCAGCGCGTCCCGCCGGAAGGTAGAGTCCCCCATGCCCAGCGGCCCGAAGAGGTTCTCCGCCATGTAGTCCCCGAGCGTCCTGCCCGAGACCGCCTCGACGACCTGCCCGGCCCAGTCGAGCGCGGTGCCGTAGTACCACCCGCTGCCCGGCGGGAACTTGAGCGGCGTCTCCCACGCGCCCACGGTGCCGCGGAGCTCCTCGTCGGGCGCGCGGCCGGCGTGCCTGGCCCACCGCGCGTAGTCCGGGTCCGCGCTGGCGTACCCGAGCCCGGCCGTGTGCGTGAGCAGGTGCCGCAGCGTGATGGGCGCCGTGTTCTCCTCAAGGAAGGGGATGTCCGCGCCGACGAAGCCGCGGAGCACGGGGAGCCGGCCCAGCGCCGGCACCAGGGGCCGCACGTCGTCGTCCAGCCCGACCTGCCCGCGCTCCACGAGCTGCATCGCGGCCGCGGCCGTGGCGAGCTTGGTCATGGACGCGATCCAGGTGAAGGACGCTGGTGAGAACCTGGGCGAGTCCAGGGGTGGGGCTGTCCGCCCTGCTGAGCCCTGGTAGATCACCCCTGGGTTTGCGTTCTGTCAGTGACCGCGGACTTGAGCTTGAGGCGGATGTGGTGCGAGGGGCTCGGGTGGGTTCTCACCGTCCTTGTTTACGACGACGAAGGCCGCGCCGAGGAGCTCATCCTTCGTTGTCTTGTCGCCCTTTGCTACGCAGGCGTCGAGAATCTTGTCCAGCCTCTCCATCCTCAAGTCTGGGCTATGTTGCAAGTGACGTCCTATGTTGTTACCACCGAGCAGATTAAGCTGACTTCAATACTATTGCGCGCGAGTGACGATGTTCGTTGTGCGACGGGACGTCGATGCACGGAGAGGTCGGTCCGTTAGGCCGTAATCCTCCTCAGAATGTGCATCGAAAGCAGCTACTCTTAACTCGGAAAGTGCGCATTGTGGGGCAATTGAAGAAGTACTCCGGTCGGTTGAGGGATGTGTCTGCATCTTGTGATTGTTTGTACATATCGTTACAATTCTATGATTGTGAAGCATTCGGTGTGTGCCCCTCAAGTGCCTCCTAGTGAACGCCAGCCGTAATGCATGGATGCTTTCTGGCCTCCTGCTCTTCGCTGAGAAGTGCCCGACGCAGTCTCATTTCATTCGTCCATGGTGTGCCATGCCGGACTCCAACCAATGTTGACCCGATCCCTTCCCCGTCAGAGCGAATTCTTCCTGGCACGTAGCGGCTTGGCCGTCGATGAAGTCGCATTGCGATACCCCCGGGGCCCAAGACCCATCGGGCTCTTCTTCGTCGCGGCCGCCGTCCTTGTAACTCCTCTTCTTCAGGCCGACCCTTGCAAAGCCAGTCGTCGAACCGATGCCCGAATTTGCGCAAGCCCTTGCGCGTGTTGCTTATTTCTTCTTCGTGTTGCCCTCGAGGTACTTCTTGAATCTTGACAGATGGTAGTTGATGTTGTTCGGCTTCTTAGGCGGTGGCTTTGGTCCGTCCATGCATTCGCGTAATGCTTGCTCGATGACAGCGCACCCGGCCGCTGCATATCCTGCTGACGCCCAGCATGCTATGCGATGATCATAGTTAGCAAAGTGGTTTTCACTGAGATGCAGCTTCAATAGTGAATATAGCCGGACACTTGTCCGAGAGTCCCTTGCTTCTTAGGCAGTGTTCAGTGAAGCCTCTGCAACCGCGCTGGACACCAAAACGTCTCCAGTTGCCACCGGGCATGGCGTGCCCGGATATTGTTGACCAGGCCTCTCTTTCGACTCAAGGCCAAGTTGGATATTGTCCTAAGGACAATGATCCTATACATATGCCTCTCCTTGTCAAAGGACTGCTTGGCAGCGTGCAGAGCGATCGCCGTAGAATTGGGTGGCGCGGCCGAGATGTTGACCTTTAACACATTGTGTTGTGGCTAGCTCCTCCGCTCAGGACGACTCCGCATTAGATGGCCGTTCTTCCTAGCGATGTCGTGCCGAACGGACCTCTTCGACCCGCCGAAAGATGCCTCCTGAGAGATCCGGCGCAAGGCTGGCCGTGGAAACCCGTGCGCGTGAGAGCCTGGACAGCGCTTCATCCTGCCCTCCACTGACACTACCACTTGTGCCCGGGACTTTCTGACGTCGAGCCCTGCTTGGATGTGCGCTTCAAGAGCTGGTCTGGCGCAAGTTCGGGAGTTGCCATTTTAAAGTCCGGATTTTCGGTCCATTGCTTTCCAATTTTATGCCATCTCTTGTCCAGCTTCCATGCAATTTTGCGCCGGTGGCGTAGAGAATCGATCTGGCGTACCCCGTGCTTCTTTTCTCCTGCTTTACTATCCCAGCCAGAGCTCGGTGTAGCCAGGCAATGGCCTCTCGCCTCCAGAAGGTCCGCCCAAAATGTATTGCCACTCGACGTCGAGTCCATTGCCGAAGGGCCGGGAAAACCCAGGAAGCAGTGTGTGCAGGGGCTCCAGTCTTGATCACTTACCCAGCACTGAAGACATGATCGGAACACATGGGTTGCCCTCCTGTTTATTCGGATTCCTCACCCGCAGAACCCTCAATGGGGGCAAGCGGATGGGCTTTTTGACCATGATGGATGCGACCGACTGCGACTTTGCCCGGCGAGGGCGTCAACTTCGGGTGGATGTAGCTCGAATTTGGTATGTAGCGGTCCTTTGCGGAAGTCGAGGACCGAATCGTACGTCTTGTGAGGAGCGCCTCGGGAATGGCAAGGTGGTCGTCAGGATGCGCGCTCGGAGTGGTCGTCGTGGCGAGGTTGGGGCTTGGATGTCGAGCTTCTGATTGAATCGATAGCCAAAGTTTTAGATGGCCCGTGCATCCCCTGTGCCTGGGGGCGCTTTGCCTGCCCCGGCCCCTTCGCTCAATTGCCCCACATAGGCCGGCCAGCTGTCTGCTTGCTCATTGGCGCCGGCCCCCAAGTAAACATTGAAAATCCCCGATCGGTTTCCTGGACCACCACCAGCTCCCCCAAGCCGATCTGACTTCACAGGTGTGACAATCCCAGCACCACCAAGCGCGACTCGACTCGACCCGACCATCGCGCATCGCGACAACGAACCGCATCTTTGCGAATCGAATATCAAATCTCTCCGCCGGGCTATTCTTTGTCTCGAAGCAACTTCAATTGATCAAATACTCGTTCCTCAACCGATTTTCCCGAGTCACTTTCCCCCCTCGAAGACTTTGTTTACTTTGACCCGACCAGCTGCTCGCAGCACCAACCAAACTTGTGCGCGCCAACATGACGCGCAAGACCACCGAGGCCAACAAGGCCTGGGAGGACTCCGCCTCTCGAGGCGAGATGAACTGGCTCAAGGACACGTAAGTTTGTCGTTTTCCTTTCCTTCACGCGTCAATTGATTCACTATTCGTCCCGCGCGATTGCTCACGCCTCGCGTCACCGTCTAGGGCCTTTGTTGCGGCCGACTGTTTCCTGCCCCCAAGCAACTACCAGCCCCACACCTGGGAGCGAATCGCCGTTCCTCCTGCGACTTCGAACCACGGAAGGGGACGCATATACAAGCGCGTCCCTGGCAGAAGTATGGACATCAAATACAATGTGGTTGCGGCCGAGCTCGACAGCCAAGGCTTTGACATGAGGAAGCGCGTGAGGATGACGGGCCACAAGAGCGCCTGGGGCTTGCACAACTTCGACCCCAGATACGAGACGGCGACGAACATCCAGGATGAGATTAGCAAAGCCAGAGGTAGGTTATCTGGAGAGCAATGCCCGGATTTTTCCACACCACGCAGTGAATTGCTAACGATTGGGCTAGACCAGGTGAAGAATGCGTACAAGCAGATTGCCCAGGACAACGACACCATCCGCAAGAATGCGCGCCCTACCAAGCGATCCACCTACGAGCCATCCCAGTTGACGTGCACGCCCCGAAAGCGACACAATAGTCGCTGGCCTGTCACCCCTCCCACGTGGGAGGCCATGATCGCGGAGTGGCAACCACTCATTGTCTTTGAGATTGACATTTCCGAAATTGACGAACCCGCATTCTGGGAGCAGGAGAATGCAATGGCCCTGCAACAGGACGAGCAGGGCGTGCAGCAGCTTGCTGGAAAGCGGTCCAAGAAACGCCGCAGCATTGTCCAGCGTCCCTCGCTGAGCACCATCTCGGAGGAGCGTAAGGAGCCCTCGGGAGTGCCAGCCAAGTATCGCCCAATGTACAGCGCACCTTCGAAGAGGTGGGCTGCCGCCGCAGAGAAGTATTTCACCATTACGGCCACGCCCACAGGAGTCACCGTCGACGACGCAGAGGGAGACGAAGCCTCCAGCGAGTCTTCCGGGATTGAGATCACCAACCACCGCGGCCACTTCCGTGTCCCTTCATCCCCACTGTCCTCTCGATCCGCCACCACCGCTGCTTCCAATCGCGACACTCAAGATCCTGTTGAGGTCACCAACGAGCGCGGCCGATTCCGTGTCCCCTCGTCACCTTTGTCTTCCCGGTCCTCCACTACCACTGCTTCCAATCGCAAGCGCAGGGCTCAGAACGACGACATCGACCAGCGAACCCCCGTCCGCCGCCGATCCTTGGCCCGTGAATCCTCTCACTCGCCGACCCGACTCACCACCGACAGCACTGCTATGGCTGTGTTTGACCAGCCGACGCCCAAAGTGCACACCGAGCCAGAGCACGAGACTAAGAGACGTGTCTCTCTCGACAACGCACGACGCAGCGACAGACCACTCCAGATGACGGCCTTTAAGAAAGTCCGCACCTGGGTCTCCAGCACGTTCACCGGGCGCCGTCGCAGCTTTGCGGAGGTTATGGAGGAGCAGGACGAGCAGGACGAGCGACCCCGTACGAGACGCCGACATACGCTCGACGTCGACGTGGGCCGGAACCCAGACATTTTCGGACAGACAGCTGGCCGTGAGCAAGAGCTTCTTCCTGACAGCGATGCGCTACGCTCCACCGCCCCTGAGACGACCCTCCCTGGTCCTATCGCACAGACGGAGATCCAGGCCGAGGATACACAAACACCTCCGATCGAGAATGGAACCACCTCAGTTGGCGCGGGTGCCTCCAAGAACATTGATGACAGGGTTGGCAACCTTCACAATGGTGCGGCTACCCTTGCAGCCCAAGAGGACTCCCTCTCGGAGGTGGACACTGAATTTTCCATGGCACGGAATGCGAGCTACCAAGAGACAGCAGCTTCGCTGGAGGACTCAGCATCCTCGCCTGGCCAGAAGACGGTCGGCATAGACTGGAACGCCATCACGAATATCGATGATAAGATTAGAGATCATCTCGATCGTAAGGCCGACCTCGTGTTCAGCAAGGATATACCTGCCGGCAAAGACGATGATGGAGACGCTCTTTTGTCGGACGGAGATGAGACGCAGCCTTTCGAGGAGAGTGTTCTCAACCGTATCATGAGTGCCCTGGAGTCTGATGAAGACGAAGATATCACAATGGGCAGCCCTCAAGTCGACACTCTTGCGCCCAAACTGCATGTCGCCAACCCGCCTGTGACCGACCCATTCATGGCTGACTCACCTGTCGCTGATTCACCTGCGGTCGATTCACCAGTGCCTGACTCACCAATAGCCGATCTGCCCACAGCCATGGAACTGAGTGTTGACGCAGTATCCAACACCACCATGGCTGATGTGCATGTTTCCGGAGAGCTCGCAGCGATGCCACAGCCTGTTGAAGCCCTGGAACACGATGCTGCTACCACCATTATTGAGTCCGCCGCCATGACCGATACACCAATCTCCGAAGAGCTCGGGGCCACGTCACAGCCTCTTGAAGTCCCGGATGATGGTTTTCATGCGGCCACTACTATCGAGCACTCGGCCATAGGCGACACATCCATATCTGACGAGCTCGCGGCCATGCCACAGTCCGCCGAGGCGCCAGATCAGAACTTGGATGCAGCCACACCAGACGAGGCGGTGCCAAATGCGTCTACTTCTGAGCAGCGCGGGGCAACATCACAGTCTGATGAGGCAGGCGATCGTGCGTCCCACACAGGCGCAGCTACTTTGCCCACGGCCCAGCCGCAGACCGTCGAGGCACAGGATGGCGACCCCAGCGACGACTCACAGCTCGAGATGCTACACAGCTTCGTTCGCCGTGCTCAAATGAAGCCAAAGCGAAGAGAGTCCATGACATTGTTCACGGGCTCGCCGAGGGCCCAAGTCGAACCGGGCATAACTCTCAAGAGCCCCCGGCAGCCACTGGGACAGAAGGACTCCAACATGAGTCCGAGCCCAGGCAAGAAGCGCAAGCTCAAGGAGGTCGAAGAAGCTCCCTTGGACATGACGAAGACCAGCCGTCTCGTCAAGCCCGATCTCGAAGATACTATGCCACAACCCTTGCGCAAGAGGCGCAGAAAGGGAGGAGAGAACGACTCTCCAGATGAAATTTTCAACCCAGACATGGCCATCTCCCAAAGCCTCACACAGCGGGGATCTTCCGGTGGGCCGCGCCGCTCCAAGCGGGTTGCTACTACCAAGCCCGCTGAGCCCGTCACACCATCCCACATTCCTGTCCGGCTTCCAGGGTCCTTTGATGCGGACATGCCCGCCATCTCGACCGCCGGCCTTATGCAGCGAAAGACGGAGAAGGACCTCGCCACGTTGACGCGTACTAACACTCGCCGAAACAAAGGGGCCGCTCTTCCGGTTCCTGCCCGTCTTGCTGGCCTCTCCCTGCCTGCAGACGCCGCGGCCGATCCCTTCATCTCCCCCGAAAAGGCTGCTGGGCTCCGGGCCTCCCGGGGTGAGAAGTCTGTCCGCTGGGATGAGACCTTGGCTAGGTTCCAAGGTGATGTCGACGGCAACACCTCCGCTGCTGCCGCTGCCGTTGTCACCCCTGCGACTGCGGTTGCGCCTGTCGTCGAGGAACCCACTACCCCTGGCCCTGCTCCGGTCACTGCACCGGTCACTGCACCGGTCACTTCCTCTGTTCCTGCCTCTGCTCCGCCCGAGTCAGAGAAGAAGAAGGCGCTTCGACCGCGCCCCTCGAGGCTGCCAGCCGCCGTGACGAAGACGGCGACGACACCGAAGACGACGAAGACGCCCAAGCCGAAGGCGGCGGCGACCCCTTCGCGCGTGACGCCCACACCCACGAGGAGGTCGGGCGCCTTGGGGGCGCGGCTGGGGACCCCGGCTGCCAAGCGAAGAGGTAGTGCGAGGGTTTGAGGAGGACCAAAAGGAGGAGGAGGAGGCTGACAATGTTGACGAGAATGTTTGTTTTTCTGCTTTTTCGTTGTTTATTCAATTGTTTGACTAGATACCCTGCCCTGTGTTGGCACCCTGCGAGGACATGAACATAGACGAATCGAGGAATGGTTCAAGTATTTCTACTATGCTGATTTCGCGGCGTGAACTGTCCAGCTTGGTCTGATGGCTGTATATTTGCCACCAGCCTTCCGCTGTCAATTCTCGTGCCTGGAAGGCCGTGACATGAAACATTGGGCCAGTCTCCGTCATTCAGGCTCGTCTGTGTTTTACTGTGCATAGCCCACGCATACAGTCCAACGATAGTAAATTCCCGTAGCGATACATGGGCTGTCCATTATGCTGAGCTGACCCTGGTTCTCGGATCGTCTGAGTGGCCAGGTCATCTGCTGGTATATCTTGGCCCATCTTGAAGTTATGAGTGACAAGAACACTGAAGCCCGGGTATTGGACGCTACACTTAGGCATGTCTTTTTACTTGTCATCGGTCTGAGTTTCAAGTGAGACGTCGTTAAGAATTAGGCCATGAGTTGAAGCGATGGTTTTACTTGAGACCATATCAATCTTGGGCACAGATGTCACGGAGGAGAAACATTGAAATGGAGAATATTTGTTTTTGAATTAGTCTACTCAAGTAAGGTGTGTGTTGTCCATCTACTAAACGCCACTTTACTCGCTCATCTACCGAGCAAAAATCAGCCTACTACATATGCAGGCATCTTACCTCCAGGCGCGGTAGTTGGGCGGGTAGATGGGGTTCCAGCCGCCAGGAGGCTGCGGGATCCAGCCCATGATGTTACGATTCCCCCAGTATTGCTGCTGCGGGTTGATGCGGGTCTGCCCCTGGTAAAGGTTGCTGAAGAGCTGGGGACGGTGGCGTTGGTAGCTGTTCCACCAGAGGTCATCCCGGTACCCGTCGCCGGATGACGCTGGCCATGAGCTGCTAGACGAAGAAGGCATGGTTGCTTACTTTTGGTGTGGAATTGTTGGAAGTTGTTTTTTGTTTCTGTTGATTAATTGTGCCCTTTGAAATTTCTGTTTGTCTACAGTAGAGTGTTGAGTTGGGCCGAGAAATTAAGAAGCCATCGTACAGAATGCCGGCTATTTATAACGGGGCCAGAAGGTGGTAGAATGACGCCTTGTGATGTTGCTTTGGAGTTCCCAGGGGTGACTTGCGTTGAGACAGCAGTCATTGCGAATGGGTGTTGCCGCACATCATAAGCTGAAGGCTTGTCACACTGTCAGACTTCGGTCTCCAGTAATTTCTATGACTGGCTTCCGTCTGAGTTGCTTCAAGGGCCGCGAGGACTTGATCCTGTGATGAACATCTTTATCTTGACGTGCTGCTGTCCCGGCCCAGGCACGTTTTGCCTGTCCTCAATTCCACCAAGATGATTACAGGGAGGCTCGTGGGCGCGATATCTGAGTAAGGGGTTCTCGTGACATTCATGCAGTCTAGGGAGTCTCATCAACTATGCTACACTCTATCGATCCAGCAGCCAAATGTCAATAATCACCTCGATAAATCTTCCTGTCTATCTAAGACAGTACTATAGTCTCCAAAAAAGAAAAAGGCACATTACAACAACTCAAAGCCACCTCGTCCCCCGTCACCAACCACCAAGGCCCCACCTAGTTGCCTCCGATCTGGAAGTCCGGGCCGACATCGATATATCTCTTGGACCGGCGCTCAGCCGGTGCCATGCGCTTGTTGTTGTTCTTGCCACCGCCAAAGAGCGCAGCCAGGCCACCGCCACGCCCAGCACCGTTTCCACCACCGTTTCCATTTCCACCTGTCGCACCCGTTGCACCGCCGCCAGTGGCAGCGTTAGTGGCACCACCGCCCTGGCCGCGACCGCCTCCCTTGCCTCCAGTTGCCGCTCCGGTGGCAGCTCCGCCCGCCGCGTTGGCGCCTCCCCGGTTTCCTCCCTTGCCTTTTCCATTGCCCGTGTTGGCGTTTCCATTTCCGGTGTTGGCATTGGCATTGCCGGTGTTGGCATTACCACCGGCGTCGGCCGCCTTGACCTGCTTGGCGATCTCGGTGTTGGTGTCCTGGGTGATCTGCGGGTCCGAGTCCAGGATGGCCTGGGCGATCTCGGGCCCCTGCTCGGGGACGGAGGCGGCGTTCTCGTTGCCCTGGATGGCGGCGGGGAGGTCCTGCTTGTTCTGGGCGATCTGGGCCATGATGCCCTCCAGCGTCTGGGCCGACTTGATGTTGGCCGGGTCGTTGTCTGCCGGCAGCGCCTTGGTGTCTGTCTGCTGGACGGCGACGCAGCCGCCAAAGTCCTGGGCGTTCTTGCAGCGGACGGTGCAGACGTTTCCTTGGGATGATCCTGTGCAGGCCATGTCCTTTGGCAGGGTGACCTTTCTGTGAGAGAAATACTGGTTAGTGACTGTATAATATGGCTTACAGTTGATAGAAATATCTGTTGATGCGAGCGGACTGCCTGCCAGAAGCAGAATAGGGAGACTCACATTTGCTGCTCCCCATTGCCCTGGGCATTGCCCTGCTGAACATCCAACGGAGTCTGGCCAGTTGTGCCGAGGGCGTTGGACGTGGGGTCCAGGTCGCAAGTGAATGGGCCTTGGCCGGTCTCGTTGACCGCGTTGATAGTCATGGTCACCGTGCTGCCCTTGGTCACCTGAGTGACCTGATTGGCTGCCAGGGCATTCTCCGTGTTCTCGCCGATATCGATGTTGCCTCCGACCATGGTACGGCCACACTCGTTGACGACGTTGGCGGACAGCTCGGCGGCGGAGATGAAGTTGGCGTCGGCAGGATCATCAGGGTTGACTATGTGGCTGGTCAGCTTGGGCTCAGATATCACTTGAAGGATAAGTCGCGATGGGGAGTCAAACCTTGAAGACCAGTACTAGTCCCTTTGTCACCGACTGCCTTGACGATAACGCCCTGGGCGTTGGCCACAGCCAGCATGGCCGAGGTGAGGAGGGCTCGAGTTACTGAACGCATCTTGATCCGCCTGTTTCCCTATTCCTCCCAAAGAAAGAAAATATTACAATAGGACAAATGAATGATACTGCTCAAAAAGAATATAAAACCCGGCGTTGGGAAGAAGAATAACAGACCTGCTGGTGAAGATTGAACAGACAGAAAAAAATGAGAGAAAGGAAGACTGAACTGAGTAAGAGCCAAGTTGATGAGATTGGAGTGTAGGCTTATTCACCCCAAGATTGACAGCGGCAGCCACGCCGCTTTTGCGATTTTGGGATGATCAAGTGCATGCATACAAACCATACAAACGCGCCAAGTGACACAGGCATGGATTGCTGCAAAAGGCCGTATAGCCACCATGCCTTGGTAGTCTGCTACGGCTGCCGTCGCAAGTGAGCCGCAAGTCGAAACCCCTGAGTGGGGCGCGTGCAGTGGGGACAGGCACACAGGGGCCAGCGCGGGAGCGCCAAGCGGGGGGCGTGGGAGGCGTAAAGTGGATAGGGCTGCACAGGCGAGCTGCCCAGGCCAGCGCAGCCGCCCACGGTTCGTGCGTGGGAAAGCTTGTGTGCAGGGTCACTGACAGAGTCAATGACAGAGTCAGAAACGAACTTGAAGCCGGCATTGAGACGAGATGAAATCATGCCAGTGGGTTCGTTTTGGTTTCTGGGCCTGTCCTGTGCCGCGGACATTTCTCGGCTACCACCCTCCCTTCTGCCCTTTTTGCGCCTCTCCCGCCCAGGACCCATGGCGAACATCACTGCCACCGTGCCACCTTGCCGGCGGGAAGGGAAAATCATGATCTGTCGTTGCAAACACACTTGCGAATCCCAAGGCCGATCGCCGGTGCTTGACTGCCCTTGCCCGGCCCTACAAGCCTTGCACCCCCGTACGGAGCATTTTTTACGAACAGGTGATTTCCTTCGATGTGAGACAGGGGGCCCTCGGTTCCGGACTTTCGACGACTCCTCGTCTACGCGCATACAGCCAAGCTGACAGGGCAACGCTGTAGTCGCCAGCACGCCTTGAATACCGGTAGATGCCGAACTCGCTTCGCAATAGGAGGATGCGAAACCCCCTAGCCCTGTCTCTCCATACAGAATAGAGTTGAGTTGTAAGCTTCCCAGGAACCTCGTCTTGGCATTCAACCCATCGGGCGTACGGAGCCGCAATAATTACCCCGTGCAGGAGTTTAGCAGTATCCATCCGTTCAATGCTGTCAGTGCATCGGGTCCATACCTCTGCGTTGCCAGATTGGCCACCGAACTCCCTCAGGTGCCGTCGGGCTTCCATCCTGAGTCCCTCCGTCCTGTGGAGCAAGTTTCCCTTCCCGTACTCGTCTGATCCGAGGACTAGTTTCGTCTTGTCACCTGGCCTTGGCGTCTCGTCGGAGCGGCTGTCTACACGGATCTCAACTTCGTCCCATCAGCCGATGACGCGCTATCTGATCCAAAAGCCCGCAGACAGTCCGGTACCAGGCTCGGTTGTCCATTTACTGGTGCGCATGGAGCTATATATACGACGCAATTTGCAGGAAGAGAAACAACGCGCGTCGAGGCAGAATGGGATATATACGCGGACTGTGGCAGACCTGCACTTCCGGACCATTGATTGCTCTCCATGCGTACGTACGGGGAAGGTTGGGGAAGACCTAGATGCCTCTTGCAACTGTGCCTGTCTCGGTGGAATTGGGAAACATTGGACAGGAAAACATATTGCTGTGTCAATTTTCCAGTGATGAGCTAAGAGCCGAATTCGATGTTCGGTGAAGCCCGGCATCGGGTCCGTAACACATCTGCCGCGCAGCATCGATCCTAAACTGCCACATTTGGTGAACTAGAACTCGAGCGAGGCCATGGGCAGCAATACCGGCAGCCGCTTGCTGACGTCTACGTATCAAGCCCCGTGTAATGTTGTTTCGGAAGCAAACAAGGATCAGAAAGAACAAAACGCACGTGAAGAAGGACAACACCAGTGTTAGGAGCAAATTCCGGCCCTCGCGTGCTTGGGTCAATTTTATTGCTGACGATGGGTAGGCTCTCAAGCCGTTCACACAACACAATCCACTTCCTTCGTCTGAACATGAATCTATTTTTGTGAACGCTGCCACGAGGTCGAACATTGGCATCCAGTCACTGCGATCCCTCATAGCGCAGTACAAAGTCAGTCTCCTTGCGAATCCGGTCCGGTCGCGAACAGGCCATCGGTCCGCCTGCGCTTGGCCGGCGGCGAGAATGTAGTACCCAGCTCCACACTCGGTTCTCGGTGGTCCATAGGAGGAGACCCGTCCGCATCACGCTCCAGTTTCCAAAAGCGGCCACGGATACGGTCAATGTCAAGCTCGACCAGGTTGCTGGGTCCGCACGACGTCACAGGGAGGTCGAAAAGCAGACTCCAGTCACAGGCCCCGTCAATGGCAACCTTCTTCAGGATCCTCTCAGACCTTCGAGCACCGTAGGAGAGATTGGGCCGCATCCGGAGGACCAGGATCGCCTCGCGGCCGTTGCACACCATTTCTGCTACCTCGAGGATGTGTCTGCCGTTTGGAATGGGTACCGGTCCTCCTCCGGAGCTCGGCAGGTACTCCAGCACTAGGTCCCAGACATCATAGGAATCCTGTACTAGGACGCTCTTCCTGTTTACCTTCTCGTGGGAAACCATCTGGAAAGGGTCGGCGATGATCCTGAACTTCCTCTTGGTCCCGTCAATCTCCAGATCCACCCTATGGTGCCGCTCAATGCCGTTTTCCTGTTTGCAGCAATTCTTCCAAGTCAGAATCCGAAGCTCTCTTTGCACGATTATTGAACTGGTAATACTTGTAAGGGGAAGACAGAGATCGAAGCAATCGAAACAAACCTTGTAAAACAGAAGTTTACCACTTTCTGAGGCCCACTCTCCCTCGCTGGCGGTAATTGTCCGAGTTTGCAAGCCAAAAGCTGCGCCGAGGTCGAAGAATTCTTCAACGTCCATAGTGGTGGCATGACAACACGCCGCCCCTTCCGCGATGCTCCATTTACTAATCAAAGTAGTGTTAGCCAGATCCATGAGAGCGGTGCGGAAGAGTGAGACGACGCTTGGAAGTACGCACGGTGCTAAGACAACGTCGAGTTCTTTCGCGACGACTTTGCAGGTGACGTCGAAGCCTTGCTCGCAGAGCTTGTTGCACACGCTCTGTATCTCGCTTCTCAAATTCCGGCTGTTCGCGCTTCCTCCCGTGAGTAGGACCTTTAGTCTTCTTCCTGTCCTGGCCACACGCCTGATATTCTGGGCTGCCAGGTCGATGGCTTCGCGGAAGGCCGACTCCCACTGCTGTTTCAGTTGTTCGGCTGTGATTGACACTGTATATGATGCCTTGGAGTCGTTGTAGTAATTCACCAAATCGGCGTGGAGTCGATGTGGATTGTCGAAATTGATTCTGGCCTTCGAGTTGAAGAAGCCGTCCAGGAGCTTCG
Organism: Diaporthe sp. P3_1W; assembly: GCA_037177825.1. Lineage (NCBI taxonomy): Eukaryota > Fungi > Ascomycota > Sordariomycetes > Diaporthales > Diaporthaceae > Diaporthe > Diaporthe sp. P3_1W. Next base: position 1,566,109 of record JBAFXB010000001.1, read on the forward strand.
ACCTTATCACGTCGCGTCTGTTCTGCGGGAACCATTTTGGGTTCTTGGTCATTGCCTTGTCGATGCAATGGCCGATGCCAATCTCCCAGAGCTCGTAGCCTCCCCGTACGCCTGTATCCATCGTCAGAAAGCCACTTGGCGAGTACAACACAGGGGAGGACGAGGGCGGATTAGGTCGCTTCTCGCCATTACATGCTTACCGAAATCGCTTCCTGGTGGGGCATGGAACCTGGGTCTGCCATCAGAAGAGCCCCAGTGGAGTTGGCTGTCAGAGCCTCCCTGGTTTCGGTTCGTTAGCCTCATAGAACTGCGATTGTAGATGACGATTTCGGAAGCTTAGATCAAGTATTACCATAGAATGTCCACCAAAGTCGAGGACCATCATCTCGTTGCAGTCTCTCAGTTCCCGAGGGTATTTGGAGATGAGATGCTGAGCCTGGCACTGGGCCTCTAGTGCAAACATCGTCTCGACGAGATCCGTAGCCACGAGTTCCGAGGCCACTGTCTTATCGAGAATAGGGCTCAGATACTCCTGGATTGGCGTCTCGCGCCTCGACCACGTCTGAGGGATGCACAGAGCAAGCGAGCGAAGCTTGACACCATCCTCTTTGCACTTGCCGAGGATGCGTTGGACGACCTTGTTGCTTCTCAGTTTGTTCGTGTTAGCGCCAGAAACATTCAATAAGACCCTCGGGGAGACAGGGTTGGCAGCAGAATATGGAAATGTGCAGCTTGTAGCGAAGGTATGAATGAGAAAGGGTTGGGACTTCAGCGGCGGGGAGATGGAATGATGAGACCCAGGCTAGGGGTTGCAATCGGAGTGAGCAAACAGAGAATTCATACAGGAAATTAAACAGAATAGTATCCAGTGCATCATCGAATTCCTGTCTTTCGATCTCAGAAGGCAGTGATCTGGAGTGGTCGTAAAGAGCTCTCGTAAAGGGATGGCCGTCATCATCTGATGCTCTGAAGTAGGGGATGGCTTTGATCGAGATTGTCCTCTTCTTGATTTGAGAATCTGCTTCGTAGCCAACATAATGAGGAGGGCCATCAAACGGGCAGCACTTGGATGGCCACTCCCCCCGAGTGGTTCGTCTGTCCCGGTCATCATCTTCTCTGAAGTCTTGAATGCGGAGGATGTTGACCACCTTCCGTTTCCCTGTGACCCTGTCGATCTCCGCGACTGCTATAACGGCACGGGTGCCAGTACTTCCTGGATCGATCGCGGCATATCTAAGGGCATATTCATGTAAACTCGAGATTTTCTATAGCAAAATGAGGAAGATCAGGTCTATCACGGACTAAGCCGCTGCTGAGTCTCACTTACCCTTCCAGGATACCGCTCTCGACCTCCCCACTGTCCGTGGGCAACAGAGCCAACCGATCAGGATGAACACTCATCTGCGGATTCCTTCCATTCCGAAGATCCAAGAACGAACGAAGAACAAAATCATCTCGAGAAGCCATCGCGAATTTACCGGAAAATGGCAGAGAAGGGAAAACCGATGGACACAATCGAGATGTAGGCACTGACAAGGCGAGAATGTTGCATAAGATTGCCCATAGCCGACCAGATGTGACAGAACAAAGTAGTCATGGCCTCAGGCCGAAGCCGACCCTGCCAGTGGTGTTTGCTCCCAGGGGTCCAGTCCAGAATCAACACCGATAGGCTGCGGCTGGGTCAAAGACTCCAAGACATATTCAAACAGAGGACCACGTGCCTGACGCACTTGTCCGTCCGTCAATTTTCTTGGGAAAAGATTGGCCCAAGCCCTCATGCTTGCAAGGGTCTCTCAAGACTTACCGTCTGATTCGTCCACATAGCACATATCTTGCAGACAAGACACATGACCAAGCAAACCTGCAGAGCGTCCGTTTGGTTTCTGCCATTTCAATGCAGTCATATCCCCCTTTCCCCAAAGATGCTCCTGACAATATTTGGAATTGAATGCAAAGCCGACATCACGAAACTCCTCTGAATTCGCATGGGAAGGCGTCTATAATTGCGACACCTGATCGAATCATTGGACTTCGAACAATGGCTGATCCCGAAATTCCAGCTCGGAAGAAGTCCAAACGAACGCGATGGACTGTACTTCCTGACCTCGAAGAAGTAATGACAGAAATCATGAACGAGTTGCAGAGTTCAAGAGACGACATCGACAATAAGCTTTCGAAGTACAACGACTCTTTTATGCAAACTCAAAACGAGAAAAGACATCAATTCATCGAATACTGCAGCACGCGGATTCGTGATCTCCCGAAAGACGTTAGATCCAACGTTGCTAAACAACTGCTTTCAAGCGAGGACTTTGCCGTGGAGATGAACTTCTCTGAAGTGCACACATCGAGCGCAGATTCCTCTTTGATCTGGAGCTGTTCGGATGCTTCAATGTCCGATACCTCGTGGAGAATTTGTGAGTCTTCAAAACGTGCGGATCCATGCAAGCGAATGATCCGGTGGTCACTCAGCCACTGACGACAAACTGCCATAACCCAGTGCTCCAACAATACGCCGAAGACGCCGCTGCATCTCCAACGCCACGGGAGGGAAAGCTTGCACGAACTACTCGATCAACACGCAAAGGCTCTTCGCCGGCTCCACCATCAAACCCAATCGCAGAGCCCTCGGGCCGCCCGACTTCGATGGCAATGTCCGATCCTGGTACGGCCAGAGACATATTCGCAGAAAATGATGAAGATGATGAGGATCTTCTCTCTATCTCAGAGGTCACAATCCCGAGGCCCATGAAGAAAAGAGTTCAAGAGAACCCTGCAGACCCTCTAAGACATGAGGCGCCATCGACAAAAGAAAGACAAGCTCCTACCAGTCGAGAAACGCCACCGAAGACGTCCTCACGCCGTGTCCGTCGCTGGAGCCAACAAGAGTGCGCCACCCTCAGAAGCCTTTGCGACGGAAAGGACGAGGCTCTCCACCAAATGATAGGCCCCTTTTGGGAAGATGTGTCTTCTCAACTTCCCGGGCGTACCCAGATGGCCTGCATATCGAAGTGGAGGGAAACGAGGAGGGCCACGAGCACACCGCGCAAGAAGAAGACGACGGGCAATTCTGGAGCGCGGAATTCTGGCGCACGCTGGTCAGCAGAAGAGGTGCAGAAGCTTACGCAGTGCTGTTCGCAGCCCGCCGAAGCTCGTGACTGGGCCAAATTCGCGACACAGTTCCCTGGGCGTACGGCTCAGGCTTGTCTTATGCAGTACAGGAGATTGAGAGCCACAAACCTCGAGAGCCCAAATGGGGTACAATTCCAAGGCAGGCGAATTTTTGGGTCTGAGGAGGTCCACGATGAGTCGGAGCAGGGAAACATGACACCCCAGGAGGGGGAAGTCCACACCAACGAGAGCCTGGATGGAGAGGACATGGCAGTGCCATGAGGGGACGCAGAATCTCCACATGGGAAGCTCCTTGGACATCATTGCAGATCATCATCTTGGGCGTGTAGGAAACACATGCCGTCAAGATTGGGAAAGCCAAACCATATACGAAGCAGGTAATCTGGGTCTTCATCCAATCCTAGCCCAACTTCCTTCGCATCTCACTGCTCTGTTGAATCGTTTGTGTCGTCCACTTGATATGCTCAGGTGGATCTATGTTCTGTATCAGGTGGTGAAGACTTAGTTTTACCCGCCTCGCTTCCTCCTTCATCACCTACTCCTGGAGTGCTGTACGGGGTTGGATAAGACGTCAGGGTCGGTTCTGGTGCCTGTTTGCTCTCGATTCGACCGAATGCTTCATCTGGGTTCATCACGTCGCTGGACGGGTGCTGATTCGTGATATCCTGTGTGCCGCTTTCAATTTGACGGTCCTCACCCACAGGCCCAACGTTTTCCACTGACGTGGCTGCTGGGTTGCCCGGTTCCTCCACCCCACGGGATTCTCCTTCGTCGGCTGGCTTCTGCAATGCATCGCGCTCTTTCTGTCGAGCGGCAGCTTCTGCTGCCTCTTTTGCCATCGCTTCTCCTCTACCTGTTTTCTCTTCGTCAATCAAGGTTTGAGCATGCTTGTCTTCTCTTTCTGCAGCCACCCCAAGGCGCTGAAGCATAAAGTCTGCCCTGGCGAGAAGCAACTTCATGCAGCCGAAATTGCCATTCACGATGGCCATCTGCAGGGCTGTGTGGTTTTCGTTATCAGCCTTCAGAAAGTCCGCTCCCCTCTCCAACAGGAACCTGAGGCAATCCTCGTCACCAATCATTGCTGCCACCATCAAGGCAGTGTGCCCTTCTGCATCGGCAAAGTCAATTGCCGCGCCGTGATCTATCAATGGGCCCATTTGCTCTGCCCGCAAAATGAGGACGGATGCCGTCAGCGGCGTCGATCTCATGGGTGCCCCGACGATATTGAGCTCCAGCTCCGGCGACTTGAGTAGCTCGTGCAGAATCTTCTCATGGTTGAAGTAAATGGCACCAAATATAGGCCGTGCGTAGGTCCCACCACCGAGATTCGGGTTGGCGCCTCTACTAAGTAGCAGTTTGGCAACATCCAAATGACCAGAGTTGCAGGCGGCCTGCAAGGCCGTGCGGCATTTGTCGCGGTCGTTGAGTTGGTTAGCATCCACTGTCTTGTTGATGTCGCGTTCGTTGAGTTGGTCGATGTCGGCTCCCTTGTCGAGGAGCATCTCTACTAATCTTGTGTGTCCTTGTAAAGATGCCTCCTGGAGCGCATAGCCGTCTGGAGAGTTCACATTGGCGCCAGCCTCAAGTAACAATGACAGAATGCCGGCTGTTCCATCGTGTGCGGAAGCTGTCAATGCATTGCCGTATCTGATTTGGGTCAGTAAGTGACTCTTTATACAAGGATCATGTCGGTAAGGATTTAGGTGGTGGTCGTGTGGTGTTGGGAGGATGAGATGTTTCGCAAGCCTTCCACTTACTCGTCGCCAGTTGCATCTGGATTTGCTCCGAGCTGTAGCAACAGTTTGACGGTTGGCTCCTTCTCGTTATCTGTTGCTTGATAGAGACACTTGTCTAGAACACCCTTGACAACTTCGCCATTATGGTCCCAACAGGCTTGAAGGAGTTCGATCGAAGCTGTCTCACTACCTGTCGCTGCTCGCTCGAAGAGTTCACTACAGTCCAACCCCTGTGCTTTTGAATGCGCTAGAATCTTTGAGCAAGCGTCCCATTTCGAATTTCTCACAGCAGCGTCTAGACTGCTCTGGTATGTTCCATTGTCATGATCGTATTGGAGTACTGTATCAAGGATGTCCAAATTTCCGGCGGCTGACGCTAGGATAAGGGCTTTGTTGAACTCCCATGGACTCAATCTGCTTCCAGCCTTGTTCAAAATTGTGTGAAACATTTCTAGATTTGAAATATAAGCAGACAATGCAAGTGGTGGAAGCAACGATGTAATGTCATCCGAGTCAAAGTAGTTGACATTGACACCGTGCTCCAATAGGAGGCTGACGGCTTCGGTGTTGCCTGACAAGATAGCGAAGTTCAGCACTGGCCCAAGTTTTTGATCTATAGCATCAAAATCAGCTTTCCAATCAGTGATGAGCTTTCGCATCACTGCGACTTTGCCGCCACTGGCGGCCATTGCGAGAGGAGTTGCCCACACGCCGTTGGTTCCCGCGTCGTTGATGGATCCGGGCGAGTGATGCAGTAATTCTTCAACGATTTCGACGTTTCCAAAGTAAGCGGCAAGGTGAAGCTAAACGTGATAAGTCAATACGTACAGATCCAAATAAAGTAGGTAAGCACAAAACCATGTATTGATTCACCCACCGGAGTGTTCTCCAAGTTGTCGTATTGATGGACTTCCCCCCGATGTTGCTCCTCTTCCAGTAAAGCCACGACTAAGCCGCTGAAGCCAATTGAAGCAACCACGTGTAATGCTTTCCAGGAATCCAATTTGAATCCTTTCAAAGTTGTGGTCAGGTCTGCATAGTGTTTTATCCAGTGCATTCTTGCTCCGGATTCTGGGTCCCAGAATTTGTGATGTTGACTGATGATCTTGGTAATATCCGGCGTGGCAAGACCTGCATGGCGTAGCCAGTATCTGACCGCATAGTCTAGTAGGGGGCTTTTGATTTGATCTGGCTCATTCATGACGGAGGATTCAGACTCTGGAGGCGAAATGGGGTGGTCGGCTGTCTCCTTGCTGTGTCCTTCCTCGACTTCTCCTGTCTTTATTTCCTTCGGGTCCTCAGGAATGTTTTCCAATGTGCTCAGTATGTGCTCAAAACACCTGAGGGACATTTTACCGTGCTGCCACTTGGTCCAATGATCGCTGTCGCCAAGTGGAATTTTCAGTAGCTTGTGTGAGTTGTCTCGGAGATGCTTCTTGACGTCTGCATTGACGAACCCCACCACCGTCGCCCCATCTTGCAAGGTATGGGTTTGGACTAGTGGCTGACATCTTTTCAAAAACTTCTGAAGGCTTTCTCTGCATGATTCGTCGTGAATTGACAGACCTGATAAGAGGAACAGCTCATCTTCTCCAGGGTCCTCAAAGGTGAGAACCAACGTGCGGAGAAGCTCTTTGATTATCTCGATGTCTTCATCGATGCTGTCGAGGAGCGAAAGCCACGCAAGGTCAAGAAGTTCCTGGAAGTCTTGTGGTATGCGTTCGAGCAGGCCTTGTACTGACGTCTCGCTCGATGCGTCAGGCAAAGTAGCAAGCTGGATCACCGCTGCGTCGATCCACTTGGTGCTGTCTGCACGTTTGGCAATGACACTCGAAGCGAGATATTTCAAAGCCATCGAGTATTGCTTCTTCACTTGGAGATGTTCGACTTTTGTCCACTATCATATTCGAAATGTCAATGTTTGTATCTCCGATTTCATGCCTCAGATGCTGTCTACGTTGCATCTAGGCGTGAAACTGAGTCTTTGAACCACCAATGACCATTGTAATTAGACACGGAAAGACGAAAAGTTACTTACTGCATAATTCCGCAGCTCACGACGCTGGTCCTCTTCGTATTCAGGGGCATTCAGGTCGATCTCCCTGACATTCTCCGATTGTAGAATATTTCGCATATCTTGATGACTGCGACTGGTGATGAGCCATTTTGTTCGAACTCTATAACTCTGCCCCCAAGATGTTCGCTCGACATCCTCTTTGATGAGTTTGTATAGCTTCGTTGTGGAAGGAGCAGAGTGGTCAAGCTTGTGGAAGTTGTTCAGCACGAGGTATACGGTGTCGACAGTCGCCTCAGAGAGCATGTCCTCCAAGCTTTGCCACAGATTTTCCAGACTGAGTTCTGGCTTCTCTCCTTTTGACCTCTCCCTCAGAAACTGACTTGCATAATTCGCCAAGACATCATGTTGCTCACATAACTGGTACATGAGGCCTTTGATAACTTCTTCAGCTGTGCAGGCGTCCGGCGTGGCTTCGCAGAAGAAGTAAGCGAGCAGGTGAAGCGATTGGTCCGCGCGCTCCTCGATCTTGTCAATGTGCTCCTCAATCTCGTTAACGATTGCAGCGGCGGCACTGCTTTTTCCAGTACCCTCGGAGCCATGGATCCATAGGTAGTCTGTGGGGCGGCCGGACTGCCCTTTATGCCAGTGTAGCCAGTTGTCATACTCGGCCACCTTTTTGGTGACTATCCAGGAAGTGGACATCGATTTCTGCTGAATCTTCTTGAGTATGCGCTTGTAGTCTGTTCCTTCGAGAATTCTGAGGACCTTTTTGAGGGTAGGGCGATCAATAGCTGATTGGCGAGTGTCATTGTAGCGACCTCTGGCTACACGTGGTGCTGCGTTCACAATCTCCATAAGGGGCACCATGACGAGGGAATAGGCTGGATCTTTGATTGACTCAAAGCGAACAAGTTCTCGATGCGTTCGAGGAAGGCCAGTGCTATTGACACCGTCGAGAGTCGCAGACTCCTTTGTGACAAAGCTCCGATTCTCCTGTTTGCGAGTTAGAATGTGTTGCCTTGCCTTCAATCATGATGGAATTGTGTAAGCAAACCTACTGGGAGGTTCAGCTTTGCAAGGACTGCATCACTTGGGAAGCTCTCCAAATTTGCCAGCTTGGGAAGGGCTTCGTCCCAAGGCGTTTCTCGCCTTTCCCAGTAACAGTGCATTTGTACTTTGTGGCCAAGCTTGTTGGCGGAGCGGACAAGATCACCCTTCAAATCCTTGAGCGCACCATTCCCGGGTTGCAGATGTTTGAGGAGTTCTGAGGGGATCGCCCTTCCAAGCCGACTGTTGATCTCCACCCACTGATCGGCGATGTCTGCTACCGGAGCACCATTGAAAGGAGTGCCAAAAAAGAGGCAACCCGAGATAGCTTCATACATGTCCGGGAACTCTTCGGGTTCTTTTTCAGCAAGGACCAGTGCCTAGGTTTGAATGTCAATCGTTACTTAATAATTACTGTTAGAGTCGACGAATGTTCATTGAAACTAACCTACCTTCGCTATAACGAGGCCCCCCATACTGTGGCCTATGAATACAATAGGACGGCGAGGGCTGCCCTGTCAAGTTGAATGTCAGTTGCGCTAGGAATGAGAGCCACCAGGGCATGCACCTTTCTCTTCAATTTCAATTGCTGAAGCAACATTGTGACAATGTTGTGCATATCCTGATAGATTTTATAAGGACCTTCAAGTTGTGACTCGTCAGCATTCTTGACAGCTAAAAAGGTCATATACTTGAGTGTAGGCTCTTACCTTGATACGCCGAGGCATAATTCCAAAGAAGTACTCGGGCATTGGGGCAGTCCTTCGCTAATCCTCCGATCTCTCTCTCTCTGGCTGGGTTGTTGCCCGGATCCCTTTGATCTGTGCTCCTTATGTCTGTAATCCAATTGAAAGTGCTGGAACCGAGCTTGCTTTGCTTCTGCCAAATCTTTACTGCATTCCCTCCCAACCCAGGTACGGCCACAATGCTAAATTTCAGGGTAACTGATTAGCGTACGTAGACATACCCACACCATAATTTCGGAATGATCATGAACTTCAACATACTCGACTGTAGGGTCTTCGGGGTTGTTGTATACCTCCAAGCCCTCGTTGATCTCAGGAACAGGTGCTTTCTGGGGGTTGGCCATCTTTGAGAGCTTTCTCCGCAACACTGTATTTACAAGGAGGGGAAAAACGGAGGAGATGCTTGATGATTATCCTTATGAGGATATGCATCATTGGAATAGGGTTGGGAGGCTGCCCTTTTTTCATCTAACTGTTTTGACAGCTGATCGAGATACACCAGAAAAGACGGCCTGATACGCCTCGAGGTGTGTTACACGAGACACTCAATTTAACTGGCTGTCTGATACACCGACAAGGTCATCAATTGGATGTCAAATGGAGCGGCTGAAATGATCTGACAGGTGTTGGTACTCCATTGCGTAGCCAGTAAGCGCTATCTCTGGAGTAAGAAACGAGTGCTGCGTGATGCTCTGGTTGTGCCACTTGTATACTGCCTATTGGATACTGGTTGCATTGTCGGGGACTTGTGAGCAGGCTGTACAAGTGATGGGTTACACAGGGATAAGGATTCTCACACCGTCCTGCAGGAATGTCCAGGGAGCATCGGTATAGATATTATGGCTCATTAAAATTGCATCAGTCATTGTTGTGATCGGCCGGTATGGAGATTTTGGAGAACCTAATTAAGGCTAATTCCGCAAATCTCGACTGCTTCAATGCCCAAGACTGCATCCGTATCAAGACAATGGAAGGGATCGAGGAAAATGTATGCGTTGAACCCGCCGCTGTTTGCCTACAAGCAAAAACACTGATGTCACGCTAGATCCCCCCCTTTTCTTGCGATGTTCTCCAAAGCATTAAGGCTGTTGACTTGGAACCTGAAAAGCAGGCCAGCCAACTCGGCATCTTGGATGACATGCCAGCTTCCTGCCTCGACTACGAGGGAAAACTGCAGATAGCTTACCCTGGAGACACCTTTTTCGCCGAAGAGCTAGATCTGGGACGTCTGCATCGTGTCATGCATTGGCTGTGGCTGTGCTGCCGAACTGTCCCTCCCAGGCCTCTGCATCAGCAACTACTTTTGGAGCGCAGGATCGTCATCACAGAAAGTCTGGATTTGCACCTTACTTGGGGCAAAGATCGAATGTTCTTCAAGCCTCTGCCACGCTGGCTGATTCAGCGAGCAACCTGGGAACAACACTTGCACGACAGGACTCGATCCTCGGCAACAAATCAAGGTTCTATCCGAACAACGAGAAGTTCTGCTTTGGGCTTCCTCTTATCCTATGTAGCCCTTATTCGGTACGAGAGCGACTTTTACATTGCAAAGCAGAACTACCTCATTCCGCCTGAGCTCACATGGGCGAGTTGGAAGATTCTGGTCTGTGAGATACTGCAAAGAGGGAGCCGCCTCCGCTCTCAAGTTGCGGACCGCTTCATTTACGGAGAACTGCGCCTTTCACGACTCGATCTTGTGCACCAGTTCCTCGGTATCTCACCACTAGGCTATCTCCCACGCTGGAACTCGTATCGACGATTCGTTGTTGACAATTTGGACGTCATCCTGAGTGCCACGGTTTATATGGTTGTCATCCTCACAGCTCTGCAAGTGGGCCTGTCTACGGACAATTTGCAGGATAATAAAGCCTTCCAAGCCGTGGCGTTCGGTACAACGATACTCGCCATCTTGGGGCTTTTGGTGGCAGTGGCCGTTGTCTTGATTTGTTGTATAGTCGATTTCGGACTGAACTGGGCCTGGAATCGGCGCGACGAAAAGCTAAAGGAGATATCAATGGGAAGGAAGTGGAGAAATATTAAGCATCATCATTGAATTGAATGGTTGACTTGATGGAAATCCTAACATGCTGAAAGTATATCTAGAGTAAATGTAGTCACGATTTACGCATTTGGCGCGGAGCGAACGTGAACGACCCAACTTGGCTTATGATGAAATTGTAAACAGCCTCGTTGATGGGAATGAGCCACGCATTTTGCAGCAGAAGTTTGAAGAGAAGAGAGAATTGAACTATGCTACGTCAAAACTGAACTAGGTATATGATATGCTTGCTTCCCTCCCAAAAACTGCACACACAGGCCGCTTTCACACATTACAATTTGGTCATAGTAGTCACATAATAAGCATCGTCATGTCCGTCATCAAGTCGCCCACTCGGCATCACAGCTCCAACGCCCCCGACGCCCAACACTTGCCAACCCAGCAGGCGAGCAACGACTCTCTGGACTGCGGGCTCATGCTCGCGGCGACGCGGGATAAATCCAGCCTGCCCTCGGCGCTCTCGACAGCCACGACCCGGCCTTTCCCATCCTTCCACTCATACCCCTTGCTCCTGCCCCCGAGCCCCATCGCGCCGCGCCTCTTCTCGACCGAGAACATGAGCCGCCGGTTCCACTCGAACTCGGGCTGGTAGCCGTACCTCCCGGAAAGCTTGGACTCGCCCTGAGCCTCGCGCTCGCGGTCGCTCTTGCGCGTCATGTACCAGAACTTGCACCCGCTCTTGCGCATGAACCCCTTGCCCATCCCGAGGAACCCGCCGCCCTCGAAGCGGATGAAGCCCCTCGTCCGGCCGTGGTCGTGGTTCGGGTCGCGGTGCATCTCGACGCGCCACGAGGGGCCGAAGCCCAGCCCGGGGACGCCGAACCCGCCGATCAGCTGCATCACCTGCAGCAGGTACAGCGTGTGCTCCTCCTCGTACCGGAGGAAGCGGCCCGGGCTGCGGTGGTCGCCGCGGCTGAACGCCAGCGTGCGGCTCTCCAGGTGGTCCAGCTGCCGGATCCGCAGCTGGTACGGACGGCCCGCCTTGCTGAGGCGGTTGTCGAGCTGGTAGGTGGGCGTCTGTGGTGAGGAGCCCGAGGATGAGTAGATGAGGGGTGAGTGCATGAGAAACGTTGCCGCGGTGGGGTCGTGGCGTGAGTAACCAGGTGGGATCGGCGGCCTCGGATGAAGCGGTACGGGCTCCGGAATGAATTCTTCTTGTGTCGGTGAGTAAGCTGGCGATCGAGGCTCCGGGAAGTCATATGGTGATGGTGACGGCACTGTGAGGAAGTTGCCGGATGAGACGGGCTGAGCCGTGGACGGGCGGACGGGAGAGATGGGTGATGCCGGAGAGAGGGGTCCTCTGGAGGTGCGTGATGCTCCGCTGAGTGCATCTAGGAGTGTATTGTCGAGGCCAATGATGGACAATGGCCCCCCGGATGATGTCGAAGGCCTGCGGCTGTGATGGTTGATGGCCGATTCGTCGACGGTTGACATGGAGAATGGCCTCACGGCACTCGTCCGTGGCCGGGCCGTCCGCGGGCGTGGGCTCTCTGAATCCTCTCGCGGCGGCGCCCATGTTACCCGCGGTGGGGGTGTGAACCCCCACTGCAGAGCCTCATTATATGAGGGAAGCTGAGGCGGATTTGATTCTACAGCTGCAGTCATCTCATCCCACAATGATGTGGTGGATTTTGGCTTTCTTGGGTCAGTTAGTGAACCAGATTTGTTGTTGTTGTCACCGGATTGTCCTCAAATACAGTCGGAGACGCGAACACGTTACATCGCCCAGCAAGATCGAGATATTACTAGCAGGAGCAGCAGCAAGGGACGAAAAGGAGGATCACCCCGGTCAGGGGCACACGTGGTCAGTAATGACAGCCTTATATTGCGGCTTCATGCAAAGCGTCGAGAACATCCAAGTTACGCACTGCGCCTCAGAATACAGTTTTGCGGCTGCTCATAGGTGACTGCGGATGCCAAGGACGTACCCCAGGTTTCATGAGCGTGTCTGTGGTCAGGCACTAGACATGCGCATCCTAGGTAAAATTTGTGGCTGCTCGCGTTCGATTACCAAGCTCTTGGCGGTGCAGCGGTGCAGGTGGGCTGAGGTGCGCAGGCCCCCGACGCGTCCGAGTATAAGGGGGGTCGCATGAGGCCGAGGGAAATAAGGGGTTTTTCATCCCAGCGAGGACCAGCCTTGGTGATGTGCAAACTCACGCCACTTGCCAGAGAAACAGACCACAGCCAACCACGTGAGAAGTGACGACACTTGGGCGTGTTGTGGCCGCTGGTCACCCGGAAATTTGGACGGCGGCCCGAAACCGACTAAGAATAAGTGCGATAATGCAGTCCTTCCCGGGAGAGCGAGACGAGCCGCACCTGATGTCAGACCCGCAGGCCGGTGCAAAGTCCGTATCGGAGTTAACATTGCCTAGAAAGGTAATGGCATGTCCGCTCCGTCCTGAGGTCTTGGCGTATTGCCGCTATCACCGGTAGTTGGAGACTTTGCTCCCGAGCAAGCCGGTGTATAAAAATGGACGTCACAGTGAATATTGCGGGGCTTTGGATAGTAGGGTGTCTCTTGTAGAACTTTATTGACTTCAATACCAACAGCGTTACACACCAACAGAAGACGTGAGAAGCTGCCAGACCAGGCCCACAATAATGGCGACGAGAACCCCAATCATCACCCTCGAGGAACATTTCATGTCCACAGCTGCGGAGGCCAGCACACACAAAACAGATGAGGCGTTTAAGAAGATCCCCGGACTATGGGAAAAGTTCACTGAACTCGGGCCACTTCGCTTACAGGCCATGGACGCGGGCCAGGTGACCCTCCAGGTGATCTCACACGGACCAGGGGACCTGACTCCAGACCAGTGCCGGGCGGCCAACGCGCAGCTCGCCCAGGCGGTCCAGGCCCACCCGGGGCGGTTCGCAGGCTTTGCCGCGCTGCCGATGGAACGCCCAGCGGAGGCCGCGACAGAGCTGCGGCGCACGTGCTCCGAGACAGGGTTCCTAGGCGCCCTCGTCGACAGCCACACCGAGGCGGGGACTTATTACGAGGGCCCCGAGTATGATGTCCTGTGGGAGGCTGCGTCCGAGCTGGACGTGCCGATTTACATCCACCCTACGTGGCCCTCCGAGGACTTGTTCAGCACCTACAGGTCAAAGGCGATCCCGGAGCAGGTGTCTGCAGCAATATCCGCATTTGGCTTCGGCTGGCACAGCGATGTGGCCGTACACGTGCTGCGGCTGTATGCGGGGGGAGTCTTTGACCGGTTCCCGAAGCTCAAGATCGTGATTGGCCACTTTGGCGAGATGATCCCCTTCATGCTCCAGCGCATCGAACGGATTACAGGTCGCTTTGGGAAGACGAGATCGTTCCGGCAGGTCTGGGACGTGAATGTGTGGTTGACGACGAGCGGGAACTGGGCCTTGGACCCCTTGGCGTGCATCCTGAGGAATACCAAGAAGGATAGGATCATGTACAGCGTGGACTACCCATTCGCGAGCAACGAGGATGGGCTGAAGTGGCTGGAAGAGCTCGAAGGTAGTGGTTTGGTAAGCAAGGAGGAGCTGGAAGGCATACAGTGGAAGAATGCAGCGAGGCTGTTGAAAGTTGATGTAAAGGCTTGAGATGCGGCTAAACACATCTCGGCACTGTAATATAGTCTATCAGCATGGAGACTAGATTTGCCACTCTATCAAATAAATGTGCAAGTAATATCCATATAGAGGCTATTGAAGCAATGGTGACCGCCTACTTGTGTGCCATATTGGTGAAGCCAATAGAGCGTGTTGACGATAGAATGGCTGCAGGGGCAAGCAATGCGCCTATACATTTCCTACTTAGTAGGTATGTCTTTTGGTCTAGCATGCAATCGGCTGCACTATACCCACATGTCTGCATGGTTGTCATGGTAAGAAAGGGCGCAGCTATGACAAATTGACATCAGCGGATCGGGCGTACTTTCAATCGCCGAACTGCAACGGTCTATATCACGACTCGTGCTGTAGGAGTCTTTTTGCATCCGATGTGTATGATGATCACTCTGGGAAGTCAAGTTTGAATGTCATCGGAGGGTATAAATGCAACTGTGCAGACGAGCCAGATAGACTTTGAAGTTAAATCTTTGCGCATAATTTTAGACTATCGATCGTTGAACATCATGCCTTCTGTCAGCCTTGCTTTTGGGAACGACATCCAGCCTAGACTTACAGCGAAATCTTTCCTGCTTTGTCTTATCCTCCTTGTATGTCATGGGCAATGATACCCCAAGCTAAAAGACCGTCTGACACATACCGTAACTAGGTTATTGGATATGGCACCGCACGAGTGGCTTACAACCTCTTCTTCCACCCACTCCGCCGCTACCCAGGTCCGAAATTAGCAGCTGCCAGTGATTTATATTATGCCCGGATGATAGTCACTGGTCGACCGCACGAGCGCATCGCCGCATTGCATGCAAGATACGGCCCGGTAGTTCGCATCTCCCCAACCCAGCTATCCTTCACCGACCCGTCCTCCTGGAGAGACATTTTTGGGCACCGCAAACAAGGCCAACCAGAACACCCGAAAGATCCAATCTTCCACGCCCCATTTCGCGGTAATATCATTGGTGCTGAGCGCGACGACCATCGCCGCTTCCGACGACTGTTGTCGCACGGGTTCTCGGCGCAGGCGATGATGAACCAGCAGCCCCTTATTACCCAGTATGTCGATCTGCTGATCCAGCGGCTGCATGAGAATTGCGAAGGGGGCTCGCGCAAGCTTGAAATGACGAGCTGGTACAACTGGTGCACTTTTGACATCATCTCCGACCTCGCCTTTGGGGAGCCTTTCGGATGCTTGCAAAACAGTGCCTACCACCCGTGGGTCGCAGCAATCTTTGGCGCTGTGAGGCAGAATGCGCTCATGGGACTCATTGGGCGATATGCGTTGCTCGCGCCCTTGTTGCAGCTACTGATCCCGGAGTCGGTGAGACGAAGGGCGCAGGAGCACTTGGACTTGACTCACGCCAAGGTTGACAAGAGGCTTGCATTGCCGACACCGAGGCCGGATTTTATGGACTCTATGACTATGAAAGGAGACCTTGTTAGTGATTCCAAATCTCCCCCGGTCTACTCTCGCATTCCTTTTCGACGGCGGAAGCCTTCGGTGTCTAACCACGTGCAGACTATGAGCCGGGCGGAGATTTACGACAACGCCAGCCTCCTCATCGGAGCTGGTTCCGAGACGACCGCGACGGCCCTCTCCGCCGCGACATATCTTTTGGCGATGAACCCCGATGCCTTGGCTAAGCTGGTAGCTGAGGTCCGCGAGTCGTTCTCGTCAGAGAGCCAGATCGATTTCGTCAGCGTCCAGAAGTTGGACTACATGCTGGCTGTACTGGATGAGGCTCTGCGTTTACATCCCCCGTCGCCTAACGCAAACCTAAGGCGCGTATGTGACGGTGGAGATGTAATCTGCGGCCAGTTTGTCCCGCATGGAGTGAGTTCCCTATCATTCAATGCAGCCGTGACAAGATACTAATAATGATATCGATAGACCAGTATCGGCGTTTGGCACTATGCCATTTTCCGCGACCCCAACAACTTCTCCTCTCCTGATTCCTTCATCCCGGAGCGATGGCTTGGTGATCCACGTTTTGCGAACGATAAGAGAGACGTGCTCCAGCCGTTTTCTTACGGACCGCGCAATTGCATTGGTAAAAAGTAAGAACCCCTGAGTTGAATCCACAGACTGGTCATGCGTTGTCTCCTATGTGCTGGAAGCATGGATTCGGATAATTTGAGTTAACATTATTTAGCCTGGCGTACGTCGAGATGCGAGTGATTCTGGCTAGGGTCTTGTGGAACTTTGATCTTACAGTCGCAGAGGATTCAAGGAAGTGGCAAGAGCAAGAGGAGGTTTACACTTTGTGGCTGAAGGGCGAGCTGAATTTCTATTTGACTCCTAGGCAGTAGAGTATCATGCTGAGGAACTCACTGAAACGATGGGAAACTGTAGTGCACAAGTATCTTCTATCTGATTGAATTAGGACATCTTCGTCATTTGCCTGTATTTTAACTACGCCCACTGGCATTGCGGAAGAACACGGACAATGTTGGCAGCCCATTCTGCGCCAGAAGAAAATATAGACTCGTGAATCCTTCATGAAATTCGACTCAAGAAATAGCCTCACCATCTCCATCGTCACTGATCAAAATGCATTCTATACATGCTTCAGGCTCGGTGCCTCTCCAGATTCTTTTGACACCAAGCCCACTTCTCGCCAGCAGCTGCCGCCACTGAACCTCGGTTCGCTCCAGCCCACCAATGCGGAACATGGTAAAGTCTCTCACCGCCTCCTGCATACCGATGTCAGTCGTGGGGAGTACCAAGTCCGCCAGCAGCAATCTGGTTCGAGGGCGCGCCTTCATGATCGGGGTGAGGTGGTTGAGGATGACGGTCACCGAGTCGTCGTCCCAGTCGTGGACAACGTGCCGAAGGTAGTAGACATGGGCAGTTGTGATTGGCTGTGGCTTGAATATGTCGTGGGCCATGAACTCGACGCCCTCAGGTGGACCATCCGGGGCGGCATCGAGCACTGATTGGAGATCCTGAACGACAATTTTGCCTTTCAGTCCTGGGTTTTGCTTGCGAACATCTCCCATAATGTGTCCCTGTCCGCCTGCCACGTCCACGATGGCGACGTCACCTTCTTTGATATCCAGTTTCTCAAGCTCCCTGTCGAAGGGGTAGGCAGTGGCCGCCAGGCCCCCGGAACTCAGGGACTTCATGCCTCGAACCATGTCTGCTGCGCGGACGGCATCCTGTGCGAGCCGACACCACGTATCTTGGGGCAAGCCGTCGGGATCTGTTGATGGGAAGCAGCTGCGCTCAACTGAGCTGCGAACAGTCGGAACGACTTCCTGAAGAATAAAACGGTTAAATGAGACATGGTTGGGATCCAGGTATGGCTTTCCCAGGTACGCGAGGGAGTAGCTGGGTTCTTCGGGGTCCGACATATCAGAAAGCAGTCCCGCTGCGGTCAGTTGCCGCATAACTCGAACTGTGGGACGAATGGAGGAGTCAGAATCGGTTGAGCACCTGTGTTAATTGGTACACCTGAGTTGATTGGTAACTGACCGGTCGCCGCCATATCTGCGCCCGTGTCTTTCACAACCTCCGAAAGGGTGATGGACAGTTCGGTTCGCAGCTTCTCCCAGACCCCGAGAGTTGCCGCGATGTCGATTGACACGGCGACGTTGACCTGGAATGCGCGCGGCCAGACTTCTGCATCGGGATCTTCGAGAGCGGCGATTCGCCTTTTACATTCAAGCAGAAGGCTTCGCCGACTGTCGGAGGCCGCATGCACCTCGGGTGTGTCCACTGCATTGGTAGCAGCATTGACGCAATCAATTAGAGTAAGAAGATCTTCTCGAGGGACCTGAGAGGACATTGTGAGAGATGGGAATTCTAAGGAAATATCGGGTGAGTGAACTCTGTATCTTTTCAAATAAATATGTCAGAGGCTATGCTCGTTATAAGAGATTCGAGTCCTGAGACAAGGTAGATTTGAATTAATCCCGATGATCGCTTGCTGTATTTTCAGCGCCAGTCTAACTCGATAACACTCGCTTAAGGATAGTCATCGGTTGTTCGAGTCTGACT
Source organism: Diaporthe sp. P3_1W (assembly GCA_037177825.1). NCBI lineage: Eukaryota > Fungi > Ascomycota > Sordariomycetes > Diaporthales > Diaporthaceae > Diaporthe > Diaporthe sp. P3_1W. The sequence continues at coordinate 1,584,446 of JBAFXB010000001.1, forward strand.
CTTTAGCTTCTTCCTCGCGCAACGAAACATTTTCGCTTCTCTGAAACATCTGGGTTGAACTCGGCGGATCATCCTCTGATTTCGTGCTCAGCACATTGTCTCACAAGGTTGTACCCGTCCTACTTCTGGTCAGTGTCACGTCTGAACGACAGAGGACCTGTGATAGTAGCACGTTCCCAGCGCCTTTTTCATTTAGAGCTGCATCCTGAGCAGTTGCAAACGAAGCCCCAAATGCGTTGTGTCTCCGCCTGCCAATCGCCGCGGCTGAAGAGTTTGTGATCCAGATACCGCAACGTCAACTCCTCGCCCTCCTCTATGTCTCGTATGGAAGTCACGACCTTGTGCCCCTTTGAAGTCTGTCTCGATCTCGTGTTTGGCTGGCATGCATGGTTGATGCGACTGGTCGTAAGGAAGAGCCTGCCGATCCTCCAGTTCAACCCACCGCCAGGCATAGCCGTGGAAAACTCATTGGTCTCGAATGTGCAGTAGAGCCTCACAACGAAATCGAGCTCCGACTCGTCAAAGTCGACGCCTTGTTTTCTCATCTGCGATCGGAACCACTCGTGCGTTCCTGGCTTGATATGGGGGTGTAGCCCTGCGAACTGTCGACGGGCATCGATCGGCAGCCGGATGTATTGAGTGAGGAGCTGAATAAGTACTACACTTAGCAGCTCAATGGCTTCTTCCTCGCTGGCTGGTTCTTGCACTGGCTCTTGGATGGACAGCGCGAAAGGATCATCGAGCACAATGGTGCCGGCAGGAATACGACGGATAGCAACTGCACCCAGCCCTTTGCCTGGTATCTCGCGTATCATGAATGGCGGACCTGCTCATTTTGGATTCTGATGAGATACTAATGAGATTTAATCTTGCACTGGTCAACTTTCTTACCCTTGAGACTTGGGAGGCGGGGCTTCGAGTTCGAGTTATCACGAAGTGGATCGTCCTCTGACACTGCATCGAGGAGATACCTAATATGGACAGGTATATTCTCTTTATACGTGTCTGTATCGACTCCTATAAGGTTTGAGATGAAGAAATCGTATCGAAAATCGTTTTGGAATGGGTCGTCCTCCCGCAATTCCGGCAGTAGCTGCTCCAGCTGTGATGGAAAGACCTCATCGTCAAACTCCATGTTCGAAAGGCTGAATCTTTACTCTAACGGGCGTGAGATTTCAGGTACTGTCTACCTAAGTAGGTACGGATTCATTGGATGGAGTTCGTCGCAAATTTTCGAGTGAACAGTTTTGCACCAAAACGGAACTATTTGGACCTTTTAAACATTTAGCAGCAAGAATTTTCCAAGGATTTTAAGTCAGCCCCTTACTCATATTCTCCATTTTCGTGCTCACCGATGGATTCAACCTGCATCTGCATGCACGGACAAATCGGAAAAAAATGACTCAGATTAGACAATAAGACCCAGTCGCCCCTAATATTCATACTAATAATGGTAATAAGTCCCACTTGGTTTCCATGCTTTTCTATATGACGTCAAAGATGAAAGTTTTATTCGTTCGGGTGCTTATCTAAATGCAATTAGTGTAGTCTTGTCCCAAAGGACGGACCCACAGGATCAAGACCGTGCAAAACACCAGACCTTGAGTGAAGAAAAAACATAACGAGTTCAGAAAATGGCCATGCATCTACGAGCATGTGTATGTCATGTCGCAGGCTTTGCCAGGGAGTCCTGATAGCCCACAGTAGATAACATCGAGCGTTAGTGCTCTCCGATTGACCACGTCAAAGGCTGGGGCCCCCAAAACTTGCAGATGAGCTACCTAGAATGGCCAACTTCAATGCACCAAGTACTACTGTAGACTGATAAAACAGTCCAGAGGGATTTCACGTAGGAACAGACTATGCACTAAATACTTGAAGAACTGCATTGGCATAGGCACGGAAAGAACTTCAATAACGTTGCCGGGCATTTTATTTTCCCTTTGGCTTCACTATACGCCTATCGCACGGGCTTGATATCAATTTGCCACAACCTGGCAATCAAAAGCCACCTGAATCGGACCGAGAGGCTAGCATGGGACACTTGAGCCGACCTCACCCGAAATGCGCGACCTTATCATTCAGAGCCGCACGGGACGGTGATTGTAGTTCACATTCCTCCTTCCCAAAGCCGTCCCATTCCCGGTCGAATTAAGCCCGCATCCCGCGTTGACACACGAGGAGACAGTGTGGATGTACTTGATGCGTCCACCCTCGATCCTAAACATGTGGCTGTCCGGCATCGCCTGATCCGGGACGGTCCGGTCGAGCCCGGGGAAGCCGACAAACAGATCCACGACCCCGTACTCCTCGTCGACGATGTAGCGGCGGTAGGGGATCTTGATGCTGCTGGGAAGGCCGCCGATGGTGCAGGTCTCGCCGGTGGGGTTGCTCTCGCCCGTGTAGGCGCCGCCCTCGAGCCGCGCGCACGTCGGGCCCCAGGGGACCTCGACGCTGACGTTGTTGAAGCGGTCGAAGTAGGCGTCGCCGCCGGCCTTGATCACGGCGCGCGTGTCCTGCTGCTCCACCGGGATGGGGTCCCAGTTCTCGATCGAGTTCCAGTAGAGGTAGCCCGTGGCGTTGAAGAGCCAGTCGCCCTGGTCGGTCACGATCGACTCCATGTGCGAGATCTCGCCGTCGTCGGTGTAGAGGATCCTCGTGCCGATGACGTACGGGTGATCCGCGTCGGTCACGATCAGCTCGGTGAAGGTGGCGCACTGGACCGTGTCGTGGATGCTTCTGTTGTGGTCGATGTTGAGGGACTGGGTCAGGATGCCGGTCCGGGCGTCCATGGGCTGGCCGTTTTCAAGGTACTGAAAAGTTTTAGTCAATCATAAGTTTTCAGACAGACTGAGTAGAGGAGAAGAGGTAAATGACGAATTCCAAGGTAGTGTCTTCACCAAACTCTATGTGCAATGAGTTCACCAAGCTAATTCCATCGAGTCACCAATATTCAGAGGGAGGCGCAACGAACTTGGAGGATTTAGTGAAATACTCACAGTTGCAACATCGATGAACGGCGGCATATCCTCGATGCCGCTGCCGGTCGCCTGGGCGTCAACATACTGAATAGCCAGCTCCTTAAGGTCTTCTCGGTCACATGCCGCTGAGACAGTTGTAGCAATAGATGCTAGAAGGAAGAAGGCGTAAGAATGCATGTTGTCGTTGGTGACCGAGCTACTCGATTGAAAACTTGTGAGTGTGTGCTGCAATTTCAGGCATTCTATCTCCTTTGCTGGGAAGTCGGCATCTTTTTATAATCGTGTATCCTTCCATATCATGACTTGTCATTGAGCAAATGGTGTTCAACCCAGGGGTTGCACTCAACACTTTCCCCTAAGGCCGCACTACGCCTCATAAGGTGTACGGAATATTAAACTCTGCAGCATGAGTCCCACGAAAGCAACAGAACTAGTGCAGTGTTTCTTTATCCGGGGCGACACATGCGTGGATCCTTATATTGACGAAAATCTCCCCATGTACGCTCAAGATCGGGCGGGACAAAATTCTAAACCCCGCTCGCCTCAAGTTCTTCTTCCATAGTATTGCCTAAGTGGCTCGCTCCCCAGAAATGAGCCAGTAGCGGGGGCAGCATTTCGTCGAATCAGCATTTTGCCCAGCAGAGCACTGCCAAGCCTTCAATTGGCAAGCGAATTACACAAACCAGAGTTCCAGATCAGACTCAGGAACATTTGATGCGTTGTATGGTCTTTTCCCCTTTTCAGGGGCCTGGAACCGCTTCGGCGCGAGCCAGTCCTCGCCCAATGCCGCCAGGTTCGGGAAGTGCATGACAAAATAGCACATTTGCAGTCAGCGGTGGGTCGGGAGGTTGCAATCTATCTTCAGTTCTGGACTCTGAGATCGTTATTGGTCACATGGCGAGGCGTATTTAGTAAGCTGTGAGAACAATTGTAGTCGGGCCTTCTATAGTCGATAATAGATTGCAGCATCCCAAGGATCTCCTCCTCTTCCTTGGACTTCACGCTTATGGGCAATGAGTTGAGACGAAATGCCATTTAGCTGAGCCTTGACGATTATTATGATTGTTTTACATGAGGCGAAGCTCAATTCTATATTCCAACTTCAGAAGCAACCATATCATTCTATGTGTACTTACCTGACCTAGCATGTCCCTGGGCTTGATCTCCTAGTTAGATCTTTGGAAGAAACTCAGTGGCGGGCTTCGGATGTTCTGCCCCTCTCCGAATGTACTCGCTCTCAGCAGCTGTGCAATATGCATACAGGTCCTGGAGACCAAGTGGATTCAGGAAGTTGCCAAAGTCGCCACCTTTCGCGAACGAGGCAATCATGGCCTGATATGCGGGCGCGTCAAGCTCGGCGGCCCTGACGAGTGCAATACAAATGCGCACGAAACACTGGTCTCGTTCTGCGTCCCCCGAAGCGTGAGAATAGCGGAACTCAGCCGTGCTCGTGCGACACGGCTCGCCGAATACGTCTTCTTCATCAATTTCACGAACATTGAAGGCGCCGCGCACGTAATAATCACCGTCTTCGCCGCCCCATTGAACAAGGAGCTGCTCTCGGAGGTCAAGGACCGAGGTGGCGCTCCAGATTCCTCTCAGGGAATCCCGGAGGCCATCCGCAAGACCGCCGGAGGGCAGGAATGAGTCCATCATGGGACTCGACGCACGTCGGCTACGGACGCGGGCTGTTTTGGAATAGGAGGAAATTGAGAGAGCCCACCAAGAATCGCGCCTGAACGTTTCACAGCACCTCCACAGGAAGGGCTCGCAGACCATGATCAATGTAGCTAGTCGCTTGTAACCATCAAGGTCCAGATGCGACGTACCGACGTGGACGTGGAAACCACAAGAGCTGTTCAGGTTGATCCGCATGGACGCGCGAAGCTGACGGTAGACCGAAGCAACCTCATCGAACTCGCTCTCCTGCAAGATACGGGAGGACACTTCTACAGGATAATACCCGTAGTTGTAGTTCCCAACGACATCCTCTTCTGGCCTTGCTTTGACAGATCCGTCGAAGGAAGTTACCCAGAAGTATGAATACGGGACTGCACGCCCCGGCTGGAGAGTGATTCCTCGCTCGTTTGCGGCGTATAATGAAGTCTTGTAGCAGTCGTCTTCAACAATCGGGACAGTATCCCTCAAGAAATCCACAACTATGGGGCACATAGCATCAAGATAGTTTCGGTCATAATTCTTCGTGTGATACCAACGCTCATCATGCGGGTGCGAATCAACTCCCGCTGCTTGCGGGACAATGAACTCGAACTCGACCCCGAAAGTAATAGGTCTTTTTTCAGACATGCTGGGCAGCTTTCGATGATCACTGGGAGGTAGGAGATTATGGTATGTGATGTGCCGTCCTTGACCGATAGCTGAGCCACAGACGACTTGATGTGGATGGTAGAAGCAAGTATTGATAGCACGTATGAGGATCACATTTATAATGTGCATAGTCCTCATGGGAAGACATTGTTTGGGGATAATGGCTTTGTTTAGGTTTACTGATTGTTCCTTTCTTTCCTTTTAATGTTAGCTCTCGATTATTTGATTGGCCTCTTCTCCCGTTACTCCTACATTGTTCCGGCCCCAACCCGGTTGTGTTCCCTCAGGAGCTTTGTTCTCCTGCTATAATATCCCTTGTATTCCACATAATAGCAGCTTCCGAGGTACGCATGATCATTGGAAAAGAAATTCGTCCGCTGCGTCAGTAATGAATTGGGAAAAATCAAAATCTGGCAGGAGCTCCTCGACAGGCAACGTTGAACTCCCCGACGCCACGTTCATCTCAGCGCCCGAGATGTCACTCCGCCTTGTCTGCTGGGACATATCGTCCTCGCCGAAACCTAACGAAATACTGAATCAGCCTCAAGTTCGCTGCGAAGAAGTCGATGGCAGATGAGTGAGACCAAGAGAATACGTACTCATCGAGTCGAAAACGTCCAGAAAACGCAGAAGACACTTGCGAGCTTTTTGGCTCATCAGGCTGGCGCACCCAACGAGCTGGAGGCTCTGAAGACTGTCATTGAGCAGGGTTCTGACCTCTTCCGTACGGAGGCCGAATTCGGCTGCATCTTGCTTCAGACTTGTGAGGTATAGTAGAAGGCCGAAGGCGTGCAGTGAAATCGTAAATGCTACAACGAGCACGATTTGTCAGAGCATGTATGTATGTGGTCATTGTTCAGAAGCGAAACATACTAGAATAGTTGCAAAGGAACCAAACTGCATTACTGTGGATGAAAGATCCCCCGAATGAATGCAATCCGTGGATGAGACTTTGTAGCTTCTTGGCGGCTTCGAAGTCGCTCCGTAGAACGTGTTTGGTGGCATCCTGGAGCGTCGAAGATGGAGCATCCGACGGCCAGTGTTTTTGTGTCTCGGTCAGAGCTATTGTTAAGATAGGAGCGTTGATCAGAAGAGAATTGAAGTAGTAATGTATGGAGAGAATGATGCTCCAGCGCATCGAATCCAGTGTTTCCGATGACCACACTATGGTGTTGAAGTGCTGCAGAATTTGCATCGAGTGGCCGAGATTTTGGCACCACTCATCCAGTTGCATTGCAAGATCTAGCCTGGCGGTAATGGCTTCTCTGGGGGAACGATGATTTAGTCCATCGATGTTGAAATCGTATAATATTTCCACTGCCGAGCCTTGGATTGCATGTATAGAGCTGAAAGGGTCTAAGTAAGTAGCAAAACTCGTGGAAGTTTGACCATTAAACTGACATCAAATTGTTGAAAAATTCGTTTTGACTTGCAAGGCGCGTCCATGAGCTCTGAGAAACTAGGTTCAAAGTTGTGAACACGTTCTCTGGTGAGCCGTGGCGAATGCATTGCGGCGGTATCAGGAAAGGCCGACCTAGGAGTGCTGCAAGTAGCCTTTATCTATATTTAGCCAGTTATGAGACATTAGATGGGCAACCACTTACCTGTCTTGATTTATTATGCAATACCACAGCCTTCTGTGTGCCTGACGCTCTCCAGCGCTTTCATAATACGCTGGCGAGTGTATTCCAAGCTGGAAGGCGGCTTTGATGACGAGACTGTGTGTAGTCCAACTCTCTATGGACCGTTGATGGTTTTGCTGAAAGATTGAAAGAAGTAGTAAAGTCTGGACTGCCAATATTGTTAGCTATAAGCTTCAAGCTACGATATGCATCGGAACAGCAGCCTGCCTGTGTATATATCTGTCCTTCGCACAGTTTGCATATCCAAAAGATCTGAACATCGGCGATAGTACAGGATGGGGTTCCCATCAGTCATAGTTGCAGAAGCATGCGCTATGATAATATTTACGAGAGCGTATGCTGTCCGAGGGGTGAGTCTTGTCTTGTCTTGATAGAACCGCCTCCAATATTCAAGAACGGCCGCTTCGTCGATACAGGGAATGATGGCGCCAACGGTGTTGAAGAACTTCTCCAACAACCTCATGAGCTCATCCTTGGCTGGTAGTAAGTAGGCATGTAACGATAATGATGTCTTTTGGCCCTCAGAGGGTGTTGGCTCCGGCCTAGACTTTTCGACGTTATCCCGAGGATGATTGGGATCAGTCAGCCGTGACCGCCGAGCCAGCTGCGAAAAGCCTTGGGATACGTTTCGAAATAGGGCGTGGTTTGAGCTCGAGCCTGTGTCTCGGTCAACTCTTGGAGAGCAAAAGAATTGCGTTGAAGGGCATACCGAAGAAGCCTATGTCAGCGGCCGGTGCTTCATCAAACGCGCCGGACGCCAACGCATCCACACCGATGGGATCACCTCCAGTAATCGCCGTACCGCTTTGACCCGTCTTTGAGTGGCTGCCGACAATTATAGAGGACGAACTGAGTTCAGAATCGTGTCTCATGCTCTCGGTGTCCTCAGAGCGCTGTGCTTTGAGCTGGGCTTCCAGTTCTGCGACTCTTTGAAGGAGTACCTCTCTTGGCCTTTAAGCTGTTAGTTCCGTGGAGACTCCGTAAACAGGTAAGTCAACAAGGAATTTACACTTGTTTGTCGCCTCCTGAGAGTGACTCGTAGACACATTGAACATGAAGCTCCTGGCACGGAGAGCAGTCCGGTCTGTTGCCATCACACTGTGTTTGCGCGTCATTGATCAGCCACGGAATTTCGATTACCGATCGAGAGCAATCCTCACGCGACTTTTCCTCTTCCTGCAATTTGTACAGGCTAGAGAGACCCGAGGCCGTTTTCTCAGAGGCCGCGAATCAAGGGGCATTTGGGACAATTTTGGCTTGGGCAGGTGGTGAGATGAATTGGAAACCTCTCAGGTCCCAAGTGTCTTGCGAGTGACTTTGCGTCGTCGTCTGGAGGGCCTCCACGTGATCTTACGAATGCTGCTGGAGTTGGGGAAGTCGGGTAGCCCGGCAAGTCTAAATTCAGGTCAGCCATCCGTGCGACGCCCTAGAAGGCGCTGCAGGCAGCCTAACTACGCTATTGCAGGGCTTCTGCAACACCCCCCGAACGCTATTCTACTACACCCCAATTTTCGCACCACACTGCTGTTTCCAGGAAGCGATCCTATCAAACCAACTATTACATTTCGACAGGTCCTAATTGCGCAACTTGGATCCCTGGTTTCGAAGCCTAAGAAGACAAACAATGTGTAATTGCACTTATTCTACAACACAACGTGATATGTTAACTGCAACGCCATATGCTGGCCGTACATACTTCTTTCAACGCCCCCGTGTGCATGCGCCAAGCAAGGAGCAGGACCGTCTAGCAAGTGTTATTCCACGCCAGAAGATACCACAAAAAGACGCTGTAAGCTTGATCAGAATCATCCTCTACATCTCGAGGAAGTAGACAAACAGTGCAGACAAAGGAAGCCTCACACCCAGAATCGCCATGGCACCCAGTCCGTATCGATATCGCGCATTACAAAGCCCAAATACCATTCGTCTTCTCAGGATACTGCCTGAGCTCAAAGATGGAAAAATTGCCTGTACCTTGGAACATTTCCAAGACGATGCAGTCCCTCCGTACCATACGCTTTCCTATGTCTGGGGCGACCCAAAGAAAACCAGGGAAATCCGGATCAAAGATGTCGACGCGGAGTCATGGCACAAACACGGCCTTCACGAGAGTCTCTGGGAGTTCCTGGATCAGATGCACACCCTTCGTTCTCACCAGAATGACTACTATATCTGGACGGATTATCTGTGTCTCGACCAGTGCTCTACAACCGAAATGAACCAGCAGGTGCAACGTATGGGCGATATTTATTCAGGAGCAGCCCGTACCATCGGCTGGCTCGGCCGGCCGAGTCGAAAAGTCCGCAGAAGCGCCCGGCTCCACCGACCGAGTTCGACATCATCTCCTGATCTCCAATCGTTACAGGACGAACTGGATTGGATCCCGGACTGGCTTTCGCTGAAGCGGCAAGATGCAGAGAAATTGCCACCCTTTATTCGCGCAAGATATTCAAAATGGTGGACTTTCACAAATCCGGAAGCCTGGGAAGCTGCCTTTTGGTCCACTAATTCAATCGACTCCAACCGAGAATTGAATTCCAAAGATGTCCTGCCTCTGGGAAGCTGGTATATACCTTTTCACAAAATAATTTGTCTACCCTACTGGAAACGAGCCTGGATTGTCCAAGAGGTAGCTTTGTCTAAGAAAGTGGACTTGGTGTTTGGCGCAAAGTCCATTGATATCGAGGATTTCCTCTTGGCTTATAAAGTACACATGCATCATATGTCAAGAGGGAGAGGGAGTGGCACAGATGAACAATTTATTGTTGCGGATGCAGCCAGACGAACACCCCGCGGCGAGCTTTCCATATTCAGGATTCTGGAGTGGGCCGAGCTCTGCATCAGCACTCAGCCCTTGGATCGCGTGTACAGCCTGCTCGGATTAATGGAAGCCCACGAATCCGAAGGATCACCAATGCCAATGCTGGAAGCCAACTACGAAAAAGAAGTGGTGGAGCTCTACTGGGATGTCGTTTTGGCCTGCTGTCGTTCGACACCATTGATCCCGGGAGCTATCAGCATCGTCATGGACAGGGTTCAAAAACTGCTACAATGTTCAAATACCCTGGAGACATTCAAGGCATATGCGGAAAACAAACGGACCTCCAACATCAACAGGACTATGGCGGTAAATGCTCTAGAACTAGTCCCAACTTTTAGAGCCCTCAGCCCCTTTAATGGGGTCCGATGTTATGTTGCCCCGTCGCTCCCGGTACCCTCAAGCTGGAAATTATCCACTGTGGAAGCAGGATGGGATCATGTGTTCTACCATCCACAAATGGATGAATCTGGCTCTTTCTTGAAACTGGCCATCATGTTTCTTCTCCGCGGCAACGAACATATTACAGCGCAAAACATTCAAGCTACATTGATGGCGGCATTGCTTGCGTCGAGAGATACCAATCAAGGCCAGTGGGTCTGCCAGGCTCATATGAGCACTGTCGATTCAATCACATCTGCAAACAAGACAAACGGGACACATTTTAAGGTGCTCCGGCCAAGAACTGGCAAGGGCAAGCTGCTGCCGACCTTGCCGTCGACATACACTCAAGCCTTTCCTATATGTTCGCAATCTGGCGAAGCTCCTTGTGACAATACGCTCTTGGTCTTGAATACAGAGAAGCTTGGTTGCAGTCTCAGTTTCTCTCCTAGCACAGAGAAAAAGAACCTTGGAGATCTTGTGGTGTTTAAACTATAGTCGATGTGAGGATGTTAGAGATGGGCTGTTACTACTTCCTGTCAACTAGGTCTTTGAGCAGGCTACGATATTAGGGAACAAAATATTTGGTTGATGTTCAAGGCAAGGCTTAGTCAAGGTAATTACTGAGGGATTTGTGTGTAAGGACATAGCCAACTGCACGAAGATTGTGTATCTCAATGTGTTCATATCACACATGCCGAGATAGGCAAACCACCTTGCCAGACTATTGCCACTCCGTTGTGTGTCCCAGTCATTGGTATCCTCGGCAAAGATTGCATTTAACAAGGAGCTCTCCAGTTCTGCACACTGACCGCGGGCAAGAGTGTATCTAGCAATGAGTTCTACTATATTGTACACTAACTGAACGTAGGTTGATTCAGACAGGGAAGTATCCGCCATAGTTAACGGCAACTTCTGTTTAACTAATTATTGACCAAGTATCTCCCCCTTTAAAGTGCGAAGAGACAACTTTAAATGTTCCTAAAAATCCCATCAGACTTCTAGTTACTATAGCTGCTATTTAGGAACCAACCTATTACCACAAATTCGCAACAAAGAGACTGATGACGGAAGATTGCGTGCCGACGCTTGCAGGTGTGTAGGGTCCATCCCACGAAAGCCCGTACAGATCCACGGAGTTGCGGTCCGAAGTCCAAACAGACTTGGCATTGTTGGAAATATACCCGTCATACGGTCGACCTTGTACCTGCACATTCAGCTCCGCGAGATTGCGAGTGAATATGCCCTTGAACACCTGCTGGTTGTTGTCGCAACCTCCCGTGGTCTCGCATGGCTCTTTCAGGATACCGCCGGGGGACAGGACCGAGCTTGATATGGTTGCATCCGCGATGCTGCTCGCAGCGTCCAGGTAGGACTCCTCGCCGGTGGCAATGTACAGCTCCGAAAGGGCGCCGAGTATCACGCCCTGGTTGTACGTCCATGTCGTGTCGCCGTTGTTCACGCACGTGCCGTTGGACTCTTCTGCCAGGCCGTCATTGACGAGGTGCGCCGAGTTGATCATCCCAGAGTGGTTGAACCAATTCCAGCCCTCCAAAGCCCGGTCGAGGTATTTCGTGTCCCCAGGAATGCGGTTGTGCAGGGACGCGGCCAGCTTGATGTACAACTCGTTGCTGATGGCGTTCTTGTAGGTCAGGTCCGGGATATCCCAAATCACACCTCCCCCGCAGGTGCTCGCGTTCCAGTAGCTGTAGATGTACGCCTCGTCGGTCTCTGCGATGTCGAGGTACGTGCTGTTCCCGGTGATGTCGAACAGCCGGACCATGGCCAGCGCCCACCACCCTGTGTCGTCTGTCGAGTCTGCGCGGAAAAGACCGCCGCCCTCTGGCCACCAGGGCAAGGGCCCGGATTGTTCCTGGACCGTGTGCTCCAGCTGGGAGAGGTACTGCGTGTCTTTTGTTGCATAAGTGTAGTCGCACACTGCTTGGAGTGCGTTGCCGGTCAGCCACCACGCTGTTGTCGAGTTCCAACGGCCGTCGGTTTCGTTGTACCATGCCGTGTTCATCGCATCTATGGCCGCCGATGTGAGCCCTGGGGTGACGCCTGTCCAGGTCCCATTTGACCCTGTAGTTGAAGTATCATTCGAGCTTCGTGTTAAAACTATTTGCTTTGGCTGTGCGAGGCCAGCCACTGCCAGCATCACCAACACGTCGAGTATCATTCTGGTGGCTGCAGTGATCCACCTCAATTATGCTTAATATTCAAAAAGACGAGGATGCGAATGCAGTAGCGATCTGACATTTTGCACGCTGTATTTGGTAGTAGAAAGAGATATATAGACAGCCCGCGGCCGCCACTGGCAGTCCTGAGAGTAGGACACATGCACGCCGGGTATCGTGATCGACATTTTTCCATAGTCGTCGTCCATATGACGCTAACATCGACTGCTGCATGATAACCGCTGGGTCTCGCGCCAACTATTTCCAAGAAAACTCGTCCGCAAATCCCCAACCGCGTCCCCGCGGTGCAACGCCACCTGGCAAATCGACCTCTCGGCCCCTGAGTCGGACATGCTGCCCTGCATGGACGAAAAGTTGGAAGCACTGTGATGAAGAGCCCATTGGTTGACCAACAAATAGCGATGATAATTCGATGGCATATGGACCCGCATTCGGGGATGGCTGTGGGTAGCATTGATCCATAAGAAGCAACACTGTCGGATGGGTACCGCCAGCCGAGACTGATTGGTGTACCGCATTCTCGCCGTGCGTCAATCAACACGAGGACGGGCCGCAAGTGCAGCGTGCTAGGATTCCAAAAGTATGCCTGCAAATACATACGTGTAGACTTTACCATTTTGGGAGGAAGTAGCTCTCCCTTATGAGTTGGCTGTGCAGTTACAGATCTTCAATTGATTTTGGAGGGGTTCTTCTGTTTTCTCGAAATGTACTTTTAGTAATGACTCTCGAGGAAGAGTACTCAAAAAATTAACTGGGCCAATCACATTCTTGCAGACAGGGCTAGCATGCTGTACCGTCAGCCGCTACAAGGAGGGTGCCTGGGCGATCTTTCATGCGTGTCATCCCCCCATGCTTTGCCGTCCTGTTCTGGCCCTGAGGCGGGCCCGCCTGTCTAGTTCGGTCCCGCGGGCAGGGCACAAGGCAGAGACAGGCACAAGCCACCGTCAGCAGTGAACTTGTGCCTTTTAGTAATGCGCAGTACCGGGTCCGCAATCTCTTTGCATTAGACAGGGAACATTGGTCTCCGGAGCAGTGATGTTATTGGGATGCGCTTGCCACGTCAAAAATGCTCAGTTCCCAAGACGCGTGCTCTCCCCACACAGAGCTGGCTTTGGCGACTTTGCCTTTTGCATGGTTATCAGGTCAGTGCATACTGTCTTCTTTGAACGTGCTAACAACGACTCTTTCCACGAGTCTCCTCTAAACGATCAGCAAAAAATACGAACAGAGACTTCAATTTTGGCTAATACCAATCGTTTCGTGCCGTTGAGAGAACTTAGGAAAATAATACATTGCATTTATTATCAGAGGCTCTGGTGCGATGAGTTCCAGACAACCACCCAGCCAAATTTACACGGGGATGGCTCAGAGTTTTGGGGACACAACAGACACCGGACTGCGTGTGCAAAAGAAATTAGTTCCGTACACTGGGATAGTTCTAGTCATGTTGGAGGAAATTGCGCCTCTCCGCCTTCTCCGGATGATAGTATCACAGGAATCGAAGGCCCCCGCACACCGCCGGCGTGGTCCTGATCAAATAGAAGGTCTCATGACGCATCTAATACCATAGCAGCTATAGCCCGTGGACCGGACGTGTGAACTTCTAAATTGTAGGCCGAGGGACACCTAGACGGTCAGACACGTGAAGAAGATCGTATTTCGTCAATATATCTTCTGTCGGCTCATTATCGAGAGAAGAGCAGACTCTTTGTCTGTGGTATCAACAACAGAGGAAACCCCAGACATTTGTACCGTAGAGAACATCCACATAAACACAAATTATCAAGTTCATCCCGTCACATCATTTCATCCGCCATAACAACATTGAAGCATCCGCAGTCATCACACGGATGTATATTCATACGAGACACGCAAGCTCTGGCCCTCTACGTATGTCTCACGTTCCACGTCCTTACAGGCCAGAATTGCGACCAGGGCTTCCCAGCTCGGAGAGCCCCGAGGTAAGAGATCGCCTGGATTTTCCGATAGACCCCCTCGCCCGCTGGTGCTTCTCTTGAGTAGATGGAGAAACGGATAAGTTCGAAGCGGTGAGGCCTCTGTTACTCTGTTCGATGCTCTTCCGAGGTGGTGTCTTGGGCGGGGGCGGTAGCTGCTTCGCTGGCTTGGCCGTGACTGGCGCAGCCTGATTGATAGTCTGGAACTGCTTCATGCCGTTCGTCTTGGGCGTCGGTGCAGGGCTCGAGACCGGGTATTCAGGAGCCGTCTTGTATGATTCTGGTGAAGCAGGTCCGTCGTCCGCCAGGTGCGGCCCTGCTATCGCCAAGGCTGCGACATGGGGCCCCTTCGCAGCATTTGAGGTTTCCGGTTGCTCGTTCTTGTTATCTGATAAGTCCCGGAGAGTCGGCAAAGAATCCCTTTCAGTTCACGTTGGGGAGCGGTATGAGGTGCGTCTCGTCATGTTGCCTCAGGGTGAGCAATGCATGTGTCGTAGTCTGACTCTGGGAGATGTGCATACATATAGCTGCTGCTATGACTGAAAGGACCATTTCTGCCAGATCCCTGACTTCAGTACTATATCTGCCCAAATAGCGACGAGTGATTGACGAGTGGTACTACAGCTTCACGAAGATCAACCGTACTGTGTCTCGGAAGTCTTCCGTCCACACTGTGTAAGTATACTTTGTAAGTGCACCTCTATGGAATGGAATGTTTGTTATTGTAATTTAAAACCTTATATTTATGATAACTGTTATATAATTAGGTGTATTTTGATGAAAGTTTGTATATGAACAATTAACTATATATATATATATATATATATATATATATATATATATAATAGGTAATTAATTACCGTTTAATAATCAGGAAAGGTATTGCAAGGTTTACATTAACCAGGTACCTCTCAAAACTTTATGAGGCCGCTAATACAGTTGATATTACCAATCATACAAGCGGCAGCGTGGACCGTGTTATAGGTATCACATTAACTTTGCTGTCCCGATTCCTCATATCTCAGAGAATCCTCCATGAAACAGTGGGCCAAGCGACTGTCAAACAAGGGTCGTTATCGCTCCAGCAGCCTTATCGCCTCAGGGATTTGTTATAAAACATGAGCACTGACCTCAGCACATTACCGGCATTTGCAAACGGCCTCTTTCACCCACGACTGCAATGCAAAACAACTGACATCTATCAACATACACAATGGATGACATAGTGCGTTCGTTCAACCGTCTTGCTCGACCACGGACGACTCCCAGTGGCCTGCCAAACCACTGGGTCTTCGGCGTACGCCACGTGCCGCTGGAGCCGCCTGGCGATCTCGTGGTCGCCGTTCACCCCCGCAGTGATTTCTTCCTCCAAGGCGGGCCTGGACAGATCCTGTCTTCATCGAGCGTCTCAGATAAAGCACAAGCTCTGCTTCCCTTCCTTCTCGGCGCTTTCGTCAAGGGTAGCCAGTCTCCTCTCGGCAGCGAGCGCACCGATCCCCCGCCGTTTGCTCCATGGACCTGGGCGACCGAGGACCCCGAGCTGGCCAAAGCTCTTGAGGAGCTTCTCAGCCAGTATGGTTTTGTCAATGAGCTTTGTCGGGTAGGCACTTGCTCCGAGGATGACAAGCACATCCTTGAGGAAGCATGGTCTGGAGTTTACCGAACCATGACATCCCTCATAGGCGGAGGTTCTGCTGTCACTCCAGGAGACACTACGAGATGCCACGGCTGTGGGTTGAGTGGCGAGAGTTTCTCAGAACCACTGAAAAAGTGTTCTGCGTGCGGCAAGGCGTGGTATCACTCGCAGGACTGCCAGCGGAAGCACTGGAAGAAGCACAAGCCGGCTTGTCTCGCGAACCGTCCCACAAAGCCCAAAACTGACAGCTCTGCCTCCTCCGCCAGCACCGTCGGCTCCAAGGTGGACGCACATAAATACTACAACACGACTGCGCGCTTGTCGTCTGAGGCGCAGGCGCTGATGAGGACCCTGTACCTAAGTTTCCCACCGTCTCCTACAGCGACTGAGGGCACAGCGTGAGCTACTCGACCACCCCGCATCATTTAAGTTCAAGGAGCTGACTAGACGCAGCAAACCACTCCGAAGCCTGATCTACGCAGGCAAAGACACACCGGAGAACATGCAGGCGCTGTTCGGTCCCGACTGGCACAGAAGCATTGGCAAACACCACGACGAAGCCCGCCTCGACGTCTTGCTCGACCCACCCCGCGGCTCTCCGAGCTATGCCTTGCACCAGTGGCTGAGCCCCGACAACCGGCTCGAGCGCTCGCCCCGGCCAGCCACGGACGCCGAACAGCAGATGATTGGAAAGGTCAGGGAGATGCAGGATGCGGTCCGCCGGAGGATTGGGGCCGGCAAATCGCCTTCCTCGGCTGACATGCAGGCCATCTTGAGCTCCTACGGCCCGGACTGGACCTCGCATGTGCAAACATACACGCTTGCGATCAACACGATGGATCAGGGCGTCCGGCGGTGATGTGAGAGTGTCTGGGTAGCATTTTTGTATTCAGGAAAATGTACGCGTGTCGACTCTGACTTTCACGATTTATCGTTGCGGAAAAGAAAGGAAAAGAGGGCCAGATCACCCCAGACAATTCAATTCAGGCCGTTTTCCTTCTCTTCGCTCTCACCATTAGAGGCCCCTCCAAGTCACTGATACCGACACTGATGAGGGGTGGAAGAACGCCTCGGTAGTCACCACGCGAAGCTGACTCTTGTTCATCCCCGTCGGCTAGACAGAAATCAAACTCTCGCAAGAGGGTGCTCGCCAACTTATAGATGTTGGTCTGAGCTACTGTCTTCCCGATGCATTGCCGCCCTCCAAGGCCAAAATGCATCAGATACCTGGCTCGCTTCGCATCCTCTGGCTGTTCCCATCGGTCCGGGTCGAACACGTTGTGGTCGGCGCCCCAGACTTCTGGGTTGTGGTGGAAGGCATGGTTACACACTGCGACGGAGGTCTGAGTAGTACGTTAGTTCCGACCAGCATATTGCAGATAGTATCGTGACCTACTCCTTGTTCAATGTGCTCCCCGGAAATGATGATCCCCTCAGGTGCCACGACCCTGCGAGGAAGTGGCATAGTGAAGACGGGTGTGGTGCGAAAGTTTTCTCTCACACATTGGCGCAGAAAAGGCAATGACGCTTCCACTTCGGTGACTGAGTACGTCACCTTGTCGGAGTCCAAGTCGGGAAGCTTGCTCCTAATCTCATCCACGCATCTTCCCATGGTGTCCGGGTTGTGTAGCAGGTTCCAGAATAACAAGGTCGATGTTGCACTGGTTGTATGTGTCCCTGCGATGCTATTTTCATCCCTATGTATTAGTCAGGACTCTCAAAATAGGGAGTTGCCAATAATTATAGAAGGCTTACATGAACCCGAAGGCTTCCGTTTCTAGGTCTGTCTGAGTGAGGAGCTCGCCAGTCTCTGGGTCTTTCGCGAGGATGAGATTGGTGAGAATGTCTTTCCTCTGCCCGACGGTGCCCTGGGATTTCTCCTCTTGCAGCGCTGCCATCCTCCTCTTGACGCAGCGAGAAGCCAAGGAGGCACATGCTGCCCTGCCTTTGAAAAGCGCTTGTAGGCCCTTGTGAGGAACCTTCGGTAGCCATTTCTTCAGCTTAAATGTCATCATGGGCCATGCTCCGGTGACGGCGGCGAGTAAGCTGTGTTCGATGACTGGTGGAACCAGGGACTCGTCATCCGCGACCTGGATTCCAAAGGACTGGCTGAATGCCAATTCTCCGAGGACGTCAACCACGTAAAACTGCAAGAGCTTTTTCAAATTGAACGCTTCTCCTCGGTCAGCATATGCTGCGATCTTGTTTCTCAGGATCAAAATATTCTCATCGAGGTATTGCTCCATCTCCTTGACATAGCTGATGGAGAAGCTGTGTGACATGTGACGCCTGCGAATGGAATGTTTCTACTAACGTGTTAGTTTGATGCCGAAACATGCACCTGGCCACTATACGTACTGCTTCATCTCTCATCCCAAATACGTTCGGATGAGCTGCTCCAAACGCATCATAGTATTCGGTCTTCGGCATGATACGCCCCCCTTTCTGATAGATAGAGGGAACTGCGTCCTCGGCCGTGATACTGAGTTTGTCGGGGCCATAGCGAACAAACTGGCCATACTTTGCGTGCAACTCCGTCAAATTGTATGGTTGTCGTAGAGTCAAAAACTGGTAAACTTGCCAGAGGTCGGTCACGGAAGCCAGGAACGGGCCAGGGAAACGGGCCAGTGGGTGAAAATACCTCTGATATACAGCATAACCTACGACGCCGAGGGCGAGGCAGACGCCGACTGCTGGCAGAGCTTTGCCCGGGCTTAGGAGGAAATGTTCGAGTAGTGAGACCATTGTGAAAGTAACTTGTGGTCAACTCAATGATGGCATAAGAAATCTATGGTATTGTCCCCTTTTAAGACATTCCGTTGAACATTGATCACTCTGTACAGGGCCAGCCCTTCTGATCAATCGGCTTCCATCAACCCGATTGGCTAGTACTGACGTCCTGAACCAGGTGGCCAAGGTCGACCAGGCGAACTCTATGCGCTGAACCCCTCACCCCCCCATTCTGGCTCTCGGCTCTTTAGCAATCGCCGACTTCCACGCGGCTCTCTCTTTCATTAGCCCCATCTCTTTGCAGAGTCAACCCGGGTATTCCGGCAATCGGGAACCGACCACCCGATTGGGCGATATCTGCTTGCTTGACACTCTGCTTGCTGTCTCCTGTGCTGAATGGCCGATCACCCAGCGAACGCGAATAAATTCCTTAGTAATTTACTCTTATGGACGCCGTGGCAATTGCAGACATGTTTGTTTTCATTGGCAAATACTTACGCTATCTGAGCAGTAGATAGTGTTTCGGCCTCAATTAATCAAGGTCATTGTCCCGGAAGGTCCATGGCTTCTACAAAGTAATGGCCGAACTCACTAACGTCTCTCCAGATTCTCTCTTCTCGAGGCTGCTTGCCAAACTTTTCCCTCATCAGGAGTCGGACCGATGTCTCAATGTTCTTCTCGGTCGGCATGCCAGCATTAGAATCGCATACAACATTAGCAATCTGGATAGACAACACACCTTGTAAGAATTAGGGTCCTGTTTGTCCTGGTTGTGTTTGACAAAAGCTTGATCGGTATCCGAGTCCCTTTCCATTCCTAGAATTCAACGCATGTTTTGGTTAGATACCACAAAGCTTAGGAAATGCGAGTACATAGGTTAATTTGAACTGATCGGGCGCTCGTTCAGCAAGAAAGGACCTACCTTTATTTCTGTCGAAGTGGAATAACGGTGGTGTGATACTAATGCAGTTCATATAGAGCCAGCAATTGTTGGCCAGATCAGTGTCGAAATTACTGACGACTCTATCTAGACCACCGTGGTAACTACCGCATCCAGTCAGTTAGCAGCCAGGCTCACTTCATTACGTGATACCTTGTATTCGGATGTTTATCAGAGCGACATACAGGATCTTCTGAGCTCCGGAATAGCTCACTGCGTATGCATATGTGCAAAGCGGAAAGTCGCTCGGGTGAATGATGCGAGAATGCTCTGGGAACTCTTTGACAGAATTAAACCCCGGGCTGAGATCTTGGCGCGACGGGACAGTAGGGTCCTGGAGCACAATTTTCCGGTCGTCGTCTTTTGGGAACCTGCCCACCCACCTGACATTAGATGCGAAGGGGGAACTTGGACCCCAATGAATGGGTTTTGCTCAATGGAACATTGAACCTACCTTTCTCCAACGTTGCCTAGCCATAGAACACTGTACCCAGAAAATTCAGCACCCTGTAGATTCATTTTCACAGTCGACTTGGGTGGAAATCATAGCAACTCACTCCCAATCTGCTGTTAATCTCAACTGATCTCGTTGAAATTCTTGTACAATCCGAGCCATCTGTTGTCTCACGTTGACGTCCCAATCAACGTCGTCTTCGAGGATCAGAGCGGTCCCAATGTTCTCGTCAACAATCCTGACAATCTCCAGTTAGCTACAACCCAACATCAACCAGAACATGCGGAGATAAAACTTGGCTTGCCTCTTCATAACATTCATGTGTGCGCGCCAGCTCCCAACAAAGCCAGGCCCACCCATATCCGACTTGGGGATCTACTTAGTGAGATGCTGGATCAGCACATGGTGTATGGGGCATATCAAGCGCGTTCATGGAATTACAGCCAGGGAACCTACCTTTGGAACCGTCTTCTCAAGGACATCTTCGCCTCTGACACCCGGAGCAATATCAATCTCTAGACCAGAGAGTACTGACATTAACGTTAACGCGTCCTGACGATCGGTTCGTTGAGGTAAGCTTATAGCATATATTTTCTGGAAATCAAGGGTTGAGTTGGTAGCGGTTGCACTCATCCCATCCACGGTGCGATGTCCGATGCCTGGCAGCATCACATCATGGCTTCGGAAGGTAAGGACTAAGAACCACACCGCGCATGCAGCGCATAACAATTGAAGAGAGAACCTCAAGGCCATGCCGCAAAAGACGAGCCTTGGCGTTCGGAATGGCGGCTGATCGGCTTTTCGCGAAAGCATATGTAGCCAAGGCGTTGAGCCGCAGCTGATCTACACTGATCAACAAGAGATTGGCTTTTGATGCCTCCAGGTAATATACACCTGATGGGTAAGTAGGCGCTGCTTCAAGGAGATACTGACGGGCTGACATACGCAGTTTGTTTACCACAAAGTTAAATACAAGTCCCGGCTCACGACCCGACTCACGCCACGTGGATAAAAAGTTTCAGACGAACAAAGCATGAACAGGTAACAAAATCATGTTCTCGGAAAGCCGATGAGGGAGATTAGGTTTGATGCTTGGTTGTAGGCCTAGGCATCTTGGCCACGAGCGCCTACTCTACATCGTGTTCGGATCACTCATGCGTGAATGACTCGGCGCTTGTGTTGCCGCGTGTTCATCGATGCCGCATTGGTATTCCGTACGGTGCGTTTCCGGTGTGGCACGTACAATATAAACGGGGCTGGCGATTCAGGAACCTTACCCTGTTGTTACATCTCGCTAGATTTTACTACCTGGAGGAATACACTACGGAAAAGAAATGTTAAGCTTTAATGAATGTTTCAGATATCAGTCCTGGAGAGGTATTATTTTGGCCCCCTTACCCACAGAGGAGACTCACAAGACGCCAAACATGTTTAAGAGCCGTCTCCACAATGCGAATTCATCTAAGTCACCGTACCTATTTTCCACTCAGCCCACCCATACGGCGCATCCTTTGTAACAAGACGTTGATCTTTTACAGACATGATGTATACGTTCAATCGGACATCCACGTATTTTTCGTTTGAAATGAGTCTCTAAAAAGGTTTAGAAACATTCCCTCTGGTTTTAGAGGTTGTTATGTGGCGGTGGGTTGGGCAGGAAATAATACGGCGTCTTTAAGCATGGAGTACACGAATCCACCCTCCAAGCATCGAAACCCTTGTCAATGTGCTCGCTCATATTCCGTGCGCTTGAGTTGGGACACCCGCTACTTGATGAAGTGCTTGTGTGGATCAGCCCAGGGCCTTTTGCTAATTGGGGATGAGCATCCGACACACCACTGTCTGCCGTTTCAGTTTTGCAAATCAACCACACTTGCACCACCAATGCACAATTAGTCCAGGACAGATTTCATAATGTTAGACGTATAAATGCTAGACCGCAGCTACGTTTCGGCTGTGACCGTCTTGGTACTCCGTACAGCTGTCTATTCCTTAATGTCCGCTGTGATCAGATCGACGGAGTTCCCATACACTAAACGAGTGGACTGTCCTGGTCCCGTGGACAAGCAAAATGTCGCCCCCGATACATCCACCAAGACAAAGAAGGGGTTTTACGAAGAGCCCCAAGTATCCCGATGTCAATGGTTTCCAGATTGTCCCAGTCGAGGAAGACAAGGAGGATGAGATGTACTGCTCAGAATTGGTCAGACGTTTGATCATGTTCCAACCCATCACCGCTGCTGCTGCTGTGTTTACGGGTTACAGATACTGGAAACTTCAGTTCGCGCAGCTTTTGATGCTACGATCCCTTGGACTGAATATGAACACGCGACTCTTATTCGCTGTCATCGATTTTATCGTAAACAGTAAGTTTACATGCGCCTAAGCATAGAGATCACTTCCCGAGCCAAGGCTCCTGACACTCAAAATTTATGTAGTGCCGACAACCTTCAAGGCTATCCTGGACACGATTTCAATATTGACCCCGATGCCACGGCGTCCATATCTGGAGCTTCGAGGTGACCTTGTCCCGACGGTGGACATTATAATCACTATCTGTAACGAGCCTGTCGACGTTTGCCTTGACACGATTCGGGCTGCCATCAACATCGACTATCCTACCCCGCGATTCAGAGTCATTATAGCAGACGACGGAGCAAGCAAAGAGCTCCAAAATCATGTCACTGAGCTGGCCAGATCGAAAGCAGAGGCACTGCTATTCTACACCGCCCGCGTCAAGGGGGAAGATGACCGTCACAAAGCTGGAAATCTCAACCATGCCTTGAGATTCACGAGTTCACTTCCGGGAGGGGCTGCCGAGTTTGTGTCGGGACTGGATGCGGATATGATCCCGATGAGAAACATGTTGCGAGCCCAGATGCCTCATCTTTTGCTCGATCCCAAGATGGGCCTGACGTGCCCGGCCGCAGTAAGCAGAAACCCCATCCTGCCTCGTCTTACCGGCCAAGACAAGATGGTTTGTTCTCCCTGTCTCAATCGACTTACAAACTGACTCGAGAAATTTGAAGACCTTCTATAACGTGCCTGTGAACGATTGGCTGCTGCAATCTCAGACAGTGCACAACAAATGGGAGGAATTCTCGAGAGACAGAATCAACGATGCTTGGTGTACTGGCTCCGGATGGGTTGCGAGACGTTGCGCTATCGATGAGCTCGGAGGAGTCCCCATGCAAACGATCGGCGAGGACGCGTTCATGTCCACCGGCATCTCCAATAACGGCTGGAGCACCGCATTCATTCCCCAGTCCCTCCAGTTCGGGCTGGTGCCCGACACATACGGCAGTCACCTGAAACAACACAGAAGATGGGTGAGTATCTTACGAAATTCCTACCCACTCCCTTTCGAAGCGAACGGTATCAAGCGACTGACTATGAGATTTGTAGAAGCTTGGTGGTCTGATCATTGGCATGGACAAAAGATTTGGCCTTTGGGGCAAGAATGTGAAAGGATTGAGCTGGAAGCAGCGACTCTGGTGGTTCTACTATCCTTTGAGGGCCCTGACCCTACCACTCATGACTCTCGGCCTGTTCACTGCTCCCCTTTTCATGCTTGCCGGAACACCATGGGTCGTCTACGCAACGGACGACGATCTGAAAGCCCTCACGCAAGCCTCAGCACTATCCTTCATCAGCACCTTCGCTCTCAAGTGCCACATGTCTTTGAAGACTGGGTATAGGGCCCATATGATGGAACAATGCAACGAGATCTGGATCGCGCCATGTAAGTGCCCTTTGCGCAACTAGAAGCGACGCAAAGGCTACCTCGGTGACTGACTAACCACCGGCGGCAGATCATACCATCACACAGCTAAAGACCTTCGTGTTCCCGACCTGGCTAGGGGGTCAGCTGTTGACATTCGTGCCAACCGGATCCATCCCAAATCATCTGCACGAGCGAAACGCCAAAAGGCGGGCGTCATTGCAGAGTCGACTACGTTCCATCCTGATCAAAGACGGTGCGATCTTCCACCTGCTCTTCGTCGCATTCTGCGCCGTCGCAGTGATATCGGTCATCGCAAGAGCGCACCACCAACTTCCCGAGCACGGGGCTGAGTTCGGGATCTACCTGTTGACCCATCTCGGCTGGATGCCGATGTCGTGGTTATTCTCGTTCTTTGCCTGCCTCACACCCATCTTCTACGCCGTCTTCCCGCCGACTGTTCCGGACAGAGAAGAGCTGCTGGTAAAAGATCCCCTGACTGGGGCTCGCTACCCCAAGAAGAGTGCAAGAGGTGTTACTTGGGTTCCTGAGCTTCTTGGCTTTGAAAAAGTGCACATCATTGTGTTTGTGTATTCCCTCTGCGTTCTGTACCAAGTATCGCGATGGTGATTCTTTCAGACTCCGTAATTAAAAACTTGGATGCTTCACTTTCGATAGGACGATTATCAATCTTTATGTAATGGCTCAAAATTTGAAATATGTGAAAGCAATGATCAAGTCCAACTGCATTGAAATAAATGCCTGATGGCTTACACATACTAGACATTACAAGCAGATGCGTTATTTATTTCAATGAAAACGGATATTCGCACCTGCAAAAACGGATGATACACCGGTACATTACTAACACTAAACCAACACCCACACCCAGCACCTACACACTCAATATTTACATACCCAGTTTATACACTTAATTAATATACCTAATCCTTATATAGATAATATAAGTGTTGGGTGTGTGGGTGTGTGAATTGGCAATTATGCTTGGATTAGCTGCAGCTGTGGCGCGAGTGATGTACCGGTGTACCATCTGTTTTCATAGGTGCGAACATCCGCTCTTATTTTAATCTGTAGAATTACTAGCCCATAATGTTGCACACTTACGGATTACAATTTCATTTGGAAATTCGTGGCTGGAATAGGGAGTTTGCTTCCATGTGTCACCTCCGTGAAAAGTGATCTGTTACTTGCGTAAAGTACATCGTGCTCGTTGTTTCAGTGTCATTGGGTCCGTCCGCTTGGCGCCCCTGAAACTATCCAGGTCCTGACTCGAACTCTCGCGGGTCCATTAAGATAGCAGGTGGCACGATCGAAAAATGTCTCCTGGACGGTTTGGCGTATGTAATGACTCGAACTCCAATGTTGGCCCAAGAGCACGTCCAGAACCAGCTTCCGCTCTTTTTTGATTCAGCATTCGTTCTAGCTCATGTCTACAGGGCATTTCCAGCATGTTTCATGTGAGAGGCATACTTCGTTTCGCTCTAATCTCCATTGCTTTTGTCGCGGCCTTGTATAGCATACGGCTTTTCGCACCTCTCACAGGGGGCATTGGCTTACAAAGGACGGATCTGTGGCGGCCAATGCCTGACTGGTCCTCCCGTATCCAAGACACGATGAGCCCCGGATCGTCTGTGGTCATACCTAATATTGTGCATTATGTTTGGGCACTCAACGAACCAGAAGGTTCTCTTGAGTTCCAGTTCAAACATTTCGTCAGCATCTACTCATCATATTTTTATCTCAGTCCAGATGTGATATATATACACACCAATGCACGCCCTTCGGCCATCTTGGCCGCACAACATCAAGAAACCAGCTTCTGGACGCGCAAGGTATTCAATATCCCCGGCGTGGCGGTCCGTCACATTGAGGTTCCAACACATACAAAATATGGTGGCAAGCTCGAGCATATGGAGCACAGGTCAGACTTTGTGCGGCCGGGTATCTTGAGAGATTTTGGTGGCATCTATCTCGACTTCGACGTTGTCCCCATCCGGGACATGAAGCCACTGCGCGAGAGTGGCTTCAGGAATGTGTTTGGTCACGAGTTTGGCGAGAAGGTCAATAACGGCGTCATGCTGTCCGTCAAGGGGAGCCGGTTCATGGACGTCTTTGATAGAGACCAACACGAGGTCTTCAGCGGGTGGTGGATCGAGCATAGCGTTTTGCAGCTCACGAGGATGGCAAATGCCTTGATGGCTGTCCCCAATGAAGTCCTGATCCTTGAACGTCATGCCTTCATACCCGACGGCTTTGATGAAGCAAGACATGCGCGTCTATTCCGCATACATGCAGAGCCAGCGATTGGTATCGATTATATGCAGATCAGTCTGGAAGACATGGATGACGAGGGATTTTCATATTGGAACTGGAGCAAGTCCAGGCCAAGACAAGAATGGGAGCGCGACTACTCAAAGTCATACACGATACACGCACTATCTCCTCCACTCCACGTAGCAAATCGGACGCCCGATTGCCTGGAGATATCGTGGGACTATGTAATGGAGAGGACAAGCAACTACGCAGCGCAGATTTACCCAGCTATGGTACATGCTGACAACAAACTGTCTATTTCTGCATCCCTAACTGGAAATGGTTAGGGGGTCACACCTCAGACGAGGTCTATATAGAGTATAGAGTCTATGCAGGAGCAGAAAAAGCCTACTTGATATTTCTAGCCTCTATAATAGAACCCGCCTCACCTTCCTGGTTCCTGAGATATCCCACTCTCTCGGCTTCGTGCGGTCCATCACCTCAATCCACTCTGCATCTTTCCTGCCGCAAGCCATCATCTGACTGTACTCCCAGTAAATTAGGTAGAATCAACAAGACCCGTAATAGCGTGGTGTCAATAATGGAGGGGATGTCTGTTGTCATGTATACATACTCCCACTCGATTGATATGTGCTCAAGGCATCCAATCCTAATAGTCTCGTGAACTAAATAATCTGCAAGGATCTTCAGGAAGAAGCAGACCTGCTTCGGCTATATTTGAACGGGCATCATCTTCGGCATCCGGTTCCGTTTCGTCGGCCCACAGAGGTCGGAGTCCGTCAAAGCCAACATGCTCCCGTTCACAAGTGATATAGACTGCACTGATCATGCCAGATTCAGTGGACACTGCCTCACCAATGGCAAGTCCGATTCCGTATCCCCAGCTGAGGTCGCAATTTTCTTCTTTCTCCCGCGCAACCATTAAGACTCTGCTGAGGATTTCAGGTTCACTGCGACTTTTCCTCGCAATGGACTTAGGTATTATTCCGCAAAACCGATATGGCCGGTTTGCGCGAAGCACTACCCCGATGAATATGAAGCGGGATCGCGCCTTCTTCCCAAGTCTAATCAAAGCTCCTGAGTACAGAGGCGTGAGGCTCAGCATAATACAACTCTTGCTGCGATCGAAAGCCTGGGGCGGGTAAACTTTGGTCCAAATAAGGTCCTTGGCTGATTCCATAAAGCAGATCTCATTGAAATGTTTTGACCTAATCATTTCTAGGGACCGGGGATCGTGAAGTAATCGCTCAGCGTTGTCGAAGGTAAGCAAGAAGGAATATAAGGGTGCGCGAGGAGAATCGCTAGGCGGCAATTGGCCCAGGGTAAAGGTGGAATCTGGTTTAGACTTTATGTACAAACGCGACCGGCACAAAACCCACGGATCATATACAGCGACTGGGCTTGGAGGGAACGGGATTCTTTCCATCAGGCGTGTTTCTCCCGTATCCAGTCGCCCCCGAATGGGCACGCAGGCAAGGCGAGAATCCGTGGGATCGTGGCAAATCTTGGCATTTAACACCCCCAGGTAATAAGACCAAGTTTGAATGATCGGAAGAGTAATCGAAAGACCAGCATTGGTCATCTTGAACGTGATCTTGCTGACAAAGTAACTATCTTCGCAGACAAAGTTTCCAGAGTTCCGGAACGCTTGTGGACATGGTGCGAGTAGGCTGACCCATCCTGGAGGTACCAGGTCAATCCAGGTCCAACAGAAGATAGTATGGTCGTTTGAGGTTCGGATGATCTCCTCCTGTAATCTGGTGAATGATTTCGAGCCTTCGCCGTATAGTAATGGCATGTTGATGTCGAAGATGCCTAACATGCAATATGCCATATCTTCGATCCTTGTGGTAACCCTGCGAGATACCCATGACATCTTTTCCGCCACGCTGGCCGCTTTGAGTAGGGAGTTATTGGAAAGGTATTTTGGTTCGATTTCAGCCGTCTCAGAGATGACCCCGGCCATTGTTTTGCGCGAGGCTATCTTGGACCAATCTCGAGAATAGAAGGTCAAGTCCACAGGCGCCAATAATTCTTGGAGTGTCCAGCCGCGAGTAAACCATTTGCTTCGACAAAAGTGTTGGACGTACTCCTCTGTCATCTCGTCCCATTCCAGAGGCATTGGTCTGACGTCGGTCAGATAGGCGTAGCAGATAGTGGACTTTTGGTACCAGCTAAACATGGAGTTGATCGCCTCGCTGAGTTCTGAAGAGCTCGTTTTGTCAATACAATTCGTGTCGACCCACAGGTAGTCCAGATCATGCTTCTGGGCCTGTTTTCATGCCATACTGATTTTGAAAAAGCCTTTCTTCTTCCTGGCAACGCTCAGGTCTTGCCAGTCCTGGAATGTGACTTCTTCATCCTCCCATGTGTGTGATAGGATAGCGTATCTCTTGGGTATATTTTCCCCGAAAGACTCGGAGAGTTCAAGCGTCCGGGTGTCAATCAATCGCATGACGGGCAGAGGGTTCTGGGCATAGACTTGGGCGACGAAGCCTTGAGTGCCACGACTCAAAGAATATATCGACGAATTGTTTCGCGAGGATCTGGATATAAAATTCGAGCCACTCCTGGGGCTCGGTCCGAACACTCAAGCTAGCGAAGAGGGACGTCCTGAACGCCGAAGGAGTGTAAAGAATTGAAGCGCTTTTGCGTTCGAAAAGGCGTGCCTGCACTTGAACCCCTCTCGCTGTGTAACTATGCAACAGCTCATGCAGGTAAGACGGACGTGACATCAAGCTAGCCATCCTGGGATATGCATTCCTTCTCACTACAGAGAAATGGCTCGTTTACTCGCTAGTCCATTCATGGGGCTACGAGCCCAGTGTTGCCAATGACTGTCGCTGTGGCTGCCAAGCCGGATGCGCATGGTGCTGCCAACGTCGGCCTACTCTCATATACAATCAATCATAGCAGATCTTTGGTGAGTAGGGAACGACCTCCGATATTATAGGACCGCGGTGGCCGTAAGGGGCGTTTAGAACACGTTGTCTGTCACATTACCTTGACGGTGTTTGGAAAAGGATTAGGACACATTACATACTGAGAGGAGTCCAAAATGTGTTGGGGCAGATTGGATTTGCAGCACAGCGTGTTGTACGCAAAAAACCCTCGACGCTTGTTAATGATTATTTGCTTGCTAGCAATTATTTAGTTGCAGGCCTATGCTGACATGCATGTTGCCCGGGGTGAATCACTCGAGAGACATCTGTCCTATCCTCTGCCCACCTATGAATCTAGGTCAAGCTGGATCACCAAGGCAACAAGCTGCACCGGTAGTTCCAAGTATGGTCCTACACGCAGAGCTGTTAGCAGTAAAACTCGACTTGGACAGGTACGTGGAAGCTGGTCAAGCGAAAATGAGACAATGTAAGCCTGTCGAATTCATCTATCCTACAGAGCGCTGCCTGCCCAACTCATCATCACTGCGGAAAGTTGGTACGGACAAGGGCAGGAATCAAGTCGACAGGCTGCTCGGGGAAGTCCATGACGATGGTCCCATACCCCCCCTTTTGCCGGTTTGCATCATTGAAGTACTCTACCAGGTTGGCATTGACGCCGTATGGGCTGATGATTGGCAGCCAACTGATGTGCCAGAAGCCTGTGGCGATGGTGTGCGCCTGACCGCCCACAAGCAGGCTCATGGGCGGCTTCTGCACGCCGCTGGAGAAGTTGAGATACCAGTCCGGTGTGGTCCCGCCGGGGCCGTCCCCCCTGCCGCGCGCCTGCTGCACGGCCTGCCAGGCCCTGTTCATCACCGGCAGGACGGCGTTCCACTTGGCCAGCGCCGGGTTGGTTCCCGTCGTCTGCCACGACAGGTCGAAGTAGTCCTGCAGCTGGATGGAAAAGTTGATGGACGACTGGATGCGCTCGAGCTGCGTGTTGTCTGCCCACGCCGACAGGACGGGGATCCCGTAGCTGGTCTTGCGCTCCTCGGGCCTCATATCGGGCGACAGCATGCCGTCGACGAAGCGCCGCACGAGCTGGATCCTGCCGCGTATCTCGCGGAGCGTCGGGACCCTGTTGGCGAAGAGCCAGCGGCCCTGTGCGCGCGTTATGTGGGTGAGGTCCCATATGTCGTTGGCGAACCTGAGAAGGTCGTCCTCCTCCAGGACCTTGCCCTCTATGTTGAAGTCGTCGCGCTTGACCTGCACGATGATTCCCTCGCCCGGGTTCTGCGCCAGGAAGTCATAGAAGACAGCGAAGACATCCGCGACCCTGAGGTCGTCGAAGTAGCTCGGGATGTTCCACATGCTCGAGCCCACAGTTTTCGCGAAGATGCGGAAAAAAGCATGATGAATTACGGGTTCAGGGCGGTTCCCTCGAAAGCCATACCCGGCTCGTAGGTCAAAGTAGCGGATCCCGTTCTCAAGCTGCTGCCTGAACGTCATCATCTGGCAGCCAACGTAGGGCACGTAGCTGATGGCGCCGCTGTCGTGCGTTCCGGGTATGGTCAGCTCAGAGATGAGCATGTCGCGCATTTCTGTGTTACCGCCAGGAATCCCCTTGGGAACTTTGTCTGGAAGTGCTGTCATCCATTCGTTCATCCTCGCGGGCATGACTACCGCGGACACGAGGGAGAAAAGGAGGCCCTTCTTCTGAGAGTCAAGCCACACACAGTAAATCTTGTTCTTAGCCACTACAATGGCCGGGATCATGTCGGCAGTGCCATCCAGGCCAGTGTGCTCCTTGAGTTTCTTCTGTCCGTTGGATTCCATGACCATGAACCTCTTGGTCGACGGGTTATACAAAACCCAGAAGGTGAACTCCTGGAAGTTACAGGCGGACAGAGCACTGGCTGAGAAGCCATCGGGAATGCTGTCCTGCAAAGTAGTGGGCTTAGGAGGCTTGTCCGACCGGATGTCGATGACATAGTCGAGTAGCTTTAAATGGCCTTCGGAGCCATAAGTCAGGAGGTGAATCAGAGGACCCTCCGAGAACGTCGCTATTGCCGCCCCGTGGGCGCCAGAGTCCTGGTTCGGCATCTGGATGTTGACCCAATCGTCGCCCTGGCGGACGGCTCCGAATCTGGTGCCCTTGGCGTCCAGCCACGCAACTCCGAGGGTGTCGCCGTTAGACATGAGATTGAGACCAGAACTCACTCCATCTGCAGGTATATCGCCTGACAACTCCCACGTTCCCGTCTCAGCCTTGTAGATGAGATGACGGAGCAACGGCGGATGCTTGTCGTCACCTTTCTTGGTCGCCGTGAACACCAGGTGCAAGTCTGCTCCCGCTGCTGCAACAGCCATCAAGGGCTGACCAGACGGTCCACCAACAGGCTCAACCTGGTACTTGGTGACCACCGCAGGACCTTTGAGAAAAGGTGGAGCGCTATCATCCACAATACGCATGGTATCCCAGCCAGTCAGGCTGGTCTTGGTGAAGGCTATGTTGTTGGTATTGCCCTCTATCCAGAAGCACCAGACTTCACCGATGAAGTAGACAAGCACTGGAGCTCCCTTGGGAGCGCTGTTGCTCGACAAGAGTGGGAAGGGCTTCGTCCAAGCAGACATAGTATTGATTGGGATGGCCGAAAACTAGCATGGGAGATTCGGTTGCTTGGCGCTTGAGGCAGGGAGTGCTCAGCTTGGTGTTTAATGTTTCTGTTATAAGAATTAGGCAATGAGTTAAAGGTAAGTGGACAAATGATATCTGCCAACAGCATGACCTCGGACGATTTATATATCAGCCTTGTCTGCACGTTTGATTCACTGTCACAGTCAACACAGGATCTTCTCTCGACACATGATCGTTCCACACATGCTCGATCGCGATCCCGACCCCCCAGGCCCGAGCACCAGTGCTCGACAGTTGCTGCCCATTGAACTAATGCAACACATACAAAGGGAAATCTCAAAGATGGCATGATTCCAACAGCTAGGTCAGACCGACTCCAAGCTCAGGGTCTGCCTATGGTGTTCCCGAACGGCCTGGCTTCCGCTCGTGCATACAGTGGCAGACTGATCTTCAATTACGAAGTCTAGCCAGCCGCCACAACTTCACCACCTGTCCAATGTTATTTCTGCTATGTGAAGCTTGATATCTTTTCGATTTGAGCTAAAGGCCTGTCTTGGCCCGACAAAAGTATGACTCTTACCAAACTTTCTGAGCTGTGGCTGGCTGGGCTTTGTTGTCAACTTGGTTCTATATGAGATGGACAAAGGAGGAGATTCAAAGCTGAGGTTTAGCCAAAGTAGCGCCGAATCATTGGCTTCGCCGAATCATTGGCTTTGGGCCTAATCGCACACATGAGTTCATTGGAGATGAGTTCATTGGAGTCAGGCTAGACGACAAAATCTGGGGTGGAGGCGGGATGAGAAAAGTCAAAACGGCGCATCACATCTGTTAAGTCTGCATGTGTACATCAAGGGGGGAACACGGCATTGAAATTTGTGTCATTGGTGCTTATTCCAGATTCCATGCTGTCGAGAGCATATTGACGAGCAGAAGCGCCAGTCCACATCGCACAGGGCATTGACCGAGCTTGATGCCAGTCGAGCTGAAATTCTTAGACTCGGTAGAGAAGGCCAAGGACACCATTCGCCATGGAATGTAACGTTAGCATGCCTGCACCGTTTTGGTAGCTGATATATTCTCTCAGGTGCATGTGTATCGCTAGTCATATGGCATGTGTGTCTGTGTACTCAGATATCAGATATGATAATCATTTCCGTGTGTAGTAGTTCAGCTATGTATGTAGTTATCGCCTCAGAGTGCCTAACGAAGCCACATCGTAATTCTTTCCCAGACGCACAAAGCCGCAGCTGCGCACTGGCGATTTAGACTATCAGAGCTGAAATCTGCTTGTCATCACCACTGACTGAGTATTGAGTCGTACAAAGAGCAATCCTGGGACTGTCTGAGTTCCTTGAGTAGCGTATGTCGAGTGGGAAGTTGAATTGGAACAAGTATAAGAATCATCGTCTGCGCATGACCTTTCGTGTCCTCAACTGCTCAGACTATCCAGTCAAGACCAAATTGCTTGCTCTTTACCACTACATTCATATCATCACTCTCAGAGAAAAGACATCAACAAAAACGACACAATGTCTTCCACCACTACCACCATTACAGTGGCTTCCGTAGCTTCCACCACCGTGACGGGAGAACTCACCGCCAAGGCCACCGAGGAGGCCGTTGCCAAAGCTAAAGACCAGCAGATCAGGCAATCTGCCATAGCCACAGCGGGGCCTGAGTTCGTCGAGAGCGTCGGCAATTCCCAGCTATTCCGGCTTGACTGGGACCAGCTTCTCTGTGCTGCTCCAACCAGTGTCAGCATTCTCGGAGCCTGTATCCTGGCTGCCAACTCCGAGACAGCCAGGACCATCACGCTCACAAGCAGCGACAAGCCGCTGAAAGGCTTTCGGTAGGTATCTTTCTCTCAAGTCGTCACGAGCCGAACTGGACTGAACAGCTTTGCAGATCCATCTCTCTAAATGGGTGTCTGATTGAGGTCGTCAATCAGGGTTCCCACGCTTTTAGAAGTGCAGACACCAACATGGGTCTGATTTCTCTGATCTCCGGCAAGATCACGGGTCCTCAGACAGGCCCAGGGGGCTTGGTGAGTTTTCACCCAGCATCTTGATGTCATACCCAACTGCTTACATTACGTACTTACCTGTGCAGATTCGTGCAGTATTGGGCTGTCTCGCTGGATCACCCCAGGACATGCAAGACAGTCTTGCCGACCAGATGAAGCTACTCAAAAAAGCTGCCGATGATTGCCTCAGCGCGGCCAAAAACATTGATGACGACTTTTCAAGGTGGCTCGACCTGGTTTCCGAGCTGCACAGGGCTGCTATCGAGAGGCAAGGAAGTGCTGAAGAGCAGAGCAGACAAGCCAAGCTCGACATTGCCGCAACATCAGTCAGGGTCGACATAGCCACGGACCAACAGAAGGCTGCAAGTGAGGCTGTGGCCCTGCTCAAAGACACGATGCAGACCACACAAGATGCTTTCAAAAAGGCATCCGACTCATATCCTAGCGGTAAGTCTTCCAGATGCGAGGGGTAGTTGAGAATCAGTGCTGCAAGACATTGACTAATGTCCACCCCTTGTAGGCTGGGACGTTATTGGCATGGAATTCGTCAGCGGCTTGACTCAAACTTTCCTCGCTGGCGCGAACAACATTGTGAACAAAAAGACTGGTGGAAAACAGAACAAGAACACTGGGAAGACTGGCAACACAGAATCAAATGGCCATAGTCAGTCTGGACACGCTCAGCCTTCAGTCCTACCAGAGAACAGTACCGATCCTGTCTACGAACAAATTCACACGTACATGACCGCAATCACCTCTCTCAAAGCGGTGGTTACAGCTGGCCCAAATCATGGCCCTGATTGGGATGAGATTGTCAACCCCAAAAATGACAGGACAGCTCTGTCCTTCCTCAAGACCATGCAACAGATGGCCAGTTCTTCCATCGGAGCTAATACGACCTCTCTGCCCGGCCAAATGTACAAAGGCATCCTTTCGGACTGGGCCTCAATCGTTGGAGTCTTGGAGGGCATGACGAATGGCGCCAGGGGTATCAGCTGGAAGAGTCCTGACGCCAAATCGGCAGCCGTCGTCGACATCGTTTCGCGGACGAACACGCTGTACGAGAATGCTACTGCACTGAACTCGACAGCCAAGACCGCGTCCGGTATGTCCGGTGGACAGGTAAGTCGCCCAGGCCCCAACATTCTCGCCTGAAATCCTCGACTGAGACTCTGCTTGGCCAAAGATGCCCATGGTTGCCAAATGCAACTCTCAGGACAGCTCTTCAGGCAGGAGCACCAGCACATCCGAGCAGATATTGTCCAGCGCGACAAACAGGCTCAACACGACGCAGGCAGCATTCACTGCGGCGCAGCAGAACTACCAGAAGTCAGCCGACACTCTCGTCGCCGTCGACGGGCAGCTAGGCCAGCTCAAGGCTAGCCTTGGAAAGCTCCAGTCGGAGAAGATGACTTACGTGAGTACTAGAACCAAGACCATCTGATCTGCACAGAAACAAGAAGCTCACACACGGACACACACATGCAGGACGAAATCAAGGGGGTCTTGGCTCAAGGCATCGCCATGGTCATTGATCTGAAGGCACAGGTTGCCAAGCTGCTCCAGTTCTTCGATTCTGTTTCCACGCTCATTCTCTTCGTGACCGAGTACCAGGTTGGCCCTTTCCTACAGTTTCTGCAGAGGCAGCAGGATAAGCTGGAGGGGGGAAGCATCGCCGGATTAACCTTCAGCGACTTCCAGCGTCAGGTGTGTCAAACACCCCTTTTTGTCATTGCTAAGGGGTTAGCTAATGTGTTATTCAAGACTATATTCACGTCTGCCATAACGATTCGAGCATACTACCAGGTCTTCGGTCGGATTTCGTCCATGTACGGCAACATATCGAAGGATAATATCATGCCCGGCATGCAGATGGTCAACGAGTTCTCCAAGCCAGGGCTGACACCCGATCAAGTCACAGAGAAATCAAATGAGTTGACAAATTTCTCTGACAAAGCGACTAGAAACATCAAGGCTGCTGTGTCCTCGGTAAGCTTAAGTATCCGTGGCTCCGTCTCTACCTACCTAGGCTTCCTTGAATATTTTCTTCTACCAGGATAATATATTCTGTCCCTTGATCGATTATTTAGGCTGACCACACTCCTCAATCTCTGTTGATAGGTGCAAGCCGATCTCAAGAGTCAGCTGTCAAAGATGATCACGAAGTCAAGCCAGGACATTGCGTTGCTTCCTCCGGCCCCAGAGTTCGTCAAGAAGGCCATTGAATCGGGCAAGAATGTGAACACGGACGCGGTGGCCCAGGGTCTTGCTGACTACAAAACCGTGTCCAGCTCAGTGGACTTGGTCTTCTAGATGGGTTTCTCTGCGTACTATGTCACGGGATCCTGAGGGGCTTCGAGACACTCGCTGAGAAATAACTTATAGAAGCAGGTAACGGGGCAAAAGATTGTTGAATAAAAGTTATTGCTTTCACATGGTTTTACACACATCGTCATTCGGTCCTCGACATATCAACTGTAATTGAAAACATACGCGCTCGGGAATGCTTGTGTGAAGGTCGCAGATTTCGTGGGGGGATCCTGATGAGGCTTAATACCGCGGTCACCTATTCCAATCCTAGCGGGCACTTCTGGAGTACTGAAGGCAACCCGTCCCTCATGCTGAGTTATGAACTCTTTTTGTAGCTAAGGGCAACCTTGTTTTCACAGACGAGACTTGGATCCTTGCGAAACAATTATTAGAATCGACCATGAGAATTCGAGAGCTTCAGGCTAAATCTAAGCTTTAATCTCAGAATTGTAAGATCAACAATTGTATCACTTATGTTACCTTGCCACGGATCTCACTCAATCTACTGTACAGGTAGAATAAGAACTACCCGTGAC
Organism: Diaporthe sp. P3_1W; assembly: GCA_037177825.1. Taxonomy (NCBI): domain Eukaryota; kingdom Fungi; phylum Ascomycota; class Sordariomycetes; order Diaporthales; family Diaporthaceae; genus Diaporthe; species Diaporthe sp. P3_1W. The sequence continues at coordinate 1,620,915 of JBAFXB010000001.1, forward strand.
AATCTCACCTTGCCGTCAATGGTCCCGGAGGGCGCATGGACGGCACTTAGAACCTTATCTACGCTGAAGCCACAGAAAATCGACAAAGAACTTAAGTGTCACCCTCTTGGGCTATGTCCCCAAGTCTGTCCCAAGGATCACACTTGGTTCGACTCTAGCCCGATCGCAACCCGCAGGGGCCTGTGGAATTAATGGTCTGAACGCCACGGTAGACTTGACGACTTGACGATCCGGTCTTGGCTGCTTGATGAAAGATCGACTCTTTGTGCCTCAAATTATAGCCCCACCGGTAGGGCGTGAGATGTCGTCAACATCTGGAGCCAGCGAAAACGTCCGAGCACTCCAAATGAGAACTTAGGTTTCGATTTCCTCCCAGACCAAACTTCAGATACAGTCTTTCGTGTGTAGTAGAAATACGTCAGTTCTCAGTAAGTTGTCTTTGACATGCATGGAGGTAAGGTGGGAGGGTGTTCTTTTGATATCACATGCCGATGATTGGACTTTTCCTACCTACAAAAGGCCTGGCTTCCCACCGAAAACTAATCCAGTGTGCCCATTCAAGTGTTACATCACCAGTCAACCCGAACTTCTGTGCCTCTTAAATGTTTCACCAGTACAGACGCATACCATAAGCTCTTTCAAGACTACTCTTTCCTCGCATCCACATCTAACATGGACACTAAGGTGCTGGATGCGGCTGCTCGGCAAAATGAGTGGGCTGCAAAGATCATGTCGCAACAGCAGACCACTCTTGCCTCTGTATTTCAGAGGACAGCAACCTCCCAGCCCGCCCAGATGACTCAGGCAAATGGAGCGATGGCAAAGTCCACCATTGCAGGTTTCCAGGCGGTATTGGGCTCATTCGTCTCATTGGCGGGCTTCTTCTTCAATCAACCACCTGCAGCCAGTACAGCGTCTGATACAATGGATCGCTTCAACAGCTCAGCGGAAGCAATCAGCTTGGTACTCCAGGACATTGCCAGGACGCAAGCAGAAACTGCACAGCTGGCACAGTCAGAGAGTGTCAAGTCCCTGACCACCCTCATCAACGTCCTCCTTGACTTGGCCAATTTCATCAAGGGAGACTATGATGACCGAGCGTTCCAGTCCGCTGTTCGTCAAGGCTTCAAAGACTTGATCTACCGCCTCCACGATGCGGCCCAGGCTTCCCTCGATGTTTCAGTTCGCTCGACTGATCGGGTCGCCTCGTTCGAGCTCAATGTGAGTGTCTCTTCCTCAGTATATTTACCCCAGATTTCCCGATACATATGTGCTGGTGCTGACCCAAAGATATTTTAAGGTCAATGACATCTCCGACACGGAGCTTGGGCCTCTGAAATCCGAAGTCGAGGCTTTTAGGCAGCGGCAAACAGACGAACTTGTAACTCTCAATAACCAGATTCGGGATCGTAGCGCGGCCCTGCAGACCCAGCTTAACTCGATGGCCGGTCTCCAAGAGCAGCTGGCGAAAACTAGGCAAGAGTACGAGGATGCAAAACAGTCAGCAAATAACATGCAAGTTGGGGTAGGTGTTGATGCAATCCCCATCACTCCTTCGCCCCTTACCGTCCGCCCATGAACGATGAGTGCGCGACAATGCGCTAAACAGTATTCCAGAACATATTTTTATGGATATTCTGTTGGCCAGCTGGCCTCGCGGTTCAGCTTGCGGTAACGAATAAACTCCAGGATTCATGCGGAGACCTCGAGAGAGTTGCCGACCAGGTCCAGCAATCCATCCAAAACACCCAAGGCCTGGTCAACAGCGATGAGGCAGACCTGGTGGAGAAGAAGTCGGCTCAGATGGCCGCAGATTCCCTCTTGACAAACCTTGGTCCTGCCCTCCTCACAATCGACCACATCCGCGGCTTCGCCAACACGCTGCAGGGTTCTTTGAATGACCTCAAGATCAGGATACAGTCTGTCGAGACCAGAATAGGCCGCATGCTAGCCAGCGCCAAAAGCGTCGAGTTCAGCCCTTTTAATAAATCGGAAATAGCCACCAGTATCCTCGATATCCTGGATAAAAGTCTTGTCGACATAGCTCTTCTACCCCTCAAAGCACAGGTGGTCTCGGCTCTGCAGAATACTGAGGGTGCAGGAGCTGAAACCTTCCTCGCCGGCCTCGCATCCGGGTTTGAAAAGGTCAGCCAAGACGAGAAGGATCTAATTTCAAGTTCAGTAAAGCAGGCAAGCATCATGAGACAGATATAGTAGTATAGCCTTTTCATTTTCGTAAATTTCCCAACATCCCTCATTATGAAGTTCCTGGACTCACCACATTGGTCACAGCCACTAGGCCATTTCACAAGCTAGTATTACTTAGCAGTTGAGGTTGTTTGGTTATTCTACCCCCGAAGAGTATGATGGTTAATTGAGATTCAAAATAGCACAAGTATCATAAACATTGGATATACTTGAGAGGCTGCTTAAGAATACGTTTGATACTTAAGGGCTGTGACAAGGAATCTAGGCATCAAATTGTATTCTCTTCTCTACTTGATGTTTCAAAGACCAAACTATATTGGGGAAAAAGCTCTCAATTCAATAGAAGAGCTCTGTATCAAGACAGCGGTGGAATGCGTCCCGCTGATGTCTCCCTATTTCACCGTCCAGGAGCTCCTGGACGTGGAGTGCTTTCAGGGACAATTTGCATGTGACTCCAGTATTATGACTTTACATCGCATCCCATCTATGCCAGTTGTCCCATGCACTGGACTTTCATAAAAGTATAAAATGTGTGGTCCCATAGGTCTATCCCAGCGCCCGAGATGTGCAGTCCTTATTTGTACCAATCTTCCCCAGTTTGGTAGTGAAATTCTCTTCCGCATCTGCCTATGTTTCGATAGGGAAGCATTCCCGTCGGTCAGTCAACTGAACCTTAAATGGTGGGTCTGTCCGTTCTCGTGGAGCTTCTTTCTGAGAGGCACTTACATGTCATATGCATACTATAAATAATGGATCAGCAACGATACTGGAGGCGACCTAAGTAAGCAGAAACTAGGGATCGGAGGGGCCAGAGTAAGAAGCAGGAGTCAAAGGAGACAACTTGAAGGAGAAGGAACGGTCGATTTGAGCCATCCAGAGTTACCTACCACCCAGAAATCTTGTGAACAAACATTCCACAGCCAGGGCACTGCGTCGCGTTGGCTGTGGCCGTCTGCTCGCCCAGACGCTCATTAGCCTTGAGCTGAGCCACCCGTCTCTGTTCTTCTTCCCACCGACGCCGTGCCTCTTCCCGGGCAGCGCGCTCGGCCGCCTCCCGAGCCTCTCTCGCGATCCGAGCTTTCTCGATGCGGCGTGCCTCGGCCGCTTGTTGTTCACGAAGACACCGCAGTCGGTATTCCTCTTCGGCATGCTGCATGCGCCGCCTGGTTTCTTCGATGTGCCGGCTCAAAGCCTCCCTGGATTCATTCTCCCGCTGGATTTTGCTGCGAAAGGTCGGATCACGCAGGTGCATGTCGTACTCGTGACAGGTGTGTTCATGGTGCCACTCAACGCCATGGACATAGCAGAATGGACGGCCACAGTTGCGGCATTGCACAATTGGCTGCTGTTCTCCACTGCTGTGTACCTGAGACGTGCCACAACCGAATGGGCACCACACCACGTTGGAGACTCTCAGGGCGATTTTCTCAATGAAAATCTGCTTGTACCTGCGTTCAAGGCGAATTGAAATGAGTAATGCTATGGAAATTCAATAGAAGTGTACATCTCTAACGGCTTACATACCTTGAGTAATTTTCCTCGGTTAAACAACAACGAACCTCGTCCATCCCGAGATGTTGCGGGCACTCAGGGCAGCTGATGCGGGTAGAAAGGTTTGTCTCGAATTGTGTGTTGACGCTCGCTGAGACACAGTCGAAGCAGGTCGAGGGCGGGTGCAGACAGCTGAGGGTGAGTCGGTTCGAGGGGAATTCGTTTGCGTCTTTGATCTCGGCGCAGATTGCGCACTCAATCTGAGAGAGTTCCATTTCCTGCCTGTGGCGTGACGTCGTTGATGAGAAGGATTTGCTGTTCATGCTGCAACGTTGACTTCGCGCTGGTGACTCCAGGTTGTGTGGAGTTGGACTCGAGACACGATCGAACTCGAGGCAAGAGACTGCATGTTTTATACGCCAAAGTTCGAGAGCTCGAGTGGCTCTCTGACAACTCTTTGTGCCTTATTCCATTGAGGGTATCCTTGTTATTATGGCTTCAGAATGTAGGCCTGACGCGTGATTGCTGTACCTTGACATGTACCTCCCCTTGCTGCCTAATTTCTGTTTCAAACATGAATCTTGTCTGATCAGGCTCTCTTTTAAACGTGGAAACATTGCACCTGGGTGCTAAGTACATCTTCCTAGACTTCCCTTCCTCCGTAGACATATGAATGCCTGTTCCAAGACTTCAACTCGGAAAGCGCTTTGAGAGGAAGTTGTTTGCCACCACATGGTGCCTGGACAACAGGGAATCTCAGGCATCAAGATCATCAGCCTTCAACCGCGAGACCGTGTTACAATGCAACCCCATGGCTGAGGTCTGTCCTCCATTCGGGAACAAGGGATCTCAAGACCTCCATGTGACCTCATTCTTCGTAATTACTGGCTTCTCGGTTGTAGAGGAACCAAAAGAATCCTCGTTCTTCGGGCCGCAGTGTCGAATTTCTCCTTGTGTGCCACGCAACCCATACCTGTTGCTTCACCAGAATGGTGGGAGGTCCCCACGTTCTGTCATCGACCTCCGTCAAGAGAAGCGCAGGAATAGCAGGGCAGATGGCTTTCAGCCGGTCTTTGATCTCATCATCTAACAGCTGCTTTTGCATCTTCTCCAGCCTGAATCTAGGGGGATCCCCGGTGAGGTTCTTGCAGTCCAAGTTCCCTAGGTCTCGGAAGAATTGAGTCTGGAAGGCGCAAGGCACGGACCAGTAAGATGAAATATCCATCGAGTATTTGTCAATGGCGCATGCCATCTTGTCACCAAGCTCTATAGCAGGGAGAACAACGTCCTGCCGGATGGAGATTGTCGCTGCGTCTAGTGCGGCCTGGTTGTTTGGGCCTAAAATTTCTGCCAGGCACATTGAACGGATGATGAAGTGTGTCAGGGCATGAGAAAAGTCATCACGAAGAGCCTGGGTCTCCTTGCGCGCTAGAATTGCTGTCATTGCTTCTGACCCCCAGCGTCGAGCATTGTACAAACCTACGATCTATCAGTGACCGCGTCCGACATGAAACTTATTGCTGAATATGGAAGTTAGACAATGTACTCACTTCTGTTCGACTCAGAGTCCAGCTTCATTGATAACTCCAGCTGTTTAATGACATCAATCTCTCTCTGTAAGCCTTGGTCGGTGTATCTGACTTTGGCAGAGAAAACATTATCAATGAGGATGTCAAATATCATCACCAGAAATATGTTGTCGTCTGCTCCAGGGAACTTGCTCGCCACGAAGAAGTCCTGATTTCGCCATCTGGAGATACGCAGTGCCGTATCTCCGGCCCAGACGTTTCGAGCGCGCTCAGATCCCTGAAAACGCTGCTCGTCACTGCTGATTGACGGCAGCACGCAAGTTGTGACCCAGATTTGTATTGCGGAGACGAGGGAATTGAAGTCCTAGATCCATCATCACGAGGTCAGCATCAAACTCTATCACTGCTTCTTGATCTGTGCGTACCTTCCTGACCGTCTCCCGAGGCAGCAGAGCTCCCAGGTTGCCGCCGATTTTGATGATATGCGATTCAGCTGATTTCAGCTTTGACTGTAAAGTCAAAAGTTCAGCACGTGTCGTTGAAATTTCTTTGGCAAGGCCATCCGCCAGTCTCTCCTGGTTGTGCATGAGTTGCACCCGTGGGCTTTTCAATTGCGACGAGTGTCTCTCCGCCTCTGGAGATCTCAAATTTGACGTTGCCTTCTTCCGATGAATCGTCAACGCTCCGCTCCTGAATTGCTCTTCGGACTCGACTATTGACTCAAGCTCGTCCTTTTTGGGTTCAGTCAGGGTATCCTCCCTGGTTCGAAGGCCTGCTCTGAGGGCCTTGTTCTCCTCAGTCACCGTGAGGAGCGCACGACTGAGACGATCCAAATTGTTGCGCATTGAGAACTTGTGCTGCGAGCGCTTGTTATTCTCATCGATTATTTTGTAATGCTCGCTCGTGAACCAGTCGATACTGATGGAGACTTGTAGCAATTGACCTTGCACTTCGTCCATGCGGCGATTCAGTTCGTCGTTCGATGAGGTCTCTGAGATGTGTTTCCGAAGGAAAGCAATTTCTTGCTCCTGAGCCGCAGAGGTTTCTTTCATTCCATCATACTTTAGCAGCAGGTCTTGATAATCCTGCCGCCGCATGTCGTCCACGGCTTCCGGAATTTCGCGCCCCTTCTGCACCTCATGATGGATTCTCTTCGGATGGTCGCTCTCATGGTCTGCGTGATAATTGTGTTGGGCTCGCCGCGAAGGCTTTTCTGTCGCTTTTGAGCCTCCCATGATAGTTGCAATTGTGCCGATCTCTGCATTACGAGGCCAGCACATGTTCAGACTTCCACCGTAAGGGGACAATCGAAAATGTGACGAAATGGAGCCAGGACCTCTTGTTCTGTCTTCAACTGTCAGGAACCGTCCATACAGGTCATGCACTTTGGGAGTCTTGAGGAAATTCAGTACCTAGGTAGCTTGTCCCACGGAGGTGGCAATCTTTGATCGTCTTCTTGAAAATCTCTGATTTCAAGCTGACGCGTAATTGTATTGGAAAGTTCCTGCATCGGAATGGTTTGAATGGAGTGATCACTCGGGATGCTGAGGGCACATTTTGGATGTCCGGGTAAATTTCACGAAGAGGTGCAAATCATATTCCAATTACGTTCGTTATTGCCAGTGTCTATACATGCTTGAGTTTCTCAAAGCGCCCTGAGGTCTGACACTTAACGGCTTTCAAGTCTGGAGCTGTCTCTCACCAGAACATGGTCTTCTGGTGCTGGCTGCTTAGGTATTGTGGGAAGAAAGCATTTCAGTGTGTCACCGCTGACACAGTAATGCCTGACCGTTTCACGAAAGCGTTTTGACATGATTGACTGTCGTTATTTCAGATCTATGAGAGACCTATGCAAGTGCTTACTTTCATGTAGGTGGCTGTATGTCAAGTTCCAAGTTGTAGCACACTGGATTGTCTCCAAATGATTTGGTCTTATTCAGGGTAACAGAGCAGAACAAGCACACCTGAGAGCGCAAGGTTAGCACAAATGGGCATTGACCGTTTGTTCGCGCAAAGCAACGGATTGTCTCAGACACCATCAACAAAGAGACCATTCAAACTCCATGATACACGTTCGGACCAGAAGGTTCTCCAGGTTTCGCGTCCCTTTTAGACTTTCACACAAGTGGCATCTACGCATCCCAGAGTTGCAATCCGTCAACGAATTGCCGTCTTCAGCAGGATTGCACCAAAGAAAAATGGTGCACACTGTCTTTAGGTGATGTATCTGTCATGTCAGTGAACGAGCATGGTTTTATTCACTGCTCTTCCTGAAGAGATACTGCAAACCGATATTTTTGGCGTCCGCCCGGTCTTACTGTCCAGAGATCAAGCATCGCAACGCCACGTACAAGCCGCCAGAGTGGATCTTCGAGAACTCTGCAATCGTACCACACTATGGCATCCTCAGGTGCTAAAACAATCGTCATCGGCGTCGACTTCGGAACGACCTTCTCAGGCGTTGCATGGGCCATAAGCACAAGTAATCATTCGGGCAACGTCGAGCTCATCAGCAGATGGTCGAACATCACAGGCGTGAAGACACTCTCCCACAAGGTCCCAACGACACTCAGGCGTCTTGGGAACGGTGATCTTCAATGGGGTTTCCTGGTGCCGCCTGACGCCCCGAGCAATGAGGTCTTGCGGTGGTTCAAACTGTAAGAGCTTTTTATTCAGATCGATGTGTTGTCTTGCGGATGGATTGAGAGAGTGCTGCTGATAGCTCCATGAACACAGGAAGCTGGATGAAAGGCCTTCGGTGGCTGAAATCGTCCCCGAGAACATACGCGCATACAGCAACCGAAGGACGGACCAGGCGATTGTCGACTACCTCTCGCTCCTCATGGCCGAGGTTATGCAGACATTGACCAATAATCTAGGAGCCGAATTGCTCAAGGACTTTGAGCTGAAGTATGTGATCACAGTCCCGGCAATTTGGAGCGAGCGCGCCACTCAACGAACCAAGCTCGCGTTTCAGGATGCGATGGACCTTCGCGGCAGCCGAAATATCACCGTGCTCTCGGAGCCAGAGGCTGCTGCGATTTCTGAGCTCCAGCGATCAAAGACCGGGATCGTCAACGAAGGCGAATGCTTCATGGTTCTAGACGCCGGTGGCGGTACAGTCGACCTCATCAGCTATGTCATCCGGCAGCTACATCCGCTTGTAGTTGATGAGGCAGTTCGGGGGTCTGGCGATGTCTGCGGCGGTGCCACCGTCACAGATCGCTTCAGAACGTGGCTCGTATCCAAAATCGGAGATTTGGAGTACTTTGATGACGAAGTGCTCAGAGATGCCGTTCAATTCTTCGAAGAACGCGTGAGTGATTCTCGTTGCGGACCCAGATACTGTTTGCGGATTGAGAGACTAACTAAATCATCTTCCCAGATCAAACCGCGGGTTTATTCTGCTCTTTTGGCGAACAATCATAGATTCTTCGTGTCTGTGCCTGGCCTTGCAAACAACCCGGAAGCAGGTATTCTCAACGAGCTCATCGGAGTTTCAGCATTCGATATTGTCTCGTTCTTCCAACCTAGTATCGAAAGGATCAAGCTGTTAGTTGCGGAGCAGATCGCGGCCTCCCATGTTCCTATCACGGCTATTATTATGGTCGGTGGATATGGACAATGCCAGTATCTCATGGAAGAGCTGAGACAGGATGTTCTGATCCAAGAGCGACAAATCCAGATCCATCAGTCGCGTCGTGCGTGGACGGCTGTGGTTGAGGGTGCGGTGATGAAAGGGCTCCATGACATAATGAGCCCAGAGGACAGTACACGCATTAGAGTCAGCAATTACAAGGCACGAAAGCATTACGGCACGGAACTCACTGTCACTTATCAAGACTCCGTTCACGCCGAACTTTTCGAAAAGCGCCGCTGGGATGGGTTGAACGGCTGTTACGAGGTGGAGGTCATGGACTGGTTCATCACTCAGGTTAGTCAGGACCTGGTGGGCAATCCATTGGCATGCGCCGTTGCTTATTATTTTGGACAGGGCGATTCTGTCACCGACTCCAAGAAGTTCTTCAAGGAGTTCTTGGTGACAACCAAAGTCAATCATGGAAAACCTCGGCGGATTTACCTCATTATCTACAGTGACGAGACATCCCAGGTGGCGCCTCTGAGCAAGACCGAAACGGTCCGGGAGCTCTGTGCTGTTGAGGCCGACCTCAGCCAAATCCCTGAGAGCCAGTTGACCAAGGTCCAAGGAACTGATGGCTTCATGTACTTCTTCACTAATGGCCAGATCGAAATTGTCTGTAAGTGCTTATATCGTCCACATCACTTCATGGTTCTTTCAAGCCCCCTAACTTAGACAATAGACAAATCGCAGACCATCACATTCACGTTGATCTACAACGGTTAGTACACCAGACCTTGAGGCCAAATATGATCACTGACACAATCACAGGCCAGCGTTACAACAGTGTCACTGCCGACTTCTTCTGATTGCATTTGGGCGAGATGGAGCCATGGGGCATCCGTTCTTGACATTCTTTTATTGGCATCTTGTACTTGAAATGCCCTGCTGCTCATTCATAGAAACTCATGGGCCTTGGTTTCCATAATAGGGCAGGGAAGGAATGTTTTGTTGTCAAAACTCATGAGCATTTAGTCCATCAGCCATACTTGCCAGTATGGAAGGAAGGGAATGCTACGGAGTTAGACAGGCTAGACTCATGTCTGATTCCTGAAGAAAACGGACATTCGCAGAAAACGAAATAGATGGTACACAGACACATTACATGCATAATGCTCTTAAACTCAACACATGCACACTTAACACATCCCCAACCAGCATACCTATAGACTCACAACCAGCACATCCACAACCAGCACACCCACAACCAACACACCCATACCAACACATCTAAACTAAATTTATATACCTAAGCCTAATTAATATAAATATATAGATTAAGCATAGTTATATAAATTAGGTATGGGTTTGAGAATTAGGTGTAGATGTTACGCTGTGGTTAACTGTGGGAATGTTATTTAAGAAGTGATATCTGTGTACCATCCGTTTTCTTCCCGAAAAGGAAATCCTGGGAGCACGTCCCGTGTTGCATGATTTCTCACCTCAATTATACCTGCTTTGTCTGAAATTAAAGTTGCCTAAGCAAAAAGACAATATTGAGGTTTTTGTGTCTTTGTGAGTTTCAACCGACTAAAGGCCGGAAACAGTAGACATGTGCCTAAAGTCATTCTAGCGAATACAAAATAACAAATTCTCATGGATTCGCACTCGGTGCGTGATTGGCCTAATATCAGTCCGCAGGAAAGTCGTCCTTAGCCACCCCGGCCCTTGATTCTTATTGACCCAACACAACGCGCCATGATTTCTCTGTTCGCCAAGGGGCAGACCGATCTGCAAAGGGACAACGATGCCCTGAGGAAACAGGTGAAGGACCTGCAAAGGGATCTCAATTGGCAAGTGAGCATCAATAGGGCAATGCAAAGCTCGCGATCAAGTGTGACTCTGCTGCCCGAAGCCATGGCATCGGTAGGCCCAGTCAAATATCCGATGACGAAGAATCAAAATTAAGAGAAGTCCAGAGATTTGAAAATGTCCGATTTCAAATCGACCTCTTTGTTTCAGACTTAGATGGAACCTTGACCGTTCCATCTCACAGAGAGCGCGTCGCACTCGCCATGACAAGAGAAGGCTCAGCAAAGTCTTTTCGGTCAGCTTTGACGGAAATTAGCGACCTAAGAGAGCTGGCGATACAGCCCCAGACCAGGGAGCGCCAGGTTTGGACGACATATATCTGGAGGTTTTTAGAGCAAGAGATCTTCTCGTTCGACGGTGTGAGGGAATTTTACGCCGCGACGGGTGAGAATGCCGCGTACTACATCAAGAACATTGACGAGATCGACTGGCTGATGCAGTATGAGAACGAGACCCCGAAAGGTAAGAGGCATTATAATTCAGACCACAGCAAGGAGGGCGGTTTGCTAAATGATCCTCGCAGACAAATTCGCGAGGCACGCGTGGAGAAAGCAGGCCATCGATGCCGTGTTCCCGACCGACAACGACGCGGGCGAATCCAAAGAGGCCGGGGCCGACCTGTTCTCAACCAAGGACCACCCGTGGCTCGCTTCACAAAGAGCAGCCAAGATCGAGGAGCTGGCGGCACAACTACTGCGGGCATTCAGCGTATTTGCCAAGATCCTGCCCGACGCCATTAACCTGACGCGAGATATCATCTCCCACGCAGTGCGGCTGAACGAGGACATGATGCACGAGTCGCAAGTGACGTACACTGTGGACCTAGAGGCCGGCAACAGCTCTGACGATGAGTTCTACGAGAATCTGAACAATATGACACTCAGCGCCGTCAACACGGACAGCGGCTGGCCAGTGAAGGTGGAGAGCGCGATGAAGGGCATGCTTGAGAGTGATATTCGGAGACATTTGTACAAAGTTTGCACAATAGAACCGGCGTTGCGATCTCAGAGCTGGTCAGGGTCGGATGCGTTGGATCTTCAATACGCTGTGTGTGGAAAACGAAACGCTACCCCCCCCTGTCGTTTTGACTCGCGCTCCCCCTCCCGCTCCAAAATCCCAAATTTTAAATCTAGCTATTTTCTACCATATCTTTATCAAATAATTAACTATAAATATAAACCATATATATTATATATCCTTATACTTTAAAGTATATTATAAGAATTTAATAATATTTATTTATATAATATATTATATTATATATTAAAATAATTAAAGTATTTATTATTTTATTAATAAATAATTTATTTTTTATTTTTATTATATTATATATTAATATAATAATATTATTAAATTAAAAAAGCTTAATATAATATTATTTTTAATAATATAATAATAAACTAAAAATATTAATTTAAATATTTATTAATAATAATATATATTAATAATTATTATTTTATATTTTTATTATTCTTATTTATAATATAAATATTAATTTAAAATATAAGCTTAAAATATTTATTAAATATTATTTTAATATAAAGATATTTTAAATTATAATATTTTATTATTAATAAATATTATAATATAAGCTTTATTTTAATATTTTAATTTTTAAAAATATTTTATTTTAATAGATAAGTATATAAGGATTATAAAAATATATATTTATATATTATTATGATTTATATTGAGGTAATTATATAGAGAATAGTATATTTCTAGAAGATTTGAGATTTTGGAGCGGGAGGGGGGAGCGCGAGTTAAAACGACAGGGGGGGGGTAGCGTTTCGTTTTCCACACACAGCGGGCCAGTGAAGACGGAGGTCAAGTCGAACGTGGCGGTGGGCTGGGCTCAGAACAGAAACAACCGGACTGGAAAGGAGAGCATGTTCTACATAATGGCTCAGAGCCTCGGCTTTGTGCCGTAGGTATAAATTACACATGGCCATTGACGACTGATGCCTCAAGGAGAAGTGTGCATCGGCGTTGGGGTTGGGAGGGGGTTGCCAGACAAAAAAAACCGTGCTGGCTGTTGCTGAACATGCACAGCATTTTTCTTCTTTCTTTTGGAATCCAGTATTGTCAAATCCAGACTAAATTCTCCATCGCATAGGTCAAGTGAGCAGGCAGACACCAGGAGAACAGTCCAATACATAGTGATTGGACTGTTGACTCAGAGAGCTTCTGCAAGGAGCTGTCGCTCACCCACCACCCGCCGTTGACGGTACCTAGGTACTTGCAGAGCACTAAGATAGAGCGAGCCAATGATGTGACTCAAAGCCTTGACCGCCTTCCATAAGCGGCTCACGTCTTTTCTGCCACCGTCGGCTTGAGACCCCATGGAATAATTTTGGAGTCAGCAACCCAACTTCGCCCCTCTCTCCCTCGCACTCCAGTCAACGCCCTTCAATCGCCACACGGCCAGTCCAGCACCCGCACTGCAGACAGGAAGACAGAAATACAGCCATAATGTCAGACGACGAGGAGATTTCCGTCTACGACGAGGTCGAGATCGAGGACATGACGTACGACGAGACGCTGCAGACCTACCACTACCCGTGCCCCTGCGGCGACCGCTTCGAGATCGCCCTGCTCGACCTCCAGGACGAGTCAAACGACATCGCCGTGTGCCCCAGCTGCAGCCTGATGATACGGGTCATATACGAGGTGGTGAGTGAATATCCAGCCAGCTAGCCAGCATCCCCAGCCGGCGCTGCATTGTTGCGTCGCGGGCGGAAGGAAGCCTTTTGTGTCGCATCGTTGTGCGCGGTAGAACTAACGTCCTTTGCGCAACAGGATAATCTCCCCAAGCCCGACGAGCCAGAACCCGACTCGGCCGCCGACGAGACGCCGGCGCAAGTGCCCGTCGCCGCCTGAAGGACATGCGCTGGGACTGCAGCTCGGTGCCCGGAGAGGACTATATCATGCGCAAACTGCCGGGATGGGGATTAAAGACACCAGACTGGTCACAACGGTCCCGGAAATCTACATGCCCTGGAGTCTGGCCACCCCAACGAGGCGTGCAACGCAACACACCAGACGTGAAACGGCGCAAACGCTACAAAGTTCGAGGCTGGGTGGTTGTCGTGCAGCGCCCGAGGTTATGGCGGTGGACGGTGACACTAAGCCCCCGGCCCAGCGTGACAACTGCCGCTGGCAGACGTCTGCGGCGCCGCGGTTTGACGAGGCGGTTGCGACCACCAGGAGGCTGAGAAGAACGGGGCCAGAACCTCGGCAGATGGGAGGGGCACCTTTTTGTGAGAAGGCGCGGGGGGTTCCACCTGCATCAGGATGTTCCAAGACAGAGGAAACTATCGTCTTCCGGGAGAAACATGCACCTCAGGGGCTGGTATCACCGCGCCGAGGGCGGTATTGGAATGGAAGACGGGAAGCAGCGGGCGCGGCCGCATCCGCCTCCCGCATGCGGAACCGTGTCTCGCGCAAGCTGGAATGCAACGAATTGTCTCGGGAAACAAGAGAGGGGTTGGGTTGATGCAATGCTATTCTTTCTCAGATCCTGTCTAGATTAAGCATTATTGTTATTTCCTGGGATCTGGCCCCCGGCCAGGGACTCTCTTTCCCCCCTTCAGCCCTGCTCTCCAGATGCAGCCGAATTCGACCTGCCCATTTACCCAACTCCAGAATAAACAATAGAATCATGATCCTCAAATTGAGCCACGTGGTGGGGTATGCCTGAATGATCGTTTTGAAAAAAGGGTTGGACCGTCAAACCCATGCCCGTAGATAAACTCCCCGTGATGCAAATATCGTGCGCTGCGTGTGCGCAAAAGTGGTATCGTCGTTCGTGAAAATCCGCCCCCCGAAAACCTAAACCCCGTTTGGCCCCAGAACATAAAAAGACGAAAAGTGGGACACAAAGATAAAGAAAATCAAGTGCTTGTTGTTGGAAACAAGCAGCAGAGAAGAAGTGAAAAATCGTCAAGGCCCTCGTACATTCCGGCGTGCATCGTCGTCCACGGCTAGCATGGCGCATGTGGTGATGGGCTCCTTAAAGCAGGCACAATGACAGGGCGAAGAAGATGACGAGCCCCAGCATGCTGCTATCGCTGGACAGGCCCTCCCCGCCGGCTGCAGCTGCGGCGGCGACGCTGCTGCTGCTGCTACTGGACGCGGCGGCCGGGGACGAGGAGCTCGTGGCGGTCACGCCAGGGCCAGTCTCGGCGGAGGTGATGGTCAAGGTGAACGAGCCGTCGGAGGCTGTGCTGTTGGCCGGCGAGTCGATGAGGGTCACGGTGAAGTTGGCCGGTTTCGTGGACAGCGCCGAGGTGCTGGGCAGGACCCAGGTCGTTGTTGTCGAGGAGGAGCAGTCGGTGCCCTGGGCGACCTGGTCCGGGTTGGGTTTTGTGTCCTGTGCCTGGGCGAAGAAAGTGGTGGTGGTGGTAGCGCCCAGGGCGGCGAGGATGTGGAGAGGGCGCATTGGATGGTGGTGGTGGAGGTTGAAGGGCGGATAGAGATAGGCGGAGATAAGGATGATCTTGGATTGCTGTGGTGGTGGTGCAAACCCTGGCGCAAGTCTGACAACTTGGCTTGATTTTGCGACGATGATGGTCTGCGACGACAATGCGCACGCTGATCGGTGGTGGAGGAGGTGGAGAGGTTGGTTTTCTTCCCTGGTCTGGATGTCTATCTCTGTCGAGCAATGCTGGAGAGGTTGTGTGTAGATAGACCGAGTGACTGACTGAGTGTGAATGGCTGGCTGGGCTGGCTGCTTGACTGGCTCTTCCCTCTAAGGGGACCAAGACGGGCAGATCGGAGGCTTTTCAATCCTCAAGTGCCCCGGGCTGCGATGTGGAGAGGGCCCTGAGGGAGGAAAAAGAAACAAACAGACTGGGATGCAGCACCTTGATGTTCGGTGCCACTCGGCTCCTCAGGCAAAGGCCAGAGTCCAGACGACGGAAGCGAATGAAGGGCAGGTGGACATGTGGAGCAGCCGGGCAACACACGGCGGGGGGAAACGCAGCAGAGGCAAGCAGCCGGGGTCGTCCAATGCAAATGCGGATTGGGTTGATGGGATGGATGGTCTGTCTCTCGCTGCTGGTGGCCCAGTGGCCCCGTCGCAGGGCGAGGCCCAGATTCAGTCAGATTGAGCTCGACCCCCCTTGTGGAGCCCCGAATTGGGATAAGGGTGGTTGGAATAATAAGGCCGAGCCCCTGGATTGCCCTCTCACCAACGGGAAGGCCAGGGCAGTCGAGACAGTCAGGGCGGTGGTTTGCTCGGGCAAGGGCACAACGGAGAAGGCTGGAGGTGAGTTGATGTGAGGTGAGCCAGATCGGTGTCTGGCGAGCGTGTGCAGCAGACAACGTTGGACGAGTGTGATATCTGCGACATGATATGACATGCGGCTTGTTGTGTGAGCACGCGAGAGGGGAAACAAGAACATGCAGGCCGAGATAGCTGCTAGCTACGGGTAGCTAGCTCTACAGTACAGTTTATCAGACCAAGCGAGCAAGCGAGCAAACAAGGGTAGCAACAGCAGTTCGTTGCAACCTTGAACAGCATCCCCGGTTACAGCCTATCAGTTGGGGCACGACATTGGCAATTGCCCCTGTGCTGGTGGTAGCCTAGCACAGTCTGACATGCAGGACCTGACAGTACAGTGACGGTACCAGAACAGCGCTTGCAAGGGCGGGTAGCAAGGAAAATGGCAGGACCATGACCACAACGGGACGTGGGCTGGACCCGGGGACTTCGAAAGCACGGAGCAGGATGAGGGCAGGGCGTGGGCGAAATGGCCGTGGAAATGCCTCACCAAAAGACGGTGAATGACTGGGAAAGGCTCATTCCCCATGGCGAGTGTGTGTTGTCCCCCGGGAATAAACACAGACAGTAGTACACACAGTCTGTTGCTCGGCAGTGACGAGAGTGCAAGACGGATGACCGTGGGGCTGGGACGTGTGTCGCGATGCGAAACTCAAAACCGGCAGAGAGCCACACATATGCAGCGCGACCGAAACGAAACACACCCAAGGGCCGGCTGCCACTGCACAGACGAATGACCTTGACTGTGCTGACGAAACAGCGAGATTCCCGCGCGCCGAGGCTCAAGATCAGCAGCGTGTGGGCTGCATGGCAAGATAGGGCCATGCATCCATCCCACATCCGCCTGATGTCATGGCCCGCTGCATTGCTGCATCCTGCACAATGCGAGCTGTAAGCTGCTGCCGCTCCTCGGGCTGTCGGGTGAACAGAGACGCAGAAAGATAAACTCTGTGGCCCTCCATCCTGCCTGTCCTGGCAGGCGGAATGCACGAAAAACCGACCGTACCTCAGTACTGGAGTCAGGACCACGCAGTATTATCATTTATTTATCCACCACAACCTCAACTTCTATTTAAAATATTAGTATCATTGGAATCAGATACTAAATCTAGATATCTGAAAGTAATTAGAATTAAGCACATCCTATTTTGTTGTCGAGTAATCTGGGTTTTAAAGTGAAGGGTTTTAGTGAGCCAGGTGGGGATTTGGGGTCCTGGTCGGTTTTTCGTGCATTCCGCCTGCCTGGCAGTTGAGTTGATCGTGTAGCCAATGGGCGCGACACGGCTGCACAGCCCTTGTCTTCCTGCGTCGGCAAAAGTGGGAATAGGCCCCGGAGGCTGCTGCAGACTGCAGAGTTGGCAGCTGAAGGAAGTCCGATCGTCTCTCGAGCCTCTGAGCCTCTCTCCTCAGCTGGCTGCAGCATGCAAGTTCAACAAAAAGACCGGGGCCGAATCAAGGGCAGGGGGAAAACCGTTGAAGACCAAAAGTCATGCACGCCGTGATTGGGCGGGCCGGAATTCCTGAGGGTGGTCCCCCACGTACCGTGCTCCGTCGGCCAAGGTTTTCTCCTCTTGCCCATCTCTGCTGAACCTGCGGCCACGATCGAGATCCATTTCTTTTTTTCTTCTGTTTCTTCCATCAGCCACATATTGCGACATGTGGCGAATGTGGCGATGCACATCCTGCTCTCTCACACCCAGTCACTCGACCTCACATCTCTGCTTCTCCAGCAGACAACAACCACAGCCACACTAGCGATCACGCGATGCGCACCAGACCGAGGGATATGTGGGTTTCACTGACAAACCTGCCTTCCCCTCCACGATCATCCAAAGACGGACTCATCGCGTGGCGAGGTGTAGTGCATGCACCCACACTTCAAGTAGGCTGCCTCATCGCCCTGCGCGCATCCAGACAAGACTTCTCCAAGTCGACATTCCACTTTGAATCCGGCTATTTTTGTTGGGGCGCAGACTCACATGCGCCCTGGGTCA
This sequence comes from Diaporthe sp. P3_1W, assembly GCA_037177825.1. Lineage (NCBI taxonomy): Eukaryota > Fungi > Ascomycota > Sordariomycetes > Diaporthales > Diaporthaceae > Diaporthe > Diaporthe sp. P3_1W. The sequence continues at coordinate 1,638,873 of JBAFXB010000001.1, forward strand.
CATGTTCGTCCCCATCGTCGACTGCAACTCCCGCCGCAACAGCTTGCCCGGCTCGTCGCCGTGCCTGCCCGTGTGTAGCCGTCGCGAAGGAGGCAATTGATTGTTCGGTGTTGCCAGTCAGGATGACGAGAGGTGTCTGTCCGTTCCCCCCTGCTGAGTGAGGGTGTGACAGTTGGGGGTGTCCACACGGTGACACCTCGCGCAACCCACTCCGCGGCCGCTTGTTCCGTAGGTGTTGCACCAGTCCAGTCTGAAGGCCGCTGCTTGCCAAGGTGTGGCGACGACTGAAGCATGCTGTGAGGACTTGGGCCGTAGATGGGCTTGAGAAAATTGAACGATCCCCTAAAGCTCACGCCTGTGTTTCATCGTGAATGGCATGCCATGACAGCCTCAACGTGATTGTATTGCCGTAGCTGCTGCGAAGAGTCTTAGAACACAAGGCCTGACGCACCGCACCCCCGTCAAGTCAAGCGACTGGTTGGGGAACTAAGCATGATCCTCAACGACGGCGTACTGGACCTAGCAGCCAGCCCATAACACCTTCGCCTGCAATGTCAACTCTCGTCGACCCGCGAGCCCTGCCTCCGCCTGCGAGCTGACCCTCTAGCACGGCCGTGCCATTGGCAGAGTTCAATGCAGTGCGACGCGGCTCTGCTGTGGATGCTCCACTGATCAAGTCGTGCGGATGGCCGGCGATGTCTGGGTTTGTTGGATGTCAAATTCCCGTGCAATCGAGTCACGAAGAGCCATGCGCTGCCTAGCATCTGCGGCATCTGACCTGGGAGAGGTGAGGGTTTCAGTAGAAGAGAGGCCGGCTACTGAAATTTGTCCCGGTCCCTGGGCGCACGTACACCGTGGAAACGATGTCTTGCATCGGTCACTCGAGAACACGCATTATAGAGTATGGCATCAGCTTTCAACTCCACGTAGAAGCTCTCCTGGGAGTTTGTCAGCTCCGCTCCACACATCATGGTACTTTGTGGACCGTCACTCGCCTGTGAGAGCTACAATGCAACGAGATGTCATCGCAGATACCTTGTAACGGTGCCGTCGTAGAAGGCGAGATAGACTGTCGGACGGTGTTCTTTACTGGGCTTTCATTACATCGCTACCTGAGTAAGATTTGTGAGAGAGTTTTAGGTGCATTTTTCCATAGCGAGGCTACTGAAGTAAAATGCACTCGGATATGGCTTCAGTAGTGGGCCAGAAGCACTTTGGCATTGTGTCTTTTGCGCCATATCCATCATTTAGGTATAGTTACAGCAGCCAGGCTGTTGGACAGTGTATGGTAGGAAGAGGTATTGGATCCCTATATTACGAAAGTAATAGCATTCGTCGTACATAATACCTGTTCTTCTATGTCATTTGAATCCATCTTACCACGGCGATTCTCCGTATGCCCGACTATTAGTCTTGGGCTACTCATGTCGACTGTTCTAGTCTATGGCGCCGCCAGCAGCGGTTCTCGCTAGCCTCGTCTGTGCGGCTTTTTTAGGGTCAAAAAAGCCAAGGAGGATGCGAAAAAGAATTACCAAGCCCAGGAATTGAACCCGGATCTCCTGGTCCCAGAGGGCACACTTCCGCCAGTAGGCATCCATGTGTGTCATTCAGGAATGTTACCATTACACCAGCTTGGATTGCAATATCAGAATCTTTTTGGTGAGATACGGGTGTGCGGGAAGGGGTAAGTGCCTGACTGGGTAAATCAGCCGACTTATCCTCTAGAAGCGGAAATGGTGAACATCGGCCTTGTACAATAAGATGTTTCAACCAGACAGTAGCCTCGTTAGAAGGGTGTATGACTTGGAGGACTCCACTCTGCTCGCTTTCTTTAGATCCGGCCGGTGTTGGTAAATTATCTTGTTCATTTATTCGTCCAGGAAGTGCTCTTAACATGTTGTTATTCCTTGGTTTTGCCCCCCTCCCCCAACGAACTTCACCTTTTCCGTCACATTTCTCCTCTCCCTTGTCTTGCTGCTTTCCGTCTCAATCTACTCTTTTTGCCTATCCTCTGAGAGCCATGGTCTAAGTTCTCTGGCGTCATTAGATAAAATTCAAATGGAACAGCATCGTGTCACGCTCTACACGTGAACTGCTTCCAACCCCCCTCCCACCCCGGGGGACCATCTCATGGCGCTTCCACGATTATAGGGTACCACAATGGGTCCTCAGGTGGCTTTGATTTGCCACGCATTGCTCAAAGACCCACTGCATATTTTCTCGGAGGCACTGGGAGGCTAGAACCGCAGTCATGGAGCCGTGTACCCGTTTGGAAGCTGGTCTAGCGTGAAGTATAGCAGCATGTCTCTATGATGAGATGGTTGTAGGCCGAGGCAAAGCTTCTACGCCAGATCCGTGAGGCCGATTATTAAGGTGTTGCATTCTGATCCGGTGAACGGCCCAGGCTGAATCATGCTACCAAGCGATGAGCAGAGGACAAAGGCGCTATAAAGTATATTGCTTGGTCCGGGGCCCGTCCCAAGGCGCGACTCCGGTCTTACCCAAATCTCAACCAGATTTTTGATAATCGCAATGTTCGAGAATGACAAGGTGTGTTCCATGTCTTCTAAATCAGGCTCGCGGCCGCTTTTGGATGGAGGTTGATATGCGTAGTGCCATGTTGAGACCGGGATATCCGGTTTCGAGCGCCTTGTGCGTTCAGACGAGTCTATGAGACGCCTTTCGGCTGCCGAGTCACTTTGGGGACGCGCCTCGGCTGGTCCGAACCACAAAACCGCCTCGAGCGAAAGCGAAGGCGGGCCATAAGTGCAATCCTCGCAACGAATCGGTACATTGGGGTGAAAAGTGCGTCAAAGGCAACAACCCCAAGGGCAGTCAATGAGCAGTTCCCCAGACGGCTAGACCCGAAGTTTTGCAGGATGCCCACGGCCGGTGCCCACTAATCGGGAATCTGCCTCTTGATCTGCGACAGGGTCCGGGCCAGCTGCGTGACATCGTGTCTAACACGTGTGACCGCTGGATTGCGACGTCTGTGAAGCCAGCCGCTGGAATTGGGGGAGATCACTCTGCCAGGGTGCCACTACTGATGCACTGAAGTCGCATGTGACGTCTCTCCCTGGCCGAGAATATGTTGAACCTCTCTGCAAGGCCGCCAGCTAACAACCCAAGGCTCTCCAGATCCGGCATGTACATCCACGTAGCTTCCGCAGGAAATATCAACTCCGCACAACGCGGTGTTTGTGGTCATGCATACTCTTCCATTTTTTGGAAACGCGACGGCCGCGGGAAACTTATTCTCGATATCCTACGAGCTCGTCGGTCTGGCCGGCAAGCCCATCACACGACCTTAGCAGAGCTCAAGCCGCTGTTCGATCCTGTGGGATTGTGAGGAATGGGTTGGGCATTTCGGCTGAAAAAAGTCGCCCAAGAGACCAGGTGGAAAACCTTCGAAAGAGAAGCCGTAGAGGTTGCAATCACTGACGAGACACAACCCGATCATTCGCATGGAAGGAAACATCGCGGGAGTCTTGAAATCTTGCGCACATGCCAGACAGCCACGATACAGCTGACTTCAACATAATACCCCGACAATTTCAGTGAGAAGTTTGGTTGCTATGAAGCATACAATTGCTGGTCTGAGTGCCAGGTGCGAGACTTTCTGGCTGTAAAGTCAGGCGTTGGCCAGTTCAGCTTTGGCGAGTGATGATGCCTGAAGTAACTCTCGGCGCCCGATATAGACGAGAGGAAGCAGAGAAGGTCCGTCAGCCCTCATCGAAGAAGTCAGTCTGAATTGTCAGAGAGATCGGCGGTTGGGGGGTTAGATCAGGCCCATCCATATAGACCAGGCAGGTATCCATTGATTCGCATGAGCCAAAACCCACGGGAGTAGGCAACCGGTAATAATTCTGAGTCGCTCCTGGCACAGGCTAGCAGCCGGCCGAAGTTTTGACGGGGTTTCCGCGAAACCAAAACCAGACCTTTCCTGCCCGGCTAAACTTCGGCTGTAGTCCTCTCTGACAGATGGCCCCACAAGGATGATCCCCCCTCCGTGTCCCTGACCCACGACAGGAGACGCAAGGGCTTTTTATGTACATCAGAGGGCTCTGCGGTTGTTCGTGCCAGACTTGGACTGGGTAGACACATCAGCTGCGACGAGTATGCCGTGCGACCCTTGATATAGCCATGTGTGTGGTCATGCCCCTCCACGATGGCGCGAGGCTCCCTATCGGATCTCACTGCGTGTCGGGCCGTGACACTTTCCTAAAAAGACCATGGCTTGACGACTTGCAGAGGAGAGGGCCCACTCTTGCATGACAGTGTTCTCGCCATGCAAGTGTCTGTCTGTCTCATGGACCGATCGTATTTAGTTTTCCTCTGTCTGTGCCACTCTTTCAAGAGTCTTTGCATTTACTGAAGCTGCTGATATACCCTCGTGATTATTTTTGAAATTCATCGAATAGCGTTTTAAATTGTTTTCCTTCTCGCGTGCTCTTGCATGATGACGGCCGTTAGCTCTCGTCCGAGGAACTTTAAAGCCGATCGCGAAACGACTGCAAATAATGACTCCGGAATATCACCACTGACAGCAGCCATGGCGAAGCCATTATACCCATACAATGATTCCAGTCTGTCGACCGACGAGCGGGTCGCAGACCTTCTTTCCCGCATGACGCTGGAGGAAAAGGCCGGGCAGCTATTCCACAACATGATCATTCCGGGCCCAGGAGGCTCCCTTGCCGAGGCCAATCCAGACAACGGGTTTCCTTCGACCCGGGAGATGCTCGACGACAAGAAGATGTCGCACTTCAACATCATCGGCCCAATCTCAGACCCGCGCCTCGTGGCGCGCTGGCACAACAACTTGCAGCAGCACGTGCTGGACCACACGCGGCTCGGCATCCCCGTTACGCTGTCGTCGGACCCGCGCAACCACTTCGACACCAACATCGGCACGGGGTTCAGAGCCGGCGCTCTGAGCCAGTGGCCCGGGACGTTCGGCTTCGCGGCCTTGCGCAGCCCCGAGCTCGCCCGCCGGTTCGCGGACGTCGTGCGGCAAGAGTACATCGCCGTCGGCCTGCGCGTCGCACTGCACCCACAGGCTGATCTGGCGACCGAGTACCGGTGGGCGCGGGTCAACTCGACGTTTGGCGAGGACGCCGATGTGGCTTCTGAGTTAGTGACCGCGTGTGTTGGGGGTCTTCAGGGACGTCTTTCTAGGACCGGGGATGGTCTGGACAGCGTCTCGACCACGACGAAGCACTTCCCGGGGGCCGGGCCTGAGATGGATGGGGAAGACTCCCATTTCACTTACGGCAAAGAACAAATTTACCCTGGTGGAAATTTTGAGTATCATCTGGAGCCGTTCAGAAAGGCGATTCTGGCTGGTACAAGACAGATCATGGTACGTTGCGTGACTTATCAGACCTTACTTGGATTCTTGACCCAGTGCCGTGAAGAACTCTGAAGCTAATTATGTTACGTGACTCTAGCCCTCGTACGCGATGCCAGTCGGAACAAAGTACGAACAAGTGGGCTTCGCCTTTAACAAGGGAATCATAACGGGCCTCCTCCGCGAAGAGCTTGGCTTTGAGGGCATTATCGTCACGGACTGGGGCCTCGTCACGGATGCAGTCATCCTGGGCCAGGACATGCCGGCACGAGCGTGGGGTTGCGAGCACCTCAGCGAGCTGGAGCGCACGGTCAAGATCCTCGAGGCAGGGTGCGATCAGTTCGGTGGCGAATCGGTGCCCGAGCTGGTCGTGCAGGCCGTGGAGCAGGGCCTCGTCTCGGAGGCGCGCATCGACGAGTCGGTCCGCCGCGTAGTCAGGGAGAAGTTCGTGCTCGGTCTGTTTGACGGGAAGCGCTTCGTGGACGTAGAAGAGGCGGGAAGAATCGCAGGCAAGCCCGAGTTCATCGCGCAGGGCCAGGCTGCGCAGCGGGAGGCGTTCACGATACTTAACAACCACGGAGGGGTGTTCCCGCTCTCTACCTCCCAACAAGAAAGTAGGTTCTACGTGGATGGATTGGACGCCGATGTTGCCCGGGGGCGGGGCCTGAAGGTCGTCGACACGCCTGCTGAGGCGGACATCGCGCTCATCAGGCTAAGAGCGCCGCACCAGGCCCGGCTGGGGGGCTTCGAGTCGATGTTCCATTCAGGGTCGCTTGAGTTTCCCGAGAAAGAAGCCGCGCGCATCTCAAGACTAATCAGGACGGTGCCCATATCGATCGTGGATGTCTACCTGGACCGTCCAGCTGTGCTGACGCCCATTGTCGAGGCCCAGGAGGCTGCCGGTGATAGCTGGGTAGGCAGTGCCCTGACAGCGAACTACGGTAGCGATACAGACGCGTTCCTTGACGTGTGCCTGGGCGTTGGGAAGGCGTTGCCCCGAGGCAGACTGCCGTTTGATCTGCCGCGGTCGATGAAGGCTGCGTGCGAGAGTCGAGAGGATGTGCCCTTCGACACGAAAGACCCACTATTCCGCTTCGGACACGGTCTCGGATACTCAAATTGAGATTGGCCCACTGCGTACTGCGTGTTACATAGTAAGGGCCTGTTCAAATGCCGGGGGGCTTTGATTGAAACCTTGGAAGCTGCATGCTGCATGCTGCATGTCCTTCAAACTGTTGGGCGTAGGCTAGGAGAAGTGGTGGGGGAGGGGAGGGGCATATCTAGGTGGCGATGAGGGTTGGGGCTAGCTAGCAGCTGGGTGGGTCCCCTTTGCTGTGGAGAAACGGTCCAGATTCTCCGTCTCAAGTGCAGGACAGCATGAGGCTCAAGGCACTATGGGCGACTCAATAATCTTTGATCTACTGCTTCAACATGCCTCAGCCGCGAGGCGGGTGGCGGCAGCTAATTTGTATGCTTTTTTTTTGACACCTAGGTCAATGTGTCGGCGTGGAGACAGAATCAGTGGACAACGAAGGTCCAGGTCCGCACGTCATCGGTGGAACGAACGCCCGCCTGAAACCTGACGGTGCAAACCTCCGTGCATGTTTTGGAGGGACGTGGTAGGCTGTGTGTCCTCCCGCCTGCCTGCCCGGTCTGCAAGTGCAGGTACAGGTAGGTACAGGTGCAAGGCAGGTGCAGGAGCACAAGCAAATCAAGCAGCAACTTCTGCAACGAGTCAACCAACATCCAACAGCCTGTGGAAGCCGACTTGTTGTCCTCACTTCCCTCCCGCATCAACCACATTTCACCCGCATCCCGCATCGCATCGTGCTTCCCCCTCTCATCTCCCTCCCCGCCACAGTCGACCCTCGGCAAACTCTACACCGCTGAGGCCCCTCACACACGTTACGCAACATGGCGTCGTCGACTGAGGACCAGGTCGGCCCTCTTGGGCCCGACACCTGGTACAAATCGCTGCATCCGCTTGAGGTGGATCTTGTCGGCGATTTTGCAGGCAAGGAGCTGTTCGCCATCCATGGTGACGCCCTGATGCTCTATTGCATCACCAAGGCCAAGGTCGACCTTGACAGTAAGTGCTCCTCTCTGCCCTCCTCGCCTAGTCGCCACCCGCTTACCAGCGCCATGCAGGTGGATTTCAGCTTCTGCATGCCATCCATGCTGTGGAGAGCTTTCTCAAGAAGCTGCAGGATCGGGGCTTGAATTTCCACGTTATCTGGTTCCGTGACCATGAGGCGTTGTGTTTACCTCGCGACGCCACTGATGTGCTGTCACCAAAGTACCTGTTGACACGGGCAGTCCTCATCCGCCATCTCACCCGGCAACAGCCGTCGCAGGATGCTGTCGCCTCCGAGGACGCCAGGACCATATCCTTCGAGTTCGAAGGCCTGGACAGCCCTTCCTTTGAACACTATCTCGCCAACCATGCCATACACTGTTTCATGTGTCTGGATGCTCCTGCCTTTGGGGCATGCTCCAGCAGCTCAGAAGAGGCCTTCTTAGGCATTGCTCATCATTTTGCAGCGAGGGCATTCTGCCTCGCTTTCATAGACAGTGTGGAGTTTTCGAGCTCAAGGGTCCGTGCCTCAGTCGTATCGCCATTGCCAAATTTGCAACGCGTGACGCCTGCCCTGCCCCAGTCCCCTGCACGAGAAAACGAGAGCGCCATCGCTCCCTCTGATGGAGACCGCAGTGCCACAGAAACATGGTCACCATGGGAAGACAAACAGCCCCTATCGCTTCGAGAGGCTGTCTCATTACATGCGCTCGCCAGAATGGCAGCGGTGCATAGAGACGAACCGGCCAAATTCTCGCGCTTTGCTTCGGCCTTCATTGTCCATCTTGTCCTCCTGCGACACTTGCCTCTCTCACAGCGATCTTTCGGTGCTGTCCAAGATCGAGGTGAGACTGACACGCATGCTTTCCTGGCAGAGGTTTCAAGCACAAGCACCGCCTTGCTTGATCAATTCGCACCCACCCTCCGCTGGGACCTCTTTGACCTTGTGGACGGGAGGCTTCTGGGATACGTCCTGAGCCAGAAGCCACAACTTCCTCGGTCCTTGGTCACAGAAGTGCACGCATTTGCAAACAAGATCGAGGAACTGACAAGTGTCAGCATAGCGGATTCCCTGCCTGCTCTGGAGGCCTCGACGGGTGCCGTCCAGCGGACTGTCCAGAATGGCGAGGGTACCACCACTGAACATGGCGTGCTACCGTTCAGCCAACCTGCGCTTAACGACTATCTGCAAGACATTCGCCTTGTCCCAACAGACAGTTCTAAGCAGGAAACCCTTCCCAAGATCTCCAGAGAGCTGACACATTGGCACAATGCCCGTGTCTCGGTTGCTAGCAGGCGTCCTCCTCCGCCCAAGAACTGGCGCGAAATGAGAGCTGACCAGAAGATGATGGCCAGCACAATCGCATACTCAGCAAGTCTAACAAATGCTTCTGGCAAACGTATCGAACCTGAGGTCATCATTGGAGGTATCAACCGGGACCAGAGTTCGGCTACTAAGAAGGAGGCCAAGAGAGAAGCCAAGAAAGAAGGCGAAGAGAACAAGCCTACGAAACAAGCCGCGCAGAAGGGCGGGAAGAAGGGCAAGGCGAAGAGTGGTAAAGAGCTGGCCATGGAAACCCGCCAGGCTTTGCAGGACAAGAAAGCTTCTTCAAAAACTAACGACAGGCTGGTCTGGTGGGAGCAACAGTGCAAACAACTGTCGCAAGAGTCGGACTTGGTCAAGAGATACCTCAAGACCGTCAAGTATCTCAATGCTCTGTCTGGGGATCTCGCATCATCAATTGGAGCGGAAGTCTCCTTGTATGCTTGCAACGTCCTCGCTGCCATACTCGTCCAAGCAGGCGATGCACCTCAGACAAGGCAGAGCTTGACCGCTCTAATCTGGTCCATTGTCCGCAGTGTCAACAACTCCAACCTCAGCGCGCCGACCGCCAAGATGCTCAACGTCCTTGCAGCCTCTTTGCAGGTTCCAGCAGAATTCGCCACTGACCCCTCCTCGCCCGCGACTCGAAAACTTCCCTTCTCCTGCGTCTTTGATGCCAAGAACGGGGTCACGAATCTGGCACCCGTTGACCTCGACTTCCAGCTACAACACTGCGGACCGTTCCTCGAGCGAAGCTTTGATCCCGCCCCAGATCCTCGTGTTCCTTTCAACCCAGATGGCTGGCAGCGAAATGTTCTCAATGCCATTGATGCAGACAAGAGCCTCTTCGTTGTGGCACCCACCTCAGCTGGTAAAACCTTTATCTCTTTCTATGCCATGAGGAAGGTCCTCAAGGAAAGCGATGACGGCGTGCTGGTGTATGTGGCACCAACAAAGGCTCTTGTCAATCAGATCGCCGCCGAAATCCAGGCCCGATTTACTAAATCCTACAAGCACGACGGGAGGTCGGTGTGGTCAATTCATACTCGTGACTACCGAGTGAACAACCCCGCTGGATGCCAAATTCTGGTCACGGTTCCACACATCTTGCAGATCATGCTTATGGCGCCGTCTAACGCCGAGCACGAAAACTCATGGTCGCGCCGAATCAAGCGTATCATCTTCGACGAGGTTCACTGCATTGGACAAGCTGATGATGGTGTCATCTGGGAGCAACTGCTACTCTTGGCCCCCTGTCCTATCATTGCATTGTCGGCCACTGTCGGTAACCCCTTGGAGTTCAGGCAATGGCTCGAGAGCGCAGCCAAGTCCAAAGGCCTGGAGTTTGAGACCATTGTGCACCAAACACGATACTCCGATCTACGCAAGTTCTTGTGGCAGCCATCCAAGGAGTACTCTTTGGACTTCTTGGATCCTGTTGATAGATTACCTGTCCCTGGACTGGATGATAACAGCGCAAACTCCTCGAACTTCTTTCCGATTCATCCGGTGGCTACGCTGGTCAACAGGAACCGTGAGACTCTCGACGATCTCACTCTGGAGCCGCGTGATTGTCTCTTGCTGTGGAAGAGCATGGCAAAGCATCAGAGCGCTGATTATCCCCTCGGTCGAGAGCTGACCCCGCCAAATGTTTTCCCCAAGGTTGCAACAAAGCCGGACGTGGCAAATTACGAGGCTTCGTTGAAGAAGACTCTCCATGCCTGGATGCTGGACCGCAAATCTCCGTTTGACGCCGTGCAGAAAGACCTGCGACCGCAGTGTCATGTTTCGGCATCATCGCGCCAGGAGCTTGAGGACTCGGCCCTTCCGCTCTTGACAGATCTTCGCTCACAGGGTGCTTTGCCAGCCATTCTGTTCAACTACGACCGGGTTGCTTGTGAGGAGATCGCCTTCCGCATCCTTTCTGACCTCGAAGGGGCAGAGAAGGCATGGAAATCAACAGATGCTGGCTGGAAAAAGAAGGTTGCCAAGTTCGAGCAGTTCAAGAAGGATCAGGCCAAGGCCGATTCGCTCAGGCAGAAGACCACCAAGGCAAAGGCCAAGGGGAAGCGAGACGAAGACGATATTGGCGATGGAAGAATGGATGATGACCCGAGTACTCTGTCGAGCTTCGACCCAGAAGCTCCCCTCGAGCGCTTCTCCCTCGGCGACGAGACCAAGCTCACGCGGTCCGAGCTGGAGTGGATGGTCTGGTCCTTGCGCTGGAAGAACATCAACCCCGATATTTTGAACGCGCTCCGCCGTGGTATAGGCATTCATCATGCCGGTATGAACCGCAAGTACCGTCAAATTGTCGAAATGCTGTTCCGCAAGGGCTTCCTCACTGTCGTTGTCGCCACTGGCACCCTGGCCCTGGGTCTCAACATGCCCTGCAAGACGGTGGTCTTTTTCGGAGACTCCGTGTTCTTGACCGCCCTGAACTACCACCAGGCTGCAGGTCGTGCAGGTCGAAGAGGATTCGATTTGCTCGGAAACGTGGTCTTCGTCGGTATGCCCCAGGAACGAGTGTACGAGATTATGTCTTCCAGGTTGCCTGATCTCAGGGGACACTTCCCATTGTCTACCTCTTTGGTGCTGCGAACGCTCAGCTTACTTCATCATACCAACAACTCGGACTTTTCTGTCGGCGCCGTACAGTCGCTGTTGTCACAGACACGGCTGTACCTTGGTGGACCTTCTGGGCAGCTTTCCATAAAGCACCACCTGCGTTTCTCCATCGAGTACCTTCGAAGACAACACCTTCTCTCTGAAGACGGTGCTCCGCTGAATTTTGCCGGTCTCGTTGGCCATCTCTACTTCACGGAGAACTCGGTGTTCGCTTTCCACTCGCTTCTGAAGGAAGGCTACTTCCACAAGCTATGTGACAAGTTCCGCACTGCGTCCGAAGCAACACTGCTGGAGATTGTTCTTGTGCTATCGCACATTTTCGGCCGCATATCGACCAATACTTTCAAGAAAGATTGGATGGGAGCGGGTACCAGATCCGACTCAATCGTGTTCCTTCCGCCTCTGCCAGAGGATGCCCTGCAGACTCTGAGGCAGCACAACCAGGAGACACTTGACATATTCAGAACCTACGTCAGCACGTATGTTCGACAGCACTTGGAAGACAAGCCGGACATGCATCTGCCTTTCACCAAGACTGAGGCTGGAGCGCCCAAGAGTAACCTCGAGGGAGTGGACCTCGAAGCGATTTTCGCTGAAGGCCACAACCCGCCGACGAAGCTTCGTTCACCTTTCCATGCCCTCTCCGGATTCGGCGACAATTCTTTTGAATCCATCCACGAGCTCTGCGACACCGTTCGCAGCGACGTCTTCCTCGAGGAGTCAGCAATTCCTTATATTCCACTGTTCCCTGACGACACCAACGGTGTCCCCTGGAATGCATACCTCTATGACTTCTTCAAGCACGGGGATATGGAGGCCCTGGTCAGAGACAACCACATCAAGAAGGGCGACGTTTGGTTCCTACTGAAGGACTTCTCGCTTGTTCTGGCAACAATCGTCACGAGCCTGACAAACTTCTTAGATCTTGATGCCGGAGCTGACTCGGACCTGGCCATGATGGACGTTCAGGACGCCGAGGACGCAGCACGTGAGACCTCTGATGCGCTGGAGCCCGATGACGGCCCGAGCGATATGGCCCATGGCGCCCTGCCGGTCCAAGACGAGGGCCCAAAGCAGCCTGAAGTAGCCGTCGTCCCGAAGAAGACGAAGAAGGCCAAGGTGATTGACTCGTGGGACGATGACGACAGCAGCGAGGATGAGGCTGCAGCTGCAGAGGCCGCCGAGGCTGCCGCCAAGGCTGCAGGGCCCGCGTGGGAAGGCGATGGTGAGAGGAACCTCGCGCAGGTGCTACGGATGTTCAAGATGGTGCAGCAGACATTCGACGAGAAGTTCAGGAAGCAGTGGGCTTAAGGGTTGTGTCTTCAGTTGTCGGTGGTGTACATGCTACTTACCTGGTGTGGTAGGTGGTACTGTCTGGCCGCGGTGAAGGCTTGGGGCGGTCTAGGTTCAACATGACCTGTGGCTAGGAGCGGATGAAGATATGAGTGTCTAGATCATAGATCAAGATGCTTTAGATGATAGATGGTAGATTTGCAGCACTGGTTAGACGTGTCATGAGAATGAAAAGTATTTGGCATTGAGCAACGGGCCGAGTCGTGCCCAGTGTTTGTCCTTAGTTTCTTGATTTATTCGAGGCATGAAGCCGCTTTCTCACCGGCTAACACGATGCTTATACAAGTCCTGTTACCGCCACCTCGCGCTGCAATTGACAAAATAAGGGTAGTAAATAAACGCCGGTACGGATCAGTGTATGCATGTGGTGCCCCAGATTTCCCCATTATTTCAAAGCTCGTCGTGCTCTCTGTCAACAAGCTTCTGGGGGCCAACGCTGTACATCCTGCCGGCTGGATTGAAGGCCAATAACTTACGAGCCCTGTTTGGTCCGAACCTTAGTACTGAAACTCCTACAGCACTGTCCCCGTGGGAATTGACTTACACGTCCCACAAAATTGACTTCTGGCGGTTGAATTCTGTGAATGGGGACATGTCGGACTTTTTGGCAAGCCACTGTTGTGTGTCCTGGACGACCCTTTCGGCTTCCCTGCAGGTGGTCTTAGCTTTGTCTTGCGAGGTGTGGAACAGCTTTGCCTACGTCTTCAGGTCGTCGGTCGCGCCGGGCACGTCTACGACGTCGACCCTGTTCATGGCTCGCTCCATAATCTCGATGTAGCGCTGCATGCCTGCCTTGTCGATTGGTGTAGTATCTTCGAAAGGCCGCCTAGCGTCATATTGTTGTTAGCAAATCACGCGTTCACCCGATCGTACTGGGACTTGTCGCGGTAGCAATACTCTGCCTCAAATACGAGTTGCTCGATGTCCTCATATGGTACTCCACTCAAAAGGGCGGTATTATTCTGGCGGGACTGTCAGCTGATGGCTTGAGGGGAGTCGGTGATACTCGTACGAAAATGGCTGATGCTGTGATGTTCGTATCTGCATGCAAATCAGCCACGTACCCCTCTCAGTCTTTGTTCTTTTTGGACCTTACCGAGACACCGGGCAGAAACTTTAAGAATATTCAGGGGCTGGAAAGTTTTAGCAATTTTTCCGTCACTTTTGAATCCATGAATTCCTGAAGAAGAGGACATACATCAACCTCCAACGAAATTTCGACAATTGGAACATGCCGGGGTGCTTGAGGAATTCCTGTCAGCTCAATCTCTCCCAGGAGTAAGTTGTCTCTAGCCATCATGCGATCGCCTTCGAAGAAACGAATGACCATCGAGTCTTGGCCGTCGTAAGCCGTAGTCAAGTTCTGGGCCCTCCGAGTGGGAATCGGCACACTGCGCGGGAAGATCTTGCGCATGTAGCCCTCACTTGTTTCCTGGTGTAAATTTCAGCATACTCCCAGTGGATCAATTGGTTGGATAGCAATTAACATACCAGACCGAGGCTGAGAAGAGTGACGGATACGTAAGAAGGCACGACGGGCTCCTCATCAGACAATACTCGGGCTTGGAGGGCTGCGCCTTTTACCACGGCTTCCTCCGCGTCGAAGTCCCTGTCGATCCAAGCGTCGTTCCGTCGAAGAGCGTCCAGGAGCCAGGTGCCCTTCCAGAATTTCTGTCAGCACCCATCGAGAAAGAGTGGTCGGGTTATCTGTACCATGGGAGATTTGCTGAAGCTGCCAACGACAAGAACCCTTCCGACATTGGTTATGTTTGAGGGAATGTGAGGTATTGGTATGTCCATCTCGGGAAACCACCTGCTCTCTTCCCATTCCATGGTCATGTTCAAAGAGTCTAAAACTTTGTCAGTACCTCATACTGAACAAGAAATTTCCCTGATTCGTGCATACCCAGCACATGCTCGAGTGGTTCGATCACTTCGGCAAAGAGGTCTGTACCAAAGTCCCGAGTCGAAGACTTGATCTTGGTATTTGACAGACCCGGGCAGTGTCTAAAACTGTCAGCTGTTAGGCAGTATGCAGATGGTCCAAACAATCGGTGTCTCTGGGTATCCTCTATACTCTCTTCCAGTTTGATTCGGGCGTGCTGATCAAGGAGTACACCCTCCGTGGCGCACTGAGCAGCGATGCTGACCCAAATTAGCTTCGTGATAAAGAGGGCAGAAGAGGAATCATGTCTCACTAGTCCACGAGCCGCCGGTTGAAAGACCGTCCGCTGACCGGCGTCGACACTGCTGCCAGTATCTCGACGACCCCCTGGTCAATATAGAGCATGCTCACGTCGGTCTTACTGGCACCCATATCCAAGACAAGGACGTTTTGTTCGTCGTCCAGCCTGTCCAACTCGTATGCGATAGCCACCGCCGTCGGCTCGTTGACAATGCGGATCACGTTCAGGCCAACCGTGGCGCCCGCATCCTTGACGGCCTGTCTTTGGTTGTCGTTGAAGCTGCTCGGCACGGCTACTACCGCGCATCTCATGTAGTCGTCGATGGTTTCCGCTGCCGTGTTTCCCAGCTTTGCCATCAGCACACCTGCTATCTGTTCTGGTGTGAACGTATTTTCTCGTCCTTGTATGTCCACTTTGATGACTGGTTTATCTTCCTTTCCCTCGACTCGATAGTGCAGGCTTTTGATCATCTCCTGTACCTTCGGATCCGACCATCTTTTGCCAAGTAGCACTCGCACGTCACATATGGTACGGGATGGGTTGTCAGCCCTCTGAGACTTTGCTTCTGCCGAGGAGTTAGGGCACACCCAAGGGGCATCAGGTAGAATGGCATGTACGAACCGTTGCCGACTAGAACACCCTGGTCTGTGAAAGCGACGCAGGACGCCATGTGATCTAGAACATCAAGTTTTCCATCTCTTATTATTCCCACCCGCGAATTCTCCTAAGACTACTTAGCACACTTTGTCTTAGGCGTTTTGGTCGGATTGTTTGAAAGACCCGCAGTCCATGGGAGAGGTCTTTTTGGTCAGACTCACACTACCGATATCCTAAAACACGCAAACATGAAGGTAAGTTTCCATGGCTTTGGACTCAACTATATCAAACAGAGAGGCAAAGACTATGACCGTTCTGGGACTTACAATACCGATGACCGTACCGTATTGCGCGTGATAAAATTGTCCGGCCGAGTAGGCGTGGCTACTAGCAGCGAGGACAACAGCCACACAGAGAATCGCGAGGGAGACTCCCCATCCCATGTTTCTTTGCCGTGATGATTTCATATTTAGGTCGTCTTGTGTGGGCGAGATCGTTTGACGAACCGGAAGGGCCATGTGACAAAAGTTCTAGACGGCCAAAAAGAGGGTGAACGGCAAGCTCCCAGGCTGTACTTATAATTCGACACCCACTCCGGTGACGGTGTCAAATGACACAGTAGTTCTTTTCACGAGAATTTACCAAAAGAAACGTGTCCCAGGCGCCATGATATGATTTTACGACATTTGCACAGGCAGCAGCCAGGTGCCAGGGGGGAGGTTGTCAGCAGAAGCTAGGCTCAGGGCTAACCAGTTGCGATCTACCCAAGAGAGATTAGTGGGACCCAAGTAGACCCTGGTTGGTCCTTTCCTTCGCATCTCGCTGCTGAGGATGAATTGTGCAACCGTGTCAAATGTATGATATTTCCCACTGCTGGCTGTATTTCCTGTGCCTACTTGTCCTCTTCTGCCCCTCTTATTTTTTAATCTTCTCTTCTGTGTATCAGTGATTCAAATGGCCACTGGCCCCTCCTGGCGCTATGCTCATGTAAGTTTCAGTCGGGCCTGCTTCTAGGGGTGGTAAGTTGTCGCAGTGTGCGGATCTTTGGCTTCTAAGGCTGTGTCATTGCGTCTTTATGAACCAGTCTGCCAGCAATACATGCCAAACTTGCTACTGGTGGAGGGCATCGTGGTGCTTTCA
The DNA here is from genome assembly GCA_037177825.1 of Diaporthe sp. P3_1W. Lineage (NCBI taxonomy): Eukaryota > Fungi > Ascomycota > Sordariomycetes > Diaporthales > Diaporthaceae > Diaporthe > Diaporthe sp. P3_1W. The sequence goes on from JBAFXB010000001.1 coordinate 1,655,525, forward strand.
CTTATCCTACAGGCACGTGTCACGTATGTAGGACTTATGTACCTGGTTCTATCACTATTTTCTCGTCCTTGCTAATATAAAATGCAAAGCGTACTTGCCAGATACCGGTTCTAGGGATATATGACCAAGATCCTTGCATGTGCTTGAAGTTGCCCTAACCTATCTGTCACTCGCTCTTCTTGTGTAGACAGGCATGCCAATTCAGTCGGCTTGGGCCGCCCAGTACTTCGACTGGCCCACTGAGATCGCCCAGGATTATTTTCCTTTTCCCACATTTCTCAACATTGTTTGAGTACCACATCAATTGCAAACCACACATTCAACTGCTGCCAGTATCCACCAATTGAAGTCAACTGCTCAGATTCCGCTGGCGCACTCTGTCATAATGTCACAGCAGCCCTGAGACAGGTTAGCGTACAACCCCTCCCTAGTTACTTAACATGACCTTGCATCTTATCTTATCAGCTTACCACCCCTTAATTATCGATCAGCAGCGTAGCTGGCGAAGGATTCCTTCCTTCGACCAACGCTTATGGGTTTTTAAATTGACATAGCTCTACTGCTGGTTCGAGCCCCTGAGCCATGACGCGTGGACCATCGCCTCATCGCTCCAATTTTGAAAGATCAGCTTAAACCTGTCTGGGTAGTAGGCACGGCTCACCTCCTGACATCCCAGCCACCTCATGCTTCAATGTACGGCTCTACTGATCTCTCGAACGTGTCATTTTACTATTCCAACGTTTGGATAATCACGCTTACAAGCTGTCCAGCACCAAATACCCAATCTCCAGCATGTCAGCCTCGGATGTGGTCTTCGTTCGGTTCGCCGACTTCCCCACGGAAATCCGTCTTGCCATCTGGCGCCACTGCCTGCCTCACCGCGTCGTGGAACTCGACTACCAGCCAGACGACATCATCTGGGATGAGGGACCGGACGATGAAGCCCCACCATGCAGCGCCAACGGAATGATCCAACTACGCAACAAGGCTCCTCCCCTCGTCACGCGCGTCTGCCGGGAGTCGAGGCAGGTCGCCTTCGAAACCGGCCGCCAGCTGCCCGGATTTCCTGATCCGCGTGACCCGCAAAACACCCAAGAGTTCGCCAATTACATGGTCACCAACCCGTGGGTCGACACGGCCCGCGATATCATACATATCAACTGGGACCCTACGGCCGACATCGAGTGGCAGACCTACGACTGGGGCGACCCGGTCTGCTGTGTCATGTCGTATGCCGCGCAGACAAGGGCGCGGCGCGCGTCGATCCGGCTCGGCCTCCTGCGCGCTATGAAGTCCCACGACACGAGCCATGACCACTACAGATGGACGCGATCCGAGCTGGCGGACCTGATGCGCTCCGAGTCCCGGGCCCAATTGCTTAGCTGGTCGGTTGTTGTCAGGCCGCCTATTGTGGTGCACGCCGCTGGTACTGCTGATTCTGGCAGTCTCTTTGGCCTCCTGGGTGACGCGCCAGTACAGCTTGTCGACATAGATGATGAGAGGAGGATCAATATGTTTCTAGGGCTTGGTGCCACGCCTGGTGTCACCATCAGCCCGGGTATCGAGCCGGGTGAGCTGGCCAGGGCCAAACAAGAGCTGCAGGATGTGGTTGATGTGGTGTTTGGGTCCGAGTTGCCTGCGCCTCCGTTGTACCCGGTGATCATGTTCCGGCTTTGTACAGAATCATGCGTCTCAGATACGTGAGTGCTTCACCATGGTTGTTACCCTGAAGTACGGTAGTGCGTGGGGACAATTGGTCAGTAGCCAATCCTGAACGGTCCGGGCGTCATCAGCATCGTTTTTAATAGCAATGGACGGCTTTTACGACTGTACGATTATCTCAAGACTACCAAAGAAACAAAGACTCTCTCAAATCTTCATCTATATTAGAGATTTAGTCACATACAATCAACAATGGGGCCCTCCCCAAACACGACCCTCAAACTTCTCCACCCCCTGAATAGCATCCCAGTGCCTCTTCACAACAGCAGTCCTCGCCTGGCCCTTCCTCGACTGCTGACCCAACCACGTCTGGAAGTCCTTGTAATCCTGCGCAAACTCGGAGTGGCTCGCGCTCGTCTTGTCGTGGTCCACGTCGGTATACGTTGTCCCATCCTGTGCCGTTGGATTGGCCGCAGTCACCGTGTACGACCGCCCCTTCTCGTTCTTGAGGTAGTCGTTGAGCTCGTCGATGTAGTCGTTCCCCATGTCGGCGAGACGCGCCTCGTGGGTGCCGACTATCGCGGTGCGGGCCTGCTCGAGGCCTTCCTTGGTGATGCCCTCCTTGTTGTCGCCGAATATGGTGCGGACGTCTTGGATCTTGTCGGTGACTTTTGTCAGGATGTCGGTGAGGGTGGGGTTGCTGCCTTTGGGACCCGTCCACCAGCCGTTCTGAAAGATTTTATTCGGGTCCTGGTTGGCTGTTCACGGTTAGTTAGGAACACATAGGGCAGAGAATCGCGGCCAGGGAAGCTTCTCCCACTCACGGACGAAGTCTTTGCCATTTGATTTGAGATTTGCGAGTTCCTGGGCGGTCTTGGTGGCATCGGGCCAGAGATCCGTCCCGACTGAGGTCTTCTGGCCGGCATCGAGCTTCTTGCCGTCCCTTTGCAGATAATTGACGAAGTCATCGAAGTAACAAGGGGCTGGGCAATTGGGCGCTAACGAATCGGCTCTTTTCCCATAAGCTTGGATGTCCATTTGATAGGCACTGCGACAGTCAATATTGACAAAATTACTGCTTTTCGGAGTGGTCTCATCCAAAGAAAAAGACTTACTACCACAAATAGACTGTCTGATCAAGGAGGAAATGGTCAGCCTCAATGATATCTCGTGTCATAGTTGTATATACGCTGCGCCAACAATTCAAACCCCTTTGACGAGAGAAATTTACCAACCTGATAGGGAGATGCGAGCTTGCTGGCGAAAACATGATGCCCAAGGAAGTACAACAAACAAGTGAGGGAAATGAGGAACCTCATGGTGATGCCTGAGATCACATCAACTTCGTTTGCCGGAAAAACTCAGCGTGAGCAGTTCGGCTCCAGATTTTCGATATAGACAATAGGAGCGAAGGACATCGAGAAGAGCAAAGGACGTTGAAAAGAGTGAAGGACGACGAGATTATGGGTCTTTTGTCAGACGCTACCTCCATCGCAATACCACCGCATAGTGATGAAGGATGGTACAGTAAATGAGATCGCCACAGTTCATATTAAATGTCATGATCCGAACCCTATATCGGTGTCAGACATTGGCCGTTCCACCAATTGATGAACAACCATTTGCATCGCGCGGTTGCCTACGATAATTTTGGGAGAGGCTCTGGAGCCACTATCGGAACCCCTGAGCCTAGCTTTTGCGTCTAAAGCATGGGAGGATGTCTACTGCTGACCACACGCGCCAAGTCGCATTGCTGCAACCAATCTAGCGCGCTTGTCTACACCGCGACTGGCAGGCCTTCCCTTGTTGATGATTACTCCAATTTTATATTCAGAGAAGCCTGAAATCCTTCCAATTTCTTCGGAATTTTGAGGTTGCACGGAGACTCATACTGTAAGCACTAGAATGGGCGTACCAATGAATGCACCATAACGGAATTGATGCGATTTCGAGCAGCAAGGAGGAAGGCTGAACATAGGAACCCGCATTTGGAGTAGGTTAATGCTGGCCATTATATTTCAGCCTGAGTATAAGCCGTACACACGGCCACTTGCTCTTGTCTCTCGCGCTCGCTGCAAGACATCACAACCTCACCTTTCGTTTGGGGTTTCTGTGTTATCTTGAGAGAGAATTACGACAGGATGGCGACCTGCAAATACACACAAGTCCAAAGCGGCGACGGGTGTTGGGCCCTTGCGGACCGCTGCGGAATCTCCCAGGACGACCTCCTCAAGTACAATACCGGGTCCGGTTTCTGTGACAATCTCCTCCCAGACCAATACGTCTGCTGCTCTGCTGGATCCCTGCCCGACTTCTCCCCAAAACCAGACGATGATGGCAACTGCTTCGTCTATACTGTTGTGGAGGACGACACTTGTGCGAAGATCGGAGCAGCGAACCAGATGGAGTGGGAGGATATACCCACTTACAATGAACTCACTTGGGGTTGGACAAATTGTACGGGACTCCAGAAGGGTCAGAACATCTGTCTGAGTGAGGGTATGCCACCGTTTCCTTCGGCCGTCGAGGGGGCTGTTTGTGGTCCACAGGTAAGTCTTGCTTGCTCCTGAACTTCATGTCTCTTGTCTACTGCTTGCTGTTCCAGAGTGTCGTAGTGTCACAACTGATGGCTGATCTTTCCTTCGTGTCTATAGAAGCCCGGAACGGTGCGGCCAAATAATGGTTCTACATGGGACTGGGCTGCTCTAAACCCATGTCCCTTAAATGCCTGCTGTGATATTTGGGGCCAATGTGGCATCACCCCAGAGTTCTGCACCAATACCACCGCAAGTGGCGGGTGAGTCTTGATACAAATCCAGTCATCATTCCCATACTCTCCTCGCGCCTGAAGCTGACACACAGCCTCTTCATAGGGCGCCTGGTACGGCTAAGAAGGACACAAATGGCTGCATCTCTCACTGCGGTACCAAGGTCAACAGCTCAAGCTCGAGTGTTGAAGCCCGGCGGATCGGCTACTTTGAGGCGTGGAACCTAAACCGTCCCTGTGCCAACATGGACGTATCCAAAATGACCTTTGACAACTATTACACTCACGTACACTGGGCCTTCGGAAACATCACTTCCAGCTGGGAGGTCGACGTGACAGGGCAGAAGGACCAATTCGACGGCCTGCTGAAGCTCCAAGGCATCAAGCGTATCATGTCCTTTGGTGGCTGGGGCTTCTCCACCGACGCCGCCACGCACCAGGTCTTCCGCACAGGTGTCCGGGACGGAAATCGACAGGTCCTAGCGGCCAACATTGTCAAGTTCATTGTGGACAATGACCTGGAAGGCGTCGACTTTGACTGGGAGTACCCCGGCGCCCAGGACATCCCTGGCGTGGGCCCAGATGCGCTCGATTCGGGTGAGAATTATGCCCAGTTCCTGAAGCTTGTCCGCGAGCAGTTGCCAAAGGACAAGTCTATCTCGATGGCGCTGCCGGCGTCGTATTGGTACCTGAAGGGCTTTGACCCGGTGACTCAGTACGAGCCTTATATTGTACGTTCAAATATGAAAAAGGCCGTCTCACACGATGTACATGGGATGTTAACCTTACTAGGACTACTATGTCTTCATGACATATGACCTCCACGGCCAGTGGGACTACGATAATACCTTTGTCAAGTATGTGTGGACTCCACCTTTTCTGAACCTACAAAGCTCTCTGTTGCCCCAGTACTAACACTTTTATCTAGCCCTGGCTGCCCTAATGGAAACTGTCTGCGGAGCCACGTCAACAAGACAGAAACTGAGTACACGCTGGCTATGGTCACCAAAGCGGGAATCCCCTCCACCAAGATCGTGCCCGGCCTCGCCCTCTACGGCCGTAGCTTTGAAATGACAGACCCCTCGTGCAAAGGACCTGAATGTACCTTTACAGGCAAGGAGTCGGGGGCCACCAAAGGATCCTGTACAGACACGTAAGTAAAAGACTAAGGCCTCAAAGCACCGGCTTTCTCCCTCAAGCTTCTCGCTAAATCACCTTACATTAAACAGGGCAGGCTACATCTCCAACGTGGAGATCCAAGCCCTCATATCGCAGGCCAATAGTGACGACCCTGACGGAGTTACCATCTCTCAATACGAGGACGAAGGCGATATCCTCATCTACAACGGCAATCAGTGGGTCTCGTGGCTCACGCCTGATAGCTACAACGAACGCAAGGCGTGGTACGACGACATGAACTTTGGTGGCAGCGTTGACTGGGCGGTCGACCTGAACCGCACGTACAGCAACAACGGCACGGGCGACCTGCAAGAGTCCGAAGACGAGTGGGAAGAGTACACGCCCTGCCCGACTACGCTATATAATACCCTGGACGACCTTCTCGGTGCATCAGACCTTCCGGCGCACTGCGTCGCGCAGATGACGCTTGATACACTCGTCAAGATGCTCGACGTTGCTTATGACAACTACACGGATGTCAACAACGGATATGATGAGATGTACGGGTACTATACAACCTATATAGAAAAGGTTGTGCCAGCTGTGCTCACTAATGCGTTCATGTGGAATATGAGCATTACGAAAGAGAATCAGCTTATCCCTGAGATTGGCTACGGCATGCAGTGTACGTCTTCTCTTGCGCCCCTCCTATCTGCGACATCCATGATCTGATCGAATATGGAATTCATGTAAGACTAACCTCGCCTCCTTCCCAGACTTTGACTGCCAGTTCCCTGAACAAGACGACTGGGTGTCCTGCGCAACCTGGGATGATCACCTTGACTCGCTCTTGCGCTACATCGACGCAACAGAGCTGCGCCTCCGCGATCATGACGGGTTCGCCAAGGCACTCGCAACGGCAGGATTGCTCGAGGACGTAAGTTTCCCATAAACATCATGCCCCCCGGGAGGGGGGACTTCAAGATCCTTTATAGAGATGCCTCCTCAGTCCCGTGGGTCTATCAAAACTAACGTACGTGTACAACAGTGGGTCGACTTTGGCGACTACAAAATTACACGCACCAACTCCAACGACCGCCCGGTGCAATCGTGGACACTCAGCTTCCACGGGTGGCCCATCCGCAACGAGTCCATGGTCGTCAGCAACCCCAAGGACATCGTCACCAAGGGCCTGCCCAACATCCCAGACCTGCGCCAGGACATGGTAGCGAGCATGCTACAGATCATGGGCGGCAGCTGGGTGGGCGGGGACGCGCGGGACGCGGCGCTCGCGTACGCGCCCGCGGTGTTCATGCTGCAGCAGGCCGTGGACAGCATGGCGCAGGCCAAGGAGCTGGGTGCGCAGGAGGAGGAGGCCGAGGAGGAGGAGGAGCGGAAGCGCAAGGAGAACCTCATCCTGCTCATCATCGGGGTGGCGCTCATGTTCGTGCCCATCGTCGGCACCGAGGCGGCCGCCGCCCTGGGGCTCAGCAACATCGCGCGCGTCATCGCCGTGGCGGGCGAGCTGGGCAACGCGGCGTTTGCGACCTATGAGACGGTCAAGGACCCGGCCTCGGCCATCGTAAACATCCTCGGGATGCTCTTTGGCGTGGGCCAGATCGCCAAGGCGGAGCGCGGCGCAAAGGGCCTCAGGGATGTTGCGTCGTACCGCAAGGGTATGGCGACGGGTGAGATCTCGTCGCTGGGGAGGTTCTTCGCGGACGGGGACTCAAAAGTGCAGACCTTGCTGGGGAAGGTGTGCAAGCTTTGAAGGAATCTAATTAGTATGCCGTTCTTGAGAGGCTGGCCCCCTTTCTAAGGCTTTGAACTTTGGCAGTCTCTGATGTCTGCTGGCAAGGTCATGTGCGGCAGATGTCATCGTGAAGGCTTCGCTGCGCACCACGATATATTTGAGCACCAGCTCGCATTTCTCAATCAAATCCATGGAATTCCGCACTGCTGGCTGTGTTTCCCGTGCCTACCGTACCTACCTGTCCTCATCCGCTCTATTTTCTTTTTTACATTTAGCTGCTGGTGTTGACTGCGAATACATAACCTATCGTTATGATTTTCCACTACGGGTTTGTGGACTTGTGTTCGAATTGCGTGTCATCTCACAAGTCAGACTGACCAGACCACCTACCTAGGTAATGTGACCCAAATTACCCAATCATATCTGCGTGCGAGAGTAAGCAGCGATTATGCAGTGGTATCTAAGGCGTCCAATGGGTACCATGATTCTGTGTCACATATTCCGTAAGCGCTGGTTGCCTCAAATCCTGCAGAAGTGTAGCTGAGAAAGCGGGGACGTTCGTTCACCTTTCCAGGTCATCCATCTGTGAGTGAAGCTGTCCTCACTCATCTAGGCTAACTGATTGCTGTCCGACAACTCGCCACATCGGTCTCTTACACGACTCTTCGGCCCTCGTGACTTTTTAATGACGACTTGAACACGCGCATCATGGACCCTCTGACGGCCATAGGCCTCGTTTCCAACATCCTCTCATTCATCGACTTCAGTGCCCGACTTATTAAGAGCGCCAAAGAAGTCCACGATTCTCAGCATGGGGTCCTTGAGGAAAATACGAGCCGTGAGGCGGTTGTGCGAGAGATGCAGCGAATGTCAACGCGGATGTTGGTCTCTGGGTCGCCAGAAACAGCGGACGACAAGTCAAGTTTGAGCGTTCTGGCCACAGAATGCCGCCCGCTTTCAACCCAGTTGATTTCATTACTGGAGAAAATAAAACCCAAAGACCCAGGCTCCACGACTCAAAGCCTGGCATCGGCATTGCGAAACAAGATCTACGACAGCGAGAGGGCAAGTCTGGAAGCGAGACTGAATGATTGCCGGGCCCAACTTCATCTAGAGCTCAGTAATCTGACAAGGTCAGCTCGAGTTGTATCCAAAGTCATCAAGTGCCTGATGTGCTAATTCGAAGCAGGACTGAGATGCTCGAGAAGCTCAAAAGCTTAGTAGAAGCCTCGAAACAGGACGAGGCCAAGCTGGCCAGGATTGAGAGCGACATTGCACAGCTACGCGAAAACATCAGTTCAGCCTCTCCCACTTCGGAAGCTAAGCCGATGCTGATGACGCTTCTTGCGGAAGAAGAAGAAATCTTCACATCAATGGCTCAGGGCAAAATACTGAGCTGCCTCGCCTTTGAGGGAATGAGCCGACGCTCTAACATGGTGGTTGAAACACATTCCAATACCTACGAATGGATACTGGAAGACGACTCCGTGGCCGAGGACCCGTCTCAGGAGCACGATGGGGACAGTGTGGTTGATAGCCAGCCACGGGGAGTTGAAGACATTGAGAAAGTCCGTGCGAGAGAGAAGCTTAGGACATGGCTGGAAAGCAAAAGTTCTCGCGATGTTTTCCATCTATCTGGAAAGCTGGGATCTGGGAAATCGACTTTGATGAAGCACATACGGGAGAGTTCTCGCACCGAAGAAAAACTCAACTCGTGGGCAGGTAAGCACGAGTCTTACACCTGCCTCAGTCAAAGACGTAACCACTGACTAGTTCCATCGACGCAGACGGCCGTAAGTTGACCATCGCCGGTTTCTATTTCTGGAATATTGGCTCCGATTACGAAAAGTCGCTGCAAGGACTCTATCGCAGCCTTCTTTATCAAATCTTCAGCCAGTGCCCAGACTTCATACCCAAGGTGTGGCCGGCTCAATGGGCACAAGCCAATTCGGCGCCATGGCTTGTCCCTAAAGTGATCGAAATCTCAGAAAAAGATGTCATTCGAGCCTTCGTCGGAGTAATTGAGGCCCACGAGGTGCTGAAGAACCACTGCTTTGCCTTTTTCATCGACGGCCTCGACGAGTTCCAGGCGACCGTACAAGAAGACCATCGGGACTTGGTAAGGTTATTGTGCCAGTGGGCATCAAATCCATCTGGAAATATCAAAATATGCGTATCAAGCCGAGAGTATCCCGCCTTCATGGATGGTTTCACACCAACTCTGAGGATCCGCTTTCATGACTTGACGAGGCGCGACATGGACATCTATATTCGAGACAAGCTTGCTCATGCTAGCACAGAAGAGAGCTTCGAAAATCTTGTCTCATTGATTATGAGCAAGGCCAACGGTGTTTTCCTATGGGTCGCACTCGTGGTCAAATCTCTCCGGGAGGGGCTGGAGGATGGCCTGTCGTGCTCGGACCTGACGCAAGAGGTCGATGTTCTCCCGGACCAGTTGGAAAGCCTCTACAAGCACATTCTAATGTCCTTGGGAAAGTCCAAGCGGAGAAAAGCTTACCAAACGTTTTCCATGGTGGCGGAACTCAAGAAACACGGCGACTACAGAATGTCACTGCTCGCGTATTCTTTTCTTGAAGAGTACGAGGCTCGTGTAAACTTCTTCATGAACAGGAACAACGTCTTCCCTATGGACAAGCTTACTGGCGATAGTGGCAAGAAAAGGGCCGAGTCTTCGAGCAGAAAGTTGGCTGGCTGGTGCAAAGGTCTCGTCGAGCCATACAAAACTTTGGTGTGGGAACGAGGGCCGTCGAGTCCCACCCCTTGCATTGCTGCATGGGAATATTGGTCTATGGAGTTGGATTTCGCGCATCGAAGTGTCTCAGACTTTTTGGAGACAGATGAAGTTCAACGTGATATGCAGCTGAACTTGAGACATTTCGACCAAGTCGACGCCGTCATTCACTTGGTACTCAGCGACCTGTTGTACGAAAATGCAACGTCGATACACAATACCTCCCGGTCAGGGTTCACGACAGCTATACTCTTGAATATCATTGAACATTACGGCTTAGCTCGAGAGCCATATACTTATCTTGAGCGCGTTCGAGAGTTGCTGGCCGCAGGAAAACCGAAAAAGCCGATGCCTGCGAACATACAATTTTTGATGTCTGTGTCTTTCGGAGGCGGATTCCAGTATGCTCACGTCGCTGAGAGTGTGGGAGACACTCCCGATACAGTCGAAACAATTGATGAGACCTGCACTAATTCAGGAGAGACCGCAAAGACCAGATTTCACTACATTTCGGATCCCCTACAGAGCTTGACATTGCTTGATCGGTGCAACTATGCCCTGTGGCATATAAACAATAGTTCTGGGCTTTCTGAGACGCCAGAAACTGTCTCGGCCCTGGCATGCCTCTGCTTGAAGGAGAGATTTCAAAGCAAACGGTCTGACACCCATTCCCCTCTAACTGTTCTCGAGGCTCTATTTGAACGAGGCTGGCTTTCTCCAAACACCATCACAACCTGTCGTCCGCCCAAACATACTGGTCTCTGGCGTGAAGATTCCGAGAGCTCCTCGGGTCTAACGCTTTGGCATTATTTCCTGGTTTCAATGCTGGGAAACGCGTACAGTCCCAAGAGGAATGCCATATCTTTGGGTGAGGAAGAGTTTGCTAAGAGACGAGTAAACTTCAACGGAAAACTTTTCCAGCTATTTCTTCGATTCAAAGCGGATGTTGAATTCAATTTCTCCATTTGCGTGAATGAGGAAACGACAGCCTCGAGAAGAGTCTTTTTGCTCAATTTGGGTAGCCAAGGATTGGTTTTGAAGCTTACGACCCTCCGTCGTGATGAAGCATCGCATTTCGATGGAGACGAATGGCGACGACCATCGGAGGAAAGTGAAATCGGTCTGCCCTCAAAGGATGGAACACCCGCGAGACGACACTTCTCACTGAGAGAATTCCTTGAGTTTGCTTCCTTGGATAATAAGGAAACGATTTTGAAGATCTTGGACGAACAATTGAAGTTGAGTGTTGACGTTCCACCCAACAACTCAACTACGACAACCTTGATAACGAGGAAAGAGGGTTACGTTTGTGGGCAACTAGTTTTAGAAGACGACGAAGATCGGGAGAGAAACACCGATAGAGATTTCAAGTCCAAGCCGACCAACAATACCAAGTCACATCATTACCTAGAGGACGCTCTTCTATGGGTCAGGTGTTTGTTGAGAAACGAGCGTGTTAGGTATGCTGTGGCGGTATTGATAGGTAAGTCTCTGATTCGTTGGGTAACAGCCTATGCCATCGACTAACAAGGATACAGGCATCATTCTTACCACATTGTTCACACATCTTCGAGAATGGGTTGGGAGAACGCTTTCGGTTTGAAGCTATCAGCTGCGAACACCACCCTGGGCGGGAACCTTCAATGGTCATAGTATCTACGCTGGGAGGGGAAAGATATGCATTCGTGCTTGATTCAGCGTAATTCAGAATCATTCACTTGTGTACAGACGACCATACACGAATTTTGTCTCTAACTGGGCGATCTCCATTTCTATCTGCGGCGGCATGTAAAAGCCTCACAACAGATCGCGAGGCTTATAGAGCCCATTTTCCTTTAAGCTCCGTTGCATGGACCAAACGAAAACTGTTCTCTTGGAAGTGCAAATGTCTTGACTGGGGTAATTTGGTGTATGTTAACTGTTGATTGTCTGCTGGGACAGAAAGGCCAAACGCTGACAAGAGGAGGATGCCACTGAGGCTGACCTTATTCCTATTCCCGGAAAACTCCAAATTTAGAAGACACTTAATAACTAATTGAGTGATGACGTGCCTCGACTTAGAAGCAGTGCTGAACTGATTCATTGGACCATGGGTGTGCTTTCCCCGGATATAGAGTTGGTATGGGTGCAGGCCAAGTATTAGGCCAAGGTTTTCAACAATTAAAAATCCATGCATTGTTCCAACAATACCGAAAAGCCTGCTAGTGTTTTTTTACCTGAGACCTGACTTTGAGTCCTGAACTTCATGCCCATGGGAATAGACGATGTAATTGTTCATAAGGTACTCTTTAAAGGGGGCATGATGCTCAATCGACACAAACTGCCACCTGACAGTCTTCAGGTGTACGTCAAAATCCTCGATGTCCACAAGCAACTCGACAGCGCCGAGACAGCGGTAATGGAGAAGTCAATCCCTACCGCCTTGCCCCCTAAAGCCCCAGTCCCGCGGCGAGTCAGCACATCGCGAAAATTGACCCCGGTAATGAACCTGAAACCGTTTCACTTGCCTTAGTTTTAGGGCCCAGATTATCTCACAACAATCGGTACTCTCTCCAGCTGAATATCTTAATATGGGTAGGCGGACAAGCGCTTAACTGTCGGAACTCGAGAAGTTTACGCTTCTGCATGAACAATTCCTAGATACTGTGCCTTCACAAGGCGCTTAAGAGCTGGGACGGTACAATACGGAACAGGCACGCAGCACCATCGACTTTTTAGGACGTTTTCCTTTTGTTCTGGATACCGAGTTGTAGCATGAGGTGATCCGTGGTTTTCCATTGAAGGAGAATTTAACGCGGTCGTCAGTCTTGATGTGGGCGCCTGGACCACTGGAGCTCTATCTTGAATCGAGAATAGATATCCCACTACCGTCTGCTGCAATAGCTCACGAGGCCTCGCTATGCCATTTGCATGCCTTCCGGCCGCAACGCTGTCATAGCCATGGAACATTTATGACGAGATCAACGAATTCTGGCCAATAGAGGACCTGAGGTCCAGGTCCTTCGGCGAATGGGCTGTGTACGTAAGAGCCGGGCCATACATCAAATTGAGGCTTAAACTGGCCACGGCGCCGACCAAGGATGTTTGGTCCATTCTAGTGTGGATTCGTTTGATAACTCTAAGTAGGACCTAGTTTTATCCACTGCATTCGCCCCGAAGCTACCACTGCGCCGGAGACCTCGTGGCGAACGCAGCTCGCTCGGCGGCATGACTCTACACCTTGTTGGATCCAAATGTCCCTCCCTGCCATGCGGTGAAACGGCCAACAGCCCCATACCGCACCCTGGGTGTCACGAAAGCCACGATCGCTCGCATGAAGTTGTGAAACATTCCCTCGAAATCCATAAATGTGGCTCCTGTCAAGGTGGGACGGAAACAAGCATTCGGAGGTAAAGTTGGCGAACGACTTGGCAATGGGATGAACGTACAGGGACAGGGTCTGTAGGTCCCAATATAACTGGCTTTCAAGGGGCCCTGATTCTCGTCCGGCCGGCCATGCCGAGGGAGGGATACCGCCGCCATTCACGGGCCTCACGAACCAATCTGGGACTGACGCCCCTAGCCCCGCAGCTTATTTTGCCATTGCGAGATTGTTCATGCCTGTCTTGACCCTGACTGCCGTGTCTTGGGTGCTCTTGTCAATTGTCAACCTTGCCGTACATCGGGGCTCGAGCACGCTGCCGCCATGTATAAACAAGTGCTTGCTGGCCAGCAAAACTTTCTGTGTAGGCTCATGATCTTGCCGTCCATTACACACCAGTACTATACTCTCCCAAGTTCATAGGGACGTCCACTCATTTCACCACAATCTCCAAAAAGCCTTTCACGATAATGAGGCCAGATATCATCTCCGCCCTTGCGGGCACTTACTCTCTCTTGAATGTCACAGTGTAAGTCCAGATGAACAAACAACTCCAAAGCGAGTGAAACCCAGGACCGGCTCAGGAGTCTAACACATGGCACCAACCACAGTATCACCCAAAATGGCACTGCCCTGCTGGACGAGGCATACGGCGCCGCACCAGTGGGACACCTGACGTACACGCCCGAGGGCTACATGTCGGCCACGATAACAGCCACAGAACCGGAGTGGCGGCCCCTGGACCTCACCTTCCCGGCCCAGCCGAACCAGACGGACGCGGCGTGGGCAGCCGTTGGCAAGCAGTACGTACCACACTATATTCATACCTTGTCACTTCCACCTCCAGAACCACTCGGCTAACCTCCCACGCCTCACCTCCAGCCTGCTCTGCTACGCAGGCCCCCTCTCCGTCAGCGACACCATCCCCGCCAACACCACCTCGGGCCAGGTGATCCACGGGCCCCTGGACGTCGCCACCATCCCGGCCTGGGTCGGGACCAGCCAGGCCAGGAACTACACCGTGTTCGAGGATCCCAACGGGGACACGCTGCTCAGGATCACCTCGCCGCGGCCGACCGGAACTGCGAACCTGTGGTGGCGGAAGCTGCCCTCGCGGGTGTGATGTGCTCGGCGGTCGACGGAATGGGAGGCAGCGTATTGATGTGTTCTTGTATATTTGTTCCGTTCCAAATACCCTTGTATAGTCTTCAAGAATGAACAGCGTGATGGTGTACCAGCTGTGTCTGGAATGGGCCATCATCCAAGGAGTTATTGCGTACCTCGCGCCACTCGAGTCTACTATCTATCAGAAAAAGCGGGGCTGCTTAATAGAGAACAAATCTTTTGATATTTATCACCTTTTGCTACTCACTCTTGTCTAGTGTCTACTTCACTCTATGCCTCAAAGTTCTCAAGCAAGAAGCTCGGCACCCCAGGCACAGCATTGTCACCGATGGGACTGGTGATGTCAACCTCCTTGCCGCCGTCCGTCAGGTCGTTGCCCTTCTTGGTACCCTCCTGGATCTTGATCACGATAATCCTCTGGAAGCCCGTCGACCTCTTCAGGCCCGGCACCATATCCAGCAGCGTCTTCTGCTCGTCGAAGGCGAGCTTACGCTCCAACACCACCGAGGGCTCTTCGCCCGACTGCAGGCGCTTCTTGAGCTGCATGACGAAGGGCATCGCCTTCTTCATCTCGCCCATCTTACCGATCTTGCCGTTGAGCTGCTTCTCGTTGGTGACGGACTTGGTGGTGGCATCCCAGTTCTCACGCAGCAGGTCGACGTACTTTTCTTGCCAGGCAGGGAATTTGTCGGTCGTGAAGATGCTATGAGATTGGTCAGTTAAAGGCGCTCGTCAAGGCACAAGACTCGTGTCCCAGATGAGTGGTTTGCATTCAACTCACGTCAACTGCTTGGGCTTCTTTGGGTCGTAGACGGTCTCCTTGCCCTTGGCCTTCTTCTTCAGCTGGGCTGACTCGGCGCTGTTGATGTTGCTGGACGTGTGGCGGACATATTCACGAGCAGCCGATAGAGCCGGGTCGACAGGAGGCACCTGCGGGAATTGGGCCAGCTGAATGGACTGAGACTTCTTCAGGATCTCCAGCCAGATCCACTCGCAGAAATGTGGCGCAATGACGGCCAGAACCAGGGCTTGCAGCTCAAAGTACCGGAAGATCAGGTCCTTGTGCATCTTGATACCCGCACCGATACATGCCTCACGGTAGAAATCTCTTGCGGAAGTGAAGTCAAACCATGCAGCCTTCAGGGCCAGCTTGTAGTTCGTTGCAGTGTACTCCTTCTTTGCCTCGGCCACCAGTGCGTTCAGCTCGTTGTCGAACAGAACGTCTTGGTAGGAGTTCAAAGCTCCAGTCCTCAGCTCTGGGTCCTTGGAGACTTCCTCGATCCACTCCCTGTTGTTGAAGAGACGCAGGACTCCGTTGTCCGCGACGTCTTCCTCGAAGTTGGCATCGGTGTTGGCATCGCCAGCATCTGCCAGGGCAATACGGGCGGCGTCAGCTCCGTACTTCTTGACAGTGTCATCCAGAGTCATGAAGTTTCCGGTCGACTTGGACATCTTGGCGCCGTTAAGCATCAAATGTCCGTTCGCACGCACTCCACGCGGCCAGTACTCTGGAGGGAAGAGAGCAATGTGGTTGTAGAGGAAGACTTGAAGACCAATAATTAGCAAATATCCAGCGAAGTAGCTTCGACTAGCCGTCCCATGGATATTGGGTGATGCGCGGGTTCACTCACAAGTAAGATGGTTGGGAATTAGATCCTTTCCACTGACACGCACATCCAGAGGGTACCAGTACTCGAAGTCACGACGCATGCTCTCCAGGGTCGCCTTGGGGATCTTGGACTTCTCCAGGACCTCGTCGCTCAGCTCTCTCCTGCAGAAGATGTAGTCCCAGACCTCATCAATCATCTGCTCGGGGGCAATCTTGCCCTTGCCTTGCGACCGACCGAAGAGGTCAGTGTGCAGCCATGGAACAATAGTGTAGTAGCTCATGTAGATCGTAGAGTCACTCAGGGACTCGACCAAGAAAGTTGGGTCGAAGGGCAGCTTTGAGCCCAGACCGTAGGTTCTCGCGCATGCCCATTGGTTCAGCCAGTTGAGGACGCCGACGAAGGCATTTTTAGTCTCGGCAGAGTAGGTGTTCAGGTTGTTTTGGACCCAATCAATGGCTTGGTCTCTCCACTGCTCCTCGCCGTAGTTGATGTACCACTGGTCCATCAGTGCCACAATACACTGGAGAAGTGCGCATGTTAGCTATTGTGAGCGATTGCATAACGCAGACAGGATAATGACTCACCTTGTCACCAGACCTGCTGACAACAATGCCCTCGGGCTCGGCATAGGCAAAGGCCTCGCCAGCCTCGATCAGGTCGTTCCGAACCTTGGGCTTCGCAGTCTCGACCTTCTCGCCCTTGTACTTGCCGACCAAGAGAGTTCCCTGGTAGAAGCCCTCCTTGTAAGCCAGCTCCTTGGCATCGGCCAGAGGCTTCGTGTCCTTGGGCGACGCAATCTTCAGCTTCTCAACCAGGGTCTTGGCACACATATCTCCATAGCTAGGCGTGGAAATGATGGGGAAGATCTCCAGCTCGGCCCACTCCTTCTGGATACCGTAGAAATCGGCCTTCTTCGCGAGATCCCGGACGGTTGCGTAGTCATCAGGCGAGTCCGACGGAACGCTGGTGACCACACCAGTTCCCTTCGTCTCAAGGACGGTGTCCATAGGCAGAATGCGGACACCATCCTTGTGCATCGACAGAGGGGCGTGCACCAAGGTCCCGATGCAGTCAGAACCCTTCAGTTCGGCCTTTGATGTCGGAGCGACGCCGTCCTCCTTCAGCTTTCCCTGGAAAGACATGTTGCGAGCGGCGCGGTCTGTCATGACGTAGTAGTCGTTGTCGGAAGCCTGGTAAATTCCATAGACGAGCTTGGGTCCGACATAACATGATGTCTGGCCGTACATTGTTTCTGGTCGCAGAGTCGCAGGGACGAAGAAGACATTGGAGCCCTCTGGGAGCTTTCCCTTGATGGCCTCAGCCGCCTTGGGTGCCCATTCTAGCACCTTCAGCTTCAGAGCGGTGTACTCCTGAGGTCCAACGCCCTCTCCTTCACTCCGGTCGTGATCCATACAAGGCTGCCCATCCTTGACAGAATAAATCGTGTATCGCTTTCCGAACTTGATCTTGCCGAGCTCCTTGAGACGGATCATTTGCCACCTGACGAATGCTGGAGCAGGATGTTAGCCGGAAACGATAAATCCCCGTGAGGAAAGCAAAGACTCACCATCGTAGTATGGGTTCGCGTCAGTAGTGACGAACTGTCTCCTCCAGTCAATCCTGCAGCCTAGGGCCGAAAGATCCCGCTTGCATAGGGGAGGGAAGAACTCCAGCCAGTAGTTCGCGTCGGCGAATCTGTGAATCTCATTCCTGGGAATTCCGACTGATTCCATGATCTGGAATTGGTACTTGGCTTTGACCGTCTTGGCGTTCGCCTTGCCCTTGGTGGCCTTGAATTTCGTGACGTCCTCGTTCTTGGCCTGTACGGTTTTCTCCTTGCCATCTGGCTTTTCTATTGGGATCTCGGTATCCTCGTTGTAGTTCTCGAACTCCTGGCCAAAGAGCTTGACCTCGTTTGCGATCTTGTCCGCGGATGCTCGAATGGGCAGACCGGTGCAGTGGTAGCCCTGAGGCCACAGCACTCTCTTGCCTTGCATCCTCTCCCACCCGGCCATGAATTCGATCTTGCTGTCCGAGAATGCGTGGCCGACATGCAGAACGCCGTTCCTGCCCAGCGCCCGTGTCAGCAGCACATTCTTATAGCCTGCTGGCATTATACTCCTCCAATATTCGAAGTAGATGGGATCGGGACGGGATTGCGCACATGTAAGGATATGCAATGGTACCGAAGAACTTCGGGTATTTCTCTCGAAGCTCCTGGGGGCTGATCGAGTGCAGGGGAATCTCGTCGGTTGTTGGGGCATCGGGTTGGAAGACGCGGTCGGCCTCCCATTTCGCCTGGATCTGCTTCTCCCAGGCCACCAGGGCGTCTCGCTTCTCGGTCTATACAGGGTTGGTGAGCACAGAGATCAGTATATCAGCGGCTTGGAGACCTACACCCTTGAGCTCCTTCGTCTTGGAGACGGGGACGATGACGTTTGGAGCCGCCATGATGGGTGGTTGCTGTTGCTTGCAGCACTCGTAACGGGATATCTGAAAGGAGGAGATTGTCAGAAAAACTCAGATGTGTTCTCTACTTCCAAGATTGACTCACCACCCTACGTCTATGGCGGTCTGTTGGTGGTCTGAATTGCGAGGCTGAGGGTGTGCTTGAGGTCCAAAGTTGGGTCACAGTGGCAGGCACTCAGATGCTCCCTCTACTGGCTCTGGATGGAGGGGCCAAAATTTCACACCAGGAACCGATCGCGGGGTTGGCGGGCCCACAGGCTCATGAGCCAGGCCGACAGATGCACGACAGGGATGTCAAGGCACCTTCCGAGCGAGCCAAGCTTGCAGGGGCTTGCGCTACAGGCCAGTGGCCGTGGCGAGATGTGGAAGGCTTTTTGGCTTGCTTCACTGTAGGAACTGCCACTGCAAAAGCACAACAGCCTCACCTCACCTCGGCCTTACTGCACCTCACTCATCCGAGGCAAACCATCCAGGTTGTATACGATATTGAGACACCGGCAAGCTCAGGATCGCATTGAACATGTTTTCGACGCTCGTCAGAAGGGCTGCACAGGGCACGAAGCCCACATCCAGCGCGGAGTACATCCGCAAGATAAGGGAGCTGTACCCGCCCAAGAAGGTCTGGCCACCAGACTTCAAGAGGCTCTCACTGCAGGAGCAGCTCAAGTTCGAGAAGAAGTTCAAGCGGCGGTTGGCCATCAAGGCGGAACGTCCACAATGGGACAAGTTGATCAAGCTGGTGCAACTCTTTACCGTTACGAGTACGTTTACCTGAGATCTAGGACCGCTAGATATTAAATGCGTAAGGGCATTAGTTAACAAGATCCCAGCTGTTATTGTCTACGCAGCCCTGTTCATGGACTGGAAACAGGAGCATCAACCATTTGATGGCGTATGTACCTCACGGCAACCATTGGCAAAAGACTACGACTGACATGGGGACACAGATTCGGAAAAGCTTTTGGAACTTTCTTGGATTTGAGTACGAGCCTAAGTCTGGGGGCCCTAAACAGAACAGCACCCCTGGAAGCTCACCAAGGGCCCATTGAGGTCGTTCGCGACGACCTCACTATCCGTTTTGCTGCATTTCTCGGCGTTTGGTTGGGGATACCCAGGGCATAGCAGTCAGTTCCAGAATAGGGCTTCAGAGCAATGGAAGATCTCTCCTCCTGTCTGAGTGCCAGTGCCATGCTGCTCCTACAGGCGTGTCGTTTTTTATAGAAGCGGGCGACCGCCGTTTTTGAGTCATCTGTTGTCCTCGCGCAGCCCGCCAACCACTCGGATCTGCCCTTGCCCAAATGCATTTGAGGCTGCCTCGGCGTGCCGACCGACAGGAACATAATGATAGCTATGCCACGGCTGTCGTAAGCCATAAATGAGGCGTGCGTTCTTGAGCTCGCCTCATCTCCCAGCCCAGACGAAGTTCCCGCCCATGCCGAGGCCAGCGCCCAGCCCCGTGCTCCTAGACTCGTTGACCGGCCTCTTGGCCACCGTACCCTGGGCCTTGACTCCCGCGACTATTCTGTCGAGATTTGTCTCTATCACCACGCCACCGACGATCATCTCGGACAGGGCGGCGTGCAGGCTCTCGAAGTTGAAGATGAGGTCCAGTTCGCACACGTTCTCGAACAGCTTGTCCAGCGCCTCGACGTACACCTGGATCAGGTCGATGAGAGCAAGCGGCGACTCGGTGGATGTGGAGATGACGATGAAGAAGAGCGTCGCGTAGTGGCGGTACGTCACGAGCGAGGGGACGTCGTTGTGCTGCTGGTCGCCGGACGAGTGGGAGGTTCCGGAGGCGGCGAGGAGGGGAGGCAGAGGGAGGAAGTTGCAGGAGCCGGCTGGTCGGTTGGAGACGAGGGTGAAGATCTCGGATATGAGGCGCTGTTGTATGCTCGTGTCCTGTAGAGGCGTCAGTGGTGCTTGCGACGAGGCTTATACATGAGGCTGGGCGGGGTCGGTTGGGCTTACGAGCTGCGTGTAGAACTTGGTCAGTCGTGGCTGGCCCTGGCCATTAAAGACCAGAAAGGCGTTGATCATGCTGGAGGTCTCTGCGGGCTAAAGGGACACGCAGGAAGTAGGATCGCATTCAATGGGGGGTAAGTGCTTCGAGGCGGTACGCTGTGAGATGATATCTAGGAGCCGACAAATTGGCCGGTATGCTCCCGCGATTACGTGAGTGACGTGCCAGACGGAAGGCTAAACGGTCAAACCTAACGGCAAGACGCACGGACTACGGCCATGACCCCTGAAAAGCTGGGGAAAGCTACCTAGGTACTGTGAGAAGGTGGGGCGCCTGCCATTGACCTTGCCCAAAGAGCTCCATCCCGTCAGCCAGTCCGCCGTCACCAATTTGGCACAGCTTCAAGCTCCCCTCCTCCGGCCCCCAAACATCTCGTCGATTTGCATTGCCTCTTGTTCATTTACGCCCTTCAGCAAAATCACCAGCATCGTGTGTCATTTTTTCCAACCCAATTATCTCAATAACTCCGTTCAAAATGACCAAACAGTTCCTCTCAAGAGCCACCGGCATCGTCGGTCGCAACGTACGCACCTCCACCACCCGCGCGGTTCTGTTTGCGCCTCGGCGTGCTGTTGCCGCCCCCACCACTCGAGCTCTCTGCGTCCCTCTCATGACAAAGTCAAGATTCCTCTCAACGACGCCCTCCCAGACCAGAGGCATCCTTCCCGACTCCGACGACCCTCTCCCTCCCAATGTCCAAGACGATGGTGTCAAGGCCGTTCCCGCCAATCTCACCGACGCGGAGTACCACGAGGTGTCCGACACGTACCTTGAGGTCATCTTGTCGGAGCTGGAGACTCTCGCCGACAAGAACGAGTCCATCGAGGTTGAGTACTCTGTTCGTGCCCACCTCCCCACCCACTGTCCCACCACACCTAAACACTCTTGTCACATAATCCAATGTGTAGCAACATTGGCCAACTCTTTTAACCGATCTCTCACCAGGCCGGCGTCCTCACCTTCGTCTTCCCGGACCTCGGCACCTACGTGATCAACAAGCAGCCCCCCAACAAGCAGATCTGGCTGTCGAGCCCCATATCCGGCCCCAAGCGCTACGACTATGTCGTCTCGGGCGAGGGCCAGAGCCAGAAGGAGGACACCGCCGTCGGCGACTGGGTCTACATCCGCGACGGCTCTACCCTCGGCGAGCTCTTCCTCAAGGAGCTCAACATCGACCTCGCCCTGTCCCTCGGCCGGTAGGACCCGCGCCAGCGAAGGTACAACGACGGCACCGTTGTAAGGACCCTGAGGTGAGCCCCCGCCTGCGGATATCCGGCCAGGGCGATCGTAGTTTTCTTGGGAAGCAGCGGCCCAGGACAGATCCCGGGAGATGGTGGTGTGTTGAGGGGGGAGCCCATGCTAAAGCGACAGAGACACATGCCTTGTTTGTTTTTTCCAGGAGGAACTGGTCATTTCTTGCTTGCTTTGCATCTGGATCATACTTTTCCGCCCCTTCGTCTTCGATGGGACCCGGCCGACGCAACAGCGATAACAAGGGCACACTGCGTTTTGTATTTACTATTTTGACATTATCGCGTGGCAGTCATCGAAACGAACCCGCTGCGGCGACAGCAGATGGAAAGTATGAATCGCATTTCACGCGTTTAGGCAGAGCCGGGGTGGCTACTGCTGCAGCATCTTTCCTGTAATTTCCCAGAGAAACAGAGAAGGAGAGCGAGCAAGCACAGGAGAGACAGAAATCTTCACTTCAAGCACACGACACTCATTGGTGTTGCACGATGCCACGAACCGGAGACTGTACCACCGTTGCCACCCCGGCTCTTGCTGTTGCGGCACCAAAATTGCATCGGCACTGAAGCACTGCGAACCCTGCCGGTGAACAAGTATCTCCATGCCCCGTTGTATCATAGTATACATTAATTGTATATGGTCGCTCGTCAAGCGAATCCTACTGAATGAACATCATCCACCACCACATGCGATAAATGGAAGATAAAGAACGCTCCTTCCCGCCGCCCCAAACCACCAGTCCACGAGACATTGGGCAGGCCAAGAGTGCAAATGATCCCAGGCCAGGCAGGTTGCCCTCTCCTGGATGCGGCATGCACAAAAAAAAGGAAAATGCCCCATGTACAAGAAATGTGTCAAGCCTTCTTCTGCGTTGAGGGCTTCTGCTACATCTGCTGTGGGCTCCATTATTCAACTCTCACCGCCCCTTCCCCAGCAGTTCCTCTTTCTCGCCACGTCCTCGGCCCCATCATGCCACCGCTAAGATACAGAGTCTAGGTGAAGACAGAAAAGCACGGTCTAGCTTGACCCGTCTCGCAATGTTTCATCATCACGACTGGGAGGCCAGGTAATTAGCGGCCTGTAAGAACCACACGTTAGTCGAATCCCTGCATGCAAAAGTCTAGATAGAAACAGACCGCGAGAATCAAAAGCCCAAAACAATACAACTATCAAACGCTGGTTCAACTTACCCTCTCCAGATTGTAGTCATATTTCTCCAGCGCATTCAGCGCGTCGCCCCGGCTGTAGCCCATGCTCGTCAGGTTCTTGAGGATAGGGTCGTCATGCTCGCCGTCCTCCGTTAGAGCCCTGCCCGGGCCGGTCGGCCTGGGCCCGGTGAGGAGTCCATTGCTGCCAGCCTCCTTGCTGGGCTCTGCTGCCGCCGCCGCGGCAGTAGCAGGCGGAGCGGCTCCGCTGCCTGCGCTACCCGGAGGCGGTGGGCTTCCTGACGTCTGTGCTGGTGGTGCGTCATCTAGCGAGGCGAAGATAGCATCCCAGTCGTGGTTGTCGGGCTGGGTGGGGCCCTTGGGGGCGCCCTCGGCCGGAGCCGCGGCAGAGGTTTGGGAGGCGGTGTTGTCAATGCTCGCAAAGTCAAAGGTGCTCTCGTTACTGAACGGCGCTGCAGGGCCGTGGCTGCTGCCCGGTGGAGCTGCGCCCGCCTCACTCTTGGCCGCTGGAGGCGGACTGTCAAAGGTAGCGTTGAAGTCGTCGAGACCAGATCTGCTGATAGTCTGGAAGTCATCGTCGGCCGTCGATCCCTCCTTCGCATCCTCAAGGTCGGCGAAGTCGTCATCGAGATCATCAAAGGTAGAGCTTTGCTTCGACATGCCTGTCGTCGTACCATCACTGCCGGCAGCAGCCGGGGCCTCGGTGCTTGGCGTCGGCTCGGGCTCGGGGAAGCTGCCGGGCGGTGGGGTACTACCGAAAACATCGTCCGCCTTGCTCTGGGCAGTCTCGTCAGATCCGGCAGCTGGCGCATCCGGGGCGACTGCCTTGGCCAGGGATGGCGACGCTGTCTTGTCTGCTGCGTTGGCATGAGGACTTGCTGGGGCAAAGTCGTCATCAAAGCCACCCTGATCATCTTCAGAATCGGAGGAATCGTCCTTTTCAAGCTCAGAGATGGGAGGGAACTCTGAGTCGAAAGCTGACCGAGCCTTCGGCGGCTCTGGCGTGGACGCATCCTCTGGTGCAGACTTTGGCGCATTTGAGTTCTTGAAGCTGGCGAAAGCGCTCTCGAAGTCATCCTTGGCCTTGGCTTGGTCCATAGCCGAGAAGGGGTCACCACCAGAGTCAGCGGGAGGATCAGACTTTGCCCCATCGAAGAAGGAGCCGGGATCGGCCGGCTTAACTTCCGGGTCCTTGGTTCCGGCAGTCGAGCCTCCCGTGGCTGTTGCCTCAAGTGGCGCAGAGGTGACTGCGTCTGCAGCGGGAGTCGATACCTATTAATTGTTAGTCCGTGGGTCGGTCTAGGCCGGGGATCCAAACGGTAACAGGATGCTTGAGCTTACTTGTCGCGGCTCAGGCGGGGCAGGGGCTGGTGCGGACGCTTCATTCGCAAAGGTCGGGTTCCTGCTCACATTGGGGCTGTTTGATGTGGGCGTGGCGAACGACCCGGTGCTAGCGGCCGATGCCCCTGTGGTCTGAGGCTTGAAGGCTGGGATGGCAGGGCCAAAGACGTCGTCGAAGGACTTGTCATTGTAGGTCTTGGATGCGCCGGGGCTGGCGAAGGCGCCCATCATGTCCGTGCTACCTGTCCTCCGGAAGAAAGGGTTGCTACCACTGGCATTACTAAGGGCAGGGCTTGCAACTTGGGGTGGGGGATTCGGCGGGGGGCTTTGGCTGAGCTGTCTTGCCAGATCGGAGGTCTCTTTGGTCAGGTCTTCAGCCTCTGTCTTGAGCTTGTCGCGTTCACCCTCGTTAGTCGTCAGCTGCTTCCTGTTGATGGCCACCAGGCCCTTTTGCTGACGAGCTTCGGACTTGAGCTTCTCGATCTGGGGCTTGAGAGAAGCGACCTCTGCGTTAACAGCTCGTATCTTCTCTTTCAAGTTGGCGTTCTCCTGCTGATCAGCCTGCAGCGCCGTCGCAACAGTCTGGTACTGGGTCTGTAGATCATGAAGAGTGCCGTCAAGAGCAAGACTCTCTGCTTGGAGCTTCTTTGTCTCGTTGCGGGAGGCGTTGAGCTTGTCCTGTAGCTCGCGAACCTCCTTTGCCTGGTTCTCGTACAGAGTGCGAAGCTGAGCAAGACGCTGCTCAAAGTTCTTCTTCTGCTGTGAGGTCTGCGTGAGCTCGTTCTGTGTGGCATTACGCTGCCCTGCCACATCCTGCATCGATTTCGAAAGCGTGCCGATTTGGTTGGATAGGTTTGCAAGCTCCATCGTCTCATTCATATCATTGCCTTTGGCCTGAGTTTGGGGTTCCGAGTCACCCAGGAGATCTTCTGCTATTGCAGGCTGGGGAGCCGCAGGTTGAGATCCTGATGCCGATCCTCCCGTGGCTTGAGGATTCAAAGAACGGCCAAAAGACGAAGAAGGGATAAAAGGCTTGAAACTTCCCGTGGTTGTCGGCGAGGCTCGGGCCGGCGATGCTGGAGCAAGAGGACTGGCGCTACCCGCGAATGGGTCATTCATTGTGGAACCGCCGGTTGGCGCAGGGCCCTGAGGTGCTGCTGCCGGACCAGGCGCAGACTCCAGCCCAAAGAGGTCGTCAAGAGCAGACACTGGCTTGGGTGGCTGAGGCGGTTGGACGGGGGCCTGTTGCTGAGGTGGTACATCGAAAGCATTGGTAGCAGTAGACGGCCGCGCTTGAGCTCTCATACTGGGCGGTATCAAGTTTTGTGGCAGGACTTGTGGCAAATCTCCCTGTTTTGTGCGCTGTTGCCGGATCAAGTACATGGCCACGGCGAACTCATCCCGGTTGAGACGGCCCTCGGACCTGATGTCTGCAAGGTCCCAGATATTTGCAAGGGCAGCTTCTGGAAGATTGGACTGGCTCAGGAACGGAACCGCTTCTTCGCCCGTAATGAAACCTTTCTTGGTCTTGTCCAGGCTGTCGTAAATAACATCGAAGCGTTGCTTGTCAGCCTGGGTGATGAGCCACGCATCGCCCGTGGATTGAGGTGCCAGAGGAGACCTTCCATGGGCACCGGCCAATGGAGAGGCTGTCCGCATGGGAATCTGATGCGCAGCCTGTCCGCTTAGCTGGCGGGGTATAGCAGAAATGGGCGCCGTTGGGCCGCTTGGGCTCTGCGGTCTTCCAGCAGCAGAACCACGCCGTGTAGCAGCCTCGTACAAGGGGGCTGGGAGGATGTTGGGAAGAGCTCTGAGCGCCCCAGACTTCATACTGGTCAGCAGGTGCATAGCGATGACGAACTCAGTCTGCACGAGCGCGCCCCTCTGCTCTGTGTCGGCGAGCTGCCAGATGCGGCCCAGTGTCTCGTTTGGCAGGTTCGACCTCTCGAATATCTGTCTCGCCTGCTCTCCACCCAGCAGGTTGCCAGGTTGCAGTTGTTGGCGCTCGAACAGACCAGCATATTGCGCGACCTTGTCTGGAGTCAGGGGAGGGATTCGGATAGGGGCGTTCCCGGTGCCCTGGGCTGAAATGGGCTGGGGGGATCCGGTGGGAGCGGGAGCGAGCGGAGGAGGAGGGGCGGGCGTGAAGCCATCGAATCGCGGGATGGGGCCGGGTTGTAGGGCGACTTGTAGCGACGGTTCACGGCCAGCCTGGGCGTGTCCGATCAGGCGCAGTGCGATGCCGAAGCCGGCTGGGGTGAGGAAGCCACGATTCTCCTGGTCGGCGAGCTGCCAGATCTCACCGAGTATCCTCGAGTCCAGCCTAGTCTTCTCGAAGAACTTGACGGCGATCTCTCCAGTAACCACCCCGACACTCTCGGTGTCTGCTTGTCGGAAGAGCTGGCCGTAGACTCGCTTCTCGTCGGGGCCGAGGTTCAGGTTCGGGGCACCTGTGGGAAGGATGTTGTGTTAGCCCCAGTCTCGACATCCAGTCAACCAACCACACTCGCGGTCCTCGCATCGCGGCTCCCTATTAGCCATAGGAGGCGCCCAAGAGTCGGTCGGGACTCACCAGCATCGGCGCTGCTGCTTTCAGCCATCGTGGAATGCGGTGGGCCAGCAGCTGAGCTCCTCGTTGCAGTGTGCTCTGGCTCTGTGGTGGTCTTTCGTC
Source organism: Diaporthe sp. P3_1W (assembly GCA_037177825.1). NCBI lineage: Eukaryota > Fungi > Ascomycota > Sordariomycetes > Diaporthales > Diaporthaceae > Diaporthe > Diaporthe sp. P3_1W. The sequence continues at coordinate 1,682,595 of JBAFXB010000001.1, forward strand.
CCGAAGATGGTCGGGCAACCGATGGCGCAGTATGGTCGCGGCTCGAAATACGGGGCTGTCGGCTGCGTAATGATTGTTTGCGCGTGTCCTCGCTCGGATGCAATGGACGGGGGAGGGGGCAGACGGCGGTTCTCGGCCAGACAGACAGCTGGCAGAAGGGAGTAAGTTGGACACAACGGGAGAATGACTGACAAACAGACAGGAAGGGAGGCTGATGTCGACAACAGTCGGGCGCGCAGGGAAACGGGCACGAAGTGACGAAGTGGAGAGGTGGTTGATGAGGCTAGAGGCTGGGAGATGACCTGCTCTAATTGATGGGTTGCTTGGCCCCCCTGTCCAATCCATCCGACGTCCACGTCTGGCACATTGAAACGGCCGGCCCAAGCAAGTGCTGCACCCAAGTACGTGGATCCTCAGCGGCCTGGCGAAACCTGTACGGTAGATCCCGAGCGCTACCCCAAAGCTGGCTTGCATCGCAATTGCTTTTTGACCACTCTGACAGCGCGATTCTCTCTTTCTGGGGACAGCCCTATTCAGCAATTACATCGGACGTCTTTTACTATGCCTTTGACCTGTCTTCACTGTAGTCGGTATCGAATTCCGTTATGCTGCCCCTGAACAACGTTCGCTTGAGAGATTACATCTTATGTCATCCCCACTGCAGCTGTTCCCTTCCCAGCCTGCTCCGTCTCCTGGTTTCTCCCTGCACAGAACGAGCCTACTGTGCTGCTCAAGCTATTTGGCAGACTCATTCGTCGGGGCACCCACCTGTGCGGGAGAGTACATTGGAAACACGCGGACAGCTCGTTTTCTTGATGTATTTTGTTTCATTGTATGGATTGTAGTAGTGATGGTTTACCCTCCTCTGAGTTGCCGTAGAAGGCGGTGCAACGGAGGAATTTACACAAGTAGAGATCGCTCGCGTTAAGTTATTACTCTTCGCATATACGGGATAGAGGTGAGGGTAGACTGCTTGCAAAGAGTGGTGATGCCTCGTCAACAACGGGCTCCCTGTCCCACTCGCATATATATGCCTTCCAGAGCTGGTGTCTCTTCACATTGGAGGCCCTCCCAATGGGTCTCGCAGGGAGTGCCAGCATGCTATGCGGTCTCATCCCCTGGACTCAGTTGTACTTCTCAAGGGCTGGCTTGAACGCCGCAAACTGAGTGAACGCCTTCACCTTGGGCGTGTTCATCGGGGCCATCCCATGGTCGCCCTTCTTCAGCGCCTCCTGGTACGCCGGCCTCTCAGCCACGTCCTTCAGATACCGCAGGACGTTCTGGTACGGGCCCAGATCCACCACCGGGGCGAAACCCCGCATCGTGGTCAGCGAGAAGACGGACATGATATCGGCGGCGCTCAGGTGCTCCCCGGCGAGGAACTTGTTGCCCGCGAGCCGGTCGTCCAGGAGCTTCAGCGCCGTCTGGTTCCTCTTGTTGAAGACCTGCACGATGGGGGTCTCGTCCGTCATGCCGGAAAGCAGGAACGTCATGAGCCTCGAGACAGACGGCTGCAGCGATCCGTTGGCGAAGTGCAGCCACTGCAGGTATTCGCCGTAGTCCCTGTCGTCGGGCGTCCTGATGAGCCGCGGCACGCCACTGCCGGGGGCGGAGTTGCCGCCGTGGACGGTGAGGACGTAGTCCACGATTGCGCCGGACTCGGATAGGCTCACTGGGGGCGAGACGGTGGTGTCCTTGAAGTAGGGAGCTGTGCCGAAGGGGTTGGCATCCTTCAGGCCTTGTGGCGCAAGGGCGGTCGTGGGGTCTCTCTCGTGGACGTGCAGTGTGTACGGCACTTTGAGCTCCTGGTCGCGGTCAGCCGGTGCATCGAGGCGGAAAGGTTCCGTGAGTGGGACGCACCTCCAAGAGCCACACGACTCTCTCTGACTGAGAAAGGTGCAGATGGTGTAGTTCCAGAGACATTGTGGTAGCTTTTGAGTCTTTAGAGAACACTTTCCTGTTCGACTTTCCTTTGATGCAATGTTTCTTGAGGGGTTTGATACGTGAATTGAGGCGTAGATGATCCGGGAGCTTGAACTTTAATGTACGTCTTAGCTGCACATGTTAGCCGTATCTCCACTTCTTCCGGCGTCCAGTCCGTCGGGCGGGCGTTGGAGTTGTACCGTTTGGCAGCGCCGATGACTTCACTCTGCGGTTATCAGCAGTTTTAACGTGGTATTTCATCCACCATGGCCAATTCCAGATGCATCAATGTAGTAAGACTTATGCTCAGGCCCACTGGCCCGGCGATTCGACACGCCCCGACAGCCGTAGTCGGTGGAGACGCTGCTCCAGATCGGCACTTGGTGGGCGAATTCCAAAAAGAAAAGTGGAAACGTTCTGTGGTGTCCCTATGTTGGTTCCTTCCGAGCCTCCGTTCGATAGTATACGGCCGACACATCCGGCTCAGCTCAGAACACGCCAGCCAGCGCTTGCACCTTATTCCACTAGCTCGAATGGGAGTCACGGTGCGGCGCTCAAGGCTTGTGTGGACGAAGAACAACGTTTCTCGGTACAGGGCTTGTTTGCCTCGTATCAAACCACAGCGAAGATCCCTTGCATATTGGTCTTGTTCAGGGTCGAGATGCAGAGTCCTCTCATGCTCATCACAGTCGTCCCGCGGGTCTGCGCCTGGCAGTACGTCCTAGATGGATCCTCAATTGGTTGCCACTGATTGACTACGGATTTGGCACCCAGAATAAAATCCAAGTAGCAACATCCTGCCAACGCCGACTGCTTCTCCAGCGGTGTGCTTCCCTTCCCAGGGTCGGTGTCCATCTCAAGGCCCCGGTTTCCCATTCCAGCAAACGACTGCATCGACTTGACCACATCAGAAAAGGAAAGGGTAAGTGGGATACGTGATGAGTCGGTCCTAGCCGGTTGTCTATTATTATGTGCTTATTATCTGCATCTATAGACGCTCGCTCCATGCGCCCTATTTCCCGTCCCCCTGCTTCACCGGCCCGTCCGCGGTATCCTCGCCGAAAGACTCCGCGCTCAGGTCCGCCGCCGTGCGCGTGATCTCGTGGCTCTTCTCCAGCTTGGACAGCACCATCCACGTCGGCGCGACGCTGAGCAGGAGCACGCCAAAGTTGATGCCGATGCTGACAAAGTGGTTGACTTTCGCCTCGCTCTGCATCGCCCACGCGACGGTCTGCCCGAGGGCCTCGAACCCGCGCAGGATGCCCGTGTGCCGCGACACCGACGACAGGTCGGTCGTGTACTGGCCCACGAGCCAGTACAGGAACTGCTGGAAGGCCTGGCCCGCAAACTGCCAGAAGAAAACGAGCGCGTACGAGGCGCCGAAGCCGCCCGTGAACCAGTCGTGGACGGGGCTCGGGTCCGCGTCGTAGTACTGCTTCTGCAGGATGATGGCCCAGATCCAGGTCCCCGAGAGCACGACGACGATGGCGGAGAAGGCGATCTTGGCGCGGGTCTTGATGTGGATGCTCTGGCGGTCGAGCAGCGAGGCGATGATGAAGGAGCTGAAGATGCCGGCGAAGTTGGTGAAGAAGGATGAGAATGCGCGCGCGCGGACGGTAAAGTATGTCGTGAGCCACGTGCTGAGGAGGCCGTTGTAAAAGTAGCTGATGAAGAAGGCAGGCAGGAGAAGGAGGATCCGGCGGGATCTCAACAGGTCCCATACGGCCTTGAACTCGGCTGCGAACGTCGGCTCTCTTTGCGTCACCACACGGGTGCCATCCCTGCGCCAGACCTTCTCCGCAGGACTGAGGAGTATGGCGATGGGCAGACCCAAGCACATGATCACGATGAAAGCGATGTAAGTCGAGGGGCTCACAGAGCCAGAACTGGACTTATCCGCGTTCAATCCCAGGTTGATGGCTCCTCCCACGATGGGACCGGCAGCCTTTGCCGTTTGCCATATAGCTAGGTAGAAGGCCCTGTCCTTCGGGCTGGGATAACCGATAATGATGGCCGCCTCGGCTGCCCAGAAGAAACCGGCAGAGATACCACAGAGGGCACTGCCGAATAGCATGAACCAGGTGACGGCCGAGGTGCTGTTGACGTAGAGACCGGCGCCGTAGATTGGATATCCAATACTACCAAGGGCCAAGCCCCACTTCAGGCCGATTCGGTTGTTGATGGCCCCGGCGGCGATGCAGACCAGGAAGAAGAGGCCGTAGACGAGCGCATTAGCGGCCGATACCGCGTACGGCTCTGCTGCTCCGCCGGCCCCCAGGTTGTTGAGAGCATCCCACATGCCCGGAGCCGTAAAGGAAACGCCGCATGCCACGAGGATCTGGAACGGCACGGATCGGTAAATTGAGACCGCTTTGCTTGGCGGCGGCACGGCGGACCCATGTTCGCTGTCGTGGATGCTTCGCTCGGCACCCATCTCGGCGGTAGTGACGGAGGCACGAATGGGTATTGTTCCGTAGTTTGTTGCTGCTGTGCACCCTTTCAAGACCTGTGAATCCGGATGTACCATCGCCGCCTTGCTGCAGCCGCGTGCCTGCGAGCGACTTGACTTTTATATAAGGCCCCGAAGAACTCCGCTGGGTCGTCACTTATTACGCGATAACTAGACATTTTAAGGTGAGATTTTTCATCGGCCGTCTCAATGCGCGATCACGCAATCGGTACCCACTCTCAGGTCTTCACAAGAACGCCTGTTTCGGACGCTCTAGTGCTGGAGCCGCAATTATTATGGCATAATAAATGCTACGCATTCGCTACAAGGCCATATGAAAACCCATATCTAATTACCAGACGAGCCCCAATCGCCCCGGCGTCTTAGTCCTTCAAAACGTAATAACAGAGGCATTTAAGCCTACTGTACATACAGCCATGTCTCTATCCGCCATGCTGAATTTAGAGCTCACCCAGTCGATACTTCGGAACACGTCCAAAACCCCGTCTTCCTGAAATAAACCGAATTGTGCATGTTCGAAAATTGTGTGGACTGACAAAAGCTCGCTGATTGATGGCACTGGAGGGTCTTCAAGTTGGGAATGCAAGGTTCGCGCCAGCAATTACGTGCCAGTATGTTTGAGTTTGGGAGCGTCGGAAAGGCTCGGCCAAACCACAGCATGCGTAATAAACGTCCATCACGCCATTTCACACGAGCCCAGCTGCAGAATGCGATTCTATCAATAATAATTCACCGTGACGAGCATAGCAGGATAATAGGCACTCCTCAACGGCGACATAATTTCGAGTTGGCAGGACGCAGACGACAGAATGGTCGTGTATTTCCGAACTGCATCCGCGCAAAAATTACCCGCATTCACTCCGTCGTGAAAAACAAACCGCACGGTAAATTAGCAATCAACCGGGGTGCGATTTGGTGGAGTAGACGTGTCAGATCAGTAAATATTGTCTGGCCAGGCGTGAGACTAGTTTCGGGATATCGCATGGGCTAGACCGACGCATCTGGCATCAGCAAGCCTGTCCATATCTTAGAGGATATGAAAGTTGCACCTGATGTATGAAAGCAAGCAGAGATTGCGGCCCAATAAACTGGTCGCCTGTGGCTTGTCCAGATGGTGTTGCTGGATGTTGCGGTCAGTTTTGGTCCATGTGGCTTGGAAAACAACCTCAAAACAGGTATGGTGAATATGTGTCTGCGTCTGGCACTGAGATTTGAGATGCGATTTATATTCTTGTAATCTTTCTCGCTTTTGATGACATTGGGCTCAGCCGTAGCGCCACAAAACACAACCATGGTGGCGACAGAATCTAACGTGGCGGTGAGGGTACCTGCGTATGGTAGAAATAGGGACGCCTTATTGTCTAAGATACAGTACATGCATTTGGCTTCCCAGTTATGGCGGTGTGTAACCAGCATTGCAATGCAGCAGGGGGTCTTGACAAAGAACTCACGGTCAATTGCATCGCCAACGCATGCTGACCGTCAAATCTGAGATCCGATCATGAACCTGGGTACCTTCCCGCGGGTATAGCCGTACCTTTAGGCAAACGAATCCCACCGTACAAATGACATGGGATCACAGAATGGCTGCCTCGTCGATTTATCTCAGGTCGTTGTTCAGTAACTGTCTGACCATCGTCAGTGAGAAATCTCCGCCCGGTGTCCATTTGAGATCATCCAGGACGCTCCATATTTGCTTTGTTCCACTTCTGGTCACTCTTTCTCATCAATTCGATACTGTCGGCGGTCGAGGTGCCTCTTCTCTCCTCCATGATGGACCGTTCGGTGGACACCGACGCTCTCGAGCAACTGTGGCTCCAACGGTTCAATGAATTTCAGGATTTTCGATCTCAAAGGATTGCACGCAAAGCTGCTGCGAAAGATGAGCTTGACGCAGCGCAAATAGGAATCGACGCGGAGATCTCAAATATTCACAATGAACAGAATCAAAGCGCTGAAGCCATGAAAGCAGAAGCCGACGCAAAAATACGGAGAATCGAAGAGCAAACCAAAGTAGAGATCCAGCGGCTCCAGGATGAGGCTTCCAGGAAGACTACAGAGATCCACGAAGCGACCAAGAAAGACCTCGGAATTCTCCAGGTCAATTCTGAAAGAAAGACCCAGGGGCTGGAGGACAAGCGTACTGCGAGAAAGCGCAAGCACGAAGATGACTACCGGGAGATTGAGAGCGAATTTTCCACCCGCTTGAAGTCTCTTGAAAAACGCTGTATGCCTTCGGTATGCACAGCTTCTCGGATATCAAGGGGAGCATGTGAGGGAACAGTAGCTGACCAAATCAGGCATTGCCAGACACGCCGCCACCTTCCGCAACTCGAGAAGTGCCAACCTTTCCTCTGCCAGTCAACAAACTCGCGACAAATCCGGCATCATCGATTGATGCTGAATCCCTTCAAGAAAGCCCAGTAGAACGCCCAGCAGAACGTCCAGCTGAACGTCCAGCTGAACATCCAGCAGAATGTCCAGCAGAACGTTCAGCAGATCGACGACCGACCTTGTTCTCCCTTCCGCCATTGCGCTCAAGTGAGAACATACCCTCTTCCCAAGTCTCCCGCGGCTCAGACACATCGGCACCACCTGGCAAAAAACGGCGCTTTGAGGGATTTGCAAAGGATGGTTGCGTTACATGCAGAGGTCGAATTTGGCGGTGCGATGGGGCCAGACCAATATGCGGCAAATGCAAGACAGATGGACAGCCCTGTATTTGGCCTCAGCCAAAGACTCCTCAACAGCCAGTTCTTCAGCCCCCACGTATCAACACCGGCGCAATTGATCTACGTGGCGGAACCGATGTTCCTCGCGCGACAAGTCTGAGGCCACCCAATACCGAATCCACTGGTCGAACCCTTCCTGACCTATCGCCGGCATTCGCTTATGATGCCAGAAGGCGACCATCGCAAAGATTGGTAAGACTGAACTATTCTGCAGATCGGGTGCGTATGTGCACAGAAAGCTGCCAGCCAACCTTCCGGCATTCCGTTGCTGATAGTGACCAGGGTGAACCTCCTGGACAGAATACGACGACGGCCTCAGGCTTGAGCAGTCCCGAGTCCCCCAACTCTATCCAGGGACCGGGTGATAATGCCATGGACCGAAGTTCGTCCAACAGATTCCCAGAAGCATTTTCATCAGCGGCTTCGTCACTGCCATCAAGACCGCAGACCGAGCGAAACGTTCAACGGTCCAACAGCCTCACAGTCCCAAGAACAATCACATTCGAGGAGGTCTTCGACAATGTTTGGAGAGAAGATTCACAGGAAAAGCACTTCATCGTCGAATTCCCACAAGACAGCAACAAGTGGTATATACTGCGGTGTGACGAGCATGACATGAACTTCGGAGAATACCCATTTAGTTCGGCAAGGTGCCACATCGACTCTGATGCTCACGGCCACATCTCGCGCACCTACGAGAACTGTATCTTGAAGCTGGGAGTGCTCGTGCTCGGTTGTACCTCCAAGAGGGCGGAGAGTAACAACGAGGTTTACAAGAAGGCTCTCCAGGGCGGGTACAAGCCGAAGCAGGGAAACATGAAACTGCGCAGGCACAGGAGGACCGGCCGTATCCCCAACAATGGTGCAATCGGGAAGAAACCACATCACAATGGACCTCGACCGGCCGGGCTTTTCAAACCCTTCGAGGGCATCGTCAACCCTGACCCGGGTGAGGTGTATCAGGGAGCCCAGCAAAAGCCGGGACGCGTGGAGCCTCAATGGTGTCTGGTCGTTTGTCTGCCTCTGAGAAACTGGTAATTATGCTTCTCTCTATCTCCGACACAGTATACAAAGTCTGGTGTGGATTAATGTGGGAGCATATGTCCTTTCAACACGATAATTCCTCGATTAGTGTCTCTCCCTTGTTCAAATTCTCAAGATTCTCACACGACTTCAATTTAGGCAAACCATCGGTATCTCTGGGAGTCTGCATCAGAGTGGCCTCGCCAAGAGCATGCCGCCTTGCTATCAACGCGGATGCCTCGAAGATCCCCGGCCGCGTGTCTCTGACTGGGCCGAGGAATTCCAGAACGGTGGTCCACGAGTGAAGGAGCGTAGCTTTCCTTGTCTGATTCTCAGGCCCAACATGGAGATACCTCCGTGGGACAAGGAATTCATGCTGCCGCCTGACAGATGGTATTTCACCTGGATCAACGCCGGGAGCTTGCGCGATCGACGGTTCAAGCATCCGCCCACAACGCATCCGCTATCGATAAAAGGCATTCATGATGGTCATGGGGTTGCGGGCAAGTTCCGCCAGCGACTTGTAGCAGCCCGTGCAGCTCATCGGGGTAGTGATCGACCGACGGTAATGTCCAATCTGGACGGCAAACAGGGTAGCCACGGTCAAATTCATCCAAGTGCTCGGGAGCGAAGTGGAGTTGACAAGGATTTTCAGGAGGCGGTACGTGGCTGAATCTATTTGGATATAAAATTGGCTTACGCTGACGAGCATGATGCAATTACTAGTCTGATATAGATGATCACACAACTGCTGTGGCACAGCAACCTTTGCCTGGGGGCACTTCAAGCGAGAGCCAAGAGAACATGCCCGACAATAACAGCCAGGAAACGAATGGAAGTGATGTCGAAGATCTTCAGGAACGCGAAATTCGCGAATCAGTCGAAGAGACTATTGTGGTTTCCTCGTCAGATTACGAGCCTCAAAGCTCCTCCACCCCAGCACCGAGCACGGTCGTCAGCGACCCATTCGACCCGTCCTACAGCCCCAGGTCGCCGTCTTCGGATGATCGAAACATGTCAGTCGGTCCCAACGCTCTGGAAGAGGACCTCGACATCGACGACTACAACGACCCTCCGAGGTCACCCAGCACTAGCAGCGAGGATTCCGACAGCTCTGAGAGTGACGAGGGCGCACACCAAGCAGTGGATAATAGTTCCCGCGCTTGCCCTGGTGGGTCGCCATCGGCGGTCGAAGCACTGAGAGCGATTCAAACGGAAATGATTCCCGGGTATGAAGACAGCGATTCCAGGAGTGAACAGTCCACCAGAGGTACAGAGCGATCAGACATGAGTTTGCTGTTCCCAGGTCTAGCCACACGTCAAACGGACGAAGAGCAAACTGATTTATGATTGTAGAAATTTGGCCAAAATATCTGCGGGTCTTAAATACTTGGTCCACTGTTGGTACTGCTTTGAGACAGATATGGGTGACGAAATTAATGTATAGAGAGAGCGCCATATAAAAAAACTGCTGATCTGACTTATTTTCAATCTCAAGTGCTAAGATCCGAACTCGTTGACTGACATCTGCACAAATACGAATCATCTTAGTATAAAACATCCACTTTGCTTTCCCAGTAATGAGAGCCCTGACCTCGGACTTTTCTTGGCGATCAAGTTCGGAAGCAGAGAGCTCTGAGAGAAGGTGACCAACCCGTGGCAGCTGGAGCCGTGAGCGAATGAGAAATATACACAAAAGCAATCAAAAATAGAGACTACCATGTTATACGTGACAAGAACAATATAAAACGGCTCTCACGGCATCTGAGAAAGGAACCCACTCATGACAGCGCTGTATACGCATACGAAGACGACCTGACGCGCCTCATCTGCCTCGATGACCCGGGCAAACACACTGATCAGAAAGCACATGACTAGCACCAAAGCCATTCTGAAACCACGATTGCTATCGAAATACGAAAGGAGAGCCATTGGAAGCACGAGAAAGACACATATTCCGACGAGGAGTAAAACACGGACAACCCAAGAAAGGTCTGCATCTTCGTAGCGCAGAAATCGGAGGTTATCGAATTGGACACTGTGCGATCGGAAAGGGCGCTGCGTATGTTATCAGGAAGTTCAGCAGGATTAAAAAGTCGGGTTGAGAAGAGAAATACTAACGAGGAAGATACGACCCAGTCTTGAGATTGGCATCAAGGCTTTAACAAGTTTCTCAATAGGGCCTTTGGGCGATGCTAACATCCGGAACTCGTGCCATTTTTTGCTTCTGTATATTGCAGCATGGCCAGTCGACCTCTGATCAAGCCACAAGCGCAATTCATCGAGAGTTGATTCCTCTGGAGTCTCGGCACTGTCAACCATCCTGGCGTGTGCCCAGGCAGCGTCTGTGACTTTGATATTAATCATGACCCCTAAATTCGACATTTAAGTAAGAAAGAATGCCTACCGTATTGTGCTAGGCTTTCTGTAAGTTGCAACATCATTTCCTCTAATCTCTCTCCTACCACCTCTGGTGGAGTCAGATTCGAAGACTCGCTTGCATTCTCACTGGCAGTCTTCAACTCCCTCCTAAGGGTTCTTATTTCCATGCTCAGTCTTGAAATTCTCTGCGCCCTAAACTCAAGCACAAGAGATCGTTCGACTGAGAAACTCGGATAGAAGGCAAAGCGACGGTCGTAGTCCTTCACTCGTGCAAGGCCTTCGGGACCAGAGACTTGCTCTGAGTGAGAGGAGGTCAGTTTGTATCACCATTCTACAAGAGAAAATCACTCACCGAGCACTTCATCCTGCGTTTGAACCACAGATACTTGTGGCTGAGCCATCGCCTCGAGGGTGTGGTTGACTTCTCTTTCATCAACCTGTCTTGGGGTTTCTTGCACAAGGCTGCCATGTGAATCACCCCTTTCGGCCATGTCAAGCATCAAAAACTCAGTGGGCATCATTGTTAATGTTTGAAACAGGTCAAAATGCGTGGGACAAAGAAAACCTGACCGAGGGGAAAACTCCACCTTGTGCCCTGGCCCCCTCTCATATATACTTAAGGATTGGGCTAAAATGCCCATGTGTGTGCCTCGTGAGGCAGGCTCTGGTGAATAAGTAGCCTTGGGCGGCCCGACTGCAGACTGCATGTCGTGATGCAAGCAGAAAGTCCCATAAATAGACTAGTACTGCTCCAATTGGAGGTTCACGACGTAAAGTGTTGGAGCGCTGTTGTGACACGGCATGGATAAAAGTTGGCACCAGTGGGAAAGAGAATTGTGCGCCCCTCGGTATGACAAAATGCAGTTTAGATTCCCATTTGCAGGGAATAGACGGATTCAAATGCACTCTTACTCACAGTGGCAGCTTAATGATTAATATCCAGTCCAGTACAGGCATCAAAAGCCCGGCGAGGAAGCCCAGCACATCTGCAGTACTCCACGCAGTTATCTCTGTGATTGATTCATATGTGGACCAGCGCATTCAGTCTTCAACCCGAGCCTTCGTGTCTCACCGGGGTCACCACCTACGTCGGGATGCCCTCCGCAATTGCTACAAGACCTTCCAAATGGGCATTCCGACTGGTTGCTGGTCGTGGCTAACAGGTCCAGAGAAATCCTTCGGCAAGCAAAAGTGGACCAATTAGATAGGATGGCCTGTCAGCCCGTCAAGGCGCCACTAGTTTCCGTCATGGCATTTGACTGCTCCAGCTGCTCCACAACCTAGTTCCAATGCCCAGATCTTGGACTCCACAAGGTCACTTGCGATAAAGCTGAGCTTTGAAGAGCTAGCTTTATAATTGTAAACTAGAATGCAAATCATATTGAATGTTATCTCAGTGTTCAACAGGTCAGCCATTTCCACTTGTATTTTTTTGTGTACGCAATCACAGTTCCAGCCCAAGTGCCCCAAATTGCAAAGTCACCCGAGCGCCAACTCTATCACCCTCCATATTCCGCAACTTTGATGCATATTGATCTCTTTTGGCCCTCCACAACACGTGTCATCAGATAGTGATATTCCTCAAAGATTTCCATCAAGCAGGTCTTGATCGGAAGATCACAACCCTCTTTCAGGAAGACTGAAACCAGCGTGCTGTGATGGAATAGTCAGCATCATCCACGCCATGATGGGAAGTCCTCCATGGAAGAGTTGTGGTCCCTGGGTGATCATACAGTTGGAAGAAGAGCACTGCTATCATCTTCAGGAATCCTTTGATGATCAACGTAAGTTGTGTTTCGAGGTCGGTGCGATTTGCTGAGGTCTGAGACTATTGGGTGGGGGGTTGGGCTTCGGTTTCTGTATAACAAAAACCCCGTGTCCGTTTTCCTTGTAATTCATGTTGCCGGGATTGGAAGAACACATTGCGTGAGTAATGGTGCTTCTTGATAGCGCAAATATAAAAAGAAACAATCTTCAGAGAGGCGTGAACCCTTTTTAGTTGCGTATAATAGATATCAATGACGGCAAAGTTGTCTTGCCCGAATAGACGAGAAGAAAAGAAGGAAGGGAATAGTATATGTGTCGCAGACGAAGGAGCGTACTGCGAATGGCAGCTATATATGTGGTAGTGAAGAGAACATCCCCGCTGGGCCGGTCCTTCCTTCTCTTGACCAGCCCTCCTGCGGTACCGCGCAAGCGAACAGGAACTTCGGAGCACCACACCTGCGGCAGCGAGATAACTCGAAACGGCTTATAGGAAGGTGTAGTTTCTTTGATGCCGTGCGCAAGGGATCAGGTAACCCGATATCTTAGCATGGGATACTTTTCTCAAAGTGACGAATGCCTCTCTGCACCATTGGTACTGAATACAAGTAGGGTCGACATCGCGCTGGTATTAGTGGATAATCTTGACACGGCCCAGAATAAGTCACAGATACTTTGCCACTGGGTAGAATCGGGAATATTGAATATCAATCTTCATAGAACTGGTAAGAAAAACCTTTGATGGCTTGACGCTGAAGGTACCCATTGGATCAATCATTCCTTGTGCTTAAGGCTCTGCTTAAATTATCTGATTGGACGATCGCCGAAAACACTGAGGAGCATTTCGCACCCCCATCTGATTAGACGATCGCCGAAAACACTGAGGAGCATTTCGCACCCCCATCTGATTGGACGATGGCCCAAAACACTGAGGAGCGTTTCGCACCCCCACCTGCAGCCAGCAGGGACTACACGCTAGTCGGGGCATTGGCGTCATCTTTGGCTACGGCGGTGCACGCTAGCCGGTTCATCGAACATAGCTGCCCACACCGACTGACCGATAGGCTGGGAGGCTGGCCACCCTGCCACCGTGTACCACACGAGCACATCAGCCAAAGATGACAGCAAAACCCCGGCTAGCGTCCTACCTGGGCGGTCGATTGGTACTTTGCTACCCCATCCATGCCCCGTGGCCCAATCCATGCATGCAGCATGTGGACTCCACACACTGCGTGTTGACGTGAAACGGAAGAACTGCGTGTTGACATGAATCGGAAGACTGAGCAAGTGGCGATATTGCAGAGGGCCTGAATGCTCTATTCAGCTTATGCAATCCAGACTGGATATGTAGAGTCTGTCGAGATGACAATGATGTTGTCAGACTCACTGCAGTTGATCCAGACTTGATCACCACTGATGGTCTGCGTGAGGAGACTATGCTTGTGTGGGTGTCTTGACATACATTTCATCATTATAGGACTAGTTACCCCAAAGATCCGGTTATCACAACAGCTGTTATCACTCATAAAACCCACCTGCACAACTAAATATTCAAAAAAGAGCTACATCTTCACCCAATAACTAGCATGTACACCAATATTGCAAGGTATGTGAGCAATAGCAAAATTATCGTTCTTGACACAGATGCAGTCTCATGTAGTGTGGTTCCACTACAGAACAAACAAATGACCGTTTACATTGTAATCTGCACCGTCACTGGTGGAACTAGTGCCCAATCATTTATTGTATTTCAACCCATCCTTCGAGGCTGCCACCGTTGCCCAACTCCCGCTTTATACTGGCAGCGAGGCAGTCGGCGCTTGAACTCAAACCCGATTGACCCGGCTATGGGGTGAGCCGTAACTACCCACTCGCTTGTCAGTCTTTGAAAACCGCCTGGGGAATCGGATATCACATTATCAATATCCGAACGGATTGGCCATGCCTGAAAATAGGGGTGATCATGGTCACTACGGTGTTATACAAAGCTGGAAGTACTGACCTTATCGAGACATGCGGCACAGAAGTCAATATCGTAAGTGGCCTCGTTTTTAATCTGTACACATATGCCTCTTAAGCAGTATGCATCAGTCCCTTCATACAGTGATAAACGCTTAAACACCTTGCGTTAAAAAAAAACACAATGCCGATAACAGTAGGTTTCGAACACAATTTCAATATCGTAACACACTTCACGAAAAAACCTAGACTCCTTGTCAGTAATGTGCCGACCAAAGAGATTGTGTGAACGCATTGATCTCTACTCAAATAGTTCCAAACTCCTTGGCATCAAGTCCGGACCCGTCACAGGTGTAGCTCCACGCTTCTGATTCGAGATTGAGTGCTAGGCTGGAAGTCTGCCCATTCGTTTCCAGTCTATCGCGCGTCCTTAACAGAGAACTATGTGAACCAACAAGGGACTTCTCGTCATCTCCCATTGCTGATTCGCTGGCGTATGGCTTTGTTGTCTGTGGGACAATATCTGTTTCCCCGATGTCTTGAATCGTCTTCCTCGTTTCGATCTCGTAGCCAGTGTGCCTCTGTTCTGAATTCTCGGCTATATACTTCTAGTGTCCCAGAAATGACAGCAAGTATAAGTCCGGCGTTGTTGCGATCGCCAGCCTGGAATAAGCTGATGGCAAGCTTTGGCATGGGGCAGTGTCATTGATGGGATGATCGTCAGAGAGGCCACTCATCAGCCCTAGGATCCTAGCTCGGAAGCACTTGCGCCACACAACTGGCCGAGCCTTTCCGTGGTCGCGGAGACAGCGGCCATAAAGTAGCGAAGGGCATCCAGGTGTTAGCTACGCAAATACGTCCTCATATTCGACAGGACCTATGGACGTCGTCGAAGGGAATTGTTCCAGTTTCATGAGGGCCTCATTTGTCTCCGTGTTGGCCGCCAAGGCCTTCAGTCACACGTAGGTCCTGCAACGAAACTCAAGTGCATTTGCCCTTGTAGTTCTGGGCCGCAATGCCGAAGTAGACTTGCATTACGCTGTTGGCGTGTATGATCTTTTACCGAGCATATTGTAGTCCAAGGGCCGTGCTGGCGGTGCTCAAGCGGGACAGGGCCTCCCACAGGCGGATAGGCTCATTGTCTTCATCGTAGATTCGATGCCAGAATTTCTTGAGCGAAGCAACTTTTCCACCAAGCAAAGCTCGTCGCCAGACTGCCCAACATGTTTGAAAGCCTGGTTCATAGTGTCGAGGAAGAATCCGGGTTGGCGTTGGGCCCGGCAGGCACGTCCCATATGCAATGGCATGTTGTCCTCGCTCAAATACTTGACCAGATATGTGACGCCATACCTGTTGTTGTGATCGTTTAAATACTTGACCAAGGCGACAAATCCATTAGATTCCTCATCTTGGATCAAACGACGCTCGTACGAGTCAACGGCGGGCAGGCTGGTCGTATTTCTTTCCCGTGCCCCGGGTAACGAGTGTCAGTACTGCTGTTCACTCACCAGGCTGAATAGTTGGGCTGGGATCACAGACATCGTTGCCGTTTTCAGGGCGCCCGCATATTCGTCCATGCTTTGCTTCTGTCTCGCTATATAAGAGATAAGGAATGCATCGACCCTAGAATCGGTTGTCCGTGTTGTAAAAGAATGCAGAGATTCGTACAGACTAAAACGGAGGGTACACATATACATACCACCCCTAGTGCACCCAAAACCCAACACCCGACGCCCACACGCCCACACGCCCAATTCGCATACCCACTGAGCAGAGCCAGTTTATATCCCCAGGGCCAATTTGTATACCTAAGGCCAATCCAAGAGCTAACTTGTACACCTAAGCCTAGTTTACACACTTAGGGTGAATTAGGTGTATGAATGAGCCCTAAATATATAAATTGGCTTGGGTATGTAAATTGAGTGTGCGAATTGGGTGTACGAGTTGAGTGAGGTATCTGTGTACCCTCCGTTCTCGTCTGTACGAATCTCTGTATTCTTGTAAAATGGTTAGAGTGCCCTTTGCATCAAGTATATGACACTTTCATACTGACCGTCGCCGCCGATACCACTTGTAATGGCTTTCATTACGAACAAAGCCTCGGGTTCCTGTTATGTAAACAGGCTTTGTCTGTCGATCTCTTCTTGGTCAATCAGAGCCTTGCCTCCATTACAACGAGGGCCTTCATGAATTTTGGGACCGAGGCCAAAGGGTCTCGCGTCCAAGACCTCTCAATTCGGCATATACCCTGGTGGCTGTTTGCCATTGCAAACCAAGGCTGTATGAGGGAAGTGATGTGCTTGTTGGCCAGCCACAGTCTCCAGACGGCGTTGCAATCACCGTTTTCGCGCTCAGCAAGGGCAGCGAAGACAGTTCGGTAACCGGATTTCTCGTCTTCACCAAATCAACATCTGAGTTCTGAGGCTATCTCCTATAAATCTGGATACGAACCTACGCATCAGCCAATAAATATCCTCCAACATATTAGCTTGTGTAACGTCATGTGGTTGACTGTCATCCATAGCTGCGAAATGACTGGATACGTGGAAGGCCGGGTATGTGACATAGTACTGAACAAACACTTCTGCGGGAAAATATTGAATGGGGAGATTCGCAGAGCAGAAAACAAAGGGTATAAAGGTACATAACTCGCAGCCCAAATCAAAGCGTATCTCCCATTACGCGCCTATTCGCATATTAAGGCAAACTCATATAACCTATTTATACAATCAATTTACACAATCAATTTATATACCTACTTTATATACCTAATATATATATTTAATTTATATACTTAATTTATATATTTATTTTAAATATTTAAAGCTATAAAATATACTTTATTTATATATTTAATTAGCTTTTAAGTATATAAATTAATAATAGATATATAATATAGCCTTGGGTATATGAATTAGGTTTATAAGATGGGCGTGTGAGATGGGTATGTGAATGTATACTGGGGCCTAGATATACCTCTATAACCTTTGTTTTTTGCTCTGCGAATCTCCGTATTCAAAATATTAGCCTAAACATCATCTGGAAATACATATACTGATGGCAACATAGAGTGGCACGCAAGACTTCGAAGCTCTCGTTTAAGAGCTGTAAGTCAATATTTTGGACATCTATAGTGATCGGCAAAGGCTCTTGAAGGCACTTCTCTGGGCTGCCCTCTTATACAAGGAAATCACAGAAGCATTGGTGGCTGAAATCGACTACGGTGCGCTTTTCGGGCCGGGTCCATTGATTACCAAAAGTCAGTCCTGCCTGCCTGGGTGTGTTGTCGGGCTGTCCTGCGACTCTTCCAGCCTCATACTGACAATTGCGCCGTGGTCTCAAGGCTTCAAACCAATTGCACCGGCTATGAGGTACTGCGTCCTGGAATCAAATGCGGCCTTTCCTACGACAGCAACTGGTCCCGGGGCAGAGGTCTCGCTCCGCACTCATTCAAGCTTGAACACATCAGTTTCACGGACATCAAGATGGCCTTCCCAAGCTCGCACGCTGAGATTGAATAAAAACCTAGCGGTATGTGTGCATAATAACAATTGGTATCTTGAAACAGCCGCTGCAGGCGTCACGCATATGCGACACATAATATCAGGTACTAAACGCCCAGACTACCAAAGGACCACATCATGTTCAAGTCATGATCCTCTAGACAGCCTGTGCAAACTCATCGCGTCAGAAACGGAAAGAAAATCATGCCTCCTTCTGATCCGTAACAACAGCCTTCTCCTCATCACCACCAAGGCTCCCGTCCTCAGCCACACCCTCGTGGTGCCCATGCAGGCCGATCTCCGTCTCGGTGAACGCATCCGCCGTGTTGCGGTACTTGGGCACAAAGTTGACAGCGAGCGCGTACGACCACGCGGCAATAAAGAAGGCCATCGGCACAACCATGGCGATCGGGGTGCTGTGCATATCAGCCACGGCGCCGGTCAGCGGCGGGACGACGGCGCCGCCAAAGACACCGGCGACGATGAAACCGGAGCCGCGCTTGGTGTGGCGGCCCAGCCCGCGCATGCCGAGGGCCATGATGGTCGGGAAGCAAATGGACTCGAAGAAGAGGGTGACGTAGAGCATCGCCATGCCCGTGTTCTGGCCCTGGGTGATTGAGGGCCCGACGAAGACAATACACATGGTCAGGAAGATGCCGAAGACGATGCGGGGCTTGACGAAGTTCATGAGTCCGACGCCCACGAAACGGCCGACGGCGAAGGCGCCCTGGGCGCCTGCTAGGAATTGCGAGCCGAGGGCGGAGTCGGTGTTGGAGCGGGACTCGGTCACGTAGTTGATGAAGTAACTGAATTTTTCTGTCAGCGGCATGCCCTATATGCAAGGGGTCTTCGTATGCTGTCCCCTTTTTATACAAGTCTCTAACGTACCTCGCGATAGCGATCTGGGCTCCAGTGTAGCAGAACTGGGCGAAAGAAGCATGGAAGAGGCGGTACTGCTTTATGAACGGTTTATCGCTGTCCTCGGAGGCGCGAGACTCCTCTGCCTGGAAGGCCATGTCTGCATCCGTGATCTCGGGGATGTCCGAGACGAAGAAGATGAAGGCGAGGATGAACACGAAGACCGCAATAGAGAGGTAGACCCATTGCACGTTCTGCAGCGCCTTTACGTCGTCGAAGTTGAAGAAGACGTAGGAGCCCAGCACGGGGGCCACGACCGTGCCGATGCCATTGAAGGCCTGGGAGATGTTGATTCGGATTTCGGAATACTTGGGCGGGCCGCAGACTGCAGCAAACCCAGGTCAGCGCACTTGGCCCATATTGATCGTGACTGGTGGTGAGATGCCATATTGAAGGACCTACCGGTGATGTAAGGGTTGGCAGCTGTCTCGAGCGAACCCAGGCCGTTGCCGATGATGAAGATGCAGATGCAAAAGCCGGCGAAGGAACGGTGCAAGATGGCAGGGATGGCCAGCAGGGCGCCAAGTCCGTAGAGGAAGAGGCCCCAGATGAAGACGGCTCGATAGCTATAGTGGCGCAGGATCCAGGCGGCGTGCCCAAGAGAAGCCAAGGGGTAGGCGCTGATGGGGTCACGAACTGTCAGCGGGGACTGGTGACGGAAGCAAACACTGGGCGCCAAGAGTGTGGGGCAGGAGGAGAGTTGGCACGCACCCAAAGTAAGCGGCCTGGAGGCCCGAGGATCGAGCTTTGCTGATGTCCAGGGTGTTCTGGAAATGCTTGTTCAGGGTGTCGAGCAGGCCATAGGAGAACCCCCAGAGAAAGAAGAGGATGGTGACGAGGCAGATTGGGAAGAGCGACTCCTTCAGCGTCAACTCAGCGGCCTTTGTCCTCTTCTTGTCCGAGGTGCGCAGGGAGCGGCCCTTCCAGAACGACTTGGAAAACATCTTGACTCGAGTCCTGACTCTTCCCCTCACTCAGGAGACACGGCCAGTCTTGCGTCGACGATGGGTGATTGACTGTCGCGCTGTCGCTCTGTCGCTCTGTCGTTCTGAGCGCAGTGGAACCAATGTTCGAGCGTCTGTAGAGGGAGGGAGTGTCGACAGCTGACAATCGGGCGGTCGTTGATTAAAGGCGAGAGAGGAGCCAGTGCCTGACCTGGCTGGACCCGGGGGTCGTGGTGGATTATTAGATATGGAGACGGGTGACGAGGATGATTTCTGCTTCGGCCCTTCTACCCCATGTTCTGGCAGTTCTTCGTGTTGTACCCCACATCCCCAGACCAATGGCTCCAGTCATTAACCGACGGGGCCTGGGGAAGGTCCAGGGTGCCCCATCACTAGCGGGGCTGGGGGCCGCCTTCTACCTCGGGAGATGTTTCCAAGGCTCCAAGGCTTGACCGAGATGGGCTCGACAGGCCCCCAAGCGGCCTGGACCATGAACCTGTGGACCCGTCGGGAAATCCGCGAAGATGTCTCGATGCGACCACGTGCGGGGAGACACATGCTTTGGTCTAGTCCTAGCTGCTCCATGCCAAATCCAGACATCGCTGCCGAGAGCGAAATGCCGGACTCAGACAACGGGCTTGCCATGAGGCCTGAGTCCAACGGGGCCAGGGGGGTTGCTGCTTCGACTTAATGATAGCCCGAGAGGTGAGCCAGCAACCCATGCAGCTGCCAGACCAGCGAAATGTCTCAGAAACATACTGTAATCTGGTCTAACTTGTCTGTAGATCATGCACAACATATCTATCAACCCACAACTGTTACATATGTGGTGTCTGCCATTACCGTGGCACTGGGATCTGTCACGTTTCAGCCCGTCCACCATCCACGTCTTGGCCATGCTGTGCCGCCGCTTAATCGACTGTTGGTCCCGAGCTGTCGGCTCCATGGACACATCGACTGCCACGGACGGGCCAGCGTCCATGGTTGTGACCCCAGGTAGATCCCGGGACTAGCCCCAGATAGATTAGCAGTCGCATTTCCCAGTGTCATACTACGGTACTAGTAAACTCTATCAAACCACAATCTGATTGAAAATAGCCAGGTATCGCCGGCTTGCTACAAGAACCTATTGTGCATAGACCGATCGTTTTGCCTTGGGTCGTCAGACCGCAATCAAGAGTCATCGAAGAGTGAAGAGACTGCCCCAAAAGACTTGTAACAAGCTGTCACCCGGCACGCTGGTGTACGTCGTGAGGGGCATGGATGGGCCTTGCTGAGGGACTGCATGTGCCGGGCCAGATCTGATACGTATCTTCTGCGCTCCCGTTTTGAGACATACCCAATCAAGCATTTATGAGTTTTCAGTTGACCTTTACAGGTTGGTCGACGGAATCCGGCTAGAAAGTATCTCTGGAGACCCAGGTCTGTTCTGTGCAATCAGGTTGTGTCACAACTAGCTACATCGCAAACTATTGAAAGGCGACCTCCCTAGCGCCTGAGCATGACTAGATATCTAGAGACACGGCACTGAAGAGCACAGTCCGACCCACTATATCGACATCAGTTTAACGCGAATACGGGGCGGTACGACTCGTTCAAGAAGTGGTTGGTGCAGAAAGGCTATGAAGGCGAGATATTAGCCTTGAAGTTGCGCTGCAAGACACAATGCCAGTCAGATAACAATATTTATGCCTACGTTCTCATTCGATGTGGGCCCTGTTCACTTTGGAGAGCAGCGATGAAAAGGGTGTGCACCGTTACTGTTGTCTTGACGACCGGAGCGTGGGTGGCTGTAGATAGGCGTTGTGGAAACTGAGCCAGTGGATGAACTCGATGCCTCTCGACCAGTCAAACAGGTGGCAACTGTAGCTCTGCTACTTCTGTCAGGAATAAACTATAGACTGTATAAAAAAAGGGATTCCCATCAAACTCGAGACCCGAGCGCCAGTTTGAGTACTGTCGGTTCATGCATCATGGTGTGCTTTTCACCACGATACAATCTGGATTCCCGCAGTCTCCAGCACACGCTGTAGGATACGCCGTCATCCAGCCGCTGTCGAAACTGGAATCATTATCCGGGTATTCAGGCCAAGTTACACTCAACCTTTCGAACAGCACGCCAGCAGCCAAAAACAACTGCCGGGCCTCGCACTCCTTTTCAATGTCTTCCATGCTTAGTTCGACCTCTGCTTCATCCCGATACTCCTCTGGAACCGTGCTCTCCAGGCCGTGGTATCGTGCCAGGTCCTTTTCTACGAGCTCCCTTTCTTGCCCGAACAGGTCCCACTCCGCAGCATCCAAACTCAAGCAACTGCCTCCTTGCAGCCTCACGTGTTTGAGGTGAGGAAATTCCCCGCGGCTTGCACGCCGAGCAAACTCGACCACCGCGAACTCAAACCAGTTGTCGAAGTTGTCAAGCTGGAGGAACTCCAGAGACTTACAAGGAAGGAGGTTCACGAGAATGTCCTTTCTCTTTTCACGACAAGCGGCGAAGTGTGTCTTTCGCTCTTCTTCTGTCATGTTTTCCCAGGAAATCTCATCCGGCCTGCGAAGCATGCCAATGCTCATATTACACAGCCTGATGCTTCTCAGCGCTGTGAAAGCTGACAAAGAAAGAACGGATCGAAATTTCAGGGATTCTGGATAACCACGAAAGTCCAGCTTTAATACCTCTAATTGGTGTTTGAGAGGCTCGAGGAGGGTGACAACTATTTAAAGTCAGCAAGTCAGTTGTAGAGGTGATGCTGGAAGATACTTACCATCATGACCATCAACTGGGCGCACATTTTCATTTTGGATGACGCTCTTGACCTCCCGGTTTGTGCGTGAGATCTTGAACTCGCGTAATTCGTGGAAGCTGCTCAATAATTTCTCCAAAGAATGGAATCGAAACCACGTTTGCAACAAATTTAGGCTGGTGATCTTGTTCTCTGGCAGTCCCGCATAGTTTGGTGCTGCATCTTTAGCAGGGAATACTATGTCTGGGGTGGGTGGGCTGTACGTAAATTCGGTGAATCGATAACAGCACAGACTTCGTAGCACAGGCGCGGCATGCATCAGATTCTCGAGCCAGTGCCTCCCATGCGCAGTGTCGACTATCCTTTCAGTTGACCCTGGCTTGAGCATTAGGTTTGCCAGCTTTTCCAAGCTGCCTGCCGGTACCAATCTCTCGGGGAGAGATCTCGCGTTCCAAAGCGCTGACGATGGGAAAGGTCGGATTCCGAAATTGAGTGTACGGAGATTGCCGAGGCGTGCGAGAATGGGTCTTGAGTAGATGTCCGAAGACGCGGCTATCTCCCTGACCCCTCTTGCAAGATCTGGTCGACGTGCCACAGTTTGTCGCAAGCGCAAGAATAAATATCCACTTGGCCTGTCGTAGCGATGAAACACGTAACTCTGAGCGAAGTCCCGAAATGCTCTGCATGTCATGGTCATTGATAGCAGATCACGTCTCGATCGCCGCGGCAGAGGCCCCGGTATCATAGACCCATCAGTGCATTCCGTAAACTCGACACCCGGCTTGAGCGCCGGACCAGGACGACAGTGAGGACATAGTTGGTCGAGGATGCACAACCAGATATCGGGTGGAAGCCCTCCAACCCAGCGCTGGTGGTTTGTACCTCGATCGGCGCCGACGTGTGTCATGTCGAAGTGAGGATCCTCGGTCTGGGGTTTCGGACTAGACGTTGTGCGTGCGTGAGACGCCATTGGTGAAATGGGCTCAGCCGTTCCAAGTGTGAGTATTCCTTAGCGAAATCGAAGTATGTCGATATTTGAGAGCAATTAAGAGTTGGGGACTGTGTATTTTGGAGTATTCAAAGTGCGGCGGACTCAGTAATACGTCTGGGCGAACCTTTTCATATATTAGAAGGCAGGGGAGAAGTTTTCTGAATACTTCAAATAGAAGTCAGTTCCTTTCAATATCACCCAATTTCGATGTACTAGCGTTGGGCTTGGGCTTTGGCGTGATGGCGCGAGTGTCTAGTCACTAGCAAATATTGCGAGAACTTGAAATGGCAGCAATGGGTCGAGTTTGAGTCGCACTAGAGAAATATAGATGCAAACCTCAGCGATACCAAATGAGAAAGTTAAAACTAAATAGTTCATAAAAAGTTGTGTTTTTGGTTCCACCCAACCTACTAGTACCCGTCTGATTTCAAACCTCGCAAACACCAACACATTATCGTTTTCAGCGCCGGGAGAAAAAGAAAATCAACCTTTACATCCAGGCAATTCCGAAATGTCTACACCTCAACTGTCAAAAGATTCGAGCTCTCTGGATCTTGTACTGAGAGACCAGGTCGATACCAACAACTCTCGACGCACTGCCAGCGTTGACCACGGTCGAGATGGAATCCGGACTGGGCTAGCGGCGGCGCCTGCGGAGTTGATTCATCTTATCTGTAGGCTACTGTGTCTATGCTCGTACTGCGAGCGTGATCCTAACCTACTCGGCCTGCCTCCACTCAGCCCAGTCCGATTTAGAGACGACCTCGATTCCCTAAGCAGGACTTGCAAATTCGTCCGCGACGTCGCACAGCCGTATTTGTTTCATGTCTTCGGCCACAACGACAGGCACAAAACGCCCCGCCTCGCCTTGAAGCTTTCTGTTCAACTCCCTCACGTCGCAAACCAGATCAGGAGGATCATCTTGAACTCTATCTGCCGGGAGTTGTTCTTGCTAAACCGCCTCACCGGGCTCCAGACGCTTCGTGTCATCGCGACCCAGGCAGGCGCCATCGGACTCGAGAGGCAGCTATCCTTTCCGTGCCTTAAAGAATTCTGGTACGGGCCACACAAGAAAGATGCAGACTCCGTGGTGCCTATGGAGGATGCAAGAAAAGACTTGCGGGCGATCTTGAGCGCTGCCGAGAACTTGTCCTATTTGAGATGCAACAGACTGCGGCACAAATTTTCAACCACGCCTTTCATCCTCTTGCGGCTGCCGGCATGCAAGATAACTACTTTGGAATTGCACGAATGCTGGCTCCCACACAATACTTGCAAAAGATTCTTGGCCAATTTTGCTTGCTTGGAGAACTTCAGGTTCAAGCGCACCATGAAGATACGCCTTGTATCAGGACTGGATGTCGATTTTCCAGCAGACGGGCCTGAGCGTGTCGCGGATGCCACTGATAGTGAGTCTCTCCGCACAAAGACAAGCCGTCGGTAAAATTGACTAACATTTTCGCTCACAGTGGTCGAAGGCCTACGCCCATCCAAGAAAACCCTGAAATTACTGTGTCTAATCTTTGGGTCCGAACACAATACCGAATCGAACATCTTCCGACCCCTGCCACCGATTGTGGAGTTCACAGCTCTGAGGGCATTACATGTCACACAAGGGGAGCTGGGCTACCCCTTCGCGCGGCCCAGGGAGTCCTTGAGCGACATGCTACCCAAGTCCATGAGAAGGGTGTTCATCGACGATTTCGATATGAAATCCCGAAAGATGCTCCTCGATCTCGCAAAGCGGGCGTCGGCCGGACAATACCCGAATCTTAAGCATGTAAGGCTGAAGGGTTTTGTCAGGCAGTCTATGAATGGAAGCTCCTTTCTTGCGTCTATGCAAGACGACCTGGCATACGGTGAGGACGACGGCGGCTTTGATGGTACAAATACGGATGGGCAGGGGGAGGATGAAGAGGACAGTGGCAGCGATACCGACTGGAGCTTTCATGATTTCATGACGTCTGACGAGGAATGGGGGGAAGTTATTCGCCGCTGTTTGAACGACCATGTCTTGATGTCCTCCATTGCGCATCATGTTAGGGACGACTCACAAATGATGCTCTACTCAGCACTCAATTTTGCGCCGCTGAGAAGGAGAGTTAGAGCATTATTCTCGAGGGCAGGTGTCAAGTTCGAATGTGTCGCGGTTGTCATTAAGAATGGTGTGGATGGAGGAGTCCATTCTGTATGGATGTGATCAATCAAGCAGAGTGAGAGTGTCACAAGAGGGATTCAGAGACACGAGATGGCCTAAAATGTATCAACTCAGGTTATTTAAGCGGGCGCTATGTCTCTAAGCAAAAGGAAGGGTATTCAGAGGGCCCTGGGAGCCGCAGAATAAGGCACTCATAGGGCGTGTAGTGGGAACTTGGCCCGTCGCTCATGTACGCAGGCTGCATGGCACCCACGCAGCCACGCAGCCACACGCACCCTCTCGAGGAGTTTGTTTATCAAGCCTAGCAAAAGTTGAATAAAACACTATCAAAGTTGATTTGGGAGTCCAAGTAGTCCTAAGACATGGAAATGATGATCTTTATTCAGAACCTATGGCTGCTGTGGTAGGTGTGTGCCACTATTCTTGGAGGCTTTGGCTGCTTACTTTTACCGAAGGAGCCGTGGGAAAGCCAATTGACTGTGTTTATGGACATGTTTCCGCATTACATATCTTAGTAAGATGGCGTTCATGATAACTCACAAATGCTGACTAAAGTATGTATTTAAAAGTATATTACTTTATGCGATATCTGTTATTCAACCGTGGCAGCCTCGTATTACTCGTACTCCATGCTGCTCCACTTGGCCTTCGGGCCCAAACAGTGCCCGAATCACGGTGCAAACATGCTTCCGAGAACCCTAATTCTAAAGTCCGAGATTTTCGGTACGTTCGTTGTTTGTCTTATCACCTGGAGAGACTGGTCGAAACAAACGTTTCCACCACGGAGCTACCCTGGTGTAATATTCGTTGCTCTACCATGCGCCACGCAAGTTGGCTGAAATGAGCTGTCCCAGTGCAATCGATGCGTCTTTCGGCCCATGGGCCGGGAGTTCTTGCCGCGGAGGATTCGACTTCACTCTGTTCTTCGAACAGTCTATTCTTACGATTGTCCCTGTGTCTGTCTTCCTCCTTGCGTCACCGGTTCGCCTCTATAGCTTAGCGAAACAAAAGCCAGTCACACTCAACAACCCAGTCCGGGTCTTGAAATTGGTACGCAAGAAGTGATAGTGGTGATTTCTATTTGAAATAATGTCTGTAGTATGTTCTAATATTATACCATCAGGTCACAGCAAGCGCATTCGCGGCCACCCAGCTTGCGGTTCTTGTCCTTTGGTCTGCGACTGCAACACCGAGAAACGCAGCTTCCATACCATCAGCAGTTCTCAATTTTGTCGCGGCCACCATTGTCCTCGCGTTGTCGTGGTTCGAAGACAGCAGGTCGATCCGGCCATCAACATTCCTTAGTACCTATCTGCTGTTTACAATACTCCTTGACCTACCCCAAGCAAGGACATTATGGCTTCAACGCAGCAGTATCTCTGTTGCTACCCTGTTCAGCGTGAACATAGGAATCAAGCTTGCTCTTCTCTCCCTGGAATCACGGAACAAAAGGCCGTACATGATAACAGCAGAAAGTTGGATGCATCCACCGGAGTCAGTGAGCGGCATCATCAATCGAAGCCTCATGTGGTGGTTGATCAGGCTATTCCAGTATGGCTATAAGGCGTTGATCAAACCTGATGCTCTGTACACCCTTGACAAGGATTTGTCTGCGGATCACCTTCATAGAAGGATTCACACCGCATGGGAACGCAGACGGGTCCCAGAGCGTCGTTTCGAATACCTTCTTACGGTGTCCAGAATTCTGTGGTGGCCGTTTCTCCAGGCCGCGATCCCGCGATTGTTTTTGATCGGGTTCACATTTGCCCAACCATTTCTGATCACAAGTGCCGTAGGCTTGCTGGCGTCGAATCAGGATGACAGGGCCGCGGACCAGACCGGGTATGGATTACTGGGCGCGACAGCCCTAATCTACACGGGCATTGCGATCTCAAAGTTGCTTTCAGCTCATAGGATATATCGGACCATCACCATGTTCCGAGGGGCCACGGTGTCCTTGATCTACAGTCGAGCCCTACAGATACAGGACGGCCTCTACGACGAGTCAGCCTCCATCACCCTGATGAGCACGGATACAGACCGAGTTTCTCTCGCAATCTATAATCTGAATGAAGTCTGGGCTCGGGCGATAGAGGTGGGCATAGCCATCTTTCTTTTGGCACGTCAACTAGGATGGGTTGCTGTCATCCCACTGCTTATTGTAATATGTAAGTTGGACATGTCGGTATCCTCATGCCAATGCTGAGTCCTTAGCTGACATATATAGTCGGATTCATGGGTGGTGCCTTGATATGTAAGGACATTGGGACCAACATGAAGGTCTGGACAGATTCCGTCCAAGAGCGGATAGCACTCACGAGCTCGGTGCTCTCGGACATGAAGGCAGTGAAAATGATGGGCCTGAGCAAGGTCTTATCTACCCTCATTCAAGCAGCACGCGTTGAGGAAACCAGACTGATGGGTGCGTTCCGAACGAACCTTGTGTGGGCGTTGCTCTCAGCCATGACGCCGGGAATTTGGGGACCTGCGGCGACTTTTGCCGTGTTTGCCATCCAGGCGAGCGTCCAGGGCACCGACTCCATCAACACCACCAATGCTTTCACCGCCCTGTCACTTATATCTCTCTTATGTGACCCGGCATCCGCCCTCGTCCAATCAATCGTCGACGTCTTCGCAGCTGTCGGGTGCTCTGACCGTATCCAGAAGTTCTTGGTGTCTCCACAGCGGGAAGATCAGCGGCTTACACCGGATTTGTGGACGCCCAGCGAGCCGTCACTGAGCTTAAACAAGGCGGATTTGGAGCTATTCGCCAAAAACGTGGAATGGGACCCGCTCCAGGGCATGGCCGTGTCTGTTGATGACGTCGATATCCGACCTGCCGCATCAGCAGAAATAATTTTACATGGCATCAGCTTCGACATTCCCCGTGGCTCCACCGCAATAGTCGTTGGACCCGTAGGCTCAGGAAAGACAACGTTGCTAAGGGCCCTACTCGGCGAGATCACTTGCGAACGGGGCACTGTGGGAATGTGTTCTGGACGTGTGTCGTACTGCTCGCAGACGGCTTGGCTTCCGAACACTACAATCCGCCAGGCTATATGTGGCCCGGCCGAGTCCGATGCTTACGAGAGCAAGTGGTATGAATGTGTTATCGATGCTTGCGCTCTAAACCAGGATCTGGACCTGCTACAGGACGGTGACCAGACGATTATCGGAAGCGCCAGCACAGCTCTAAGTGGCGGGCAGAAACAACGTGTAGCTCTGGCACGCGCAGTCTATGCTCGAGCCGATATCGTCATACTTGACGATGTCTTGAGCGCTTTAGATTCCAAGACGAAGAAAGCCGTGGTGGAGAACTTGCTAGGCAAGGAGGGTCTGCTCAAGAAGCTGAATTCCACGGTGGTTCTTGTCACTCATGAGCGTGAGAATTTCCTACAGCGTCAGAAGATGAAAATGACATGGATGATACTGACTAGTATCCAGAAAACTATCTTTCATACGCCGATCAAGTGTTAGCCCTATCCAATGGACAGATCAAATGTGCCGCAACTTATGCGGAGCTCCTGCAAGATGGCCTTCTCGATGTGGTTGACACTACAAGGACAAACGATGCGGAGAACATTGAGATAGAAGAAATTCGAGACAAGAATTTCCCTTCAAAATGGAAGGAAAACTCACACACCAAGCATGACGGCACAAACTCAGCAGCAGACGATGCCCGAGCGACGGGCGAGTGGAGCACCTACAAGTACTACTTCAAATCAATCGGATTAAGAGACGGATCCCTGTTTGTTGTGATGACGGCGCTTTCTTCCTTCTTCATGTCATTTGGCAGTGAGTGGTGAGATGATAGGCAGGCTTTAAGATTTGGACTGACACGGAAACAGGCATCTGGCTTCAAATCTGGACTAAAGACGGTGGCGATGAACTTGCTTTTTACATTTCTATTTACCTAGTCCTGGCTCTTCTAGCTTCAATTTGCCTCGGTTGGCAAGTTTGGTCAGTTTCCGAGATTCAATAACATTCGCAGAGGTTAGAAATGCTGACCTCTTTTTATAGGTCCATTCTCTGTCTGATCGGGCCGTCAACAGGTCTAAAGCTCCACCAGGTCTTGTTGGACACAGTGATGAGGTTCGACACCTGTCTAAATTTAGTGATAGTAGGCCGAAGTTTCTGACAGTAAACTTTGCAGGGCACCCCAAGCGTTCTTTTCCTCCACAGACTCCGGCACCATCCTGAACAGATTCAGCCAAGACATGTCTTTGATAGAGGGCACGCTACCAGCGGGTATGCTTCAAACACTTTCAAGTAAGCTAAAAAGTCACTTCATTCCACGGCGCCAAGTTAACATAAGCGTCAGATATATTTCTTGTCGCCTTCTCGATAGCCTTGGTCGCGACAGGGTCAGGATACATGGCTGCAACTATACCCTTGCTGCTGGCAGCCCTCTGGCTGTTACAGCGCGTTTATCTCCGAACTTCAAGGCAGCTCCGTCTGCTGGACCTGGAGGCGAAGAGCCCGCTCTACTCGCATTTCCTGGAAGGCATCAATGGCCTCGTCACGATTCGCGCTTTCGGCTGGCAGAAGACCGGCGAGGACGAGCTCCTCAGGCTTCTCGATCGCTCACAACGACCTTACTACCTCATGTACTGTATACAAAGATGGCTGACTCTGGTTCTTGACCTGATCGTGGCTGCCGAGGCAGTCCTAGTCGTTGGGTTGGCCCTTGGCCTGAGATCGGCAACCAGCGCAGGTCTACTAGGTGTCTCACTGAACAGTATTCTTTCTTTCAACAAGAACGTCAGAAACTTGATCGAGGGCTGGACGGAGCTTGAGACATCACTCGGCTCTATTGCCCGAATTCGAAGTTTTGAGCAGGACGTCACCCCTGAGGCCAAAGAAGGAGAAAATCAAGAACCCCCCGCTGAATGGCCGCAGAGTGGCGAGATAGAATTTCGCAATGTGTCGGCATCGCATAAGTACAGACTTCCAACTGTGGAAAGCATGATAACATGCTGACAATCGCTTTCAGTCCCGAAGCTGTCGTCCTGCACGGTATTTCCCTCAAGATTACGCCCGGCCAGAAAGTTGGCGTGTGCGGACGCACTGGAAGGCAAGTTCAAACTCTAAACCCTCAATTTCATACCAAAGTCGACTTGACAGCTCTGAATGTTAACGATGTTTGTTGTTCAGTGGAAAGAGCTCACTGGTCAGCACCCTGCTCCGCCTCCTCGAGATTGACTCCGGCTGCATCCTTGTAGATGGCGTCGACATCGCCTCCGTGCCTCGGGAGATCATTCGTGAACGCCTCGTCGCCATACCCCAAGAGACTCTCATACTGACCGGGTCACTGCGCCTCAATGTCGACCCAACCAACAGCCACCCAGACAGCTCGATCATCTCGTCCCTGGAACGCGTTGGGCTGTGGTCCCTGCTTGAGGAGCGGGGCGGCCTCGACGCCGAGATCACAGACTCTGGGCTGTCCAAGGGCCAACAGCAGCTCCTGGCGCTGTCACGCGCCATCTTGAGGAAGGGCAAGATCCTTTTGCTGGACGAGCCAACGAGCAGTGTCGATTTGGAGACCGATGCCATAATGCAGAGGATACTGAAAGAGGACTTCGGGGACTGCACGGTACTCACGGTGGCCCACAGGCTGGATTCGATCATGGGCTGTGATGCCGTTGCTGTAGTCGATGCAGGGAGTTTGATAGAGGTTGGACCTCCGGGTGAACTTGTGAGTAGGGAGGATGGTTGGCTTGCTGGCTTGGTAAGGCGGTAGGAAGTGAGGGACCACAGAATCACGGATGCCAAGATTTGGCTTGACGATGGTTAGACGAGCTCCTGATAACTTGGTCATCTCAGAGCGGCATTTGCACTGGCGTGACGACAAGATGTACTATATCCGATGCTTCTCGTCAAAGAATCCATGATGGTATGTGGTATGAATACTTGGTAAATACTTATAAATGAGTCCTTGCTGGGGATGTTTATGTTTCCGGGAGGCTCACGTGGACATGGACAGATGCCTGAAGACCATTTTCAAAGATAAGGCATATATATTTGACGAATAGTACCGCTATGTGTCCTGAAAGGGAACGGAATTCCTCCAATCCAAAGAAATATAAGTTTGGAATATGAACAAATGGAATGTGCACGCATCAACCTATTTATTCTTACACCTCCATGCTAAATCTCAAACCCTAAACTTCCAAGTCACATTCCGTAAATCATTTCTCGGTCGTACGCGAACAGACAAGTCACCAGCCTCATCCGGCTTCACGATGCCCAACCCGAACTGATGCACCATCCTCGGCAGATCCGTGGCTGTTGTCTCCAGCTCAAAGCCCGCGACAAAGACGGCCACGGTAGCCAGGATCTCCGCCAGGGCCATGTGCCTCCCCGGGCACAGGTGCTTCCCCCCGCCGAGGGCGATATGCGCCTTGCGGGCCTGCCTGTCCACGGCGCGGTCCGAGTGCCGCGCCAGGCGGAGGAAGCGGTAGCCGTCGAACTCCGCCGCGTCGGGCCCCCAGTGCTGCTCGGACGAGTGCAGCATGCCCGCGGGCATGTGCACGATGGACCCCTTCTTGAGGGCGTACGACCGCTGCTCGCCCGTCCGGGCGTCCTTGAAGCTCAGCGTGGCCGGGTCGGCCGTCACGACGCGCGCGCCCGGGTGCCGGCTCACGAGGCGCAGGGTCTCGGTGTAGCACGAGAGGAGCAGCGGGCAGCTCGTCGCGTTGATGCGGCTGGCCTCGATCACCTTGACCCCGCTGGCTGAGGGCCCTTGTTCTTGCCCGGGGTCAACGGCTGACGACTCGACCTCTGCGCGCAGGTCTCGCAGCAGCCCTGGGTCCCGGAAGATGTACAGGAGCATCCAGTACAGTGTCGGAAAGGCGTTTGCTGTCGCCCCAAAAACCAGGGCGAGGTAGATTGCCGCGGCCTCGCCACCGTGCACTCCATGCTCCTTGTTCAGCCTCTGGCAGTTCTTAGTCAGGATGCTGTTGTCGTCGTCATCCCTGATGGTGTCGGCAAAGTCTGTCAGTGCCGCGAGAACACTCGCCCGCGCGTTGTAAGCCTTGCGGGCCGTCAGCCATGGCATTGGAGAGTACAGTATGTTCAGGTGTTCTTGCTCCCATGTCCAGTATTTTTGCAGTATTTCTGGCTTCCGAAATGGGTTCGTGGCCTCGCCAAACATTGCATCCGTATTTGCCATTGTCATGGTGGTCCAGATCCACTGGTAAAAATTCGAAATGTGGTAGGCCCCTGACAAGGTATCAACGCCTTTGTTCACCACGTTCCGAAGCTTGTCGGAAACACAGTTGAGTATCCTCTCATTCATCTGTTTGAGAGGATCTCCACCAGCCAGATTATCACGGACCAGTTTGTTTGAAATGTGCCAGTAGTCATGGCCGGTTGAGCTGTTAGCCTGATCCGTCAGTGAGGCAGTGAAGCTCGTAGGAGCTCCGCAGGCCCGCCCCAGGAAGCTCAAGGCGAGGGGTACTATATCCAGCCCTTGGTTTCTGTAGGCTGACTGAACAGCATCTGGGGATTGGATGAGGTAGAAATCTGCCCCGAACGATCTTAACTTCGCCACTGGGAGACCTGGGTTCATGTGGCTGCTCCAAGTTAGTCGACGTAGGCCAGTTCTGCAGATGTTGATGACTATATTACTATGTACGTACGCTAGTGCCGAGAGATAATGACTTCCATGACGCAGAAGTCCAATGATATGGCCAAAAAGTGGAATTCCATTCAATGGCAGAACTGTAGTTGGGCCGTCAATTTCTTTGAGTGGCGCATCTTTCGAGAAACACCGTGGTAGCAGGAAACTCAGGGCCCAAGAGAGCCCGAGAAACAGGGCAAAAACATGATACTCGGTAATCTGGAGATGCACCTGAGTCGTGCCGATGAGAAATTCCATTGTCGTTCCAGTGCTGTAAGGAGTAGGCGGGAGCTCAGAATCAACTGAACTGAGGGTGTGTTGATAAAATGCCCGAAAATATAGGTTGAATTAATAGCTACCCATAAATTCAACAAGCCGGCCACGGTCCCCAGTGATGACTGCTCGTTCAGCTGACTATCTACAAATCTCCTATCGGGGGTGGTAATCTTTGATTGCTGCCATGCCACGACGGCCGCGGAAACTGCCCACGGGATGCTTGGGCTGTCCGAATTATTATCCGCTGTGCAATGGCACTCAGCTTCAAACAAACGACTCAGTATCCTTGGCACTCGGATACATTCGGTGCTTCTCAGTTCTGGGCGGGTTTTCTATCAATGGTGCCGAGTTGCAGGTTTACTGGGCCAATTCGGCAATATGAAGTGGGCCTCTTTGCGGGTATTCGGATCGTTCGGACACCTGGGCACTTATGCATTGCAGGTATCGCGAGCCACCGTGAGTTCAATGATGGAACGTCCAGCCCATATGCCATGATAGTTTTTAAGCGTGGTCTAGTCGTATTGACAAAATGGCTATGCTGAAAACATGCTTACCTGCGAAGAGTCCGACCTTGAGTCCTAACTGATCGCGTAGAAATTCACATTCATTTTCTTTAGACAGTATATATCATCTGTCACCCGCCCCCTATTTGCCGCCTGACACTCAAGTATCCAGGGAGCGAGTGTCGTCGCAACTTTGGGCCGTCTCGATCCTGTTAAAGTGGGTTTCCCTGCCTCATTTATGCAATTATAGAAGCCTTCACGTCTTGGACCCTAATTCGTTTTTGGTGCAGTGAAGCGCTACCGAAGCTGGACCCCCTAAGGAATTGCTAGTATTGTCGAGCATGGCAAGGTCGGCTGTGGCCCCGGTGGCTGTGCTCATCGCACTGGGTGCCATCCTCCTGTCTTTATGGCTATCTCGCCAGGATGCCCAGCCTGAGAGCGCGCTGGCTGCTGAAAACGTGGCCGGCTTAAACAACACGGCTCTCTTCCTCGTCACGGGCAACGCCGGCCTGTCCAACGTGCACTTTGCCACAGCCCAGGCTCTCCTAGAGGGCCACCCAGATATTCAGGTCCACTTCGCCTCATCGGACTTGTCAATCAAGACCAAGCTGGATCGCGTCAGCTCCCACGCTCGATCCAAGACACCTAAAGCCAGCCCCATTGTCTTCCACGAGCTGCCCGGCCCGTCATATGTCAAGGCATGCCAAGATGCCGGCGTGCAGTTCACCGACACTATCCAGCCGCCGGGCCACCGCGGAGCAGCCAAGATGTGCGAGCTGCTCCAGGTCTTCGTCGCGCCGTGGACCGGCGAGGACCACCTCGCTATCTACCAAGCCACCCGAGATGTCATGGCCAAGATCGATCCGGCCGTCACGGTGCTGGACACTCTGTTCAGGCCGGGCATCGACGCCGTGCGGGCCGCGAGGCGGGTCCATGCCTTTCTGACGCCAAACACCCTGGTGGAAAACTTCGTTGCCGACCAGCCCTACCTCAAGATGCTGTGGAAGTACCCAGCCCTAGGCTCGGACTTTGGCTATCCCGTGCCGTGGGAGAAAATCCCGGAAAACATCTGGCTGTCCCTGCGGCTGGGCTGGAGTATGCTCCGGCTACCCGGGCTCGGGGAAAAGAAGCGTTTCCTGAGGGAGCAAGGCGGAATCGAGGATCCACTCAGCTTCTACAAGCTCCACCGGCCTGATGTCCCATGGATCACACAGACGACAGAGGGTGCGAGCACGCCTGTGGATGTGGTCCCGCAGAACGTCACATGCACCGGCCCAATCGTCCTGGACGCGGCTCCGGCAGCGGAACAGGACCCGGAGCTGGTGGCCTGGATGGCGGACGGGGCTGACCCTGCAAGCGGCGCCCACGGTAGGACGCTGCTGATCAACCTGGGCAGCAGTGTCATTTACAGCCTGGAGCAAGCCGAAATCATGGCCGAAGCCCTCGGCCAGACGCTTGTCAGGTTCCCGGGCACCAAGGCGCTGTGGAAACTTCGCACGGACACAGAAAATAGTGAAGCTATTCACGCAGCCGTGGACGCGTATCTCGAGGGTGTTGGGGAGCGCGTGAGAATTGTAGATTGGCTCACCGTGGATCCGGTCTCACTGTTTGAGACTGGCCATATCGTGGCGAGCGTTCACCATGGCGGGTCGTACGTCGCCTCACACCCCTTTCTGTCCCCGTTCTGTGTTTTGATCAGCAAGCAAACACTTTATACTGACACTTTCACGCAGGAACTGTTTCCACGAGGCCATCAGCGCTGGCGTCCCCCAGGTGATACTCCCTCTGTGGATGGATTTGTACAATATGGCAATGTTGGCTGAGCAAGTCGGTGTCGGTGTGTACGCCAGCCGCGGGACTGCGCCGGGTTGGACTGTCGATGGGCTCGTAAAAGGATTGGAAAGAGTACTTGATGATGAAAAGGCCGGAGCAATGAGAAACCAAGCCGCGGGTCTAAGTGCGAAGACGAAAGAGCGGCCTGGAAGGAAGATAGCTGCTAATGTGATAGCCGAGTTAGCAGGTTCAGGACGCTGAAGGCGTTTTGACACCTGCTGTCACCATCTTATGGAACACCACGTTCTGACACCGGAACCGCCTTCGATGGTCAGAATCTGGAGGCTTTGAGCCATGAATCGCTGTGAAAGAGGTCCAAAAATTTGTTATAATCTTCGATGAGAAATGTACAGGTGATACCTTGAACGCGTAATATTAGACGAGGGATCGCTTCTTATTTCAGGATGAGGCCGAAAATTCCCCAGTACATAGACAACAACAAAGATGACTGCCCAGCTTAAGCTGTGAAAGTCCAGACCGCATCCCCTGAATACCCATCCCGAGCCTCAAAGACAACCGGACACGGCCCCTCCGGCTTCATCATGCTCGTCATCTGCGATCGGTTAGGGTCAGGTAGGCCCACAGGCCCGACAAACCGCAAGTCAAACTCGGTCAGGACCACAGCAGCCATCCCCAGCATCATATC
The DNA here is from genome assembly GCA_037177825.1 of Diaporthe sp. P3_1W. Taxonomy (NCBI): domain Eukaryota; kingdom Fungi; phylum Ascomycota; class Sordariomycetes; order Diaporthales; family Diaporthaceae; genus Diaporthe; species Diaporthe sp. P3_1W. The sequence goes on from JBAFXB010000001.1 coordinate 1,718,979, forward strand.
CTCGGCAATGTGTCGGCCCGGACACAGTGTTGATCCTCCGCCGAACGCTCGAAATGCCGAGGGGTGGACCTTGCTCCTGGAGTCAGGGGCCATGAATCTCTGAGGCACAAACTCCGCGGCGTCGGTCCCCCACACCGACTCGTCTGTGTGAACCGCCGTGGCGGGAATCTGCAGCGCCGCCCCTTTCTTGAGGTGATGAAGCCTTTGCCGGCCCCCTTGTGAAGACTCCAGGACAGTATCCTCGAGCACCTCGAACGCGGCGATTCCGGCTGCTGTGAACCGCAGCACCTCGCGGATGGTCGACATGTAGAGTGGGCACTTGGCCCTGATCGTGGAAATGCTGAGACTTTGTGTAAGGCGACCAGGGCTTTTGCCTTTCTTGCCCTCCTCCATGCTCTTGACGACAGGAATGAGCTCACTGCGGATTGCGTCGAGGAGACGCCCTTCGTCCCAAGAGGATACCTTCCCGACGAGCCAGAACAGAGCAGGCACCAAACTGGTGGTCAGGCCCAGGAATAACCCCAATTCAGCTCGCGCGGTGTGGTCCTCGGAGCATTCGTACCGCTGATGCAGGTCCCTGGTGTGCGTTACGAGTCCAGATACGCCTCCAGTTGAGGGATCATCCCTTATCCTCCGACCATGGCTCCTAAAAGCCTCGACCATCCTCTCACGACCGCGGACAGCCTTCGGAGCAGTCCATGATGGGAAGATGTTCATGACCAGCATCATGATCCCATCCTCGAAATTCCAGAAGTCGTCCATGAGGCTGCTGTCCGCAGAAAAAGGGTTCGTGGGCCCGTACAGAGCATCGGCCATCGCCATGGACACGCTGGTGCGCAGGAGAGACATCAGGTCGATGGGACTGTCAGATCCGAATTGGGCCATGGACGAGTGGAAATGGCCTGGAAATTTCGAGAGCGTGTCGAATAGCATCTTCTCCATGACAGTGTGACCAGGCTTGAGGACCGTGTGATACATGTCGTGCGAGTCCTTGACGAGAGATTTCCCATTTTTGCTAGGGCTGGAGAGGATCTCTAGGGAAGACTTGTCGAGGCTCAGAATCTTCCCATAGACGGTCTCGATGAATGGTCCATTGCTTGATATGACCTGTTGTTTGCGGTTGACCTTTGATATGAGCTCCGGAGAGGTGATGATGTAGAACTTTTGGCTGACGATCCAGGTGGTGTAGACCGACTGCTTCACCTGGTCCCTTATTGTCTCGTAGTAGGACACTCCACGAGACAGGAGGCCGTACAAGCTACCGAGGAACGGCAGCCCAAAGAACACCGTTGGGGGTTCTTGGGGCGACCCGGACAATGCATTGTACTTCTTGAGTCCCAAAGTCCAGGCCCGTTGCTTCAAAGATGGCCACGGTATTGATATGAAGATTTGGATAATCACAGCTACTAACACGTAGCTGACTATGGAAGACATGGTGGCAAGCGTAAACAGAAACGAATAAATGACAATATCCCTGAAGCAATCTCAGCACCAAGGACTTGAGCGGTGCGCTCGGAGGCCATGAATAAGAATATAAGGGGCCAGAATACCTAGGATAGCCGATGCAATAATTGTGATCTCTCCATACTGGCTTGTCTGGAAGGGCTTTCTTCATAATTGCAAACCCTCCTTTAGAGAATATTCCTGGCCGGCCCACTTGGTGCCGAAATGGCTATTACCGGGCCCGGGACGACGGGGTTTTGTCTTTCACGATGCTACAAAGTTGGCTTAGTCCCGAGTGTAAGACAATTGGAGTTTGGCCGCTGGAATATGAAGATCAAAAAAATCCAGCCACCATGTCCACCTCTCAGTTCAATGGCAAAGTCATAGCCCTCACTGGCGCCGCCTCAGGAATTGGCCTGGAATGTGCCCGCCTCCTCGCCAGCCGCGGCGCCAAGCTTTCCCTGGTCGACGTGCAGTGGGAGCCCCTCCAGACGCTGAAAAAGGACCTCGAGGCTACCTACAGTGGCATTCAGGTTCTTATTCGCAAAGTCGATGTGAGACAATATGACCAGGTCGAGTCCTGGGTCTCGGCGACTGTCGAATCGTTCGGCCGGCTCGACGGAGCCGCCAACCTGGCTGGCGTCATTCCGGGACCGGCAAACGTCGCGGACCAGGATCTCGAGAAGTGGAAATTCGTGATGGAAGTCAACGTTGACGGCATGATGCATTGCCTGCGTGCCCAGCTGGCGGTCATGCGGAGCGGCGGCGCCATTGTGAACTGCTCGTCGGTGACGGGACTGGCCGGCGCAGCGGGTCTGAGCTCTTATGCGGCTTCGAAACACGCCATCATCGGCCTCACCAAGTCGGCTGCAAAAGAAGTTGGTCCACAAGGTATCAGAGTGAATGCGGTGTGCCCGTAAGTAAACCCTCAAGACAGCTGGTGCGTGCTGTGCTTGACGACAGAACCTCCCCAGGCCGCTGACCAATTCCTCTTTTCATTTTACTTCCAGTGGCAATATCTCAACGCCAATGTCACACTCGGCATTTGCAGCTGTGACTGGGACACCACACGAAAATGCAAAGGCAGCCTACGATCAACTCGTATTACCAGACATCTCACTGCGCCGGATGGGTCAACCGTCTGAGGTCGCCACACTCGTGGCGTTTTTGCTGAGTGACGAGGCCTCTTATATTTCAGGGACTTCTGTTACGGTGGATGGGGGTACGGTATGTTGATCTCGGTCAAAAAAGTGTATTCAGAAGAGCATAGATTTAAAGGGAACTTTGTAATCGACACATCTTCCAATCTCTGGTGTTTGAAACTCATGCAGTGTTCTCTTCTCATCATAGCTTTAACTCAGCTTCTTCTCAGTGGATGCAGGCTTGTCTGGCCCGAAAGTTCCCAGCAAATACACAACCCGTAGCAAGAACAGAGCTGTCTGTGATCCGGTTAGCATGGTCCGCAGACAGACAACAAAACTGAACATACCGGCATCGCTATATTGCCCCACATCATGCTATTCCATTCATGGACAGCCGCAAATCTCTCAATCCCAAGAACATGGTAACAAACTGCCACATGCGTCACATCGGTGACTGACAGGGCCATGAGGTATCTGCGCATCACCTTCAGCTCGGAGGAGGTATACAGCACCACAAGCCCGAGGAGGAACATCAGTCCGTAACAGTTACCCAACTGAAGAGCAAGCAATCGTGCATGGTCGCTGACTGCCGTTTCTTGTCCAGCAATCTGGTCAGAAACAAAGCCCGCTGGGTCGAAGGTGGCAGTTCCCCAGCCAGCAAGCCTAGAGCGACACGTGAGCTCCACTGATCCCCAACTGACAACCATGGGTCACTCACAGCGTTACGGGTTCAAAGACCAGGAAGATGAATTTCGGTATCGCTGGTAGTTGAGACGCCATTGTGGTTATGTGGGTGAGCCGCCTGTCAATTTCGACGGAATTAAGATGCTTCTAGCTGGCTGAAAAGGGGGATTACTTTTCTAATGACCGAGCGATGTAATTCAGACGATGAGTGTAAGTAACTCGTGTAATTATACTCACAACGGGTCATCTACACTGGGTCAGTAGGTAGTCTGGTTTGCACGCACACGTCTGCATATGCAGCTATCCACTTACACAAGCAAATACGGCACAATTGCAACCTGAGTCCCCTCGTTCACCTTGATAGTTACGTCTAATATTCCAAGAGCCACGGTCCTCTGCTCGAGCCGTGCTGCTCGAGTCGTGAAAATTCCCACCCTTGTGAGCCTCGCAAACGGATGGCCCGGAAGTCTCCGCCCATCCCGCGTTCGGCATTGTCTTCTCGGAGTGTTGTTCTCGGTCCGTTCCGCCGCTGCCGTCGGAGAAGCCATAACTAATGGATGCCCAATCCCCAGGTCGGCATTAGGAATACCGACTTGGCATATATCCTTGTCATCTCGGTTCGGAATTTCGCTTGGGACTTTTTCACATATCAAGACTCGTGCCGACCCACGCGTCCCGTATTCTCGGTATTGAAGCAGTCCCCGGGCATCAGATTCAGATAATGGCTTGCATCACCGACTCAGTTCACGCAGAATTGCACCCATGAAAACCCATGTACTGGTCACGCATCCACACAGTATATCTATAAAGAATCCCAACTGAGATTTCAATGTAGAAGTTTTCGAATATGTGATTTGTTGAAATGTTTCTTTCCTAGCTTTAATCCATGTAAACTCTTGCTGAACTAAAACAACTTAAATGTGAGAAATATACATAGACACAATCGAATGCATGTCTCGAAAGTTTAGTGTGAAATATATTTTAACCCTGATATTTACTTCGTGTTTGATTGGAACTCGGTACGGGGATTTTGAATTCGATATTCGCTATGTGCTCTGAAACAAATTTCTAGAAACTTCAGCATTGATAGCTAGACGCTACTGTTACGCCAGCACGCTTCAGCACACTTACACTCCTAAGACAGTGGTCACCATGAAGGCACGCAGACCAGTAACGTGTCGCCACGCATGCATAGTCGGAACGGCACTCTTGCTTTCGACGAGTGTACATGGTCAAGAGGCCGGCACCTATGATTACATCATCGCGGGAGCTGGAATAGGTGGACTCGTCCTCGCCAACCGACTGTCCGCAAACGGCACGTTCTCAGTGGCCATTGTCGAGCCGGGCGAAGAGGTGAGCAACAACCCAAATGTGACTCTGGTCGCATCCACGCTCCCGGCCGTTGGCACGCAGCTCGACTGGCAGTACCCTGTCGCCACGCAGCAGTACGGCCCCGACTCGGTAGGCGGCGGAGGCATGACCTGGCACTCGGGCAAGGCCATCGGTGGCAGCAGCACCATCAACGGCATGGGCTACATCCGCGGCGACCGGGCCATAGTCAACGCTTGGGAGACGCTGGGCAGTCCGGGATGGAATTGGGATGCCCTGTGGCCGTACTTTATTAGGAGCGAGAACTTCACTGCCCCGACAATCGAGCAAGAAGATAACGAAGGCGCGGCTTTTGGGGAGGATCTCCATGGGTTCGACGGGTCTTTAGATGTGGCGTTCTCATTTGAGGAGCTGCATGCGGACTTGTACCAGTCCTTCCAGAGCACATGGGAGTTTCTGGGCTACGGGGCCAACCCGGACGTCAACAGTGGCGAAGTGCACGGATTCAGCGCAGCTCCCATGACTGTGAACAGAGACGCGCATTTGAGAGAGGATGCAGGCACTGCCTACTATCACCCTTTCAAGGAAAGGAAGAATCTGGTACTTCTCCCAGGAACTGTGAGGAAGGTGGACTGGAAAGAAGGCAACGGGGATCCTGAAGCTGCCATCGAAGCCACCGGCATCGAGTACGTGACGGCTGACCAGCAAGTTCGAACCCTGAAAGCACGCAAGGAGGTCATACTTGCAGCAGGAGTAATCAGGACCCCGTTGATACTCGAAATGTCCGGCATAGGCAGCCCCAGCCTCCTCGCAAACCGCAACATCACCCCACGGGTTGATCTCCCAGGAGTGGGAGAGAACCTCCAGGACAAGCCCCAGGCCATGCTCATGTACAGCGCCGCCGATGCGAGCGCAAACCCCTTCAACATCACCGACGTGGCGCCCTACGTAACTTTTCTGAACTCCCACGACCTTCTGGGCGACACTTTCGCCGAGGTTAAGGCTGAGACCGCCGCAAATCTTCCTGCGTGGGCGTCCGCCATCTCTGCCGCCAACAATGTCAATGCGTCGGCCACCGAGACCATTCTGCGCGTCCAGCACGATCTCATCTTCTCCCAGAACAGCAGCTTTGCCGAGGTCGAGACGACTATTGCCGCTGCCGCCGGCTTCTACGTCAGCGTCTTCTGGCCCACGCAGCCCTTCTCGCGCGGGAGCGTTCACATCGGACCTACAACCTCGGCCAACTCCAGTCTCCCCGATCCGGAGATCGATCCAAAATACCTGTGCGTCCTCTTCCGCCTGAGTCCCTGAGATTACCTGTACCCTGAGATTACCTGTACTGGCATCCGTCGCTGACCCAAAAGTGCAGACTTGTCCCCTTCGACACGGAAGTCTCAGCCCTTACCGGCCGCCTAGCTGCTCGCAGCTGGAGCACGGGACCAATGAGCCAGCTCGTCGGCGCCAGGCTTAGCCCACCCGAGACAACGGTGCCATCGCGCAACGCGACCGACGCGCAATGGAAGTCATTTGTGGAGGAAAGCATCACTCCCGTCCAGCACGGAGTCGGCACCGCGTCCCTCATGCCGCGGGAGCTGGGCGGCGTAGTGGACCCGGAACTGAGGGTGTATGGCACAAGGAATGTCCGTGTCGTGGACGCAAGTGTCATTCCGCTGGAGCATAATGGCCACTTGATGGCAATCGTCTATGCTATTGCTGAGAGAGCCGCTGATATTATTCTTGAGAGAGGCTTGGAATAAGTGAAATGGTCGAGCAAGGGTTGCGGTGGTAAAACCGGTGGTAAATTTCAAGAGACTCTTTTTTAATTTCAAACGTTTCGATGACATTCTGACAAATTATATATATATACTTATTTGCACTTGAATAAAACGCCAGTTACTCTTTCTACGCCTTGGTGAATGATCAGACATCCCTCCGCTTAAACAACAGCTGCTTGGTCGGGTCCGGGATGCTCTGTAACCCGAAGTCCATGTTGGGATACCTGCCCTCGTGCCCGTCCACGTTACGGAATTCGTAGTCCAGTATCGCCCTTGACACAATCATCTTGGCTTCATTCGCAGCAAAGTAGCGGCCGGGACACGCATGGCGGCCGTAGCCCCACATCAGGTTCGACGGGCTGGCCGTGACGAACTGGTTCGCGCCGGCGCCACCGCCGCCGCCGCTCTCGGCAGCCCCGGCCGCCTGGCGCAGCTTGTCCGAGCGGAGCATGTCGAAGCTGTCGGGGTCCGCGACGACCTCCGGGTCGAAGGCCATGGGATGCGAGGCTACCTCGATGGTGACGCCCGCTGGGATGACCTGGCCAGTTGAAAGGGTGAAGTCTTGGAGGACTTTGCGCCCGAATGAGGCTGGAGGTGTGGTTAGTTCTCGAGATACGACAGCGGGGTGCTTTGGGCCTGTCTTGGAGGTAGCCTGGGGACGTACTAAAAGCAAGCGGATAATATCGTGCATTCTCGCTGAAGAAGCTGTCCATCTTCTTCATGTCGAGGAGAGCGGCGGAGGTGAAAGTCCCGTGCACCCGGAGGGCGGACCTGATCTCCTCGCGGAGCTCCGGGACCAGCTCAGGTCTAGCGGCGAGAGTGTAGAAGGCGCTTGTGACCGTCATGGTGGTGGTGTGGATGGCGGCGAATGTGAGAGCCAGCTGCATCTCGGCAATGTCCTGCTGGGTGAGCTCGGCCGGGCTGTCCAGGATCCACTGCAGGAGATCGTCCGGCTTCCTGTAGTCCGGGTCCTCGACGGCGCGCAGCCTGGCCTCGATGATCGGCTTCAATATTTCCCAGGCCTTCTTTTCGCGCTCACGGAGTGTCTTCACCTCGGTGAGGGACGAGGCCTTCAAGTGCCGCTCCCCCTTCGGCAGCCTTGTTACAGCCTCCCGGGCGTTGACAATGTCCATGGTGTAGTTCATGGCCATGTCTACGTACTCGGGAGTGCGGCATAGCTCCGGTCCGATGAAGATGCGCCCGGATACTATGGCCACTATGCGAAGCAGTGTGTAGTTGATGTTGACGGGGGTGAAGGTGGACAGGTCTTTAGGAGGGAGCTCTTCTCGAAAGCATTGATCCACCTCCTCCGCGATAATAGGATTCAGACGTCCTGTGGATTTATTAGCTGTTTGCTGCAGATATATGCAGGATATTTATACACCAAGCCGTTGTCAGTACGTACTAAGCGCAGGCGTCAAATCTTTCTTGACAATATGCGGGACAATAGGGCGATTGCTGAGTCCAGTATAACGAAACTGCATAGACTGTAAAAATGAGTCAGCAACCGATTGCTCAGAGGTTTTAGACCTTAAGGAAAGGTGAGCATGTATACTTCTTCAACGGCCACGGCCTGGCTGATGACATGATCCGGGAAATCCTTGAGCTCCCCTAACAAGCGAGGGTCGAGGATGACCACATCGGAATCTAGGACGCAAAACGTCAGAAACTCTGTTACGATATCAGGTGGTTCTGGGAGACTTGCTCGTTGTGTATACTCTGAAACACGAGTTTTTAAACTTCTTGTAGCCTTCGTCGACGAGTTTCTTCGCATTTACCACGAAAGCCATGCGCTGCTGGGCGGCATCGCCTGCTTCGGCCCCTACTACTGGAATCTTGGACAGAGAGCTTTTCTTCACGAAGACTAGCCTTCGATAAGCCCATGTGACAGCAAGTACATAAGCCGTGACAGCAATGGGAACCCATTTTGTCGCTAGCAGGTCCAGCTTGCCGTAAGCTGCACTTAGAGATAGCATAGTGAGGCTTGTGGAATATCTGTAAACCAGCAGGGACTGGCGTCACTTGTCGCTACAGAGTATACGTGCCGGGAGTATGTGCAGCTGGAAGCATCGAGGTCGCACAGAGAAGAACTACGAAAGAATGACAAAAAGCAGATACATGAAAATAATAATTGTAACGAATATTACGCGAATTGTATTATCAAAATGGTATATTTGTCGAGCCTCATGCTGAACCTATCTCTCAAGGTCCACAATGATTTCAGAACTTACTCATGCAAGTACAGTGTAAGTGTCAAAACAAGCTCCCGACCAGCTTTACCCGTGATCTGCTCGGGGTGGTTGTTTCGGTAATATGTGGGGAACACGGATCCCCCGGAACGGGATGATGTGGGTAACATACTTTTTCGGTTACAATTTGGTCAAATGTGGTAGCACTGTGGTCCTTGCACTCTACAAATATCACTCACCAAGCTGGGTGTTCATAGCTGTGGAGTACATTGGCATGCAAATAAGCGAAGAAGAGGGTGAGGGGAGCATATTCGTTCTACCTGCATCAGATTTACTGTCTTCACCAGCTTGTAATGTGTGCCAAGTTGGAAGTCGCTTGCGACTAAAATGTCATAGGAGACCTTGTGTTGAGCACCATCGCAGCAACCACCCAAGTCTAACTCTGACCCGCGGTGATTCTATATTCGTATCACAATGGGCTATCTGCGCTTGTGGCCTGGTCCTGCCGCTCGTTTGGTGGATGGTCAGCACTTATGTTGGCTTCATGAAGAAGACCAGACTGCCAAGGGGTTCGGGTTACCATCGTCGTAGATCCCTTGCATGCAACGAAGCCAATAGGGTTGATGCTGCAGCCGACTCTGACTTCTGTGCCTCTGGGGTTTGCATTTGGCTGTGCAAGTGATTGAGATGAAGCGAGTTCAATTAAGTGCATTCGTCACGTGGAGTGCGATAAATTCCAAGGGAATAGATGCTGTTGTAAGGCTGATTGAATTTGCAGAAGGACGAGCTGATATCAGGAGGTGGCTGGACTAGACAAGTGGACAAGGTGATGGTAATGATTGATACTGATTTAAGGTCAGGTTTGCAAAATCTGAGAATTATTGATGACAAGGCCAGCTGGGCTGACTTCTTACTGTATCTTAAGTTCCCATGTCAGTATTTTGTTGTACATTTCGTGTAGAAGACTTTCCCATAGAAGTCCATGCCACAGATGCTGCCCCATACGAGCTTCAGTCCACGGTTACTAATTGTCTTGGGTGTGGTCCGCCCACATGTCTGTTATGGGATGATCGATTTTTGCGAACCGTCGCGGCGTATACGAACTGTTCATCCTTCAGCCCCTCCCCATGACACGGCAACTAATGCATCTCTAAGCCAGTTGCAATCACCTGAGCATGGGACTGGTAGGCTCCAGATATCGACTGTGGACTTTTGCACACATCTCTGCATGATCACCGCTCTCAAGGTGTGAATCGGAAGTACGGTGCAGACCCATTGGCTCCAAGCCATTGGACCTGGCGTGGTGGTTAGCCGCCCGGCGAGCTGCCCCTTTTCGGCGACCGGCCAATCACGGCCAAGACCAGGCCTGACGGGTTCAAGGGGCTATCACAATCACATCGCCGCCAACGTGCCTCAAGTGCGTCCAGCTGTAATAGGTCACGCATTCGAACCATGGAATTGGTCCCTGGTAGGGCAGGTGTGGTGACTGACTCGACGTTTGTTGGTTGACGCTGCCGTGGTCAGCTAGGACGGACTTTTGTCCATCATAATAAGCTTTGCTTGGCCACGCTTTGGATCATGGTCTTGGGTCTCACTCAGACTTACTTATCATTGACGCTCCGAACTTCAATACAAGTCGTTGTCACTCGTTTCTGAAGAATCACTGTTGTCTTCATCGGCCAGGAGAGCCTTTAATACGAAAACACGCGCCACAATCACCGAGCGGAATACTCACCCACATATTGTATATCATAACCTTGGCAGTCGTCACGATGAAGAGTTATTATCTCGGCGTTCTCATGGCATTTTCTATCCCTTGTGGTGCCACTCCACTGTCTTGCAAGCGTTCCTCTGGCTGCGCTGCCGGCCTGACCGTGTGGTCCGACGCCAACTTTGCTGGAAAGTCACAACAGTATAACGTCTCCTGGGACACATGCAGTAGGTGCAATACGTCTAGCCATGCTATCTATGAACTGTACCAGTTGACCAACACCAACTCGCCAGTTTCGATCGCAGCACAGTTCCCATTCGCCCAGCCCGCTGGAGTTAGCTCCATCGCAGCAAACGAAGGCAACTGGTGTACTGTCTATCCGTACGTCCGCATAAGTCCCTTCTTCTTCGTTTTTGGCTCTCAGGGTCGTCTGAAGCAGAGTGCTAATAGTTAGGATTCAGGAACGCCGACTGCAACCCCGGACAAGGCAATGCCAACGATACGCTCAGCGTGGTCGGGAGCTACTATGACCTAGCAAACCCCGAGGACGCTTGGGACAATCTAGCACAAAGTTTCTCCTGCAAGAAGTACAACTGTGAATGATGCAAATAATCCTTCTGGAGGCGGATGATCAACGTACGCTTGTATTGCGACCGATCGATCCCGACTGAGAGTCCATGCCCGAGCAGCATTCTATCTGGGAGGTGATCGAGTTGTCCGAACGCGTGGCCGGGTAGTATCGAGTCAATTCTTTCTGGGTTAGGCTTTTGTGATGTCCATGACATGGACAATGCTCTTGGTTAGGATGTAGAATGAGACTGTAATAGTAATTGTCATAATTGATGGTCAGTCCACCACGGGAATCATGGCTTGACACGAGGATAAGAGTTGGTTGCCGAGTTCCATATCCAAATTGCGGCCATCCTCCTGCTAGATGACTGTTGCTACCAAGGAATTGTAGTACATGAATGTGAACCGGCCTCGATGAAGAATTCCAAGAACTGAAACTTTCCTTTCAATCATGACACAACTGGAGCCTGCTCCACTTCATTCGTACCCCTGGTCCCGGTCAAGCTAAATAATTAGACCTCTGGAACCCATGGTCAAGTTTCAGTGAGGTCTCCATCGGAAGTCGACCCCCATGCGACCAACATGTGAATCCCATTAATTCATAGCTGACCATCCACATAATAACACCACGACTGACCTTCCCCGTCGTGAAGGACTCAACTACGTAAATACCACCCAATCCCATCCGTGTTTCTCACCCATCCTAGGCAGACGACATCCTCTGCTTGTCTGAACCAGAAGCTGGCGCCATCGGACCATGCGAAGGCGGACCCGGGAAACCTGACCTCTGCGTAGACTGTCCACCCCGGTAGTGGCCGGAGGCATCCGACGAGTAGGCACCCGGATATGAGTATCCGGTGAAGCTTCCCGGCGCCCGGGTGGTGCTAGGAGGCAACTCTGGCACTCTCACGCCACGGTTGCGGGGCTTCGGTGGAGGCCAGCTTCGTTGGGGAGTGTGGCTGTAGCTTGGCTGCCGTGAGGCCGGGGCAGAAGTTTCTTGGCTTCCATCGCTAAGACGTTGGAGAACTGACTGGAATCGCTGCTCGTCGTGAGCTTCGTCGTTTAACTCTCGGCGGGGGGTAAATCGAGGGGCCGCGAGATCCGCAAAGGGACCTTTGCATTCGGGCGGGCAAGCGGTGACGGTCATTTCGTCGGATTTGTACTCAGGGTATGAATCTTGATTGGGCACCGCTTGTGTTCTGCTTTTGTATTTGAGACGTTCAGGATAGGCAAGTTCACGGCCGATGAAAATTGGAAGAGGGCCGATTCATCGACGGTAAAGTGGCTCATGTATTTATCTATTTTGTGCTTTATTTACAAGATCTTGACTCATGTGCTAATTGTTTTGGCATTAGCAACGAAAGTTGTTTTTCCAGCAAGCTGTTGGTTAATGACACTGAGTTTTCTTGGATGCGTTGAGTCCCCTTGAGAAACGCCTCGTAGCTGAATGACTGTAGTGTGCGAGTCCTATCAACCAATCTGGTTCCTGGAAATGACATAAATTATACTACCTCCAAAAGGAAAACACTAAGTGACAGACGCATTTGTGTGCCTAGCGGACCGAGCATGTGATCGGTCATGATTGCTCAGGGTGACGCGGTCACCGGAGAACAGGAGTTTCGCTTCACCAAACACTACTGTGATGAACAAATAATTTGTGTGTATTTGACATCATCAGCGCACCTGACCAAAGGACATCGATAGAATTCCGTGTTGGGTGAAAAAAGAGAGGTATGAAGCAACCAAGTGTCTTTAATTACTGATACTTCGGGCACGGTATGGAATGTTCATCCACAAAACACGGTCTTGGAAGTACAATTTGCCTTGGAGAGTGAGGACTCTCAACTTCCTCGAGTTTTGTCATGGAACACCAGTGCCCGTGAATGGGTACTTGATGGCATCGGAGCTAATCTAGCCTGGATTGTTAAACCTACATGGATGGTAGGGAGCCAGATGCAGGGATCTGTGAAGTTTGCATCACAAGTCAGCCCCACTTCTGTCAGCGCCGTCCCGTCTCCGTTTCTCGATCCTGCACATCACGCATGCATCGATCATCAGCTGCAGAATCATTCCCCGTGGCTGTCTGCCGGCACGTCAGGTTGTACTGAACTTACCTGTTATTTCAAGACAAACAGGCACGCTAAAGCCGCACATTCGACCTTGTATCGTGTCAATTTGGCCTGGCCATGGCGTCATCGCGCGTCTAATCCACCAATATGGAGGCTCAGAGGCCAGCAGGCAACGACACAGGCATTGGCATCTATGCGCCCCTCGAAGACCTGTCTCTTCCCTCGGAAGATGCAGTATCTTCAGATCAGAATTGCTGGGCCATCCGGTGTGTGAGCCTAGGACCTGGGCAAGGCGGCGAGCCTCTGAGATGTGAGCTCGTGAACTCACATTTGGTAACTATGCGTGGGAAGTATGAGGCCTTGTCATACACATGGGGCGATTCAACCCAAAAGACCTCCATCTCGTTAAATGGCCGTCCAGTACAAGTGACTGCAAACCTAGCATGCGCCTTACGCCATCTTCGGAGACCTCGTGACGGCCGCCTCCTGTGGATCGATGCTCTCTGCATCAACCAGGCCGATGGCTTGGAAGTCAATAGTTACGTCCAGAGGATGTGGTCTATCTACCAAAATTCTCGCAACGTCGTGGTGTTTCTGGGAGAGTCTAGGCACGGCAGCGATCAAGCTTTACAGCTTCTTTTTGAACTATCTTGCCTATCGACGGAAGCCAACGAGAGGCATCCACAAATCACACAGGTTCTCGAAGACGAGCAAAGGGCATCACATTGGAAAGGGCTTCTAAAGCTGATGCGTCGTCCATGGTGGAGCAGAGCCTGGATAATTCAAGAGTACGCAGTCGGACCCCGGGTCATCTTCGTCTGCGGCCTGGCGAGACTTGGTGGGGATGTCTTCAATCAAGCCATGGAGCACCTGATTGACTACAGATACAACGCAAAAATACCGCACCAGTGGCAACATCTGGTGAGGCACGTCGCTTTGACCCCGATAAGCCATCTCCTGTCCACCCGGCACCAATACCAGAGCTCGAGCCCACAGGAGAAACCAGCGCCGATTGAGATACTATATCGATCCCGCGGAGCAATGGCGTCGGATCCGAGAGATAAAGTCTATAGCCTTTTCCGACTCATTGCTGAAGATCCCAGACTTCAACCAGACTACAGCCGATCTGCCCACGACCTGTACAAAGACGTGGTCAGAGCTATGATCGACTACTCCGGAACCTTGGAGATACTTTCTCACCACAACGTTGGCAATATAGGACTCCCTGATATGCCGACCTGGTGTCCTGACTGGACGACGATGCGTGGTGGACGCTACTTGCTGCAGCAGAAGCAATATTCTGCGGCTGGAAGCACACGTGCCAACCCAATATTCCACGATGCCACTCTCACGGTCAAAGGAAGGGTATTGGACCAAATAGAACTCCTCTCCAAGCCGACCAAATATGGCAACTTCAAACACGGACCAGCCATGTATTCAACTGCCAAAGGGCTCTGGGAGCTTGCCTCGACGAGAAAAGAGTACTCGAATAATACATGGCCGAATGTCCCCGCCGCCTTTCCGGAGACGCTGACATCTTCACGGTCTCGACAGAGAGGTCCGGATGGCTGGGGTACTCATGTCCTCGACGCAAGCACCGTGCAGGAAATGTGGACAGCCTGGTGCCGAAGACGTCACGAACGCTTTCCGCTGAATGGCCCGGTCGAGACACTGTCAAAGAAGTTCGAGGACGCTATGCTTTCAGCGCTTTACGGCAGGGTCTTCTTCGTCTCGCAGCAGGGTCGCTTTGGCTTTGTCGACGCCACGGCTCAAGTCGGCGATACGGTTGCTGTCCTGCTGGGTGGTGAGGTTTTGTTTGCACTCCGCGAGCAACAGTCAGCCCCAGTCCTCAATTCGAAGTCAAATTTTGCCACAAATGGCACGAAATACAGTCTGGTGGGCGAATGGTGAGTTTGTCCATTCCCGCTATTTTGAGTCTCGTCTTGTGCTGATCATGTCAACCAGTTATCTGCACGGTTTCATGTCAGGCGAAGGGCTTGACGGTATGACGGATGAGGCGCTGTTCGAGAATTTCTGCCTTGTATAATATCAACTCAAACTCGAACATCCGCTTTTTGTACATATCATCCGCTCTGCTTCAAGGGGAAAAATAACTACGATACTTACAGCTGGATCCTTATAATTAAGCCGCAAGAGTGGAAGCAATTTCGCCCACGTCACAGGCTGGGGTACAAGACTGAGATTCTTCTCATCCGCACAGGGAGAGGATTGCATGTGCAAAGTGTATTTCTTGGATTCAGCTGTACCAATATAGCGCGAACATGCAGTCCAAAAGCTAAAACAGTCCAGTCAACTGACAGGTGAACATGCACATCTGGTCCTCCCAACTGAAGGCACAGTGTTGCTTAACACAACCTGAAACTGCTCATAGCGACCTCTCAGATGCCAAGTACATAGCGAATGCTCGACGGTCTTTTCTCAAAAATTGGTCAATTTTGCTTCTTCAGAATGCTACGAGTTAAGTGGTAGAAGAGAACGCAAAAAGTTTATGGTCGATCGACTTGGGACTCGAACCCAAAACCTCATCATCGCTTCTGTAATAGGAGTGATACACGCTACCATTGCGCCAGCCGACCATGACAAATTTGGTTCAAAGGGCAGCTCATGTCGCAAGATTTTCACCTGAATGGTCGCCACTGAAATTCCTTCACGCGTCGTCCTGTCAACTATCAGATGATTGTACTGCCCGGGTGCAACCTGATACTTGCAACGAACGTTTTTCCGTCTTGTGTAATCACAGAGAACGCGCCTAGAGAGAGAATGCAGACGTAAAAACCCGTCGTGGGCAGCACTCGCCATTGGACTGCCACATGATAATATCAGTTCCCGAGTAATCCACCACTGTCGATGCCCCCGTCATAGGAGCGGCTATAACGAGTCAATTCCACCTGCCTTTTCACATTCCATCCGATGCTTTTTCCAGTCTTTCTTCTGGCACTCAACGGAACAATATCTAACCTTCAGACACCGCATACATTTCTTGAGTGCGCCGCCGCCCGTCGCCTCCTGGTTACCACAGCTCCTGCACCGGAGCGTCTCGTCGCCCTGCAGGCTCATACCGAACCCGGATGTGTTCCTGACCGCACTGGGGTCGATTACATCCTCCACAAACGGCACCGCATATGTTGGGCTGATAGCAATACGAGTCGCAAACTGGGCGGCAACATCCCACTCGGGGAGGCTGATGAAGTTCTCGGGTAACTTACCCGCCCCACAGCTGCACAGCACCTGCTTGCCCGGTTCGGTACTGAGGGGCACTGCCGCACCAGGTCTGGCATACTCACACTCGGAAGTGTGAGTCCAGTTCCTGCACCGCTCCGCCAGCGCCGGCAGCACCTTCTTCCACAGGATCAGCTCCTCGTCGTCGACGGTGATGGTGGCGCACTCGAGCTCCCGCAGGATGAGCAGGAAGGCTTCCAGCTTCCCGCTCTTGATAATGTCCACAGTAAAGGGGATGACCGCCGCATCTAGGGCGACGCTTGCGTTGGCCCCGTCCAGACGGATCGCGGAGACGAAGAGGAGCATGTGGATGCCTCCCTTCTCTGGGTGGTGTATGGCGAATAGTCCGGTCTGGCCGCCTTGCAGACCCGATGCAAGCATGAACATTGTGAAGAGCGACTCTTTAAAGTTCATCCGTGCGGAGGAAGCCAGGCCGGACTCGTCCGCTTCGTCTCGGAGCTTGCGTTCTCGGACAGAAAACATCCACGAGGTCAAGGTTGTCAGGGGCGCCAGGCGCTTCTTATCAGTGACATCGAGCACGGGTAAGTTGTCGAGATTGACATGTGGGATGTTTAGGGGGACAGGCGTGGTCTGCCCGAGACTTGAGCTGGAGTCCGGTTTCGCCAGGACACTTGGGAAGACGAAGTCATCCAGTGTTTGGGCTGTTGCCGGATCGGCCAGGGGCGCTATGACTTCAACATAGGCGGATGTTCGCGCGATCCTCGTCTTGCTTCCGTCCTTGACGACGGGTAAGGGGAAGCATAACGGGTAGACAGCCTCCCTCTCGCCAAGGACAACTTCAAACATGAAAGGTGAGATCTTCCGGACATCCACAGCGGCCTTGTCGGCTAGCAATTTCTTTCCATCCTGGGACGATATATCCAGCCGCCCTGTTATGGTGGTGAGAACGCCCGAGGCATCAATATCCGCCGTGAAGCAAGACTTGTGACCCCCTGTGGTTTCTTGAGTTGTTTTGGGCTCCAAATTGTTGTAAAGGGGAAAGCGATCCAGGCCTGGTTGATTCTTGGTGATGTAGACGTGAGAATTGTCCTCCAGATCGGTTTCGTAGATGGTCATCGGCTCGCCCAGTCCAGGTTTCAGGAGGTGAGGGAGCTTCTTGCCAAACATTACGCTAGTCTGGAGTCTATTGAGTAGACAGAGAGAAACTTTGGTGTGTCCAGGGTCTACTTGGAGAGCTGCGGCGGGCACAGAGAAGGTGGCAATCATGTTGGAGTCTCCGGACCAAGATGTAAGGTCCCCATCGATAGCCAGTGTGAGCTCTCCGCCATATCGATCGCCTGTGGTTGAGATGGTCCCAAACGTGACTTGGACATCAGAAAAGACGTGGTGCCACGTAGTCACACCTCCTTGAACACCACGGAGGTTCACCTCAACCGGATAACTGTCCTTTCCATCGCGAACTACCTGCGTGAGCTCCCTCCAATTGGCTGCAGGAATTACGATGGTAACGGCTACAGCTTCAGGAACATCAGACCATCTTGAGAACAAAGGGGCGCTAGGCCCTCGCCGAATGCCCTGCTGTAGACCTGGTAGGATGTATAATCCTTGCCTCAAAAATTCCAAAGAGAGTGCTTGCGAGTACTTTGAGCCAAACAAGAATGTTGTGTCTTGTGTGAGCTTGGCGAGAGTCTTTCGACAGACGGCCTCCTTGGATGCGTCCACGGTCTGCAGGAGCCTTCGAATGAACGCAACAAGACTCCCCCGGTGGTACCGCGGGTGACCATCCTTGCGCAGTGTGCTGATCATCTGATCGCTAGAGAGGTTGAGCAGACTTTCGACGTCCTCGCTGGCAAACATGACGAGGTATACTTTGTGGATCAGGTTCACTAGCGCGTCATCGCTGACTTTCAGTCGCAGTGCTTGACCGGTGTGCCCACTCAAGTGCTCATGGGATTTCCAAGCAAAACGCCATAATATGCCTGGCGTTTTGGATACCATCCCCATATCAGACACAGCTAGCATGTATTCGTCGACGTTTGAGACTGCTGTGGCATTGCTCCAGTACTCCACCGGGCTGATACCAAGGAGACTTGCAACGGTTCTGGTTCGACCGCAGAGGAGTTCCTCGAAATTTGCCTTCTCTGTCTCTTGTTGATCGTAAATCATTTCCGTGTAAAGAGTGGCCCACGGAGTCGCTTTCAGAAGAGGGCTGCCGGAAACGAGTAGGTTCAATGTTCCCAGATAAAGTGATAAATTGGACGTGTCAATGACGTCGAACTGCTTTGGCGTCTTTGAATGCATTCCATATTCATCGGGGTCTAGTTCAAGGGGCTCCATAGTAAGCTGGCGTCGATAGAAATGCCCTGACAATTCGCCTGTCTCAAGATGGTGCTGGAGAGTATGGCAAAGTGACAAGGCATCCGCTGAAATGAATCGGAAGGTCATATTCCCCGATGCCCTCTCAACAAATGCCCGAGACCAATCTGCAAACTGTGTCTGAGCAATTGCAATGATGGCAAGTGAGGAGGCATTCTCCCTGTCTCTGTCAGATCCAAGAGGTGAGCCCTCGGTGAAGTGAGCATTTGCTGTTGCCAGGTGGTAACTCAAAATCGGACGCCCCCCATAGGCGAGGGCAGAGTGCTTTGACAAAGTGGCAGCGAAGAGAGGGTTGGGAATGTTGGTGTTAGCAGGCACCGGGCCGGTCGTACCCTTTTCCCACCATGAGTCCAAGGCAATCCTCATGCCCACACTGCCCAGGGCTTGAGGACCAAAAGGAGCAGCTGTAAGAAACATTCCGTACCCTGAGACCTGACTCCCGATCGTGGCATCTTTGTAGCTATTCGAATGCTTCAGTGCAGTCTCGAAATCCGCTCGGTACTGATCTTGGTCCTTCCTCTGTAGAGATTCGAGGTAATCGTGCCAGATATGGCGAACAGAGGAAAGCGTGGAGGCAGTGCCAAAGCGGAAATTTTCACCAAATTCGCTCTCCTTCCAGTCTTTGAGCGTACTCGAAGCGGCCACCAGGCGGACGATGTGTGACTGGAGAACTTGCGCTGACTCTTCATCCAGGAAAAGGTGATAATACACGTTCCAGAGGAGCTGCGGCTCTACTTCCATGCCCCGGCTGACCAGCAACGTGAGGAAGAGAATTTTCCGAGCTGAAAACAGTCAGACTTCACACAAGACGCAATTTCGGATTAACGTACCAATTATTGCATCCTCTACATCACACGAGGTGATATCCAGCTTCCTAGTCGCTGTGGAATCGTCAGTCGGTGTCATCCGTGACCAGCAGGATCGCAAGACTCACGTAGGCCCTTTTCATGGTACGCTGTATACAATATGTGTCGGACATCTCCTGATCCAAGAAGCAGAATGTCGGCGTCGACACCCTGAGGCACGTTTCGCGTTAGGGTCACGGCCGGAGAGTCGCCGACCGCATAGAATGGAAAGACGACGTTGAGGATCGTGGGCGTCAGCATCTCAAAAACTTCAATACATGGGATGGATTTGTTGTGGATTTCCGCTTTGCAACCTTTGCCTTGCTCGTAATGATCCACGTGGAGGTGCAAATGGATGTGTGGTGGCTGGTGTGAATAGGCAAGCTTCACGTTTGAAGTGCCGAAGTTTGAGCTGCGGGGGATTGTTGAAGCCCCTAACCCTGCATACTACAGCTGCGCATTTCTGTTTATGCGGTCTCGAAACCTGACAGTGCAACCTCTGTCTAGACGAAGCCTAGACAGATCGTTTTTACTATCGCTGGAGATAATTGGACTGGTTACTTTGAATACTAGAGTGGCCTTTTAGGTCACAGGCTGAATTAATCAAAAAAAACATCTTCGTAGTAAGATGCACGAGTTGTGCCTCGAAATTGGGGGAGAGAGGGGCGGGGGGGAATTCACCGCAATTGGGTGATGCACCAATGCACAGAGGACTGGATTCTCTCGAAAAAGCAATACGAGGCCTTATGTCTTGGCATTGATGGCAAGTCCCCAATGCAACGCAATGGGTAAGCTGGTAGAACATGGTGCTTCCCACATCTGGTTTAGAAAGCCGGCCCATCCTACCTAGATGTGATAGTCAACGCTTCCCGCATAGTTTAAATCCTGATACGGGTCCGTCAACGGGAGTAAGTCCACTGTGATTCAATGTGTTGTCGTACGACGCCGCCACATTCTAAAGTTTCGGGTCTCATGCTTCCCAAGATGCTTATCCTGCTCAAGTGTGTGCACTTTTACTCTCGGCTGTATATAGAGCCATCTTCTCAGTCTGCACCCCTTGCAGGGATTCTCCGTACCAAAGTGAGAATCTGCATTAGCGCAGTTGATTTCGAAGGCCAGACGTTGATGTCAACCTTTTGCAAGGGTAATTAAAGAGCAGCGAGGAAGATAAGTATGACCTCGGGGCGCATAAGGGCATCTTGCAAGGTTCCCAAATCTTTCCCTGTTGCTGCATGAATCTTTACCTTTTGAGGAGCAAGGAACTGCTCTATAGTAATTGGCTTCAAATCTTACAGCCCGGTGAGGATTCTGGAGTTGTCACCATTACCTGCGATTTCTAGTCATAAATGTCAGTGATAGATACTTGGGTTACAACCTCATGTCAGTGTGTTATAATTGACTCCCCGGGAAAGATTTTCAAACCTTGCGAGCTGTATTCTTATCGTACCATTGTTTGTGCATCTGCCCTATACCATTTCCAGAGGTCTGCTTATGCCGGGGTTGAGGTTGCCTCATGCTTAGACGCGCCACCTGGGCTTAGTCAGAAGAGCTGCGGTGTCTTGAGACAGTGAAGAGCCTCCAAGCACCCAAGACTTCCGCTCAACGCCACGGGCACAGCATCCAGAGCGACGCCACGATGGTACCCGGTAAGAGGAAGCGCGAGGTATTTGCTTGCATTCCTTGCTATACTCGTAAACAAAAGGTAAAAACACCGCCCTGTGTACCTAGGTATCCTGTCCCACCGCTCTGGACCATTGGAGGGGCTCTGCTGCTGACATATTCCTTTTTCTTGCCTGGGACAGTGTGACCGTCAATATCCGTGCGACAGATGCAACCGGCGCCGCCAGCCTGAGCAGTGCGCATACTACCCTACTCACTCTCCGATCATCACCGAAAAGCGCTGCGATGAAGTCGACGCCATGGAGCCCGGTAACGAGGGCGGAACTTTAGACTCGTCCCTGACACCTGGAGACTCCCGGACAGGGACAGGGCCTGGCGAAGTGTCCGTTCCCGCGTCTTTGTCGTCGCCGACGCTTGCCCAAGCATTTGGATACTATGGCTCGAGCCAATTTACCACCATGGCTCTTGTGCGGAAGGTGGGTCTTGGCTGTTGTTAACAACAGGTGATCCAACGGCGAGGTAACAATTTGATTCTTGTGTAGCTGCTTCCACACGAAAACAACGACGATGCCACAGAAATCCCTTTCCCGGCCGAGATCGATGCCAAGGTCCGCAGAACGCTGCAGATGATGCTGCCCCGACCAATTATGGACGTATTGGTTAGAGTTTTTGTGGCTGATGTCAACTGGTAGGTTTCGTCCAACCCGTACATACTCATCATATTCCGCGCTATATAGTCATCATAACTCACACATTTCTGAATGTAATAGGATTGATCAAATTCTGCATCCGCCCTGGTTTCTCTCACAGTATCAAAGGTGGTGGAACTTGGACACTATCTCGTCAGTCGCAGACGTTGAGTTTGCCATCCTTTTCCTGCGGGTGTGCTACTACGCCTCGGTCTTCCTCCCGTCCCCCTCGCACACAATTGACAGCGTCAAAGGTGTGTCTCTGGTAAAGATTCGCATGTCGTGCGAGGAAGTCATCAAAGCCTTGTTGCCTATCTGCAGAAAACTAGACCCGCGAGGCTCTCTGGTACGGGTGCAGCACATTGCCGTTGCAGGTTTGGCGAGCATCAGTGTTGGGCCGATGGACGCCTTCTGGGAACACGTAAGCTGTGCCTCACGTGTGGCTCAGCAGGTTGGCCTGCATCTGGATAGCAGTATGTGGCCTGAAAGCATTGACGAGATAGAGAAAGAGATGAGACGGCGGATGTTCTGCAACCTCTACATATGGGACAGGTATGATGCCGAGCCCGGAATGTACCCGACGATGGGCTGGTTTTCGTTTTTTTAGTCCTCATTTCCTGACATCTCTCTTTCGCGCAGTTGCCTTTCAGAACATCTTCATCGCCTACCTTTTCTTCCTGATGACGCCTTAAGCGACGACATCCTGCCCCGGATGCGCCTGCTTCGCGAGCCCGACATGGGCGCTGAGGTACCCGATGTCTTCACAGAGCGTCTTCTCCGCACACAGCTGGCCCGATTCTTGCGCAACTACACCCCCAAACATGGCCCTGTCCCGAAAACCAACAAGTACGACGCGGTGGCAGCGGAGGAGCGATACGAGGCATTCTGCAGTGATTTTCTCCCTACGATTCCGCCAGCCTTTGCCCTCACCCAGCCAGAACGGCGATGGGATGCAAGACTACCAACATTGCCGAAGCAACGACAGCTACTTCATATCGCCGTGTTCGGGTTCTTGTGCTGGAACTTCCGGCCTACACTGATGCAGCCCGCAGATAGGTATGTTCCAGGCTACAAACAAATCCTCGTATCGCACGGCAAGCGAGCCCTTGCAGCCGCTGCACTCGGCTTGCTCGAGAGCGTGTCCGCTCTTCACGGGCTCATGGGTGGCTCGCAAACACGATTCTCAGGCATAATAATGCCCTTATTCGAAGGTGCGGTGCCACTACTCTGCCTATATGCGGACCCAGGTTTCCCCGGAGTTACGGAGGAAGAGAGAGAACCACGGCCGGGGCCTCGGTCGCAGTCTCTCGAGATGGCGATGAAGAGGATGAGATCCGACCCGCTTGGGGCCAGGCTGAACTCAGTGACCCGAGCAGAGTGCATGCAGGCGGCAGGCGGCGCGCGGCGCGCTCACGACTTTGCAGACCCTGGCTGAGGTCAGCGAGATGGCTCAAGTGGGCGCCCGGACGCTGGAGCGGCTGATCAACACAGTCGACAGCAGCAGCAGCAGCAGCAGCAGCAGCGATATTTCAGCACCAACCGCACCACAGGTAAACAGCCGCTTTGATGCTGTCAGCTGGGGAGTTTCGGGCCAACATGAGGGCGGCAGCTGGACAGGGGCCACAGGACAGCGGGATGTAGCAGAACTGCGACCACAGCCGGCCGTCGACGCGATTTCCCAGTGGGCTTATGATCTTGAAACACAGCCTGCAGGAGTAGTGGGCTACCACCCGAACTTTTCCTTTGCAGCAGGTGACACGGGGGTCCTCGGGGGAGGGACAGTGGGGGCAGAGAGCTGGGAGGTTTTCTTTCGCGACTATACAGGCGGATTTGGCTTATAGCCTTGTGAGTTAGCATTTGAAAGTCGAAATCGGCTCTGAACACGATGTGTCCCCTGAATGTGTGACTAACTTCAGTTCCGGCTGGACCAGGACTAAGACAACGGCGCCATCCACATCCTGATAACACAGCGGACTTTCAGGAGACAATGCTAGCTGTACACGCACAATAACTTCTCATTTTTTGTCCAGAAGGACGAAAATCTGAGGTCTATAGAGTTATATTCTCACTAATTTCCGCTATAAAGAAGCAATTCCTAATTGCTCTTAATCTTCAACAAGATGATAAAGGACTGTGCTGACACTAGTTAAGTAACGAAACAGTGCTTATAGAAGCTAACAGTATTCACTGTCTATCCTACAACTTCTCCAGTGCTCCGATCCTTCAAGTACTTTGTGGAACACCTGAGTACTCTGCTCGATTTGCAAAATTAATACTAGGCTAGCAACAGGGTGAGAACCTGAGTTCCCTGCATTTCATAATTCTTATAGAAATGGCTCCGGTCTGCGCCGCCGGAAGAATAGAATATGCACCGGGCAGTGTTTGTCATGTCTAATAGTCAAAGGCAGATTGGCCGACCTTCTTCGGTCGCTGACAGAGAAAGCAGCAAATGTCGGAGGTAGTCCCTTGTTCGTGATTGGTGGCTGGATTACACACAGGGGTTTCGACCGATATTTCTCGGCCGACCGGTACACGTGGTGGTTGTATGGTTCTACAGACGCAGCGAAGATCGCAGCACCTTACCAAGATTTCAGAAAAGGCGATTTCATAATCTACCCTATCTGAACAATTCTTAGTCAGTTAGGGACTGGATGAGACCAGAGACGGGAAATCGGTTGCAAACATGTTACCTAGTGAGCAACAGCTGTGGTGGTTTCTTATGGGAAGTCGTCGCAACAATGGTGCATCAGAACTGGCTTTTGCTTCCGCGTCATCAAACCACTGATTCGACCTTTGGAACGTAGGAGTCCGTCTGCCCGTACATTCATCTTTGCACCCGACCTGATCTCACCCTCGCAGCCAACCATGTCAACCAGCGAGTCGACTTCGGGCACTGGCACTCATAAAGGCGACCGCGAGCCTGTGGTGCCTATCGGGAACGTCGAGTATGAGAAGGATCATGGCCTCAGCCCACGCGGTAATAATGTCGACAACGAAAAAGTGGTCACGGAGGATGCAGCTGCAGACGCAGCAAGCAAGCCGTCGCCACGATCCATCCACGGCTTCTCATGGACTCTGGTCGTAGCAAGCATCCTCATGGCTAACTTCCTTTTTGCAACTGACAACACTATTGCCGCCAACATCCAGCCTGCGGTAATCCAGACATTTCAGTCACTGGACAAGCTTGCTTGGCTGGGTGTCGCCTTCATGATGTCCTCCTGGGGCACATGTTTCTTCTGGTAAGTGCCAAGTCTCGGCAAGTATTTGTCCTCTGTAGGATTCAAGAACGGCCTGGACTGACCGCAAGAATCCGTCAAGGGGAGACTTATATGCACGATACAGCGAAAAGTGGACCTTCTGTGTCAGCTTTGTTGTCTTTGCTGTCGGCTGCGCCATCGCCGGTGCGGCGCCTGCCATGGACACCCTCATCGTGGGCCGAGCTGTCTGTGGTGCCGGGGGGTCTGGCATGTACTTTGGCTCCATGGGTCTCTAACTCAGATGACCTCAGACCAAGAGAGACCTCTCTACCAGAACCTTGTTCGAATCACCTTTGGAGCCGGCACAGTGCTGGGTCCCGTCATTGGTGGCGCTTTTGCGGGAAGCAGTGCAACATGGAGGTGGGCGTTCTGGTTGTAAGTCAAACACATGCCTTCCAAAAGATGTCAAATAATTTAGATGCTGAGTTCTTAGCGTAGCAACCTCGTCTTCGGTGCCGTATGCGCTCCTGTGTACATCTTCCTCCTGCCGACTCTCAACCCACGCCCCGGCCAGTCCATCATACAGCGAGCTAAGGAAATCGATTTCCTCGGGATAATCCTTGTCATTGGCCTCATCATCTCCATCGTCATGGCCATCTGCTTCGGCGGTGTACTGTACGCCTGGAACTCGGGGCAGGTCATCGCCCTCTTCGTGCTGTCCTTTACCCTCATCGTCGCTTTCCTCAGCCAGCAGCACTTCGCCATCGGAACCAGCACAAAAAGCCGCATGTTCCCCATGCACTTCCTCAAGTCCGCAACAATGGTGGTGCTGTTCCTTGAGGTGGCGTGCTGCGCGACCAATGTCTTCGTCCCCGTCTACTTCCTGCCCCTTTACTTCCAATTTGTCAAGGCAGACAGCCATTTGGGCTGGTGTGCGCATGCTGCCATACGTTGTGTTCCAGTCCGTCATCGGCATCATCTCTGGCCTGGTAACGGGAAAGACGGGATACTACGTGCCACTTCACATCTTTGCCGGCATTTTCTGCATCTCGGGCGCGGCGGGCTTGTACACCGTCAACGAGTTCACCAACCTGGCCCACATCTACGGCTACGAGATCCTGCTGGGCCTGGGCTCCGGCGCCGCCACACAGCTCACGTTCGCCGTCGCCTCGATGAAGGTGGCGCCCGCCGACATAGGGCGCAGTACCGGGTGGGAGGCCTTCGCGCAACTGGGGGGACCGACCATCAGCCTCAGCATTGCCCAGGCTGTTTTCATCAACAAGGCCCAGTTCGCCGTCAGTTCGCTCCTTCCGGGTCTCAGTATCGAAGAGATCAGCACCATAATCTCGGATCCATCCAGCGAGCTGTTGAGGGGCCTGCCGCATCAGATGCAACACGAAGTCGTAAGCGATGTTGTCAATGCGATGCGCGACGCATACATTGTCTGCCTAGTTGACGGGTGCTTGGTATTGCTTCTGATCTTCCGGTTCAAGCTCAACGACAAGCTGTGGTAATGAGAGGTGCCCGGTGGACAACCCCGCGGATGCGATTAGGTTCACCTGGAAGGCTAGAACCTTTCTTGAGTTGTGGACTCGTGACATAGGAGTTTATTGAATCTTTCACGATCACAATGGGACCTTGAGCCTTACTTTAAGAAAATGGAGATTCGCACCTGCAGAAACAGAGGGTGCACCGATACACCACCACCTCACCTAACACTTGCACCCAAAACCTATTCCTAACACACCTACCTAGGTACACTTAACACCCATACTCCCCACTCACACTCCCCAAACCCATGCCCAACACCCATACCCAACACCTACACCTAACATACCCACTTACACACATACCCATATCTAAAATCCGTACTCCTAACTCACATATCCAATCTACACGCCTAATTTAACTTAGATGTATAAGTATTGGGTGCGAGTGAGTGAATTAGGCCTGGGTGATGTGTTCTGGTTAGCTAATGCTATGATGTGAGTTCAGTATCAGTGTATCCTCCGTTTTTGCAGATGCGAATCTCCGATTTCTACTGTAAAAGCCCAGTCAAGCGAAGTTTGGAACGTGAACGAGGCATATGAGCATTGCATAGAGGAGTGATCATGCCTCAAAATGGATTGCGATTAGTGATAGGCTGACGCGTGTTTCTTTTGGGCCATGAAGGGTCACAGATGCCAATAACATGCATACATAACCAAGTCTATTATGGAATACCCAACGAATGCATAACGCCCAACAAATACATAAATAGATTCCCGCCGCATAAACGCCCCCGGCTCTTCCAAAATTCACAGTATCGATAAAATCCCCTCAGTAAACAGTCTGGTTGGTAGTCAGGCTGCTAACTGCTTGCGTTTTCAAGATCCGGGGCCGACTCAGTCGACGATGTGCCCTTTTCTTCGTCACTCCAAACATCTGAAGCGTGGTGGTCCGAGTTATCATGTGAAGATTCGTCTGAAAAGGTGGAAGATATGGGGCTGTTTGTCTCAGAGTCTGTGTCTGTTTCGGTGCGGTGAACCTTTCCTCGGCTTCTCAAAATCCTCGACAGCTCAAAGTCCACCTCGCTACACAGCTCTTTCGGGATTCCTCTGGCCGACAGAAGACTGGTTAGGGCCCATCTGTGGTAAACATTCAGCGAGGAGGATCGGATGACAACAAGTTGGTGTCTGTCCTCTCCCTGGAAGAACCAGTGACACAGGCTGCATGTCAGTTTGCTAACGCCGATCACCACCTTGTGTCTTTCTGAAGCTTTGTATACATGTGGCCTGTCGGGATGGAATGGGAAAAATTCTGGTAGCCTTTCTTTGATGTGGTTCCAGAGTTGAATCTCCGCATGGACTCGGCAGTCATTGAGACCGTGTGGAACACACTTATTGAGTTCACGGTTCAACCCACGCCACGTTTCTTTTGCGTTGTCGATAACACTGTTGGCGAAACCTAGCTCGTTAAGGACCTCCTGAATTCTGAGCCCAGTGAAATTGTAGAACTTGTAAGGCTTCCGACCAATGGATGGGAGGAATCTGACAGCGGCATTTCTGAAAAGACTGGGCCATCTGATAGCGGTGGCTGCGAAATTTTCAATCGCGTCATTGTATGACAGAACACGCTTCAAAGCATGAAGTAGCTTATGAAAGGTTATCAAGTACTTGTTCTTGCTTGCATTCTTGCACAAACCCACTTCGCCCTCAACTTGCTCACCTTTCTTGACAAGGGTTTTTAGGAGATCGAAAAGCCCAGATGGACCAACACTTCTCTCCAATTCCAATGTCTCGAGAAGGCTCAGACTCAAACGCTCAACTGATCTTTGTGTTAGTTCGACCCGCCAATTTAATCAAGAAAGACTAGACAACTCACAATCGTCCTTTCCACCCTCCCGTAATTTGTCTGACTGATATCTCGGGCGTCTGAATTGTCTGCGCTTAGATTGGGGTGGAAGGCAAGGTGTGGGCTTAAAAGTCATATAGAGCTTCTGGACACATTCCAGTAAATTGAGCGTACTGGATCTTTCAAGCAGTTTTCGGACTGGTGTTATATATGTGTTATCAGCAAATTCGTGTGATGCGAGACCTCACATAAAAGAAAATATAAACAAGGTCACATACCTGTTTCATCGAGATCCTCGTTCTCATGTAACTCCTGCAGACACTTCAAGACAATTTCCAAATACACCTTTAGTCTTCCTCGATTGAACAGCAATATTCTTTTCAATGCCCCACGGTAAGTCTCCAGAACTTCTTTCCGCTCTTGAGGGACGTAGTTGCCTTCTTTGCTGCTGCAAAAGGCTTTCAATACCTCTTTGATATGAGCCTTTGCGTGCTTTATCTCCTGCGCGGATCGATGGTTGGAAATAATGAGATACTCTGGAAAAGCGCTCCTGGCCGTTGGGAAGTGAACAGTGACAGCCGTTACTGTGCTTCCGTTGTGTTTACTGGCAAAAATCTCAGCCAAACGGTCCAGGAAGATTCGGAGATTAATATCTTCTTCTTGTTCTAGACGTGCAGTCTCAGTCAAGTAGCTTGCTTCATTCCTAGATGGTTGACTTCGACCCCTCAACCGCTTAATCCTGTAATGTTTTCTCCGATCAAGAGAGTGCAAGCTGGAAAGCAAAACAAGTCCCTTGTAGAAAGTATTCTCGGATATGCCAGTTCTAGGAGAGGGAATCATGATGACGTGTGAATATAGAGAATACGAGTATATGTGTAAGCCTATTCTCAGACGGCTGATTTAGGGGAGTATGGAGAAAGATGGGTTTAGTTGAAGCTCTTATTCACACTCTTATACACATCGCGCCTTCGTTCAATATTTACCCATCAACCTGTACTAGCTCTTCGAAGCTCGGGCTTGTTACGGAGCAATAGCAATTCTTACACTGCATGTGCCCTGGATTTCCTTTGAGAATTGCATTCTAGGGGCAGATAAAAATGAAAGTTCTTTCTACCATGAATGGTTACAACATCCAGCTGATGATCATGTTGTGAGAGGGACTGGTCACATTTAACCTGACTGTGCCAACCTGGCAGACGAATCTTTGTCTCAGAGGCCAGGACATGATACATCGAACATATCAGAAAAAGATCTCAAACGGACATGGACTTTATCTTCTTTTACTTTTCTCGTTTTTATTTTTATCTCCGACTTGATCACATCTCTAATTCCGCCGTCAGATCCTGGGTGACCCAATGTTGGTCCAATTGTACTAAGAGGTGGGCTTGCTCAATGGCGATTGAGTGGATTTGCCAACTCGAGGAAATGTCTTTTGTCCATGGGTTTCACTGTGGGCCCACAAACACTCAATGCTGGACCGCAGCACAAATCCCATTGTTCTTTGTTGGGTTGCGGTAGTCACGGCCTCTTGCTCTTGAGCATGAATAACTTGAGAACCTGAGTCGACCCGCATGTAAAGAACAACCAGATTAACAAGTCTCCTCAGAACGCTAATTATAATGCGAGTGGCTTTTGATTTGAAACCGAGTGAGTATTTAGTGTACTTAGCAGGCAATTCTTGGTGGGGGACTTTTACAAGGCGCAAATAAGAGCGATATGACGGCGTTGAATACTACCGATTCAGTAACCACCAAAGTTGGAAAGAAGGGGTTAGTCTTTCTAGGCTCGTGCTTGCTAGGTCCGTCGCACCTTTCAACAACTCGTGATGGGCTTGATTGTGTATCGAGAGGTCCAACAAAGTGCAGATTCAGGAGAGAAAATAATCAACTGGCGCTCCTCAGGGGGGAGGATAGAAATCAAAAGGATTTCTCCCGTAGGTCTTCTAGGAGGGGATTCATTTTTTTGTGTCAAGATGTTTACTAAACCTAGACAAGTAATTGGGTGAATACGAGTACTGCTGCAAAAATTCCAAACTCATTTTCTTGATGCAGGCGTGGAATTACAAGAGCGTTGGTGGCGTCCCAACAAAAATAAACTTAGACCCGATGGCTGATGTAGGAGGACGGACATGGCGCTGCATGGCATGGCTTCCCGTTCCCCTCACAATGCGATCTGCACTGCACCAGCTACGACCCCCCAACACCAACACGGAAACCCCGGATTCAGTCGCCGATAATGGATGCCCTGAAGCGATTGCTATCCCTATTCAAGTCCGTCCGGACCCTCATATCCATCCTCCGCGACCTCTCCAATGACTGGTCCAAAGTGGCAGCCCGGATGCGAGCGGCCCCGGGCTTCCCGCCCGCCAAGCCGACCCTCTCCCAATGGCAGGACGACCCACCCTTCCCGGAGCTGGTCGACATCCAGACGCCGGGCGGGCCGCCGCCCACCGCCGACATCGTCATCATCGGCTCGGGCATCAGCGGCGTGGCCATCGCGCGGACGGTCCTCCACGAGCTGCGGCGCAAGGGCGAAGAGCTCACCGCCGCGGGCGCGGGCGCGGGCGGCAGGCGCGTCGTGGTCCTCGAGGCGCGCCAGCTGTGCTCGGGCGCCACCGGCCGCAACGGCGGGCACATCAAGCCCAGCTCGCACGAGGTGTTCCACGGGCTGGTGCACAAGCGGGGCCTAAGCCGCGACCGCGCCGCGCGCATCTGCGCCTTCCAGCTGAGCCACCTCGACGTGCTGACGGGGCTGGCGCGCGCCGAGGGCATCGAGGGCGTGTCGGAGTGCAGGCGGGTGGAGACGGTGGACTTTGCGGTCGACGCCGACACGGACGCCAAGATGAAGGCGATGGTGGACGAGTTCATGCCGTACGCGCCCGCCGGGTTCGAGATGGTTGCTCACACGGGCGAGCAGGCGCGGGAGAGGTTCGGCGTCAATGAGCGCGTGGCTGGTGCCGTGTCTTACCCGGCTGGCGCGCTGAGCCCGTACCGGCTTGTTACGGCGCTGTGGAGGAAGCTGCTGGATGAGTTCCCTGGTGTGCTGTCCATCGAGACCGGGACCACGGTGGAGGAGGTCAAGGTCGATGATCAGAGCGCGCGGTCCTCCAAGCTGGATGACGCTGGCTCATTCCCTTACGCGGTCGTCACCAGCAGGGGACAGATACTCGCCCGCCACGTCGTTCATGCCACGAATGCGCACACGTCACAGCTCGTCCCGGGACTGAGAGGCAAAGGAACGTCGGCTCTGTGCCATATGACCGCCCAGCGGGCGGCTGAATACTTCCCTGACAAGGACGGCAGCCGTTCCTGGTCTGTTATTTTCGGCCAAGGCTTCGACTACATAACACAGAGGCCGACGGGCGAGCTGATGGTTGGGGGTGGTTATTTCCAAGGCCCAAAGCAAGGAATGGATCTGATGGGTGTCTACGACGATACCAAGATCGACGCCCTGACAGTTATGCACCTGGAGGGTGTCATGTCTACCCTCTTCGACCCGGGCTACAAGGTGAAAGGCGAAGGCTCAAGGGTGATCAAGGCTTGGTCGGGGGCTATAGGCCTCGTTCCTGATTTCATGCCGCTCGTCGGGCGGCTTGATCCAAGGATCACGTCTAGGAAGGTCAAGCAGGACTCCAAGGCGGGCGGCCAAGTGATACCAGGAGAGTGGATCTCAGCTTACTTCTGTGGCGACGGCATGGTCTGGGCTTGGCTTTGTGGTGTAGCGCTCGGTATTATGCTCACTGGGAGCGAGGATGAGGTCCTGCCCGCACAGCCCGGTCGACCTGCGGGAAAGCTGGCGGATTGGTTTCCCCCGGAGTTATACGCTGGTTGGGAAAGGGTAAAAGGCATGGACATCATCGACCTGGCTGACGCGCTGTGAAAATATTCAATTTAGTGTTAACCATATCTCTGCCTCTACTCAAGCTACCACCTGCTTGCCACCAGACAATTGGTATAGATGGATATCGCGAGAACTCCCTTTAATATGGCAATGGTGCGAGGTTTAATCCTTCAACGGAGAACTTGAACGAGTCATTCCTCGAGTAGCTCCCACCCGCGTCCAGATCCAACCTCCCTCTGATGCAATCTTTGAAATCCACGTCCGCGTAGACAATCCCAGTATCGTCCTCCCACTGCGGGCCGGCGAGGACTTCTCCAAAGGGATCAGTGATACATGATCCTCCACGGCAAATAAACTTCGCCCCAGCGCCGTTCTTCTGGACAGCCTGTTCTTTCCCAACGGCATTGGGGCTTTGCGCCCCGTTGCTCGCAGCCGTGGCGGGCTTGCCGTCCTCTGCGCCGCACAGCACGATCTCGTTGCCGTCCTCGTCAAACACACTCGGCCGCCTGCGCTGCGGGTTCTTGCCGGCGCCGTGGGCGCTGTGCGTCGGGAGCGCGATCTCGAACCCTTCCTCCGTGACGCACGAGCTGCGGCGCTCGCGCGCGTATGGCTCTGAGTCGCCCCGGACCTCGTCGTCCGCGATCGCGGACGAGGACCCGTTTGCCGCTGGTGCCTCGCGGACGCACATGTTGGAGCTCAGCACGAAGCACCGGCCCTCGATACCGACGGTGCGCATCAGCGAGGCCCACGCGTCCCGTCCGTCGGCTGTTGGCGCGAGGTACAGGTTGATGTTCTGCGCGTACAGGGACTGGCGGAGCAGTGGCATGTAGCTCTCCCAGCAGATGGCGGCCGCCATGTTGACCCTGACGCCGCGGATCACGGTGGTGACTGCCCGGAGGGTTTTCGGTGACCCCTGGGCCCATATCAAGCGCTCCGTGCCGGTCTATGCCAAGCGTCAGCATCCTCATGCATGTGAAAGTAACAACAAAGCAAAGGGATACTCACAGGCATGACTTTCCTCCTCTTGCCAATGACGCCCTTCTTGGGGCAGACATAAACAACAGCACAATACAGAGAACCGCCCGCCTTCTCAATACACCCCGTGACCAAGAACACCCCCGTCTCAGCAGCGATGCTCTCGAGCTCCTCCCTCGTGCCGTCGCCGCGCAGGGGCGCCGCCGACGCCCCATCACCGCCGCCGACGTTCACGGCCTCGAGCCGGCGGGCCACCCAGTCGTCCCCGGCGCCCGCGCCCTCGCCGACCACGTCGCCGAGGTCGACGGCCTGCTCAAAGTACCGCAGGTACTCGTCCCTGCCCTCGGCGCTGCGGCCGCCGATGACGCAGCCAAAGGCCGAGCCGCGCGGGTACCCGCCCAGGTAGGCCTCGGGCAGGAGGAGGATGTCGGCGGCGTGGTCGCGGGCGGCGCGGCGGGCGATCTGGCGGAGCTGGGAGAGGGTGGCGGCCGTGGTGGCCTGAGTCGAGGGGGAGCTCGTGGCCAGGCGGACCTTGCCTGGGGCTGGGGATGAGGGGGACATGCTGGGGCTGTGGAAGAGAGGGGGGTTGGGGAATAGGAGGGTTGTAAGATGAGGGATTATAGTATTGGCTGCGGGGTGAGAGAAGATACCCAGACGTTGGAGACGGCGTTGGCTGTGAGAATATGAAAGACAGGAACAATTGAGGTGGTGTGATGCCGATACCGGTGACAAGTGCTGTTGCCGTTGCCGACTATTACGTGATTCTCAAGCCGTGATGCAGCGAGGAGACGTCAACCAAGAGAGTCTGAGAAATAAGGAGAATGAGATGCATTCATCCAAATTGGATCGTCGTCGAGTTAGCTGACGATGGTGTTGCCCTCGTGCTACTACCCCGCATGCGAGCCTCTGACCGTCGACGGATTGGGGTTACTCACTCGCTTGTTCACACAATTAGGCCCGGCAACAGCCAGAGTTGGGGGGACAAGCTTTCAAATGTTATATTGAGAATAAGATGCGCCCCTCAAGCCTAGAATATCAATTTCTTCCTATGGGTACTGGGTATCGATTCCGTCCAATCCGTAAGTCATCATCAAGTAAAGAAAGCCCGTCCAAAACAAAACACACGCACACCCTAGAACTCCTGATTGTGTCCGCCCAAACCATGTCTTGTACCTGTTTCCCTGTATGGGCCAGATTGTGTCCTTTATGATTCTTCTGATGCGCCTGACAGCAATATCCCCGTCCCATGAGAGCTTGCGCTCGCAGCTGTCCATATTGGAAGCCATTTGTAGTCGGCCCCATAGTCATCCTCAAGATTCGCTGGCGACGGGTATTGCTCCGCCTCCAACGCTGCCGCTCAGGCTGTCGGCTCGTCCATGACCAAGAGCCAGGCCACTAACCGATCGTTCCGCGATGGATCTTGCCGTAGTCAAGCCGGGGCTCGTGGGCCCGTCGAGGTTGGCGCTTAGAATAGATAGGGGCAGCGACTCGCGACTGCCGCCGAACTGTGATGCCGGCGGCAGCGCGCGTACCGACGCATGATCGTAGTCCGTGTCCCAGGAGCGCCGCCTACGGCGTTGGGTGGACGACGCAAGCGTCAGGATCGAGATGTTGTCGCTCAGGAGATTGTTCGCGATGATCGCACTGTACGTGGCGGGGCGATAGGCGCTCCGTCTGTTTCGGTCGCCGTCGCTTGCGGGCATCGCGGTTACCAGGGCCTCGGGCTGGGTGTACTGGACGGCCTGGTGCTGTTGCGGCCGTGAGGTGGGTTGGGCAGCAGTGTTGGCGGGCTGGCCGTTCAGAAGGCCATTGGCCATCTGGGTCTGCATGGTCGAGAGTGTCGTCGCGACGGACCGGGCGGACGGTGCGGGCGAGGAGAAGGTGCTGTCGGGCCTGCGTGGGTCGGTCGCTGTGATGTTCGTGCCGGCGAAAGATGTGCCGCCGTACGATGGGGCGGTGGTTGGTGGTCGGCCCTCGGCGTCGCCATCGGCGTCCCCTTCATCTTCAGCTGATGGCCTGCCCTCGCTCGTCGACTGCATGGACTGCCTGCTTAGCTCCTCGGCGGAGTGGACGACCAGCTCGGGGTCCGGCGCGCTCTCGACGGTCGACTGGGGGTAGTCAATGGAATGCGATTGTCGCTGCTGTTGATGATGAGTCGTGGACGGTGGTGGGAGCCCATGTCGGGAACTGACATGGCCTGACTGTGGGTAGGGGTTGTTTGGGCCCTTGGTGCGCTTCATCTTCTGATTCAGCCTTTTGACCCAGCTGGTGAAGGGTTTCCGACGATCTGTGGGCGCCATGGCCATTGTGCAGGCGGGGCGACGAGACAAACGGGTAGTGTCAAAAAGAAAGAATGGAAGAAAAGAAGGGAAAGGGGGAGCGAGCGTTTGGAGTTGGTTGCTGAGAAACAAGAGCGATCGAAAAGGAAAGGAGACGGTCGGATCGTCGAACTGTTGGTTGTGTGAAGACGAGACGACGAATGGGCTAGGCGCAGACGGTAGTGGAATGGGGATGGACCTTGAAGTGGTGGTCACTGGTGGCATTGGGGGGTCTCTGGGGGCCTGGAGCCTGGTGCCTGGGAATTGGCAATTGGCAATCGGGAGCGGAATGGGGGTCGTTGGACTGGAATTCCCGGGGAAGCAGCCCAAAACGCGATCATCCCGACAGGGAAAGGTTAATTCAGGCGGCATCAGGCGGCGTCAGGCGTTCAGGCGAGCAGGCGAGCAGGCGAGCTCTGCGAGCTGAACGGACGGGGACCGGGGGTCCCACTGAAGCCAGCCCTGTGACGTATTGCCGGTCCTGTTGCAGATACCGCAGATACGGTAGGGAGATACGGTGGGTACGTACCCTGGCTGCTTACATCATCCTCAGAACGACGTCCGTCGCTTTGTGTGCCCCGTCACAAGCAAGGAGCAGCACATTCGGGGGTCTCCTCCTAGGCAACTCGTCTATTTGTGGACAGCTCCCTGACAACCCAGCAGCTACCAACATCACCTCCGAGATGTGCAGCCGGCCATGTCCATCAAGCCACTCCCGGCGGATGTCGTGGCTCAGATCAAGTCGTCCGTCGTCATCACCTCCCTGAACAACGTGATCTGTGGGCTCATCAAAAACTCGCTTGACGCTGAGGCCACCAAGATCAACCTCAGCGTCGACTATTCCCGTGGCAACTGCTCCGTAGAGGACAATGGAGCTGGGATTCCACCATCTGAATTCCGCGATGATGGAGGGTTAGGCCAACTGCACTGTACGTTGGAGTCCCGCGCTTGCGCATACACCCACAATAATACTCTTGGTTCTAACAATCCGATCAAGACACATCAAAACATCCGCCGCGTCCAGATATCCATGGCAGACATGGTGTATTTTTGGCGTCGGTCGCGTCTTTGTCACTGCTCTCCGTGGCATCCCATCACAGAGAGTACCACTCGCACAATTCGATGAGCATCCACAACTCCAAACTCCTGGCCCGGCACGTTCCATGCCCTCCCGAGCAAAGGATCCTCACTTTTAACCACGGCACGCGTGTTACTGTGAGAGACTTGTTCGGCTCGATGCCAGTTCGAGTGAAATACCGCGCTCTTCAAGGCGACAGGTCTTCCTTTGGCAAAGAATGGGACCGGCTTCTCTACGATCTCGTCTCTTTGATGATTTCCTGGCCCGGAGGAGTCTCTGTGTTGATTCGCGAAAATTCTAGTCGGCAGACCCTTACTTTGAGGACCGGCTCTCAATCGAGAACCTGGCTCAGTGACGGCTGCCGACTTCTGCACCAGGCATCACTCTGTGACAGCCTTGACTCAAGTGAATGGGTGTCTATCGGAGCATCCGCACCAAGACTATCTGTAGATGGTTATGTCTGCCGTGAGCCGGTCGCGACAAAGCGTGTTCAATTCATCAGTCTTGGCATCGAGCCGCTTTCAAACGAATCTCGGTGCAACGTTCTTTTCGAAGAGGTGAACAGAGTCTTTGCAGACTCTGCCTTCGGTGCTGTTGATACTGAAAGTGATTCGGACGGTGGCCTCAAGGAGCCTAAGATGGAAGGCTTCACCGGCAAGGAACTGAAACTCAAGAAAGGCGTGGACAGGTGGCCAATGTTCTTCTTGAAGATCAATGCTACACGTTCGGCCACTGATAGTTCTCTGGATGTGGAGGACATTCTCGATGATCGGCGACCAACCCTGGCATTGGTCACAGATCTCCTGAAGGCTACATTCTACGAGTTCCTGAAGAAGAATCACTGCCGACCAAAACCAGTCAGCCTATCTGTAAAGAACAGAGGTGGGCGTAATCAGGAAATCAAGAAGCCGCGTGGGAAAGCAGAGGCAACCAGGCCAAGATCGAGCACTGCTTCCAGCGTTGTATCAAGTCCGAGGGAGGAGCCCGCTCGCAAAGCCCAGAGGCTCGAGGCCTCTGGTAGCAGGTCAGAGTCACCATTTGATGGGTGGTCGAGAATCAAGTCTGGCCCGACTCTGCCCACATTTAAAGAGTCAATGCAGCCGTCTTCTCGTTTGCGGCCCCCATCTTCGAGTTCTGCCGCAGACCGCGAGGATGTACAGGGTGCGACCAAATCCAAGCAGCCGGAGCCTTCCACAGCACAGCCTTCTCAGCCCTCACTGTACGACCACAATGGCAATCTCACGCGAAAACCTTTCGACGACATTGACCCCAAGCAGTTGAGAGGCAGAAGTCTAATTCAAGGGGAGACTCCACAACGAACACTCGACGAAAGCTCAACGAGGCCACCGGAAGAGTCCCCCAAAGAGGATCACATTGAATGGATCAACCCTGCTACCAAAATGGCTACTCTTGTCGATCCTAGGACTGGGTTTGTGTTGCCTCCCAAAGCATTGACTCTCAGCAAAAGGGCCGGGAAACAGCTTACCCAGACGGACACATCTGACAGGAACAGCCTCGTGGAGACGAACAACACTAGTCCCTGGGTCAAAGACCTAGTAG
This sequence comes from Diaporthe sp. P3_1W, assembly GCA_037177825.1. Taxonomy (NCBI): domain Eukaryota; kingdom Fungi; phylum Ascomycota; class Sordariomycetes; order Diaporthales; family Diaporthaceae; genus Diaporthe; species Diaporthe sp. P3_1W. The sequence goes on from JBAFXB010000001.1 coordinate 1,756,923, forward strand.
AGAAGTGGAAGAATCCCGTTTTCGAGCTGACTGAACGTCCCATACCGAAATTACCAGATATATCAGACCTGCTGGGCATCGACATCAAACCAGGTGCCCACCACTGCGATCATGGGATGTCAACTGTCAGCTTGGGATCGCATCATGAAGCATCCGCCTTGAGCCTTCGAGGACGGGTGTCAAAAGATGCCCTCCGCAGAGCTGAACTTGTCTCCCAAGTTGACAGCAAGTTTATTCTGGTGAAGGTGCCATTCAATCAGGTTCAAGATGACCAGACGGAGACCCAGACATCGATTACTACATCATGTCTGGTGCTGATCGATCAGCATGCTGCAGATGAGCGGTGCCGCGTGGAAGGTCTGATGCAAAATTACTTTGCCCGTGGTACGACAAATATGGGCGGCAACTTTTGGGAAGCAGTCACCGAAGTTCTGCCGAAGCCCTTTGTTTTCGAGCTTTCAAGGCAGGACAGAGATGTTCTGTGCCGAAGCCGGGGACATTTCGCGCACTGGGGCATTTGCTATGATGTAAAGGTTCCTGGTGCCAGTCGAAGTCTGGGAAGCAAGAAGCCCAAGACCAAGGAAATTGGCCCCAAAGCTCAAGTCGCCGTGCGGAGCCTCCCACCTGCTATATTAGAGAGATGCAGGACAGAGCCCCGGCTTCTCTCCGACCTCATCAGGACCGAGGCGTGGAAGCTGAATGATGAAGCGGGCCTGGCCCAACAGCCAAGACCAAGGCCCGTGATACCTGGAGGAACTGAAGATGGCAGTCCAGCCTGGGTGTCATTGTTCCATGGATGCCCGCAGGGGATCATCGAGCTGATCAACTCAAGATCCTGCAGGAGCGCAATCATGTTCAATGATCCATTGACGCGGGAGCAGTGTGCGGAACTCCTAGGGAGGCTGATCCAGTGTGCATTCCCCTTCCAGTGTGCCCACGGGCGGCCGTCGATGGTACCGTTGGTTGATCTAGGTGGGGGCATGGGCCAGATGGGAAGCGCACTAGAGGAGAGAGGGCCCTCGCTTGGACGGGCGTTCAAGAATTGGAAGCAGCAGAAACGGTGACGAGTCGGCATTGGCATTAGGCTTTGGCGTTCGATATACGCCGATTCATACCTAGTATACCACTTCTATCTAAGACCCATCTTTTGGTCTCACCATGTGAATGTCTGAACCTGTAGCTCGAGTGACCTACGGGTGTGCCTTCCGTTTTTACAGGCGCGAATATCCCTTTTTTTATTTAATGCCTTCCTTCTTCTCACTGCCCCGTATGAATTCCAGTTCAGATTTGCTACCACCAGGACTTGGCGGTTGACACGGAGCAAGTGTCTCAGAGGTGGTTATACAAGAGGAGGGTTTTAGAGGACATTATGCTAGGAAGCAGTGGTCCAGAGGGATTAATCCTAGAAGAGGGAATCACAGAGGAAGTTGTGTGACCTTAAAGTGCGCTAGTAGGTATCTGATGGGTAGGTAGCATAAATACACAATCAACCCCCGGTATATCAGTCTCTACAGGTGAAACTTCAACATCCTCCGGTTGCACTTCCACCAACGCACGGCGGCCCAGTACACTCGAAGCCCTCTGGGTTCAAAACATTGCCACACAGGTAGCCCGGTGCTGCGGTTCCGTTGGCAAACCTCACGTCAATGTCATAAAGGCCGATATCAGTGCACGGTGCGACGGCACTACACTGGAAACTGGCCACGTTCTTGTTCTTTGTCGTTCCTCGCACGTTCCGGACCTCGAGGTTTCGGATCTGGAATTGCGAGTTCGTGCAGTTGCCTGTCCCCGGCGCCCCTGAGAAACGCGTGCACTGGGAAATTGTGAAAGCACCACCTCGCATGCCTTCCATCTCGAGATTGCTGGCGTGCACGTCTGATGCGACTGGGACGGAAAGTGTGAGAAAGAGTTCATGGCTGGGAAGTTGTAGAGCACTTACAGCCGAGTCCGCCGCCGCCGCCATTTGGTGGATACCCGTTCTGGTCATTGGTCCAGGTTTTTACATAGACCTGCCAGCAGAATTAGCTTCATCACCTACCGTATCGTGGAGTTTCAGCTTACCGCGTGCAGGGTATTGAAATACGATATGTTCTCGAAGTGCAGCCTTTCAATCGTTTCATACGCGCCTTTGTACTGCCCAATGCTGCCCAAGGCGATGCCCAAGCCATTGTAGAGCTTGGAGTTGGTGACACTGATATCGGTGCTGTTGGCCTTCATGGAAATGCTGTCATCCCCATTGTAGACGGTCCAATTATTGAATCTAATATTGGAAGAGAAGAACGTGTCGGCACCATCCGTGTTGGCTGTGCATATTAGCAAGCTTTGTTGTCCCCTCGGGTTGTACGAAACCTAGAAAACATATACTTACAGCTCTGTACGGTGTTTCCGGTGTTATTGACGAAGATGCTGTCGAACGTATTGTTGTGGCTGTGGATGATCGACATTGTCCTGGAGTTTTTCTCAGTCCAACGCTACTCAATCAGAATTTATTGTGAAGACTCGATACTTACCACATTTGGCTTCTCAAGAAACTCACGCCTCGGAACACAGAGTTTGTCAAGCCGTTGAACGTGATGGCGTGCGGCCGGCCTGGGTAGTTTGACGTGTTCGGCTGCTGTCGAATGAAACGGTACCAATCATCACCGTTGCCATCGAAAGTGCCGTGCCCATGCCCTTCGAAAGTGATCCCATCCCCGCCTAAGATGAAGGCGGTCGACTGGTTCTGATAGCCAACTGGCATTGAATTGTTCAGCCAGTACGAGATATTCGTTCCCCACTGATGACAAAGATCAGCTCTAGTCGAAATTGGGTGGCGGAACAACGTACTGAGAGGGTCCCCTGGAGGTCTATTTTGACATTTTGCAGCCAGGTGATATTCATCACCGAATTGACGTGGTAAGTCGTAGGCTCAAATATGACCGTGGCATCTTGTCCACACTCCCGGAACGCTTCAATTATTGCAGGAGCATCGTCAGTCGCATTGCTGCTGCCAGATTTCACAGTGCACGTTTTCGCCTGCCTGGAAAGGGAGGCTGCTGCAGTGATGCCTGACAACAAAGCAAGAAGTGTCGTGGCAGATTGGCTCAGCATCTTGAAATGTTGGTAGACCTGCTTAATGACAGCCCCAACCATTTATCCTGCCAGGCCCAGACTGGAGACCGTAGTTGTTTTTATGCAGCGAACGTTAATCATGCTTCGGTACAGGACAAGCCGAGTGGCCTCCAGAGTTGGCATCACCTTCCTTTTCGCTTCATGTGGAGGGACAGTATTCATACGTAGTAACGCGTAGCCAATTTTGCGCGAATCGGGCTTGATCTTAGTTCCCTTGGGACTCCAAAATAGCCGGTGGGATATTGATCGGCGCGGGGGAAAAGACTGGCTGTGCGACTGGGACCTTGGAGCTTCGCGTTCGGTAACATGGAAGCGCGTAATTGCGGGATAGTTCGTGCCGAAAAGCCTTGCGGCTACTAGTCCCGCTCTGCAATAACAACCTTGCCATACTCAGATGATACGACATTACATTGCGGAAAGACAGAAAAGAAAGAAGACGCATCCCTTTCTTAATTACGATATTTAGTAATTTACTTAATCTTATTCAATTAAGATTTCTTAAAATGAAACAAACATAAATGATAAGTGAGACATTTTCTAAGCCGAACCTGACCTCTATTACTGTATTAGCATTTACTAGGGTTATGCGAACTTTTACTCGCCATTTCCTGCTCTAGACCCCATACAACCACCGCAAACCACGCAAGAACCACGGCAGCAGCACAATAACCCCACAATATGGTACCACAGCCTCGCCAAGTTCATCCTCGTCCGAGGCCACACTCTCCGACGCTGAGGACACAAGATGCTCATCTGAGGCCACACTCTCTGATGTCAAGGACACACGGTGCTCAGAGTCCTCTTCATCACGGCAGGCGTCAAACCACGGATGATTCAGAATCTCGGCGGCTGTGATACGATCCTCGGGCTGCCAGGCAAACGTCTTCTTGAATAGGTCCAGGAGCTGTAACGCCTCCTCTCGTGACATCTCGTAAGCGAGGACTTTGCGTCCTCGCGGAGCGATAAGCCTGCCCCTTCTGCTTCGTGAAGGAGGTAGAGGCGGCGGCTGCTCTTCTCCCTCAGCCAGAGGCACCGTGAATTGTACCTCCAGCAGAAGGTCGTTATGAAGTGAGCCTGGTACACCTGTCCTCATCATGTGCTCCGACACACGCTCCTTTCTCTCCTCCTCATTGAGTGACACCCATTGGGAGGGATCCTCAGGCACGTTGGCTTCCTTGGCGAGACTTGATCTGTAGGGCTCAGGCATCGGGCCGTTCAGATCCTCCCAGTAACTCAAGAAGTACCAGAGACCGCAGAAAAATGGTTGACGTCCATTCCTGACCTCAAAGATAGAACAAGCAAGCGCCCAGATGTCGCTACCGAACCCGAAGGAACCGCAGTTTTCGAAGAAACCTTCAGGAGGACGGTAAGGCTGAGGGATACCAGTGGCTTCAGGGGCGTTGGAGGCGAGGAATGACTCTCCGAAGTCGATCACTGCAATGTCATCTGAGACGTATTTCGAAGACTTGTCTAGGATTGGAGTGACAACGATGTATCTGGGTTCATGGTCGTCGCCGCTGCTGGCTTGTGCATCATTCTCCGCGTCTCCTGGGATTGATTCAACCTCTTCAGTTTCGTTGAGATCATCTTCTGGGTCTTCGATGGGCACGTCCTCCTCATCGTCTCCTCCGAAGTCACTGTGCCAATCATACTCTCCATCGTCGACGTAACAAAGCAACTTCGGGGCTCCAAATAGCCGTAAAAGTTGTTCCTCTTCGAGGTCATCGAGATCTTTCAAGATGTAGCAGATGTTGCTAGGACGGAAGTCACCGTGGCAGATTCCCTTGCGATGTAGAAACGCCATGGCAAGTACGAGCTGGTAACAAATCCTCTTCAGCGGTTCCTCCTGGTGTTGGAGCTGATCGGCAGCATCCTCCACATTAGGGCCGAGAACAGGCATGACAACACACAGATGGTTGCCGTTAGGCCCCTCGTGCCAGAAGTGGTCCTCGGGAACCACCACATGGCTGACATGGACGTCCTTTTCTCGAGGGTTCAAGTCCTCCAGCATCTCGCAAATTCTCAGGTCTGCACAATATCCGGTCGAGTGCGTGGCAGCGAGGATCTTGACTGCTCTCCATCTATTCTCTTCGAGGTCTCGACAGAGCCATACAGTTCCGAACCCTCCGTGACCGAGTTTATGTACCACTCTGTATCGACCATCGTGGCCTAACAAGTCTCCAAGGTGGGTCGGATGAAAGCCACCAGGCTTGTATTCCTCAATGCTCTCCGCGCCTTCATCGTAGTCATATGGCACATAGACCGGCCGAATTGCCTCTGTTGTTGTTGTTGTTGTTGCTGCTGCTGCTGCCATCGTGTTTTCGGTGATAGAATGTTTCTGTAATGGAAGGTTTTCTTTTCGTTTATGCGTAGCGTCTGCGCAAGACAAGTCCTGATTTGATACATCTTGGTTTTGAGACAGGATACTTGGTTCTTATATAATTAGTTTGAGCGTTTTGAGATAGACAAAGAAACCCTTGTTCTCCATTATTTCTGTGAGTGAGATACGAGCTTGTCCCGCCACAGTGGCTAGAATAAACGAGCACCGCATGTTTGACAAAAGTTAGTGTTGCCATGGGTAAGGGTTTCAGCCAGGAACAGAGATAAAGAAGCTACTTAAGCCCCAGTAGAAGAACAATTACAGTCAAAGCAATCATTGTGAGTGGTATGACACACCTACGGGAGTACAATGCATAGATTATTAACGAATTGACATCTCGGAGATTGGCAGCTTGATGACCGAAAAACCTTCAAAGCCCATTGTAATCAATCAGAAATTAGCAACATGAGTCTTTGAGCCGAACAATAAGTTCGCAAATTCTCGAGATCTCAGTGAGCCGTGTCTCTGCCATAGGTGAACTTATAAATTGTTTGAAGTTCGCAGTTGGTTCAAAAATACATACAACAAGCAACCAGTTGGTACGACTCAAACATCACTAACAGCCCTTTGACCATCCAACGTTCCATAACTCCTAAATTTGCCTAGCCGATACAATGCCTAGAGAGTACCCCAAGCCTCGACCCAGGCCCGGAGGTAAGTCGTACCCTCCGAAGGACAAGACCCGGCAGAACGCGAAGTATATCCATGGCGTAACTGTAATCGACCGAAGCAAGGGCACTAGCTTGCCCAAGAAGAATGGTGAAGAGCAGCAACTAATGCCAAGCCTGCTAATCGGAGAGAAGAAATGCCGCGCTTGCTACGCGGAGGTTCAGCCGTGCGGGTGCGGCAAACCTTTATTCGAAACTGAAATCAGTGTATTCTGGACAAAGTCCTCCTCCTACTTGCGGCTTGGCTTCCCCGCAGTGCGGAAGTGCGAGGACATCGCCATGGCAGAAGCCAAAAGTTTAGGCATGACATGTGTAGTCCTGCGGTCAGAGCACCACAACACTGCTACAGAGTTCACTCGCACCGGAAGGAAGACCAACCGCTTTATACCAGCCGACTGGCATATTACACTCAGCCACGGTGATGCCACAGACAAATTGTTGTTGCAAGGCCATGTCTATTTATTCATGGGTAAAGATACAAAGGTCCCTCAGTGTAAACTAGCGCCTGGAAACAGGACGCTACTCGAACCGCACGAGATTTTTGAGCAGCTGACTCTTGAAGAAGCTTCTGTCGAGGTATATTGGGGGATCAATGGCTCATGTGGCTGGGTCCCTGTTGATGAAGGGCTGCCCCCAACAGTTGAGTAAACCTTTTTAAGTTTAATCTCTTGGGACAGAGGGCATCCAAGAAGATCCTCTTTTGAACTCCACACACCTTTATTCCGGGCGTTTAGGCTTTCTCTTTTCTTTACCTATTTCACTAGTCTTTAAATTTCCCCATTCCAGTAGCGCTCAAAATAACAAAAGTCTAAAAGCGAAGTGATTGTCCCAAGATGCTCAAAGCATATCAAATAATGAGACTTTTGTTGAAAAATATGTCTGGACCTGAAAAAAGCTCGCGAATAGGTAACGTGTGCAAAACCTGAGGGTACATTGTTTACTAACCCTTAAATCCTTTCGAGCAAACGGTAAGAATTTGCTGCACTGTACTTATGAGCTTTTCATCTGAAATCTCGTGTCCATATTGAGAAGTGCTGCGCAGAACTATTCATCTATGGCCCAGCTACGTAAGGGCAACTACTGTCTCATGCCATTAACTACTGTGCTGATTGCGAATCGAAAAATTGTTTAGTTGTTGAATACCAGGACAGGTTCCACGCTTTGCCCGATCCCCTTGAGGAAGAACGGGCGCCGAGGCACGAGGGACGGAACTTCAAGGTTATAGGAGGACTAGAAAAGAGGATATCTATTGAAAGCAGACGTACATAAACTGGAAACTTCAAAAGAAAGTGGGTTTAATTCTGATTGGAGTTTCTAAAACAACGGGTCTATCTGGATCTCTTTATAGCCAGAATCAAGCTGCTTACTCAAGCCACTGCGAAATGAGCCCTACCTCCGGCAATGCTGTTCTGTTGCTGTCTTGCCGTACAAGCTCGACCCTGTCCGGAATGTTGTCTCCAGACTGCTTATCTCCTATGCACAAAAAGTAGCTGCCTTAACTGAATAAAAGCCCCTCCCAACACGGAGGCCCATTTCTCAATTTCAATCTAGTTGCACTCCATCCGGAGACCCCAATTGTTGCCCTGCAAAGAGTGGCATCCTCACCCGTGGAGCGTCTTCTGCCGCGAGCCCGAGCAGTCTGTGTTGGGGTATTTGTAGACTACAGTTGCACCGGTTGATTAGCATGGGTCATAAATTGAAACAGCAAGCATTATGATACGCTGCGTATGTACCGTACCATTACAGTGCTTGTCGTCGGTCCAAATCTCGATGGTGTGGTCCGACTCAACCAGGTCATTGCATTGCCCGGGCACGGCAGTGTACCAGTTGTCGGAGCCCGATTCCTCGCACGTGGTCTTCGAGGATGTGGGAGACAGCCTGGGGGTCGCAATCATGTGGTTTGCATTGTTGAAAGAGGAAGTCTGAGGAGCTATTTCTTAGCAGAATGGGTGGCAGCTGTCTCTTTAAATAGGAGCCTCCATACCGCCAGTCACTGAGGCTCTTCCTCAGCCCATTCAATTGACCCAGTCACACCCCACTGTGCCTGCCACAATCCATCGCATTCCGGCATATTTATAGCAGAATCCTTCGAACCTTATGATTTGGGCTGCTCAACCCTCGTGAGTGGTTCATCTGCAGGCGGCCAGCGGTTCGCATCCACATGGGGGAGAGTCGGCCAGTGATTGCTTTCATCCCGCGGAGTATCTGCGGTAAAAACGACCTCCTCTGACTGGCGCCCCCTCATAGCAGCCTGATCCACATGGGAGTTATCATCGCACGATGCCATAGTACTCGAGTCGGTTTCAACCTGTGTTGGGAGCGCTATCTGCACAGTAGTCACGATCGCGCCTGTGGGCTTCTCAGCCGAATTTCCCTGCTCGACGTCGGGCTCCTTCTTGTCCAAGGGGTAGCTTCGAGGCAGATCGGCCAAGATGTTGTCTGGCTCCGTCAGCGGAATGAGGTCTGTATAACGGGACCATTGGCCTGATGCGAGGCCCTGGTAGGCCATTCTCTGCAGTTGAAGGGTGGCATTGGCTGTCCATTCGAGGTAGGCGTATTCCTTTAGGTTCCGACGACGGTAGAGCCAGGCCTGAATAGGCTCTAGGAGGTATGAAATTGCGACTACTAGAGCGCCGACGACATATATGAAGCAAAGACCGAACACACTGAATGAGGTGTAGTCGCTGCTAAGGATTTTCTGAGGGTTGGGGAGAAGGTGTGTTAGTTGTGCTTTTAAAGTGCCATTACTTCATCCCAGCAGGAAATAACGACGATATATGCACGATGTTATCAAGCCGAAACAAGAGACGAACTCGACGTATGCTCCAGTTTTACTTACTTGGTTATTGCACAACTTCTGGATATGTGAATTGAAAGGCGGGATTTCGTACGGCTTTAGTGCCGGGTCGTGTGAACCATAGGCAAAGTTGACCACGCCCGCCTGCATAGAAGCCATGTAAATAGCCCACCAGTTCTTTACGTCAAGTTGCCACTGGTTATTTGATATGATGCCCAGAACGCTTGAGGATCGAGTCAGACTTGGCTGAGAGGCCAGCGAGTTCGGCCCGAGCCTGTTGATGAGGCCGGACAGCGGGGGAACCGCCATGATCAGAAATGTCAAAAGCCAGATGAATCGAGCGGCGGCCGGCGTATCCAGGATATCGCTTTCTAACATCTGATCTAAATCCATATTGAGCATCTGTTCGTTTGTGATGTTGAACAAGTGCGCCGCCTGGACTTGCGCGTCGACATATCCCGCCAGCGGGCCGCAGCGGCCTTCTTCTGGGAGAGCAGAGGTGCAGAATTGGTACTGTTGTAGGCAAGCCATGGGCGACGCGGCTTGATTCATCCTATAGGACATTCCATTCCCAGTAATGTTGGTGCCATCACTCCGGGTGATTTCGGCTCCTAGCACATTCCCGCGGTACCATGGGTCGTCAGTCCTCTCAAAAAACTGGACTCTATTTGCCTCTAGGAACGTGAGTGTCAGGTCACCCTCTGTTGGAAAGAGGCCAAGATGAGGTTCAAAATCGGCTGCTCCATATGTACTGCCATTGAAAACATATCTCAACAAAGAACTGCGATTGATCCGCAGAGTCAGCAGAGCAGCCAAAAAGGCAGGACAAAACCGGTACACTAGATATCAGATGATCATACCTTAACTTGAATTCGTTCCCACTTGTCTGAAACTGAGTATCCGAGTTGCTTGCCTTGTATGTGTAATTGCTCCCGGACCAGTGAGGACCGTAATTGTACGTGGTGTAGTTCTCGGTTGATGTGCTGATGTTGCTGGTGTATCCTTCGGTCACAAGAGGGGCACACTGAAGGACAGTGCGGAAGACGACCCTCTCGTCAAAGGGAGCATTCAGCCCGAGGTGTTCGTGACTGTCAATATATCCAGTATCGAGGCGCAGATTCGCATCAGTTTGACACAGGCCTTTGGCAAACGGACAGGCCGTCTGATTTTCAATAGAGCTGGGGATTCTGGCCTTGACAAAGGTTCCACAATCAAACATGCCGGACGTGTTGGTCCCGTAGCACTGCTGAGCATAATTGGCGGCAGCGTTTGACTGTCGTGATGCCAAGGGATATATGACACTCTGAGCTTCGCTGTCATAAATTTGATTGTTAACGAAAGCGCAGTTGGAGCTCTTAAGAAGAACATCGTTGCCAATGCCTGTGGATATGGACGAAGAGAAACCTCCGGCAATCGTAAAGGCGACTGTAAAGAAGGTCGCCGTTGCGATGACTGGCCACATTCGGACAAATGCTCGTTTGGTATTCTTGCGCCATGCCCAGGCGATCTGGAAAAATGTCAAGAGACCTGAGTCCGCCGAGTCGGAATTGCGGAGTATAGCTTGTTGTTGATGGTAGAGAGTGTCGCGGGGTGTTGATGTCGAGAATGAGTTGTGCAGAATAAAACAAATGATACGCCAGAAACGCGTGGAGACAAGCCCTATAAAGAACGCTGTGAAGGAGATGAGATAGTTCCCGTCCTCAGGGGACAGGGTCAGAGTCGCTCCCAGGACTCGCCCACGGCTCCAGTTTGTCCACATGCCGAGATACACGCCGTATTTCACGGTCTCGGCAGCACCTGCCCATGCTGTTCCATTCACCATCGTGAAGGCGTCTAACGAGTAAAGCTCGAATAGGTATAAATGAAGTGCAGGAATATGGAAGAATCACAACTGTGCCGTGCAGAATGAGCAATGCACCAAGGCGAGAGCAAGAGGCGGCAACTGCTGGGCCATTTTGAATGAATTTATCAGGGGTCTGCATGTCGCACGCCCGACATGCAACCGTCGGCCTGCTGCTTAGATGTTCTCTATGAAATGTGTTCCGGTGCAAGGCGGAGCACTGAGGAAGAGGGCCGAGGGGTTGTGCTAAAATGGGCGTACCATTGCATCTCTGCCGAGGCAAAAGCTGTGCTAGCATAACTCGAAGCTGACCAACGACATTCCTATGTAAGATATTACAAAAAGAGAGCTGAAATCCGCAGCCCACTTTTCTGGTTGAACTGGGCGTGAATATCAGCTTGCTACAATAGTGTCGCTTGGTACCGCAGATATTCCCATGTTGTCCTGCACAGTAATGCATTCCTCACTACGCAGCACGCCATCGTGTCGGCAGTGTAACCTTAGTATCTAGAAAGTGATGTCGGTTCTCCATTTCCATAGGTAGGCAGACTTAATTAACCAGCCGCTAGCCTCTTAAATCTGAAGTTGGCCCCCAAGACTCGGCCCCCAAGACTCGGCCCCCAAGGCAGGGACTAAATATAATTCTTCGGCTCTTATCAACTCGCAGCCGATGGCTTGTGATAGGAGAGATGGGTTCATCCGTTGCGGGGTGGGGTTGGGAGGATCAACTCGAAGCTCGGCCTGCAGAAGCAAGACGCAGAGTAAGAGCTGCACACTGGCAAAGCATGCAGTAGGGGTAAACGGTGTAGCATTCGTGGTTGTCTCCTGGGGCTGCCGCCGTAATGTCTATGGGTGTGCCCTTATCTCTTAACTAATCAGTGTCTGATAAGATACCTCCCAGAAAAGGGCATGCACCCCCAGTGTCCTGCACCACATTAACACGCGGCAGGTCATTCTAATCTCGCCCAGACAGTCTGGGCTCGGAGTCAGGTCAAGACAGTGAGGCAGGTTGAGAGGTGGCACGTTAGACTCTCGACAAGGCTCTCAGCCCATCCCTGCGTCCTTCTGCCGTTGCATTAGACTTGATCACCAGTCAAGACTGGGGGCCTTGAGCTGAGCAGCCCATGGAACGGAGTTCGTTAAAGGAGGAGGTATTGGTAGTCCCTTTCCTCCAGGGCGCTACGGTACCACATCCCTGTCAGACCCTGGTAGCCCACCTCTTATTAGCAGTCCCGATAACAACTTTTCTCTTCCTTTGAATTTCTCGCCCGTCTCTAAATCGCTTGCTAGCCAACTTCTTCTCTCAAACAAGCCAATTGTTCGATCCTCACACAAATCACACAATATACCCAAGTTAAAGAGAGAAAAGGTGTACCACCTTACCCAGGTGAACAAGAAGACGCGGGGGCAGAAGGAGAAGCTGTTCCAGGACATCCACGACACCGTAAGTACGAGCGTTACTAAGGGCGAGGTACTAAGCTCTAAGATTATAAACATATTTCCATTGTTTGTTCCGATGAAAGGGGTTTCGCGTTGCAATCTTGTTTTCCAGGTCGGAAGAGTCCACAATAGAGCCGCTTCCATACACAGCGACAGGGTAGGTAACGAGTACATTCCACTAACACCTCGGCAGATACCAACCCGACAAGCCTCCGCAATGCTTCCTCTCATCTCCGCCACAGGTTTGTGCAGCCGTCAATGTCGTCCACGGCGCCGTCGCTGGCGAAGAACCTTGTAAAGATCCTCCAACTGTGCCTTTTCCATTTTATAAGTCTCATTCTAGTACAATGGGGAGCAGTCTCGCCAGAATAGGTCAGGCTTACTTGGTCAAGGAGTTGAGGCAAGTCCACGGCATAGTCGTCACCTTAAGCTGTCTGTGTTCCTTCGTTAGGCAGTTTTGCCCCCACGTTAAGATCATCCTTGGACAGAGCCTGGAGGTGAGTAGGTACAACCCTAGTCAGTAACAATCACGACAATGCTGTGGGCAGGGAGCATGCGCTCCAAGTAATCTTGCATTTTCTCCGGTGTGATCTCGTATGTGTTAATGCAAGTGACCAAACTGTGGGCCTAGTTGACGGAAAGGTAGGAAGGGCCGGCTGCAACTGACACCGGGCACATCGATCCGTGGTATATATTTAGTGTAGCATGGAATATGGACGCGACCCACGGCCATCACCCACTCCCGTGGGTAAGGCAACCTGCACAATCCCACTTGCTCACCGATTTCCCTATCCACTAGCACCAGAGAGCCCCGTCAGGCTTGACTAGGGCACGGGAAATGTTGCGCCCGCAGAGCCGCAATTCAATGGGCTGGCATTCTCTGCTATTGGCCGTCGTTTTGCGCCCACGGTTGGGCTACATGAAGCTACACCTACCTGGCTACAGTGGCCGAATTCCACACCTCTGGGCTCGTGTCTCGGGTTTGAAATCCAAATCCCAGGGTGGTGAATTAATCTGCTTGCCCGATGTCGTGCATTTTGGTGTGCATGTGCTCTCATGAGGCATAGGCTAATCTGATTTCCTCTTTCCTCTGACTACAACGGAATGGACAATCTTGACAATAGTCCATATCTATTAGTACCACCAGTATCGATCTGTTTCTTCACTTCCTTGAAGAAGCCACTAGTCTCTTACCCTTGCATATGGGGGTAGCGATCCCACATACGGTGACCCTGACGCTGGTCAGCCGTGTACGACTTGAGGCCTGGCCCAGCTCGTGTTCATGTCCTTATCGTGAGCTTTTCTTGTACCTGTTTCTTCAGCTCAGCCTCTAACAGGACAGTTGCTATGGAATACCTTCCTATATCATAACATCAATCTGATCCTTCGATGATATGACGTAACGCAGAGGTTAGAAGAGAAGTAATTCGCTTCCACAGTAATGTTGTGAGCTGTGGCGCAGCGAGGCAAGGTACTTGGTATCACCGCCCTCAGGGTACTGTACCCAATTTGTCCTGCTGGCAAAGACAATCCAAGTTCAGTCCCACACAGGGTCCGATGCCACAGAAATCAATGCAGCGTCCTTAGTCCTGCATACCGCAAACTCAGAGACATGACTGATTGTTACATTGCATCTTACGAGGCACATGCACCGTCGACAAAACAGCAGCGATTACGGTATGGTCATGCGGAACCATGATATTGCGAAAATTGCAAATGCATCCAGGCCAGTCGTTCTAAGTCGTCGTTGGTTAAACAAAACATTGCTGTGCTGACCGTTGATGCTGCTGTGGTAGTGGCCACTTTGGTGGCGGGAACGGGTTACCTAGCTACAAGTCATAAATCTTGACCAACAGCCCGAGATTGTTCATATAGATTGGTAAAGCTGATAAATTCGAGCGAAATTCAATGTCAATATGATAGTGTGATGTCATTTTCACGGAGACAGCTTATAAATGCATGCAGTTGTGTGGCCAAGCTACATTGTTTATCGTCGCTTCCGATCTCGACCTAACCTGCCCCTCTCCAACATCTACTCGTACCACCACAGTGCGACAGCCCAACGCCCACAGCCAGCACTCCCAAAATCAATATGGCAGCCACAGCACAGAAGACCCTCTTTCTCGTCGGCCCTGGCCTCATCGGTGGCTCACTGCTGGTGAAGCTCAAGGAAGTCAGGCCGGACCTGAAGCTCCATGCCCTCACGCGCCGTGACGACCAGGCCGCCGAGCTGAAGGAGCAAGGGATCGAGCCGGTGCGGGGCTCCCTAGAAGACGCAGACACCATCAAGGAATGGGTAGCCAAGAGCGACATTGTTATCCACACAGCCTCTGCGGACGATGACAAGGGCGCGTTTGCCATTGTGGAAGGCCTCAAGGCAAGGCCCAAGGGTTCGAAGCGTGCCATCTACATCCAGACCAGCGGCAACGACGAGCTTGCCCACTCTGCGAAGGGTCTGGCAGCAAAGTCGATTGAGGAGAAGACCCTGTCCGATCTCAAACTGACGGACGAGGACATTGACGCGCGAATCGCGCCGGACGCGTATCATCGCCACGTGGATGGCCACCTGCGGAAGGAGATCCTCAACCCCGAGAAGGAGAAGGAGCACAACGTCGTCTCCAGCCTGATGATGCCGCCCCTCATCTATGGCATTGGCTCCGCCCCTTGGCACCGGATCTCGATCCAGACCCCGATGCTTACGTCGTACATGATCAAGAACGGACTCGTCACATTGCCCGAGGGATTTCATGGCGCGTGGAACTGTGTGTGGGTACACGATCTCATGGACCAGTATGTCGTGCTTCTGCAGCATCTCGAGAAGCTCGAGCCAGGACAGCAAAAGACACACTACGTCTTCCCTGCTGAGAAGAAGCCTTTTTCGTGGAAGGAGCACTTTGACGCTGTCGCGGGAGAGCTGAAGAGGCTGGACCACCCTGCAGCAAAGTCTAACGGCGGCAAGCCCAGAGAGTTGAAGACGAAGGAGGAGTTCATCGAGTTCATCGGCGGCAAGGACAACCCGTACAGCGAGTGCTTTGGGTGGATTGTGTGGGGGACTGAGAACAGCTACACCAGTCCTGAGTAAGTCAACTTCCGAGCACAGCTACCTCCCTTTATTTCCTCTTCTTCTCCATATTCGTGCTGAATGAGTGACTGACCTGCTTAACAGCCTCACGGCGAGCCTCGGGTTCAAGCACAAAGCCAAGGGTGTGGTGGACAGCATTGTCAACGGGAAGGAGCTGGAAAAGTTCATCAAAGACCAGACCAATTGAGTACTGCAGTACGGTCTACTCCAGTCCAACGATTGAGATTTGTCCGGACGAGAACTGACGAGATCAATCTCACCGTCAAGTCCCACTAAAAGTAAAATGGCGTTGAATTCTTGCTCAGTTGGAGCTCCATGCAGATGAGGACTATGCCCCCTAGCAACAAATTGATCAAAAAAAAATTCGGAGCTCAAGAAATTCAGGCACTGGATGCATCAAATCCTCAAGGTCTGGACTCAAGTGCTTGTCATCAGTGACCTGCCTGTTCTCGCACAACTCGCACTTTAGGTAGCGAATTCGCGTGAAACTGCATGATATTTCTTGCGGCGCTTGTACAAAGGAAAATAAAGCAACGACGCATACAACAGGGACTGCCCAGGTACGATGTTAATATACTTTTGGCGCAGTGAGTGCTTGGAAAGGGGCAGACGACGACGACCTCGACCATGGGCTGCTTACATAAGCGTCAGATCGGGATTGACCTTGCAAAGTCCTCAACGTTCGGGCTTGTCTTGCTCGAAAAAGTACTGCTATATCTACACCATAACGTGCGTACCGATCAGTGATGCTTTAATGGCCTCCCTGAGCCGGACGGTATGGCGTCTGAACAAGCAGGCAGGCCCAAACGCCTCTCTCCTGCGATGTGCCCCTAGGAGAAGCATCGCGACCAGCTGGCACATCCAGACCTCACAACCCTCAAGTCGCGTGCAGGTCTACACCTCGCACAGCCACAACCCCTACCTGAACCTCTCAGCAGAGCACTTCCTCCTCCAGAACTCACATCCAGAGTCCACAGTCCTGTTCCTGTACAACAACGACCCGTGCATCGTCATCGGCCGCAACCAGAACCCCTGGCTCGAGGTCAACCTCGGCCTCCTGCACGGCTTCAAAGCCAGGACAAGTGCTGATGGCGCTGGCAACGCCAATGTCTCCCTCGTGCGCCGGCGCTCTGGCGGCGGCGCAGTCTTCCACGACAGCGGCAACGTCAACTTCAGCGTCATCTGCCCGCCCGCCGCCTTCGACCGCAACAAGCACGCCGAGATGGTAGTCCGGGCGCTCCGCGGGCTGGGGGTCGCCACGGCGCGGGTCAACGAGAGGCACGATATAGTCCTCGACCGAGAAGGTCACAGCCACGCCCACGGCGGCGCACCACCGGTGGAGACGTTCAAGATCTCCGGGTCCGCGTACAAGCTGACGCGCCTGCGGTCACTCCACCACGGCACGTGCCTGCTCAACTCCCCGAACCTCGCTGACATCGGGCGGCTGCTGCGGTCGCCTGCCGAGCCGTTCGTCAAGGCCCGCGGGGTCGAGAGCGTGCGCAGCAGGATATGTAACGTCGGGGTGCCTGCGGGCGACTTCATAGATGCCGTCAGGCGCGAATTCGGTGCCATGTACGGCGCGCCGGACGTCGATGTTGGCCTGGGCGCCGCCGGGGATGACGGCGCTGATTTCACGCACGAGGTGATACAGAAGGGGTACCGGGAGCTTACGGTGAGGAAGAATTATCCGTTTACGAAGCACTTGCGGAGGTGAATTGTTTGCTGATCGACGCCAATCATTGCTGCACAGTCCCGGGATTGGATCTACAACCAGACGCCACTGTTTACCTTTTCGACACATCCCTCCGAGGACGACCCCAGGGAGAGGCCTTCTCTTCCGCTGGACCTGCCAAAATCCGTGAGTGCCACTACCCATCATATGCTTGATTTCTTGTTTGAGCCGAGATGACTGAGTTGGTCTACAGTTCCGCGCGACCATCACCGCACGTCACGGGCAGATTCAGGAGGCCGAGTTGTCCGGCTTCGACGGCTCCGCGCTACAGGGCCAGCACCTTCACACAGTCAACGACTGGCGGGAAATCCTGTCACCTGGCGGAAATGGTGCATCACAACAAGTCGGCAAGTGGTTCAACCACCTGTTTGGCATTAGCGACACATCGTGAACGCTATAGGATACCATTTCTTCAATGCATCTGCACGCTTCATAGACACCAACCAATATGATGATACCCCCTCATACCACAGCCCCCTTGCCATCAGACACAGCCTTTCATGAGGAGCTCTCACGACCTCCTAAATCCTGATGTATGCTCATTCCAGATTCTGCTGCACATTCATGACGCCCCGCCCATACCACTCCGCCACCGTGGCGAAGCGGTCCTCGCTGCGCTCCAGCTCGTCCTTGAACAGCTCGTGGCGGTCGGCGTTCTCCTCCTGGCCGCGCTTGATGGCCCTGATGGTGGCGTTGTTCTGCGCGCACAGCGGGCACTCCCCCTCGACGCCGTCACCCCCGCGCAGGCAGCGCTGGTGGAAGCTGTGCTTGCACAGGAAGTGCACCGCCGGCAGGTCCAGCATCTGCGTGCACACGGGGCACCGCGTCGCCTGGAACACGGCCGGCTTGGCGCCCAGGTCCGCGATCTCGGCCCGCCGCTGCTCCGTCTCGGTCCGGAACCCCGCCACCCGCCGCCGGTTGGACGCGATGTCCTTGCGCTCCCGCTCGATCGTCTCGTGTAGGTACGGCTTGATCATGCCCATCGTCGCCACCGCGTTCTTGGACAGCATCTGCACCACCTGCAGCGGCGCCATCAGACCGTCCTTGTCGATCGTCTGCAGGACGTTGGCAAGCTCGTCGAGGCCTGCTTCGTCGAGGACGCGCGAGTCGGAGGTCAGGTAGGCCAGGGCCGCGGGGTAGAGGGAAGGCTCCTGCGGGCCATACTTGCGCAAGGCTTTCATGGCGCCCCGCGTGTCTTTGGCTGAAGTGTAAGAGCGGAAGATGTCCGACAGCAGGCCGGCCTGTTCCTTGACCAGCGTCGTCCCGTCCTGGAATTCTGATAGATGCGATAATAGTAGCACATTGGAGTTCTCTATGGGCACGCCGCGGCCTTCGATGAGTTTCTTGGCCTTTTGCTCCCACTGCTCTCGGTCGTGCTCGCTCTTCACTTCTGTAGATTTGTGTAGGTACATCTCAAACAGAGTCGTGTAAAGATCGGCCTTGTTCTCATCTGATATGCTCTCGTCGCCAAGGCATGCCTCGAGGAAGACGATGAATTCGTCGGGGTGGTCTATGAACGACGAAAAGGCGGTCCGTGGTTGCGGTGGTGTGTATTTCGGAGGTGGCACATCGTCGGCATCGAGGAGAACGGCGCCATCGCTTACAGTAGGCTCTATGTTCCCTTGAGTTGGAGGTGAGGCCACCGCAGATGAGTTCATATACGGCAGAGGAAGAAGGTTGGAAAGGTTTTGGACGGCGCTCACTGCGCCCGCTGCGAACCCGCCACCTGATGCAGGGGTCTCAATGGTGTCAGCGTGGCGTACCCTGGGACGATAGTTCCCGGTGTAATAGTCGATAAACAGCTGCGTCGAGCTTTTTGGACAATTCTCGATGAGCACCCGGGCATATTTCATCAGGCATGGGTAAGCCTGGATTGCATTAGCCTCTTGTTCTCTCTTCAGTTGGATCCGTACTAACCGTCTGAGGATCAAGATGCCATATGAAGGCAAGGGCCTCCTTATAGTCCTTCAGATCTTCAATCAGGATATCCACTACCAGGTCATTTTCGCCATGCTTTTTAGCAAGGTAGGCAGCCTGCTCAAAGTAACCTCCTTGCCTACACATTGTTATTGCCGTGTCCAGGTCAAACTTGAGCTCTCCGGGTTGTTTTATGAATGCCTCCAACTTCTCGATGTCTTTCAATTTTGCATAACAGTTCAAGAGAAGTGTCGTGTGGTCCGAGGTGGCTTTCCCATGCTCGTGGAGCTGCTCCAAATACTCTATCAGGTTGTGTATCCTCTGTGTGTCCAGGAACTTCCTGATCACTTGTGACGGTTCCGTGTTGTCGATCGCTTTGATATACTGGGCCATGGCTTGATCATATTCTCCTTTTTGGTACAGGTGATCGCCGTACCTGCGGAAGATGACGTTTTGCTGTTGAGTATCCAGGCCGGCAGTCTGTGCAAGGGATATCGCAAAGGGGTAGAGATTCCTCTGGTAGAGCAACTCCAACCTCTGTTGCAGCGTCTTTTCGTGGTATTTGTAGACCTTCCCATCTTGCGTCAAAGTGTATAGATCGCCCCATAGCTCGAAAACGGCGAGCACCTTGGTTATGAGGGTCTCGGTATGTGCAATCACCTTGAGATCGGGCTCCAGCAGGGAGAATGTCGATGCGTTGAAGATGGCATCCGCAGCATTGCCCCCAAAGCGCCTGCGTAATGCATTCGGGTCCTGGGCTGATTTTGGAGGAGACACGATCGCAACGTACTGTTGGTATACCGTTACTAGCTCCTTCGGCGAGTCGTATGCTTTGGGAGGCCCTCGCCCCTCGGCCTTGTAGTAATAGATCGCATCATCTCTTGCGACGACAATGCTCCCGTCTCTTTTATCCACCGCCATGCATCCGACGCCACAGCCCTGGTCCTCGACTGTTTTTGGTGGTTGTCCCTGCCCCTTCCCTGAGATTGTCAACTTCAGTATGCGCGACACGGTCGAGACGAACAGGGTGGTCAGTCTTTCGTCGACCCGCAGTTCGACTCCGGTGATCGGTTCTTCGGACTCGTAGACGATTCGTTGCTTTGTGCCGCGGTCATTGACCAGGTCTCCCCGTATGACTGTCACCGCGCCGTTCGCGAAGCCGACAGCGATCTGGGACAAGTCTTCTGTCGCGGCAAATGCCGATACCTAAGAGTCTTTCAGCCATGTAATCACTTTGAACGGTGCCTCAAGTTACGCACAGGAAATTGTTTCCTCCCATTGTAGATTGTTACGCTGCTCAGGCAGGTCGGCATGCCCGTCTTCTTGACCGGCTTGTCCAGAGCCCAGACCTTCAGCACAGGCTCGCCGCTGAGATCCTCCTATTGAACAGAACAAGTCAGTCCGTCGACCTTCACAGGGGTCTCGCCAAAAATGGGCTCGGGTATAACTCGTACTCCGACTGTGACCAGCAAGCTCGTCCCCTCGACCTGGCGCATGTGCGAGATGCGGACATTATCGTGTGCCTGGAAGCTGCGGACGATCCGCCAGCTGGGGCCCACGATGCGCACATGGCCGTCCGAGCTGCCGAGGAAGAGGCTGTCGGAGCCGGAGCAGACGCTGGAGATCTCGTTGCTGTCGAAGAAGGCGCGCGTCTCGTCGTCTTCGGAGAGCTTGACCTGGCTGACGTCGAAGAAGTCGAAGGATTTCCACTGTGGCGAGGCACGAGGGTGTCAGTATCTGCCTGCACTGCACCAGGGTTTTTGGATGTGGATGGGGACCTACAGAGAGGGCCATGCTGTGCCTATCGTTGCCTCCGTGACAACGAGCTGGGCGCCAGTCGCATAGTCGTTCAAGGGACAGGGGGAAAGTGGTGTTGTCTGGCTGGGTGGCAGACGGTGACGACGAGCTCCCACCCCGGCCGTCGCTGATAGCTGCCGCTGCGGCACCGTGCCTAGCGTGGCGCGAGCTGGTGATGCAGCGACTGCAGGGGTGCGGAGTCCTGAGAGCACCTCGGCCTGTCCTACCCTTGCAACAGCTCCCGACTGACCTGGAGCTTGGGTCTCTACCAAGAAGACAGCACCGACACTAGGCCGTCAAACAGCACCTCTTTCACCTCTAACGATTTTTCATGAGAGACCAGGCCTATTCTCTGCACTCATGAATTAATTTTGAGCTGTATTCATCGAGTCGCCGTGCATCAATCAATGATCAATCTGGCTGCAGGCTTCCTATGTGGTGTCCCTCCGCTCCAGTCTTGACTGGGTCGTGCGTGGCTCCCCATGACAACGTGTACGTGTCTGGCCAGGTGGTCCTCAACAAAGCGCAACGATATCTAGACATGCCACGTCCGTTCTGTCATACCATTTCTGGCGTGGCAGAGGTGGTAGAATCTAAGCACTTCAGCAATTACTTCATGCTCACCTAATTCAATACACGCTTCAAACGCGGCCGTTCCATAGGGAAAGCAGATTCCGTGAGTTGAATCATGTTTGTTACTTGATTGTTACCACTTAGGTATTTAGGTATTTACAGGTTCTGAACTATGTATAGGAAAACAGTCTTGAGCTTCTCTCTGCCCACTGATCATTGCCGAACTCTGCTCTTCTGATTCGTCCAGACAGGAGCGCTTAGGCGTACTGACCCTTCATCTGGCCAGTGACCGAGGGGTTCTTGACGATGTATGCGCCACGCTCGATCGTGTTGACGAGAATGTTGCCCGAGGGGAATCCGGCATAGTGAGACCAGGTGCCGGTGAAGGCGACGTTACCGCCGCCGGGTTGGGCATCATCATCGGGGAACACATCGAAGAAAGCGACCTCCTTGATACCCTTGCCGGTGGGGTCGCGGGGCACCGAGGAAACGTCGAGGACGCGGAGACCAGCGCCATAGTTTGACTGGAAGGAAAGCCCGTTATACACGTACTGATTGTGGTCGATGGACTTGACCGAGGACTTGAAGAGACCGGTCTGCTTTGGTGCGCGGAGGTCGCGGATGTCCCAGACATAGGTGACGGGGAATCCGTCAGCTGCAGGCGCGGCGCCGTCTTCCTCATCTAACTCGTCGTCGAGGAGAAGGTACTCCTGGTTGTTGGGGTCGAGGACGGAGCCTTGGTGCGTGTAGGACGCCCCAGTGTAGCTGGTGCTGGAGATGATGGTAGCAGCCGCCTTGTTGGTGACGTCGTAGATGGTAAGTGTGTCCTCGTTGTATCCATAGCAGATGTCACGGCCAGTGTAGCGGGTGTCGGGTCCGCGGTAGACCAGGCACTGGGCATCGTGAACATAGCCGTCACCTGGGGCACAGCCAGGGGAGGTGGGGTTGGCAGGGTTCGACAGGTCGATGAAGATCAGTCCAGACCTGCACTTGTCTGTGCGAGGGGCAGCGCCGACTGCAACGGCAAAGTTCTTCTCCTCAAGGGAGACGACGTTGTGGGTGCGACCAACAGGGAGGCCGTTGAAGAGCGAGATATCGCTGGTGGTGCTGAAGGTCTTGGGCGACGTGACAGTCAGGAGCTTCCGGGCATCGAAGATCTGGACGCCGTGGTTCTGGGCCTCACTGCCGATTATGAAGTAGTTCTTCACCGTCCTGATCTCGCGCCACTGAGAGGTGACGGATTGTTGGGGGAGACGACCGAGGTAGGTAATCCGGCCTGTCTTGGAGATCTCGATGAATGCAGTGCCGTCCGCCTGGCCGATAGCACCGAACTCACGTCCTTCGGGAGACGTCCAGCCCCAGGAGGATGAACCCGAGCCGCTGCGGCTGCCGAGCTCAGCGTGGGTCTTGAAGTCTTGGAGATCAAGGTTGCTGCAGCGGAATGTCTGCAGACGGTCGCCCGGGACCACAACGGCTTGGCCGTTGACACACTTGACGGGGGCAGGGAGGGTCTGGAACAACGCTGAATTGTTGTATGCTCCATCAGCGCGGCGTTGCTCCCACTCGTCCTATTTGTTGTCAGTTTCGAGATCACATATGTCTGAAGGCGTATCACAGTACCATCTTGTAGTGCATGACGGCTTCGTGAACCTTTCCGGATTGGTACATCTCCTTGGTGATTTCGTTCTCACCGAGGAGGGACTTGAGCGAGACGGCCGCAGCCATGGCCGGAGCCAACAGAGCCAGAGCGGACTTCATGCTGACTGATTACGTAGAGGAATACAGGAAACACTGATATTGAGGACACGGAACGAATGTGTGGTGAGGTGGTGAGTAGCAAGGCGGTAGTCAGGCAAAAGTGTGAAGAGGGCATGTTTACCTTAAATCGTTTCCGCGTATTGCTGGCCTTACATAGTGCAACAGTTGAGAAGCAGTCCTACCTTCCTCGCAGAGATAGCGCTGCGGAGGCAAGAATAGGTGATTAATTGTGACCTTCTTTTCGGGAAAGCGCAATCCCACCCAGGTAGTCCTGATGAAGCAGGTCAAGCCAGCGATAGCGGGAAGGTTCAATGCAGAGATCTTGGCTTTGACTTGGCTTTCCCTTGGCTTCATTTATTCCGCCCGCGCTGGCCAATTGGACCGCTTGCTACGGTCAGACGCCATCGTGACCCCCTCTGCTATCAGACTTATACGACTTAGCCGTGGTCTTGGAATAGTAGACAACCGGTTGAGTGAGTGGGACTGTTACCAGCAGACACGATAATACTTGTCAATAGTGTGCCGGCGCTATTGGAAGGGCAACAGAACAGTGGTGGAAGAAGGTGCATCTTGTTGAGAGCGTCGGCAAGTTAATCAAGAGCCGGTGAGGCTGCCCTGCTTACAACAAGGGGGTTATATTGATTCCTTGGATTAAATTCTAGCTTAGTCCTATGCAACACGGGAAACTTCTGGCCCGCCTGAACCGCTGATACCTGGCACTTTGAGGTTCGCGAGTGGAGACATTGGTATCCTGGGCGGTTGGCGTAGGTCTTGTGTTTGATCTTGGCATGGCCATGGAGGGAAGGAGGAAACAGCAAGGGCAAACTTCAAGGTTGGAACGACATGTCAACTGGTGTGCCATGGCGCGCCCTCGATTTTCGAATCTCTTCTAGAAGACATTTTTCTAGGATCCCCTTACTTTGGGCAAACTTTCTCCGATCAAGCTTCCTTTGAATAACCTTGTGTAAGGTGATTTTCTTCGGCGAGCGTTCTTCAGTTTGACCCAAGAATAGGAAATACAATTTGGTAACCTCATGGAGCAGACAGTGGTACTACCTACCTAGCTACCTACCTACCCAGCTAGGTCCCAGGGGCATAGAGCAGTGGATATTGGATGCTGATCCCCCGGCAGATCGTCAGGGACCACAGAGTCATGTGATGAATATCCGAAGGGCCAGGACTCGATCATCAAGATCTGCGTAGAACAGTCTATCAGTGCCAGTCAATAGCCCTTCATTTTGAGTGCTTCAAAATCAAATTGGAGATTTGAAATGCACAGGCTGATGACAAGCCGCACCCTCTACCGCGGAAGACTTTTAACGCATCGTGTAGACGAGTACATATACCAAGCTGCTTCGTTTCAATTTCCTCACAGGAGCGAATGTATTCGGTGAAGTTCAGCTTTTACAGGTAAATTTTGTCTGCAATCACCCGGTCCAACAAGCTATTTTCCACTGCGTTGCATTTGTAATGGATGATTAAGTGCTCGTACGTTGGATTCTCATGACAAGGTTTCTACTCAAGGAACAAAATTATGTCGATCTGACATAAAAGGCCTTTGAATTGAAAGAATCATCTTTAGACATAGGCTGGTTGTCCATCGCGGGCTCCGATTTGGCCGGAATGAGCCGTGCTCGTTCATGTTCGTCCGCTCCAACTTCGGAAGCAGGGCCCGGGTTTAACCCGGGACGTACGTGCCTGGGCAAGCGTTGGCTGCATTCTCGATGCGCAGCCAAAGGAAGACCCCGTATAGAGTGAGCGGTTGAGGCAGTGATTCATTTACTGTGTCTTTGTCGCGGCACCACCTCTGCTTGAGGTCGGTTGATGTGAAGAGCCAGAACCGGACGTAGTTGCCCAAGGGCAGAGGCGGGTGGTGGTGCTGTGGCACCTGCAAAAACGTGGGGGCCAGGCCACCATGGAGAATGGTGGGGCAAACATTAGGCTGCCCCACCGGCTGACTCTCGCATGCACCATTCTCACTCACTCGCCTTACCCAAACCTTAGGTGACTTCAGCCTCTACCTCAACCAGCCAGCTCTCTGACATCTAGCCGTCATCGCCAAAGTGCATCTTAGCTTCAGCCTCTCCTTCCGCTTTCACCTTTCGTTTATCAACAGGCTGGTGCCGTGAGAGTAGCAACGCATCATGGGATCCGTAGTCCTTCCCCATCTGCCCTCAGGCTGGCACGTTGACCAAGCAATCCTTTCAGGTAGGTCTCACTCTGCTGCCGCCACCCAAATAATCGCTGGATCACTGCTTCACATAACTGACCGCCACCACAGAGGAAGACCGCCTGGTCGTGATCCGTTTTGGACGTGACCATGACTCAGTAAGCATGGCAATCACTCCCACATCGCTCTCACACAAAAGCTGATTCCAAGCAGGACTGCATGCGGCAAGACGAGGTGCTTTACAAGATAGCCGACCGTGTCAAGAACTTCGCCGCCATCTACCTCTGTGACATCGACAAGGTAAGTCTCCCATCGGAAAGCAGAATCAGGATGAGAGTGGGCTCTAAGTGGTCGCAGGTCCCCGATTTCAACACCATGTACGAGCTGTACGACCCTTGCACAATCATGTTCTTCTTCCGCAACAAACACATCATGTGTGATTTCGGCACCGGAAACAACAACAAACTGAACTGGGTGCTGGACGACAAGCAAGAGCTCATCGACATTCTTGAGACCGTATTCCGGGGCGCCAAGAAGGGCAGAGGTTTGGTGGTCAGTCCGAAGGATTATAGCACGAGACACCGTTATTGAGCACCTGGACAGTCATCTTTGCCAGCAGAAAGTTCGCAAATTGTTTGGAGTCTAGCAGGAAGCGGATCCCTCGTCAAACCCGAAAGGGCTTACAAGCCGGGTCTCGAGGGTGGTGTTATGATGGAAATCATGATATGGAAAGCATGATATTGGTGACAGGGCAGATCGCCTTCTGAATAGCAATAACTCTTCGCAGTCGAGCTGAATTCAGACTCCCGTATAAAACTGAAATCATCGTTCAAGAAATCAAAAGTGAACAGAGGAAAAGGGGATGAGATCCTACACAGCAATGAGCTGAGCCCTCCTCAAAAGGAAACGACGTCAGAGCTACTGGCAATATTAGTGAACTATGTAGTCTCGAACACATAGTTTAGCACTATACCATCTCTCCAAATTGCTCCTTATCCAGCTGTTGAAGCTCCTAGCCTATATAGACAAATCATGTTGGTGTATGGGCTTGAGGGCTCCATCCCTTCCCTGACCTCCCATGATGATGTGAATCACAGGGACTTCAAAAGCTTCCGAGGAATCATGGCAGATGCCATATCGGATCAATTGGACCTACTGCAAGAAACAACGAAGTTGAGAATTCACATCATAATTCCGCTAAGCAGCCAAGCACAAGCCTCAATCTTGAACTTCAATTTCAAGAATACCCAATCATTTAAGCCTTTCCCCCTGTCCCATGATTTTTCACTGCCTCACCCAGGCCCTTCTTAAACTCATCAGAAAGACCGTTGATATTGTCCAGGAACGCGTCATGCTTCACACTGTCCCATATGCCCTGGATCCTCTTCTGGGCCTCGGCGCTCAGCGGGCCCTTCTGGATGCCGGCCACTGTGCCCCTGAGCTGCTTCAGGCTCGATGCCCCGATGATGACGGCGTCGCCCTTGGCGCCGTCGAGGATCGAGTTGTGGACCGTCCAGCGGAAGGCCAGCTCCGCCGGCGGGATGCCCTCCGACTTGGCGATCGCGTTCCACTCGTCCAGCGCGCCGAGGATCGTCGGCCGGTCGAGGTACAGGTGCTTGTAGAGCTTTCCGATGAAGCTCTCGGGGTCCCACCGGCCCTTGCCTTCCTTGAGCTGCTCTTGGGTCTTGGCGAGAAAGCCGCCGGCGATTGGGCTGTAGGCGTAGAAGGCAACTAGAACAGGTGGAGTCGGTTAGCCCTGCTTTAGACACGTTGCTTGTGGCAGACACGTGCTTCATAGTGTTCTGTTGTAACCGTTGCGAATGACTTACTGTTGTTCTCGCGGAGAATGGGGAAGAGCTCGGTCTCGGGGAGACGCCCCACTGCGTTGTAGTTGCCCTGGTACACCGTTGGAGGCACAAAGCCTCGCTCCTTGCAGATCCGCAGAACTTCCTTCACCTGGTCTGCGTCGAAGTTTGAGATGCCAAATCTGCGGAAGGCCCCGGCCTTATAGAGGGCGTCGATACCCTCCAGTGTTCCCTCAAATGGCAGCCGGGTGTCCGGATTATGGAGATAGTAAACATCGACCTATCAGGAGAAAGTTTAGAATGGTGACTCTTCGCTTAAAAGCCAAGTATCGTTGGCTGGAAAGAGTGGGAAGAACGGACCTGCGATGTGGCAAGCTTCTTCAAGCTCTCCTTCCCGGAAGCAATCACGACGTCTTTGGTCGAGGGCTCAGGGCTCATAATTCCAGGATGTTTCGTGTCGATCGTGAATTTGGTCGCCGCCCCCTTTTCACCAAGAAAGGTCTCGGACTGCCCGTAAAGCGCAGCTGTATCGATGATCTTGATGCCAAGCTCCGCAAGGAGATCCAGATATTCCTGGGTCTCGTCAGCATCTTTGACGTACGGAGGAGTCAAGATCCCGCCCCCGAAAACAATAGCTGGTGTCGCCATGATTATTTTGAATGTACAAAAGGCTGCTGTTGGGTCTGTTGAATGTGCTAAATCTAAATGGCAACCAAGCTGGGTTGTCTTCTTATGATATTGGTGAGGTGAGGGAGCTAAACTTTATATTCATGTGCAAGCTATCCCTTGGGAGGTGCGGCACCCTAAATTCACTTAATTCTCACGTGTGTCCATTCCTCTTGCGGGGTCCCGCATCCTTACTGCCTAATTATTAGAACGTTCCATTGCGTACAGGGACTGCTCGTAGTCTTACGAATCTATCCGAGGATGACAAATGCCGGCATAGTTGGTCCGAGACGTCGTGACGTGCTAGTGCAGGCTCCCTTGAATGAGCCTTCACATTTACAGGAAGCGGGACGGACGGGAGCGGCTTGAGCGGCCGCTCTGACGCATGGTTCTGGTTATCTCCACATCCCATCCTGAAGGATCGTGTTTGGCAGCACGGGAAAGTCTCCGATGACAAGGGTCTCCACACATTTGACATGTTCCAGTACTTTAGAGTCCTTCTGGAGGTTGCAGTCTTGGCGACTTACTTACATGCATAAATGATTAAATTTCATCCACTCCCATTGGAGAGCGGGTCAGAAAATGGGAAAATTGGTTACTTAAAGTGTAGCCAGCTTGATTTGGGTTTGACTTCATACCAAGTTTTGAGCGGCAGGGATCACGGCGCTTTGCAAAAGTACGTGAAGTAGACAAAAGGCTTGGGAAGTCCTGCGCTGTATAGTCACTTCACAATATCTTCTTGAATTGGAAAGGTGCTGTGCGGGTCGCCTACCGCGGCAGAAGACCAACACTTTATACCCTATCTAATTTAGGTGGTCTAGATCCGGTGGCCTCTTAAATGTCGTAGATGTTGCTGTCACTGCGAATAGTTAGCATGCGAATTTTGGAGGCGGAATATTCGGCGCGTGGTCTGAGACAGCAGTACCGTCGCAGGAAGGTAAGGAACAACGAGGTGGAGAGCATAGGGAAAGAACACCGTCACTTACAACTTCTCCCCGAACTTCTCCCTTCCCTCAGCATCCTTATTCACGAAGATGCTCACGCTGCACTGCCCACAGACGAACTCGCCAAACCCGTCCTGCCCGATCTCAACCTCCCGGTCACTCCATCCAAGCACGTCGGTCCACTTTTCGCCCGCGTGCATCTCGCCAACGTGCATCCTCTTGGATCCGGCGGCGGCATTGGACATGACGACGGCGCACCCGAAGCGGCGGTCCCACGTGCCATAGCGCACGAACCCCAAGCACGTCGCGTAGTCGAAGTAGTCGGCCTGCTGGCCGTAGGCGTAGAGCTTGCGGGCGAGGGTGAGCTTGGGGAGCATACCGCCACACGAGGGCGGGAAGGACTGCTTCTCGCCCTTCGGGTCGACGCCGTACAGGTCCCCGTACCAGACGCAGGGGTACCCCGACTCTCGTAGCAGGATGAGCGAGTAGGCGAGCGGCTTGAACCAGTCTGCGATCTGGGCCTCGAGGGCCTGGTAGGGCTGGGTGTCGTGGTTCATCACGAGTGTCTGTGTTAGGTTTGCGTGTGATCAGCTTCTGCGGCTGGAACAGGATAAGTGAAAAATGGAGAGGAATGTCTGGAAACTTACCACAGCACAGATTGGGGCAGCCTGCACAAGGGTGTCGTCAAAAATCTTGCGCATGTCTGCGCCATCGCCCTGGCTGATCTGACTGAAGTTGTAAACCAGCGGAGCGTCGAACAGGGCGAACTTCCTGCCCATTCGATCGAGATAGCTCTCCATGTCCTGGAGACTGTCCTTCCAGAACTCACCAACGACGAACCATCCCTCGCCGTAAGTCTCGTCCATGTTGGTGATGAACCTGCGCAGGAAGTCCTCGCTGTAGTGCTTGATGGCGTCGAAGCGGAACCCCTTGAGAGGCAGCTGGGAGGCCAGCCATTTCCCCCAGTTGAGAACGTCTTCTTGGACTTCCGGGTGATCATAGTCGAGATCTGAACCCATGAGGAAATCACTGATCCGAGACATTAGATCGAGCTGGTGTTGTGAACAAGATCGGCTTTACTCACTAGTTGCCCTTCTCAGTGTCGACGTCTCCATCGTCAGCCCAGCCCTTGACCTTGTCGCCCATGATCTTGTAGATAGCATTCTTGTCGTTCTTGGCGTTGAAGTCGACGCCGCTGAAGTGATACCAGTGGTACCTCATCTTGCTGTACTTGTCACGCCTCCCAGGAAACGTGTAGCCGACCCACGCCTCGATCTGATAGGTATCGCTGATATCCTTGTTGCGGTCCTCCTGGTCAACTTCCTTCGCATCGCACTTCTCCTTGCGATCGGCTGCGAACTTGTGGTTCAGGACTGCATCCCAGTAGATACCAACGCCGTTGTCCTTGGCCGTGTTTGCCATTCTGACCAGCTCCTCCTTGGAGCCCCATTTGGTGGGGATGGTGCCCTTTTGGTCGAACTCTCCCAGGTCGTACAGATCATAGATATCGTAGCCATTGCCATCCTTGGACGAGCCCTTGCACCCCGGCGGGACCCAGATGTTGTCGATACCCCATTGCTTGAGTTGAGGGATATGTTTCTCGAGGCGGACCCAGTGCTTCTGGTCAGCAGGGACGTACCACTCAAAGCCCTGCATCATAGTCATGTTCTCCGGCGTTGGCTTCTGTTCGTCTCCCATCTTAGCGGTTTGCAGTGGCACTTTGACAATCTGCGATGTTACTGAGGTGTCAAGCGAAGGCACCTATAGACTCGAGCGAAGTGAAAGATTAACTGAGTGATATTAGGACCAAAATGCTATGTAAAACGGGCTCACCGCCGATAAAATTCGTACCAAGAGGTCTTTGCCCTCCATCAGCTATCCCGCCCGCTAGCACTGCGCTTATCGTTGGAGAGGTGACATCCGGCCTTGGTGGTGCCCTCCATGGCCTGGAAATTAACCAGAACAGGCTTACGTGGACAAGGTTCCTGGCGCTACAGACGGCCAGACCGTCAGAGCTTCCAGGTTTCTCACAGGACCATCCCGGCGAACCTGAATTCAAGTCACTCAACCGCACGAGCCAAGTGCCAGCGTGCAGATATGACTGGCAGTGACGGTGCTGTTGGTCAAACGGTAGTGCTGGTTCCCGTCAGCGGAAGCTTGGAAAAGCTGGGATGGGATGATGCACTGCATGAAGTGACGTCGAGTGGCATTGATAAGACTGCTCCTGAATGTCAGCAAAATGACGAGTTCGTAGATGGCGTTTGGACGTGATAGAAGGTCGCTGGATCTCTCAATAGGCAATATGAAAACTGCAGAATTCCAAGACCACAGCAAGTTGTGTTCCAGGTCGTTGCTGGAAAGTGCGAGACCTCCTCTTCTTCATCCCAGGAGAGCACAGGCCGACGCCATAGAAGCCAGTGACGTCATGTCTGAAAGCCCCGTTGGCCGCTGATGAAAAGAAGCAGATCCATCAAGACAGCGAGATGCAATGTGAAATAAGAG
Organism: Diaporthe sp. P3_1W; assembly: GCA_037177825.1. Lineage (NCBI taxonomy): Eukaryota > Fungi > Ascomycota > Sordariomycetes > Diaporthales > Diaporthaceae > Diaporthe > Diaporthe sp. P3_1W. The sequence continues at coordinate 1,788,105 of JBAFXB010000001.1, forward strand.
GCTTCTGATCAAGCATTTCGGCCCCAATGATACATATGTACGCTATGGAGTGATGATCCACATGTCGAGATAGGAATCCTTATTTGAAGCGGACCCACAGCGGATTCATGAACAACAATTCACATGCTTGAATATTGGCGAACCGTACAGACTTCGCATGGTCAGGAAAAACACATATCATGCAGGCCCAGGAATTTACCAAAGACAGAACCCTCCGTCGGCCTGTGATGGAGAGCCACGGTACGTGGGCGCACATTCATGTGCATACCGAGGTCGTCCATGTTCAGCCCCATAATTGACAAATCTTTTGACACAACACTTGGGCGTTGACTCGAGTATCTTTTCCGGTTTCCGAGTCACTAGGCTGGGGAAGACCTGATGTCTTGTCACCCTCGGTCGTAGATGGTACTATATTACAACTACGGTATGTGCAGTAGACAGATTCACTGGACAGCTAGGTTGCATGTATTCACTGACACGGTTTGATCTCACAACTCTATTGACTTCCTTTGGCTAATTTCTCGAACATTCAATGGGGCCATCTTGCCAACAATGACTCCCAAAGTTGCAGGGCCGGAAATAGCTCCTAGCATCCATGGATGTCGTTTTGGGTCCAGTCATATTGATTAAACACTGACATACGAACCGATATCGGCACAATTTAATCTTATCTGATCCATCAGTAGGCTCATCTACGACAAATGGAATACCTAACTCCGACTCAGATATTCTTATTTGCTGAAGATGCGTTGATAATTGGGGAAACATTAACATGGCGGCTTCGATGGTCCCAGGTACCCATTGTGATCCAAGTCTCGGCCGAGGACTCCTCGGCGAGAACTCAAAAGTCTCCTGGGTGAGTTGACGACTGAGGGTTTGAAAAGTACAAATAGACAGTTCGATTTCCGTCCCAAAGACCTCAGATCACTCCAAGCAACTCCTCTGTCCTTCAGCAGCCCAGTATACAAGAATGAAGCTCTTCTCCGCCGCTCTTTTCGGCCTCATGGCCTTGACCACCCTGGCTCAGCCCACGGAGTCTGCCTCTGCCAACCTCCAGGCCCGCGACCAGGACGATGTATGAAATTGCCGTGGAGACTCCCATGACCTCGTCATTGTGGCTTTCTAACGACGCGCTTTAGTTCCGCGGGCTCAGCAAGCGTTGCTGTATCAATTGCGACAACCCCTACGCGACCTGCAACCCCAACGACAAACGTGAGGCGGTCGAAACCGAAGGTGAGGCCATCTTCGGCACCGAGAAGCGGTGTTGCATCAACTGCATGAACCCATGCAGCAACTGCAGCGGCAAGGGACCCGGGGGATCGACCTGCGGGACCAAGCGCCGGGACGAGGACCATGCTGAGTGGCCCGCCAAGCGTTGCTGCATTCTCTGCGACAACCCTTATGCCCACTGCCGTTCCATGGACAAGCGTGAGGCTGTTGAGACGCTTGAGGATGCTCTCTTTGAGTCGGCCTAGAAGAATTCATACTGGTGGTTCCATGCATACCATAGCGAAGGTTGTGGGTTTTACTCACCACCGACGGTCATTGGCGTCCAATCCGATACCGAGCTCTGACCGTACATGGGAATCTTCAGGCGGATCATGCTTCATGGATTGAACGGGATTTTACTGTACATATGACGAATAACAGAAATCCTTCTCAAATGTTTCGTTCCATATTAGTTTTGCTAAAGCCCACGATGCTGCTGTCGCATGGACATCTCGCTCACTTGGGCCTTCATCTGTTTAGAAGCAGCCGACACCGTGATAGCGTCCCGTTGACACCCAAAAGCAGCCATGAACACTGAAGCTACCTGGGTACTTAGGTACCTAGTTAGTCTTGACCGTCCAATAAAGTTCTAAAATATTTCGGGCATTCATTTCATTTTATTACTGTATTTGTTTTTATGAGCTGAATGCAGGTGGTGTTTGTCACTGAAAGGAGGACATAGATATGACGTTGCAGTCTGGACTGGACCCACCCAATAGACGGAGCGAAGCCTCTCCCCGCCGCCGACCCGTTTCGGTGGGGAACTCCCCCATGTCGCGTTCCCGAACAGGCAATTCCCAGCCACCCGCCAAGTCGGTCTCCTGGCAACGGAAGGCGCATGTCAACACGGGAACGCGGTTGCCCAACGGTGACAGCCACCGGGCCACTGACAGCTGTCCACGCATGCAGCAGCAGCCCCGGCCTGGGAGAGAGAGACTAGCCTCTCCTTGCCGGATCGATTCGCTTAATGGCCTTCGAAAAGTCTCGTCTCCATATGCCTGCCCTTGATCCCCGTTGCTCCAGCCGCTGCATTTGCGTTGCGTCGCCTGATACGTACCTGTCGCGTATTTACTTATTTTGATAATTCGTTATTAGGCTGAGACCTTCTTCTCTTTTCCCTCCTGACCTACCCAATGCCCAGAGAACCTCCAGACCCTGACTTCAAGATACACGTCGATCAAGACTGTTTGAGTCCAATAATGGAGGAAGAGAACCACACCAGCCAACCCGCCGACTCGGTGGAGAAGCCGGCCGATCAACCCGAGGCCCAAAACATTCCAGTAGAGGATGCACATGCTGCGGCTGCACCCGAGACCGCGGAAGCCCCCAACATTCCAGCCGTCGACCTGGAGGAGCCTACCGCTATCGCTACCAACGAAACGGCAGACTCAGACGACACGAAAGAGGTACTCGACAATGACGAGGCACAGCCAAGTGCCGAGGACCCACTTGAGGAGGACTCGCACATAAGCCTCCGTGGAGAGCCAGAATTCGACTCGCATGAAGAGCCATCAATCCAGGAAGAACCCACACAAGAAGATCTCTCGGAAGCGGATGTTCACGAAGACACAGAGAACGGACAAGATGGATCGTCATCATCTGCCGTAGCCGACGGACAACATGATCATCCCGAAGAGCCCACCCTCGCCTCTGAGCCAAACGAAAGCCACGACGCATCGGACCTCGAAGGCTCAGGCGACGATGGAGAGACACAAGATGGAACAGAACTCTCTTCAAGGAGAAGTTCGGGAGCATCCGACTTGCAGAGGCGCCACTCCGTAAGGACAGAGGCATTGATCCAAGCTGCTGCCCGAGCTGTTGTGTCGATGAGGGAACACAAGGAGGACGAGACTGCACAAGAAGAGCAAGATAGTGCCGACGAGTCTGCCATGAGCTCCACAAACGAAACCGAAGACCAGGATGAGACCATCCACGGCCATTTGGATCAGAATGCTCCAAGTCGACCCGAGTCCTCTGCTTCCCGGTCCATTCATTCTTCGGAAGGCGACGCCGCTGAGAATAGCTCGCATAACAGCACAGAGGACGATGTGTTTAGCGATCGCAGCCCTCGTACATCCATCCATTCCTCAGATGAGCACTACGATGGCGATTCGGTCGAGGCCATGACCGAAAAGGGCGACCAGTCCCCTTACGTGCGATCCCGTGTCGCCTCCGGAGTGTCCACTTCCGATGCCTCGGTCATATCTGAACAGTCTCGACTTTCACGTTACGACAAGGAGGACTTTGTGCCAACCTCACGTACCAAAAGACCTGCATTCCGAAGCCCGTCTTCCGTACGGGCCATGCAGATGTCATCCCCCACCCCATCCATATACTCATCGCCCAGTCGTTCTGCAAAGAGACAGCATGGCCTGCCCACAATCTCAAGGCTCGGGAGTCCATCGGTGTCGGCTCAGTACCCGCCTAGAGGACGATCAACGCCGTCACGCTTCAAGCGACCAGAGCCAGCACCGCTGGTCCTCCTTCACGTTACACTGCTCCCACTGCGCTGGGCTTATGGAGAAGTGGTGAATTATTTCGAGGGCAAGAAGATCCCACCGGTTTCATTCTCCACCGAGGGGGTCAAGAACCTGCGTGCAGCCTGGCGTCAGCTGCAGGATCGCCTTGGTGACACTGAGATGGAACGAGGTATCCTCCTCCCCCACCCTCAGAATGACTACGAGATTCTCGAGGAGCGTCTCTTAGAGGCCCTGGAGCTGCCTTTGCGACGCCGAGCCCGCATCCTGGAATGTGGTCACTATCTGGGACCTTCAAATGAGATGACGCCCAGTTCCGACCTTGAGGACGATTCGGAGGACACTAGCGATGCTGAAGATTCTGACGCCGGCGGCAAAAAGGAGAAGAGACATTGGTGCAAGACCTGCCGTGGAGACATCAAATACGAAGAGCTTGGGTCGGAAAGGGTCTTCCGCATCAAGGTTTACGCTAGCAACGGGCTTATGAGTCCTGGTGCTTGGGAAGCCTGCTGGAAGGAGATGGAGCGTGTTGACATTGAAGTGGAGCCCATCACTGGCTCGCCCATTCAACAGGAGCTGTCCAAACTTGGTGCTCTGTTCGACCAGGAGCACCAGCAGCGTCTTGATCAGCAGGCTGAGGAGCAAGAGCGTCTGCAGTTTGAAGAAGAGCAGCGCCTGCAGATGGAGGAAGAGCGACGCCAACAATTGGATGAAGAGCGCCAGCAACTGGAAGCCCAACGTCAGCAATTCGAGGAGGAGCGACGCCGTTCTCTAGAAGAATCACAGAAGAAGCTCGAAGAAGAACGTCGACAGGCCGAAAAAGAGCAACGTGAGCGGATCGAGGAAGAGCGTCGCCAACAGTTTGAGGAGGAGCGCCAGCTATTGGATGATCAACGACGGGAATTCGAGGAGCAACGCCAAGAGCTTGACAACCAACGAAAGATGATCGAACAAGAACAACGGCAGCATCTTGAAGAGACACGACGCCAGGAACTTGAGGAAGAGCATCGACTGCTCGATGAACAGCGCCAGCAACTCGAGGAGGCACGCCAACAATTCGAAGTGGAACGACGCCAGCGTCTTGAAGAGGAAGAGCTGAGACGGCTACAAAGGGAAGAAGAGGAGCAGAAGCAGCTCTCTTCAGCACGCTCTATCTCTCGCTCGTCATTCGTGGAGGATGACCTGGCTTCACCGGCTCTCGAGACAGCTAGCTCCACTGATGTCGACGGTCGTCGGCGTGATTCTGAGCGACTCCGAGAGATTTATGGCAGTCACAGTCGAACATCATCCGAGATTGCGGCCACCAATTCATCACCAGCGATTCACATCCATGTGGGCTCAGGCCGCCAACGGGAAGAGGAGCACAATTCTCGGCAACTCGCCACCATTCCCGCACCCCGCGACACTGAGGTGCAGCCGAGTCAAGTGCACACTGAAGCTCGACAGTCAGAGGCCTTTGTCCCCCCACCAACACCGGCATCGCCCTCCGAGCAAGCCTACCACAGACGTGAGGGACGTGAGGGCCGCCGAAGGTCACTGGACTCGGCTTCTCTTGCGGAGCTAGTGGGCGAGTCGATTAGAATTCTTCTGCAAGACCCCAAGAATGTTGCAATTGCTGTCCTGGTCGTCTTGATTGCTATGCTTGCTGGTCAATTCGCAAAGCGCGATGAGCACGGCGTCGAACTCTACAAGCCACAGCAGCAGCATCACCAATATCAGCACCACCAGCTTGACACCCGAGAACCTGTAGGACAGGTTATCATGAATACGCCTGCAGTGCAGCGCATCGAGACTGTGCCGCCACAACCAATTGCGGAGACAGTCTACAAGACCGTGACCGAATCTCCAAGGTCTTCACCGTCCCCGTTGGTGGAGACAATCTACAAGACCATCGTTGAGTCCTCGTCTCAGGCGCCCTCGTCTTCCCAGCACACAGAAACCATCTATCAAACGGTAGTTCAGCCTCCAGTTCAGGAGAGCCCAACGCCTATTGTTGAGACTGTCTATACCACGGTGACACAATCCTTGGCCCATTCCCACTCAAACGAAGCACTCGAGAACGCCCGTGAGTCCACACCCAGAAGCGCCGACCCCAGTACTGTTTTGACCCCCTTGTCCGTCGTTTCGGGCGGCGATTCTGGCATTTCTGCCTCTTCGCCATCCCCCACATCTGAATTTGGATTTGTTGCTGCTTCCCCTTCTTCGACTGCCGAACGCGACATCGAGCCGGAATCTTACTCTAACGAGGATACACTCAAGGCCAACGACAGTGAGGAGGCTGTGATACAAACCGAGGTCGACTACATCATCACGACGATTTTCCACCCGACTTGTAGCGTGAGTGACGAGATGAATGTCTCCGAGTCTCAGCTACTGGACAGCCTCTATCCCGAAATTCCCATGACACATCCTGCCACCCCCGAGTCTCAGGCCAACTTGATGTCCAATGAAGAAAGTCCTGAGGAAGTGGCCCGTGAGCCACTAGCACACACACCCGTAGAGTCAAGCACGGTGATGGAGGCGCAGTCCCCTCAGTCGTCATCCGCTCTCTCATCAAGCAGCACAGACGCTGCTACCGATGAGAAAACGATAGTTAAGATCGCCGAGACAATCACGGAGACCGTAGTTGTCACGGCCACGAGGACAAGCTTTCAACCAGAACTGAGCGCCACAGCAGACTCCAGAGCGGCCGAGTCTGACGAGGCGGCATAGGTGCACCTTGAAGCACTCGTCGAGATGATGATGGCAAACTTCACTCCTGTGGATGGTGGCCCACAAAACGCGAACAATAAATATGGTATCTGGTAATGTCCTGCATCACCATAGGTTGTCAACGGGGGCCTGTTCACTATTGAGGTCCAAGGGCTCATGACGGACACGTTATTTGTGCATCATGATGGTAAAAAAATGACTAATGCATGGCTGGGAAGCCGATTATTCGGTTTCTGAATTTTGAAGTTCTTGTCTACTTTTCTGTTGGTTTTGTTTTCCTCCTACCCCTCGAATAATGTAAATAGCATACAGACAGCGAGCGAGCGAGCACATTCTGGACTTGACTGAAGCATTTGAACCCAAGGACAGGACTTGAAAGCGCGCACATACACACGTTCATACCCCTATAAGTAGATAGATACATATGCTTATATTCTTGTACAGAGCAGCAATCTTGGTGTCCCTGCCCACACAGACTGTGTATCAATAGGTGCCAGAATGTAATGCGAGTGACTCCTTACCTGGAACGAAAACGTACACTCAGTGGAATAGTGTCATGGTACTATACAAGATACTTAAGTATCTCTGCACATAAAAGCACCTATCGAGGTTGATCTCATTCCGTAGGTTTGTCTGCAATCTATTTGTAAAGGAAAACCCTACTCCTTCCTTCCCTCTCAAATTCACCTCTTCCCAATCCAGATTCCATGTTGCGAGGATACCAAGTATGTAGCCAAGAGAAGCTGAGTGCTGCAAGTGGTCGTTGCAATGCTGGCCCTCTATGTAGTTTGCGGGGACAAATTACGATGGCATTCGGTCGTTGGGAACACTGAGAGAATTTATGAAAGACATTGATTGTCTGACAACCAGCTGCGTCAGTCTCAGAAGTCGAACTACAATTCTCACGGTTAAGTCAATTGGAAGTTGATTTCGAGGCAGAGCTGGATATCCATGTCAATCCAAGCGCTATGTGACCGAGTTGGTACTCCACCTGTTCGCCCGACTATCCGATCGGGTGACCGAGCATTGGCAGGATCTATGCCAACCGCCATAAGAGCCAATTGGCCAAGCTTGTGTTGAAATGCTGTCATGATAGCCGCAGGCATAGCCATTTTGTGCGTCTCTGTGCGTGCCGTGCGTTGCGGTCGTTGGTAAGAAGTGGGTATCGCTGACGTCGGGGGATCAACACAAGGCAGCATGCACGGGCCAAGGTTTTCCATGCCACCAACGTCACCATGAGCCCTTTCGCATGCATTTCGCCATGGGGCTGGTGAAACTTGTGAAGCCCATCATGATGGGATTCTGGTGCTGTATGCCGGCCTATGACGCAGGCCAGGGCATGGAGGGACATACCCAGCCCGCCATGGTTATAAACTGACTTCTCATGTTGGTTTTCTGGTGATGTCCCCCACCATTTCGAGTCAAACACACTTCCCTGCTCCCTACACCATTGGAACCCTACTACAAACATATTTTTCAAATTCCCAGACTCGTCCAAGATACCCAACACGTCATGTCTCTAGGCACCGAGGAAGTCCCTGGCGCGTTCCCGTCCGAGGACGCCATCACACAGTCCGAACTTGACAACAACACCACCACCAGCGGCACGACGCCAGCCGGGACGCAACAGCACACGAAACAATACCCCGAGCACGGCCTGGGCGCGCACCAGAACGTCGCCCAAGTAGGCGGCGCGAAGAACAGCGGAATCCCATCCCAGAGCCAGAACATCGCGCACACCACCGCCGCAGGCGCCGGGTCCACAGCAAGCCCCGCGGACTCGGACCCAGACCACCTCCTCCGCCGCGCCGGCGCGGAGGGCGCGCCTTCGTCCCAGGCCACACCATCCAGCACGCACCAAGGGACGGGAGGCGCAGTAGGCCGGGGCAGCGCGCAGCCAAGCTCGCTGGCGTCGGCGGCGAACCCGCTGAGCGGGCCCGCGGTGGGTGACGACAAGGCCAACCTGGGGCCGGAAAACGCGCCGGATATCACCGGGGACCTGAGGGCGCTGGGCTCCGGGGCGGCCACCGCGGCCACCGCGGCCGCGATTGCTGCCAGGGATGCGGCGGTGGCTGTCAAGGACGCCGCGGCGCCCGTGGTGAGCGCTGCTTCTGAGCAGGTAAGGCAGACCTCTGGTATATATCCCTGCAGGGTAGACTGATGGCTGACATTTTTGTTTGTTCTCTTCTCCAGGCCATGCAAGCGGCTGGCTATGCGACGGAGAACGCCGGTCCGGCCGCGAGCGCTGCTTCTGAGCAGGTGAGGCGAATCCTCCCATTCTCCTTCCGATTCCGCAGCAGCATGTGACTGACTTGGTATGAATTCGTAGGCCAAGAATGCAGCCGTCTATACCAAAGACTCGGCCGTCCCCGCTGCGAACGCGGCAGCAAGCACAGTCCAAGCAAACGTAAGATCGAACCCACCACTTCCGCGGTGAGCTAGAACAGACAGGCTGACACTCCCTCAAACAGGCCCCAGCCGCTCTCAGCGGAGGGACGACAGCGACCAACACGGCCAGCGCGCGGGATATCGTGCCGGGGGTGCCAGGGCAGGTGAAGAGCTCGATCGCCGAGGCGGGAGAGGCGCCAGAGGCGGCGGCGAGCAGGCGGGCGGTGCAAGGCAAGGGGCAGGTCGAGGGCGAGCTGCTCGGGTTCGCGGCCGAACTCGACGCGGACGAGGCGAAGCGCCAGCAGCTGCAGGAGCAGTCCGCACAGCAGCAACAGCAGAAGCCGTTCAGGCCGCTGCCGCCAGGTGTGCTGCCCAGGCTGGACTCGGGCCCGCAGACGCCCAGCACGGGGTCGGTTGTCGTGCTGGGGACCGACACCGAGCGGTCGTTCCCGCTTGGGTCACACCCCGTTCACGCTGAGGGCGGCGGTGAGCAGGCGGCCCAGTCCGGGCCCGTTGCTACGGATGGCGTGCGGACTGGCGAGGTCCCGCAGACGAGCTCGGGCGAGAACAGGGAGTCTGCGGCCCGGCAGCACCAACCTCGTGTGGAGGACAAGGTGCCCGTGCGGAGGGGCGAGGAGGAGGCCGTTGGGAACGGACCGGGTGCATACCAGAAGCTGAGCTCAGGTACGCCGAGCGGTGTTGGGCAGTGAGGGAGTTGAGATGAAAAGGCCGGATTTGAGAGGGCGGTCACGGTGACGTATCGAGAGTACCCTGCAATGAGTCAAAAGTAACGATTTCTTTTCTCTCTGGTTCTTCTTTTATTCCACAAACGCCTAATACACCGGTCTTGTAAATAAATTGTAGGACTTGTATAAGAAATCCCCCGCAGCCCACTGGCGGTGGGCCTTTTTGATTCGCCATGCAATTTCAATAGATAGTATATGTCCACCCACATGTGATTCCTGTCTTTCTTTCCACCTCCGCCTAACTGGTCTATGCCGTCTTGCCGTTCTCCCCAGCATCCTTCGCAGCGTTCAGTGGCGGCAGCAGGCTACGCGCCAGGTTCCTCGACTGCTGTGACAGCACCGTATCCATGACGACCAGGGCGGCCATGGCCTCGACGATGGGCACGGCGCGGGGCACGACGCAGGGGTCGTGACGGCCCTTGGCGGCCAGGACGCCCTCTCCCGTGCCGTCGTAGGTGGCGGTGGTCTGCTCCTGGCCGATGGTGGCCGGGGGCTTGAAGCCGACGCGGAAGTAGATGGGGGCGCCGTTCGTGATGCCGCCCTGGATGCCGCCGCTGTAGTTTGTCTTTGTGGTGAGCTTGGGGCGGGGCAGGCCGGCCCTGTCGGCGCCGGTCTCGAGGCTCTGGGCTGTCTCGGCGGGGATGAAGGGGTCGTTGTGGATGGAGCCGGGCACCTCGCAGCCGCCGAAGCCGGAGCCGATCTCGAAGCCCTTGGTGGCGGGGATGGAGAGCATGGCGTGGGCCAGCAGGGCCTCCATCTTGTCGAAGCACGGCTCGCCCAGCCCCGAGGGCGCGTTGCGGATGACGCAGGTGACGGTGCCGCCGATGCTGTCGGCGCGGTCGCGGAACTCGGCGATGTGGTCCTCCATGCGGCGCGAGGCGGCCTCGTCCGGGCAGCGCACGGGCAGGAACTTGTCGACGGTGGCGCGGTCGATGCCCTGCAGCAGGCGCAGGTACTCCGGGTTCGTGCTGGGGCTGGGGTGCTCGGCGGTCGGGGGGTACAGGTGCACCCCGCCGACGCTGGTGACGAAGGCGACGATCTCGACGCCGTAGGCCAGCCGCAGGTACTTCTCGGCGATGGCGCCGGCGGCCACGCGGCCGATGGTCTCACGCGCGCTGCTCCTGCCGCCGCCGGACGAGGCCTTGACGCCGTACTTCTCGAGGTATGTCCAGTCGGCGTGCGAGGGCCGCGGGTACATGTCGATGGTGGCGTTGCCGTAGTCCTTGGGCCGCTGGTCCTCGTTCATGACGCGCAGGCCGATCGGGGTGCCCAGGGTGATGCCGAACTCGGTGCCCGACTGGATCTCGACGCGGTCCTTCTCGTTTCGCGGCGTGGTGATGGCCGACTGGCCCGGGCGGCGGCGTGTCATCTGCGGCTGGATGTCGGCCTCGGTCAGGGCCATCCCCGGCGGGCAGCCGTCGACGATGCAGCCGACGGAGCGGCAGTGGGACTCGCCATAGCTGAAGGAGAGGGGGGATGCTGTCAGTCACGGGTATACATGTGTCTATACCAGCCGTAGTCATTGCAGCAAACGTACGTGGTGACCCTGAAGTGCTCGCCAAAGGTCGACATCGTGAGGAGAGGACTTGTCCGTCGAAGGAGGGAAGGAGTGGCTCAATCGAATCTGCGCCTTTTCGAGAACGAGAACAGAACACAACAGAGAAGGATTGGGTCGTGCTGGCCGGTGCAAGAAGATGTAAGTCCAAGACAAGTTGCTGCCGTCGAAGCAGCCCTGTTACTCCCGCCTTCGTCGGCGCATCGATGACTCGTCCCGTCCCTCCAGAAAATTTCCCAGCACCAACCAAGCCCAGCTCCAATGCCCCGCTACCCGCTATCGGCACTCTGGTTCATCAGTTCGATCAGCCCACGCCAACGCAAGGGACAAGGATCAGCCCGAGCGACCAGTCACCTCAGGCCCCACGCCCCATCCACCCGGGACCTGCAGCTGCAGCTTTGCGAGCTTCCTCTCAATGGACAGAGGCCCGCTCCAAGCTGCAACGGCTCGGTTCTTGAACTTGGCGGGGGCCGATCAACGATTCACGATACTTTGCATTCCCGTACACCCATGCCCTGTTTTGTTTGCACCAACACAGGCTTGAAAGTCTGTCTCCATTTATCATTTTCGATGATTCATTACGTTCTCTCTCTTCATTTGGCTTGCTGTCCTCATCATGATACCACTGCAACACTGCCCAATGCCAGATCCACACCCAATTGCACCTGGGCCGTGACTCATCTCTACGAGCTCTCCTCGTTCTCAGTATACACGGCTGAGAATCACCCTAGGTTTCTCGGGCTCGGCGGTGCTCTTCACGTCCTCGTGTTGACACACCCATCGGCCCGTGGACAGGCCCTTTTTACATCGGCTTTGGCCTCCCATGGCTCAAGAGTCCTTGACAGGCCCGCCACAGCGCTCATTTCGTAAGGTCCAGTCGTCTCGTCAATATCGCCGCGGCAGCGGTTAAGACCGCCAAACGTCACGAGGATACCGACAAATGCCTCGCCAGTTGGCGGCTTAAGAATGTCCCATCTCTGCACGTCTGTCTCGCCCCAGGAGCAAGTCCGGCCCCGGTTGGTGTGAAACTTTTGAGGTGTATGTTAGTCATCGGAGTTGTTCCGCCCGCAAAGGGACTCCCCTTTAAAGACAGGATATTAAACATACCCTGAGGGCCCTTGGGTATGCTTGCAGAGGAAATTCCAATTGTGTTACCACCTCGCCCCCTGGCCCGTGAGTGTCGAACGGCTCGAACGAGTCTGGGAGCTTCACACCTGGCCCGGCCCCTGTCTTCTCAACACCGACCACACGCCGCGTCAGGCCTGTCGCCGATTCGTACTCGGCACTGATGCCGCAAAGATATCGGGCATCTATTTTGCTGCCAGAGACGGTACGGCCATGATGCCCTCGCCAGGTTGGGCAGCTCGTCGTCCGATGTGAATTTGGAGATCCTGTAGATAAAATCGTATGGCGTCCTGGCAAAATGGTCCTCGCGGACGCGTCTCCCAAAATCAGTGCACGAGGACCTTGGCTTGAAAGCGCCTGTGCTGAACAAAGACAAGATAAACTCGCTCGCGCCGGGCACATTCAAGGGGTGGCTAACGACGAACTCGTAACTAGCCAGTGTCTCCCAGTTCTGGCCCTGCATGCGATCCGCATCACCATGACCAACAACCCGCAAACAGGTGCCAGAATCAAGCAACAGCCCCTGCATAACACTGTACAGTAGGTCCTTGTCTAGCCTGTCATCATCAAAGGACCCGGTGAGGCACTTGGTCAATAACTCATAGCTGCACCAGTGGATCGGGAAAATGGCGTCGCAGATGTCGTCAAGATTGCGGTAGCAAGACGGCATGTCGAGATCGACATCCTTGGCATTCGGGTCGTCGCCACTCTCGACCGAGACGCCCAAGCAGTCGTTGTAAGTGCCCGGCCCGCTCACAAAAGCTCCGTGGGCGCAGGAATGGTCAATGAGACGATGTCAACAGCTTCGCCTCCAAGGCTCCGGGATGCCGGGGCCAACGCGGAGCACTGATACGGTTGGTTCCTCTGAATCGCGGTTGCATGCGAGAACATGGAGTGTCTCGGCCCATTCAACCTCTGCCACGCTGATGACGTCCTGGTCGTAGGTGTGCTCCTCTTCGTGGCGTTCGTGAGAGTCGCGCTCATCGTCCTTGTCCTCGGCCTCATGATGTCCTTCACGCGCACCCTCTTTTCCCGGCCGCGGCTTTCCCCCCTCTTTCGCACTTTTTTCCAGGAAGGCGGCTGTCCGGGACATTTCAGAGACCTTGATGCCACAACAAGGCCTGCCACATATGGCACAATAGCAGTCCAGGGAACCCATGGTCGCAGAGGGAGCTCATGGCAGAGGTAAAGTTCCCGGTCCGGCAACTTGGCAAGTTCAGGAGAAGCACTTGCAATCTTTATGACTGAAGACCGCGATACTCTTTCGATGAACTAGCCACCCTCGGCCATATGCACCAATGCTGCCTGCTGGGCCATGCAGGGGCAAAGGGAGGGGGTGAGAGGAGGTTTCGGATCGTCCTTGAAAGGTTTTCCCTTCTCGTCACCAGGCTGTTCAAAGATCATCCCGAGTGCTCAGTTCCAGGCATGCCCCTCTCATCGAAGTCCATGAATGGGATGCCAAAGTCAAAATCCATGACTTCGCTGTCGAGCAGGTTCACAGGGGCCCAGCAATGGCGCCACTGCATAGCGATCATGGGGTCAGCCGCGAACCCATCGTCAGGGGCGCCAGCAGCAGCAGCAGCAGGGCCGTTGCCACCGCCGCCGCTTTGTGCGGGCTCCAGCACCGGCGCTTCGCCTCCCCCGTTCATGGCCATGAGCGTGGCGGCGAGGCGCTCGGAGCTCCTCTCGTGGCGGGCGGCGGCCGACTTCTCCATGGCCTTCTGCAGCAGCTTGGCCGACTTGCCCGCCACGACGCACTCGTCCGCCATGGTCTCGAGGACCTCGATGGCCATGTGCACCAGCCTGAGGAGCGGCTCGATCTCGGCCTCGGACGCCTCCTGGTTGATGTAGACCAGGATGATTGATGTGGCGAATATGGTGTATGTCGTGTTATAGAACCTATTTGTGCCGCAGGGCGTTAGTAACTGAGGTACTTCACTTTCATAAAGTGACGCTGCTTGTTGGGGCGACTGACCATGTGCGGAAGAACTCCTGATGGTGGTATGTCTCGTGGATGATCTCGATGGTTCTCTTTGCCGAGTCCAGGCATTTCTGGACACACTCGTATGACCCTGGCACCGAGGACCGCTCGGCAGGCGTGGAGGTCAGGAGTATAGATCCGAATAGTAATATCCGGAGGTTCAGATATCCTGCATGTGTGAAAGAGCGTCTCGTCAGTCTCTCCACACGAAATGGCTCGCATTACGACCCAAGGAGATTCCACTTACGCATGTTTAACACAAGCTTCTGCCTCTTCATCCACATGGCCTCCTTGTGGCTGCCGATCTTGGACGACTGGTCTGACACTAGCCTGGGGCGGATCGGCTCGGGCAGGTGGGACAGCCAGCTGTCGAAGCGCTGGTCGAGGTGCTGCGCCAGCTCGACCGTCCTCGCGGCCGAGTTCTGCGGCAGGTAGATGTCTATGCAGACCTGCCGGATCAGCCGGGAGAAGTGCACCATGTGCTCGATGATGGCGCAGTGCGGCGGGTCCAGGAGCGGAGAGCCCGGGTCGAAGCCCGGGGTGAACTCGGTCAGGGGGAAGCCGCGGTTGTGGTACTCCTCGGAGCCGAGCCCGCTTGGGCGGCCCATCGCGAATGACAGCTCTTCTTCCAGGGAGTAGATGCCCCACCAGGTCCTGGCCTCTGCCCTCAGCTGAGCGGGGCTTCTCTTGCAGTTCGGGCCCGGCTCGCGGTTTATACCCACTGCCAACGCGGTACGAACAGCCATGCCGATGTAAAAGTAGGACCAGTGGGCATTGAGTTCGTTCTGGCAGACCTTCGCCATGAAGAAGAACGTCTGCACCATCTCCAAATCGGTGGCCAGCTCGAGCTCCTTGAACCTCGCCCTCGCCTCGTTGAAGAAGCGCCTGCTCCACTTCTGGTTGCTGACGCCGCCGACGGGCTCGATGTCCCGGTAGCCCACCAGGGCCCCGATGGAGAGGATGCTGAAGTACAGCGGCACGAAGCTCGCGTGCTGCCTCATGGCCTCCTTGTCGCCGGACCAGAGCACCTCGCACCTCTCGAGGAAGGAGGTCTTGTCGATCATGGGGTGGATGTAGTGCATGGTGGAGAAGAAGTTGTGCAGGAAGACGCTGCACTGCCGGTAGTATGCCGGCTCCATGGCCGTGAGCTGCGCCTCCGCCACCGACAGGACCGTCGTGCCCCCGCCGCTGCCGCCGGCCGCCCCATCGATACCACCGCCCTTTTCCGGCGCGTTCAGCTGCGGCGGGGAGAAGGCCGGATTGTGCAGGTTGGACAGCAGGGCGGCGGCCACGGCGTCCGACTCGGAGTGCTCCGCCGCGCCGCCGCCGGCCTCGGACGACGCGGGCGACCGGTCGCCTCCGCGCTGGACCTGGGAGAGCAGGGCGACCGACGACGAGCTGCCGTAGAACTCGACATTCCTGGTGTGGCTGTTGATGGCCGTCACCTCCTGGCCGCCCCTCTGGCGGGCCCGCGTGGTGGTCGTGGTCGTGGGCGGCGTGGCAGACAGCCCCGTGCTCGTTCCGGGCGAGCCGGATGGCGGGGCGGCATGGTTAGTATACTGATTGTGGGCGGAGAAGCCTGACTTGACCGAGGACGTGCTGCCTGCTGCCTGTGCTTCTAGCTGGGCTGACAGCTGCTCCACCTTCTGCTCCAAGCCCCTGACATATCTGAGATGGGGGGGACGGTCAGTACCGATTCGCGTCTAGCATGGCTCGTGAGTGAGCAGGGAGGACGTACTCGGGCGTGTATCGCCTCCTGGATGAGTCCTGGCCTTGGTAGACGCATTCCACGTTGCGATCTGGGTCCTCCCGTCAGCCTCCCGCGCTCCCGCAGTCATATGCACGGCTGATGGGCTTACTTCTGCAGTAGGTGCAAGGGTACAGCTCGTCACACTTGTTCTTCTTCAGCCTGCAGAGATTGCACGCCCTGGCGGCCCTCGGGCGGCGGACCTTGTGGCCCGAGTTCTGAGCGTGACCCGTCGAGCCGGTGGACTCCATATCTGTGCCTCACTCAACGCCGTGGCCATAGGGGGGTTTCCGGGTTGGGAAAAGGAAAAGGAAAAGTGGTCCAATAGGGCGCTGCTGTGAGACATTGAATGACGGACGGTTGGACGTTGGCTTGTTCCCGCGCTGAGGCTCAAAAGGGGATGGAACGTGGTCGGAGCCCACCAATGCCGCTTCCCCGCAGAAACCGGGGGGCTGCCCCCAGCACCTCGGGCCCAGTACGGAGTACCCTTGTGGAGAAGGTGTCTAGGGGGTGTGCTCCTTTTAGCGGCCAATGCCACCCAAGAGTCAATATTATTATGCACGTAGCAAAGTCACTTGGTTTCCTCGTGGATTGTATTTGTAAGACTGGACATTGTTGAAGCATTATACGCCAGGTTAGCCGGAGCTACGCGGCAAAACGCAATTCTACCCCCAGGCTGAGTGAGTGTGTACATAGATGATCGACGGTTGACAGATATTGATCTCCTTTTAAAGGATGCTTCATTTGACCTGTACTTGGACCAATGTACATGAGAAATGCGTGCAGAGATTCACATACGGGACAAACCAGTAAACTACGCTCTCCCACGTGTCATTAATATATGTCTTTCCTTTGGAATGCTGAATACAGCCGTTGAGCACGCGACACACAACATAAATACAATAGAGACAGCCATAACGGACAGACTTTATCGCCGGAATTATCTGCTATAATTCATGCTACCTGCTGCAGACACGTAAGGAGACTTTTGTCATCCTAAATCCGAACGCGTGTTCCCGCCTGTGTTCGGGTGTGGGGCCGTCCAATGTCAATGACACCAGGCGGACCCTTGAAGTAGCTTTCGGATTTGCCGGACTACCTTGACCACCGCCCCAGGAGGGGCCGCGAGCTCGGCCCCATCCGGGCCAGAGAATCATAAAGGTTGGGCAGTCTCAGGCGGGATGCTATGCTATCACTCAAGATGCCTCACCAGGAACGACGTAGTATCCAATTTCTTCTTGACAATCTTGCATATTCAGGGCAGCTAGTACCCAAGTGACCACAGACAAAATGAGCATCCCAATCCAGGCAACGCCCCCCGACTCGAATGCCGCATACATCATCGACCAGCTCGAGGGCGAGCGCATCAGTATCCCCGGGAGCAAGGGCGTCTTCAGGATCCTAGCTTCGTCAAAGCAGACCAGCGGAGGAATCGCCGTCTTCACAAGCGGTGCCGTGCTGTCAGATGCCCCGGGTTTTCACTGGCACGCCGAGGCCCACGATGTGTTCCTCGTGACCAAAGGATTCCTCAAGCTGTGGAACGGGGACAAGTGCAGGGTCATGGGCCCGGGCGACTTCGCCTACATCCCCCCAAAGGTCATACACAACCCGGAGCTCGTCGGCCCGCACACCGAGACCCTGGGCCTCATCGCGCCCGGCGACTGGGTCGACTTCTTCCGGTACGTGGGCGAGGCGTACGAGGGCGTCATCGTGCCCGAGTCGGACGACCGCGACCTCAAGAGCCTGCTCATACCAAAGGTCATGGCCGCCAAGGACCGCTTCGACGTCAACTTTGTGCGGGACTACGACGCGCCCGAGGTCGGCGAGTGGCAGGACGACGAGAACGTGCTCCCGGACCCACTGAAGCCGTACTTCCTGCGCGCAAACACCGGGCCGAGGCAGATTCTCGGCGGCGTGCTCTCTCGGCCTTACATCTACGCTTCGCAGTGCAGCGGGAAATTCGCTATCTGCAGCATAGAGTCTTCAAACCAGTATGGATCGTCTGCGTTTGCGCGGCAGTGGCTTACGTTCAAGAATGTGCACCACTGCTTTACCGTGCAGGAAGGAATTCTGAAGGTCAAGCTAAAGGAGGAGAACTCCGAAAAGTGGAACGAGGTCAGGGAAGGGCAGACGCTCTTGGTACCGGCGGGAAAGGCCTTCGTTCTTGACTTTGGGAGCCGGTTTGTCAGGGCCATCACGTTCACGAATGGGCCTGGGCTTGAGGAGGTGGTCAGGCTGTCGGGGTCTGATTGCCCAACTGTGGTGTTGCCAGAAAAGCCGGCCGAGTATGACATTAGTAAATTGCAAGACGCCTTGGGGCAAGTTGGCGTGGTTGTAGAAGATCTCTAGAGATCGTCCGTCAATGCTATTTGATCACATCACTCTGTTGCTGGCGCAGCTTTGATGGTATTGACTTATCCTTGGTAGGGCTCTTGGTTCTGGTGTTTAGGAATTGTGCGGACCTGTGACCCGTCTTGGTAGGCCTATGGTTGGCCTAAGAATTTACTCTGGCTGTTACAGTACGCTATATAGGCGATAGCCACGGTAATGCTCTCGGGATTACAACATCCCTCTTTTGGGTGTTTAGTGCAATAGGCTTTCTTGTATCGTAACACTAGCTAAGGCAAATATATGGTGTGGTTTCTCCTAGGCTTTTATATACGCAGTCGATAATAGGTCTCCTTATTATGGCAACGTTTATTCAACACTGTATTCTAAATATAGGTTCACGACACGAATAAGATCCTAATAAAGTGTACAGATTTATCAACCCCTGTTCGCCGAAATAAGAACGCTTGGAAAGTCTACGGCCATCTCATAGGAATGGCTCCTGCTTGACAGCATCCTCCACCTCCTTGAACGCGTCGTAACCATACAACCATGGCTGGACTTCCGGGCATGTCCACCTGCTTGGGAACGGTCCTTTCAGCTCTTTGCCCAAAGTAGACAGAAACAAAGAATCCCGAGCCTCCTGATCAGGGCCATCCAGCATGTGGAAGTCATGTCGCTTGAAAAACTGTCAGTGGCATCCCGGGAAAAATCGATACTTGTATTTGTGCTTCCTTGCATTGACTCACCTGTTTGAACGTCTCCCTGACAATAGCGTCTCCTCTTGCCTTCCGCAGCTTCTCATACAATCTAAGAGCTTGAGGAACTTGATCCTTGGTCTTCACATGCCCTAGCAGTTGACCAAGAACGGCTCCATCCTCCACTGCCGAATTTGCTCCCTGAGCGAGATACGGAAGCATTGGATGGCACGAGTCGCCACTATTCATGGTGGACGTCAGCCTGAGCTCCCTCACTGAATCCCTGCATCCCGAGTACTTACACAAAAACCAGGTTTGATTTATCATTAACCCAAGATGGCAGCTCCTCCCCTGGAACGTACTAGGTCAGTGACTTATACCTTGTGCATGATTTCTGAACAATGATGCAGTGCCCAGGGACGTACTGTGCATTAACCTCCACTTCTCCACACTGTCAACCTTCTCCAGGAACCGCCTCAAGATAGGGTCCCACTCGGCAAAGTGCGCCTTCATCTCCTCCAGGTTGCCCGGCTTGCGGCTCACGCCCTCGGGCAGGTCGTCGGGCGAGAGCAGCACGAGGTTGTACATCTTGCCCGCCCGCATCGAGTAGCCCACCACGTGCGTGCCGGGCCCGATCCAGAAGTGCACCGTCGGGTTGCTCACCCACGCGCTCAGCTCCGGGTCGTCGGCCACCTGCTCCAGGTCGAGCACGACGCGGTACGCCAGGTCGCCCGTCGGCAGCGGGGGCACCTGCTTGCCCAGGAAGCACGTCTGGCACTTTGACCACAGGCCGTCCGCCGCGACGATGATGTCGGCCTTCGCCTTCTTGCCGGACTCGGTCGCGATCTCGCCCTGCTCAAAGTCGATCGAGTCGACCTTCTCGCCGAGGTGGAACCCGATCCCCAGCTCCTTGGCCTTGTCGTAGAGAGAGAGCTGGAGGTCGACGCGGTGCATGTCCAGGAAGGGCGCCTGGTACTTCTTCCGGATGTTCTTGTGGAAGTTGTCCTCGTGCGCGAGAACCTTGCCCGTATACCGATGCACTGTCAGAGCCGTGGGCTCCGCCGCTTCTCTCCACAGGCGGTCTGATAGGCCCCATCGCTGGAGTATGCGAGTAGAGTTGGGAGTCACTTGCAACCCAGCGCCGATCTATTTCACCTCGTGAGCTCACAATGGACCGGCTTTAGGAAGGGGGGGAGGGGGCAGCAGCGATGTGAGCTATGACTATACCAACCTCGAGGAGCTCCTTTGCGGATTCAAACACCGTCACATTATGACCGGACAACGCCGACGATATCGCACTCGCGAGACCACTGATACCTGCGCCCACTACGATGATGTCCAACTTGATCGGTGACTTCTGCTGGGTTGCGTTGCCGCTGACAGATTCCGCTGTTGCGAGGCCGTTCGATACCGCCATTTTGTCCAAAGGCACCCAGTAATTAGCTCGGAAAAGAACGTTTGATGTTGTTTTCGAAAATATGGAGTTTCAGCTCTGGAGTATTCACGTCGGATGTCCCTTTTCAATACCGATCAAGTCGTTAATTTGCTGTATGCTCCGGCTATCCCAGATCGGTACCGCCGCGCAGAAATGCCGAGCACACGCGGCTAAGG
Source organism: Diaporthe sp. P3_1W (assembly GCA_037177825.1). NCBI lineage: Eukaryota > Fungi > Ascomycota > Sordariomycetes > Diaporthales > Diaporthaceae > Diaporthe > Diaporthe sp. P3_1W. The sequence continues at coordinate 1,808,742 of JBAFXB010000001.1, forward strand.
TCAGCGTCAGCGCCGGGTATTCCGGTTCCGAGGTTGGGCTTTGACCGGCTTTCCCGGTCGTTTAGATTCCGCGAAAGGGATAATGTCGGCTTTCAGTTTTGGTTTCCTGCAATGTTAAACAATCGACATCTCTGAACTCTTTCGATGAAAGGTTAATCCCAACAACATGGAAATGAGATCAATGACCATTTGAGAAGAGGGTTAAGTTTCCCGCTTAGACGAAGTGCCATCGAATACGGGAGAAGCATACGTTTACAAACTGAGTACTTTGCAGCGTAGCATGTAGGGGCGACTATATGATGGACGTTATGCATGTTGCTAAAGTATACCTAGAGTGGACCGGTCAGTGGTGTGGCTACATACGGACCTAGGTACGCAGGTTCTGAAGCTCTGGCGACGAAAGCATCATGCTACGAAGAAACCGAATTGAAAGAAATCCGACTGTCAATGATAATGGAGATAGAAGGGACTGCATTGGCTTATAATAAAGTCACTTCACCTTGGTTTCTCGATAGTGGTGGTAGTCATGTTTTAAAGCTACATGTTACATAATTGTCACTGTGATACTTTGAATCTTCAAGTTTGTATCCCATCCCCCGACTTCGCAAAAGATCTATGGCTTGTCGATTGGGATTTAAGATTTATGAATCTATTCAAACTTTCAAGTCTATGCCCAAGCCCCTACGAGACTCATGAGAAACGCACCCATGAAAACATTCAGGCAAGCGTAGACCCGACGTCGACCCCGAAGAACCTCCCAACTATTATCGCTGAGAAAGTCCTCGGACAAGAGCTCGACGAGTGATTGGAACGTGAGCAGCCCCGCTGAGATTGCATTCATGGAACCCACAAGCAGAAGTCCGACCTCCGAGTCCTGGTTGTAAAACGAGTGGGTTGCGAGACCGATAGCTTGACCGAAAGGAGTCCTGTACCGAGCGAGTTGTCAGCATGTTTTTCAGGAACCGAAATGAGGCAAAAGTATCGTTGGGGTTATATCTGGAGACGTGCGTGCAACCATATGCCAATGCCATTAGCCATGGCTTCCATGCCTTTTCGGGCCAGTCAATATCAGCAATTCGAGATCCAAGAGCTAATCCTTCAAATGTTTCTGTTGATTGGGTGAGTTGTTAGCACGGGCAATCTTGCCTTGGTTTGTCTCTAGAACTAATGACCAGCAGCGATGTACTCACGGTGGAACGCAATAGCGATGAGCAGTACGACAAACTCATTGTTGATGGAAACACTCAAGGCCATGCCAATGAAGACGCTATGGAACAGAATTCCAGCCTCCAGCATGACGCAGTGCATAATGTCCCTTTGTCGCTTTTCGTCCTGCTGCTTCTGCTCCTCGGTGATCTGCCGCTCTTCATCCTGGCGGTCGATTTGTGACAGGCTTCGACCGATGCTTGATGACCTGCCAGCCAAAGGCCCCATGATCCTGGGAGGGATTGTCGTCTCGGCCGAGGCTGCAGGATCAACACGAACACCACCGTGGTTAGCTGCCGGCTGCTGACGACGAGAAGGGTGGAATATCATCTCGACGAGCATCAGCATGAAGATAGCCGCTAACGCCATGGCCCCGGGCATTGCGGTATACTTGTCTGTCCAGAAATCAGGGAGGCACGAGTTCCCGAGGAGGGTAAAAGCAGTGGGAAACAGATGCACAAAGGCGGTCGCAATGAGTACCCCGGTGCCGAAATGGCGGATTGCAAAGAAAAACGGTGCAGGGATACGCAGGCCCGGAAAGCTGACGGCTAATATGGGGAAAGCGCAAGCCGTGGTCGAGACGAAAAGGATGATGAATAAGGCTCCAACGTGCAAAGGCGTGTTGTATACACTCTCGTCGACGCCATTGTTGACAGGGCAGGTTGAACGCCTGTGAATCGTGCTCGTGGATTCCTGGTTCGATATCTCTCCGGCTGCTACGGTGCGAGCAAGTTGTCAGTAGGATATTTTGCCTGCTTAATGAAATAGATCAACGGTAAGCATACCGTTCTTGTGTAAATCTCCTTGGAAGAAGTCCCTCGCGCTCGAGAGAGCAACGGAGCAGACTAGGACGGATAAGATCCAACTAATACAGTTCCATATTACCGATGGAGTCGAAGATGAGCCGCCCCAGAAGGAAGTTATATGACGTATTGGGTCTCCTCTACCATCAGTGTCGGGTACCTTTGGGTCCGAGGTGAGTGCTAGTAAGAGATCACATACATCAGTTTCAGCAAAAAAGATAGGTCTTTTTTCGAGAATAACTTACACATGGCTCTATGCCCAGTGATCATTGTCCCATTATACTCCTGAAAGAGCCTGTCATAGGTCTTGGTGCCACGGCCTCCTGCTTCTTTGGAGTCGAGAGCGCTTTCAAGACTCTGGCAAGTTATCATATCGTCTCCCATGCTTGCCAGGTCCTGTTTCGGTGTCCGGTCCCTTAAAACAGCTTCATCGGTCCTGGACGGGAGATTCATCGTGGTGGAAATTGGTGATACTCCGACGAACCTGACTGAGAGCTGTCACAGACTGCACCGAGACAGATATACGAATTTTGATGTAGACTGCGGGGTGTAAGTGCTTGGCATTCTCGGTTATGTAAGTTCTAGCTGGTATTTATTCGGAAGCCCACGGGATTCACCTCTTGGCGTCTTGGTTCGTGTACCTTGTTGGCTCGGACGATCTTGGAAGAATCCCGGCGGTCCACACCGTCTTTCTGTCTGTAGGGCAGTGCAACGAATGGCCTTAGGTAATTATTTGGCCCCAAACTTCGTTTCCACAGTCATTTGTGTCCAGGCTACTGGAAAACACGGCTCAAATCAGAAGGTCGTAACAACTGCTTACTCACCAATGGTATCAATTTCTTGATCTTATCGGCGATAGGCATTGTTGCCTTTATGCATTCAAGCCCGCCCAGCACAAAATTTCTAAACACCGTGTAATATCACTCGTTAGCAAGGGCGGCAAATTTAACATAACGATCTGTACTTCCAACTAAGCGAAAATCAGCGGCGGCATAATTGTGAATGTCCGGTTCCTAGTCGGTACACATGTTGTGAGGAAATCTACCAGCGCAACGGCTTGCTACACGCCGGCGTTGGAGCTCGCGATCTCAGCTCGTTTCTCATTCTCTTTGAGTCCTTGGCCATTTCGGGGAGGGGGAACCGATTCCCCGTCAGCGTAATCAAAGACGATGCGATGCTCTTCCTAATACCCGAGTCGACGGCCAATTTGATGTAGTACTATTACTTCTTCCACTCGTATCAACGCTAGAGACACTGTCCATTCTCCTTACATGCCCTCAGAAGTACATATACAGCATTTCTGTCGCACAAATGCACGTATACTCCCAACTGATGTTCCCAAAAGGCGATTTAGTAACATCGAAATGAATGTTGTATCGGCAATACAGTCACAGCGATGATTATGACCAGACTTCAGTCCAAAAGAACTAAGACTGTATCTCATTTCTTTGCTGTTAGTCTACCTGGCACTGTGCTCGTGGCGGTTTCAGTAGTAAAGCGGAACATTTTAAGAACCAGCAGGCTCCTTATACCTCGGTCCTTTGCACCATAGCCATAGCAGCCGACACAAACCTGGGTAAATGCTGCTAATTGAAGTGCCCTGTGGGTCCAATGGTCAGCCTATCAGGCATCCGAAGGGGGCCAATAAAGTACTAGTAGCTGAACGTACCAGAACAATACAGCTAGCGCCGTCGCAATGGACCACTCGTACTTGGGCAATTCGCCAAAGTTCTTGGCTCGCTATGCCTTCGATGAGCCGCGGCTCCTGTGACTCAGACGCAACATGATCTGGATGTTTAAGATATAATGAGCTCCCATTCGTCTTACATTTCATTTTCTGATGCATTTTGAGCCTTGTTCAGCTACTCTGGCTATCACTCCATCGTCAGAAAGCCGTATCATGCAAACAAGGGAGGCTGGACAAAATGATTGTGCTTCCTGGCTGTTCAGTCCCCATATTTGTGCAAGCGCGGTAATTTCCTCGGAAAAATGTGCGGCCACGGCTCGGGGCACCTTCAGACGGCACAGACTGCTATAAGTTCTTCAAGTGAAGCAATTTTTTCCCCCACGCTAGCACCGTAATTTAAATCGGTTATTACACTTAGTCGTCTTGGTAGTTCTGATCCGTTTCCATTTGGGTGCAAAAGACTATGAGTGCTATCGCGTGTCTTTTTTTTTTGTTGTTCAACCCCCCCCCTCACCCTCGGTTGCCGTCTTTGTTGGGAGACAAAGATTTTAAGGTCCCAAGTGCGCTGTATAGTAGTGTTGATAGATGACCTTCTATTCTTCTGACAGGTTCCGCCGCCTCCTGGTCTATCTCCCTTTGATAGAGCATAAGCACAGTTGCGACCGACAATAATGACTCTTTCAGTCTCACGGACACTGATTCGCCACGGGTGGTGCTGAATGTGCCATATCAGCGCAGACTCAGCGCTTGTAGATCGACCCATGACATCTGGAGGGAGAGAATATTTTTCATTGCTCATGCTTTATGGCTGCCAGATGTCCCAACCACCTTCGCCTTTCGTTTTCGACAGGGAGGGACATTCCTTGATGTCGCTCGCAAATTTGAAATGAATAGAGAGATTCGTACCGGTCAAATCGGCGGTTTCACCGGGCACAGACCACCCGCACAGACCACCCATATAAACCACCCTCTTTCCAGCTGCAACTATCAATGCTTTATATAGCCTTTATTAATATTAAATTTAATATAATATTTTTAATTTACTATTAAAGTAATAATTATTTATTTAAAATTTTTATATTTAATATTATAATAATTATATAAGCTATAAATTCTTTTATTTAAAAATAAAATAATAAAATAATAATATTTAATTATTAAAAATATTATTAATAATATTTATAATAAAATAAGTAATATAAATTAAATAATTATTATATAAATATATAATTAAATAAAATTAATTATTTTTAAAATTTTTAAATAATTTATAAAATAATATATAATATAAATAATAATAAAAGTATTATTTTATATTAATTAATATTTTATAAAATATTGTTTAATTTATAATATTATTTTTAATATTAATAAATAATTATTTAAATTTATATAATATTAAAATAAAGTAATTATATTAAGTTTATTAAGAATAAAGGCTATATGAAGTGTTTAGTGGTCTGTGCGGGTGGTCCGTGCCCGGTGAAACCGCCAATTTGACCGGTACGAATCTCTCTATTCTTTGAAATTTTGCAGCCTTACGACGCCGATCAGGAATTACACCACATAAGCGAGACAAGCCAAGACCAGGGAGGTACAAATGTGGATCTGCAGAGTGCTTCTTTCTAGAGTAGGGACAGCTTCGAAAATGCTTGCTGGGACTAGAATAGCTGAGAAACGGTAACTACACATGTAAGGATACGCGCCATAGTATTGAAAGAACCATGTGATGCGAACAAAGGCTGCTTTTAGTTTGCATCTCCGAGACGCCCCCCACGCGCTGCGGGAGGATGACGGCGTAGCCGAACAGCGGCCGACGTCGCTCGGGAACAACAGCGATTCCATCAGATAATGATAAGATCAAACTTTTCCATCAGGCACACACAATAAAACCACGCTACCGAACGCTAAGGCGCCACACAGACCGGGCGATTATCGAGATAAGATTTTTCAACGGGTCTGGGCCGAACTTCAACGAGTATGAGACGGGCCTGTTCCTCCTTGTAGACTGGTAAATGTCGCTTAACGCTGCGCTTGTCGGGATCTAGATCCTGCAGGAGTGTCCCCGTCTCATACTCGGACCGACAGACTGGTCTAGTCAAGCCAGAACACGCAACTGCGATGCGTTCGGAGCCTCGTTCGTAGGTGGTGCAAGTGGCGCTGGGTTTTCTGTTACACGGCATGGGACCATTTCGTCCCGCGGGTCGTCGACCTGCTATATAATAAGAGCGCAGTCCCGCTTCCTGGCAGGGCCAAGCTGAGCCAAGCTGTTACAAGCTGCACGACACATCTTCGCCATGGGTTTCTCCTTCCGCGGTCTTACCTCCAATGCCTTGGTGTCTACCGGCGCCAACAATCCGGTCGATACCAAGGATGTTGCCGATGTCCCTGCCTCGGTCCAGGGCCACACGAGCCTCGATGTTCCTCGCCCTGACGAGAAGCTCGGCACGCCACGGATGACTGCACTGTCCGACAACTCGGATGAGGAGTTGAACCAGGTCGACAAGACTGCCGAGCATGGCGTGCAGGCGGTTCAGGCCGCGACTCAGGTCTGGACCAAGAGGGACAAGATCATAGCATTCGTCTCGTAAGTTTCGACGGGCAGAAGTGCAGTGAGACGAGAGGGAAAGTGATGTGTAGGAAATCACTAACCGTGGACGGATGCAGGATGTGGTTCATCACCTTCTTCATGTCCTTTTGCTCGAGCTCCATCTCCACCCTGACGGTCTATGTCACCAGCGACTTCCAGAAGCACTCGCTCACGGCCCTGACTGGCGTCATCTCTTCGCTCGTGGCTGGCATTTGGAAGTTGCCGTATGCCAAAATTATGAATATCTGGGGCCGTCCAAAGGCGCTGTCTATCGGCGTTACTTCCTACACCATAGGACTGATCATGATGGCCTCGTGCAAGAACGTGCAGACGTACTGCGCCGCCATGACCTTCTACTACATGGGTTACAACATGATCGACTTCTCCATCACCATCTTCATCGCCGACTCGACCAAGCTCAAGAATCGGGGTCTGTTCATCGCCTATGCTGCTTCTCCGTGGTTGATCACCACCTGGATCTACGGCTACGCGGTCAACAGCATCATTTCCGCCAACGGAATCGGCTTCAGGTGGTTTTTCGGCATCGTCGCCATCCTGGCCCCCTTTGTCTGCTCCCCACTGCTGGTCATCTTCTACCTGAACGAGGCCAAGGCGCGGAAGCAAGGCCTCATCCCGCTCAACCCCAGCCGAGGGACGGCTGGTCAGACCCTGGTCTACTATCTCCGAGAATTCGATGTCGTCGGCCTTCTCATCCTGGCGCTCGGCCTATCCCTCTTCCTCCTCAGTTTCAACATTTACTCCTACCAGACCGAGCAATGGAAGTCGCCGCTCATCATCTGCTTCATCATCTTCGGAGGCCTTCTCATCGTTGCCTTCGGCCTGTGGGAGAAGTACGGTGCCCCCGTTACCTTCATCCCGTGGCATCTGCTCAAGAACCGCACCGTCATCTTCACTTACACCATGGCCGCGTCGCTTTACGTTGGGTGGTATGTTTGGGACTCGTACTTTTACTCGCTTCTGGTTGTCATGTTCAACCAGTCAACTCCCCATGCCACATACATTTCAAACATCTACACTATGGGCAGCTGCTTCATCTGTCTGGTGTACGGACTGGCGCTGCGTCACTACGGCAAGCTGAAGATGTACTCGCTGTTCTGGGGCGTGCCCCTCACAATGTTGGGTGTCGGTCTTATGATAAAGTTCCGCCAACCGGATGTCAATATTGGGTACATCGTCATGTGCCAGATCTTCATCGCCTTCGGTGGCGGTGTCCTCGTCATCTCGGAGCAGACGACACTCATGGCTGTATCCAGACAGCAAGACTTCCCCGCCCTTTTGGCCGCCGAGGCCATGATCATCGCCATTGGCAGTGCCATCGGCTCAACCATCGCTGGCGCCATCTGGACTGGTGTCTTCCCCGCTCGCCTGGCTGCCAACCTCCCAGCTGATGCCGTCGGCAACCTCACTTCCATCTACGGCGACATCCTCATCCAGCAGAGCTATGCCTGGGGTACCCCAGAGCGTGACGCTATTAATCTCAGCTATGGCCAGACCCAACGTTATATGCTCATCGCTGCTACATGTATCTACTCGATCACTATTTTCAGCGTCGCTCTCTGGGAGAACGTTGATGTTAAGAAGATCAAGCAGCGCACATTCGGCCTCATCTGAGGGACCGAATGCGCATGGCATATTTTCGCTGTGGAATAGGCCCCAAGGATATTCGTCCTATTTGGGGTCTGACTACTTTGCCTGGAGCATTTTTCTCACATGGACAATTGAGAATATTGAGAGGACAGTTGAATTAGGAACTCTTCTTGAAGAGTGAAGTAAAATCCTATTTTATACCATGATTTCATCTTACATTAAACATGACTAAGAGGCTCGGTTGCAGGCATTTAGTGCTAAAAAGTATGATATTTTACCCTTGGCAAAGTCAAAATGTCAAGTTAGGCCAATCTGAACCGTCTTCTGGGTGGGCGAATATCAGTTGCACAATACGGACACTGATATGAGTGCTTTCGCCGTTTAATATTTGACGCTACTGCCGAGCACATCAGAAAGCGTGCCGAAGTCGCGACGCCAGCCTGCCATTCAGGACAGCCGCAGCCGTCAAACATCGGAGTCCAGGCTTCCTTGGATGCTCCGGGCCGGACCCACCGGCGGCGAGCGGGTAGAGCGCCGGCAGTCAGTTGCTACTTGATGTGGTGCTTGACCGAGTAGATAGAAGAGGCCGTTCACGATTCTTAGCGCGAATGGTGTGATCCAGGCTGGGTATTTGATATATGGTATTAAAAGGACGCTTACTTAGCCCAAGCTAATCGGGATGCCGAAAACATCTGTAGATGGGGGAAATGGTAACTTGTTGCACGAGAATAGTTGCATTACTTAACCTGCAAAATTATTCGAAAATACTAAAACAAGTGAATATCTTCCAAGTTGGGTGCAGCACCTGTGGGCACCTGCTTCAGAAAACAGCGATATTCCCACGTCATTCCATATCTCGTGATTTGAACAGCCTCGGATACCTCTTCGAGCTCTTTGCGTTGGTAATATGTTGACTTCTTCGTCAAGAAGCCACATCGGACCCATTTCTTTGTTGTCGTATCCAATGATCTGAGAAGGATGCCTTCGTAGATGAAGTTTGGACCGCCCAAAAAGGAGACGCGTAGAATCAAAGCTCGAAGCTTTTCTTGCGAGGAGGCTTCGTTGGCTTCGTCAATTTGCGCCTGGTTGTCCCATAGAACCGTGAACCCCAAATTCTTATGTGCCGATGGGTAGACCTTATATGCATCCTTTCCGGCATTATTCACAGGACTAAGCTTCACTTCAATCGGCACACCACGCAAGTGCAATGTGCATTGGTCGCTCTTGTCCTTCTTGAGACGTCCGAACTTGTCTAAACCAGAAGTATCCATGGTCCATTCGATCGGTAGCTGAAATAGCTCCACATTCTGATGATAAGTGATTTCGCTTTTGCAGCTGACTGGTGACCACGACGGAATAGGAAGATCTGCTTCGTATGGATTTGATGCGACGTTCGACGAAGTCGTATGCCAGCTAAGTTGGAAAATGATATTGGTAGACCAGAATCCGGAATTATAAGAGGCATTTTCAACATGTCTAGGGAAAACCTTTTGGAAAACCTTGGAAAGTCCAAAAATCGCAGCGAGACGATCATCTTTGTAAGTGACAGATGTTTTGCTATAAAGCCGAAGCAACTCTCCCCATAATTCCAAGGAGCCCGGACTTCTTCCTGGGTTAAAGATTGCTTGTCTCCCCTTAGACAAGGTCGCATCTGTCGTTCTGCGTAAATGATCTGCGTCCCATACTGGAGTGGTAGTGAAGGGATTCTGACTGTAGCGACATGTGTGGCATAGCCACCACATTTGTTGAGCCGTACAGAATAGATTAGCAGGGGCCAGAATCACTTCTTGATAGACCCAGCCTCGAGAGAGGAGTTCCGATGACAGAACTTGCATTTCGAACTCTGCATCAGAGTCGGAAAGCAGCACAAGGGGCCTACGCTCCTTGTCTTGTCCGTGTGGGTCGTCTGGTTGTCGCAATACGGGTGCAAAGAAGTCTTTCTGCTTTGGGAATAGCGTACCGTCAGAATTTTTGCTACCTATAGCAGCAATGTTGAAGACACCACCAGCATAGATATCTCCAATTTTGACAGCTTCCTTCTCCCAATCTTGCTTTATGCGGTCCTCGTCGTCGTCTTGATCGATGCACAGTGAGTCGATCCATAGGTATTCGAGCTCGAAGTGATGGACAATTTGTAGAGCTTGTCGAAAAAGGCATGGTAAGTCGGAAATGGAAATGCCTTGGCGCATGGTGTCGTAAGAGATCGTGCGATATCCGCCATTTCTGCAAGATAGTTTCGGAGGTTCAGGTTCGCCCCACCTGTGACTTAGCGTTACATATTGATCGATCTTTTTGGTTTCGACTTCGACAAGGTAGACTTTCTGGATCTGATCGCCGCGAAACTGCAGGAGTCTGCTCGGAAGAGAAAGCTTTCGATCGTCTTGCTTTCCACCTCGTTGCTTTCTGTAGAATTCGCACCGACGATGTATGTTTCCTGTGCAAAACTTGAACCATTTCGAAGCAGTATCAAGATAATCTTTATTCGAATGTGTATCGGAGACCATGAGCGGTCCTGATAGGACGTCATCGGGGACTTTGTGATGTTCATAAGGCTGAACTTTGAACCGCATAGCTGTAAACAAGATTAGTACAACAAATAGATCATGCAAGAGACTTCGGTGGTTTTGTTCCGATCCATTCAAAGATGCGTCGTTTGTAGTACCTACTATAAATTAAAGATCGTCCCGATAGAATACGTATGTGTAAGTGCGACTCGTCGTTCGGGTCCCGCCAAGTATGTGAACACCATTTGGCCGCATCAACCTCTTTAGCAGCTTCGAAGTCCCATCTCTCTTTCAAGGCTGCACAGAGCCGGCACCCTGCTTCCCATGATTCACACAGGCTTGCATATGATTCATGAAACGTGTGGGCTGGATATCCAAGGTAGAGAAGAGAGCAAGGCTTGCAAAGTTGGGTCTCACGAATCAATCGTTCAGTATCGTCTGAGGTCTGGATATTGCTGGTGTTGTAGGAAGACATTGTACAATAGATCGCAATGATTGGTTGGATTAATACCGATGAGATTGAAGCTTCAGTGATCGCGAATGCAAGTACTGATTCCTCTGTGTGGTTTATCAGAGCGTGATAACGACGTGCCAGGAACTGTTGTGTTTTTATACCTAGATGCAGATCAAGGACGGACTGTGTTAGGCGTGGGAATGGATGTCCTGCCCCAATTACTGTGGGCAGATGCTGACAGTGTGGTTGGCTGCAAAGTGTGTAACACTGCTTCTCGACATGCTTGTGAAGGGCCAACAACCTCATCGATTGCATAGTGCCAAGAGACACATGTGGATGATTTTGCGAATGAAAATGGGCCTAGTTGCCGACGAGGTTACACATGCCTGACAGGCCACTCTAGAATGCATGGCTTCTATTGACCGGTGAACTCAAGTTGGCATATGGTTTCACAGATCACCTCATTGATGTGAGACATGTCTGGATGATCTTGGAAATGAAGGTTCGCAAGATCATGGCTCGCTTACATTGCACACTACAAGATTAAGAGCCGTGGGCAAGTTTCACGTGCATTTTCTGATGGATAAGCCCCTGAAGAAAAATGCAGCCGAAACTGGCCACATCAACGGGCCTGAAGTACTTTTACACCGCTTCTTTTGTACCCCATCAATCACCGAGGCACAGCGAAACGGGAAAGCTTACAGCAGCCGGGCTCATCACAAGTACGAGTGATTAGCGCTGTACCGCATCGTCAGTAGCCTCCACGCCCTTAGCGCTGCTGAGTTATCCACTAACCGCGAGTGGCAGACTTGGGCCATCCTGATTGATCTTGCGGGTAGTGACGCAGTTCCGGCGGGTGACGCGGCTATTGCGGATAAACCTCATTCGCAAAGGTTAATACAAAAGGAGTCGTCCGATGCTCCGCAGTCCAATTGTAAGTACACGGCTCAGTCTCCGGAAAGAACCTTGATTAGCATTCATCGAGATTATCCTGTAGTTTTCGTCCTTACGAATTGCTCCCTTTCTCTCTCCCTTCCACTTGCTCTCTGAACATGGCATGCCCGATACGACATTACCCCCTCCGCAAACCCCTCAATCACCGGCTCCCAATCCCAAGATGGCACCTCACTTTACCAGACGGGGTTGAAGCTGTCCACACTGCCTACGTAGGAATCCAGCAGCATGGGCATGGCAACACCATTGATGTTGAGAGGGCCTACACTCAAGCTGCCGAGAAGCTTCAGTCATGGTTGACATGTGAAACCAGCCCCTCAGCATTTGAATTTTTTCGCGTCATTGACGGAAATGATACACAAGATGCTGTTATCTGGGTTTGTTACTGGACCGACGCCGAACTCTTCCATCAGGCCCTAGAAGGATTGTCTCTTGCCGCGTTGCACAGGAGTCTTGAAAGCCCAGGCCGCAATCACATTGGCTTATGGCTGGAAGCATTTACAACAGCTGCTCAGCGATTAGAGACCAACTATTCCGGCCTGGATTATCTCCCAGGCCTAGCAAAATTGCCCCAAACAAGCACATCCGAACATTCATTGTCAGCATATTGGGGAGCAGCAAGAGACCGAATCCCGGACTCGGCGCACGATCTTTTCGAACCAGATCCCACCTCCTCCCCTACTACTCCTAAAATCACGCCGACAGGGCTCGGCCAGCGACTGAGCGGCTCGAATCCAAGCAACATCGTTCACATCCGCTCGGGCCAATTTTGGGAGAACTGCGACGTGGAGGAAAGCGACTCATACGAGCAGAAGCTCGAGCCCACCCTGCGGGCAGGCCTGGAGTATCTGTGGACACATCCCCGGGAGTCCGGAGCCCTAGGCCTGCGATATCTCAGAAACGATGACGACGAGCCTGTTTACCGGCCTGGCCACGCAAACCGCAAGGAAACGTGCGGGGCGGGGTTCTTCACCACCTTGGAACACCTTGAAACGTGGGCAAAGAGTCATCGATCGCACCTTGCGATCTACAAAGGCGCGATGTCACACTTCAAGACGTTTGGAGACAACAGGAAGTTTAGGACATGGCATGAGGTTTCTGTTCTACGGGAGGGGGACGCGCAATTTGAATATGTTAATTGTGTACCGCAAACTGGAGTGGCGGCGAATTTGCGTCTGAGGGTCGAGTATTTAGACATTTGAGCCACGTCTACTAGTTAAAACATCACCAGTAATTGCAAGGGCATTTTGATATCTTGAGTTTAAACGGACTATGGTGCTTGCAGGCAGGGCGACCGCTCGGGGTGCAGTCCACATGGAAGATCAGGAGGGAAGAAATGTCTTTTTACAAAAGCTGGTGAAATGCCACCAACCTATCTTTTCTGAACCTGCAGCAGGCGCCATGCTTTTGCAGACCTTAAAGGAGCAGTAGTGTTATATAAGTGGTCTCGTTTTTAATCTATATATATATGCCTCTTTAAGCAGTATATATCAATCCCTTTATATAGTGATAAACGCTTAAGCACCTAGCGTTAAAAAAAATATAATACTAATAATAATAGGTTTTAAATATAATTATTTATAGCTTATAATTAAGTAAATAATAATAGTTATATAAATAAAGCTAGTAAAAATTGCTTTTAATAACGTTATAAACTATTAATATAAGTAGCTAAAAATTAATCTGCTATAGCGCTTTAAAGTTAAAGTTAAGCAAATAATTATATAGCAAAAACTAAAATAGTTTTTATAAAATATAATAATCTTATAAATATAATATTAATTAAAAACTTAATCTCTTTCTATTTATATTAATATATATTATATTTTTAAAAAAACCCTTATTAAATAAGCTATTATTATAACTAATATTTAACCCTAAAGCTAATTTTAATAAAAATTAAAATAATAAATAATTTTTTTAATAATTATTTATAATTATTTTATAAAGTTATTATAAAACTCTTTAAAAAAAAATATATTATTTATAATAATATAAATAATATAAAAAAGTATAATAATATTATATTTCTTTAAATTTACTTTTTTATTATTAATAATTAAAGAATAATTTAAAGAATTAAAAAGTAATTAAAAAGTAAAGGTAGAAAGGGGAATTTTATAATTTATTTATAAGGAGGCAATAAGAAAATATACTAAGCTATATATGACTTTATATATAAGCTTAAGGCTAAGGGATAATCAGAAAGCTAAGTAGATAGCAGCTAAACTAATAAACAGTTGATTTAAAAAATATAGTGTGGCTGAAGCCAGTGTTATATAAGACCTAGGGGCCTGGGCGATGAGTCCACTTAGACAGCTGTGACCAATATGGTCTATAATACTATGTGCTAGATTACAATGCAATGCGGCTGTCACAAGGCTGTCTCTGTTTGCTTAGCCGCAAGCTATAATTGTGTTCGAAACCTACTGTTATTAGCAAATTTTTTTTTTTTCAATGCTAGGTGTTAAAGCGTTTATCACTGTATGAAGGGACTGATACATACTGCTTAAGAGGCATATGTATACAGATTAAAAACGAGACCACTTACAATGCAATGTATTAGCAATGCATGCCCGATGTTGCCAGACGGGCGATCCCTCCCTGTCCAAGTAGACCTTGATGCTGACTGGAGCCCCTGTACCGCTAGTATTTTACCACGACATTGTAGGCTCGAAAACCTTGCATTCGAAATGGCCGAGATCGTTGGACTTGCAGCGCTTCCACATATTCCATTTGACGAATTAGAGACCCGTTTTGATCAGCTTCTCCACCGTATCATGCACGTTCTGCTGGATTTTGTGCACTGTAGACTCGATGCGTGCGGTATTAAAAGGATGCTTACTCGGCCCAGGTCGATCAGGATGCCGATCGGGTTTTTGTTCATCTCAGAGCTTCACAGACTGGTTGGCACCAGGACCGCGAAATCCACATTTCGCTCGAGCAGAAAGCATCACAAGTGCTTTGCGACGATTGACCTGCGGTGATACAGGTCCTGCATATCATGAGAGCTTGCTCTGGCCCGCTTGTACCCGCGAGGAAGCGCGCTTGCGGGTTTTCTTGGCCTGAACCATGCTGTCAGGTCTGTGGAGTTTTAACAGGTGCTAGCCCACTTGTCATTCGTCACTATGCCATGTCCAGTCCGATGCCGCATGGTCATGAAGCACAATGACTTCATGGAAATGTATAAAAAGGCTTCCCCTCCTTTCGTCCACAATTTGAGGCTTTCTCTCCTTCCAAGAATTCCATACCATATTTTGTTTCACCCCTCACATCCATCGAAGACTTACTGAGAGTACGGTGTTCCTCCTTAGGAAGCATGGAATCTCTCGCCATGGAATCATCCAGATCAAGGTAACTAGGTGAAAAGTACACATCCGGGTGTTTGGCTCTTCCTGCTGCGATTCCTGCTGCATTTTTAGTGTCCATGAGTCCGACCTTATGTTGGACGCATGGTCAAGAGAAATCAGCGTGTGGTTCAAAGCGGAAGGGTCGATCTGAGAAATACCGGTTGAACTTGAACTGGATAATACCAGCGAAAGGACATGTGGACCTTTAATCCTCCCCTCCCCTTCCCACGCATAGATCGGACTGACCCTCCTAGCTTTCTGTCCTACCCGGAACACTTGCAAGATGTCGACTGACAAGATTACGTTCCTCACCAACTGGTAGGACATTTCTGAATGACCACTTTAGCAGCTTTTGGTAACATGATCCCGTTTCAGGCACGCTACGCCTTACCATGCGCCGTTGTACCTGGCTCAGGCCAAGGGCTTTTTCAAGGAGGAGGGCATCAAGGTTGCCCTGCTTGAGCCCAACGACCCAAGTGTTAGTCCATTCGCTGCACAAGGTGGTCTCTCACATCATACTCACCACGGTCTCTCTTCAGGACGTCACCGAGATCATCGGATCGGGCAAGGTAGACCTTGGCTTCAAGGCTATGATCCACACGCTTGCTGTATGTTGGTCTCTACTCCAACAATGGACACGGAGTCACGAGAATGCTAACAGAAATGCGCAGGCCAAAGCCCGTGACTTCCCGGTCACGTCCATTGGCAGTCTTCTTGACGAGCCTTTCACAGGCGTTGTCTACCTCAAGTCGTCCGGCATCACCACCGACTTCCAGACACTCAAGGGCAAGCGCATCGGATACGTCGGCGAGTTCGGCAAGATCCAGATCGACGAGCTGACCTCCCACTACGGGATGACGCCCGCCGACTACACGGCGGTGCGCTGCGGCATGAACGTGTCCAAGGCCATCATCAAGGGCGAGATCGACGCCGGCATCGGCCTCGAGAACGTGCAGATGGTCGAGCTCGAGGAGTGGCTCGCCGCCCAGGGCCGCCCCAAGGGGGACGTTCAGATGCTGCGCATCGACCAGCTCGCCGAGCTGGGCTGCTGCTGCTTCTGCTCCATCCTGTACATCGGCAACGACAGGTTCGTCGCCGAGAACCCGGACAAGGTCCGCGCGTTCCTGCGCGCCGTCAAGCGCGCCACCGACTTTGTGCTCGAGCAGCCCGAGAAGGCCTGGCTGGAGTACGTCGACTTCAAGCCCGTGATGGGCACGGAGCTTAACCGCAAGATCTTCGAGCGGAGCTTTGCGTACTTCAGCAAGGACCTCAAGAACGTCCAGCGCGACTGGCAGAAGGTCACCAACTACGGCAAGCGCCTCGGCGTCCTCAGCGCAGACTTCGAGCCCAACTACACCAACGAGTACCTTGAGTGGACTCTGGCTGGGGAGTCACAGGACCCTACGGGTGACCAGAAGCGCATGGCGGAGCTGCAGAGCAACGTCGCAGACAAGGGCGGCTTTCGCCGCCTGCAGGTTGAGGAAATCCAGGTCTGAGCTGAACGGGACTGCGGCCATGCACTCACTGCATGCTTGACTGTTTGGCAAAAGCTCAAAGGGCTCTTGCATATGGGCAACACTCATTTTCAACAAACCACATGTGCCATTCTCTCTTTAATAGACTAGCACAATAAAGCCCATGTTGAATTGATGAAGACTGAAACATGAGAAAGCATACGTTTGGTACTTGATCACACTCTCGAGTTTTGATACCAAATATGATTCTTACCGCGAAGCAATCTGACTTTTAGCTGAGATGTTTCCGAACGTCGTTATTGCAGCATTTCGACATTATCAAGTGCTCATTTGCATATGGTGGGGATTTCCCACCACCGGAACGGCCGGGGCGTACTGAAGTCAAAGACATACAATTTATTTATAGTGTTGAAATTGGGTTGTCTAATTATGGGGATGCTCAAAAATTGCTCAGCCGATTGACTGATGCCTGTGTCATGGTCAGACTGATTACACGATTTCATTCAACACCAGGCCCGTCTGAGCCATTCCCATTTTCAAAATCCGAAGCCACTCGTTCTTCAATTGGAGAAAAGTCCCAAAATTCATCCGCACACTTCCAAGACGGCAAACACGGCATGATTGTCGTGTTCAGTGGTCCAACAGGCTGGGCGGTTGAGTTGTCATCCAGTTCGAGGACCACAATAAAGAGGTTGCAAGGTTCTCCCCATGGAACCCCGGCTGGTTTGTTCTGTCGTATTTCTGCACTCGGATCAGCCCCACCCAGGTCCCACCTCTCGCAGGTAAGCATGCTCCGATAATCCGGAGGATGTGTTGATCAACTTGAACAGTATGGCCCCACTGATGTTCTCGTGCATACATTAATGGTATTACACAACGTCATCCCAAGAGAGGGGAAAGATGGGCCAACATTTGCTCGATACAGTACTGCGAATGCAGGTCCTGTCTTGTGTGCCAGATTGTTCCAGGAACAATCGGCCCTGACCGCCCCGGCCATCGGACACGAGTCGATCCATCGAGGCGGGCATGACACATCGGCGGGTGGATCTGCGATTCGCAAGTCGCGATGAAGAAGCCGAGTGAGTTGTTTTGACTGAGGTGAATAGTATGGCAGCACGCAGCCTACTGCCAGTGACGAATGGCATTGTGTAAAAGATAGACGCGGATTTTCTGGGCTAATACAAGTAATTGACCCTAAAATAATTGGTGTGTCTGATGTCAGACCATGACGTGCCTGAACTCGAAGCACCTCCCTAATTGATCTAGTCAGTTTTCGGCACTCCAGAAACTATAGTCAGGCCTACTTTATTATAGCAGCCAAAGAAGTTGATATGTGACAAGTTGTCGATTATCTTTGCAGCAACCTCGAGGTAGTCATCATAATAGTCCGGAGTAATTTCTCAGTTTAGTAAATCTGGCTTATTGTTGCAGAGATATGTTGAGGTCATTGGTAGTAAGTTCCATGGGCACCAAGTTTAAGCTCACGAACATCAGATCATCACATTTGCAGGAAATCAAGTGTTTTGTGACGCTTTTGAATTCAAGACTGAGAGTGTAGGTATGTGGTTCCAACTTCAATCCCCTCACAAGTAGACCTTCATGTCAAACTGTTCTTCGAAGTTTGTCCAATCCTCCTCAGAAAGTGATCTCATAGTAACGCCACCACGGTACCCGTCGTAGATATGTTCTATAAAAGGCTTTAATTGAGCTTGGCGGGGGTGTAGCTCTTGTCGGGGGTGACCACGTTGCCCGAGGCGACCTCCTTGTCGGTGTAGGCAGGGTAGACGATCAGCTTCGCGTTGTAGTCGACAACAGCGAAGGTGGTGAACTCGTTGCCGGCGCCGAACTGGTTAGACCAGCCCGAGGTGACGGTGTACTGGCCGCAGGTGGCTGGGCCGCCGTTGAGCGTCGAGGACTTGGCCCCCTTGACCTCCTCGGTGCAGGGGACGGTGGTCTGGCCGTTGTTGATGCCGAAGGTCCAGGTGGTGACCGTGTTGTCGGCGTTGACGGCGCGCTTGAAGTTGGTGATGGTCCAGGTCGTGGCCTGGGCCATCATGGAGACTGCCTCGGCCCTGGGCTCGAGGGGAGCAGCCATGGAGCCAACGGCGGCGAGGGCAGAGAGGAAGACGGTGGTGAACTGCATTTTGATTATGGAATTATGATTATGATCTCAAAAAAGGTGTTTGAGTTCTTAGAGGAGCAGTATAAGGTTTGAAGGGGTGATGTGGTTGTGAGGGTGGCGGATGAGGTAGAGAGCTGGATATGTTGACTTGATAGAGCAGCCTCGGCCTTATATAGAGATCTTGACCTTGGCGGAGCGGACAGGCCGACCGAGACATGCATATCATGAGAGCAGTCTTAGACCGGGCTTGAGGGCTTACCAGGGCTTACCGTCACTTCCGTTCTCCAACGTCGTCATGGCTCGTAAAGGGCTCCGAGTGATCCTCGTTAAACATCTCCCCACTGAGCAGATGTCAGCTGTTCGCAAAGGCGTGGTGGGTCAGGTGGTCGAGGAGAGGATACCCCAGGCTGCCATCGCGTAAAGGGCGGCGGCAGTGTGCGTTCCTGGCGGCAGACGTTGAGCCTTGGATCGGCATAGCTCCGAGGCCCCGAGCTCGTATTCACCTCCGGCTTCCGTGTTGTGTGGAGTAGGGTGTCAACGCTAGAGACAAACCCGCCAATCCTACGTCAGATTTTGGGGAACACCTTTGTTCTCGTATGTAAGCTTAATCTGGGTGGATCTTCGTCTCCGTTGCTTGGCGCTCGGCTTGCTGGAAATAGGCACAGGGCGGAGCGGGCGAGATCGATCCTGGGGGGGTTGGGTTCTCGACTGACATGGTTGCACGCCCTGTCCTTCACCGCGCACCACCGTCGTATTTCTTTACTCACCGATTGATGCAATAGCGAGCCTTGTAATAACGAGCAAGAGACAGAACATATTGAGGTGCATGAAACGTTCCATCAGACCACATCGCTCATAGGATGCCTTCAATGCATGTCTTTCGCTTCTGCATAAGCGCCCATGTAGGGAGTGCACAACCCAGATGGTCAATCAAACTTTTGGCTCAACATATCTCGATGATCAGCAGGGGTTTTGCACTACGTGATAGCTAGCAAGGGACTGCTTGAGGTCATAGTCGTGTCCATTCCCACAGACAGATGCAGAGGCGCGGGTGTTTCCACTGATCATTGCCCCCCCTCACGTTCCCACATCGTTTTTCGCCTCCACGATGTCATGAAAGTGCATCCAGCATTCCGGCACGGTCAAAAAGCCATGATTGACGCCGTCACAGTACTTGCGGAGTCTCAGCCACGCCACGCCACAACAGCCACTAACGTGTTGCTCATGGTACGAACTGCAAGACAAGATGAAGCATACAAGTGATGAAAGGCTCATGGCTTTGAATCAGAAGCATCGAGAAATGTTTCAACCCTCGGTCATCTCGACGATTTGATCGCCATAGGATGTTCTCCCTGTGCTTTGACATTCAGAGCCATAACATGTTCTTGATCATGGCTGTGCCTGTTGACATCACATACATCTGTATTGTCGAGACAGATCGCATGTGTCTTAGTCGTGTCTTCACTAAAAGTTAAGTCTCAGCCCACCCGCACGCCTTGAGCGGAAACACCGCACAGGCGGCCACGGTCGCCCTTGTTGCGCGGAATCTGAATGACACGTTGACATCAGCCAGCGCGGACAGACTCCACATACAAATGGGTCCGCTTGAACGCAATCCTACTTGACGTGATGTCGATCGAAAGCTCTAGGCCTCTGCATTGTCTCCCTATTCTTGCTGTCTTGTTGCTCCGGAGCTCCCTAGGAGCCTAGGTCTTTCATTGGGGCTCTTGGTGCGCTGGCATGGACGGTTTGATTCATGCCCTCATCAGACCCCTGAACAGGGTTCATTTTATGATGGGCCAACTCATACATTCGACCCGATCACCCGAGTTATCCGCTTCCAGCCCTTCCATTCATGTTATGTCTGGATTAATATCCAGTCTGCGGATTTGATGTTATACAGGTCAACATTTCGGGATATGAGTCGGAGAGACGTGCGAGAATTATGGCTTCATCGAGTCGACGGGTTAGCTCTTGACAAAGGCCTAGCCCTTAAGCCATCTGATCTCGCGAGAACCAGAACGTCGTCGAATTTCACGTGTAGCACGTGGCTGATTCATGCATTCGGGTACATGAGCAAGACTTGCCCTGAAGACGTTAGTGTCGAAGAGCTCTTTGCCATACAGTCGGAAATTATAGCAAGACTGATGTGTAAGCGCACGAACATGGAGCTTGAGCATTACTGTCCCGTTTTAGCCAGGACGCCCGCCCTTGTGTAACTTTGCAAGTCGAATTTTGAGCTGCGAAGTGGTAACTCTTGCAGTGCAGGAATTCGAGGATTGGACATGTAGACAGTGGTGTTGACGGCCGTTCGTGACACCACTTGGGATGTAACGCTCGATCTATCCGAGGACGAGAGCGATATCTTCCAACGCCAATCCTTCCCATGATGCCTTGTCCACTTCGCCAATCGCTACACGGTACGCGACCCCATCACTCCACTCGACCCATAAGACTTTATACACCTCCCGTTTCTTGAAAGGGCGCGTGTACCGTCCGATGTGCTCATCAAAGGTCTTGCTATAGTAGCGTGCCCGACAGATAGCCACCAACTCAACATTCTTCGCTGCAGCCCACCCTGTCTCCAACGAGGGAAAGCATTGCCGCTGCTCCTCGTTGTGCAAACTCAAGGTCCCGATCACCTTGTCTTGGCCACTATAGAGCGTAGCCGTATTGTATCTGCCTGTCTGAAAAGCAAAAACGCGGGCACGACGCGTGTCACAGCAGAGATATGGCGTCTGTTCCGGCATAAAGGGTTGTGTAGATTCCTGAATGTCCGGCACGGGGAAAGGCCAGTGCCATTGCTGTCGGTCGTTATCCTCGCTTATTGTGCTGTGTCGAAAGGTGTATTTTCCACATCCATCGGGGTACAGCAGCACGTGTCCATCCCTTCCCTCTCCGTATCCGGGTTTAGCTACTTCAGGGACTGCGTGCCGAGTCCACCCAGAAGGAAGGGGCCTTTCAATGTCTTTGTAGGCCTCGCGATTCTCCAGCCAGGAGCTTTTGATTCTTCGCTTCTTCATTGTCGTCAGTGAGCCAAAAGTGTACCACGTGGTGATTGGGATCGTCTCTTTCATCCAATAAGCCAGTGGGTTTGCTGGGCCGGCCTCGTGTGACCCAATATCAACAAGGCCTTCCCATCCTACCAACGACCAAGATGGAAGACTACATGGACGAAGTCGGCTAGAATCAGGGCGGTCAGAAGGAACTCTTCGTCGGAGGTTACTGTGCTCCCACTGTGGCTGCCAACTCAGTGCTGCTTCGAAAAACATTTCAGGGATCCCACAGAGAAAACCCCCCGAGAAGCACCGGCTGAAGACTGTAAGCAGGCCAAATATTCCTGGCAGAGCATCTTCATCGTACTTAAGTTCTCGAGTGTTGTAGTCTCCGAGTAACTGGCTAAGGGATTGAAGATTTGGCATGCCACACATGATCTCGCCCATGGTAGTTTCGATGCACTTCTCGGCTTCCACACCTTGATGGAGCTGCTCTTCCCATACGCTGCACTGACACATCCAGTGCAGCGAATTTTGACTGAAAATGAGGCGTTTGGAGGACATGTTGAACTCTTGATGAGTCCAGCCACGTTTGTGATAGAGGCCCCAAAAGCTGAAGTCAAGCCTGTCGTGCTTATCATGGATGAATCTTTCTTCGCCGAATTGGATAGAATCATCTTCCAGGTTTCTGCTAGCCGATGCGCCTCTGATACCAGGGAAGCCGTCTTCGGCATCGCCGTCGTAGGCGACGATGGTCAAGGAGGCGTTCGCATATATAGCCCCCATGAGTTGAAGCTGCTCTGTGCTCTCGGCAGCCCGAGAATGGTCGATGCAAAGGTTGTCAACCCAAAGGTACCGCTCTCCAATCAAAGATGTAAGTGTCAGGGCGTGTCGTACGATGGGAGCAAGCTGGGAGCAGGTGACGGGATCGTCAAGGGCACCACGCCTTCGCAGTTTTGCCATGGTATCGGCCTGAATTTTCAGACCTTCAGCCTTTCCCCACCTGTAGCTCAAAGCGACAAAGGATTTGCATTCCCTGCCCGGAATCAAGCACCTGTCTTGGGTATCGATGACCCAAGATGGACGAACTGACCATATCTTCAAAGGGTTCTCGCACCTTGTACCGTGAGATGATAGGCACCGTTTCCGCCATTGGTCCACGATGCCAGTGTCAACCCACGTGGGATCCAAAACTCGTGCAATTCCGGGATGGTTCTTTACAGACTCCTTCCGGACGAGTAAAAGTTCGGCGTAGGCACCGAGGTCTTTTATAGATTCTGTTAATTCGAGGACACCCGGCCGGATAACACTGATGCCAACATCTTTCGAACCATGTTCGGTGGCCTGATCTCTGACACTGCACCACCCCTGAAACCATTTGACTATGGGCTTGTGCCTGCTACATTTGGAGGACAGTGCCTCCTTGAAGGAGCCTAGATTGATCGCGCGATTTGTTTCCCTGCTCGGGAAACTCGTAAGAGCGCTCCAGATCGCGTGGCAGATCTCGCAGTCAGAAAACTTCTCTGACGCGGCAAGTGGCATCGCGATGTTCTCTTCCATGGATTTGGGGAGGCCGGGCCTAGGGTCTTTTGTCTAAACAGGTCCAACCTGGGAAGCCTTGGAGCTGGACAGACAGAGCGGACACTGACAGTTCTGCCGGCGCACCGAAGGAGTCTGCCACGATGGATCGATGGAGGTATGAGCCTAGTTCCTCGGCGCCACAAATAAATTTAGAAACACCGGAGGCTGTTGCTGCTAAAATCGCTGAGACGACAAGAGACCCAAATAAACTCCAGAAGCTTTCCATAGGTATGATGCTTACCCCTCAAGTAAGATCCTTATAGAATGGAGCAAAGCCGGCGTCAGCCAATCAATCACATGCACAGGTGCTTACTGTGACAAAGATGATGGGAATGCAACTGATGATATGCTGTAAAACGGTATAATCCTCAAATTGAGGTAATGCATTACCAAGGCACTAACACAATTGTATTTGATACCGAAGATATGCTCATTATTCACATTGGGGGTCATGAATGTATTTTAGACAAGCATTAACACACTAGGAGACAAAAATAAAAGGACCAGATTATTGGTTTCCACAGATACATTTAGCAAAATGGTTGAATCCCATTCATGAGTAGAAGTAAATATGTTAAACGCAGGCACAATCGCATCTATAAAGTTTCCGATTACATTCGTTGCCCCACGATGCAATCCTGGGAACGAGTCAGTGGGCAAATCTGGTGTACTGGCAAACGGTGCCTGTGTTTCCGGCTGCGAGGGCCTTTAGCCCGAAAAAGCGCGGCTGACCTCCTCCGAGGGAAACTCAATACAACTAAGCGGCCAAATCGACGCGGATGCAGAGCGCCAAGAATGGTCTGGGCTTTCCAATGGTCAGATAAAGTCGGGAGAAGGGATTTCTTTTCATTTCAAAGCCACGTTTTGCTCTCCGGATTCTGCGGGGGCAACTGCCCCATGCAGCTCTCCAGGGGCGCACCAGTTGCCCACTATTATCCTAATTAGAAACAACGTAGGCCGTACGGGCCGGAGCGAAACGGTGGCTTTACAACAGTATATCCACGTATAGATAAGCTTTGGCCCAGCCTGATCTTGATGTTCAAATCCTGATATATCTCGTCCCTAGTCTTTCGTTTCCATGTGGTCTCAGAAGTCAGTGCATATTCACCAAGCCCTCCAGATTTCTTAATAGCGTGTCCCAATTCACGTGGATTAAAGATGGCCTACAAGTCATTTTGGCTGGTGTCCTCGGTGGCTGCTGTTGTGTCAGCGCAAGTGCCAGTTTATGGGCAGTGTGGGGGTATTGGCTTTACCGGGGCTACGAATTGTGCTCAAGGATCGGTCTGTACATCGTTGAACGCGTACTATTGTGAGTAACTTATTACTTGCAGTTGCATGCTTCATCCTGACCTAACTCGAAATACAGCACAATGCATTCCAGGAACATCATCGGCTGCGGCAACCTCCACCACATCCAAAGCGTCCACCACATCGACCACTACATTCAAAACAGTCACGACCTCCACAGCCGTGCCCAGCAGTGCACCGACGGGGACTCAATACCTGATCACATTGTGAGTGATGTATGCAGACCACTCTTGTTGCAGTATACTTACTCTTGAACCAGCGGGGACTCGTACTCCCAGACGGGGTTCGATGTCAACGGCACCAAGCCATCAGCCAGCAACCCCCTCGGTAACCCACCTCTGCCCGGGTGGACAGCTTCCGGCGGTCTCAACTGGGTGGGCATGCTGGTCTCCCAGTTGCAGGTCTCAAACCTCCTGTCCTACAATTTTGCCTACGGCGGTGCGACGACGGACTCCAACCTCGTCAAGCCGTACGATCCCAGTGTCAAGAGCTTCGTGGACCAGGTCGGCCAGTTCAGCAGCTCCCTCGCCGCTCACCCGTCGTACGCCCCCTGGACGGCATCAAACACCCTGGTGGGAGTGTGGATCGGCGTGAACGATGTCGGAAACACGTACTGGCTCAGCAATGTCACTGACGTTACCAACGCCGTCATTGCAAAGTATTTCGAGCAGCTTCAAATCATCTACAACGCTGGCGCCCGGAACTTCGTCTTGCTCAGCGTTCCACGTGAGTTCAATGTCCCGTCTCGATCAGCATTAGAACTTTGAACAGAGCCATACTGACACGACCTGCAAAGCGATTCAATACACGCCTATGATGCTGCAGCAAGCCTCGAGCGCGAGAGACTCCGAGGCAACTGTCATCGCCAAGTACAACCAGCTGCTGGCATCGTCGCTTGCCAAGTTCACGTCGGCCAACAGCGGCGTCAAGGCAAAGATCGTCAACACCACGACGCCATTCATGACCGCCATCAATAACCCCACCGCATATGGCTCGCCAGACGCGACCTGCTACAACGCGGACGGCAAGAGCTGCTTGTGGTTCAACGACTACCATCCCGGCTATGCGATCAACGAGCTGGTGGCCAAGGCTGTCGTGAGCGCTTGGAAGGGAAGCTTCTTCTAGGTCTGGTCAGAATACGGCAGGATAACGTGTGACCGGACATCTTTCGTGGGTTCGCAGCTAGTCGATAGCCTCGCTATTATAAGGACCTTTCTAGGTAGCGAGTTGTGCAGGAAACATATTTCGCGACTCATGTTTCACGCACGAGTGTCTGCATGAGACGTAAAGATGTGTTTAATGGCAATTGTATCATGTACATTGACAACTCTTTATCTACTATGGTCTGAAAATATACAAGAAGCTTCGAATCTGAAAAAACCACACCAATGTCCTGACTCCCCTTTAAAAAACCGTCTATACCAAACCATGCAAGTTGAAGTCTCCCCATCTAGTAGCGGCGGCGGATGACGCGGCCCATGCTGTCCCGCTTCCTCCTCCTGGCGCAGGGCTCGGCGGAGTTGGCGTTGGTGTCGGCGGAGCTGCCGGTGGCGACGTCGAAGGCGGCGATCTTCTCGGCGGCCTGCTCGGCGACGATCATGATGATGGCCTGGGTGTTGCCGGTGGGCAGGTCCGGGTGGATGGAGGCGTCGACGACGAAGAGGTTGTCGGTGCCGTAGACGCGGGTGTCGGTGTCGACGACGCTGGTGCCGTTGGACCGCCCGTCGTCGGTGCCCATCTTGGCGGTGCCGACCCAGTGGTCGCCCGAGATGAGGGAGTCGGCGATGATGGACTCGGGCGTCGCGTCGGCGTCCAGGGCCATGGAGGCGGCGGCGGTGGCGTTGTTCTTGGTGGTCGTGTCCATCCACCACTGGATGAACTGGGAGAAGGCGGCCTTGTCGGCGTCGGTCACCAGCCAGGGCTTCACGTTCAGGACGGTGTTGCCGCCGGCCGTGATGCCGAGCTCGCCGGTCGAGGTGGTGCCGTGGGTGAGGAAGGCCCGGATGGTGAGGATGCCGTCCTTCATGGCGCTGACGGTGCCCTGGAGGTAGCGCTCGACGCCGTCGGTGCCGTTGATCGAGGTCCACAGGTGCATACGCTGGGCGGCCTGGGTGAGGACGCCGGAGCCCTGCTTGTAGAGCTCGAGGTCAGCGTCCACGGGGTCGGTGGCGATGTCGTTGAACTTGTACGCGGTGAGGTTGGCCATGTTGAACTGCAGAGGAGCCTGGGCGTGGTCCTTGAGGCCGTGGCCAACAGGGAGGTCGATCCAGTCGGCCTCGTCGGGGAGCTTGACGCCGGTCGTGCCACCCTGGACGATCTTGAGAGCATCGGACTTGCCGATGCCAGAGTTCCAGAGAATCCTAGGGGTGGACAGGGCTCCGGCGGCGAGGACGACCTTGCCACCCTCCTTCAGGTTGATGATCTGCTGGCTGCCATCCTCGGCCTCAGTGAGGACACCGGTGATGCTGCTGCCATCACGCTTGACCTGGATGACCTTGCTACCGAGCTTGAGGGTGAAGTTGTCCAGGTCCTCGGCGTGGGGCAGGTAGGTCCTGGCGGGACCGGCACGGAGGTTGTTGGTGATGGACCAAGCGGGGCGGGAGTAGATCATGTGCTTCTCATTGGGCGACTCGATAGAGTCGACCTCAGTCCAGCCCTGTCCGTCCAGGTAGGAAGAGACAACGTCGAAGGCCTTGTCGTCGTAGTACTGTCCGTCAACTGAGGGCTGAGTGGTACCCGGGTTTCGGGAGTACAGACGCTCAGCGGCCTTGGTCACGTCGCTCCAGGACCATCCCGCGGGCCAGTTGTTGAAGTCGTGCGCCGGGGGGTGGATGAAGTTCTCTCCGTTGATAGAGCTGGATCCTCCAAGGAGACAGCCGGCCATCGAGGCGGTGTCACTGCAGATCTTGGTGCCAGGAAGGGCTGACATGCTGCTACCGAGGGCGGGGATATCATAGGGCGTCAGGGTGTCGTTCCATGGCAGGCCGGCATCAGATCCGAGCGCGACGGTGTTGGCTGGGCCACGCTCGATCAGGAGGACGCTGGAACCAGCCTCGGCGATACGCTCAGCAGCGATGATACCCGAAGGGCCACCACCAACGACGATCACGTCGTAGGTCACGTTGGAGGTTGTAGGAATAACAGACGTGCTGTTGCCGCCAACTGGCGTGGTCGAGTTGCTGCCGGCACCAGGAGTAGGCGTGGTGGCCTCGGAAGCCATAGCAGCCCATGTGTCGAACTTGGCGGACTGGGCATCCGCAGCTGAGACTCCGAACAAGCCGAACCCAGCACCGTGGTAGGGGATGGCGGTGGCGGGGTCGGAGGGAGTGGTTGGGTCCTCTGCGGAAAGCGCCCAGCCGAACACGGGGGTCTCGTCTGTTGCCTTGAAAGAGGTCGTGCCGCCCACGATACATCCCTCACAGAGGAAGGTGAAGGAGAAATGGGTGCTGTTGACAAATGTTCCGTCGGCAATAGGCTTCGCGGTGACCTCGGTGGCATCGTATACAGCTGGGTTGGCATATGCACCAGCGGTTCGGAAACTGCTGACAACCTCCTCACCGTTGGCCCAAGCAACGAGAAGGAGATGGTTCAACATGCTCCCGGCGAGGGAAACGGCTCCCCATCCTCCTGTCTCTGTGATCGGCACCACGAGCTGTCCGATGAAGTCCGACTCGACCGTCTCGGGAAGGGCGATACCGAAGCTGAACGCACCACCGTTGGCAGAGTACGACATGAAGTCGATGCCGGTCTTGGGGTCTGTGTAGGCGCTCGCCGTCGTAGCTGCTGTCGCCATGCGAGCGAGCCCGGCAAGGGCTGCCGCCGAACCCATAAGTGTGGAACGCATTGTTGTGTTGTTGGTCTGAAGTGCTGAAAGAAGCTGTAGTGGTGTTGGTGTGATAGGGACCGAAGCAGACAGAGCCTAGCTCTGTGGTAATGGATGAATGAATGAATGTGATAAAGAATGTAAAGCCAGGCAAAGGCACTGACAAGAAAAAAACGAAAGACAACACCGAGCTTGCGGTGACTTCAAAGGATACAATCCAAGATGGTCGTGCCAGAGGAAAGGAAAGGAAAAACGGGAAAGAGTTGAGCAACAGTCTCGACATATATCCTAGGTTTCTGTGGACCACGGCCACCGCCTACCGCCTCTCGTGCGAGTTAGATTACCAACATGGACGCTTTCGTGAGTCCCGCAACCTGTTTAGGGGGTTGCCTTCAGGGGACCGGCCTGAGTATTTCGGAGGTTTTTGTTTGACGCCATGATCCTGCAAGGGTGTTGTACATAATCTGCGCAGGCGGCGCTTGAGCTCAATGACAGATCCTCCGTGTAAGCTTTTGCGGGTCGCCTTCCGCAAGAGGAATTGTCTCTGCTCAGGGGCCAAGCATTCGAATTCTCGTGACCCATCACAAGCGGTGGTTAGCGAGTCGTGCGTGGTATCATGAGTAGGAAATAAGGCGACAAGAGGGCAGTGCTACGGAACAATTCGATAGCGCCACAAAAGTTGAGTCTCACGTTGCTGATCGACCATATTGTTTCGTTTCGTTCTGTTTCTGCGGTTTCTTGCTGTCCGTTGATCCTACCGCCAGACGAAGCCTCAAAACTTCTGACGTGATGTTCCGCGCCCGGGGCGGACAGTGGGGGTGGATACCCGGTCTTCGGATCCGGAGCCGGTGACAACGGGTATTGGTGGAACATCTGAGGAGGCTGCATTGCCCCTGTCATCAATCTTGCACTGGCTTAAACGCCAAGCCAGCTTGATAGGAAATTCGAGGGCCCTAATTCGCTGATCCTCTGCGAGGAACGGTCCGCCACATCTCGGCGAAACAACCGCTCAAGCGAGATACAAGGTGGATTCAATTTGACACACAGAACAAGATTAAAATAGGGAAACAACCTTGTTTGGTGGGCCATCAGGAGATCTCCTTCAAGGGAGCCGAGATGAGAGGAGGCCAGGCCCAGTGTATTGGATTCGAAGCGCCGGGGACATTGGCGCTGGCGTCATTGCAGCGCTCACAGTTGCCGAGGGAATTGTTAGCTGCCTGCCCTCTTGAGCCTCCTTTCCGCCGAAAAGTCCGGCAGTTTATTGGTGGCTTGCACCAATAAACTGGCACCAAGTACGAGTTTCTGGCCCCTTCAGCCTCAACCCCATCGTCGCCAAGCCCGGCGCCAATCGAAACGTCCCAAGACCTAGGCACCTGGCTGGGCTGTGAGGTTCTGTGCTTCCAGACCGTCGTCTACTTAAGTATGTACAAATAATGGAATGCTCCGCTCTGCTCGCGTCTCCCTGTCGCAAGCTGTTGGTTTTGCAGAGGCCAATGCAGCGAATCACACTTGATATGATGCCTCCTTTCTCCTCGCCTCGGCTGCAGTCCGAGATGTACTAACGCTCTCTCAACAAACCAGGTGGAAGCCCCTCCCGGGGCCCTGGGAGCTATTCGTCTATATAAGGTTATTAATTCCCTTATTAATTCCTGCAGCCCTTATATATGCCTTATAACTTTTATATATACTTTATAGCCTTTAAATATTTTATATACTATTTATATATAATTTATAACCTTTATAT
The DNA here is from genome assembly GCA_037177825.1 of Diaporthe sp. P3_1W. Taxonomy (NCBI): domain Eukaryota; kingdom Fungi; phylum Ascomycota; class Sordariomycetes; order Diaporthales; family Diaporthaceae; genus Diaporthe; species Diaporthe sp. P3_1W. Next base: position 1,838,947 of record JBAFXB010000001.1, read on the forward strand.
ATACTTTACAGCTTTTATATTTATCTTATAACTTTTATATATACTTTATAACCTTTATATAATTTATATACATTGTATATATACTTTATAGCCTTTATATATTTTATATATAATTTATATATACCTTATAGCTTTAATATACGCTTTGCAGCCCTTATATATACCTTGCAGCCCTTATATATACCTTATAGCCTTTATATATACCTTATAGCCTTTATATATTTTATATATAATTTATATATGCCTTATAGCCTTTATATATACCTTATAGCCTTTATATATAACCTGCAGCCTTTATATATGCCTTGCAGCCCTTATATATGCCTTACAGCCTTTATATATTTTATATATAATTTATATATGCTTTAAAGCCTTTATATATACCTTACAGCCTTTATATATTTTATATATAATTTATATATACTTTAAAGCCTTTATATATACCTTGCAGCCTTTATATATATCTTAAAGCTTTTATATACGCCTTGCAGCCTTTATATATGCCTTATAGCCCTTATATATTTTATATATAATATATATATACTTTAAAGCTTTTATATATACTTTATAACTTTTATATATATCTTGCAGCCTTTATATATGCCTTATAGCTTTTATATATACCTTATAGCCTTTATATACGTTTTACAGCCTTTATATATATCTTATAGCCTTTATATATTTTATATATATATTATATATATTATTTAACCTTTATATATGCTTTATAGCCTTTTTATATACTTTGCAGCTTTTATATATACCTTATAGCTTTTATATATACCTTATAGCCTTTATATATTTTATATATATTTTATATATACCTTATAGCCTTTATATATGCTTTAAAGCCTTTATATATACCTTATAGCTTTTATATATTTTATATATATTTTATATACTTCTTATAGCCTTTATATACGCTTTATAACCTTTATATATATCTTATAAATTTTATATATGCCCTATAGCTCTTATATATACCTTATAGCCCTTATATACCCCTTAAAGCTCTTATATATGCCCTGCAGCCTTTATATACGCCCTGTAGCCCTTATATAACCCTTATAGCCCTTATATATGCCTTACAGTCTTTATACACGCCCTGCAGCCCTTATATACGCCCTGCAGCCTTTATATATACCCTGCAGCCCTTATATATACCCTATAGCCTTTATATATTTTATATATATTTTATATACCCTTTATAGCCTTTATATATATCTTATAGCCTTTATATATATCCTGCAGCTTTTATATATGCTTTATAGCCTTTATATATACCTTATAGCCCTTATATACTCCTTATAGCCCTTATATATGCCCTACAGCCTTTATATATGCCCTGCAGCCCTTATATAGCCCTTATAGCCTTTATATATGCCCTGCAGCTCTTATATAGCCCTTGCAGCCCTTATATACGCCCTGCAGCCTTTATATACGCCTTATAGCCTTTATATATGCCCTATAGCCTTTATATATGCTTTGTAGCCTTTATATAGCCCTTATAGCCCTTTTATATACCTTATAGCCTTTATATATACCTTATAACCTTTATATATGCCTTGCAGCCTTTATATATGCCCTGCAGCCTTTATATATTTTATATATATTTTATATATATTTTATATACTTTTTATAACCTTTATATATACCTTATAGCCTTTATATATACCCTGCAGCCCTTATATACCTTTTGCAGCCTTTATATATACCTTATAGCCTTTATATATGCCTTATAGCCCTTATATATACCCTGCAGCCCTTATATAGCCCTTGCAGCCCTTATATATACCCTGCAGCCTTTATATATACCCTGCAGCCTTTATATATGCCCTACAGCCTTTATATATGCCTTGCAGCCCTTATATACGCCTTATAGCCCTTATATAGCCCTTACAGCCCTTTTATATACCTTATAGCCCTTATATATACCTTATAGCCTTTATATATGCCTTGCAGCCTTTATATACTTTTTATAGCCTTTATATATACTATTATATACATATCTGCTAAAGCTTACCTGGCAGGGTAAGGGCTTGCTAGCAAGCCCTAAATAATTATCTTATATATAATTCATAAATCCTCTAATACTTTCCTTATAGAAAAGTAAGAAGGCAAGTTATTTATTCTTTTAATTTATAAGATTATTAAAATTATTTTATTAATAAGCTTATAGCTTACTTCCCTTATCCTAATATATATAAAAATATAATATTTAATAGCTATAATTAATTATTTATAAAACCTTTTAAAATATATACTTTTAAGCTAGCGAATTTTCATTATAAATATATTTAAAATATAATAAGGATATAATTATAACTTAAAATAATTTAAAAATTATTTATAAAAAAGCTTAATTAATAAAAAGTTAGCTATATTCTTTTTTAAAAATATAAAGAAATATTTAAGTTTATAGCGCTATATTAAAGGTAGGATATTAAGATCTTAAGCCTATATAAAACCTTATTATAATATTACTTATTTACCTTTATAAAGGTTAATAAATAAAAAATATTACCTTAGCTTATATTAAGCCTTATAAGTAATTATAAGTAAATACCCTAAGGAAATTATAGAGTTAATAAAGGTAGCTAAAACCCCCTAAACTTTATAAAGAAATTAAAAGGGCTTTTCTAAAGTAAATCCTTCTTAAATAATTATTAAACCTTTATCCTAATAATTTTATATATTATCTTAGCTTAGCTAATAATTAAATATACCTAATCGTAATATATAGCTAATTATTACCTAATCTTAATATATTTATATTAATTTAAAAAAGATATTAATTAAGGAGTAAATCTAAGCTATTTAAATATTATAATGATTAATAAAGAAAGAAACTTTATTATAAAATATTATTATTAAAGAATAAAATAAGGTATTAATATAATTTATATAAGTTAATTTAAATTATATACCTAGGATTAATAATAAAAGCTTTAAGAAACCCCTTAAGTATATTATATAATATAATTAGAGATAATTTTAATAAATTTAATAAGCTAATATTAAATATAACCTCCACTATACTATATCTTTTATTATTAATTAAATATATTAAAATATTAAAGATAATAATAATAAAAGTAAAGGCAAGCTTTTATAATTATTAATAAATAAGGGTAAGGGATTAAAATAACCCTATACCGCCTTTAAAATACATAAAAGTAACTTTAAATAAGTAGGCCTTATTAATATAGCCAGCCTAGCTGCCCTTATAAATAGCTAATATATCCTTATTAGCTAAGGAATATATATTAAAAACTAATAATATATATATAAATTTATAAATAGATTATAGGCTAAAGCTATTTATATAAAAGTTTAATTTAAGGAAATATTCCTAAGAATTATTTTAATTAAGTTATTTAAAATTAATGGAATAAAAATCATTATATATACCTTTATATAGGTAATTAAGGATACCTTAAATAAATAGGCTATTTAACTATTAATTAATTTAGGATGGGTAAACTCTTAAGGAAGCTATTAATAAGTTTATTAACCTAAGAATATTATAAACCCAGAATTAAAAAATATACTTAAATAGCAACTAATTATTTATAAAAGCTAAGAAGAAAGTAATATTTTAATAAAAGTATAGGTATTTTATAAAGCTATTATTAATTAAGTATTCCCTAAATAACTAAGCCTTAATTTTTATTAAGATTATTTAATATTAACTACCTTTATTTTATAAATCCCTATCTTAGTATTATTATTATAAAGAGCAGCTTTTAAAAGCATTATTTATAAATTAAAAATATTAAATATATATAATTAATGCTAAATATAAAAAGAAAATATTAATATAAAATATAATCCCTATAAACTTCTTATATTAAAAAAGATTCCTATATTTATAAGAAACTTATTAAATAGAATAATTATAATAAGCTTAAATAATAAATCATTAAATAATAAAGAATTTATAAAAGGTAATATAAAATAAGCTAATTAAGATATTTAAAATTATAATAACTTATATTAAAATAATAACCTTAGTAAAATAGGGCATTAAAGATTACCCCTTAATTAGCTTAATTATCCAATACCTCCTTTATTTAATATCTTTAAAAACTTAGCCACTATTTAATAATAGGTAAAGCATAATAAGTAGCTAAATACTTAACTATAATTTAAATTAGAAATTAAATCCTTTTAATTAAGGTCTTAAAAAGATAATATTCTTAAAAGCTTTATAAAAAATAAGGATAATAAGGAGGTATTAAATAACTTAATATTATTTATAAATTAGCTATAAACCTTTATTAAGATAAGAATAATATATACTTAATCTATATATAATAAAATATAAAAAGGCCTCCAAGAAACTGCCCTTATCTAGTATTAAACCTTAAATATTTATAAAAAGGAATAGCTCTAAGGAAATACTAAAGTAAAACGATAAGCTATTATTTTAAAAATATAATTCTATATTTTTAAGGTAATAATAACATCCTAGCTTAATTAACTTAATACTAACTATTTTATATCCTGCCTTTATAATAATTAAAAACAAGATTATTTTAAAAATTAATATAGCTAAGTAATATTAATATACAATATTATAAGATAAGATAAAAATATAATTTATAAATTTTATATTAAAATTAACTATAAAATTTAATAATACTTACTACTTACATCTATTATTATTAATATTAATATCCTTATAAATATCTTCTAAGAAAAAAAAGATATATTATAAACATTATACCAAGGCTTTACTATTATAAATATAACGCCTTTTCACTTAAAACTATATATACCATTAAATCCAAATACTTCCAGCTACTAAACGCCATATTACTTATAAGGATAGCCACTTATAAATACCGCCACTTAATCTTAACCTATTAACCTATTAAATCACCTAATCTATTAACCTATATAATAAGCCTACTTTAATAAAGAATATAAGAGTAAAATAATATTAAAAACTAAAAACATATCATTAAATAAATAAAAAGAATATATAAATTATCTAATTAACTTAGAATCTAAATACTAAATATATTAAGAAAACTAAAACTAATAAAACCTAAATAAGCAAGATTTAAGCAAAAAGAAAAGGAATAAGCTATAATAAACCATACTTAAAAAGCCCCTAGCTGCAAACTAATAAATATATAATACCACTATACCTTTACCTAATAACTTAAGCCATACCAAAGGATCCTAAGATAATACATTTCATATATAAAAACTTAATACCTTATTAATTAATAAATAAACTAAATAAATATATTATATAACGCGCTAAGCTATATAAAAAAGAAATAAGGCTACTCTATAATAATAAAAGGATAGCAAAAAATAAGTATTAATATATCCTTAATAATTATTTATTAAAATATAAGAAAGGAAGGTAAGGCATAAAGCCTATTATTAATAATACCCTAAGGTAAAAAATATAATAACCTTTATAAATAAGGACTATAAATAATAACTAAAGCATAAAAATTATATCTAAGGAATCATCATTCCTCCATAATAAAAACCATTAACCTATATTAAAAACTTTAATACTTTCCACTATATTACCTTCCTAGCAAAGCTAAACCGCTATAAATCAACCATGGAAATCTATATAAATATAAAAGCTAGCTTAATGCTAATTACTCAATTAATTATAAAGTAAAGCTTAAAAGCTAAATAAAATTAATAAAAATATCAATACCTAAGAAGAATTAAAGCAAGAATAATCTCCTATAGAATAACAACCATACCTATATATATCATAAAGTTCATAAATAAATAGGAATAATACCTAAAGATTTAAATTAAAGGATATATATTAAACACCCTTCCTTTAAATATCTTGCTAAAAATATTAATATTATATCTATATATTATAAATATATTCATTAGCTAAAAAAGCTTAACTATAGGCATTAAAGATAAAATATCTTTACCTATTAAGTTATATATCTCTATAAAATTAAGCGAGGTGCTAAATATATCGCAATCAATATATATTAGGTGATAATTTATCATCCTTATAAGGATTAGTAAATCCATTAAGATTAGCTTTAATTACCTACTTTAATGAAAACCTTTAAAGTTAAACCTATATTAATTCTTTAATTTAAAGTATAATAAGATATTTAATATTATTATAAATTAAAGTTATTTCCTTATTTATAAAAATAAAATAAATAAACCTATTATTATTTAAAAAAAGTAATTATTAAGATATTATTACCCATACTCCTTTAATAAGGCAAGATACCTAAACCAAAAAGAGGCTATATATTAGCTAAAATAAATATAAGCTAATTAAGCTATATAGAAAAATAATAAGCTCTTTAAATCTAACAACTTAAATATATCCTTAAAATATACCGCAGCCTATTATATAGCTAAAGTAATAAAAATAAGCAATTATAACCCTAATATAAGAAACCTACTAGGCTAGGTACTAGCAAACCCTATATTATAGGAACTAGAGAGAGGCAAAGTGAAACCCTATACCCACTCTATATAATATAGCGAAGCAAAGTAGAGAAAATAATATCAAACGGAAACTAATAATACCGGCCAGCTAAGTATATATAATCAAAAAGAGAACCTTAACGGATAGCAAGCATATAATAAATAAAAAACGTAGCCTATAAATATTAAATAAACTTAAACTAATAATTAACTAGAACAAGAAACCTTTAATACGGAACGAAAACCACCACTAATAATCCCAGACCCTACCTTAGGAATCAAGAAATCTAATAATATTTAGGAAAGGATTAAGGTATTTAAGATAACCTTTTATAATGAAAACCTAATAATAGCAAATATTTTTAAATAAATAGCCCTAAAATATCCTACCCTTTAAAGAGAATAGCCGCCTATTAACTTACTAGAAAGTAAATAGCTCTAAATCCTATTAATTAATAACTAATATAACTTTAAGGTAAGAGTAAAAATCTACCCATTAGGCATTAATAATCATAGCAACATATAAAAGCTATTCAATTACCTATACCTAAATTAAATAAAGTAGCAGAAAAGATCAATTCCATATATCTATTTAATATTTATAATATAAAGGCAAATAAATAATAAATAGAAAGATTAATTAATAATTAACTTATAATTATTAAATCAAATTATAATAATAAACTAATATCTATTACTATATTAAGAAGATATATTAATTAAAATGCATAGCAAGAAATATATCACTATTATAAATATATTTAAATTCTTTTATTAGCTACTAATACTACCAAAGGATTAATATAAGCTAATAGTAATTATATAAAGAGGAATAAAATATTTTAAGGTAGTCCTTATAAGTTATAAAAACTTACTACCATTCACTTAATACCTTATAAATAAATAAATAAGGGATTTTTAAGAATTTATAGCTGGCTATATTAATAATATTATAATATTTTCAGAAACTATTAAAGAATATACTTATCACCTTAATAAAATATTCTAGAAATTAGATGAGTAAGGTATAGCTCTCTTACCTAAAAAATCATTTATTAAGTTCCTATTAATGCAACTCCTAGGATTCAAAATAAATACCTTTAGGCTATTTATTACTAAAAAAAAATACCATATTATTAAAAGCATAACCTTCCTAGATAAGTTATCTTATTTAAAATCCTGGCTAAATAAAGTTAACTTCCTATGATATTTAATATTAAATTTTAGCACTTAAATATAGCCCTTATAAGTATAAAAAACCTTTTTACTTTAAAAAGGATATAAAGAGTATAATATAAATATATCCTTAGGAAAGCAAAAGGTATATATAAATAAAACTGCTTAGCAACCTATAAAAGAAGAGATAAAGTGCTTCAAAGATATTAAGAAAATATTAAGTAATAAAAATAATTTATATTATTATAACCCTAAGAAATAGCTATTTATATAAATAAATATATTATAAAAAGGGTTTAGCTTAATCTTCTTTTAATTATAAAATAAATATATTTAAAAAAATAGCATTAAGATTCCCTATAATAAGCAACTCCTCATCCTATACCTAAGTAAGGAAATTAATAATATAAAAAAGAAATATTAGCTTATAAAATTAAAAATAATAGCTATTATTTAAGGAATTAAGAAAATTAAGATAATTATCTTAAACTACTTAAACCTAGATTTAATTATCTTAACTAACTATAAAGTAATTAAAGGAATCCTTAAAAGAATTAATTTACATTCTATAAATAGCATATAAATAAATATATGCCTATAAACCATATTAATATTCCTAAGCTAATATAACCTTAGAATATATTATATACCTAGAAAGTTAAATATAATAATAAATACCCTTAACTACCTATTAAATAATTAATTAATAGATAACTTTATAAATATATTAAAGGAGATTTTTAAAATAATATACTATATTTACGCTACGTTAAATTTAATATAAGCTAAAACAGAATATCTAGCCTAATTAAAGGAAAAAAAAGTTTAACATATAGGCCTATTTATAAATAATAACCTAATTAGAATTAAATTCTAAATAAATTAAAACTATACCTATTATAATTAAGATACCTAGTTAATATAATACAGTAAAGCCATTATAAGAATAAACTATATATACTTTATATATAACTTCTTATAATTTATTAATAATTTTAAAAAGAGAATCTTAAAAGGATATTTAAATAATAAGGTATAAAGAAAAGAAATAAACTATTTATAAAAAAATAAAATTAATAATCCCTATCTTTTTAAGCTAAGATATAACTTATTATATATAAAAATATATAAAGGATATTTCTATTTATATATTCTTAAATCCTATATACCTAACCTACTTAAATTTATTTATAATAATCAATTTTATTTTAAAAAAATAAGAATATAATACAATCTAATAAATAGATTTATAATTAAGTATTTATAAAAATATATTAAGTAATATATTAAGTACTATTTAGGCTGCTAAGGGAATTAAATAAGCTATATAAGGCTTATAAGAACGCTCATTTTAATATACTCTCTATTAATATCATTCTATACCCTTTTACTAAATATAATAACTAACCTATCGCTAATATTAAGTAAGAATATTAAGTAGAATTTAGAAGGCTATAATATATTAAATGCCTATTTAATAATAATAAATAAGTATATAAAGGCCAACCTTATCATCCTAGGGTTTATTAAATACTCCATGCCAAAATAAGCAAAGCTATTCTTTTACTCTCTATTTATAGCTAGTTAAAATATACTAATAGCCCTAATATTAAATAAAGATTCATATTAAATAAGCGCCTTTTAGAAAGAATTATTTAAATAAATAAATATTACCCTGTTATTCTTAACTATTTACTACCTATAAATAAATAAGCTTATTAAAAGATAAAATTAAATTATTAAGATAGCTTTATATTTCTTTATTAATAATAATATAAAGGAAATATAAATAGATATAATCCCTTTATTATAGGTAAGCCTAAATAATGTAATATTAGAAGTAATAAAATATATATCATCCTAGCTTATTATAAGTATAAAGCTTATATTTAATCCCTTTATTAAGCTGCCAATGGGAGAGATAATATAATAAAATAAAAAGAATTTTTAGAATTAAGCTATTATTATTAGGAACTTAATAATAAAAAGAATAAAAAAGTATTATAATTTAGGAAGAACTTAAGAGGAATTTTAGCTAGGAGATATAATCTGCCTTTATTTAAGAAAAGAATATATATTTAAAGGTTTATAAAGAAAACTTAATCTTAGATATAAAAGACTATTCTATATAATAAAAATAATAAGTAAGAATGCATATAAGCTAAATTTATTAGTATATTAAGATATATATTTAATAATTTCTATTTATATATTATAAAGAATATTTAACTTAATTAAAGACTCTTATTAATAATAAATATTAACATTAAATTTAATATTAATTAAAGAGGATACCTTTAAATATAAGGATCTATATAAATATTAGGAGATAAAAAAAATAATTAAGAAATAAATTATAAAAGTAGGAAAGAATAAGTATTAAGTTAAGTAGCTTAGCTAGCTAAGTATATATAATATAACTTTTAATAAAAATAACTTAAACTTTATAAAAGAGCTAATAATTAACTTTAATGCTTTTAATAAAATAAGAAAGAAAAAAGGTTAAAAATAACTTTATATAATTTCTTAAAAGGGGGCAATAATTATATAATAAATATATACTTATTTCTACTTCTCTCCTTTTATATTTACTTCTCTCCTTTTTATAGCTATATATTCATTTCTAATTCTCTCTTATTATAAAAAATTTATTCCCTCTTTCTTTTCTCAGCCACTTAATATTTCCTTCCTTCTCATATTAAGCCTTTCCTATATCCCAGCAACCTAGCATTATAAAAACCATCCTAAATATATTATTTTATTTAAAATAAATACTTATTAATATAACCCTTATAAAGTAATAACTTTATCTATAAAGTATTTAATAGCAACCTATATAAAGTAATAATTTATATAAATAAATAATTACCCTACTTATAATTAACCAAGCTAATAAAATATAAACTAGCTACTTATATTTAAAACCTATCCTATATTCCCATTTTAAATACTCTTCCTTCTCTTTTATTATATATTAAGAAAGCCTATAATACGCTTCTTATAAACTTTTAATAATAAGATATATCTTTCCCTTATTAACTTTAATAACCCTATTAAAAGACTTATATAAAATATATATATAGCTTTAAAGCCAATATACCTTTCTTATAAATTACCTTAATTTCTACTTTAATAATAAATATTATATAAATTATTATTAAAAGTAGCACGCCCTAAATCTAAAAAGCCTTACTTATTTAATACCTATAAATAATAAGCTAAAAGCAGAAAATTTATAATTATAATTAATTAACTTCCTTAATAAATCACCTTTTAAGCAATACCCTTCTTAAATAATGCGCTTATATCATACCTTTATAAATACCAATTTCTTTATATTTTTTTAATATTCAACCTATTTATTTCCTTAAAAGCTAATATTTATCTTAACCTTTATTTTTAATATTTAATTATTTTACTTTCTTAAAAGCTAATACTTCCCTTTACCCTTATTTTTAATATTTAATTACCTTACCTTCTTAAAAATCAATACTTTCTTATTATTATTATTTTAATAACTAACTACCTTCCCTTCTTAAAAATCAACCCAGCTATCCTTATATCTTTAACTATTATATTAAAATAATATTATTATATTATCTATATCTTCCCATTAACTAAAAATAAAAAAGCTATTAAATAAGCTTTTAAAATACTATAAGGCCTTTAAAAATAATATAGCTATTAAATATACCTTTAATACCTTTATAATAAAAGAATTATTTAATATAAAAATAATAAGCCTAAATATTTATAATAACCTTTCCTATCATAATAATATTATTATTAATTAATTAATAAGTATTATAATTACTTAGGGTATATTAATATTATATATAGGTAATAAATCTTACTTAATTAATTATAAAATTATTAAAAATTAAGATATATACCCCTTCATTTAAGGCATCCTTAAAATATAAGATAATTCTTAATTTATTATTATAAAAATATAGAAATTAATAATTAATAAATATCTATATTTCCCACTTAATATAACTATAGGCCAATATTTTATTATAAAAAATAACATTCCGCCACCAACTCCACCACTAAGTATATAACTAAGCAGCTATAAGCTTACTCCCTTTAAAATATTAAGAAACAACCAAGCCTTCTATAAATAGCTTCGTAATATCCAATAAGCAAACCTATATACCCTCCTATATATTCTCCTAGAAAACCTAATACTTAAAGAATTCCTTAATCTACTTATTATATTTAATAATATAAACTTAAAGATAAGCATTATCCCTATTAATATATTAAGGGAGGCTTATATTATAAAAACGAAATAAATAATATGCTATAATAAATAAGGACTCTTATAATTATATAACTTAAATAAGCAGCATAATACCCTACCCCCTTACCTTAAATACCTTAATAAAAAAAATCTCATTAAATTAATTTACCAATAACATAGCTAAGTTTACAATATAGCTATTATAATTAATAAAATAATAATAAATACCTAGTAATTTAACTATTAATATACTTAATGTTAGCGAAATCTATTTATTTAAGTTAAAATTAAATAAGCCTAGAATTATTAATTAGGCTTATAATTACTAATTAAGTATAATATATAGGATAAACTTTAGGCCCTTAAGCCTATAATTCAATGCATCATCCTACTAGTAAGCATCTTATAAATAGCGCCCTTAATTCTAATATTAACTCTATTAATAGCTATATAAAGTTAAAACGCATTATTATACTCTTATAACCTTAACGATTTACATAATTAGCTATTAACCTTATAATCATAAAATTAACTACCTTACTTTAGCTCCTAACCTTAATTATTAACCTCCTTATCCCAACCTTAGCTATTAACCTTTTTATCCTAGGGTAACTTACTTTAAAATAAAATTAAGTAAAACCCTATTAATTAAGAATAATCTAACCCCATTATACTATAACCCTAACGCTTATAAGCTATTAACCCTTACTATAACCTAAAAAACTCAATCAATTAAACGCTATTAGCTTACCTTATAAATTATAAAAATAATAAAGAGGAAGTTAAATAAAATATCCTTATATTTAATTAAGAACATTATAACCACTCATCCTCGTAATATAAATATAAAAACTAAGACGGCGGCAATGCATATAGTTAAGTTAATAAGTCCCTTATAAAGAAGGACCTATATAGCCCTTAAGGCTAATTATATAAATATTAAATAAACAATATATATTAAATATTAACTTTATTATTTAAGCCTAACTAAGATTTTAAAAGCCTCTAATAAAAGAATAATTTTAAAAGTCCTTAAGAAAGGGATAAGAATAATATTCCCTATATTATAAACATATATAAATAGGAATTAATTAACACTATTAATAAAAACCTTTTATATAAAGAATAATAAATATCTTATATTAAATTTAATAATTATTATATTATTTTAATTACTTTACCTATATTATAAACTAAATTAGCTAAGCTAATATAACATTTAAATTAAACAAACCCGCAAATAAAGGCCTATAAAAGCAAAAAAATATACAATAATATAATAACCTTACTTAAAAGTTACCTTATATTAAAATAAACCACCATTATTATTCTTATATATTATATTTAACTTAAAATAATATAATATAATTACTAGCAAGCCTACCCTAATAATCATATATATTCCTCTTAAGCATAATAAACTCTATAGATATTATCATTTTTTATTTAAGGCAATTATTATATATATACCTATTAAGGCTTATTTAATAGGGTAAGGGCTTATTAATAAGCCCTAAATAGCTATCTTATATATAATTTATAGGTCTTCTAATACTTTCCTTATAAAAAAATAAGAGGGTAAATTATTTATTCTTTCAATCTATAAGATTACTAGAATTACTTTATTAACAAGCCTATAGCTTGCCTCCCCTATCTCAACATATATAAGAATGCAATATATACCTTATAGCCTTTATATATACCTTATAGCCTTTATATATATCTTATAGCCTTTATATATACCTTATAACCTTTATATATGCCTTGCAGCCTTTATATATGCCCTGCAGCCTTTATATATTTTATATATATTTTATATACTTTTTATAACCTTTATATATACCTTATAGCCTTTATATATACCCTGCAGCCCTTATATACCTTTTGCAGCCTTTATATATACCTTATAGCCTTTATATATGCCCTGCAGCCCTTATATAGCCCTTGCAGCCCTTATATACGCCCTGCAGCCTTTATATATGCCCTATAGCCCTTATATACGCCTTATAGCCCTTATATAGCCCTTATATATACCTTGCAGCCTACTATTGCCTAGCAGGTTGTTTAGCCAATCAGCTTTCGAGTTTCGAGTTCAGTCTGGCACTCTATTGCTTGGCAGATTGCTTAGCCAATTAGCTTTCGAGTTTCAAGTTCAGTCTGGCACTATTGCCGGCAGATTGCTTGGCCAATCAGCTTTCGAGTTTCGAGTTGGGTCTGGCGTGTCAAATTTTCCGTTCACTGACTATTCTAGACGAATAGCATAACATTTACAAGTACGCACTCATCCTGCATCGCGAATTTCCAGCGCGCAGGTGTTCAGGAAATCATGCCTCTAAGTTGTACTTATCCCACCTGTAGGTGGCGTGTCAAGAAGTGGGGGCTGCAATGCTCATGTGCGCAGTAAATGCGGGCTGTGGAATTCCGCCCTCCCCTACAGGTAAAGAGTAATCCTTTTTTTAAAAACGACTAGCAGCTCCACTTTCCAAAATGGATATCTTAAAACCACTTCATCACATTAACAATTGAATTAAGAAAGGGATGATTAGGGCGCTGGGTTGAGCGCTAGCGAGTAGCCGATAGGCCTTGCCTAAGCATCATTTAAGTCCCAACCTGGTACTCTTTTCCTTCCTTAAAATAAGCGAGATATATTTATTTTTTAAGAAAAGATGAAGATATTAAAGATGCTAAGATTATGAGTGGGGACGCTAAGGGGGCCGCTAAACTCTATTTAGAAAAAGTATCATTCTTTACCTGCAGGGGAGGGCGGAATTCCATAGTCCGCAGTAAATGACTGGGTACCCAGTAGTCGCCAAGTTGACCTCCAGAGTTTGCTGGGTGCGTATGCGGACGGAGTGCAGAGGCTTTCGAGGTATCCGGTCTGTATTTTTCGATGCCGCACGACACTACTAGGTATTTCGGGTCGTTTCCAAACGGTCCGGGGTTTGCTGTTATTTTTTCGGCAAGGGCCTCACCGAGGTGCAATAAGTTCTTGAGATGGAAGTTGTGGAGCGACACCATGAATTGCTTTTCACAGGGGTCATGATCGTAGTCTTGTATGATTAAATCTTCAGACTGGATCGCTTGGCTCTTCCGCGTGATATCATCCCAGTCTATTTTGAAGGATCTGAAGGTCAAGTGTGAATGGGCGTACCGATCACCTTCCTTATTGCTAGCAAGATAGACGCAGTACTTGCCTCACTAGATCACGTGAATCCGGTTGAAGTGAGATGGGATGTTCTTCGGCGATGTCTTCAATGCCCAAAAGTGTTAACTTCGCCCTCTTTCCTTGGTAAATCAATGGTGATCTGCCATGATGAAATGAACCCCAGCGCTATGAGTCCAACGTCCATGGCTGTAATACAATGCCTGAGAAGTCGGTTCGATCCAGCATTACCCCTTCACGGCCCTGCATCACCTCTGTACATCTCACCCGCTTCAAAATCCCCGTTTTTGGACCGTCTTGGTTAACCACCCGCAGCCAAATTCGCACGGGGACCATATTCCCCATTTCATTCCGATCCCAGCAGTTGAGGGTATACTGAAAGTCCTCGTGCGGCATAGCCTGCGCATGGCACATTTGCAGCATTAGCGACACCCCCATGGTCACGGCGCAGAGGATAGTAAGGCCCAAGGTAAGAAACACCTTGCGACCACTATCATCATGAAACGGGTTAAAGGGGTCACCCCCGAAGGCGATCTGCAAACCTTGCTGTCGCATTTGAACCCCTCCTTCAGGCCTCGTGATGTACTGTTTTATGAACCACGGAGAAGTAACCGTCATCTGACCACAGTCCTTGAAACATACCGGCCGCGGTGCCAAAAGCCCCCATTCGTTCTCCCTCCAGTTGTCCTGCTGTCGTGTATGGACCCCGGAGAGGAGTTTCAAACCGGCGTCGGCTTGCATCATCTTCCACGCGAACAGTGACTCGTCCTTCGAGATAGACAGCAGCTCCTTCTGCAGCCGCATGAATGCGCCCCAGCCTTCGCCGTACCGTGGGTCCATCGTTATGCCGAAGAGGCCCAACATGCTGTATGCCATGTCCTCGTGGCGCTCCGTCTGACGGTTTGCGATCCAACTGAACTTCGTGGCAATGCACGCAGCCCTGAAGTCGTCTCTAGTTTCTCCTTTAAGATATTTGCTATGGATGCCGGTGATCTCCTGGATCTGCTCCGACAATTCAGCTCTGTTGCCAATGTGGACCCAGTTCTTGTCGAAGAATTCGAGATGGCACGGGGCGAGAAGCTCTTGCAGCGTCCAGCCACGCGAGAACCATACGGAGGAATGGCCCGCTTCGTTGGTGAAGTCCTCCTTGCCGGCTCCCTTTCTGATGACATCTAACAGATAAGTAATGCACAACTTGGCATCGCGGTACCACTTGAACATGGAGTTCAGCGACTCAGATAGCTCAGCAGTGCTCGACTTGTCAATGCAGCACGTATCGATCCACATCCACCGGATGCCTTTGGCCCTGGCGATTTGGCATGCGCCCCGGATTTTTTCCTGCTGAGGAGATTCCAAGGGCGTGTCGCCTGCTGCCCGGAGCGCGTCGACATGTCCTCCAAGCTGCTCAAATGTGATTTCCGAGCTGATCCATCGATGCGAGAGGATTGCGTAGCCTTCCTGCTCGAAATTGGAGGGGCTGTTGGAGGCCAGCTCGAAAGTGGTAGTGTCGAGGAGACGCATATCTGGAACCGTGAATGTGATATAGAGGATCCAACATCGATTTCAAGCTTGCGGTGAATTCAGAATTCTGTGATGAAGAAGAAGCGTCTGCCTGGCTGTTTCCTTGCTCTGCAGCCTTGTTTTTGAAAAGTGGTTACTACGACGCGCTAGACTCGACGAGCGATGCCCTTGGTAATATGTGACCTTCTCTGTACTCAGCCCCCATGCACGGCAAATTTTTTCGTGAAGCTCGGCCACCTGTTCACAGCCCCCACTCTCTGCGCCAAATTTCCGAGTGGGGGGTGCATGATGCAACTATTGCCTGCTGTGCAACTATTGCCAGTTGAAATCGTCGGTCAGGGATGTCAGCCTGCCAATGAGGCCGCCGGTCAGCCCCCTGCTTGACATCTCATAACCCATGAGAACTCAGCCACCCTTTCCGTGCCTGCCGTGGAGTCATCCTGATGAACGTGCAGAAATGCAATGAAGACTGTTCTCCAAGAATCATGGAAGGAGTATACTCTAGGAGATGTAAAGCCAAAATACAACCACGCAGGGTTCTCTCTTGCAGCAAGGTGTAGTGACCCTGGCTTAATTGTCGAATCTTGTCAAGCGTGACAGTACAATAACCCGAGAGCCCCAATTAGCCACGAGCAGCTGAAAAAGTAATTTTAAGTATATTGGTCAACTGGTACCGCTGAGGCCTGAAACGGACGAAGGGCACGGGGTACCTCCAGACCAAATGAGGAGCTCACAAACTCCACCAACTTCAAAGACTGCGGCGAAGACGTCGACCTGTTGAAACATCAACAAAATTGACACCAGACATACATTTGGTATTGTTGCAGTGAGGTTCCGAATAAAGGTCTACCGTACTGATTGGGGAATCTAAAAGGCCAGAAACTGCCAGACCTAAAAGGCACTCATGCCAAGGCGGCGTTGATACGGGGAGTTGTCGGACTGTGTTCAAATGTTGACCCTGATTGCTTCATCAAACGCAAAAGACCGACTTTCAGCAATTTTAACCAATTCTCTGCTTCCTTCTCACCCAAACTTCACTATCGCCTGCCTGAACGCCCGTCGTCTCCGCCGGGCGCAGCTCGGTCTCCCACACCTGGAGCCTATAATTCCCTCGATCTCCTCTGCCTGTGATCAGATCAAACGACCAACCGTGCTTGGGACACGTGATGCCGGAGCTCAAAACAATGCCGAAATCTTCGATGTCGAATGGCGTTCCGTCTGAGAGAGGGTATGATGAATGAGGGCACTCCTGTATACGATTAGTGAAAAATTACTCGGGCAGGAGACGTGGCAAAGCCAGTTTAAGGTGCTTTCGCATGCCTGATTTATCGCGTGGAATTTGCCCTTATACTGAAAGACAAGGACTTGGTCCCGCAGACTGCCTGGTTCCGACGGCGTCCCCGAACCATCAAGCGCTACCTGGTTGGCGAGTGAGCTGTCTTCTTTGGGAACATAGAACACTTTGCAGCCAGGCGCGGTGACATCTTCGCTGCCACATGGGCGGGCATGGGCGATGTTGTCCTCGTCCTCGCTGGTGATGTTTGGAAATGAAGACGCGAGGCCAACTCGGAACCATGCGTTGCCACCCTGGGACCGGGAGAAGGGGTTGAAAAACAGAGTCATGGCTTTGAGATATGGCGACTTGGATTTTCCAATACAGTCCTGTCGCTTTATGGGTTGCAAAAGGGACGGGATGCAAAGGTGTGCGTGCAGGTGGGCTTGCAGACGGGTTCCGGCCAACGTTCAGATTTTGCCGCGTGAATCAAGGCTGACTCGACTTCGGGATTGGCGGCTCTCACACTCGACAATCCATGGGAAATCGGTCCTTGTATGTTAAGAAGTCTTGGAAATGCGATCAATGATTATTAGCAGACTCCAATTGGAGCGCAGGACTTTCATTGGGTAACCCCGAATGACTGTGACCTGGAACCGTGTGAAGTTGAGGACAAGCCCCTAGCGTGATTAGATCGCCCAAGAGTCAGGGGTAAGGGTTCTCGGAAAGGGGGAACGAGAGGGGGGGTCCCCTCGGCTCGCATTCAACGGTGTCCTTGATGCCATAAGTCTGTCGAAGGACGAATATAGCATACCTATAGTGTAAATCAAATTTTCTCGGCAATTCTAGACCTTACGAACCTCATTATGATATGCATCCCAGGTCTCACGTCGATATCAAATGAAGAGATACAGCACAGGTAATCTAGTCACCACACAGCTCTGCTACCGTCTTTCAAGGACGTCCTTTTCTGGGCTCGATTCCGTGTCTGAAAACCCCGCCAACTTGTTTTGAGCTCCCAAATTATGCCTCGGTGACACGTCGGGACTCGCTTTGGAGATCTTCGATCTCCCTCATTCTCTTCCTCCTCCACTTCATTCCCAACACTCGGCTGACTATTGCCAGGGGCATGCAAAATATGACCAGGGCAGCCAGAACAAAGAAGGTCGGCATCGTCTTCATTCTCTTAATCATGTAGTGCGCGAGGGGGACAGCGCCGGCAGACATGGTACATCTCGCGAAGTTGTTAATAGCAGTGGCGCCGGCGCCTTTCCCGGGATGCAAGTCCGTGATGAGAGTGGAGTTGATAGCGAATATCATGTTGCTTGTCCCAGCGATGAAAAATTGCAGAGTCAACGGGATAGCCATCCACGCACGGCGTGATGTGCTGGGCAGCTCCCTGAACGCGGCCCCGTAGAGCGCCATGAAGACCGCCAGGAGCCCGGTGATCCAGAAGACATGACGGAAGCGTGCCTTCTCGATCGGGAAGTCACTGGGTATAGCCTTGGGCGATATATTGCGACCCTCAGACATCCCGTGCGTGTCTTTGTAAATCGCCTCGGTGGACTTGTAATCCCTGTCCATCAGCCACCCGGCCAGGGCTGATCCCACACAAGTGCCAATGCCTGTTAAAATTCCAGCGTCAGCGTTAACTTGACCAAGAGTTCTTGAATTGTTATCAAACTCACCATTTGGTAGGTATGCAAAGCCTATGTGGAGTTCGTTAAGGCCAAACCTTTCTACGAAGAGCATGGTCGTAGTGCCGGTCATCATAGACCACATCGAGTAGACAACTCCACCGAATAAGAGGTTCAGCAGTGTATCCATTTCCCCAAGCATGTGCAAAGGTTCCCAAAAGTCTCGCGGCTTGATCTCCGGCTTGACCACCTCCTTAGGGTCTGCCAAGTCGGATTGCTTCTTCGACGTAACATTCCAAAGAGGCTTATACTTGATGCCACTGACGCGCACAGAGCCATTCCCGGCCACACTTCGCAATGTCTCAGGCAGAAGAAGAATGATCTGGATGAGGACTAGGCCTGCAAGTACTGCAAGGGTGTCAAATATAGATCGGAATCCCCATCTGTGGGATAAAGCACCTCCCATAACAGGACCAATGGCAATGCTGAACATCCGTACTAAAAGCGGAAATTCATGGTTAACTCGACCTAGAAACCAAGGACAGTAAGGTTCACTGTTCATGTGACTTACATGCTTGATATATGCTCATGAAACCACCACGCTCGGCGGGAAGTGCAATATCCTGAATGACCCCGTTGCCTTGGAAGGTGTCAGCTACTTGCCGCTTATCTCTGCATTTGAAGGGTCGTGTACTAACCGATGCTGACAACCGAGGCGCTACCGAACGCCTGCAGGCCACGGAAGGCGAAGAGGGTTGCCAGGTTGGGGGAGAAGCCCAGGGCGATGTTGGCAACAATATAGACGGTGAACGAGTAGACGTACACCTGCCGTCTGCCCAATTTGTCCGACAGGGTTCCCCATATGAGTGGCGCGATACCCTGAACCAGCTGATAGGAAGTTATTGTAAGGGAAGCGGTTTGATGGGAAGTGTTAAACTCCTGTGACGGTTTAGCAAAGATATTCAGACAGGGGGATTTGAGGACCGCAGGCTCCAGGGGCGAGGGTGTAGTCTTCTAAATTCACCTTTGTAATGGTCTTCAGGCATGGGAAGTAAATGTTGGATGACAAGCCAGAGAAGGTGCCAGCCACGCCGATCTGGGCCACCACGACCCATTTCATACGATTTCCAAACACGTGGTACGGCTCGTCCGCCACTTCCTGCGGTGTCGTCGTGGAAAGTGTCGGTTGCTCCTGAAGACTCACATCTGTATTTGTACTGTCATCGTGCGGGTCCTCATCGGATGCAGTACCGGAGTTCCACCGGGTAGAATCGGTTGTCTTGCTCCACGACTTCAGCGTCCAAGACATGACGATAATTTCTCGTGCATTTATCGTGGCCCTAAAAGGGGCTTTCAAAAGGAGACCGACCCTTCTGGCATTTGCTTGTAACCTGGCGCGGGTGGTAAAATTGCGTTGCTCGCTCATCTTTGCAGTCCGGGACGCCGGTGTCTCTCGAATGTTTACAGGTCGAAACGCTCGGGTCCCTTTCCGGTCAGATATGTCGTGAAGTGGTGAGATAGGCATGGGAGATTGCCCGCAAAAATTATAAAAACTGAAAGGTTTCGGTGCTCCTAGCATACATCGCTACGAGGGCTAGTTTGTCTAGTTTTGATCAGCATGCTGTGGAGCAATTTGGTCACTATGTGTTTTTAGACTGAGATAGTACCAAATAACTCGACGAGACAATACACTAGCAGAGGTCTAATGTTTTAGACTCAATAGGATATATGACAAGGCAGACAGTGCAACCTTAATTCAAGCCCAGTTCGATTCCCTGATATCGATATGATAGATAATATATAATCCAATTAAAAAGTCAATCTACTAATGCACAAGCGTGGGCTGAGCTGCAGGCCCAGGGACCAAAAAGTGCTTGTACTCTCGTGCACAGCTAGAGTAAATATTCGAAGTGTGCCTTTAGCCACAAATACATGAAACTTTCTCAGAGAGAGACACACAGAAAGAGAGAAAGGAGGGGGGGGGGAATAAAAGCCAACACGGAGTGTGGGTGGCATGGGCAGGACTACGTAACCCGAGTACATATCTGATCGCCTCACACAACTAGCTCACCATGCTCTATTTAGCTTTACAAGGCTTCATTCATGCATGCCTTCACATCTTTTTCGAATCTGATATAATGTGCTCTTTTCAAAAAAGCTTGTATTCAGCCCATCAAGTTCTCAAGATACAAACAGCAGATCCAGATATTTGGAAACTGAAGAAGAGACATTGTGGCCGCTTTGACATGTCTTTGTGTCTATAGAACGGAGTAACAAGTGTATAGCTAGGAGCTATGTCTCCTTTGAATCTTGACTACAGCAAGCAAGGTTAAATCCACCACCGAGTTAGCCTACTACTTTAGCAACCCAGTCGTACAAGGTCAACCCCAGCTGGCTCTCCGCCCCGATCTGGCAATGCTCTCCGGCACCGGTATTAGACTGGAACAGATGGAAGGTAGCCTCAGCCCCAATCAGCTTCGCCGCGGTGGGTGCCTGCTCCAGGCCGACAGTGTCGTGGTCCGCACCAGCCACAAAGACAGGGACCGTCAGGTTCTGCGCGTACCCATCGATAGTGTAGTTACCCAGTTGGTCGAACCAGTTAAAGTACGACTTCGTGTTGAACGCCCAGAGGCCCTGGTCAACAACCCACTTGAAGCTGGTGGGCGCCAGGCCGCTGTTGTAGATGGCGAGCGTGTACGCATTAAAAGCAGTCTCGTTGCGCGCCTCGTACAGCTGGATCAGCTGCGCGGGGAAAAGCTCCTTGAGGACCTGCTGCAGGTTGTACAGCCCGTCGACGAGGCTCACGCCCGCGAAGCGCTTGTCCACCGCGGCGGCGCGCACAGCGAGGATGGCGCCGAAGGAGTGGCCGTGCAGGATCAGCTTGTCGGTGTCGACGTCGTCGCGCGTCTGCAGGTAGTCGACCACAGGAGACACAACGGCGTCCCAGTTCGGGATGAAGCCGAGGCCCTGCTCGCGGCGCACGGTGGGCTGGCCTGGCCCTTCGTAGGTGACGAAGTTGTACCCCCGGGAGGTGGCCTGACGTCCTATTCCGTGGTACAGGTCCTCCTGGCTGCCGTCGTAGCCGCTAACGGCAATGATGGTTGGGCGTTTCGCTGAGTCAACGCAGGCTCGCTTGGCCTTTTTTGATGGGGAGCAGTAGGTGTCGGCAGGGTAGAAGTAGGCTGGGATGGTAAAGCCTGGGCCCTGGAGAGTGAGCTTCTCGCCGGGGAACGGGAGCAGATCGATGGCCTTGGCATAGTTCTTCAGCTGGCTGTCCCAGGAACTGAGGAGCCGAGGATCAGTGCTGTTGTGGACAAGGAAGAAGCCCGAGGTTCGATAGTAGGATGAGGCGTGGAAGTAAGACTCCAGTTGACCGATTGGAGAGCTGGTACTGTCGCCTTGGGCCTCGATTTGTCCTGCGAGATAGCTGAACTGGGTGTACCAGCTTTCAAAGTCTCCAGGGGTGATCTGTGAGGCAGCTCGGAGGACTTCGCCAGTATTTGAGCCTAGATTGTTGGACAGCGCCAGAACCACGCTCAATATATAAGAGAATTCAGAATCAGTGCTCAGGGGCAGAGTGGTCTCGTTTGTGGCGTTGCTCTGGGCTGCCTAGTGGGGAGGAGTCGAGGTCAGCAAGGGCCCAGGAGACGTTGAGGTTGATCGGAGCTGGGATGGAGATGAGTGCACATACTGCGGCCAGCAACTGAGCACCCAAGACAAGGGCATGAGACAGCTTCATGGTGGCGATTGGGTGCGGTGTGTTCCTGGATGAGGTCTTAGACGATGATTTTAGGTGCCGGCCTCGGTCGATACTGGGCCACAACTGTTGAAGCTGGAGCGCGTGCTAGTGGTCCAAGGAGGCAAACACCTGATGGAGGGTGCCAGAAGCCACTCCCGCAATTGGAGGCGCAACCCATCTCCTTTATATCTGTGTGCCCACGGAATCATTGACGAGGAGGTGAAGATGCTAATGCAGAATCGCAGTATACCATGCCCAAAAGCGTTGCAGTAGGACGTGATATTGAATCCTTCGCGCGTCACCGTTGTCATCTGGAGTCAGCCTCTACCGTATGTTCTTAGTGGTCCAATATTTTTCCTTGCTAAGATCACACGCGCATAAGACTAGACCTCGACTGGACCAACATCACCGCAGGCTGCCTCCGTGTCTTCCACAAATGGTGCGCAGAGAGGTGCAGAATGCACACGCCATGGCTGTATTCGTCATTCGCGAGGTTGAAGTCTACGACGCGATATGGGGAAAACATGTGGGGATTTTCTAGAAGGATTCCCTAGAGCTTACATCTCGGAATCGGGACCGTTCCCCCACACCAAGCAGGGAGGGGGAGGGTAAACTGCACCCTGCAGGACGTGTCTGGAGGCGAAAAAAAAAAATTGAATAGCAGGGTCGCACAAATCCCAGGGATTTGATGCCAGCTTGATGACGGGTTCCAATTGGCTGCATTGCCCTGGAGATACTGTACTGAAAGGTTAGGAACCCCGGGGGGTGGGCCCGGGGGGAGGGGGAAAGGTCTGGCCGTCCTACAGTCTTGATAGGGGCGCTGGGATAGGAGCGGAAAGCTAGTTAAGTTAGACGATTCCCCGTCTCCCAGCTTGAGAGGGTCGACGGAAGGCTACTGATAGATGGTATCAATCGGGCTCGACTCGTGGAATCTATAATTCCAATCCGTTGGTATCAGGGCTGGAACCATCATTTTCTGAAAGCTGGTTACAGCACCTAGCAACGTTGATCTTTTGAAAATCCGGTTGCTGAAATGCTCGGGCTCGCGATCGCTTCCGTGTCCAGCACACTTACAGCGGGCCTCGCTCCGTTAGCGAACCGTACCGCGTGTAGCGCCAGGGACAAACCGGTCTAAACCCACATCGGGAGAAGACAAGCTTTCTGGGCCCGTCAGACCCCTGGTCGATTTCGACGTCACTTCCTCTCTTTCCTCCCCAACTCTGTTTCTGCTACTACGTGCCAAACTCGGGGTCATACCCAATATCCAGCTTGCATGGGATTTGATGTTCATATATGCACAACTTCGCGACTTCTGGCTTTTTCCCTCAATGCCTGCAGCGGTCATGTTCAGGGACGCTGGAGGTCAAGTGATGCAGGCGCCTCTCTACATTAGCTGGCTGCCTGCCTGGAGCCTGGGCGGACATGCCCAGGCCAAGCAAGGAGGTAAGACCGGCCGATTATCTTCCCGTCGCCCAAGGTAACTGGCCAAAACTGAAGTGATCCTCGAGTTTGATGTTGCTCGCCGCCGACATCATTCCAGATTGCAACTCGTTAGAAACAAGTCCGCCCCTTAATTTCGATAGTGATGAAGGTTTGATCTTTCACCAGAGAATGCACGTCTGGAGCTCTTGTCCAACGTGACGAACCCAAACTCTGCCACGATCATGCGCAGTCTAACTCCTATTTTGGCGTTGGGGTTCAGCGCTATCTCCGTCTTTGCATCTCGCTCTACCTCGAACCATCCGGATATTGAGAGCGCAAACACGAATGCGTTCGCCATCTTCAACTCGATCCACTCCGCGATGCGACAGTGGGGATCGTCTGTTCATCACAACGGCCTGTCCTTCTATCTCGCCACAGCGCCCGAGGGCAGCATCTTCTACCATGGAGGCTTTAGTCCAGACCGACCCGACAGCTTTGAGTGGCTGGCCTTTGAAGTGGAGCATGCCGCCCAATTTGCCGCCTCGTGGGAGTTCACCGAAGACTCGGACCTCCTCACCAGAGCCGAGTTGACGCGCGATGGATATGTCTTGAAAACTCTTCTGAAGCATCGGAACTCTCATTCCCAGCCATCGTCTGGTGCTCCTCACAGTCCATTCTTTCATGACAATCTATTGTCGCAAAGTCCCATGGCCACTATGGAGGAGATGGACGACGACGATGACGACAAAGACCTGCCGCACAAACCGCCGCCCTTCGACAAGCTGATACGCGGATATTTCCACCTCTACCGTGCAAATCGTCCCCTGAATCTTCTCTACATCGATGGCCAAGCTGCCGCGAAGTGCCCACTTGGCTCCCTCGATAGTCAGGACTTGATCCTGCTCGGCCGCAAACACGCAGACACTGTCCCGCCAACTTTCGGGGAGTGGCCGCGGGCTGAGCAACTGTGTGCTCTCGCGAAGGAGTGGAAACATCCGAATGGCGCCAAGATCGACGGCTTTATACGCATGGAGGCCGGCTTTGAGATTATCTACTGCGACTTCTCCGAGCAAGGTGGGCTAGATCAGGTATCGGTACAGGCGAGCTCTTTTCGCAACGAGACTGGGTTGCGGCCACATCAAGTCGCCTCAGTCTTCGAATGGCTCCGCGCATCCGCCGCTCGTTTCCATGGGCACCCGGCCGGGCGGCTGGACATTGACTGGAGCAGCATGGTGTCGGCATTCTCCTACCCCATGAACGTTTCCAATCCGGACTGGCATAGGCAGGACCTACCCAGGGTAGTTAACTCCACGACCGAAAGCAGGTCGACAGTCCGCGACAGGCTTAGGGATGTGTTTCTTGCACGCGGTGGTCAAGAAGTGACGAAGAGGACGGTCGTGGACTGGCAAGGTGTGGTTGACAGCATCGTGACACGCTTCAGCGAACGGCTGGGGTATATCGCGAACAACAAGTGGTCGCATGATGGTTTGCTCCTCGCCATCGGCACAATGGTCGATCCATACATCAACTACACCGATCATAGCCCCAAGTCCGAGCACCTCGCCATCGATCGTTGCACACAGCACTACCTCCATCCGTCCCGTCTTCGCCCCGAGACATGGACTCCAGAAGACCACGCCATTGCGACCGCGGTGAAGACGGTATCCAACAATATCTGCGACACTCTGTTTTTCTTGCGGAGTGTCCTGCGTGCAAATTCTAGGGTGACGCCCAGTTCTGGCGATATTGTCGAGGCGGTGCAGGGGAAGATAGTGGAACTCACCAAGCGGCTCAGATGGAGCACCTGGAGGGAGTGTGGGAGCTGCCCGTCACCGGATGAGATCTGCAGTATCCCTATGTTCCCAACTGGCGCCTCCGAGGATGACTACTTCCACCCGAGCTGCAAGAATATTACTACCCTTCTGCAGGGCTTTGGGTACTGGCAGATCGACGTACATACTCTGTACTCGAGTGGGACTAGGAGATTCTGATGAGGCCGATTCGGTGAGGTATACCGTGCTATCTCGTCGTGCAGCTGGGTGCACGAATACATTTCGACAAGAAGCGCCTCAAGTGGCCAAGGGACGGGTCCTCAGCTAATGAAGGCGTGATAGATGGCCAACAATGATGTGTCAAGAATGACTCCTCCCAATAGGCTCCTGCTTACGGGTCTGAAGAGAGGGCCACGAAGAGAGTTGAGATGAATGTTGTTGATGCTCCAGCCAAAGTCCGTAAGTGTCATGCTTGGCCGAGAGCTTTCGGGGTTCTGTGTACCCTCCCCGGTATTTCCTGACTGAACTGGATTCGGAAGTAGGCGTGTAAATGGAGAAGCCCGGTGGGTAGTATGGCAGTGGACTGTCATGGAGGGATTTAGGACGGGCCCTTTGCAGGTAGAACCAAAGTGATTCTCCCAAACGCTTCGTATGTCCGTCCATAGCAGTATCTGGCTCCAATCACCTGGCTTTCGCAGTTGCAGTCTAGGGGATCATTGCCGCGTCGCGTACAGGTGACGAGGGAGCTATGACAGATCATGCTAATGGAAATCTTTTGCAATTTCTTTTCGCATACTCGCACGACGGATGTGGCCTCCTACATTGGGCTTGAACCCTGTGTGTTGCCTTATGCGCCATGCTTATATCCACCCGACTTGGAACATGCACAGCAAAACATTCAAGCCAGTACGGAATATCGACAGTCATCTTCAACGGCCATTGCGCATTGACGCTACCTAGACAAGATTATACACAGGTCATTGCCCTTATCATTCATCTTGTAATCACGCTCGACACATCCCTGTAACACCCCTCCATCCTTAAGCCTGGCCGAACCTCTTGGCCACCGTCTTCCAGTTGATAACGTTCCAGATGGCGCTGAAGTACTCGGCCTTGCGGTTCTGGTATTGCAGGTAGTAGGCGTGCTCCCAGGCGTCGATGCCCAGCAGCGGGATCAGGTTGCCGGAGACGGGGTCCTGGTTCGCGCGGGTGACGAGGCTCAGCGAGCCGGTCTCCTTGTCCTTGACGATCCAGGCCCAGCCGCTGCCCTGGATGCCGGCAAGGGCGGCGTTGGTCTGTTTCACGAGGGTGGAGTAGGAGCCGAAGTCGCGGTCGATGGCTTTCTGTAAGCGCGATGTAGGTCAGTCTGCTGCTCTTGTCGAGTGGCTGCGGTAGAAGGGCGGAGCAAGCACCCAGGCCCAGCCCGTCCGTCCTGGTCTTGGTTTCCACGTACCTTGAGCTCTCCCGCTGGCTCACCACCGCCATCCTTATTGGCAGGTGCCAGATTCTCCCAGAACAGAGTGTGGTTGACGTGTCCACCGCCGTGGAAGTTGAGGAGGGGCGCGACGCTGGCAGCCTTGGACGAGTCGCCCTTGGCCTCGGCGTCGCCAAGGGTCTCGAGAGCGCTGTTGAGGCCGTTGACGTAAGTCTGGTGGTGCTTGGAGTGGTGCAGCTCCATGATCTGGCCGGAGATGTGAGGCTCGAGTGCGCCGTAGTCGTCTGCCGAGAGCAGGCCCTTGTTAGCAATGTGGTGCTGGAGCTGGCATCGCAAAGCTCAAGAGACTCGAGAAGAAACTAGAGAGGTATTCTACTTACAGGACAGGTCGGGCAGAGTGGCCTTGCCGCGGACGAACTGTGTGCTGGCCATGCCCATGACAGGCTTTGCAGCTTGAGCCCGCAGAGCACCGCGCAGGGCGGGAGTCGATCGGAGGAGAGTGGCCGACATTTTGCAGCGGGTTGTGTGTGATGGTGTAAAGGCCAATTGGAAAGTAGCAGCTGGAGTTTGTTTAGGTAGAGCGTGTACGAACCTGGTACAGAAAGTAGCAGGAAGAGAGGGGGAGTCGAAGTTGAAGAGATGAATTAATAATTGATTGAGTCTTGGTGATGTCAAGCCGTTTGGCCGACCGGACCCCACACACCCTCACACTCGGTAGCTTGGAGCTTCGGATGCAGTGGGAAGCTCCAACGCTGTGGTCTCCGATCTCACACTGTCGTCATAGCACCGCAAGAGCTCATCACCCAGCAAAAGCCGCTATTTGTCCACCCCTGCACGCTGCACCAATTGCACTGTGCCCCACACAACAGTCCAAGCAGTCGCGTCTCGCTTCCATTTTCCAAGAACCGCGTTCACATGCCAATATTCGAGGCCCAGGATTCAAACAACATCACCACTTCGTCCGTATCCGCCCTGAAGCCGATTGAATGAGGATTCAGGGGACCGATTCATAGTGATCCCCGAACCACGAGAATCTAAGATATACTCCAAACCCACAATGTCGTACTACGATATCGACGCGATCCTCACGGACGCAGAGGTACGGCAGACTCAGCCCTGTGGGCCATGGTCTTGGACATTGTCGCATGGGCATTGCAGCTGCTAATACTGGACCGTCTCCCCCAGAAAATCCCCTGCGAGTTCAACTTCGAAATTCCCGATCTGGGCCACCTCGACAACAGCCCCGGCCTCCCCCTCAAAGCCGGCGCCAAGCTGGCCCTGCCCCTGTGGCTCGCCGAGATGCTCGCCCTCGCAAACACCTCCGCCCCTGGAGCCGCAGACGACGACGCCAAGTCCTTCGTTAACCTCTCTCTGCCGCGCGCCCTGTCCAGCGAGGTCGTCCAGGCCCTGAAGGCCGACCCGCGCGCCGTGCCGCTACGCGACCAGAGCACCCACTTTTACGGCCTCGCGACGCGCCTCATGGACCTGTTCGAGGAGAGGGAGCTGGACGGCGTCCTGCGCAAGACCTTTGTCACGCGCGCCGCCGACCTCGCACTGCATGCCAGGAAGACTGGTGGTGCGAGCGGGAAGGAGGACGGGAGCAATCTCGGCGTTGGTGTTGACGGCGAGTTTCTGCGGGGCTTGGACGAGTGGGAGAGGGCACTGCACCGCAAGGCACACGACGGGACGAAATTGTCCAAGCAGTGGATGGAGAACGTCAAGAAGCACTAAAGGCGATGCACTGCGATGGGAGCTCCCCACGTGCATCTCTCCCACCTCGCTTGCGGGCTTTCGGCCCAGTCTCCTCCGCATCGCTTCTGTGAACCAGAGGACCCACGATTTGCCCGTCTTCAAATAGCACGGTCGTACTGCGGTCCTGCGACTCAGGTCCGCAAAACGACGGCCGAGCAGGGGTACACTGTGAGGTCATGGTGAGTGTTCATCGAGAGCAACTTGTCTTCAGAACAGAAGACTGACAACGCTCGCATGATACGCAGGCTGAAGGACACGCAGACCGAAGGTCAGGTCGCGGATATTGCTCGCCAATTATTGGCGCAGTATGAGCTGAGGATCTGGCGCGACCCATTGCTCGAATATCGGCCTTCCTCTTGATCGACATATCCAATCTTGGAAGAGTTGCATCTGTTCTTATGTGGTAGCCACCGCATAAAGGGAGTAGCTGTGACCAGCATTCATATCCTAAAGGCTGTGCATACGCAGTTGCTGAAGGTGCAAGTCGAGGAGTCCACGGTTCAAAGCTGTCACGATCCGATTTAAAGGACTGTCCCCAGGTTTGTTCGACATGGTCTACAAACGTCAGGAACCACTTCTATCATGTGGCAGTCCATCGGCGAATGTCGAGCGGGAAAGCGAACGTGATATATGGAATGTCGAGAACGAGATCAATACACGACTGAGCAAGTCTATTCGTGTACCTTCCCAGTGTTCCGTCCGTATCCACTCATTCTTCTGTCTTTGGTCCATCTCAAGAGACTTCCGGAGGTGTACTCGTCCTCACCAAATTCCAAACCAGTCTCACCAATGAGCTCCGATGAGCTTACTCCGAGCCCCTCGTTGTTCCCGCCTTTGAAAATGAGGGCCTCGTGCCCGGCAGAATCAGGGACGAGTGAGACCCACTTCCAGCCATCTGCAGACCACTCAATGGATACTGCGGTGTTTGTGCGAATGCTGGGTGCCTTTCCAAATTTAACGGCTTCCTATCTTCGGCAATCCGACTCGCTAGATCCTATATCGCTGCGATCTGCACAGCGACTGCGGCTAGAACCATCAAAATGGGGTCAAGAATGAGGGGGTTGAACGTTCCCCATGGGGTAGCGGCGCGGAGTGCATGCGTAGTACCGAGCCTACGCACCCTTGACACCAAGTTCCTCGACTAGTAACCACGATCTGCCTGACTCTAATCTGAGGGGGTGGCCGGAGATGGCCCGGCTTTGCTTGCGGCGTGATGTCTCTTTGCTTATTTCCCCAGGTTCGGAATCATAGGCGAATCGTTCTCAATGGTCCGGTCATACGCACATAAATACATGACCCCAGCGCGCTTCTCAATTGGGGAGGGATTTTGTCCATCTGACCCTACCAGTGCTTTCAAATATGCATTTATAGACTGCATCATCATACACGATCCTCCCTAATGTCACTTGTAGTTCCCTTGGCTCGCGATATCAAGAAACATCATCCAAGTCGTCATGGCCCGCAGCTATCTAGGGGGCTCAGGAGAGCGGCTAACAGTATGGATATCTATCGCCGCCTCGACGGTGCTCATATTCTACGGCTACGACCAGGGCGTCTTCGGGAACGTCCTCGTCTCGGATGACTTCCTCAGGACAATGGGCTACCCCTCGACAGCAGACCAGGGCACGATGACCTCCGTGTATAATCTGGGCTGCTTTGCCGGCGCCCTATCGACACTGTATAGCGGCGACAAGCTTGGCCGCCCTCGCACGCTGATGCTCGGGAGCTCTGTCATCGCTGTGGCGGCAATAGTACAGGCCGCTTCGTACAGCGCTGGCCAGATGTATGCCGGGCGTGTCATCGCCGGGCTCGGGACCGGCATGAACACCGCAACTGCAGGCGTCTGGCAGTCTGAGACATCCAAGATGCGGAGCCGCGGCAAGCTTATCATCATCCAGATGGCGAACTGTATCACCGGCTTCGCCATCTCTAATTGGTTGACGCTGGGCTTCTCGTTCGCGCCGGGGAGCGTCTCATGGCGGTTCCCACTGGCTTTTCAGATGTGTGAGTTGGCCCCCACTCTCCTTTGGGCATTCGTTTATGTGTCGATGCTGAAGTCCTCGATCAGTCTTCTCCGGGCTCGTCTTGCTTATGTGTCCGTTCCTTCCCGACTCGCCTCGCCTGCTCATCCGCAAGGGTCGGCACGACGAAGCCATGGAGGTCCTCGCCGCCCTCGAAGGCCACGGCGCCACGCCCAGCTCACCCTCCGTCCGTACGCAGTTCTCCATCATCAAAGATGTACTCGACCGTGAATACGCTGTCGAGTACACCTGGGTGCAGCTCATCACCGGGCGCGGGCCCCCGGGCGCGATGCGAAGGATGATACTGGGTGCCTGGATGCAAGCCATGTGAGCAATAGTTCAAGCGCACCCATACGTAAGAGTAGACTTGCTGACCGGACCCCGGCAGGAACCAAATCTCGGGGATAAACGTCACCTCCTACTACATGACCTACGTCTTCATCCATGCCATCGGCTTCAGCGAACTGACGGCCCGCATCCTCGCCGCCGCTGGCTCAATGGACTACCTTTTCTTCTCGTTTATGGCCTACTTCGTCATCGAGCGATATGGCCGGCGCCGGGTCATGATGGTCTCAGCAGCCGCATGCTCCACCTGCTGGACCATCATCGCAATCGCCACGGGGCTCACCGAGACGGGCCGCGGCGACAGCTACAGGCTGGGGATCGTGGCCGTGTCCTTCTTCTTCGTATTCTTCGCGTCGTTCGCGATGGGCGTCCTAGGGGTGCCTTGGCTGTACCCGACCGAGATCAACGCGCTCGCCTTTCGCGCCAAGGGAGCTAGTCTCGCCATGGCGACCAACTGGATCATGAACTACATGGTGGCGCAGGTGACGCCGCCCGGGATCGAGAACCTCGGGTATCGGTTCTGGGTAATCTGGGCCGTCATCTGTGCCTCGTTCATACCCACGACGTTCTTCTTCTACCCCGAGACGGCGAATCGGTCGCTTGAGGATATCGATAGATTCTTCGAGGAGAACCACAACGTCTTTGTGTTCCGGAACAAGCTGGCCACGCAGCTGCACCGGCCGACTATCTACGAGGACGCTGACAGGGAGATTGCCGCCAAGAACGAGAAGTCTGATAGTAGCGCTGGCCATGTTGAAAAGACAGAGAACGGGACTGGTATAGATTAAAGTGAGCTCTATGACCTGTTCAGACTCGGCAATTGAGCATGGAGAAGGTGACGTGGATGGGGAGGCGTAACAGGGGATTGAGCTGGGGGGATTATGTACGCGAACCTGCTGGTACGGCACCAAGCTGGCGGATGCTCCATACTTCACCCAACCAGCTTGAGCCTTGTGACGAGATTCGACACGAATCTCATTTGTGAAGGGACCATGACTCAGCATTCGCATGGACAAGTCGTAGAATCGTATACTCTAAGTCTATTCATCAAAATAAGAATCAGACATTGTCTATTGAAACTGTGAAGCTCTCCAGATTCATACAGTGGTATGGTAGTTTGGTCAGTTGTAACCTATACGTGTGTTTTGCGTAGACGTCGAGCTAGCCAAGTGGCGCAAGCGCTGAATGAAGTCTGAGAGACCTTTCCTCATGAAAGAAAAGGCGTGAAAAATGCAACCGAGTCATTTCGACTTTGCCAATCAGGGGTAGTCCGTAAATTCATGTAGACACGCTTGGCCACGGTGTCGAATAATGGCATCTGCCCGATGACTACCGTCGATGGTTTCATCCAATCTTCCTACACTGAATCGCTCTGACGTACTCCCACCCACATCTTATCTTCTGGGAATCTCAACCCTTTCCTCCCAACAAGTCCGTCCATCGAGATGGGCCATCGAAATTGAGAGACAATATCATGGAACATATTATGCCATGACCCTTGAAAACCTCCGCCGTCAGCGCCTGTGCTTATCGCCCTTGCCTAAGAAGCCATGATCATGCCGCACGCCGGTATCAAAGGCCCTAGAGCATGGCTCATTGCCACCACTCTGATCTGGTTCTGGGCAGCTATCTTCTACGAATATCCGAATCTGATCCCCTTCGACGGCGCAGCGCGGATCCAAACACTGACATACCCCTCGGGCGAGCTCCTTGGACAAGAGGCCATCAATGCAGTATGCAACCGAACAGCCTGGAACGAGAGCCTGGTTTTCACATGCAACGAGTCGTATGGTGGGGTTGGGAACATCCGGAACTCCATTCTGCACTGCGTTCGCTATGCTATCCAAGCTGGGGCGAGCCTGGTCCTCCCGCGGATTGTGCTACGGTCTGCTGAAGATATCGGTACCATTGAGACTGGCCAGACGGCAGAATTCTCGTACATGTTCGACACGCCTCATTTCTTGGGGTCCATGTCGCTTTACTGCCCGCAATTAAAGGTTTATAAGACGATCGACGATGCCAGAGATGGTCTGGAAGAAAAGGAGGGCTTGACTCTGAGTCTCAAACCTGAGTCTCTTGTCGAGGGTGGCGTCCCGCGGACTGGCATTCCAGAGCCCAGCGCCTGGCGTGGACAATTCTACTCATGGTTGGACACGCAGATCGCCACCGCGGGAAAGGTCACACCAAGCCTTGTCATCGTGAACCTACAGCGTTCGTACATGACATACCCGATCTACTCAGACGGCGAGGCCTTCGCCCACACCTTCGCCTCCGTCCTCCAGTTCCGCAACGACACCCGCGCCCTAGCCACCAAAGTCCTTTCGTCATTGGCAGAGCGATTCTCGCTCGATGTAGACCTACAAGACGACATCCTCCCGAACGCCTTCTTCGGCGTCCACCTGCGTACCGAGGCCGATTCCAAGAAGGCGTGGGAGAGCGCGGGCGACTACTGGTTCTACTCGCACTACAGAAATCAGGTCAAGGTCTACCTGGAGCAGGCGCCACGCTCTAACCCGGCCGTCATATACGTTGCGTCTGGAGACCCTGATGAGATAGCCCGCTTCGCTGCCGATGCCGCCAAGGTGCCCGCGCCGCACAACTACCCAGTAGTGAGCAAAGTGGACCTCCTCGTCGGGGAAGATCTGAAGACGCTCAGCGCCCTGAGTTTCGACCAGCAGGCGCTCGTCGACTACCTCGTCCTGCTGAAGGGGTCCGACTTTGCTGGGGTGGCGCACTCGAGCTTTGCTTGGAGTATTGCGCTGAAACGGCACCAGTTTGCCAAGAAAGTTGGGAAATTCTTGGACGCCCCTGAGATGCTGGACGATGACCTGAGTAAAGTCTATGGCACAGTGAAGGATTTCGAGGATTATCCTAATGTACTGTGGCCTCGCGGTTACTCTAATGGTGTGAAAGCGGCACTAAGTGATTGACATCCAAAGTAACCTGTTCTAAAAGCCATAGAGAGAATATAATATACATCTTCGCATTGATATCACCAAGAACTGTCACAATTTCCATGCACAAATGGGCATGTATAGAATAGCGACCACACCTTTATCCAATGTACCCATAGGGCTGCCATTCCCCTAGCCTTGGTAGCTGATATGCAATTACAGTAGTCTTTGACCATCTATTCATCCTTATGACGATCCACTCCAAGAATCAGTGTGTCAATGTCATCTAGGCGAGAACCAGATCTCATAGCCTCGAGAATGTAGTCGGAACAATGCTTGATATGTTCTTCATTATTGTTCTATGGTTCGATGGATTTGCCATTGGATAATGCTCGGAACTGCTTCCGCCATGTAAACAAGCAATGCGATACACTGAGGTTTCAAATTTAGCTTCCTCCATGACAGCTGTATAATTTGATGAGCCACTTTGAGGATGCCCCCTCGAATAATGTGCTCTTCTAGCTAGAGTATTGTCTAGGAAAGGATACTGATTCTGAAATTACTTACTGCCATTCCCTAGTGGTGAAGTACTCCTTGCCCTCTCTTGCAAACACATCAATGTCTGAAGGATCAAGAGGAATAAATGAATAACGAGAAGTCAAATTGTCGTACTCTGCTTCAAAGTACGGCCAACTCCCATCCTGCCGTGATCCGGATCTGTCGAATTCCCGGACAAGATCATCGTCGATACAGTCGGGCTGAAGCCAATCCACAGCAATGTGATCGTACCGACAACCCATTGCGATCGCGTCGTCATCAGAATCACCACACCAACAAGGTGCGTGTGGTAGGTCGGCTCGAGCCTCGACAAGTTGCAAGAGCCAAGAAAATATTTGAACAAGTCCCAAGCAGGCTAGGACTGTTATCACTGTGTAGAAGAAACATCGGCACATAGGCATGCTTGATAGTGACCTGCCCTGGCGATGATTCAAGCTACGAGAAACCCGGACAGCATCGTGTCCTACATAAATCTTGTCCGTAACGCCAGCTCCGTTTTCGGTATCCTCGAGAAGGTGCACTGATATATCAGGGTTCTATAGATGTGTTAGAAGTCGTGGAGCGAGACCAATCAAAGAGAAGCTGCTACCTGGTCTTGTGATCTTGTAAAGAGTGAAGGCATAGTCTTGATACCTAGTCGACACGGTGGATGATCTTTTTTGATACGGCCAGAGACTTAGATTTCAGGACAGAATTGACATTGAACAAACATAGGGAAGAGGTTTTTGCTTTTTCTTCTCATGTACGGAATGAGACTTTGCCTGGAAGATGACTCATTTGACTTGGATCAGGAGCTTCCGCAGCCCGTCTGTGAAGCCGTAGCTGACGCTTTTGTGATCAATCATTCTTTGACGATCCTTAACAAAACCGCATCTCACCACAATCCATCCATAAGCATTTGCTTATTGTTGTGATGGGTAGAAGTGGAACATTTATGTCGGCTGATTATGTTGTTTCTTGGATAGGATCACGACTACCTGAACACGAGGCTGGGCATCAACGAAATACTATATCAGCTGGGGCTTTGAACTCCAAGCTGAATCAACAGATGTAAAAGGCCCATAATGGAGCTAAACTCTTCTAGGGTTACACTTCTGGTCCATGTCTGAATCAGAACTCCTAAAAGAGACATCCTACCTCCGTTCGACCGTGATACTAGTCACAGTCGACCAAAATAGCTACCCGAGTACCATGATTATGCTTCTCAGCATCCATAGGTCAATATCAATCGTAAGCAATACAATGAATGGTACTAGTATAGGGTAAGCGGTGACCAATATACGATGAGTGAGCCGAACAAGCTTGGCGCTGAATGGTTGCTGTGGAACTGGTTTTCAAAGAACATGATTAGCGTCTGGACATGATCTGCAGGACTTCGTATAGCCCTTTTGAGATGACAGAAGAGTTTGTAGACAATGTGTGGAAGTATTTAAGGCCTCAAGACTCCCGCACGGTGGTCCTGTCAAATGTATTCCTGCTAACGAACAACACAACTTCAAAAGTATCACAAAGGCCACGCAGAGCTCTTTTCTATTCTCTCCCACCAGACCACAATGAATTTCGCCATCCTGTCGACCATTATGTTCAGCCTCGCAGCTGCCACTAGCATCCCAAAGACCAGAGCTCTGGTATGTCATGATAGCGCGGTTGGACTGTATTCAAGCTAACAAGTTCATAGCAAAACATAGATGGCAATCCCTTGGCCAACTTCCCCATCCTCAGCTTCCCCGAGGCAACTCGTGGCTTCTGGAACGTTGACAACGACGGCATATACCGCGCCTACCTAGCCAACGGCACGATTGTTGATGCAGCACGCCTCAGCAAGGAGCAGATCCAGACCTACATCTACGCCATCGAGGGTCATGTGTCCCAGGCCGAGTTCGATGCGAAGAAAGCCATCTTTGCCGGCGTCGACAGCGCCACGGTTACGCAGGAGCAGCTACTAAGCCCGCCAGAAGACGTGGTGCCCACGGAGAAGATATCGGGCATGCAGCGGGGATTCAGGCGGTCTGATCTCCCGCCAGACATGAGCCCGCGTGAAGAAAGTCCCTTGGTCGAACGACAAATCCTACCATGCTTTGCTACTGGGCAGTATTGTATCCAGCAGCCCTTTTCATGCCCTCAGTTCTGCGTTTGCAACAGTGTTATCTGCGTTGGCTTTAATTGATAGGCCATTCACCTCGACTTTGGGTAAGCGATGCTGTTTTTGGACTATTTCAAGGGCTTCCGGTTTGGTGGCTTACGGATGCACGAGGAGAAGGTGGTCAGACTGGATGGGGGCTTTAGACTTGGCTGTCGTTTCTACGCACGCTACATTCGTTCACACAAACAATATACGAGCTGTCATTCTCTATGCTGCCGTCTAGTCTTGATTGATCGACCCGTCGACGCCGCTTCCAAATTTTGCGCTGCCCACGTTCATTGGGGGCAACGTACCGCCTCCCATTTGTAACCCGCATCGGTGCACTGGGAAAGCTGGTACACCTTGGCAATCATGGGTGCGGGTACACGCTGAGTGCCGATAGTGGCAGCGATGATGTTGGCCGCTCTTTCAAAGGAGCCACTGATCCTGCCGACCTGGCGGTAGAGTGATCTCAAAGGTTCCTCGCGATACGCATTGTCCACAACAGCGATCTCTGGCTCCTCTTCGCTCGTCGGCTCAAATCTCGCGAATGCTTCCAGCTTGCATGGGCGCTGGACAAGTTCCCAAGTGGACCAACGCTGGAGCGAGGGGAAGATGTTTGCCACGTCCGTCTGTGAAATTCCAACTGTGATTTCCTCAAGTCGTGGGAAAAGTCGGATCAACTCGGGAACGAAGGGATGGGCGAAGGCGACATTATTCTCAATATATCGCCTTGACTGGTAAGTCTCTACGTTGAATACTGACCACGGCATGACAACGTGGCGGGTTTGTCGGACCCTCGTAGCAGCCGATGCGTTGGACCCATCGGTCTCGCCATGGATCTGTGTTCCAAAAAATGTATCCAGGCTTGGGTGCCTTCTCAAATGTGTTATGTAGAGAATATCTCTACGGGGGTCGTAGTATCGGTAGGGGTGCGTATTGCCAGAAATCGTCCAGCCAGCGGAGGCGGAGTGCTTGAGAGCGACTTTGCGGGACTCGTGGCAGACATATCGCAGTGAAGGGGAGTCGAAAACAACAAGACTGCTTGGGTCTCTCCAGTCAAGAACGAAGCTCTCAAAATGCTCCTGGATGGTATTATCAAAGGAGCAGACCCGTGGAGGGAGGTCGAAGACGGCTGTCTCCCAGATCTGAAGGCGCAGCTCGTATGGGAGTTGCCTAAAGCGATGGAAGCCGGCTTCGTTGGCTGACATATTGAATGACTTTTGTTGGCTGGCCGGCTCTTGTCATAGACTTGTTTGTGTGGATATTGTGGCTGCTTAGCTTGATGCACAAGAATGACACGGGAAATACTGAGTGGAGGAGTAAATGCAGCCTCAGCTGATGTGTTGAGATTTATCAGCCCAAACGAAAGGTGTCCGGGCGTCCTAAAAGCTCTTACGGGCCCAAAAGGCTTGCAGTGGGGAGCCCCAGGTTAGCTATGAGCTGCCTTCAAATGAATTGGAATGGAAGTAAGAAGTCGAGGGTGCCTGCTTGGTCTCTGTTGACATCGCTGCACCTTCTCTCGGAGCCTTCCTTGACTACAGACTCGGTCACAATGCAGTCGCGTCAATTGAAATGACGACTCCTTCCAAAACAACGCTCTCCCTGTACAAGCCTAATGTGATTTAATTTATGACAAAGAATTGATGGCAACGTGGTTGGAGAGGCAGAGAAACATCACAGTGCTCTGAGGCATAGAACTGCCAGCTTCTGGATCGAATTGGTGGTCAAGAACTGCCTGGGGTGGCCCCACCTGCTCCCTCTTCCTAGCAGCTTCCTCCACAACCCTACCCCTGCTCCTGCCCTGCCCTGCCTTGACCCCCTGGTGCCTGCCTTGCTCAACCAAAGTGCCAGACTCTTCCATCCCCGGAAAATGGCGAGGTGCGGCTCCACCTGACAATGAGCTAAGGCCAACGTCACCCCACCCGCGGGGAGCTACCGTAATGTGTGTACTGGGACAAGACTGACGGAACGGAGGACTGCACTTCAGCGCAGCCTTCGACATGATGGCGTCAGCTCAGAAAAAAGCTGGCTGCTGGCTCCTGACCGCGGGCTGGTTGCCACTTTGTCCAACCCGCGAAATGCTGCTCGCCTTCCTTCCCTTGCCGCCTTCCCGTGCTGATCTCATGTAGTGGTCCATTGTGGTTCGATCTCACGATCCTGCCCACGGGTGCTGCACCGGACTAATCTGCTGTGTCAGCAGTGTCAGAGACTGGTGGGCTGCCGTTCAACAGAAAAAGTAACAAGAGTGCAAAAAAGAGACGAGTGTTGACAGCTGCTGCGCCTTCCAGTGGTCAGGTCATGTCGAGATCCCGTTGGCGGTAGCACGCAGACGCAGCCGCGAGACGTTGCACGGCCTCGTGCGACATTGTGCTCGATGGGAATCACACCGCTTCTGGCACTCTGGCTCATCACAGACACGACCCGAATCTCGTCTTGCCTCCCGAGTCGAATGTTGGGTCCATCAGCAAGGCAGTCTGGCCATGTGAGCCTGCCAAGCATTGCTATACTTTGAGCCAAAGCCAGCTTTGAGGTCTTCTGGTCCACCCAGCCAGAGCTGGTAGAGACTAGATGCTTCCAAGCATGAGACAAGGAGATCGATTCGTCTGCCCAGATGTCGGTCTCCTGATGTCTTACACGCAAAACAAGCTGCTCCCCACCATTTCCGTAGCGGCTGGCGGACACAGCCCTGCGAAACGGGCGAAACGGATAGATCGGGCATCTGCCAACGCCACATGGTGCCTAGCCTGCAGGTGCAGGCGTACCTAGCTGCAGCTGCGACTGGCGAGCGAGTGCTTCAAACGCGACTGCAGACTGGATAAGTGATGACACAGCTCTACGTATTTGATCTCATCCTCGTCTTCGCTGAGCTTGCTTGGGACCCAGGGATGCTACACCTGCACCTGCAAGTTGGATATCCTGTCCAGGTCGGGCCAACACCCCCCAGCCCATTGACCCTCAGGCCTGGTCTCATTAATATATACATGGCATCGCTACCTACAGTGATCCTCTCTTCAATTCCTTCTCTTGTTCATCCACATCAGGCAGATAATCGTACACTCTTCATTGTCACTTCCTATTCCCCTTCTGACGCCTGCACACTTTCTCCGCCAACGGCACGCGACACTCTTCCCTGGGAATCCTAAACTTTGAGCCTGCCTTGAATTGTTCGCCCACAAGTTGCCAGCAACATGACTTCATCCGATGCGCCTGGTCGCCGCTTCTCGACGGGCACTTCAGCGCATCGTCAGAGGCAGATGAGCCAGATCCTCGACAAGGAAGGCCATTTCAAAGCAAATCTCACAACCCTCTATGTCGGAATTTCCGCCGTGTTCGCAAATGACCACACCGCAGCCGTGGCCCTCGCAATCCATGACACCATCTATCTCATTGACTTCTCCGTCAAGCACATCACTCTCGATGACCCCTTGAAGACTGGCCATGATCTCATCGCCGACTATGTCATCTCTGCCTTGCAAGCTTACGAGCATGAGAATTTCGCAAAGTTCATAGGCGCCGGCCTACCCGCCACTGTCAAGTATATGAGTCCGTCTCTGTGTTGCCGCCTCTGGCTAGAGATCGATATTGTCCCCATCGTGCTACGCCCGGATGAGGAAAACAAGGAGAAGAGTTTCTGGGACAACAAGCGGGTGGACGAGCAGGCTGACAGCATGGCCCGCAAATGTATCATGTAGGTAACTCCCGTCCCTGCCGTGCTGCCTCAACCAAACCGCGTTGAGCACATCAAATCAAGCAAGTCCGCGGCCATTCTTTGTTGACAATGCGCCAGGCACTTCGGACCATCCCTAGTGCCCCTTCTTCAGGTCGGCTTTCGCGGTGTCGTTCAGACTGATGCCGCGTTCCGTGCTCACCTCACCATCATACAGAACCATAAGGATACGTGCACAACCCCAACCTGGGCTTCTACTGTTCAGTATGCCGATCGGCTCCGCAACAAGAAGACCAAGATTGCCTTCTTCAGTAGCACACCGCAAGGGGGTGGTGTCGCCCTGATGCGTCATGCGCTCGTCCGTTTCGCTCGGCTCATGGGCGTTGATTTGACCTGGTACGTGCCAAAGCCTCGGCCTGGAGTCTTCCGTATCACCAAGAATATGCACAACATTCTTCAAGGTGTCAGTCACCCGGATCAGCGCATCTCAGACGACGAAAAAGCTAGTATTATCGACTGGATCACGGACAATGCTGAACGTTATTGGTTCTCGGATGGCGGCCCCCTCTGCAGGCCGGAGGAGGGCGGAGCTGATGTCGTTATGATCGATGACCCGCAGATGCCTGGGCTGATTCCCCTGATCAAGAAGCGGACCCCGGACCGCCCTGTCTTGTACAGATCGCATATCCAAATAAGGGCTGATCTCGTCGCCAAGGAGGGCAGCCCGCAGGCCGACACGTGGGATTTCCTGTGGGCAAACATCAAGCATGCGGACATGTTCATCAGTCATCCAATCCCGTCCTTTGTTCCTCACAATGTCCCGAAAGAGAAGGTCACGTACCTACCGGCCACTACCGATTGGCTTGATGGCCTCAACAAGCCGCTCAACCAGTGGGACTCTGGTTATTATGGTCACATCTACAACAATTCCTGTCATGCACAGCGGATGACGGAGCTGCACTACCCTGCTCGCAAGTACATCGCGCAGGTTGCAAGGTTTGACCCTGCCAAGGGCATCCCCACAGTGATCGATTCGTATGCTGAGTTCCGCCGCCTTTTGGACCAACGCGGAATCACCGACACCCCACAGCTCGTGGTCTGCGGAAATGGGTCTGTGGATGATCCCGACGGAAGTATCATCTACGACCAAACGATGATCCAGATCGAGCGGACATATCCTCACCTGGTCGGCGACATCAGTGTTATGCGCCTGGATCCGAACGACCAGCTACTGAACACGATCATCGCCAACGCACATGTGATCCTCCAGCTGTCTACCCGCGAAGGGTTTGAGGTCAAGGTCTCGGAGGCGTTGCACGCGGGTCGTCCCGTGATCGTCACCAACACCGGCGGCATCCCGCTGCAGGTGAAGCCCAACGTCAACGGGTTCCTGGTCGAGCCGGGAGACTGGGCGGCCGTCGCGAAGCACCTGGTCGACCTGTTCACGGACGACGAGCTGCACAAGAAGATGAGCTACGAGGCACGGACCGGCGTGTCGGATGAGGTCGGCACGGTCGGCAACGCGCTTTCGTGGTTCTACCTGGCGGCCAAGTGGGCCGAGGTCGGCGTCAGGAAGGGCGGTGGGAAGGGGGGCCTGGACGGGAATGAGAAGTGGGTGAACGACATGGCTCGGGAAGAGGCCGGCTACCCCTACAAAAAGGACGAGAATCGTTTGCCTCGGGAGTTTACGGCGAAGAAGGAGTAAGGATTGTTACTTGAGAAGGTCGATGAGGTTCTGGAGGTGGGTGTGGGCGAGACTCTACTCACTTATTCATTATAGATGGGGTTCCACTTGCGTTGACATAAATTGGTGCCGAGAACACATTGGACTTGATAAAAGAAAATTCGGATTCAATCTGGCATTACGAGCCATTGGACGTCAACATACCCAGACCCAACTTGAAGGAACCGCGTCAGTGTCCCAGGCACGACTAGATTTTTATTTGCCGCCCGCGATGTAACGATGCATGTCAATTCTAGTATAGTGTATCACCCATTGCGATCACGGTCCCCGCGTAATATTACCAAGTTTGCGATTCCGGTTTACATTGCCGCGAAGCGCTTGGCGAGTTGGCCAATATGTGTCAGAACCCCAACATAGTGGATCAGTCGAGGGCTCCTCAGAGCGGAGCAGCGAGTGGGCGTGTTTGTCTGACCCCCCGGATTTGGGTGGGTCTGGGGAGGAACTACCCCAGATGCGGACGGCGGCGGGTTGTCTGGTTGGTCGTGCGTCTGCCGGGGTACATTGAGCATCGCAGCATACCCCAGGCAACTCGTGCAGAACAGGCCCGAATATGGTGAGGGGGAGCCACGGAGCGGCATATGCACATCACCTGAGCGAGCTGAGGGAAGTTGCGCCGGAGATTATCCAGGTATCCAGGTACGCGGAAAAGCTTAAGATAATAAGAACCAGGGCGTTCCCGAAATCCTGGGCGAGAAAAGAATTTTCCACGATGTAGTTTGATGTACATCATCACCACAGAAGGTTGAGCACGGCCACTCCTGTCCTCACCTATACATCATGGAGCCAACCGCCGTGTCAGCGGCCGACGCCCGCACCAAGCTCGCGTACAAGAACCGGTGGCACACCGTGTTCAGCAACCCCAAGATCGTGGTGATCGCGCTCTTCGCCTCGTTCGGCGGCTTCGAGTATGGCTACCAGCAGGGCGTGCTGGGCCAGTCGCTGGTCATGCACCGCTTCAAGGACAACTTCCCGTCCGTGGTCGACTCGTCGAGCGCCACGGGCTGGCTGACGTCGATCCTCCAGGTCGGGGGCATCATCGGGTCCGTGTCGGCCGGCGTGCTGGGCGAGGTCTTTTCGCGCAAGTACACCATGTTCATGGCCTGCTTGTGGGTCATCCTTGGGAGCTACCTGTACTGTGGCGCGTCGTACCACAACCCTGCGATGCTTTATGCTGGGAGGTTCTTCACTGGTATCGGGGTCGGCACGTTCAGTGGTGTTGGGTGAGTAAATGCCTGCCTGCTTACTTGTGTGCGGATTTAATAATGGTCGGAGGATGCTAACGACGATATAGGCCTTTGTATAACGCCGAGCTGTCTTCCCCCGAGCTACGAGGCTTCCTCGTCTCGTTCTACCAGTTTGCTACCATCTTCGGCATCATGTTATCCTTCTGGATCGGCTACGCGAGCAACAACATCGGCGGCCAGGGCGACACGCAGTCCAACCTGGCCTGGCAGCTGCCAACCATAATCCAAGGGATCCCGGCCGTGTGCCTCGCGCTGGGCATATGGTGGCTGCCCTTCTCCCCGCGCTGGCTCATCAAGCAGGACCGCGACGACGAGGCCATATCCACCCTGGCGTACCTGCGCAACCTCCCCACCGACAGCGACCTCATCCAGGTCGAGTACCGCGAGATCAAGGCCGAGTGCCTGTTCGAGGAGCGCCACTTTGCCAAGTCGTTCCCCACGCTCGCCGCCAAGGAGAAGAAGAGCGTCTGGACGAGGCAGCTGGCCGAGTACTACAACATCGTGAGGTCGTGGGATAACGCCAAGCGTGTCGCGACGGCGTGGCTCGTCATGTTCTTCCAGCAGGTAAGCATCCCCCCTCCCGGATCCCGCCAGGCAAACCGGTCTACCGTTCCGTGATCTAACGCATTGTGTGCACCACAGTGGAGCGGAATCGACGCCATCATCTACTACGCCTCGAAC
The DNA here is from genome assembly GCA_037177825.1 of Diaporthe sp. P3_1W. Classification (NCBI taxonomy): domain Eukaryota; kingdom Fungi; phylum Ascomycota; class Sordariomycetes; order Diaporthales; family Diaporthaceae; genus Diaporthe; species Diaporthe sp. P3_1W. The sequence goes on from JBAFXB010000001.1 coordinate 1,883,809, forward strand.
GTCTTCCTCAGCCTGGGCATGTCGAGCACGACGCAGGCGCTCCTCGCCACGGGCGTCACGGGCGTCGTGTTCATGGTGTCGACCATCCCCGCCATGCTGCTCATCGACAGGGTCGGCCGCAAGCCGATGCTGCTCTTCGGGTCCGCCCTCATGTGGGCGGCCATGGTCATCGCGGGCATCATCGTGAGCCAGTTCTCGGACGACTGGGCGCACCACGCCGACGCCGGCTGGGTCGCCGTCGCGTTCATCTGGGTCTACATCTTCGCCTTCGGCTTCACGTGGGGCCCCGTGAGCTGGACGCTCGTCTCCGAGATCTTCCCGCTGTCGATCCGCGCCAAGGGCGCCTCGTTCGGCGCGTCGTCGAACTGGGTCAACAACTTTGCCGTCGCCTTCTTCACGCCGCCCATGCTCGAGGCCTGGGAGTGGGGCACGTATATCTTCTTCGCCGTCTTCCTCGCGATTGGTATTGTCTGGGTCTGGTTCTTCATCCCCGAGACCAAGGGCGCCACGCTGGAGGAGATGGACCGCGTGTTCAAGAGCCACTCGGGCGAGGAGGACGCCCGGCTGCTCGCTGAGGCGAGGAGGGACGTTGGGTTGACTCCTGAGCTGGAGGTGACGGCTGAGAAGGCTGTGTTGACGGAGAAGGACCAGGCCGCACCTTCGCATATGGAAGAGGCGGGATCCCAGTAGATACAGTCATGTTTCTGCGCGCAATTAGCGTGTGCGTAAGAGCCAGTCGATCGCGGAGATCTCAGTTATAGATGGCGGGCATTCGTGACGGGATGACAGGCAAGACCGCGCTCATCCGACTGAGAGTAAAGAGCTAGTGAGAGACGAACGGATAGGGGGAACATACAGATTATTCATGTGACATCCACTGTTTGAACATGTCTTGATACCCAAGTACCACAAGTTGAAGTCCGCAAAGTGAGAGATAACTGTGAAATAATATGCATCAAGAAATCGATGGTCAGGCCTCCGCTTGTCGTATGACTAAAGAATACGGCAGTAACCCTCGTCTTTGTTCAAGGTACACCAAGTGGGTGACTTATCACAATGCAAAAGCTGTGGGTGTGTGTGCTCCACCTACAACGCCGCATGTTCACCGCCAGAACTTCCATGAGGCTCGCATGGGTACCTAGGTATCTAGGAACATCACGCCAGAATATTGGTGAAATGCAGATCAATACCACTGGCGGCCCACTAGTCGGGCTTATAAACATTCTGACATAAACGTTGAACAAATGCATAAGCCATAAGTTTTGAAGTGGTGATGCAAGTGACATAATTCCCTGTTGAAGAGACCAGGCGGGTTCTTCGAGCTTAGAAATTTGGTAGGTAGGCAGGCCTTTCACATGAACAAAAGTGCAGAAGCTTTACAGCCACTTGAGCGGATCAAAAGATACATATGTCATGAATTCAAGGAGCACGCTATTCTGCTACAATAGCAGCCCCGCTTCTGCGCCACAACTATGACCCTGGTAGATTAGTAGTCAAGTCCAATTCATCTGAGCCATGAAAGTAATAGACGCTGGGACCAAGAAATTATCGATCGCTCACGCTAAGAGTACAAGGTCGAACATATAATGCATCCATGGATCAAAAAACGAACTGCGTTCAGATTCACTTGAGCAGCTCTCGTAAATCGGGAGGGAGGGGGGTGTCAAAGAATGTAAAGACTACGCTATCGAGCTGCAATAGCGGTTCCGATTTTGCGTCACATGATACCATGGAAAATATGCGAACTAATCCCAGTGCTGATGACCAGACTAGGAGCATAATTCCATCAAGGTCGACTGCCGGAGAAGCATGGAAACGAACCGCGTGTGGAGTTGTCTATACGTGGATACAGCCGCCCCTAGCAGTGAGGCTCACGGGATGGCTGTTTTGCATCCTTGCAAAACATAGTGTGCCTTGAGTCAGACCTCAATTCCTCTTGAGGCTCGTACGTAAGGAAACAAAAACCTCCTAGAGTTCGTTTTTCTTTTGTGACGGCCAGGAAACTTTTTTTGGCTGCTGACTAAGCAGGTCTTGGTGAACATTTTGTTCGCCGCGGAGAAGCCAATTACGACGAAAACCGGCCGGATGCGGCTGTTGCGGCTCAAGCCGCCATGATTTCGACCACACGTGGTGGAAGAAAACAAGTCGCTCAGGGGAGGATCCCCAGACGGCCAATCACAATGATTCCATTACTGCAAATGTTTCAAGCTCCTGTCAGCTTCCTCCTTCGGCCATCGCACACAGCGGAAGTCCGAGCAGCTGTGGGTGGCATGATTTTCAAGGGATGAGGTTGCGAATGACAGGATCACGCTCGCGGCCAGCGGGACCATGATAAACATATGGAGTCGGACCATGACAGCCGTGAACTGCATCTCCGTGGGATATGAATAATACACTGATATTAAAACCAAGCTGCAACCCTGCCTCATGCCGGACACTGACTCTCGAGATGGAAGACACAATTACCACCACGTCACATCATTCTTGCCCAACCTTAAAAACCCATACCAACCTCACGAGACAAGCTGTACTTGTTCCACCAAATTGAGATCCCAATCGTCCAGGAAGACATCACCACAATGACCGTCACACCCAGCACAACAGCAGGCCCAAAACCGGGTGATGCCACAAACGGCGATGCCGTTCCCCCTTCAGCACCCCTGAGTCAGGCTCAGCTGGCCATCATCAAGGCCACCGTGCCCGTCCTCCAGGTCCACGGCGAGACCATCACCAAGGTCATGTACGACAACATGATCAGCGCCAACCCCGAGCTGCACAACGTCTTCAGCACCACCTCTCAGACAACAGGGCGACAGCCACGCGCCCTTGCCCGCTCCGTGCTCGCGTACGCAATGTACATCGACGACCTGCCCAAGCTGGCGCACGCCGTCGAGCGCATAGCGCAGAAGCACGTCAGCCTGTTCATCCAGCCGGAGCAGTACGACATCGTCGGGGGCCACCTGATCGGCGCCATCGGCCAGGTGCTCGGCGACGCGGCGACGCCCGAGATCGTGGACGCCTGGACGGCGGCGTACGGGGTGCTCGCCAAGGTGTTCATCGACAGGGAGAAGGAGCTGTACAAGGCCGATGAGAACTGGACCGGCTGGCGCAAGTTCCGCATCGCGAGGAGGGCCAGGGAGGCCGAGGGCGTCGCGAGCTTCTACCTGGAGCCCGCGGACGGCGCGGCGCTGCCGCGGTTCCTGCCGGGGCAGTACATCAGCCTGCAGGTCTTTGTGAAGCACCTGGGCTACAATCAGAGCCGGCAGTACAGCCTGAGTCAGGCGCCCGACGCCGTAGGGCGGTCCTACAGGATCAGCGTCAAGAAGGAGCACGACGACCAGGCCAACGTGGACGGCCTGATCTCGAACATGCTGCACGACGGGTACAAGGAGGGCGACGTGGTCGAGCTGTCGCACCCACACGGCGAGTTCTTCCTGGACCCGTCGGATGTCTCAAAGGAGGGCGCCCCCGCCGTGCTCATCTCTGCCGGCATAGGCGCCACGCCGCTCATGTCCATGCTCCACGCCCTGGCGCAGCCCTCGGCAGTCAAGAGGCCGGTCTCATGGATCCACACGTCTCGATCGAAGGCTACACAGCCGTTTGCGGATGAGGCGGTGGCGACGGTGGAGCAGGGCGCCATCAAGGACAGGGCGTCGGCTCACGTTCACCTGAGACAGGGGCTCGACGGGCAAGGGAAGCCACGGTTGGACATTGCGGCTCTCGGTCGGGAAGGCAAGCTGTTTGTGAGCGACCCAAGAGCCGAGTACTTCATCTGCGGTCCTGAGAACTTCATGTTGGACGCCAGGAAGACCTTGGTGGGTCTCGGTGTCGACAAGAGCAGGGTATTTTTGGAACTATTTGCCACTGGAGATGTTGCGGATGACGCTTAGACGGCCATGGGAGCACGAGAAGGAGACGACTCAGATTTCTTTGACTTTCGGAGGGCGGTGTATGGGACATGTTCTTTCCTACCAGTGATTCCCTAGACGACTTAAGATGGTCCAGGACGTTGCGAATCCCGGCGGGCAAAAAGTCTAGCAACCCGATACCGATTTGATAGCGCGGCCATCAAACTCAGCTCAACTTTGTAATAAAACATGCCCTTGTAAGGGAACAAGACACAACCACCGACGGGGACAAGATCTTGACTGCCGCCGTCCAACTCGAAGTAACACTGGAGACACGGCTCGCATCCAACACCAATAAAGTTGGTCATATGACTAGGTGAGGCATGCATCTGACGGGCGCCATGTTCCAGAAGGGGTCGCGCTTATTCCTACTTCCCGATATTAAAAAGCCAAGATCCACGCCTATGCAGCCTGCCTAATGTGATGTATAACAAAGCAAGACATCCGGATGCGCGCCATGTGTAACTTGGCCCCCAACCACGCGTACGGCATCCCACGCTTCTTTCCCCTTTTCTGAACATCCAGCCGGTGCCATGCCTAAGACGTCCTTTTCACAAGTCACACGGATGCTCGGTCCCGAGGGCCTCAGCCGCATAGAATTGTTCTCGCCGTCTTCCTCGGGTTGCAACCGGCCCTGCTCGCCGTCGTGGACGCCTGCATGGAAGGAATTACAAACGTTCGGCAGGTGTTCTGGGGATAATAGCCCAGGCCGTGGCCTGGGGGGTTCGGGAGTCACACTGCAGCACATGTCGACCTCATCTGGGTGTTGTGGTTGCTCAAGACCAGATCTATAGGGATCTGAGTTGCTCAAAATCGCATCGTGAAACGATATTCTTCTACCCGTCTAGATCTGGATCAGGCGAGCACATTTTGGTAATGTGGAGCGCCAAAGGACTATGAGGAGGTATCCCAGTTGAAGCCCAGTCCTTGAGCCCAACGCTTCACATGCGAAAAAATCGTTTCGAAGTCGAACCTCAGTGCCACATGTCTTCGATAATTTGGTCTGAAATATTCGAAGAAGCTAGACGATCCTTTCTATTCTTGGTATTCTTGGGCGCGGGTCAGTTTTGCTTTGGTCCCATCTATTACACCGGGGTGAAAGTGAGTTTCTCAACTGTACAATCTTCCGACTGTAGCGTTATCTGGGACCCATTGTCATAGGATCATGCTTGCTCAAACAGGTCAAACTCCCTTACAGCAGCTCTAGCTGTTCCAGTAATCTTCCTCACCGCTCAAATTTGCGTTGGACAGCCAAGAGTATCTGTTCCGGTCAAAGGTTTAGAGTATTCCATAACTAGCTCATATGCAGCTTCATCAAATACATACACAACCCATTGTTATTTGCAGAAATAATCAGCAGAGTCTTTTCTTATTCGTCTTCTACAAACCTCATGATGCCCACACCAGCGACATGTATGGAAGAATGGTATAGTAGGACCCTCCGTTTGTCAGACGCCCACCTGCCTTGGTCCCACCAGTGCCCACGAGGGAGTCAGGATGATCTACTTAGCTTGTCACACACGAAAGTGGGTCAAGCAGTAGGAAGGAGCTGGAACGAAATTCTGTAGTCAGATCCCGCGCTATTTAGCGGCAGTGAGTGCCGGTAAACAAACGCCTGAGGTATGCATAATACCCGACAACGCCTTTTGTACCGAGAGGTAACGAGGGCTTGATTTTCTTGCAGCTCTTTTTGCCCAACCCGAGGTCCATACGCGAAGGCGATGCTAGTGGTACAAGACCTGCGCCGGCAAGGAGCAGCATCTGGCACGCTGTCATACGATCACAGATCCATGCTGTGTTACAGAAGCTTTCGTCGGAAGCTCGCAGTGTGGATTCTAAGCCAGTGCATGCCTGCTGTTGTCGGGAGAGGGCAAAATCAATGTGAACCCAACATCATGGATGTCGGACTGTGATTCTATGCTTGTTCGAAACGAGACGGCCTTGTTGGCCAGAGTATCTTTCATCAAGCACACATTGCCAGCTCAACCCTCTCGACTCAAACAGTATGGGCTTCCAATGGCTCACGTTTGAAAACGCGATTTCTTAGTTTCATTGGGAAGTAAACAGACCGGCGTCCGGAGAATTCCGTTTGAAAGCACTCAAGCTGACAAATTGGTAGTATCTCAGGGAATCATTTCCAACGGAATTCACTTGACCAATGACAAACAAAACTAACACGATAGCTGCCCGTCTGACACCTGCCATCAACATTTCGATCATGCAACTCGGACCAAAACCCATTGCCGAAGCTGAATTGTCCCGGATTATTAATACCGAGTCTCGGCTGAACACGCTGGTCAGCACGATAGTCACATCCGGGACACTTTCTCAGGGTGTGGTGCCAACTGGAAGAAGACGGCATCACCGGCTTGGACTCCAGGATTGGGTCCAGTGACAGCATGCAGTAGTGTGCCTGGAAACAGCATGGTCTTATTAACATGACAGGTTAAACAAACAGCAGTCTCAGCTGGAGGCTAATGCATACTGTCACATAGCCGCATTGTAGGAGCTGATCCCCTGCACTAGAAGTGTCTTTGAAGGCTTCAGTTGTTTCTTGGCATGGACGCCCACAACCCGCTCCCGAAGCACTCTGTCGGCACTAAGAGATAACTCGTAGGTCTGGCCAGTAAACAAACCATTGTGGTACTTTGGTGGGTCCAGATTGGTGTAGTCTCAACGAGCACCAATGGCTTCGTGAAGGCCAGCGGGCTGGGCCCGGAGACATGGGCTCTTCCAGGCAAAGCGTTCACTCCACGAAGGGCGTTCGTCAAGATGCTTGTCTTTCCAAATGCTGGTGCTGGTAGTTTCCTGTTGAAAGGACCATACATCTGATGCTATTCCAACTGGCCCCATGCTGAGAGAACCCCCAGCACGTCATTTCTTGCCTGACTCCCTGTTTGTTCTTTCCTACTTCACCTTACATTGCTTTACCGAGAACGGCACTATACGAAGCGTTTGGCAACGTGAATTGTTTACTCTTTCTTCTGACTCACCCCATCTGAGGCGGGGCTCCAAACTGGTATTTTCTGGCGGGTGATTGGACTCTTTCAAGCTTTTGTTTTCTGTGCTCTTCTCCATCTCCTCCCGTGCTGCCGCTTCATGCAACAGGTAAGCGGCCCAACTTCCGCCTGAAAGGAGCAGTGGACAACCGCAACCATCACTCGCCAACCGTACACGACAGTGCCCTTACCGTCCCCTCCTCTTTGAATGATCAACAGTATTCTGGAATCACTAAGCGATTCGACAACCGCTTATCTCTGGTGAGAGGAAGCTGGCCCGTTATCAGAATCCAAGGTGTGCACCCATCGCTCCGCTACTTCGTCGCCGGTGTGGTACCTCCTCTCCTCGCTCTCGTTCGTCCACTCCTTGTTTTCCCTCCCTGCCCCCCATGGATCATCAGAATGCATCGTACCCGTGCACATTCTTTCGGCCTTCTGATAGCCCCATCTGTTTTCTTCTACTCTCAGATTCACTCACTCTAACTGATATGACCAACAAGTTTCTCCCCACCTGTCAAACAATCTCTCCACAGTCTCTTCTATACGTTGACGCGAGCCATCAAGATCGTAAACGACATCAGATACTGTTAGCAGCACACAGTACCACAGTAAACGACTCCTCTGGATCCCTAAGTATCAAGGGTATTATTCTGTTTTGTTTGTCCTTTGTCTTAGAACCTTAATATCCCGCACACGACCGTCCCTTACCAACCTGCAAGCTCTGTCTCGGGACTTACGGCCGCACATGCTGACACATCGGTTTTCAGGCCACGAGTGTGTGGCTTGGAGGACATAAAGATGTCTCCCGAGCCAATTGCCCTCGTTGGGAGCAGCTGCCGATTTGCAGGCAACGCCACTTCACCCTCCAAGCTCTGGAAGGTCTTAGAAAACCCCACCGATCTTTCACGCCCGGTACCCTCAACCAGATTCTCCGCCGCCGGATTTTTTCACGAGGATGCAGAGCACCATGGTACAACAAACTCTCCTTGTGGATACTGGCTGAACCAGGAGGTGGACAGGTTCGACGCAGCCTTCTTCAACATATCCAAGAAGGAGGCAGAGGCCGTGGATCCTCAACAACGGCTTCTTCTTGAGGTTGTATACGAAGCCTTGGAGTCTGCTGGGTATAATATGGACAAATTCGCCGGTCGCAATGTCGGCGTGTACACTGGTGTCATGACAACAGACTACAGGTCCCTTTCCGAGAGGGATGAGCTGAACGCTTCGCAGTACGCGGCTACCGGCAACGCAGGCTCAATCATCGCGAACAGAATCTCGTACTTTTACGACTTTCACGGTCCGTCCATGACCGTCGACACCGCATGTTCGGCAAGCTTGGTTGCTCTCCATCAGGCTGTTCTTGGCCTGCGCGCGGGCGAGACAGAAATGGCGTGTGTGGCGGGTGTCAATCTCATGCTTACCCCTGAGCAGTTCATCTCCGAGTCCGACTTACACATGCTCAGCCCTACCGGACACTGCCAGATGTGGGATGCAGCTGCTGATGGGTATGCACGAGGAGAAGGTGTGGTCGCAATTTTCATCAAGACGCTCAGTCGGGCCCTCGCCGATGGCGACAACATCCAGGCTGTCATCCGGCACACGGGAGTCAATTCGGATGGCAAGACCCAGGGCATCACAATGCCAAACCCAGCAGCACAAGCTGCATTGATTCGACAGACCTACGAGAGATCGGGTCTGGATCCTCGAAACCCAGATCATCAGCCGCAGTACTTTGAGGCACACGGTACGTCGTTTCATTTTGACGCTGATATGAAGTCTTCTGCTTACGCACACTCTCTCAGGAACTGGTACACCTGCCGGTGATCCACGTGAAGCTCGCGCCATTGCCGAAGCTTTCTTCGGTGACAACAACGATACACCCACAAACTCGAGAAGTTCACGACAGAAGTTGCTGGTGGGCTCAGTCAAGACAATCATCGGGCACACCGAGGGCGCCGCAGGCCTGGCCGGGATTCTCAAGGTCGTTCTCGCCATGGACAACGACTCCATCCCCAAGAACTTGCACCACGATTCTCTGAACCCAAGTGTTCTTCCTTACTATGGCAACTTACGGATTCCTACTCAGACACTCAAGTGGCCGTCCCCGCCTGCGGGACACCCGATGAGAGCGAGCGTGAACTCTTTCGGTTTCGGTGGCACCAACGCCCATGCCATCGTAGAGAAGTACCAACCAGAAATTCACAACGCCGGGGTCCAATCACTTGGGACGAGCCTGAATACAAAGGTCATTGACCCTGTCTCTTCGGGAATTCCTGCACCTGATGCGCCTCAGTATACCCAAGTTGCATTGCCTCTTGTCATCACAGCCGCTTCTGACGAGTCATTCGCGGCTACTCTCAAGGACCTCGCGTTATACATCCAGCACAATGCCCATGTCACCACTCAAGAGTTGGCATGGCACCTCTATAGCTATCGCACAGTGCATACCCTGAGGGCTTTTGTGGTCCCAAGCCCCGGCAAGGCAGCTTCGGCAGTGTCGAACCTGCTGGATTTGATTGACCGTTCAAGCAAGACCTCGCCCACCCAGTCTGGCACTGTCATCCGCTCTAAGAAGATGTCGACAAGCCCGCGCGTACTCGGGATATTCACCGGACAGGGGGCCCAATACGCCGCCATGTCTAAGGGCCTTCTCCGCACAAGCACTGTGTATCGGGCCACGATCAGAAAGCTCGACAACATCTTGCAGAATGATTGCCCTGATCCCCCAGAGTGGTCACTGGAGGAGAAGATCATGGACGAGGGACAAGACTCAGGCATCAACGCGGCCGCCATAGCTCAGCCGTTATCAACGGCGCTTCAAATCGCCTTAGTGGAGCTGCTATCCAGCGTCAACGTTTCTTTCCACTGCGTCGTCGGTCACTCCTCTGGAGAGATTGCGGCAGCCTTCGCGGCCAAGCGCCTGCCAATGCGGGACGCCATACTGATCGCCTATTACCGAGGCTGCTTTGCCCACCTAGCCTCAGGGACCAATGGAAGAATTGGCGGCATGATGGCATGTGGGATGTCGAGGCAAGAAGCTGAAGAGTTTTGCTCCACGCCCAAGTATCACGGCCGTATTTCCGTCGCGGCAAGCAACTCCCCCAATTTGGTCACCTTGTCAGGAGACATGGACATCATCGTCGCTGCCTCTGATGAACTGAAGGCTGATGGGAAGTTTGCAAGGATTCTGAAGGTAGACACAGCGTACCACTCATATCATATGGTTCCGGCAGTCCAGCAATATTCCGAGGCTTTGGCACGCTGTTCCATTCAAGCTCATCCGCATCTCGATGGTACCACTACAACATGGTTGTCGAGCGTCTATGGCCGTCAGCAAGATATCACTGCAGGAGACCTGGCGACAGCCTACTGGAAAGACAACATGCTCCGCCCTGTCCTGTTTCACGAGGCTGTTGAAGCAGCCTTGAAGGAGTTCGGGCCTTTTGACTGTGCTATCGAGGTTGGACCTCATCCTCAACTGCAGACGCCGGCTATGGAGACCATAAAGGGCACCATTGGCACAGAGCTGCCCTATCATGGACTGCTTCAGAGAGGCAAGGAGGCAGAGATCGCATTCGCCGAATTCCTCGGCTTCATGTGCGTCAACTTCGGCACCCCTGCCGTAGACATTCGCAGCTTTGTCCAACAATCCTCACAGCCTGAGCTTGTGCGCTCACGTCTGGTTGATGCGCCAACGTATGCTTGGGATCATACACAGACTTACTGGAGGGAGTCCCGGTTGTCGGCACAGTACCACTTCCGCGAGCGGCCACCACATGAGCTCCTCGGCGTCCGCACCCGGGACGACAACCAGTTCCAAATGCGATGGCGGAATGTCCTCAAGGTGGAGCAGCTTCCATGGGTGGAGGGACACAAATTTCAAGGCCAGGCGTTGCTGCCAGCATCGGCGTATTGCGTGATGGCACTTGATGCGGCTAATGTCGCTCTAAACGGCCGCAACGCGTCGATAGTCGAGTTGCAGGACTTGAAGTTCCTCAGCGGTATCACCATGGAATCTGGATCTCTCGGCGTGGAGACACTGTTCACCCTTTCCATCCTTCCTCTCCAACCATCCCGATCCGGCCAAGCCAATACCATCGAGGCCGAGTTCACCTTGACATCAGTTCCTGTTACGTCGTCAAAGCCTGGTCCGATGAAGAAGAACTTTGAAGGAAGGGTCCTCATTATCCTCGAGGATTCCTCTCCAGACGCTCTGCCCCCTCGGTTTGTGGGTCTCATGGCAGAGACCTTACCCGTCGACGTGGCTGCCTTTTACCAGATGATGGAAGGCATAGGACTCTCGTACACCGGTCCGTTCCAGGCATTAAAGTCCATTGATCGGCGTTTCAACTACGCGAGAGGAACTCTGAGCAAGGCCAGCCCATTGGATTCAACTCATCTCGACGTGAGCCCAGCCTTTCTCGACAGCTGTTTCCAAGCCACTTTCACAACGTTTTCATCACCAGGTGACAAGTAAGTCGGCCGAGTCGCGGCTTGAACCTCTCCTTAGAGTAGCAGATTACTGACTCGACTTGTGAATAGGGCCCTGTGGACGTCTTTCCTGCCGACGAATATAGGCAGAATGCGATTCAACCAGGCAATTTGTGGCACCCAACAGTCTTCGGCCGTGATGACTGTGGAGTGTCACCTCACCAAGTTCGACCATTACTCCGTCGGCTCTCCTGCGACTATTACCGCTGAATTGGCCATATCCAACGAGCTTGGTCAGACAGAGATACAGCTCGAGGAGCTGGTCGTCTCCTCTTTCTCCTCAGCGCGGCCCGAGGATGACTACGAGCTGTATCTCCACACCGTCATGGACCTGGACCCCGAGTATGAGATTGCCACCATGCATCCGGAGCCCGAGGGCGTTCGCTTGCACATCGATGAGAGCTGCGAGAGGGTGGCACAGGTGTACCTCAAACAGCCCAAGAGTATTCCCTCGATTGACACACCCCCGGATTCTCCGCGGGCCGACTCAAACACAACGATTGTGAAGCAAATTCCCGCGGCCGTCGAACAAGACATGGAGCGATTCATTTCAAACTCACCCTACTTCTATGCGTTGGACCTGCTGCGCAGCCTCCGCGCGGTCGAGACGTCACACTCGCAGTCGTTTGACTTTTCGCTTGCGTACTGGTCTATTGTCGATGATGCGCACCTGATCCACGGCTTTCACGCGCATCTGAGCAGAGTCGTTGGGCAGATCGCCCACCGGTTCCCCCGGATGGATGTCCTCGATCTCACCTTTGCAGAGTGGGCTTTCACCGAGAACGTCCTCGATGGCCTGCATGACACATTCTCGTCGTACAGACTGATGGCTTCGACGCAACCGCAGTACCTCCTGGACCGGTGCCCGAATCTGAACAACAACAAGAAGGTGTCTTTTGCAGACCTCGACTTGGATGCGAAGGTGGAGGATATGGGTACTTCCACTGGGGCCTATGACCTGGTTATCATTTCAACCAGCATTTTCTCGAGATTCACTTCAAGCAAAGTGGAGATCGTCGAAAAGATTCGACGGTTGATGAGGAAGAGAGCCTTCCTCATCATAGTCGACGCGCCGGCTGTTTCGACGCCTGAGGATGTGTTTAGAGTGGGTGATGGACTGTTCAGTCAGAGTGGCTCAGATGCGAGAATCCCCTTTGATCCGACCCAGTCGCTGGACGAGGGCATGTTCTTGCCGGCAGCTAAGAACTCGACCCAGACCCACGCTTCAGGCTTGTCTATGACCATGCGACAAGCCGATGACGACCTTCCCATGTTTGGTGACGACCTTCCCTTGTCCAATAACAAGAAATCCAAGGAGTCGGTGGTCATTGTTGGCCACGCATCCACACGCCTTGGTCTCGAGCGACTCGGGACAAGCGAGAAAATCGGAAGGCAGACGGATTTCGAGATTTTCGATAACATCGAGGACGTTACACCGACCGCAGCTTCTGCCGCTACTGTGGTCATACTCCTCATGGACTTGACCCGCCCGGTCTGCCCAAACATGACAGATGGCGCCCTGAGTGCTCTCAGGTCCCTTATGCAGCCTGGGAAGGTCATCCTGTGGGTGACGCGCAGCGCGCAGCGCAACCCAGAAACGGCTGCGAGCCTCGGCCTCACTAGGACTTTGAAGGCCGAGAACCCGAACCTCATCCTGCAGGTCCTCGACTTTTGCAACACCGCCAGCCAGTCAGCAGATGTGATTATAGACCGACTGATGCTACTCCTTCGGTACCGGGATCATCTTCAAGCGGCCGAGGGCCTGAGAGAGAAGATGCTGTTCTCTTTTGAGCCTGAGATCCATGTGAATGGGAAGCGCCAGATAGTCCCTCGCGTCCTTCCATACAAGCCGGCCATCGAGCGGCTGAACGCAAGTCGGAGGGAGGTCTCCACGACATGCAATAGTCTCGAGACATGCCTGCTCCTAGGCAGTGCTCGAGGCAGTGATGGCTTGACTCGATTCGATATCCGTCGCTCTGAAGACCCTGGAACCTGTCTCCCCGGCCAGCTCCCCGGCAGGGTTGTCAACGTCGAGTACAGCTCGCTGTGTCCCTTTTTGACTGGCCAGGATGATCTGTATCTCTGCATTGGTCTTGCCGACGACAATGGGCGACCAGTAGCAGCCATATCCCCATACGTTGCCTCGATGGCCCCAGCGTTTCACACTGTGGATCTCCCGCAGGGCCTCGCGGATCGAAAAGGCCTTGCCTCGTGGTTGTCGCCGATGGTATCTGTTGCACACCTGGCCACATGGGCCCATCCTGGTGACCTCGTGCTGATCGAGCCCGACCCGACGTTCCTACACTGTGCGCGTGCACTCCTGCCCCAGCGCCACGGGAAAGAGGGATTTGCAATTCAGGTTTGGACGACTGACCCCGGACTGGCCAAAGAGAACGCCGATTTCGAGTACATTCACCCACTGAGCAGCGGTCGAGAGCTGAAGCGGCTCATCCCGTGCACACGACCAACTGTGGTCGACTTCCTCCGGAACGAAAACGAGTTGTCAAAGGTCATTGAGGGCCACGCAGGCGACTTCGAGTACGTGCGTTGGCCGCCTTCATCGACGGACCGCCGTGGCGAACGATCGTCGAGCAAGAGATCGACGTGGACAGACTTACTGCGCAGCTGCCTCACTATGATCGGGCCCAAGCCATCGCAGACCCAGCACTCTGCCTTTGTGACCCCCGCACTCCTCCAAGGCACCAGCGAGCCCCAGCCGGCGTTCACTGTCGTTGACTGGAAGTCAGACCGCTATGTTGCGGTTCCAGTCAAATCACTGGTTGAGCCTCGTTTACTCAACGCTGACCGGACTTATCTCCTAGTCGGCCTGACGCGTGACTTTGGCCAGAGCCTGTGTCGGCTGTTTATCCAGCACGGTGCAAGAAACATTGTCGTGGCTAGCCGCAGCCAGATCAAGGATACGAACTGGATCTCCGAGATGAATTCGGAGGGGGCCAACATTCAAGCCACGCAGGCCGATGTCACCAACCTGGAGAGCGTCAAGGCTCTTGGCGCACGCCTGTCCAATGTTGGGGGCATCGTCAACGGCGCCATGGTCCTGGACGACAGGATATTCGCCCAGATGGACATCGACACGTGGACACGCGTCATGCGGCCCAAGGCTGTGGGATCCAGAAACCTCGACAAGGTGTTCGACGCCCGGGACCTGGAATTCTTCATCATGACATCGTCATTCGCGGCCATCGGCGGACATGCCGGCCAGTCCAACTACGCCGCCGCAAACATGTTCATGAACGGTCTAGCGGCCAACCGTCGCCAGCGCGGACTCGCTGGGTCGGTGCTAAACATTGGCGTCATCTATGGCCTGGGCCTTCTTGCGCGAGAGAGGCAGGATATTTACCGTGGCCTGGAGAGGGAAGGCTACCCGCCCATCTCTGAGCGCGACATCCACCACATGTTCCTGGAAGCGATAGTCGCCGGTCGCCCGGTCCCTGGGCAGATCAGGGACTTGACGACAGGCCTGGCCCGGTACCGTGTCAATGACCCGAACCCGCTGCACTGGCACCGTGACAGGCGCTTTTGCCACTTCACCGTCGATGACGATGACGAGGATGGTACCAGCCTACAGCAGACAGGCGCGGCGGAGACGAACCTGCGGGAGCTGATCGATGCGGCGATGTCCGCAGAGGAAGTCGCGAGCCTCCTGCTTGAGCACTTCTATCACCACCTGAGGGCTCTCCTCCAGCTATCTGACGATACTTTGTCCGCCGATAGCCATATCATCGAGCTGGGAGTGGACTCGCTGATGGCGGTTGACATCCGCAATTGGTTCTATAAGAGAGTGGGAAGCGATGTGCCGGTGATGAAGATCCTGCAACCGCAGAGCATATCGGAGTGTAAGTGTCCTTGACTCCCAGACTTGGAGATTTGCTTGCTGATCAGTTATTGCAGTGTGTCTTGACATCGCCAACAAGATAGTTGCGGATAGAGATCAGGATATACAGCCCGTTGTTCCGCTCTGAGCCAGTGCGGTAGTTGAATGCTGGGAAGTGGGGAGCAGCGTTTAGTTGTATTGGCCGGACACTTGAGCAGGGAGCCATGCATCATGGCTGCAGGCTGGTAGCACATAGCCTTGCGTCTAGAGTGAAGTTATAGAAAAGTTGTATACTAGATTTTTCAGGTACCGAAAGCGCCAATAATAGATGAAGATGGAGCTTGTCGACGTCATGAGGCTGAAGCCGGGACCTCGGGAGGTGGTTGTTCTACCCGAAGTAAATGAGGAGGGAAAAAGATTATCCCTAGTTGCCGAATGCAAACCTTTCAGCCAGGCAATCTGGCCACTGCCTGAGAATTTTTGAGATGGTGGGCCCATATATTTGCAGGCTCGCCGGATTGCAAGCTGACAGAGAGGCTAGATCGACTTTGCCAGCTCGCGCATGCCGTTCGTTACGAGCTGGCCTGGTCCGTAAATCCGATACCCAGCCCCTATTCATAGCACAGGCTGGCCTGGCGACGCGGGAAGATGCGGTCTGCGTGAAAGATGCCTCGACTCTACGTGTACAGTGCCAAGCCCCCGTGTCCAGAGCCCACGCCAGACCCATGCAAACCTTAACGCTCCCGCTCCCGGGATGGGCTCTCTACCGTGCTGTACGGCCTGGCCATCGACGACAAGGAGTCCTGTTGAGCCTCAAAACCGCCAGCAATCGTCTTCATGTCATATCTCTGCACTAGGCCACCAGCAATGATGAACACCACCCGCGGCAGTCCGGCAAATCGGGACAACCGTCCGCTTATACCTGTCGGCGCCTAGTGTCGCCGGCTACGGCCCACATTACGTCCCAATCCCGCGGGATAGACCCACCCAGGCCAGCATAGTGGCGAGACCCGAGGCCGATGGAGGATCTTAATTGTGGAACGGCTCAGGCGCAGGGCGTGTGTTGGTGATGAAATAGCACGCCTTCCCCCGAGGAAGCGGTTTCGTTTTGGAGATTTATTGGGACAGTCTGGATTTTGGTTCAGGAAGATCTCGAGTTTCCCCTATCGTGCTGGATCCGTGTACGATTCGATGAACCCGTCAAAATGCACCGCGAGACAGAGCTGACGAGGGAGAAGACCCATGATGAACACCACACAGTGGCCCCGGGTGTCGAGCACGACGCCCAGTCCACGCAGTCGGACACGGATAGCGAGGACCGGCGGTCTTCAACACAGGACGATGTCATCCTCGTGAACTTCCAGCCAGGAGAGCCTGCCGACCCACACAACTGGTCCTTGGTGAGTGCCAACGGCTACCATGACAACAACTTATTTGGCGCCCAATCTGACAATGAAAATGAACATCTAGGCCAAGAAATATTACGTCCCACTGGTCGGGACTCTGCTCTCGATCAACTCCACAATGGGCTCATCCACCCCGTCGAACGAGCTCCCCGCGCTGCAGGAGGTCTTCCACTTCCCCGACGGACCGCAGACCATGCTCCCAGCTACTACATTCCTCATTGGCTTCGTCCTGGGCCCGCTTGTCTTTGCACCGCTGAGTGAACAGTACGGCCGCAGGCCTGTCCTCATCTCCACGCTATGCCTTTACACGATCTTCACCATGGGGACAGCCCTCTCTCCCAACTGGGCCGCCTTCCTGATCTTCAGGTTCCTAAGCGGCACGTTTGCCTCGCCCCCGATGAGCGTGACCGGAGGATCGATCGCCGATGTTTTCGAGGACAAGGTCGTCAGGGGCAGGGCCAACATGCTCTGGTCCTCTGCTACTCTGCTGGGACCTCTCGCCGGCCCTGTGATCGCCGGATATACGTACCAGTATTCATGGCGGTGGGCATTCTGGGCATCCATGATGTTCTCTGGCATATGCCTCATCGCCCTCGTCTTCCAGCCCGAAACGCTCGCCACCAAGATCCTGCGCGACCGAGCCGCCAAGCTGAACAAGGAGAAGGGCGGCGGGAGGTACATCGCGCCCGCGGACGTGGACAAGCCGGGCCTGCTGGTCACGCTCAAGATCACCACCACTCGGCCGCTGTACCTGCTCTGCACCGAGATGCTAGTCGCGCTGACGTGCGTCTACATGGCCTTCGTATACGCCGTCTTCTACATGCTCCTCAAGATATTCCCAAACATCTTCCACGGCATCTACGGCTTCACGCCGGGAGAGTCCGGGCTCGCATTCGTCATGATGTTCGCGGGCTCGCTCATCTCCAACTTTGTCGGCTACTACTATGACATCCTCGCCCAGGGCCTCGTCCGGAGGCACCCCAACAAGCACGCCGAGTACCTGCGCCTGCCGCTGGCGTGCGCCGGCGGACCCGCGTTTGTCGTCTCCCTGTTCTGGCTCGGGTGGACGTCGCGGCTGTCGATCCACTGGATCGTGCCGCTGTTGTCCATGATACCCTACGGTTTTGGGTATCAGTGTATTTTCATGGCCATGATCAACTACACGGCCGACGCGTACGGCATATTCGCCTCGTCGGCGCTGGCCGCGCTGGCCGCGTGCCGGAGTATTGCGGGAGCTATTATCCCCCTGGCCGTGGATAGCATGGTCAGCACGCTTGGGATCGCGTGGTCGTGCAGCGTGCTGGCTCTGATCAGCTGCGCTCTGAGTCTGGTCCCATTCGGCTTCATCATCTGGGGGGAGAAGATCCGGGCGGCGAGTAATTTCAGCAAGAAGCTTCAGAATGCACCACATCCTGAACTTGAGTTGACGAGGAGCGTGTCTATTGTTTAGGATACAGTTTTAATCAATTCAATCGTTGTGAATTTTCCATTTTGAAGTTGAGCATCTTATACCTATGCCTGGTACCGTGTTTGGTCACCTCTGTTCTACTTGTACTACATCTGTGACTTGCCATTGGGTTGGCAGTCCGTGATCAACCTCGAGCAACACTTGGATGACGTAGTTGGCCTCGAATCGTCAAAGCCAGGTTCAATCAACCAACTCGAGCTGTCTTCACTTTCAGTGAGGAAAGTTCCCTCATCACTGCAACGGTTGACATGGATATAAAAGACCATGTAGGTGGGTAACCCTAACCCGTGCTCCTCCTCACGTCAGCAGCTTGCTTGAATCCCGGCACTTCCAGCTGACGTGTGACCCCATCCTGCTGCAGATATGGCTGATTGTGGGTCAAAGACTTTACTTCTTCCTCTCAAAGAGATCGTCAGAGATCGAAGCCTCGCGGCGAGGCGCGGGCCTCATGTCTCGCGAATTATATCAGGGGCTTATACTCCCGCACGAGCGAAGCATACGTCTCCTAACTCTTCACGCGGGTGAGTCCTTGCCGCTGTCTCACCCAGTGGAGTGTGAGCTCCGGGTCGTCACCTTGCCCGACGTTGACTCTGGTACATCGTTCCCGTACTATGCGCTCTCGTATGCTTGGCAGGAGCCCCAAACGCTGCAGAAGGCACCCCCTGGTGTTATCGGCATCTCGTGCAACAACATACCGACCGGTGTTCCGAAGAACCTGTTTGTCGCGCTCGTCAGGCTCCGACAGAAGTACCAGGAACCCATCACCATCTGGATTGACTACCTGTGTATCGACCAGTCGAGTTCAAGCGAGCGGACCCAGCAGGTGGCTTTGATGCAGGAGATATTCAGTCTTGCCTCTGAGGTACTGATTTGGCTCGGTGAGCCGTCCTCGACTGGCCTACAGGAGGGTGGCAAATTTCAAGAGCACTACCACTGGAGAGAGGATAATGAAGATGAGCTTGTCAGTGCGTATCGGGACGCCTTTATGGAGTGCCTGAGAGGAGGCAATATCTTCAAGTTCCTGGATCTGGGTCATGCGTACGGCGTATTTTGCTTGCTCAGTCTTCTACGCCAACGGGTGCCTGCATCCCAGATTCCATTCCACGAGTCATCAGTTGAGTCAGATGCGTTTAGACAATGGGTCAATGGGCTTTGGACTGCGGTTTGGGAGATGATAGACAGGGCTTGGGTAAGCTGCACCAGACCTGGGATCAGTGTGATCCTTGCTAACCAACGGTTGACAGTGGAAGAGGACATGGGTCGTACAGGAGTGTGTCTATGCCCGGAAAGCCACAGTACATTATGGGCATCTTAGTGCCAGCTGGGAAATGTTCAGTGATGCGGCTCGCTTCTTCATGGAAAGCCGCCTGGGCCATGACCTTGCTAGAGTCAGGCGTGTCAACGTATCTGGAGCGACAGGAGACCCTCTCCCGGAACTATGCGGCCTCATCTTGCAAATCGAGTCCCCCAGAAGCGCCTTGAGTCAACGGCAGTATCTCTCCCCCCTTCAGACCCTCGTCCGTTTCCGCAGCAGACACGCGTCGGATCCGCGAGATAAGGTCTTTGCGTTTCTTGGCCTGCTCAAAGACCACTTCCTCACTCCAAGGTACGACATGGCCACCCAAAACGTCTACTCGAAAGTCGCCAAGAGGATCATCAAGTCCACCGAGAGCCTCGAGCTGCTCACGTCGGCAAGGCCGAACACGAATGAGGAATTACAGACCTGGGTGCCTGACTGGAGCATTACACCCGGAAAGCACGAGTGGCAGAGAGTGGAGCTTCTTCAGTTGTATAATGCGTCAAAAGGCATGGCGCCCATGGCAGCAATGCACTACACGTCCAGGCCAACACCTTTGCTGTTGGTTTCAGGCATCTGGGTCGATCAAGTGATGGACGTCTTTCAATCCTCGCCAGCCCCAGAGGACGGGTACTCCAGATTCCAGACAACAGTTTTGCAATGGGAGTCCCAGGCCCGCAAGAGCCTCAAGAATCTACACGAAACCTCTTCAAATCAACATTTTCTTGGCGATGATGAGTCTATAATGACCGACGCGGAATGGATCGGGGGTGGATATTCGGAAGCATTTTGGCGGCTTCTGTGCGGCGACATGATGTATGCCTCGGGCGCCAACAACGAAGGCACATTCCGACGGGCACAGCCAGAGGACCAGCAATTGTTCAAAGCCTTTCATGAGGAGGTCGTCGGTCTCAATCGGCGGATGAGCAGGATGACCGTCAAGGGCAAGAGGACTTTCTACCCCGTCCGGGCCGAGGCGTCCAACCGCATGAGGAACCAGTTCTTCTATGCGATGCAGATGATGACGGCCGGGAGGATCCTATTTGTCACCAGGCAGGGGCTTATGGGTGTTGGTCCGAAGGACACTGCCGAGCGCGACCACGTTGCGGTGCTCGCGGGCAGCACTGTACCGTTCCTCTTGAGAAATTCTTCGAACCTGCGCTGCCATAGTGCGACGCGTGAAGTACTTTTACCGCGAGGGTCGATTGAACAGGGTAAGCGCCTGCCTACTCACGACGTATGGCAATGTTACAACATCGTCGGAGACGCTTACGTGGCTGGAATTATGGACGGTCAGGCTGCAGAAGCTCAAGCAGATCATATTTATTTGAAATAGTCACAGCCCGCTATTCGTTGCGATACCAGCATGGCCTTCTTTTCGGCATGCTGAGAGCCCTGGCGGGCATCATTCGCTTCAGCTAGCCATTGTGCGCCCTCTCCGCAGTCCCTGCCCTTGTCAGTATTCTGGGTCATTCACCCCAACGTATTTGCAACCTGGACGAGGTGTGCTTTTCAGAAGATGGTCCTCATCCCCATTGCCATTGCTAAACCGTCTGGAGTCATAACTGTTAGGCTTGATGAACTGCAATGCAGAAGATGTCTGAGTATCTCAAACTGTGAGTTCACAACTATAGGTCCCGCTATCTAGGTAGTCATCATACACACAGGAGACAATATTCGAGTCTTGTGTAAGCGACGTCGGGAGATAACAAAAGTTCATGCCTGCATGTCATTGGCCATGTTTAATAATCCCCAAAACCTAGACTTCTCATGTTATTACTTAATCCATATTACCCATCGCACCACCGCCACCATAGACAAATCCTCTTTCTCCCTCAGTGATGATTATAGGATATGGATGGGGTGATGGCATCCTCTCATGATCAAATGCGGACATCTGCTCAGGCCTTGTCTGCAAGGTGCTGCCAGGAATATGCCGGCATGGAGTTTCTTCGAGAGGCGACGGGGCCTCAACTGCCTGAGATGGGATGGGAAACTGTGCAACTTGAGGCTCGTTATTCGGGTTCAAGACCACACCACTCACGTAATGGTCAGGGACTTGAGGAGACACCACTTCAGTATTCACGACCTCGTGAGTACTTTCAGGCTGTAGTGCGCCGTTGGAATCTGGCTCCGAGCCGGAGCCTCCAGACCCCACCGCTTCGGGACGAGCAGTATCTCCTTCAGAGGCATCCAAGCTAGGCGCCATGCTTTCTTGATCTTTCGACGGAAGCCTTGGGTGCTCCAAGTCACTGATATCAAGACTGGAGAGAAGAACCCCAGGTGCTGTGGTTGGAACCCAACTGGTGCATCGAGACCACGTTCCGTCGACCTCGTTGGGGCCCTCATGTGCAACGCGATGGAGCTGTAGGGTGTCGTTGGTCATCCACTCCAGATAGGCATATTGCTTGTAGCTGCGACGTCGGTGTAAACAAGCCAGGATAGGTTCCAGGGAGTATGATGTGATAACCACCAGGCATCCAAGAATGTAGGTGAACAAGATCCCAAAGAAGCTAAAGGATGAATACCTTGTTGTTCGTATTTTCTAAAATCCCAGAGTCAACGTTGAAGCAATGCGTGTGTGAGAAGGAATCGGGAAGCGAACCTGGTTCGAACATAACCTCTGCGCAGCCTCTGTCATTGGCTTGGCAGCGTTGATCCCCGACGCTGCTTCCTGAAATCCTGATGCGGTCTGGAGCAGATTTGATTGGATAAGTGCCAGATATATGGAGAACCAGTTGGTGACATCAAGCTGCCACTGGTTTTCTGGGAGGTGTCCTTGATAGCCTTGCATGAGACTTTGTTTGGACAGCAATGCGCTGTCCTGTAGATTCAGCAATATGGAATCTTCACCAGAGTACCGGATACCCGTAGACTCCATCAGCCATCCCAGGCGATCCGTTGCCGGTGATCTTCTCTCAGCTGATGCATTCCCGTTGATGCCGAAAGCTTGCGCCGAACCTAACATGGCATCAAGATAGCTTGCTGTTGGACTGCATGCTGTCGTACTAGTGTTACAAAATTGCCACTGAGAAGCGCAGGCCAGGGGTGACGCCGCTTCACTGGCGCGGTATATTGGGATATCTTCGTGCTGCATTTCACGCATGCTCCCGTAAGGTTCGGTGGCCCGGTACCAATCGTCGTGCAACGGCTCGCTGAAGAAGACACCATGACCAGATAAAAACACCAGGAAAACGTCAGCGTCTGTACGCGCAAGCTCCGCGCTGGGCACGAAGCCGCTGTTCGGGTCGGCTCCAGGAGTGCCGTTGACGGTTCCCGAGAAAAGAGGCCTGTATGTGCAGTATTTGTAAGAACGGGGGGACATAGCAAAGGAGAAGGCGAGTGTTTGAAGACAGAATGTTGAAGAGCTGGGATATTGTGGTCTGTGTAGAAGAGAACAAGGTTATTCTCAGACAAAAGGCAGCGAAGAATGGCTCACCGTAACATGTATGACTGTTCAGTCGCCGTAGCGTCGTCCAACACTCTATATTGGTCCTCTAAACTTTCGACTGCGTAAGTGTAGTTCAGATGTCCTTCAGAGAAATCCGACTCTGGATCGGTCAGGGCCCACTGTGATCCGTAGTTGTATCGTGTGTAGTTTCCATGTACAGACGAATGACCCTCCGTCCGAAGCGGTGCACACTGCAGATTGTGCCTGATGAACAGTCTCTCCTCGGGCGGTGCATTTAGACCGAGATGAGCATCTGTGCTGATGAATCCGGTATCCAAGGCCAGATTTGTCGAGTTGCTTCGACAGAGTGACTCTTTGAAAGGACACGGCGCCGAGTTGTCCACAAGTCCCGGAAGCCTCTGAGAGACAAAGTAGTTGCAGTCTGTCAGCCCCGTGCTGTTCGCTGAGTAACACTGCTGGGCGTAGTTGCTGGCAGTGCTGATAGAACTTGCTGACAATTTTTCATAAGCAAGTTGGCCCATCGTAGATGTAACGTTGGTGATGACGCTGCAATTGGCGCCGTCGAGAAGAACAGCGCTGCCAATATTGTCGTTCCCCAGTTGTATCTGGGAGGAGAATCCGCCGGCAATGGTGAAACCAATTGTGCAGAGCACGGCCAAAAGCAGGGCTGGAGCTATCCGCACAATGGATTTGAACCTTAAGCGCCGCCATGCGTGGAGCAACGCAACGAACTTGAACTATGAGGTGAGGCTAAGGTCAGAAACAAGGGCCACAGGGTGATTTGGTAGATCAACTGACTACTCCAGCTTCTGATGCTCCGGAGTTTCGTAAAACAACTTGGCGTTGGTGATGCAGGGCATCACGAGGGTCCGAAGTAGAGTAGACTTGGTGGAGGAATAGGCAAATGATATGCCAGAACCGAGAGCCAACGAAAACGACGAAGGAAGCCGTGAATGCAATTAGTAAGTTTGCTTGTTGGCGATTCAGGGTCAAGGTTGCTCCCAGCACTCGGCCCCGAGACCAGTCGGTCCAAACACCCAACTGGACTTTATATTGCAAAGAGAGGTCACGATTCGAAGCAGGCCATGCCGGAGCTCCTGGATAATCCATACCGTAGCGAAATGAACGATATCAGATCAGAGCGAAACAAACGATATCAGAAGCACTCCATGCAAGTTTTGGAGGTTTGTCGCGTTGCCTTTGATAACTGAACTTCTGCCGCGGTTTTCACTGCGGGGCCCAAAGAACTGGTCGGGGCAATGCTTATAAGATACGAACGTTTTGCGAGCTTTGTAGAACTTCCTCACAATACAACCTACCTGAAGTCCCAGCCCACTGACGATACTGTGCCACATTGCAACCAGTGATTGCAGCAGCAGGACGGCGGCTTCTATTTCAGCCCCTATACGTATGAGATGATCTACAAGACGAGAATTGAAGCTCTGGAAGACAGTATTGGCTGCCCATGAGTGTACAGGTCGCACCGTAATCTGGAGGATCGATACTAGTGAATATCAGCCCTATAACAACCACTTCTCCTGTTGAGTGCCAATCAAATCACAGCCTCGATGGTTGGGGGCCAGCTGGATAGGCACAACTTTGAGCGAGCAGGGTAGACTGGAGATATACAGGTCCGCCACTGCTCGTGACTGCCCTCCGCCCTCCCCGTCAGCAACATGTGGAAACCCAAGAGGACAACTACATGTCAACTGTCACGAAGTGGGAGATGGGTCCAAGCTGAAAGGTCCTGGTAATGACCTAATCGAGGTGATAAGTTGGGGTACCCAGTCAAGCACCGCCCCCTTCGCGCACAGCCGTTTCCTACCAAAAAGCCTAATTTCAGCCTATTTATAACTAAATCTATAAAAATATATATTATACCGAAACTATATATAAATTTAAAGGACTTTTTATTTACTCTATATATATTTAATAAAGATTTTATATATAGCTAGAATGCTATTAAATAAATAAAAGTAGCTGAAAAGTTGAAAAATTAATGGTTTAGCGCTGCAAAAGTGCTTGAGTCAGAGGTCTTAGCAGCAAAAATGGCGACTTTTTTCAGCAAAATTTCTATTTCTATCTATCTCTATATATTACCATTAAGAATTAAATACTATAAAAATATATCTAAGATATATAAAAAGTTTGCTTAATGTGTATATATTTTATATTATTAGAGTATTTTCCTAGATTTAAATATAAATAGGCTGAAATCGGGCTTTTTGGTGGGAAACGGCTGTGCGCGAGGGGGGCGGTGCTTGACTGGGTACCCCGACTTACAACTTGAAATAGTGGCCTAGATTGACCGGCCCCCAAGGTCTTGCGGGCAACGCACAGAGCTGGGCCTGGACAGGAGGGTGTCTTGACGGAAGGACCGATTCGACTCAGGGGCAGGAGCTAGTCCGCAGCCCCCACGTATGCTGTACTGCATGAGGCGAATGTGACGGCGACAGCACCCGCGCGGTTGATTGGGCTTCCCGGCGTCTGGTCTCGGGGGCGGAAATACTTCTGCTCATTACATGGACAATACTTTCGAGCCGTAAATACTGATCCGAAACACAGCAGGAAATTGTTCCGAATACATAATGTTGTTTGCTGATGTCTTCGCATGGTTGGGCAGGATCTTCAGTGGCTTTGAACGGGGCAGTGACAAGGCTCAGATTGGGTTCATCAACCATCCCTGGAAATTCTGGCCTTATGCGACTTTTTGGAAAACTCCATGTCCTCTCGCTAAAAGTTTTCTTTGGTTTTTCCATTAGTGGCAGCTGCTATAATTTTTATAAGGCTTAGGGCACAGCTAAAATCGAAAGTGATGATTTTCCGTTGAATTTTCAGTCCAAGCGAGCTTATAGGGATCTTATTAGTGAGCAACCCAAAGTGTCCCAAGATGTTCAAGGCATAGCGAGCCTTCAGTGGAACTCCCAAGGGAACCGCATATTAATATTCGCCCCAAATATTTTGATAGCTTGTTCTCGCTGTTGAAGAATCAAGACTCACAAAATACTATGCGAAAGTTCCCATGGCAGCAGAGAAGTAATAACACCTGTGCAATGATAGAGAGCACCTTGTGGTCGTTTCAGCCCTAAATACAGCATGTCGCCGATCTATGACCAAAGTCGGTGGCCCCAGACGTGCCATTCTTATTTGTCTACTGAGTCTCGGCAAGTAAATTGCATGGATGCATTCTGTACCTCGGAAAACAGATGCGCTGTAGCAAACAAAGACAAAACCACATGTCTTCACTGCAGACCAATGATCCAAGCGCAACGGGCACAACAGCGTCCGCGTGATGTTCCGGTAACACACCGCCGCCATGGGCACGACAGGGGCCAGATCCCATGCAAGTTGTATGAAACTGTTCCAGAATATTCGCGAAGAGGCCCAACAGGATCGTTTGACTCTAGTCCGCAGCTGTCACCCGTTGCGGACCGTTGGGCGGCAGCCTCGTGGTAGGAACAGCAACAATAGGCGACAAACGTCGACATTTGCAAAGGATCACTTGAGCAGATGCCCTGATATTGAGTGACCTGTTTGGAGAGCTGCCTGGCTCGAGAAGCGCTGGTTGGGTGCAGGCGCATGCCAAGTGTCTCGGCGGTGCTGGTGCAATAACGCCCGCGATCACGAAATATCCTTACAACGAGCAAAAGCGACACAAGCCGGCTGACCTCAGGACAGAAGGCCGTTTTCTTATGATCGCTTTTGGAAGGTGGTTTTGAATACACCCTGCGAATCCTCTATACTAGAGTTCATAGTCAGTCAAGGGTGTGTGAGCGCCCAGACAGTCCCTTGCGATGGCACTTGGCGTGGGCTTTTTCTCGGCACCAACCGAGATGGACGGACACATGTGAAGGAAGAGCAGCAGAAACAAGCCAGCCGCGCCTGGCCTAGAACGCCACTCAAATCCAGGGTAATTCCCCTGATTGAATGTTGAGTGACACGCTGCCACACACCGGTGCTGGGCTCTTGCACCACCCGCGCCGATGATGATGTGCCATAGATACCAAGACCACCATGCGCCGAGAGGTTGGATCGGTACCTAACCACGCGCTTGGCGAGCCGTCGTGCATCTCTACTTTTGGGGTGCGGAGGTATAAAGGCGGCCCAAACTCTACCCCCATCTAGTGTGAGGCTCCATCTGTCTCTCGCTCATTTCTCGGGTCTGTTATATCTGCTGCGGCTCTTGGGTACATACCCCACGGCACTCCATGTGTTGTAGGGACCACTAGGCGTCCACCTCCACAGACGTATTCCACGATGGTTGACCACAAAGGGGACTCATCCCCAAAAGCCGGCGAGCAATACAGCTCGGCCTTGGCTCGCGACGAGGACGCTTCACCCGACTATGCGAGTGGGCAGGTACAGGATGAGCAAGCCTTCAAGTTCTCCGAGTCGAGGAAAATTGGTGTCACTGGAGCAGTGTTCTTGATTTTGAACAAGATGATCGGCACGGGAAGTGAGTGCTCAGCCGGCCAGAGAGGCTCTCCGTGGAGCTGTTATTGACGAAGTGCAGTCTTCTCGACGCCGTCCGGCATCTTCGCATCCACAGGCTCAGTCGGGATAAGCATTATGTTGTGGCTGATTGGCGGTATCCTCACCTTCGCCGGACTGTCAGTCTTCCTCGAATTCGGTCTCGCGATTCCCAGGTCTGGTGGCGAGAAGAACTACCTCGAGCGCGTATACCGCCACCCCCGATACCTGGCCACCTGTGTTCTTGCCTCGCAGATGATCCTGCTTGGATTCTCATCGGGCAACTCTCTGGCCTTCGGGCGTTACATCCTCTACGCTTCTGGCTCGACAGAACCAGATGGGTGGGCGGCGAGAGGACTCGGCATCGCCTGTGTCACATTCGCCGTGGCGCTGCACTCCGTGCTGCCAAAGTGGGGCCTTCGCTTGGTGAACGTACTGGGAATTTTCAAGGTGGTGATCCTCCTCTTCATCGTGTTCAGTGGCTTTGCCGCCCTTGCGGGACGACGTCTTGTGCCGAACCCGCACAACTTCGACAACGCGTTTCGAATCGAGGAGGGGGACGGATACGGCAATGGCGGAGCTTACGGCTATGCGACGGCTCTTTTGAGGATCGTGTACAGCTACAAAGGTTGGGAGAACGCCAACTATGTGGTTGGCGAGCTAAAGAACCCGAAGCGGACGCTTGCGGTTGCTGCGCCCCTCGCCGTCGGAGGAGTTACAGTACTGTACCTGCTGGCAAATGTTGCGTACTTCGCTGCGATCCCCAAGAGTGATCTCGCCAAGTCAGAGGTTATTGTCGCCGGTCTCTTTTTCCGCAACGTGTTCGGAGCGAGCGCGGGTGCCAGGAGCCTGCCGGCATTTGTGGCTCTCAGCAACTTGGGCAACGTCCTGGCTGTGTCCTTTGCGCATGCGAGACTGAACCAGGAACTGGGCAAGGAGGGCATGCTGCCATTCAGCAAATTCTGGGCCTCGAACAAGCCACGCAACGCGCCTGCAGCTTCGGTAAGTGCCACGTATCGCTGAACCCGACGAGCAGACCGTTGAAATCGCTGACCATGGGGGGTAGCTGTTCCTACACTGGCTCATCACCGTTATCGTTCTCGTGGCTCCACCCGCGGGCCCGGCGTACAACTTTATTGTTGACCTATACAGTCAGTATCGATCTAGCTTCACTTCAGGCTCCGATCAGGTTACTAACTCGACAAAAAGCTTATCCGGGTGTGTGGATCAACGGATTTGTGGCTGCTGGGCTCATCTATCTGCAATTCAAGAAGTCGGAGAACTGGTCATCGCCGTGGCATACTTACCTCCCTGTCACTCTACTTTTCCTCGCAATGAACGTTTTCCTGGCCATCGTGCCATTCATCCCACCAACAGGGAGCTGGGATGCCGAGGGCTACCCGTACTACATCTTTCCTGTGGTTGGTGTGGGTGTTCTCATCCTTGGAGGAATCTACTGGACCGTGTGGACAAAGGTGCTGCCGAGCATTGGCGGCTACAAGGTTGTGGCTGATCGGAGGGTGACTGATGACGGCGCCGAGGTGGTGAGATATATAAAGGTGAGGACAAAGGACGGGGCGAGGGTTCACTGAAGCGTCACTGATGGGAGGATCAAGTCGGTGCTCGATTTCGATGGCAGCGGAAACTTGTGCAGCGACACACAGAGATATCTGTCTGGGCCGTAATGGTAGAATGGGAGATAGCTGGCCTAGCCTGCTCACTGACAAGAATCGGGTTTCTCCTAAATGCAACGATGTGAAGTAGTCAACTTTTTAGGACAGCTCAGGTCCATTTCATGACTCGGCGCCGTGTGGTGCGGTGCCTAGAGCCGCAGCGGAGGAGGGGAGACTGGGCTTGGTGGGATGGACTTGGCGGCGTCTTTTTGAATGCCGCGGTAACAGATGAGGTTACATCTAAACTATTTCTGAAGGAGGGGAAAGAAGTTGGTTGTTGAGTGCGGATCTTGGGGGATTCGAGTGAAGACATCGTGACATTCGGGAACGAATCAGGCACCGTTGAAGCCAAAGTGCAGTAAGACAATTTACATAATACTAGAAGTTGGACGTCTGAGGTTGCATTGGTGACGGTTGAATCTTGGTCGGCGTTGGCGTTGACGTTGACTTTGGCGTGTGGGGTGACGGTTGCTCCTGCTCCAAGTGACCTGATGAAACCTGCCATTCGGGTCCGATCGACCTTCACTGCCCTTTGACGTGCGGCGTCGTCCGAGGTCGCACCCTCTGCGGTAGCCCCGTCCAGCTGCAGCACAAACACGGTAGGCTGTGTTGCAAGGTGGGTGGGTGGATGTGACCAGACAATGTGGAATAGGCGATAGAAGCTGTACGGAAGCTGTGCAGAAGCTGGGAGGGAGGGAAGGACGGCTGCAACCTGCAACCACCTTTGCCGTTGACTGCAGGGGAGGCGCATCCAATCCTCCAGCCAGCTAGCCAGCCCTGCCAGCCCATCACTCTAGTTGAGGCGTGGGGAAGTTGCCGGGAGAGAGCGAGGCAAGGAATGAAGACCAGCTGGTATCAGGACCCCACCCACAGTGCCAGAAGAGGACTAGCCTCCCGGTGCGTTGGGTCAAGTGCCGGGCAAATCCAGTCAAGCTCCAATCAAGCATTGGGTCCGAATGGGAGGCAAGAGTGAGCCGGCCGTACCTGCACGCAATCACACAAACACGGGAGTGAACACGTCGGCAGCGTGGTGCACACGAGCATGCTGCTGCTGTGCCACTTCTAGACCTGTCAATCGTCCGTCTCTTCCTGCCAGTATCACATCACCACAGTCAGAACCTACGATGGATATCAGTAGACTGATATGTTCAGTCCTGGTGCTGACCTTATCAGCAGACCTTCTCCACTGCTCGCCACCATCCGTCTCCGTTTCCCTCCCCACAATAGCCTGGGCCTGCACCTAACTGGACCTAGAAGCTGGTTGGAGATAACGAGGCCGTCTACAGCAGAGTAAGACCTCCCAACTGCCCGTGCAACGTTTGTGTGTGCGGGTGGGTGTGCAATCATGATTGGCGTCCCGCTCTTACGCTCTTACTTCCATGCGCTGCAAGTTCCGCCGCCTCCTCGTTACGACTCTGACTCCGAGGTCAATTGTCACAATCGTCATCTGATAAGAGGCTATTTCCGTCCCAAGATCTGCTGTCCAGTGCCGTGCTGTTTGCCTGTCCGTCCTTGAATCCAATGTAAGGTAACATCTGATTCTGGCCCGGGCACCCCTGTCCCCTTCGTATCGACCACCGTCGCCCGTGGACCATCTGCTATCGGACAGGTCAGGGGACGGGCATTCTTACCCCAGGGTCCCAATCCGCCGTCCCCTTTTCTACACGGTATGATCCGCTTGATTTAATCTGCGGGCGTGCGCCCTCCTGTTGCTCACGCGACAGACAGAAAGATACACAGACAGAAAACGGTCCATGTCAAGTGTTGTTGTCCTCCTTTCGACCTGGGCCTTGTCAATTTCTCCTGCTCCCAGCCTCAACGGCGATTGTTCTCCATCTTCATCCAACCTTACCCCTCTAATTTGACCAAGGGCGGTGCATCCCGATTGACTGCCAGTCAAGATGGTCAACCTCGCGGCGACGAAGATTGGCCCAGTGCGATGTGCGTAACCGATCCAATTCACCAGCTCGACCCGGGCGTGTCTGTCTGCTAACCAACCTGCCGCGTCGCAGATAATTCGCCATGGACGCAGGTCACCATCCTCGGTTTCGTGACATTTTGCTCCGTGGGCATGTTCAGCGCAGTCCAGGGCCTGGGCGCTGGTGGTACTCAAGATACACAGCTTTCTGACACTGCAAATGGCGTCTTGTATGGCTGTTTTGCCATTGCCGGCTTCTTTGCTGGTTCGGTAAATGTACGCTGTTCCCCAAATCCCCTTCCCCTGGCGAGTCAGACAGGACCCTGTCGCAACCCCGCGGACAGTGCCCCAGGGCCCCAGACCAGACCCATTGCGGTTGCAAAAGACCGAGACCCGATCGCTAACTGACCCGGACAGAACATGCTTGGCCCGAGGCTCACCCTCTCTATCGGTACAACGGGATATGCCCTCTACATCGGCTCTCTCTGGGCTTTCCAAGTCCACAACACACGATGGTTCCTCATTCTCGCCGGCGGCATCCTGGGCGTCACAGCTTCGTTACTCTGGGCCGCCCAGGGGTCCATTATGATGGCCGAACCACTTGAAAAGGACAAGGGCCGGTCCTTCTCGCTCTTCTGGGCCCTCTTCCAGATGGGAACCCTTGTCGGCGCCGCCATCGCACTCGGCATCCAGGCGAATTCCACCTTGCCTGGAGTCTCCACGGGTGTTTACCTGGCCTTCCTGATCATCATGCTGACGGCCATTGTCACGTCCTGGCTTCTCCTGCCGCCCCACCTCGTTGTGCGCGGTGACGGTACTGTCGTGGAGATCGAGGCTGCTATTACACCCAAGGAGGAGTTCAAGGCGGTATGGGCATTGCTGAAGGACTGGCGCATGATAGCCCTGTTCCCAATGTTCTTCTCCAGTAACTACTTTTATGCATACCAGGGTGCGATCACCACGGCCCTGTTCAACGGCCGCACGCGCGCCCTGGTCTCCCTCCTGACCGGAGTCGGCTCCATCATCGGCTCGATAATCATCGGCCAGCTCACGGATAACCTGCCCTTTGGCCGCCGGAAGCGTGCCCTGTTTGCCACCGCATTTGTCACCGTTCTCAACTGCGTCATTTGGGCATGCGGCCTTGCATTCCAGGTGCAGTTCACCCGCGCCAACACCTCTGTCCGAGGCGAGGAGATCCCCTGGGACTGGACCGTCGGCGTCTCTGCTGGACCCATTGTGCTCCTGCTGGCCTACTATCTGGCCGATGCCATGTTCCAGGGTCTTGCTTACTACACCATGTCGTCCATCACCAACGAGCCGTTCAAGCTGGCGCGTATGGCCGGCTACTACAAGGGAATCCAATCTGCTGGTGCTGCTGTCTCTTTTGGCATGGATGCCGTGAAGGTTAGCCACATTCTTCTGTCCTGGTCGTCTTATTGTATCCTGGTCATGTTCTTCGACGCTAACGTCCATTTCTTCAACTAGACTGCTTACCTTGTTGAGCATCTCGTTTCCTGGCTCATGCTGTTGGTCTCCCTTCCGCTCTGCGCCTGGGTCCTGTGGGGCATTCGTGACAGTAATTATGATGTTGAGAATGTCACCCATGTCGAAGATGTGCCTGAAGGCGCCATCACCGGTATTGCCTTGCCGCCTGGGCACGTTGCTGGCGAGCACCTGCCTGATGACGGGGTCAAGTTCTCTCCCGAGTTAAAGGTTAAGGGAAGCACCAGCTCCTAAACATGAGTGGCGTTTGTAGCATGTTATATCGCACTGGCATGGCTGGCCTGCCTTGGTCTGGTTGTATATTGATGAGGACCTGAATACCCAAAATGCATTTGGAAAGGCTGGGCAGTAGATGGGATATACATACATATATCTAGAAGTCATACTAGAGCATAATATTATAGTCATAGTACGATCATTCAGTACAGCCAGTCAAGTCGGATGTTCATCCTGTCCATCGCAAACGGCTTCGAATGTGCAACACTTCTTCATATCCATACCATCTGCTCAATGCAGCTCTGGTTCGATGACTACGGGCTCGGAATATCAAGCTGAGCCTGGATGGGAATCACCTGACGACTCCCACAGAACGCCCTGCACAACCACTTGGTCACCCCATCAAGCGCTCTCTGCCATTCAGGGGCTGCGGAACTATCTTGCGCGCCGATCCGGTCAACGCTAGATGGGCTAAGCTTCGCGGAGGGAGGCTGTTGGCGCAACGCCACGGATGCACGGTGACGGAGCTCGGGGCCAATGGCTTGGGCCGGGCTTATCTGGGCTTGGGGGGCACGGTGGTCTGACTGACGGGTATAAATACTCTATGGGATGTCGTTCGAGGCATGGCGCTTTATGGAATTGAGCCATTGGTTCTTGTATCCGCATTGGCACCAATTGAATGGTCCATCAATACTTCTGCAGACCATGAAGGTCAAACAGTCCATCCGAGAAAGCCGAGAGGACCGGAGGCGGTCCTTTGGGATCGGCGGAGCAGGGAATATTCGTACGTCGTTTCTCGCCTGTCCTGCCTTCGGCGTGCTCGGGGCGCGCTGAGAAGATGTTGGCGTCTTGTCTGGCAAATATTTTGGCTGACGACTCTATGTCCCACCAGGCACCAAGGCTGAAGCAGTCGTCAACGACGTGCTCCCGTCCGAGCGCTCGGAGCAGCGGCGGCGGAGCAGTGTCCTAAGCAAGGTGTCGTCTTCCACGTCGGCGTCGGGCAGCTGGAAGGACGTGAAGGAGCTTTTCCGCACCAAGTCTAACAAGAGCTGATCTGGGTTGGTTTGCGTTTGGATGCAAACATCATGAACAGCAGGAGAGAACAAAGGATCATTGTTTTGACATTGTGTAATTTTCCCAGCATCTTCGTGAGATGCCACTCAGACTTCTCACTTGGTCGATGATGTCACGGGCGATGATCTACACCCGTCTTGTATCATTCTGTAATATACAGTTTTCCAAGCTCGAGTATCACGCACCTCATGCCCGCACACTCTGGTAGAGCATGTTTCACCCGCGCCGTCCCAGCATCCATCCGGGGACGCTCGGGTCTTAAGAAATCTCGACCTGCACCCGGACCGAGCCCCTCTTGGGCTGAGGTACAATCAGGTCGTGGTCGTACTCGATGTCCTCGATGGTCGTGTCGTGCAGGCGAGCCCTCGGCAGGACGCGGAGGGCCAAGGCCGCAGTTAGGAGGTAGAGTTCGCAATAAGCGAGACTGCGGGTTCAACAACAGTCAGCTAGGGGTTCTCAGAAAGTCTACCTGGCGGATATCACTTACTCCTTTCCCAGGCATGCCCGGCTCCCCTTCCCAAAGGAGATCAGGTGCTTCTCGAGCGCGTAGTTGTGCCGTCCGTCCTCGAGCAGCCACCGCTCCGGGATGAACTCCTTGGGGTCCGGGAACAGGGATTTGTTGGTGTGCTGGATCATGGACGTCATGCTCATCGGGGTTCCCCGCGGTATCACCCATTCGACCTTGCCGTCCTCGCTCTTGTAGACCAGGTCCTCGTCCCGCGCGATCCGGGAGGAACGGTGCGAGATTCCTGGGATCAGCCGCAGGGACTCGTGGATCACGGCCCAGAGGTAGGGCCGCTGCTCGAGGTCTGTCCACTTGAGGTTCAGCGGGTCGGCGCCTTTCAGGGAGTCTTGCAGGCGGGCGAAGGTGGTGGGCTGGGATAGGAGGTAGAAGGTTATGCAAGCAAGGGATGCCTATGGAATACTGTTGTCAGTATTAGCAACACGAAGAAAGAGATATAGACTGACGGCAGTGGTCTCGGTCCCAGCTAGCAGGATGTTGAAACCCTCTCCAGAAAGGCGGTAGATTGTTTTCTCTTCATCGGGCATTTGATCATTGGCCATGAGATCCGCGAAAATCCTGCCGTTCTCTTTGTTGTCGATGGCTTTCTGAATATGCCCTGGAATAACCACCTGCAACTGGTGCATCAGGTTCTTCATGTCGTCGCCCATGTAGTTAGCAAAATACGGAGCGACAGCAACAGCAGCCCTGGCCGGCGCGACGTGGCGCATCATGTACGCGCTATTAAAGAAGCTCTTCACCCAGCCCCCGAAGTTGGGCGTCCATCCCTCCTGGTCTGTGAACCCCATTGGCTCGCCGAAAGCGTACTGCGAGATGATATCCGCCGTGTAGCAGTTGAAGGCCTCCTTGATGTCAAATACCCCCCTGGTGCGTAGCAGCTTGTCGCACGTGCGCTGGGTGAAGTCGTGAACCTCGCCCTCGAGCTTCAGCATCTGGCCCCGGGAGAAGAACCTGTTCATCGGGAGCCTCCGCGTCCGATGGAGCTCGTGCGCCGGGGTTGAAAAGCCGCCGACGAGGATGGGCCCCGTGGCGCCCGTGTTCAGGAAGTGCTGCCACTTGTCTCGCTTCCTGTTTCCTGAGGCGTAGATCTCATCCACAAAACGGGGATCGTCGCAGTGCAGCTCTTCGGGATTTATCCTCACTATGGGGCCTGAGCTTAATGCGTCAGCGACAGGCAAGTCTTCTGCTGGAGAATTTTGGGCTCAATAAGGTACCATATTTCTCATGCATCCGTCGGATCTCATGACCATACCGCCCAACGAGTATCCAGTCGTAATACCCTTCGTAGAAGAAACCCATCGCGGCCAGCTTGGGGCCGGGAAAGCGATAGAGAGGATGTAGAGGGGAAATGTTGTACATAGCGATTGCTACTCGATAAGCAAGCCAGATACCGCATAGAATGGCTACGGTCCTTGCAGACAAAAGGGCATTGAGCCCAAGCCCATTCAGGTCGAAAGACTTCACGGTCGCCATTCTGAGCACAGGCTTTCCAGGTTGATGTTGAAGTCGACTGGAAGAAACGATCCTTGACAACAAAAATTGTGCTGACGGAAGATAGGAAAAAGTGTGCTTCGGCATATATAGCATGCGAGTGCACGCAACACACGGAGCCTATCCGGCCCCGCCACGGTTCCAAGAGCTTTCGACCCACCCGTCACGGTCCGATCGTCTCGCCACGGCTCTTGTGCGGAGCATCGTAGTGCTGATAGGCCCTCAGTAAGCAGCGCACACATGATGGCAAGGTGGTATTTATTCCATTTCGGGCAAGGGACTTTTAGTAGATGGGTCACTGGCAGGGGATGAGGAACCTGCCGAGGCTTGTGTGCCTGTAAACGATCTTCCGTTAGCAAGCAAGCCATGGAATATACAACTCCACATTATTATGGGAACTACAAATTTTCGTCTCTAGGCAGCACTATTCCGCATTATGAAGTCGGCATACGCAACAGTCATAAGCAGAATTCTCCTTAGCAGTGCGGTATCTGAAACTTGACTTCAAAACTCTTGGTTGACTTGCAAGCCATTTTTCTAGGCTCCGTTTCGTGGCCGCCAGGAGCACAATCCCAAGCTGCCTAGGCTGTTAAGGCGGCTCGGCTGACGACTTTCGTCAGGATTCTAAGATGACTGCAGTTTTTTCTAGGATAAGAGACTCGTTGGAACTCGCAAGTCTCAAATGCATTTCACTGTTTCGACAGACTTGGGCAATGCAGTGGAACAAGGACTACCCGGGTAAAACACCGAAACCGATACCGTAACAACAATCCTTAAATGCCGGAGCGTACCCATAGTGATATTGTAGAGCTAGCTTTTCCGGTGAAAATATTGGCCTTGGTCATCGATCAAATGCAAATCCATTAGTGTTCTACTGTGCTTGACCTATTAGTTTGCTGGTCGGTTGCTGACAGATAATGATACTGATACTTGCTTCCCTTGTGCGTTAAGCTACTCCAAGGGACAGTGTGCAAATCATATATCACTCATCAGCACCTGAATGGTATGAGACTCCGTATCAGGGTGTCATATCCTCAGTGCTAATAATGTCCAAAATTGGTCCTGGTGGTACACGGATTCACATTGGGACATTGCACGGAGATGTAATGATTGATATGAATCCCAGCAGCCCGTGGTGTAACTTGGTCATCTTATCAGTCTCTCAGGGGTCCTGATTTAGCTAGCAAAGAAGAACGCAAGGTGAGCCTTATGTGAAAGGGGCGGGTGAGGCCCGAATTGCGCTGCTGCAGTATCGTCTTGGTACTTCCACTGACCCCATCACCGACGTTGAGGGAATCGACCATGGATCTGTTTCGAAGAGACCTAAATGTATATTTCGACAAAGGAAAGGTAAACTATACCGTCTTTGGTACTCCTCGCCGTCGGCTGGTAGCGCCTTCCACACTGTATCACATGCGTGCTGCCGTGGGGACTTTTGAAATGCCACCGACGGTAGGCTTACAATAGTGGGCATTAAACATAAAGACAACATGAATTTCCCATCCCCTGTCCCATGTGAGAGCTCCAGGCGAACCGAGCACAGCTCAGTATTGAGGTTACTATAGTTCTTTTGATCACTGGTTGGTGACGCTAAAGCGCCTGAACAAGTGCGGCTGAACGATATTCGGACTCTGGAAGCCCTGACTGGGTAATTCAATACCGCCATGGGATACTATACGTATCAGGGCAAGATCTCCATCAAGCCTAAGGGATTGGATCCTCAAACACGGCACAAAAGCTCTTTGTCACAATCAAAGGGTCTCAGCCTCGACCGAGCCTAGTATGTCCCAGAGAATATTAGCGTGTGCGATACCACGGACGGTATGTGAAGAACACCAAGACACTCGTTTCTTTCACAGCCTGGATGTAGTAAATACCTAGCATGTGCAAAGCCATGAGCAGCTGTCCTCTGCTCGACACAATTGCCCCGCGCGCGGAAAGTGCCTAGGTGTTAGTCTGATGGTGAGAAATCTCAGCGTTAGCTGTCAAAGGCCATCAAGCATGTGATCGCTCAAATGTGGTGTGGTGTGAGCACCAATTTGTCTAAGTGTTATTTAACGGCAACCTGAAAAGCTGTAGCCCGCGTCTCCAGAGCTTATGAGCACTGAATATAAAATACGCGGTACCTGACTGCTTCTTGTCTATGCTTCTGTTGACTTCATTTCACATACCTGAATCTGAGAAAACCTGAAGATCCACATTGGACTATCACTATTATTTGTCACAATGGTCTTCCAGACTCCACCCAACCCCCGATATGTCGATTCTCGCCAACGGCTCTCTGAACTAGCCAGAGTCATTGGCGACGACAAAAGTCGCAACTCAGAGCAGCTCCCTGGTCTCGCGAAGCTGCTAAATGAGTACGCAAGTGATGATATCAAGACGCCACCCAAGGAGGAGATGATACGTCGTCTTATACGGGTGTTCAAAGACTCCACAACCGAAGGATCATATTCTCAAGTATTAAAGAAGTACAACAATGAGGAGCAGCAACTTATAAACCGTTTCGTGGTTGATGAAGAGCCAGCTTCCGATGTTGGGAAAGATTTTCATATCGGACTTTCCCCCGGTGCAAGAAAAGAGCTTGAGAGTCTTGATTCACAGCCGGATGGCTTCATCGGCGGAGGAGAATTGTCCGCCAAACATCACTCACCTGCAGGTGAACTTGTCCACCATATTGTCGACGAGGTCAAGTCTGCAGCCAACACCGTGCACTCCTGGGTCCATCCTCA
The DNA here is from genome assembly GCA_037177825.1 of Diaporthe sp. P3_1W. Classification (NCBI taxonomy): domain Eukaryota; kingdom Fungi; phylum Ascomycota; class Sordariomycetes; order Diaporthales; family Diaporthaceae; genus Diaporthe; species Diaporthe sp. P3_1W. The sequence goes on from JBAFXB010000001.1 coordinate 1,922,225, forward strand.
CACCAACTTCTCTGTGTACGACGATCCCGGCAATAAGCACAAGGTTCCAGCGTATTTCGACAAAGAGTTTCAGAACTGGGGTCGCACCGTGAAGAACGTTCCCAAAATCACTTGCGTCCCCACCACTTCGTACGGAATCCAACAGGTTGTGCGGTACGCCAAGACTTATGGTATGAATGTTCGCGCATCCGGATACCGACACTCCTGGTCACCAATATATGGCAAGAACGGGCAGATTCTGATCTCTACATTGGACCTCCACAAAGCTGCTGTGCTCCCGAATATCGAATCCCTGCCAGGTTCAGAAATTGGCGATCGTCCAACAGAACTAAACGCGATCACATTTCAAGACACTCCTGAAGCTGGGAAGAACCGTTTGGTTCGCGTGGGAACAGCCGTCACAAACCAACAGTTGAGGCGCTGGTGCAATAGTCAGGAGGGAAACTTGGCATCTACACTGCCGTTGAATGCCATCATAGTTGAGATCACCCTTGGTGGTTCCAACGCCCCGATCTGCCATGGTGCAGGCCGAAGTCATACAACATTGAGTGACCTCGTCCACACAATTGAATACGTTGATGTCAATGGCAACATCCAAACGCTCAGCAAGGACACAGATCCCGACCTCATGAAAGCCGCCAGTGGCTGCTTTGGCCTTCTCGGAATAATTACCCACATCACCCTGGAGATGATGCCCATGACTTATGCAGTCATGAGGCCACAGAAACTTCACATAACTGAGGCTATCCCACTCCCGCCAGGGATGACGAATGACGATCTACCGCATGTTCTCCGACCAGAGACACCCATGACAGAGGAGCAGCGCGCCAAGGCCCAGGCCGCCTTTGAAGACAAGGCCCGCAACAGCTTTTACGCGGAATGGTTTTGGTTCCCGTACACCTCCAAGGTCTGGCTCAACTGCTGGGATACAACGGATGACGCAGAAGGCGAGGTCGAGTATCCTAGCGACACCCAGGTGGTCATGCAGTGGTTCCAGACCGTTGCCGCTCAGGTCTTGCAAGTCTCTGATGCCATCGCCGATCTACAACACACATTCGCATGGACCCAGACTACCTTGATGTCTACAGTGGCACTTTACGTTTTGCCTGAGATCACAGACGATCAGCCAGCCATCAAGACTCAGCTCCCCAACGCTCTGCACTTCCGTCGAGCGGTTCAAAATGTCCGCGTGCTGGACACCGAGATGCAGATACCCCTGCTTCCAAAGTCCGGAGTTCCTCTCTCTGAGGCAAAGTTCGAAGACGAGATTGACTTCAGCAACGTGCAACGCGCCTGGTGGGCCGCTATTCTCACGGCCTATAAATACCAAGACACTTGCCCCCAGCGGATGCCACTCGAGATGCGCATCACAGGCCCCTCACAAGTGATCATGGCGCCGTTCCGGGGCCACAATCTCGGAAGCGCCTCGATCGAGATCCTGACACTGGAGAACATGCGGGACAAGGGGTGGCACGACTACGCCCAGGAGGTCCTCGACCACTGGATGGACCTCAAGGACTCGCGGGGGGAGTACCTCCCCACGCGGCCGCATTGGGCTAAGGAGTGGTACAGCTTTAAGGTCCGGGGCCAGCCGATGATAGACTACGTCCGGCAGTCCTACGCGCGTGAGATACAAGAGTTTGTCTTCCGCCTAGGGCAGATCGCGAAGAAGCAGGGGTGGAGTTTGGAAGAGGCGAGGAAGCGGTTCGGGAATGATGCGTTGGACGCCGTGTTTTACACGAAGCCTGTTGCTTCGCTCAACACCGGACTGCGATCACCTGTGGACAAGCAGGAACGCTCATTCATCACGACGACACCGGTCATTATCATCAACTGATCTACACAAGATATTTCGAGGCTGTGAATCTTTTGTGGCGGTATGATGTTTGGAGGTGAGGACAAGGCAAAAGGTGGACGAGGCTAAACATGTGATTGAGATCATAACATGGGTCAGGACAACGCGAGTTTCTAGGGACGGATTCGTTCATTTGAAGATACTGTGGTTGCTTGAAGGTGACTTCAGACTCAGAATCATGTTGAAGCAAAACCCAGATTGGCACAAAAGTCGGATAACAAAGAGCTGTCGGTTCTCCTTGGTAAATAAATTGAGACGCTTCCAATTTTTAAATTTCCACCAGCATTTCGCGTCCTCCGCAGCCGTGATCCATATGCACTCGTAGCCGAGAGTCACGAACAAAACTGCCAGGATTGATCACTCTGATTTCCTTGGCGTGCCACTATCTATCTATCTCTATGTTACCCGGCAAATGTACTGTTTCGCTGAGCTCCATAAGCCAGTTAAGCCTGGCGAAACCCCTCTCCAAGCTCGAAGATATCAAAATTTAGACCACCGACAACGCCATACTCAGCCATTCTTTTTTCCTAATGGCAACCAAGATCTATCTGGGTATCAAAGAGAACAAATGCGTATAACTAGCTACAATAGAGCCACACTGGCTCCTGAATATCAACGCCTTGGATATAAGTAAAGCCATTGGCCGATGGCTTGAGTTCACAGAGCTAGACTATGTAAGAGTCGTGGATACTCTGTGTGACAGATTGTTGTCGTCATTGTCCTGTGTGAGCGCGGCCAGAAACATAGAATAAACATCACCATTGATATCCCGCGTGTCAACAATATCCCTGGAGCAAGTTGCATCAGTACAGGAGCCTTTCAAGCGGGAGTCAGAGGGAGGGGGGAGGGGGCAACTAACCATTCTTCTTCCTTTCCAAAGTTATCCAGATGGTCCAAATGTTGCTTTCCTTTTTCATCGTCTCCAAACCGGAGGAACTGGAACATCACATGCGTCCTGTTCAGGCCGCGTTTCTTCATCTCCTGCATCAGTTTGCTGATAGGCGCAGTAAGTCCGTTGCCGACTTTAACTCCGTCGCCCCATTTGCCGTCGGTGACCACGAAGATGGTTATCGGCTTGTACCAGGCCGGAACCTGCCCCAACAAGGGGATAGAAACCGGAAGGCGCTTCATGATCTTCTCGTTGATCAAAGTGCTGAGGCTGCTCTCGATCCTCCCTTTGACAGCCAGATGCTTGCTTAAGTGCTTTCTGACTTCTTCGAGAAGAAGGGTCGTCTTCCTACTCTTGATGACATCGAGTGGCTTCGAAACGAAGCTTAACTCCACATCATCGGGGTCGATGCTTTTCGCAAGGTAAGCAAGGGTCTGAAACGCGACCTCAATCTCAAGCGAGTGCTCGTTCATAGACTCTGTGTCGTCGATGAAAAAGAGGAGGTCTCGCCGTGCCAAATTCTCTATCAGTTTCTCGACCACCTTCCTCACTTTTGAACTGACCTGGCCCTCCAATTTCATCGCCTTCCGCCAATCGGCTGCGTCTTGCATTGAAAGGAGAGAACCCGCTTCTGTTAGGGTCCGTAGAACATCCTCAGGGACCCGAGAAACGTGCTTTGCTGAAGCTGGCTGATATGGAGTGGGCTGAGGGCGTCTGGACTCTCCGTTGGGACTCTTCGAAGTTGGTGACCCCACTCCATAAAGAACCTTTGACGCACTCAAGCAAGCTACTTGAGTTGGTGTAAGCGGCGACATGACAGGGGAGAAGGTATCTGTACAGTCCGAGTACCCATCAGTGCTTGTGGAAAGTGGGGCGCTTCCTGGCGGGGACCATATTATGTCCCTTCTGCTGGAGCGTGGCGGCGTCTCAGGGTCGGATAGAACATCATGCAGTTTCGAAAGGTCAAGAGATCTGGTGGGCTTTGATTGGTCTAGGCCCGGCGCTTCTCCCAGAGCTTCTGTTCTCGCGTCTTTGGCTTCCTTCTCGAATTTGTTGTACAGAAGCTTGGCTCGCAAACGATCATTGGGAAGGACCAACATGTGATTCTCGATGATGTCCAGTACACGAGCCGTCATCTTGTCGTGCGAAGGAAGACTTCTGCGAATGCCGCTATGCATCGCATCGACACAAGAGAGCCGTTCAGAGCCGTCGTGAAAGGCAGTCTCGTACCCGCTGTTGGCGAAACCTTCTATCTTTTCAAGTTCTTCCAGGCGACGACGTAAGTATTCCTCCCTGCCCTCCTCGCCTTTCACGACCCACGATGCAGCATCACTGAGCACAGCTCCCGCTGAAAAGATGTCGGCTTGCCACGTGATGTTGTTAGGGCCAGTCCGATTGAAACCCGAATGGTGGCTGGACTCGGGGGCACAGTACATCTGGTTCCCTCGGCGGTCGATAGCCGGAATTACCGTGGTGTCCTCTCTGGCATGCATGATGTGGCTGTGTTCAAGGTCGGCAATGATAGGGGAAAATTGGTAGGTTCGGGGCCCAGCGCTTATATCCAGTAGAATGTTATCCGGTTTGATGTCTTGGTGTACCAGCTGATATTGATCTGGACGGTCGCCTGGAAGAATAACCTGATGGATACGATGCAGACCAACGGTAAACTTTACGAGACTCTCCCAAAAGTCTATGATGTCTTCAGATGTTTGTGGTGGACGTTGTGTTTCGAAATACTGGAGCAGGTCACCTCCAGGTACCCATTCCAGGACCAGATTATACGTTTCTCCGTGTTTGAACGTGGCATGGCATTTGACGACATGCTCGGTGGACGTCGGATTGTGGAGTAACCGTGCAAATGCCTGCGCTTCGTGCCGATAGTGTTGTTCGTGTTGTTGGCCGTGATATGTTTTTAGTATGTAGGGTGGATTCGACTCCGCCGTCCCGTCGCTCTGCCGCAGAAATCTGAAGTCAGCATTTACAAATAAACCCAAACAATTTCCACGGGCCGAGTTCACTACTCTAACTCACCTTGACCAGACTATTACAAGATGGATGAAACCGGACTTTTGTGATGGCGGCCCTCTCACTATGCAACTGTGGCCTAATTATCTCTTCGATGCGAATCGGGAGGATTCGCTCGGGCGGTAGCCAACTACTGTCGAGGCTGTCTCGGTCGAGTATCACAGGGAAGAACATCCACTGGTGATCTTTGAAAGCGTCGAACATAGACCTGTAAGAAGGTACCGGGGCCCAAGGGCCTGGAAGAGTTGTGTTCGGAAATCTTTGGTCCCAAAGCTCATTTTGCTGGAAGGCTGGAATATAAGCCAAATGCCCTACGTAGACCAAGGTTGAGAATACGCGGAGGTAGCGGTTTCTGATCAGGTCAGGCCTGGTATCAATGCCCTCGGAATAGCTCTCGCATGCGTCCCGAATTCTGGCAATCGTCCAGTATCTAAAGAGCTCGTTGTGGGGCACGTAGCCTTCCTCTCTATCGTATCCATTTCTCCCCTTGTATTCGTTTCTTTTTTGACGCACGAACTCCGCGAAGAGGGAGGTAGGGGTCGAGTTCGAGAGATGGCCCTGTATGGGCGGCGGGGTCGCTGCGGCGGCATGGGGAGCCCGGTCGTCGGATGGGGTACCGGCCTGGGCCATGACCAATATCGATGCGACACGACAAGGTGTCTGCGTTCCTGGCCGTTGAATGTGTATTTTGATCGCTGCGTTGATGCCCAAGCTCCCTATAAAAGAATGGGTTATCGAAGATAATGGGCTAGCTAGTGTTCTGTGTGCGAGGGAGCTGTCAAATTCGCAGTTTGACCCATCTGCGCTGTGGTGCCATGGGCTGTCGAAGGTGGGGCAGGTTGTACGTTATTTATTGGGGTGGGGAGACCCTTGTGGTAGGTTGACGGCAGGTGGGTGCCTCGAGAGGTTCGACACCAGTCTTCGATGTTTGGCTGTGCTGCCGAGGGACCGTTGTTGTAGTTGCGAGTTTGGGGCAAAGTTTTGGTTTGCGGTAGGTGTTGCACTCTGCAGCAGACGTTCTATGTTGACGCGCAAAAGAGTCACTTTATTGTACCTCCTGCCGCAAGTCAGAGCCGGGTCTGGTTCGCGAGCCGCATGGCAACCCCCAGCACATTCATTTCTCAGGTGGGATCACCGGCTTACGGTGGCCCATTAAGGCAACCCGCACTAGTACAAGAAAAGAAGGGGCTGGCAGGGTGGCACAACCTTTGCATGCAGGTGTAAAAATACCGACCTGCAGGATTGCAAGCTATTCTGGAAATGGGTTTGCTAGAGACTGCTAGAACTGGCTGCAGATAAAGGCATCAGAGATCCTACTGGAATGCGTGGGAGTTTCAAGCAATGCGGCCCAGGCCTGGAGTTTTTGACGAATACAGAAACCCAGCCAGGAGACAATTCGCTTTATAGTAGATCAAAAGCTTCGTCACATTGTTGGATGCAGTAAATGGTAATTAGGAGGTGATCGACACGGAGCTGCCACGCTGAACCGTGCCAATGATCAAGTCTGTTACCAGCCTTGACTTTGCAATGCATCACTTCATGAGCTGTAGTTTGGGGTGTTTCTAGACGAGGAAATTGTGCGAAAAGCTTTATATATATGTACATTCCATCTACTAAAACAACTTGGCACAACCGTACACTATTGGCTCCGCACACCAATACCGGCCTCTAACGCCTTTTCAATGTTCGTAAATCCACCGTAATTTTCCGAAAGCTTATCGCCCCTTGCATGGTAGTAGAAATATCCCCAGCCAGCCAAGGTCATCAGCATAATGGGACAGGCGATCAGGAAGAAGAGTCCAAGTCCAACCCAGCTAGTGCCCCATTCCCCAAACTTGTGAACTTCGTCGAACTTCAGAATGCCACTACTGAAAAAGGTCTGCCAAGAAATTGTGGATTAGTTTGGACGATCTGTCGATAGGTAACGAAGATATAGCTTACAGCTACAAATGTGCCGGGGAGAAAGATGAGTGTCCATATTGTGATGACATGCATCGAGACGGCTTCCCTCCTGGACTTGATTGACATAATGTGCATGCTATCTGTGGAAATTTTGGCCTGCATTCCTAGCATTTGGCCCTGCTTGGAGAAGAATTCCCCCAGCCTCATGTTTCTGTATTGTAGAATGTCGTTGAACTGCGGCTTGTTAGGTTTTGACGTTATTTCGAGCTATTAAAAATTGTAGAATACTGACCAGCGTTGTATTCTTCTCCAGATCGTGGAGCATGTCCTTTAAGCGTGCCTGGTGGTTGTCCATCTCTCGGATGATCTTGTCCACACCCCGGAAGAAGACAGCCACGTCTTCTGCATAGGCCTTTAGGTCCACAAAAGTCAAGAAATTTTGGGATTCCACGAGGCTTTGGAAGTATTGCTTTACTTCTTCAAGAAGCCTCTTGTTCTGAGCCAGAATATTAATCGCTTCTTGAATCCGGGCCCCGAGTTGATGAAGCAATTGAAGCTGATCGAACGAGAACAATTCGTCGAGGTCCAAGTCTTGGTTTCTCCCGTCGGTTCCCGTTTGACTTGGGGACACTGATGCAGAAGGCTGGTTCAGCTGGCTGTCAAATCCGGAACTGGATCTGAAGACCCCGAATACCCGACCGGATTTCGTGGGAGAGCTGGAAGCCGACATCATATCAGAGAGTCCGGTCCCTTGTCTAGATTTCAGGGACGCCCAAGTTTCGTTCTTCTTGAGCCTCATCTCGATGCCCTCATCCTTGGTCAATTCCAAAACCGGGCCATATGTAGCAACATTCCTCGGCCTCCTCAGCATTGCTTCTAGATAGTCAATGTACGACTCCCAGTTCTCAGCAGACCATTGGAAGATCAACATATGAGATCTGAGGTTCGCGAAGAAACAACCTTGAACTGTCTGAGGATATTCGGGGTGTTTTTTGCGATAGCCGGCTGTTGAGGCTTGGAGACGGTCTCTGATCAGTTTGTTCCCTTTCAGCACAATCCAAGTTGATCGACGGCAAGCAAGGTCGAAAGAATGGTATGCAGCGGTCTGACGTATAAGCCATGGATCGTCTTGAGTTTCATCCTTTTCTACGCCAATGAGGTTAAAACAATGCTGAATCCTGAAGCCAGAAATGCCCAAAGACGACAGGGTTAGTCTTGGCTGGGATTTTCCCAGACATGTCTCGTAGAAAAGCCTCGTCCGCATATGAGGATCTTCTCGAGCTCTGAACGTGAACATGATGTCCAGAAAGGACGGCATGACTTGGATGTGGCTCAGTATTAGGAGCATTTGCTCTTTCTCGCATGCAAGCGCGTCCCGAGAAGATACCGATTGCGCAAAACTGGCGTTCATCATTAGGACAAGGCCAAAAGGTCAAAGCAGCTTGGATATCTCACATGTATCGCTCGACTGGACAACTAGTCCCTGAAGCCAAGATCTGCTGGATTTCCGCTTTTGTTTTCAGATTTGGTGTGAGGACATGGTCTAACACCGTCAGTTTTCGTTGATAATTATGCATTGAGGATTGAGTCGTGGTTTGGAGCAGGATTTACCTTGGCTCTCTGTCTCCAGACTCCAGATGTGTAACAGCCGCATTCTGGGATTTGGATGGAACAGCTTCACCCTGGAATCGTTCAGGGTGGCTCTATAGGAGGCGAGCTCATGTTCAAACTCCGAGGGATATACGAGGTTGGCTGGATAATCAGCCCACTGCTCGCAAGACAGCGAGAACTTCGACGTGTCCTGTTCGGTACTTGGAGGAGCCATGGCAACTGCAAGCGGGCATCTGGTTCTGCTGAGGTGTCAAGTTGCGTTGGTGACTGCAATTTACTAAACCTTCGACTGTAGCCTCCGAGACGGTTATATGTTTTCAATTTGATATCTTCTTCACATAAGGCTTTGCATTGTGCAGTGGATATGCCTTGAGGTGAGCCAACTCTGAGCAACGGCGCGGGTGTTGCACGCGTGAGGCCCACCAGTCGTTATTTTGAGAAGTGGAAAAAGTCCCCCAGCTGACAGCACATCAGGATTGACAGGGCACATGCATTGCCGCCCGGTGGCACAAATTAGGCCTAGGGCCGGGCGGCCAAAGTGAGACAGCTGCTGAGGGGGCGGTGCAGAAAAAGCGGCATCTGGGCGGGGGCAAGCGACCCTATTCGGCGAGGCAGGATCAACTACACTGCCCTTGTGGCTGTATGAGCATCATTTCAGCAAAGCGAGGCGGCGTGACACGTTCTCGGCAATAATTGATGATCAAAGTGGAATATATGACCATGGCCCATGCTCCGATGTCTGTCCACCGGGCCCCGTAATCCTCCTGCATCTCCGAGTTCCAGACACCAGCTCGTGGACTGGTGTTTCATTTCCCACTAACAAGCTTGCCTGATTCCAAACTATTCCATACTGCCATTCTTCACTCGCTTAAAACGTTAAGGGTCCTCATTCACCAAGCTCTCCAAGCTCGCGAAGATTGTCGATGATATGGTTTCGCTCAGCCTACTCCAAGTCAGCGTCCGGAGAATCGCGTGCAAATCAGCCACAATGACAGCGCCCGCACCTGCGTAAGTGCCCTGGGGATCGTCAGCGTGTACATCGTTCGTGGGGCGGCCTAGTGAGCGATCAATCAGTCTCTGTTGTTTGGACTGGAAGGGGAATGACTTGATGACTTCAGGAAGCAGATATCAAGTCTTGGTTTCGTTGATCCTCACTTCTACAGTAATATAGTTGCTATGAGTGGGGAAGACACTGCGAAGGTACTCTAGCAGGGTGTCTTTCCGTAGATGGTAGGCGGAGATAGAGTCCACCGTCATTGACGCCATAATCGGTTTCTCCTTTCTGTTGCCAAAATAAACGAAAATGCAGGATTTCTCCCAAATTCGTAATTATCGCTGATTATCGAGGATTCGCGTCTAGAGGTTCGCTTACGCATTCCTCCCCGATTGAAAAGGGCAGACGGCAAGGCAGATTTATCTATCCCCGAGCGCCGGTAGCCTGCATGAGAGCTGCATCTGATACTTACACCTCTAGCTGTGTCAGGAAGGTGAGACCAGGGCGAGTGGCCCCACGAGTGACCCTGCAATTGGCTGCGTCTTCTCCTGTGGAATCACAACAGCGGCTGAAATTCGAGCAAAAGAGGGGTCAACTTGAGCCTCATTGTGAGTAAAGGCAGCCATTCACAGGCTGGCTAGGCCAAACGCTGCATGCATATTATGCAGACTCCGGCCTGGACCAGGGGTTGTGTGGCCTCCCGGCGTGGGACTGGGTTGCCGCCCAGCTGATGAGGACTCCAGGACTTGACAGGGGAAGTGAGAGTGCCACACACGGCGCTTACAAAGTCTCACCAGAACAGGTCCTGGCCCCCACCCTCTTCTTTCTCAATGCTAGCACTCCCTGATGACCCGTTTACGCCGGAGCCTTGAGACTTCCGGTGATCGTCGTCTTCGCACTCATCTCTAATCAAATGACTTGTATCGATGTCACGTCTGCATATGCCAGAAGCGAGAAGAGATTGGTTGAGGTATATGGACCTAGTAGACATGTCCCATGCAATGAGTGTCAGGACCTTGTGGATGTCTCGTTTGAGAATCGTACTGTCTGGGTGTTCGTTACTAGTCACAAGATGCTCTTTTTCAAACTTCCTTTAGAAAGCAAAGGTCTTCTACTAATGTTGACCGGGCAACGGTAACTATCTCGCAAGATAATGGAGCACTGCCTGTTTCTTAGTTGAAAATGCATGTTTCTCTCCCCCGCGTGCAGGCAAGCGGTATGTCCCAAGCCATGTTGGGGCGGATGTCGTACAAGCATGCCGCAGCAGGCCCTGCAGCAGACAGCCCCTGCCAAGCAAAAATGTTTAAATATTTCTAGACACCTGTGCTTCGACATAGGCAGACCACAAGACTGAATCGACATGTTACTATATTTCAAGAGTGTAGCGATGCATGGGAGACCCCATATCGAAGTCCGCTGGATCGGGGTAACTGATAGAAGGGCGCAGCCATGCATAAAGTCGAACACAACTACGTCAGTTGCGGCTTGATCTTCTCTCGCAGCCCCTTATGTTGAGCCTATTGGTCGGCCCCTTGCTTCTCTGAACAAGTTCCATGTGATCACCTATAGTTGAGTCCCAATGTCAATTCTGGCCGTGACGAAAATCTTCAATTGGCCGAAGTACCAAGAAAGACCATGTTGCGGATGGTCCAAATATCTTTCAGAGCTACTCAAACTTAGGCCGTGTACGACTTCAACGGTAATTACCGGTAAATACTTTCCCCTGACTGGCAAAAATTGTCATTGGCAAACATTTGACGTTGATGTGGCTTGTAAGATGTGGCTTGTAAGCGAATCACCTGAGATAGCCACTTCGACAGAAAGCTCTAATTCCTTTCATCTTTGGACAAATTTGCATGAGAGATCAGCTGAAATCGATAAATACCTAGGTACTGACTAGGGGTTATTGAGAGATGGCGAGCCGACATGAGAATTACCGAGCACACTTATCACGCCCGGTGGCTCGATCAAATGATGACATGCAGTTCTATTCGTGTTGAACAAAAAGCTCCAGCTCCTTTGCCAAGCCATACAAGATCAATGAAGAATGAATACAGCCATAATACTGTCAAGTGAAGATGCCAATACAGTCGTCGCGTTGCAGTCTCAGTCTTGATCATTCAAACGTCTTTCCTACTGATCCGCACACCTCACTAGCACTTAGTTATTGTTGCACGCGAGGTAGCCTTGGGTCGCGGCAAGAGAGCTGCAAACACCAGAAAGTCAGTGTCTCAGCTCTAGACGAGGACAAGCTTTTTAAGTTGTGATGAGACATACCAGGCATTGGTGCAGTCGGTAGCGGATGTATCACCGCAGGCTTCGAGACAGTCTACCTGAGTGGCGGCGACATCCCTGTAGCAACCGAACAGGCTGCGGCTATCAAGCTGGATTGGAGTCGCAACGGCGGCAGCGGCAAGGGCCATGAAGATGGAAAGCTTGAAGAACTGCATTGTGAAGAATTCACTTGAAGTGATTCTGATCAATGTTTGGGATCGCAGGGTGCTAATGCTGGTGTGATTAGAGAGGGTGTAGGTGGTGATGGAGAAAATGAGTTCGTCGAAAGCCAGCAGGCGCCCGCTCGTGTCTTATACTCATTTCTACGGTAAGTTGAACTCAGATCTTCTCTCGCCGGTATAATGACAAGGCTGGGATCACAGCTACAGATGCGAGGCGAATCGTTTCAGCCTCGCCTCTTCCGGCTCGCCACAAGTCAGCCAAAGGAGCCTGTCAGCCAAAATGTCAGCACGCTGGTCAGCATACTTGGCAACATGAACTCGAGCCCGGAAATTCGCCGCTTGAGAACGACGATCTCTCCATGTCTGGAAATGTAATCAATTTCACGAGTCTAGCGGGAGAACTTGCCGACCTCAATTTTGCACCCCCCCCCCCATCCCCAACGACGCTCGATATCAATCATCACTCACGAAGGAGTATTCAACACGAGACCGACAATTGATTCTATGATCCTTTCCACTAGTCTAATGTTGCACTATGAGGGCGAACTTTGCACCAGTCAAACCGTGGGAACTCGATGCGGTCCAGGTTCTGAGGAGGCATTTGAGCAAGCCTCGTTTGAACTTATCCTGACTTTCATCCTTTTTCTCGATTTATGAGACACTCAGGAAGCTGAAATCCTAATGGAATAACAAAAAAAGAAAACAATTTGTTTCATCTATGAAGCGGGCGCTCGTCGCTCCTGCCGACGCCTTCAGTTCCTCCGAGCGATGAAATACGAGGTGAGGTAGAGAGACGACATCATTGAAGGAGTCTGGGGCCGTATGTACACGAAGGTTTGGTGCACCAGGTTAACATGATGGACTTCTTTGACACGCATTCGGAAAATCCTCATTCAGTACATAAGAAGAGCTTCATCGCTGGGCCCGATTGTCTGACCCCTGGGGTCGTCCGCGGATATGTTCCACCTGAGTCAGGTTTGGAAGCAGAAACACAGAATTGGATGTTTCGCAGTGTGCATCCATACATATGCTCACAGTTTGCAAACAGTTCATATAAACCGACGGTTGAGGAAATGCTTTCCCACTACCAGCGTGGACTGCTTGTTCCCAACATCGGACCAGGGTCAGAGGGGGAGCTTACAAGAGCGCTCTTGCTATTCCGTGTTGCACTAATAGAAGGGGCGAGGAGGAGTCAAAGCTCACAACACTCAAGACCTGTTACAGGTTCATGTGCCGACTACTACGTCCTGGGCAGATTGAGATAAGTTCCACCCCCAGATAGCCGAAATCCTCCACGTGAGCCGAGTTTGGCGGTGTATGCGCGTCGCTTGGAATTCATTACAGTTTGATGGTACGGCAAATCTATCTTGGAAGGTTATCTCGAGCCGGGCGCTTGGGTGCATCAATGCCCAAGGGAACTAGTTGTTCCCACGCGGTCGTACACTTACGGCAAGGAGCCCGGGTTGATCGCCGAACTCTAATTCGAACCGGAGACAGGGCCTGTTTCTGCCAAGCCCGTGCCCTTGGCCGTGGTAGCATCGAGAATGGGAGACGTCATCCGTAGCACCGCCAGATAGATATTGCATATTTGTATAATTCACCGGGGCCATCCTTCTTATTGCAAGATTATTGAATGCCCATCTATCTCTTTGCACATCATACCAAGATTTGAGCTTCCGGCTCATTGCCCCTGGTAGGCGTTGGGTTCCCGCTACGTGCGGCACCACTCAGTCCATGAGCCTGGTTTACGTTCTTCCTTCCCCTTCACGCCCACCGTCTCCGCCAAATATCTCACATAGTCAAAAACCAGCTATCGAGACACTGCTCGCTTCTTTACCGGGACGACCTACGCTCTCGAGACAACAGAGTTCTTTTTTTGCTGCCAGAGGAAAATGGACTATTCGGAATACGGCATACCAAGCATAGAATGGCTGACCCAAGCGAGAAATGTGCCTTCGTTTTCGCCGCAGTGTGAATCGATTGTCGAGTGGCGGGGTCTATTCAACAAGCAGCGGGAGGCGACCACGGCGGAGGAATTCAAAAGCCTCAAGCCACAAGTCCGCATGCAAGACTATTCGGTGCCAACACGCGATGGCTCAAGCATCGAAATGCGGAGCTACCGGCCTGCAAGCCTGGATGCGGCCAAGATCTTGCCCGTGTACATGCATCTGCACGGCGGTGGCTTCCTGTTCGGCACGCTGGCGACAGAGGATGCGATCTGCGCCCGCATCGCCATCAATGCGCAGGTCGTGGTCCTCAGCGTCAATTTCCGCCACACGCCCGAGCATGGCTATCCTACGGCATGGAACGACACGGGCGACGCGTTCGAGTGGCTGCATGATCACATTGGCGAGCTAGGAGGTGACCCTGAGCGTGTCATCTTGGGCGGCGTCTCGAGCGGCGGGCAGCTGGCGGCAGCCTTTGTGCTTAAGAAGCACCTCGGCAAGGCCAGCGTGGGGCGCCCAGCGATTGCTGGGCAGCTGTTACAGATCCCCTGCTTGGCCATAATGGACTGCTACGAGCCGCAGCGTAAGAGGATCAAGAGCAGCTCCGTCTCCTCGTATGAGCAGAATAGACTCGCGCCGCTTATGCCGCTCTCTGTTTGCCGCTTTTTCACAGATTTGTTGAAAATTGAAAATCCGCAGGAGGATGATATCGAACTGAATCCGGGAAATGCGAAGCCTGCACAGGTTCGGGGCCTACCTCCTATGGTAATTACAATCACGGGCTGGGATCCTTTGAGGGATGAAGGGATACTATACGCGAAGATGCTTGCAGAAGCTGGGTAAGTCGAAATACTTCTTTTCTTGTGAATCATTAATGGCTGACTGAAACGAAATCAGAGTCCCGGTTGATGTTCACATGTTCCCAGGTCTTCCGCACGGCTTCAGGAGAGTGTTGGGCGAGTTGGCAGAGTCTGCACGGTGGGACCGGGTCATAGAACAAGGGATAGCATGGATACTTTCCAAGCCGACAGCCAACAGCTCATTAGAGATCAAAACGAAATAGACCAGAGTATCTATGCAGACTTTATCAGAGAGCACGCGGATCTGAGATTAGAGAACTAGGCGTAATAGCTCACATTGACCGTAGGAATAGGCGTCAAAGCAAAGAATCAGGCCAAAATTGACAGCAAGATGATAACATATACACGAAAGGGGCCATCTTTTGCTTTCTTGGCCAGGTCCTGCAATTTCATATATCCCAAATCAAGCCTTTGTTTCCAATACGAGTCGTGGTGTCAGCTCTGATGGAACGAGTGCTGCAGCATCCTCAGCAAGATTCGCCATCGTGTTGTTGCCAATGATTTTCAGGACAGCTATGCTGACTTGGAGATTTTTGAGGAACCAGTCGCGGATGCCAACTGAGACAAGAGAATCGAGGCCGAGATCATTGCTCCGCTTTGCCATGAGCTCTTCGTCTGGCATTGTCACGAGAGACACCCTCCGGAGCTGGGATGCAAATGCGCCTGTCATGCTGTCAGCACGTGATGAATTAGGACGCCATACTAGACTTACGTTTGACAACTTGTTCCAAGTCTGTTCGGTTTTCGCAAGCCTTGAGCAAATCCGGCAGAGACTCAGCGGCAGCTTGCTTTTTGCCTCCATCACTCTCGGCTCGATCGACAATAAAGTCGGCAAATTTCGGATCCGACGCCCAGACAGGGGCTTCAGGCGAGTCGGGCTGCACGTCCAGGAGACCAGTAGACAATTCCGGCCCATGCTGAGAATCTGGGTGACCGGCTTCAATTGCTTCCGCAATGAGTTGGTGAACGTCTTCTTCGGAGAGACGCATCAAAGCCATCTTTGATATAGTCAAGTCGAGGGCTTTTCTATCCTCTCTTTCCATGTAGCCTACGCCGGAGATGGCCCCTATGTTGAGAGCTGTCGCGGCTAGGCCACGTTTCCGGCGTTGAGCAGCGAGACTACATACGTATGTGTTGGCAGCACAGTAATTGGCCTGGCCGGGATTGCCAAAGAGAGAGCTGACAGAAGAGAAAAGAATGAAGAAGTCAAGCGGTTGGCTCCAGAATAGCCGGTCCAAGTATATACTCCCGTACATCTTCGGACCGATGACATCATTGAATTGTTCAATAGACATGTTGGCGATGGATACGTCTCGGAGGACGGCCGCGCCATTCATGACGCCTGCGATTGGGGGCAAAGTTGCATCAATAGTCTCTTTCACAGAGCCCAGAGCAGCCTCATCAGTCATGTCACTAGTAGCTAGTTAGTACGTCTCTTGGGAAAGAAGCGGGATTCGCTTTACCATGATATGATCGTTATTGTGACCCCATTTAGTTCTTGCGACGAAATCCAATCGGGGTCGACTTGAGGGCTCCTGCTCGTCAAAACAACGGATCTGGCACCGTGATCGATCATCCAGTCGCACAAGGATACGCCCAGGGCACCAGTCAACCCAGCGAGCCAATACGTTTTGTCGCCCCGGAACAGAGGCCCAGAATCAAGACTTTTGACGCGAATAGGAAGCAAATCAGACGATTTCCAGTCAACCACAGTCATTGGGTTGTCGGGAAGTGTGCCGCCGGCAAGATCCCCAAGTCGCACAGCTCTCGACAGCATGGCATGCTGTTCGTGGTTCTCATGCCCTTCGGCGTACTCCGCGGCCCTTTCGAGGATCTCGGTCAAGACAGGGGCGGAACTGACGTGATCACAACCGTGGAACGAGTAGATCGATTCAGCAGACTCGATGCGGCAGCTTCGCGGGAGGCTTGAGAGAAGGGCGGATTCAGACGGGGACCTTGGAGTGCCTTGTGCCCAAAACCCGACAAAGCATGCAGTGTTGGCCGGCAGAATGCTGCTCAGTGCGGAACGGCTCGAGTGCGGAGGGATCGTCAACCAAGAGCTGGGGGTTTCTGGGTCCTTGTTGTCGACCGTGAAAACAACGAGTACACCTTTCGTTTGCGCATGGGCCGAGATAGCGTGAGCGACCAGTTTTGTGGGATTGTGTAAAACCAGTGTTTGACCAGCGAAAAGGTGATAGAGAACTGCCGTCGCAACCAAGTGAGCAGCTGTGAGAGCGAGAAGTAACTCCATGGAGGAATGTGTGGTCGAGGAGCGAATCACACAGGTTGGTGAAATTCTAAGAACTGATGCAGGTGAGGAAACAAGAGCCAGGTAAGTGGACCCGGAGCTGGGCTCAACCCCCAAAGCAAGAAACTTGTGACCTAGCGGGGTATTTATGGCCGACCAAATCGTATGCGTAGTCCGTATCTCGATCAGAGGCTCTTTGCTGTCAGCTTTGCCCAGTCTGAGATCCTTGAAAACACATCCATTTTGGCTTGGCTCCATGGCGACGGGAGAGGTTTTAATATCCACCTCGTGTGTGACCGCACGCCGCGTAGAATTGTATCGATTGTTTAGCGTGGGCAAATGCCGAAGACGTGGCACCAGCTCCCGCTGTTGAGGATCCATCACAATCTCCGGTTCAAAAGGCCAGAGAATGTTGGTCCTTTCCTCAGACCTTGCCCGGAGACGGAGAAATGTCTCAGCTATCTTGCGGACATCCAGCTTTTCGAGATCCTCTACATCGAGGAACTGGACGCGAAGCCCGGGTGTCTCGTTCCTAGCCGTCCGCCCAAATCCGACGATCATATTGCTGAACGGCTCCTGCCAGCGGCGCCCACTTGTAAGCCAAAGTAAATCCCTCGCCGCTCCAAACGTTTCCTTCAAGGCAGAGAAGCGTGCGCTGGTGAGGTCTTTGAAACTCGGGTTGTCAAGCTCAGTCAGGCTGATGACTGGTGAAGCAATCCCAATCTTATGGTACGCAACATCCTCAAGAGTCTCGAAGATGTGCACTTCGGCCACGAAATCCTTCAATATGGCTTTGAGCTTGTCAGCGAGGGCTGCGCTGTGTGCCGTCTGGCCCCCAACGATAGCCAGCGTGTCTATTGGAGGAATTGTAGAAGGCGTAGCAAGTGGAGCTCGAAGAAAAGTGACGACATTGTCAACGGCTTGCGAGAGAAAGAGAGATGCGCCGAAGAAGTCTTGGAGCTCATCTGGAGCAGTGACATCAACACCAGAAAAGCCGATGGATCTGAGCAGTCTGTCCCATTGCTCGGTGGAAACCAATGGCGACAACACGCGTCCATCGTCATGACCAAGCCACCACCCTGGAAGCGTGCCAAAGATCAGACCTGGAAGGCTGCCAGGTTGGATGCTGTTGTTGGCTTCGCCGACGAGAAGAAAGCCTCCAGGCTTCAAAAGCCTACGGGCGTTTCTCAAGGTCCGCTCAAGGTTAGATGTAGCATGAAGAACCGAAAACGCAATAACCAAGTCGTAGGCACCTTCGGTGTAGCCTTGCTGGAT
Organism: Diaporthe sp. P3_1W; assembly: GCA_037177825.1. Taxonomy (NCBI): domain Eukaryota; kingdom Fungi; phylum Ascomycota; class Sordariomycetes; order Diaporthales; family Diaporthaceae; genus Diaporthe; species Diaporthe sp. P3_1W. The sequence continues at coordinate 1,940,286 of JBAFXB010000001.1, forward strand.
CGGGTCTTTCTCCACGTCGAGAACTTTGAATGCCACACGATTTTCATACTCAGAAGACACGGCATTGATATTCTCGGAGAATGCCGCTGAGATATCGGTGGCGGTGTAGGTATGAAATCTGTGGCCGATGGCTCGGAGGATACTTTTCGTTCCACCACCTGTGCCAGCGCCTGGTGGAAGTCAGCAAAATCAAGAATTAGTTTCTATTTGTGGTTGGTGGGACTGACCTATTTCCAGAATCTTCATGTGGCTGTGACGACCGACGATGTCGCTCGCCGTCCTGCTGATCCACGATGACAACTGTCTGAGCCCGAACTCGTCCTCGTAGTACTGATCCAAAAGATTGGATGTACGGAGTACCTCGAGCATATCACAATTGTTCTCAAGAGCCCGTGGCATTTCCTGGCCCACAAGGTGCATGAGTCGGACGTCTGCTCGTCCAATATATGGCCGGCTCGCTTCCGTGACATCTTCTTGTGTATCACTGAGCCATGACTTCTTCGCGTACTTGTGCTCTCCGTCTTCAACCAGCCGAGTAATGTGTTGAGCGTACCGCAAGTAACTGCTGTATCGAGAATCTGACCTCGATGGGTGATCACAGGGGACCGTGTGGTCAAGTTGTCTCAAGTAGAAAATGGAGACCCGCACCAAAACATCCAGAATGTCTCTATCACGCTGCGTGATCGTCGTATCGCATGCGACAGATTGACTCTCGGGACTGCTGTTGACCCAGTGCGTCCCGAAGAAGACCTTTTTATCATCAGAGGCAGACGTCTGACGAAGAGGCGTTACTTTCAGCCGTTGCAGCTGAATAGCCGCGAAGGGAACATCTTCCGGGAAAATATTGATGTCTCCGTAGAACCCGCTGTCTTCAGTGCCTTCGTTTGTAATCGTCGTGTCAACGGGTGCGAATGTAGTCGTAGTTTTCATGGATCGACAGAGACCCGGGCTCACTCGGATGAGCTCGCACCTTTGGGGCAAGTGGAGGCACGAAAGTCGATCATTTCCTGGATACCCATAGGCCGGGAATATCGATTGGAACGCAGAATCAAGTTCTGCGGGATGAATGAGTGCCTCGCTTGCATGTTCACTCCGCATTATCTTAACCGAACATGAGGAGTTCGCGCGTTTTCGCTTGATCGATGCCAAAGACCCAAAACGGCCACGGAAACCTAGGCCAAGTTTATCCATTATTTGGTAGAATCGTGTCGGGTCTACGCTGACCATGTGAGGTGGCGTTGGCCCGCGATGTGGCATCAGGGTTGGGTCCATATCTCCCCAGAAGACGTCGATGTCTGCACTGACAACCAATGTCAACTCGTTGGCCTCGGCTCCAATGGCGGAAGAATATGTGAATTTGGCGCGGGTGTGATCTGGCTGCAGCACGGTAATATCAACCAGGGAGGTCAAAACCTCGATATCCTGGTCCAGCGGAATGGCGTGATGTATGACGAAGTCCCGCATCTCGACTAGACGTATTTCCTTTCCATTTGATAGCGAGACCAGAGCCTCCAAGGCTGTGCAAATGTAGCCTGAGGCAGGGAAGACCACCTGCCCCTGGACTTGATGGTCAGAGAGCCAGTCTATCTCACTCTCACGCAACATATTCCTCCAGCTCATCTGATGCGGCGCGCTGTCAGGACATACATCCCCAAGAAGCGGGTGTGCTGGTTGACTCCTCAAGCGCATCTGTCGAGAAACTCGAGACTCGTGCCGATAAGTAGCGGCATGATTCCACTGGTATGTAGGCAGTCCTTTCACGACTTGGAAGCTGTATTCACCACCACGCATGAACCTTTCGTAGCTGTCCAGATTGACGGGGGCGACACCAAGATGGGACCATAAAGCTCCCAAGCTTGTTGCCACCGCTTCAACTGCGTCCGTGCCTCGGGAGAGCGTTCCCGTGTATTCGATTTTCCTTCCCAAAGTGGCTTGTATCGTTTGAATCGTAGGCTGTTTCAGCGCCGGATGAGGGCCAACCTCAATTGCGAAGTCAAACTCGTCCGTTGAAAGCGCAGTAGCAAGCGCCTGTGAAAACAACACAGGCTGGGTCAGATTCTGGGCCCAGTACTTCCCGTCCAGCCCTTGCTCAGATGTCACCGGCTGATTGTGTACGCTTGAAATCCAGGTGCAGTTGGCTCCCGTGGGCGTCTGCGCTTTGATGCGACATTGGTGTAGCGAGCTGACATAGCCATCAAAACACGGTAGCATATGGCGAGAGTGGTATGCTCTGTCTACAAACAGACGCCGGTTGAATATGTTCCCCTCATCTAACATCTGTTTCATTTGTGATATCGCGTCCTCGTCTCCCGAGACGGTCACACTGGAAGGTGAATTACTGGCCGCGACAGTCACGCGCCCAGAAAATGTTGCATTTTCGCATAGCTCCGTTGCTGTAGCCATCGGAAGACCGACAGCTAGCATGGTGCCTTTCATGTTGTCTCCATTAGGACTGCAAGCGGAAAGAACGTGGATTCCGCGGTAAAATGCAATGTAAATAGCATCCCGAGCCGTAATCCAGCCAGCTGCATAGGCTGCGGCAGTCTCGCCCGAAGAATGGCCAACCACGGTGCTGAAGGTGACGCCAGCAGCTCGTAGAAGATCGACGAGTAGAATTTGAACAGTTGTGCAGAGGGACTGTGCCATGGTTGCCTCCTGAACACGAGACTCAGCTGCGGCGACTTGGAGTTCAGCTTTGAGTGACCAGGTAGGGCGATCTTCCTCCGGGAGTTCGGCAAGATACGATTCAAGTTGCTCCACGATCTTTCGAGCAGTAGATGACTTCTCAATCAACTCGGCTCCCATGCGTGCGTATTGAGCTCCCTGTCCATTGAAAATCCCGAGCACTTTTGTTTCCCCTCTCTCCCAAGCCGGACGCGCCTTGATAGTAGCGCTCGAGCTGCCATTATTGAGGTGAAGATGGATCTTGGAGTGGAGGTCACCAATAGAGCTCGCCACGAACGACGTCCGGTAGTCGAAGGTTGACCGACGTTCTCGCAGGGTCCAAGCCAAGTCGTGAATGTTAATTGCGGGATTGGTGGCGAGAAATGCATCGTAAGCGGAAAGATTGGCTTTAAGTGATCGCTCTGATACCGCGGAGAATACCAATGGTGTGAATAAATGGCTCGTCTCTGACACGGCGGAAGGAGTTGACGACTGGTCATAACTTTCGATAATAGCGTGAGCATTGGTACCACCGATGCCGAAGCTATTCACACTTGCTCGCCTCGGTTGACACTCTCCGGCATCAGGCCACGGTTTGGCTGCCTGGAGAATCTCAACACCCTTATAAAATGGTTCCACACGGTGGCTCAGGTTATTGAACGAAAGGTTCGGGGGAACGTGGCCGTGTTGGACCGCTAATGATGCCTTGAGAACGCCCGCAATACCGGCCGAGCCTTCGGTATGACCGAGTACCGTTTTGATTGAGCCGACATATAAGGGTGCTACTCGGGGCCCGGCATCATCTTTGCCCTCGGAGAATGCTCTGTATATGGCCTCGGCTTCGACAGAGTCTCCAGCTGGTGTGCCCGTGCCGTGTGCTTCAAAGTAATGGGGCTGGTCTCTAGATGCTAAGGGATCAAGCTCTGCCTTGTTGTATGTTCTCCGGATCAAGGCCTTCTGTGCAGACACACTGGGCATGGTCATTCCAGGGGTAGCGCCATCGTGATTAACGTCTGTTCCCCTAATGATGCACTCGATGTGGTCTCCGTCTGCCACAGCGGCGCTCAGTGTTTTCAGCACGACCGCTGTCACACCGTCACCGCGAGCACTATAACAGTAATCATTAGTTCTGAAAGGAGGGATGATACGGAAGATGCATCACAATATTACTCACTAGCCATTTGCATCGCGATCCCACATACGACTAAGCCCGTCTGGAGAGAGAAGTTGGAGCTTGGACATGGTCACATAATTCTCAGGTCCAACAATGACGTTGGTGCCACATGCCACAGCCATGCGAGAATCACCAGCCCTAAGAGCCTGGACTGCCAAATGAAGGGCAACAAGGCTAGAGGAGCAGGCTGTGTCGAGAGTTACCGAGGGGCCATGCCAGTCAAAGAAATAGGAAAGCCGGCTCGATATGCTGCTTCGACCAGTGCCAATAACCGAATACTTCGGAACAGTTTGGAGGTCCCGGAACAGGGTCGACTCGTAATCGCACCACATTACACCGACGTAGACCCCGGTATCGCTGCCCTTGAGACCTTCGAGCGTCATACCAGCTGCTTCAACCGCCTCGTATACAGTCTCCATCAGCAGTCGCTGTTGGGGGTCGGTTGCCTTGGCTTCCACCGGCGTCATGCCGAAGAATTCGGTGTCAAAGGAATTAACATCTCGATCCAGGAGGTATGATTTCTTGACATTGCAACGGCCATGATAAGACCCATCTGGGTGATACCACCCATCTGCGTTGAAGCGGCTCTCCGGAATGATACTGCGAACGTCTCGTGGCTCAAGTAGGAGCTTCCACAACGCAGAGGGTGAGTCGGTACTGCCAGCAAAGTGGCATCCGCTCCCAACAATGGCTATAGGCTCGGGGGGCTTGCAAGACATAGTTGCAGGTGTAAAGTTTTGATTTGGTTGGGAAAGGAGTTAAGACGCGAGAAAGGCTGGTAACAACGAGGAAGCTTGCAGACTACCAAAGATACCTCTCAGAGACCAAACTTGCACCGTTCGTGGTTTAATATCTACCATATACATAGAGTTTGGTCCTCCCTATTTCGTCGACATGATCACCTGGTCATGAAGATCCCCGGTATCTGCAAGGGCTAAGAAACTTGCTCAGGGCCTGGGGCGTGGACTGACTGAAGCCTTCGCCGTCGTACGATAACAATATTGATAAACGCAACAACCAAGGCACCTGGCAGCATAAACACTCCTCTATTGCTGCAGCATATGCAACTTTCTAGTCCGAGCGCGAATCCGTTGAAAGTTTAACAGGCCCCAGAGAACGCTACAACTTGGTCGGGCACAGGTGGATCACACCAAGGGCACTTGGCTATTTTAGCCACATGGTATTCATGTTTCGGTGCGAATTACGCGTGGGCTGAGGACGATCTCAAACTGAGTTTAAAGTTAAGTTCAGTAGTATCAAACAGCCAAAAGGACAGGGATGTGGACACGAATGCGATTTGGTAGCTGCAACAACCGGGCCAGGGGTATGGGGGAACGCCTGCAGCATGGGGAATGAACGGTTCTGGTTCATCGAGTCATGTCTATGAAGGAAATATAAGATCGGAAGAGAGAAGTAAGAAGACTTATTAACTATGACACGTACTAGTATGTGTAGAGATAACCAGCCTTGCATAAGTGGACAATGCGCCTTGGATCATGACTTCACTTACCAAAGGCACCTCGCCTGCTTGGGCAGCTGATCCAGCTCTTTACTCACTCCCAACCAGGAGTTGTGGCCGCTACTGGGGCAAGGTCGCCACTGTAGCTTTGCACATGGGCAACGATAAGTGAGTAGCACCGATGCTGGGGGACGGTTCAATCTGTAACGTATTCCCTGTTGTTGACTTCGAGGCCCATGTCTGTGGCAAAAGGAGTAATGCTTTGCGCGCCTCGGCAGATGATGCCCACAAGCCGTAGGGTAATAGATGGGCATAGTCGCGCCTTATTCTCCTGCATACGTACTGTGTAATAAGCTCGTACAAATGAGATTGAGCCTAGGCTGCGACAAGGACAGGCGAGATAGACTATGACGTTTACGGAGACTCAGGCAACTTCAGACAAGTGGAATCCGTGCCCAACCACTCTAACACGCTACCCTGGTTATCACGAGGGCCCTGGTCGTTTTCACAACCAACCCTTGAACTCGTTCTATTTCACATTAGGCACACCGCTCTACTCTATTGAATTAAAAGGCACGATATGGATTCCTTGACGGGTTAGCTACTGGTTAGTCAATAGAACGATATTGTATATTTGCAGTTGATTATGCTGTTTAAGGACATCAGATGGTACCAAATCTTATCCCATGCCTTGAAGCCCTCGGAGTATCACTTTAACCGATCAAAGTCTACGTATATATTGAGTAGGAAAGGGAACACCTGCCCAGCACCGTCATCAGGCCAACTCGATCCGTTTCTGATTGACAGTATCATTATGGCTCCCGCCGCGGTGTCGAACACGGAGACTCTCCCATGTCGCTCTGGGAAAACAAGATCATACCCAAAGCCCCTCAAGTCCTCTGGCGCGCTTGCCAAATTTGAATGGGAAGATGTAACACCTGTCCTAGGCAGAGAATTTCCCACGGTCAATCTTGTGGATGACATTCTGCATGCTGCCAATTCTGACGAGTTGATCCGTGATCTTGCGATCGACAGTGCGTTCGCTCTCGAAGTGTTCTGTAGCAATAAATCCTGACTGATCTTCACAGTTTCGCAGCGCGGTGTAGCCTTCTTCCGTGCCCAAGACAATCTGACCGACAAGCTTCAGAAAGAACTTGTTCATCGCCTAGGCCAGCTTAGTGGAAAGCCTTCGGATTCCACCCTCCACGTCCATCCTATCCTCAACAACACAACTGAGTTTGGAGTTGTCGACGCCGAGATAAGCCCCGTCAGTTCGATCCAGCGGAAGGCGCTCATTCATCTCGCACCTCCACCCACCAAGCGCCGCTATGACTATTTCTCCCAGTGGCACTCAGACATCCAGTACGAGCCGGTTCCAGCTGACTACACGTCCCTCCGCCTAACCCAGCTTCCCACGACGGGCGGTGACACGCTCTGGGCATCTGGGTACGAGCTTTATGACAGGTTTTCAAAGCCGTACCAGAAGTTCTTCGAGGGGCTCACCGTGACGTGCGTTGCAGACGGGTTCCTCAAGTATGCCTCGACATACCCTGATATGGTTAAACTCTATGAGGAGCCCCGGGGAAGCCCGGCGAACGTGGGGAGCAGCCTCTCTGCTGTGCACCCAGTAGTCCGCACCAATCCGGTCACGGGTTGGAAGAGCATTTTCGCGTTCGGGCCGTTCAGCAGGAGGATCAATGAGCTAGAGCTCCAGGAGTCTGACGAGTTGTTGGAGAAGTTCGGGCAGATGATCGTCGAGAACCATGATTTGCAGGTCAGGTTCAAGTGGAGGAGTAAAAATGATATAGGTGAGTGCATCCCGTGTGTAAAATGTCATGCCGATACCAGAACTGACACTTCGCAGCAATCTGGTGAGATTCTATTTAGATTCTGAGCTTGTCTCCAGATTCTCTTGCAATCTCATTTTTACCCGTATCCGAGAAGCACCTCATCAAGTACTAACAACTGAACATAGGGATAATCGGTCCGTGTACCATTGTGCGACATATGACTATGATCAGGGCTATGGAGAAAGGGTTGGCAATCGTGCTGTTGGTATCGGCGAAGCACCGTATTTCGACCCGAACAGCACATCTAGGTCGGAAGAATTGTTCGGTACCTCGGGATGATTATATACAAAACGCAGGTGATACTTCTGTTTTCTGCTTTCCACATGAAAAGTAAATTACACAGAAGATGGAAACAACTGGCATTTTCTCATGCTCTCATATAGGTTCAACCTCATGTCGGTTTTGCACCAGAAGTATTCAAACCATGTAAGATCTGTCTAGCCGCAAATCCCAGTCCAGACTCTGTTCACTAGAGTTTGTGGATTTAACTTTGTTTGTTGCCCTTTCTTTTTCGTCTTGGTGGGCTCTTGAGGTCGCAAGGCCTCGTACGAGATCATATGAGGTTGAATTTGGATGTCATATATGCACTAGTGCGCATGGTGGTTGATTTGTAAATGCTGAAAAGAGCGATGAGTTGAGTACTCTGTCTGTGATGCCGAAGAATTTGCAGATACTCGTATTAGTACAGCAGATCTGAAGAGTTGATTAGAAACAATTGATATTCTTCAAGTCTGTGGAAAGTGTGTATTCTCTCTGTTCTTCTAGTATATGTCTTATTCCAAAGCTGTCTGCATCTGGAATTGTGTACTGTTGTCTCCCAGAGCATGCAAAAGACCTCAGGTATAGTTGTCTCAATCGACCTATGACTTGTCACAACGGACGGCGTGGAAATCCTTGTCTCCCATCATCCAATCATGCCCATGCCCAGGGGTCTTTCCCAAGAATTGAAGGTAGTCCTTTATGTAATCTTTCCCGTCACAGTGCTCACTCCTATGGGTATCAAGATCACATGTTAGTATAACATGGACATAATAGGTGGTTTAAGATCACAGACAGAACGCTGGTCTGAAACACACTGGAGCCAAAGGAAAGGGCTTTCTTACTTGAAGAGGTAGCAAGTATAGGGCTTGTTTACACTAAGTCTGTAAATACCTTTTTCGGGTAGGACAACTGTTAATAAGAGATTAGTTAACTGGGACTAATAGTAGTCCGTCGAAACACATACCACACTTGCTGATGATATCGCTGGAGGTTTCTTCTAGCTTGAAGTGGCTGTGGTCTTCCCATTCAATATCGATCATTGTGTCCGTAGCCATGGCTTGGTGTGCCAGGAAGGCAGCAACAGTTGTAAGGGTTATTGTGAAAATCTTCATGATTATTGTTTACTCGAGTAGTCATTCGTCTGCTTGTGCTTCCTTTTTGAGTTACTGGACTTGGAACACGGGCCTAGGTAGTGTAGCGATTTGATCGACTTTCTGTGGCGGGATGAGTGGTAGAATCAATCTTTTCTCAGGGGTTTCGCTTTATAAAAGGACCGTCGGTCCCCCTCTTGTGTTGGCCTCCAATGCGTGGAGTGCGGGTTGAGACCCCTTTATGTCGGTCAAAATGGGTTGGCATAAGCCGTCATCGAAGGGCAAAGCTACAGTGGGCTTTATTCCGTTCCTCTCGACCCAGTCCAAGCCGAAGATTACCTCCTTGGTTGACCGCCGGACTCTGAGCATAGACTCGCCAGCTGCTCACAAAGAAGCGACGCCCACTCCGGCAAGTTCGTGTTCCCGCCCATCACATATGACAGCCGAAGCGCAACAAAGAGGCATAACGCCCGTCAACGTGGACCATACGTTCCAATTTTCACACACAGAATCTTCCTCCGGGGCTAGTCTCCATGTAATTACGTGCGAAAAAAGATTGGTCATTGCTAAACGCCAAATCCAGTGAGCGGGACTATCCCAATGCAAGATCGCTTGACTGAGTGTCGAGGGCGACAATGCTAGCTCCTGATGTGTTATTTTACGAAAGGAGCTTGGAGGCAAAATGGGCTTGAGCAATCTATAGCAGGTTTCAAGAATCTTAAGCCTTTTTGATGTGTACTCTAATACTCTTGTTCGCATCCACGGTCTGGAACATTGTTAAGACTGATGGCACGGATGATGGCCTGGTTCTCATGCTTGAGCCGACTTGTCCATCCCCTGCCAGTGGCATGACCTTCAGCCGAGCTGACCGTCATCAGTCGTTCCGTACTTAAATCCGCTTCCATTCAAGATAGCATTCTTTGCTGGAAACTCCACCGCTGAAGAGACGGTCGAACTCCTCTTGGGCACCGCGCAATCCTGGCCGCAGCTTTAGCCTGAATGGCCACTTCTCAATCACGGTGTGCTTGGTCTTCACGACAGCCCCAACCAGCTCAGGTGCTTTGGCGAATTCAAATTTTGCCATGTACCTGATACCAAAGGTCAGTGTCCATGTCCAAGTGAGTAGGTCGGGCTACTTCCTTCTCCACTTACCGGTCAAAGGTGGAGTCATAGTTCGCGACACAGCCCCGAGCAGCCAAAATCTTGAAGACGATGGGGTCATTGGGAATGAGCTGCCTCGGGGAGAAAGACAGGTATTGGAGAATGCGCTTCATCGTTGGGCCTTGTGCATTCGTGTGTGCACGTATCTCCGCGTCAGTGATATTCTCATCCACAGCGTTCATGAACAAGGTGATCAGCGTTGCGTGAGGGTTGTCAAGAGGAGTCTGGAGTAGTGGGATCATGCAGTTGAGCGTCCGGTAAATTCCCATGTAGCCGGCGTCCGCGATGTTGGAGACCTGCAGTGCATGTGTTAACTCGTGATTTTCCAGCTGCGGCGCCACCTTTTGCGCTTTACATACCTCAATACGACTGTATGAACCGCGGTTGAGGTATTTGGGGAGAGCAGAAGTGTCTTCATGGTACAACACAAACGAAATCTGCAAAGATGAGAGCCTATGAAGAAAGGCCGCAAGCACTGTACGAAGATGGACGAACAGCTTGCCGTAGATATCGGCCTTTGCGAGCCCGGCGGAGGTGTTGTGCACTTCCTTTGCAGACCATCCGGTGAGAGGATCGGCATTGTCAGGCATGGACCAGCTCTGAGATGTCTGGAAAATGGTACTGCAGGTAATTAGTCTCAGGATTTCGTTTGAAGCATGTATTTGCATGACTTACGGATTGGGATGGTTGAATTCGCCACGCTGTGCTCCAAATGGCAGCAACAGTCCGTCTTCCCGAAAGCGAGTCAACGGGACTCGGTGAGTATGGGCCTGGAACATAAGATGACGATCTCGGTAATCTTTCCTGTCCTCAGCAAGAGTGACGGCCTTCCGGATCACATTGGCGCGTTCTGCAGTCAGGCCATCTGGTTTGTCAAAAAAGGTCAAGAAAGCATCCCATGCAGACTTCTGAAGCACAAGCCTCAACGACCGTTGGCCAAATCGCCAAGTCTTTGCCTGAAGACTGGTGGCGGATTTTCCCTCGATCTTGTGACAAATATCCTCGACAATGGGACGTATCTTCTTCTGGATGAGATCAAGGTCGGATTCGCGGACGAGAGCTGAGTACCAAACATGAATGATACAGTCGATTGCCTCGTCAACATCATCGACGACGAGAGCGATGAGAAGCAAGATTACGTTGCGGGCCACAACATCCAGATCGAGGTCATTGACTGTCACGTCAACGGTCTGGTTGTAGCTATTGGGAAGATGGGCGAGGGTCTTGATGACGTTTCGGAGGTCTCCAGAAGCTGTACGTGAAGAGTCAACATGAGTCCATCACTCGGGGACGGGGTTCGTGCTCACCAGCGAATAGAAGGTGTAAAGGCCTGTTGTAAGCCTCTCCCTCGTTGGCTGCAAGCTGAAGGATGTCGAAGGCGGGAACATTGCCCCAGAGGTACTTTCGGCCTCCAAAAGCCACCTGCGAAGGTCCGTCTCCAACGAACGCTGGTGTTCGATTCTCCAGGACCCAGTCTGGCTGCCAGGTGCTCTTTCCTAGGAAAGATTTGCAATCGATCTTATGGATGGTCCAGTGAGATCTTTGGCATTCTGGACCACAGTACTGGAGGGACGATTGATTAGTAGGAGGAGAACAATTGGAAAGCTAAGCATACCGTAAGGAGCTGACAGTTCTTGCAACAGAGTTTTCCGGCCTTCTTGCAAGTGGTGTTCTCTGCCGACCAATTGGCGCAGATGGGCTGAAAGTCCATTTTCAGGACGAGGATGCAAGGGGATGTTTGGTGGAGGAAGTTGTGAAGTTTCTCTTTGGGTGTCTCTGCTACCTTATTGTCGAATGTTGAATGTCTGCTATTTGAACGTGCCAGAAACCCGTAACAGCACTTGAGAGCAAACGAATCCAAAACCTACCTACTTACGTCACCAACAGCTGAGAAAAGGCACGAACAGATTGGGCGACGGGTAGGCAACGACGGGACGCAGCATAAAGTTCCACCTTATGACTTCGTCTTGACCATACGAATTTCGAGTAGACGAAATGAATCCGCCATTATTGGCTGGGTGACGGTCGAGCTTCAAGATCCCGTCAACAGATTCTGCACCCGTAGCCTGTCGACTTGTTCGAGGCGCAGACCTAGTAGAGGGAAGCCAAACGCCTTGGACAAACGACACGATTCTGGTGAGGGCACCTTGTGGTCCTTATGCCTCGTGTCAAAATTGGGAGACATTGCATGACCAAGCGATTTCCATCCAATTCATTTTGCGTAATTTGCTTCTGGCGAACAGTATGAAAACTGTATAAAGTTGCCTCAAGATGAAATGTAAGTTCCCGGTCGCAGAACTCGCGGGTATATTGGTAGAAATCAGCACAAGACCTGAGACTGACCCGGGCTTGCCTTAGAAGATGATGCTTTCGACTTCTCTACGGCGGAATATACGTGCCCAAAATCTGATATCTGTCGTGCACAGAAACAACCACAGCTAATCCAGAAAAGTCCGCAATGTCCGTAGGATCACGCCGAGAGACTTGTTGGCTGCCCCCACCCTTGTGCAGCGCTCCACAGTCATGGAGCTACCAACAGATGCGGGCTTGTGGCTCAGGGGAACTAGACACCAATTCAGTGGATCCAATCGCGCAGTTGACCTGGCTCAGCTGCACATGGTGGTGCTGGAACCCAATCCCCTCGACGATGCAAGCATGTCAGGTATCGTACGCTCTCAGGCTAGCTGCAATATAAGCAAAGACATAAACATAAAAGACAGGGAACGCGATCCTTGCTGGAAATTCAATTAGGCTACCTACCTAGGTAGCTATAAATAGTTGCACACCCGTCGTCAAAAGTCACTCTCTGGACACTCAAAAAACAGACTTCAGCCAGTCAGACTCCCCAACATAGCGCAAGACAAACTTTCAGACGGGCTCTCCTCTCTACAAACTCATCACCCCGGCATCGAGCTGTACACCCCGGGGTCTTCTGGCTATGACAACTTAAAGAAGACCTATATCGTCAGCCAAGCCAAGCCTGCGGCTATAGTACGACCTCAGACTGTGGATCATGTCCAGGCGTTGGTTCACACTTGTGTTGAAAAATGGCCTGGAATTCAACATCAGGACCGGTGGTCACAACTGCGTCGGGCGCACGCTAGTTGACGGGTCCGTGTTGATTGACATGCGAGACATTTCTGGCGTCACTGTCAGTGAGGACAAGAAGACGGCGAAAATCGGTGGTGGAATATTGGCTGGTGGTCTACTGAAGGCCTTGGGAGAGCACGGCCTCATTACTCCTTGGTTCGTTTGATCTTACACATTGAGAGATTTCCAGAGTGTATGAAACATTTTGAGCTGACTCTGTCGTGCAGTGGTTCTATCGGGTCAGTCGGTTATGTTGGATGGAGTACTAACGGCGGCTATGGTCCGTTCTCGAGCCTGCACGGCCTGGGCGTTGACCAAATCGTGGGTGTAAAGCTGGTCAACTACAAAGGTGATCTTGTAGAAGCCAGTGAGGAGCTACTCAAGGGGATTCGTGGTGCGGGCCAGATCTTCGGGGGGGGGGTCATCGTTGAGCTGACTATCAAGGTGTATCCGCTAAACAAGGTGAGTAATGATGTGACTCACAAACCTAAGAACCGTTGTGGAATCAATATTCTGACAAGATATTCAGATGCTTGCTAGCACCCTTATATACGACTCAAGCAATATGCAATCCATCTGGAAAAGTCTTACTGGTGGTATAGATGGCCTGACACTGCCGCCAGCTCTGCAAGTTCAGCTGTCCGCTACGGACTTCCCAGGCATGGGCAAGGTACTCGCCGCCACAGTCACACTGGCATGGGCCGACGACGACCACGAGGAGGGTCGGAAGTTGATCAATCAGATCGCTGGATTTGGCAACTGCATCTTGAATATAACCGAGGCCAAGACCGTGTCAAAGTACGCGGAGGATAACGAGAAACTGGTGCCCTATGGCGTGTACGGTCGATCCTTCACGCTGAATCTCAAGCAGTGGACGCCCGCCTCCGTGAACGCGTTGGCCAAATATAGCCACTCGGTCCCAGCCGACAACGCCACGATTACGATACACAGCCTTCGTTCTCCCAAGCCCAACGAGAACTCGGTTTTCGGGGCACGACAGGATCACCACTTGATCGAGATCGTCTCTATGACTTCCGATCCAGCGCTCAAGGACGAGACCGCCGCGTGGGGCCAGAGGTTGCTACGGGAACTGAGGGAGCAGGACGGGCCAAACATTCTCGACAGTGCGTACATCTCGCTGCTCGACTTTGAGGATGCGGATTTGAAGATCTATGGTAGACACCTTGATACACTCGTGTCTTTGAAGAAGAAGTACGATCCAGGGAATGTCTTCAAGCATTCGGCACCGAAAGTTTCAATCTAGAACCAGACAATCTCAAAAGCTTTCAGCTTAATGAAATTTGGCCTTTGATACAAGTCATCGTAGAAAGCAGGAATAGGTGGCTGTACTTAATTATATTATTAATCTTCAAGTCTTAACTATACATATCACTGTATGAAGGGACTGATGCATACTGCTTAAAGAGGCATATGTATACAGATTAAAAACGAGACCACTTAACTATACATCTTGCCATGACATACATCAAGACGGTATAGATGATTGACTTTTATCAACTATAGATCTCAGAAATGCTGGACGGACACCCTGATCCCAAAGACTTTAATCCCCCATCTGATACCAGAACGGCTAGAGTGTGCGAGACATGCTCACAAAGTGAGTGCGCTTCGGCCATACGAGCTCCCCTTTGCATCTGGGATCCTAAACACCAATATGATACCTTTTGGTATTATTATGTTGTATGGTTTTTATTTGAGTTTAATTGCTTTTTTCCACTTCCGTTGAAGGCCCAGATGTATCTTTTTTTTCGAACGCCAATACTAGAGCAATCAAAGTGGTTGAATCACGTGCCAAATGGCAGTCAGCATTGAGTCCGGCGGAATGAGAGCGAGGGTCTTACTCTCGGTGTAGCCTGATAAGGTTGGCGCAGAAGCCGTTTCGGATCTTGCTCCATGTCTCCAAAGTGTCGTGATTGTCTGCCTGAAAAAAGCGCGTAAGCAGCGCAGAACCACCACGTCAGCCGCTCCTTTACATGTCGTCGCTCGCCAGAGCTGAAAATGAGGTCAACCCCACCCTTATTCACATCTCTATCCCTTCGTCCTTCGTATCATCAGATACTCTAACTTATTCATCAAGCAAACTCAAGCCGAACCTGATATTTACATCGCGTCTTCAATATGCTCTGCGCACTTTGCGTCTCTATGTTTTCCAGTGGTGGACTCACTGGGTTGCATCACACGTGCCTCGAGGATCTACAGAGAGCGGCGCAAGGGGGCTGTAAAATATGCATCTCTCTTGCTCGGAAGCGCGAGAGATTTGGTCCCGATCCAGACAACGAACAGACGGCTATGCCCTTTCTTACTTACAAGTGGTCCCCTGACTACGGTTATGAGAAATTCAAGGATTCTCGTCCACGTTCCTGGATCATTATGTTTGATTCTAAGATTCGCTGGCTGCCATCGGGAACCGGGTTATGTGACGCTATCTACATCCACGTCTCGTGCATGGATGAAGCGGTACCTGACTGGTGGGCGAGCCTTTCAGCCCACGCAGCGAGCGACCTCGATTCACAACCATGGAGAGTCAGAAGGGAAATCTTCCCACTCGTACCGATTGCGGACCATACGGGACATGAAAGTGTCATAGAAATTGGCAAGACGTGGTTGGAACATTGTCATCAACTTCACAATTGCGAGAGATCCAACGGCCTGGTTGATTCCACGTGGTATCCTAAAAGATTGATCCATCTCCCCGAATCGACTTCACCACGGCTTGTGGAGACAAGTGTAGAGCCTCCAGACAGCCGATACGCAACTTTAAGTCACTGCTGGGGTTCCGAACTAAACTTTATCACCTTATCGACCAGCAACTTAGACGACTTCCGCAAAGGTATACCCATCAACGCTCTCCCTCAAAGCTTCCGCGACGCCATAGTCATCTGCAACCGATTATGTATCCGGTATATCTGGATAGATAGTCTGTGCATCATGCAAGACTCAAAATCAGACTGGTTGCTTCACACAGAAGAGATGTCTTTGATTTATCAAAACTGCTATCTCAACTTGTCTTTCGCCGCTGCAGCAAATCCCGAAGAAGGCGCATTCAGGCACAGAAATACCGACGTTCTCCAGGAATGCTGCGCATTTTCGATCATACCTGGAGCACACTACTCAATCGATACTGGCATAGAAGATCCACGTGGCTCGGACAAGAAGAAAAGTTCACTCAAAAAAAGAGACTTTCAGAAATGCTTGGTTTTTGC
Source organism: Diaporthe sp. P3_1W (assembly GCA_037177825.1). NCBI lineage: Eukaryota > Fungi > Ascomycota > Sordariomycetes > Diaporthales > Diaporthaceae > Diaporthe > Diaporthe sp. P3_1W. Next base: position 1,956,260 of record JBAFXB010000001.1, read on the forward strand.
TCCAGAGCTTGACTTCACTATCAGTACGAGTGACCTCCCTCTGTCAAGTAGGGGATGGGTCGTTCAGGAAAGACTACTCTCCCCACGGGTCTTACACTTCACAAAGGATCGGATAATGTGGGAATGCGAGGAGAGCGCATCCCTGCACGAAGCACTTCCTCATGGAATTCTCGGAACCGGGAAGCCTTTCGATGTGACTCTCCAACCTTTCAACATTGACTACCTTCCGGGCGGGAAACCAAATTTGCATCAAGTGGAACTATTTGATGACTGGAATAGGATAGTCTGTAAGTACAGCGGATGTCTACTCACCTATCCAGAGAAAGACAAGCTTGTTGCTTTTGCCGCAGTAGCTCAGCGTTTTTCTTCCGTTTTCGGCGAGAACTACTACGCCGGACATTTTCGGCAAAATATGCCCTTTGATCTGGCATGGGGAATTAGCAAACAACACTCTGATAAAAAGTCCGCGACAAGGCGGCACCCGACTTGGAGTTGGACGAGTGTCGATTCGCAAATCGGGTACCAGACCGTCTTTGGCCGGTCTTTGGTCGAGGTAGAGGATGTGAGCGTGATTCTGATGGATCCATCTCACAAGTATGGCCCGGTGAAAGGAGGTCAATTGATAATGAGGTGTTTGATTTTGAGAGGCATTCTTGGGACTTATCAGGGACAGCGCATGCACAATGATGTATGGACAGTTCATTTACGGGAGATAGTAGGACACGGTGATCACTTTTCTGAACTGGAGTTGATCATATATCTAGATGAGCCAGAAAAGGAGGTACTGGAAGACGTGTACTTCATACCGGTGGTCGCGTTCAACATGGGCGGGAGCAAGATTAGGGAGATCATGGGACTTGTGTTGCTGAAACAGGCAGATGGATTCCATAGGAGAGTGGGCAGCTGGAACGCTCGGATTGAATTTCCTGGCATGAAGAGTGGTCCGATGTTCGAAGTTGTGGACAGGTATTCTGATTGTCACCAGGTTGTGGTGATCATTTGATCGTCTTGCAACAAGGTCGGGGCTCCCATTGTCATTGTACTGCTTATGGCATGCTATAATGAGTACGAAGTAACCATATCATTATTTAGGCTCAGAAGAATCACAAATCCATACACTTCAGCAAAATCTCACCAAGGGGAGCCTCAGTGGATATCATTAGATGAAATGGCACATCTAGCGTCAGTCCACAATTTCCCGACTTCTTGTACCCGTGACTTCTTTGACGAGGGAGGCATACGTGACACATCAGTAGCACAAGATAACGCCTATTTTGGGCTATCGTATCCCATCATCGAGCAGCAGTCTGTTTCTCTCAGATTGTGGTCGCAGGTAGCAGGATCTCAGCGAATCTGGCCTGGCTGTCTCACGTGGCACCTCTGGTGGATGGGGACATCGAGTGAGAATCTTGTCAATATGGTCATACTGTAACAACGACTTGACCTTCCATTTCATCGCATCCCATCTCCTTAAAGACTCGTGTATATCCTCACACTTTCTTCAGCGCCTGCTTACTTCAACCTTGTAACAACCCCTCTATAATCGCGCCTTAGTGAATGTATTTAATCGAAGCTTTCCATCAGAGGATCTGGAACTGGTCCGCGCCCACACGTCGCTTCATCAGCAGCGTCGTTTGATCCGGGAACGCAAAGACATGCAGGTAGCTCTGCGTCGGCTTGGGCGCCCCAGGCGCCCGCTTCAGTTCGTAGCGCGACAGCACCGCGACCATCATCAGCTTTATCATATGGTCGGCGATGAAGCGACCTGGGCAGACATATTTGCCAGATCCGAACGTCAGGTAGTTCGGGTCGGGCGTGACGAACTGCCACTTGCCGCCGCTGTCTTCGTCAGACGACTTCTGGCCCTGCTGCCGCTGGCGGTACCACCTCATGCCGTCGAAGACTTCGGCGTTGGGTGTCATGGCGGGATCTCGGCCAATGTTGTAGGCAGGGAGCGCCAGGTGGGTGCCGCGAGGGAGGTGGACCCCGTCGTGGAGAGTAATGCCGGCCTCGTCTTGGACAACGCGGTGCATTGTCACTGAAAAGGAAACGGGATTTTGATTAGATTCAAACAAGTAGATCAAGAGGGTAAACATGAAAGGGAGGGAGAGGAGGGGGGGGACTTGTTGGCCACTTACTCATTGACAGAGGAGTCATCCTTGCCGATTCCCTGATGAAGCTATCCATCTTATCAAGCTTTGCCAGAGACTTTCGTAGATTTGACAACCCTTCGCCGTTTTGTCCCATCACCTGCACAATCTCCTCACGCAACTCATCGATCGACCCCGGTTGGAGAGAAAGATCGATCAAGGCTTGTCCCATGGTTATCACGGGGGCCATGCGGGAGATTAGCGCCTGCACGAGGAAATCATGACCTAGCTGGTCCTCCGATCGGCAGGGGTCCAGTTCCACCATTCCCTGCAGCAGGTCCTTTGGCTTCTCGTAGCTTGCGTCGGTCTGCTCCAGGTGGCGGCGGCGCTGGAGTTCCTTGGCTAGTATCTTATCGGCCCTGCGGATCCAGGCCTTGGAGCGCCATGACGCTGGGAGCAGAGGGTATACGAGGGGGCGGAGAAGACACGGGAGCGGCTTCAGGGTGAACTGCACCACCGTTGCTGATCCCCAGAGGCATCGCCAAATATTTAGCAAGGCACCGGAGAGGTGTTTGATGAGGGGGGACGAGGGTCTGGCTCTTACCCTCATCTGCATAGCCTTGTGCGCAGTCGAGGAGCTCTTGATCGCGGCTCATGGGCTCACCGATGAGAATCCGCTGTGAGATGCGCAGCACCAGTTTGGAGCACAGCGCCAGCACATCAACAGTAGACCAATCTGAAGTGATCATGTCAGTTACCCCTCTCGAAATCACTCATATGTACAGAGAACCTTGGTCACTGAAAAGAGAATGAGAACATACCGTTGTATTCAGGGATATCGTGGTCTAGCGAATACTGAAGCTCTTCGACAAGTCCATCCAGGTCCTTGACGTAGTTCGGGGCGAGCACATCCTTCGATTATTCTTTTAGTCCCGTATCCGTAGAATCTTCTAATACGCATTTGGATGTGCAAAATTGTTTGTCACTTACACGCAGAGATCGTGAGCTTAGATCACTTTTGTTGAGCAAAGCAAACGGTCCATGACTGCTGCCCCACATCTAGAGATTTTGAAAAGCACACGCTGGGGGTAAGCAGGACTGCAGACTGTATGATTATTATTTCGTATTGCTGAGTCTCTGCGTACCGTGACTAGAGCATCTGTGTGGCTCAGTCTCTCCGCTGGAAGAGACTGCAAATCTCCAAGATAGCGTTGCGAGACCACCAACCAGTCGGCATCATGGGTCGTGATTTTGAACATGGAGTTTTTCCACTGATGCATACATAGCATCGAGAACCGTCAGCCAAACTTTCCACACTTCTATCACGTTCTCTTCTCTGTTTTAGAACTGGTATACAAGACTTACCCTATCATATCCCTCATTCATCATCTTTAAGCCCTGGTTCACGAAACGCATGCGAACCAAGAACTTGGGCTCAAGAGGGAAGCGAAAGCCGACAAAGGACGCCTTAGGGCCGTCGGACCAGGTAATCCAGGACGACATCGTCCAAATGATGAAGAGCGCCAGGAGGACCCGGGCCCATTGCAGCTGGTCGAGGCGATCCAGCTCGACTGCCCAGCTCGAGTGTAGAAGTTTCCCCAAAGCCATGGTCAATTTTGAGGGGAAATCGGGGATCACTCTGGATTTCCTTTCAAGGTTTGATGAAGCCCCAGTGAGAATAGTCCAGGAAAGCAATGAGGAAGTAAGAGGAAGAATCTCTCGAGCTACGCCAGAGTCGATGCTAAATTCCACACAATGAGGTCCTTTGGCTCTTATGTTTATTAACAAAATGACAAGCCCACAGTCATCGAGTGATACTGGAAATCAACTGAACTCTTCAATTGAACTCTGTGGTTCGGCTGGAGGAGAAGAAAGAGGGCCTCCAGGAGAAGGGGAAGAGGAAGGAGCCCAAGTCGACCGGCGGACAAAACGCACATACATACGCACCTGTCCCAGGAGTGGTGAGGGGCCACTGACCACCGGGATACCTATTTGGGGCTTGCATATGTGAGATATGTACACCACATGGCGTGGAATAAGGCAGAGTGAGGAGAAGACAGTGGCTTCTGCGGAAGCCATTTGTCCTATTGTAAGTAACCCTACTCCCCAACCCGATCCTCGCTCCGCTGCGTCGGCTCGTTTTCCTTCAAATTCCTGCCATGCATGACGGTGAATTTGCAACAAACTATGTGCCTAGGTCAAGCTAAGGGGAAGTTCCGTTTCCACCCCCACTCTTTGCCGAAGGGACCTGTATGTAATACAAATATGTATGTCTCGGAGATCTCTACTAACGGCTCGGCGTCTGCCAGCTGTCTCTCATTGTGTGGATGTATAAATATGTACCTTTGTACTCATTTACTCGTGTGCATAATTAGTTATGTCACTATGTACCTAAAAAGTGGGACATGGATTCCGTAGTGGCAGCCTTGTGAAACCAGGCTGAGAAGACAGGAAGGGCAGTCTGTCGCCAAAACACCCCAGACCGCTCATTTCTGGCACCTTTTCTCGGCGTGTCGATTCTATATGTCCAAGGGTCTCTTTGTCTCACACTCTTTCATGGAACCGCTATTTGTCTGCAAGTAGCAGAAGTCTATTCCAAACTGCCCCAAGTTGGGCAAATGCTGTGGCATTCCCTGTTCCTTGTTCCCTTGCCCCACTCCGTGTCTCGCATTCAGCTGGGGTGTCATGAATATCAATTACCCCAACATGCCGAGCACGATAATTGAGGTGGAATGGCCAATCTTTCGCTCCGTGAACGAGCGCCGGCTTCCCTGCTAACGGCCTTGTCCGTGGTTCGTCTCTCCGGATGGCGGCGGCAAGCGGTACAGAGCGGTGTGTGCTCGGGTCTGAGTGGATTGTCTCTGGACAATATCTCTATGCCTATGGTGTCAAACAGCCGGAGAAAATGTAAAAGACAAAATAGTGGATTTCATTTGTGCAGTTCTGTATATTGTCTTGCGGGGCAAGCATTGGAATTAAATGTACAGGACCAGGAGCCTACACACACAAGGAGAGAGACATCAATTGATACACAGCGATCAAGCACGTATACTGGCCGCTCTTTACTTATTGATACAGGTACTTTGCAGTTTGAAGGTAGCCTTTAGTTGATCGTAGCTAAACCGTGTTGAAGACCGAAAGTACACAGAAAAACATGGGCATTGGACATGTCATGCCTGGGATTTCAATGCCAGTGTTTGCAAACCGCAAATCGCCTCGAACCTCAGCTTAAATCAATGGCTGTTGACTCAAAAGAATGAAAACACGGGAGAAACAAGAAATCCATTCGTAAACCTTATAATCACTTAACAGTATCTTGGCTCTTAACAAGTTCAATCTTCTCCTAGACCCTCTCAACCCCCCTCCCCCCATGCCCACAGCCTGTTTTCTTTCTCAAATTTCTAGCGGAGGGTCGAGATAGATGGACTGATAGACTCCTTTGCCCTCTGAGTAGATGAACGAAGATCCCCCATGAAGAAAAGATGCACGTTGGTGTTTCACAGGTCCGCTAAATTACAGTATTGATTAGCAATCAGAAAGATTTCCAAAGTGGAAAAATTGAGAAAGAATCGGTTTTTTCAACATACAAAGCACCTTCGATGATGCGTCTATAGGTCCCGTCCTCTCCCAAAGGCCAGCCACACTGGCGGAAATTGGCCTCATAGTTCCGCACCACCTCGTCGTCGTTCGCAGCGTAATTTTGGACTGGTGTGTAGACCTTCACGGCCGGATTGCTGTTGCCGGCCTTCATCTCGTAGCTAAAGTACAAGCGATGCTGCATCGGGCTGAACCCAGACAGCGGCTTGCTGAATTCCTCGTCCGGGAGGCCATTGGACTCGCCCAGCAGGAGGTGCCAAATCTCCCGTAGTCGCGACAGTTGTTGCAACGTGGCTGAGTCGTTGAGACGTCCGCCCATCGTCACCCATTCTCGCACTGTCTTGAATGAGTTGGTCATGGTGTGGACATAGACCTTGATTCGCGCCGACGGGAGCTTGTTCTCCGGGACACAGTCTATGGCAATAAGTTCAACAGCGCCGACGCTTTTGACCTCGGTGAGAAATCTATGTCATTGCTTCAGTCCAGAAGATTGCGATTTTCGGGGCCTTTTGCACATAGAGCCGTGGGAGGTGGCCCACTGGCTGGAGGGGGGGCAGGATGGGGGTTTGCAGAACACTACTCACTCCTCAAGCATGTCGACAGCGGTAGAGTTGCCAAATCTTTTCATACTGCGCAGTACCTGGTAGCAGTATTTGCACGAGGGGATCCCCGTTGCAGCCTCCTTGACCTTGGGATCGAAGTATGCTTTCATGGCTTGCGTCGGGCCATCCAGGTCAAAGGCAATAAAACACACCCACATGCGCGGCATCTCCGGAAGATCCATCACATCTGACTGTCCAGTTGTTCTCTTCAGAACATCTTTGAGATACTGGCGTATTCTAGGCCGCATCTCCTGCACCTCTTGGGCAGTTGGATGATAGGCGGCGGCAAGATCCTCGATCCATCCCTTCCAAACGCCCAAATGGTTGGCAATCTTGAAGAGAATGTTTTGAGCTGGGCCCAGGGCAAACGGGTCTTCCGGAGTGCCGCTTTGACCATCCAGAGGCTCAAAAGTGTACCTCAGCTTGGTGCTACCGGAACTGCTGATGTTGATGCTCGGCTGCAGCGGAAAGCCCGCAAACGTGGCCATGGAGATGACTTGCGAATCAGGACCCGCAGGCCGAGGCCCCAGGTTGGGGATCACGTTCTCCTGCAAGAATCTCAGTTGTGAAGCCTGATCTGAGGGCGAGTAAGCTCCGCAAGACTGGAGGAGGCTTTCGACCATAGGAATGCAGCGCTGCTTCCAGTAGGCCAAGTCCTCTGCCGATATGTCGGTCGTAGTGCATTTGGCAACCTTTGTTGCCGGGTGATTTTCTAAGGAAGCCATGTCGTCGCTGGCGGCGCGCTTCCTCGACTTGGAGACAGATGTAGACGAGCCGTTTGACATCGATTCTCTGCGGCCCCACGAGGTCACCAAATCCTCGACGCCAATGGTTGCCTCTCCAAGTGCCTGGAGGCAGGCGTCCCGCACAGCAGGGTTTTGCAGGAAGTTGAGGGCTTCTTCTATGTCCGCATCGCTCCGGCTTTTTAGAGCTCGCTCCACAACGGCTTCTCCGTTGGCCTTTTCGAGGATGAGACCAACCACTATGGGGTACGACATCTCACTGTTACGCAAGTCCTCAGCCACAGACCCCTTGCTTCGACCGTACTCGGCAGAGTAGATGTTCTTGCAGTCATTCTGTAATTGTGCATACCAGCTAAAAAGATATTTCTTCGTCAACAATTCCGTGTCTAACCGAGGCGAACGCAAAGAAGAATATCATGACTTACCCAAACTGCGTCAAGAGGTCATCGTAATCCGTCCCACCGTCGTTCAGCAGTCTCCCAAGTAGCACAAACAACGATCCAGTCTTGAGCCGCGCCATGTGCTTATAGGCCGCCAATCTCTCCTTATCGTCTGCAGGGAAGGTTCGAAGTCTGTCACGGCGCCATATGAGTGACTCATCCTGGCCCTCATGAATCTCCTCTAGGCTCTTGAGCAGCTCGGCTCCTAGGACAGGTCGCTCCCGCATCGCCCGGTTGATCACGCGAACCAGGACGAGGTACGCCCTGGTTGCCGTCTCCGTCTCGCCAAATACAATGTGAGCTGCGGCCTTGTTCTTGCGCAGTGAGCTCCTGTCGGCAATGTCATCAACGAGGATAGCGGAGAAGTGCACGGCGTCCATGATGTCAAGAACCAAGGCATACTTGGCAGGGTCCTCTGCGTGAAGGGACGGTTGCAACTTGTCAACAAAGGACTGGAAATGATGCCGGCCATACTGGCTCAAAAGGTACTCGTACGGGCATTGACAATCTGCCATGGTATGAGGTCTATCTGTCTGTTTGTCTCTCTTTCTCTCTCTCTCTGTGAGTGTGTGCGTGTATGGTGTGTGTGTACTTAGGTGTGCCTTGTAGAGGTGGCGGGGGGTTTAGAAGAGAGTCAGCGCACAAGATGTGGAAAACAAGTGGTCTACGGGACTGGGATGGGTTGGTGGGTGTTTGCATTTTTGAAGCCGTTGATGGTGGCCTATCAACTCAAACATGAACGGTGCGTGACGAGAGAATGATTGCCTCGTGATCACACCCCCATGGGCCTGGCCCATGTTCATTCAGTGTAGCACAGTGTCTTCCTTGTTTTCCCCTCTACGTTTCCTTACACATGCAATACCACACATGCCTCGAGCTGGCCCTATCTCGGGAGTATTAGCTGCATGTTTTAGATCAGGTCGTCGATCGTGTTGATACATGCCAGTATGAGAAAGCCCCGAGACATGGCTTCACCAAGGGGCATCAACTGCATATGTCTGTTTCCTCTTCCCCTCCTTCTTCCGGCCTCCAGGATTATGTACCGTCTCATCTGGGAGAATTAGAGAAAACTTTGTCCTCTCATGTCAATACCTGGCAAATTCTAGCAATATTTACTGTTCACTTACCACAATACCTCCTTCCTCCATTCAATATCCTCCCAATAGGAACTTCATCCACCCACTCTACTTCCTCAATCTTCACACCAACCGCAATGGACGGTTTCAACGACTTGCAGCCACCAAAGGCATACGAACAGGTCCAATGGGTTGCTGATATCTTCGTGGCCCTCATGGGAGTCGGCTGGATCGTCAACTACGGGAGCATGCTTTCTCATGCGTACACAGACTCCACCTACAGCATGGCGCTCCTTCCCCTCTGCAGCAACATTGGATGGGAGCTGACATTTGTGCTGGTCCACCCGTCGCCCAACCCATACGAGTTTTGGGTGTTTGCATCTCTTTTGACGCTCAACCTCGGCATCATGGTCTCTGCCGCCCGCGTGGCACCAAAGGAATGGACGCACTCACCCCTAGTTGCCCGCAACAGCGCCCTGATATTTCTTGCCGGGGTTATTTTCTGCTTCGCTGGCCACGTCTCGCTGGCTGCGCAGATTGGCCCGGCCTTGGCCTACTCATGGGGCGCCTTCATCTGCCAGCTTTCGCTCAGCGTTGGAGCGCTGTGCCAGCTTCTTCAACGTAACAGTACGAGGGGCACATCATGGGCGATGTGGTACGCTTATTCAACCAGTTATCTTGCCCCCTCATCCGCTCCCTTTCCCCGTTCCTCCTTTCTCTTTCTCACCGTCGCCATCCCGTTGTCCAATGCAGAGCACTTGAGGAGAACATCGATGACTGAGGGCAGGAAACATGCAGGCTGGGCCGGTTTCTTGGCTCCTGCTGCACTGTCGTGTTCGCTGCACTGCGGTGGAAGTTCTGGCCCGAGGCTTTCGCGTGGCTGGGAAGCCCCCTAATGCTTTGGGGCGTGGGCGTCTTTTTCGCCTCGGAGCTTACCTACGGGCTGTGTTTTCACTCTGTGCGCAAGGCCGAGTCACAGGCGAGAAGGTTGATCAAGACTCTGTAATCAAATGGCAGAACCGCAGAGCCTTCTATGGCTGAACTCCCCTTTTTCTCTACGAAGTCCTATATAGCTTAGTAGCCATCCAGCAATTGAACGATCCTCAGAACAAAAGTGAAAGAAAAGCTAGAAAATATGGATGACTATGTCCCCAACCTTAAAAACTCAGCCTTTTATTATACGCAGATACTGTGGCCGCGTAGCAGACACCCAGGAATGCCATGTTCTGACCACAACAGCAGGTTTGTGCAAGCAGCGTCGGTTTGAAGGCCACCCTTTCCCCTCCCCCTGCCACCCTACGCTCTCTCAACGAATTCCAAAGTGTTGAATTTGCAATACAGAACGGCGACGACCGACGAAGAGACGTCTACGAGTACCAATCGATAGTTTTCTGGCACACCAATGAGCGAGTCTCAGTGCGGCATGGAGCTAGGTATCTTGATCTGAACCCGTGTCTCAGATTGATGCACTTTCACGAGAATCATACCTCAGAGACATGCGGGCCGGATGTCTCACTCGGACAGTAGTGGACTGTGGGGGCAAGAGAAACTTGAACCCTGATATTACGAAATCTGAACTGTTGTGCCCAACGGCGCCAAGCCACCCGCAGCCTCGGGGAAGCGTCACCAGAATAGCTCATGAGGCAAACTGAGGCGATGCGACTCATTCTTAGAGCGCTGTGAGCAAAGACTTTTGTTGGATGAAGTGATCCACAATATCCAACCCACCTGTATCCTGTACGTTTCCCACCTCGGCACTCGCATCTGAATCTTGGAAGGTCTCGCACACCATGTCAGAAGAGTTGAAAGTGATTATTGTCGGTGGTTCGGTTGCGGGTCTGACGTTGGCTCACTGCCTCGAACGACTGGGTATATCCTTTGAGGTGCTCGAGAGGAACGAAGATATCAGCCCTCAGCTCGGGGCTTCCATTGGTATCCTACCAAATGGAGCTCGTATCCTCGCCCAACTCGGCCTCTTTGAAGCTATTGAGAAGGAGGTTGAGCCTATGAAGACATCACGAATCTCATACTCTGATGGCTTTGCCTTTCAGAGTGATTTCCCGGCTTCTTGGTTACAAACGTGAGTTGCCATTCTTTTTCCTCCCTTTCTTTCTGAATACTTATACCAAGCAACAGTTTTGGATTCCCGGCAGCATTTTTGGAACGCCAAAAGTTTCTGTCTATGCTCTACAGCACACTCCAGCACAAGGACAGAGTCCATACCGGTCAAGCTGTGGTATCGATCCGTCATGAGAAATCACATGCCATAGTGAGGACGGCCGCCGGCCAGGAGTACAAGGCACATCTTGTTATTGGAGCCGACGGGGTCCACAGCACAGTTCGCTCGGAGATGTGGAAGCATGCTGCGAAAATCGGAAGGCCGGCGGTCGACAACACCACGTCATGTTCAGCGCTCAAATTGGAGTATGCCTGCATCTACGGCATCTCCAAGCAGGTTCCTAATATCGAGGCGGGCGTCTGGTACAACTTACTGGACAAGCAGATCACAATCCACCTGATAGGGGTGAAGGCGGGAAAGGTCTTCTGGTTCCTCATCGTGAAGCAGGAGGCAAAGCTGCGGCATGGCCGTCTTACAACCGAGGACGCCCTCCGAATCTGCGAGAGCCTGCAGTCAAGAAAGATCAGTCCGACTCTGACCTTCGGCGATCTGTGGAAGGGATGTTACATCTTCAAGATGACACCGCTCGAGGAAGGCTGGTTCAGTCTGTGGCACGCTGGGCGGCTGGTGATAACGGGGGATGCCGTTCGGAAGGTGAGTGAACATCACCGATGCCGTGTCGCCTTGGCTATCGAGCCGCTTCCCCACCGCACACCTCTGCACTCACCCCACCTCTTCTTCAGTCCACCCTTGCATTTTCAACAAAGGGTATCTGAGACATCAGTTATCGTGACTCAGATGCTTTGATCCGTCGCTGACCTGTGAGAACAACAGATGGCGCCTAGTATTGGACAAGGGGCCAACATGGCCATTGAAGATGCTGCCGTCCTTGCCAACGCTCTATGGCGAGTGGGCTTGGAGGAGACAAAGCTGGAGACAGAAGAATTGGACCGGAGGCTTGCAGACGCGCTGCAATACTACAGCACGTCCGAGAGGATCAGTCGGACCAAAACAATGTGCGCCAGGTCTGAGTTTCTGGTCCGACTGCAGGCCCACGACGGATGGCTGAAGGCCATCCTTGCCAGATACGTTATCCCTCTCCTGGGCGACGTTCCAGCCAGCCTCTCCGCCCAGGCGATCCGCGCGGGGCCTCTGCTCGAGTTTGTTGATGTCCCTTCGCGATCGCGTCAACAGACTCGGGGCTGGATCGGCGGACCAAGCTGGCTCACGGAGAAACGTCTTCTGATTTCAGCATTCCTTGCCTGCTTAGCTGCTGCACTTCCGCTCCTCAAGCTGGCGATCCCCCAGCAGGCATCATTGTCGTGAGGGAACACTTCCATGAGTCTCTTTCTTTTTATTTTCCTTTTTTCGGACTAAGACGTTTCTTTTGTCTCTCCTAGGAATTGTCCACTTTGGCAGACGAACACTCGCATGTGATCTTGGTAGTCGTTCTCTGCATTTCTCGATGAAAGAGACCTGCCAGCAAAAAAATATCTTTTTTTCTCCAGCCGGCCTGGCTAGCTCACTCTATTTTCTTGCCCACACAGTCGCTGATATTCCATGGCACGCGAAACCACAAGACCATCATCATGCTGTCTGTGAATGCTGCTGAGAACGTGTGGCCGTCATGGCGTCTTGTCATCGCGCTCGTCGTCGTCGCTCTGGTGCTGGCGCTGCTCAAAGATGCCTTTCGTAAGGTTTGTCACGAACTTTCCCATATAAACTTTGTATCTTACTACAATAGTCAGGAACAAATAGAGCTAACCACAGCGAAGTAGGATATCAAGGTGCCCGTCATTGGCCCTGCGGTCCGATTCACTACATGGCCGGCAGCAATACGTAATTTGCGATTCGCACGAGAATCTATTCACGAGGGCTACGCAAAGGTAAGATTTGGCATACAGCAGACTCTCGTCTTTTTCTCTTCTCTGCGCGTACACGGTAACTCACATATGAGGGCCCATCTAGTATCGGAAGACGGTCTTCCAAATTCCCACCCTTCGCAGGATGGAGGTCTATATTTGCGACCCAGACATGATCAAGGAATATCGCGACGTCTCGGACGACCACTTGTCCATGTTCGCCGTCATGACAGATGTGAGGGCCATAATTCTTATACCCCCACCCCCTTTGGTTTCCCCCTGAGACCCCCAGTCCACCGCATTCGAACACGTAGACGGATTGATCCTTAAACGGACTGACCTCACCCGGTCATATCTAGGAATTTCAGTTCAAGTGGACGGCACCTGGAGGCCAATACGACGCACACAGACTGGGCACACCCGTCATGGCGAAAGCACTCGGTTGGCAACGCCTCCGGACCCTCCACCCCAAAGACCCCTTTTTCGCGGAGATGGCAACCATTTGTCGTGAGGGTCTGGACCAGGGCCTACGAATGTTGGGCTCGCCTGAGACCCCATGCCTCACATCCGCATCGTCTAACATGGTCTCTGTTCACCCACAAGACGGGAAAGACGGCGGTGGCGGCGACGGCGACTGGACATCGGTCCCCTGTTTCCCACTCGCGCTTGAGGTCGTATCTTTGGTGACCTCCAAGTCTCTGTTTGGGGACGCGGACTTTTGGGATGACCCCAAGTTTTTGGAAATCTGTCGGGAATATGCTGCTGCAGTCCCCCGTGACGCGATGCTGTTGCATACTATTCCGGAATTCTTGAAACCGTGAGTGGCACGCTTCCCGTTTATGTTCTCTTTTTTTATCACTTTCCCCAGCGGGACCTCTCAAATTGAGATGCTCTCTCGAGTGCCACGGGCATTTGCTGAAAAGGATCCGTTTCCAGATATGTTTTGGAATTCTTCACTGTGCGCAAACTACACCACAAAATCACAGACATCATTTGCGATGAGCTCAGGTCAAGAAGGGCAATGCAAAAGGGGAAACTCACAAATACATCATCTCGCGATCTTCTAGATTTTGGCCGACAGTGGATAGCAGATCCAGACTATGTCAACATGTACCAAGATATCCATGTGGCCAACTTAATTTCATTCACTGTATTCGCTGCGCTACACACCAGCAGTCAGGTAGGTCTTGCCTGCCACCCTCCACCCAAGGGTGGCTTCCCTTCTAACTTCACAACGTCCAATTTGTGATAGCTAACATGTTGTCTCGGACTTTTCCCCTCCCTATTAGCTGATCACACTCACCATTTACGAACTTGCCTCTCGCCCTGAATATATCAGAGGACTACGGAACGAAATAGAGAAGTGTATGGCGGAGCATGGCGCATGGACGAAAGCCTCCATCGACGCAATGCATGCTCTAGACAGCTTCATCAAAGAAACACAGAGATGCAACGTCCTCAACGCATGTACGTTAGGGGGAAGCCATCCATCCACACATAGACACACACGCGTTTCCTCTCTCCATCTACCATCCTGTCACCTCATCTCGATCAAAGCATCTCCTTGAACTCAACTGCAACCGCTCTCCGACCAACCCACCAACAAACAAAGAAAACGCATACTCACACCAGCCCAACTTGCTAGCTTCCCTTGAACGCATCGCTCTGAAACCCTTCACCTTCACCAACGGTCTCCACCTCCCCAAAGGCACCTGGATCGGCACCCCTCACTCGCCCCTCTTCCAAGACGAAGCCTACTACCCAAACCCCTCGGACTTCGACCCGCTGCGCCACGCCCGCATGCGCGACTCCCCCGACCCCCAGGTCCGCCGCCAGAGCCCCATCACCGCCACGAGCGACCACAGCATGCACTTTGGCCACGGCCGCCATACCTGCCCCGGGAGGCACATGGCCTCGGACGAGGTCAAGCTGGTCATGGCACATCTGCTGCTGAGCTATGACTTTGCCCTGTTTGGGCCGCGGCCTGAGAATATGCGCTTGTTGAAGTTTAATGTGCCGGACATGACGGCAAGGATCTGGTTGCGGCAGCGGAAGCAGTAGCGAAAGCAACCTGAGTAGAATTGATGGACATTATAAATATTTGTGCCAAGTAGATTGATCCGAATGGGTTCTGGTATGCGCTAGACGCCGCCGGAAGACGAGGGGATCTACACCGATCTGGTTTAGTCCTTGAATTTCACATGTTATAGTACAACAAATCCTACCGGCCATTAGGAAGAGAGTTACACAAGACAAGCGTCTGCATGATTCTCCAATTTTGAGAGAGAATCTACCTCTTATAGCGGTGGTAGTCTGATCGAGCTTGTCCATGACAACAGATCTGCCTACCAGTCAGCTAGTGACTCAAGCTTCTCTCTTTATTCACACACCACTCAAGAGTCTTGACCGTTAACCACAGATATCGGGTACTCCAGGCCTGCTCATGCCACGAGTAACTATTCATTCTCTTCAATCTCGGAAGATCTGTCCTCTCTGGCAATATCGTTGTCCTCGAGAGTGCCTTACACACCACAAGAGGAATCATCCTCTGCCATGTCTGAAAAGCCCAGCTCAACCATATTCTCGTCGGATCCGTCTCCTTTCTCACTGGAAAGGTCTTGCTGTGATTCCTGGCTTTCCACATCATCATGGTCGTTTTCTTGTTCTACGCCAGATAACCCGCCTTCAGTCAACCCGTGTTCTGCTGTATTGTCAACATCGTTTCCGTCATAATCCGAGTCTGAATCAGTCACCAAGGGTAGTTGCTGCTCTTTTTGTGCCTCTTCCAGAAGCTTCTTGGCCTCCTTCTGGAATTTTTCCCGTACCCCTCCGGGCCAGAGGGGCAACTTCATCTTCGACTTGCACAGATTCAGACACTGCACAAGGAACTCCGAGGCGGCATCGTATCTCCCAGCGCGCTTCTCGAATGCTGCAACCTTGAGTAGAAGTCGGGCTCTCTGATGACCCAACTCCGCTGAGTCCGAAAACAACCGCAATGCTGCTATCGCACATGGTTGAAGAATTTTGCACTTCGTGTTGTCCATTTCGTCAGCCGAGGGGCATCCATCCACGACCAGCCTCAGTGCAGCCTCCCTCAGGAAGGCCGTGTTGGCAAGTTTGTCGCTTTGCACCACTGCATTGGCTGAGAGCCGCACCAGGGGTGTCACGCGCGCATCCCTTCGATTGACCCCGAGCTCAAGCATGCCGTAGTCCGTCAGTGCCTTGATCTGCTCGGCCCGTGGTTGGTCCAATACAAGTGATGTGGTTCTATCGAGACTTCCAGAGGCGTATATATGGCTCGCTTGGCTCGGAAGTCCGAATTGACATGTCCAAATAGTTTTATGTTTATTTTTCCGACCTAGATCGAGAGGGAAGACCTGCAGAGTATTTAGTTTGAGGTTGCCGACCGGAAGGGCCGCAAACCCCGGCCCGGCGATTTCGCGCCAACGTCACGGCTCCGCCCGCATAAAGTCCGTTCTTCTCGCTTGACTTCCCTCCCTTCCACTTACAGACGCTACGGACCAAACATTCATCGAAGCTATCCCCTATGCTGTAAACTTTGCGTGCCAAACACCTTTGGTTACGGAAGAGGCACTTCGTGGCAACCCGCTGCCGTTCACTCGGGCGGCAATCTTACACTCCGGGGCCCGGCCAACGTATCACTTGTTCAACCTCCGCGGATTCTCCGGACCTCCCAACCCTTGCATGCTTGAGACCACTGGGTCGTTCCTCGCCTGCTGGTATTGACGGCCTCACACTGCCAATTCTGCTCAGGGCTGCGCCTCTAATTAGGCGACGCAGGTAGGGATGCAGCTCGGCGACCGACCAATCGCTCGAAGGATCCTGGATGACGGGCATGCCTGGCCGCGAGCGGTTTGGCGTGTAAGCTCCGTCACGCCTTGCAAATGCAAGGCATATATAAAGGAACCCGTTCCCATGACAAGTCTTGATAGTTTTCACGAGTGTGTTCCAGCAGAAACATACACCGACATCATCGACATCATACCACATCACGCACATCCCTACACAGTTTACTCCATCAAGATGCCTTCACCAAAGATCGCAATCATCGGCGCAGGCCCAGTGGGCACTACGCTCGGGCGTCTGCTACTACGCCAGTCACCGTCCACATCTGTCACCATCTTCGAGAGTGAACCGTCTCCGAATTACCGCAGTCAAGGCGGCACGCTTGACCTCCATACCGCAACTGGGCTCGCAGCAATCAAAGAGGCAGGCCTGTGGGACGAGTTCTCGAAACATGCCCGCTATGACGGAGAGTCGCTCCTGATGACAGACAAGAACCTCAAGCCATTTTACCAGGTGAAGCCAAGCGCATCACCCGATCAGAAAGGCGGTCACCTTGGCGGCCAGCGACCCGAGATCGACCGTGCTGCTCTCCGGCAAATGCTCATCGAGAGCCTCCCGGCCGACATGATCACATGGGGCCACCGCCTGAAGGAAGTGCGGCCCGGCAAGGAGCCGAGGAGCACCGAGCTCACCTTCACCCTCGCCGACGGGAGCACCACCACGGCATCCGGCTTCGACCTGATCGTCGGCGCGGACGGCGCCTGGAGCAAGACCAGGGGTGTCCTGTCAGACGTCAAGCCGCACTTCGCGGGGGTGTCCAACCAGGCGTTCGAGATCCCGGACGCGGAGAATACCGCCCCGGAGGTCTACCGCGCCGTCAACCGGGGCAGCATCTTCAGCCACGCCGACGGCCACAAGACGAACCTGCAGCAGATGGGCGACGGGAGCATCGTCGTGTACCTCAACTTCCGCACCGACGACGAGGACTGGTACAAGGACCAGGCGCGGTGCGGCTTCGACGCCTTTGACCTGGAGGCGGCCAAGGCCGCTGCCCTGCAGCGGTACCACGACTGGCACCCCATCATCAAGGAGGCCATCTCGCGGTCGCAGGGGCGCACCGTGCCTAGGAGCCTGTACATGCTCCCCGTGGGGTTCAGCTTCGCGCACAAGGCGGGGCTGACGGTCATCGGGGACGCGGCGCACCTGATGACGCCGTTCGCGGGCGAGGGCGTCAATGTGGGAATGGAAGACGCGCGCCGGCTGGCCGCGACGGTGGTTGCAGCGGGCGGCGACCCAAACAAGCTAGACATCGAGGTCAACAAGTTCGAGAAGGACATGTTCTCCCGCGCGGGCGAGTTCGCCGCCCTGACCGAGACTATGCTGCGAGCATGGTTCTTCACGGAGGATTGCCCGCGGTCGGTCGTCCCCAAGGCGCTGTCCACGCACGCGAGCTTCCATGCGCCGTGGCTGCTGAAGCCGCTCGTGGGCGGGCTGGCGTATTCTTATTTCTCGGTCCGGAAGATCGCCTCTAGCAAATGAGCGCGTGGAATGTATTGGTCTTTTTTGAGCGAGTGCGGCAGTGCTTGCGTTGATATGAGCTAGAGGGCAGCGTGCTTTAGAACTGGTATATACTCTTTGCTTCTTTCGGGCGTTACATCGCGACTCTTCCCTCATATAGTGCGACCTTAATAAAACCTATTGGATCAACCCTGCCGGGTAGCCTATTTTCTCACAAGCGCTCCGCTCCACATGTGATCAGAAATACCCTTTGGTTTCTCTGAATTGCTGACAGCCTGTCGTCGCAGGATTTATGTCAACTGCCGAGCCAAGGGGAGGGGGATGGAGCTCCGTCCGGACTGTTGCGCTATCCCTCACACTTCTCGCTCTGTCGCGCGTTCTCTCCGAATGTCTTCACCCATTCGGCTTACTCACACGTCAAGTTGTATTTTTCCCCAGGGACAGCCACCATCATGACGAACTTTCAGCCTCACGGCGTCCACCTAATTGGCAGTATCTGCCTATCCTCCGCCGAGGAAGTCTTCCGCAAGACCACGGCGCTTCTCCCGGGCCGCCTGCGGCGGATCCCAGATGGGGAGACCCAGCACCGGCAGCAGTTCTTCAGGTTCCAGCGAGACGCCTTTGCGGAAGCTGGGGCATCTCAAGCCCTGCGCCAGTACGACGCACAGCGCAACCCCCTCCCATCCGATGCCATCCCTCAGGAGGAGGTAGAGCTCCTGGCAAAACACCTCAGTGAACACCTGCACACCGGCTACGACACGCACGCCATCGAGTCGTACGGCCTCTTCTCCCGGCTCCGCGACGAGGGCGTCATCCCGGCGGGCGTTCGCTTCCAGGTCAGCCTGCCCACCCCCGTGAACGTGATGACCACCGTCGCTCCGCCGTACCAGGCCGCGCTCGAGCCCGTCTACGAGGCCGCGCTGCTCCGGGACCTGCGCCGCATCGAGGCTGCGGTGCCGCCGGACGACCTCGCCGTGCAGTGGGACTGCGCGATCGAGTTCGCCATCCTCGAGGGGGTCGAGAACCCTACGTTCCGGCCGTGGTTCGCAACCGGTGATGACGACGACGCAGCCGCCAGGCGGGCGCACATCGACGCGGCGCTGGTGCGGCTTGGGCGCGCGGTCGACGAGCGCGTGGAGCTCGGATACCACCTGTGCTACGGCGACGCGGGCCACCAACACTTCTGCGAGCCGCGTGACACGGGCTTGCTCGTCGATGTTGCGTGGACGGTGCTGCGGGGCGTCGGGAGGCCGGTCGCTTGGTTGCACCTGCCCGTCCCCAAGGGCCGCGACGACGATGCGTATTTCGCGCCGCTGGTGGGACTCGTACCGGCGCTCAGGAAGGGGGGAACTGAGATCTACCTCGGCCTGGTGCATGTTGATGATGAGGAGGGGACACGTAGGAGGATCGAAGCGGCCTCGCGGGTGCTGGGTGCGTTTGGTGTTGGTACTGAGTGTGGAATGGGCAGGACGCCACCGGAAGACTTTGATTCAATCATGGCCATCTCAGCTGCTGTTTCCTCTCCCGTTCGCAGTCCTCCTAAGTCAAAGATGACTGCAGATGGTTTGGATCGTAGCACAGAGAAGTAAATGCAAGATGGTGTCGTGTCGTGTCGAAGATTGACAGAGGCAAAGGAGGTTTTGGAAGTACGAAAATATTCCACGTTGCCAGAATAACCTGATTCGTTTCTTCTTCTTCCTGGTCTTGTAAAAAGTCAGTTCTAGTCGTAACTGGTGTAGGACTAGTGGATTACTGTACGTATATTGTATATTGGCCACAGACCGTCAGGATCCAGCCTTTGACGGACCGTTATTTCCATGTGCGCTGACGCTTGCATGTGGAAATACTGAAACCGGGGCCATTATGACCTCTTATTGTAATCGAGGTTGTCCAAGTTGTGCCAAAGAACACTCACCAAATGACTCTCCAGGGTAGCTTAATTTGACATGCCTGAAGGACTCGGATGGAGGTGAAGCTGAGACTGCATTATGTAGCGGCCAGCCTCGTTCTGCTGTGCATATGCATGCCTGTTTCCAGCTCGCAGTCCCATTGGCAGGTAGTTGATGTTCGAGAAGCTGTCTAATTGTATTCCAATATGAGACTTGCCGGCCAAAAGCATGACAGCGTCTTGGGACGGCCTGCTGCCGTGACACTCACATCGAGAAATTACACAACGTCTGTGGGCATGTGGGGGTCCTGTTGCACGTGCAGGTCAGACAGTCAAGTAAGTCGATCTCTGCGCACAATGTGCTTTTTTTTGTTCCTGGCCCTTTTACTTTCTCGATTGTTGGGGCATTGCCAGCAGCCTGAGAGGAACAAGCTTATGGTACACATAGATTATGGCTGGCAGAAGCGTTGCAGTGACATTGAGACTCGATGGATGTGTGCTTTGAGCGAGCATATATGTCCCACAAAGCTCTCGGCATCGTGGCATCTGAGAGACAAGACTCTCATATTTTGGCGGGGACAAGAAGGAGGCAGAATGGTGCGGCAATGAATTGACTTTTGTGGAAATTGGATGGCCAAGCCGTGGGCTGATATAAGACCAGGGGTTAAGAACATTGATCTCCCGCTTGTCCCAAGGCCTTCCCTTACCCTATAGCGAAAGCCGTGGCGACAGGAGCGCTCCAAACGACAATTCGGATTTCATTTTCGTGGGCTGAAATTGGAGACACCTGAAAAGGCACTCGGCGTGACTAAGGCGTACCCATATTCGCGGGTTTGCATCTGCCATTCCTGTTCCCTTAAGTGAGGGAGAGACCTGACTGGGTACACAGTGTACCGCGATACCTGGTTGATGTGCTGGCACCCTGACCATCGGGGAGGAGGGGCAACAAGCAAGCAAGCTCGAAAAACCTGGGAACGAAAACCAAAAAAGTCCGGGGCGAAGCTTTCGGCGGCTGCTAGCCGGTGGGCCAATCGCGGGGCAATCAGCCCTGGGGATCCTAGAGAGGGGGGATGCATGGCAGCGGAACGACGGGCACTACTATAGCACCCCAGGTAGGCTGGCACACTGGCAACCTGGTAGGAAGGAGTAGAGCAGGTGTGGAGCAGAGCAGCTGCCCCAATGTTACCCGGGATAGAGAGGTGGTCACTGACTGTAAGCAGAGCAGTCCGGTCAGTCAAGCCGCTCACAGTCTACGGCAGCAGCATCATATGAGTCACGTCTCGAATTTTCTGAGAGGTCGATATAACAGACTGCGATACAATGGAGAAACAGACAACGAGTCCGGATGATCTTCGCCGAGTGCCCCTGCCCCGATGGCTTCAGAGCTCCCGGAGCTGGCCGATGTAGATGGGCCCTTTTTCTCGCCAGTCTGTAGCTGTCTCAGGTTCCCCAGAAACAACGAGGTAGGTAGAGAAATATATGCAGTAATTTATATGCACCGAGGTAGGATTGAACAGCATTATTGCTAGTGTGGTCAATTTGTAAGCGCTTCTCTGCATTTCTGCATCTGAAAAGCTTCTTTCTTGCCTTGTGTCCCATGCATGATGCTGGCCGAGTCCGAGAAGAAGGGTAACCTGAGACGAGACATGACGGGAGCGTGTCCGCACCTGGGCCTCGGTGAGACAGACGCAACAATAATCGTGAACGCGACAGTCTAGTTTTGGCTTTCTGTCCATTCTTTCTCTGTACTGACGAAGGATGTGTGGAAGGCAGGCGAGTGTCAAGAAGGCGAGCTTGGCATGAGCTGGCCTGGGGTCAACCGAGCTTTGACGAGCAGGACTTGTCAGTCTGTTCTGTCTGCTTGGGAGAATGCAACGCAATGCGATGCAATGCAATGCAGCAAGCCAGTCACTCGCTCCCACTCATCTTGGGCCACTCAATCAGTCAATCGACATGTTACCCATGTGGTGGGAGAGAAATTGCTCCCCAGAAACCCCAGGAAAGCTCCAATCCCCCAGTCCCTCGTCCCCAGTCTCCAGAAAAAGTCCCTGAGTCTTCAGAAACGGCAGATGGACATTGCCCCACCTCACCCGTCGCGCCTTCCCCGGAGTAGACTAGCTTGCTCTGGTCCGTGGCTTCCCAATGGCTTGCGTGGTGCCATGTCTCCCCCCCACCCCTGTCTGCAGCGAATAGAGCTCCAGCTTCCGGGAGCAGTCGAGGCGAGACCAGCCTGGTCTGTGGCATGTGTATTCCGATCCACTAGTACTGTACGGTGCTGGTGCTGTATGCCACCACCTTCGCTGGGCAATTCTGGGCAATACTGTGGTACACTACGAGGTCCTACGTGCAGTAGACCACACTCAGCAGGAGCAGGAGCAGCCACATTCTGTTTGGTTTTGTTTCCCATCCTCTCCATCACCACCACCACCATCGGGTCGACGAGAAACCTGTAGAGATTGTCTCTATTCTCGCTTCTCTCTTCTCCCATCCCCCGTCCCATCCCGTTCCCGTTGTTGCTCCCAACCTTCTTCCCCCCTCTCCTGTCTCTCTCGTCCCTGTGTAGCCCAGCACAGGACCTTTCTGAGGGCGTCAGTTGGAGTGTTGACCGTTCCAGGTTTCCCCTTCTCTTCTCCCCTCTTCCTCGACAGCTCTCTTTCGCTTTTGGCGACCCGCCCGGACGACGACGACTGGCCTTCCCTAGCCACCTCGAGGGCAGCCCAGTCTACCAAGCCCAAGCGCATCGGGCCTCCATCATTCCTCGACTGCGAAACTCTTCACCTCCACCCCCCGGCGTTTTTATCGCCGCCCAGGTCGTTGGTGACTCCGGTCCCCAGACCCGTCGCAGCGCATCGCAATCGATCACTCGAACCGCTACCCTCCTCCCTCGAGGCCTGCACCCACGCCTAATCGGCCTTCGCATGGAACAACAAACCTGACCGAAGACTCCCATCGCCTCGGATTTGATAGAAGCTGTCACTGTACAGCCACACGTACACGCATAATACATATTCTTGAGGACGTTGCCGTGCGCGACAACGCTCGCCTTGGCAGAACTTCCGTTGTGTCACCTCGGCGACTTCTGCGAAGCTCCTCGTGTCAACACAACAACCTTGGAAGGTGGACAGCGCACAGAATTCAGGGCGCCGCCACTCTCCTTGCAAGTAGGTAGGTAATCAGTTTTCTCGTATCATCCAAGCTTGGGGGTTTTCCCACGCCTGGCGCAGCGAGCGTCCCCTCGCGCCCATCGCACTGGCCGGTGAGCAGCTGGCTGGGCGAAATCCTGTGTTCCGGCCCGTTTGGCTCAACAAACATCGGCCTTAGTCTGCGTCGCATACTGATTCCCCCCATAGCACCATAGCACCCCCCAAACCTCCGTCCCAAAGCCTAAGCCGGGTCGCACAGTACCTAGGCCACCGCACCCAAGCCGTCACCCACTCACAGCACTCCATTTCCGTGCTCTCTACCAAGCGTCGCTCGATCAAGTCTAGCCCACCACTCGTTGAGACAGGGTTCAACTTGTCACCGGCGCGCAGAGTAGTCCGGGGACTGTGATGGACGAAAAGGGAGCCACGACAACTGCATCCAAAACAGCTGCTGCCAGCCCTTCGACTGCACTGTCCAGTGTCTCCGAATCCAAGGGCACTGCAATTGCCACTACGCGCCCATTGTACAGCAGCAAACTCGGCGATACAAAATCAAAAGCCCCCGAAAGTAATTCCAGTCCGACCACGAGGTGAGACACGAGACTTGCCCGGCCCCCCAAATCTTTTTGGTTTTCTCACCTCCCCCTGTCACATCGCCCATTTCTCGCTTTGGACAACAAAGAACCCAGAGGTGCATACACTGTCTCCTCGCAGCCTCCGCCCCTCCTCGCCGTCGTTGGATGCTCATGCTGGGCTCGGTGTGATTGGCGACCGTGGATGCCTCAACACACTGACCAGTCCATTGTCGGTCGTACCTGTGCTTGGCGCCCCGAACTGACCAGCTCTCAAGACAGGCCCCCACGCCGCAGCAGAAGGCGTGGACAACTGCCAATCCCAAGGTCACAAGCCGTTCGAATAGTCCTCAGCTGAAGAACAACATCGATTCGGTCGCCAACAAGCCAGCGTTGGCCAACTTCTTCAATCGCGTGAGAGAGGTAAGTCGGTGACCCCATCCCTCCGAGTCGGCGTTCCCCTTGCGCCCTGGCTTCTCTGCCTCGCGTAGACCCACTCGGATCCACCCATCCCCAGCTGTGCTGTCACACCTGGCTTCAATTTCACCGCGGCTTCAGACAACACCAGACACAAATGCTCCTTTTTCTCCCTGTCCTTTCTCCCGAGCATAGCCACAGGCAATCCGCAACCTGCAGTCTGTGGCTTTCTACTAAGATACAATACTTACCATCTCTGTTGACAGGGCAATCGAGTCCAGATCACCCTCGACAGCGGCGCCGAGTTCGAGGGCATATATGCCAACAACCCATCGAACCCATCCAGCTGCCATTTGAAGATGGTTCAGCAGAAGAAGGCCGGTTCTGCTGACGCAATGAACGGTTCGACCAAGAGACAGCAAAACAACATGTCCTTTGCGCGGGGCAACGTCGCGGACGCTCGTGTTCTAGGTGGAAACCAGAACAATCGCAATGGTAAACAAACGCACACAAACAATCGCCTGCTTGTCCGTACCTCATTCACTAATTCCCCACAAGGCAACAGGGCAGGCTTCCAAACAGACAGCGGCATCTCTGGCGAGCGCTTTGGCGGGCAGCGCGAGCTCAAAAGGTGGGTCGCAGATGGCCCTGGCGACGTAGATGGCAGTTTGGAGAAGGCTACAGACAACAAGCCTTGGGACCAATTCGCGGCCAACGAGGAGAAGTTTGGTCTCAAGACAGACTACGACGAGAACATCTACACAACAGCGATTGATCGAAGCCACCCGAGCTACAAGACAAGGATGGCCAAGGCCGATCAGATGGCCCGAGAGATCGAGCGAAGCAACCCAGTCTCGTCGCACGTGGCCGAGGAGCGTGTCATGGACTATTCCGGACCGGCCGACGGTGGCTTAGACGAAGAGGAGAAGTACGGATACTACACCCTCCTGCTTTCTGGGCTGTATACTAACAATCCTACAGGTACAGCGGTGTCAAGCGACCGGACTTTCCTCCTCTCGCCAGCCAGAACCCGAACAAGTACACCCCCCCGGCGCGTCGCGCTCCGGCTGCTCAGTCAAACGTGAAGGGAGCACCGGTCGACCCTGCAATCATCTCTTCCCAACTGAGAAGTGGCCCGAGCAAGCAGCCTACGCCCAAGCCAGATGAATCGAAGGTTGCCCTCCCAAGCTCATCCAAGACGCCTACTGCCCAAAACAGCGAGCCCAAGACTACCGAAGCGAAGACTGAGGGAAAGACTGAGGCGAGCAAGGACGAAGTCAAGCCAAACGACACGGAGAAGGGGCAGTCTGACTCAAAGCCCGCTGAAAAGCCTGCTTCGACGCTGCGACCTGCCGGCGCTGCCGGACGTACAACCTCCCCCGCTGACAAGGAGAATGCCAAACCGACGTCCACAACAATTGAACAGACCGTCCTAACCTCTTTCAAGAATTTTGCAAGCAAAGAGCGACAGGTCGCAGAGAAGGCTCGCAGCACCAAGGCAAAGGCAGACAAGGAGGTCAAGCTGATCGAGCTCAAGAAGTTCGCCGACAGTTTCAAGCTGGGCACACCCGTGCCCAACGACTTGATCGGCATCATTGCCAAGGATCCAAAGAAGCAACAAGAGATTCAGGCCAAGGCCCTCAAGAATGCCGAGGAATCGCGCAAGGCCAAGGAGGATGCGAAGAAGGACCCTGTTGTTACGAAAGAGAAGGAGGTCACTGCCGCCAAACCGGGTCAATCGAAGCCGGCCGCAGAGCAAACTGCCTCATCTACGACTGGTACGCCCGCTGCTGCTGCGGCCGGCGCCGCAGGCAGTGGTACATCCCGCCCCGGTGTTGCACCGCAACACGCGAACTCTACCGCGGGGGCCCCGAACCGCCACCCTGGCAACCGCCAATCCTATGCCCCAGGATCGTACCCACAGCAGTTCCGCGGCGATCGCTCTTCTGGCCAGAATGTGCCTCGTCAACATCAGCAGCCTGGCCACTTGTCCCAGCGTCTTCGCAGCGCGGAGCAGCAGAGGATGTCACAGCCGCCTCCCCACATGCAGCCAGACATGCGCATGCCTCCGACTGGCCCGGCGAACAGCATGAATCCCTCGTTCCCTCCCCGTCATACCGGGCTCCCACCGAATCACATGGGTCCTGGTCCAAGGCTGAACCCCAACACCCAGGAGTTCAGGCCAAACGCGCAGCCGTTCTATCCTACAGGCCCTAGTGCGGCCTCTAGTCCGCGCTCAGCCATGAACAACGTCGAGGGGCAGGGAAGTTCCACGCCAGTTACTGGCCCAGTGATCAAGCGCAAGATCAAGTCAATCGACTTCAAGAAATGCTTTGCCCTCAGCCACGTGATGTCTATCAAGCAGCCTCAGACTGGCAACCGCGCGTGGGAGGAGAATGGAGGGTTGCGGCCCCCGTTCGACACCCAGCCCACATGGAACAGTCTGTCAGAGGGAGACGACAAGCAGGAAAAGATCAGCTACAAGCAGCTGTTCGAGCGGCCGCCCCCGTACGCCGGTGCCATGCCCACTCCAAACCCTGCTCCAGTGGCACCTCAGATGCCACACCAGCATCAGCTCCCATTCCACCTACAGCAGGGAGCTCACGCCGTCGGGCCTCGTCAGTCACCGCACATGCCACCACTGCAAATGCACGCCGGTCAGCCGGGGCATGCGCCTCACATGCCGTTCAACAATGGAGAGGACGCCACTAGGATGATGCCCTCGAGCTCGGCACAGTCATATGCGTCGCCTCGGCCAGGCCAAGTTCCAATGGCTTACCCTAACACCATGAACTCTCCAGCCCACATGCCTTACTCCCAGCCTGTCATGCCCGGATTCATGGGCCCTGGTGCTCCGCAGATGACGCCGCAAATGCGGAACTTCGCCCAGAACCCACAGTATATGCCACAGCAACACGCCCAGATGGGAGGCCCAATGATGATGGGGCCTCAGTACATGACTGCGCCTTCTCCCCTGATGCAAGGCGGTCCTCAGATGCCGATGTACGCGCCCGGTGGTCACCCGCAGTTCATGCCCCCTGGGCCGGTGCCTCCTCCAGCAATGCCCGGCTCTAATGGATACCCAAGCCCTGGACGACCAGCTGCGCCAATGATGGCCCCTCAGGGATCCCAACAAGGCCAACACATGTACGGCATGAGCCCCGGCACGATGCCCCAATATCAGCAGCCCGTCTTCGCCCCGCAACAGCCCGGCCAAAGTAAGTTTAACAACAACAATAATAACAACAGGCGATACAGCTCATCGGGCCGTCAATACTAACGACGTATCGAAGTGGGCAACGTGAGAGTACATAGCAACCCTGGACCACAGCAACTCGGCAGCAGTCCCCAACAAGCTCATCACTATGGACCTCAGCAGCATCGGGGCAATGGATACGGTGGAAAGAATTTTACCGGCCCCCATCAAGGGCCATCAACAAATCACGGTGGCCCTGCTGTTGCCCAGGCCCGGACGCCTGAAACACAGGATGGAACCAAATGATGACGCTTTTCTTGGTTTGTCCTGGTCGATGTCGTCTCGGCCCTTGCTCGAAGGTCAACATCAGCACAGCGTCACTCTTCTACATCAATACCAGGCCATGACAGGCTCCAGCGGTGTGCATTTCCAGTTTTCTCCCGAATGACCATGGCGCAGTCTACAACATGCTCATCATACGCTTGTCTCAGTCATAGCGCGCCTCGACGGGCTTGATGCAACGTTATGGCCATCGATTTCAGCGGTATGGAGTATTTCAGACAGGGCCTAGGGCCATTATCATGGCCTGCTTTCTCACCCATGCTCAACGCGCGAAGGCGCTGACGAGGAATCGCGTGTGTGCCAACGTCGCCTTTTCAGTGCTTGTCAATCCCGGGCTGTGGCAGCGCACGTGGGTGAGATCGTTGCCAGGGAGGAAGCTAGGTGACGAGCATATCCGCCGTCTGAGCGCAGTCTAGGCGGGAGGGAGGGCTTGCTGGATTAGTGGTGGCTTTTGGTCGGCCACAGGCAGAATATGGTGGAGGCATCACAGGATACTGCTAGTCGAGTATCAATTTTGCTCGCAGGATTTGAAGACGGTTGGGCACATTTGGTCGCGACCGAACGACAAGTCAACTCGCGATCAAAGGGACGGCCAGCTGACTGCGAACCGGACAAGAGAGGTCATGTCGGGCTGTAGAAGGTCCAAACCTGGATGTTTGCGCCGCTTGTTGTGGTGTCTGTCACCAGGGGGTCTTGAGGCATTGTGGTAGCGGTGGTAGTTGAATCGATTGTTATGGTGTGTCGGCTCTTCTTCCCCCTCGATCAGACTGCCGGTGACTCAGTGAAATCATAACGTGATGTTGAACATTTACCTACCTGTCTTTTTGTAAGCACAGAGTGGCCAGGAGCCCAGAGTAGTCTCCCCCTCCCCCTTTCTCCTACTCTCCTCTCCAGGTCCAAGAGGCTTTTGGGTTTCTTCTGCTCCGTGCTTGCTCAAGTTACGGAAGCTACACCGGACCACGCCCCCCCCCCCCAAGAAAATAGCCTCTTCACCTCAGATGCGATTGCTTTCTCGCCTTCTCGCCGCTCTGTCTATGTGCCTTTCACTCAATTAAGTAGACACAGGGCTATTTTCAGGGCCAATAAGTCGGGTCGATTGTAGAGTGAGGATGTCTGCTGGCTGGACGGACCGCTCATAGGCCTCACTCCACCATTTCCTCCCTTTCTCCCCCGTTGAGTTTCTTAGGGCTAGTCTATTTCGCGGGTAGGTATGTAAAGACTCGGATCGAGTCACTCTACTTAGGAATCTTAAGCAAGGGATACATATGTAAAAACATGGCATTTGCTACAATTGCGTCTGTGTCTTGATGTATTAAGACTAAAAGAAATAACCAAGTTGATTTGTTACTCGCCAACGATACGTATATACGTACAGACTAGGATACAGCATAGAAAAGTTTTGCACAAGGGTTATGTATGTTGTAGGGCCGGTTATCCAAAATATTTACAGAAGTTGTAAGCAAGGCGGAAAAAGGACAACACCGAGAGCTAACCTGCCAAGGATCTTAGACGGCAGGAGTATAGTCGTTGACTATACCGAAGATGAACTCTTCGTAATGAGCACGGCCTTCAATCGTCTCCTCCCCAACGAAGCCACCCTTCAACAGACCGTTGGCACGCTGGTAGGCACCAGACTCGTCCCGCACGATCAGCTCAGTCGTCACGTCGACAGCGAAGACCCGTCCGTCGGGCAGCGTGTAATTGACCGATATGCCCTCGGTCTCGAGCAGGCCGGTCGTAGGAGGCCAAGCAGCCCTCCCGCCCTTCTGCCGCACGACCAGGGAGTCAGAATCGCAGCTCACGAGGAGCACCTCCCCGTCCCTGGTGACAAAGGAGCGGCGCGACTCGTTGCCCTCGTAGTCGAGCAGGTTGTACCAGACGACCGAGTAAGGCCCCAGGCGGCCGTGGCCCCAGTCCCAGTAGCGGGGCCCGTCGATGATGGACTTGTCGCCCCAGTTCTTGTCGTGGTAGCCGACGCCGTCGGCGAAGCTGACTGTGGTGTCGCCGACCTGCAGGTCGACGGCGGTCTCGGCGTCGGGCACGGCGTTGGCTCAGTACAGGCCCGGGAGGAGGTTCTGGTTGGCACCCACGGCTCCGTTCAGCTCGCATGGGTAATGCGCCGGGGCGATCTATATGTTTTCCCTATGGGTTAGCGGGGTGCCAGTGGGAGTTGTTGGTCTTGCGAAGAGGAGCCCTACCGATTTGAAGACAATGGTGCCGTAAATCTCCATTTGTGGTGAGTCGAGGTTGATGGTATATTGAACATTGGGTTTATCCAGAGCCGAGCCCTTGAAAGAGCCAACGCCTGTCCAATCACCCGTGACGCCAGCGGGGCCGTTGGTAATGGAGACGCCCGAGTCGGCCAGGGCCTCAAAGTAGAAGCTGGTGCCGTTGGCGTACACACCAGAGACTTGAACGGCAAGCGGGTGGGGGTACTGGGCAAATTCGCCTGAGTTGAAGAAGACAATGTTGAGTGTCTGGTTGCTAGCGCTGGAGAAGACGTCGAAGTACCAAAAATCGGCACTGCCGCGCGCAGCAGGAGTGCTCATCTTGAAGCCGTCGAGGTTGCCGGCCACGGAGAGGTGCTCCACGGTGACGGTGCCGTTGGTATAGACAGGCTTGAGATCGATCGAGCGCGTGGTGATGTTGGAAGGCGCGCCAAAGGCGATGCCCGCCAGAGCGGTTAATGCGGCAAACTTAGTTGAAGGCATCGTGAATACAGAATATAGAAGATGCTGAAACGATGATTCATTGGACTTAAAAGTTCTTCTGTGGTAGAAACATGGACTCTATATATTCTTCTTGCTCGTACAGGTACGAGTCCTAAAGTTCTGTGTAACGTCCCCGGCCCAGATTCGGCCCACCCCCTGATTCGGCCCAGCCAATTTTGGTGCAAGCGCACCTAAAAACACCCACTTTTCAACCCCACCTATTAATTCAAATAAAATTCCAAAATGCCCCACTTTTAAGAAAATATATATATAAATAATTATATAATATTATAAAAATATTATAAAAATTTTTTTCTTATAATAATAATTTAATATAAATTTTTAAAGTTAAATATTTTAAAATGTTAAGATTTATTAACTAATTACTAGTATTTTATAACAGCTTTATTTTAATTTATTATTTATTATATATTATATTTAGAATTTATTTAAATATTAATTTAGTATATTACAATATATATAATTATATAAATATTAAATATTTATATAAATATATTTTATTTCTTAATATAATATTAATAATATATTTTATATAATAAAACGTTTATTAAGGAAATCTTTAATATGCTTATATAAGCTTGAAAAAAATTATATTAATAAAAAAGAACTTAAATTATAATAAAAAGCGAATTTTAAATTTAATATTTAAAATAAGTAAAATTCTATTGAATTTGATTAATATTATATAAATAATAATATATATGTTAATAATCTCACTTATTTTCCTAGTATCTCTTAACAATTTTAATAAGTTATCTTTAAAAATATATTTAATTAAATTCAAGTGGAATATGATTTTTTATAATATTTTATATATATATTATATATAAATTTGTATATGTGTTTAAAATCCCGTATTTAAAAGAATTAAATTGGATTTATAAGAGGGAGTTAAAAAGTGACTATTTGGGTGGGAAATGGTGGGCCAAAGCAGGGGGTGGGCCGAATCTGGGCCGGGGACGTTACGTCGCGTACATTCATGATTTCTAACCTCAAAATATCTTCTATCCACAATCGCCTTGGTGTAAGCAGGCCAGGACATAGTATTCAGCGGTCAGTAAATGAATTTTTATTACGATCATCGCTGATATGGACCTATGCGCCGCTATTGTATTGTTTACGAGTATTTTGTACGAGTATTCGGTGCGAGTATTCAACTTTCCGAGTATTCTTTACGAACACTGCCGATGTGGTAGGCATGTATTGTTCAGGGGGTTAGGGTTGACCCTGCGCTAGGCACGTCAAAGGATAGATATCTTCCTTTCCTCTCCTGTTTAGAAAACTCTAAGCGGATGGAATGTCACTGTTCTAATCTGATCCTAAGGCAGCTTACCCAACCTGACAAACAAACTTGCCTGGGTATTCATTTATTCTTTGAAGTAGAAGGGGAAGTGTGGTCAGTTTATTGCTGGGTTACCATGCCCTGGGCGATGGACGAACCCTTTCTACGGAGGAGACCCCCTTTTCTACAGCAGTCAGCCGGACAGGTTGGATGTTTGGGGACTTGGAGTCTAGGCTGAATGATATCGGCCCAACTCCGCAGGTCCTCGGGCGATGCTGCCGTGTGCTGCTGATTTTGCCCTCTTGGAGTTGGGAGGCCCTCGCGACAGGCGGAGAGATCCAAGTGCCCCATAGTGGGTGGTCAGTCATGCGAAGACACAACAGATTCATCCAAAGAGGCAGGTGGCCGGCCCAGAGGAGGAGGAGCATGACTGGAGCCGAGGAGGGGGAGAGACCATGACATGCTAGCACCTGGGCCCGGCCAAGCGAGACATTCTGAAGTGCTAAGAAGGGCAAACGACAACAGCATCCTCCCTTGTGGGATCCTGCCAACTGTGAGGCCCAGGCCTTTTTGCCCACAGGGTGGCCTCCTAGGCAGCCGCCAGGAGCCCTTGAGGGCATTGGCGATGCAGCAAAATTACATGTCAAGCGGGTAAGTCTCTTTCGCCACCGTGATGAAGGCATGGTTTTGAACTGTCTTTGGGTAAAAGGGGGTTGGTTAGGTAGCGGATGGCCTGCCAAAGCTGGCGGTCCAGGCGAAGACGGCGTGCAGCACACCATGGTTTCTAGGTTGGATCAAGGCTACTGTGAATTTATCTCCATAATCGCTCAGATGTCCAAATTCAGACACTCTGCGCTGTTATCTTACACTCGCATGTTGTCCGAGGATCGATAGCCCTGGCCCTGACCGCGAGCACAAGAGGTGGGAGAAAGGCCACAACACCACGTTGCATGCAGGTCCGTATAAGGGCCCGGGCTCTGGTGGAAGCCTCCCCGGTTGACAGGAGAGGAGGACAAGCCTCTTCACTGTAGCCTGCGGGTGGTTCCCCATTACTGCTGGGAACATTACCGCCGTCAGACAGCATTCGACCCGAGCGCCCTTGGTAGGCCACCGAGCAACAGACATGCGACGAGGATGCACCCCAGTCGGGCTGTCACCTTAACAACACATCACAATACCCCATTGAGAACGATTGGCGATTACGAGAGGTCGTGCCGGTCACGTTTGAATGGGTGTTCCCTGGTAGGGGTGCCTGACCACGGCGGGAGAGGGCCTGGCCAGAGGCCGGTCGTCTGGCGAGACGGGCCTGGGCTTGTGCTGCTTGGCTCAGAGGTGCGGCTAAGGCCGACAAGACACAGGCAGAAGACGGGCCGGCGGTCGTGGTAGGATCAATTGGGCTCTGAGAAAAATGGATGAACTGAGGCCGGGGTGGACATGCAGCGGCCATGGCCCCAGCAGTTTCGTCCCAGCATCTCGTGTCTGTTGTCCCGGCTGCCCGGCCGTCGTGATAATAATACAGCATTTTGGGGGCATGGGGCGTCGTGGCGAAGGGACGGCGATCTGGGCACAGCCTCGTCGCTAGCCAGGTGTTGTAATAAGGGAGGCTCGCAGAATGTCAATCAGTCAATGCGATGCCCGCGAAAGGCACAGGAACCCACGCGATGGACCCTGTCTCTTTTTTTGGTGGTGAAACAAGGGTTCCCAGGAAGGGCATGGGGCCTGGGTGGACCGTACAGTAATAAGAGCAAGTGGGTTAGGACATGGGCACAAATAGTGTACAAATGGAGGCCTCGGGACGTTCCCCATTGCGGATCTCGGATCAGGTCGATCGCACAATGCGAGCGTTGCCGGCGGAGTCGTGGGCCCGTGGCTAATAACGATCGCAACCAGGTTCATCTGCCGCCGTCGGCGTCAATCGCAGCTCTGTGAGCCCGGATGCCAGCAGGCCAGCACATCGGATTTTTTGGTGCGCTGGCATGTCAGGCGTTGATGGTAGTGCCAACTAAGTAGTAATGGTAGCGGAAGTGGCGGTGGTTATGGTGGTGGTTCGCTCGTTTGGCGCGGGTTGCCTGACCTGAGACGGGGTCAATGTCCAAGCCTGCGAGCCTATAGGCTGGCGGTTTCGAGGCCACTTGAGGCATTTGACGGAGGTGGTAGCCTCGGCAGGCCAGAGTGGCGAGAGGGTGGTTGTTTCGTTTTAAAGCCTTCGTCTTAACTCGGAACTTATCGGCCGGTACGAGAGGGTTCGTCTTGGCCATTCATTTATGCTTTCGTTCCGCGATGGGAGATGCGATGCCAAGGATGGTGTCGCGACTGACAGACAGAGCTTGTTGCCATCTGAGTTGGGGAGTCAAGGACTCGGGGCAGTCTGGGGAGCGGCAACGTTACGTTGTGTGTAGGGGTTGTAGAATCGAAATATTTGGTACCGTGGCAGGAAGAGTCCCTTTTCCTGTCACACGAGTCAAATGGCCTGCCTGGCCCACCGTGGCGGCTGGTGACAGCGGGGCCGTGAAAATCAATCGCATGGCAAGGCAGGGCATGGCATCGTATCCCGTCGTGTCGCATCGTGCTGAGCCGCGGGCCGTCTTGAACGTGATCCACTCACATGCTTCGCGCGGCTTGCTTCGTGACCGACTGTGAGCGGTCGTGCTCGAAAAGATTGATATACTACGTAGTAGATGCCGAGGGGGGCTGCGAGCGCAAGAAACAATCGGTCGAGCAAGCAGGGGGTTCGTGGGCAGGCGAGGAGGTGGTGGCATGTTTCAAGTTCAGTCCTGTGCCGCGAGGGGAGGTTGATGTGAGAGGGCAAAACTCCAACTCGGTCAGCTGTTGTGAGTGCCCGGTGTGTGTGCTCGTTCGGTGGCAGGTGGTCGACCGACCCCTCTCAGGAATTTTTGCCGCCCCCAAGCACCTGCTGGCCCGGCCAGTGATCGGCCCAGAACAGGGATAAGCCCAGGAGTGGCAGAGAGACAGGAGGGGCACACGCTGCACGGCAGAGGGGAGAAAAGGAAGGATGGGTTGAGCCGCGCTCTTCCCTCCCCTACTGCACTTACCATAGAAATGCACTTATGCACTCCAGACCATCGTCCCCGTCCCTCCCTCCTGCCTCCCTAGGCAGCTAGGATACACAGGTGCTAGGCCAGACTAAGCTTAATTCTAGCCCCTGACACCTTTATTCTGGTGGCTTGCAGCTTGCTCCTGGTGAGACCGCGAAGGCGTGCAGGGCGAGTAGCGCCTGTCATTGGCGGCTACTGTTTCCGCCCTGTGTCTTGGAAATGCAGGATCCAGGAACGCTGCCGAGCTGATTGGCTCAGACACGCCCTCCTGCGTTGGTAGCGTGGCAGCACGCACCATCGGATCTTTTTCCAGGACTGGTCCCTGATCCATCCTACCCTGCTCTGACCCCCGTCTAACCCCTCCCTCCCCCTCTGACTGTCTGACTGTCCACCTCGTCCATCGCTCACTCGGCCGTTCTCACTCACCACCTGGGCATGTACCACGGCACAGCACAGAACTGCAAGTCAAGCCAAGTCACCCAGCCCGTCTGCAAGGATTGAAACAGATGGGAAAAACAGTCCTATAAGCCAAGCAGGCTTGACATAGGGGCACCCATGTTTCCTCCTCCGCACAAAACAACCCGTTCGCTTCAGACTATGCCCACTGACCTCCCATGCCGCCCTGCCATTCGCGATGCCAACTCCCAGGTGAAATTGCCTGTTCACGGGTCATGGCGATTATCACACAGCAGGCAATCTTGGGCCCTATGTCAACAACATATGCCCGCAGCCATCAGCTATACGTGGGGATGTGCAGTGCAGTCCACCATCACCACCACAATCCGCGGCCCAAGAAAAAGAGCAGCCCCTCCACGATGTCACCTCGCCCCAGTTCCCTGCGGATCTTGGGTCCCATACCCCTGAGCTGAACAGGCTGACTGCTTCTTGCCTCTTTGGCTTCTCACTCGCCGTCTGGCTGCCGGCTGCCCCGTCGTTCTCTGTTTGCCGCTCGTGGGCGTCGGGCAGTAGGGGCCTGCCATCTGGGCCAAATCCAATCGAGGACGTTGATGCCCTTGCTACCGACAGTAGGATCCTCTTGTCAGGGATGGCCGGGACACAGAATTGGCCCAATATGGAAGTCCACATGCCGCCTAGTGGCGGTTATCTGCATGGGAGTGGCCACGGCAGATCCTGAAGCGAAGGGGAATAGGAGGTTTGTGCTTCTTCTGCGCTTCCATTTGCTGCCCTGCCACGCCTGCTCCCTCCCACGCTCCCAACCTGGTCAAAAAAGATCTGCGAACTTGCACTACCGCGGTTAGGCCGTGCTGCCTGGGTGGGCCTGATCGGCTCACCTTTGGCCTGGGTCGTGATGTCCCTTGATGTACCCCTACTCCGCTAGCAAAGCCTCCATGTCCTCCTGAGACATAAGAAAAGGAGCCTCTCCCTCTCTTTCGCTCTGAACCTCACTCTTTTCTCCGGCTCACCATCTCGACATCGTTTGTCTGTTCGTTCTCTTGCGCAACGAGGTTCATTGCATTCCTTATCTTTGACCTCCACCAACTTCTATTCTTTCTCTCCTTCCAACAGCGAAGACCAACAACTCCCAGATTAGCCCGGCGCTGTCTCCCTGCCTCCCACGATTACGTCTCTTTGTCTCACCAACAAGGGACTTCACATTCCTTCCAACTCGGAAAAAAAGACCACCAGGCGGCCGATCACCCAGACAAAGGCTTTGTTCGTTGATTCACTGCAACTGAACAATACCCATCTTTTTTCAAGTCACAAGAAGTTCTGACTTGGTCCCGCCACCACCACACATTCATTGTCATCTCAACTGCCACAGGCTGGTATTCGACTCGATATATCTGAAGATATCTTCGAGATCCATTCTTTGAGATTCAAGAACAGTCAAGAGAAACTCGAGACTCGAGACAGGAAACTTTTACTTCCCAGGACATATATCTCATCATCGCCAACAGACAAAATGCGCGCTACTACATCCACTGCTCTCATGGCTGCCCTCGCGGGATCTGCCTCGGCCCACATGATGCTGTCATTCCCTGCCCCCTTGAACAGCAAATACAACCAGTTCGCGGACTCTGGCAAGATCGACTACTCGTACACCGCGCCTCTTGCGGCGGACGGATCAGACTACCCGTGCAAGGGCTACCAGAGCGACCTGGGCACTCCCGCTGGTCAGTCAGTCGCCTCTTTCGCGGTCGGCGGCCAGGGCAACATCACCGTTGTTGGCGGAGCTGCCCACGGCGGTGGCTCGTGCCAGATCTCTCTCTCCACCGATGGCGCCAAGACCTTCAAGGTGATCCAGAGCATCATCGGAAACTGCCCCACGAACGGCGAGGGCAACTTCGACTTCACCGTCCCCTCAGACGCCCCTGCCGGAGATGCTGTTCTGGCCTGGTCGTGGAACAACCGCATCGGCAACCGTGAGTTCTACATGAACTGCGCCGCAGTCACCCTCACTGGCGGCAGCGCCAAGAGGGAGGCCACCGACAAGCGAGCAGCTTCCTTCTCTTCGCTTCCCGACATGTTCGTCGCCAACATCGGCAACGGTTGCAGCGTGGCGGAGGGTGGCGACGTCGACTACCCCAACCCGGGTGAGGCAGTCACCAAGAACAGCGACAACCCGGAAGCCCCCAGCGGAAGCTGTGGCTCCTCGGGCTCATCTAGCGGCTCTGGCTCGTCTGACTCTGGCGCCGCCGCCTCGCCCAGCTCCAGCGCTGTCGCAGAAGTGACCGCAAGCCTCCCAGTGTATGTTCCCCCCTTCCAGGCTACCTCTTCTGAGTTGTCTTCTCCAGATCTCACATGCTAACACGTATTCGAACAGTGGCGGTGGTATCTTCGCAACCGTGTCTGCCTCCGTTGAGGTCCCTGCTGCAACCCAGGCTTCCACCACCCTCGCAACCGTCACCAGCGCCACCCCGACACCAACCCCAGAGGCCACCGAGCCTGCGGCTGCCGCCCCTGCTACCGGCGCCTCGGGATCAACCGCTGCAGGCTCTGCTTGCACAACTGAGGGCGAGTGGAACTGTGTTGGCGGTTCCTCCTTCCAGCGCTGCGCTTCGGGCACGTGGAGTGCCGTCCAGAGCCTCGCTGCTGGAACCTCGTGCGAGGCTGGCGTCGCAGCCAACCTGAAGATGATCAGCGCGAGGAGGGCCGGCCGTTTCCACCAGCGCCGGTTTGCGGCCTAAGGCCTAGGTCACAAGGGAGAAGAAAAGGCCCTCAGGCTTAGGGTGTGTGTGACCTTGGCACTTGCTGGGGACGTCACGGTGTGGACTAAATTCAATTCTTTGGATATGCCAAAATTTCTATGGGGATTAGGCTATTTTGTATTTTCTGGTTCGGCTTTTTTGATGATACCTTGGGCATGTTTTGGCATTCTGCATCACCGGAGTGGGAAAAATATCAGACCACATCTTTTATGAATGATTACATTGATGGGAGCGTTCTCGCACCTCAACTCGCAGCCTTGTGTTCTCCGATTCCTGTGGTAGTGATTATGACTGTTGTAAACCTTGAATTGCCTGAAATTACTTTGATGAGCCGCGCAACTACGTGGGGTGGGCTTCATATCGCAAGCAGAGCCTAGCCACGCAATACCAGTCCAGTCCATATGGTCTTCATCACCTCGGCTCTTTCTACAAAATTAATTAAGAGAGGAGGTGAGCACTCAGGCACTCCGGGGAGAGCGCCCGGGCGTTTCACCAAGATTGACGCGCTTGCGGGACGGAGGTCAACGCTGCGGTCCCATAGGCCGGCGGCTGAGATTGTATCCCTCGGGACAAGACACACCATCCAGCCAATGTCGATCATCCCCTGGGGAATGGACGGCCGCTAGAATGTTCTGGTCTCGATCTCCCTCTCCCTTCCCTGTCTGCCATTCTTCAGCGCCGCCACGGCTCGGTAGACGTGCTCACGTGTTGGGGAAGGGATATTCTTTGTCCGCCGGGTCTTGGAATGCTAGTTTGGTCTCATCCAGCCCCACGGTCGCGTGGTGCGCTTTTCTTGCTGGGCCTGCAAAGTGTGCACAGCGTACTGGGTAGCGGTGGTGTCGCCGTTTGATATCATTGACCATGATTGTTCGGCATTCTTCTGGCTCTTCATCAACCATGAGCAGACACTCTTGCCGACGCCTTTCGCAAGATCGCCCGCGACGGTGGATATGCCCACCGTGATATTAGGCCGAACATGCGGCCCATGGAGTCTTCCCTACTCGGGGCCCGCCGCAGCCCGGCACTCTCATGCACTCTTCCAGCCACGCCTCGACGTGACGGACGGGCTGGCCATACCTGGTGATGGTGCCGTTGGTCGTATGCGCAGAGACCCCATCCTGAATGGTAAAAGCCAGCCACAAATTGGCGCCCACCACGGCCTCCCTGGGCCTGGGATATCCTGCACCTTGTGAAAATAATGTCGTTGTGGCCGCGCTACCTGCAGCCTCGGCGGCGGCCAGGATGCGCTACTGTCGATGATGTAATATCATATAAGAAAGCTACATGTCGTGTTGTTGTAGTAGACTAGTCCATAGTTCAGTGTTGTGGCCGGAATCGGGAATCGGTCGGTCGGTCTTGTACGCCGTCCAGACCGCGACAGCAGGATCGCTGACTTTGCTGCTCCCACCCTCCGACCTCAGCAGGCGAGGACATTGCCCGTGCGATGGGAGTCTACGGCCTGCTCTGCGGCGTGGCTTGTGATGCGGGTCTCCTCTTTGTGGTGCGCCGTCGTCGAGTGGTGATATTTGCATGCCCTTTCTGAGGAACACACACCGCGCCTAGATCAGAAGTCGTCGCCGCAGAGGACGAAAGTTCGACGCCGTCCATCAGAACAACCACGCGATTCGTCCCTGCGTCATGTGCTGCATTGGTGCGCATGCACCGTCGATCGTCTGCGGGTGGTCCGGTCCTGTACTAGGACTACCCGGCGCCATTCACGCGTGTAAGTCAGTCAGTACCACCGTCGCTCGTTGAAATATATATCAGGAAAACCGCAAAACATGCGCGCATGGCCTGACCAGGTCTGAATCAACCCTATTCTGTGGGATAACATGCGATTAACTAGTTAGTCTACCGTCAGATATTGACCATAGGATCGTGTACACGCTATAGGATAACTCACCATAAGAAGTATACTACGGGATAATCAGCCTTGGGATAGTCGACTGGGAGAGGATCAATTGTATGTGGGACAATACCCTATGGGATAGTCTACGGACTATGGACTATTATTAAAATGTATTACGCAATGCGGGCTCTACTAAGCCACCCGGCACAAAGGCGTCAATCTTGAAGTTGAACTTACAACCTCGAAATACAATAGGATAGAAACAGTTAGCTTGGCATGGGATAGTCTACTATTAGGCAATTTGTTTAATTTCTGTAGCTGCATTTGTAGGACAACCCGCAAGATGGTGCCCAAGAAGGCTTCAGTTGTTCATTACAATGTGCTCGTATTTCCTTTCACCGTCTTAAGTTACCACAAGCTGTAGCAAATGAAGTTTGATGTTGCGGTAAATTCGAGAGACAGTGACTTTCGGCGTCAGGGTCTTGAATAGTCACGGACTTGATCGTCAATGCCTGGGAGGCTCGCCTTGTCAGCTATGTATCACGTCTTCCACAGGCCTTTGCGTGTCATGTACTGCTCTGGGATCAGTTGCTCCAGCACAATTAGTACGGTGTTAAGCCTGTGCGTGGTAGAAATAAATGTAGTGGGGCTCTCCAATGCGTGCATTGGGCTGTTCTATTCGAGTGAGGAAACTCGAGATATCAGAACTGATACACCAGTCACATGAGGCAGGCAGGCAATGGTCAAGCGGCCAAGAACCAGGCCCCTTCGAGTCATACAAAATGACAATGGCCACTTTCCGCAGCATTGTTTCTATTGCAAGCTTACTGGCGCCTCAGTCGATATCACTTATCTATTTCATTGGACTTGGGTTCCCTATGTTGGTCCCACACATGTCCGATCCACCAACAGACTCGGTGCCAGCCCCTGGTCCAACACTGCAGCACTGCTTGGATCCTGCTGTGCCGCATATCTCATTTGGTCTTGAGATGAAAATTATGGACTTTCCTGCAGTTGGTGCTAAACGATGCAGATTTATTGGCCATCACATAATTCGATGCTGATAACCCGAAACCGAAATGCGGAATGCAAGGGGCCCAATTCCTTCTGAGGGAAGACGATGGGTCTCTCTTTATAAAAGCAGCGCCTCTTCCTTGGTCTTAGCCACCAACAAGTTTGTTTTTTCCTTCCTTCTGGAAACCAATGCCGTTCACTCATTCGCGGCGTGGCCTGTACACTCTTTGAACGTTCTTCCTCCATTCGGATCTCTCCTTTCAACCCAACAGCTATTTGTATCCTATGCGTCGTCTATTACGACTAAACTTTAACATGCGTTCTGCAATAATTTCCTCACTCCTCGGTGTACTTGCATTGGCTACCGCGTCGCCAGCCCCATACACCACTCAAACCACATCATCCACAATACAGACGATCACCGCCTTCGGGCCCTCTGCACCAACACCCGCAGTGAACGGCGCCCTCTTCGCCGCAGCCGACAATGACGCGACCACGATCATAACTTTGGCCTCAGCCCAGACAGTGCTGATATCCGTTCCCGGACATGAGCCCTACACCGCGATCCCCGAGCAGGGTTATGTCCAGGTCCAGGTCGCGGTGCAGGTGTTTTTTGTTGTAGACTACTCCGACCCTAGCAGTACTGTCAGCACCGTCACCCAGACACAAACTATCGAAAGGCGTGTCGACTTCTGCACCACGACTTCAACGATCGGGATCTCGTGAAGGATGGTTCAAGAATCAATGGAGGGTAAAAAGATTGCTCGGAACGAGTAAGTGGTCTCGTTTTTATTCTGTAGAAATATGCTTCTTAAGCAGTATACATCCAGTCCCTTCATATAGTGATAAACGCTTAAACACCCAGCGTTGAAAAAAAAAATACACTGCCGATAACAGGAGGTTTCGAACACGATTATAGCTTGTGGCTAAGAAAACAGTGACAGCCTTGTGATAGCCGCACAGACGAGGCTAGCAAGAACCGCTTCTGGCGGCGCCCTCGGAACGATTAACTTCAACAAATCGGGAGCATTTCATAATATGTGCTGGGTAGCTTATACGGGAGTGTTATGGGGACATACTTCTTTTTATCTTGCACCTCCTTCTCAATGCGGTCATGGGTGATTGTAACTAGTAAATCCTCGCCTTCTCAATGATTATGGCAACTTAGAACTCGTGAAGAGCAGTCTGAATAGACAAGTTGTGTATTGGGGAAACCAATTTGCCAAAGCTGCGAAATGAGTCCAAAATTAGTGAAAGAGAACTTCACGCACCCTAATCCCAAACTTTTCTCCGTGCCACAGTAACAATCACGGCTTTAAGGCTTTGTCTACTGCGTGCCCCTTTGGTGACAGCGTTCATTGCGCTCCTATAGGGCACATCCCAAGCTTCAGTCTGTTGATCTCTCGAATCGTTCATCTCCTGTTTCACTCCGCGGGCTCCGGATTACTTTCAATTTCAACGGGTCTTCACCAGGTAAACCATGAATTTCGTGCAAGTACGACGAAAACTCGTTCCGGGCCTGAAGATAAGGCACGATATCCGCTACCTGCATATCCCTATTTTCATGCTGGGCGATCCTGGAAGCAGACTGGATTATGCTCGTGATGGTGTGACCGTCGAGCTGACATCTAGTCATCTCAATGATC
Organism: Diaporthe sp. P3_1W; assembly: GCA_037177825.1. Lineage (NCBI taxonomy): Eukaryota > Fungi > Ascomycota > Sordariomycetes > Diaporthales > Diaporthaceae > Diaporthe > Diaporthe sp. P3_1W. Next base: position 1,998,421 of record JBAFXB010000001.1, read on the forward strand.
GTGTCCACATCATCTATTGCGAAATCGTGGCTATGAAGTAATCCGGTGCCAGTAATCCAAATTTGTCGCAGGGTCTCTGGGCTGTGCTTGAAGTGAATTGCGAGATCTGTACGAGACAGAAGTGCTTCATCGAACGTTCCAATTCGACTTGTGGTCGCAATTAGTATGTCTGTGGGAGTACTCGTCATTGCCTTGTTAATTAGATCTGTCTGTAAGAAGCGCATAACATCATCGGGAGTAAGGTGACTGACTTTGGCAATTGTCAACGAGGTCAATTATTTCTAGTTATAGATATCAAGTATTAGCGTCTCTCTGTTTTCCAAATGTCCCACAAGATCGACTAGAGCTTACCATTTACAGTTTCACTCCTCACCATGTCGTTTGACCCTCGTCTCTCCAGGGCTATGTCCACATGATCCATTAGGACCAAGCAATCCCATCGCTTCGCAAGCTTAAACACAGTCCTGAGACAATCGACGAATGTAGCCTCGCCGGCCTTCGTTCCACTTGTTACAAGGAACAAAGGGCGCCGGGCGCGGTTAGCTAAGCATTGTGCAGCAAAACTTTTGCCTGTCCCTGGGCCGCCGTGAAACAGGAGGAAGAGACGATCCGTAATATTAGAATATGGATCTGTACTGTAGAGAGCTGGCGGTGCCTGTTGGCGACGCGTCTGTCTTTGAAATGATTCTAATGCTGTCTCCAGCACCGCCTTCGTCTTTTCTGGAAGTTGGAGGCTCCTAAAATCCTCAGAGAATTCTATAGGTGCTAGCTCTTCGAGATACACAGTTGCTAGGTACGAATGAACAAGGTCAGTAGATGAAATTTTGAGCAAGGAGAATCTTCACAACATACACCATCTCAACCCACGCACGACATAGACGGAGATATCGGCAGGGGTCACCATCAAGTAACGAGGTTTGACCAATGTCGCTTGAGCAATATTAAGAGGCTCGAGGTCTCCTAGAAGATTTGGATCGATCGGCTGAGTGCTTTGGTCGATAACCCCTTGTTGGCTCCCCTAGCTGAAGTGATGAGCGAACGAGAAGAGTTTGGAGATTGTTTCAGGCTACAGAGTGGGACTCACATGGTGAGATCGGATCTCAACATAATGTACCCCAGTCATATAAGACCAGTACTTCTGACCCCTGGCAATAAGTTGCTTCCTCTTCGTCGTTTCTTCTGGAAGGTACCCCGAAGGAATGCAAGCGAGACTGGAGATGTCTCTTCTACCTGCAAAGTAGCGAATTGCAAGATCTTGGTATCGCTTGCAAACCTGTCTCCCGTCATGGTCGATGGACCAGATACGGAGATGAAGAGGAGCAAATAATCCAAAAGGCCTCGGCTCCATCCCACTCATCTCTGAGATGATGAATGCTGTCACCGTTCCGTTGTCTTGGGTGTATATCATGGTGCCTGGAGTAAAGAGAAACGGCATCTCTGTAAATGCAATGTTGCGACATCGCCCCTCTTGGATATTCGCAAGATGTTGTGACATGAGCGGGCCAGGAAATGCGCTTGACAGGCTGTCTAGCGAAAGGCGACGATCTTGCTTTTGAGGGTGGCGGGGTCTGACGAGCGAGGATATGTTTTCAACGCTCGTGGTCGTCGAATTAAAGAAGCCCATCGCCACCATGACTTTGATGACATAGTGAGTATCACTGGTCAGCTCCCGGAGACGATGAACAATCTCTGCGCGCATTTCTCCAGGTCGGTAGCTGCGTGTAACCATGTGGTCAATGCCACCGATGAGGAGGAAAACACATGATGTATCAGCAATAAGCTCCAGGAGAAGGTCCCATAATCCTTCGGTTGTGGATGTTCTTTCTCTTGTGATGCTCGCTCTTTGCTGCAAAGAGATTGAGGTATGCTGCCGGAGAGCCTGAGCGACCAGGTCCTGCATCATGACGATATAAGGATCCGTTCCACCGCTGCTCTCTTCGCAGAAATGCTGGAGTTTGATGAACGTATCAAAGTCCGATTCCCCAACGAGCATCAAAGGAGAGACGAAAGATGCATTGAAGTCTTCGCGCAACAGAACTTCGTTTCCGTTGATCCAGAGGATTTCAGATTTGCGAGATTCGGCCCAGGCCATTGCCATTTCAGAATTCTCGAAACTCTTTTTCTTTGATCGATATTCCCGCATGTTGGGAAGCTCTTCATTCGCTCGTTGCTTGCGGCTCGCCGCCTCGTTGAATTTCCGGAGCTCTGGAAACAACGTGTTTTGCCAGGAGTCGAAGTCTTCGATCCTCTCCGTGGACGACAAGTGGGTAGCTGTGTTGATATTAAGCCTGGTTTCTCTAAATTCATTCAATATGGAACTTACCTGTATTACTGTCAAACGGCGCGCTGCTGCCCACATCAGCGATAGTGGGCTCACTCAGTCTCTCATCCACCAAATTTGCCAGCGACTCGGCTGTCTGGTGAACGCCCTCTGCTTTTGAGAAGTTCAAGAACATTGCTTCCAATCGAATAAGTATCTCTTCCATCAAAAGCTTGGTCTCCTGACTCTTCTCCGCATTCTGCTGCAAAAGAGCAAGAGTCTGTTGGCTGACCATCATAGTGGTGTGTCCCTCCACAAGCCCCACATATTGAGCCATGTCCCTGATACTCAAGAGCTTTGACTCGATGGAGTCAACTATATCCTGGAAGCGCTTCCAAGGCATTGTGAATGCCACCAGGCATCTCACTGTTGAGTTTGTTTAGCAAGAGGACGGTCTCTTACGCACTGCCGATCGAATTAGAATTACTTACTGAGGCGGTTTTGAGTATAGTATTTGATCGCCTTTGTAACAAATACGTTGAAGAGGCAATAAGCATCAGCGATGAGAGTTACAAGTCGAGACGACGGCAAATAAGCAGTTAGGTGGTCGATGATCTGGAACTTCAGCTGGATCTGATCCAAATACTCTTTGACTTTCTCCTTCACCTCCTCGTTGTTGACTTGGGCGACAAGTAGGATCTTGATGGCTCCGTAGGCAAGACCGACGTACTCAGGAGCCTGGCCAACCATTACATCGAGAATCTTGATATACTCGTATGCTACCGCACTAGTTGCACTCCATCCGTGCTTTAGACGCTCCGCGAAAGACGGCCCAGCAGCGGTTGCGTCAGGGTCACGCAGCTTGCTCGCCTCAACCGCAGCGGTGATGCGGCTTTGAAACTCATCGCGGCTCCTCTGTAGAGTATCTTTTTCCTCATCCGTTGCTACGGCTAGGAAGTTGGCAACGCGTTGATCTAGCTCAGCCCGTGACGCCTTAATGCAGTCCCTGCGAGAGGTCAGGGTTCGTCTATCCCTCCAATACTTCACGTGATAGGATATAGGTAAGCTTTACTCATTCAAGATCCTCTGTGCCCATTTTGGCTCATCCCAGCGTTCGTCGAAATTCTCAGGTCCAGATGCCAGGGCTCTTCTACTCTGCGGTGCAGAGTCTTGTGTTGCGAGGATACCGACACCTTTAGGCATCTCCTTAGGCTCCTCGGTGAAGCGTACACTGGTCATTTTGACAAGGCCTGCCTGGAAATCAATGAAATAGAATGGACCAAACTGGACCAAACTGAGTTTCAACGTGTGAAGAGGAATGTTTCCAGAATGTTGAAGGTTCAGACCGAGAGCCTCCTTGTGCCAAACTGATCTCAGTGCTGGTTCAGGTTCAAAAAGCGGGGAGAAGTCCTGCATTTAATCCAGCTGACAGGCAGCCAGCATTTCTATTGGTAGACCATGCATGTAGGACAATTTGGCACATATGCATGGTACAAATGAACCTAGACCACTTCAGTTTAGATCCGTTACACAAGGAACCGGATCTTACCATTCTAGAGACTTAAGGACTACCTGAGATCGAATAGTTCATTTTCTGATCGATTTACTTTCATCCAGGTTTTCGTATACATAAGTAGCTGACATTAAAACATTGAGAACAGGCACAGAGATCGCATAGACGTCAATCTGCCGGACCTCAGAAAGAAAAGAAGGCATTCAAGCGCAAAGGATAGAAAGGCAAGAGAAGAGGGCATCGACAAGAAATATGCACGTATATCAGAAATTTGCAAAAGGAAGATGGATTAGATCCCAAGTAGAGGATCTTCGAAGCAATAGAAGAAGTGCCGACTCCCCTATTACTGTGACAGCACAGCTTTATTAGACTGCAGTAGGTGTTCAGAAACTTTCTGAACGATTCTGATCATGTCCATAATGCAGCGGTAGTGTGACGGCACACCTACGTAGGCTACACTATATTCTCCAGAGATTTTCTGACCTTTTGGTTCCCTATGCTATGGTGTAGCAGCGTAGGGCACCGTCTTGCGTAGGGCATCACCTGATTAACCCTTAGAGTTAATCACATAATCACTACATGCAGTAATAATATCATTTGAAATTGAATCGATATTATCTTCTTAGTAATAAAGGACGAATTTAAGATAGTTGGTAAATAAAAGTACTACTTAATCAAAAGAATAAATTAATCAAAGGTAAACATATAGATTCTTGATGAGAGGCCATGTGTGGGTCGTATGTGCAATACAGCCCTGCTTATATAAGCGGGACTAAGCTCCCACCCACTACATGCCCTTTGGGTGCCTTCTTCTGCAGCGCCCGAGGGCCGTGTGAATGCCTTCCTTTTTGCTTAGAGATATGCGCCCACTTAACTTGAATTGACGTATTTGAGGCCAGCTGCTACGTCTTTGACACCTCTCGTGACACTTGAGAGGGGTGGGAGGTGAAGGGAGACGAGGGGTGATGGGAAGGGGGTGGGAGGGGCGAAGAGAAAGGAAGGAGAAAAGAAAATACCTCGGGATGATTGTTAAATCCTATTGCTGATCACACGTCGTGTGCGCTTCAGTCTTTCTAAGTCATCGTTTCCGGCAATTTCTGCTACTTGCCTCACTAGCACGCCTTGTGTGACTCCGAGATTCTATCAAATTTGATTCTTGAATTCCAGTGCCGAAGTTCATGGGCAGGTAGGCTGACCATATGTCCTTTTGATGGTGTATTTAGTCCTTGACAAGTTCAGGCCGGTCCCCTTTCGGCCCGAGTATGATGGTGGTTTCGGCTGCATGACAACAACCCATCACCACGCTATGGGTTCTCTAATTGCAGCTAATTACTACTTATCCACGTGTAAGCTATGACTAGTTGTTTTTTCTCTTATATAAATCATGTGGTTCCCCTTCTTGCGCATGTGTAGATTTTATTCCGTCAGGATGTTCTCTCCATGGTTTGAGGAGTCCTCATTGTGTGCATTAATATATATTACCAAAGCCCTTCAATTCCACCCAATCTTCTAGCAACATGGCTATCAGCGACGTGGGATATAGCTCTCCTTGCGATGGCGAATACCGGCCACAGGACAAGGAAGACCTTGTTTTGTTTAATTCTCGGACCATTAACGAGGCCAACTTGCTCTCTGAGAACAGTGGCCTTGAAACGATGGCCACACGGCTGTGCCCTTATGGATATGAAATCGTCGAAGACCCCATCGCCGAACCTCGTGCCGGGTCCACCAAGCCGCCACTCGACGAGACTTTGTTGGACCTCAGGCGTCAGCTCGAGATGCAGGGTACGGTGGAAGTTGTTGATTGGAAGCAGCACGCCGCAAAACAAGAAAAATTCCTCATAGCACTCCTTACTTGGGCCCTCAACATGATCGATGCTGCGCAGTCCCTCCAAGCAAGCCTGCGCGATGTTCTGGTTCGGTTCGCGAAAGCCCAGGACAAAGTGGTGTCTTTGCAAAATGAGCAAGAAGGGGCTGCAGGCATTCATATCTCTCTCGAATTGCGACTGCATAATGCCGAGACTGGGTGGGAAACAGCGGAGAATCGATCAGTGGCACTTGAGAAGGAGAATCAACAGATGGCGAAGGTGCTTGCTTCTATTAAACGCCAACTGAAACGCGTGGACAGGTATGAGACACCCCTCCCCACATCTCTATGCAACTTGCAGGCTAACAAAGGTCTGTGTAGAATGAAGAGACGAACACCTAGCCCCAGACCATTGGATCAAGACTCAACTCGAATGAAGTCTCGCGAAACGGTGGGTTCAGGTGAGTCTCATTTTCAGACTGTGATGGATAGATCGAGTTCGTTGGAAAGTCAACAAATAGAGAAAGACATTGTCGGGATACTTCGTAAGGGATACGTGCCCTGAGAGATATCGCCTCGCGTAAGCGGAGAGAATGATATGGAGTCTTCAGAAAGAGGAGGAGAAAACCTTAAAAAGAAGGGAGGGAGGCAAGATTGGGTCTAGCTTCTTTATCCCCCATAAATATACTGCTTCTGCGGTACTCCCACGCTGCTTAGCCGCTGCGTATCCCTATTCACTCTGCTTGTATTAAGAAAAACCCTGACAATGTGATGGAAAAGGTGCTGTAGTGCAGCTCTCAAACACAATCCTCAACATCATGTGTTGTTGCTTCCCAGCACAAGTCAGTGCTTTGCCACGATACAATGTATTAGAAGCATATATTTGTGAAGAAAATGGTCTCAGGAGTTGCTCTGCCTATAGGAATGTGCAATCGGAAACGAATTGAAACAGTAATGGCACCAGCACCAGCAACTCGGCAATGATGGCGACGTAGTTGTCAGCCACGGTGGCGGATATCTACTTGAAGCGGAGGCAGGGGCTGAGGCCTATCATCCATGGCGGACAGGCACCCTGCAACAGGGTGCGTCTATACTTCTCCCTGTTGTGTCTCTGGGGCACTGGTTTTGTTCTCTGCCGCTGCTGCCTGTATTGCTGTATCTTCACATGGCCGTTGCTGGCTTTTTAATGTTGCAAACTCTTCCAGGCGGGGTCAAACACTGGACAGCTTAATGCGGGCTGTGCAAAGCGGGCGCGGTTGCTGACGGTTGCACCGCGTCCTGAGCAGCACATTCACATTGGCATTCAAGGACTTGCAGCGCCGGTGGACTTCGCCGGAGTCAACCTGAAACACGGAGACTCATCCACGGGCCGAACAGAATTGCAACGTAGATGCGACTGTCCTCGACGTCGACTTGCCACCTGGCCCGTATGGCATCTCAAGCCTGAGGTTGCGTCCGACTAAGCCCAAGAGACGATGCCGCCACCAGCCCTCAGCACCAGTAAAGGGATATTTTCAGCTTCGGCCGCTCATTACCGTAGCATGGGTCTCGAGTAGGCCTTGCCGATGACGCGGTGATGGTCCAATCATGTCTGCAAAGTTTGCGACGGCCTCCTCGAGAATAAATGGAGTGTGTACGACCTGAGTCCGGAAGTCCCCAGTCGGCCGGCGGTCAGCATCAGCAACGGACAGGGAACAACCCTATCGAAGATGATCCTGCCCGGAGCCGGGGAGGTTCGTCCGGGGCACTCTGTAATACCGATGCATGCCATTCGACCTGCATACGCAAGACCCAGAGGGCTGGACCACGCCCAACCTGCCCCGAGGCCTTTTATTGGGCCGCGCTTCGTAGGACGCGCTCAGGCTGCCGTCCGGACATGTCGTTCAGCCGCCGTCAGCTTGACGATCTGCCTCTGCATTTTCTCGGAGGTTCAACGGCATCATGGATGACTACATGAACTGGATGGTAGGACAATCTGATATCGGGTTAAAAAGATCTGTTGAGTGTGTATGTGGAAACATTGGACAGCGGACACGCCACTGATATGTCCGGGACGTGATATCTAGAATGCAGATATTTAAGACTCGACTCGAATTCGGGTTGACGGTAACGAAGGTGACGAGTGTCTCCTGTTCTTACCGGCGTCAAAATTTTCTATTTCGCGGTTCTTGTCCTTCTCCCAAGCTATCGCACAGTTTATCCTTGCCTACCTAGGTACTAGACAGTCTACACCATGCCCGGCTCCGAGTCTACCTCAGAGACGGCGTCCAAGTCTGGCGCCGTCGACTCAGAGGCTCAGATAGCTCCGGTCTCAGTAGAGACAGTAGAGACCACCAAGCCCGAGGCACGCGACGCCAATATCGTCGACTGGGACGGCCCACAGGACCCCAACAACCCGCAGAACTGGACCAGCCGCAAGAAGTGGGCGCACATCATCATGGTCTCCCTGTTCGCCCTGGTCACCAACATGGCGCCGACCATGTGCGTGCCCGGCGCCCCGATCTTCCTCCACGAGTTTCACGTCACAAACTCGACGCTGGCCCAGCTCGCCATCACCATATACGTCCTCGGGCTGGCGGTCGGGCCCATGATCCTGTCACCCCTCAGCGAGGCCTACGGGCGCCTGCCCGTCTATCATGCCTCTAACTTTCTGTTCCTGGTCTTCCTTGTGGGCTGCGGGTTGAGTAGGACAGTCGCACAGTTCATGGTGTTCCGCTTTATCTCGGGCTGCATGGGAGGTGTGCCCATGCCCCTGGGCGGTGCCACCATCGCGGACCTCCTTCAAGTTGAAGCACGCCCTGTGGCCATGGCTCTCTTTAGTCTGGGCCCTCTGACCGGACCAGTGAGTTTCCTCATGTGACCCCCCAATTATATCGCTGCTGAGCATAAATTGATATACGTCCAAGGTACTCGGGCCACTCATCGGAGGCTTCACGGTTGTCGGCCTGGGTTGGCGCTGGACCTTCTGGATACTGGTCATTCTGAGCGGTGCAATCTTCCTCGTCGCCGCCGTGTTGATGCGCGAGACGCACCCCAAGATCCTGCTGGAGCGCAAGACGGCGCGCCTCCGCGCCAGCACCGGCAACCCCGAGCTGCGGTCCAGGCTGACGTCCGGGCGCCTGACGCCGGCCCAGGTGCTCGTCACGACGCTGGTCCGCCCCTGCGAGCTCCTGGTCAGGTCGCCCATCCTGCTGGTCGTCTCCATCTACGTCGCCCTCATCTTCGGCACCATGTACCTCCTCTTCACGACCTTCACCAGCGTCTTCGAGGGCCAGTACGGCTTCAGCACCTCCATGTCCGGGCTCGTGTACCTCGGCTCCGGCGTCGCGCTCGTCTTCGCCCTGATCGCCTTCCACGGCCTGAACGGCCGCGTGCTGCGGTCGCGCATGAGGGCCGACAAGGTCACAACCCCGAAACCCGAGTATCACCTTATAATGATGATTCTGTTCAGCCCCTTTGTGGGTCTCGGGCTCTTCATGTACGGGGTAAGCAGCTTCCGGATACAATTTTAACCCCTTTGAGGAAAAATGATTTCCTGCCTATAGCCTGTACCTCAAAGGTATTGTCAGGTTGCAGGTTTTGAAACAAGCCATGGCCATACTGTGGCCTGGTTCTTCCCCTATCCGATTGAAACTTCTTCCTTGGTGCTTTGATAGCTAACTCCTTTTGCTGCAGTGGACTACCTTCTACCAGGTGCACTGGATCGTGCCCATCATCGGGACTGTTCTCATCGGCTTCGGCGCCTTCTTCGTAATTGTAAGCTCGACCCTTGGTTGCTTTTCCTGCCGCATGATCATGCGGCTGGTCGTGGGACTTGCAGTTTGGCTGACCTGTTTTGCAGATGCCTGCGCAACTATACTTGGTGGACCTGTTCGGCTCACAGGCAGCCGCCTCGGCTCTGGGTGCGAATAACTTGCTGCGATTCATTTTCAGCCCATTCCTTCCCCTGGCCGGGCCAGCAATGTATTCAACTCTGGGTTATGGATGGGGGAACAGCTTGCTCGGGTTTCTCGCCCTTGCCTTTGTGCCATTCCCAATTGTGTTCTACAAGTACGGTGAGCGGCTGCGAGGTAAGGTTGTCAGCTTGTAAAGAGAGAAGACTGAAAGAGGGACTCGAGTATTGGTGCCCGGGACTGATCAACCCTCATTACTCTGCCAACTTCACACTATCATCCATGTCCTCAAGATCTCACAGCTCCGACTTTTGAGGTGGTTCCGTTGTTGAGTGTATGAGTTCAGAGAATTCTGTTCAGCTTAATTTAAAATACCATACTTTGTTCTAGGGGAGGTGTATAAATATAAAAGGCGAGGACCATGACTGAAAACCATTGTATGTCGTGCTCATAAGTGGGGTGCCATAAGCATACTCGCTTCACAGAAAGTTTAGACGGAAGTAGGTGGTCTCGTTTTTTATTTATATATATATGCTTTTAAACAGTATACATCCAGTTTTTTCATACAATAATAGACATTCAAATACTTAATATTATATTAAAAAACTAATGCTGATAATAATAGGTTTTAGATATAATTATAGCTTATAGCTATGAAAATAGTAATAGCTTTATACTAGCCGTATAAACAAGGCTAGCAAGAACCGCTTCTAGCGGCGCCATAGACCGTCGACATAAGTAGCCCAAGACTAATAGTCGGGCAATCATTCATACGGCGAAGACCAGAATAGTCTCTATAAAATGAATCCCACAAGTTCAGACGTAAACATACAAGCTGCTATGTTATTGGCAGCATTCTCATGATATTGATCCTGTCCCCATATTTTATCATTCAAACTAAACACGGCCATGCGTGTGACATTCTTGTCGCTTAGAAGATGCCAGGTTTCAAAGGTATTGCCGAGTCTTCTCACACTTTCTTCTTACATGTTCTATTCGCCATCTTCATATTTAACACCAGAGTCTATTCCTCCTGCCTGTCTGATACAAAACCATGATGGCGTATTTCAGAAAGAACGTTCCTTCTTCTATCCCAGATATATCTCCGGATTGTCCTCTGTGATTTGAGAAGGCCTGCCCTTCTGAGTATGTGTATGGGTGAAGGCCCCATCGACTGCAGGCATTCACTGAGGCTCTGGGCCCTACACCCCTCAGGCATAAAACCCCTGCCTTGCGATTTCTACAAGACTTCTTCCTTATATAGAAGGTAGCGCCGTCTTAATCTGAATTGACGTTTTGAGGACAGTTGCCTTGTCTCTGTAATCCCTCTCGTGACATCCCTGGGGAGACTTCGTGTGACTGCATGCGTGGAGAAACAACATCGACCATCCCAAACCGGCCAAGATACTGTTTGTGTCCGGGAACATCACGTGTATGTTAGGACTCCTTCGCCTCTAAGGTAGAATAAAAACAAAAAGATGCGTGAGAACGGCTTGGAACAGGGAGGGAATCAACTCCTGCGAAGTCTGGACCTTCTGGACCGCGATTACGTTTGGGACCCTCGCGGTCATCTGGAATGGACTCGGCCGTCTACGCGAGGAAGGCCTTCGACGTCGGCAAATCACAGTACCAGCTGGCGCTGGCGCAGGCTTGCTCGGCCAAAAACGCGACACAGAATCTGCCTGGCTTCTGCAGCTGACAAGATGGTATATCTGGCAGAGATAGGCCCAAAGATTTGCCCACTCGCACGATGCTAATAGCCTAGTTTATGACAGACAGGACGACCTGATATTGGAGCGAGTTTGACTAAGTAGAATGTAATTTCCCATAGAAAATGAACTAAATTAAAAACCAGGACTCCGATTTTCTGATATGTCTTTTTACCCACACACCTGTGAACAAGCCTGTCCATGCACAAGCCACTCCAAACCCCCCTCCCCTCCCCCCGCTTCCCCTGACCTCCACCAACCCCAAAACCACCATGTAAAAATCTACACGGACACATGGACACATAAATACATAAATACATACGTACAAACAGGTAAAGAGACAACTTGACACCTCTCCGGTTTCCAGCTTGTCAGTGCGATTGCCCTGGTCAATGAGCCTGGCACGGAACCTAGCCGGTCTTCTCCTGCAACACATTGCTTTCAAGCTTCGGTTTTAAATTTGCAAGCCACGGCATTGCTCTTGGTAAATGCAATGAAGCAGCGCAATGCTCTCAAAGTAAAGAGACGAGAAGGTCGTGCCCCTTACTGCACGCCCTTAGTACCTCCTATCTCCCGGCCCTGGGTATCCCTCATGCGGCCTCAGCTGGCGCCGGAGAGGGTCCGCCCTGGGGTCTCCTCTGGGGTCTCCTCTAGGATCTCCTCTAGGATCTCCTCTAGGATCCCCTCTAAGATCCCCTGGGGGAGGCCCTCTCAACTCCCCACGGAACTCTCCGCCGTACTCGTGACCTCGCAGGTCCCCCGGGGGCCCGCGGGCCCTGGGGTCCATGCCATACTCGTCACCCCGGAGGCCCGGTCGCATACTCATAGCCCTGAGATCCTCGGCGGCCCGCAGCTCCCTCTCCCGGTTCTGCTGTAGTATCTCCCTCTCGCGCATGTGCATTTGCATCTCGGCATATGCCTGCTGCTGCTGCTGCTGCTGTTGCTGTTGCTGTTGTTGCTGCTGTTGTTGTTGCTGCTGCTGCTGTTGCTGCTGCGATGGCGCAGGCGTATAACTTCTAGGCGGCATGTCGCGTGGGCCAGGGGTGGCGTACCGCGGATACACTGGAGTCTGCGACTGAGGTGGCCCCGGAGGTGGCCCGCCAAGGACTTCTCGTGGTGCTGGAGACGCGACGTACATGCGGTTAGGTATGGAACCCGAGTGAGAATGCTGGTGATGTGGATGTCCCATGATGCGTGGGTCACGGGGGTCAACGACCATGCGGGGATCGGCTGACATCCTTGACTCGGCCGCGGCTCGTTGTGTTTCGAGCATATAGCGCTCCTCCCGCGGATCTCTTGGGGGGACACTTTCCCTAAGGCCGGCGCGCACGGCATACGGGTCTTCTCTTGGGTCTCTTACATCTCTGGGGTCCCTAGGGTCTCTCATGTCTCTTGGGTCTCGCGGCATGCTGTCTCTGAGGCTCATGTGAGAGGGCGGTGCGGCCGACCAAGAGGGCTGTGGAGTTTCTCTCATTTGCTGCAACTTGCTTGGCGCACCATGCTGAGAGCCCCATGGAGATTGAGCTGGCGGCGGCGGTTGGGATACCTTGGATTGTGGCCAAGAAACCTCCTGCTGGAGTCTCGCTGCACTTGGAGACTGCCCCGGTGGAGCCGGCCATGCCGTCTCACGGCTGGGTGGCACTGACTCCCTGACGTCTCTAAAATCGCGAGGGTCGCGGAGGTCACGGGTGTCGCGAGCATCACGGCCATCTCGGAGGTCACGATGGTCGCGAAGGTCGCGGGTATCTCGCGGGTCACGAGCTTCGCGAGGATCACGACCTATCTCCCTCCGACTCGTTGAAGGATGCGCGTACTGCATCGTGGGTGAAGCCGCGTGTGGCTGAGACACTTGCGCGCCAAAAGGAAATGGGGCTGACTGTGGCGGGTACACCATCGGCGACTGCTGGCTGGGAGAAGAGTAATGATGCGGTGGCTGGTGAGGAGATCCTGATGGAGGTCCTTGGTGCTGGGAACCATATGGATTGCGGCCATAATAGTCTCTCTCGGCTCCCGTGTTTTCGATGGGGGACGCCATGGATGAACGAGGGATGCCGGTGTGTTGCAGCTGCGGCGACTGGGTGTGAGATGTACTGTACGGCTTGAGCGCCGGCATTGCAGTCTGCGCCGGAGTGCGCGAATATGGTGAAAATGTTGGTGTCTCTTCCCTTCGTATGTGCGGCGGAGCAGTCGGAGGCGGTGGTCCACGTCCGGACATTTGAGGAGGTGGACTAGAGGACATATCGCCACCGCGGGCTACTTCGTCAACTCTCTTTGGAGCAGGTGGCGCCGGCGCTGGATCATCATTGAGCAACATGGACAGATTCGATCTCTTGGGCGGATCAGGTTGCCTGGGCGGAGGTGCACCGGCAGACGGCGTGGGTGAGGGTCGAGACGGAGATGCGCCGTATGCGTTGTCGAAGATGTTCTGGCTGGACGCTCGTGTCGGTGTCTCAATGCTGTTAGGATTGGGCACACGGGGTGGCGCAGGGGTATCGATCATGTTAGGATTCGGCACTCGAGCTGGGACCGTGTCGGCAAAGTTCGCATTGGAAACCCGGGACGGCTCCATATTTGGGTTTGGCACGCGGCGCGGGTCCTCGACCATTGCAGAACTGGGGGTACGGCCCTCTCCAGAAATGGGATTCTGTACGCGCGTGTCAATCATGTTGAGGTTCGGCACACGACCCGGCACGCCCGCAACCCGTCGCTCATCGACCGGGGGCGCCATCATCTGCTGCTCCCTGATAGTCTCCCTAATAGCCGCCTCCCTCATTGGTTCGCGCTGCATCATCTGGTGAGCAGCCGTCACGGGAGCAAAAGCCTGCGGGTTGTGAGGCGCTGTGGTCCGCGGCGGCTCTGGCCGTCGATCGACAGGCACAGGCTTTGTGGACGAGGGCCGCGGTGCTTGCGATGGAACGAAGGGCTCAAAGTGGGGACCTTGTTCGGGTTCTTGCTTGAGGCGTGGGGTTTGCCGCTCAATGAGCCGCGGCTCCTCCTTGGCCTGCATGTCCGCAGGCGGCCTGCGCTGTCTGGCAGTCGCGCCGAGCATGAAGGCAGGGACCTCGAGCTCGGTAGGCGCTGCAAATCCCGCGCGGGAGGGACCTGCCTGGGACGGCAGCGTTGGCTGCTCTGCGGCTTGAGAGATCGGCGCTGGCTTCAGGGAATGACGCATTGCTTGTTGCTGTGGCGCAAGAGGCTCCGCTTCCCTCTCGGGAGGGAACGCTGAAGAAGACCGAGCATGACGTGCCGCCGGCTCTATCGCCTGTGAAATCGGCTGTGACGATACCAGTGGCTTGCGCTCTTGCCTCTCCACCCCTTCAATCCTCTCTGACAACGAGGGCTGGCCTATGACCGGCTGTTGCCGTATTTGTTGCTGCGCAGGCGCCTGGGCAATAGGCACAGGGATGCGCCCGTTGAAGACGTTCGCTTGTTCCCTCTGCGCAGTCTGCTTCTCCGCCTTGGCTACAGCACTGTCTTCTACCACATCTACTGAAGGAGCACGACGATGAGTGCCGAAGTCGGATCGCTTGTTCCTCGGCCCAGCAGTCGGCGTTGGGGGAACAGGCAGCTTCTCTCCTCGTTGGACCTTCTGGTCAGCCTCAGTGGCAATCTGGCCCCACTCTGGCTTCTCCCGGCTGGTCTGCTTGTTATAAAAGTTCTTAACCTGCGCGCGCGTGTGTTAGAATGTCTTCTGCCCCGGTTGTAGAGCCAATCCCAGGGGTGAGACTTACCATTGTGGCCGTCTTGGTGGTCATGTGCTGTGCAATAGCCTGCCAATCTGTACCAAAGCTTCTCAGCAGCTCGGGGAAATTGTTCATTTCAGCCACGCTCCAGTAGCTTGACGCAGCATTCGCGTTGGAGGGGGTGGCTCTACCGACCCGCTCCGGTGGCTCTGCTGCAACATGCGGTGTACTACCCAGAGGACCGGCGAATTCAAAAGTAGCGACCTGTGACTGCGGGGGCGGTATGGGCTCAGGACGCAATGATGGCGTGCGTCCTGATGGCGGTGCCATGATATCCTGGAAAGACGCAGCGTTGGAGTTCGAGCTTGTATTCGCACCAGTGTTCGCGTTCGCTGAGAGAGCCTTGTCGGCTGGGCTCATGACATGTCCAGGGGCGGGAACAATTGCTGGCGGCAGACCGGGCATCGGCGACGCGCGCCCCACGTCGAAGGACAGTGGCGTCCGTCCCATTTCGGCAGTAGGGGTCTGAGAGGGAAGAAACTCTGGCACGGGTACCTTGGAGCTCGACCGAGACCTGGCTCCCTTGGCCACGCCCTGTGGCGTTGGCGCGAGTACCTGTGGCGTCTTGGGCTGTTTCGGCTCCTTCTCCTTGGTGGCGCGTTTCCTGCGCGGCTTTTCGGTTTTTTCTGTGCCGCTCTCGGCTTTGCCTCCGGCGCCCCTCCGGCCCGGCGTGGCTGCCGGTGTGCCTTCCGCAGACTCCGGGTGGGGCTTCTCGAAGTCCCATGTCGGAGCGGCCGCGCGGCGGGGTCGACGCCTCTCGCCGTTCTCGCCTGTTTCCGCGGTTTCGTCTTGCGGCTCGTCCGGGTTTCCGAGCTCCGAGACAAGCGCGCTCGATCGTGCCTTGGTTTTCCTGCTCTTCTTCTTCTTGGGCTGCCTTTTCAGCTTCTCCTTAAGGTTGAGCTCCTTCTTCTTCAGATAGTAGTACTGGATGCACGAGTGGAAATCGCGGTCTGGAATCTGCTCTGCGATCCTACCCCACTGCTTTGGGAACTCGAGATAGGCCTTCTCGAATAACTGAGCCTCTTGCTCGGTAAAATTAGCCGCAGGCGGGAGGACCTGCCAGTTCGCGATGAGCTTCTCTGGGTTGAGGAAGCCGGAGTGGTCGATAAAGAGCTCCTTGTCACGGTCCTCCTTGGTCCAGTACATGTCCGGAATGACAGCTTCGCTCGTGCTAGGATGCTTGAGCTTCTCGGCTCGTGTCTCGCGCTCCTCCTTTTCTCTCGCCTCCAGCAGAGACTGGGCCATAATTCGCTCGATGTCACGGTCCGTGGCGAATCTGCCGCCACGCCTTCCTTCAGGCTTCGGTTCTGGACCTGCTACTTGGCTACCACCTCCATCAATAGGTGCGTTCGCTTTGTTGAAAGCGTCTCGGCTCTTGCTAGCGATAGGGTCGTCGGAGATGGTGAACCGTAGATACTCCTCATACTTCCCGGCATATTCCAATTTCTTGGCCTGTTGTTCGTTGCGGACAAACATGCTGTTGTCCTGCAGTATGCGCGAGATAAAGGCTTCGACTTCGGTGTCATGCTCCATAGAACTCATGGCTTGCCTGCTCTTTGTCCAAGGCTTCGCGTTGAAATAAGGCAAGTCGTCGAGGGGTGGGGTTTGCATTTTCGGCCGGACGAGCTCAAGCGTTACGTCGTCCACCTCGATATCAGTCTCGTCCTCCTCTTCTTCGACAGGTGTCGGGCTAGTAGTGTCGGCACCTACAGGAGGCGCGATTCCAGGAGGCAGCAAGAGCTGCTGGCCACCAACGTGCGCTGAGACACCGTTCGGCACGAGAGGACCTGCCTCGGACATGGCTGTGTCCAACCCGTTCATGGGCGCGTCTTCCATCGCCACGTCTCCATTCTCTTCTTGAAGCTCGGGCCGCTCGACGGTAGGAATCAGCACATGCGAGCTGTCCACATCCATCTCTTCCACCTTGGGCTGAGGCTCAGCCACCACATTTTCGTTTGGCACAGCGGGCTCCGTTGCTTGCTTGGCATCCTGTTGAGCTGGTACCTGATCCGTCTCAGCCTTAACTGGCTCCACCGGAGTACTTTTCTCGGGCTCTGGGGCGACATCCTCCTTCTGCGTCGGTAAAACGATGCCCTCGGGTATGGGACCGAGCATGTCCTTTAAGCTTCCACTTTCGGTTGCGACCGCCACCAGAGCCTCATGAGTTACTTGCGCATAGCGGATGACGATTTCGGTCGGCACTGCGTTGTTCACGTGCTCCAGCCTTTGAAGCTCAGACTCTGCCTTGGCGATCTCTGAATCGAAGTAGTCGTTCATATCTTCGTCATCGGAATCGGAAGACTGGTCCACTGTGGGTATCTCCGTCACTTTAGGCGGCAATTCGAAAGATTTGCTGCTAATGTGCAAGCGACTTTTCTTCCTAGGCGGCTGATCTTCGATGATCTCCCCGTCCTCCTGCGCAGTCGCCGCGTCATCATCCTGCTGGTCACTGGGGCGAGACACGATTGGGCTGGTGGTCTTGACGGCGGTCGGGGAAATCGCAGACGCAACACTAGCGCGGTCTGATGTCTCGGCAACTCCCGTCTTGAGGTCGGGGAATTTCCATGGCGCCCGTATGTCGCGATCGACGGAGGCGCGCGCAGATTGGGTGCCACGTTCGATCCTTGTATCGCCAGGCTCAGGAATACTTAAAGGACGCAGACTCCCGTCGGTACCGGCTCTTTCCGTCTCGGCGCCCGCGCCACTACTGCGAGGCCGGCGTGGCTCGTCGTCTCGGCGGTTCGAGTATGAGTCGGTTCGAGAATCAAAGGGACGAGACTGTTGTGGGGAGGCGAAGCTCTGTGACCGGTTAATCTTCGGGGACTCCGGTACCTTGGGCTTGGTCCCGACCAGCGCAGGGTTGATCCATTGTTTGCTAGAAGGACGAGGAGCTTTCTGGAGTTGCATCCCACGCGGGCCGGTTGGGATCGTGGGGCTGATGGAGTTGGAAGGCCCCGAAGGCGGTGCCCATTGGTCGCCACCGGACTGTCCTGAGGAAGCAGGCCGGTCCTGGCGATCCTGACGGTCCTCGGTGAACGCACGAGGTGCCGTAGGTGGTGCTTTAGAGGATATGTCAGACGTGGGCGGAGGACGAACTGGCGCAGTACCAAAAGCCGGGGCAACGGGAGCTAGTGGTGGTGTTGTCGGCTTACTCGTCGGAGTGGTCATAGGCTCGGTGGCCACAGAGCCCTGTCGGTCGATCTTCGGGCGCGAATTGCGGTCAACAGTGTCGCGGGGATCTCGCGGGTCACGAGGATCACGTGGTAGATCTCGGAGAGGAGGTTCACGGTCATCTCTAGGGGCATCCCGGGGTCGTATATCTGTGTCGATGTAGCGGTGGTTGTCGCGTTCATCCCGATCACGAGGGCCGCCGCCCCACCGACCTTCCTGAGATCGACTCCTAAAGCGATCGGCTCTGTCATCAAAGAACGAAGGACGTCCGCGACCGCGGTCCCAGTCCCCGCGGCCCCGTCCGCCCCTGCCGCGATATCCCCCTCCGCGATAAGACTGGGAGCCAAAAGGAGGGTCTGATGCTGAGGAACCGGCGCTGAGAGGACCTCCGTCTCTAGATCCACGCCTGGCTCGGTCGCCCTCGACTCCTATCTGAAGATCACGGTCGCGGAAGTCTCTGCCGGGTGGCGACCGCCTGGGGCCCGGCGATGGTCTGCGTCCCCTGAAGCTATCTCTTTCGCGGTCCCGCCAGTCCCGATCACGTTCCCTACTACGGTCGTCTCGGAAGGGTGGAGGGTCATCTCGTCTGTCTCTGAAGTCTCTGTCGCGACCGCGATCTCTGCTGTCATCGCGCCAGCCCCTGCCGCGGCCGCGGCCCCTTCCTCTGAATTCGCCAGAGAAGCCGCCGCGGGGGCCGCTGGGAGGGTCCAGGTAGGCCTTTGGGGCACGTGGGGGCTCGCGAGCCGTCAAGGGCTCGCGGAAGTTGTCCCTGTTGGACTGGAAGGCGGAGGCGTTGGTTCTCGACTCGGCCGAGGTTCGTCTGCGGTCACCGTCGCTGTACTGCGAAGCGCGGTCGGTGAGTCGGTCAGGGGATCTGTCCCTGGGGGAACGCGAGCGGCGGTCGTCGTAGCGGGGGTTGTATCTGGACCTGTGGTCATATTGAGCATGATAGACATCATCTGGGTACATGTCTGTACGCAAGGGTGGAGGTCGCGGGGCAGCAGGGCGACCGTCAAAGACCCGACCCGGGCGGTAGTGGTTCGGTCGCATGTCTTGCGTGGGGTGTTTCCATGCAAAACAGAACAGGCGACGATGCAAGAAAAAGAAGACAGTGCAAGCACCGAGGCTGCAGGCGACGGGCTGTACACGAGTGGGCTGGACGGGAGGAGAGGGTCGGGTCTAGACGTCAAGAAACACGGAGGACACGAAAGGGTTGCGCCGCGCCAGGCCAGGCCAGGCGAGCAGAAACAGAAACTGACGACGGCCGGCTGCGTGGGTCTTTTTGGTGGGGAGGGAGAAAGATAGACGGGGGACGGAGAGAACAGAACAGGTCAAGCCTACATGTCTCCAAAGGGCAGCCTCTGCCCCAGTATGTCCTTGCTAGATGTCTGCAGACAGGTTGCACATTTCGACGAAAATGGACCAGACTGTGTTTCGACGGTGCAGTGGGGTCAGATAGGTCGGACCGGGCAGCGGCAGCAACAACAGTAAGAAGTGCTAGTGGTAGTAGTCACGCTCGCGTCGGGAAGGCCAGGCCACGCCGGCCAGTCAAGTCAGTCAGCCAGGCAGGCAGGCAAGATCGAGAGGCCGAATCAGCGTCGATAAGGTGAGGCCTTGGATCTTGGACGAGGACCAGGTTCTAGCAGATGGACGAGCGGCTCTCTCTGACTGACTTAGTGGACAGAGATGGATGTCGGAAGTGGCAGAGTGGGAATGGAGAAGAATGGGGCGGGTCGAGAGGTTGGGTACAACGGGTCCCGCTGGGCCGGACCGACGCCGAAGAAGGGTTGGAAGGGATGAGAAGCAGGTCAAGGAGATGCAGACAATGCGCACGAGTGTGTTGATGGCTCTGGTCGAGGCGGGTGTGGACGTGTGGCAGAGGCGCTGTGCATGTAGAGGAACGGTCGAGGTCGAAATCGTCAATCGCAGTCCAGCCAAACACCAGCCAGGTGCCAGGTGCCAGGTGAACCAGAGGCTAGAGCACAGCAGCGGGTGGGCGCCAGACATGAAATCGAACTACCTACCTAAGGTTAGCGCTCTTCTCAACAGCCGCATCCCAAGTCTCCAGGTCTCCAAGTCACCAAGTCACCGGCTGGAGATCCATGACCCTGGCCCACCTGCCCCTGCCTCCGCCAAACCCCTGCACGGTACCCAGATACATCGGTACGTCCATCATGTACCCCTCAAAATGTGAACGCCACTAGCCCGGCAGAGGTGATGAAAAGCCCTGGCGCTACCGAACACAGTCTTAATAGGCCCGTCCTACCAAGTGTCGTCTGCTTCTCAATGTACTGCCTGATACCGCTAGGGAGAGTCCTGCAGCCTAATGTGTCGCACTGCACAATCATCTGGTACTGCCCTGCCAAAACGGTCCCTCCACTGCAGGGATCAAGCGGCAGGAGAGCGGATAGATTTGAGGTTTTAGATCCATGCCACGCCACGCCCTGCCCTGCGGTGCCCGGCCCTGCCCATGTCATGCATGTCAGGTCACTTTTTTCCTGGTCATCCCTCCAGCGAGTGGCCCGATCGAAGAAAAGACGAGATGAAATGAAGGCTGCGAGAGCCCGCGAGAACCTCCATAAGCTGCACCGTGTGCATGTACATACATAGAACTTTTATCGCCAAGTGGCAGAATGTGATCAGAATCAGCATACCAGAAGAGATCAGACCAGCGGCAACACAAGCAACAACCATTTGGCCATGTCAAATTTTCATCAGTCTGCAAACTTCATCCTATCCCGGCCATGACAACCAGACCTTCATCAACACACTAAAACTTAGCATCAGCTCCCCTGCTTTTACACCAAGATGGCCTCAAACCCAGCCTCCGCCCCGTCCGGCGCCAAGGATGCCGTCCTCGTCAAGTCCGAGGAGATGCCCGAGGGCTCCCAGAAGGTCGAGGAGCTCGACTTCAACAAGTTCAAGGGCCGCCCCATAACCGCCGACGACCTGCTCCAGGGCATGAGGAACATGGGCTTCCAGGCCTCGTCCATGTGCGACGCCGTGCGCATCATCAACGACATGCGCGCCTGGCGCGACCCGGAGACGGGCGACCGCACCACCATCTTCCTCGGCTACACCTCCAACCTCATCTCGTCGGGCCTGCGCGGCGTCCTGCGCTACCTGGTCGAGCACAACCACGTCTCCGCCATCGTCACCACCGCCGGCGGCATCGAGGAGGACTTCATCAAGTGCCTCGGCGACACCTACATGTCCCCCGGCGGCTTCAGCGCCCCGGGCAAGGACCTGCGTGCCCGGGGGCTCAACCGCATCGGCAACCTGGTCGTGCCCAACTCCAACTACTGCGCCTTCGAGGACTGGGTCGTGCCCATCCTGGACAGGATGCTCGAGGAGCAGGAGGCCAGCAAGGTGGCCGGGAAGCACGTCGACGGCACCACGGGCGAAGAGGTCGACGGCGAGCTGGTCTGGACGCCCTCCAAGGTCATCCACCGCCTCGGCAAGGAGATCAACAACGAGTCCTCCGTCTACTACTGGGCCTGGAAGAACAACATCCCCGTCTTCTGCCCCGCCCTCACCGACGGCAGCCTCGGCGACATGCTGTACTTCCACACCTTCAAGTCCTCGCCCCAGCAGCTGAGGGTCGACATCGTCGAGGACATCCGCCGCATAAACACAATCTCGGTGCGCGCCAAGCGTGCTGGCATGATTATCCTCGGCGGTGGCCTCGTGAAGCACCACATCGCCAACGCCTGCCTGATGAGGAATGGCGCCGAGTCCGCCGTGTACATCAACACCGCACAGGAGTTCGACGGGAGCGATGCCGGGGCGAGGCCCGACGAGGCCGTGAGCTGGGGCAAGCTCAAGGCCGGGGCCGACAATGTCAAGGTGTACATGGAAGCAACAGCGTGTTTCCCTTTCATAGTAGCCAATACCTTCGCCAAAGAGGAAGAGAACACTGCCTAAGGCAGAGATGTCTTTCCAATTGGGTAAATCGAGTAGCGAAATGATACCCTGACAATTTGAATAGAAGCAGTAGTAAGAATTCCATTGCTAGCACAACTTCCCCTGGCGATTTTGGTCGGGATTAGAAACGAAGCGTCAGGCTATGTTCTAGATTTACTTCCCTCACGATACCAAGGTCTTCGACCGGGTGCTCCTTTTCAAATATGCACAATAGCATTTGTCTAGGCATATATTCCAAGGACAAGGCTCACGTCTGAGCTGCATTGCAGATATTTTAACCGCCTGCACAGTTGTGGGTTTGTACTATTGGCACATATACAATTGATTCCGCCGTTCCCATTGATCTTTTTGCAGGCCCGATTCAGAAGCCTCGGAACGCTCCTCATCTCTCATCCCAGTGCCTCACTTGTCAGCCCGCCCCCTCGCTCCCAAAACAGCCTTCCCAACGGTGCTGTCATTCGTCTTGCCCAGCTCCCCGGTAATCCATTGGCCGATATCCGCCACGGCATCGAGGTCGACCCCGGTGTCCATACCCAAGGTCTCCATGAAATAGACGACATTCTCAGTCGCCACGTTACCAGTCGCGCCAGGACTGTAAGGGCAGCCTCCAAGCCCACCAACGGACGAGTCAAAGGTCCGGATGCCATGCTCAAGCGCGACAGCCGTGTTGACGAGCGCCTGGCCGTACGTGTCATGAAAATGCAGCGCGACGTCTTCGTTGCGGATGCCCGCGGCGGTCATGCTGCGCAGCAGCTGCGCGGTGCGGGGCGCGGTGCCCATGCCGGTAGTGTCGCCTAGCGCGATCTCGTCGGCGC
This sequence comes from Diaporthe sp. P3_1W, assembly GCA_037177825.1. Taxonomy (NCBI): domain Eukaryota; kingdom Fungi; phylum Ascomycota; class Sordariomycetes; order Diaporthales; family Diaporthaceae; genus Diaporthe; species Diaporthe sp. P3_1W. Next base: position 2,021,256 of record JBAFXB010000001.1, read on the forward strand.
CCATCTCCAGCAGGTCCGTCGCGATCTCGGCCACCCGGTGCGGGTCGACGTCGTGGCCCTCGAACGGGCACCCCAGCACCACCGAGATGTACGCCCGCACACGGATGTCGGCCACGGACCGCTTCGCCTCGGCGATCACGTCGCGGAACCGCTCCAGCGAGGTCGCGACGGAGCAGTTCAGGTTCTTCTGGCTGAAGGACTCGGTCGCGGCTGCGAAGACTGCGAGCTCTATTTCTGGCTTTTCCTTGTTGAGGATCGTTCGGGTCGACTCGGTGACGAAGGCCTCGGGGTGGGATTGGAGGATGGTCGTGGCATTAGAGAGTCCCTTGACGTTGGGAGCGAGGAAGGAATATGTTATCGGCACAGGGGCTTTCGGCTTGTTCTTGAGGAGATGCTCGAGGATCTCATTCGAGCTGTCCATCTGGAAACTCTCAGTCAGAGGCGAGTTAACATAGCTGTCAGCCACCAGCATAGCAACAAACCTGAGGAACCCATTTTGGAGACACAAACGACCCAGCCTCGATTGTGGTAAGTCCTGTCTTGGCCAGCTTCTCGATCAGCTCGATCTTTGTCGCCAGCGGTATCGTCTTCTTCTCGTTCTGCAGGCCATCACGCGGGCCCACCTCGACGATCTTGACACGATTGTCGAACTGCTGCTGCGGCTGCTGGCCAGCGGCATCCGTGGCAGTAGCAAATGCCCGCAGGCATCGCGGGGAGCTCCTCCGCAGGATATGTCGAGTAATTGGCCTCAGAGACTTCATCTTGGACCGGCACGCCTCACCATGGCTGATCGGAAGGTTTGGTCCCCGCAGCAAGGTGAGGTCGGGACGCGCCTGAGCCGCATGATGTCACGGCCCGCGTTCGCTTATCGTCGGCTAGCGGCAACCCTGCCTGAATGTATGGGAGTCTGATTGGTTGAGTGCCTCTGGAGCATCGTACAAGACGGTGGACTGGCTACACTTCAGCAGATGAATTGGAATCCACTGAAAGATTAAGTGATAAGATTGGCTTACTCTCAAATAAGCATCTCCTGCCTGACTCAGACATCTGGGTCTCAAGTCTGGTCGCAGCTTACACTTGCGTGGCCGACGGGACGCAGATGTTGGCCTCTCACATAGCATATTGTCTAAGTACAAACTTGTGTGTAGTGTTGCTCTCATTGAACTCACCTCGCACCAGCAAGCTAATAACCCTGTTTTGAGTTTTACGAGTGTCGATAGTGTTGTTTTCATCAAATACCAGGAATAGCTTCTACCCCAAGGCCTTCTCAATCTGCGTTGGGTCTTCTCTCGCAGTCCTCAGGCTTCATGCTAGTTCGCTGCTCATCAGGTTTAAACTAAGTACCCTCCACAGACGTAAGCTATCATTGACATGTTCAGAAAACGCGCTGAACAAGTGTGATGTTGCACACTCGCCGTAAGTTCTGGGAGGTCGCTGACTGCCAGCATTCGGCTCACTCACTGAAAAACGATGTCATTTTGATGGGAACTCCGGAGCCGGACACCATATCTAGTCCTTCCTGGGAATCCCATTCTCGTTGTCTGTCTAAGGCTCTTGAGGCTTCCTTTTGTCTGTTGTGCTAATCTTGAACATCGCCATATCCCATACCAGCTACGGGTCATCATGGCCATAAAGCTAGCTCCAGCTTCATCTGGGAACTATTAACATGGTATTTGGTGAGATTGGAAAATAGCTTCAAAATCGTTATCTCCGTCATATCTCCAACAATCGGCAACTAACACAGATGTGCGAATCATCAGGGCAGCTTATCTCACGGTGTGATAATCACTTCTCCAACTCTCGATAGCGTCGAACCTATCACCCTATCTCAGGTAGGCAGGTAGGTAAGCCGATGCGGGAGTGAGCCCAGCATGCTGCTTACAGTAGGACAGGGTTGTACTGGGAAACCAGGAGCGGCAATTGATTACCCAGATGGTAAGTATTCCTGGTAGACACTCGAGTATTTGCTCCGCCCAAGGGCAGCACATATCGAGTAACCTCACATCCACACCGCCCAGCCCGACCTTCCTCCGCGGGCTGCCATCACGATGTTCGAACACGACAGGAAGAAGGGCCAGCAGCCCGACGCCTACCATGAGTACGGCTACTCGACGGGCACCCCACCCCACGAGAACCACGCTCCCGCAGACGACGTCTTCGGAGATGAGGAGGGCGCACAGGTGACGAGAACCTCGTCCCAACACACAGGACTTTCGCTGACGGTCAGCTCCCCAGATCCACTACCGGACCATGAGTTGGCCCCTCGTGGCCATTCTCATGATAGCCGAGATCGTGTCGAACGGCATGCTGTCCCTCCCGTCGAGCCTCGCTGTCGTCGGGGTCGTTCCGGGCGTGATCGTGATCGTGTTCCTGGGCGTCTTCGCGACCTTCACGAGCTGGCTTTTAATCAAATTTAAGCTGCGCCATCCACAGGGTGAGGAAGCAGCCTCAACTCCCCAGCCAGATCGCTAGCCCTCGCGCAGGAAAAAAACACAGGGAGCTGACAATGTGCGCGTGTGTCTTGGCACGAAATAGTCCACTCCATGGGCGACGCCGGCATGATCCTCTTTGGCCCGGTTGGGCGCGAGGTCCTCGCGGCGGGGACCGTCATCTTCGCCGTCTTCGCGACGGGGTCGCAGCTCCTCGCGGGCCAGACCGCCCTCTCGACGCTCTCGGACAGCCGGCTGTGCCTGATGCTCTACACGGGCATCTTCGCCGTGCCGACCCTCATCTTCTCCCTGCCCCGGACGATGGACCGCCTCTCGTGGCTCAGCATCCCCGCCGTCGCCTCGATCCTGGTCGCGGGGGTCGTCGGCATGGTCGGCGCGGGCCTGCACCCAGTCGAGGGCCGGACAGTCGACATAGCCAGGTCGTCCGACTTCGTCACCGCCTTCGTGTCCATCACGAACCCCGTCTTTGCCTACGCGGGCCATTTCATGTTCTTCATCCTCATCTCGGAGATGAAAGACCCCCGCGGCGCCATGAAGGCCGCATACACGCTGCAGGGCTTCGCGACGGGCTTCTACGTCGTCTTCTCGGTGGTCACGTACTACTACCTCGGGTCCGAGGTCACCAGCCCGTCCTTCTCCTCGCTGCCGCCCGTCTGGGCCAAGGCGGCCTACGGCATCGCCATCCCCAACTTCCTCATCGCCGGCTCGCTGTACTCGCACACCGCGGCCAAGCTGGTGTTTGTCAGGATGTTCCGGCGCTCGCGGCACCTGCACCAGCACTCGGTCCTCGGTTGGGGGGTCTGGGTGTTCCTCATAATTCTGGCCAATGGCGCTGCGTTTGTGCTCGCCGTCGGCGTGCCCATATTCAACTACCTCGTCGGCATCTCGGCTAGCCTGTTTGCCTCGTGGTACACATATGGCATCGCCGGGTTCTTCTGGCTCTACGACGCGTATCATTATGGCCTGGGGAAGAAGACGTGGTCAAAGTCCTGGAGTATGACTACCTTGAGTGTTCTGACAATTTTAGCGGGCCTGTTTATCTGTGTGGCCGGACTGTATGCCACAATTGATGGCATTGTCGTGGCTTATCGGGACGGAACTGTGTCTGCTCCCTTTAGCTGCTAGAGATGGACATATCTAAGCAGGGAACTGTGACACGTGCTACAATTCAGAACCATACACGCATATATGAGCAGCACACTAGTGTGGTCAAAGGTCGGAGATGGCGGCAGACACGGCTTTGTTGACCTGAGAGCACATATAAATATCATCACAGATCACATAAATCTCAATGGAAGACACTCGTGGTTAACATGCTATGCTTATCTACTTTTAGACTATGACTAAACTAACAGCTATAGCATATAGACTAGCACAACCGAATGAATGGCTATGTGGTCTGCATAGAATTACTTTTCAAGTTCAACCGTCCCCTAGTGGCTGAGGAAAGCGTAACTAAGTCATGACGTAGAAGGAAATAGAAAAGGAATGGCCCAGGTTTCAGTACCCATTAGACGTCCCCTTGGCGGTACGAAACCTTACAATATTACTGCAACCATACTGCCCACAACATTTGCGTATTAACCTGGACAGTAGCCCACCGCCGAGGGACCTCATGGCTTCCGATCTCTCGGGAAGCAACAGCCCACGCAATGGCAGAAACCCTACAAGGGGTCAGAGTTGTTCCTCTGGTACAAGTTGGAGCCTGAATAGCGTCAGCCACGAGTATCAATCAGTGCCACCTTGGACCACGGAGAAGGGGTGAGGGGGTAATGACATACCAGCAATGACGACGGTGAAGTTCTTGCCGCGGATCTCACCCGTGTTGATGCCGTCCCAGGGGTACAGCTTGTTCTTCCACAGGGCGCAGACGATGGTGGTCATGGACGGCGGGTTGGGGCACGAGGTGTCAAGGCTAGGCGTGGTAGTCGGGGAGCGCAAGTAGTCTAGGGGGGGGGGGGTCAGCCTCAACCTTGGTCACAGCTTCTGCGAGGGGAGGAAGAGAAACCCTTCCGGACTCTCTCTCTCACACAATGGCAGGGTGTTGCCAAAGGCAGGTCAGGGTGGACGACGATACTCACAGGTGTTGTACGTGTTACACTTGACACCAGTGGCGTTGAGGGCGTTACACGCCTGCTGGCAGTTCCACGGGCTGTACATGGGCTGGTTGATCCAGCCGAGGTACGTGTTGCCGCTGTACTCGAACGCGTCGTTGTCGTTGACGACCGAGATGAGGAACGACGAGTTGCTCACCCCGTACGTGGTGGCGTTGGACTTGAACATCGAGAACGCAGAGAAGGCCGCCGCCGTGTCCGGGCTGATCGTCGGGCCCCAGCCCGTCGGCGTCTCGGTCGCGCATGGCGGCAGCGTCCGCGAGGCGGCCTCCCCGAAGGCAGCCGCTTCTCTCCTGTGGTACTCGAAGGGGGACTCGCGGATGAGCGCCGAGAAGGGCCACTCGCTGCTGACGTCGTCCTGGACGCCGAAGAAGGGTAAGTCGTCGTAGTCGTAGGGCATAGCGACGGCACAGCGTGCTACCGCCATGAGGCATAAGGCCTGAACGAATGATTTGACCATGTTTGAGTCGGTATGATTGAATGAGGGTGGAAGCTTGTGTCCTGTCTCGGGAACGGTGTCTCCTAGGTGAGGGGGTAGAAAGTAAGGAAGAGGAACAACAGGGCAATCATATTACAAGCCCGATAGGCATGGACAAGTCCTGTCCTTTATTCATCCCGTAATCCCATCGTGATCATGCCATTCTTTGTGTCATAGACTCGTCAAGGAACGCAGTGGACTGCAGCCATGTGATGCGCCGGCGTGGTGTTGAGTCGTGCAATTGACCTTGTTGGGATAAGAGCAAGTGGGCGACCCACTCAGATTGTGCTCTGTCCCTCTTCAATACCTTCATGTACAATGGTAATGGCGTAGAGAGCTTCTGACGCGAGCCGTGCGCTGCCATAGCTTGCAAGCTCAACATAGCCGGGCATAAAGGAGCGTGATGCCACACTCTGCCCACTCACTTAAGGAAGAACGGAGGAAACTCATCCCAATCGCTTCGAGTAACGATGTAGGCTTGATATTCGATTATCAAAATCACCAATTGAGTTTGAACAAGGACAGACTCATGAATGTTGCGGAAGCACAGAAACTTCTTCACCCATCACCACATTCCATGGAACGCAACCACCAGTCTATCCGTGGAAAATGAAGCTCAAGTTCACTCTTGTTTACCAACTGACGTGCATACGCGCTGTTGACATTCTAATTTAGCCCCAAGTACGCCTGCCTACCCTGGAGCTACCCAAGCAAATATTCGGCCGGGGCTAGACAGTCAAAGCGCCTCCTGACAGCTAAGGAGCCAGGCCCGCCCTGGCTTGGACCGATACTCTGGCAGATTGTCAAGCTATTCGATTAGAGTACAAGATTCACGTCGAGGCGGAATCGATCCTATTGGACCGCAATCTAGCCCGAACAGTTGTGGACTGGCGGCGGGCACAAGCTCGGCGACGACTTCGTTCAGTTCACCAGGGATGTACCGAGTCTATGCTCCTGTTGTTCAACCTCGATGGCTCTTACCATGTGAAAGAGCCATGTGGAGCACATTGGCTTCCCCTGCCGCAAGGCAAGTCTCAGCCAGACACATCACGTTGCATTGCTGGGTATCACAAGGATCCCACGATTGTGATTACGAAACATTGTTTCTTACTCCTAGACCCTATGTTTTGAAGAGAAGCGAAAATGCACAAGCATAATTGGTATCATAACACCGATACTGTCAATCGTTCAGTCGGGCACGTGTCGTTTTGTCTGCCGAATCATCAAAACCGCTCTAGTGCTTCTCTCCCCCTCTTTCCCATAACGAGCTGCAGTCACTACCTTGTGTTCTTATGGCTCAAACAGCTTTGTCATGGATTCTAGTAGGGCAGCTAGCCCAGGAATCCAATGAGGAAGCTGGCCGCAACAGTGGTAGAGACCATAATCCACGCCATCGAATCAGCCTGAGCGGATCGCATACCAGCAGCGGCGCTCTCAGAGGACGAGGAGGAAGCGGAGGAGCTCGAGCTCGAGCTGGTGCCAGAAGAGGAAGAGCTTCCAGAGCCAGAGAGGGTCTTGGTGTTGGCACCGGGCGAGTTGATCTCGTTCTCACCGAGCGGGACGACGGCAAGGTCAGAGATTTCCTTTCCGTCGTTGTCCTTGACGGTGACTGTGACAGAGTAGTCATCTGTATTCGTTCGAGTCAGCCTAGTTATCGATTTTGGTTTCTGTTCCTCGGAAGTTTTGACTTACCAATCTTGACGATCTTTCCGACCGGCTTGGGGCTAATACCGTTCTCGATGAGCGCCGAGGCGTTGGGTGGGAGAGCAGGGATGGTGAAGTTGGAGGTGAAGCCCTTAGTTGTGATCAGCTTCTCACTGCACTTGGGCGCAGAAGTGCTCTTCGTGGACGGGGCAATGCCCTGGATGGTGGTGAAGTTCAGGCCAGCGTATTGCTCCTTCAGGGAGTAGTAGTCGGACATGATCGAGGCAGAGCCATCCGAGCTGATGTTGACAAGGCCATAGTTGTTGTCCTCCTGCGCGTACTCGTAGACGATGCCACCGCTGAAAACGTTCTGCATCTCATCGCTGTAGATCTCTGGCACCTCGGTGAAGACACGAGGGGAAGGTGTGTTGCAGCCAAACTCGGAGAAGAAGATGGGAACAGAGGTGCCCTCGAACCCAGCCACAAGCTGGTCGTAGCCCGACTCCGTGAAGGTGCTGTTGCCACACCACGAGTAGCTGTTAAGAGCGAACAGGTCGACGCGGCTCTTCTCGTCCTCCTCATCCTCGCACTGCAGGTACTCCCACGAGTCGAAGAGGATGGAACGGACGTCGGCAGCGCTGTAACCGACGGGGATAGCACGATCGGCGTTCTTGGCGATGTAGTTCTTGAGGTCACGGGTGACGGCACGAATGTACGGAGGAACGGTAGCGCCGTTGTCTTCGTCAAAGATGACCTCGTTTCCGCTGAAGAACGCGGCCGTGTTGGGGTAGTTCTTGAAGGCCTCGACGACGGCGAAAGTCCTGTTCAGGTAGCCGGCGTAGTAAGACTCCCAGGGCGCAGCAGAGCTAATGCTTTCGCCCGGAAGAGGAGAGTTCACGTCCAGGAACATGTACATGCCAGCCTACACCACCGCACACAGTCAGCTCATACTCGGTCATACACATCCCTATCCATGGGCGACATTGCAAGTCGGGTCAGTGTCGGGACATACCGCATTGAAGATCGAGGCGCACTCGTCGTGGTTCACGTCGGGGTCAATGTTGTAGACCCGGATGGCGTTAACGCCGAGGATCTGCATGAGAGCTGCATCGCGAAGACACTCGTCCTTGTTGCTAAGGGGGTCGACGCCGGAGCCGGGGTTGTATCCGGCAGAGCCACCGGGCTGGTAGGCGACACCAACGATTTGGTATCGGGCGCCAGTGGCGTTGTTGACGAAAAAGGAACCCTGGACGTCGATGGCAGGCACGGCTGCAGCCAAGGAGGCGGCGCTCACGAGGCCAAGGACGGATCGTTGGAACTGTAAAGCTTTGTTAGCGTTGCTGTTGGAGACCAGTATGCTCGAAGGGGAGGCTTGGGGCGTGGCGTCGACGCGGTAAGACACCAAAGGTTGTACCGATGGGCAGGCTATAAGGTTTGCACCCGTGTACACCATGCCGATCAGGGATCAACGACGTTGCTGATCAGGTCTCCAAAAATGAAAGGGAACTTCTAAACGGCCCTCTGGGCTCGTCGCAAGGAACTTACAAACATGATGACAGCCTGACAGACGGATAGGCGTCAAGGGTTGAAGTGAACAGCAACGATGCTCTAGATGCAAGCTGGAAAGGAGTATAGAGTTGCGAAATGGACGCTGAGGTTTGTGTCAGATAGAAAGGCGCAGGGGTCTCGAGGAGCGCAGCAAGCTGTCGAGGTCGAGGTCAGGTCCAAGTTCTAAACTTGGTGACTGGTCGACCTCGTTTGTCGTTGTTGATTGACTCGCTTTGCTGAGTCGTCCTGGAAACAGAGTGTTTGATGGCTGACTTACGGAAGGAATGAACGACTGCAAACAGGAAATGCGACGCGGTGCAATGCAATACGGTGCCGTGCGATGCAAAGGTGAAGTCGGCAGTGGGGATCTTTCAAGAGATTCCCTACTGGATGGTCAAACAGTGCGATGAAGGAACGACTGAGGGTGAGCAAAGAGTGAACGACTGGCTGACCGGCCTTGTTTGGAAAGATCAGGAGAGACCAGGACATAGGAAGGAAGGTGGGCGAAATGGGCGGGCAAGGTTCATTTATGATTCGACCCGACTCTTATCTCACGATGCGGCCCGCTCAGCGCCTACACCGAACTGAGGAAAGGGCCTCCCGACCTGGTGGGGAGGAAGGCACGCCTTGGCATGCACGCACTTGTCCGCTATTGCTTGATTACTCTCAGCACCTGCCCTTTCTCTCTCTCACACACTCTCTGGGCTACATGCAGCTAATTCCTGACGATCGACCACAGTCCCCTGGGGCCCATGCAGGTACCAGACCCAGCAAACCCCCTACACGAGGCAACGAGAGCCAACCGTGAGATTGGGCAGCCGGATCACGATGATGGTGTTTGAGGGGGAGCGGATCACAGCCTATGTCCACCCTGGGAAGATTCTTAAGGTTAATATCAAGGCCGAGAGGAGGGACTCAGCTGGGCCAAACAGCATCGTCAGCGCTGCCCGTTGAAATAACACACCCCTGAGGCCGCGCCGGTCCCACCTGCGCGGCTAAGCCTTTTTCTGACGCTGTTTCACAAGATCTTCGCCCTGCAGGGATTAGGCCTCATCTCGCTTTGTTCGACTCGCTGTCTCAAGTAAACGGGTCCTGTCAATCTCATGCCCTTCCTCTCTCTTTTGCTGCCACCACAGGCAAACAAAAGACGGCTGCGCGACTCGTTGCACACTCGACAGATCCGGCAAACATCAGCTGCCTCCTCGGCACTTGTCAGGCTGGATTTGGACACAGATGCATGTAAATAGACACACGAGGTCTGGAGAGGAGTCGCCCTAAGGCTGAACCCCTGTCGCGAGAACAATAGCTTCGACTTCCAATACGACCATGCGCTTCCTCCGTTGAACGCTACGGATGGAGCGAGCGGGCAACATCCGTCGCTCACCGAGCGTGGACCCCGTGGACAATCAATCAGCGCAGATCGCCCCCTCCCAACCACCACTCCTCAGCAGCCCAGCGAGACATTCAGCAGGCAGGAGACAGAAACAGAAGCTGGGCACCTTAAATTTACCGACTGTCCTCGGTCTGTCGAGAGCGATCGGCTTATAGCGCAGTTGGCCTCACACATAGTGCGTACAAGACAGGGCAACCAGTCTGGCTCAAACATCTCAACCCAATTCTCGATAGTTTCATGAAAAGGCTCTACTACACGGCGAATTTATTTAAAGTGCCCGTAGTCGAGGACTTAGACGTCTGGTGCGGGTTTGAATTATGCCTGCCACCTGAGCTGGGCCCCTGGCACATATCAAGCACGACGCGAGGCATGTCCAGTCCATGAGGCAACCAGGCCCCACCCCAGGCTGTCCCAATCACAACACAATACAAGAATCATGGAGAAAAAAGAAGGCAGGAAGTGTATTGGTGGTATCTCAGCTCAACTGCAAACAACAACAGCAAAATTTCTCTTCCTCTCGGGCGAAGGTGGTGACACAGCATGACATGTGCGCAGCCATGTCTATGCTGCTCACCAGGCCTCCTCCTTCCATATCTTTCGACGCTCGAATCAAGATCCAACTGACTTGTGTCTCTCCTCTCGTTCAACTCCGAGAAAAAAACAAAAAAGGCTCTGGCTTTCTTTATTCCATTCTCGTTCTCATTTTCTTTTGCTTCTTGTGCCCTTTTGACTCCGAACATGAACGTAAGCGTGGGTGTGGGAAGGGGAAAGGGGGACGAATCGTTAACGGTGAATAAGCATTATGTGGTGGATTGACGCGGGGATATTGGCGGTGATCATATAGGCAAGTCAAAGGAAAAAACAAGAATAGCGGCAAGGAGAAAGAGAAGAATAAAACAGCGTCCGTCGCGTTCAAGGACCGATTTGCGCATCATCGACGTGGTCAAATTGACGGCATCGTCGTACCCACAAACTCCTCGCCACCAAATGTGATGTGATGATAGCTCGCCATGCAAACAAAAGCATCGAAATGGACAGGGTGATAGATTTGTAAACATGGTAGGGGGTAATATGTGCGAAAGAAGGTCCCTCGATTGAGGGGGTTTGAGAAACCGAATTTGAAAAGCAATAGCTCGTCCATCCGAGGTAAGTCGCAAGGGGTCATATCGTAAGCGTGAGATATCCCCAGCCCTTGTAAAGGACCGAGAAAGGATTAGAAGCAGTTCAGGCTGCCCTTCTTCTTTTTCTTGTTGATGGCGTTCATCCTCTCCTCGAGGTGCGCGCGCGCCCTCTCCGCAGCCTCGCGCTTCTTGCGCTCCTCCTCGACCTGCTGGAGGCTCCAGCGCGGGTCCTGCGACGGCTTCTCCTTGAGCGCCTTCATCTCTGTCTCAAGCTCCGTGCATCGGCGCCGCCACGCGTCGCAGTCCGCCTTGACCTTGTTGGACTGCCGCTCCAGGTCGGTGAGCGCCTCTTCCAGGGTGGATGTGAGCTGCTTCTCCGCTGAGAGGTGCTTCTCGATCGTGCGGATGCGGGCCTCCTGGTCCTCATGGATGTGGTGCATTGCCATGTCCTTGGACGGCGGGCGCATTCCAGGAATGGGCGATGTTGTGCCAGAGGAGGAGACACCGCCAGGCAGTGGAGGCAGGGGAATCGCAGGAGGTGGTGAAGGTAGCGACGTGACGGACGCGGACTTGCGCACTTGGCCGTTGAGCGAATCAGAGCGCCCCATGGTGTCGCCGTTAACACCACTGTTCATCTTGTTCTGTGTCCGGTCAGTAAGCACAGCAGCACAATGGATTGGTCGATCGCGACGTACCTGGAGAGATCCATATTGCTCTCTCAGCGAGTTCAGCTCGTTCTGCAGGGTGTTCTTGGCGTTAAGGGCCTCCTCCAGCTGAGTGTTGCGCTCGTGAAGAGTCGACAGACGGTTGTTCGTTTGGTCAAAGTTGCTCTGCAGTTGTTCCTCAAGCTCGTCCACCAGACGCGAGTTCTTCTTGTTCCTGCTCTGCAGATCCACCATCTTCCTCTTGATCACGGTGGCTTGCTCAGTCACGGATGGGTATGGGCTCCTCAGCTCGGCGCCTTGCTCCAACAGAATATCAGACAACGTCGACTTGACGGACTCCAGATCCTGCGTGAGAGAATCGTTGACATTGGAGATTTCGTGCACTGCCTTTTCGAGCTCGGTGGCCTTCTTCTGCTCCTCAGTGAAGGCCTTCTGGTCGGCGATGAGGTCCTCGATGCGCTCCGAGATGAGTTCGACGCTGACGTCCAACCCAAGTGCAAAGGCAACCTGAGTAGCTACCTTCATCAGGTCCTCGCGCGCTTCGGTCAGCTGGCTCTCGAGCTTCTTGGTGTGCTTCGCGTGTTCTGCCTTGAGGGCTTCAACCCTCGCGTCGGCATCCTGCTTCGACGAAGCATGGAGATCCTCGATCTCTTTGGCGTGGGTTGTCCTGAGCAGCTCCATGCTCCGCTGGTGGGTCTTGATGACCTGCTCATGAGAAGAGATTTGGTTCTCGAGTGTCGACACGAGTTGCGAATGCGTCTCAGCATCGTGCTTGTGGGCCTCGGCCTCTGACCTCTGCTGGTCAGCCTCTTGCTGCACCTTGTCCAGCTCGTCTCTGTGGCCTTCGAGCAGCTGTTTGTGCTCCTCAACCTCTGACATGGCCAGTTCACGGGCCCTATGAGCCTCCTCAAGCTCCTTCTTGGCAGCGCTGTGCGCCTCTTCCAGCTCGGTCACCCTGGCAGCATTGCTGCTGATAACGGCCTTATGCCCGTCGATCTCGCTGCGGAGCGTCGAGATGAGCTCCTCGGTCTTTGCTCCGGCTTGATGTACGTCGCTCTGGTCCTCTGGCGAACGAGGAGAGTCTTTGAGTTGGGCGCTGACGCTGGCAAGCTGGGACTCAAGGTCTCCGATGGTGGTGCGCATCTGCTGCTCGGTGCTCTGCATGGTGTCCAAGGCTGATTTGTGCTTATTTTCCCAATCCGCTAGGTCAGCCTCGAGCTGCGCAATTCTCTGCTCGTGCACAGCTCCCTGATCTGCAACATGCACGTCGGCTTCAGCTTTCTTCTCGTCTGTCTTGGCAGCCTCCATTGAAACACGCAGGCTCTCGATCTCGCTCTGGAGTTCCTTCTCGCGCACGACATGGGCTTCCTGCATCTCATGAAGCTGTCGCTCATTCTTCTCCAGCTGGTCTCTCAGCGTCGAGATGAGCGAGACGTCTTTGGCGGAGGCCTTCAGGCTTGAGCGCTCACGGGTCAGACCCGAAATGAGTTGCATCTTGGTCTCCATCTCCTTTCTCGCATTCGCGACATCAGCCTCGAGCTCCTGAATCCTCTCCGATCTAGCGTGAAGTTCGTGCATAGCGGCGTTCAGGTTGAGCTCGAAGTTCTGCATTGTTTCAGGGTTCTCCTCGAAATTGTCCGCGGCGATATTACGGAGCGACGCGAATGACCTGTGCGCCCTATCGATGATCATCACGTTTTGACTGGATTTACGTCGGATAACGGGTGTGCCATTTCTCGGGGAGGGCGGTTCGAGATTGTGACGGGCCTTTGCAACCTCGGTCTTGAGCTCTTCAACGACGTCGAGGGTCTCATGATGCTTCTTCTCGAGCTCCGTGTACTTCTCGGCGAGCTGCTTTTCTGCTGCCTCTTTTTGAGCTGCTAGGGCTGCCAGACGCTCAATTTCTATCGCCAATGCTGAGTTGTCGGTTTCATCATTAGCCGGGCCGTGCGTCTCCGCTGCTGGCAGCGGTTCTCGAGAGGTCTCTGGGGCACGATCCTCGGATTTGGGCTTCGCCGTCTCGGTATCAGAAACCTCCGCAACAGCCGGGAATTCCATGGCTGATGATAATTCCGAGGATAGCGAACGCGAGGATAATGGCGGTCCGCCATCCTTCGTGTGTCCCGACCTCGGCTCCGACAAAAAAGAGGACGGCCTCGTCTGGTTCTCGGACGGCGAAGTGACGGATAGCATAGAGTCGCGCGGCCTGTGTGGGTGGCGGGCTTCGTCGATTGTATCTTGCAATTCTGCCAGAGTCCTGAGAGACTCCTCATACTTGGCGTGCAGAAGTTCATATTGGTTGAGAGTGTTTTCGTGTTCGACCCTGAGGCCCATCAACTCGTGCGTGACATTCTCCAGCTTGTCCTGTACGAACTTCGACTGGGCAGGGCTTGCAGGGTAGTCGAGCTGTGAGTCAGACTCGGGGGCAGACTTGGTACGGGCGGCCTCGTCTGCATCGTGCTCTTCCTCCGCAATGGCCGAGATGGCGCCTTCCTCGGGTATGTCTTCCTCCCTATCCTCGGGGATTGGTTCTTCCATCCGGCTTTGACGGCCGCTGACGCTTTGGCTACGGGAATGATCGGCAAGGCTGCGGTTCACGCTCCGGCGGTGATTTGCCCCGTTGTTCAGCTCGGCCTCTGGCTCCGGAACGCTCGCGTCCTTTTGCATGTGGTCCAACTCGTACAACAAGGAGTCAAGCTTGCCAAGACTTCGCTGGCGCTCGACTACTTGCTCCAGGCGGTCGATTTCGCGCTGCATGAGCTCGGCGTCCTGGTCAGCCTCGGCTAGCCTCTCCTCGAGGGTGGAAATGTAATCTTCGCAGCTGGCCTCATTCTCTCTCACGCGAGCAATCTCCTTACGAAGCTCGGTGATAATGGTGGCGTTCTTTTCCTCGCCAGATGTGTGTCCGTCGAGTTTGGCTTCCAGATCATGGAGATAATTCTCGGTGTTGGCTTCCCTGTCCATGAGCTTCTGAAGCCGGGTCTGCAGCTGTGTGTTGATTGTTTCGACATATGCCAGCTTGCTCTCCTTTTCCAAAAGGGTTGTCTCCGTGTTATGAAGTGTGCCTCGTGTGCCAGAGAGGGACTGCTCCAGTGCTTGAATGGTCTTCTCATATTCGAGGACGACCTGTTCAACCGCCTGGGCGAAGTTGTTGGATCGATTCAGCCTCTCGGTGGCGGTCTCGCCCAAGCTCTCTTCGTGTTGAGCATTCTCTGCCTCCTCCATGTCTCTTGCCTTGGCCATTTCGGCGATGAGTTTGGCATGTCTTTGACTCAGGGACGAATAATTCTCTTGAGCATCCAGGAGCTGGTTTTGCAATTCCGATTCTCGCTCGTTCTGTCGCTCAGACCTTTCCCCAGCGGGTAGCGCACGCCTGTCACCTCCTGTTCGCTCAGAGCTTCTGACCTGCTCGCGCAGGAAGGCTACTTCTGCCTTGAGGCGGTCGATCAGGGCCTGCTTGTCGCGCTCCTCGACCTGCTGGATCCTGGGCTTGCTCTGAATAGCCCGAGCGCGCTGCGCGTACTGTACGGTGTTCAGGGTTTCGCTCAAATGGAATTCTGCTGGCGTCACACAGGCGATCATGTATGTGATCGCGTTGCCTCCAAGGGAGTCCTGCAGGAGTCTCGTCAATTTTGAGTCTCGGTAAGAGACGTGTGCACCCTGGCTCCGCGAAGACAGCTGGGAGATAACCTTGCCCAGTGCAGCTAGACCAGCGTTGATGGAAATTCCCTCCTTGGCTCGTGCTCCCTCAGCGTGGGTGTTCTTGAGGCGTTCACTACCAGCCAGGTCGACGAAGTGCATCTTGCTGTCTGTCGTAGTCCAGGTCTCGCCGCCGGCCATCGCCTCGACCGGCATAGAATGTCGCTTATCGTGGCCCCCGGGGAAGCCAGGCTTTTTCTGCACGAGGTTCAAAGAGAACACAGCATGTGATCGAGACGACCTTGCGTTAATGGCGGTTGCATCAGTTTGTCGCACCGTCGACCCGAAATTCAAGGCATTCATCAAGTCTTCCGCGGAGTTAACCTCGATTTGCCGCAGCCCTGTTAGAATTATGTTGCCTTTAGTGTCTTCCCTAATTGTGACGGGGCTGCGTTCGTGCGCAGGTATGTGCTCGGGCAGCAGAAGATCCCGCAGTTGCTCATTATATATTTCGACATAGGTCGCCTTCAGGGTCCAGTTCTTGTCTGCGTTGCGCGCGGGAATCTGGGCAGAATATCTCGCCGGAGTGCGCAGCTGCGACATAGAACCACGATTTGGGTTACCTTTGGGACCATCGAGCTTCTCGAACAGCGCGGTTGCGGCGCGAGGGATCACACCTAGAAAGCCCCGAGTCAGAACACGGAAATGACAAAGTATAAACGACAAAAGGCTCCCTGGTCCTCGTATAGGCCGGGAACCGCACACAACTTACCCATGACGTCTAAATCGTTTTGCTCGCTGGGACCAGAGGTGCCCATAGTGTAGGACTTTCCGGCACCTGACTGGCCATACGCCAGCAAAGACACGTTATAACCGGTCGTGAATGCGTTGACGCAATCCTCGAGGTAGTCCCAGACCCCTGCTTGGTCGTACTCGGGGGAGAAGACTCGGTCGAAAACAAAGACTTTGCGGCCCTGGGGCGCATCGATGGCCAGGGTCGTGTTTGACATGACCTGGACCATAGATCTCTGGAAGCGCTGGGGGATGAGGTCGAACCCCGGGTCCGTAGGTTTTAATGGGGGCCGGATGCGCACGGCTGTGGTGAAAACGCGTGTTAGCCATGGTGCTGCCTCTCCCATCCCGCGCGGACGGATGGCGGAGAGTGTGTGTGTGCTCAGGATACTCACCAACTTTGACTGATGTTCGGCCATCCTCGTCAGAAGCCCTGCTGCCGCCTCCAGCCTTGCTCGACGTGCTCATCCGGCTGCTACTCCTCTGGGTCGGTCGGATCATGGCGCTCTGCGGTCGCTGGGGCGGGTTCCCAGGAGAGTTGGGAGGTGAAGTCATTGTGGGCGGCTGGGAGGCAGGGGCGAGGAGAAGGCGTAGTTGTAGTGTTTATGCGAACTCTGGTCGGCCGGGCCAACCGCGCCCTCCAACACCTTAACAGGCGATGACTGGCTATAATCGATGGCGCGGAGTCGAGCTGGCGGCAAGACGGGACGGGATCAAGGAGACTCCCCGCAAGCGTGGTGCGTGGCGGTCACCCACTGCACACGACAGGCGTCATAAATGTGCAGAGTATTGGACCGGGCATGCAGAGGGCCGTTTTTTTTGTCTGGTTCTTGTCGGACTATGTGTAGTCGTCGGGTATCATGAAAAATTGCGGCGGGATTGTTTGATTAGACGGTGGCCGACTCGGGCGGACGAGTGCCAGAATGGACGTCGACGAGCACAGATTAGAGCCTGCTGATTGGGATTAGGGGGGTCCACGGTGTTTATTTGATTGCGACTGGGGTGGGATGGGTTGCGGCGCCGGCGGATGTTTTGTTGCTTGCTGCTGGCTGTACTATGTAGGGGTCTGGGTCTGGGTCCCGGGTCTGGGATCCTGAAGCGCTGGGCAAATTAAAAGCGAGCGAGGCGTGCTCGGGTCGCGTTCGTTGCTCTTTGCTCGATCAAGGCAGCTGTGGCAGCTGGGCAGGGTTCAGCGGTTGAGGAGCGCCGTCCGGGTTCTTTTCAGTTGCAGATTATAAATCCCTAAACGGCTTCTCCCTACCCGTACGGCTCCTGGATCACGGATGCTGGTTGAATTGATGTCTGGCCAGCTCAGTGCACATGCCCCAGGGCCATCCAACGGGAAGAGGAGGGGTAGGAGGACAGGTGCAGAACTGGACAACTGGGCCTTGTTGAAGAAAGGAAAGGCAGGAAAAAGAAGTTCGAGTTCGAGAATGAGAACAAGGAAAAGTAACGTGAACGGTGAAGGGTACAATAGGTACTGTACCTAGATAGGTAGCAGGCAGGTAGGGGACAGAAGGATCACAGTTGCAATGAAGGGTGCCCAAGGTGTGCACGAGGACGGGGACGGGGACGGGTATGGGGCGGTCCAAGTGCGTGCGCGCCCCAGTTGCGCCCGCGAACAGCAGATTGATTGATTGATTATTTGATTGACAACTGACAGACAGGCAGGGCAGGGCAGGGCATGGCAGGGCAGACTCGGGGACTGACAGACAAACAGACAGACAGCAGAAACAGCCCGGGTGACGACCTGATGCACCGGCCGGGCGAAGATCAATACCACAACATCTCCCTGTCACCGAAACCAAATCTCTTGTTCTCTCGGTGGCAGCCGTTGATCTGTAGGCTAGGTGCCAATGGGTGCGTGCCTAGTCTGCCGTAGGTGGTATGTAGTCTGTCTAGGTGTGGGAAAAGCCCTGCTCCTCTGCTCCCCTATCCCATCTTGCCTGGGTTCCCTCTCTCCGTCTCTTGCATCTCGCACCCACTCATTCACTCATCCACCCACAATCCATCCACAAAGACAGCCGTACAGCCACACAGTCATCCTGCACGCTGCACAAACAGGCAGAAGAGGGCCCTCCTGGCTTTGGTCTGGGAATTGCGAGGGGACGGGCACGGTCCCGTTGTGGCGTGTGGTGTGGATGACGGCCGACTGGGGAAGCAGGGGATCACCGTCAGTGGTCACCGCAGGACGAGATAGTCTACAGTCCGCGGCATGCAAGAAGGGATAGCAACGAGTTCCTCGGAAGGCTCGTGGCATTCCACACCTCCATTGGTCCTTCCCGTCATGTACCTGGGAATCTAAAAACTGCCCGAAACGGGCGACTTGCCGACTGATTGGAACACTCCTGCTAGCGCGAAAAGCCTGTAACGGAGACGCACACCACCAAATACCTAGGTACTGCGCTGGGTGCAGTAGTGGACACCCGACAGCCTTCATTCTGGGCCTTGGCCTGCAGGTTTCAACACTCGGCGTGCTAGTGCCTGCTGGGGATGAATGGGGGGACTGGGCCTGCTGCTGGGTGTTGATAGGCGAGCTCTTCCTCCCGTCCAACCCTGACCTGCCTGACCGTCAGGCCGTCCAAGCCGTCCCCAACTTCGCCTGCAATGTGCTCAAATCACAACCTTCGCCGCCGTCGCCGCCACATATCGGTCCCCTTCCCCCCCCTCATCCGTCCTCCCCCAGCAGGCCGGTCCCCTTTTCACCCACCGTCCATGAGGAGCGCCTTGCAGCATCTCCTTTGCACTGCAGCATCCTTCCTACCACCGTGCATCCCATGACCGTGATCGCCGCTGGTCGAGTGGGTCCCTGGCCTGACCTGTTCTGACCTGCCCCGTGCAGCTGCCCCGTGCTGGCGTGTCCCGTCCCGAGGCAGCGCGAGTGCGAAGAGTGAAGTGAGGGCGCGGTGATCGTCTCGGCTCAATTCAGGGGTGCAGGTGCTGGGCAGCAGTAGCGCGGCCCCGTCCCTGTTTGCCCTTGCAGCTCACCTCCACCAGGTGGTCCCCAAGTGTGTGGTGTGGTCTGGGCCCGTGTGCCCAATCACGACCGTCCCTCGGCACGGCATCCCAGAATTTGACCGTTTTGCATCAGCTTCGGCCTAGCGCGGGCGGGGCGGCAACGTGGTGCCCCGGTAACCTGGACGCCGTCAGGTCCGTCTGGACTTCTGGGCTTGTCCGTCCGTTTGCGAAACTTGGGATCGACGCGTCGCAAGATTTGGACGGCCGCTATCTGTCTGTCTAGACTATCACTTATCAGTTCAGAATTCAGAACCCATCCAGGACGTCACCATGTTGACTTTTTAATCACACGGACTAGCATACCGTCCTACAGAGCACCTACCAACAGGGCATGCACTGCAACGACTTCTCAAGCGATCCGAGTCACGCATTTTCCGGGGCTGCCAGATCACTGCCAGATCAGATCCATCATCTCCGACCCTGCATCCATCCTACCAGCAACACGACACACGACACAGACCAGACCGCAAGACCGCATGACGGTACTGCGTCTGCACGGAGCAGATGCTATGTGTGCCCTGTCAATACTCTTGTTGATAGTCCCGAGGTTGAGCCTCCAGGGCTGCCAGGCCCGCCAGGCGGAGCGTGCCTGGGCTGCCCGGAAACGTTGGTGCCATCATCTGTGACAGTTCCAACCTCAAGAGACCGTCGGCCTCGCTCAACTGCCGTGGCCGCCTCCACACCCAACCAAGCCCATCGCGGGCAACCTGCGGCGTGTTCCCTCGAGAGATTTGGCAGCTCGTGCAGGTTCGGACATTTTGATTCATGCGCCGGTCAAGCATCCCCATGCTTCCCCAGCTGCACCTGCCTGTGGTCCCGTGATACGCGTACCCGAGGACGTGGTCCAGGCCAGGTCTGGATGAGATATCAGAATTCGGCCGTGGCGGTGCAGCAACCTGTCTGGCACGATCATACACGATTTTCCCTTTACTTGTAGCTGTCTGCTGGGACCATGAACGGCCATGACCTTCCTCTATCCTATGCATTGTGCCATGTCCTGCCCTACACCATCGGGTAGGGTTTGCCGTCAACCCTGCCAGATCGTGTTAGACCCGCGGATTTGGAAATGCAAAACGCCTAGACGGGCAGAGCAAGGCTTGTTCCGAGGCTCCCATAAGCCTCAGGCGTCCGGGCATACAAGCGAGCCGTCCTTCCAGAAACCCCCGTTGAGCATTCATGCAACACCCACCATCTTGGTCCATCAGGACATCCCGGGTGCCCCGACCACATCACCGACTTACTCGCAACCCATCGCGCAGCACAGTACAGTCGCAGTTGCCACAGAGCTTCAGTGTTGCTTTGTGCTAGGGCGTAGTCGTATCGCGATGGGCTGGACTCTCGTGTATTACGTGACGACCAAGGACATGTCTGCGAGGACCCTGCCGCGTCAGGTAGCTATCAACCCACGAGGTTCCGTATGGCGCCATAGGCTCCGATCGCCATGATCTGAGCACGTCCTCATCACGACAAGGGCTCTCGTAAGGCCCTGTCCGCGGGGACATCGTGCCCAGGGTTACCCAGGTATCAAGGAACAAAGATGCTGTGAGTCGTTCATCCAGAGGCCGCTACTAAGCGAGCAGCTGAAGTCATGCCATGCTTCAGTAAACAAAACATCAGTCATATCTCCTGCTCCTGTTGCTGAACCTGCCACGTCATGACTACAAGACATGGAGGTCCGGAGGCTCTGAGCCCGGCTGGGCCAACAAGGAGGAGCACGGGACGGACAACGGCATGGTGCAGGGGAGTCATCCTCGAGCTGCCGACCATGAAGCTTTCTTGCTAGCCGGGCCCGGACCACGCCGCCAAAGAGCCAACCTCGTATAGATACTGGTGCCATCAGCTGGCTGCCGGCTCACGCTTCCTGCCTACGTGTGCGAGGAAAAGTGCTTCGGGCCCTGGCCGGCGATCTTCATAGACTAGATACATACATGTAAAACCTCCTCGGCCGAAGCCCAAGAAGCATACTGAGCCCGCCCCGAAGGCTACTCACGATCCAAGCCGCCACACCTGGGCCCGCATCTTCGGGCGGAGCCCGCCCGCCCGCATGAAGGAGAGCAATCCCCAAAACCCACCGTCTCCCCGCCTTGATCATTATCACATCACGAATCACACACGGCACGATGCTAAACATTTCCTAATAACAAGCAAGCCCAGTCGTGTTCCCTCGCCCTCCCCCATCCCCCCCCCCACTCACACTCAACACAAGTTCAATCCCCAAAATAGGAGTGGCGTGCCTACTAGTCAACCAGCTCGTCACTTATTCTCCGGCCGTGCACCAGCGCTAATGCCGTGGGCGGTCACATAGCCTCTCCAAGTCCGCGGCACGTGTGGCACCGATCTCCATCGGCGACGAACGCCTTTTCGAGAGAGCACGCACGGCCTTGCACGGGGTGGCGCTGCTCTTGTTTCTCTGAAACGGGCCTTGGGAAAGGCAAGATGGGATGGATGGCGGCAGGAGCGGTGTTTCCAAGCGAGCAGAGTTACGTTGGAGCAGGTAACGCCTCTGTCTTGTAAGTTAACCTGATAATAATATCAGGGCTGGAATTTTCCTATATTGGACAATCGTGCAGATACCCTCGTCGAGCCGTCCGGCTGGGTAGCGTCACATGCCGTGCGCCGTTCCTCTCTGCGACTCTGCAAGGCCCTGAAGGCACAGATTTCAGCCAAGACGAGCATTGTTATCAGGCCGGTATATTGGACCGTGGGCTACCCCTGGCTGCTGAGTCTTGTCGCCCCCATCGTCTGATCACACTAGAATGTGCAAAACTACTCATCTCTCAGCAGCAGAGACGACAGACAGCTAGCCCGCGCGTGCTTGTTAGTGCGCACCGCAGGACAAGGCCGGCGTTGCATTTCGTCAAGCCTCGCGCCACAGGCGGCACTTCTTTGGGACGGCCAGGTCTGCTTGGGGTGCCGATCCCTCGGGAGCTCGAGTTTTCTGGGCTCTGAGGGCCATTCGTTCAGGGCCTTGGGATACTCTTTGGGACATTTCCTAGCTGAATTTGGTACCCCTATGCGACCTCAATTTCGAAAACTAGTGCGCTGACAAGAACATCCGTCCGATATCTTTAGCCCATCGCCTGCAGGTGGCTGGCTACGTGCTACCATTCGGGGCGGCTGTCAGTGGCTGGGTGGGTGGCACATCGCGCGGAGCTGCAGGCAGATCATATACACAAAGAATATCAGACTATATGGTAGCTGCGGACAAACGCCCTTGTTTGGATCCTAGTTCCGGCATTGTGGCTTTCGTATGGATATTCGGCACGAATACTGCCAGCCTGCTTCTGGTTCGTGAATTATCGGTAGTCGAAGCTAGGCTGACCGGCCTGACAGGTCTACAGAGAAGATATCTGGGCCAGGCAGGGATAGCGTCGGTGAAAGCTCACCGCAATGGAAGGTGTGCTGTTGAGAGCCTCTGAATGAAATGTGTGGCTGGTCAATGATCCTACACTTGCAGTAGACCACAGCTGTACATGACAGCCCGCAGGTGAAGTCGCCCGCCTCCTGCACGTCACCACGTGGGTTGGTGGTCCTGATGTAGGCAGGGATCTCCTTCCAGCGCGTCTCACGGCGCGTGCCCTCCGTCTCCCACAAGAAGACTAGATATACAATCCACCGGGACCCCTTCAATTCAACGGGCTGCACCACAGTGGGGCGCCAGCCATACTGACCGTCAAACTTTATCGAACTCTGCAGATTCATGTTGCCTTGACGGCCCGGTCAAGGCCATCCTCTAGTGCGCCGAGATGGCAGAGGCTGCGGTCGAGGCCAGAGCCAACCACCCGGGCCATCCCGAGAACCTCCCACGGGCCGGGGCCCCTGGGCCATGATTGCTCGATTTCAACAGGACATTCTAACTCTAGATATCGATCTCAACGCTTTCGAGCGACCTTCCGTGTCAAGCATCGCGCTGGCCTCGTCGACGCAGACTTCGAGACCGGGCCGCCTTCCGCTTCATCTCGTCTATCTCTACTCTACTTGGATATGCCATGGTCCCCTAGTGTAATTATGTAGATGCGAGTACAATCAACTTCGAGCCGACATGTTCGCCGCGTGAACTGGTACCAGTCGTCCTATGACGACTTTATACGCTCCATGTTGACAGACAAAGATGGTCCGAGGACAGCATTGGAGCTTCAAGGAGCTGCCTCGGAAGATCACTGTCCAGAAACAGAAGCAAAATGTTCGCGAGTTTTCTTACGGAATATTCATTGACTTTTGCTTCCTCTTTGTCCCCTCTCTCTATCTACATACACGTGTGTGTGTGTGTGTGTGTGTTTTTTGTCCAAATTCTTCTTGCAAGCATTCGACTTCACTGCGCGATCATGAGCTACTGTGCACCACGTGGGAACGGTCCAGCAACGACACATGGTTCCACCCTCAACCAGACTTTGCCCAAGCAATTAGACGATGTCATTTATCTCTAACTGGCATACGAGCCACCGTGTGCCAGGAATCCTGGTAGCGAGCCAGTCACTATATCTAGACTTTTGGCGAGTTGAGAGATTCACCAACTTCAAAAAATCACGCATCATTTCGGAGATCTTCGAGCCAAGGAGCTTATCATTAAACATTGAATTAACGGAAGACTGCATTAGTTTGCCTTCATGAAGATGGAGAAGGATCGACTAGAGGTGGGTAGCGAAGACAAAGACAGAGCAAGGGGGGCTTTTATCGGCTCGATGACGCCCACGAGGGGCTAATCAACGCAACATTGAACCTTCGAACACACAAATTCCACCATACGGAGCCCTCACATGGTGGTGCGCGCTAGCATAGTCTTGGGAGATATGCTTGGTGGCAAAAGGACCTCGCTAAGGTTTAGAGACGGTGACTTAGGCAGCAGCCTGGGCAGCGGTGGCGAAGCCTGGTAGGATGGAGGTGACCGGGCCCAGGAGGAAGGTGATGAAGTTGATAAGACTGAGGAGGCCAGACAGGCTGGCGGAGACACCGGTAACGTTGCCGGGCAGGGGGATGAAGCCACCCTCTGTGACAGTGTCATTAGTGTTTGTTCCTCTTTGTGTTTGTGATGTTCCGGGACAAGGAGAACCACTTACGACCCAATGCCTGAATACGTTCAACGATGGGGGCTGCCAGGCTCCGGATCTGGCTGGCGATGGCCAGAGCCTGCTTCAGCTGTTCGAGGCTCGTTCCGGCGGGAAGGTTGGTGAGGATCGAGGTAACGGTGGTGACCTGGCCCTGGATGGACGACAGCTGGGCGACGATGTCGGCGGGAGAGGAGTTGCCGCCGCCGCCGGGCAGGGGAATACCAATGGTGGGGAGGTCGGTGATTGGGAGAGCAGGCAGGGGAGGGAAGCCGGCGGCCGAGGGCAGACCGAGCTCTGAAGGGGAAATGTAAGCAAGAATAGTTCAAATGTTGTTCAGGCATATTGGGAAACTGACGAGTGATGGCGAGGATGGCTGTTACTCGCTTGAGGACCGTTTGGAGAGAGGGAACAACGTCAGCAGGCTTTACTGGGATGGGGACAGGTGGCAGCCCAGGGATTTGTCGAGCATCGATGTGGGCGTCGACCTGGGCATCAATCTCGTTCGTGTACAGAGCTGTCTCTTCGAAGTTGATTTCGTTGATGGGTGAGGCCAAGGTGGCACTCAGGAGGGTGCCAATGGCAAAGATAGTGGTGAAGGCCTTCATTGTGATGGGTATTTGGAAGAATAAAGTCTAAATATTAAAACGTAGCTAGCTAGGTGCTGGAAAGTTATCTGGAATAGATGTGCGATGATGGTTGAAGTACGATCTTATTGAATGTGGTTTCCAATGCTCCTTATATATTCTTGACCATCGACCTTATTCTCCATGAAGCGCTTCCTATCATCGTGTCATCCGCTGCACTCGTCTCTAGGATGAGAGTGTGCCCAAGGTCGAGACTACGCCGATCATTCCCGAGCACGACATTCCTCACCTGTCAAGACTCACATGTATAAGAAAGTCATTGGGCAGTGCACTTGATAATGAGCAGTTGACTTATCTGCTTGGTTCTGCAGGCTGTTGTAGATCTCTCAACTCCAAGATGCTATATGATTCGCCACGAGCTTCCTAAGATGTCTAGGAGTTCTTGTCGACACGATCTCCCTATTGGACTATACTATACTATACTATACTATACTGTCTCTGAAAAAGTGAAACATGCCCTAAATATGCTACCCCTCGCATTGTAATTCCCCTCCAGGGCTCCGACTGGGAATGTTACCCCGCAGGGTCCTTTTGTCAGTAGAATTACATTTTCTACGTAGGCATAGGACCCTTGGAAGAATTGATTGTGAGATCGAGTCCAGCTCGACGAGGAAAGAATGGGACGGGTTAGGTGAGCTGCATCCTTTTACACAATATATACTATAGGACAAGGTAAAGGTGGCTTTCGAATTTAGCCGCACGTGAATCTTCTGAATGAATAGTGCTCTGGAGGGGCCGGCATATTTTCGCACAGCCAAGTCCATGGCGTGCTGCAGTGTAAGACATTGTCAATAGACGGTTGGGTGACTATTTTGGGAGAGGCATACTGGCATAGGCATGCAGGTACACAGGCATGCTGGTGTTGGGATTTACTATTCCACATGCAAGCTGATGGTCGGGTGATCAACATACCAGACATGGGATTGTGGAGAGAATACGATACGAGAGAAAGTCTCGAGGGTGTCTGCGGAGGCTGTTGTCCAAATGAAAGG
This sequence comes from Diaporthe sp. P3_1W, assembly GCA_037177825.1. Lineage (NCBI taxonomy): Eukaryota > Fungi > Ascomycota > Sordariomycetes > Diaporthales > Diaporthaceae > Diaporthe > Diaporthe sp. P3_1W. The sequence continues at coordinate 2,046,802 of JBAFXB010000001.1, forward strand.
GTCGAGGACCTATTTTGTCTAAGACCCAGAACAATTCTAATGCGAGATTGGCGAATCGGATATCGTGGCTCAATCATGTACACCATGGGATTGTCAAATATGTACTCTTGGCAAACAACGGTTTTATAGCGCCGGTGTTGTCTCATCCACATTGCAATAACTCAATTGTTACATAATAGCTCGCCATCAGTGAAGAGCCAGTGTAGAAAACAGTTGAGAACCAAGACTGGAAGCAAATGCAGGGAGCAGGAAGTTTGCCTCCGGCCAAGACTCGCGCCATGTGGGCTCCAGGCCTTTGCAAGCGGTTGTCTTCGGGGCTAACCAGCGTGTCGGTAACACTTACCCCCCAACCATCATCACGGAGGAGTTGAATAGGGTCAAACGATCGCTGCACGGTATGGATTCTGTAGAGAGTAAGCCTTATTAGTGTACTGGGTGACATGGCGAGCGTTGCCCAACACCCGCTTATGTAAGGCAGTTCCCAGGCGCCCGGACCCACATTTGTTTACTTTGCTGGCCAGCTCTGCCAATCGCTTCTTTTCACTTAGACGATAACGCCGACTTATCTCAATCGACGCGTTTGGACGCGTCTCCTGTCTCTGAAACCCTCCTTCAACACCCAACACTCGGTTTGGTGTACATAATGTGCTCATGACAAAGGAATCGTTCATGCCGCCAGCCAGCAACTAAAATATGAACGGAAAAAGACGGGCACTAGACGATGACGTCGTCGACTTGACCAACATCGGCGACGATGACCCCATCCCAGACCTCAGGGCCAGGCCAATGGCCGCACGACCCAATTCAGAAGCATCCAAGACCGATGACTTTCTCTTCCTGTCAGACGACTTCGACTCGACGGGGAATCTAGGCGCCGACGATTTTGACCCCTTCGAAGCTCGGCCCTCCAAGAAACAACGCGTCTCTGGCGATTCTAATTTAGCTGCTGGAGGTGTACGTGAGCAAATTGTCCAAGAGTTTACGACGTCTACGGCAAAGAGAGTCCGAACGGGACCTGTTGTGCTTCAGTCTGTTGGCCCAAGAAAGCGGAACGCTCCATCAGACCCCATCGAGTTTACGAGTTCTCCCCGCGCTCCAAGGTCCTCGAATAAGCGCGACGCGATCTCAAGTGACCCTTTTGCAAGCTCTCCTCGGCGCGCAGAGAAAGAGAACATCATTGACCTCGTAGATGACGACGTCGATCCGTTCGCGAGCTCTCCTCCGAGACGGACGGGCAAGCCGATGATGCCACCCAAACGCGCCGGGAATAGAGAGCCCAGCCCAGGACTACCAGGGAACAGCCCGCGGCAGGCTCAGAAGGACTTTCAAGGGTCAAAGAACTCGGTGGGATGGGATCACATTTCGAGCTCTGCTCCCGAGGCCAATGTCCGTGAAGACCAGTGGGGATTTGACGCCCAACCTTCGCGCAACGGCCTCGCGAGAAGTCGCTCAGGGGGAGTTGATCTGGGGGACCTGGCGGATTTCCCCATGTCGTCTGACAATGATGATGACGAGTTCCCTGACATCGGCGGCATTAAGAGGCCGAAGCTGAGCTCCAATGCCAGGTCAAAGGCCGTAGCGGCACCGCGAACCTCGGTGTCGAAGCCATCCACATCCAAAATAAAACCTGCTGCTGAAGATAAAGCAGCTGCGAGAGAAGCCGAGAAGCGGAGGAAACAGCGAGAGAGGGAAGAGAGCAAGAAGCAGAGGAGACGCGAGAAGGAGAAGGCTGCAGCGTTAGCTGAAGTGAACAAAGTCAGGAGCGACAAGAAAGTCACCACGCCAGAAATGATCGTCGACCTTCCTTCGTCCATGAATCCCAGCATCAGGCTGCAGGTTGAGGCACTCCTGCAGGACATGAACGTCCAGCACTACCCGCACAACAGCCCCGTTAATAACGTGGTAAAGTGGCGGAGGAAGGTCAGGGCCAGGTTCAACGAGGACGAGGGCTACTGGGAACCAATCCCGGTCGAGCGCATCGAACCTGAGAAACACGCGATGGTCCTCATGCCGGCTGCTGAGTTCGTCGAACTCGCCCTCGGGGCTAAGGGCTCCGACCTCGAGGCGCACGTACTAAGGATGCAGCGCCACTACGAGGGCGACCAGCTTATGTACATGATCGAGGGTCTAACCCCCTGGATGCGCAAGAACCGCAACGTCCGCAACCGCCAGTTCCAGTCCGCGGTTCGCAGCGCCGGCTCGGATGCCGATGCTGCAGCTCCAGCAGCAACCGCCCCGCCCCCGAGCAGCCAGGCACCCCCGGCGCGCCGAAGGAAGGACCCCAAGCCTCCGCCCGTGTACATCGACGAGGACCAGGTCGAGGACGCGTTGCTCCAGCTGCAGGTGGCGCACGGCGTCATAATCCACCACACGGCGGCGCCGATCGAGACAGCGCAGTGGGTCGCGACGTTCACCCAGCACATCAGCCAGATCCCGTACCGGCGGCAGCGGGACGCGGCCAACGAGTCGGCCGCGTTCTGCATGGACAGCGGGCAGGTGCGCACCGGCGACGGGCCCGCAGACACGTACGTGCGCATGCTGCAGGAGATCGTCCGGGTCACGGCCCCCATCGCGTACGGCATCGCGGGCCAGTTCCCGACCGTCGGCAAGCTGGTCCGCGGCCTGGAGGACGAGGGGCCCCTGGCGCTGGAGAGCATCCGGAAGAGCGCGAACAGAGATGGGGCGTTTACGGACCGGACGATCGGGCAGGCTATCAGTCGGAGGATTCACAAGGTCTTTACGGGGAGGGACGAGGCCAGCACGGATATCTGAAGCTGTGGGATATTCATGCATACTTGTTTGGGGTTGGCGTCGACTGCCGGCGTCGAGCGCTGTCTGTCAGCATTCCACACCGCGGTATTCAGAGGGTGACTGACGACTTGGTCTTTATCGGTTTGGTCTTGTTTCTATTATTGTCCTCGACCACAAAAAGGTTTCGAGGCTATATCTGTTTAAGATCCTCCTCCATGAGGCATGTACACCGCAAGAATATGTAGACATTACATCCAAAATGGACCAGTCAAACCAGTCCCCCCTCCTCCTTCAATCACAAGTCAAAGACATGCAACACCACATCACAGCCTCTCCCCCAAGGCACAGAGCAACTAAGGATTCCTAAGCGGCAGCTTCCTCGCCACCCCAGGTAGCCCTATCCCCCTCATGCTCTCGACCCCGACCCGGACAGACCTCGTGGCCGCCGGGCCCCCCGCGCTGGCAACCGTCACCGACCTCGGTGCCGCGGCTGGCTCCCTCGTTACCGCTGCGACCGGCTGGTACGCGGCGGCCCCCGCGTCGGTGTCTGCGTCTGCGGCGTCCCGCGACGTGTTGCTGTTGGACCGCGACGGCGGCTCCGACGACGAGGACCCCTGCAGCGGCCACTTCACCTCGGACGTGCGCTTCGGCTGCGGCTGCGGCTGCGGGACGCCTCGCGGCTGGATGGTGCTGGTCGCGGCGTTGTTGTTGGTGGTGTTATTGTTGCTGCTATTGTTCGGCCTCTCGAGCGTCCCGAACGGGGACACGGTGGTGGTCTGCAGCCAGTCCTGGAGGTTATAGTCGGGCTGGATCGACGACCGGGGCCGGAACGGGCGGCCGCTTCCTCCTCCACCCATGCCACCCTGCACGCCGGGGGTCGGTGCTGTTGGTGGCGACGGGCCTGGTTGTGTCACCTTGGGGAAGACCTCGTACTTGGGCGTCCTCGGAGTGCCGGGACTACTATCTTTCCTCCGCGCCGGCGGCGGCTCCGACAGCTTCGGCGCCTTGCGCTCGCGGTAGTTGGTGCTCCGGGCGTACCCTATCTGGACGTCTCCCGGCCCGCCCCCGCCTGCGTCGGCCCCTCCACCTGTGCCCATTCCGGTCTCTTTCTCCAGGCCGTACCCCTTGGTGACCATATCATTCCCCCGGCTCCCGCCGAAGGACCGGGCTCTCTCCGAGCCGATCTTGGTGGTTCCGCTGGCTGGGGACAGCATCATGTCCTTGACGTCCCTGGCGATGGCACCGTACGCCTCGGCCCCGGGCCCGCCGCCGTAGTAGCTGCTCACTCCCGTGTTCATCGGGGCGGCGGCGCGGTCCCTCTGCTTGCGCTTGTGCCGGATGATGAGCCACACGACCAGTACCGTGAGCAGGGACGAGCCGATGAATGTCCCGACGATGGCGAGCGCGGCCTGGGTGATTGAGACTGCGGCGCCCTGGGCTTGTTGGACCTGATCCTGTGCTTGGTTCTATTGAGACGGTCAGTTATGAGGTGGGGCATATGTTGGGATCATAACATTCAACAAAGAGGGTACTATACAAGTACCACGGACAGTGTCTTGCTTCAACGAGGAGAGTAACACTTACATTGGCGAGCGTGATCTGCGCCTGGGCATCGCCAACCTTGCTCGCAAGCTCACCCGAGGCCTGAGCGAGCGCCGCCGAGGCACTGTTCGTGCAGCTGGCGAATGCCGAGCTCCCGCTGGACAGGGCGGAGCTCACGGCCTGTGTCAACGACTGGACGGACTGCGTGGCCTGTTGAAGGCTTTGTGATAATTGTTGGCTCTGCTGCGAGAGTTGCTGAGACGACTGTGAGAGTCGCTGGCTCTGTTGCGAGAGTTGTTGGGATGATTGCGAGAGCTGTTGGCTAGCTTGTGAGACCTGCCGGGACGCGTCGCTAAGGGACTGAAGGGCCTGCTGGGCGGACTGTTGTGCGGATTGGAGCCGGCGGTTGAGGTCGTCTATCTGGCCCTGGTTGTTGTCTTGTCGTTGAAGGATTAATGGATTTAATAAAGGTGGCGTCGTGATCTGGGCGGCTTCCTCAGCAGTGGGTGACCTGGCTTGAGGACGTTGCAATCCATCGACGTCTTCGCCATGTTGTAATGGTATGCGGATCTCTGATGTGTATTCCTGGCGTCGAGACGGTTGCTTTTCCTCATTAATTTCCTCCAATGGTTCTTCATCCAGCCCGTTCCTGACAGCCACCAACGAAACGGCCTGTTCCACAGAAATGTCTTGTCTTCCGAGTCTCAAGTCGCTCCGCTCGGGTTTCCTCGTGCCGTCGTTCGCCCAGGCACAACTTGACGAAAGCAGGAGAAGCAGAGCCAGCTGTGTTATTCGTCTTCCGGCCATCGTGGATTTGGTGATGACCAGCATCAAAGGAGGCGGCTCCCAGAGCTATCGCGCAGAGATCATTGTCCGTAGACCTGTTATTCGTACTCGGGCATGGCAGCGGGAGGCACGGTTCGGACAAGTCAAGTTTACCAGAACGGCAATACGCTGCGAGATCCAACGACCGGACGAGGCGGCGGAGTTGAACCTTCACGGAGAATCCCTACACCAAGGTCTACGCGGGGTGTGTGTGATAGTGATAGGAAACGTCTGTGTACGTGTGTGGGAGGCCAGGGATAAGAGGCAGTCAGCCCTCCCCCGTCCCCCTCGTCACCCGAGGTGTGTGCCTTTGCAGGATGACGGCTCAACTCTGAACCTAAGCGAGCTGTCAAACGTGGGATTGGGGTGTTCCGGGAGATCGTCGGACTACCAGACAAAGCCAGGACATCCTCCTGCTGGTCCTTAATAAGGCCTATAATAGCATGGCAAGGCCAGCTACGGAGTGCGCGCCGACACCGAGCGCTGTTGGTCCTCGCGGCTCACCGTAGACTAGCATGATTTGGCAGGGTCAAGGGTGAGAATAGAAGACATCCGCGTTCCGACCACATGGTGCGGGACATGGAGGCGACTCGTAGGAGCGGGGACGAAGGCGCGCCTGGGTTCATCCGGACGCTGGACGACAGGAGCAGACACACGAGATCATTAGTGAGGACAGATGAACTCCCCACCTGGCCCTGACACTGGACGCCGCTTGGCAATCGGAGCGCTGCTGTCGTGATTCCAAAACAAGCGAAGCGGGGTGCGGTATCAGAGAGGTGAAGGTGTTGTTGTGAGCTTCTCAAAACGGTGAAGGGCGGACGGTGGAGGGTGAAGGGTGCAGGAAGGAGACATGGGTGTTGTTGAGCCTCATGCACCGCGATAATGCCTTGCTTGGCTTCCAGCTTCGACAGGGGAATGGACCAGATTGCTGGACTTGTCGATGCCTTCAGTCCAGCCCGTTCAGGCCCGGCATGATCGATTGGTATTCTTGCCGTGTTGTCGGATCTTGATTTACGGGCCGGCGAGTTAGACCATTGACCTCGATCATCATCATCGCCAGCTTGTGCTGTCAGGGCTGCCGGGTAGGACCTGTCGTCTGTCAGTAGGCAGGACCGGCGTCTTCAGAGGGCCGCCCCGTTCCCTTGACTCAGCGTTTCAGGTGCTTCATGCTGACAGACTGCGGGCCTCTGCCCGTGGTATCTAGATCCTGACGGGAGCAGATGGTCTAGAGGAGAAGTCCAGGCCCGATTCTTGCTTGGCCTGCCGTACTGGAAACGTCTCAAGTCCTTGCAGGCACGGACCAGCATCTCGCCCACGACGTCAAGTGCTTTAGATCGGATGCTCGGAAGGGAGGGCAGCTACCCTGGTCGAGCCATCGCCAAGCTTTTGGCTGAACCAGGGTGCTTGTGCCGCAAGAGGCAGTCTGCTCGCCCGTCCCTTCACAGGATGAACGGGCGTGGCGCTCGCCTTGTGATGCCTCAAACGTGATAGCAAGCCCGCTATCGACGTGGGCCATCAGTCGGGAAAAAGGTGTCACTTTGCTTGGCAGCCACGAGTTTCTGGCACGAAAACCCGGTACGAGGCAGGTGATGTTAGGCACGCATTGTTGAGAATACTTGGAATTGGAAACTTTGTTTGAGGTGAATCGCCATATCACCACTGATATATAAACCAAGCTATAAGTCAGTGCTGACGGAGACTCGTAAGCCAAAGAGATGCGCATGTTGCAGAAGCGTGGTTTCGAAGGGAAGGACACAGGGACCACGAGGGATCCTACTCTGGCCAGTCTGGGCAGATCGCCTGCCGTCCCTCCTGTCGATGATACCGTACCGGTGTCAAGTCTGCCCCGTGGTAGAGGGAGGACTTCCCCACGCCAAGCATCTAAAGGTCTGCCTCCATTGACTCATAATGATGATAAATACATCTTTGATCAAGAACGCAATTATGGAATGCCCGCCTGACATCGCATGACGCCCGTTGCATCACGCGAAGCCCGGGTTGATACCATTCCCGATTCTCCTTTGCCCCCGTGAACGCCTTTCATTATGCATGCAGCGCCCAATTCGGCTGCGGGTCACTTTCCATCTTGTTGACCCTTCAAGCATGTCACATCTTGCCGACCCGCTCGGTCGCCCTGCCATCAAAAGACCTGTTCAGGCCGCGTCCAGGGCTCCCGTCCACTCACGCTTGGTTTTCTTTCCTCCCGCCGGACCATTCTCGTCCAGCACCGGCCACGTGCTGGGTGCGGTGTCATGCGAGCCATTGTCTCCTACACAGGCAGCTTGAACTTCTTGCCCTTCAGTACCTTGTTGTAGTAGACCCAGAAGAAGTCGCTGTACATGACGGTCTGGACAAGGCCGGCGACGACTGCGATCCAGTCGACCTTGTGGCCCTCCTCGGCAAAGTACCGGTATATCCAGTTGGGGATGTACAGTGCGCGGTAGAGGCCCAGCGCGAACAGGTAGTGGGTAGTGATGGTCTCGGCCTCCCCAGTGCGCTGCAGCATGAAGAGCTGTGGCATGATGGCCACGGACTCGAGCCAGATGGAGAAGGCCCACAGGATCTCCGACACGGTGTACTTGTACGGCAGCAGGATGGCGAGGACAGCCGCACCTCCCAGCAGGTATTGGACTCGGAAGGTGTCCACGTTCGGGTCGTTGGTGGGCTTATACGCTGTCGTCATGAGATAGATGATATAGCCCTGCGCGCCGATGAAGGCGATCTTGAAGAGGAGGTTGTAGAGGCTGTTGGTCTGGAATAGGTCTGTCCGGAGTCTGGTCAGCCGTTGCAAGCGTGCATGTCGGGTTTCATCGCCACGTACCAAGATATCTTGTGACGTAGACCAGGAGATAGAGGGCTTGTGACTTGAACGAGATGCCCGAGCAGCTCTGGGGCGGTCGTTAGTGCGTGCTGTGCGATCGAGTTTGATCTCTCCGGAATTCACTAACACTCAGGTCGATCATCTTGTGAAGCAGAATGAAGATGGATCCCAAATGGGAAAAGTCCGCTGGGGTTCGCAAGTCAGTGCCTCGTTGCCAGCTGAAGCCATCGCAAGGGAGCCAAGATACGCACCTGCGACGCGGAATACGTTCAACATCTTGAATTATCTGGCCTTGGCCGCCTCGCCTCGTGGAGTGGAATTAAAGAAGTGAAGGTTGGTAGATCATGGGAAGCCAGAGCAAGCTCGATCGTGGATGGAGCGTAACGGGAGCTGATGGGTTCCGAGATGCGAAATGCCAATTGAGCTTGACCTTTGATCAGTTGGGGCCAACAACAAAATGACGACCGACCAGCTGTGTGGGTTGAGGGAGCTTCTGCTAAAGGACACGACGCGATTTGCTTCTGATTGGATCCCTGCTAAGAACCGCTAATTTGGAAACAGAAACAGGAGCTGCTTCTTCCTTCCTGCAGGCTGCAGGAGCGCACGGATCACTATTCAGGAACCGAAGCGGCCATGTCATTCAGCTCACTGCCGGCCTGCAGCTGTCTCCCGGGAAGCTAACAAAATACATCCATGCCAGCTCTAAAATCCAGATAACTCCAGGTAACTCCCTATTCCTTCACCTCCGGCTCAACGGCTTCAGCGGCTCATCGCCCCGTGGCGTACAGGATTACCAATCCTTGCACAGGTGATGCCGTCTTGGACGTCAGTCGAAGCTTCGACGGTGACAAGGAGAAGGTCGTCCTTCGTTACCGTACAATAATTCAAGAGACTCAAACTTCCACACACCTGCACCATCACCTGCGTACCATCTTGTGAATGCTGACTTGCCCAACTTAACTGCATTGCTGACGTCGTAATTAAGCCCTCGTCATCACCACTTCCCAGCATCAATCATCAACGCCCGCGGCAAGACTATCATTGAAACAAGGAAGGCTCGTTACAGTACTAATTACTTTTTCTTGGATCGTTGGCAACAACTTCCAAATCGAATCATGGCCGAGGCAGAGACTGAGCCTCTACCACAAGAGGCACCATCACTCACAATCACCGTCACCAAGGGCGGCAAACCGCTAGACACATTCCACCTCGCAGCAGACGCCATCCTCAACGACCTCCTGATCGCCTGCGAGGACCACCTGGCGGAGGGAGCCGACAAGTATGACTGGGACAAGGCCAAGTTCATCGCAAAGGGCAAGATGCTGAGGGCCTCGGAGCACGGCGAGCAGACAATAGCCCACCTGGGCGGCACCAAGGTCACCCTGCAGGTCCCCACCCTCGAGGCAATCCAGGACCTCCAGCGGTCCTCCGACGCAGCCCGGGCCCGCGAGGCCCGCCGCCTCGCCCAGAACACCTCCGCCGCCCGCCCCGTCGCGGCGCGGCGCACCCGCCCGGACCCCGCGCGCGCCCAGGCCGACGCGCAGTACACCTTCCTGCGTGTAGAGCCGCTCCCGGGGTTCAGCAACGCCGAGCGCAGCCGGGCATTTTTGGAGCGGCTCAAGGAGGACCCGGGGATCCGCGCCGCGATGCGCAAGCACGAGTTCACGGTGGGCTTGCTTACGGAGATGGACCCGGCGTCCAACACGCAGTCGAGCCACGAGGGCACGACGCGCCTCCTGGGGCTGAACCGCAACCACGGGGAGGTCATCGAGCTGCGGCTGCGCACAGACGCCTACGACGGGTATAGGGACTACAAGACGATCCGTGACACGCTGTGCCACGAGCTGGCGCATAATGTACATGGGCCTCACGACCGGAAGTTTTGGGATCTGTGTCACCAGATTGAGAGGGAGGTACAGGCTGCGGACTGGAAAAGTGGCGGGCACTCCGTTGGAGATGGGGATTATTATGAATCGCCCGAGGATGACGTCCCGGACCACGGGGGTTGGACGGGAGGCACGTACGTGCTCGGCGGGAGTAGCAACAGTGGCGGCGGCGGCGGCGGTCTGAGCAGGAGAGACGTCATCGCGAAGGCTGTCGAGGAGCGCATGAGGAGATCAAAGTCGGAAAACCCAGATGGCGGCGGCGGTAGCAGCGAGGGAGGCAGTAGCGCGGCGCCATGAGCCGTCTGGGCGGCAAAGCTATTCAGCGTCGAGGGGGGTTGGCGGTTTCTCACTGCGTACTGCCTTGAGCAAGCGTGACGGCTTGAAGTGAGGGCGAGTTACTGAGACCAGATGATACCCACTGCTTCGGGCCTATTTCGAGGGCTCAGTCGAAGATGTTCTTTGAGTCTGTCAATCCTCGAAGAGGGGAGCTCTTTATGCGGCTCTCGGATGTGTTCTACTCACATCGGTCTTTCACGCAACGTGAGAGAACGTCATGGTGCTGCTATGGATGAGCAACAGCCCTGCAAGGGAGGTGACCACTTCGTCGCTGCCGCTCTTCAGCGGAGCACAGCCCTTGGAGTGAGCACGTGGGCGATCCAGCGCCGCTCCACTGGACTAGAAGAGACGCCTCGCCTGATGATCAAGCGTGCTTGATATTCCTAATTCCAGCTTTACATATATTCTTCATAATAATGCGCAGCTGGCCATGGCTGGAAAGCGGCATAATCCTTTAGAGCAAGACAATGTGCATACAGTTACAAAGTCACATTACTGGACCGGCCGCAAATAATATATAGACCAATCCCACATATAAGTTGATGTTTCATCTATATTTTGTCTAGGGTATCATGAGAGCTATGTCTATCGTGTACAGTATAATGGAATGTGAGGCGCGAAACTGCAACCTCATCTCGGGGCTAGCGCCAAGCCTGGCGCCGGCAGTGTGGTCGACATGCCAACCGCGGTAACGGGCTAATTTAGCCTGGGTCCGCCCGTCGCCGTTGGAGGAACGTGCCGAAAGCTTACTTGAGCCAGACCAAGGTCCAGCTCGACGTCCATTGTTGGATTTTCTCCCTGCGCCATATGCAAAAATGCGTTGTCCACGTGTAAAGCATCATCCAAAGAACGCCACCGCAATGCTGAATAGACAAAGTTGTTTCCTTTTCCCGACGGCACCGTGCCATTACGCCGGTTGAGCGGGTAGCGAGCAAGCACCGCTGAAGCACGACGTAGCCGCGGCTTGCCTCTGAAGCCCGCGGCCGGATGTGCACCGTAAAGGGTGCCTCGACGGCGCTGGGTGGCGTGTCTCAGTTCCAACGGGAACTGTTGTGAGTCCCTGAGACGACCCTGCGAATGAACGGCGTCGGTGGTGACGAGCGAATACATCCCAGGAGCTTCGGCTGCAGAGCTAGTCCACACACAAAGACCAGCAGGACCACATAGGGGAGGCCAATGGCGTCCCATGATGGTAAGGGCCAGAACTCGTGGTATAAAGATTCCCAAGCCTCGGGTATCGGGGGCCTCTAGCCTTGCTGCAGAACCCATTCCTTGACTTCAGGATCCCAATGGTGGCTAACACGAACAGTCAGCACGATAGCTACTTCTTTAGGAGTGGGAATTGGGAGACATACCCTTGCCACTCTGTTGTTACCAAGCTTTTCTTTCCATACTCGCTCATCAGAACCGTGTCGAAAGCATACGGCACCGTGGCAGGAACACCCTCGAACTCGGTCTCGCGCATAGGATACAGCTCCGTGGTCTTGTAACGGTGGTTATTCTTGCATGCCCATACACCAGGCGCCTTCTGTGGGTCCCGCTCCGCAAGGCCGGTGATATCGATGAACATGCCGTTGCTCGTGTCAATCCACCGCGCATCGATGACGTTCATGCCGTTGCCGCGGACCCGTTCGACATGATTCGGGTTCACGTCCAGCAGGAAGACCTTGTTCATCTCCTCGCCGGTTGACTCGTCGACGTACCGGTACTCGTGCATGGTCCGATTGTAGTGGTCACCAAGGTACTGGAGGGTCGAGGCCGTGACTTGGACGTCGAGGTCGTAGTCCCATGGCATGATCTGCCCGTTCCACCACCACCCCAACAGAGTGCCGTGCGCAAGCCATGTGTCGATACCCAGGGCGCGGAATACCGATACGTAACTTCGAATCAGGTGCCGCAGCGCAACACGGTGCGCGTCATAATCAACCTCGCCCTGGAAGTAGCGGCCGTCGTAGTGACCCAATGCCTCTGAGCCGCCGGCCTCGAAGAAATACTTGCCACCTCCTTTAGGTTTGCTGTCTCCCCATCGTTTTTCGTGTGGTTCAGGCAGACCGAGCACGGTCGTGGCCAGCGAGCAGGTAAGGAGCAGCGCCTGTGGCAGCTTCATAATTGCGGATGCTGTGGAAGATGTTTTGGGACAAGACAGAGTCGTAAAGCCCGGCTAACCGCTGTGATAGCAGCCGGAAATACAGTAATCGCAGGACCAATGCTGATGAATACACAAAACGACAAAAACAAAGGCTTTTGCCGGGAAGTCGAGCAGAAAGCGCTGATCTGCGTCAAGAGATTATGTCGGTTGTGAGATCTTGGCCGCCGACAGGATACGAGCTCGCGTATGGTATCGTAGAGCAAGGCGGGTCCGTAACTCGGTGGTCAAACACAGAACGTGTGGACTGGACTCCTCGATAGGACTAGAGGATTCCTCAACCAAGTGGGTCAGCAGGAAGTTGCCGTGCCGGAATTGCGCTGAGTATTGAAAAGCTCGGAGTGATCCAGCTGGCTGGGCTTGTCGATGACCTCGTTGATGTTCACGTTCGTGGTGTCACTAGTGCCCGGTAGGCGAGTTCGTCGGCGGAGTGCTGCCGGCTGTGACAGGAGCTGGAAGCTTAGTTGAGAGTATACAGGCGAGCCGGATGTGTATTTGTACAGATAGCCGACATGCGGTGAGGAGTGGGGCGATGGACTAGAGCCTCTCAGTCCTGGGTATAAGGCACTGGAACTTGATCCACCAGGTCAGTTCAGGTCGGGTCGGATCAGCCCAAGGCCAGGCTGTGGTGGAGACTGGAGACTGTAGGAGGCCGGGCAGGAATCCTGGGGATTGGCAATGGAGGAGAGCAGGACAGAGAGGAGCTGATCTGTCGATGAACTTGGCAGAGCACAGGGGACGAACAAAAATGAGTGTGGGAGGATGTAAGTAGGTAAAGAAAGCATGAAGGAGTGAGGCTTTGCGGTTGACAGACGGTACATGTACGTGGAACCAGGGGGGGGCTCGGTGTGGAATTGCGTAAGACAGCCCTGTTCGTCTGGAGCGGCTGGATTGTTGACGACGGCATCAATCAGGGATTCAGGGAACGGGATGAGGGAGAAGTGGGCCTCCCAAACATCTGATCCTGGGGGCAAGATGCGATTGCAGATGCGTATGAGGACGCAGATGTGGATGCAGTGGCGTGCCGGACGCTCTGCTGTGCTTTGATCCCAAAGATACACCAGGCAGCACAGAATTGATCGTTCATGTCTTGTTGTTCCTGGGGGAATTTGATCGTAAAATCTTTAGTATATGCGGCGTGCCTGGAAACATGGGCAGAGCCCATGGTTCTTGGAGGGGGTCTGCAGTCTGCGGCTTGCTGTCTGCAGTGTACAATGTACATGAGTAAAACTGTGTTTCTGGGGTTGTGAGTGGTCGTGTGCCTGGTTTCCTCTTTCCCTCAGCAGACCAAGCGGCATCATCGATAATTCCTTCCTGCCCTCTTTTTCGCCCTCCTCTGCCTGTGGCTGTCGCGTGCACAATCTCCTGTTCCGTTCTTTCCGACATTGGCTGCAACCGACAGAGTGTGCCAACCCCTGCAAGCCCAGAGGTACACGCGTCTTGGCGCCAGTTCGTCATGGACAGGGTCACACAGTGACATGGGCCCGGAGAGCAGGATGCAGATTTTACCATCCAGCAGAGCCCCGGGAAGAACCTCCCACGTACCCATAGATAGATACTCTCCGGCATTGCCATTCACAAGGGCCATCACCACCCAGCTCGCGCTTAATTGAAACTTTATTTGGAACGGGGAGTTGTCGAGACGCGTCCCCCGAGCAAAAGCTTGCGCGGGCTTGACTCGCTGCGCCGTCCGATGCTGTCGACTGCAATCAATGCCATGGTCCCATCGTCGCATGGTCCATCCCGCCCTGCCTGCCCTGCCTGCCCTGCTTGGCTGTCTGTTCTAAGACTCTGTCAGTCGTGCAGTGCCACGCCCTGCACCGAGTACCCGCCCTCCTCAACAAACTGTGCCCAGTCTTGCCGGCTTGCCAGTGCTTTGGCAATACCAAGAAAGCCAAGTTACGCACAATGGCAACCAAAACTCCGACCCACCGCAAACACCAGGCCATGATCGACAGCCTAAGGGGCTTCTCAAACAGCCTGAACCATCAGCATGTCACGGTCTCTCCTGCTCCAGCTACAGCACAAGACGCTGTGTTATTTGCTGCAGCCGGCCCACCAGGCGGGCGCCACCTCACGCAGCTCAGTCCAGATAATCCTATGCAGCAGATGAGGCGACGCGCGGCCCCGTCACCGCACGTTCTCTCTCACAGTGGAGGTGTGCCGGGCCCTCGGCTCGGGTTTAAGCTAGCTGCCCGTTATCTAGCAAGACGACCGCACCCCGGGGGCCGTTTCGCTGACACCTTTTATCACATTGGGGGCAGGATTTAGCAACTGCTCTAAATTTGAGGCGGCCTTGACGACTCTCTTGTCTCGGAGCCGCGTAACAGTAGGTATTCTGTCCCCTGCCCCCCTGCCCTGGCTGCCGTTTATCCCGGCCTCCTGGTTCCACCGGCGTGGCATTGCCGCGGGAGGGGCGAAGCAGTGTGTGACGCGCCCTCCAGCCCGACCCGGCCGTCCCCCACGCGATACCCGACGACGACTCCTCGGGGTGCCGTGTAAAATAAGCCCCAGAGGCCCCCAACCCATGCCCTGCGCAGCAGCAGAGATCCAGCCCTGCGGGTTCCGCAAGCGGAGCCAAGATCGTCTATGCCAATTTATCACCGACGGCAGTGCTCTCGAGATCTGCTCATGACAATCATGCTGGTGTTTTAACCACAGTCCTTTCTTGCCAGCAGGTGAACAACGGACCTCACTGGGGGCGCACCTGTACTCTCATCTGTGACATGTCTTGTGCAACCGCGCAACATGTCACCATACAGCAAGCCGATCCTCCGGCGATCTTCACCACGCGCATATGCAACTTTCGGAACAACGGCAATCTGCCCAGCAATATGAGCCTAGTGCTGAGCCTCGATATTTTAGGATGAATGCCTTGGGCCAGGTTAAAGGTCGCGTGCTCACATTTCTGGATATCAACACCAGCCAATTGGAACTATCTCAACAACACGAACGCGAGCCCCCGGCCCCGAAAAAGAAAACTGGTGCCTGTGTGCGACCATCTCACAAGCACCCGGCACGCCGGGCGCTTGCATGCCGTCCCCCAAGGCTGTCATCATGACCCCATAAAGCTGACAGTTCTGCAAGTCCGGCCGCTAAACCATCGTCTCTGGCTCTGTCGGAATGCTTCTCGCTTGGCGGATGCGCTTCGCCCAGCCTTGGCCATTCCTGTCCGCGCTGGGCGCCTTCGAGCTGATTTCGTCCTCTTGTCAAGGCGCACACGGCTAGTTCATCAGATTGCTCACCTCGGAGATATCGGCCCCATATTCATACGCCTAGAGATCCCTTCCTCTATTGGCGTTTGACGCAAGTGCGTTAGATGAATTGAGGCAGGACGAACATGGCTGGTTCATCAACTGACAGGAAATGTTCTGAAAGCACATGTTCGAGCCCCCACTGCCGTGGATGAGCCTCACTGTTGGTTTAATGCACGGCGCAAGGAGCTGTAGAGACTCAAGTGAAAGCTCGAGTAGAAGCAATATACGGGTGAATCTGATTCTCACGCAGTGTCCAACGTCTCTACAGTACTCATTCGTAAGCAAACCATGGTGTTCACTGTCATTTTCTGTCCGAATTTTTGATGCAAACCCAACTCCACGCTGAGGTCATATTTATTCGCTGGTATTCTTACAATATCATGGATGTAAGCAAACGACAGCCATGTCATCCGGGCCGGTACAAGCGGGCTGAAGCCTTCTTCTGATCTCGAACCTCAACCTTCAACTTGATCCATGAAACATCTGGAAGAATACCCTCAGCATGACTTTGTTGCGTTGGTCACCACTCGAATTCCCGCTCGTCGACAAGGTCTCCAGTAACGGATTTTAAGCGCACACATTGTCCCACACGATCAACAATCTCTTGAGCCCGTGGAAATGGCGGAGTTCTGCAAGGATCTGCTCTGACAAAGCCTGAGAGGCGGCTCGGGTGAACGCGAATGATGTGACATCCCGCAGGTTCTTGATAAAGCTCAGAGGCATGTCGGTCATTCCCCCTTGAAGAGTCTGCCCCTCGGTTCGAAGTTGCCCACCAGAGTTCTGAGGGTGTTGAACCCACCCGATCTATTCATAAACTCCCTGACCGCCCCTTCAGTACATTCGATGCTCAGGAAGTGGACTTTGTCCCACTCTGCTGAGGCCCTTTGAACGCCAATATTTGGGTATTGTATTCGACGCGGTCCTGGTTGATAGATTTTGTGTTGCTCCTTCATCTCTTGGGAGGATGAGGCATAGCAAAGCACCTGCCATATCTTGTCTTATCCACCGATCGGAAGGCCCTCGATAACTGAGATTCAGCCACTCCCTGAATACCTACTAGGTAGTGGAAAGTACGCCTTTGACGAATTTGATTAAGCTGGACCTGACCTTCGCCGTTGAAATATTCTGCGTCCCCTTGCTCGTCATCAATCCAACCTCGACGTAGGTGATCATCCACATCGATAATTAATTCATGACATAGGATAGTCCATATTTAAATAGCAACACTCCACGATCAACATTTGGCACCAGACAAGAAGTAATCACCCACAGTCCACATTAGCTACAAGACCTCCTCCACTGACCTCTGGGTCTGCACGGCGTCACCTACTGTGAAGCCCCAACAAGATCTCAGGATGTCTTCTTCGCCTGTCTTGTTACCTTTGTTGTTCAGTTGCGTCGTGGAAACACACCAGGTGAAAGCAGAGGACTGCATTGTTTTCAGGTTCCCAAACGAGATATTGCCTTGCCAAACTTGAAAGGTTTGAATCTGTCATATGCCACACTCAGCCAAAGCCTGTTCAATAGCTTGGTCGAATCCACCGTTGAGACCGTCACGTTGGATGTTAATGCGACAGCCGTATGGGACCAGGCGTGTACTGGTCACCAGCCTTACCCTGAAGCTCTCTACGAGCATGAAATCCCCCAACAGCCGTTCACTCTACTCGGAGAATATACTGCGCCCCTGCGCCCCTACTCTCGAGCGTTTGAGTATGTCGCACTGTTTCCCGAACTTCCACGGTCGCAAGCACAGGATCATCCAGGAGTTACCGTGGGCATGACGCAGAGGCCCAGAGATGATGTCGATGCTCTGGACCATTCTGACCGATTGTGAACTGATAAACATTCACAAAGTTGTCCTTGTTGATAAAATCGACTCCTTCCCCCATGATCTGCCGCCTCACTTCGTCTTCGCCGACTCTACGAGACCACCAGGCTTCCTGGCGCTAACAGAAATATACTTCCAGTGCTCCTGGCCCGCCATGCCCCCAACTCCAGCGATGGTATTGATGAAGAACCGATCAAGCCTCAGGAACTTGACGATAAAATACGGCACGATAGCCATCCAGTAGAACAGCCGCAGCATGGGCCGCACATTCTCCGAGTAATCCACAATATCAACATCCACAAACCCGACCTCCTCGAGCGCCCGCCTCAGCTTCCCGGGGGCCATCAGGTCCAGCGGCATGGCGCTGTATTTGACGACGAAATCGGTGTCGCCCGCGAGATTGCCCGTCTCCTCAGCCTTAGTGACGCGGGTCTCGTACTCGTGCTCAACGAGCCGCCCGCCAGGCTTCAGGATGCGGTAGAACCCGCGCAGCACCGTCTCGAGGTCCGTGGCGTGTACGAGCGTCTCCATCGTGTACACGCCGTCGAGGGACTCGTCTGCGATCCACTCCAGGTGGTGGTAATCGGCCCTCCGCGCCGTGACCTGGCCCTCTGGCAGACCTGACTGCCGGAAGTTGCGCCGCGCCTTTTCCACGTGGTGTTCGACGACATCGATGGCCGTCACCCGCTGATGTAAGATTAACATAAATATCGGGATGGGTGTGCTCAGGGAGACCTCCTGAGGCCAAACGGCCAAACGTACCAGTCCATGGCGAGCCATGTAAAGCGCAACGTGACCGATACCGCAGCCGGCGTCGAGAACCGAGGCCCCCTCGGGCAGTTTGAGCCGCTCGAACATCTTTTGCTCCATTCTTCGCAGGGAGGGCGTGATTGGGAACGGGAACCATGTGTCATTGTCCCTGTTGGATTTCTGTGTCAGCGAGACAGATCTCGGAGGCACCGGAAAGAGAAAGATCCGTCAAAGATCACCCCCTTCAAGAGAGTATACGAGGATAATTATGCAAGGAGTGTTGTAACAAGAAAGGAACATCCACTGGACCATGGCAGACCATCTATAAGTTCGTTCTGTGGAAACCCAGCACGGAACACTTTCCCCACCTCATCAAGAACAAGAGGCCAGTTCAGTGTGGCTTGTACAGCAAGTTGTCCACGGGAACGGGTATGCCATTGTTGACTGTCCCTCATCATTGGCACAGCAAACGCCGTGGCGATCATGCCCTGGCCATCGTCACTAAACGATAGCAGCCCATCATCCCATGGGCGCTCGTACCAGGCAACAACCCTGAACCCTTTCACCAGTACCAGTCCGTAACCTCGGAGTGATGTGCATTCTAAAAGGAGATATAAGCAAAAGACACATACCAGTACCCAAAATGGCGCGTGCCGCCCAGAACAAACCGATATCCAACGCGGGACTCGAGCGACTGGTAGTAAGACTGGAGCTCGGGGTTGTCGTTGATCAGAGGCGCGGCCCCGCCGCCGGGTGCCGCGGCCATTGTTGTCGTTGGGGGTTAATTAGAGAAAAGGCGAGGATATGGGAGGGAAAAGAGACATTCGAGTCCATCAAGGATAGGAAAATTATCCCGAGGTTGTCGTCAGAGAAACAGAGACGCTGCTGTTCCGTCGTTGGTACAACGGGGCAGGTTCGCCGTGTTCTGGGCAAGTGAAAGTCGCCGAGGACCTGTGGAGTTAGTTGGCATCCAAAAGGGAAGGAAGCCTGGGCACTGTTGTCATGACAAACAAGGAATTACTGCAGAGGCTCTCTAAATTTATTGACTCTGCATACCAACATTGAATGAGGCTGAGCTTATGACAAACCCGGGCGGGCCGCTCGCATCAGATTGTTTCGTCAATATCACCCTGATTTCGAGTGCCGCAGCACCACAAATTCTTATAACAAGCGGATTCCCTGCAAGTCTGTTCCAAGAATGCATCACATTACGGAAGAAGCTCTAATGTAGGATACCTAAGTAGGTTGTAGTTTTTCGCTTTCGTCTCATCCCCATCCTCATATCGCCGCCTTGATATCATAAAGCAGCCTCGTGGTACATGGGAGGATATCGAATGCGCATCTATAAGACCGTCCTCCCAAACTCGTTTCTAGAAAACACCATGTGCTACATTTAACCTTGGAACTCCTGAACCTTCGACTTCTCCCACTCTCCAGGGACCAGCGCCAGGGGCACGATACCCGACACGTGCATGTCAGGTCCGAAAATATGCGAGTCCAGGCCGAGCTCTTGAGTGGCCGACTTCATGTTCTTCAGACCCTCTTGCCAGTTGGGACCGGCACGACGGACCCAGATCTTGACGTTGTGCTCCTTCAGAGCCTTGGCGTATTCCCGCAGGGCGCGGATGACTCCCTTGAAGGTGGAAGCAACGTTGGTGAAGTTGGCGATACCACCTCCGATGAACAGCACCTTGCCCTGTTCGGACACGGGTGCGCGCAGCATCAGGTCCAGAACAGTGCGGGCGTAGTGGAAGGTCTGCGACTCGGTGGGCGCGCCAGAGTACTCACTATTGCGCAGTTAGATTTACATGATACAATTTCACACTCAGATTGGCTGACTTACCCGTAGTTGGCGAGCTCGTCGGCGAAGCCAGCGGAGGCAATGGCGTCGGCGTACACAACGGAGGCACCACCACCAGCGACCAGGGTCCAGATACGTCCGTTGGCGTTCAGGACAGTCAGCTTCAGCGAAGCACCGGTCTTGGCATCGAGCTCAGCAATGTAGGCCTCTTCCTTGGACAGCTCACGGCCGAAAGGAGCTGGGAACTCCATTGGTGGGCCGGCGTCGACGCTGACGGAACCGGACTTGGACGCAACGTTGGTCAGACCCAGAGCGGCAGGCGACCGGGCGATGGCCCACTTAACACCGCACTCGAAGTCTGCGGTCTGGTCAAGCTTGGCAGCAAGATCCAGGAAGTGGACGGAGGCGGATGTGGCATTCTCGTTGGGGATGACAACGAGAGGGTTGATCTCGAGGTAGGTGAACTGGCAGTCGACGTACACAGCGTACAGCCGCGTGATGAAGTCAACCAGGACATTGTGAACACCCTTGGGAACATCGGCGAGGAGAACGCTGGCGATCTCCTCGTTGGTTGGGTACTGGGAGAGGTCGACGGGAATCAGAAGCTTCTTGGCCTTCGCGTCGACATCGCCGACATCAACACCACCCTCGTGTGTGAAGAGAATCCAGTCACCCTGTGAAGCGAGGCGCGTTAGCAGGCTGCATGAAGAACGGCACAAAAACGCCGAGCGGGTTTAGGAAGGTGCCGCGAGCATTCGGAAGAGATTAGGGGCCAGAGGCCGGATGCAACGGTGTCAAGGAGGGCTAGAGGTGGTTGATACCGGCCCGCAGTTCGGCCTGCAGACCGCTTAGAGCCACCCTTTTGGCCCTTCCGTTCGTCCGCAAACTAAGCCTGCACGGGAGCCAAATTGCCTGGTATCCACCAACACGGAACAAGGCCAATTTTTGGGCACTTATAAAGCCAAGCAGATTTCCCAGCCTCTTCATCCACTCTCTCCCACAAGTGAGGTCGCGGGCGGAACTCCGAGAAAATGTGCTCGAGCGACCTCCGCCAGGACCATCTCCACTCGCGGGTGTGCACGCACTTGCTGCCGGCCCAGGACCGATCCCCACCGCCGCCGCATCCGTTGGCCATGAACATCCTATCCGAAGCGCAAAAACAGGAATGGAACTCACATCTCGGACTGAGTTGATGTTAATGTAGTACTCAGTGTCTGAAGGGTGAGGCACGAAAGGCTCGACGAGGAACTGGCGCAGGACACCCTCGACGTGCTCGACCTTCTGGGGCTTTCCGGCGCGCTCAGCAACCCAGGCCTTCGCCTCGGCCCAGGTCTTGTTCAGGGCCAGGAGACCGCTCTTGCCTCGCCTCTTGATCAGCTGGTCAGGCTTCGCGACGAACTTGGCGCCGTCCTGGAGCAGCCATGGGTAAGTGACCTCGGCCTGGTTCAGGACATCCTCGACAGCGGCGTCCTCTGGGAAGTACAGAGAAGCGAGCCTTGGAGGAGCGTTGTGCGTGGTTGGCTTCGGCAGGGGAGAGGGCTTGATGACGGGGGCGCGGGTGAGGTGGTAGTTGAGGATGGCCTTGCCATCAGCTTCGGTAATGGACTTTGCGGACATTTTGACGCAAGATCAAGGTATGTGGTACAGGCCGGAATGGTTTGTGGCGTTGTGCTGTGAGTTCTACCCCCCTATGGATCGTCAAATCCACAGTCGCGAAGCAAACGGTGAGCTCGTATGTCGGGCTTGCGCCTGTTTTACTACCAAGACGCAATGTTAGCACCGAGAATCGCAATTGGGCACGGCATTGGCTCCAGCACCAGAACAGCGAGGTGAGAAGCGACTGAGGACCAACTCGAGGGCGGGTTCAGGCCTGCGAAGCCGCCAGCGCCTGTTCGCGCCCGAAGAGTTCTGAGCCCGTCTAGGGGTTATGAGGGGCGAGGGGCGTGAGGCGTGTGATGTGTGCGACGGGCTGTCATCAGGAATGGGTGCTCACAATTGAAGTCGAGATGGCACAGCCTGAGGGACTGTGGAAGGTTCGTGGGAGACGAGATGAGTGCCTCTGTTCTGTGAGTCTTGACGATCGATTTGTTTGCTCAGGTGCAAGTGTGCCTGTTCAAAAAATTCAAGGACGAAGACCGGACCCGGCTGAGCTGGATTGGGGTGGACTTGAGAGCGGGCGTGGGCGTTGGAGGGTGGACAAGGTCGGGGAGCTCCAAAAGTTCACCTCACCACCTGGGCCGCTGGGCAAGGTTCAGTGCTGAGAACTTTCCACAGCTGGTGTGCGAAAGGGCGGGGACTGGAGGGGAATTGCTGAGTGGCATGCAGGGGCCCAGCCCACAGGGGGTTACGGCAAAAGGTACAAAGAGCCCACCCCGGACAAAAAGCTTTGGGGCGGTCCCAATCGGTGGGCGGTCTAAGTGGGCAGGTACCGGTACATGGCAAGTCGCCTAGCACATCCGAGCTGCACAATCGGCGCGGACCTGGAAGGGAAGATCAGGGGTCGGACTGCGAAGAAGGCCAAAGAAGCAACATCCCGAAAAAAGAGTCCAAGAGGAGGATTCACGAACGTACGCACGCACGAAATCACTGGGCAGTCACGCAGCAATCCTCGCAGCTTCGCACGCTCCTACTGCTTTTGGTCCATCCCACCCTTCCATCCACAACTTTTACGAGAGCAAGTGCCTCAAGGAGGAAGCCCTGAGAACCCTAGGCTGGCATGCCCAGAGCGCAATCAATGTGTGGCCTTCTGGTCGTCAGCCGCGGCAAGGATGCAAAAACTTGCCTTTCGGCACCCGAGTCATTCTACTGCCAGTTCAGACATTCCCGACACTACCACCTGCACATACTGTTGTTGTCAGACCCCCAGACACAAGCAGTGGCAGTCCTCGGTAAATCCAAGAGTCAAGAGATGGTCATCTTTCACGGCGGCTGTCACCGTCCACGGCTTCGGCTTTCTCTGACTCAGCCTACCGAGCTGCTCGTCACTTATCTCGGTACAGGGCCAAGACATGCACCCAGCTCAACTGTCCCGCCAGAAGTCCGCCGGCGAACGGAACCAGGCTGGGGACAATCCGAGTCGCTGTGCCGACTGCAAGGTGGCTGCGGGCTGGCTGCTGCTACTGTACATTGCTTCCATTCCTCTGCAACCAGCTGCAGCATCCTGCTCAGTAGTACTCCCTCTGCCTAGGGGCGTGGGGGCCCGTCAAGGGCAATGTCCTGCCAGTCACATCTCTCGTTACTGCTGGAATGTTTCCTCTTTTGTCCTATCTCGGTCCTGGAATCATTAGGTTCAGGCTCGGAGAAACGTGTCAGTGGGCACCGGCTGACTGCGACGAGCCCGGCTAATCGGTGCCCGGGTGCCCGACCGGACTGCTTACTGACTGTTTCGGCCCATCTCATCTTATCGTTATTGCTACTGCTACTGCTACTGCTACTGCTACTGCCGTGGATTCTCTAGCCGTTTCCCTTCTAGTACGGCAGTTCGTCAAGTCACAACGCACCGATCTAGTTCATGCGAGGGCATCGAGTGGTGCCACCAGTTGTTGATATTGGGCTTTCCCATTTTGATGACGATCCTCCCCTAGAATATGTTGGCAGCCCCTAGCGCGACGGGTAGTGAGCTAAGTAAATTTAGCTGCGACCACGGACTTGCAGGCATGCCATGCTTATTCCTTTCACGGCCGCTCATACCCCCTGTGGCAGCGCAACAGTGTTTTGATCTGTCCTTGGATCAGTCAGTTCAATCCATGATCAATCAATCGGTGGACCAATCAACCAGTGTTGGTGCAGTTCCGAACAAAGGGACGGGGGGTCGTCTACCGGTCGGCATGTTTCCATGTCGACCTCTCGGGTTTGGGATGGCCTGGGTGGGAGTTACAATTATTGGAGTTCAGCCCATCTGCCCAGCTCGGGGATGCGTTTGCACCTTGCGCAGCCCTGCAGGGTCTCAAGTACCGGTACACTGCGCATTGGCACGACCCACTGGCGCGGGCAGGGATCTGAGCTGAGTCGGAGGTACCTACCCTTGCGCGCTCATCGTATTTTTCAACAAGAACTGAGCCAACAGACCAGGAACTTCCCCAACTTTTTCAGAGGTCACTCGCTCGCCGTGACAGTAGCTAGCTAGCCAGCACAGAGGCCGTCAGCTCCCAGCTCATCGCCGCCGCAAGATTGGGAAAAGGGAAAGGGACGAGCAAAGCGAAGGGGTCAGAGCAGACGGACCAGGAAATTCCAACGAACAGAAACAACCATCTGCTCTACCATCAGGACACCATCTCGGCATCGGTATCGTCGCAAAACCAGCTTGCCCACCCACCTAGACCCAGTAAGCACCACCGGTACCCATCAGTCTCATCGCTGCTGCCCCTCGCCCACTGCCTCGTTGCATCGATCTCTCCCTCCCCCCCGTCCATCCACCTTACCCTCTCGCCCATCCCACCAGACCACGCTTTCAGCTCCACACCGGACAGGTACTTCCTCCCTTTGACCCCTGCCTGCCCGCCCGTCTGCTCTCCCAATCGCTCCTCGCCTCTGAGCAAAGCACCACGACAAAAAAACTCCCCCCTCTCAATTCACATATCCACTCCTGGCCATTGAGTCTTCTTTCCTGACCTCGCTCCAGCCTTAGTGAACTCGACACACTTCAAAGCTCTAGGACTGCTAGACGCGAAGAATTGAGACAGGTATGTTGCCCAGTCTGCTCCGTCTGTTTTTGTGTGTTTGATTGCGCTGCGCAAGCTGTGGGTGGCTCTGTGGCAGTGGCTCTCGCAGATCCGAATGGTCGGCCTGGAGAGATCATGCCTGGACTCGTAGAACATACTGTGTCGCGAGGATATGTAAAGCAAAAAACGGGCAGACACCGTCAACTCCGGCGGGAAAGTGGTCCAAAAGGCACGACTGAGAGAAGAATGTCCCCCATGCTAATGTGGTGTTCCCAACAGGCCTTCCCTTGAAGTTGTTCGAGAAGCCAACCCTCCAGATACCCGGAACGACCATGTCTACGGCCACTGTGAACGGCACGACAGGCAAGGGCCTGTCTGCCAACGACAACATCACCCGTTTTGCCGCTCCCAGCAGGGCCCTCAGCCCCCTCCCCAGCCATGCCCTGTTCAACGACAAGACGCGATGCTTCGTTTACGGCATGCAGCCCCGTGCCGTCCAGGGCATGCTGGACTTCGACTTCATCTGCAAGCGATCCACACCCTCCGTCGCCGGCATCATCTACACTTTCGGCGGTCAGTTCGTGAGCAAGATGTACTGGGGCACCAGCGAGACCCTCCTGCCTGTCTACCAGGAGGTCGACAAGGCCACGGCCAAGCACCCCGACGTCGATGTTGTCGTCAACTTCGCCTCCTCCCGAAGTGTCTACAGCTCCACCATGGAGCTGATGCAGCACCCCCAGATTAAGACCATCGCCATCATTGCTGAGGGTGTGCCAGAGCGAGTGAGTTAAGACCCATATTCAAGACCGCCATGGTGCTGGCGCTAATTGTCTCCGTAGCGTGCTCGTGAGATCGCCCACGTCGCCCAGCAGAGGGGCGTGACCATCATTGGTCCTGCTACTGTTGGTGGTATCAAGCCCGGCTGCTTCAAGATCGGCAACACTGGTGGCATGATGGACAACATCGTTGCTTCCAAGCTGTACCGCAAGGGCTCCGTTGGCTACGTCTCCAAGTCTGGTGGTATGTCCAACGAGCTGAACAACATCATCTCCAACAACACGGATGGCGTCTACGAGGGTGTGGCCATTGGTGGTGACAGGTATCCCGGAACCACCTTCATCGACCACTTGCTGAGGTACCAGGCCGACCCGGAGTGCAAGATCCTTGTGCTCCTGGGTGAGGTTGGTGGTGTCGAGGAGTACAAGGTGGTCGAGGCCGTCAAGCAGGGTATCATCACCAAGCCAATTGTCGCCTGGGCCATTGGTACCTGCGCGAGCATGTTCAAGACCGAGGTCCAGTTCGGACACGCCGGTTCTTTCGCCAACTCTCAGCTCGAGACTGCCGCCATGAAGAACAAGAAGATGGCCGAGGCTGGCTTCCACGTCCCCAGCACCTTCGAGGCCATGCCCGAGGTCCTGAAGAAGGTCTACGATGACCTCGTTGCCAAGGGCACAATCCAGCCCCAGGCTGAGCCTGCTGTGCCCAAGATCCCCATGGACTACTCCTGGGCGCAAGAGCTCGGCCTCATCCGAAAGCCTGCTGCTTTCATCTCCACCATCTCCGACGACCGTGGCCAAGAGCTTCTGTACGCTGGCATGCCCATTTCGGATGTGTTCAAGGAGGAGATTGGTATTGGTGGTGTCATGTCCCTCCTGTGGTTCCGACGCCGCCTGCCGGACTACGCCTCCAAGTTCCTGGAGATGGTCCTCATGCTCACGGCCGACCACGGTCCTGCCGTGTCTGGTGCCATGAACACCATCATCACCACCCGTGCCGGCAAGGACCTGATTAGCGCGCTGGTCAGTGGTCTGCTTACTATCGGCTCCCGATTCGGTGGTGCTCTGGATGGTGCTGCGGAGGAGTTCACCAAGGCCTTTGACAAGGGCCTCAGCCCGCGTGACTTTGTCGACTCGATGCGCAAGGCTAACAAGCTCATCCCGGGTATTGGCCACCGTATCAAGTCGCGGAACAACCCTGACCTGCGTGTCGAGCTGGTCAAGGAGTTTGTCAAGTCCAGGTTCCCCAGCACCAAGCTGCTCGACTACGCCCTGGCTGTCGAGACCGTCACCACGTCCAAGAAGGACAACCTGATCCTGAACGTCGACGGCTGTATCGCCGTCTGCTTCGTCGATCTGCTCCGCAACTGCGGTGCTTTCAGCAGCGAGGAGGCTGAGGACTACCTGTCCATGGGTGTCCTGAACGGTCTGTTCGTGCTCGGCCGGTCGATTGGTCTGATTGCCCACTTCTTGGATCAGAAGAGACTGCGCACCGGTCTGTACCGTCACCCATGGGACGACATCACCTACCTGCTGCCCAGCCTCGCCCAACAGGGACGGCCAGGCGGCGAGGGCCGTGTGGAGGTGCAGGTGTAAGAGGAGCTAGTGGAAGGAAAAGGCACATATCTAGAAGCGGGAGCCATGATGGATGTTTCACCCTTTTTATGAAACCTCGTGTAGTAATGATTAGCTCTGGGCCGGGTCTGATGCAATTCTTAAACAATTAGAAGGCAAATGGAATTTCATGAAGACGCACGAGATGCATTGTGGAACGAATCAATACAATATTTGAGCGATCTCCAGAGTAAATCAATTGGGAGCTATCTGATCTTTGATCTGTGAGAAGGAATGCGAGCCTGCCGCTACACAGACTACTGTGGTAGTAGCCAAAGCACTTCAGCTCTGTGAAAGACGCACGGACCAAGGCCGGCATCTTGTTCGCCTGCCGGGACCTGTGATTTTTTGGAGGAACTCGGTCACGACAACGGAGATGCAACGACTACATCGTTGAACTCTGCGCCAACGGACCAATTCGCCTACTAGTGCGAGTCAAGCAGTGCCCGTTGCTTCCGCTAGCCAACAAACACCTGATTTCTGCGGCTCACGGTCCCTGAGAACGGGGCGCAAAGGTATGGACTGGAGGAACCCACGTACAAGAGCGCGCGTGAACGACCAAGAAGCTCACACGATCTTGTTTCCTCCCTAGGCAGATAGGCCTCTCACCTTTCCACCGCACGAAGCAACGGCTGGAAGGGCTATCCGACGAAACTCCCGCGGTCTCGGCGGTCTCCCACTCCACGGCTACACCAACTAGCCGGACGAAAGCAACGAACCATCCACACCCACGCACCCACGCACCCACTCACCCTCCAACCAAGATGTCCGCCCCAGCAACAAGAACAGCAGTCGCAGCGGCGGCGGCAGCAACGAGAGCGGCGGCAGCAGCATCCACGGCCACAGCGACAACAACATCAACAGCAGCCGCCCCGTCCTATTTCCGCATAACGCTCCACCGCTCGGCCATCGGGCTGCCGGAGCGCACGCGCGGCGTCCTCGCGGCGCTGGGCCTGCACCGCCGCTGCCAGACCGTCTTCCACCCCGCCGAGCCGCAGTTCGCGGGCATGATCATGAAGGTCAAGGAGCTGGTGCGCGTCGAGGAGGTCGGGCGCCGCCTGAGCGCCGCCGAGCTGCGCGCCGAGAGGACGCCCGACCGGGGGTTCTGGGTCGAGAGGAGGGCCGGCGCTGACGCCGCTGGGCAGTCATGAAGGGAAAAAAGGGGAGGCCGAGTGAGCGTGCGAGCCAACGCGGGCTGGTTTGCGTGCGGCGCGTGGGAGGGGAGGGATCGAAGAGGCGTAGATCGAGATGGGATGGGCGTGCTGTATGAAAATGAGTATTACTCAGAGCACTAGAGGGTGGAATGGATCTATCCGATGCTCGTCGGGAGGCGTGTGTAGCGCTGCGAGGAAGATGACAAGTATCAGCGCAGGCTGGATATGGTCGAGGACCCCAAGGGGCCCCTGTGTATAGGGGCTACAATGCAGCTCCTCCCGGGTTGCCACTGTCTATAGAGGAGCTCATTCATAGTCATGATCCCGGTGGACGCATGCCGGTTGTATGAACATCCAACCCACTCTTGCTGCCATAGCTGGCAGTTTTGAGGCGGTGTTGTCTACGTCCGTCTCTGCGTAGAAAGCAGGCCAAGAACAATACAAACCCATGCTACGGGCCGTCAATGTCACGCACGGTGGAGAAGGATCACAAAGACCATGGTACCGAGTTCCCTTTGATTCATTAAAGTACACAAATACTGTGCGAGTCCGGAGCCGTGAACGTTTCTGCGCAACAGTGCCTCGTCGAGAATGACCAGAGGCGGCAGATATCAAAGCCCCAGAACTAAAGTTTCCACTTTCATCATGCCTGCATCTCAAGCCTCAACGGTCCACTGCATGAAAAGATGCCTCACCAAACAACAATTAAGAGGCGGCAGTGACCAAGACTTCCAGAGACGCAGGTCCGTTCTCCATTGAACAACAAATTACCCTCCTTGAATCACACTTCTCATCAAATACCGTTCTGAGCTCGCGGTGGTCACTGTGACAATGCCTTGACACGTCGTAAGGCGGTAGTAGTGACAGAGCCTCAGAAAAGAAAACGAAAACCATCTGTCCAGTATGGAATACCACAACACCCCTGTCGTGTTTTCCGTCAACACGACGGATTCATAGCCGTGATCGTAGTTGCCTCATCGCATCAAGGCCAGACCACAAGCTTCAGACTAGTCGCAATTCCACCCTCTCCTTTTTTTTTTGTGCTCGAACAAGTGCCGAGAAACCCTGATCAGCCACCGCAATCGTGACCAAAAGTTCGGTAGAACGCAGATTGGAAGACGTCATCCGATGTTCTTGTGATGGTAAAGTCTGCCCATCATGGCAGTTTCAATGCGGTCTCGTGCGTGAATGACAAGATCGCAGCTCTAAGAATAGTTGGCAAAGACGAGTCGATATCGTAGCCCAGCCGACTGAGCATCAAAAGTGTACATATCTGATACAATTTTCTTCGGTTGTGTCGTAATTGCGAGTTCTTCGTAGTGGTTCTCAAAATCTGACCACAACTCAGTACTGACAGTACAAACTGCCTAGCAGGTTGCAATTCGACAGGTGTCCTCGCGTTGCTGTACTCAAAGTAATTTGGGTCGTTGGAAGGAAAAGACTTGCAGCAGCCGTCATCAGATTGTACTGGCCACACTGCTTCCCCAATGTTGGGCTTGGTCGATCATCGTCTAGAGCCCATGATGGAAGGTCGATAAGGTCGACGCTTCTTGGCCGAAACCGCCGCAGACTGCGATCCGCCACCCCTCTTCACTCCTTCTGGGGCATGCTGTTCCTCAGGCTCGAAACCAGTGATTCGCTTGGGCTTCTGCTAGGAGCTCTTGGCTTTTTCCTGGTATTCCGGCCCGGGAACCTCGTACTCTCGGACAAAGTACTTCTGGCCGTTCTTGCTCAGCCAGTTGGTGAACTTGGTCAGTTCCTCGCGAAGGCGGCTGACAGATTGCTGGTCCATGTTGGTTTGGGCGAGCAGCTCCGGCAGCGAGACTGGAGAAGAGATTAGTTGTGTTCCTCATGTCACAGAAGGAGATACAGGATCAAGACCTACCAAGCAGTCGGCAAAGATGCTCGCCTCCGTAAACACTGCTCGGTCCTCCGTCTTTCTCGTTCTCCCACTGTGGGAGCAACTCAGAATACTGCAATCGCTCGAAGCTGGAGCCAGAGTTAGCCGAGTCTGTCATGTGCGGTAGATCCTTATCGAGGCAGAACACTTACCGATAGAGGAGGATTCTGCCAAGGGCTCGATCGAAGTACTCGCGAAGGCCCGCGATCGTCTCTTTGAGAATGTCGACCTGAGCGGAATCTTCCTCACGCTTTGGCATCTCATCTTCCAGGTAGTCGTTCAGAATCTTGGCGACCGGTTGCTCATGCGGCAGCGGCACAAGTTGCGAGTCCTTGGTGACATGCTCCCAGTCATCCACGAGGATTCCCTTCAGGACATCGGTCATGACAAGCTTGATCGACGGTCGAGCGTGGAAGGATTCGTCCTGTGACTTCAGGTTAAGATCAGGCCAATCAAGTGACTTCTCCCACTCCATGTACGTGTGGCTCATCCACGTGGCTTCGTAGTCATAGCCTTCCCACGGCGAGTCCGTCTGGGCGTCGCCCTCGGAGTTAACGCTCATGGAGTCGATCGCTCGAAGTATCTGGGGGTTGCCATCAGGCTTGCGGTAGTTGGGGCCTTTGCGCGTCGCGCGCTGCAACTTTGCAGGGCGCTCGTGGGGCTCCTCTGTCTCCTCACGCGCTCGCTTGCCCTTATACTGCAGCTTTGCAGTCTGAGCCTCCGCTTCCTCACTCAATTGACGGCTACGACTTCGCGTGATCCGACCGGAGTAGGAGGACTGTATCTTGGTGGGCTGGATCATCGCGTTCTTGCCAATCTTGGCCTGGCTGGAATGTTGCATCTTCGAGGGCTGAACATTCGGTCCCTCGCTGTCCTCAGGAAGTTCCTCGATGGAGGGCAGTATCTTTGAGGGTTGGGAATTGAGAGCTTCAGCCGTGCCGTCAGAGCCGTTGGCGGAGTCCTTCTTGGTAGAAACGGCTTTCTCCTTGCGCGCTCGCTTCGCTGGGCGGCCCTCCTGCTCTGCGTCCTGGTCGAGAAGCTCCTTCTTCACTATCTCCTGGCTGTCTTCACGAGCTCGCTTCATGGGTGTCTTTCGTCCACCCGGGACGTAGACGCAGTTGAACCCTCTTCTGACACAGGCCTCACAGGGCGTGCCTCCGGTGCAACGGGTTTTGTGCGCTCGGCAAGGGTCACAGGCCTTGGTAGCCCTTGGAAGCTTGATCACTGCCGACTTGTCCTTGCCCACGCTGCTGTTGGCGGTGTTGACAGATGCCGCCTTAC
Organism: Diaporthe sp. P3_1W; assembly: GCA_037177825.1. Lineage (NCBI taxonomy): Eukaryota > Fungi > Ascomycota > Sordariomycetes > Diaporthales > Diaporthaceae > Diaporthe > Diaporthe sp. P3_1W. Next base: position 2,078,131 of record JBAFXB010000001.1, read on the forward strand.
TTGCAACGGTCTTGGTAGCCGTAGGCTTGGTTGGCGCCAACTTCTTGGGTGCTGCAGTCTTGGTTGCTGCAGCCTTGGGTGCCGGAGTCTTGCGTGCTGTTGGCCTGGAAGCCGCAGACTTCTTGGGCACCGTAGTGTTTTCGGGCGCAGTGGTGGTAGTTGCCTCGGGCTTGCTTGGCTCTTGTGCATTTGCGGGAGCACGTGGAATGTCGTTGCCGATGGGCTCATCACCCAATGACCTGGCTTTTGGGTAGACGCTGTTGTAGGCATTGTTCATGGCAGCATAGTAGCTCTTGGGCACAACACCGAGTACTGGGCGACTCGAGAACGTGTTTTTGGTCATGGCCGCGCGCGTGTCGCGCATGAATAGATTGAAAGGAGGCTCGCTGCGCTGCCTGCTTCTCATTGTGTCCTCGTCCGCGTCAGGTGCGGCTACCGTGGTGGTAGCATCCTGTGTCGCAGTGGCGTCGCCAGTCGGAGCCTGGACATCAGCTGCTGCTGTGGTGGCCTGGGAGGCCTTGGCCCTGAGGCGGGTGTTGCGAGTGTGCTGGGGCGGGGGCATGATGGACCTGGCCTTCGCAGCAGCGCGTTTTTCTCTGTTGATGACTGCCTTTTTGGCCTTTTCGGCTTTGGCGGTTTTTGTGACGATGGGATCTGGAAGGTCCTCAAGGTCGCTCGGGCAATTCTCCTGCATGAAGCTACGCAGCTCCTCGTTGAACTCCTCTCTGTCTTTTGGAGGAATCCCGGCGGTCAACTCCTCCTCTGACTCTGGGGTCTCCTCCCTCTTCTTCGGCTTCGCCCGCTTGTAAGGGACAGGCCAAGGGTCACGATAATCGTTGGCTATGAAATTGGACACCAATCCCTCATCGGTGGATGTGAAGTAGAAGTCGTGAAGGGCCGTTTTGAATTCAGGATTTGATTGGGAAAGGGTTTCAGGGGGCAGTTTGGAGAGATTGTCGTAACGTAGGGAGGCTTTGTACCAATTTGCCTCTTTCTTGACAAACGCTGCGTCCATCAGGTCGATGTGAATGGTGAGGCTAGGAACCGTTTGAAGTGGTTCGGACCTGGTGATGATGGGAAGGTGGTCGAAGAGGCTGTACTGATGGATTGATTGGGGGAGTGCGAATGGTGCAGAGACAAGATCAATGGCACTCCGTTGAAGGCAACGTGCTCGAGAATGTTGACCTTGAGGTTGCTCAACCGCAGAGGTTGAATGAGCTGAGCTCCTGTCGTAAACGGGGCCTTGTCTGTGGTCGTGTTTGGGTGAAGGATGAAAAGGGAGGGGTCGCGTCACGGAAGTAACGCGTCGATGAGATTGATATGATCCCAAAACTGACCAGATCTCATGAACGAGTAGTGCTGAAGCTGCACAGAGTCCTGTGGAAGCCTTGAGTGAGGGCCGCTTGTTGCCGAGCTTGCTGTGGGAGTGTTGACTGTGGCGTGAGGAAGGTTGAAAGCTGGTGTCGCATTGATTGATGCCACGCAGATGCCGACAACTTTTGCCTTAACGCCTGTCTCTTGTGGGTATGCAGATTCACGCTGAATCAAATGCCCTGGTGATGGGAAAGACAAATCTCGATGTTTGCCGAGGTTGTCTTGACGTTGGGGGATTGGTCAAGCAGGAGGAGGGCTTGGTGTGTCAAAAGCACAGAGAGGTGGAGGTTGATGCCCGTGCCAGCGACCTTTCACCCAGGAACCTCGATTCTTGGGTCACTGAGATACCGTGCAGCTGTAGGAAGTTGCCGAACAAACGAGCTTTGGGCTTTTCAAGACAGCCTATGGCAACGATGGCGAAAAAACCGCGAGTGATGCCGCTGGAACCCTTGGGTTTAAATACCTTCACTCCAATCATATTCCACCAGTACTCGGACGAGACGTTCCATTCACAGCCCATTCAGAAGATCCAATCCGGAGACACAATGGAACACATAATAAAATGGGTGGGCCACAATAGGAAACGGGGTTTAGTACTCACATTCTCCAAGTCAAAATCTCTCTTCCGGCCCCGTCCAGACATGGTGGCCGCAGCACCCGATCTCTCCTCACTGCCTCGAGCTGAGCTGAAGTCGGAACCATTCTTCAGACCTGCCTTCTTCGCTGGGCCAGACTTCTTCTGCATGCTCGCACGAGCCTGCTGGTTGAGCTGGGCGGCAAGCTCGCGGTTCTCATCGTTCAGTTTGCGGATTCGGTCCTGAGGGACCCAGTCATCCCATGTGGCCTTCCAACCCTTGTAGTGAATTTTGTACCGAAAGCCACCCTCCTCGGTGGAATCGATCTCAATGATCTTGGCCTCGTACAGCATGTCATGATGGAAGCACAAGACCTTCTCGTCCTTGGCGTAGGGGGGAGCTGCCGGCTTGGAAGAAGGCGCCATGTTGGTGACAGTGTGCCTGCTGACAGTGAACGGGGAGCTATGGAAGTCGAGTGACACTAAACGAATCTCAAAGGACGGCGAGTCTCCAGGGCAGTCTGTTGCAATCGAGAGTGCCAGGTGGGTTGGGCGAGGAAGTGAAAGGTTGGATGCTGAGGACCCAAGGTGAGAAAGGAAGCCAGTTACAGGAGTGTCACGGGACCAGGCGAGTCGAGAAGCGCGTCTCGAGGCAGGCGCGCTACGATTGCCGCCCCCCAATCAATCAAGCAGGTCAACTCACTCCTCTTGCAACACAACAGAGCCAGTCATTCACACAAAACCAAAACGGTGAGACCACCGTACGCCTGTCAAGAGTTTATTTGTCGATTTGAAAATTCGTCCCGTAGACTACGCTTCAGATCATTTGTCCGAAACCAAACTAGAGCAGAACAACCGGCGTCGAGGTCACCAGAGACGCCACCAAACATGGCACCCACCGAGTCAACAATCCTTGCCAACTACCTCCTGGTCCCGGCACAACTGCCGGCCATCATCTCCCTGAAGGAATTCACAGATCTGTTTCCTCGTGCGCAGCAGTCATCCCCGCAGGTCAAGAGACTTTACAGAGATCTTCAGCTCCAGAGAAACGCGCTCATCGATGATGTGGCATCCAACATTGAGACTGAGGCAAAACGGGCCAAAGCACTGCGGCGGGAGGTTTTAAGAGCAAAGCGCGAGGCCGAAGACCACGAGATTGACGACGAGATTGATATCGAGAGAGCTGTAGGATTATCCTCTGCCACTAGTTTTAGCTGGCTTTTTTTCTCCTCTTGAAGTCAGACTTCTAACAGCATCACAGCTCTACGGTGCAGCATCAGGAGCTCCTGTCTCAAAGCATGATATCAATTCCATCATCCCGGAATTAGCTAGCTCTGCAGAGGAGCTTGATGCATCAATACAGGCCCTTCAGAAGGAAGAGGCCGACCTATTGCAGTCTATCAAGCAAACCGTCGGCAACATGAGCGACCTACGGTACGGTCGATTGTCCAACGGACAGCTCACAGAGCAGGTTCTGGAAGGCCTACAAAATGTTCAAGAGACATGTCAGGCAAGACATTAAATAGGTGCCTAGCAGGCGTATCCCGATCAGGCGAAGAAGCCCCGATGATAAGTGTACAAAACCAGTTCCCCCGCCCAACCATGACAAAGCAAAAGCACAAAGACCCCCCAGAAAGTTTGGGCATCACGCATATCACCTCGTACAACATCTCGTCATGCGCAAAGGTTGGCCCTTTACCGCGCGGCGGCAGCGCCCCCAGGAGCGGCACCGGGTGGAGGAGCCATGCGTCGAGACCTGGCTGGCATTAGCGACCTTGTATGTTGCATATGGTGCCCTTGGTGTGACTTACATGAAAGTCCGGCTGACGAAGGAGACAACCAGCATCATTGCCCAGCTGGGGACAACGCTGAGTCCCCAGAGGGCGTATGCGATAGGCACAGCAACGCCGTACTGGGCGAGCTCGCCATCGAAGGGGTGGAAGTAGCCGTCCTTCTTGTTGAACTGGCTCTTGTCCCCGCGGGTCTTGTACAGCTCCAAGAAGGTGTCGCTGTCGGTCGTGGACAGGTTCATGCGCTTGATGTAGATGTCGATGGGTGCGGGAGGCGGGAGCATCTCGAACAGCCACAGGCTACCGGCGCCAGCGGACCAAGCATTGCAAAGGATGGGCTGGTCGTCGCAGTTGACAAATCCAACGTGAGGGGCGTCAGGCAGGACGGCGAGCTTGGCGGCTGTCTGGTTAAAGGCCTCCTCGACCTTCAAGCAGTGGCCTGTCGCATGGTCAGCACGGGCGTCAAATTAGAATGCATCCGGATTCCACAAAATGGGGCCTACCAAAGCAAGTCTTGTTCCCACCCGAGATCAGAACCCACCACTCCTCGGGTTTGGTGGACTCGGGCTTCACGGGCGAATAGAGGGTGTCCTTCCAGTTGTCCAGCGTCAAGACGTTCAGCTTCATCTCGCCGACCTTGGCCTCGGCAGCTCCAACGGGGTCATGCTTGCTGGGGTTTGGCACGTAGGAGCCGAATTGGCCGAGGAAGTTCTGGAACTGTGCCTTGTACTGCTCAAACTGCTCACCCTGAGCTGAGGCCAACAGCGGCAGAGCCAATAGAGCCGAGGATGTTGAGAAACGCATTGTTACACAGCGACAAGAGCCAAGAAAAGTTCGAACAAGTGATTATACTCTGGAGCTGTTGGAGAAAGAGGCAGCTCAATGACGATGGTCTGCCGGCCAAAAAAAAGTTGAAGAGAACAGATGGAGACGGCGGAGGCTGGAGGATCCTCCAGCGGTGGACTATCAGGGTCCTTGGAGAGCTCCGGGCTGCTAGCAGGCACCGAATCCTGGGGTCAAGGATGGAGAAAGCAAGCCGGACCAACGGTCGGTGAGGGGGCCGATAAGATAAGCGGAAGCCTGCAGAGAAGACGGAAATCAGGTGTGAGAGAGAGTGAAGTTTCCAAGGAATGAATGTTGAGTTGTAGCACTGGATAGAAAAGTGTGATGTCTCGAAGATGCTAGCCCTGCGATGACTCTCTATTAATACTTCCTCAAGGTCTTCACCACTCTCTGTTTGTTGTTGAGCTGGGGAGGTCAACTGTAGTAGGAGGCGACCGTATCCTTGTCAGCGTGTTGACCAGGAAGCAGCGCTCTTACTTACCCCAAACGGTCTAGGCCACTTCGAAGCTATCCCGCCTGGGGCATTTAATGTATCCTGCCATGATGTTGCCGACCCATGCCGGCTAACAAACCCGATTTCTTGACATAATTACACATCCACTATGGTAAGTCCATGGACAATCACTTCAACTATACTTTTGTCTAACAATGCAGCCTCCAAAAGTATCTGATCAGAAGCGGAAACGCGGCAGACCGCCAGGCGCGTCTAAATCGAAAGGCGACGCGTCGAGCCACGAGGCGCCCATCCACGATGCTGAACCCGACCCCGAAGAACGCGCTCGACCGAGGAAACGTGGTCGCAAGAACGAAGCTGAAGGCGCCGGCACAGAACCTGGTCCCTCGCGGAACGACAATGGACTGGTGCAACCACCCAAGGCCGGCCGGCCACCCAAGAAGAGCCAGCACACCGCGAAGGCAGACAGCCAGCGCGAAACTGAGGAACAGGACAGACGCTCCAATGCGAAAGAGAAAGTCAGGTCCGACATCAGGACGGAGCCTTTAAAGGGCAAGCGTAAAGCAGTACCGCAGATCGAGCCGCGAGAAGAAGAACAACAACCAGAGAGCTCAGAGCCTCGACGCAGCACACGAGTGCCAGGAGAAAGCGAGGCCCCTGGTGCCGAACAGCAAGCTCTTCCACAAGAAAGATCAACAGAGCGCGCACCGAAGCGCGCTGGTGACACGTCGTCGGGACCTTCCAAAGACAAGAGGAAGGCGTCGACAGGCAAGGAGAAAGCGACTGCGAGTCAAACATCGCCTAAAGAGGACGAACCATCGGCCTCAGCTCCAAGGCGTAGTGGACGAGACCGGCGATTAAGGGAACCTGACAGTGTCCCCAGTGGAAGCCCACAAAATGACCAGCAGGATGCACAACCTACGGCCGCCCGGCATAGTGGGAAGTCCAGAACCCGAGCGAATGAGGTATCACGGGAAGCGGCGTCTCCCAAAGTACAGCAGAACCATCCAGCTGCGGAAATAGGAAAGAAGCGCCGTGGGCGACCATCGTTGAGCAAGAAAGATTCTGAGAGTGCGAGGGCGTTGCAGCCGCAGCAGGGCAACAGGGCAAAGGCGCCGAGGGAGTCGTCTGAGGCGGACAAAACCGCAGACGAGAGTCGCTCAACAGAAGAATCACGCCCGAAACGCCGCGGCCGGCCTAGGCAATCGGATTCTGCTTCTCAAGAGCCTGAGCCAGCCCAGCCACCTCGGTCACGCGGCAGGCCACGACGTCGTTCGCCCGAAGCCGCGGAGGAGCAGGAGCAGGAGCAAATTCCTACCAAGAAAAACCGGAAAAGGCATCAGCCTCCCCAGCTGGAACCCGTTGTCGAGGAAGAGGAGAATGAAGACGAAGACGCAAGCTCAGATGAAGACGAGCCGGAGTTTCCGTTCCGATATCTCAAGGAAAGCACCAAGAATATCCCACGGTCTGTGATATCTGAGAAGTGGGGCGCCCTGGACGGCCCATCTATCAATGCAGTTGGGACTTTTCTCGCCGACGCACAGCGACCGGTCCTGCTGCGCCTCCAGGACACCAGCCGGCGACGAGAGCATGCATCAGCCGCGCTTTCGGGCATCTCCCGGCGACTACACACGAAGCTTGTGAGGGGTTTACCCTTCCCTGCTCCCACGGCTGGGCCTACGAGGCGGGCCGCGCCCGGCAGCCACGAGGGCGATTTCGACTTTGAACGCGCCGTGAACGCCGTGCAAGGCCTGGAGAATACCCTCAACCCGCTGCTGCACTCGGTCAGCCTGCTGGAGAGGGAGATCAAGAAGGAGGAGGATGCGCTGGCGCGGGACTATGACACTCTCCACAAGCTGGAGGCGAACGCGAGGTCTGAGGCGAAGGGTTGGCGCGAGAAGGCGAAGCGGGAGCACGTCCTCGCCTCTGGCATTAGGAGGAAGGGCGAGGGTGTTGATTATCTTGAAGAGGATGACCGGCTGGAGCTCATTGCAAGACCAGAGGCAGCCGTTACGGGTGGGCTCTTCAAGGACCTGGACGACGAGGAGCTGGTCACCCTCTCGAAGCAGATTGGGAGCCACATGGAGAGCATGCAGGGCAACCTACATCAGATTGGTGGTGTTGTCCCGGCGATCAGCAGGAGCAAGGCTGCGCTGCAGCAGGTGATGCAGAAGCACCTGGACGAGGAGCAGTACGTAAAGGTGTTGCTTGGATAGCATATGATTTTGGCAAGGCTCACGATGCATACTCGGCAAAATTACGATTGTACGATCTGATGTCTGACAAGCGATTTGCCCCCCTATTGTGAGGCACAGGGGACTGAGTAAACACGCCCGGCTGAGGCGAACTAGTGGATGAAGCATGATGCGATGCACTGAACTGCGGTGGCGGTCAGCATCTGGGGCGCCGCGCATGTTGATGGATAGGCGCCGCAAGCGAGTCATGCCTGGCTTCTACGAAATTACCCGGGTAGCTCTTGGGTGATAGTTCTGTGTAATGGGCAGCCAGGCTATCTTTGCCCACAATATGTGAACAAGACTTCACTGTGCATGGCGTACGCGGTGCTGTGACAGATGCGTGTAGGATGATGGCTTCACTAGGCAAAGCAGTTGGGGAGCCCGCACGAAAGCCCGATATTATTGTTATCATTTGAGTAGGTGCAGTGCAACGGAGCCGTACGACTCTGGGGAGAGTCACGCCGGCCTCGGGTCATCCAGACACGGGGGTGACAAGGGAAAAGCGCAAGGTGATGACAGAACACCGGGTCTAGTTGGCTGGGCAGCAGGACGTCTCAATGCCCCGAGCCCAGAAAGGGTCTACGGACGGATTGCGAGGGGCTCGGCCGGGACCCTGGGAAGGCAGGGAGGCCAAGCGAGGGAATGGGATGTGGTGCAGCTTCTATCCCAGGCAGAGTTGCACCACTGGAGCAAGCCTCTGCATGCCCTACTGCAGTGATGTGGTAGTGGTACTGTGCTAATTGCGCCATATTAGGACATGATCTCTTGTCATCGTCCAGAGCTGGTGTAAAGCAGACTACAATGTACATAGGTGGGCGGGGGTGAGTCTGAAGAGACAATTGCTTCGTCGTCGTCCCAGTACAGTGCGTCGACTTCGAATTCGAGACATACGGCCAACATTGAAGCGGTGACAGTACAATTCCGCGACTCGCAGACAAGATGAGACAAGACAAGACTAACATCTTGTACGGACAAAACGGAAGCTAAGAGGCAGTCAGACCCCCTGCTGGAAAAGCTTTCATTGGGACCCTTCCTCCTCCACAGTGCAAAACGACCGGGCTCGTCAACTCTAAAGTGGTTGTGGGTCCGTGGGGAGCTACCCCTCCCTCCCTCAGCCTTCAGCCCCTCCCCCTCCAGACTAGAAGCGCTCCCTCGTTGCTATCGCCTTGTTCGTGTCAGCGGTTTCGGCTCCCGATTGCCAGCCCAGCCAGAAGCACGTTTTTTTCTTCTGTCGTCTCCCTCCTTCCGAGCTCTGCCCTCTGCATGACCCACACACCGCTCGCCCGGCCGCCCTTGAGCCGTTATTCATAAGTGGCTTTCTCCCTCCTCTTCTTTCCTGCTCTTCCACTCTTCTCTTATCCCCCTTCTCCTCCTACCTCACACCATTCTTCACCTCCCTCCCAAGCTTCATCTATCTCTGCGGGTGTGGAGAGCAACGACAAGCACACCTACCAACACAGTCCTGTATGCTACCCGCTACTCCTCCCCTGCTTCACATGTTGAGGTTTTTCCCAACGGAAATTTGAGAGTACATACACAAGAGGCATGAGTAAGACTTGCTGACGCATAATATCACACAGAAACCTTCAGAAGTGGTCAATTGTCCGTGTCGGTTACTCGACCACATCAGCCATCATGGTTCAATCCGCCATTCTCGGTTTCCCTCGCATGGGAGTTAACCGTGACCTGAAGAAGGCTACTGAGGCTTGTGAGTGCCCATGCACCGGCCGAATAGGCCCCACCTTCCGAATTGAGCACCAAGGCTGACTGTAGAGACAGACTGGGGCGGCAAGATCTCTCAGGATGAGCTCCTCGCCGAGGCCAAGAGGCTCAGGCTCGCTCACTGGAAGATCCAGAAGGATGCCGGTGTCGATGTCATCCCCTCCAACGACTTCGCTCTGTACGACCAGGTCCTCAGCCACATCCAGGACTTCGGCGTAAGTTCCCCGCTCCAATGACCACACTCGATGTTGGTCCCCGTTGCTGACTATGTTCCTCTCCAGGCTGTCCCCGAGCGATATGCCAGCTCCAAGCTGAACCGTGTCGATGAATACTTCGCCATGGGTCGTGGCCACCAGAAGGATGGTGTCGACGTGCCCTCCCTGGAGATGGTCAAGTGGTTTGACTCCAACTACCACTACGTCAAGCCCACCCTCCAGGACAACCAGACCTTCAAGCTCACTTCCGAGCCCAAGGCTGTTGCCGAGTACAAGGAGGCCAAGGAGGCTGGCATCGAGACCCGCCCCGTCCTTGTCGGCCCCGTCTCTTTCCTGCACCTCGGCAAGGCCGACCGTGGTCAGTCTGTTGACCCCATCGACCTCCTCGAGAAGCTGGTCCCCGTCTACGAGGAGCTCCTCACCCAGCTGAAGCAGGCTGGTGCTTCCACTGTCCAGATTGACGAGCCTATCCTCGTCCTGGACCTGCCCTCCAAGGCCAAGGCTGCTTTCAAGCCCACATACGAGAAGCTCGCCAGCCTCGGCGACAAGATCCCCAAGCTTGTCTTCACCACCTACTTCGGTGACATCGTCCACAACCTTGAGGCTGTGCCCAAGGATGTCTACGCCGTCCACGTTGACCTTGTCCGCAACCCTGAGCAGCTCGAGACTGTCATTGGTGCTCTTGGCCCCAAGACCATCCTGTCTGCCGGTGTTGTCGATGGCCGTAACATCTGGAAGACCAACTTCAAGCGGGCCATCGAGACCGCTGAGGCTGCTACCCAGAAGCTTGGTGCTGACCGTGTCATCGTCGCCACTTCTTCTTCCCTCCTCCACACTCCCCACACTCTCGCTAGCGAGAAGAAGCTCGACCCTGAGATCGCCGACTGGTTCTCCTTCGCTTCTGAGAAGGCTGTCGAGATCGCAGTCATTGCCAAGGCCGTCACTGACGGCCCTGCTGCCGTCCGTGAGCAGCTCGAGGCCAACGCCAAGTCGATCCAGGCTCGTGCCACCTCCAGCCGCACCAACGACCCCAAGGTCAAGGAGCGCCAGTCCAAGATCACCAAGGCCGACTACAACCGCAAGTCTGAGTTCACCGAGAGAATCTCTCAACAGCAGAAGAAGCTGAACCTGCCTCTGTTCCCCACCACCACCATCGGCTCCTTCCCTCAGACCAAGGAGATCCGTCTCAGCCGCAACAAGCTCACCAAGGGTGAGATCACCGCTGCTGAGTACGACAAGTTCATCGAGCAGGAGATTGAGTCCAACGTCAAGATCCAGGAGGAGCTTGGCCTTGATGTCTTCGTCCACGGTGAGCCTGAGCGTAACGACATGGTGCAGTTCTTCGGTGAGCGTCTGGACGGCTATGCCTTCACCACCCACGCCTGGGTCCAGAGCTACGGATCTCGTTGCGTCCGTCCCCCGATCATCGTCGGTGACATCTCCCGTCCCGCTCCTATGACTGTCAAGGAGTCCAAGTACGCTGTGTCCGTCTCCAACAAGCCCATGAAGGGCATGTTGACCGGTCCCGTCACCTGCCTCCGGTGGTCTTTCCCCCGTGACGACGTTCACCAGTCCGTCCAGGCCGAGCAGCTTGCTCTGGCCCTCCGTGACGAGGTCGTCGACCTCGAGAAGGCCGGCGTCGACGTCATCCAGGTCGACGAGCCCGCACTGCGTGAGGGTCTGCCCCTGCGCTCCGGCAAGGAGCGTGAGGCCTACCTGGACTGGGCCGTCAAGGCTTTCCGCCTGTCGACCACTGGTGTCGAGGACGCCACCCAGATCCACTCTCACTTCTGTTACTCTGAGTTCCAGGACTTCTTCCACGCCATTGCGGCCCTGGATGCTGATGTCCTGTCCATCGAGAACAGCAAGTCTGACGCCAAGCTGCTCAAGGTCTTCGTCGACTCTGCCTACCCTCGCCACATCGGACCTGGTGTCTACGACATCCACTCCCCTCGTGTCCCCAGCGAGCAGGAGATTAAGGACCGCATCGAGGAGATGCTTCAGTTCCTCAAGCCTGAGCAGCTTTGGATCGACCCTGACTGTGGTCTGAAGACCCGTCAGTGGAAGGAGACCAAGGAGGCCCTGTCCAACATGGTCAGCGCCGCCAAGTTCTTCCGCGCCAAGTACGCGAAATAAGTTCATTCAACACAAACGTCTGTCCCTGGTGGCGGACGGTCATTTTAATGGAGGCGATTTGAGATAATGGTGGGTACTAATACGGGCCGGTGACTTGGAATGACAAGTGCCGGTCTCGACTTCAACATCGGCGTTCACGAGAAAAGCTGGGGGATCTAGCGAGGCTTTGTTTTTTCAACCAAAAACGGCATTAAGGGAGAGGTGTGAACGGCGCAAAAATTCAACATATACCCATACAGGCATTGCAAGGCAAGGGCGGCACAGGCATCCATTGATAGCTACCCTCAACGGGACTATCATCTTGGATCGAGTTCAAAACATGACTCGACGGCGTTGGGATTTCGGAATGATGTGATGATGAGCGCGAGCGATTTGCTCGGCAGCGGGATTGGACGGTCATATGCTGTAAATGTAGTGACGAGACGAGGTGGTTGGGAGGGCAGCACATAAGTGTAACATGCCCGACTCAACAAGGGTGGATGAAGAAATACACATGCTGACCATGTTATCATTGTCCCCCTCGAGTGATGCCGCACGCGGGCAGACAGGAGAGTGATTCTCGAATGGTGCCTGCAGACAGACATGCTCGTACGTAAGTCGTACATGACATCTGGAAGCGCTGTTAATCGGCTTCGGCACGTGCATTGCTCCCGGAGACATCACCGCATGGCCAAAGCATACACTCGCTGCTGCGGACTGCTAATTAACGCTTCTGTTGGGCCCAGTCACCACGTCACGATGCAATACCTACGTAGTCAGTCAAACGCTACCAGGAAACAAAATCAACAACCTGTCGACGTGGTTTACAGAAGAATGCGGAGATTTGCACCCTCTAAAACGGAGGGTACACCCATACATCGCCAGTACTAAGCCAGCACCCACAAACCCAATTCACACGCCCAATTCACATACCCAATACCTATATACTGATTTAATACTTGGTTTATATGCCCAGAGCTAATTTATACGCCTAGGGCTAGTTAGAGATACTTGTTAGATATGTAAATTGGGTTTGTGAATTAGGTATGTGGGTGTTTTATATATAGGTGTTGGGTGTGTAGGTGTGTAGGTGTGTGGGTGTTTTATATGTGGGTGTTAGGTGTGTAGGTGTGTAGGTGTGTGGGTATGTGAATTGGGTGTGTTGTAGTCGTTGTGTGAGTGATGTACGGGTGTACCCTCCGTTTTAGAGGGTGCGAATCTCTGCATTCTTACAGAGAGTTTCCTAGCTGGCTTTCACCGCACGACTACGCCCCCCCCCCCTGGCCCGGCGGCGGGGACAACGGCTCACTCTCCTACCAATCAATGACAACGGCCGAGAGGGGGCTGGCTGGACCTGGCTGGACCACAAGCGGAAGGTTGGTAGAGAGTCTGGAGCTCGCGGGTGGTTGCACGGCGAGGGCTACACCGCGGCATGTATAGTGTTTTGCGCGATGTTGTGCATGGTGGGGTGGTGATGGTGGGTTGCTCGGGGGCTCCGTCACCTTGCTTCTCTCGCCTTGAACTTGGGGAGTAGCATCACGTTTCTCTCTCTCTCTCTCTCTCCCAACATGCTGGCTGGCTAACTGCGGTTGAGGGCGGGACCTTACTTGGTGGGTTATGCCCCCGTCTCGGTGCTACCAGACATACATGCCTAGACACTTTGGACAGGCGAGGCCGGGCGGGGCGTGCAGGAGGGGTTGGCCTGATGTTGGGAATTGTGCTTGTCCCGCTCCTTTTGGGCCCCTTGGACAATATGGTGGAAGGGTACGGCATAGCAGTTGCATGCGCATGACGGGAGTGGACTTCGGTCGGACTTACTTGCTCAGCCGGCAGGTTTGAATCCCTCGGTGAACTTCTCATTCAGGCGTTATTCACGAGCTTCTTTCTTGGTGTTGCTCTGCAGGAGGTCAAATGTGTTGTGTGTCTGACGCAAGGAGGGCCGACTAGTGACAGGGGAGTAAGGGGTGGCACTGCAGGCTTAGGTGCTTCAGGTGGGGCTACCTGCTTAGGGGGCGTATCATGGTTGATCACTTTTCTTGTTGAAGATGTTCGTTCACGAGGCCCTCGTGGACGGGCTTTCTGGTATTCGCCGGCGACTGTAACGCTCGGGGCATGGGGTTGAAACTACTAGTTCACCGACCGTTCCCCCTTGGCTGGTTGGCCTCACTCAGGAGCTCTGACGTCGGACTTTGTCAAAGCCCAGCGGGGGACAAAGCTGACAAGATGCCAAAGTGCCGGATATCAAACGGTGGGCAGTGGCTGAGCTTGTATGGGAACCGGGAAGCGGCATGGCTCACATGGCATGGTGCTGTATGAGGAAGAGACTTAGCGTGTGGCTTCCATGACCCCACGGCCGTTGGTTGATCTGTCTCGGGAGGCCACGGGGTGATGAGCGCCAGGGTCCCAAGACGTTGGGACGAAAAGAGGCTAGGAATATACGTGTAATACGGGAATCCAAACAACGACCATCAAGTAGGGGCCTGTTGATATGCCACAGTAGCTTCGGCAGTGCGGTCCTTGTGGGTGAAAGTGTGTTTCAAAGCGACAGAGAGTGCAAATACGCGGGTGTGAATACGCGCGAATATGCATGTTTGAAGATGAAGCTGGCCTTGTTGTCCCATGCGGTGCCTCATCGGGAAGGTCTTGGTCTGCCATGTTATACCTGGATCGACGGTGTCTTTTACAGTGCAGTACTACCCCAGGCCTCGGCCAACAGAGGCCAGGCCAGGCCAAGCCAGATCATGACCTGTCCCAGCCGCCCACAGACAGGCGAGCAACCGCACGGCCATGGGGCCGGAGAGTTTTTGTCAACCAAGGACAAGACGACAAGAAGTTGAGATCTGACTCATTGCGAAGCTTATATCATGAAAACGAAATGACAGCAGCAGTAGTCGGAGAAATAATTAATAAAGGGGGGCGGAGTGGCCTGGCCATTGTGGTGAGCAAGAAAACAAGAAGAGAAGCAAGTAGGTACTTGATTGTAGTCAGCTTGAATTAGAAGCTTCCAGCCTCGGCACGGTGGGCATACGGGGCAACAGAACAGGATCCAGGCGTTCCTATGGAATAACAAGCGTACTATCATCAGCACGACATGGTGCCACGGGCGGTGTATAGCGAGATGAGCAGGCTCCTTTGAACAGAATCAAGGCTGTCATTTCCATCATCAATCATTCTGCGACGGACCGAGCAAGGGCCAACGTTGACGAAGCGCGCATCTCGCTAGAGGGGGTCTCGCCCGCCTTCGCCCATCGTCGACAGAGCCCACCGCCAGACCTCATTTCGGGGCACGGTGGGGCCCTCAATCAATCGACCTTGGGGGCCCCATCGATGAAGATGAGGGCCACCAGAAGGCCCAGCCTGCCAGCCCAGGAACACAGAGAAAAAAAACCCAGGGACCCCCGAGTGCGCTCGTAAACCGCGCAGGGTCTGGACGGCCTGCGAGGGGTGAATGGGGGGTGTGTCGAGTGATCCCGAGGCAGGCCACCCCCCAGGCGGCTCCACCTTATAGGGGAATTGCGGCTTGGCTGGTGAAACAGCGCACCTCCTTTTCGCACCCCTGCTAGACAGACTCCTGCCAATTTCCATGCCCTCCCCAGCGCCGGTTTTTCGCTCGACGATGCCACGCTCCATGGGCTCTTGGAAACCACCCCGTCCACCTCGCCGCCGGCCGCTGGTATACGAGACTCCTGGTGGCTCCACGTCAGTCCGACAGACCTGATGGGGATTGCTATCCTGATCTCGTCCTCGCATCTGGCCCAGCCGCGCCGCATCGCACGCCAGAAACCTGGGCATCGTGCACCTCTTCTGATCGGCGACGAGATCTGGAGCAATCTGGAGGCCAAGCATTTTCGTTTCTGCCAATCTCCCGGTCTTTTGTGGGGCCCCTCCAGAGGGCGAGAACACTCTCGCGGAACCACACAGAACCACACAGGGCCAGCACGGCCAGCACGGATTGGCCGGATGACGGTGCCGTGCCAGGCCATGTCATGGCCATGCAGCGTGCCCAATATAATTCCTGTCTTGCGCGAAAGGGCGACGAGGGCTCTTCCTCGTCATCGCCAATCTCAACAGCACCTCGACGTTGCAGTCGGCAGTTTAGACTTCCACGGTCTGAGAGCTGCCTCACCGTTGGAAGAGGGCCTGGGCGTATGCAACCTCACCCGCGCCATTACTCGATAATAATAACAAGAATGGCTGTCGCTGTGCGGACGGACGTTGTAGAGCAGTGTCAGCGAGCCTCCTGCCGTCATCAACATGGGCTGCAGTATTTCGACACGCTGGTGCCCGCCTAGCATGCCGTCCCGCCTGTGCATCGCTACGGCGGTGGGCGGGAGACGGCATTGAGCCTAGTGCCTGTACATGTGGGAGCTGGCAGCCTAGGAGCAGATGAGACCCACCGCGTACTGGGGTCTCTGTGGTGTCCGCTTCCATCCATCCTCGACTGGCTGACTGGGCATTGCAGGGCAGTGAGCCCTATGGGATCAAAAAAGGAAATGAGGCAAGCGCCATTGGACCCGAGAATGTCCCTCTGTTGCCGCCCAGGTCAGTCAGTCCAGCCATCTCGTGCACAGGAAGCGTCATGAGAGGTACAAGCAGAGAGTCTAGAAGGTGACACAGCTGCCAATAACCAGCCGCCTGGGTGATGATCTGCAAAACAAACTACCACTAGAATGCGGCGACGTTGCGGTTCGAGAAAGGGAATCGGGCATTAAATTTCGCAAGTCTGTTTAGGTTTACTGCTTGACCTGAGGAGGTCGGACGATTGATTAAGCGCTGGATCTTCATCGTCACAGGCCACAAACGTGCTCGGAACAAAAGCACGGCAGCATACCCTGGGATGATCATGGTCAGTGATGTGCCCCCCCGAGTGAGATCTATTCGAGATGCCCACAACGCTCTTCATCCTACGTTGCGACGCCATGGCGGTCGATCAGCCGGACAGCATCTGCTGTCCATTGCTGTCTATTCCTCAATGAGTAAAAGGCTTCGAGCACGACGGTGCAAGAAACACCGGATTCAACTCAGCCACCACTGGGGGAAACAGAGGTGCATCTGCTTGAGGGAGCGCAGAATTTCCAGTGCATTCTCCAGGAGGGGAGACCAGGCATTTCATCCGAACGTGCAGTGCGCTGGGCATTCGAACCCCCTCGGACGAAGACATGGGACGTTAATAATGGGATGCCTTGGGTGTTGTATCTAC
The DNA here is from genome assembly GCA_037177825.1 of Diaporthe sp. P3_1W. Taxonomy (NCBI): domain Eukaryota; kingdom Fungi; phylum Ascomycota; class Sordariomycetes; order Diaporthales; family Diaporthaceae; genus Diaporthe; species Diaporthe sp. P3_1W. Next base: position 2,094,655 of record JBAFXB010000001.1, read on the forward strand.
CAAGTGCTGAGCAACACTGCGGCCACCCCTCCTGTCGACTTGTGGTTCCTTGGCAGCAGGATCTGAGCCTCTGCGGTCCCTGCTGCTGACCGGGATTGGGACCGAGCTAGGGGCTCTGATTGGGCCATGTCACCTCCCCGCCGCGCCCGTTCCTGCATTTGCCCCTGACGGAGCTCAAGGATGCCCTGGCGACGGGAGGGCGGTTGCTGGTTCTCGTTTCTTTTCTCGCCCAAGAGGAGATTCCCACCCGTCCCAGTGCGCCGAATCTTGCAGATGAGTTGAGTGGCCGGCCCCCGGTACCACGCAAGCCTGCCCTGTTTGCCCTAGGCGGTGGATCAGCCAAAATTGATTAAGGGTTATTCATATCTACGGGCTGGCTGAGGCGGCAAGTCCACCATGGCATGGCGGTGCTCTCGGCCTCCTATGCTCAGATGGGGACCGGGGTCCCGACGAACCAGACTTGACCCTGGACTGCTCACCAAGTCCAAGTGGGCTCCTGATCGAATTTACGGGGTGACCAAGGGAAATGGGACCATCACCGGGAGACCACCCCCAGAGCCAGAGAGAGAGTGCCCACCCCCCCTCCTGCAGCCGCCCTGCTCAAAAGGGCTGATGGCCTCCCATCCGCGGGCCTGTATATCTCCCTCCTTCTCTCCTCACCCAACACGGAGCCTGACCTCGATCGTTCTCCCCGACATTCTTTTGAACAGTGTCTCTTTCGGCGAGCAATAGCAGCTTAGCTACTCATTCATTCCCAACCCAATACATTCTTTACCGAACGAGTGCAAACTGTGTCTGCCCTCCTCCACGGAATTGACTTCCACTCATTGCTTGCTGATCAGCATACCCACGATCTTTCACTCCCGAAGAGTACCGAACAAAGGACGATCCTCGACTCCCGAGTAGAAATCTGAACCCGAAAGCCAAAATGAAGTCCGTTCTCGCCGCCTCCCTGGGTCTCGCGACCCTGGCTTCCGCCAACAACGTCTACCCCCAGCACCCCCACTTCAACTACCGCCGACAAAACACCACGGAGCAGCTCACCACCCTGACCGTCCAGTCGACCTCCATCCGCACCATCATCAGCTGTGCCCCGACCGTCACCAACTGCCCGGCCAACTCCGCCTCCCTGACCCAGCTGGCCTCCACCGCCCCCGAGCAGGTGTCCACCGTCCTGGTCACCGATGTGATCCAGCTCGCCACCACCATCTGCCCGGTCACCGCCGCCGAGGGCATCTCCTCCAGCGTCATTTCCGTCGCTGCTACCGGTGGCATCACTGGAACCACCATCACCGGAACCACCCCCGCTGCCACCGGCAACGTCGCTGTTCCCACCCCAGCCCCGACCGGCGGCTTCTCCAACGGAACCGTGCCCACACCCCCCGTTACCGCTTCCTCCCCTGAGGCTTCCAGCCCTGCTGAGGGTGGTGATGATGAGGATGAGTGCGAGCCCGACCTCACCACTCAGGTTTCCACCTCCGTGGCTACCCTGACCTCTGGCATCCCAGTTACCGTCACCATCACCAACGCTGGTGGCAACGGCAACGGAGGCGGTGTTGAGGTCAGCACCTCCACCTCTTTCACCACCTTCGTCACCGCCATCCCTGTGACCAAGACCGTCATCAACACCGAGTCTTCCCCCGAGTCGACCGGCGAGTCTTCCCCCGTTGAGGGCGGTTCTGGCGAGGGCAGCGAGGGCACCACCATCTCTGGCACCACCACCACCACTGCCTACACCACCGGCACCAAGACCGCCACCCTCACGAGCAAGGTCACCAAGCCCACCGGCGACAGCTCCCCCGTTGACACCAACTCGAACTCCAGCGGCTCTGGCTCCGGCTCTGACGCTGAGGGCTCTTGCGTCCCGTAAGTTTGAGACTGCTCATACTCACCCGAAGACGCAATCTTACTAACCTCGCTCACAGTGAGACTGTCACCGTCACCAAGGAGGGCCCCACCGTCTACGTGACCGTCGGCCAGGCCTCCCCTACCGGCGCCTCCAGCGTCCCTCTGGCCGCCAACGCCGCTGTCCCCACTGCCGCTTCCGCTTCCGCCCCTGAGGCCTCTGCCCCTGCCTCCTCCGGTGATGACTCTGAGGACGACGACACCTGCGAGGACGACGGCTCTGACGAGACCTCTCCCGTCGACGGCGAGGACGACACCTGCGACGAGGAGCCTGAGGAGACCGTCACCGCTACCGTCGTGCCCGTGCCCACCGGCTCCAACGGAACCGGCTCTGCCTACCCCACCGGCGCCGCCCTCAAGAACCGTTTCGCCAAGATGTACTAAATCGCTTGATTTAGAGCATACCTTCTTAGCGAGGAAGGGCGCGTCAAGATGAGACGACAGAAAAAGACAGTGGATGAATTTTCTGTGTGGGTAGTGGCAACGGGGCTTGGTATGAGACCATGACTGGACTTTGACGTTGGATCATTGTATCTCCAACCTTTTTTCTTTTGTTTAAACAAACCCCCCTGGGAAAATGGGCGGGAGATACAAGAGATCCTCCCTCCTGTGTGTGTGTGCGATCATCACCGCTCCGCCTGGAGCAGTGGGGGTGCAGACCATGAAAACCTTTCTTGTAGAATGTTGTAGTGTTGTTGGCTGGGTGGGAGGACGCATTTTGTGTGGTTTTTCGATAGCGCTGGCAGAGGGAGATGTTTGAACCCACCTGCTTTGCCTTCTTCCCTCTCCCGAGGGAGGGAGAGCGAGCCGTGCGTGTCCTCCCCTGTCTTCCGATTCTTGGAGTGCAGAAAATTTAAGATGGATGGATTATTGTCGTTTCGACTGCTCATATAACTTACGTGCTGTGTTCCCGTGTCTGATGTCTGTGTGAGTTAGAACTGGGTTGACTGCTGTCGGTGAAGTGAGATGAGATGAAGTGAGGTGGAAGAAGAAACACTTAGTTGTCTCCCTCCTTCCCTTCTTGGCTCGACGTCGAGCTTGTCGGGGCCACCTGAAACATAAGACGCTTCCGCCGGCGGTTTCCCTCCCCCACGGCATTCCTTAGTCAACCCGAATTCGACATTCGGCTCGCGAAAGTCAAATCCGTCTCCCTTGTTAGTCCCGTTCGCAACAGTTCACGCTCACCTGGAGTGTGGTTTCGGAGGGTTTACTCAGCACCAGCGTTCTATCGGGAGGACATGAGATGGGGCCAGGAGAACGAAGATCAGCTGTCCCATGTACGGTAACACACCGAGACCAATACAGCGAGTGTATTCTCACACTCTCGAGGTTACTGGTGTGGAATATTGATGATGATTCGGCCGCACCTGGAGTTGGTTGTTGGTGTCGATGGAACACCACCACACAGAGCCGATGTCTCTGCTGGGGATAGACAGGAGGCTAGTCTCCTGATAGTGGGGTACTCTCCTGTGTAAGATTCCACGGGATGGCCCCCGGTATCTACAATTTTCCCCCAGTGATTTTTCTTCGCAAAATTGTCTTTGCCTGTGCCGAGGGTAGTCTATTGTTTAAAGACTATAAAAGACTGGAGCAGGTTCCGGAGCAGTAAGCAAGAGAACAAAACTCCGAATCCCGTTCCGTTGTACACATTACGGGTGGTTTTGCGGGTGTCTCCCGCGGGCTCAAGGACAATCGAGTAGCTTGTATTGTAGAGTCTTGCAAAGCACAGTACAGCAGACCACGAATTATCTCGCCGTCCTGCGAGCTGTGCTGTGCATTCTCCACGATACGGAGCTCGGAAGGTGCCCTCGTGAGGACGTGTCACAGGGTGCGATCTCGCAGACGAATGGGTCTCAGCCTCTCGGGTCAAATGGTCTCGTCACAAGCCAGATTGTGGGGGGTCGGGGAGTTCCCACAGCACTGTCGCGCGTACTAGAACTCTCCATCTGGGCAAAGGACCTGTTCTCTGATGGGATTGAGCAGGAGTAGGATCTTGGTCGTATCGCCGCCAAGGATCGCAACGAAGCTGTCGCCCCCCCGGCGATCACCCTGGGCATGTTCATTCGTGTCTTATCACTTGGGCTGTCCAGGCGTATAAGTACAGTGCAGTACGTCTTATTCAGCTCGCTCAGCCGGGTTGGTGGGGCGGTGTCTCTTGCCGCGAGAATATCGGGAAAGGCGCGCTGCTGGTGTCTAAATGCAGGCCTAGTGTAACAATCCGCCTGGCTCCTTTGTTTGTGCCCATGGGGGGATTCTACCGTCTGCTGTGTCTGGTTGCTGGCCCTTTATTATTATTGACAGTACCCATGGATGGCATGAGAATAATCAGCGAGGCGTCAAATTACCTGGGTGCCTCATGACAAGCAGGACCTTTCAGTTGACGGGTTGGGCAGCATGACAATCTCGCAGGGTGGACCGATTGATTATCTTGCACCAAGCCCGAGTTGCTAGGGGCCAGAACAGGCTGAACCGGGAGAGGGCGGCCTCTGCCTAACCTAATCCTCCGCTTGGGCAGAGAAAAAGAGAGAGGACTAACAGCGCCTACGCACTCCGTTCTGCGCTGCCGCGCTGGTACCGCCAGTGCTGTCGAGCTCGCGTCTGTTCCAGTTGGACCACCCCGGGGGCCTGGACCTGACCTGGACCCGGACCCGGACAAGGAATCGACCTGCGACGTGACGAATATCTCGTGCCCGTCTCCTGTTCGCAGCCCAACACCCTCTTCGCCCCAGTCCTTTCTCTCTTCCTCCCCGGCAATTGCGCTGCTCTCGAGAGCCTCTCCATCCATTCTGGTCTCTTTTGTTTTTTCAACCCTCGAAAAAGGAACCATCGTCGCTGCCGTCCGCAATGTCAGGGCCAGGTTCGCCAGGCCAGGAGGGCCCCACGTTTGCCCCGCCACATCTTCCTGCTGGCTGGATTGCGCAATGGGATGCAAACAGCAAGAAGTACTACTACGTGCAACTCTCGACTGGCGTTTCGCAGTGGGACGTTCCGACAGACGCTGCCCCCGTCGGAGGAGGCACTCCGGCCTCTACCAACGAGCACCCTTACGGCGTGCCGGGCCAGCGCCAGCTGATCACTCATCCCGATGGCACCCAGACCGTCAAGCACCCCGATGGGTCATTGGAGCCCGTCATGCCGAACGAGGCTGGCGGCACCAGGGGGATTGATAGCGATGGTCCAGCCGGCGATAGGGGCCTTGGTGTAAGCCCACACTCCCTTCCCTGTTTGCCTCTGGCTCTCTCTATCTTGCGCGAGCCTCCCCGCTGACACCCTCGTCTCTCCGCGCGTAGAGCATGGCCATGAACGCATTGCTAGGCGGCAAACAAGGCGGCAGTGGCAGCGGCCACAACTCGAATAGCAGCCCCTTCGGCGGCCTCGCGAACCAGGTCATCAGCGGGCTTACACAGAGCAACGGTGGCGGCCACGGCCAACAACACCATGGCTCATCGGCGGCATCCAGCGGCCTCGGCGGCAAGATCGTCGGGCAGCTCACATCGAACCTCTTCTCCTCGGGCAACAAGCCGTCGCAGCCCCAGAACTACCACAGCGGCCAGTCCTCGCAGGCGCCGCATAACTCTGGGGGCCTTGCAGGATCCATGATGGGCTCTGTCGCACACATGTTTGGCGGACAACCTGGCGCCTCGGTACGTTTGCATGCCAAGAGCCCCGGGATATAAAGCGCAACTGAGACTATGTATATACTGACCGATGCCCCACCCTTTGCAGAACCAAAACTTTGGATACACGAATTCCGGCCAAACAGGAACCTACAGTGGTTCCGCGCCTCCTGCCACGTACCAATCGCCAGGCGCATCCTCGCAGCACCACTCTCCCGCCCAAGGGCACAATGCCCAGCCCACCCACAACGCCCAACCCGCGAACACACCTTCCTCATACCACGCGCCACAACACACCCCGAGCTTTCCTCCACCGCCGAGCCAGTACGAGGGACAACATGGCTACCAGGGCCAGCAGCAGCAACACACGCCGTATGGCCAGCACGGCCAAATACCAGGCCCGCCCGCCGGCGCACCGCCTGCGCAATACGGCCAGTCCCAGTACGGGCAGGGCTATGGCCACCAGCAGGCGCCGTCGGCATACGGGGGCCACCAGCAAGGCGGGTACAACGGGGTGACGCCATCATTCCCTCCGCCCCCGAGTCAGTACCAGTCCCAGGCAGGGTATGGCGGCCAGGACCGAGGCTTGCCACATGGGGCACATCACTACGGCAGCAATCCCGCGTACTAGGAGAGTGGGGGCCTCTTTCATCAAGAAGGAAGCAAATGGTTTGCTGGATGACCCGTCCTAAGGAATCTTTAGATCGGCCGTCAGATCGATCGAAGCGGGTTTGAGAGGGGAGTATTCCCATAGGCCATCATATGCAGCAGAGAAGGGGGGTTGAGGGGACGACAGAGAGGCGTTGTGGGCAGGAAAAGGAGGATTCATAGACCAGACCGATTATACCATGAGCGAGCAGCGAGCAGGGGGCAGCAGTGGTTGGACAGAGCCTGGTGGGCAACTGGCTCTCGAGGGGATTTTCTTAAGGTGGTATCATAATTAAGCTAGCTACGTACATGTTTTGCAAGTGAGAGAAGAAGAAGACGAGAGAGAAAAGAGAACTCAGCATTTCTGGCGGGGCGAGCACACGCCTAATCCTTACCGCGTCTTCTTCTCCTCCTCCCGCTCCTCGCGGCCCGCGTCATCCTGACCGCTGCCACCGTCGACCATCAGCCCCCTCACCCACGGCATGAGCAGGCGTGTGGCCAGCACCCACGACGCGGCGGCGACGAGGATGACGTACCCCACGGTGGGCAGCAGCGTCCGCGGCAGGACGTTGAGGACGAAGGGGTCCAGGATGACGTCGGCGAGCACGGGCTCCGGGCGGCGCATCAGCTCGCGGTCGGTGGTGAAGTAGTCGGCGGCCGCATCGATGCGCAGGAGGAGGACCGAGGATAGGTGTTCGCCGCCACTGCTCTTACCCTCGCGGGTCGTGGCTTTGTGCGGCGGTGAGTCCTGCCTGGACATGGAGTAGTTGTGGAGCGAGGTGATGAGCTCCGGGGTGTCGAAGACGGCGGGGAGGGTGTGGGTTTCCAGGTGGAAGGCTGTTGGTTGCTATCCGCGGGGGCCAATGTCAGTCTCACTCACATGTGTTTCTGTGGATAATGGCAGGACTCACGGTGGCCAGCCAGCATATGCGGACCTCATAGCGCTGGCCCTCTGTGAGGTTGTCGAGTATGAACCATGACGACCTGCCGCGCTCGGACTCTGTCGTAGGGAATATCGCCTCAAGGTGGGTCCTGAGCGACCAGTCCTCGGGCGTGAGGGTGTCGATGTTGAGGCTCGACAGCGAGGGCTGCTGGTCGGGGATGTTGACGGGCTCCGGGCCGAGGAAGATGGTTTTCTCGACGTTTGCGGAGGCCAGGGATATGCCCAGTGTGAGGCATATGAGACCGGCGAGTATCATTGTCTGGAAGACTCAAGATAGCCTGTCTCTGTGTGTGCCTGCCTGCCTCTCATGTGAAAGAGAGGTGTATATGCATACGGAAGTGAGATGAGAGACTGTACCTGCACCAGCCACAATGGACGGGACTGGCAACTGGCCTCGACAGCCCCCCAACCCGGGAAGCACCGCCACAACGGCCAGGTAGCTAGCTGTCCCGGGCAGGCTGGCAAAGGAAGACTGGATCACATGCGAATTCCCAGGGGAGGGTCCCCACGGGTGGGCTCCCCCAATCGCGGCAAAAGCTGGGGTACGGCCTGGCGTCACTGACCTCGCTGACCGAGGAACTGACGGACCGACCTCCAAGCACTCTCTGGAATTTGGGGTTCCAACCTTGGGCCTGCCCACGCCAGCTGCTTGCTCCCCTTGCCGTGGTCTGCTGAGACTCACGACCATGGCCACGACTCTTCGTCTTTGTCGCCGCTAACCACGATACTGTGGGAATATCGCACCCAGCGCGGCTGAACTTTGGTTCGAGATAGTTCAATGCATCGCACTTTCTTTGAATCTATCCAAGCCAAACCCCCAATGCCAGCAAACCTACGTATCCTATCCATTGTCGCATAACATCAAGACTTGTACTCGGACAGCCTCGAGTGCTCTCCAGCTGGCCCTCGAGGCTCACTACATCCCGCTCTCCCTCCGTTCGCGCCCCCTCGACGACTACTCTACGAATTCAGAAACAATCGCGGTCGAGCGAGGGCCGCAACGCCCACCATGGCCTCCCAATCGAAGCTCCTCCTCTCGCACGTCTCCACCCCGGGCCAGCGCGAGCGCACCATCCGCTCCATCATCTCGCACCTGACCCAGCTCTACCTCTCCAACCGCACGCGCATCTCCCGCGCCGTCTACCTGACCCTCTTCGTCGCCCTCATCAACCGCGTCCGCAACGCCATCGCCGAGCAGAAGGCCGCCTCGGCCCGCGACGCCGCCAAGCGCGCCGAGCGCAGCGGGACCACCGGCCGCGTCGACCCTGCCGACGCTGAAGGCGATGGCACCACCGCCAAGAAGAAGCGCAAGGTCGAGCTCGACCGCGAGTTCTTCCGCTCGCTGCTGCGCCTGATGCGCATCGTCGTGCCCGGCTGGCGCAGCAAGGAGACCCGCCTGCTCATCAGCCACAGCTTCTTCCTCGTCGTCCGCACCCTCATCAGCCTCAAGGTCGCCGCCATGGACGGCGCCATCGTCAAGGCACTGGTCAAGGGCAACGGGAAGGAGTTCCTCATGAGGATCGTCTGGTGGATGTTGATCGCTGTGCCGGCTACGTTCACAAACTCTATGGTAGGTGCAGCTTGTGAATACGGCGAGATGTAAACTATACAAGGTTGGAAGACTGGCTGACAATACCTCGAAACACAGTTGTCGTGGCACCAGGCGGAGCTGTCGCTGAAGTACAGGACGAGACTGACCCAGCACATTCATGACAAATACCTGTCGAAACTGACCTTCTACGGTATATCGGCGCTGGACGACAGGATAAAGAACCCAGACCAGCTGATAGCTGTTGATGTCGCGAAGTTCTCAAATAGTCTGGCAGAGCTGTACAGCAATTTGGCCAAGCCGATATTGGACATGGTAGGCTCGTACTCCTATTACTCAACAGATACAGTCGTTGATAGCTGATGCGCCACAGACGATATACACCTGGTCGCTGTCAAGCAGCGTAGGCGGCGAAGGCGTAATGTTCATGTCATTACTGGTTCAGCTGTCCGCCAACATGATGCGGGCGCTGACACCTCCTTTCGGCAAATACGTCGCCGATGAAGCGAGGCTAGAGGGCGAGTTCCGATTCCAACATTCGAGATTAATAGACCACAGTGAAGAAGTAGCCCTGTATGCAGGCCACGAGGTCGAAAAGGACACTCTCGACAAAGGCTATTTCACACTCATCAAGCACGTCAACTACATACTACGACGGCGATTCTACCACGGGTTCATGGAAGACTTTGTCATCAAATATTTCTGGGGCGCACTAGGCCTGGTCCTCTGCAGTGTACCAGTCTTCGTCAAAATACCAGGCGCGGTAACACAGAACATGGGCGATAGGACCGAAACGTTCGTGACGAATCGACGGATGCTGCTGTCTGCTTCTGACGCCTTTGGACGGATCATGTTCTCGTACAGAGAGATCATGGAACTCGCAGGCTACACCTCGCGGGTGGCGTCGCTGCTGGAAGTCATGGATGATATCCAGGCTGGTCACTTTGAGAAGAAGCTGGTCTCTAGCGCAGGCACTGAGGATAACGAGGCTGTGCTCAAGGGCCGAGGAAAGGTCGTCGAGAGCAAGGACATCCAATTCATTGACGTGTAAGTTTACCCCCCGACTCTGTCCTAACGCTGGTCGACTCAAGATCGAAGACTGACTCCCGTCCCGGACAGACCCATCATCTCTCCCAACGGCGACGTCCTTGTGAAAGCCCTCTCCTTCTCCCTCAAGCAGGGCGACCACCTCCTGGTCGTCGGCCCCAACGGCTGCGGGAAGTCCTCGCTCTTCCGAATCCTCGGCGGCCTGTGGCCCGTCTACGGCGGGACAGTATACAAGCCCCCCTTCTCAGATATCTTCTACATCCCGCAGCGACCATACCTGTCGCGCGGGTCGCTGCGCCAACAGATCACGTACCCGGACGGGCTGCGCACGATGCGAGCCAAGGGCGTGACGGACAGCGACCTGCTGGGGATCCTCAAGCTCCTCAGCCTCGAGAGCCTCGTGACCCTGTACCCCGAGGGCTGGGACGCCGAGGCCGAGTGGCGCGACGTGCTGTCGGGCGGCCTGCAGCAGCGCGTGGCCATGGCGCGGCTCTTCTACCACCGCCCCCGCTACGCCATCCTGGACGAGTGCACGTCGTCGGTGACGCTCGAGACGGAGAAGGTCATGTACGACAACGCAAAGGCCCTCGGCATCACCCTCATGACCGTCAGCCACCGCCGCTCGCTGTGGAAGTACCACAGCCACATCCTGCAGTTTGACGGCCAGGGCAACTTTGTCTTCACCCGCCTCGACGCCGACCGCCGCATGAGGCTCGAGGACGAGAGGGAGGACCTCGAGGTCCTGCTGAGGCAGGTGCCCGAGCTGGAGAGGCGCGTGGCCGAGCTGACCTCGTCTTGAAGGCCGGGTTGTTTTGGGGAGTTTGCATGCATGTGTTGATATGGGACTGGGGCTTATATAAGTGTGTGTTTACACTAACCAACGGATGGATCATATGCATTTGCTTGTTGCTCTTTCTCTAACCTTCATACTAGAAGCATATTGGTTAACAACAAGAATACAATAAATACTGTCTAAATCTTGAAAATGGTGTCATCTCCTCATCGTCCTCCCTCGCTGGGTTACTGACTACGACAAAATCACTACGTACACCAATTCCGTTGAGGGTCAGCTCTTTACTTGGATGAAGTATTGATAACCATCAAGCACCACCCAATCTATGCCAGAGTCTAAAATGGACCATGACCAAAATGCCATGGGCAGTGGACCAATTGGAGAGCAGCAAAGAACCATTTCATTCATTCATGACTTTTCTATCCCGCCTTGCCAGGCTTTGTATGCCATAACTGTTCGCAGCGTCGGGGCCAAACCTCTCAGGGAACAAAACACTCCATGCGCATGATCCACTGATGGCGGCCCTCACTGTGTATGCCTTCTCGCTCAATGCCATCGATGCGTATCACTGGGTCCTGTTTCACCGCCCCAGCCTGCCGGACTCTCCCTACTTCGAGGTGATTCCCTTGATCTGTTGTCGTCTCTATGCACATTTTCCCAGGTTGCACGCGTGTCAGCCGACCCGCGCGCACGCCCCGGTTTTATATCATCTATGATCACTGTCCTCAATGCGCTTTCGTATCTCTCTAGTTCGCAACCTTGACGCCCCCGTCCAGCGGCTGCGAGTCGATGACAACTGCGGTGTCGTCCTCGGCCACGGAGCCCGGTAGCTGGCTCTCGGACTCGGTGAGCCCCTGGCGGATGGCGAGCACGCTGTCGACGATGACGGCGTCTATGCCCTCCTTTACTTGGCGCTGTGGGTTTGGTTAGGTCAGCTTTCTGGGAAGTACACGGGGAAAATGCGAGAAGCGGGCGGGGTGAAGGACCACATACCTGTACCATGCGCGGATCGTTGTTCTCCGTACCGTAGCTGACGCACACCAGACCGTGCTGCTTGACGACCCTGACGAGTCGGGGGCTGTTGGTGAAGGGCTTGGACACGCTCACGATGCCCAGCAGGTTCCACCTGCTCGCGAAGCGGATGGCCTCCTGCAGGGAGGAGGCCCTGACGTCGCCGACAGGGGCGTCTCCCGCGTCGGTGAGGAACATAATGGGGAAGTTGGGCTGCTTGTAGCTGAGGCACAGGCAGATGTCCGGGTTAAAGCTGGAGAAGATAATGTGCCTGTCCCTGGCGAGGTCGTACACCTTGGCCAGGACCGTGTCGCAGAAGCTGTTGAGCTCCACCGCGTACGCGTCCATCTCGTGCTCCTCGCTCTCATGTAGCATTGGGTACTTCATCTCGATGTTGAAGCCCACTCCCGAGGGGAGGTCGCGGAACAGGTCCTCAAGCGTCGCGAATGGCGCCTGGATGAAGTTGCCCCGCGAGTTGCCCTTGTAGCCCTTCTCCTTGAAGTCCCGCGTGTGCTTCATGCGCTCATCGGCCGTCGGCGTGTCGCCCACGCCATAGCCTACAGACATAGACCGCTGCCTGGGCCCCGGCACCTCGTTATTGCTGCGCATGTTCCGCAGCTGCTGGTTGAACATGTCCTTGCCATTCAGGCGGCGCGCGTCCGGGTTGATGTGCAGGAACTGCTCAAGAGTGAGCGTGTGCACCGGGGCGTCGATGCCGGTCTCGCTGACGAGGAAGTCGTGGTAGATGACGGGGACGTGGTCCTTGGTCAGTTGTACGTCGAACTCGACGTAGTTGGCACCCAAGTTGGCGGCTGCGATGAACGACTCCACAGTGTTCTCGCCGAGCTGGAGGGACTTGTTGGACGTGTTGTTCTTGCCCAGTCCGCGGTGGCCAATGACCATGGTTGAGGCCAGCTTTTTCCAGTAGGTCTGCTCCGAGGTAACCTCCATGTTCGGGTGTGAGAAAGGCGTGACGACCAGGAAGTTGAAATTGACGGTTCCGATCACTTCCAGAGTGCTCGACGAAACGACTGGCACACAGACGTCGCCCTGAAGGTTCATCCGCTTGGATCCAACAGAAGGCCGGATGCTGGACAACAGCGCCACAGCTCTTCCAATCTTGTTCTTCTCGTTACCAGAGTAGGTTGGCACGATATCGAACAGCAGCTTGACTTTGCTGGCATCCTTTGTGGTGAACACTATGGGCTCAGTAGAGATATTCTCGTGCACAGGGAGATCAATGATGGTAGGCTCGCCCAGGGCACCATTGGCTGATACCACGACTGACAGTGCGGTATCGAGCTGTGTCGTGTGAGCTTCGTTGAGGGGCACACGGTCCAGCTTGACAGCATCGACGTCTCGTCTCATGTCCATAGAGCCAAGACTGACCAGGACCAGGCTCTCTTCCTTGAGATAACGATGCCCAAATGTCTTGACCGGGTCAGCGACACGAGTGGTCACCTTGGAACGACGGTCCTCGAGAGACTCCACTTTCGGAGGCGAGCCCCCGCTAGTAGTTGATTGCCCATCACCGTTGGTTTGAGCTGCGAGGGCAGCGTCGTTCACGTGGCTGTTCTCCTTGAGCAGATCTGCGAGAGCGAGGTGGCCCCTCAAGGCGGCGTGTTCTCTGGCTGTCCACCCAGAGGAATCGATCTTGTCGACGTCAGCGCCGGCTTCGATCAGTAGCTTGGCGACAGACAAGTGTCCATCAACGGCCGCAATATGAAGTGGCGTCCAGTTGAAATTCTTCTCCACAAGCTCCAGGTTGGCCTTTTGCTCTTCGGTTCCTTGTAACAAAATACGAGCACACTCGTCATGGCCGAACCTAGCAGCGATGTGAAGTGCCGTCTCCCCCGAATTATCCTGCCAGTTGATATCAACACCGGCTTCGACAAGAAGGTTGACAATTGTCTTGAAGTTGGACTTTGTGGCAATAGCCAGCACAGCGCTGGACTTGGAGATCCCTCGTCTCCTGGCCAGCTTGTCTTCACTAGCCCCCTGCCAGTTTTCACCCTGGAGGAGAGCCTGGATCGTCAGAGGGTGGCCACCAATGACAGCGAGGTGGAGCGGCGCATTCCCCTCCTTGTCTTGCCAGTCCTCAGCGTCGATGCCCTCTTCAACATTGAACTGACCCCACTCCTGCATCTTGGCCATGATGATCTGGCAGACCACGACGAAACCAAACTGGGCAGCATAATGAAGAGGCAGACGGCCGAAAGAATCCCTAGTGCTCAGTGCGGGCCGTTGATCCTCGCTAAGCCTATCCAGGAGGAAGATAAGTACCTGCACAGCCTCATCATTCTTGTCTAGGAGATTGGTCTCCTTCACATGGCGAGAGTCCGGGGATGCCGAAGGTGAAGCAGCTGGTGTGATGTACTGGGAAGCATAATGGTTGCCGGCAGGGAAGGGGTAGGCTGGAGAATCAGACTCCCTTGCGTTGGCAGACTTGGTCCGACCGATGTGAATGACCAACCGATGGATACAATTCCGCTCGTTGATATCGTCTGCCTCGTCCAGGGTCTTGAGGTTTGAGAGTAGGAACTCGATGGAATCCTTCGACCGGGCGGAAATCGATCTCTGGAGGAGGTTGTGTAGTAAGCCTTGGGCTGGCGGTTCCGACAAAACCAAGTTGGCTTGTTTTAGATGGCTCTTCAAAGCCTCCACATTGTTGTCCCGGATGGCCTGGTCCAGTTGGTCCAAGAGCGAAGAGGGAACGGTGAGCATGGCCTTGGCAGAGGCTCGTCCCAGAGACCTGATGGATCTCTCGGAGCGGTTGTCCTCTATGTTCTGGGCATCACCAACTGCGGACATCCACTTATTGATGTCGTTCAGGAGCCGAGCAAGGGTGTTATCCTTTGCGAAAGGCTTCGGGTCGACCTTGGTGGCGATATACCGGTGCTGGGTGGCCGAATTGGGGACCTTCTTGTCGAGCTTCTTGGTGATCTTGACGAAACCACGCCTATTGATCTCGCCGAACCACTGAAGCTTCCTGAACTGGGACCGAAGCTCGAGCAGGGCGCCCATGAGCTCTTCAGTCTCGTCCACGTCCAGGTCGGATACGTCGGAAGTCTGACCATAGCGGTCCTGAAGGAGCTTCAGCCGCCGGCATGCGTCTGAAAATTTCTTGCTGTAAAAGTAGTCGACATCTTCCAGGTTCCGGTCCAGGGCGAAGAAGAATTCTGTTTCCGACTGGTTAGGCGACTGGGCTCAGCCCGCCAGGGAGGGAGTTGAGCGGTCCAAATGTTTACCTGCAAGATCCACCTTTTCACCGCTCTGAGAGGCCCTGGCATCTGCCTTGATGAGCTTCTTCAGGCCTTTGTAGTCAATGTAGTTAGATGCCCACTCGGGCACCTGATTACGCGGCAAGCTGTGAGCAGTCAGTCTCAGATCTCAGTGCCTGGGGTTACGGGGCGACATGGGGCATGGCATTGCTTAGCATTTCATAGCGTACTTCTTTCCAAACTTCATATCGGCGGATTGGTCAAGGTCGAGTCGTGTGCCGATCAGGGTATGCCGTGGAGATTTGGTTTGTGTGGTGGCGAGTCGAATGGCAGATACTTATATCACTTGGCTGAAGACAGGTTTTAATTGAGGGAAATTATGGGTCGAGGCGGCTGCTACAGTACTGACGTCGGAATGTCTGCCAATTTGTTGATGTAGTGGCAGGCTGGCGACGGGCTGGCCGTGAAGCCCAGCTAGGCGGGCAATTCAGAGGGAATCGAGAGTCTGCATTTTCATTGTGAGAAGAAGCCTCGGGTTGAAAATGGGTACTCAGGCGGTCATGACCCTGCAGTAATGTCGTCGTCGTTTCCGCAGCCCAGGGGACAGGAGCAATCAATCAACCCAGTTGATGCCGTAGTCTACAGTGCTGAGAGAAAGAAATGAATGTTGTTTGTGTGTACACACAGTAATGTCAGGCCGGTGCTGTCAGAAGCGCGGCCAGCAAGGTGCCTTGATCTAACGGAAACCTTTTGGTCGAGTAGATAGGGTGTGAGGTGTGACGTCGAGGCGGTCCGGGAGCCTGGCCAATGGAAACGGATGGACAAAGACACGTTCCTCAGCAAACGCGACCGTCTGGAAGGCTGCGGGAGATCCGGGGAAAGTCAGACTGCGCCGCGCCTTTCTTATTTGATTTGGGATCGCCTTAATCCCTTGAAGGCGGTGGATGCTGCTGACTCTGACAAGGGATGGCTCCTCGGGACATGTGGCCAGAGTTTTACCTCTGTTCCACGTCGGTCGTCACGGGTTCGTTCACGAGCGACGAGCTGAGGTGAGGTGGAGAACGGCCAGGACACGATTATCCAAGGAACTGGACCCTGAGCAGCGCTACTGCCCGCGCGCTGGCTAGGAACACCCCCCTCCGTCCCCTTGTCCCCTCTCTTTCTTACCGTCCCAGCAGCAGAAAACCGGGATGTTGACGAAATAGGGGGAAAATTCAGGGTCCAACGGCAAGATTCCATCAATTTGTGGGTGCACATGCCCACTGACAGTTGGCCTTGGGTCCAGCGCTCGGGGGTGCGACAAAGGGCACGTCAAAGGAGACTGACAGGCCTAGAGCCTCCCACTTTGTTGTGTACGGGTACCTTCCAGTGCAGCCGACCTGCCTCGTCAGTCTTCCTTCCAGGTACGACATTGTAACACCCTTTGTGTGACTTGGTTGATGCTGGTGTCTGTGTACAATCCTTAGAATAGCAAGTAGACTAACCTCGACTGACTCGAGTGACAAGACGAAGATGCGGGTCCCCTGATGCCCCAAGCAGATCTACCGTTTTGCTTTTCCCATGTTCCTGCCTTAGTTTGTTAGCCTCAGCCCTTTTCCCGACGCACCCCACCCCAGCTTGATATGCACACGCCAACACCACCCATTCGTGGCTAGGCACTGCCAACTCAACACCTCGAAATATAGTGCATTCCCCTGGTACAGGACAGAGTAGATGAGCAGTTGGACTCTTTCAATCAACTTTTGATGTACGGTATCACCACAGAGAATGAATCCCACTCGAGTGACCTCATCCTCGGCCGCCGTCTACTCGCCTCGGAACCTCGGCCTTGGCGCCGCGCCGACACATATGCATACCCCCGAGACCCGGGAGCCTAAAGACTGCAATCAATATGAGCAGCCTCACAACCGTTTTGATGCTTATTTGAGTATTGGCGCCCCGACAATTGCACGGCAAGCTGGCTTACTGTATCTGATCTCGCACCTGAGGAAATTCAACTTCAAAGAGCTCTTGAGCTTGAGTGCGTCGATGTTCTTGTCCGTGACCCTTTCGGCCCCGAGAATTCCGATCGTTATTCTGCAAGTTGTGCTGACTCGGCAATTGAGTAAGTGCGAGGGACGGTGAAGAGTGCCCACATCCCAAATTCTGGGGTCGCCAGAATAGGAGTCAGGGTATGGAGTCATTCAGGTAGGGCTACCTCGAAAAGAACAGGCGAATGCAAGAAGCAAGAGAGACGATGTGTCCCTCCAAGGCTGAGACACAGCATCAACTGAACCCGTCAGAAAGTGTGAGCTTGCGAGTTACATCCTACTAACAAGTGGTTCGCTTCATGTGGATCACATCAGTGATGAGGGCTTCGCAGTACATCAGTTCATAGAACACTTCAGGCTGGGGCCTGACAGAACACAACCGTGGTGTGACGAGAACTCCATCAGAATTAATCCCGTGTTCTATCACCTGTGCTTGCTGCACTCGTGTGTGCAACGACTCAAATGGGCGATCGTGTCGCAGCTCAGGTTGACTGACCGGTGAGCTCTTGCCACAAGTTCTAGTGGGAGAGCAGCAAGCGAGTCACTGAACCTGCATCGGCCATAGTGATTCAGATACACGGTCTTTTCAAGGGGGTATGGACCGGACTATGTTCTTCACGGGCTGAAAAGAGCGAGAGGGGCTTCTCCTTTTCCCAACCGCACATTTATACATAATACGGAAAATTCTGGAGGACCTTGTGAACACTCAAATTTTAGCACTGCGATGTTTGTTCGAGCTCTGTACGGATACAGCACACGCGTACAACGCCGTGAGGCTGCCCACGGCAAGCACCACAGAGCACAGTGACTCGCGGAACGAATGAGTGTCTTGTTAATCCCTATAAGCCCCCGCCTGGGACTTGATTCAATTGTCGACGCTCAAATTGCCCTTCAATCATTTTTATGTGTTTATGGGTGAGAGCGGTTTGGAATGTTGTAATTTTTTTTAAATCATGCTATTGGTAACAATCAGCAGGCAATTGATGATTCGAGTACCTATTACTCTTTTGGACGTGTATCTTGGTGGTGATTGCTATTTGTTGAGGAAAATCGGCTCTGTGCGATTCGAACCCAGTGGGTTTGAAGTGATTTGCTATCAAGTTGGTGGATGACCTGACCATCTGTTACCAGTAGACCGAGACAGTGCTCAAGTGGAGCGTCACCTTGAGGATTGAAAGACATGATCAGCTTGACTTGGACATCTGGGCATGCTGTATACAACACCTTCTGACCTCATATCATGTTTTGCACTGGACTGACTTCGATCTTGAAAAACGCAATGCGGCTAAAATTTGAGATTAGAGGCTGTAGAAATTGTCACTCAGTCACAATCGACAACCACATGTAGAAACGGCTCTCAATGCAAAAAGGTAGAAGCACCACATATTACCACCTTGTTACGTCCAACTACAATGTGGACCACCCCATTGGCTAAACTGGAATAGAGGCACCATAGCACGGCATCAACATCTCCCACCTCTTGGTCAGAATAAACCATATTTTCGAGCCATTCGACGTGCGGGTGTATGCAGTAAGATGTGCTCCCTGGCTAAAAATACCGAACAGCGATGTAGCGTTTCTGGAGACATGCACAGGATAGTTCATTCCAACGATTGCAAACATTTTCTTCACCATCTACAGGTTAAGATTAAACAGGTCCTTCTCCTGAAAGTCTGCGACGAGCTTTGTGAACGCTTTGTTGCAGGCCGCCGATGTATCTCGACCATCAGAACTGTCCAGCACATCTGCCCTTGTCTGATGCCGTGTGTAATCTTGAGGTCGCTCGTCCATGGCATTTTCACGACAAGTTCTGGTACATGAGGATGATCGTCGCTCTGAAAGGACACTCGATAAAGCTGGTCGAAAATCGAAGTGTCGTACGGACAGCTGTGATGCCAGTGTCATTATGGCAATGGTAGAAATTAACCACGCGATCGCAGTCCATACTGTCGCTCAACTGAACGAGCTTCAGCAGTTATTCAGACAAAGATGCACCATATAGCTCTCCGCTCTATCCAGGGGTACAGATGTCAGAGGATTGGAACATCCACCAGAAACCAGATCGCCTCCGCCTCACCGAGTTCGAATCGCACAGAGCCCCTTTCCCCCTCCAAATTCAAGAAGCAACCATGATCACCCCATGCAAATCTAACAAAGCCGCACACGCCTAAAACACCAATGAAAATTCGTCAAGAAGCTATCACAAGGTCAGATTCTCTCGTCTTCGGAGAGCGGCTGGGTAGTGTGTTTCGGTTCTGTTGAAGTTGAAACCCAAATCGACCCTTAGGCAGCCACCACAGGTTGGACATTTTACAGTCAATATGCCCAATGAAGGGATGTGAGACTAAGAAATAGATCACAGCAACTTCACGGGAACGTTGGCGCTGGAAGGCTGGAATCAGGTCTGCTTCGCCAAGTTCCAGACGACGCAGCGGATAGACGCGCAAGAATGGAATAACAGCACGGGCGATATGAAAATCAGACTGAGTCCAATCTACGCTGAGCCATATTTTAGTACGATTTTGGGCTGGTATGGATATTCCAAGAAGTCCGTTGGAGAGCCTGTTGGTGACCATCTCATCTTTCTCCCTGTGTTCACCCAGCGCTGATTTCTTTGCTTTACGTATAAGACCTGGGTGACCTGGAAGACCTCAAAAGATATGACGACAAAAAGAAAAGATGGGACCGAACAGAAATACGAGACAGGAGTTACATTAAGGCAACAAATGGATCAATCGCTTCTCTCTGAAATACCGGTAGCACGCCGAACTATCCGACTGTGTAGTTCAGGTACCCTCCAGCAATTACCGGCACTGAAAGCATCGAACTGACATGTACATGAACACATAAAGCTCCGAAATAAATTGCGCCGCCTCATTGTCAACACTGTGGAACCTGTCAAGGTTTGGTGAGTCGGTATTGCTCCTATCCCAGGAGAAGTGCTAAAGGAGAGACCGAAGTATTCTTCGTCAGGAAATCAACATCTCCAGACTCAAGCCTGAACTACCATCCCGCCTATCTAAGTATCCAGCTATCCTCTAAATGTTGCTCAGAGCTGGCGGGCACCGTGACATATCATGTAAGGGCACAGCAGGCTTTGAATTACTTATATGGCGACAGTATAGTGGGTTATATAGCTAATTTGATTGATTATGCGTGAAGTATTTATATATATATTAAGGGGAGAAAATTAAGCTATGGCTACCATAGGGCTAAAGTGCTTTAATGCATCGCTATGCTTATATAATATGCCCTCTTCTTGAAAATATACATATCCTTATATATTATTTATGATATAAATGTATAGAAATATACTTATAAGTAAAGTATATAGTTCTGTTTTATATTAAAGTTTTATTAAGTTTTAAGAAGTCCTGAGTATTATTATAATTTAATAATTCTAATCCTCTTTACTCTTAATCCTGATTCTTACCCTATTATTTATTTACTTTTTTATTACTTTATATAGCGGTACTAGAATTAGGGTTATTTATTTAATTAAATATATCCTTTATAGATATTGGATTTAGAGTTTTTATTATGGCTAAGATATCTCTTAAGGCGATATTATTTATTTAATTTAATATATTATTAATGATAATAAATTCTTAGGCCTTAATATTTTAAATTTTAATATTAATAATGGTTCTAAATAAGGTAATAATAATTTAATTAAGCTTTTTAAAGTCTTAAATAATAAATTAGCGCTTTTTTTTAATTAATTTAATCTTTATAATCTCTTTATTATTATCTAATATTATATTATTATTATTATTTTTTTTTTTATTTAAAATTTTATAAATATTTTCTTCCTAAATAGCTTTTATAAATATAAGCTATTAAAACTTTAATAATGCTATATTTAGGTTAAAAAAATATTTCTAAATCTCTTATTTTACTTTAAATTTAAATTAATAAGTAATAAGTTCTTTATTAATTAGAAGCTTTTATTTATTATTAAAGTTTTAAAAAATAATGAAATTTATAATATTTTAAGGCTATTTAATTATAATAGGCTGGAATATAAAATAGCGGTTTTTTAAAATAATTAGAATTATTTTATTAATTAAGGTATAATTATAGGTATAATAATTTTATTTATAGGAGAAATATTTAGGAATATCTTTATATGCCTTAGGATAAGCTTTATAATATATATTATAAGCTTAATTTTAATTTTATTTATTTATAATAAGAGTTTTATTATATAAAATTTTATTTTTATATAATTAAATAATATAAGCTCTTTTATTCTTTATAATATAAAAGAAATTAATATTTATAATATTAATTATAAGGTAATAAACCTATATTTATATAATATTAAGGCAATACTTATCGCTAAGAAATCTTATAGTTTTATTATAAATAAAAATATTAATAATTACATCCTATTTATTACTTATAGCTATTATTTAAGTATGGATTTTAATAAATTCTTTATATATCTTTTATAGAGAGATTTTATAAAAGGTTTTATAAATTTCATTAATTTATATAGTATAAGGGGTGATAATATAAATAATTAAGAGGTAACTATTTTAATTAGGAATACCTACTTAATAAACCTATATAGCGAGATCTATTATGCATTTAACTTATATAAGGTTTATAAAGCTGAATTTAATTATATTATGATTAGATTAGATAGTATATATAATTTTATTATAAGATAGGAAATCTCTAATTTAATCCTTTAATTTAGGGGGTATTTAAATATAATATTCTTAGATAAAATTCTATACCTATTAATAGAATATTAATATAATAGGAATAGATTTTAAATTTAAGTTAAACTTTATTTCTCTTTTATAGAATAGTTTTAAGGAGAGTAATTTAAGGTTATTATACTAGTGAAAGTTCTTTAAGAAAAAGATTATTTAATCTTAATAAGTAGCCTTAAAATAAGTATTAAAAGAGGTAGTATATTATCCCTTAAAATAATTCACTAAAATAGTTATTACTAGATTATCATTATTAATAAAAACATTATTACTTAGATAAAATAGCTTATCTTATTTAATATTACTTAAGAAAATAAGTAAATAAGGGGCGAAAGCTAATTAAGCTTAATAAATAAAGGTTTTATTTTTATAAAAGGCTTTATTAATCTAAATAACTTAAGGAGTGAAAAGCTTTTTATAATAAATTATTTAAGTTATATAGAAAGTATATATTATAATATAAATATAATTTAAGATTTATTTAATAAACTTATTAATAAATTTCTTTAGTTAATTTATTTCTTCTTTAATAAATATAATATTTAAATTATTAAAGCATTTTAATTCTTACTTAAATTTAGGCTTTTAATTTTAGCAAAATATAAAATATATAATAGCTTTTAATATAAAAATACTATTAAACTTATATCTCTTAAAATCTTTTATATTATTTATAAAATCCTTAATAATAATATTATTAATATCTTTACCTAAGATATTAGCTATATTTAAGGTATCCTTTATATAATTAGGCTATTATAAATAATAGCTTTAAATAAAAATTTCCTTCTTATAATTAAAATTAATAATTTAAATTATTATAATCTTTTTCTTAATTCTATTATAATAAGAAAGGATCTTTTTAATAAAGTTATTATTATTAATATTTTAATTAGTAATAATTATACCCCTAAGATTTATAGGCTGATTTAGTAGAATGGAAGATTATAAGTTATCTTCTGCGAATCTAGCTTCTTATATAACTATAGCCTCTTAAATTATAATATCCTTAATATTTATTACCTAAGGTTATAAGAAAGCTTCCTTAATATTATTTATATTAATAGCCTTATAGAATTCTATAACTCATTTTTTATAATATTATATATATTAATATTCCAACCTATTAATTATCTTTTTCTTTATTATCTTAATCTTATTAATAAGGACCTTTGCCTTTTATTAAAGGAAATTTTATATATAAACTTTATAAATTTTATTAAAGACTTATTAAATAATAAGATTCATAAATTTTGAAATAATCTTATTTATTTAAGCCTTAGATAGTCCTATATTAAAAGGAACTATAATATAATAAGATAACTACCTATCATCTAAAATAGCCTGAGTTTAAGTATTTACTGCTATGATATTATTTAAGATAACACGCTAAGTAAAATCTGATAATTCTAGCTAGAGAGAGAAATCCACGCCTGCGTTAATATTATCTTTATCCTTATTAAAGTCTGAGTCTGTATTATAATCGTTATTTATCTAAAAAGGCTTTTAAATTAAAATACTTAAGCAAAGGTTAATATTAAGGAAAAAATAAAGGTAGGTTATGAAAATTTATAAGGTAATCTTAGTCTTTTTATTTTCTAGAATGTCTTTTTTAATAAATATATCAAAAGGTAGCTAGGAAAGCTTTTTAATAGCCTTAAATTAATTCTTAATGAGGTTAGAGTATATACTTATAAATTGAATTATAATAATATTTTCCTATACTTAAAAAGCTTAAATAATTATTTTAATAACTTTACCTTTATTATTAATGAGCTTAACCGGGTATAGAAATTCCATATTATTAAATTCTTTAAAAGTAATAAGATCTTAATTATTAAATAATAATACTAAGATATAAATAAGATGATATATTATTTACTTTAAGATAAAGAAGTTTTTTAAGATATTTAAAGTAATAGGCTAGCTTTAAAAAGTAATATATTATTTAATTAAAGGAGTGTATTAGTATTGCTTAACCTTATATATATCTTATTTTATGATTCTAATTATATTATTATTATAAATTGCGGTAATTTTATAATAAATAAGCTTATAATTAAGTAAGTATTAAATAGTATTAATAATCTTAACTTTTAATAATTTAATAGGGAGCTTTTATTACTTAAAGTTAATAAAGGGGGCTAGTGCCTTTATTAATTTTAATTTAAATTAATTAAGATACTTAAGGGATTTAATTAGAAATTAATAAGTGCTAATTTATATAATAAGGTTATTGAATTTATATTAAATAGTATATAATTAAGGAATTTTAGCTTTATTATTAGGGGAAAAATAGAAATAACTGGGATATTGCTTAAGGATATTTAATATCTAATCTTTATGCTCTTAAGGAGATTCTCTCTTGATATTTTGTTTCTTATTATTGTATTTTTTGTTTAAGGTAATAGTAATTTTATAAGTGATTTTATTTATTAATTATAGTTTTATAATTTAGATTTTTTCCTTAATATAAGGCTTGATTATTATAATATAATTATTAACTTATACTTATTAATAAAGGGGCTTTAGGGTTAGTAGCCTTTTATAGTATTAAATAAGCTTATAAATCTTATATCTAATGATTAGGTATATTTATTTTTGAGTTTTATTGTTTATAGGGTGATCTATAAGAGTATAGTTGAGTTTAGCCTTAATTATGATTTAAGTCCTTACTGGTAGTATAAGCTGCTTAAATAGTGCTGGATTGATTAATTTATAAATAGTTAAAGTATATATTAATGATTTAGTTTTCTTGCTAATTAATATATTAATAATAATCTTATATAAGCTAATGGAAATAAGGCTAACTTAATATTTAATAATACTTAGCTTCTTATTAATTTATTTCTGGAACTTATACTTATAAGTAATAATATCCTCTTAAATAATAAGGAATTAATTAATATTTTTAAAAATAATAAGTAAGGGGTAAGGTGGAATATTAGTAGGGATATTTTATATATAGTTTTTATAATTAATAAGCTAAGCTTTAGAGCCTTTTTTAAATAATTATAAAGGATTATAAATTAAATGATTTTAAAATATAAATAGCTTTTAGATTTAAGGCTTAAATTCTACTTAATTATTAAGAATAAAAAAGGTAAGATTGATTTTTTTCTTTTTAAAGGCTTTGGTAATATCTTAATAAAAATCTTAAAAATATAATATATTAAGAGTATTTAAGTTATGGAAAGCTTATTCTTTAAATTAAATTGAAATATTAGAAGAGTTTAAGGTAAGATAGAGGATATAGGCTTTATTGCTAATTTAGTGGAAAATATATAGTAAGTTAAAGTATATAATGATTTTTTTAATTTTATAAGTTTTTATTATAAGCTGATTAGTGATGTTTTTTATAGGAATCTTAATATAAGTGATTTAAATATTAATATTTTTATAATAAAGGTTAATAGATATATAAATGAAATTAAGAAGGAATTTATATATAAAGAAGGAGATAATAATAGAGAAATAGGGTAAGGGAAAGTTATTTATAATGTTAATTAAATCCTTTAAATAGGAAATAAGGAATGCTATATTGGTTAAGATAAGTTTATTATAAGTAGGGGATATATTAAAGATGCAGTTCTTTTTTTTTTTTTTTTTTTTAACTTCTTTTATATTTTAAATAAGGGTATTAATATTTATATCTCCTTTAGTTTTTAATTCCTAAATTTTAGCTTTGGCTTTTTTTATTATTCCTATTTTATTATTAATATTATAAAGGGGGGTTTATTAGGTAGTTAAAGATATTTTTTTAAATTATTCTAGGAGTTTTTCCTTATCTATATCACCTATATTATATATAATAATATTAATTAATTTTAATAAGTTAGGGATTTTATTATTTTAAATATTATTAATAGGGGGAGCTGGTAAAATATAGTAATTAATAAAAGATTTCATGGCTTAAGTATTATTATTAATCTTAGTTAATATATAATATTATAAGCTAAGGAGGAATTTATTTTATTTAATATTATTTATTTTTTTTAAAGTTATGCTAAGGTTAGGTTGCTTTATAAAGGGTTTATTAATAGTACCCTTTATATAGGTAGAAATAGGAATTATGATGTTATTAAGCGATATAATAATTAATTAAGGAGGGGTATAATAAATTAGGTAGAATTAAGGTAATTTAGGGAATAGAAGCTAGTATTAGATTAAAAGTATTTTAATAATTATATATTAAAATATAGGCTAAATAATAAAGGTTATTATTAAGAAAGAGAGTAGTAATTTAAAGGTATAGGTTAGTTAAAGGTTAGTAGTTATTTATAAGTTGCTAATTTATTATTTTATAATTTTAAGGGGAGCTTTAGGAAAAGTGGGTCTAGCTATTAGTGTATAAAAAAGCTAAAAGTTGTTTAATATAATATAATTTATATATAAATAGCCTATTAATTATTTTATAATAATTAAATAGTTTAAAGAATAAGTAGAATAATAAAAGTTTCTTTAATTAAATAGATTAAGAATGAAAAGTTATTAATATGTACTTTTGTATATTATTTAGCTTTATAGATAATGAATTTAGTAGTATAGCTTAAGCTTGTTATTAAAAAATGTTTATTAAGTAGAGGAGATTTTTATAGAGGTGGAAGGGTTTTAAGAAAGTTAATAAGATTAATAATATTACTTAATAAGCTGTAGAATATCTTAGATTAGTGTATTATATAGTTTTTAAGTAGTGCTTTTATAGTTTATTTATTTAATTTTATAGTGGAAAGTATTGTAGTTTAAAGGAGGGATTTTATATATAATATAATTAATAATATCTTAAATAATATATTTCTGCTTATTATTAATATTTAAAGCTTTAGGTTTTAATAATTTTATTATTACTTGAGTATAGGAGGCAGGGATTAGGTATTTAATAGAGATTTATAATGATTATTTTAATTATTTAAGTAAAATTAACTTATATTTAAGTAAATTAATCTTTTTCTTAATCTTATAGGGTTTAACTTATTTAAATAATAGCTTAATTTAATAATTAAAGTAATATCTTTATTATCTAAGCTTAGTAAGCTTAATATAGATAAAATTATCTTTTTTAAAATTAGGGAGAGATTTATACTAATTATTATAATAGATTTTCATCTTTACTTAAGCTATTTAAATATTCTTAGTAGCTTTTTCCTTAATTATTTATTATTATTAATTAAAATTAAGGTTTATTGTTATAATTAATAAAAGAAAATTGTAAGGAAGCTAGCTATATAATATAATAAATGGAATTTATTTAGTTATTATTAATTTAAAAGTATTTATAATATATAAAATATAAGATAGATATTTTTTTTATAAAAAGGGATTTTATAAAGCTTTAAGATATAAGATTAGTTTTAATATTATTATTTAAATAATTCATTTAGCTTATTTATTAATTAAAGTATAATTAGTTGTTATTATTTATATATTAATATTTATTATAGTATATAATCCTCTTTATAAGGTATTTATAAATTTAATATTTATATTTAAAATGAAAATATTTAAGAGGCCTTAATTAAGGTATATATAATTAATATATAGCTTAGCTTAATCCTTAGCTATATAATCTATATATCTTATAAGGCCCTTAATGAATTTAAATATTTTATATATTATAAGGAGGATATAATTATTTTTAAAAGTTAAAGTAGGTAGATTTATAATAAAATTAAGGTAAAGGATAGATAATGGAATTAAAGGGGTTTTAATAGGCTATAAATCATTAAAAAAAGGCTATTTTAAGGGTTTATAAATATTATAAATTATATAGCTATTTATATAATTATTAACTTCTTTCTATATCCTAGGAAAGAAAATAATATCCTAAAGGATATAGTGAATTTATTTTATATTAATGTAAATGCAATTATTATATGCCATTTATAAGACATATTTTAAGCAAGCTATAGGTATAATTAATTTAGTAGATTTATTATTTATATAGTAGAGAAATTGATTATATAGGTAGAGCTGAAAGTTATAAAGGGTAAGATTAAGTCCGCCAAGGTTATATATAGTGGAATTAGCCTATTTATATAATTAGCAGTATATAAGGTAGAATTATTTATTGGATTTCAAAGCCTTTATTAAGTTTTGCTAAAAAGCTAAGGATATTTATAAAGTATTAATTATTTATTTATTAATTTTAAAGAAGTTAATTTTAAAAATAAGGATAATATTTAAATTAACTTAGCTTATAAAAGAACCCTTATTTAACTTTAAAGGTAAAGTAAAGGGAGTAATAATTAGCTATAAGAGAGGATATTTAATTAATAGTGAGTTAGCTTTAATAAGTGGCTTTAGAAGATGGTATACTTATTATTAAGTGATTATATATAAATATATAATTAGCTTTATGATATTTTAAAGCGGCTTTCTAAGGGTATTAACATCTATAGATTTTGGAAGATAAAATAAGGTATTTATATTAATATAAGATTTATTAAGGTAATAGATTATATTAATATAATCTAAGTATTTAGTTAGAAATAGCTGTTATTTTATAAGATATCTTAAATTCCGCGGGAAATAAGCTAATAAGCTAAAGGTATTACAAATAGCTATATAATTAATAATTACCTTAATTTAGCTATAATTTAAATAATAAAAATATTTATTAAAAACTTAAATTAAGCTAAATATCTTTAATTCTATAATATAATAATATTTTTCTATAGAATTTAGGATATAAGATAAAAATAAAATAAGTTAGCTTTTATTATTATCTTAAATTTAATAGAGATTAGCTTTAATACTTCAAATATTAATATTAATATAAAAAATAAATAACTTAATAAAATTAGGAAATATTAAATTAATAGCATTAATAAAAGTAATCTTTAGTCTTTTTTATGCTTAAATATAGCATTTTTAAAAGCTATTTAAATGAGCTTATTTCTTCTTTTATAACTTAATTTATTTAAAATTAGCATCCTTGCTTAATATTAGCAACTATAGTAGAAATTTATAATATTAAGAATAAATATCTTTCTAAGAATTTATATAAGGGCTACCCTTAAAGCTAATAATCTTAAATTTATTAAGGGGATTTATAATAATAATAAAGTTAAGAACGAAATTATAATAATAGCCTATTAAATCTAGTCTTATTTTAAGTAGTTAAAGAGTTTTAAGTATTTTAAGGTGATGGATAACCTTAGTTTTCTCTTTTATAATTAATAGTTTTAATTAAGATATAAAGTAGCCTAAAGCCTCAAGTCTTATTTAAATAAAGTAACACTTATTAAGAGATAAGGTATAGCTAAAGTTCTTAAGAATAATAAAAATAGTCTTTAAGTAAAAGAAGTAGTTTATTATAGAATAAAAAAAGATAATAATATTATTTATATAAATTAAAATAAAGGCCTAAAGATAAGGGTTAAAGAGCTATTTTATATAATATTAAAAGAATTTTAGCAATATAATTAATCTTATAATATTAATTATTAAGTATTAAAGTTTACAATAAGGTATAATGAAAGTAGTTTTTTATTAATTTTAATAGGTAATTAATTATTAAAAAAACCTCTTAATAATATTTATAATAGTAAATATAGAATAGCTGCTAAAGGAGTTAAGTATATTATTTTAGTGAAGTAAGGGATAGCTATATAGTATAATTTTAGTATTAATTTAATATAAGTTAATTATAAGTTATAATTTATTATTTCTTTAAATGATAAATATAAGAAATAAGGAAGGATAAATTTCTTTTAAAGGGATACTCTTTATTATATTAGCTTTTTCTAATAATTTAAAGATAAAGTTGAAAGCTATACAATCCTAGGGAGATATATTATAGAGATGTTATTAGAGATTATTAAGTTTAGTATTAGATTTAAAGGAAATAAGTATATCTATGTTATTATTAAAATATCTAAGTTATAGATTAAATAGGTAGGTATATTATAATATAAGATTTTAAATATATTTAATATTTTCTAAGCCTTAATTGTTATAAATATCTATTTAATTAATATTAAAATCAGGCTTTAGTATAAGTATATTAAAAGGATAGCCATTTAAATGCCTATTTTTTTCCTCTTTAGGAGGTATTTTGCTAAGAACTTTTAATAGGGGTATTATTATAAGCTTTTTATTTTTTTAAGTAATAAAGGTTTAAAGATCTAAGGTAATAAAGAGTTATTTTAAAGTTTCTAATTGTTAATTATAATAAATAATAATAAGGGAGTTATTAAAATTAAAGAAAGGAAATAAGTAGGTTTATTTATTAATAATGCTATATATAAGAGAGATATATGTAAGACCTTAAGGGTTTAAGATAGTATAAGGCTTGATGAAATAGCTATTTATAAATATAGGTAAGGTTTAGAACTTAATAGGTATATTATAGCTATATTTAGGGAGTATAATAATAGTCTTTATAGCCTTAATTAGTGCTATTTTTTAATTAGTAAGAGAATCATAAGAATAAGTAGCCTAGATCTTATATCTAGTATTCATAATTTTAATTATATTATTTAAGCTATTAAGGCCTTATTTAATATATAATTAATAAGCCTTAAGGAAAGGTAGACCTAATAATAAGCTATAAAAAAGGTTATTTATTATATAAGTAGGCTTTAAGGCTATTTATAATTACTTATCTATATTTAATATATTAATTAAAAGCTGGATTTAATAGGTAATAATAAGTTTAATATTAATATTACTAAGAGGAATAACTTTTTTTAAAAGGGTTTTAACTAATTAAAAATAATGATATTTTAAAATTAAATTAGAAATAAGGGTAGCTTTAAAATAGGTATTAAGGATTACTAATAAATATCTATTATTTAAAATTTACATAATTATCTTTAAATAATTAAGCTTAAATAGTAAGTAAATATACAAAGCATTTTGCTTAATTAGGTAAGATAGAGTAATATCTATAAGAAGAATAAGGTTATATTTATTATAAGTAAGCTAAATATTAAGATTATTTTAATAAGATAATATTTTATAATTATCTGCTAAATTAAGAATAGGGGGTTTAACTTACTTAAAAGGGTCTTTTAAAGATATAATAGATAGCTTATATTCTAAGGTAAGGATATTAAGTAAAGGGGATTTTGCTAATGGTAAAGGTATCTTTTAAGCTAATCGCTAGGTTAGTTTTCTAATTTAATAAATTCCTTTTTATTTTTAAAGGGGATATTATTAAAATTAATAAAGTTATTATTACTATAGTAGAATGCCTAAATATTATCTATTATTTTTATATTAATTTTTTCTTTATTTTAATCTATAAAGATTATGAATACCTTTATACTAGGCTTATTATTATTATTAGTTTATTAAAAGTGTTTATGTTGAAAGTGGTTGGATTTATTGGATTTACCTCTGTTCTTTAATATATTATTACCTTTTTTTTTATTATTTAAAGGGTTATTAGCTAATATTTAAGATTTATAATATGATTTAGCATTATATTTATAATCTTAATTATTATAATTATAATTGGGATTGTAAGGCTATTAATAAAAATTAAGGTAGTTCTTATTATTATTATTATATTACTATGGGTATTAATTAAATTATATAGGCTTATTAATTTTATTGCTATTGCTTTTCTTTATAAAATCCAGCTAATTCTATAGTTTTTAGATTTAGCTTTGCTATGTATTATATTCTTTGTAAGTCTTTTGCTATTTCTATTAAATATTATATTTATTTTAATTAATTAATTCCTTAAATCTCTTTAAGGTATTCTTAATAAAATCCAGGGTAATAGCGGCTTAAAGATTTGCATTAAGGCTAATATAAATATAGCAAATTTAAATATCCTTATTAATATCTCCTACCTTATTATATAAATAGATCTTCTCATTAATATATTAATAGAGAGGAAGCTTATTCTTTTTCTTAAAGCTATATATTATTTAATTTACCCTCTTTATAATATTTCCATGGTTAAAATAAAAACACTATTATAACTTATTATCTTATAACTTAAGATTATTTATTAATTTCTTTTTTTTTTCTTTAATTAATAAAAGGAATTAATATATTTTATTTAAATTATAATTTAAAATAATATTAATTATAAGATTTATAAATATTGCTTTATTATTATAAGCCTTAATAAAGTAATAAATATAAGAGATATAAATATTTATAGATTTATTATTAAATTTAAATATTTTAGGCTTAAAATATAGATTTATATTATGAGAGGCTATAAAAGCTTAATTTATACTTATATGTAGTGCCTTTATGCTTGTATATAGCGCTTCTATATTTATATATAGCCCTTTGTGATAAGAATTAAGGGGAGATACCTTTTAAGGTTTAATAATAGATTAATAATATTATTAAAGGTTATTTAAATTATCCTTTATTTAAGATATAGAATCTACTTAGCTTTAATAATAAGGTTTATATTAATTTTAATATATATAATTATTACTTTAGATAGGGAATTAAATAAGAGAGCTGGGTTAATAGGTTATTTTATAAGAATATTTAAGGAATTTAATATTAATTCTTCTTAAAAAATAAATAATTATAAAAATAAAAATATTAAGGGATAATATTATACTTATAAGAGATATTAGATTAGTATTAACTTAAGCAATCTAATCTTAGTATTCCCTTTTATTAAACCAGCTTATGAGGTTTTTTATTTATTATAAGATATAAATAGATATAGCTAGGTAAAATAGTTAGAATAGTTTAATTTTAATGGCTTATTTAATAATATAAATAATAATAGCGTTAAATATTTAATCTATAAATAAATAAATAGGAATTTATTTAGGTTTTCTATAAGTATCTTATAATAATATAAATAGATTTAATTAGTTTATAAAGCTAAATTATCCTTTCTTTATATTATAAAATATAAAAGATAAAAAAAATGAGAGTATAGGAGTTTAAATTTAAGGATAATTAATTAAAAAGGGAATATTATAATATTTTTTTTCTATAGAAAGTATTATATTACTCTTTAATAATTCTTAAGGAGCTTTAAAAGGTTCTTAAGGATCTTTAAAGGATCTTATAAGAATAGATAAAGTATTAAAAATTAATTATTAAGGGAACTTAAAATATTAATAATATAATAAAGTAGGTTAATTAATCCTAATTAATTTATAAAATATAGCTATTAAGAGCTAAATAATAAATAATTTTTTAAGAAAAAATTTAAAGAAAGAGGAGGGGGGCTTTTATTTATAATTTAAGAGTTTTCTTTTTAAATTTTATTTTAAGTTAAATAAGTAAGAATAATTATAAGAATATATTATAATATTTTTAATATAAAAGCTATTTTAAATTAAATTAAAAGGTCTTCTTAAATTTATTAATAGCTAAAGCTATAGGATATAAGAATTTATTTAAATAAATATTTATAAAGGATTAACTTTATAAATCTTAAAAAGTATATTTTTAATAAATTAATTAAACTTATCTTAAGGCTAATATAAAGCTTAATATTTTCCTTTATTTATATAAAGGTTATTTTATATATATAAGGGAGATTAAATATATATATATATATATAGATTAATAAGAATTAATTAAGGAAATCTAATAGTTAGAAAAGTTAAGGCTGCTTAGCTAAGTAATATTTATATTTATTTAGATAAGGGTTATTTAGAAATATATATAATATTATAATATTTATAAGGCTTTTAGCTTAATTAAAGCTAATTAATAGAAGGATTATAGATATTATTAATTAATGGGTAGATTTATAGATAGCTAAAAGGCTATTAGTAATTGATTTTTATTATAGAAATAGCGAGGATAGGTAATTAGATTTATAGTTATTATATAAGGATATAATAGGTTTTAAATTATTTATATAATGATAATATAGTGGGTTATATAGCTAATTTGATTGATTATATATGAAGTGTTTATGTGTGTATTAAGGGGAGAAAACTAAGCTATGGCTGCCGTAGGGCCGAAGTGCTCTAGTGCACCGCTGTGCTTACGTAACATATCACCACTCAATTATTCACGCAATTGCTCCTCGCTGACTTGCAAGTAATGTAGCGGGGCTGGGCGAGTAACGTACAGCCTGAGTGTTGTGAAATGTCTGTACCATCGTGTCAATCATCACGTCCCGAATGAAGGACTACAGTTTCCAGATGTTATCTTCCCCTCTGTACTTAGTTTGCTTGCACATCCAGGATTCATCCGCCTTCGAAAGCTGGGTGCGTATGGGTCCACGTCTCGATCAGCTCGGTGTGGTGATCTGGTCGCCTCGTCCATTTTCTTCAGAGCCAAAGTTGGCATGATCTATAGGTAATCCAACTGCGGTCGACAGAGCAACTGCAGAAATTCATCCCAATCGCCCTCGCCCTTTTTACCCTCCGCATGTTGATAGGCCAATATGTCGAGGCTCTGGCCGTTCCTGTCCAGGAGTCGATTGAAATCCCACGCGCCACTCGCTAACGCTCGAAAGCTTGCGCTTATCTCGGCGGATTCAATGAGTATTTTGTGCTTCGTGTGAGGTGAATACGCCGTTCTCTGTTCAGTAGATGCTGCGTGAAGAATAGAGTCCAGGTTCCATAGAGTGACGTTGAGAGCTCTGACAATGTTTAGATTTGACTCGATGGCGTCTCCCAAGACTGCCACCTTCCTGAACCCATACTGAGGTGCATCAGTGGTCCGGTGGATTCTCCAAGGGCTCTCATTGTCGTTCGCCACCTTGACATCAAACCTGGTTATGTCCACAGCCTCGTTATCTTTCTGTTCGCAACGAAAGAGGCCCAAGGTATCATCTGGTGACATGACAACACACGCGCGCCGATATTCTCTCTTTGAGGGCCACCTGCTTCCGCGACGGTGAATGATGATATCAATTGTGAATCTCCAGGTGTAGTGGCGCAGAGCCATGTGTCGGGCTTCTTGGTTGACTGCGAGCAGAGGTGGGATGCCTCGGGGTAGGTTGATCTCTCGTTTTCTGCCACTCATCCGCCCGTCGCGGTGCTTAGGAAACGGCCTGGGGATGACCGCAACAAGACGAGGCGTCATAGCTGCTTCCCAAACCATCAAGCGAAGTTCGCAGGGAAGTTCTTGGAATCTTGAGAACACCATTTTGCGGTTCCGTTTGCCGATGTGGCAGGCCTCGGACGTGCTGTTTTTCTTGTCCCCCGAGGTATTTGCAGCTACACTGATTGTTTTTCCCGCTGTCTCAGAAGGGCTTGGCTGCGCTGTCTGGTGATGATTCTGCTGCATCACCTCTTCGGTGTAATCTCTCATTCGTGTGCGGATCATGATGAAGTCCAGAAGTCGAAGCAACTACGGTCAACTTGAAAGTGGAAGTGTGCACCTCAGTTTGGCTACGATAGGAAGGGCCGTCCGAGGCGGAGGGGAAGGATGTTTTAACTTAAGACAACAACCCAAAGTAAAGGCAAAACGCACAGGCTGCCTCGGCAAAAAAGCTACCTAGGTAGGCATCAGTCGAAACGCATGTGGGCCTGCGTACATCATGTCAGCTGGGATGCGACTTACTTCATTGTATTTTTGTGGACAAAGCGATGCTTCAATTCCGTGTAGAGCTATTGAACGTGAATTGGAGCGCATAAAACTCTGAAAGTGGGTCGTATACGTTTCCATGTACTTACACAGAAGTTTGCTATAGCATTGACAATCGGTTTATTCCTTCAATCAGGCGTGCCCTTTGAAATTCAACTACGGCCCCTTGATTACAAGTACTTTGAGCAGATTCACTGATCGTGGTTTGTTTGAAGTCTCAGTCCTGGATCCATATGCATGGCCCCTCTATCTTACTATCAGTATTTCTACGAATGCTTCAGATTGAAGGCGAGACTAGGAGGTAAATGGTAATATGCTGATATTTTGGAAAGAAGTAAAATCAGTGTTGAATCCAGATGGAAGTGATATCTACAAATTCCAGGAAGTGATCTAACGTCCCTGACCTAGATTCCGACCGCCTTCACCACCCAAACACCCACTTTTCGACCCCCCACTGATAAATCTAATTCAATTCTAGACATTCCGAAGAATCTCGACCTTGTTCTTGCGAAGATGGAAAACTGTGATGATTGCGTGTAACAGTTTCAGGATCAAAGCCTTGTAGTTATGCTTTACGGCCTTGAGTTGTGAGTCCCTACACCGTCCTGCCATCCCCACTGCTGCCCCATACAAGGCAATCATCCGTTGGACGTTTTCTCAGGTATATTTCTGCCTTATTTAAGCTGGAAGTTGGCCAAGTCCTCTCAGAAAAAGAAACTTAGGAAGAGCCTGCAGCTTTGCCAACCAGCTCCGCGATCTCTTCGCGATGCTTAACATACGCCGCGTGCCCCGAGGGGAATTTCTGGACATCGACATGAACCCCTGCGTCTTTGGCGTTGGCCAGGCAAATATCCTAGGGCCAGAGTCAGTCTCTAATATGCTCGACTCCGTTCATACTTGGGGTATCTTACCTGGAATGATGGCGGAACCCAGAGATCCTCCTCGGTGTAAATGTAAGTGCTTGGAACGTCCCTCCACGGCTCGTATGTCGCCTTACCCAACAGCGCCGAGAAGAAGTGCGGCCGGATCCCCGCCTTCTGCTCCTCCTGGTCCTCAGGCTCGAGATCATGGTACAGGCCCGAGATGGCATCAGTCGGGAGCCATGTCCCGTCGTCCTTGAACTCGACCAGCGTCCGACGCTCGGGTGTGTCACCGCCGGCCTGGACCAGAATGTCCCACGCGCTCTGACCTTTGGCCAGCATGTACGCACTGATGTAGAACAGCTGAAAGATGCCACCGGGAAGGCCCTTGTCCTGACGGTCCTTCTTAGTCAATCCTGCGATGGAGCTGGAGCCAACTACGCCGCCGTACGAGTGCATGATCAGGACGATTTCGTTCCCGGCCGCGACGAGAGGCTCGATGGCCGATCTTACAGCTTCCACATCGGCCTCGAAGGAGTTAGGAGGTATAGCGCCATTATTGGAGGCAAGCGCCGGGCTGTGGACGGTGAAATTATAAGGGGCGTTTTCCAAGAGAGTAATCAGTTTGTGATATGCTGCTGGGGGGGTCCAAGCCCCAGGGACGAGGACGATGAGGGGTTGCTTAGAAGGCATGCCGAAATTGGATCTCGATGTAAGTGATCTGGTGGCCCAACTTTAGAAGACACTAAACAGGCCGGGGAAAACTTATTCGCGATGTGTGTTTCAAATCTAGTACTTTTTCTGTGAGGTATGTTGGCTCAGGTCCGATTCCAAGAGATCGTCATGATCTGACAAATACCGAGCTGGTCAGTTGGTGCTGTCTGCTGCGCCGCATGCACCAGAGCTACTGTGATGTAGGATTTGCATAAGCTTCAATGTTCGCACTGTCGGGGGCATTCCCGGTGGGGCAAGGACGCATATGCAGCGGAAAATGAATCTATCTTATAATGAAGATGGTGACCGAGACGCGGGCTTTCCCCGTCGACTTGCTTTTTAGGTACCTCTGTGTGTTTGACGGTCTCGTTCTGGTGCCTATCCTCAAACACAAAACTGCGAAAAACAGTACTTCAAACTAATATCTGTCTAGTTTATTTGCCCATCTAATTCTCGACCATCCATGCTGTACTTCGTCAAGATGCCAGAGGGAGAAAAGGAAATTTTATCTCACGCAATTTTTTCAGCATCAATAGGCCTGTTGTGCAAACATCTCCTAGCAGTATTCAATACACTAGATCTCAAGCTTGTTTGAGAGGCGTCAGGGCGGAGACGAGGCAATTGGACAAGTTATCTGGGGGCCACTGGAGGAATTGCTTGCCTGTGTGCTAGGTTCAAGGCACAGTTGTTGTCGACGTTGGCAGTTGTCTGCAGCAATATCCAACATGAGGTGACAATGGACGAACCCTTTCGATTCACACTGGCCTTGGGTCAATGGTGCCCATGTCCGGGTCACTGTGACACATCTCCTGGCTCTTCAATTCGGAGAAAACCGAGGATAAGTGTCCTGGAGGGATCCAATCTACGAATTCCGTCCAATGCTTCATTGGCTAATATCCAGGTAGCAGCGATATGCGTTCGGTCTAACTACCTAGATGTATAGAAAAGTAGACCAGGTATCCGCAACTGCAACCACTACAGTAACCCCGAGCCTGCTTCCCGAATCAGTACCTCCATTCACCGTTGGGCAACCTTTTCAGCCTGCAGATCATCCCTTAAGGCTAACTTTTCTCAATGCTGAACCCGGCCCCGCCGTCTTTGGTGCGGTCAGTGACGAAGCTTGGCCAGATAGTCCTCGAGATCCTGGGAGGGGTCTGCGTCGTAGCCCCAGTCGAAGTCGTCGAGCGGTGTTTGGCTCCCAACAGGCTGCGGTTTGGGGGTAGCATCATATAATGTCCAGCGAGGATCTGGATCAACCAGGAATCGCTGCACCGCGTCCACGCCCATCAGTCTGAGGCTGACCCTGGCAAGGAAAGCCTTCCACTGTCGACAAGCCCGGAGCTTGTTCTCGGCTAGAGGGTGGGGTCTGATGACTGTGTACCTCTTTCCACTTGTGTCGGTTACGTCGATGGAGCGGCTGACTTGGAGGATCAGCCTCGTCTTGCTCTGGTCAAGCCAGTCGTCTTGGTCCTCGAGCTTGAACCTGATGTCGGCCTTGTCGAGGACTTGAAGCATATCGATGCTGCCGAATGTGTCACGCCTCCAGCGTAGAAGCAACTCCATGATCTTGTGAGAATCCAATGGAGCGGTGTCGGCAGACTGTCCAGGATCGCGGCGCAAGATAAGCATGTGCGAGGTCCCCTCGACATCAACTACGTTGCACCTTCCCTCCTCCAGCACCCTGTCTGCCCAATCTTTCTCTATTAGGTGTGGGTTCTGGACATAGCTTCCCCAAGCCACGTCGAGGTCGCAGGGCCATCGCTCTTCGCCCCTTAGGCAAGTCTCGCACTAGAGCCGCATTTAGTATCATAGTCATACCTGGTCGTCGTCGTCGTAAGATGACATACTCGGAATGAAAGGATTGCTCCAGTTCCATGTTTGTTGCGAACCTCGCCAGCGCCACGAGCTGAAATGTGGTTGACCATGGTGGCTGCTGATATCCAGGCTTGTCTGCTATGAGGCTGTTTACTTCGTAAATACTAACATCCAGTACTTTCAAGTATCAGGAGAGCAGAAAGTAGAGACTGACTCTGGTGTCCTAAGCAATTTTGTTGGGTTCTGATGTTCACAAGGTGGAGGGGAGTGTGGTGAGAGATCAGCTCTCGGTGGCACTGGAAGCCTAGTGAAATAGAGGCTCGGAGCTCTGGTTTCATCTGCCCATGCTGGCTACAGATTTCCAAGAGACAATAGCCCCGCCCTTTTGTTGCCAGGTCAGTTTTCTTGTAGCTGTCAATACAGCACGATCTAATTCACTTTGTTTACGTAACTTCGACGCGTCTACGAGGTGGGCTGGGAGCTTTTGGGAGGCAAATGCAATAATTTACCTGTTCAGGATTGTGCATCGTAATCAAGGGATTCAGATTGGAACACTACAATTCCCAAAGGGTCTATCTTCATTATGCGCAGAGAATCAACTTCAGCATTACGTCCGTTTGCATTACTTTGCAGTTGATATGCACATTTGCGACTGCATTTAAGACCGGAAGTCTGATGGGGCCAGTGCATATTCAGAGAAAGCAAGTTACTATTGCACTCTTTCCAGCCGACCGATCATATCAGCCGGGCGACTCTTCCTCTGAGCAGCCACGTGCTGTACTAGTCTGCTGTTGCTACATTCGCTTTCTCAGAGACCTCGGTGGCGCCTCCGCGATGCACCGCTGAGAACCAATGGGTGTTGATTCCCACTTATCCCTAGCCACAACTTCCGAGAGCTGGTTCTCTTCCTCTTCGGCGGCGAGAACCATGACTGACCCACTCAAGTACCGAGGCCCATATGTGCTAGATACATCCAAGCGAAGCTGGGAATGCAAGTCCTGTAAGCTGGTGGAGTCGCTTTTCTTTTTTCTTCCTCGTCAGCCGACAGGTTCTCCGTCCACCGAAACCTCCTGTCTAGGATAGTAATGGCAATCAAGTCTCTCCGAGGTCGTTCACTCTGACCAACTGCCATAAGCAGTAGTCCTATGGACCTTGGGTTGTCTTCGCGTGGTCGGGGCTTCGCCGCATGGTGCCTGCGGTCGTATTTGATTAGAGCCCGACAGTTCCGTGCGTACGCAATTACGCACCTCAGTCTGGCCAGGCATGACAACGCTGCTAAGCACTGGCCTCTTCTTCGTCGTGATGCTCCGAATGCTCGAAACCAGCGCCATCATCAGAGAGTTGATCCACATCCATAGCCGTGGTGTAAGACGTCGCCCGCTTGTGCTGATCATCCTCAAACGCAGGAGATGGCGAGGTGAGACGCTTGCCTGGCGATTTCGACGGAGTCGCTT
Source organism: Diaporthe sp. P3_1W (assembly GCA_037177825.1). Classification (NCBI taxonomy): domain Eukaryota; kingdom Fungi; phylum Ascomycota; class Sordariomycetes; order Diaporthales; family Diaporthaceae; genus Diaporthe; species Diaporthe sp. P3_1W. The sequence goes on from JBAFXB010000001.1 coordinate 2,134,474, forward strand.
GAGGGGTCGTGACAGGCATGGCGTCAAGTGGCGCGACCTGAGGGTCTGCTGGACGACCACGGTGCACATGCTCGTATGCGCTTGCGAGGGGAAGCGACGTAGAAGGCTCCGCCTGCTCCATGACTCCATAAGAAGAGAATCCGAGTTCATCCCCGCCGTCATGACCAGATCCTCCCTCTTCATCTGACGAAGATGGAGCTATCTCCCTTCCAGCCTCGGAGGGCCTTTCCATCCGTGTCTGACCCTTGAGAAAGTCGGAGGTGATAGCATGCTGAATCGAGTCAGCTCTGTCTCAAGAGATTCTGTGTTATAGATTGCGACCTACCCCGATCCACATCGATATGAAGAAGTCGATATCATAGGTAGGGCCCAGCTCCATGCCCCACGGCTTGAGGACGAACTTCCGCGTCGACCTGCCCTGACTATCCTTCTTGATCTCGAAGACGCCCATCCCCAGAGCATGTAGCACCTCGTCTTTGTTCCCTGGAGATTGCCCTTGCGCGATAACGGGCCCCGTCAGAATGTTGCCGAGGACTGTTGCCATCTCTTGGAATAAGGGGTCCTTTGGATAGACGCCCCAGCATGAGAACGCTTTCTCGATGTACAAGAAACGGGTCGGTTTTCCCTCCTTCTCTGAGAGTAGATGCTCGAAGCAACCGCGCAGATTAAATGATGGCTCGCGGGGTGGTTCCATTCCACGCAGATCCAACGAGTCTATGGGGATGGGGATTTCATACTCATCGAGAAGTCTCATGATGCACTGTCGCAGGGCTTCGACGGGACTGATGCAAGGGATCCATGCATTGGGAAAGAGTATGGGGCCGTGCTTGTTCCAATGACCTATAGTCACCGTATTCGCTATGTGGCATGCACTGATGAAGGAAGCGAGCCTCTCAGCAAGTTCTTCCCACTTCTTCGTGCCAACACTCTCACTGGTGACGCCTACTATGTGAAGGCTGAGGCGAGCTCTGGTGATGAAGTGACTTTCGTGCATGTGAATCCCGTAGAACTCGCAACTGGTCTTGATAATGACGAAAGAACTGGTGTGGCTGAATGTGTCGGCCAGCTCAACAGCGACGTGAATGGGAGCCATAGGACGCGCATCCACGGGGGCCGGGCTTGAAGGAGGGAGCTCCTCTGGGTGAGCCGTGGCAGCTGGATCTTCTGTGGGCACAGGCATGGCTGCCTGTGGCGAGTTATCCTCGTTTTGGGAGGCCGGGAATCGTACTGGACAGATCATCGTTGGAGGCGATGCCCTCGGAGCGCTGGTTGATGATGAAGACTTTAGGGTCTCAGATCATGGGCAAATGGTTGCGTGTTATGCTGGTGCATACGTTTCGCTGGTTGTTGATCACGGTTACGCGCGTCGGTCAGATTTAAAAGCGGCATCAGTTACTGATAGCCAAGTCTAGAGCCCGTAGAACAGGACAAGGCAGGCCAGAAAAAGGCAGTTTGCCTAGGCGACCAGAAAGTGGATAGCCTTACAAACAAAGGAACAGATAGGGTTTTTAGTTGCCTCTTTCACCAGGGTAAAGCTGTTAGACACCTAGTCACTTGTGCAGTAGACACAGCTGCCTATGACAAGAAAGGTACATTCAAACAAAAGTGCTTTATATCATGCCCACCAAAGCTTGCAACTGTATCTGGAATTTACAGTATTAGTGTTTCTCATAGACTTGTGCATCAAAGCAACTCATAGACCCCTGAAAAATAGAAAGTAGTGTTCTTTTCAGGTCGCCCAGTGTGCTGTCGTACACATAGGAGAGGAGCCTGGGAGGGGCGAAGGGGAGAAGAAGACCAAGATTATGGCTGGAATTTGCAGGACTGAATCAAGTCCTAGATAGAAAATCCAAGAATGATCAATCTTGATCTTTTCTCACAATTGCTGCGATGAAGCTTGATCTGCACTTGCTTCTCTGCTCTCAGCATAAAGGGCACGAAGCAATCAACACAGCAGAAGCAGCCAGAGGCAAGGAAAAGCAAGGCTAAGAACAATTTGGATTGTAATGTATACTTATTGCATGATGTGGCTGTTGTGATATATGATGAATATAGAAGTGTAAGGATTATCGTGTAGGCCAGGATGAGAACAAAGTGAGACTGCACCTTGATCGTTGAAAAGCAACCAAGGAGTCAAGCTATATACCAGCAGTCAGGTTATCACTATTGCCTGAGCTGAGAGCCATGTGATTTAGAGAGGCTAGTAGGTAAAGTGAATAGAAGTGTAAGGACAGGTTGGTGAGGTGTGCACATATTAAGCTGCTACAGTTTTGGTGCTTTATGTGAATACGGAGATTTGCACTTGCAAAAACGGAAGATACACCGGTATGCTGCCACCTTTTAACCAAAACCAAATAAGAGTTCACACACCCAACACCCATACCCACGCCCACACCTAGCACCCGGGTATACACCTAGCACCCATACACCTAACACACATACCAGTTGACATCTAACTTACATGTCTAATTTGAGTCTGGTGTGTGGGTGTATCTGGGTATAGGTGGGCGAAGTGGGCCTGGGTGATGCGCTCTGATTAGCTACGGCTATGGCGCAAGTTGATGAACCGGTATACCCTCTGTTTTTGCAGGTACAAATCTTCGATCTCCTTTGTATATACATTGTTTCTATGCGTGGTATATGTCTAGTCTAAACGGCCTGTACGTGTTCTATATCAGATTACATCGGCCTGGCAGCCACTGCCACACCCTCTACCAAGGGGGAAAGGGTGCTCACGGGGCATCGACCCGAAGCCCACAGGTCAGGCAGCGGATACAACCGGGCCAGGAGCCCAAGCCGGCAACACCTCCTCCAAATCAGCCTCCTCTGGCTGAGCCTCGGTCGTCACCTCTTCAACGCTGATCTCGTCATCCAGTGGTGGGGCCAGTTCCCACCGGGTGAAGTTATAGCCTGGCGACTTTAGACTGGTCACACCGTAGCTGAAAAGGATGCGACGGGTGGCTCCTTGCAGCCGCCGGGCTATTATGAGTCTCAGCTCGGTATCAAGGGTGGTCCGCTGCACCTCCTTCCTGAGCCCGTGCATCCTGCTCAGCCGGTACCGCATCCACTGGGTCGCCAGCAGGGTGATCTCTTGCTCATGCTTGAAGCGCTCCCAGATTCCTGGCGTCGTTGGCCTGGGGATGGCGAACTCCAGGGCGAGCACTACACGGCGGTACAGCCTCGCCGTTGTCCCCGGCAGGACATCCCACGTCCTTTCCTCCAACTCTCTGGCTGTATTTAGGAGCGCCTGGTGCTTCAACAGGGTCGCGGCCAGTTGGCGGTTGTGCAGGGAGACGGACAAGAGCTCACTCATTCCCATTTGTGCGAAATCTATCACATCCCGCGGGCGTAGCGAAGTGTGTATGATGCGGTCCAGGCGGCCAATGATTTTATCAAGTCTCAAGAGGTGGTTCTCGGCCTGCCTGATGAACATGGCAACTGTGAGTCGCCGGATGCTCGTCCGCTCCTCGGCGGTGGTTGCCAGGGTTTTGGAGTGCCATAAGAGGCGGGCGCGCTCCTCCGAGAAGGGCCAACTCGGCGGTTTGCCCATGTTCAACAGCGGGTAAAGGTGCTCAGCCAGTTTCCTTGGGCAGTTCGCTCGGAGAACAAGGGCGTTCATCACCCTAGCATTCTCAACGAAACCGCGCAAGAGGATGTCCGCCGCTGGGGCATCCAACGTGTAAAGACATTGCCTTAGCAGCTGGATGAAAAGCTCGACACTGATGCCCCATTTCTCCTTGAGCGAGGCCACGAAGACCTTGGCAGCGTCCTTGACACGACCGAAATGCAGGAGCCCAGAGACAAGAGTTTCGTATATATCTCGGTTCCTCCCCGGCATCTCGATGACCCAGTTACCTTTCAGAGAAGTCCTGACCTCGGGCCCCTTGGCCCACTTGCGCAGGTCTGGGATCTGAAGTACTTCCTCAAACCAGCGCCGCCTTATGAGCAGGCCACGGTTATCAATGGCCAGCATGCGGCGTAAGACACCATAGAAGCCGAGGATGTCGTCTTTGTGGCGGTAGTGAAGGAGCAGGCAGGCGGCGGTTTGAGGCGTTGGGCGTAGACGGCTCTCGTCGAGAAGAGACTCCACCACTAGGTCCGAAAGATTGTGCATCCCCTTGCGTGTGAAGCCCAGGATAAGGGCATTGTAATGGTGGATGCTGGGCGGGACCGGACAGACCAGCAAGTTATAGCAGATTTTGGCCACTTGATACTTGGGGCGCGTGAAATCGTCCCATGAATCGAACAGTTTCCGCAACATGTCCGTGAGCTTGGTGCGCCCCTCTTCTGCGGCAGCCGGGTCGAGTCTTGGGTGGTTGTAGCGAGGGTAACCTTCGGAACGGAGCAGGCGCATAGCTGTCCAAGCCGAGTCCAAGCTCTCGAGAGATTTGCGAGCATACTCAGGGTCGGACGGAGTCTCATCATAGTAAGACTGTATGATCAACGAGTCGACGAGCTTGTTCATCATGCCGTGGTATAGCTCGAACTGCTGACTCGTCAGAGGCTCGCGATGAAGGATGCCACCCGGCTGAGATTCCTCGTGAATGGATTTGGCAATCATATCGAAGTCTGACCCCATTGTCTTGAAGGCTGTGTCCCCTAGCCTGCCCGCCGGGTCGTAAGTCTTGTGCATGTTTCGGATGAACTTTTCGAAGGAGGGTCTACTTTCGGCATGGCGTATGAGGGCATCATCCGTTTTACAGATGGAGCTCAGGATCTCTATAGCATCTCTGCCAAGCGGTCGAGGCCGCATGGAAGCGCCAGGCCGCTGACCTGTCGAAGGGGCGCGCACCTCGGCATCTTGTTCGCTGGCAGACGTGGAGGACAGGCGGCGCAACTGGGCCAAGCCATTGCGTGAGGAACCAATGTTCCCACGCAGCGTCGTGCGCAGTGCCCTCGGCCGCGCATCCTTGTACCGAGGGTCGGGAACAGCTGATGAGCCGCGTAGTGTGGTATAACAAGCCGCGGAAACGTCGCCAAATCGTGGCTTTCGGAGACGGTTCACGGCAGCGGCGGCGGGTCTCATTGGGGTGCCAGTGGCGTGTGCGCAGGCTCTGCAGCTGCAGACGTGAGCTGAAGCAGCTCGAGACCAAGTCGGTAGCATACCGGAGGCATTGCGGAGGCACGCACCGGCTGCTGCTTGGGTTGACGATCCGGACGGAGGGAATGGCGGAGGTGGCGGCCGGTCGGCAGTGCGCGGTCGCAGAACGGCGTCGTGGTGACGATGATTATTGAAAGGTGCACACAGTTGGGTGGATGCACGTCAAATTCTCGGCTGCACTACTGTACAGTGCGCCAGACCCCCCCCCCTTGTCTCTGTTACGAGACCCCTCCGCACATCTGGCGCCACTATGAGGGGTTGAGTGTAGATAGGATATGCTCTGCAGCAATAGCTAGATATCACAATTGCAGTTCGATACCCCCACCAGCCACAACAGCGTCGACTGCAAGAATAAGTTGCAAAACGGTCAAACAGGGTTAGTACTGGTCAAACGATTACTGGTGTGTATTACTTCTCATCTAATAAGTACATGCATGCAGCAAAGAAACCAAGCCGTACCCCAAAATGTACGCTCTCAGTGCGACGGCTGAGCTGGGCGGGTGAGTAGAAACAGCAGAGACAGACAGACAGACAGACAACCATCCTGATAGCTTCACCTCAAGTTAAGAGCTTCTCACTGACCCCTCTCTAGAGTGACCAACCTCCGGCCAGATGACACCGAAGGGAACCCCTTCTGGTACACCTTCAAGGTCCAGTGCACGTCATGCAGAGAGACGCACGCGAACTGGGTTGGGGTGAATCGATTTGTGCGTTAGGGATCCTGCACCGTCTCCTCCCGCCCTCGTCGGCGCAACTTACCAACCAGCTGACCTCGTTGCCAGGAAATGAACGAGATGAGTGGCAGCCGGGGCGAGGCAAACTTTGTCTGGAAGTGCAAGAACTGCAAGGTATGAGAAGAAGGAAAGGGCTTTCATCCCAGGAGCCGCTGCATAAGAGGGATGGAGGCGGAGAGACAGTCAGAGGCAGGCTTCACTGACATCACATGCACCCAGCGCGAGTCCTCGGCAACCATCAAGGCAGCTCCTATTCCCTATGAGCAGTCGGAGCCCGCGAAACCCAAGAACATCCTCGAGTTCGACTGCCGCGGGCTCGAGTTCACCGACTTCAAGCCCGAGGTACGGAGGCCCCCCCCCACAACTGAGACTGGACATATGCTGACATGTGTCGGAAATAGGGTGAGTGGCTGGCGGAGGGTGTTGAGTCCGGAACCAAGTTTACTGGCGTCGATCTGTCTGAGGGCGAGTGGTTCGACTACGATGAGAAGGCTGGGGACGAAGTCAGCATCAAAGACATCAAGTGGGAGATCAAGAGGTCATGAAGAGACTGAGCTGGTGCACCGTGATCAGGCTGTATCGAAGATAGCCTCATCACAATGGAGAAGTCCGAAAAGTTCGCTCCTGAGATGAGATACTCGGTCAAGCCACCGTGACAAGACGACTCAACATACAGACATTGTGGAGCCTATTATTCGTTTCCTCTTTTTCCAAGTGACCGCGGGTTGAATTTCTGGACGAAGTAAATTAAACATCAAGTCGCCCATGCACAGAGAGCGAGGGGGGTTGGAGAGCAAGAACCTTGTTGGATTCGGCCCCTATTGCCTGGCCGCCGTTGTATTTGCACTAGGAACGACCGGTTACCCGCACCGGCCAAGCTCCATCCACACCTGACTTCCTGGCTTGGAATCAAATCAACCTCAATCTTTCCTGTAATAATGCAGTACTGCTGCCACCACCAGACAAAACCACCTCACCACACCTACTCACTCGCACAACTACGAGATGGTGTCCTCAGAACTGGGCCCGCAGCTGCAGTTCTTGACCGACGCGGCCCATCTGCTGTGTGCCTCGTCTCCCGAGACCTCGGCCTTCCTGATGAGCAGGCGCACGTCGCTGCTGGTCGACCATGATGTGCCCGTTACTGACCACCAACGCCAACATGTCTGCAGCTGCTGTGGACATATCATGGTTCCGGGTCAAGGAACTGGACTCAAAATCGGAGCAGACAAGGCGCTCAAGAGCAGGATCAGGAACCAGCCAAAAGCTCACGGCGCATCACCACCTGCCGCACCTTCCTCTTCCCAGAAGCCAGGGATGTCCAAGGTCTTCACCTGCGGCAACTGCAGCAGGTACACCAAATTGCAACTACCCGCTCCCAAGCCTCTCAAGGCTAGGGTCAGGAGCAAGAGGGTGGACCAGCAAAAGGTACTACAAGAGAAGCGCCCAGCAGCACCCGCCGAGCCGGCAAGACTGTCTGCCAATGCCAGCAGCAAGAAGCGAGCAAAGAACCGCAAGGCCGGCCTGCAGGCCCTGCTGGACCAGAGATCCGGACAGAGCTCTAGTCCCTCTTCAGGCCTCGGGCTGAGCCTGTCTGACTTCATGAAGAAATAATATGAGTCAGGCCGGCGAGACGTCTCGGGACTTGGCTTAGAGAACTGCATCTCGCGCCGTCAATCAGGACCAGTTAATCTTTGCCCAAGCCGGCAGGCTCCCAGTTTGCACCTGCTCCAGAGCAGGCACAACGCCAGCGCCACTCGGCCGAGACTCGCAAGCGAACCGGCAGTCGCCAGAAGGTTCCCCCACGCCTGCCTGCCTATGACATAAGCTACCCGAGGATTTTCACCCCGCCATCATCCAGATTCCTGGATACTAATAATGCCTATGTTGCCCCTCCAAATTTTTTGATCGCAAACAATAAGGCCCATCCTTTTGCAACACAGGACTACACCATCTTTACTCTTTGACGGGTCAAAACGGCACAATGTCTTCTTCCGAGCAAGCGCAGAGCAATGACTCCAATGTCATCTCCCCAACCGAGTACTTCCGCTCCATCGGCCAACAGGTAGATCAAGTCGCTCCCGCAACCAATGGCGCCGCACAGCAGTCCGACAGCGACGACGTAAAGCCGGTCGAGGAAATCGAGTCGCTCTGCATGAACTGTCACGACAATGTAAGTATTCTCTTCCCCTCGGCCCGGCCGCGCAAAGACAAATTGGAACTGACTTGCCATTTCCCTGCCAGGGCATCACCCGCCTGCTCCTCACCAAGATCCCCTACTTCCGCGAAATCATTCTCATGTCCTTCTCCTGTGACCACTGCGGCTTCAAGAACAGCGAGATACAAGCAGCCGGCTCGGTCCAGCCAAAAGGCACACACTACGAGCTCCGACTCACCGCCCTGCCCGACTTCTCCCGCCAGATTGTCAAGTCCGACTCCGCGACCGTCAAGTTTATCGAGCTCGACCTAGAGGTGCCCGCAGGCAAGGGCCAGCTCACCAACGTCGAGGGCCTCCTTACCAACATCATCGACGACCTCGAGTTCGGTCAGGAGACGCGCAAGGCTCAGTCGCCCGAGGTCTACGAGAAGGTGACCGAGATCATCGCCAAGGGTCGCGCTATGGTCGCCGGCGAGGCGTTCCCCTTCCGGCTGTACGTGGACGACCCGGCGGGCAACAGCTGGATCGCCCCCGACCTGCAGGACGGCGTGGGCAAGTGGTCGAAGCGCGAGTACGTGCGCACGGCGGAGCAGAACGAGGCGCTGGGCCTCTCGGATACGGCGGCGGTCAGCGGCGATGGCACCATCCCGCTGGGGGGCCAGGGCCGGCTGGGCGAGAATGATGATATCCTCCCAGACGAGGTGTACAGCTTCCCTGCGAGCTGCCCGGGCTGCATGCACCCGTGCGTGACACATATGAAGATGGTCGACATCCCACACTTTAAGCAGGTCGTGCTCATGAGCACCGTCTGTGAGGATTGCGGCTACCGCAGCAATGATGTTAAGACCGGCGGCGCGGTGCCCGCCCGCGGCAAGCGCATCACCCTGCGCGTCAAGGACCAGACCGACCTGGCCCGCGACATCCTCAAGAGCGAAAGCTGCGCCCTCGAGTGCCCGGAGCTGGACCTGCACGTCACCCCGGGCACCCTGGGCGGCCGCTTCACAACAGTCGAGGGCCTGCTGACGCAGGTGCGCGGCGACCTGCACAGCAACATCTTCCAGAGCGGCGCAGAAGGTGGCAGCGGCGGTGGCGGCGACTCTCTCGCCTCGGAGGAAAAGGCGAAGTGGAACCGCTTCTTTGAGGGCCTCGACGCCGCCATCAAGGGCGAGCGCGAGTTCACCATCGTGCTGGTCGACCCACTGGCCAGCAGCTACGTGCAGAGCCTGGCGGACGACCCGAGCCAGCCCGACGACCGTATGACGGTCGAGGAGTACGACCGGACGCACGAGGAGGAGGAAGATCTGGGACTCAACGACATGAAGGTCGAGGACTACGAGGAGGGAGAGAAGGCTGATGCGCCTGCGGCGTCATGACGCGGTTTCGGGCATAACTGACCGCCTTGCTACATGAGATTCCCTTTCCTTGTCCATAGATGAAAAGTCTGCATTATAGAGATACCAGAGATGAATTGAGAAAAAGAATGATTTCAGCGGGATACAATTATTGGCCTTTCCTTCTATGAACAGTACGCAAGTGGCCCAAGTTTGCCCCTAATTGTAAAACGTCACAACACTACTTCACCCAGAACATGAGCAGGAGAGAGAAGAGTAAAGCTACTGATATCATCATTACTTTTGGACGTGCATCTATCTGCAAGGAGTCGGTCTATCTGGCCGGAACTGGATCATCAAAGCCTATGTCCATCGAGGCTTAACTCGGTATCGCCCACGCATCTCAGATCGTTCTCTGCCGCCATTTTTTATTGTCCTCTTCTCTCCGTTTTTTGCATATTTTCCTTTAGTTCTCGAGAGGGATTTCATCAAGGCCTCCTCCACTACCATCCAGTGCAAGACGCCAATCTCGACGGTGAATGACCAGCCTGGCCTCCAGTCTGTCCAAATTTGTCCGACAAGCCTAATTTCCGTGCACACCCTCACTAGTATGTACCATTATGGAACCAGTCGAAAGTCTCGTGTCAGTGTGAAATGAAGCCGGACCGTTGCCAAGTCAAGGACCAAGGTCCCCAAGACGAAGTAAACCAAGCCGCGTGCCGATGGAGCCGAGCCGAGGAAGCCACTCGCCGCAACCGAATTAAACAGGTCTCCTCTTCCCTCCCATGATAAATGAGACAAGACGCGCGTCCATCAAAGTCGAAAAAGGCTGCTGTGGCGCATTTGTGTCGTACAAATACAGTCATCCGGTAATACCGTCATGCCAGTCCAGTAAATCCTGGCCGAGGCTTTTTGGGGTTGCTTTTTTGTGTGCACCATTTTGCATCTAACCCTCGTGATAAAAGGAAATCCAGGATCGACCCGAGAACCGTGACGACGGAAAAAGACGCAAAGAGAAAGAACCTCTTCTCGAAAGTGGAGCTGCCGCCGTAGGAGACCGGAAATCGAAGGAGGCAACAGGGACGCCTCAATATGAACAGGGCCGGGTCATAAAAAGAAGAAATGCAGGCGGGAAAACACAGAGCATGCCGAGGGGTATTAGTTCCGTAGACCAAACGCCGAAAAAGAAAAACCCCAAGCGAGGAAACCAAGGTGGCCGGGAGATCTGTTATGGTGGTCAAACTTCCTTGACCTTGAGAACAGACCAATCGAGCGAATCAGGCTCGAACCACTTCCTTAGAGATGTCCATGGCCTAGACCCAGTAAAGAATGGCGAGGGCAGGGCCTTAGAAGAAGGTCGGCTTGGTAAGAACGCGGTACTCCACATAGTCCTCACCGTCAATAGAGATGATGGTTCCCTGGGAGACGAGCTTGCCCTCGAAGGGGCCAGTCTGCTTGCGCTCGTACTTGATGCCCATGTAGATCTTGGCGTCCTCCTTGTTCGCTCGCATGCGGTGGGCCTCCTGAGCAGCCCAGACGCGGTTCAGGCGGGAGACATTGTCCTGGAAGGTGGACTGTCCGTCGACATCTCCATCGGCGTCTCCCTCGGTGCTCTGGCGGGCCATGTAGGCAGCCTCGCGCTGGTCGTTCTTCGTCTGCCTTGCCTCTGCGCGGGCGACCGCGTTGACGGCGAGGTTGTTGGTACGGGACTCGACACCGCCCGATCTATTGGCAGCGCGGAATTCGGGGGGCTGCGTGGACTGGCGGGCCTGGTTTGGCACGAGAGTCGGAAGCGAACGTCGGGCGTGGGCCTGACGGGTCTCATGAGTAGGGGCCTCGTGCTTGAGGACAGCTTCAGTATATGGACCTTCGCCGAGGTTACCGTTGGCGTTGGAGGGCAAGGGGTGCTCCCTAGGCTCAGGCTTGGTGAAGCCCGCAGCGACTCGCGTGCGTGCTTCCTCGATGGCCAACTTGCGGTTGTGATCCTTCTCCTCGGGCCGCTCGCCGTGGTCCATCTGATACTGGCGAACACGACAGTACTCCTTGAGCTCCATTCGGGTCAGGCCCTCGAGGTAGTCCTCGATCTGATACTCATCAAAAGAGAGCCATAGTGCGCCCGCGCCCGAAGGGAAATTACTCTGTAGCGGTCTGCCATCGCGTGTCTCGCGGCCGACCTTGACACGGAACATGTCGTTGTTGCCAAGGATTCCGAAGACGGCGTGCTTGTCCTTGTCGTCGGGCTCGGCAGAACCCTTCCAGAAACCAAGGAGGATCTTCGTAGGGCGGGTTCCGTGGAGATCAGCCACCGGGGGGTGCGAGTGGGCGTTGGCGGCCTTCGCAACGGGGGTGGCGTTGGCAGAGGACGGGCCACCGGTGCGACGACGCTTCTCGGGGCGGTGAAGGGCGTGGTCGGGGATGTCGACACCGTAAGCAATCTGCGGCGGCTGGGCACCCTCAGCCTGGGCACCTCGGGCCTTGCAGCGGGCAATAGCCTGCTGGACTGCAGCTGTGTCGTTTGCACCGACCTCGCTCTCCTGTTCGTCCATGTCGGACCGGATCTTGACATACTCCTTGACCTGGGTCTGGTCGAGGTGCACCAGGTGGTTGTCAAAGACGATCTTCTCAAAGGTGACCCAGCTGCCACCCGGTCCGGGATTAAGGGGGTACAGGTCGGTGACAACCTTTCCCTCGCGGTTGCAGGGCTGGACACGTGTGCGGAGACGATCGCGAGAATCAATAAAGCCCTTAACAATATGCTTGTCGCCGATCGGCGCCTTGGACTCGCGCCAGTAACCAATGGTCACGCCCTTGACGCTAGCAAGGCCGTGAGTTGTACGGGGGGTCTTGCCCGACCTGGTTACTGCTACAGGACCTGGAACAGGAGAGGCCTCGTCGTCTGTCTCGTCGGCGAGCAAGCTCTTGTTCATCTTGTCCTCAGTAAGGTCGCCAAAGACATAAGACCGCTTCCGCTTAGGGTAGGTAGACGTAGGAGGTTCAGCCTTGTTCTCGTCCCGGTCGATGTCCATGATGCTGGAGTCCTCCTTCTCAGAAGGGACAGGCTGAGCCTCGTTCTTGGGGGTGCCATCATTATTGGCAGAACCGACGACGATCTCGTCCTGGGAGCCCTCGTTCATGACCACATCGCCGCTCGATATGCCGCTCATAGACTCAGGTGGAGGGCTCAGGTTGTCATCGTTGCCAGTGTCGTCGTCATCAAGGGTGGTGTCCTTGACGAATGAATTGGCCTCGCTGCCTCCGGTGTAGGCGGCGCTGGTCATGGTGCTGGGATGCAAGGTCAGCTGATGCTCGGATCCAAGATCCTGAAGTGGTCTTGTAGGTGGTGTATAGGTGTGGGGCAGATGTAAGTCAAGGGGTAGGTAAATATGGAGGGGCAGTTAGGCTGGTTGAGATAGGGCGGGGTTGATAGGTTAGAGTGCAAGTGTAAGTGCAAGAAAGCCAAACGAGTTGAGGTTGAATTGGCTGATGTTTCAAAAGGATGGCAATTGATGCGTCGCTTGACAAGTCTGCGATGCTTGTGACAAAGTTGGAACACCACAGCTCTGGGGGTGCAAGAGATGAAGAGTTGAAGCATGTCGCACTCGCGACTCGTTGTCAGGCAGATAAGTACATACGCGTTGCGAGCCCGGGTGCCAAAGAAGCCAAGCCTGGGGCCCAAGGAAGACATGACACGGGCCTGGTGCTGCCCTTGTATTGTTGTGGTCAGGGTGTAGGGGCTCAACGTCTGGGCTTGATACGTAGTCGTTGTTGTTGCGAGTGTCTTGTGGCGGAGTTGGTGTTGACACAAAAATGTGCCAGGTTGGGAAGGAAGTGTGGTCAGGAAACTTAAAGTAGGAAGGAGAGGGGCAACGCTAGAACCCGGGCTGCAATGAATACGACTGGAGAACGGGCGGGAAGACAGTTCAATGCACTCAAATACAGCAGAATAAGTGAAGTGATGGCGTTGGGATGGAAAAGTGTCGTTGCTCTGTGTTGTGAATTGGACATTGCCAGAGTGCGTCCGGGAGGGCTCACCAAGTCGGTGACCATCCACTCCACCGAGTGCCCTCTACAAGTCGCTCTTCACGTCAGGCCGGTAAGGCATCTCTTCACTAGTTGAGATGACATATTCCCCAGCAAAAAGTGATACACCATCGGCAATGGAAACGGCAACTTGTCTATTACAGACAAAACTGCTGCGGCTGCCATGGAAAATTGAGAGAGCCCAAGCCTACTGAGCAGGGCTTGGGGGCTGAGTTGAGGGAAAAGTGTGAGGTGAGAGCGTCGGAAACGCGCCGAGGTGACGGTCAAGTTGTGATGCAACAGCGACGTGGAAGCGGTGCGAGAAACAGGCCAAGGCAAGACGGTAGGCAAAGCACACTTACGTAGCGAAAGAAGCCTTCTCGGGATCAATCTTGTCTGACTGTGGGCTTGTCCGCACGGAGGCGACGACGCCCTTGTCGGGGGACGTCTCGGGCGTCTTCTTGAGCTCGATCGGGGGTGTCTGCTCAGTGGCAGGGGACTTGTCATCGACAGGCGGGCTCTTGGGTGCCTCAACTGAGGAATTGTCCGACTCCATAGTGGTTTTGCAGGGCTCAATACGGTATGAACAGGTGTGCAAACAGTCAGTAGCGGGGCGCGATGTTTTTTAGAGGCTTGAACTGATGCTTGCTGGTGTAGTTGCGGAGGCTGAAGAAGAATATGTGGATGGGATGGTGGGTGCGGAAGGCGGTGCCGTGCCGAGTCAGAAAGTAAGGAGGGTAGAGGGTGACTTGATGATGGCTGTGTAAACGGCTGGTGCAGGTGACAGTCAATTGGGCTTTGAATTGGAAAAGGAAAGTGGAATGGAAGAAGAGAGGATCTCTGGCTGGTTAATTGATGAGAAGAGAGATTGTTGTTGTGTAGGAAGCTTGTTTGCAAGTAAGAGAATCGAGGCTCCAGGGGGGGTGAGGGTGGTGTTGGTAGTGCGAGGTGTGGCGGGAAACTAGAGCGAGCAAGTAAAGTGAGTTTTGACGAGGGGTCTTTTTGCCGAGATAGTGGAACTTTGAGAAGCAAAGATTGTGTTACTCAGCGGTTTCAAAGCCTACACTTAGCGTTGGGGAGTTTTTTTCCGGGGGTTTCTTGGAAAATCTACAGTAGCTCCCACAGCTCACACTAGCTGATGAGGGCACAAGTCTCCGCAGTCACAGTGTGCCTAGATATATGCTGGCTGCATTGAATATATCCATGTGAATGACATTCCCTCTAGGGCAATTAGTCTACTTCAGTGCGGTGTAGTGCAGTACACCCACAGCACGTCGCAGCACCTATGTAGGTAGAAGACGGAGAAGGAGCACAAGGCGTCTGACGAAGTAAGCCAGTCAGTCTATTGACGTGACTGACCCAGCCATTGCCAGGTACATGGACACATGTGAGGTTGCCTTGTCTTCCTATTGGAGGGCTGACTCGATGTCGAAAAGATGGTATCGAAGACCCATATGCAGCTTCTACTGCTGCTTCAGAGCAAAAAGGTTAAACAAACGCATACAATGCATGGTTCGAACCTGGGCAGTTTGCTTTGGAACAATGGCACTGATGTTCGGTCCTGGGTCGTTTGGTCAGGGCCCAGCTTCCAGGCTCGGACCTGAACCTTTTCGGTCTTCGGTTGTGGGTCTTAGGTCTTGGGTCTTGGTCTTTGATTTGGAGTCATGGGTCATGGATCTTCGGGGGATGAGCAAGACACTAGCAGCAGCTCAACCGATTGTCCAATTTGGCGCGTCATCATCATAATTACCTTGGAAGCTGGTGACACTCCAGCAGAGCTCCGGCGTCCCCCAAAAGGCTCGCTCTTTCCCAAGCCGGACACAGGCCCTCGGAGCTATTGGCTGGGTCTTCCCACTGTGGGGCACTAAATCACATTGCAATCAGCACGCTGGTTTCAAATCTAACCAGACCTGCCAGTTGCCAGACACGTCTAGAGACATCGAGACTCGGAACTTGCCCTGTCGTAGTACTTGCTACCTACAGTAGTAGTCCGTTGTGACTCTGATTGTCTCACCTCTTGCTGGAGCCGTGACAGCCGCTTGGGCCCAAGTCCTTGTATTATGATGTGAATGGTACTTAGCTGGCTGGATAAAGGTGGCAATCATTTTCCATTGCTGAGTGTTGGTTTTCAGCGTAGTGCAGCCACTAATCAGAGTTCTCCACCGTAAGGTTCAAAGATAATGATGGTGCAAGTGGAAGGCCAGGATCCAACCTGCCAATCCTGCGCTGGTGGTGCCAAGCTTATCTACAGGCCACCCACTTACACGCGGCTGCTGGATGGGGAGCTTAACCTCGGCCACCTGGGCAGCTCTTGACATGGCTTATATCCGACTGAAGCAATGAAGAACACACCACGGCCATCAATAAAGCCACATTTTAAATTCTTTTTGGAGTTCAAGTGCTCTCCTCTTGAAATGCTCTGTGGAGCAATTCAAGGTGACTTGCTTACACGTTTGTTGGTGGGTGCCTTCCAAGGTTCCATGGTTGTGTGCCATGGACCAGAGCCCCACCGTCACCGGAAATTTTGGTTAACCACAAGGGGTCTCTGGCCTGTTTTCTCTTTTTCCTCGTGCAAATAAATATATTGCCAAGATACCCTGAAAAGCATTTGGAGAAACTGGCAAGTTCTCAAAAGGTGGCTGATCACATGCACATACAATGTTGCCAATTCAACGGATAACGGATTCCAGATGGAGTGAGCAGCAAGGGAGTGGTGCCTCTGAACTGTGCTGCATATTCGAAGCTTCGGAACTAAACCTGAAGTTACGATCCTGCATGATGTGCGCATATTGACTTGTCATGGCGCCATATTTGGGTAGTCTTTGCAAATGGAAAAGCCTCAGGCAGCGAGATATTTCAAATCAGCCGGCATGAATTCAAAGCCAGGTCCTGCCGTTCTGCAGGACTTAGAACGGAATCTTCATGGCGGGCGAGCTCCAGTAGTCTTACTCGGTAAGTCGGCTAATGTCGTCTACAGCCAGGCTCTCACAACCAGGTCAATTCACAAAATCCACACGAAAATGATCTGCTGTTGTCTTTTTTGCCGTGATGACATCTTGAATTGAGTACCAAGGGGCCTTTCGCGAATATGCTTTGCGAATTAAAATAGTTGCAGACTCGAGGAGAGCGGACGCTGAGTCTTGCAGACGAGCCAGGTGCCGCCTAAGCTGGGCTGGATTCAAGAGCATCTGCTCGCATGGGCGAGGCTTTCCACTGGGGCTGCCAACCTATGGCCAGCGATACCACCTCAAGCCGGATAGCCATGGTCCCAAGTAGCCTTGCCGTAGACTGACAGATGGGCCGATCATACAGTGTCCCTAGCATTGTCGTCTCCCTGGGTCTCCTTGCCAGGTCATTGAGGGCACAATGGGCCCATTGATTCCCACCAAACAGGCTAGATTATGTGTGTAGTACATGTAGGCTGTCTGGTGAACAGGCTGCAATGAGCCGGACCGCGTTCAACGGCGCCGCACTCGCGCGACGGACGAGGCAACACTCGTTGACTCAGATATGTTGGTCGGTCTCCAAATTTCGAGGAAGAGCTTGCACAAAGCTGTCTTTGTGAGAGATGAGATTCGCTGAACCTCTTTTGACGTTGCTCTGAAAACTCACTCACGCGTGGTGGGATCGAAGGCAGCAGCGGTGACTCAGGGAGATACCGTCACCAGATGCAGGCAGTGACTCCTAGAGCATAACGATCAGGAAGACACTGTGGCCGTGTTCAGAGCATGAGCGGCCACAGCCAGATGAACTGACCTAAGTCGCTTCCTCAGTGGTCAGTGGTCGTCACTTGGTCATGGACCCAGTGACATTCCCGGGCCAAGGTTTCCGTCCAACATGGACGTGTCCAGAATCGCTTCGTGCTGTGCGTGTTGTGCTGAGGCAGAAATGACAAAGTTGTAACTCAACCACCTCTTCCGCCCCGGCCCCCTCTACCACCTCTGCCACCTCGTCCACCCCTTCCGCGGCCACCGCCCCTCTTCCCGCCCCGCGGCGCGGTGCGCACGTCATACTGCTTGTACAGCAGCTCCTCGCCGAAGGCACCCTCACCAAACCGCATGTAGTTGATGACCCCGTGATCGTTCACCGCAACCAGCACGTTGCGGTGCCCGTGCTTCAGCCTCCTGTGCATCATGAACGGGGCCTGGCCCTGCCGTTGGGGCGGCGGCGGCGGGGCATACGGCACCGAGTCCAGCAGGGCAGAGACCTCCTCCGAGGTCGGCACAGAGGTCTCGTGCGCGTCGACAACGGCGAGGTAGTAGTCGGGTGACGGCGGCTTGGTCTTGGACCAGTTCTGGGCGCTAGGCTTCCAGACGTGGAACTGCACGCGGAACGGGCTGTGCTGTGTTTTTGTGAGGGATGTTGGCGGGTGCGCAGTGGGTTTGTACCGCGGTACGAGGGCGATCTGCTTGTAAATCGAGCTGTACGATCTGTACAGCCCTGGCTGTACGAGCGGGCCGTAGGTGGGGTGGTTGGGTTCTCGGTCGGGGAAGAGCATGGCAGTGAGACGTTGCCACAGAGGTCGTTGATCTTCTGCAACTGCTTCGGGTGCGTTTGAATCTGAGATCGGCGGAGGCACTCTAATGACGTTGAAGCCCGCTCGGTTGAGATTCGAGTAGACTTGCAGGTTGCGAAGCGTAGTCTTGCCCCTTTCGCCTTCGTTTCCGACGAGCAGGGCGTACGCAGCTTGCAGGCTGAGCGGGAATCCCAAGGCGTACTCGTCCTCCTCTTCAGCCTCCAGCACCGCGTCCGCACCCTTGCCCTCGCTGCCGAGCGGGAATATCTCTTCCAGGGTAGCTGTGGGCCACCAGAGATCCAGGCCGCCCCTCTCGATCAGGAAGAGCGCCTCCTCTGGCAGCAGCCACACCTGGTCCCAGCCCGGCTTGTTGTTGCCCTGCCCTCTTATC
Source organism: Diaporthe sp. P3_1W (assembly GCA_037177825.1). Taxonomy (NCBI): domain Eukaryota; kingdom Fungi; phylum Ascomycota; class Sordariomycetes; order Diaporthales; family Diaporthaceae; genus Diaporthe; species Diaporthe sp. P3_1W. The sequence goes on from JBAFXB010000001.1 coordinate 2,152,725, forward strand.
TTCCTCCCGAGGGTCTTGTGCTCAAACCCGACGCAGACAACCCTCTCCACCGCATGCAGCTCCCTCCTCTCGGCGGCGACCTTCTCGGTCTTGACCTCGTTTCCCTCGAACACCTCGTCCTCGAGCCAGCGGTCGGGAAAGTACCAGCCGCGCGTCCAATCCTTGCTGTTGTGCACGCGCGTATAGCCCAGAACCTCCTCCATGGCCTGCCGGCTCTTCTCTAGGGCGCTAGCCTGCGATTTGGTGCCATGTGACTCGAAGTCCTTCTCGCCCTTGCGGATGGCGGACACGGAGATGTTTTTCTTGCGCTGCAGCGTTGTGAAGTGGCGGAAGTCCTGGGCCTCGTCCTCGAGGGCCTCTTCGACGGTGGCTTGCGCATCCTCGGGTGACTCGGCCGGGCGCTGTGTCGAAACATCGTCGTCGTCATCGAATGCCATGGCTGTTGCGGTGATGTGACATGTGAACGTCTTGAAGGTCAGAATCGAATTTCAAGCAACTCCAAAAGTGACGGGCAGATTTTGGGGTAGAGCTACAGCAGGTAGCTAGTGCCCTGAAGCCTAGCCCCACACAATACCCACTACTGAAACTGTGTCTAGGTAGGTACCCCCCCCCCCCCCCAACTCTCCCGGCTCCCCACCCACACACCCACCGCCCTCCCCCACCAGATTATATCTAGGCCGCATAGCTGTCTCCCAGCCTGGTTGTATAACAGATTCGATAAATCTGTTGATCAAGGCAAGAGTCACTAAATTCAACCCAAGGTGGAATTCACGTCCAAACTTGGTATGCTTACAAATCCGGGAAAGAAAAGAAGAAAATCACAACCAACCCCCCTTAAACCGGCAAAAAGACTTCTGATGCGAGTGAGATTCGAACTCACGCCCGTGAAGACTGCGGTTATAAGTAAGAAGAGTTATTCTTGCCTAAACACAGCGCCTTAGACCACTCGGCCATCGCACCTTTATACTGGTCTGAAGGTTACTCAGAGAGTGGTTTAAGTTGCTGTGTTGAAGAGAGAATGTCTCTTTCCACACCCGCAGTCTTCACGGGCGTGAGTTCAAATCATGCTGTGAGAGAACCGTAAGTCCTGTGGAACTCGGGATAGTTAGATTGTCTCACATAATATTCTCATCAGTGGAACCCGGGGTGTATGATAATGCCCATGTGTGCTGGAGCGTCTCCTGTCTTATTGCATATCGGCTTGCCTCAGTACCGGTACCTTGCACCGGATGACAGGAGAACAAGAGCTTTCACATCCCGGGACTCGTCAAACCCCGGCCCATGTTAAAGGCTGGGAAAGGTCATGCCAGGCACGACGCAGATACACAGTGCCTCCAGGATGACGTCTCCTGAGACTGGTAAAACCCCCCAGACGAGCCTCCCCTAGTCCGTGTACCACATAAGTTCCCCTGGGACAGTCCTCCCTTCAACTAGCCTCCATCGGGATGGCCTCTCTAGGCCATGACCTTTGGCAGCATGTGAATCCTTGGACTTGCTCTATTGCGCTTCTTTCCTTCTCATCAAGCGTTAGGTACTGCTCAGGAAAGCACCCATCTAGAGCCCCAATATGCAGTCACTCCTTTACCCAACCATTCACTGCTAGCTTTCTGCCATTCATCTAGACAGCGAGTACGCTTCGACGTCAAGTATGCTTCGGTGACGGCCATGCTCCTGTGAGCAGTAGCGCTGGAGTGATGCCTCTACAAGAGCCCAGGGGTTGCTTACACGATGGTAGAGGCCCCTATTATCATCACGCCCTATAGCCACTCATGTGTATAGTATGCAAGGACTCTGCTGACTGCATCACTGTTCTTCCTGCCAGCCCGTTGTTCTGTTCAGACGCTTCTCCCCTCATATGTCTGCTCGACATGCTGCTGGACCACTATCGTCATGCCCCCCTTCCTGCCAAGAGACCCGCCGGCAGCTGCAGCCATGGCATCTAGAGTGCCCTTGCTGCGTCTCGTTCCGACCTGGATTTCAGTTCGAGGGCCTCTTGTCTCGAGTTCGAAGCTCTCTTCAGACTGCAAGAGCAACGACAGTCAGCGATCTGGTCATCGTGGGACGCTTCAGTGGCTACTTACGTCTCCAACGTTCACGAACTCCCTCCGCTGTTTGCCGTTCATCCTCGACTGGCTGCCCATGTACGGCGCTGAGGCATCCGAGGGGCCCGGGTTCCTCTCTGACGACAATGAAAGGATGCGGTGGAACATCTTGTCGAACACAGGCCGCAGGAGGGCGGATGATGCAACCAGTATGGCGACCCCAGCTTCGGCCGTTGTCCATGTCATGACGGGGATGACCGTGTATGAGAAATCTTCGAAGTCGATCGAGTTTAAGGAGGTGAGGCGCACGGCAGAGAAGGCTATGGTTCTATTTAAATAGCAGGTCAGCAAGGACGGTGCGAGACCTCAGCAGTGGTCTTCCCCTGAATGCATCTGAGATATATGAGGGACGGCAACGCGACTCACACTATGCCAATGCTGAAGATGGCAAATAGGCCCACCTTATAGCCCGGTCTCGTCTGCAGCCCGTAGACCATGGGCAGAGGAAGAAGCAGCATCAACACGTCGACGATGACGTTGACCACAGAAACAGCCGTGTAGCCAGCGATCTGGTTGCCGCAGGTCCCCTCCGCCGTCGGGTCCCAGTTCTTCTGAACAGGTCGGCAGATGAGGAATCCAATAAGTACAGTCATGACGAGCCAGCCGGCTTGGAGGCCTATAATAATCCAAGTCACGATCTACGCGGATAATGCCGGAGTGTTAGCAAGAACCAGCCAAATATGTGTTGGTTTTCCACGCCACAGACACTGACCTCGAACGGCTTGACGGCGAAGATCCTCTTCAGCATGAAAAGCATGCTCCATTTGACGGTGCACATTGACAGTCCGTACAGAGCCTGGATGACAAGGAAGGACTGTGAAATCACCGGATGAATGTCAGTCAGATCTGATAGCCTTTGGAAGCTCTATGGACTGACCTGTGTGAGTCTTGCTACATGGCTTTTGCTGAGCCTACTCATGTGTTGTCCCGCTCCACCAAGGTACAGTGCTACATAAGTCAATATGTGCTTGACTTTTAGATAGAGGGTTACGATGGACTCACCTAAGAATAGGGCGACAACGAAGCCGAAGAAGGAGATCTGAGCGGCATCGTAACATGAGTAAAAAAGTCGGAATCGGGTCGGTGGATGCCGGTCCATGAGCCAGCAGGACTTCTACTCACCACAGAGATGTGATACAGAGCATCCTCGACGGCCAAAGGCAAGCGCCTTATACGTCTCGAGTAGACCCGCAGACCGGTCCATATTGTCACAAGGATGAGAAACACGCCCGCGCACCAGATGAATTGGTGCACATCGGCCCTTGCGGCGAGCGGGATAATAGTCGACGTGAACTTCTCATCACTGCTCGTCGGGTCCGTCTCAGCGGCAGCGGCAGCAATGTACAGCCGCATAGTGTGCCGAAGCCGAGATGCAAGTCTGAAGGAGGGTCCGACTGTCTGTCACCATAGTGGAGGGGGGACGAACGGCCCAGATGACTATTTTGTTCGTCCAGACTTGTCCCCCTTGAAGTCTGCGCCTTGGCTCGACACGGGTGTCATCGCGTCACAGGGGACACGACTGGCTATGCTTTGCTTGGGTCTTGTATTTCCTCCCGGGGACTGACAGGAACCGACCCGCTGTCCGCAAGGCATATTCGAGGCAGGATTGCGAGTGGAGTACCGCTGAAGGATGTGCATGCTTGCCCTTGTGCCCAGCATTTACGTGTGACGACGCACGCGAGAACTGATATGCCTGGGCCGGAGCATGGAGCCGAATCATTGAGGGCGGGTCCGCTCAGAAACCAAGCAGGTGCCAATGCACATAAGAAGCTCGGTGTGATCCCACTTTGGAGGCACAACGTCACGGCGCACACCGATCGCCAGTGATGCGATGGGTGTAACCGGGGGTGTTGTCAGCGTGCGGGAATGCCACCCTGACAGGCAGGAACAATCCCCCAGGGAAGGACATCCTAAACTTCCAGGGTCTCTGTAAGATAACCTTCCACCTCTCATAGGGTGACCTACCATGGGATAGACGACCCGGGGCAAGTCAGCCTTCTATCCTAACCAATGAAATGTAGGAAATGGCAGCTGCGTAAGGGTGGATGGTGTTCTCTGACAGATCTCCACCAGCCACTTCCAGATCGAGCTCAACACGCAGGGGATTGAAAGCCATTGTTCACGCACCCTGGCTGGCTTTGGGATGGAAACCCAAGCAGATCGAGGAACTCTGTAGTGGAAATGGGGAGATTGCATTAAACCTTATTGCAGACCATTCGGACTGGAGTTCACAGCCGCACAACTTCCGGGGAATACAAACATTAAGCGCACGTCCTCCTACACATGGGTGGCCACTGTGCGTAACCAGAACACGAGTAATTAAGTTTAGAAAAGATATTCCTTTTCCCCTTTTGCAGAGCCTCTGGAAGATCGAAGTGAGCAAGGGGTTCATAGCTGCTCGAAGCTGTACCGTCTGACGGTACATATTGACCACGCAAACAAGTCGTGGCCTTGTGCACGCGAGTGTCTCTTACTGGAGGTCCTCGCCGCTGCTGCTGCAGGCAGGTGGAGAATATCCCCAATACAACGACATGTGGTATCAGGCATCGCTGTCAACCACGACCCAAGAGTTCTGCTTTGAGAGTCCCGCGTCGGAAACCTCATTTGCCAATTCGAGTGCTAACCGTAACTGTCCTGGTGAATCGCCAGGCTGTCGTGGTGTCAACAGGGGCAACGATCACCGCGGAAGACTTGGCCCTTGATCCTACAATCAGGAACGGCATCGCCTCTCGCCTCACTGAAACCAAGGGTCCAGGGGTCCAGGCCATGCGCCCAAGTCAACCGGGGCACGCGAAGGAGCTTTTTCTTTGGCGGTTACGATCTAAGAGGAATGGTCTATGAGGATAGAACGAGGCACAAACCGAAGTACCAGTCGTCCCACATTAAGAATTCGAAATGCCTGCAGCGCTGCACGGGACTAATATCAAGCTGCATAATCAACGTTGTTGGTTCAGATGCGGCCCACCAGCCCATGCCTGGTTAGGAGGGCGAGCGAGGGATTGGCATCCACGTCGGCCTACTGTCAGACAGACGCATCGCACCACAGTATGGGGAGCCTTGTAAATCCTCCCGGGACGCGCACCCTCGAGCATCAGCACTACAACATGCAGCTCAAGGAGAGTGCTCGAGCTCAACCCCTGCCTCTACCGCCAGAACCACGTCTCTCATTCCTGTGCGCCCTGTGGCCGATCTTTTGTGTAAACATCTCATAATCTGTCACCATGGCCTCAGCATACGACTACATCATTGTGGGAGGCGGCCTCTCCGGGTGCGTCCTCGCCAGCCGGCTGCGGGAGTACAAGCCCGGGTCCAGGATCCTGCTCATCGAGGCCGGCCAGGACACCCGCTCCCGAACCGATATCCTCCGGCCCGATATTCTCAACCTGGGCGGGGAGCTCGACTGGATGTACCCGACTGAGCCTCAAGCGGGCCTCGGCGGCCGCAGCATCGTGTATAATGCTGGCAAGGGACTCGGAGGAGGAACCCTCATCAACTCGGGTGAGTTTTCTATGTCGCGAGCAAATCCCATTCTGTCGTTTGAGGCATATAGATTTCTGACGTTGCATCAAGGTGGCTGGACCCGTGGCTCTGCTGCGGACTATGAAGAGTGGGCGGCGGTCGCGGGCGATGCGAGGTGGAGTTACAAAGGCCAGTTGCCCTTCATCAAGAAGACGGAGGCGTGGTTCGACGAGAGCAACCCTGAGCAGCACGGCAAGGAAGGGCCTATCTCTGTCGCCTCTGCGGTATCAACAGGCCGCAAGTTCCCCTTGACCGAGCCCATTGCCGCAGCCTGGGAGGAATTGGGCGTTCATGCCCTGCCTGGTCTCGACCAGAACACGGGTGACAATCTGGGCCGAGCATACATCTGCGAGGCTCGCCGTGAGGGCAAGCGGCAGTTCTCAGCTATAAACTACTCCCTGGATGGTGTCGAGGTTTTGACAAACACTCTTGTGAAGAAAGTTGTCCTGGAAAAGGCAGAGGGAGCGCCCAAAGCGACTGGTGTAGAGCTAGCTGATGGCAAGATCATCTCCGGCGCAGAGGTGATCGTCTGCGGCGGTACCTTTCGGTCCCCTCAGCTGCTGCTTCTGTCCGGTATAGGCGACGCAGCTCACTTGAAGGAGCACAATATCGAGACCCTGGTTGACCTGCCCGAGGTTGGCCGAGGGCTGCACGACCACATGTCGTTCTACCAATTTTGGAAGCTGAAGAACCCCGAAAAAGGCTACACCATCGGCTCAGCCAACCCTCTCTTCCAGCAACCCGAGTTCGCAATGGGAATTCCCCTAGACTGGATTGTCTCGACCGACGTCCCCCACGACCAACTCGCCAAGGCCATCGAACGGGACGAGGGCAAGGCGCCCGACGCAGCGACGCACCGGCTGCTCCACGAGCCCCGGACGCACATCGAGACGGTGGTGCTGTACGTGAAGCTTCCCATCCCCGGCATCCAGCCGGACGCCGAGCACCTCACCACCCTCACGGTTCCATTCCTGCCAACGTCCCGCGGTAGCGTAGCCCTCAAGTCTGCCGACCCGCACGACCCTCCGAAAATCGACGTCAACTTCCTGGCCACCGAGACAGACAGGTGCGTGGCCCGCGAGGGCGTGCGCACGCTGACGCGGCTGATGCTGCAGACCAAGTTCGGGAGGGAGTACATTGCCGGCGAGTCGGTGCCTCCCGTCCCGGGTATGGAGGCTGTTTCACTTGATGACAGCGACGAGAAGCTGGACAGACGCATATCGCTGGCCGGGGTGACGACGTGGCACTCTGGGGGCAGTTGTGCCATGGGCAAGGTTGTGGATGCTGAGTTCCGTGTCAAGGGGGTGGATGGACTGCGTGTCGTTGATGCCTCGGTCCTTCCTGTCCCGCTGAGTGCTCATATTCAAGCACCAGTTTACGCGATGACAGAGCAGGCCGCAGCTATCATTTCTGGGGCCGCATGAAATAGAACAGTATAGTCCTTTTCTTCGTATGGTCATTAAGGCTTTGGAACGTTTGTCAATAAATTGTGGGGGTGTTACAGGCATACCCGACTTGATTGCAAATCAACAACTCCTCGGAGCTGTAGAGAAAGCTGCTGAGCGGTGACACCGCCTCCCTACATGCATTGAGTGAAATCAGTCGTGAACGCCATATTCTTATGACAAGGTGACTCTCGCTCTGAGCCAAAGGACCTGATCAACCCAATTTCGTGGTTACCATAGCCTAGGGCCACAATAGTCTAGCCACCATAGCCTCATTGTCACCAGAGTCCTGTAGTCGTCGCGGTCTTGCAGTCACCACAGACTTGCAGCGAGTCTGGCCTTGCCGTCATCTTGCATCGCGAGTCACCGCCTGCGGACCACAGCGCGAATGACTAGTCGACCCCGTAGCCCACAGGCTGTTCATAAAACAGCCCCTGGGACTTAGACAGCCTGCCGTTGCACGTCGTGCTTCCTTGTCTGTTTCTTTTGCACGCGTTCCTGGCACCCATTCACGATCGCACATCGCAGGTAAAGTACCCGCGCTCGTGACAACTCCGTCTGGCGCCGGCCTCACGTGCATACTCGCCAGGGTGGGCAGAAGGGGTCGGGAACCTAGCGTTCTCAGACAGGGCCTTTCGTCGCGTGTTAGGGGCGTCAACAGCCGAAAATCGTCTGACTTCGCATCCTCGAAACCAAGTCTCTCATCCGGCCAGTGGGTTCGCATGAACCGTGATACTCTCAATCTTGCAAGGCTCCTTGGGCCGATTCTTTTTATCCACCTCGAGCGCCTCGAGCTTGGCCAGGGTGGCCAGGCTATCGTCGCCAATGACCTTGCCGAAGACGGTGTTGAGCCCGTCGAGGTGCGGCGCCTTGTCGAAGATGATGAAGAACTGCGAGCCGTTCGTGCCGGGCCCCTTGTTCGCCATGGAGACCATCCCCCTCTGCGCGTGCTTGAGCGCCGGGCGGATCTCGTCGTCGAAGGTGCCGCCCCAGATGGAGCGGCCGCCCTTTGGGTTCTCCGGGGGCGAGGGGTCCGCGGGCGCGCCCGTCTGGGCCATGAAGCCCGGTATGAGGCGGTGGAAGGGCGAGGCGTCGTAGTAGTGGGAGGCGCAGAGGGCGAGGAAGTTCTGAGGCGTGATTCTTCTTGTTAGCTACTGGGTTACCACCAAGAGCCCGTGGAGGGAGGGGGAATTGGATCGGCCTGGGCGAGCGTTACCTCTGCGGTCTTGGGGACGCTGTCGCAGAAGACCTCGATCTTGATGGTGCCAGCTGTTGTGTGTAGTGTGACAGACATGGTGGCGGGCGGGAGTGGTTGTTCCAGGTCCACAGATTTAATAGTCTGTCTCAGCGAAAAGGTCGGGAGTCGAGCAACGTGGAGTTGGCGCGAGCAGTGTTTTGAGTGCAAGGCAGCTGTGGAGTGGAGGGATGTCCGTACCGTACCGTGTCAGAGCTTTTTAGAAGTCTCGATCCTGGAGCTCCCCCTGTCGCTTCAATAATATGTGATTGGTCGGCGTGCCACAAAACATCAAAGCTCCCGAGGTCCCTCGTGCTGGGTGCGGGCGCAGCACGTACTACGCACAGTGAGAAGGGCTGGACGTCAAGCGCTTCTTTGCTTGGGCTCGGCTCCATCCAAGATGGGCGAGAAGCAACCGTGCAGTTATGAATTTAGAGACGGTGAGGGGCGCATATCTGTGGGACAACGTCTATGGGTGAACCTCATGCGACTACTTCCTATGGGATCACCTGCTATGGGATACCCTCCTATGGGATAACCTCCTATGGGATAATCTTCTACGGGATCATCTCCTACGGGACCATTTTCTATGGGACCATTTCCTATGGGATAATGTCCTGTGGGGTAATCTCCTATGGGGATAACCTCTTATGGGATACTCTTCATTGGATAAGCTATTACAGGATAAGCGTCTAAACCTATGGGGTATCCTTTAATGGAAGAACATGCTCCGGCGCATTTTACATTTATATACATTGACATTTGGGTAACATGCAGCGGGTGAGGTGGGTGCACAGTGCACGCGTGGAAATCTGCCTCGTCTACACTACAACAGATATCCACGATGGCGGGGTCGCATCTGTCTAAAGACATATAATATATCATATATAGCCACGTGCGGACTTCGGCAAGATCGAATTAGCGAGAATCAAGGTTCGAAACACAATAAGCGCTATGGCAGAGCAGACGTGGGCTGGTCGTCGTGGTCGCTCATCGGGTTGATGAGTGTGCGAGCAGGCGCGCTGCTGAGCTTGGTGGGCGCTGGATGACGCACTGGATCCCAGAGCTGAGGATTGCAGGGTCCTCCCGGCATTAGTGACTGCGCCAGCCAGGACCAGAACCAGAACTAGCACAGCGCCAGCGCCAGCACCGGGCCCGTTGCCGTCGTCAACAAACAGCCCCTCCCGTGGATACTGACTGTATCGAGGTGCTGTGCTGTGCTTGTAGGTAATCCGCAATCTGTACGGTCGTTCAGGAACCCGGGATGGCCATCTGAAATGTCTATTATCCACCAGGCCAATCCATCACATCACTGTCATGTAATATAACAACAGGGTTGTCTCATGTGCGTCTGTGTTTCTCCTCAGCAAAAGTGCCCTGCTGTCCCACTGCCGCTGCGACTGCCGTGCAACCAGACAACAAACAAAACAGCAGGTACAATACTGTTGCTGCTCTGGGATTCGAACCGCCTCACTCCCGTAAGCGGAACATCAATCAGTACGGTGCGACTGACCAGAGTGTGGAGAGTGGGCCCTCCAAAAACCCACCCACAGCCTTCTTTCGTCTGTTCTGCCCAGTTCTGCCTGTGACGAACCCAGTCGGTGTCGGGCGGCTCCTCCCTTTGCTTTCCCGCTTTGGGCCTCAAGCCGGTCTCGTCACCCATTACGACGCCTCACAAAGCCTCTCTCTGCCTCTGTCCTGCCTTGTGCAACCAACACAGGCCGCTCGCTGTTGACCACCTCGAGGGGAACGGCCCGGACAGCACAAAGAGCCCTTGCAGCAGTCAGTCATCAGTGACCACCGCCAGCACCGAGTTTTGCCCCTCCACCCCGTCCGAGGAGACAGGACCACCTGCGCACACCCTTCGAACCCGGCTCGACATCCCCCTCGACTCGAACTCGACTCTGGCCTCAGACCCGGCCTTGACCCGAGCCTGGGTTCCCACCTGCCGCACGCCAATCTCGTCTGCAGGAGACGCACATCCTCTCTGCGTCTTCCGTTCTCCATCCAGCAGGTCCTGGCCCAATTAGGGCCGACCGCCACCAACAGGCCAGCCCGGGGTTGCGCTGCGCGCTGCACTGCGGTGCTGTGCTGTGCCGCAATCCGCACGAGGTGCCAGCACTTCGCGCGGCCGCCCAAGAGACGACCCCAGCAGGGGGGGCAAGGTGTGCGTCGTATCAAAACCTCCCAGGCCGGGGGATGCAGCAACACCAGCATCATCGGGAGCACAAGACCGACCGACGAACCACCAGGCGACCAAACTCCAAACCCTATGCACAGCACTTCTTCGTCAACTCTGCGACTCTGACCACCGCATTCCTGCTCCAAAGTTTGCCTTTGTCTCCCTCATCTTGCGACCAGCGACCGAGCTCCACCCCTCGAGGGCACAACAGCACATTTGCTTGCGACACGGCGTAACACCAGACCGCCCGAGCCTCGCAGTCCGCTCCTATTGCTGCACGCTGCACCAAAGTCCTAGACCATCTCACCAACCAACTTGCGCCCACCTTCCTCTTCCGAACCGCCTCCCAGGCTTTGGCGACGATTTGCTCGAGCTCTCGAGACTGCAGCTGGCCCCCGCGATTCAATGGGCTCGAGCTGCCGAGCTCCTGACCCTCATCCCAGTTCTTGTAACTCCCAGGAGGCTGTCAACTCCCGGTTTCGATACCCCACATTGCCCGGCTGCAGCGCTGCTGCTTCACAGCCTTGACGCGGCGAGGCCGGCGTTCGCTGCGCATTCATGACCGTCCCTCGGCCTTCCACTCGCACCACATATTCCCGCCTGCAGTTGTAGTTCTGGCCCCGCGAACAGGATGGCTGCCTTTGTACGGGTCACTGGCCCGCCAAACAGCAGCTTCCTCGTCGGCTACCCTGGCATATCAGCAACATTGGTGAGTCCTGTTCTGCCAACATCTGGTACCCCGATCCTCGGGCGCACACCCTCGCGGTGGTTAAGGGTATTGCGCAATCACCAGTGAATGCTAACTCAACAACCTCGCGCAGCCGCGCATAGAAGGAAAAGTCGAGATCAGACCATCACAAGGCTTCTCTATGCCAGTCGCAGTTTCATTAGTACGAATATGTCTACAACGGAGAGAGACGATACACCCCGCCGCCGAGAACGTCGCGAAACGACACCTGGGCACACCGAGGAGAGAAACGATCGATGTTGTGGGGAAGGAGCTATTACTCTTTAGGTGTCAAGCAGGGAAAGAGGCCGAGAGCGTAATCGCAATGGACCTGCCCTTTGTGCTTTTCATACCATTCGGCCGAGGCGGCGAGGAAACAAATAGGAGGATACCTCCCGCTTCATTACAATTACCATCGAGGACGGCCGAGACCCTCTACGAGCTCGTCGTGACGGTGCAACAGGGCGCAAGCACGCAGAACAAGTATGCGTTCCCAATACCTTTGCAGAGGTACGACACGTTATCAACCTTCGGCATGTACAACCGGCCGGAGTCAAAAGTGGTCACAGCCGACAACTTGGTCACGCTGGGGATATCGCTGCCAAAATGGAGCTATGGCCCCTGTGACCCCATCACCGTCTACATAAAGCTTGCGCCGAATGCGGACTGGGTTAACAAGGCAAAGAGGGTCACGATCCAGAAAATCACGCTGGCAATCGAGGAGGAGATAACATACAATCCCGAGGGCGACGAGCCGACCAAGAAGGTGAACAGGATCGCCAAGCACACGCAGCCAGTACAGGCAAAACTACCAGAAGCCGGCTATGTCACAAACCTGGGGCTGGTATTTCCATCGAAAGACCTGAGAGATTCCGAGGGCATCGTCAAGAGAGGCAAACCTGGGTTCCCGCAGTACGAGGTCACCTCCTTCACGACAAGTTCCACGCTGTACAAGATCGAGTTCTTCTTAAGCATCAAGGTAAGTCATGTTCAGCGCACATGAGCCAGCGGTGCGGCCAGTCTGACAAGAATGGATAGGCCCAAATGAGCTCTGCTCGGGATATAACTTTGCGGCAGCCCATCGTCATCTGCCCGATGGACCAGCAAGCTTGCAAAGAGGAAATGGACGCCATCGAGCAGGCCGCCAAAGACGCGTCCCACGTGGATCCAAACAACCCTATGCTCCCCGCGAGATCGATTATAGTCTCCACTGACAAGGACGCTCTTAAACACCTCGGGCTTTGCAACGTTGCAGGGCATAAGAAGCCACTCATCGAATGACGAGCCCGACCCAGTTTATGACGACGCACTGTTCACGGGGGATCGAAATTCTAATCCTTGGGCTGCATAACGCCGTGTCAGGTCTTGAATGAGACTGACTTGATAGTCCTACGGCAGCTCTTCAATCTCAGCACAGATGGGCTGTACTCGAATTAGTCGCGCCAGTGGCACCGCGAGGCTTTGTAATTACATGTTGTCCTGCCTCGTGGACAACTGACCGACCGCCGAAGGGTGCCTGCCGAAAGAATCTAACAAACGCCCCTTCCGGTCGGTTCATCACATGCTGCTGTGTGGGTCCGGGTGCTTGCATCCCGCATCCTACGCTTTCGGATTCGATATTGCGTTGCGGCGGTTTTTTTAGGCGCAAGCCAAGGCAGAAGACGTGCCGGGGAAGAGCTCATTGGACGTGGAGAGACTGGGATCCGTGATAGATCCTCCTAGGCTCATATGAAACCACGGCTTACAAGCGTACGCTCTCCCGGATGTCCACCGCGAAAGTTGAAGACAGGAGACAGGGCGAGAGACCGAGGGGAGATACCATTCTGCGACGGCCGAGGACCGGATCGAGATATTTATTCTACTTCATTAAATGTTTATTTTGCAGAGCTTCAGTGTATCATGGCGGCAGGCACGGCCAGGGGGACATTCTGGCGCCCCATGACGGCAGCAGGTTAGGCAGGTTCTTGAATGAGCGGGCTGTTTGGCATTTTTCGGCGCAGATTTTACGAATGACTGATGAATGGAGTCAAGCTGGGATGAGACACAGACACACGCGCGTGCACACACCATCCTATGCCTCCGCGCCACCATTTTTGGATGGGAACTGCTTGGGATATGAGTTGGACCAGAACGGACCAAAGAGCAAGGCCAGGCGGATGAGCACCTGTCCGTGTGTCTACGTCCTTGCTGTTGTCGTTGCCGCTGCTGTACAGCGCCTACGTGCCTGATTCACCACCATGAGAGAGAGCATATAACACAACTGTGCAACCACAATACCCTTCCTCCCTTAATCATAGCTTGGGTCTGTGCCGAGGACGATTGGGACGGAGTCAACGAGGAAGACGATAGTTTTAAGCCTCATACTTCTGGGTACCCGGGTGGATTTGATGCTACAGGAGACGATGTTCTTCAAGGCCGCCGGCGATCTCGCGCATGGCTCATGTAACACGTACGTTCTCTGTGTGGTTTCTATTCTCACCTCCATGAGGGACCGAATCTGCCTTGTCGGCCCCCACAAGGCTGAATGGAAAAAAGGGGGTAGGAAGGAAGAATGGCCGGGATGGTGTTGGCTGGAGAAACACTGGGTTCACCAAGCAGCCAACCGCCAACACACACCTACCAACCGCCCGCCCGCCTCTTCAGCCCTCCAGGGCGGCCCCTCGGAGTTTATCAATCGTAAAACCCACGTCAGTCCGGCCCACCTTGACAACAACGGCTGACTGCGCTGGGGCCGGGCTGTCCGGCGCGCACGCGGGCGGGAGGGCACGCATGCCGTCAGCGCTAGGGGGGGACTGGGCCGGATAGCTGGGGCCCACGAGGGCGGGCCAGTGATCTTGGGCCAGGTGGTGAGCGGTTGGATGATCATCAATCATGGGATTTGTCACTTGCGGATTGGTTCCTCCGCGGAGGGGGGGGGGGGGGGGTTTGAGGGGGAGGGCAGTCAGGGAAATGACTTAAGTGTACTGTTTCTTCGATATCCTGCTGTGGTCTGTACTACAACTATCATTCTGCTAGTAAGCTTAATGAAGACGGAGATTCGCACCTACAAAAAGGAAGGGTACACCGGTACATCAACTCATGCTCGACCAGAACATATCACCCAGGCCGAATTCGCACACCCACCGAACACCCATACACCCAATACCCATACACCCAATACCCATACACCCAATACCCATACACCCAATACCCATACACCCAATACCCATACACCCAATACCCATACACCCAATACCCATACACCCAATACCCATACACCCAATATCTAAACACCTAATACTTGAATAAACTAGGTATATAGGTGTTAGGTGTGTGAATTGGGTGTGGGTGCTGGTTTAGTGCTGGCAATGTATGGGTGTACCTCCGTTTCTGCAGGTGCGAATCTCCGTATTCATCTTAATTATGTTAAGTACTTCCAAGAGGATACACACAGGGCGGGGCTATTTAAGCAACATATGATATGAAAGTAGGTGGTAGATGGGAAATTGACAGTCGGAAGGGTGTTGGGATGTCCCTAGTAGTGGGTGGGAAGCAGAGAGTATGCGAGTAAGTAATATGCGAGTAAGTAAACGTCGCGAATGTCGAGATGGTAAATAGTAGGCGAGGAGCAAATAATAGGTCAAAAACAGACAATAATAGTTGAGCACACAGCTGTTGATGTAGCATAATGGATGAGTAGACATTTGTCCAATACAAAGTATTGAGGCCGATGTGTATGTCTATAAAGGGATGTGCTTTGCAACAGCAGAGCTCCCCATCAGTTTTCAATAGGCAGACTCATTCGTAGCATCAGTGTGGTGGATGGTTCAAGTGTCAAATTGGAACAGCACACCCTTCCATTCGCTCCCTACCCATACATACTGCTAATCTAACTTGGTCATGATGGATGAAATATCCCCCAAGGACTTGAAACCCTTGGGTGGGACGAGTGCTGCTGAGACGGTCGACTAGATCGAAATAGACACGGTGATAAAATTTGTAACCGTTCAGCTTCTTCTATCCTTGTCGCCTACGCTTCGTGGCTGGCTGTTCTGAGCCATCCAGATCCGGCCGCTGTATCTCCTCCGTGCCCGCAGGGCTCGGCGTGTCTGCAACCGCCCCCGCGGGCGCGGTGAGGCCGCCGTTAACCGGAGCAGCAGTGCTTTGGGTATAATCCGCATTGGGGAGGCTGAAATCAAAGTCAGTGCCGTCCGCCGCGCCGTAATTGCCTGCGTTGTTCAGGTCGTTGAAATCAAAGTTGTAGCCGGTGTCCATTGCCGCGGTATCTAGATATTGGTTGAAGTCGAAGTTGTTGTTGGAGTCGCCAAAATAGTCCGAGCCGCCGTTCTGAAAGCCATCGATGCCCATGATCTGACCATTGGGTGAGAGCGGGGCCGCGAGCTGGGCTAGGCTGTTGATATCCTGCCCAATGTTCCGCTGCAAAGCCTCCACCTGGCTGATACCGTTCTGCTGCCGCGCGACTTCTTGCATAGATGGTGGTTTGGCAGTGTTGAGAATGGGTGACAGTGATGTGGCAGGCTGTGGTGCTGTTGGACCTGGAAAGCCGGAAGGTGCGGGAGGAATTGGAGGCGTGGCCGACATGGTTGGCGGCCGGAATGGTGAGACAGATCGATTATTCGATGGTGTGGCAGTTCTGCGCGACATGTTGGTCACCATTTTATTGCGCTGACCAGATGACATCCTCGCGGATGTTGCAGCAGCAGCTTCGGGGAGATCAACGCCTGGGGTCATTCGAGCATTGGTCTCACCCATGATCTTGAGCATGGTCTCCTCAGGATTCGACTGAAGCTCATTCCGGATATGATTTGGGGAGGTTGTGTCAGAAGGCGAGGTGTCAAACACCTCGGTGACTCGCGGTGCCTGGTGGGAAGAAGAAGAATAGGGCATTGGACTCGCAGGTAGGCCGAGTGCGCCTTCGGCAGGGACGGGAGCGTTCGGGTCGCCTGGGATGCCGGGCAGGAGGTGCTGCGGACGCTTTGGAAGAGTTGGGCTGGGGCTCGCTCGGCTCTTGGTGGCATTGTGCTGCTGCAGATACTCGCTCAGGTCTTGAACACTCCCCGTCGGCATGGCATGGTTATGCCCATGCTGGGGTAGAATGCTGGCCAACATGTCAGAGATGTTCTGCGCACCACCATTTTCCTCCAGTGACTTTCTAAAGACGTTGGCTAGGAAGTTCAAGATGGCGGTGATGGAATTCTCGTGGCGATGATGCATCTCTTCGAACTTTTGTGCTCTTTGCACGATCTCGTGTTGATTGTTTTGTAATTGCTGGATCAGGGCCAGACATTGCTGCTGCTTCTGCTGGACCTGCGCGAGCTGGTCTCGCAGCTTCCCCATTTCTGTCTTCGCCACCGGCCCAGCCTCACCACGCCCCATGTTCCTGCCTGGGTGGATATCGGAGAGGGCGTACTGGCCGGTGGGGTCGTCCATGAAGTCCTCGGCGTCGCTGTCCTGCTCGATGGCTCCAGACGGGTCCTTGTTGGCCTGCTTCTGCCTCTTTTTACCACCGGCCTTGTTCGGCTTCGTGATGAGCCACTGCAAGACTGGGTGTGCGCGCAGGAAGTATGGGTGCGCATATTCGCTCGGGCTCTTGTTCTTCTTCTCGCTCGCCCTCATCGAATTGTCGGACAGCCCAACCCGCTTATGGAACCCGTACATGTTCAGCTGGCGGACAAATGAGGCGTAATTGTTGTGCTTGAACATCTCGGGTATCAGCTTCTTCGCAAATTCCTCCTCGTCGAGCACAATGAACGAGTCCCCCTTTTCTGACCACCGGATGAGATCGCTGTTCCTACCGTTATTGAGGAAGCTGTCAATCAGTCAGCGACAGTCGTCCGGGCACAGCGCGATAATTATGGAGGGGTATACAGACCTGGAGAGCTTCAGCACGAACGGCGGGATACTCCTCTTCTGGTTAGGCCCGGGGTTCTCCTTGGTGGCCTCCTCCTCGATCTTCCTCGCGCGCTCCAAGAGAATTCTCAGGTGCTCCTCCTCGCTCAAAGCCTCGTTCGACAGCGGTATGAGGGCGCCATCGCCTCCCAACGAACCCCACTGGTCGGGCTGTCCGTCGTACGGCGAGCGCGGGGCGGTGGGAATGAGCGCTCTGCTGCTGGCGGGATCGCGGAGTGCCAGGGCATTCGATGTGGTCGGGGCTGGCGATGGCGACAGGAAGGCGTGCCCGGGTGGGGCGGACTGTTGCGCAACCATGTATGGGCTTGAGAGGTCGGTATGGCTGTTTCCGTTGGCCGCTACGCCATTCCACCTCATCATGTCCTGTGGCGTGAATTGGGGCTTGGCCTGGGGGATCGGCCCAGCCGGAAGAGGCGACGCGCTGGGTGCGGGCCTTTTTCTTGTACCGGGAGACGACGGCATCGCGAGGCCAAGAGGATGGACGGAGGAGGTGGTTGAGGTGGCGGATGACGGAATCTGTAGCGGCCGTGGAGGAAGGGACCAGGGAACCTTACTAGGTGTCCGTCCCGCCTGCCCCGCTAGGTTGCAGGCTTGAGCTATGTGTGTGTATAGTGTCTGAGTGTGTGTGAGTATGTGTAGGTGGTAAGTGTGCGCAGAGCCACTTGCTGACAGCGGCGGGTGCGCTGGAGGCTGAGCCTTGTAGCGGCGGAGCCTTGCGATCGGACTGTCTGTCTTGGTCTACCTGCCTGGTTGCCTGGTTGCGGCTACTTGCTCGCGGGTGAGGTTGGAGGGGAGGGGTCCCTTTTAATAACTATGTGTCAAGCCGGCTGTCAGGAATGGACCGCCGGGCACAATGGGGCGTCGCGACACGTTTCGATAAGAGCTATTGATTCTTGCGACAGACACGGAGAATAATAGCAGGCCAGGAACTGCGGTACATGAATGCCGTCCCGATACTGTACTGTGGTAGCATTGTTTGTGAGGGCTGAATGGGAACGGGAACCACCCCAGAGCTGGGGTTCTGTTATCCGTCCAATCGATAACGCCATTTTTTTCTGGTAGTGGGGACCCAAGGATCGTCATCGCGATCTTGCATGTGGAAATAGGGAAACCGAACCTTATTGTTTCTCGCCAGCCCTGGCCGCCGGAGCAGACTCTCCTCTGCCAGGCACAAACACAGCCTTTGGGCCTCGATTGGTAGCAGTTAAAGTCTACGTAACGACTTCAGAGCGCAGGGATCCCAAACATCCTCCTGATCTACTTCTTGACCTGCACACCAGCCAGTGGGATAGCCTTCAGTGGGATATCCCCCACTGGAATAACCTCCGGTGGGATAACCTCCAGTAGGATACCCTCGAGTGCCTCGTCTCACATGCAATCAAGGCGCTATCTCAGTGTCTCCATACAGGGTGTCTTTACCAAAATGTTCGATCCCCGTGGCAGCAGGCATCCCCACCGCAAAGTGGATACTTCCGTGTAAGTCGACCACGGCCAGGGCCGCAATGGGCTCGCCCTCGTTCTTTATTGCTCATAGCCGAGAACGAAATGCAATGACACGGTCACCTCTTCACCATGCGCTCAAAAATTTTCCCCATCGCTTGAGTCGGGGGCGGCCAGTGCGGCTGGACTCGTCCAATCGATTTTGAGTTTGAATGCCTTCATCTGACCGTTCACGGGAGAAGGCCTGGGTATCTCGAGATTAAGAAGGAACAAAATACCTCTCATACACTACTACCAACAGTTGCATATTCATGCTGCTCTCACCTCACTTTGCTCCCCTCCCAGCCAGGGAGGACGTCCGTGACATTTGCGCGTTGCGTGCTAGGTCGCCCCATGCACGTCCGGACTTTCCGCTCCGGCCCTCGCTCTCCTTCTCCGCCTTCCTCTCCGCCTGGATGCTGCGGGCCTTTGCCAGTGGGTCGATCACGATGAGCTCATCCTCCGCCTTTTTGCGATAGCTCAGATCTTTGCCAAGCTTATCTGCAGCAAAGCTGAGGGAATGCGACATCCAGCCCTCGTCGTCGCTGTCGTCCTCGCCCTCAGCCTTATCCCACGCTTTGCAGGACTGACAGTTGGCGATGAAGTGCAGATCGCAGACCTCGTCCTCCTCGGCATTATCCCCAGCCTTGGCTTCGCCGTCCCCTGGGGCGGGCACTTCCGTTGCTGCTGCCTTCTCTGGCGGAGCCTGGTCCAGCTTTTCCTGGAACGCTTTGAGGAAGCTTAGTGCCTTCTGTTCCTCAGCCGCCGTAGGGTTGTTTGCGCCATGTCTCCTCTTCCGCCCTCGAGTGGCTGTCTCCGGTATCATCTGCTGCAGGGCAGAATTTTTCTTGCCTTCACTTACAGGCTCCGAATGGACTGTCCTTTTCATTGACGCTTTCAGGGCAGCTATTTCCTCGTTCATCCGATCAAGCTCAGACTTTCCCTTGTGATCTTCTGGCTCTGGCGAAGAGTCGTCCTCGATCTTTTGTGCTGCCTTGTTGGATGACTTCCGGGTGACTTGAGGAGGGGGTGAAGGCTGAGGCTCAGGTGTTGCTTCTCTTACAGGTGCCTCCCTTATTGGTACGACGGCCTTGTGAGCTTTTGCCTCTCTTTCTTTCTTAGAAGCCTTTGGCGGCTTGACCTGAGGTTCTGACTCTTCAACATCCATCACAATTCTTGTGTCGAACTTTGGTTTCTTTGGAAGAGGCTGTATGTCACCCTCGCCCTCCTCGTCGCCAAAGCTTAGTAGCTGCTTTCCGCCTTTCCTTTTCTTGTCTTTCTTCTTCTCTGTGGCGACCGGCCGCGTGGTGCGCTGGGCAATGCGTTCCCTCTTCTTCATGTCGTCGAAAGGATTAACAAGGATCTCCACGCTGGTGATCTTTGTTGGGTAGAGAGGGCGCTCGCTTCCTTCTTCCATTTCAGCCTCGCCCATTTTTGCCAGATTGTAGATGGTGTCGCCGGCCACTCTTCCGAACATGGTATTCTTGCCATTGAGCTCGTCGGTCTTGTCTAGCGTGAAGAAGAATTGGCTGCCGTTCGTGTCGGTTCGACTCTCATTTGCCATGCCCAGCAGCCCACGCCGATTGAACTTCAAGCGCGTGTGGAACTCATCCTTGAAGTTCACGCCTTGAGGGCCGGCGTTCTTCCCCCTCCGCTGGTCCATCGGCCATGGGTCCAGATCACCACTGAAAGCTCCGCCATCGTAGATCGACTCGCCTCCATTGCCAGTGCTAGTCGGATCGCCTCCCTGCAAAATGAAGCCAGGTACTAGGCGGTGGAATATCGTATTATCGTAGTAGCCATCCAAGCAATGTTGTAAAAAGTTGCGGCAGGTGAGGGGGGTCTGCTTTGCGAACAGCTCGACCGATAGATCGCCATGGTTCGTATGGAGGATGACCGAAGCCGTTGGCTGCGGCTCGGTATTGTAAATGCTCGACATGTTTCTTCGTTCACCACCGCGGTTCCATTCCCAAATACCTCAAGTTTCAGAGTTCCGGATCTTTTTTCCGTAACCAAAAGGGTCTCGAAAGGTAGCCCTCAAAGCGCGAGGGAAGTGGCGGGCGTGAATCAATTGGAGGGATGCCAGGTTTAAAGTGAGCTGGAGCTTCTGGCGAAACGAGCTTTGCCAGCCGGAACGATCAGTCAGGTGGGGTGGGGAGGGGTGTTAACCCAGCACCTCGACTGACCTACTTGTGCTGGCTTAGAGAGCTGCTGAAGTACCTAGGTAGGTATGGTACGTAAGTTACCAGCATTGGTACAGCCTTTCCAAGTAGGTAGTGCAATACTCTGGAATACTTATAATGAGCTTTGCTGCGATGAGTTCGATTGGAATGAATGGTCCTGAACATATTCTTGAAGCTATGGCGTTTAAAAATAGAATCGTTGGCAACAAGGAACCAGGAGCTGACACACTGCTGTGGTCTAGCACCAAGTAGCTGGTGCTCTAGCAGAGGGCCTTCCTGACCTCGGGAGGCTGCTGGCCAGTGCGCCGAGCTTATCATCCGCCAAACCTCCTGGGAGCTCCAAACCACCAACTACAGTCGTCATCAGTCTGCATCGTTGTGCCTCAACCACCCAATCCACACACGTCCAAGCAGCAGCCATGGGTGACCCTCGCGAGTCGTCCTCCTACTCGGTGGTGCCTCACCTCAGATACAACACCGTCGGCGGTGTGAACGGCCCTCTGGTCATCCTCGAAGATGTGAATACCTCCTCCCAGATGCCTCCAGACCGACAGATCCATTGACCGGTATGACAGGTCAAATTTCCCCGATACAACGAGATCGTCTCCCTGACGCTCCCCGATGGGACGATAAGGCAAGGGCAGGTCCTCGAGGCTCGAGGTATGTGGGAGATGTGTTGAGGCATTTCCAACGGACAGGTGCTAACGGATCATTGTACAGGAAACCGAGCCGTTGTCCAGGTACTTCATCAGACATCTCGACATGACGAATCGATCGATTAACCAAAATATTAGGTCTTCGAAGGCACCTCAGGTATCGATGTGAAGAAGGTGCGCAGATCCTAAGAAACGCAGCCCAGGAGCATATGATACTGACGGCTTCCCAACAGACGAAAGTCGAGTTCACCGGGCAGAGCCTGAAGCTTGGTGTGTCGGAGGACATGCTGGGACGTATCTTTGATGGTTCAGGTCGGGCCATCGACAAGGGCCCCAAGGTGCTGGCAGAGGAATACCTCGACATCAACGGCAGCCCAATCAACCCATACTCGAGAGTGCGGCTCCCAACCTCCCCAGACGAGCCAGGGAAGGAAAGCTAACAGCGGCCAGGTCTATCCTGAGGAGATGATCTCCACCGGTATCTCCACCATCGACACAATGAACTCGATCGCTCGTGGACAGAAGATCCCTATTTTCTCCGCCTCCGGTCTGCCGCACAACGAGATCGCCGCCCAGATTTGTCGCCAGGCTGGTCTGGTTCAGAAGCAGGAGGGAGTCACAAACAAGGGCGTCCACGACGGCCACGAGGAAAACTTCTCCATTGTCTTTGCCGCCATGGGTGTGAACTTGGAAACCGCTCGTTTCTTCACTCGTGATTTCGAAGAGAACGGCAGTCTGGAGCGTGTTACCCTGTTCCTCAACCTCGCCAACGATCCAACGTAGGTCCACCTGCTGGAAAGACACTGGAAAGCTGCTGACTTGTCCAAAGGATCGAGCGTATCATTACGCCCCGTCTCGCCCTCACGACCGCCGAGTACTACGCCTACCAGCTCGAGAAGCACGTTCTGGTTATCCTCACAGATCTTTCTGCTTACTGTGACGCTCTCCGTGAGGTCTCAGCCGCTCGAGAGGAGGTTCCTGGTCGTCGTGGTTTCCCCGGTTACATGTACACTGATTTGTCGACCATATACGAACGAGCCGGTCGTGTCGAGGGCCGCAACGGTTCCATCACGCAGATCCCCATTCTGACCATGCCTAACGACGATATCACCCACCCGATTCCCGATCTGACAGGATATATTACGGAGGGCCAGATCTTTGTGGACCGAGGCCTGTACAACAAGGGTATCTACCCTCCCATCAACGTGCTGCCATCACTTTCCCGTCTCATGAAGTCGGCTATCGGTGAGGGAATGACGCGCAAGGACCACGGTGATGTTTCGAACCAGCTGTACGCCAAGTACGCCATCGGTCGTGATGCGGCAGCCATGAAGGCAGTCGTTGGTGAGGAAGCTCTGTCAGCCGAGGACAAGCTGTCGCTTGAGTTCCTTGACAAGTTCGAGCGACAGTTCGTTAGCCAAGGAGCCTACGAGCAGCGAAGTATCCATGACTCTCTGGACCTGGCATGGTCTCTGCTCCGCATTTACCGCAAGGACATGCTCAACCGAATCCCTAAGAAGATCATTGATGAGTTCTACTCGCGTACTGCGGCTGCGGACCGGAAGGCAAAGAAGGACACCAAGGAGACTAAAGACACCAAGGACAACGCGGGCCAGGAGGAGAACTTGATCGACGCATAAAGAGAGTGCTCGCGCACGGTGGGAGCAGATTAACGAGGCCTCAGATTGGAGCATGAAATTTGGTTGCATTTGTATTGCTAGCATGCTGTGTTCAGTGAGGTACAGTGACATGTGTTACAGACTGGAAATACGACGATATGGAACATGCAGCATCAGTTCTTACCGGAGACTCACTCCATACCAGAGTCTCATCCCTTACCGGAGACTCACCACCTATCGAAAACTGACCCTTCGGCCCGAGGCGATGTTCATGCACAGGATTTGACAGGGCCGCAGTCGGTTCATCTTCGCATTCCCTGATTGTGCGCCCTATAACTGAGAATGATAGGGTTGCATACACCGCGGCCTAGAACCTGTTTGACCGCCTGCCACCCTCCCGCTCGCCCTGGGTGTGACGGAGGGTTGTGTGCGTGCTCGGAAGGTCGCATTGAGAAGGAGACTGCCAATGGGCGCCGCGTCCAGAATCCCGACGACTCGGTGCTCCCAGCAGCTCGGTACCCGTCCCAGAGAAGCGCGTGCTTCTTCAACTTGGGCATTCAGAAAGAGAGTAAGATGCGAGATTGACCCGAATGAACTAGGCGATGCCTCAAGCTCTAGTTCCCGAGCCCTGTTGTGAGTGTTCATTGGCAGGGCAAAAGCAGATACCTAGTATACCTTCGGCTCGGGGCAAGCAATAGCTGTTCGCGAGTTCCGCTAATAACGCCGGGCATGGGTGTTTGGTCTGTGAGTGTGTTGATGACCTTGCCAACTTCGGAGCCCCCGTTGCTATGTAATGCCAACAAGATAGATCATTACTCAGGCTATGTCACTGGCCTCTTTCTACACGCGCGATTCTGTCTCACCGTTCCCAGATGGACGGGCCGGACAGCCTGCACGAGGTCACAGCCCGTCCAGGGCCGTTTAATTTCCTCACACTGCAGAGTGTACAGTAACTATTCCATGCCAGCTAGTCCTACCCGCCCTGTCAGGCTGTTGGTTACTTCTAATGCCTGTGCCTGGAAATCATCGAAAATCACCTCAATTTCCGCAAAGCTGGGGACCCCGCAATCCTTCATGTCCGTCCTTCATATCCGGCACGCGCAGACAGGGGCCACAAAGCTTGAAAGCCATCTCTCCCAGACAGACCCGCGCCAATGAGGTGGGACGGCATCAGATCCATCCCGAGCTTTAGGCCGTGGCGGCCTTTTTAGCTTGCATTGTTGGTCAAGCTTGCAGGGCTCGGTGCCGTTGGGGGCACGTTAGCGACGAGTCCAGCCACATGACGTTCGTCTCTGATCCTTCAACCCGTCGAGCTCATCAGCGTCAGACCAGAGGCAGAGTGAGGTGGGGTCGGGTCTCACAAGGCTGATTTACCTACTGTCTAGGTTGAACGGGATGAACAATGTGGTAATTGAAAGGAACAGTTTGAAACCTCGGGCTGTGACTGTCAATATGTCGCTGGCCATGTAATTAGACTTCGCTTATGCTAATGCTAACCGTCCCTTCTTCGTCTCAATTAGCTTGCCCTATGGTGCCTGTAAACTGGCCAGGTCCAGGTTGTTTGCGGAAGAAACAAAAAAAACACCACATGTTCCTGGCCGCGTCGGTCGAGCCATTCAATTGGAGTGCCCATCCCAGCATCCCCGCAAATGATGGTTGGTTGACCCCGGACAAATTAGTCGCGATCACCCACGTCGTTACCCCAAGAGGATGTGTGTGGAGAAGCAGAGCTTCAAAGGTCACCTGCGGGTGGCCGTATGTGCGACTACGCTGTTCATCCCCAACTTGCAGGACCAGGCTCGAGTCCCTGTCCGTGGTAGCATTGGAGATTTCCCCGGGCCATGACATTAGAAGTGCGAGAGCCCACGACCATGTCCAAGTGAAGTAATATAAAGCAGCTCCTTTCCCTCTCCTCACCATACGAGGCGGTGGGTTCCCCAAGGCTCTCGACCCGACTCGCTTTGACAATCCCCCCTCCCCCGAGTCGCATCTAGTTCTACGAGACTACGTCTTCTCGAGATCAAGCCCCGGTCAAGATGCATTCCACTCCTCTGCTGTGGGCGTCAGCACTGCTGCTTCCCCTGGCCTCGGCCCAGAACAGCACCTCTGGCCCAGATGAGAACGGCAAATACTGGCTGTATGGCACTGGCATCTCCGCCTCCTTCATCCCCTATGGCGCGTCCATCTCGAACCTGATCATCAAGGACAAGTATGGTGTCGACCGAGACATCGTTACTGGCTTTGACAATGCGTCTTACTACGGGATTGACAAGCAACACCCCCATTTCGGAGGCGTGCCCGGTCGTTATGCCAACCGCATCAAGAACAGCACCTTCGAGATCGACGGCGAGACATATCATGTCACGCCTAACGAGAATCCCACGCCAGAGGCGCCTGAAGGAGCAGACACGCTCCACGGAGGTCTCGATGGCTGGGATTGGCGCAACTTCACTGTTGAGTCTGTCTCCGAGAACAGCATCACGTTCAGCATCTTTGACCCGGATGGAAAGGAGGGCTTCCCAGGCGACGTCCTGTCGTACATCACGTACACGCTGGGAGACATGACCTGGGACTTTAAGATGGTCGCCGTGTCGCTCACCAAGAAGACGCCCATCATGCTGAGCTCGCACACGTACTGGAACCTGGACGGCTTCGCCAACAACGAGACCAACACCGCCCTCAACCACACGCTCTACATGCCCTACAGCGGCCAGCGCGTGGACGTGGACAACATCCTGATCCCCACGGGCGACATCGTCGCCAACAAGCCCGGCTCGGTCAACGACTTCTGGAGCGAGCCCAAGCAGCTCGGCGCGAACATCACCAGCCCGGAGCTCGTCAACAACTGCGGCTTCAACTGCACGGGCTACGACACGTGCTACCTCGTCAACCGCGACCAGAACGGGCCATACGACTGGCGCGCCGACGGCGGCTTCGTCGCCCAGCTGGCCTCCCCCTGGTCGGGCATCAGCGTCGACGTCTACAGCGACCAGGACGCCTTCCAGGTCTACAGCTGTAACGGGCAGAACGGCTCCATGGCCCTCAAGTCGACGCAGGGCATCTTCGACGACCCGGATTTCCCCCGCACCATACCCAAGTACGGGTGTGTCGTGATGGAGGTGGAGGACTGGATCGACGCCATCAACCAGCCCGAGTGGCAGAGGGACAAGAAGAACATCTTCGGGCCTGGCGATGACCCTTATGTGCTGCAGGCTAGCTACAGGTTCAGTGTCAACTGAGCCGCAGCGCCGCTGTGAAAGGGCGAGGTCGTGGGGGTTAATGGACGGAGAAGCATAATTGATATTCTGAGGCAGACTACGATATGAACGTAATTTTGATGTGACCTCTCAAGCAAACAGTTTTCAAACTGCAACCAGTGGTGAATGAGTTGGTGTCCCGAGTAAAAACCTCCACTCACCAATTTGAGTGACTGTGGCTAAGCCGTGAGCGATTGGCGTCAAGAGACAGAGTCAGAACCAGCAGAACACAAAGGCATGGATGTGACGAATACTTACCGAACTCAACATATCAGGATTGATCCAATCCCTTCTTTAGAAGTGACTACGGCCTCAAGGTGCTGGCTGCCATAAGGACGACGGTTGAGCCTGGAGATGTCACTAACATGAAATTCATGCAAACGCGCCGGCGCGTTCAACCCTCACATTTTCAATCCATCTCTTAATCGTCGAAACATATCCGTTGTCTCAATTTTACTCGGACTGATCTACCTGACTGTCAATGTCAATAAACTTGGCGCAGATTCTCATTTCAAACCTTTTCATCTTTTCCCCACGTCCATAGATTCCAAGCGCGACGCGAGCACCGCACCAATGGCGGCAACCTCAGTCACGCTGCACCCCAGCACGACAGGCCCATCAGCAACAGGCGCCCCGGGCAACCCGCTCCCACAACTCCTCCAAACACCGTCAGGGCTCGCGCTACTGGAGCTCCAGGGGACGATCAACCTGCCAGCGGCCGAAGGGGATGGCGAAGGCTCGCACCAGCAGCCCCACATATCCATCGGCCGCCTCGACTTCCCGGACTACAGGCCCGACTCCATCACCTTTGACGCGTCCAGCACGGCGTGGATGAGGCGCGTGTACATGTACGTCGGCCAGCACCAGCGGCTGACGGGCGAGGTGAAGAAGCTGCCGCGCGCGGTGGGCGTGGTGCGGCGGCGGCAGCAAGGGGGAGGCGCCGGGGCCGGTGGTGACGACAAGGCCGAGGAGCTGGAGGTCGTGGAGATTGTCAAGTACAAGATCGTGTTCTCGTCGAGGCCGGAGCCGGTCGGCACGGCGTGATGAGGGTCTTGAGGAGCCCCCTCTCTGTCGCGCGGGAGGGGAGGCTGAGTCTAGGGAATTTACGAGATGCTGGCTTCTACGAGCTGTGGTGGCGGAGACCTGGATCTCTCTCTGGGATTCTACGGCGGGCAGCTGGAACTATGCGACGTCATGCATTGCTGGAGGAGTCCAGCGCTGCTTCTGTCCCCCTGGGATGGAAGGTCTACTGGCACCTGGGCAGTCATGATGCCTATTGAACGAACCAAGAAGAGACAGAAGTCTACTTACCATCAAATTAGGAAGTACGAGCGGGGCTTGCAACGCCCTGCCCTATTGTGAAGAAATTGATCAGGACTCTTTCTCGCTTCCTGTCGAGGCTTAATTATTCTACGTGACGAAATCACTCTGAGCACCTCTTCTTCGTGGTGACGGGGTCGTCCACTGGACGAAGTCAAGTTCAAATATATAAAGCATCTGGCGATCAATTCCCTACCTATGTTCGTCATCTCGGTCGTGTAGTGGAACCAACCGCTGGCCATGGAGGGCCAGAAGGTATCAAATCAAGTCTTGAAAGTAAGAATGTGCTTCGGACTGGTATCAGAGCGTTTGATGTCGTCTACGCGAGAAGGCCTCGTCCTGACGAGCTTTAACGGTTCAGGATTGTTTCATTTTTATTCTCCGTCAAGGATCTAAGTGGCCTCTACCAGCTTCGCAGGTTTTGTTCTACCCAAGCCGTCCTTGCCATAGTAATCCATTGGGTATACGCCCTTGCCCCAGTCCTCCCTCTCCCCGAGTGCCACCAGGGCTTCATATGGGGTCAACAGCGGCCTGGGGAACGCATATCCCCAGTCGATGCTGAGCCTCGGGCAAGCAACCTGCACCCAGCACTCCACGTCGCTCATCATCGCGAGCTTGCCCGGAAAGATCTCGCTCAGCAACAGGTTGACCCACGGTATTCCCAGCGCCGTCAGCTTCTTCTCTATGAGCGCCATCGTGTTTGGGTTTCCCTGCCGTCCCAGCGACCCGAGGATGAGACCCCATTTCTTTGCGGACTTGGCCGTGTCGATGGCCTGCCTCCGCAGGTCCTTCATCTCGTCGTGGCCGTACGTCTCGTGCGTCAGCTTGCGAGAGTATGGGTCGTACCTGTAGGCTGGTATGCTGGGGTTGTGGATCATTATGCTCTCCAGATGGAAGCGGCCGTCTCCGAGGTAGAGGATGAAGTCCAGTGGCCCGTCGTCGGCGTACTTGGTCAGGTCGGGGCTCGTACAGCCCAGAATCTCCCCTTTTGACAATGGCGCGATCTGCGGGACTATGACCTTGAACCCAGCCTTCGTCAGGGCTGCCTTCACGCCGTGTATTGTGGCGTTGAACTGGATCGTGCCGACCATGGCGATCGTCTTGCCGGGCGTGAAGTTCCTCTCGAGCGTAGCCAGCAGATGCGCCGTGTCGATGCTGATGTCAACAAAGACGTACAGAGTCTTGATCTTGGTGACGTCCACGGGTATCAAGCACGAGTGGGCGTAGTGGATCAGGACATCACAGCCCATGGCCCGTGCTGTGTAGTCGTCGATGCAGCAAGCGCCGTAAGTCACGTCGCCCATGATGAGCGTCTCTATCCCGGGGCAGAACTGCTGCAGAATGTCTGAGATGGTGGTGGCGAACAGGAGTAGGCCTTCAGGCATCTGGAGGGCCACTTTTTTGGCACCGAGACTCCGTATACGATGGATGGTCTTTGGGATCTCAAAGGAGTAGTTCGCCGGCAGAAGAGAGATGGCTGCCTTCAGCTCCGGATCGTTGAGAATCTCCGGAGGGACCTGGTTGAGTAGGCGAGGCGCCCTTCTGGGTTGTGCAACTAGAGAGGATGTCATTATACGAATATTGCCATAAACACATGACGGGCACGGGCGACTGTACCCTGAACGGCACCGGCATCTTCGATAGATCCAGAGCCGTTTCCATTCTTGGATGCTGCAGCTTCCGCCGCCGTCCTCCTGCCGACGAATCTCTTCTTTGGCTGCCTGACGACGGGCTCTGGGGCTTGTGCTTCCTCGATGTCGGCGGCGATGCCAAGATCGGTCTCAGCCCTGTCATCCTCCATATTTCAGCGTCAAGTACCTTGGCCCAGTGAGAGGCCAGTGAGTTCCTGTGAGCTTTGCAGGGCGTGTTCAGAAATGTCGGCAGGGATGATTGCGCGCCTTTACGGAAGTGGACCGTGTCACATGTGAAGTACGGACTGGTCAATCTATGAATTTTGTTGTTTTCCTCGCAGACATCTCATCAACGTTCTCAAAGTCCCAAAAATCTCAGGTCTTAGCCGGTGGGGAGCCCGTCCGCCACTTTTCAAGGTGACTTGTTTTGGGGCCCAAGGTGAAGATCTCGGTCAAGGATCTGGCCCCACCGTGCTAAAATCCTGAAAGCCAATCAGAAGCCCAACAAAAGCACGGACCATGTCAATTTTAGCGCCCACAACTGCGAATTTCCATTTTGCTTTGGCAGGAACGACCTCTCTCTTTTGAAACTTCCCATTTTGCTATCTCGATCAGCCCGCCATCGACAACCCGACTTCATTCTTTCAGTCCACGATATCTCGACTGAGGGCCAGACAAGATGAAGTTGAACATGTACGTTCTGGACAATCTCTTTTGCTATCCTAGCCGCCTTCCAATGCGTTTGTGGCTGTTGAAGTTTCCATTCAACTGCCAGACGCATCTGTGGGGCCTGCTCACGAGACGACGAAAGAAGATGTGTCTTGTCGCTATTGCTGACTTCTAAATCGACAGCTCCTACCCGGCTAACGGCAGCCAAAAGCTGATCGACATCGAGGATGAGCGCAAGCTCCGCGTCTTCATGGAGAAGCGTGTACGTTCCATCCCTAGCCGACCCCAGCACGAGCCGTCGAGATCCTCGCGTTCACCTCACATCTCAAGCACGAGCGACGAGCGACCGGGCGAACTCCATCCAATCCATACAGACACATTAGAGACTGACTTTCGACATGCGTAGATGGGCGCTGAGGTCGCCGCCGACTCCCTCGGAGACGAGTGGAAGGGATACATCTTCCGAATCACCGGAGGCAACGACAAGCAGGGTTTCCCTATGAAGCAGGGTGTCATGCAGCCTACCCGTGTCCGCCTCCTGCTCTCCGACGGCCACTCCTGCTACCGACCCCGCCGCACCGGCGAGCGCAAGCGCAAGTCCGTCCGTGGCTGCATCGTCGGCATGGACCTGTCCGTCCTTGCTCTGGCCATCGTCAAGCAGGGCGAGCAGGACATCCCCGGTCTGACCGACGTCGTCCACCCCAAGCGCCTCGGCCCCAAGCGTGCCACCAAGATCCGAAAGTTCTTCGGCCTCACCAAGGAAGACGATGTATGTTGTATCCGACCCGTATCATACAATTCCGTCTTCGCCTACCCGATGACTGCGGTGGTGGAAATCAAGCAGTGCGGGTAGAGAGTGAGAGGAATGAGATCCAAAATATGGAATCTCAGGGCTAATAATTACATTTCCACCGGGATATAGGTCCGCAAGTACGTCATCCGTCGCGAGGTCCAGCCCAAGAAGGAGGGCGCAAAGCCCTACACCAAGGCTCCCAAGATCCAGCGTCTGGTCACCCCCCAGCGTCTCCAGCACAAGCGCCACAGGATCGCACTCAAGCGTCGCCAGGCCGAGAAGGTCAAGGACGAGGCCGTATGTTACTTATACCCCCCCCCCCCTCTTCGGCCCATTCGTCGGCCTTTACTGACCTCCCTTCCAGTCCGAGTACGCCCAGATCCTCGCCAAGCGTGTTTCCGAGGCCAAGGCCCAGAAGGCCGAGAACCGCAAGCGCCGTGCCTCTTCGCACAAGGCTTAAAAAGTTTGGCGTCACTCGAGGATGGCTTCTTTTACGGATGGGTTACGGATCGGGATCTGAATGGTTCCATTGGCCAGAAACGGGATTGTATTCATGGCATACTAAAAATGGACGAGACTTCAGAACCTGCTCAATGATTGATTGATACCTTGGTATTTAAACGGCGTCGGCGCAAGTGATGAAATGAAAACGATGGTCTGATGATCGAGCTGTGAGGACCTGTGCTGTCTAACAAGAATGCGTGCGCTGCTGCTCCTGTTATTAGCATGGTCTTTCTAGTCCAAGGTGTCTTGAATGTCATTATCCTCCCATTCCACAAAAGAGCACCGTCCAAGCTTAGCTACCGGTCACCTAACTGGCACACTCCGTCCCAAGTCAGCACCAGGGTAGCCAGTGTTGAACGTAACTCACGGCGAATGTTGGATAAAGAGACTTAAGCAGCAGACGGGGGCTCCTTTCCGTCCCAGTCACCAAGAGATTCACTCAACTGGCTTACCTAGCCAAGAGCGGCAGTGCTTGTTGGACTGAGATCTGGTGGCTAATGGCTGATGACAGTCTCATTCCGTATCAATATTCTTTCTTTCTCACAATATTGTTTTTTGAATACGGAGGTCCACACCTGCAAAAGCAGAGGGTACACCGGTATATTACCACCTCACCCAACACTCACCCAACACCCATACCTAACACCCACACCCACACCCATACCCAGTACCCATACTCCCAACTTACACACCCAATCTATATGCCTAATTTAACTTAGTTATATAGGTATTGGGTATGGGTCAGTGAATAAGGCCCGGGTGATATGTTCTGATTGGCCATAGTTGTGGTGTGAGTTGATGTACCGGTGTACCCTCCGTTTTTGTAGGTGTGAATCTCTGGTTTTCTTTTTCCCCCTTACACTCCTTCCCTTAAAGCCTACCTGTCCAAGTCAGACGGCTTATCGAGGGAGAGCTTTACTGACCGCAAAGGACTGACAATTGTGCTCGGCTTCTTCACCTCAGTTGGGTACTTGCTTTGTATCTGATACAAGTGGTGCTCAGTGACAATTGATGTGTTTTGAATGCTAGGGCATGATATAGGGTCAATCTAGCCCGTACCTTTGGCGGCGCTGTGTGTGCCCCTTGATGTTGAACATATGCAAGGGCTACTGACCTGGTTGAACATCATTCCTACAAGTCTAACTTATTCTGGACAACAATCAGTGACTGCTATCGATCCTATATGTTTACCTGTTCATTCGCTTCTTGTCAACTCAACTGCATCATTACTGGTATATATAAATTGTCTGTTATAGGCTTATCTACTGAAGTGGAGTTGTCTGTACACTTGCTACAACGCGTTCAATTCAGCTTCTCCACCCATGTAGTGCTGGATTTCAATGCTTTAATGCAATTGCTACGTACGTTCCACTATTGTGGTTTCCTGCTTAACCTTCAAGACGCTGTATCGGTGGGCTCCCTTTGCCCATCAGCTGCGCAGATAGATAACCTAATCTATGCTTGTCGCGGAGCCACATTTTGTTCCCGTAGTTATCCATTTGTCTGGACTTTAAGACTCTATGTCGAATGTCCTGCCGAACCTGTGTCTTCCCAGGCCAAGCAAGAACCAATGCCTTTTGCTGAGACACACAAACACCTGTGAATGACACTCCCCAACCCAACAATTTCCCTATTTCTCTTGGCGCCGAATCTACTCAAAAGACATGGGTAAACAAGTAACTGACACTCTCACCGTTGTGCGTCCTCCGGATCGACTCCGCCAGCGTCCCGCTGACGTCGATGACCTTGAGCTTGGGGCACCTGTCCAGCTTGTCCCCGAGGGGCACTGTGTTGGTAACGACGACCTGTGACAGCACGCTCTTATTGATGTTGTCGATGGCAGGTCCGCTGAGGATGCCGTGCGTCACTATGGCAACGACCTCCCTGGCCTGGTGCTCCTTGACGACGGCGGCGGCCTTGGCGAGGGTGCCGCAGGTGTCGGCCATGTCGTCGACCAGGATGCAGATCTTGTCCACCACGTTGCCCACCAGCACCATGCGGCCGACCTCGTTGGGCCGGGGCCTCTCCTTGTGGATGAGGGCAAAGGGCAGGTCGAGGCGGTCGGCCATCGAGGTCGCTCGCTTTGCGCCGCCGGCGTCGGGCGAGACGATGACGCAGTCTTTGATCGAGAGGTTCTCCTGGACCCAGCGGAGGACGGAGGGCTCGGCGTAGAGGTTGTCGACGGGGACGTTGAAGAAGCCCTGGATTTGCCTGCGGAATGAGAGACGTGCATTAGCGAGGTGCTGCGGTCTATATACGCAGTCGGGCTCGGTAGGCGGGCGCAAGAGAACAGGAATGCGCAGTGAGGACGTACGATGCGTGCAAGTCCATGGTGATGACATGGTTGCAGCCGGCGGTTGTGAGCATGTTGGCTATTAGCCTGGCGCTCTGTAGTCTTGTCAGTATCCTTTGCTCCAGTTTGCCACTCTCCGGTGCGGTGCGCAAGGCAACATACAATGGGTGCTCGGCTCTTGTCCTTCTTGTCCTGCCGCGCATATGGGAAGTTCGGTATCACAGCTGTGATGCGCCTCGCGGATGCGGTCCGGCCTATATGCCCACGAGGATCAGCACTACATCTCCGGCACTGCCATATCGTGCGGGTGGGCGAGATCGGTCGAGCAGAAAGGAATGGCCTCGGCGGCACGTACAGGCGTGGATCATGATCAACAGCTCCATCAGTCCATCGTTGATGTCGCCGGGTGCTGTTGATTGGATGATGAAGACATCCTCGTCTCGTACGGACTCGCCGACGGTAACGCTCGTCTCTTGGTTTGAATAGTTCAGACTCATAGTCTTCGCGATCTCTATCCCCAGCCTGTTTCCCCCCAACCCGTGGTTAGACGCGACATGACCACCCCGGCGAGAAGGCTTCTGTCAAATTCGGGGCGGGGAGGGTCGAGAGGGAACAAGGGAAGCAAGAGAGACTGACCGGTCGGCCACAAGCCGCGCCAGGATGGGGTGGGAATTCCCGCTGAGCAGCTTGATCTCGTTGGACATTGTTGACATGGTGGAAAAAAGGTCGTTTCCTCGGGAGACGCCCCCTTTCTTCACCGTAGTATCTATGTACCTTTGAGGTCGTACGACTGCAACTGGTCTCGGGCTCTGGGCTTGGGCCGTGGGCTGGTATGCAGTGCTGCTGTAGGCCTTGGGCTGTAGGCTGTAGCTGAATATTTTAGCGCGGGGTGGACTCCAATCGCTGGTATCGGCGCAGGCGGTGGCTTTTTTTTTTTTGGAGGGGCAGATGAGTTCCCCACGAGGCTGTTTGGTTGGTTGCGGGTTTGTGAGAGCAGGGTATGTCTGCTAGGAGAACTTTTTTCGAGATATCGTAGGACGACGTTGTTGAACGAACAAGAACGATCGGGTCTCCGTCTGTGCACTGAGTAAAAGACTGCCCAGGTGGTTCAAAGGAAACCTGCCTGCCTTGCAGTCGATTATTTTCTAAACGGCGGGTCAATAGCGGTCAGAGAGTTGACTAGGCACGTCTTGTCGTTAGTCCCAGGCTGGTTTGTTCCATGCTGCCTTGAAAACTTCCCCGGCACAAGGCGATTTTTTTGTACTGTGTAACATGTTTCGGCATCTCATCGGCCCCACGCCTCCAGGCTTGAAACTGGGGCATCCTGTCAGGCAGGCATTCCTCCAGCACAGTGGGTGTGCGGGGCCGGCTCCTGCTCCAGATGTCCCGTCGAGGCTCCGTACCTTCGGGCCCGATGGCCAGGCCAAGACAGCCAGCCCTACAGTATGCAGTTTCACTCCTTCCGCTCCCGTCCCCTGAGCAACACGGACCGTCTGTCGACACACTAATAAGCCGTCTGCTGGAGGAACGACGCAGCTGGATGGCCGTGATTTGCCGGAAATGTCTGGTTCACTCTGATGCGGAAGTTCTGATCTCGTGCGCTGTGAAAACTCCCAGGGAAGACTAACCTAGCATAATGCCGTTCATCTGATACTCATCCCGTGCAGCATCAGCCCTGTGATAGTTTCTAGGATGTGTTTGCGGCCTGCTACTCTGTGTGTTCAATCCGACACGCAGCAAGAGGCATCAACAAGCGACACCGGCTCTGGCTCCGGCTCCGGCTTCATGCTCTGGTTCAGTCTCGAACAGGGTCCGGACGGTATCTCCCCCTGAAAGATTTGCTACCAGGCGCAGTCAGGAGGGGGAAAGTAACCACCGAGTTGGTATGCAGACAACTGCCAAGATAATCTCTGTCAGAAAAGTCATTTCACCCCGGAGAGGAATTGCAGGAGCTGGTCAGCGATAAAATGTCTCGAGGCGCATAGATATAGAAAACGGGAATTCGCACCCGTAAAAACGGGGGGTACACCCATGCATACATATCACCAGCCCTATTTTACATACCACACATAGTATCGCACCCAGCACCCACATACTACCTAATACCTATTTACCCAATACCCAACACTCACACACCCAATATTCATATACCCAGTACCTATACACCCAGCACCCATACACCCAATACCTATACACTTACATATATACACCTAATACTTATATGAATTAGGTGTTAGGTGTGTAGGTGTTGGGCGGGTGTGTGAATAGGCCTGGGCGATACGCTTTAATGGGCTGTAGCTGTGGCATGAGATGTATGGGTGTACCATCCGTTTTGGTGGGTATGAATATCCCTTCTCTAGATATATATACATTCTAAGTCTAGAAACTGATATACATTTAGTCAAGCGCCTGGCATATAGAAAGCGACTCCTTCATAAAGACAGGTGACCAATGGCTCTGATTTCCTCGGGGCCTAGCACTTGACATTCAACCCGAAAAGTCCAATCCTCAACATTGGTGACTCTGTCCTTAATATGCACTGGCCTTTATCCGGCCCAGGAGCTTCGCATATCAGCGAAGTAGACTGGCTTGGAGGGGAGCTTAGGACAGTCAAGAGCTGCACTACTCAGGACCATCTCAGCAAAAACGAACCATAGCTACAACTAGACTCGTACCGAGCTGGCTGAGTTGGCCTGTGGTCTGTAGGGGAGTAGAACAGTCAGAGTCTATCATCACGGAGATCATGCTCGGCTTCCCGATATGATCGGCGCCGGGAATTTACTGCATCGCTGATCATCCTGGCATTCAACATCACCCACTCACAGTAGTGGAAATCGGTCTACCTATTAGACTAGACAACAATTTCTAGCAAGTTGATTAATGATGCCGAATATGCAGAGCCGCTTTGCTTTTCAAAAAATGGCTGCAGCCACATAACTTGCCGGCGGTACAAGAACTCACTGGTTGGCCGGAAACTTCGGCAACATCGCAGCTAGGAACAGGCATTAATAAACAATGTACTCATGGGTTTGGATCGCCGGGCCTTGTGGAGCCACTGCCTGCCCGTTCCTCGTTTTCAGATGATAGCATGGCGGGTTACCAGTTCGTAACCCGCTGACCAAGGTCAACGAGGGCTTGGACATGGAAGAAACCCTGTTGTCAAGGCTGCGGGAGGAAGCAGGAAGAGACTTGGACAGAGAAAAGTTGGCGAGTTGCCATGAACCAGTCAGTCAATGCTTTCTTTTTTCAGGGGATGGGCACAGCTGAAGAACAGGCTGGGAACCCACCTGCAACAGGAGGGTGCTTGATTGATGTTTGAGTAAGCATATTAATACAGGGTTGGAGTCTGTCAGTGCTTCAAGACTGGCTGTTTGAGCCTGTGCGATATATTGGTACAGCACACTGAACTTACCTAGGTATGGAAGCTATCAGGTACCTGGTACCTAGGTACTTGCCAAAAGGCGTTCTCCTCCTAGGTAGCAAGCACACCAAGACCATTGGCCTTGCTTTCTCGAGCTGGTCCGAAAGAAAGTCCTGCCCCATACCACCTCTGTGGAGTGAAAGCAGTCAACTTGCAATCTGGAATCTACATAGGTAGTCTAGGTACTGTGGAAGCTTCATTGTGCTATGAAAGCAAGCACCGAATACCTCTTGTCCTTCAGCCAGATAGATTTCAAGACACCTGGCTGCTGGGCAGGTGCATGCTAGTGGAAATTTCCCGCCGCCTGCAAACGTGAAGCCCCCCCATCCGCTGCTGTTGTGGGGTCGGTTTTCAGGTGGAGCCTGCCGGACGTCAACTAGCAGGACTCTCTCGGCTGCTGCTTGCCTTCCAAAGAAGCTTGGGCCCCATTACGCAAATGCTTGCCGGACTTTTGCAGGTTGCACCCTCAACTCCAAAATCCATCATCAACCTCGACCTGCCATCTACCTCCGCCCGCCCTCCTCCATCTTCCATCTCGTACGAACACAGATACCCAGATCATTTCCTTCCCGCACGGCTGAACCTGCAACTTCAGCTGCCTGCACACGCGTGTAAGCAACCTGCCTTGGAACGACGTCACGACGACCTGCACACGTCGCGGCCTCCACCTAGGTCTCGTCTAACAGCTGCATCGCGCCGACTCCTCAATCACTCAGCCTCCTACCACCCCGCCCGACAACACCAACCGGCCTACTCCTCTGTTTATCGAGTGTGTCTCAAACGCAGGAAACTCCTGCGCTCCGCCAAGCTGTCTTCCAGGGCAGTTGGCCTCAGGTAGTGGAGGGGGAGTTTTCATTTCTGCGGCTCTGCCGCTCCCGCCGTCAAGATGGGAAAGATTACCAAGACAATGCAGCCCAAGCATAGGGAGACTCTGGTATGTCACACACATACAAGCACACGCAAGAGCAAACGCAAACACACATGAGCACCCACATCTTACCTCTCGTTCCGTTCTTCTCCCCCTCGTACATCCCCACGAAAACAGACAGCTGACATTCGACCTAGTCCCCCTGGCTCAAGGACTTTGTGCAAGCCGCCTCAACGGTGCCTTTGCCAGAACTTCCACGACTACTCGACACCTTCCCCGTAGCGAGGTGGCCCCTGCCCCGCGGTGATCTATACCACTGGATTCCCCTGCTGAATCGATTCGACAACATACTCGAGTGCTTCAACAAGGTCTACCAGCTACACGAAGGCCCACAGACACGTGATTTCGGCTGTGATGTCTTGCTCGGTCGCGGCACACGTGTCGAAGAGTACGGCTCGGACGGGTGGGACGAGGAGAAACTGAGAGCACTGGGCTACGAAGAGTTTGGCGATTCTCAGCTCGTACAGGCCGTCCTGCAGTTTACCAGGCGGTTGTTGAATCACTGTGGCAATCGGAGCATCTATGCCAGCAGTTCTCACCTGAATGACCTTCTGAACAGCACTTGTCTGTCTGTCATTCAGGCCACATTGGAGGTTGGATTGGAGCTTGCTCAGCGTTACCAGGCGTCTGTCAAGCGCATGACGCAACCGTCGCGTCAAGTCAGCAATGCTCTGCTTGCCAACCACTACAATATTGAACTTGACCGCGTTCAGCAAATCGCACAGTCCTTTGTGAAGACTCCGATCATCAACTTGGCAGACTCCTCTGCGCATTCCACCCCTGCCTCAACAAGCAAGGGCAAGGAGAAGGATAAGGATAAGGTCCAGGCCTCAGCCTCCAAGAACGCAGCCTCCATGCTCGCAAATGATCTTGGGTCTGTGGTTTCCTCGGACGACGGCTCAGACGGTCGTTGGAAGGGCTGGGGTGATCTCAAGGTAGTTTACTACCCAAGGGTCGAGGGCGAGCCAACACCACAAGTATCGAACGATCGCATCAACGCATCTGCCCCGAGCACACCGACCCCGTTGCGACGCAGCACTACCATAGGGACTCCACACCAGACACCACGCGGCGCCAGGGCTGTACAAAGCTCCGATGACACCCCTTCGCCAGCTCAGCACTCTCCAGCCGTGAATGCCGAAGGAGCGTCGGGCTCCAGTCAAAAGTCTGTTGAGATTCCCCAGAGCGCTGTGGCCTCTTCATCAATCTACGACCTTTTGAAGCGCACTCCTTCGGACATGCCCAAGAACTCCCAGTACGAGTTTCTGAATCGTTCACGAATATGCAAGGCTCTGCTCGAGGGCCCAGAAGCACGTCAGCAGGCTCTGGCCGTCCGGCTGCTCGCCATTGCGAACTTGGCCTACATACATCCAGAATTCGTGTTCTTGGAGCAGGTTCTGAAGCAGGACAACGATGAACCCCGGCGCTACCACCTGGTCTACCAATTGGTGGAGCTTATTCACCCTTCTACACCTGGCCAGACGGCTGCTCCGCGATCCTTGCAGCAGATCGCACTGTCTTTGCTGGAAGCCATTTCCCACTTCAACGCGAAGTATCAGGACGTGATCTCGGCGCTGAATGCTACCGTGAATCATGGCGTTCTTTTGTACGTCATCCGGAAGGCAGTTGCCGAGATGAAGGAGGAAACCGAGCAACCGAATGGCAAATCGATCGAGTTGGACGACTGGCGAGACAGCCTGTTCTCTCTCGCGCTGCACCTCGCCATGAACGGGCGTGTGGGTGGCGAGATGATCAACGCTGGATTTATGGATGTCCTCGTGAGCATTATTAACATGCGGACGCCAGTGGCGGAACGGTTGCACAGCACTGCCGTTTCGTACGTGGATGCGCTCGTGCTCAACTACGCGCCAGCCGCATTCAACTCGTTTATAAGCGCCAGCGGTTTGGATGCCATTGCCCAGCTCATGATCGATGCAACATCTTCAGCCAAGAGTCTCGCAGAGGCTGGCCATGGCACAAAGCCCGAATTCTACTCCAGTGTTGTGGATTACGAGATACCCTACGTCCAGCAGCAGACTTTGAAGTGGCTGCTGAAGTTTATCCACCACATCATGAACCCGAGCAACTTTGCCCAGAACACCAATACGGACCGACTGTTGAGGAACCTCGTGGACAACTCAAAGCTTCTCGGAAGTTTGCGAACTATCATGGAGAACACGAAGGCCTTCGGGTCAGTGGTTTGGACAAACTCCATCAATCTGCTGACCGACTTCATCAACAACGATCCGACCAGCTTTGCCGCAATCTCCGAGACTGGCATGGTCAAGAGCCTTCTGGAATCCCTCACTGGCCGGGAGGTCTCGACAGACCCAGCAGCCGAACGGAAGGATGACGAGCAGCCGAGTGACGAGAGCGGTGCACCTGCCGAGGAGTCGGTCGTCCTGCCTTCAGATGAACGCCCACATCCCCCGAGCGAGGAAACGCTTCGAGCCCAGCGACCTACTCCGCTGGCTTGCGGAATCCTGCCATCTTCGGAAGCCACTGCTGTCATTATCCCCGTCATCAACTCGATCTGTCTCAACAATGTCGGGCTGCGATTGGTAGCATCCTCGCGAGTTCTCGAGAGCTTCCTAGAGGTCTTTGAGAGCCCAGAACACGTGCGGATCATGGGCATCGATGCCGATCTTGCTTACAACATTGGGCTGCAATTTGACGAGCTCGCTCGACACCACCCCGCTCTGAGACAGACGGTTGCGAACGCTGTCATAGATATGATTTCGAGGATCAAACACTTGGGCACATCGAAGGCGGAAAATGCTGGTTGGGGAGCTAAGCTGTTTGCGACTGACCTCGAAGGCAAGGTTGTCCATGCCGACCAGTCCCTGTTGCAAAAAGCCGGTGTTGAGGTACCGTCGAAGAAGGGCAAAGAGGCGGCCACGTCCGCTGAAGATGTCGAAATGACAGACATCGCCGGATCCATTCAGGACTTGTCGTCTCAACAGTCAGATTCCTCGCCTGCGACCAAGATACCCGAGAGCATTACTCCATACATCAACGCTCTTGCGTCGTTCTTGAACGCGTACATCAGCAACTCCAGCCTGAGGACATCCTTGACGAAGAGCGGTGGCATCGAGTACTTACTGGACATTATGGTCCTGCCGAGTTTGCCCCACGAATTTGCTGATTCTGCTGCCTTGGGATCGCTGCAACAAGTCCTCGCCAATATCATCGAGCATGCCCCAGTCATCGGCCTGCCCTCGTTACTGAACCGCATACGGGCCACCATGTCGTCCCTGACACCGTTGCTGTCCAGCTCTCCGTCCCCTTCATTCTTCCGACCTTTTGTGGAGCCTGGTGCCACCTTGGGACAAAACGAAGCAGGTGTCTGGAATGTCGACCTCGTTCGGCAGGTGTCCACCGGCACAGATGTTGCGAAAGCACTCCTGAACATCCAATCCCTCCTCAAGACCCTCTGGAGCTGCTTCCCTTACCAGAGCCGTCATTCATCTGTTTCCTTGCCTCCGGTCAACGTGTACGACCACTTCTACGAGGTGGTCAGGTCCTTGGGACCTTTGCTGCGCGTCGTTCTTTCGGAAGAGATATCCCTGATCACCCTTGTGCCGCAGCACTGGACTGCACGAAAACTGGCGAACGTACGTCCTGGTAGCCCCAGTGAGTTGTTGATGGGCGAACAGGACATATCACTCGCTCAAATGCTTGGGGGTGCTGGGCTCAACCTTCCTACCGATCAGGTAGACTCGAGTCGACAGAACCGCCCTTCGACAGAGGAGCAGTCAACTGCTCAGTACCAAAATTACCAGATTTTAAGAGTCCTGTTGCAATCCCTCATGCCAAGCGCTTACTCCTTCTTCCAAACCCTGGGCAAAGCGCTCATGACACGTCGGGAGCGAGAGAGCTATGCGAGAGCCAAGCACATGCAATTAGCCGACTCTCTGGCCG
Source organism: Diaporthe sp. P3_1W (assembly GCA_037177825.1). NCBI lineage: Eukaryota > Fungi > Ascomycota > Sordariomycetes > Diaporthales > Diaporthaceae > Diaporthe > Diaporthe sp. P3_1W. Next base: position 2,194,518 of record JBAFXB010000001.1, read on the forward strand.
AGACAGTACTGGATCAACTGGAGCCGTTCATCGATAGGAGTCTCACCAAGTCCGAACTCCAGTATTGCATCATCATGTTGCACATTATTCATGAGATGCTCGTCGACTCTACTCGGCACAGTGATCGGCCTGGGTCTAGTGTGATCGCGCCAGTCCTCGATGCATTCAAACAGCGCCGTGGCTTCGATATCCTGAATAAGCTTATCAACGTCTTTGCAGAAGAGGTCACCAAGGAACGCGACGAGACAGAAGAGGCATCTGCCACTGCTAAATTAGCATCAATCGGTGCCAAGAAGATTCTCGATCTGTACTCTGTGGTCGTGAACGGCAAGAACCTCGCGGACTCCATTCAGCACCTTAATGTGGGCAGTCGGTCTTCTAACAACCGACAAAATGAGTGGTTCCAGACAATCAATCAATTTGTCGTCGAGGTTCGAATGTCGGTGCTTCCTACGGTCTCGAACCTGTGGCGCTCGAATCTTATTGACAAAGCCTCTACGGACGTCGTCGGCAAAGTCGTGGACATTCTCAAGACGATCTGCCAGGCGGAAACTGAAGGCTCCGCATTGCGCAGAAGCGAGCTGGCAAAAGCTGTCCCTTTGTTCAAGCGGGAGCAGGCGACATTCCAGTGGAACCTATATACACCTCAATTGGCACGCCTAGCCGAGGAATACCCTGAGGCCCTGGCCCGCGAAGCAGTGTATCGTGCTGTCGGAGTCCAGGAAAACGCGAGTGAATACTGCAGGATGCACCTGAGAGGACTCGCAGGAGAGCCCAACCCAATCCCTGCTGAGGACGCCTTTCAGGTCACATCCCCAGCAGCAAACGGCTCAGCCAGCCAGACCCCCGCGTCCTCTCGCAGCTCCGACCTCCTACGGGAGGCAATGGTCGTGGATTCTGAGCCCGAACTTGCGCAGCTTATCGGTGATGCGCTTGAAGGTCGCGGCGTGTCTTCCGATTCCAGAGAGAGTGAGGCTCCCGCTCAACAAGACGATGAGGGGTCTTCTTCCACCCCTGTGGCTGCTCCTCCGACCGCGGGCGCCACCTCTTCGGACAACACAGAGCAAGAACCTGCCGATCGGCCACTGGTGTGCAAGGAAGATCTTGATGCGGAGCGAGAGAAGCTGCGGAAAGATCTCATTGACCGGTGCCTGGATGTCATAAGAGCACACCCTAACTCGGTTTTTGAGGTGTCTGAGTTGATCAACGTCACAATCGACCGTCAGGATAATGAAGATGCGCGCGAGGAGGTTGGCGAGACCTTGGCGAATGCATTGATGTCCTACGCCCTTGACGACGAGGAGAAGACTACGAACGGTCGGAGCATAGCTGCTTATGCACACCTACTATCTCTGATGCTTCATGGCTCGCCCCGCTTTTTCAAATCTACCGTCAAGACCCTCAAGGACAACGTCTCAGAATATCTCGGCTTTCTGAAAGTGCCTCCCGGTAATTCCAATGAGGAGCTGCCTCCCTGGATTCCTCACATATTGTTGATATTCGAAATGCTGTTGGCGGACGATGCACAACCCGTGGAGGCGAAGTGGACTCCACCGGCCACCGAGAATGACAAGATCGAGGACCCGGTACTGCAGGCTAAAGAGCCTATCATTCCGGAGGAAGAGCGAGCCACCCTGCTGGAATCTGTCCTGGAGATACTGCCTCGGATCGGAAAGAACGAGAACCTGGCAGTTGCAGTTCTCCGTGTCTTGGTGATCCTGACACGGAAGCGGTCAGTGGCGAAAGTTGTGGGCGACAGGAGGAACCTACAACGTCTCTTCGTCATGACGAAGCAGCTATCTGGGCTGGGTTCCGCTCGTCTGAAAGACTCCACGGTCTCCGGAAATGTAATGACGGTCCTGAGACACGTCGTGGAGGATGATGATACCCTTCGACAGATCATGCGAAGTGAGATTCGGAGGTACTTCGAGCAGATGGGCCACAGAAACCCCCGAGCCATCGACATACCCACGTATACACGGAGTCTTGCACATGTCGCTCTCAGGTCGCCGGACATTTTCATCGAGATAACAAACGAGACTGTTAGGCTCGGGCGGTTTCAAACATCGAGCGATCCTTCAGGACCAACTGCGAGAGGAGTTACACTGACGCTCAAGGAGAAATCGACCGAAAAGTCACCAGCCTCGCTTCCAGTGAGCGAATCTGTTGAGCCAGCGGTCCAGGCTACGGAGGAGCTCACTATCAATGATGTCAAGCCAACGACCGAACCAGCCGACAAGGAAATGACTGACGCAGTAAAGTCCTCTGCAGCCGAGTCAAAACGACCCGTCGTCGAGAACCCCGACGGAGTGGTGCACTTCCTGCTCTGCGAGTTGCTCAACTACCGAGAGGTTGCCGATAAAGAGCCGACGGACACCCCTAAGGAAACGAACGCACCTGGTGATGACACTGGGGCGGCGAGCAGTGAGGCTACGCCTGTGGTGGAGGAACAAAACGTCGAGAACAAAGACAAGAAGCCCCCGAAGGCTTCGTTCAAGGCTGAAGAGCACCCCATCTTCGTCTACCGCTGTTTCCTGCTCCACTGCCTCGCAGAGCTATTGCAGAGCTACACGAGCAAGAAGATGGAGTTCATCAACTTCAAGCGAAATGCTCCCATGTTCGCCAATACGCCTGTGAAGCCTCGCTCAGGCGTTCTCAACTATCTGCTCAACGATCTCCTCTGCACGAGCAGTCTCAGCTCGCCACAGGACAGTGTTGCAGCGAAGAAGAAAGCCGCTACCTCTGAGCAGGCCCGCCAGGTTCTCGTTGCCTTGGTGGCCAAGACCAACGAGAGGCCAGTGGACCGGAGCCGCGATCGATTCGATTATGACGATGATTCTGATCTGCTCTTTGTCCGCAAGTGGGTTCTGGACATGATCCTCCGCGCGTATAAGGACGCCTCACTGCCGAGCGAGCCTTTCGACGTGAGATATGCAAAGCTGCTGTCCTTGGCCGAGCTCATGATCAACATGATGGGCGACAAGGCCGACTCAGCAAGCCCTCGCTTCTCAGACCACTCCACGGCGAGTCGCTCACACATGCAGCTCAAGCGCCTGATGTATGAGAAGAGCTTCCTGCCAGCACTGACCTCATCCATAGCCGACATCGATCTCACATTCCCTGGCGTAAAGCGCACTATTAAGTATATCCTCCGTGTCCTGCAGATCATGACGAGCACCGGCATCGCCCTCAGTCATGCCAATTTGCTCCCATCCGGTCCTCAAGACAATGTCGAGGATGAAATCGCATCGGCATCATCGCTCTCTGACTTGGAAGACGACCGTGAGGAGACCCCTGATCTTTACCGGAACTCCGCCTTGGGCATGCTTGAGGCTGGCCGGGAAGACGACTTCGACGAAGACTCCGACGAGGACGGTAAGCGAGCGAACCCACTTGCCATCAAATAATTGAAGTGCTAACAAAATTTCTCCAGAGGACGAGGAAATGTACGATGAAGAGTACCCCGATGAGCTCGACTACGGCGATGACATGTCGCAGGATGGCGAAGAAGACGTCAGCGACGATGATGAAGAGCTCGGTGAAATGGGCAACATCGAAGGCCTCCCGGGAGATCCAGTCGGCGTCGAGGTCATCATGGACGAGGACGACGATGACGAGGATGACGACGACGAGGATATGGATGAGGATGACGAGCTCAGCGACGACGACGATGACGGGGATGATGACGAAGTCGGCTCAGAAGACATGGACGATATGGAAGATCGTATCGAGATCGTCGACGAGGAGGGCAACCCACTCGACGACGATGGTGGTTCTGGCTGGGAGAGCGAGACCGACGACGAGGATGAGGGCGACGAGGATGGCGAGGGTCAGGCGTATGAGGATGGCGTGCACGACCTCGACGAGCTCGCCAACATGCCCAACCCGCTCCACGAGCTGCAAGAGCTCATGCAGGATGACCATGCGGACGGCCATCACCACCACCACATCCTGGCCGAGGAAGGTTTCAACTTCGGTGGCGATCGTTACGACGACGAAGCCGAAGACGACGGTAAGTCGCCGCGTGGAGAATTCAAGATCCTATTTCGGACCTTTTGAATGGCATGCTAATTTTTTGGTAGACGACGAAGACGAGCAAGTTGATGTCGACGACGACTACATCTATGAATACCCGCAGAGTAAGTACCATGGAACCTTTTATCGTTATTCCACCATACCAATATTATTAGCAGGACCAGGAGATGATATTGCTCCTCCCCCTATGCCCGCCGGTCTTGGCTGGGATGCTCTGGTTGTCGAACGCGGCCCTCCACGGCCCCGCCGAAGTCCCTTCCCAGTCGGTCCCTTCGTTATTGGCGGCGGACCCCGGGGCGGCGATCCACTTGGTGGTATGTCTTCTGGTCAATCAGAGGCTCAAATGATCGCGCTCGGGGCGCAGTCGTTTGAGCAGGAGATGACTGCTGTTCTTTCTCAACTTATAATGAATCGCCGTGCTGATCCTGCGACAGACTTCCGCAGTTACTTTAGGAGCCGAGCTCCGGGCCCAGCGGCTAATCAGGATGATGGGCTCAATCCATTACTCCGACGAGGTGCCAACAACGCTCGCGACGCTTCCCCTCGCCCACTTGGGTCACCATTGCAGCGGTTTGGTGGCTTGCACAGCTTCCTCGACAGCCCTATGAGCATTCTCAGTGATCTGATGGCAAACCTGCCTCCGGGCATAGCAGGACGGACTCCTCACCTGTCCTTCCAAATTCAGGGCCCAGGTGGCCGTGGCGAGATCCAAGAGTTCAGCATTCCCCTCCGAGCTGGCCAGCACAGTCGTGATGTGCGTACCGAGACCCGGCGAGAGGTGTACCAGGAGCCGCAGCAAGCAGTTGGGTTCGCTCCAGCTACGACTGAGCAGCGGTGGCTTGATGAAGCTCGACTGGTCTTTGGTCACATGAACCAGGAAAAGGCGACGAGGCTCAACACTTACATCTGGGCCACGCTCACGCCTTACGCTGCCGAGCACGAGAGGAAGGCCAAAGCCGAAGAGGCGGAGCGCCGACGCAAAGAGGAAGAAGAACGCCAGAAACGCCACGAAGAAGAGCGCAAAGCACGTGAGGCCAAGGAGGCCGAAGAGAAGATAGCGCAAGAGAAGGCAGAGGCGGAGGAGCGTGAGCGCTTGGAGCGTGTGGCAGCCGAAGCAGCCGCTCAGGCTGGTGCAGAAGATGAAGAGCAGGCGGAAGGCTCTGAGGACGCCGAGCCGCAGCCTATGGAAGGTGTTGAGACGTCTGATGAGTCTCGGCAGCCCGAACGCGAGGAACCTGGACCTCCCCAGGAGCGGGTACTAACGACGATCCGGGGTGAGGAAGTCGACGTCACCGAGCTCGGAATCGACCCTGAGTATCTTGCTGCCATCCCTGAAGATCTGAGGGAAGAGGTCATCGCGCAAACCGTCACCTCGCGACGCACCGAGGCCCGCGCAGCCGCAGCAGACAGCTCTGCTGGAGAGCAGGGTGAGGCCTTCCAAGAGTTCCTGGATGCGCTGCCCGAAGATATACGGCACGAGATTGTCCAAGCAGAGCGACACGAGCGGAGGCGGGCCGAGCGCGAGGCACAACGCCGCCAGACCGCAGCAATCGGACACACGCCCGCAGCACAGGATATGGATGCTGCTAGTATCTTGGCTACCCTCCCACCCGACCTTCGCCAGACGGTTCTTATGGAGCAGGGCAACGAGATAATGGATCAGCTTCCACCCGACATGGCCGAGGAAGCCCGGGCTCTGGCGGAGAGGTACCACCGGACCGCGTCCACCACCGCCATGTTACGCACTCGCGATGCGACCCGCAACGCCCCAGAACCCGCGGCTGGAACTGACAATAAGGTGCAGCGTCGCGCCATCGTGCAGATGCTGGACAAGGCGGGCGTGGCGACACTTCTCCGTCTGATGTTTGTGAGCCAGCAGGGCTCTATCCGCAGCCACCTCTTCCGCGTGCTCGGTGACATTTGCGAGAACCGACAAAACCGATTCGAGGTCATCGGCTCCCTTCTCCAGATTCTTCAGTTCGGCAGCACCGACATGGAGGCCGTCGAGCGCAGTTTCAGTTCATTGTCTCTGAAGGCTAAGCAGCCAAAAGACAAGGAGAAGGACAAGGACTTCAAGACCCCCCAGAGCCTCAAGCGGACGTTCACGAACATTAGCTCGACCAACAACATTCAACAGAACTCTGAGATCTCTCCTCTCCTGGTCGTCCAGCAGTGTCTCGATTTGCTTGTGGAACTTTCGGGCAGGAATCCTCACATCCCCTCCCTCTTCCTGACTGAGCACGAAGGCATTGCCGTCTCTCTGAAACAGGGGCACAACCGCAAGGGCAAGAACAAGGACCTGAAGGTACACAAATACGCCATCAACTCCTTACTGCATCTCCTTGACCGCGATCTAGTCATGGAGAGCTCTACCGTAATGCAGCTCCTCGTGGATCTTCTTAACAAAGTTACACTTCCGCTCCAGGCACTCGAGCGCCGTCGAAAGGAGGCCGAAGAAGAGGCCAGAAGAGAAGCAGAGAAGGCAAAGGAGGGCACAGAGCAGGGAGAAGGTGCTGCTGCTACTGCCGACACTGCTCAGGATTCCTCAGCCGCTCAGACCGAGGCTCCGACAGAGGCGCCCTCGAAGCCGGCCGAGACTTCTGCAGACAAGGCTCAGCCTGAGCAGAAGAAGGTTCGACAGCTTCAGCCTCCATTCATTCCTCCAGAGAACCTGAAGCTCGTGGTGAAGATCTTTGTTGCACGCGAGTGCAGCTCCAAGACGTTCCAGAACACCATTTCCACCATCAAGAATCTGTCCAATATTCCTGAAGCAAAGCAGGCTTTCGGAAGGGAGCTTGTGAAGCAGGCCCAACTGCTCAGCAAGAACATCGTGTCGGAGCTTGACGAGCTCATGCCGCACATTTCAAAGGCAGAGTCCGGCACTGAGATTCAGGGACTCGCACTGGCCAAGTTCTCTCCTGGCGCTTCAGAGCAGAACAAGCTTCTTCGCGTTCTGACAGCTCTTGATCATCTTTTCGAGACCAAGAAGGACGAGACGCGAGATGCAGGCGATGCTGCCGCCGCCGATGAGAAGTCAAGCTTGCTTATGACTCTCTACCACAACGAGACCTTCAACAAGATGTGGGAGAAGCTGAGTGGTTGTCTTGCAGCTATCCGTCAGCGAGACAGCATGTTGAACGTTGCCACCATCCTTCTGCCCCTTATCGAGTCGCTCATGGTTGTTTGCAAGAACACAACGCTGGCGGATGGTCCTCAGAGCAAGAGTCAATTCAACAAGGACATGGTTCTCTCCAGCCCACCGCCTGAGGACGCCATGGCAGGCTTATTCTTCACTTTCACCAACGAGCACCGGAGGATACTCAACGAGCTTGTTCGGCAAAACAACAAGCTCATGTCGGGCACATTCTCCCTCTTGGTGAAGAACCCCAAGGTGTTGGAGTTCGATAACAAGCGCAGCTACTTCACACGGACGGTCCACGCGAAGCAGAGTGGTCATACACGTCCATCCTACCCGCCGCTATCGGTCAACGTCAGGCGAGATAATGTTTTCCACGATTCTTACCGGGCCCTTGCCTTCAAGTCTGATGACGAGGTCAAGCATGGCAAGCTCAACGTACGCTTCCACGGCGAAGAGGGCGTCGACGCCGGAGGTGTGACCCGTGAGTGGTTCCAGGTCCTGACCAGGGCTATGTTCAACCCAGACTACATCTTGTTCACTCCCGTGTCTGCGGACCGCACGACATTCCACCCGAACAAGTCCAGTCACTTCAACGAAGAGCACTTGGCCTTCTTCAAGTTCATTGGGCGAATCATTGGCAAGGCCGTCTACGAAGGACGTCTTCTGGACTGTTACTTTAGTCGTGCTGTGTACAAGCGCATCCTCGGCAAGCCTGTGTCTGTCAAGGACATGGAGTCCTTCGACCCGGACTACTACAAGTCACTGGTCTGGATGCTGGAGAACGACATAACGGGCACGGTGATCGAGTCTTTCTCGGTCGAGGAAGACGAGTTCGGCGCAAGCAAGGTTGTCGACCTCATCGAGAACGGCCGCAATATTGATGTGACCAACGAGAACAAACACGAGTACGTCCGGCTCATAGTAGAGCACAAGCTCCTGTCATCCGTCAAGGTCCAGATGGAGAACTTCCTGCAGGGATTTCACGGTGTCATCCCGGCGGACCTGATTGCCATCTTCAACGAGCAGGAGTTGGAGCTTCTCATCTCTGGTCTGCCCGACATCGATGTGGACGATTGGAAGAGCAACACGGAGTATCACAACTATACGGCTGCCTCTCAACAGATCCAGTGGTTCTGGCGCGCGGTCCGATCGTTCGACAAGGAGGAACAGGCCAAGCTGTTGCAATTTGTGACGGGCACGTCCAAGGTCCCTCTGAACGGCTTCAAGGAGCTCGAAGGCATGAATGGGGTCAACCGCTTCAACATCCACCGTGACTACGGCAACAAGGACAGGTTGCCGAGCTCGCACACTTGCTTCAATCGTAGGTTTCTTTCCTCCCACTTCCCCTGCACGCCCGCTTTGTGCTGACTATTGTTGCTACAGAACTTGATCTGCCCGAGTACGAAAGCTACGAGGCTCTCCGCAGCCAGGTCATCAAGGCCATCACGACGGGTGGCGACTACTTTGGTTTCGCCTAAGAGAAGAGCGAGATGCACCGAGTGAAGGGATGGTATGCATTTTCCCGGTCTAAAATTCCGGCTGTTCATTAGGGGTCTGGTGTTCCGGAAGGGAGGGAGAAATTACAGCATGGGCAGCTATCAGAGGGCTTGCCCCAAGCACTGGGAGTGTTGTGTATTGTATTGTTTTCGTATCATCGGCACGCCTTGAGCAGAGATCGGGGAATGGCGGCCTGAGGGTTTTGGCCCGCCTGTTGAGGAGGGGTAGACATTGACGCGGAGTGCAGGCCGTGGACACAGATACCTTGAGTCATCCTCATAGAATAGGCAGGCGGAATGTCGCAGCTCTCAGAGAATATATGGCTTGTGCAAATTGGCTGCTACGTGACTGGTGAATCTGTTCATCTGTTGTAGCATCACCCTCGCAGGCAGACGTGGAGGTAGACTATTCCAGGTCGATAATTCTCAAGCTTAGCCACTTGTCAGGGCAGGCGGGCCATGGGCACTACGATGTAGAAGACGGGGATGATGCGGCTCTTCGCCGAGATCTGGCGGCAGCACACAGCCTGCATCCTTCTGTTTGTTCCGGTTGGAGAGACTGTCATGGAGGAATATCGCAGGCGCAGGCGGTGGGGTGTTTGTGAAACGGCTGGTGGCCGGGCGGCTTGATGAGGGCCGGCGAAGTGGTCTCGGGATGTGCTGGTGCTGGATTTGATGGGGCACACAGGTGTCCTTGAGGGCCGAGTACGGATGAACTGGGCAGGGCAGAGACGGGCACTGGGGCTGTCTGATGGAGGTACAGTCAGCCCTGCTGATCGCGTGTCTGTTTTGTTTTGTTTTGTTCTTTTCTCTTCTGTTTCGTCTGAAGAGGCCTGGGGGCTGCCCTCTGTCTTCAGGCGAGTGGCCTGACTGTGCGAGTCTGCCTGTCACATTATTACTGCAGGGAAAAAGTGAGGTGGGAGTAGTCGAGGCTTACCCACATGAGAAGGAAGCATGAAAAGGGGGGCCTCGAAGAAATAGATACTAGACTATCACACTTTGCAGACACCGCGAAAGATCGGTGAGAGAGCAAGACTGTGTATACATAGGTACTCTCTTCTGTCAGACAACCTCCTGGAAAAGTTTCTGCACGGTCTAACCCATATAAATTGCAAAGAGAAATTTGTATCTAGATCATCTGAACGATGGCTGATGCGGAATAAAGTCATCGCTCCGTGCACGTGTAAAATGTAGTCGGTTGATGTCTATCTAGTCTGTTGTGCCTAGACTGAATGCTTGGTCTAGATACTCCGGGAGCCCCAAAGGACCGTGCTCACGGGCGTGGCAGGTGTGGGTGTGGCCCGACCCCTCCAGATGGACTGGACTAAAGAGTCTGTTGTAGCGGCTCTATCCTAGTCGACAGCAGAGGCCGGACCCCTGTAGAACCCCTGGTCCCTGGACCCTCTGGTCCCGCCATTTTTTCTGGTCTTGTGGTTTGGTGAAGAGACGGTCAAGTCCGCCCGGCCGTCAGTGACTGGTGGTGACGGCACATGCTGCGGAGGGAGATAGGCCGTTCGGGGAAGGCAAGCACACGGACGAGCAGGACAAGGACAAGGACAGGGTCGCAGTCGAGGTTGAGGCCGATTGCAAGGTCGGGTCAAGGTCGAGGTTCGGGTCACTGTGCAAGAGTCGCGGCCAGCGTCATCATCACCATCGCCATCAATCAATCAATCAATCGATTAATCAATCATTCAGTCCATCATCGTCACTGTTGTCCCCGGCCTTGTTCCATTCAAACTCGCGGGCCCCGGCCGGTGCGGTACGGATCCTGCCCGTTTCAAGCTTTCTTTATTTCCAGACCGCCATCAAGTCATATCACGTCAAACAGCAGCGGTTGAAACAAAGACACCCAAGAGACGCACGACAGACAGAAACACAGTCATCGAGCTCCATCTTCGCTGGTTGCTGCTCACAACATTTGTCTTGGCCATACATACTGTACTCGGGACTCCTCCCACCCCCACATATCACACACAACACACAACACACCACACGACAGCACAGATACGTTCACAGTACTTAGCATTTTCTCGGGAAAAGGAACACCTGTACTCGACAAAGGGCCCGCTGGATCGAGACTCAGCTGCATCCCTAGTCTGCTCGCGGATTCATATGACATGACGGGCGGACTGCCGGCACTCGACTAGCAAGCAACCCAGCCCGGCCCAGCCAATCCACACATGGCCTGAAGCTGCATCCAAGCTGTGAACAGCTCTCCAATTCCCCCTTTTTTGGTCCCAAGCGCCAGCCCACCTCCAGACGCGGCGCCCCCGCGACTTTTTCGAAATACTCTACTTACATCCTGCCCTCGCACGCACTTACACACAATCACTCCTCTCCCCCAGCCCCAACACCCACCCGCCCAACATGTCGGTTCAACAGCAGGACGCGCCCGTCCCGACGCCCATCTCGCCCGCCGCGCCTGTGTCCCCCATCTCCCCCGTCTCCCCTGTCAACCACAAGCCCGACGACAGGGACATCGAGTCTGCCGCCGACTCGGACCGGGAAATGGTACGCTACTCCCAAATCCAAATGTCGAATTTCCCTTGCATGCAACCACGGAAACCTTGTCTCCTTTGAGGCCCGTCCCCTATCTCCCGCCTCTTGACTCTCTGGCCCTGGCCTGGTTACACGCTGGCGCCTGTCGTCACACGCCAGCCCATGCGCCCAGCCCGTCACATCCCCCTGCCTCAGCCTGTGTTATTGCCCTCCGGAGATTGCATGGTGCTAACATCGCCAATCGCCCTGCAGGACAGCTTCGAAGACGCCCAAGACACCGTCCCAGACACTTCCTCTATCCGCTCTCTGACCCGTCGAACATCCCCCATACCAAAGCCTCAGCCCACCGAGCCAGAGTCAAACCACGACGAGGACCAGCCCCAGGACGAGCAGAAGACCACGCCCGCCGCCGAGCCCGAAGTAACCACCACCAAGGACGACGCAAAGGAAGACACCAAGGACGAGTTCGAAGACGTCGACAGCACACCATTAGCCGAGGACAATGATCAATCTCTAGCACAACCGGGCAGGCCCTCCATCTCACCAAGCCAACGCTTGTCCCTGGCATCCAACAGCCAGCTCGCCGAGGTGAGCCTTGATGACGAGGCTCCACAACGAGAAAAAGGTTCGTGATCCGCACACACACCCCTTGGAGGGTAGGCTGTCCTGACAAAGGCGTACAAGCAGAAGCCGAACCAGAGGTCGAGGACGTCAAGATGAGCCCCAGCGAGAGCCAGCCCAAGAAGACGATATCTTTGAGCAGTATTACAAGCGCCCTTCCAGCTATGCCCTGGTCGCCAGGTGCTCAAGAATCACCAAAGAACCTCGAGACACCCCCGGCTGCCGCCCCAACGCCCGCCTCCCCAGGCGTCCCTCCAGCCCAGGCGCAGGCACAGGCTCCGGCGCAGGCTCCCGCACCACCTCCGCCTCGGAAGCTCGCCAGTGCCTTCTCGTGGCTGTCTAGAAGCTCGTCCAAAGATATGACAAACTCTTCGCCGCCAGATCTATCGCCTAGGAGGAATACTGCCAGCTCCGTGACAACCTTGGCCAGCAACCCAGATATGATGCTCAGTAAGCTGGAGGAGGAGGGCGGCACCAACGGTGTGAACGGAAATGTGCGGAATAGCTTGAAGGACCGGTTTAAGGCGATGCGTATGAGGGAAGAGGCCGGCATAACAAGTCTACCCGACGACGGTGACAAGAATGGTTTTGCCAACCTGCTTAACAAGGGCCCCAACGGGCTGGCAGCTACTACGCCGGCAGAGGAGAAGGATGCGACATCTACACAACCCCCGGCCTCACCCAACCCTGCAACCGCACATCTGGCCCCGGGGACCGCGTCGGGGGCAGCAGCTGGACCATCCACACTGTCAGACCAGCCAGTCGACTGGGATTTGTGGCAATCTGTAGTCTATGAGGGACCCGCGGCCGTTGCCAAGACGAGTGCTGAAGAACTGAGTAGAGCCATTGCGACTGGCATCCCGAGCGCAATCAGGGGCGTCATATGGCAGGTTCTAGCACAGAGCCAGAGCGAGCAACTGGAGGCCGTTTACCGAGAACTTGTGGCTAGGGGCACAGACAAGGAACAGGACCGACACAGTAACGCCTCGCTGGGTGCCAGTAGCAACAGCAACAGCGTCCACTCGTCAGCCTCGTCGGTGCATTCTGGCGACTCTGGTGTCAATGGCGCACCGCCTCCGCCGCCCAAAGACGACGACCCAGCCGCCGCCAAGGCGCAGGCAGCCTCGGAGACCGAAAGGAAGAAGAAAAAGAAGGAAGACACGGCCTCGATCCAGAGGCTGGAGAAGACTATCCGGAAGGACGTGGGCGCCCGGACGGCGTATTCCAAATTTGCTTCCGCCCAGGGGCTCCAGGAAGGCCTCTTTGGCGTCTGCAAGTCCTATGCGCTTTACGATGAGGACGTCGGGTACGCCCAGGGCATGAACTTCTTGATCATGCCCCTTCTTTTCAATGTAAGCATCGGGAACAATGGCCCTGGCTGGCTCCTTGGCTGGTATGTACTAACAAACTTTTCAGATGTCCGAGGAAGAAGCCTTCTGCCTACTGGTGCGGTTGATGAATCAGTATCACCTGCGTGACCTTTTTATTCAGGACATGCCTGGTCTGCACATGCATCTGTACCAGTTTGAACGACTACTCGAAGATATCGAGCCTGCTCTTTACTGCCACCTCAGGCGGCGAGGCATCTCGCCGCACCTCTATGCCACGCAGTGGTTCCTCACCCTTTTCTCATATCGCTTCCCGCTGCAGCTGGTTCTCCGCATTTACGATCTGATCCTCTCTGAGGGTCTGTCGGCTGTCCTCAAGTTTGGCATCGTCTTAATGCAAAAGAATGCACAAACGCTTCTTGGCATGACCGATATGTCTCAACTTACTACCTATCTCAGGGATAGACTTTTTGACGTGTACATTGAGTCTTCACCGACCGCCAACAGTATTCTTGAGAACGGTTTCTTTGGTAGTTCCACGTCAAGTATGGACAAGGAGGTCTACCGCGCCGACCAACTTGTCCATGATGCGTGTGAGGTCAAGATTACTCCTGAGATCCTCAAGTTCTACCGCACCGAGTGGGAAGAGAAGACCAAGACCGAAAAGGAGCAACAATTAGAGCTCGAGACCCTGCGGTCGCAGAACACGAGTTACGCTGCCAAGCTGCGCAAGCTAGAGACGCGGCTGCAAGCTGTGGACCGGGAGCAGGCGGATCTGGCAACGGAGCTAGTGCACACCAAAGTCGAGAACGAGGAGCTGAAAGACCAAAATGAGTCGCTACAAGGCCAGGTTCGGGAGCTCAAGATCGTTATCGAGAGGCAACCTATAGATATCGAGGAACAGTGGAAGCTGGAGAGGGATGCGCTCATCGAGCGGAACCAGCGGGTACACGAGGAGAACGAGAAGGTCGAGAAAGAAATGGCCGAGTTGGAGGAGCAACTTGTGCAGACCAAGATGCAGTATGCTGAGGTGAGTTACTTACTTCCCACACCCATCACCAACCATGAGTGGAAGGGCTATTGCTGACATTACCTGGCAGATAAATTCCCAGCATGAGACCCTTCTCAGAAAGTGGAACGACTTGAAGCGTACATTTGCATAAGGAGCTTGGGGAACTGGACATGGGACTTATCAACCTGCATCCGGCCGGCCTGGAAGCCTGGGCTATCATTACTCGAGCGAGGGTGATGCGGTGTAATCTATGTCATATCATCTAAATCCTGCTACTACCATCACTACCACCAGAAGTAGTAACCTCTTCGAAAGGGCACCGGCGTCAAGGGACAGAGACAGCAATTTGGAGAATTGAAACAAACAAACAAACCTACACATAAACACACAAAGATACGCTGGACGACGATCACTTGCCTCGAGGGCATACAATAACAGCAGCAGCAGCCATGGTTGGCGTGGGGCGCCTTGGTATTCAAGGGCATAACATAGCATGAGTTACTTAGACATGTTTCTTGGGGGCAGCGCTGGGACTGTGTGGTGTGTAAGGGTTGAGGAAAGCCGTAACCAAAAACACTCGTCCGTCCCCATGCATGCGCAAAAGACGCTGTCATTCGTGTCGTGCTATATTACCTTGTGTTCCTGTATTGTCCGTCCGCCCCGGAATGTCTTGTCTGTGTTGTGTTGCTCAGACAGAAAAGAATTTCATGGGAAATTCAAAGTTGTCCGTCGAAACTAGATACCAACTAATCAATGTCGGACAGCTTTGTGAGAACGTCTGATGGGCTGGCTACAAGGTGTTGGCATAGAGTGGCTTGGGCACAATGGTTCAATTCACGGCTGCAGGATACAGTTACACGACAAGAGCTTGCAGGATGGACCGGATGTTCATTGCGCACGTAAAGGCATTTGTTCCTTTTTTTGATTGTTCCCTTTTCCCGTCCCAATGCAATGAACCTGAAGAAAAACGACCAAATGGGCATCTCACTGCTGGACTTCTTCAGCACAGCCATAGCCACCGTTTCATAAGGGCAGCCGATCCGTAGAACACCGAAATCCGATTTCGCCTGGTGAGAGGGAGAGATCCTCTCCCCCCATCTCGCTAAGCTATCCTTGCATCCTGAGCATGTTGTCACACGCAAGAACGCATCACCGACCCCGCGGCACAGACCACCGTCTACTTGTGGAGCTTGCGCTGGTAGAAGGCGAGCTCCTCACCCTCGAGGATGTAACCGTCGGAGCGGCCAGACTGGCCGGGACGGGAGGAGATGACGGCGTACAGACGACCGGCCTCGAACTGCTTCTCGATGGCGGCCTCGACCTTGCCGTGGGCGGCGAGGCGGGCGGCCTGCTTCTTCTCGACGGACTTGCTCTTCTTGACGGGCTCCTCCTCCTTGCCCTGCTTGGCCTGGCGCCTGCGGCCGAGGGGCTGGCCGTAGTGGGCCTCGTACCACTGACGGAAGGGGGCGGCGTCGATCTGGACAACGGCGGACTTGGTCAGGGTGTTGGTGCGGACCAGCTCGTTGTTGGACGGGTGGTAGGCGACGGCGATGACACGGGTCTTGCGGGTGGTGCCCTCGGAGGCCCAGGCGAAGTTACCAGAGTCCAGACGCAGGGCACGGTACTTGTGGTTGCCGCCGCGGGTGCGGACGGTGTGGATGCGCTTGGCGCCGATACGGGTCTGCGCTGGCTGGCGGCCAAGCTCGAAAGCGCGCTTCTTCCCTGTTGACAAAGGTCAGAACGTATGTCCCGGAGGGTGAAGCATCACCTTGGCCCCCTACTAGAGGGGCCCAAGGGACGCAGCAGAGCTCCGGAATCGATACGGGCTTTCGATTATATTTTTCATTTGTATGTTATCGGGGACGCACTGTAGTAGGCACGCTTGGCACCGGAAGCGGAGCGCTTGTGACGAGAATCGCGTGAGATACCCATGATTGCGGTGTCTGTTTGCAGATATCGAAAAGTCAGCGAAGGTTTTTCCCAGGAGGCGGGCAAGTTGAGCAGGCGGGCCCGAAAGTCTTGCAGACGGGTGCCCTTCCCAAAATAACCCCAATTGTCAAATTGGTTGAGGAGAATGTAACAGAACTGGGGGTTGTGAGGTTTGCACGTACCTGATGAGTTACTGAATCACCAGAGCAATCGTTGTTGGAGGGATGGTCGTCGGTTGTCGAGGGATGGGATGTCTGGCGGAGATGTGGAAAATGCAAAATCAATCCCAAGGTCGGTCGGGCTTAGCAGCCTGTGGGTTTGAAAAGCGGTGAGCGTCCACGGCAGAAAAATGCCACATCACGTGCCGTGTCGCCTGACACCCCTGGACTAGACCACCGCAGAAGGGCCATGGCTTGGCCTGACAGCAACGGCAATGCTGAGTAGATTTGAACCCAAATTTAAGTTTGACCCTAATTCAAACTACTTTCTACACCTGAAAATCATAGATACTGACTCTTGGAAAATTCACATTTGATTCCACCCGCATACATGAAGCGAGAAATCTGCCGCAGTGATTATGACCAGATTGGGCAGGAAATGCCATTTTACGAACGCATTTGATGAAGCTCCGTCGAACTGTTGATTCTAACGCCTTGTAGCCCCCTTTTTCCTGTGTAAATCGTTGTGAGACGACGTACCGGAACTTATCCTTGTCATATTCCACATCTCGGCGAGCTCCCCTGACGTGGGACAAAACAGGTACCTAGGGAACTGACAGTTACCGCTTGATAACCGTACCGATCCGTGTCCACCGTGCTATCCGCTCATCAACGGAAGTTGACTTACACCGGCATCATCCTCGGAGTACGTGCTCAGCTCCCAGCTTCTAGGAGTCATCCAGACAATTTAGTGGATTGTAAATTGTATAATTTCATGCTAGACGTCGAGCTGTGCCAGTTGCCGGTAACATGTTGTCCATCCAACCCACTTCCTGATGAGTACGGACTGCCTACCCGTATGTAGCCATTGAGAAAGTGAGACAAGATTTCATATCACAGCCATGCGAGCCCGTCTTGACAGCGTGGGTGCTGCGCCCCGACTCGAATACCCTTCACATTGTTGTGCACAGCAAGAGCCCCGAGGGATGATCACATCGCAGATGTCCATTATCCATTTCTGTTGTTGTATCAGTCACATCTCGCAATTTCTCCTGCATGGTGTCTTATGAGCATCTCCTCTACCCCAGGGAGCCGCTAACGATACATTAGCCAGATAGGCAAGACACCAGCCTTAGGACTCGTGACTCCTGGAACGCACGCCACACCAGGTCTGGAATTACAGGGATGTTTCTTCTCGCATTGTCGTCCTTCTCCAGAGACGATCAGTCTCACATGTCCCTCGCAATGACCAAAAACCCGGTAAAAATAAGTCCTGGCCGTCGCCCAATCAGGACGGGACAAGATACATTATCACATTATTCGAACAAGTTATAATCCCTTTTTGAACCATTCCCACCCATCATTGCTCATGTAACGCAATTAAAACAAAACCGGCCCCGGCCCGTCGCCGCCAATGCTTAAGATAAAGTAGGAAATTCCTGTTATGCAAGTTCAAATTGATGCGTTCCGTATTGCGTTCGTTATAATACATCCCCAATCAGAGCGCGACCCTGCTTCCGTTGCCCAGGCGGAATGGGAGCTGACCGCTGTAGGATCCGGGGCCGGGGCTCACCGCTGTGTTGGGTGTCATGAGCTCGTCGTTGGACGATATGCTGGTGATGGAGTTGAGGCTCGATGAGCCAGCACTGGACATGGTACCGGTTCGTGACCCATGCATCGAGCGTCCGCCCATGGAAATCAGGGCGTCAGCACGCTCGAACACCCCGCCATTAAATGCCTTGGCGAACGATGCGCTTTGTGGGGTCGCGACGGTAGCCTGGACGGCTGGCCCGAGTGCCGCGGACTGCGGTGTCATGGGCAGTTGCGATTGGGCTGCAGGCATCTGGCTCTGTGAGAAGGAGCCGCCGAGAGAACTCGACGTTGAGTTCGTGTGATTGTGTGCGCGGAGGGAGTCGGACCAAGGTGACGCTCGGATCAAATCGCGAGTCTCCTTGATGCTGTGCTGCACCGGGCGAAGTCGCTGCCGAGTGTCATTTGGCAGCTGCACTTCTGGCACGCCGTTGGTGATGTGCTTGATCATCTTGCCCAGCTCAGCCCACGCATCAATAAAATTGGTGCACAGGGCCCAGAAGGCGCTGTGTGTCCGGATACCTGGCTCCTTGAGCTTGATGAGGGACAGACGCTTCTTAAGCGTCTCAGTGTTCTGGATCGCTGTGTTGCACTTAAGAATCAAGGCTCTCCAGTACTGTACGACCTTGGGGGTGCTGTGGGCGATGGCGTTGTCCAGGCAAGCTCCGAATTGGCTGTTCAGTGAGGGCAGCGATCGCATGATCCAATCGGTCGATCTCTGGAGGGAGAGGTAAATCCTCTCAAAAACACGGTCTTCTTCTGTGAAATCTCCGTTCATGCCCCTGCTGCTGGTTGAGGCCCAAGATTCCCCGGACCGTGGGGTAGGAGTGACGGTGGCCGTGCGTCCTGTTCCGTTAATGTAGGGAACTTGCAAGGGATTCAGCGGCACGTCGGTAGCCACCCTCAGATTGCTTGGGTTGTGGACAAAGTTTCCACTACGGGATCGCAGACCATGGCCGGGTCGGTCGGCCGTGGGTGTAACCGAGCTCTCACGCGAATGAGGTTGCGGCCGGATGGTATCGCCCATTGCGGCTCTGCTGGCAGCTCTCCTAAAGCCAGCATCGGGGCTTGGGTTAGACACCGTGACGCGGAGTTCCATAATGCTGTTGTAGAGCAGCATTAACAGTGTGCGGATGTATCTCGGGTCGCCGTTTTCGATGAACAGGTCGACGTTCGTTGCCAAAAGTGAGCAAACGTGTGCGTAGGCGTTGACCAGGGTGATGCAGGCCCTCTGCACGCTCTCGTTCTCTTTGTAGCCAGAATCTTCCGTCTCGATGGCTGCCTCATGCCTTTGGATCTCCTGCTCCAGCTCCTCCACATGTACATTAGTGTTGTAGAAGACGATCTCGAGGCTGGATCGCTTAGATGTGCCATCGCTCGTGAGATGCATCAGCATCTGGATCATCGGGTGAATCTGGAAAACCGAGTATAGGATGCCCTTGGCCGCTTCGAGGACGGGGTCGATATATTTGGACTCGCGCCGGCGCTCAGGCAGTACTGAAAGCCGTCGTACATAGATCGGGCGTTGAAGAAATTGCTCCGCGGGGCTGTTGGGGCTTTTGATGGTCATGGTGGTGCCGTTGGGGGCTTGCATAGCTGAACCGTGACTGAGTCCACGATAATGGCTGAATCGGTTGTTGGCCTGAGTCTCGTCCAAAGTGCCTAGCTCCTGTGTCCGCTTGGATATGGATGCCATGCGGCGCTGACGGTCTCCGGAGTATTGGTTGCGGGCTTGAAGTAGCGTTTCGGAATTGCTGCGCACGCGCTCATTGACATTGCCCCCCATTGTCAGAGGCATGACACCAGGTCGACGAATCGATGATGTACTCTGTTGAGAAAGTCCACGATAATGTGATCGCGTGGGGATTGGGGGCGGTCGTGGCGCGGTATTTGGCGACCGAAGGTCAGGTACGTCGGTGCCATTGACCTTGATAGGGAAGCGCCCACTTGCAGGGCGCTTGATTGGGGCCAAGCGCGGCGTCTCGACGCCTTCAGACGAGTCTTCGCCGGCGGCGGCAGCTTCTGCTTCCATTCGATCGTTGGCGTGCTGCCTCAGGAATTTCTTGATGGCAATTGTGACGGTCAACTCCTTCACTTCTGTCTCCTTCAAAAACCCGTCGTTGGGTGGGCTGCTAGCTTGCGCTTGAAGAATCTCCCTGGGGGGGAATACGATTGGGTTTCCATCAAGCTTTATCATCTGCAACGAGCCCATGTCGGCCAGACAGAGGGGGAGCTCCTTGATCAGGTTTTTCTGCACTGCAAACACCTTCAGCGAGGTAAGCCTCGCAATGTCTGGTGGTAAATTTCGCAACTGATTCCTGCCGAGATCGAGAATCTCGAGCGATTTCAAATCACACAGCTGCGACGCAAGTCAGACATGACTCTCACCAACACAACGAACAACGCAATCGCCAGAGAGGGGCTCAATTACCGGTAGTGGAAACTCGCTAATCCTGTTGTTACGAACGTTCAAGTATCGGAGCAACGTGCATTCGGCGAATCGGGCTGGGAAAGAGGAGATTTTGTTGTGTGAGAGGGCGAGTCTGGCAAAAGTAAGTCTTGTGGTTAGTCGCGGCCCTTGAAGTACGTCCCTTGCATGTGCATTGAGGTTAGGATGACATACCTTTCCAGCTGGTCTTTTATAACGTCAACGACCTCTTCCGGCAGCTTTTGGATGTTCTTATGGCTCAGGTTGACAGTCACTCCAGGCTTGAGTTCACTACTGACGGCGCTGGCTTCGGCAACCTGGCTCTGATTCTCCTCGACAGCCTTCTTCATGGCGTCCCTCGCCAGAACGATGACCTGGCTCTGAGCGATGGGGGCTGAGGCCGTGAGGCCGGAATTGGAAGGTATCTTCCGAACCGTCTTTGGGATGGGAGGCGGGGGAGGGATATTGATGCCAGCAGCAAAGGCAGCCCGACGCCCCTGGGCCGGATTGCCAGGGAGCCCCATCTGCGCCGGGTTCGGACCGGATGGCCTCTCCATGGTGGTTGCGATCATAGACCCAACTCTTGCTCGCCGTTATATCGAAGATGAGGGATTGGTGTGGTACAGGATGCCCCAGTGCGTCCAACCCAAGATCCGCGCTCGAGAGGTATCTAACTCTCCGCCGGGCCGGTTGCTCGTGTGCGGCCGAACCCACCTAAGGAGGTATGGGTCTAGACCAATTGGATGGGCTGTGAAAGCGAAGCAGCCGAGGTCATGATGCCAAAGCAAAGAAGTGCACAGAAGGCGAGGGATTGGGGCCGGGCTTGGAGGCAGAGGCGGCGGCGGCGGCTGAGGCTGTTGAGCTCGAGGCAACAGCGTGCGGAGGAAGACAGTTGAAACGTTCGGCGGCAGAGTCTCGCAGCGGCACAAGCCCTTTGCAGGACCAGTTCGAATGCCGTGATTCGGGGCCGGGCAGTTGGCAGACGGATTAGGATGGGGATTGTTTGGTAGAGCTGGCAGATCTTGGGACTGTGTGACGGTCGTCGGTGCCGCACAAGTTGTCGATGCAATGGCCCTCTCGCTCTCTCGCTGAGTTCCTAGCCCGGGGTGTCGAGGGCAAACAAAGGTGCAGCAGAGATGGGAACTGGTGTGGCAGCGCCTCCCGGATCCGCCCAAGACTGTTGGTTGCTGTCAACTTGGGGACAGCAGTCTCTGGCTCTGGCCAAGGATGACTGACTCTGAATGTCTGTCGGGCGGGCTGGCTGGCGTGCGTCGGTCGGGCACAAGTGTTTCCAAGACTGCGCGGCGCCGGTGCGTTGTGGAGGGAAAGGGGTTGCAGGAAAAGCGTCGGGTGCCAAAAGGCTGGAGTGGCACCGAATGGCCAAGCCTAGCCCACAACAGCCTAGCGACGCTTGGGCCACTAAAACTGCAGGCCTACCACCTGTCGAGTCCCCTTTTCCTAACCGCAAGAGGCTCAAGGGGGCACCTGAACGGGACTGCTTAGGTACCATGACCTCGGCACGTACTGTAACACTGGTGCATTACCAGGTAGAGAGAAAGAGACCTTGGGAGTCTCACTCCTCCTGCAGGTCTCACTCAGAGGGGGTGGGTGTTCTTCGCGTCGGTCGCCACCTTCCTTTCCCACCACCCAATCGCCTTCCCGATCTAATAAACATACGGTAGTCTGCTATATCAAGCTACCTAGGTATGTGCCTGCCACCCCACGGCCTGACGTTGGTCGCCTGCGGGATCCTCAGCCGTGCTGAAGTGGTCGCACATGCAGGGCAAGACTGACTGAGATACTGCAATATCTATACAGTACAGCATGCAAGGCACATACATACAGGTACACAAGCTCTGCATACTTTTGGCTGGGCTGATGTCACTCACTCCCCGAAGGGCACTCGGACTGCTGCCCCTGTTCATTGTTATTATTAAATGATGGTCTGGTCTAGACAGAAACCGAGTCACCGACATGACTGACCGTCCGTTGCCCGTCGCCCGTCGCCGGTCCACCGTCCGCCGTCGATTGCTTGATTGGGTTCAGGGGATTGGTTTCCATTCATCGTCAAACAAAACCCGAGCGACGACGTCGGATGGATGCCACGTCCCATATCGCGACATTGTTTCCAACTGTTTCTGGCCGCCAGCCGATGCTCTGGTCCCCCACCCAACCTTGCGGCTGCTCGGCGAGTCGGCGCAAAGCGCTTCCACTCGTCCCAACTCTGCCTGTCGCAACGTCAAACACAAGAGGCGGTGTCGACTCCATTTGTTTCGTGGCCCACGCCCAACGCTTTTTTTTCTCTTCTTTTCTGACTTCTTTGCTGACGGTGCCTGCCGATTCGCTCCGCACACAAAAGACGGCGTCGCCGTTCCGGGCCTCAGCATCAAGCTAGAAGCTCCCTTTGACAGCCCCACATGGCCACTGTTGGCCGTCTCCAGCGTGTTCCATCTGGCATAAGTCGATGAGTTGTTCCTGGGGCCACATAGTGAGGCGCCAAGTCCCCTGTGACA
The DNA here is from genome assembly GCA_037177825.1 of Diaporthe sp. P3_1W. Taxonomy (NCBI): domain Eukaryota; kingdom Fungi; phylum Ascomycota; class Sordariomycetes; order Diaporthales; family Diaporthaceae; genus Diaporthe; species Diaporthe sp. P3_1W. The sequence goes on from JBAFXB010000001.1 coordinate 2,217,266, forward strand.
GCATCCTCCTTTCACCTCTGTGCCGCGCTTCTTATTCGTGGACCCTGTCGAAGGAACAGAAGCCACTTGTCTTCGAACTGATCCCGGGCCACCCAAGCAACAGGGCTATACTTTTACTTCTGCAGTAGACTGGCTTCAGCCCAAACTTAGCCCTCGTCCGACATCTCCTCCAGTAAGAGAGGCAGCGTCGGTTTCTACGGGTCCACACACCATGAGGTTTCGCGTCCTCGTCATTGAAGAAGTGGGGACTGGCAGGTAGCCGACGGCCATTATTGCGAGCCACGGCTCAATCCATGCCGTCTGGGTTGCACAGTCCAGAAGCACCGAGTGCAACACCATCGGGAGACACTGCGAAGATGGCATGCTAGAAGTAGTCTACATTGTACAGCCTGGCCAGGTCCAATGTTACCCATATCATCTGCTCTGGGATAACACCAGACAACCAGCAGGACGGAGCCTTCCGCCCTCGTCAATGTAATAACCTAATCCCAGGGAAGTCTGCACTCAGCCAGGGGCTGTGGCCCTGGGTTCCATGGACTGGTAGGCTAGAAGCGCCTCTGCCATTCCGCCAAAATGTTCAAGCGTGTTTGTGGAGCCGATGCTCGTCTCTTGGCAGCTAGCAACTACTGAGATCTTCAGCCGCGATAGGACAGGATGAGCCGCCTCATTCCAGAAGCTTTACAACGCGGGAGAGGGCACACTTCCTTCCGAGCGTCGCGATGAGCCTCGTTCTCTTACACAGGTATACAAATCAGGCCAGAGCTCATCACTCCGGCTCATTCATTACCCGAACATCATTCCAAACTCTGAATTGACTATCACAGAGTCGCATCGTATTTTCAAAAATTGTTTCGAGGGTACACTAGTTGAGGATCCGTCATCCTTGCTTGAATTTTGTCGTCACTTTTCCTCGTATGGGGCAATATGCTGGCGACAAATCACTCCCAGCAGAAACTGGGGCATGTGTTGAGTATATTGGCCCGGGTACGATACATTCTTGACCTTGGGGAAGGAAGGCTGTAACTTTTGACGCGTCTTCTCCTGCAACACTACGGTTGGTCGTCAGAAAGATGGTCCCTCCGAGCCGCCAACCCATCGGCTTATTCCCGTATTGCCTTGCCTTGCGGCAGCTCCACAAAACAGACTTCCCAGTAGAGCCGGCTATGACGAATATTGATCACGAGGCTGAGGCTCATTCATGCCCGCACAATGCAAAGCTGCCATAATTTCTGGGCAATTCTGAGAGCCGGCCGTTACTCAGTTGTTTCTGAGGCTTCTGTCTAGGCTATGAATGCCCTGGTGCCGTTTGGTTTCAGCGTTTGCGTTTGCGAGGCCCGAAACAACCTTAACAGAATCCTAGGTGGTCTGGAAGGGCGCTAGAACTTTTCCCCAGGCCTCGTCTTCAAGGAACCCTTGCCCATGCCTTACCTGCCCAGGCGCACGCGCTCCAGTCAATAGCGCCTTTTGCCGATAACTGCAGTGAGAAAAAGCATCTTAGAAGTCGATGCACTGTCAATTCAAACACCATGGAAAGTCAGGGCTGCGTAGTCCCGTAGAGGATCCGGTCATCACTTTCGCCACACCGCTGTAATCCTAGACGCCTGTCTTATAGACTCCACAGGATTCATTGAAGGTCCTAGCACGGATCGGAAGGCAAAACAGGGGCGAATTGAGCGCGTCTGGCGATGGGCGGACCGACTTGACATCAATCTGGGAACTTGGAGGGCAGAGTCACGGCGTAGTGGCCCAGGACGACACCCAACCTGCACGCGCGGCTTCGTAGTCTCACTCAGGCTGCCTCAGGATGCCACCCCTCTCGAGGGCCAGTTCGTACACCGACCCGGGCTTCACCTTGAGGCGCCAGTTCGGCAAGGAGGACTTCAGGTGATTACTGCTCACCCATCTGGCTCGCTTCATTACTGGCTTTCGCTGACTCGTTCGGTGCAGGCCTATGCAGAAGGAGATCATCGAGGCAGCTCTGCAGCGCAAGGATGTCTTCGTCCAGGCCGCCACCTCGTTCGGCAAGAGCCTGTGCTTCCAGCTGCCCGCCGTCATAGACCACGGCATCACCATCGTCGTCTCGCCCCTGCTCAGCCTGATGATGAACCAGATCGAGGCCCTGAAGCTCGCCAACGTCGACGCCAGGACCCTCAACAGCAACACGCCCATGGCAGAGAAGGACCATATCTACCAGGACCTCGCGTCGGGCCACCCGCGCACGAGGCTGCTGTACGTGACGCCGGAGCTGTGCTCGGGCGACAACTTCCGGCGCAGGCTAAGGGTCGTGCACGAGCAGCGCGAGCTGGCCCGGATCGCCGTCGACGAGGCGCACTGCATCTCGGAGTGGGGCCACGACTTCCGCAAGGACTTCAAGAAGCTGTCATTCTTCCGCGACGCCTTCCCAGACGTCCCGATAATGTGCCTGACCGCCACCGCAAACGAGCAGGTGCGCGCCGACGTGCTGTCCACCCTGGGCCTGCTCAAGAGCCCCGCACGGCTGAGGACCTTCGCCATGACCGCTTACCGGCCCAACCTGCACATGGAGATCCGCTTCACGAGCGACCAGGCCGACGACCGCTTCGACAACTTCGTCACCTGGATCCAGGGCGTCTACGCGCGGCGGGAGATGGATGAGAGGAGGCCGGAGCTCGAGGCCTCGGGCGAGAGGGTCAAGAACGTGCCCGGCATCATATACACCAACTCCAGGGACGAGTGCGAGATGATCGCTGCCGCGCTGCGGCAGGAGGGCATCGGCGCACGCCCTTTTCATGCCAAGCTGCTCAACCAGACCAAGGAGGAGACGCTGGCCCGGTGGGTCAACAACCAGGAGGGCTACGATATCATCGTGGCCACCACGGCCTTCGGCATGGGCATCGACAAGAACAATGTCCGCTTCGTGGTGCACTGGCGCATGCCCAAGAGCTTCGAGGGCTACTACCAGGAGGCGGGCCGCGCGGGCAGGGACGGGAACGCGAGCTACTGCTTCCTGTACTACAGCCGCGAGGACCGCGACCGCATATGCAACATGGTGTCGAGGGACGTCAAGGACGGGGAGAACCGCGAGGCGAGGCTGCGGAGCCTCAAGACCCTGGTGGACTACTGCGAGAGCACCGGGGGCTGTCGGCACGCTGCCATCTGCAGGTACTTTGGGGAGATGGACGTGCCCGCGTGCGATTTCGCGTGCGACTGGCACAAGGATCCGCAGGATCTCAAGAGGAGATTCGCGAAAGGTCTGGCCACTGAGGAATGGGTCAGCACACAGGCGCAGGGCGGTGTCTATGACAATTGTTATGACGATTACTGATGATGGATGTGCTCTTGGAAGATACCCCGGCATTGCTTTCCCGCCACGCTATGCGAACAAAACAGCTGTTATTCACACTTTCTTAGATGCATCATTCTAACATCTGGTCCTGGAGGGCGTCAACGCCTCCCTCCAAGAGTACCCTCTTGTTATTCTGCCAGTGTATAAAGGCTAGGCCCTGCAACAAGCAGTCGGCCAAATCGTCTAGCTTCTTCATCCTGTCGGCCTTGCGCTGGAAGCTTTTCTTCCCCTGCCACTCTTCCAGATATTCCACAGCGACGGGTTCTGCCGCCCCATCGACCGTCAGGCCCTCCGCCGAGGCCAGCGCCCTCCCGATGATATCCTTCTTGACCTTCTTGTTGTCGGCACCCCGGCCCCAGATGTCCCCGACGTCGAACCCAGCGGCCCTGTCCCGCACGACCATGAACTCGAGCACATTCCGCGCCACGACGGGCTCGATGCGGCCGCCACGGTGCCACTGGCCCGTCTCGCGCAGGAGCGTAAGGACGGCGTACAGCATCGACTCGAGGCTGTTGACGCGCAGCGTCCACTCGTAGACGCCCGACCCGCCCATCTGCCGGAACCGCTGCTGCTCCAGCGTCACGACATCGGGCCGTAGGGGCAGCAGCCGGTTCAGGATGAGGTCCACGGCCAGCGCGGAGAGGCGCGCCGGTGAGAAATCCTCCATGAGCACCGGGGTGGTCGTTGGGTCAGCCTCGGCTGTGAGGTCTTCGGCTCGAGGTAATGAGGCCACCTCGTCTGTTTTGGCTTTCCTCCGGCTCTTCTTGGGCATCGTTTCTTCGTCTTTCTGGTCCACGTCGGTCTCATCATCTGTTTTGGTCTTCTTCCGAGTCTTTTTGGTACTTCTTTTGGGTGCTACCGCTTTCTCTGCCTTCGGGATCAGAGCCAACCGCTCCCAAGCGAGCAGCCTTGGCGCTATGGGGACTGAAGACAGTGGCAGCTTGCCCTTCTTCTTTGCCCCCTTCGCAGTTTCAGCGGGTGGTCCATGATTAAGACTGGGAACTTCTAGCAGGCTGTAGGCGAGGTTTCGGATACCTAGGTCGATGCTGAGAACTCTCGTCCCCGGGGCGAGAGGCTTAAAGGTCTTCAGGTCATCTACGATGCGGTCTGCGATGACGGCCTTGGTGCCAGACCTGCTTTTACCGCATAGCCTTGCGATAATTTTGAGTTGGGCAGAAGTAAATTTGGGAGGGAAGGCGAAATTCATTGTCTCTCGTGTTACTAGGCATGAAGCCGTGTCTCGTTTTGTGTTGAGCCAGCCTTGCCTCTGAGACCCTCCTTAATGATTTCTGATTTATATGTCGGTCATCCTACACTACAGGGCAAAGCCAGATGGAATCATGACATACTCTATGAGGATGGCCAAGGTGGCCGGCTTGCCAAACTTTTGAATGCAGCGTGTGGAGGGCGATGTGATGTATCTATATTTTGGGTCGCAGATCTCGTGCGTCGCGATCCTCAATCCACAGGAACGCGCCGGGAATCCAATGGGGAGCGCGCCAGATCGCGCATGATGATCCCTGCGATGACGCTGTCAGACGTGAGGCATGTCTTGGCGGTTCCATGCAGGGATTGCAGAAGCTGTGGAACCCGCCGCTGCACGGCTGTCGAGCTTTTTGTCATGCTCGCCGAGGCTCGGAAGCGCTGGAACGGGCGGGACTGCCGAGAAGGGTCCTCCAACAAGCTGCTTATTGATCAGTGGAAGTCTGCTCGCGCTTACCTAGCGGCTGCAAGAGCCTGTCGTCATCAAAGAGAAGCTGCTTGTACACGGAAGGGCTAAGCACTGACTGCACCGTAATCTGCAAGCCAACTGACTGATTACCGATAGGTTTCTGGATCTGGCGTGGTGTTGATTTGGAATAAAAGACGTCAACCTCGACCCCTCCCCCGCAGTCCCCTAATATAAACACACCCAACCCCCTTCTCTGCCCCCAAAGAGGCTGCAAGTACACGGCACCCAGCACCTCATGCTAGCCTTTGCCTCTCTTACAAGAGCTTCTTCCAGAACGGCTTCCCACAGACTAGCTAGTTTCTCAAGGCACTTGTCCTCCTCGGCCTCAGTCATGGCTCCCATCAGCAAGGAGACCGACTACCTTGTCATCGGCGGCGGCAGTGGTGGTCTTGCCTCTGCCCGCATGGCGAGCTCCAAGTTCGGTACCAAGGCCATGATCATTGAGAACCAGAGGCTGGGAGGCACATGTGTCAATGTTGGGTGAGTCCTCTTCCTCCTCCTCGGCCCCAGCGCTGCACTGCACAGCAACATGTTTTGCGCAAACCAGGAGCTGACCAATGCAATCCCCAATCTTGCAGTTGCGTGCCCAAGAAGGTGACCTTCAACGCCGCCATGCTCTCTGAGGCGATCCACGATGCGAAGGCCTACGGCTTCTCGGTCGAGCAGACAAAGCCCTTTGACTGGCCCGCCTTCAAGGAGAAGCGTGACGCCTACATCAAGCGGCTCAACGGTATCTACGAGCGGAACCTGAAGAACGACAAGGTCGAATACGTGCACGGCTGGGCGCGCCTCCTGTCCAAGAACGAAGTCGAGGTCACCCTTGACGACGGGTCCAAGGAGACCATCCGCGCCAAGAAGATCCTCGTGGCCGTCGGCGGCGCCCCCACGATCCCGCCCTCAATCCCCGGGTCGGAGCTGGGAGTCAACAGCGACGGGTTCTTCGACATCGACAAGTTGCCGAGCAAGGTGGCCCTGGTCGGAGCAGGCTACATCGCGGTGGAGTTTGCGGGCATGTTCAACGCTCTGGGAGTCGAGACGCACCTGTTCATCCGCCACGACCACTTCCTGCGGAACTTCGACCCAATTGTGCAGGAGGCCGTGACGGCCGAGTACGAGCGGCTGGGCGTGCACTTGCACAAGGGTTCGTCACAGTCCAAGGTAGAGAAGGACAGCAACGGCAAGCTGAGCCTGCACTACAAGGACAAGAGCGGCGAGGGCGTGCTGAAGGACATTGACCACCTGATCTGGGCGGTCGGCCGGACGCCGCTGACCGACGGAATCGGCCTGGACAAGGCGGGCGTCAAGCTGAGCGAGAAGGGATACATCGTCGTCGACGAGTACCAAAACACCTCGACGGAGAACATCTACGCGCTGGGCGACGTCACGGGGCAGGCGGAGCTGACGCCGGTGGCCATCGCCGCGGGCCGCAAGCTGGCGCACAGGCTGTTCGGCGGGCCCGAGTTCGCGACGGCGAAGCTGGACTACACCAACATCCCCTCGGTGGTGTTCGCGCACCCGGAGGTCGGCGCCATCGGGCTCACGGAGCCGCAGGCCGTCGAGAAGTACGGCAAGGAGAACATCAAGGTGTACAACGCGAGCTTCACTGCCATGTACTACGCCATGATGGAGCCGGAGCAGAAGGGCCCCACGAAATACAAGCTCGTCTGTGCGGGTCCCGAGGAGAAGGTCGTCGGCTTGCACATCCTGGGCCTAGGCAGTGGCGAGATGCTGCAGGGCTTCGGTGTGGCGATCAAGATGGGCGCGACCAAGAAGGACTTTGACAACGTTGTTGCTATCCACCCGACGAGTGCTGAGGAGCTGGTCACACTGAAATAGATAGATGAGGAGGTTCGTGTATAGATGTATAGGTTGTCACCGCCATGTGGACTTTTACCAAGAAAATAAGTCACAATTTCACAAACAATCTCATGACGTTCGTCTAATGGTGTTCCAAATATGTCCCAATGCGCAAGCAATTGAGTGCACGCACACTATGAATTGTACCTTTTAATTTTTGGTAGTATTCATTTATCGGCAGAAATAAACACCGGGTTATCAGTATGTTGCTTTTACTTAACACAATTGTTGATAGCAAAAAGTTGAAGTACTCATTCCAATGACGTCTGGGAACGGGTGGAGGGGGAAGAGGAAGACCGGCTCGCTTGACCGCATCGATTCAAGCTATTTCGGCAACGCCTCCCCTCCTTCAACCAAGTGATAGCGATATACACGCAGCAGGTAAGAGAAACAACGGTGCAACAAGGACCTGTCTCAAAAGTTCTAGTCTATAGCAGATTTTAAATCTCTAATATTGCACAATCCCGGCACAAAAGTCTCAATTACTGATAATTCTCAGGACTCCAGTCACCTACGCCAGACCGCCGAACTGCCATGGTCAACATGCTGGAAGAGAACGTGGTCATTCCAAGCATTGACGCCCAGCTTCGGTGGGATATTCGAATTGAAGAGGGTGAAATCGTTTCTCGGGTGCCATCGCTCTCCGCATCATCATCCGTTCCCAGCCTTCTCCTGCCGCCTTTCTGTCATCCACACATTCACCTCGACAAGGCCTACATTCTCACCTGCAACAAGCCAACCTCTCATGGACAGCCAGACTATTCCGATCTTATGCCCCAGTCGGGCGACTTCAAGGAAGCCCTCGCCAACACTTCGGCCGCGAAGGGCAGGTACACGCCTGAAGATCTGTACCTCCGCGGCTCGCAGCTCCTTGCCGACAGCTACCGGCACGTTGTGACCTCAATGCGGGCTTTCGTCGAGGTGGACGTCGTCACAGGGTTCAAGACGATCGATGCGGCCGTGAGGCTCAAGCGGGACTTTGCTCACCTGGTGAGAGTCCAGATCTGCTTGTTTGCTCAGGACCCTATCTTTTCGGGAGACTCTGGAGATCGCAACAGGGAGCTCCTTATCGAGGCACTGGACAAGTACGCCGCGGATGTGGAGGCGCTAGGGACGACTCCGTACGTGGAGGCGGATCAGGACGCGGCGGTCAAGAATATCGACTTTGCCATCCAGACAGCTATAGAGAGACGATTGCTCCTCGATTTTCATTTGGACTATCACTTGGAAACGCCACAGCCCCCAGCACCAGGCTCGCTGCTCGAAACTTTGCTTGATCACCTTATTGAACACAAGTGGACCGAGCGAGCAGCGAAAGACAGACAGGCCATTGCCATCGGTCACTGCACAAGGCTGACCACCATGGACTCGTCAGTGACGGAGGCCGTGGTAAACCTAATAAAAGACAACAAGCTACCAGTCCACTTCGTCGGCCTGCCGACAAGCGACCTGTACATGATGGGACGACCCAAGGCACCACCAGAGCACGAAAAGTCCATCAGCCAGCCGCATTCTCGCCCGCGCGGGACAATGCAGATACCGTCCATGATCAGGGACTGGGGGCTGGACGGCTGCCTGGGCGTGAACAACGTCGGCAACGCCTTCACGCCCAGCGGCGACGGCGACCCGCTGCAGCTGGCGAGCTGGGGGGTCCTGCTGTATCATGGCGGCACCGGGCATGGTGCCCAGCTCCTCTACGGGTGCGTCAGCGAGCGGGCGAGGAGGGCCATTGGGCTGATCCAGGAGGAGGAGCGGCCGGGAATACCACGCTCTCAAGACCTGGGGCATGGTGTACCCGTTCCTGGCCTGCTTGTCAGAAACGTTGAATACGTAGAAGTGCCTGGGAACAGTGGGAACGAGCATGATCGGATCAGGGTGTGTGCCCGACAGAGGCTGAGCGTCAAGGACGTGGTCTGGGACCCGCCCTCGTTGAGACACATTTTGAGATGAGGACAAAAAATGCCTTTTAATCCAGAGAATTTTCCGTACCATGGCTTGCGACTATCTCAGAGGGTCAGCAGTCGCATGGACGTGTTGAGAACCATTCTTATACCAACATATCCCAAAATGTGTCCTGCGAGTGCTTCAGTACAATGGCAGATGGATCATCAATATGTTGAGGACATTGCCAGCAATAAAGTGTCCATACTGCTTGGGAAAGACTCCAGTGGCTAGAATAAGGTGGGCAGACAACATATGTAACCATAATAATGAAGAATCATTCTTTTCCCATAGGCACATCGTGATACCCATCATACAATTACACTTGAATTAGAGTCATGCCAATACTATTGTAAGGTAATAAGCACGTGTATAGAGAAGGCATTGTTTTATATTTGGCCCTCGAGAACAAACCGCAGCAGAAAAGACTTTTGCACATGCTAATCTCGACATCTCCTTGAACTTGGTGGCTGAATATTCTACTTGAAATTTCCTTTTCCTTAAAATACACCGAACTTTCCAATATCCCGCTTCCTTGGCGAACGGCAATTGAGGCCTGCCGAAGCATAGACAGCCTGTTGAGATCTCTTCTTGTAAGAAAGGGCCATAATGTCATTTGTACATCTTCTCTCAAAAGGTTCTGGTTGTTGAGTGTATGTTGGACACCTATAGTGAGTTCTACAGGGGGACACTATGACGGTTTTGTAATGACAATGCTGAACTTCTGCCTGAGGAATCGGAGGACTCTATTGCACACTTCCACTGTTACCCAACAAACATGCTTAACAGGAAGCCAGTCTCACGACTACGCGATGTTAAAAATGTAGAAGCAGCTGCACCAGGCTTGGGTGGTAGATGACCTAGTACCAATAGCTGAGGCCTGCTTGCTTCGAACTGATGAATGCCTCGTAAGGTCGACTTTCGTGGTTTTAATTCAGCCCCCGGTGTCAATGGAGCACACCCTGCGCCGGCTTCTTTGCTCGGGAATTGTCGAGATTGAGACTGAAGGGCTATGTAAAGCAACCTCCTGCAAATGTGCACTTTGCACAGGCAACACTGGTTGTGTTCGCCTCCCATTCTTCCCTAGCCATCGTCTTTTTCGGCCTATTGCACCCAACATCCAGGCCCGTATCACATCCCAAGACGTCAGATTGCGAAGAAAGACTTGGGACCGCGAGGGGAGAATAGAGGTGGCCATGCCATTCACTCCCATTTGAGCAGCACAACCTCGTCCACATTCTTGGTTCCTGGTATTTGAAACCGGCCCAAACCCACCAGTTGACTTCCAAACCCAGTCAGCATCGTTGCCTGATCATTCATCGCTGCACCACAGTCACATCACACTGGTGCGAGGCTGAGGCCATATGGGCCGGAAGAGATCGACGCAGAGGGGGCAATAGCACTCACTCTCATCCAAGAAGTTTGTTTGCATCATTTCTCCCTCTGAGGAGTTGATGCTTGACACCATCCTCCATTCACTCTCACCCAAGAAGGTTCACCTGATCACTGCTCCTTCTCCGGAATTGAACTTTGACACCATCGTTCACTCACTCTCAACCATCCTCTCATCGCAACAAGACTACCCACCTCACCGGAAGCTCCAGGTCACACCAGCAGGAGATCAACCGAGCCGAGATCAGGGAGTGCAACAACATTCACTCTCTTCATCAACCCTTCTAAATCTCATACTTGACTTCATCCCACACCAAAACCTTCAAATCTGGGCCCTGTCCTCCATTCTCAATGGTACAGACTCGAGGCCAAACGGGTCGAAACAGAGCAGCCAAGTCTGGTGGTCGACCGTTCAATTTCATGAGAAACGGACCAACCGCCCTCAAGCCACTACCAGCCGGCAGGAAGAGAATCAGGAAGCAGAAGAAGAATGAGCTGAAGTCCTGGCCCTTTGACGACTTGTTTGCTGGCCCAACCAAACCTACCACCACAGCCGTCAAGACCGGTACAATGACTAAAGACAAGGTCCAAGAGACACCAACCGGTGGCCCATCCAAGCCCAATGCTGCCACCAAGACCAGCACTGTGGCTGCCAGCAAGGTACAGAAGAAACCCACCACTGGCCCAACCCTCCCAAAGGAGCGCATCCAACAGTACACCCTGAGCGTCACGCCCCAGGCCGGAGCGGACATGGAGGAGCTGGAGGAGGCCATCCGCAACATCGAGAGCCCCTGCGGCAACATGGTCTGGAGCGAGTCCTTGATCAAGCAGCGGACTCGGGGCAGCGGCCCGACGACGCTGGAGATCAACGTCATCTACAACGACTGCAGCGGCCGCAAGACCATCCCGTACTCGTGCCGCCAGAACAGGATCGTGTACGGCGCCACGAAGTGGGATCTGCCATCGCACAGCGACGCATTGAAGATGGAGGACGTCGTCCGCCACGTGCGGGACATGGACGACCTGGTCGCGGCGTGCGAGGTGGTGGCGAGGAAGAGCTGGGCTGTGAATGCGGTCTCGCACCTGGGTAGCGGGCGCCGCTCCTGAGTCGGGGGGAACGGAGTCTCACGACAGCACTGATCGATCCATTTGGACGTCGGGCAGGGGCACGTCTGGCTGGAGTGAGAAAGGGAGAGGTCAAGGTGTTATTTGGAGGTGAAGGGCACGCATCACGACTTGAATGATGGAATTTGGTTTTGGTGACTTTTGCGCGCAGAGTCAATAGTCCACATAGTTATGACTATGCGAATGCGAATTGATACATTTAGAAGAACATTCGAATCTCACATGTGACTGATGAGTAAGTTATGGTGTCACGGCAAGCAGAAGAACATGGGAAAGCATCCGGGTGAGCTCAGCTGCCGTGTGTCCTACCCCGCGAATTACTTGGAGCTATGAACCCGGCGCCCTTACGAGACGACACGAATGGGAGGAGACGATTCGTCCTGTTGGTCAACCTAGCCAACGAATTGCGTGCGTATGCGGATACCGCCTGGTGTGGGTGTGGCTCTCTTGTCATGACGGGAGGTCAAGTGATGCCGGAGCAAGACTTATCGAGCAGTCCACTGCCTATGGGATATCCTGCAGTAGCGTGAATCAGCTGCCGCCCGCTGACTGCGGCGATCGCGATCCCTGCTTGTCCTCCACCGGCGCAGCTCTGCTCTTTCCAAACTGTCAATTGACTCTGATTTATCCCGACGACAGTCTTCTCTCTTGCATCCAAATCGCTGGCAAACAGCACAGCCGGAGATGCCCAGAACTATGTCCGCCTCAATACGACCAATCAGCCCGCCTCAGCCCTCGTCAGCGTCGGTGACGGCTACCACCGTATCATCGTCCTCGCCCCCGACCACCAGCAGGAGCACGGTCTTTCCGAGCGGCAGCTCGCGGGGCGGAGGAGGCCCGTCCACAACCGCGCCATCCTCCGCCTCGTCTTTCCACCCGCCTCCGCCCAACCCCGTCCCGGGTCCCGGCGTCGCACCGGGAATCCAAGCCCAAGAAGCTCAGATACATGCTCATCCTCCCCATCATCACCACCCTCAATCACACACTCTCCACCCCGCCCAGAACCGCCCACAATCCGGCCCTCCCCCGTCGTCGTCCTCCGCCGCCCGCGCCCCAGCCTCGCCCACCAACCCCTCGCACCTCCCCACGGAGGCGGAGCAGGAGCAGATCGCGCAGGCGCGCACGGCGCTGGTGGCGAGCATCGGCAACACGCTGGACCACGAGCTGCAGACGCGCGCGTCGCTGCTGCACTCCAACCAGGCCGCCATCGAGAAGCAGGAGCGGGACGTCGAGCGCGCGCTGGCCGACCTGCGCCGCGAGGACGACAAGCTGCTCAAGGTGCTCAACCAGGGCAGCCGCCAGGTCAAGGAGCTCGGCGACGTGCAGAACTGGGCCGAGCGCCTCGAGAGGGACTTCCTCGTGCTCGAGGAGACGATGAGGCTCGTGCATGAGGGGGGCAGCGGGAGCGAGAGCGGGAGCTGGACGGGTAGTGAGAGTGGGAGCTGGTCTGGGAGTGAGAGGGGGAGTGTTGTCGGGGACGGAGACGGGGACGAGGATGGGGATGTGAGGATGGCGGATGGAGATGGGGATCCTGACCAGGAACAAGTTGATGAGCATGGCGTGGGAAAGGGCAAGGGCAAGCAGCCGGATGGTCCCTCTACGAGTGCTATGGACGTCGACTCGGCCCAGGATTCCTTGCCTCATAGGACTGCCGGCCCTGAGCCAAGTATGCTCGTGGACCTCGTCTCCTCGTCGAACGGGGCAACCGCGCCGCCACAGCAGTCACCGACATCGACAGGCTGGCTGAGGAGATTCTGGTGGCGGAGCTGATCCATGCGCCTGGATGCCGAGCAGCACAAATTTGGACTGTCATGATTGATGATTTCACCGATACCACGAATAGCCTGACCGAGCACCCTTCTATTGATGTTTAGAATAGCGATATCTGCTTTCACGTCTACTCTAGCATAACATGGCCCACATTAGCACGAGACAAGGGCCGAACTCAGTCACATCCACCACAATCTGCACCGTACGAGTGCCAGCATGCCTGTCCGCGGACCTAGATGAGCCCAGGGAGCATGGTGTACCTCTTCTTCTTGTACTTATCACCGAAGGTCGCCCTCAGTGCCCTCTCCTTGTCACGCGACCACTGAGCCATGTACGAGATGCCAATAGCGATGAAGACGATCACCGACCACTCCCTCGCAACCAGGATGACACCGATCCACGCGGTGACCTCGAACATGTAGTTGGGCGACGTGACCAGGCTGGAGCCGATGCAGCTGGGGATGCCCTTCTCGGTGCTGCCGGGCTTGCGCAGGCCCGCCAGGTGCTTGTGCACGACAAAGTTGCACGCCTCGCCGCCCAGGTACAGCGCGATGCCCACGTAGTCCAGGGGGCCGAACGACGTGCGGGCGGCCGGTGAACGGGGCGCGTAGATGAAGTAGCCCGACAGCAGGCCGGCGAAGACCCAGTAGAAGAAGGAGTTGCGGAAGATGTTGAAGGCCGGCATGGTGCTGGCGGAGAACCTGTGCAGGAAGGCGGTCTCGAGCTCGCGCTTGGCGAAGTGCGCCATGAACATGTAGAAGCACGCCTGCTGCACCACCGTCACGGGCAGCTTGTCCGCGTCCTTGTAGAAGTATGGGTCGACCTTGGCGAGCTGCGGGCGGATCGAGTAGAAGAGCCCGTGGAAGAGGATCGGCCCCAGGTACTCGACGAGGAAGACGGTTCGCCATGCCATCTGCGGGCCTGTTTTGGGTTGTCAGCGGGACGGGTCACATCACAAATTCCGTGTAGGCCATCATCACGTACCCAGGTCCTGAACGAGGATCTCCCCCGTGGATGAGACATCCTCCAGGTTGCGGATCAGGGCTCTCCGGTCCCCGATCCTCTTTCTCGTGGATGGGTGGAAAAGGCCGATCCGGTTGAAATCCTTCACGCCTGCCTGGCGCGCGATGGCCTTCTTGGCATCTTCAATCTCGGCATCGATGGGGAGCTCGATGGAAGCGGGAAGCTTCCGGAGTGGCTTCTTGGGGGCTGATACCAGAGAGTGTTAGTGAGGCACATTGGGTGGTAGTGCTAAGGGGAAGGGCTCACCTCGATTAGAGAGCTTGAGTGAGATTTGAGAAGCCATGGTTGACGTGACCAAGCTCTTTGGTAGAGCAAGTCGAGAGGAAATTGTGGCCCTGAATGATTGGGGAAAGGTGTACAATTTACACGGTCGATTTGTTGAATCCCTCCAAAGTTTGCATAGGTAGCTCGTGCCTCGGCTTGCAGGGGGTCAAGCTAGCTGCAGGCCGTCCCGAAGCTAGGTACAGTCTGAACATCGTCTCCTAACCCTAACCCTCTCTGTGGTATAAGTCTGGCAGCACTTACCGTTGTGATACAATGCGAATCTCTTCGGGATTTTGAATTTGAAGACATCAACTTGGCTCTTCTGAGCAAATGTGTATGCTTGGATCAAGTTATTCTGCTCGGCTTTCAGTCCCGGCGCTGTGGTCAGCAACAGTTCCAGTTCTCGGACTGCCGGGCATCCGACCCTCGCAGCAAATACCATGATTTCTTTCGTTCATGCAGGTGTACCGCTTGAAATATCCCACGCCATTTCATGCGCAATGTGATTCTGCTCCAAGTAAAGGGAGTGCGAACACAGAGCTCAGGAGGATCATAGTACTGATGTTTCTTCTAAAGTTAGTATGAACGTTGAAGTATTTTTGTCATAATTATTCAAGTGGCGGCAATCGCTGAAAATAGGACTGTAGATGTTCTGGAAGCGTTCCCATTAGGAAACCCAGAAATATTTTACTATAATTCTCAACGGGACAGAAATACATCATGATGACAAAATCTGCTCGTCAATCAAGGCCTACTTATCAGATAACTCCCTTTAGTCACACGTAAAAATTGTCCGAGGATAAGAACACTAGTGATTCCAGTTGTTGGAAGAATTGGACGCATCTCCGTTCGCCTTTGGTTGTGCGCCTCAGACAGGGCGAGACTTCCCTTAATTATTTGTGTTACTGGTGAACGCATACATTTACATGTTATCCGTCTAAATTTTGACGAGAAAAGTCACCTCGTAGGAAAAAGAATCCACGGACCAAAGAAGTCATCCCCAAAGTGCTCATTCCACCACTCGTCAGGAAAGAAAAAGTCGCAATATGATGTCCAAGTGGGGAAGCCAACCGCTCCTTGCATCCGCACCCGCATTCTTGCCTCCTATGAGTCGACTCTGACTTGACCCGTGTAGAAACCTAATACAATTTGAATGCAGTGTGCACAGACAGTTCATAGTTTTTGATGTGGCTCCTCACTGCGTTGGGCTCTGTAGAGTGCCATCACGTCCGCTGTTACCTACCTAGATACCTAGGCACCTAGGTATTTGCTATCACTCTCTACTCCTTCTGAAGCACATACAGGGGTACCATATGTGCATAAATACTGAGTTCCCTATATTCGACTCCCCACCAAATCAATAATCACATGCTCTTGGACAGACGCCCTGTCGAACGCAGGGGTGAAATGCATGCGGGCTACCTTATCCAAAAAGCTGAAACAGTCAGTCCATGAAAAACATGTTTCAATCCTACTGTGGAAGCTGGAGCAGTTGAATGTCGAGAATGGAACCGACACCGAGATTCGACAAATGTAGTCTTTGACCGGATCCATCTGGTAGGTCATGAGTAGTGTCCCCCGGAACATGACTAGTTAACCTCCCACACCACTCTGCACATGTGTTGCAACTTGAAACTTGCCTTTTGTTGATCTCGTGAAGTATTATGATGGAAAACACACCGAGTCCATGTTTGAGCCGGCCGACTTCGGTGTCTTTCAGTCTTTGTGCTTGTACTTATGCGTTGAAAATATCCCAAGTCTTGCATTTCTGCCGTTGTAGGTTGTTATGCTGCGGCCGTGGATCTTTCAGGCACTTCTGTGCTGTCTTTCGTTCATGTTAGTCCATTTCGGTTTTTATGAAAGTCTTTTTCATACCCTTTTTATCTTTATGCTGATTTCTAATAAGTATCATCATTTCAGAGAATCAATTTTAATAAATTCATATTGAATTCGTACACAGTGACTTTGAGATTGAATACGGGTCATGCCGTTTTAAGCGCGAGTGATGTTCTTGCAAGGGGGTGCAAGATTCGAAGTGCCGAGTTGCACGCAGATCGTTGACCGGACATATTACCTGAGTGAGCAGGTGAAAGGCAAGTGGGCGGCGGGAAACACGGCGAAAACGGAACTAAGGACATGGTGCGATGGAACCACTTTTTAAGCCTGGTAGATTAGTCTGATTGACAGCCTAGTGGGACTCAAATTCTTGGAGCACATTGGACAGTCATTTGAATCCTTGCATAGCGAAGCCGTTGTGGATGCGCTCCCACGGGTGCTAACCCTCGTTTCCAAAGAAAAGTGACCCCGTCTTCATCTCTCTGAGACAAGCCCGTTTTCTGCGGTACAGAACTGGCTCCACTTTCGATGGGCTACAAGTGAGAACCTGGCTTACAAAGAGCCCCGTGAGTTCGCTGCTGGACCTTCGCACGATATCCGACCTGTCGTCTCACCATCAGAAGATGGCCAACGCGGCTCTGTCGTCCGTTGCGGCTCCGACGCAGACAATGTCACCACCTCCGGGCTTGCCGCCTCCCAATCAAGAGGACTTCGTCTACAGCCCCACCCAAGCCAAGGCAACTATTGCATTTGGTGCAATTGTGACGACTCTCACAGTGGTATCTGTCGTCGCAAGATTATACACGCACAAGTTCATCGTAAGAAGGGTCAGGACAGATGATGTCTGGGCAGTGATAGCAATGGTATGCCACCCAGATTGCGATCACGTTAGTTCAGATTGATTTACACATCTTTTCAGGTAGCCGTATTTTCGGTAAACATCTTGCAGAGTGTCTTTGTGTCCAAGTACCTCCCTAGCATGACGTCGATGAACGCGGACACCGAGGGTGCAAAGGTATTTGTCTCGTTCCTTTTTTGACTTGTACTCTGTCTAACGAAGTAAACAGATTGCTTACGCTACTATGATTACCTACAACATCGCCATGGCATCGTTGAAGATGACGTTCTTGTTCCAGTTCTATCAAATTTTCAGATACGTCTACGTGATGAGGATTGTTTACACGGTAGCAATTTTTATCGTCGCAGTCTGGAGTATTGCGCAAATCCTCCTCGCGGTCTTCGTCTGTATTCCTATCGAAGCCAATTGGAATCATGGCATCCAGGACCCCGTGTGTCTGCCAAGCTTCGTGGCGACATACATCAACTCATCGGGAACAATTCTGACCGACGTGATCGTCTTGTTCTTGCCGTTTCCGACCATATTCAGCCTGAAACTACGCGTTCGTCAATTATGGGCTGTATTCGGTATCCTTGGCATCGGCGCAATGTAAGCTTCGTCCACCCTCTTCGATTTGTCGTATCAAACCTAATTCAACTTCTAGTGTTCCCATTATTTCGGCCGGTCGTATCCACAGTCTCACTCATCCGCCACCTAAAGGCTATATGAGTACCGCATGCTGGACAATTGCTGAGATTGGTGTCGGTGTGATCACAGCATCTCTGGCAACAATTCGTCACCTCAGAGATCGCAACATGAGATCTCTGTTGTCAACCGGCTTATCTGGAAACCATAGAGACTCCGTGTCCGAAGGAATCCTACAAAGGCCGACACAACAGGTACCCCATCATATGACTGGAAGCCAGGTGGACTTGATCGGTCAGAACCAATCAGCAGCGAGTGCCTCTCTGAATGGCATCTCCAAACTATTTGCTAAGAAGCAAAGTTCGCAGACCTCGACTGTAGGCATTCATGGTCCTCTGGCAGACTTGACGGCAAACGAAGGTGCGACGAAGACTATCATCACATCTTCCCGACGGAGAAGAAAAGACGTACCGGTGGCAGCAGGAGCTGCTGATTTTCTGGGAGAGTTCGGTGTGCTGGTCGAGAGAACTTGGGAGGTTCAAGAAATCCGCATGGAGTAGCGTTGTTACGTGCATTTGACGACTAATGATATCCGAACAAAATAACGACAAGTAATACAATCCCCACATAATGAATTAATTTGTAGTTCCTTTGTTTTGATACTCTTGAGATCATTTCTGGAGTTATCTGCTGTGCACCTGGTGCCATTCGCAGACTGCCCAGGTGGTGACGACATCGTATTATGGATGAAAATGAGATATTCATCTCCAAGCGTACACTCGCGAGCACTCTTAGAACAACTATTGGTCAAGGACAAAGGAAATGTTCAGACAAGACTGTTTGTGGTGAATACGTTCCGAAAAATAAATAAAAATGACATTCTGAAAAAGGACTGAAGAGAGCTCTCAGTCAGAGTTTGGCCCCCCCTCCCCCCGGCACCCATTCTTGTACACTGCTTGGATTGAATTTAGTAATACCTGGTCGTGTATGTGATGAATAGTGGGTGAAATGGTTGGTGTAGTATGTGGAGTCTGATATGAATTAGTCTTGCTGAAATGTCCAAACGAAAGGTAGCAAAAGCCAGGAGTGACTATAATTGGGACGAAAGTGGCCCTGGAAACGCCCACGGAAGGGGGCATTGCCACCCAGCGCTTAGGTAGCTGTAAGAACAGAATGCAGTTGTGCTTATAGACTTTCACTGGCAATCTGGTGAATTGAGCTTTAACTACGAATTACCACACTCAGTTACTCCCACATGGGTGATGTGCAGAGGTTGGCGCCTGCCTGCCAATACAAAAGACCAGGTTTCCTCCCACATCCAACCTTCCTCCTTCCATCCCTCAACATCCTACCAAGTCAACAGTCAGTTTGATTGTTCAGCCAAACACAACAATCAGCAACAACACTTGGTCCACATTCTACCCAGCGCCAACCCATTCCACCCCATCTCACCGTCAAGATGCGATCGATCGCCTTCCTCATCATCTTCATGGCGATGGCCCTCTTCAACGCATTTTGCGATGCTCTCCCTCATGAGGACAACTTCTCTGGTACCCTACCCAGCAACTTCACCTCCACGGACAACGGCGTCTCCAGGGCTCAGGATCCGGACAGCCTTGGTAATGTGCCCAACCTCAGCCCCGACGTTTTCAAGAACAAGAACCGCTGCTACTACACCGATGTCAGTGAGAAGTGGAGTGATGTCGGCGGGTTGCATTCCCAGTACGTCCACGACTCTGTCTGGGACATGTGCGACGTCATCGCAACATTTGCGGCAAACACGGGCTTCCCGAAGGATGCCACGGTAAGTGGCAGTCTCCCAAAATTCTTTATAGACCCCATGTGTGCTGACTACAACCTGTAGATGTCCGTCTGCAAGGAGGTCCCCAAGAACACGCAAGGCAAGAAGTACGATCGCAGCATCGCTGTGGTCATGACCTACAGGGGCCCGGAATCCGGTTTCCAAGGCTCACCCATCGATGCCCGTAAGTAGAAGTCTTCCCCCTTTACGGTTCCCTGTCTGTTGTGTTCTGGAATGTTCCAGAATGCATTACTTTAGGCTCTGTGGCAGGTTTTAACACACGGTAGAGTACTCGTTCAATCTCATGGCACAGTCGTTGAACTGCGGCGCCGGTGGAGAGTTTCTCGTCGGCTACGGAAGCCCTCGCCAGTGGTGGGAAGTCAAGGCGGATCCAAACCGGAACGACTGTAAATCCAACAACTATGGGACTGTTTTGTAGCCCGAAGGCAATGCGGTGGACAGCGACAGCGATAACGCGGGGATGCTCGACATCCGAGTCCAGGATGAGCTCCGGTGTGGTCAATCTTTTGGCCCTTCCAGGGTCGTACGGGTGTAGACTCTTAGGATGAACTTCAAAGGTTCTTGCAGAATAGTTCCAAGTCGTGACATGAAGTGTGAAATGCGTGTCTTTCCGAATGTCGGGATCCCAGGCACAATGACAGTGCCACTGCAGTATTTCTCGTGGAACGCAAGTGTGCAATTATGGATACAGCGTCTGATCAATTCTGGATTTTGCAGCCCTCCAATGCATCTAAATATTGTTCTGTGCAGATTCTACCGTAGCGCGCATTATGGGTTTTATAAAGACAGTGACCAGCCCGTCTTTTATAACAGTAGACAGTCTAATGCCATACAGAAATATCCCCCTAGGACAAAACAATGCTAAGATTTTTAAGACAGTCCTAGATTAAATCATTACATAACACTTATAATATACTACAAAGCAATACTTAGCAAATACCTATACTAAGAAATGCAACAATCAAAAGATAATACAAACAGTATAACACATAAATCCTACTAAAAGATCCGGGATAGCCATCACTAATAATTTATTATCTAAAAGCCTAATAAGCTTATTACACAGCAGAATAACTTAATACAAATCAACAAGCACTCTTTCTTAAACCAAGCAGCATTTATTAAGTCTTTATATCATTAATGATCTTTACTCTTAATTAACTAATATTAACTTTATTTCATCTTACATTTAAAACAGAATAAGAATACTATATTTTTAATTATAAATATTAAGTTTATACCCAGAATAAACATAAAGTAAAGATAAGTTATCTTGGTAAAAAGCATACTAAATATTATAGGCTATATAGTAACAAAGAGACTATAATTTAATTAAGCTTAGCTAGATATATTAACATAAACTTATTAACTTGGGCTAGATATACCTTTAAGGAAGGGTCTAAGGGTCTAGAAGGCAGTATAAGGATAGGCTAAATAGTAGATATGGTTTGCTAATCTATATAAATAACAGTATATAAGGGGACAGTTTATATAAAAGGGGGACAGATAATTAATTAAATACATTAAGATAATTCCATAAATAGCTAATAGTCTAAGATTTAGGGGATCTGGTGGTATTAAGGATAAGAATAACTTTTAAACAAATCTATTAATGCCGCTAAGGGTAGGGAATACTCTTTATATATAAAATATCTTAAGCTAATAACATTAAATTAAACTTTACTAACTTTATACATATACTAAACCTATACTAATGCCTAAAGCCAAGCAGACTACAACATTGCCAGCTAGCCATATAAACTAAGAATAACTTTAATATCTTAAATCTTAATACCCAAACTAAAGCTAGATTATCTCCATAATAACTATAGCCATAGACTTTACAATAAGCAACAAGTTCTAAGAGCTATAAATTTAAAAAGGAATACATAAAAAAGCCTATTACTTAGTTATAACACTATATTATATCCTTTAAATAAAATTAAAATTAAGGCTGTAATTATTTCCTCCTAGCTTATCTAACCAAACTAAAAGTTACACACTACTAACACTTACTTTCTAGCCATTAATCTAAAATCTAAATTAGCCATTACTATATATTATAATATTATCTATCAAAGCAGAACCAAAAGCTTAAGGACTTAAATATTAAGCATTATTATACTTATTAATAAGAGAATTTTTAGATTTAAAAGGGGCAAAATAAATAAGATTATAATTCTTAAGCAGCCTTTATATATATTTTATATATTTCTTTCCTCCTATAAGTTTAAATATAAAATATCTTAACTACTTATTTCTAACAATAAGGAGCTTATAGCCCCTTAAATAATACTAAAATATATTACTTCCCTAGGGCATATAATAAGCTTAGTAATATATTATTTATTCTATTTAATAACCTTTCTTAATAATTATTCTAACTGTTATTAAGTCTCTCTAGGTATAAGAGTTAAATAAGCCCCTATATTATATTTTTCAATAGGCAAGCTATATATATTAAGAGTTATTTAAATTAAAGGGTAATAAGTCTGGATATTTACATAATTAAGTATAATACTTTTTCAAATTTTAAGCATATGAATATATTCTAATAAGAATATTAACATATTAATTAAAGTAAAATATCTTTATTTAAACTTATAAAGATAAAGAGAATCATTCTTATCTAAAAGACTTAAATTTAAAAAACTAACCTACATAACTAGGATAAGTCTATTTAATCCAACCTAAGTTACAGACCAAACCTAAATGCCCAGAACTTATAACCCTAAGCCCTAAAAAAATAAAATAACTCTTACACAGCCTTATGATAAAATCTAAAAAAACAAACCAAATAAAGGCATCTTTAACCTATATCAACCCAAACTAACATAGCTATATTTTTACTAACTAGGCGGCAGAATATCATTAAAATAAACGTATTTTATCTATGCCTAAATCTCTTATAATTAGCAAAATTAAGAGAATTACAACCTAAATCGGAAAACCTATCTTACTATATACTACATAATGATTCCTATTTACAGCCTTACCTTTAAATCTAGACAGCAGTAATAATAGCTAAGCTATAGCGCTAAAATTACCATCTATTTATAGGCATAATCTAAGGCTATTTATAACTACTTATATTGCTTTGCAAGCTTCCAAGCCTCTTTAACATAATCCTTTACATCTTATTATACCTCTTACAACTCATTAAGTAGATATATCTTACTTATATCATCACTTTTCTATTATATCTTAAAGGTAGGATTGGCTTATAAGAATTTAATTAGCTTTTATTATCACTACTTACTTCTTTCCTTATAATAATTTAAGTTTACTAAGCTAATATCACTCTTATTCTAGATATACTTATAAGGATAATCCTTATAAGGGATTATCTTAAGGATATACTGGGGATGAAGGTCTTATAAAACAACGCTATTAAACTTATAATACTCTTAATATATCTTTATAACTTATACCGTAGTTTTCAAATCTATAATTAAGTCTTACCAACATAACGTATTATTAATTATTCTTTTAAAAGCCTATTTATCTAAGAAAAGAAGATAATACTTATTAAATTTTCCTTATACTATACTACAAGCCATTAAGCAGTTTTCTATAAATACCTTTTATACTATTTCTAAATACTCCTTAATATTTAAAGCATTAAGCATTTTCTTAATAATCTATTATAACATAATAACAAGGATTATTTAAGACTTTTTTTTTTAAACTAAACTTATTTTATTTTCTAAAGCCTTAATTAATATACCAGCAAGAGTTTTATTAATATTATTAAATATTAGCTATTTAAAATAAGGAATATTAAGATATAGGTTATATTCTGGAGGCTAGTTATTATTATTAAATAGCTAGCTTAGCATATTTCTAAGGGCTAACTTTATCTTTAGATCTTCTTAACTTTTAAGCAGCTTATAATAATATTAATTAATTAGCTTTAGCTTTAGGTCTGGCTCCCCTTAAGTTTTAAGAGGCTTTTATTTACTATTATTAGATAGCTCTAGATCTAGATTATCTAACATAACAGGCTTACTTTTAAAGCTAAACTTTATTACTACTTTAAACTTTTTTATAATAACTATTTTCTTTTTCTTTAAAAGGGGCTTCTTATTATTTTCCTATAAAATATTATTAATAATAAGTTTAATATTTTTAGATTTTAAACATCTACTTATAATATTAGCCGCCTCTTTATACTTCTTTAATCTACTAGATTAATTACTATAAAGGCTATACTTCCTATCTTTTAACTCACTAATTATACATTCCTTATTAATCTATAAATATAATTTCACCTTACGGCCTTTATTATTTAGGGCTAACAGGTTCTTTTTATTTATAACACGCAAGCTATTTATAAACCTTTAAAGCTTTTTAATATATATTGGCTTTATATTAATAAATACTGCTTATCATTAATTAATTACATTATTCTTACTAATTAAGGCTGCCTTAATTCTTTCCTTTATTCCCAAGATAACTCTAATATAAACTTTAATAATTAAACTATTACCTTTATTATAATCCTATACAAATAGCTAATCTAACCACTTTATACACCATCCATCCTTTTATATGGCATATCCCTTAATATTTTTTAATTTTAAGCCTATTTATAACATCTTAAAACTTAGGTATTAGAATATAAAGGGTTTAGGGGACTTACTTTACTAAGACTTATTAATTAAATCATATTTATTAAGATAAGATTAATAATAAATTACTTTAAATAAGATTAAGGAAGTTTAAAAGCAAGCTTAAAAAGAAGAAAAGAAATATAATAAGCAAAGTATATAGTAAAAGGTAACTACTAACCACCAATTAATAAGCATTAAGCAGCAAAAGTCTTGTGGTTTTATAGTCATAAAGGTAGGAATTAGGAATTTTAAAGCAGTTTAAAACCTTATTATTGAGAGAAAAGGTTTAAATACTTAATAAATAATAAAGGAGATATATAATTATAAAATAAAAAAGGAAAAATTTAAGAAAGAAAGAGGTAAGAGTGGAAGAAAATATATAAGAAAGAGAAAATAAGAAGATTTAAAGAGGAAAAAGATTAAATCTAAATTAGCTATTTATAACTATAAATAATAAGAGCTAAAAGAGTGATTTACTTATAATCGGTTTTAATCTAATATTTTAAACCAAAGGTATTTATTATAAATTATAAGTTTATTAATAATTAAAAAAAGAATATATTAATTCCTATATATCTAATAATTTATATGCTACTAGCTAAATCTGAAAAAACTATTATATATACTCCTAAAATTTATATAAAATATTATCACCTACTAAATATATCATAATGCTTAGTTAATATGCTTAATAAGTTTAAAGATAAAGCTAAACATACCCCAAGAGGCTAAATATATTGCTTAGTGGCTTTTAAATTTAAAAAACTATTTTATATAGCTTCTTTCATTAAAGGTAGATTATTATAAATCTTATAAATAAATAGTTAGCAAGTTATTATTTTTAAATAATTATAAGCTATAATATCTATGCTCTAGCTGGAAGCATATAATTAAAACGAGATAATAAATATAATATCTTAATATATTAATAAAGTTTAGAAATTTTAATTTAATTTAATAAAAAGCTAAATATTTACCCCTTAAATACCTAGCTATATAATAATATACTATCTTTTAAGCTAAAAATTAAAATACTTCTCCTGGAAAATAAGAAAATATATAGCTTATGATAAGCAAAAATAAATCTAAAGATAAGTTTATTATAATTAAGCAAAAGAATAATTAATATTATTTTTTCAGCTCAACTTAATTATTAATTTTATTATAAAAACACTGTTTAACCTTTTAACCTTATAAATAAACCTAACTATACTCCTATATATAAATAAAACCATAAAAAACATCACTTCCGGAACATTATAATGCAATATAGCTGAGTTACTATTCATCTTATAAATAAATATTTATCCTTCTTTGAATTAATGAATTAGTGAGAAGGCTTAGCAGCCTTATTAAGTTTCTTACAATGTATTATAGCCTAGATATTTCTTAGCGCAGGCTTTATATTAGCCTACTTATTATTTAAATAAATTATAAATTAGCAATTTTAAATAGCCTTATTATCCTAGTTAAATTCCTTAAGTAAATTTAAGTTATCTTTTTAATTAATATTAAGTTTAAATATAAATCTAATATTACAAAAGATTACTAGAGGCTATTAAACAGGTTAAGGTTTTTTTAAATTTAGAATATTTTCAGACTTATACTTATACTAAGTCTTAGCCTTAGGGCCGCTAGCTTTAAAATTAAATCCTTTACTCTACTTAAAGATCTCCTGAAATAATCTAACATTAAACTAATGCTTCAGCTATAGCTAGAGCAAGGTTTGGTTTTTTTCTATATGAAAAACCTTATTATCTTTCTTTAATTTTCAAAGGTAGGCCTAGATCGATATTAATATAGATTATCAGGAAATAAAAGAAATAATTATACTTTAAAATTAATAAAAAAGCTACTTTTTTAATTCTTTATATTGTTAATGATATAATTATAGCTATACTTCTTTAATTAATCCACCTTAGGGCCTTTATAGCTATTAAGGTAAAAGTTAATAAGTTATTAATGCTCTAAGACTTGGAGGTTAAGTAGATAAATTACCTAATAATTATACTCCATAGATTTTATATTATCCTATACCAACCCCCTCCTGGGTATAAGGGTAACTAAAGATTTATAATTATGTTTTTTGAATTGTATTTATTAAATTATAGTTATTCTGCTAACTATTTGTGAATAGAATTTAGCATTTCATTAAGTTATCTATCTTAGGGATTTCGTGCTTTTTAAATTATTCTTTTAGCTTTTTTCTCTTGCTTATCTTAAGCTTCCATATCCTTGATTTAATATTTATTTAGAATTTAATCTTTTTAGGATAGATCTCATAGCTTCTAAGCGTGATTATAAACGTATTAATCTTTTTAAATAGCGTTGGGTTTAGGTTATCGCCCAGAATTGCCCTTATTTTGGGAAAGATTTATTTATTATATTTAGTATCCATTCTTATAGCTGTTTGTATTAACTCTATCAGCCCATTCCACTCACATAATGGAGTGTGTTTATCTTACTAGGTGATAACTGTGTGCACTGGGTTGAGTTGTCTTGGCTAGTGGTCTTGGTCTTTATGTTAATTCGACAGGTTGAATGACTGTTCTCGAAGGGTCTTGGTGGCAGGCCGAATGATTATCTTTGAATGGTCTTGCAGTGCAGAGGAGCAAGGCTGTGATTATTGTGCGTTTACAGAAGCAGAGATAGATCTTATGCGTGTACCGTGCGATCTGGGAGACGGCAGCTTTATATTATCCATTTCGGGCAATTTATGTTCGAAGGCCTGAGTCACATAATGAAGGTATTTAAACATAGTGCTTGACGGTGTTAAACTAGGTTGAGCTGATGGCTAGAGATGGCTTTGTCCGCGACGGCTTGACAGCGCCAGCATGAAAGGGCACGGTTTGACACTAAGAGTTTTGGTGCGAATTAGCAGCTTCTAATACAATACTGGTTTGCAGAAGATTGAATAGTCACTATCTAAGGCTGCATCCTGAATTTGACTGTAATTGCCTATAACCTATATTATCTCTTGTCTCATTAGGATAATTATTGTCGTTTTAGCTTAGTAGAGGAACTTAAAGAATATAAATAGTCTATATTATCCTATACCAACTTCTTAATATTATCCTTAAGGCTTAGTTTATAGCGCTACTTCCACACCTATTCTTAATCCATAGGCTGAATTATCTAAATTATGCTATTAACGTTTAACATCTTAATACTTTTACCCTATTAAAAAAAGTCAGTATAAAAATCAACAAGGTTTAAGGGTAATAAATACTTATAATAATTAGGTTAATAATCTTCTAAAGGGCCTTAATAAATATATAGGTAGAAAGGAGAAATTAAGTACTATTATTACTATTATTTTCCTTATCATAAACAAATAATTCTTCCTCTTTATCTAGCTAAATCACCAAGATAATATCTTTACTATATTAGCCAGCTGCACCTAAATCTCACTCAATAATTCTTACTCCACTATAACTAAAGCTACATTACTTACCACTAACACCTAAAGCCATCCTAAGCAAGCAATACACCCTTTAATATAATTTAATAAACAATAAAAGCTTAATAATAACAAGATAATAAGGAATTTAATAGCAAGGAGCTTAGAACTACTGAAATAATAATATAATTATAATAAAGGGAAAAAGGAGGAATAGAAAAGTTAGAAATTAAATAAAGGTTTAATAAAGGTTAAAATAGCTAGCTAGGCAAGGTAAGCTATTAATAAGGGAAGCTTGCTAAGAAGGCATATAAGCAAGCTATTAGCAAGTTACTTAAAAGGTCCCCCCTATATAATCCACCGCGGGAAGCTAATAGCCGCAAAGCGCTACTCTATTAAACCTAAGCTAATAGCCTTATAGCCTTAGGTTTTTTTAAATTTAGGGCCATAATGCCTAAATGCAAGAATATTAAGAATAACAAGACAGACAAAGAGAATAAGCTGTTTTTTAACACTATCTTTAGCTAAGCAGCTCTCCTTAAAATCACAAGGCAATAATTAACGACTAATTACTAAGTACTTTTTAGCTACTATTAATACAACACCCAGGGCCAACCTTTAACATAAATAAATTTAACTAGCCAATCTAATTTTTTCAATATATATACCCTAAAAGCTTACTTACCTTTATTATTATAAGATGCAGCATCCCTAAATACACACTGAAATTTCCTAGCCTCTAGTAATAATAATAGGATTAATATTAATTTATAGATAAATAATAGCACTTTTAACGCCTTAGAAAAGATAGATTACCCTTTAAAATTTTAAGATAATTTTACTTTTAAATATACCTATATAAAGGATGATATTATTAGCCTTAAGGAAGATAAAACACCTAAAAGTACTACCCTTAATATTAACGCTATAATTAAGTAAGAGGTTGATTAAATAATAAAGGAAAACCCTAGCAATGCGCTATAAAAGAACGCCACTTAAGGCATCCTTAATAACACATTCCCTTAAGACTCCATTCCTCCTCCTAAGCTACATAAGATAACTAATTTTATACTTTCTCAATAAGTTGCTAATTAAGAACTTAATAAAGATATTAGGTTTAATAAAGAGAAAAAACTAAGTACATATATCTTATAAGAAGAGCAAACTACTAATATAATAATGCTTAATAACCCAAAAAGTATTTTAAACCTAACAAAGCCACTATTAATACATATACCTAATCTAACCACCAAGGTTCCTCACTACATTAAATATTTTATTAAAAGTACATTCCAATTTAACCTTGCTCTCTAGGTTTAAAAGAATAGCATCTTACATTAATATTATAAGCAGCTTACTAAAGTCCTCTTTACTACAACCAACCTATATAAAATCCATAATCTTTTAACCTAGAAAGAGACATTACTTAAAAACCTCCGCAAGACCTAGCCTTTCCTAAAGCTACGTAAGATAATATTAAAGCTAGATAGGGAGAAGCTAAAAACTTAAAGCAGATTAGTTAAAAACATACTTATATTTAACCTTTAGCATATAATTAATATGCTCCTAGGTTTACTAAACATCAAGTTATAAATATATTTTAGCCCTATTAAGAAGACCAATAGATATATTAATAATGCCTATAGGTTTAAGTAATAGGGGGAGTTAATAAGAATATCTAGCGGCCACTTTACAGCTTTAATTAATAAATCTAGGCTAATCTTCCTATTTAACTTCATCAAGTACCATTATTTTAATATTAAGCAATAACATCTTAGCAAAAACGCATAATATCTATATAGTATAGCTAAATCTAAAAAACTCCACTTTGATTAGGTTATATAAAGTAGCTATAATACTGCAAAGGGTATTAAAACTAATATTAACCTATTGGTTTACCTAGTTTTCCTATAGTTAGAACTTCCTAAAAGGATTTAATTTAAATCTCACTAAATAAAGTGCATTATATTATTACCTAGGTATATTAAACTCATCCTTATAAA
Organism: Diaporthe sp. P3_1W; assembly: GCA_037177825.1. Taxonomy (NCBI): domain Eukaryota; kingdom Fungi; phylum Ascomycota; class Sordariomycetes; order Diaporthales; family Diaporthaceae; genus Diaporthe; species Diaporthe sp. P3_1W. Next base: position 2,246,852 of record JBAFXB010000001.1, read on the forward strand.
GAATAAGGAAATTTTAATATACTCACTATAGGTTATCAAGGTTGTTTAAAATATTATCATTAATTATAACTTTAACTTAATCAAATCAGTAAGTTTATAAATAATTAAACCTTATGCCTTTATCATTCAATATATTTTCACTAAGGAAAATTATTATATGCGGCCTATTTAACTTTCATTACCCTATTAAACTAAGCTAGAGTTGCGAGCTTTTAGCCGTAAATATATTAAGTAAAACTTTATTAATTTAAATATCCTCTGCCTCTTATGGTAGTTATTTATAAATGGATTTGGTTTATATAGCAATATATACCGGTCCATTATAGCGTTTTACCTCACTAATCTTTTTTTCATAAAGGAAGTTAGGGAGACTAATCGCAACATTTTCTCTTTCACGCTTAGCCCCTATAGCACAGACTTGGTAAATATGTTTTAATCACTTTTTCATATTTACAATCTTAACTATAGGATGGAAATAAAGATTAATAATTAAAAGATATTTATTTATTTATTTATTTAATTTATTACTAGTGATCTTCCTTCTTAGCAAAAGCTTTTTAAATATAAGAGTTATAATATTATTAAGCTATATTAAGATTATTTTATCTTTAATATAAAATACTATAATCTTGATTTTAATATTATGGGTTTTGGACGCTATTATTTTACTTATATTAATAATCTTTCCTTTACTTATACCCATTGGATATAAGATTAGCGCTATAAAGTTAAAATATAATTTAAAATTAATGTAGATAAGAATCTTTTATTAGTCCTTAGTAAACTTTTCCTTATCTTAAATCTTCTTAAAAGTTACATATTTAATCTAGCTTATTCTAAGTTTATTAAAATTAATTATATACTTTATTTATTCCTTATAAAAAAGCTTTTCAACCTAAAGGCTATTAATAAGTTGCAAGTTATCTATTAGAATTTTCCTTAACCTCTAAATTAACTATATATATAATCTTTTAAGCATCTTAAATCTTAATGGATATATAAATATAGGCATAGCGCTATTTTTATACTAATTATCTTCCGCTCCTAGCTTTAGCCTTATTATATTAAAGATTATATTTTTCCATAGCTTAATAAGTATACTTAAGAATTCTTTAATAAATCTAAGTCTCCTATTTTAATAGCTTAATTTATAAATTTAAATTAGCTTATATTTATATTTTAAATTTTCACCTAATCTATATTAACTATCTTTAAGCAGGACATTACTTAAAAGGAGCGGGACTTATTATTAAAAAAGTTATTCATTAAATATAAAGCCTTCTATTTTATTTATTATATTATAACTAAGGCTATTATAATCAAGGCATACCTCTCTAAGTCTAAGCGCAAAGTAAATCTAAAAAAATCAATAATAAAATATATTTATAAAGGTAAAAATGCTCTATTAATCTAAGATACCTAAGACTAAAATATAGAAAATAAATAAAAAAGCATATAATCTACTACTCCCTTTAAACTTACCGCCTTTATAAATAATCTTAATATTTCTTCTATTAGCTTTACTACCGATCTAATCTTAATTGCCTTTAATACTAGATTTCTTAATAATAACGGAGATTTTATTATTTTTAAAACTACTTTTATTATTATCTATAAATAAAATAAAGAAGCTAAGATATATAATTTAAAGAATATTAGTAAATTATTTTAGTTAAAAAAGTCTTTGCCTAATATTCACATTATTATACACTTAATTAAGGACCTTTACACTTATAAGACTGCTTAATTAATTTTAACTTTTAAAGGAGAAATAAAATATAGATAAATTCTGCCTTAATTTAAATCAAATAATATAGAATTAAAAGCTAAGAAAAAATAAGTAATATAAATAAGATATTTAAAATACTAACTATCTAAACTTAGCAGCAACCTTAATTAAGCAAGAATAGGCAACCCTTATTATAACTTTTAAATTCTTTAACTATTTTTAAAAAGGTAATATATTAAAAAATAAAATCTTTAAAGCATTTTATATCTTAATAAAAGACTACCTTACTTTTATAAAGTTATACAGCTTATACTTTAAAGAAACTATTAATAATATACTTAAAGATAATCTAAAAAAAAAAGGTTTAATACTTAACATTATTAAGAATAACTAGCATTAAAAACCGCATACATTTTAAAAAATTATAAATAAAGTTATTTAAAAGAGAAGTAATAACTTCCTTAATATCTTACAATTATAATTTAAGGATAAGGAAACTAATTTTATATAATAGTTTTAATAAGCTTATATTAATAACTATAATATAAAGGGCCTTATTTAAGAATCTAAAAGGCTAATATAAATATAAAAGTTCTTTTTTATATAAAGGTAAGGACCCAGCAAGCTCTTATTAAATTTTCACTAATTAAGCTTTTCAGGGGCTTATATTATCAATATCTTTTCAGAATTAAGGATTTTACTTACATCTTAAATAAACTAAAGGGGGATATAAAGGAAAGTTATATTATAAAGATTAACGATATCTTTATATATTAATATCTTAGTTTTACTTATTTATTTATTATTATAAATTTTATAAATTATGATTTTATTAACTATATTCTCTAAGCAAGCATATTTAAGATAACTTAAGCGCAGGCTATTATTAGCCTTCCTAGAATTAAGCTACACAGGGCCTATATAATACTAACAAAGGAAGACAATACTTAAATAAAGATTAAGAATAAAATATATATTATATAGCCAAACCTTCACTATAGAATTTTCAGATTTAATAATTAAGGCCTTATTATATATATAAAGTTAAGCCCCTAAAGACTTATAAATTATACTCTTATAACATTAATCTTACTATTACCCTTTAAGTTTTTTCAGATTTAATACCTAAAGTGCTAATCCTGGGGAAGCTGCAGCTAATCTTATACTTAGATAGCCATAATGCTTAAGCTAAGCTACATAATTAGCTAAAACTAAAAAAAAATAGATGCCCCCTTAAACCTCAACCTTAAAAGCTCCACCAAGCCTAACTCACCAACCCTTTACCTCCACTAAACAACAAACATCACTATAATAAACATTACAATCTATTAATTCACACATACTTTTCCATTTCCTTACTAAAATAAATCTATCTTTACTATTTATAATATCTAAAAAGCCATTTAATCTACTATTTATAAAGCTAACTTAACTACAATACCATTATCTTAATCATAGCGAACATTCTTATTTCTAACTCTTAAGTTCACATAAATTTAAACGCAGCATTTAATTATCCCTAGCTACGCCATTCCCATTCCACAATTCAACAACCTCCCCCTTTACTACAACATTCTACTATCATACTATCTCTCCCTCTTCCCTTCTACACTTTATAATATTCTAGCCCTTTTAAAAAAGCCCTTTTTATTACCCACAGCCGCCCAATCCTATACCACATACAATCCATACTTCATTTTATAATCTTAACAGCTTTTTATTTTTTTAAATTTAAACCCTAATATACCTTAGCAATCAAGCTAATATAAAAGCTTACTAAGTCTTTATTAATAACACTAACACTTTAACAATAATTAGCCTAAATCTAAAAAATCAAACTCCTTATATTAAACTTAATCACATTAAATTAATTCCTTAATTTATACTTAAAATCTTACTAATACTTTTTCAGATTTCTCATTATTTTCTACCTATTAACTAATTATAAACCTAATTACTCTTTTACATCCTCTTTCTCTTTCTAACTAATTTTCAAATTTATATATATACTCCCCTAACATTTCTAGCCAGCATAATTCTTAATCTTAACATTCTAACCTAAGCTGCTATATTTGCCTTACTAGATTTATAACCTTAGCCTCTATCCTACATTTAACTTATCACTATTCTACCTATAAACTCTTTACTAACCTTAATCTATCTAGGCTCTTTATTATCCTAATATATTCCCCTACCAGGAATTTTCAGATTTAAACTACTATGAATAACTAAGCATATTTAATATTTCACAGCTAATATAATATCTCCCCTAAAACAAAGCTATATTACTTATACATTACCAGGGAGCTATAGCTACTATTAATACTCCTATTACTCCCATTAAGCTTATCACTATTAAGCATCTCAATATATTTACTTTACTCAACACTAAGATTCTCTTCTTTATTACTTAAGTTAACTCCCCCTATATCCTTTTTTATATACCTTGCTTTACTATATTTTACAGCTAACTATCTCTTAGAAAATCCTAGCATACTAACAAACCTTATAATAAAATTAGATTAATAACAAAAGCTTAATAATAACAATAAAATAGCGAGCTAAAAGGAAGCTAATAGTGATTTTAAATTTAACTTATAGATATTAATATTAAAAGAAAAATAAAATGGAAGAAGAGGAAGCAAGAGGAAGAGTTAATAAGAGAAGTAAATAAAGGAGAGCAGTAACAAGCTACTAGGCTAACGGGTATAAAGAGAAATAGCGGGCTAAAAATAGTAAAGGGGGCGAACTACTTAGGAAGCTCCTGAAATATATTACCACTACAAAGCAAACCTTACAGATTGCAAAGCCTTAAGCCATAAAAAGACTTTTATTACATAAAAAGATCCTTAAAATAGAAACAACTATATATAATAATAACAGACTATCTAAGTATTAAGGCTAGCTAAATTTAAAAAACCCTATACATCAAGCAAAGGACAATGCTATATATAAACGACTAACAACTACTATAAATAGGCTAAATCTAAAAAATCTAAATTCTTTCTAAAGAACATATAAGCACTAATTAAACCTAACAGAGTTAATAAAACTAAATCTAAAAAAATAAAATCTAATTAATAAAAATAAGCTATTATATAATTAACTTTTTTAGATTTAACACCATAGTCTATAGACAAAATAATATAGTATATAAAACTGCCAGTAGATTTAAAGATTATAAAGACCTTTAAAACCATCTACTTCTCTAAAACTAAATCTAAAATTCTAACAAATACAATATCTAAGCACTATATCTCTAATTAACAATAGGGGGAACATCTTAACCATAATAAATATAATTTAGTACTTACTTTACACCGTCATACATTAAGATGGTTAAATACACTAAACGGGCTGCACTACAACATGCCAGGTTTTAAATACATTAGCATCCGTTTATAATCATCAGGCGACAAGGCGTCGACTTAAGACCATTTTAACATCCATAGCTGGTACCACCCACCGTCTCCACGAAACCCATAATGCGCGCTACGGTAGTTGTTTAGAACTTGGAAGATTGGCAACTGTCGCGGGTTGAAACCCTGAGAACGTGGAAAGTGTAAGCAGCAAGGGACGACTTCCTCTTCGTCCTGATCCAAGTGCATTTGTGATTTGCTGATAGGAAAGCGCCATGCATGCCTAGGGCTTACGATCAACCGCTTCGACCGTTACCAAGCTGCCGGATCAATGTTTTAAGAAACGGGGATGACAAATGAGGTTTTGTCCAGTGCGGGGCTGGTGGAGCTGCGGCTATCCGTGGGAGGACGCAGTCTATATAAACTTCATCTTCTACTAGTCTCATTTAGCGATCATCCCTTGCCATTGGAGAAGATCGGGTCAGTGACGACAGTACAAACCACCCCTTATGCTCAGATCAGGGCCCAGACTACAGGCCATACTCAGAAGCCTCAAACCGAGCAGTGCCACCTCCTTCCACACATCCGCACCATTCGCCATGCGTGCCGTAATTTATGACAAGACTGGAGACTCCTCCGTCCTCCATGTTGGCGATATTCCCAAGCCGACAATCGGACCCAGCGATGCCCTCGTCAAAATTGACTTTGCAGGTTCGTCCCCCTCCCACCACTTGTACCAACGTACAAGCGGCCACGGACGCCCCATATGATCGAGCAACATAGGTGCTAATGCATTTGCGTAGGTGTCAACTTTATTGACATTTACTTCAGGACTGGCTTGTACGCAACCACATTCCCCGCCGTTACGGGCCGGGAAGGGGCTGGCGTCATAGAGCAGCTCGGGTCTGACGTCCCGTCGTCCTACAACCTAAAGGTCGGCGACAGAGTCGCCATGTACTCGCAGAACGTGATGGCCGAGTACGCCGTGCCGGACGCCTCCAAGCTCATGAAGCTCCCCGATGGCGTGTCCAACAGGGACGGCGCAGCGCTCATCCTGCAGGGCCTCACGGCCTGGACTCTGGTGCGCGACGCCCACGAGGTAAAACAGGGCGACGTCGTACTCGTCCACGCCGCAGCTGGCGGGACGGGAGGGCTCATCGTCCAGATGGCAAAGCACCTCGGCGCCACGGTCATCGGCACCGCGTCCACGCCGGAGAAGATCGAGATCGCCAAGAGGCACGGCTGCGACCACGTCATCAACTACTCCAACCAGAAGGTCCTAGATGAGGTCATGAAACTGACGGACGGCAAGGGCTGCCATGCCGTGTTCAGCGGGATCGGGAAGGCCACGTTCGATGATGATCTCGTAAGCAGCTTTCGGATACAATTTTAACCCTCTTGGGAAAAACGATTTCCTATCTGTAGCCTGTACCTCCAAGGGATTGTCAGGCTGCAGGTTTTGAAACAAGCCATGGCCATATTGTGGCCTGGTCCTCCCTATATCCAAACGAAACTTCTTCCTCTATTCTTTGATAGCTAACTCCTTTTGCTGTAGGAATGCTGCAGGCGGAAGGGGACGATGGTGACTTTTGGAAACTCTTCGGGCGCTATCGAGGGGTTTCGCCCGCTGGTGCTGGGGAAGAAGAACGTGAAGCTTCTCAGGCCGAGGCTGGACGTCTACTTGTCAGAGAGGGAGGACTGGGAACAGAGGTCAGCGGAGTTGCTGGATCTTGTTGCGAAGGACGTGGTAAAGCTGGACATTGGCAAGGAGTATAAGATGGATGAGGTTGCCCAGGCCCATGATGATCTCGCAGGAAGAAAGAGCACAGGAAAGCTGATTGTCAAGATCTCTTCGTAGTCGACTCCTTGCTGGAAGAATCTGGTAGTAGGAAAAGGTAGCTGAGAACTATGAGCTTCCCAGAGGGAGAGAAACGCCTACTGTTGCCTGTCCTCGACATACGTAGACTTGATCGTAGTCTCCAAATCAGTTGGCTGGTGCTTGCTTCCGTCTCGTATTTCGAGATTAATTCATCCGTCCAGAGGGCAGCTCAGCGGGCTGGTTCGTGGATTACGGAGTAATTCTCTTATTTGTGACATGCTTCTGGGACATGCTTCGGGGACATGCGTGCAAGGCAGCACATTGAATGGGGGGCCGAGATCGCCAGAAGACTGGAATAACTATCGAATTGCTTAAAAGATGCCTAGGTACTGTTAATGTCTCCGTTTTGCTCAACGTCAGTATGTGTTTTACCTGTGCGATAGAATGGATACGTGAGAAAGCATTTTATTAACCGAAACTCGCGTTGACTTTCGTCCCATATCGAGTCCTGTGCACTGAGGGAACTGAGGGAGGTTGACTGAGGAAAATCAACAGGGGCATAAAGTGGCATCTGCTTTCTGACCCTCTGCCAACCCACGAAACCTTACCACGTGCTAAATCAACAAACACCCCCAAAGAGTTGAGCACCGGTCACTTCATAGGCCACTCTTTGCATTCACCCAAAACGGGCCCTTCTTTTGCCTCCGACTACACGTCAAATCACATACAGTCTGGCAGCCTCAACATCAGTCGCCGCTGCCTTGTCTGACCCCCTGCCTGCCTTCCCATTCCAGGCACACCCAAGTTGAATGATTTACATCGACATTGACACTCGGCCGTCCTACATGTAGTCAACTTCATCGGCATCATCTCTTACAGTAAATCACCTGGGCGTCAAAGAAAAACGTCAACATGGGAGGACTCAACCAAGACACTTGGAAGCAGCCGCCTGCATCCCTCAGCGTGGAATGGCCCACCAAGAGCACCTTCAAGGATGGCCCAAGCCTCGAAGAGCAGAAGGCCCGCATGAGAGAAACAAGAACAAAGGTCTCCAACGCGATCGCTGCGTCTGGGTTCGCTGTCCCTCGGTGGCCTGAGATCGGACAACAGGTCAAATGGCACCCGTCTCTTGGTGATGGATTAGCCAACTTGACTTCTCATCGAGACGATCAAAGCCCGTCTGTCGCAAACCACATCCCTCGACGATACCAATCATCGACCACAGATGGAGGCACTCGATCCCCAGTTCTGTCCGCACTGAGCGAAGAGGACCGAACGTCAATCGCCCAGCACAACTCACCTATTTTGCAACTCATCGGTCGCCGACGAGACAGGTCACGGCAGCTAGAGAACACCACTCCAGGCAACACAACAACTGCGCAAGACGACATCAGCATCCGTGGCTTTATCGACCCTTCGATCTTCAAGCCTCGAATCAATGTTGTAGAGCTGCCTGACCACACGTTCCTGCGCCCTCCACCGGCAGCCCCGCGCGCCATGCTGGAAAACATGTCATCTCAAGATCGCCCACTGCGGTTTGGCCGGCCACGCCGGCACTCTGAGGCGACTGAGACAAGTCTCGACTCTGTCAACACTCGTCGAGCACGTGGCTACTCCTCAGCGACCAGTGACACCCTTCATAGCTTCGAGCCCACTTCTCTGGATTGCGGCGATGAACATGGTTGCGCGGGTGTCTATGACAGCCCCGAGATTGATATCACTGACAGGAGCCTTGAGACTACGAACCGGGAACGGGTACAGTCTTCAGCTACTTTCAATGCCGAGTCTCGTCACATTCTTGATACCCCACGGGTCGTTGGTCCGCCTCCAGGTTTCGAGCCTCACAACACCATGCACCAGGGCACCACACCACGGCCAGGCCCTGGCGTTGTCGACTCAGACTCAGATTCCATGAACGGCAGCTGGAGTCAATCCCGCATCTGGTACAGTGAAGAGGAGCGCCTGAGGCTCAACTTCGCCCGCATGCAGGAGAGGGCACACCACCTCGGCTGGGATAAGTCTCCCTTCCTCCCGGAGACCGTCGGTGAGTATGCCGCTCTGCTGGCTGAGAGGAAAGCTGCAGAAGCTAAGCGAATTCGCAAGAAGATCCAGCAGAATGAGAGGGCGGCGCGAACCCGGCTGGAAGGGGAGGCGATGGTGAGTCACCGGTCTCAGCTCATCAACGCCAACTGCCTATTCTTTGGCGAAGCACTAATCGAAGAGTTCGTGCAGACGGCACCGCCGCCGCAGCAGCAGATCGAGCTGTTCAGAGGCAACAGGGCGAGGGATGGACTGTCGTCGGTGCTGGCAATGGAAAGCTGCTTCAACGAGATCCCTACCGACGCTCCCGAGTCCGAGAGAGTCGACTGGCCACCCGACGCAGAGTTTCGGAGCTGGAAGGGCTCTCGACCTCGGCCCCCGCCTGGTTTTGCGAGACGACGGAGTTGCTCGCACCGCGGGGCTTGGCCACTCCCTCGCGTCAATGTCCCTTACCGACCGCAGGATTCCTTTCCCAACAACGACATTCCGTATAGCCAGAGGAGAATAATATTCGTTCCTCGCTGGGACTGGATGCCAAAGTTCGCCAAGACACTCCCTGACGAGTCTCATATTCCGACCACTGAGCCACTCATGACTGATACCAGGGTGTTACTCCCGTCAGATCTCTTTCTATGAGCCAAAGAGCTCTTCTTGAGGAGTAATAGCACATCTGCTTTCATGATATTCGTCTTTTCTTTTTCTTTACCTGGTTATTCTTTCATTTTCAATGATGTCTTTGTTTCGTTCTCACTTTACTTTGACAGTCAAGCGGAGAATAGGAGTGGCCTGATTTAGCGACAGATTGGCAACAGGTCCTCGCCAATTTGGCGCCATATTCGTGGATTACTTGCCACAAGCAACGCACTATGAGGAGGAATATCCGAAGAGGGAAAAGAATCAGGGATGAACAGATGACCAATGACGTTTTGGTCTGTTGAAGCAGCAGTTTGGGCATGCTGGTCCGGATAAATTGAACAAAATTCTTGCGTCATGAGACGCGTTATGAGAACTCTCTCATGCCGTCATAAATTGGAGATAGTCACAATCAAGAAGGACAGGAAATGCCAGCGCCGATGCTGTCGACGAGCACGTGGACTTGAGATACAGTGATAGAGCTGTAATGCTCAAACAAGTCCAGCGGAAAAGAAAAAGGCGAGTAGAGACATCCGGGACGTTCAGGACCATCCAAGTGTCTGTGGTTTTGATAGGTTAAAGTTTTGTGGCTTTTTAAACCAGAACAAGACTGAACGAAGCGCAGTGAGGTGGTTAAAGTGGTTGCAGGTCCCAGGTAGTCCGGCTACATGTTGTGCCCTGGAGTACTGCATTAGCGGGGCTTGGACCCCTTCATTTGCATGAAATGCGGCTCGTCCCTGATGTGGGGGTGGGTCCAGGACAGGGGGCCTAGGCCGACGTCAACTCATCAAGCTACGAGACAACAAGAGTCCATGCGAACCCAGGTCCAACCGGGAGTCCGATCCCTCCACGCTCTTGTGTCGAGCGATGGTGTGAACTGCAAACCCTCCACCTGCCAGCGCGGCCTTCAATACCCCAAAATTCAAAAATGGCAATGGACGCCCCTCAAGTCAAGCTCTCCGAGCTTCTCCGGATCCCGGACGACCTCGACAAGATCACAGCGATGAAGCAGGAATTCACCCGCAAGAAAGGCGCCGTCGATGGGCAACTACGGAGCGGCCTCCGCGAACAACTCGAGACAACACAGTCGGGGATGACGGGGCTGACGGAGGGGCAGAAGGCCGTCCAGCAAATCAAGGAGGAGATGATGAAGATCGACAAGCTATGCTCGGAGTCGCAGAACATGATCAAGGACTTCGCAACCATCAATCTGGTGTCGCAGGCGCACCGGAACTTCGGCGCAGTGGAGGCAATGCGGAAGAACCTCGAGACATTCAACGACAGGCTGGAGGGCGTCGAGAACATGCTCCGTGCCGACGAGGCGGACCAGGAGAACATGCCGAACCTGCTTCCAATACACTATGAGCTGACACAGCTGCGAAACATCCGAGACGATGCAATCGAGCAAATACAACGGAGTGGGGAACAAGATCTGCAGTCGACGCTGGAGGATTATTTCGAGCGGCTGGATGGGGCGATCGAGTGGTTTGATGAGCACGTGCTCCTGATCGCTACGAGTCTCATCAATCTTGTTACTGCGGAAAATAACGGGCTGATCGTACGGTTCGCGGTCATTATGGAGGCAGAGGAGAAGAGCGACCAAAGAGTACTGGCCCTTCAAGAAGCACTGAAGGACCACAAGGAGATGGCCACTCGATTCCAGAGCATCACCGACGGAGCCAAGACCGTGCGGGGCTACAAAGACAAGTTCATGAAGGCAGTAAAAGAGTATGCGGATGCGCAATTCACGCAAAGCCGGGAGGAGTTCCTCGACGACCCGACAAGACTAGACAAGATCATGAAGTGGTATTTCAACGACCTCAATGCGGTCCGGATAGGCATGGTTCCTCTGATGCCCAAGAAGTGGAAAATCTTCAAAGCGTACGCAGACATCTACCACGGCCTGATGCACGACTTCTTGATAGGCGTGGTAGACGACCCCGAAAGCAGTTCTGCCAACACCCTCGAGGTTATCAACTGGCCGGAAAAGTACTATAAAAAGATGAAGAAATTGGGCTTCACAGAAGACCAATTGGCACCTCATGTCATTGACAACAGGGAGGCAGACTTGGTCCGTGACTTCCGATCGGTGATCATCAAATTTTTGGACGAATGGGTGGATCGCATTTTCAAACAAGAGCAAAAGGACTTCAACAATCGCAACGTGGAGGGAGCAAATCTGGATGCGGACGAGTATGGGTACTTCCGTACAAAGAACCTTGTGGACATGTGGAGGATGCTCAGGGAACAGCTGGATGGTGCCGCAGGCTCTCAGCGAGCAGACGTTGTCGAAGGCGTTGTGGATGCCATGTTCCTGAGACTACGACAAAGGCAAGAAGGATGGCAAAAGATGCTGGAAACGGAGGCAGCCAGATTCGAATCAGGGAAAGAACCAGAGCTCGATGGTTTTCAAACACTTCACGACTGGCTCGTGGCGACCGCCAATGACCAGATCGCCTGCATCGATGACAACGAGGAAGAGAGTCGCTTCGCGTATCTGACCAGCTTCAAGCAGAAGTTCGAGCCGCTGGTCACACCACAATACATGGAACGCGCCGAAAACGAGGTCGCGGCCCTTCGCGACGGCTATGTGGATTTCAGCACATGGTGTATCACCAAATTCGCCCGTCTCATCTTTGCGGTGGACTTCAAGGCCGTCATGTCAGATTTCTTTACACCGAAATGGTATACTGGCCAAGCGATGAAGCAGATCATCTTCACCTTCCAGGACTACGTCGAGGACTACAAGCTGGTGCTCCACCACAGCATAGTGGACATCTTCATCGAGATCTTCGCGGACGAGCTCCTGATCAGATACTTGTCGTCCGTGAGGAACAAAGGGGCCAAGTTCCGAAAGGCCGACATGTTCAGCGACAAACTGTTCGACGACCTGTCCGCGGCCTTCGACTTCTTCGACCAGCTGGAGAGACCGGACGTCGCGGACGTGGTTAAGGAGACATGGCGGGTGACGGAGAACTTCCTCGAGCTGCTGACGCAGCCGAAAGAGGCCATCCCGGACGTGTTCGAGAACTTCAAGCGGTCCTACTGGGACTTGCAGCTGGGGTGGGTGGAGGCGGTGCTGAGATCGAGGGACGACTTTGAGAGGAGCATGTTGAACGCTGTTAAGAGCAGGGCAGCGTCCATCGTCGTCGACAGGGGCTCGGAGACGATCATGGGGAAGATCAAGTAGTGCCTGGACAAGGGTCACTTAATATGGCTGGCGTACAGAGTAATGTTCTAGGCGTCTGTGTCACTGTCGATTGAGTGCGTCCGGCGTTTGCTTTTTCAGTAGTCCAATTGCTTCTTGGGGCGGGGGCCGCAGGCCAAGGGCATCTGCCGTGATTCGGAGTTGCATTGGTTCAACAAACTCTAGATTTGGGGCGTTAGTTTGGGTGACAGAGCGAATACACTGTAATTGCTGTCCCAGTCTCCTCAGTATGACGGGAATAATATGTAAACAACCATTCAGCCTCTTTTGGGGATGGCATTTCCGAATTCTACATAATTCTATCGGTTACCGAGGCTGCTTACATAAGTACCCAAAGGACCCTTGATTGTCTTCCGTCATTGCCTGGAGCTCGGCAGGCATACACGTCCCAGGCACATACATCCCACCTGCATTTATCAGCCAGCCTCTCTGATTGAGGGGCCACCGCTGACAACAACCTCTCGCCCGACAGACGTTTTTGCTCATAGGTGCCGCCACACAAGTTTGCAAAGATGGATCCTAACGAGCAGCCCCCGAGCATGCCCGACGCTCCCGATAAGGAGAAGATGGAGCAGGTACGAGTGATCCTATCGACCCACTGCCCTCATCGAGCGAGGCTGGGGTACTACCGACGGTCGTCTTGGGTGCTGACCGACCATGCGTCGACATAGATCCGTCGGCGGCGTCTTGAGAAGCTCGGGTCAACGAACACTCCTCCAGCGGGTTCCGAAGATGGCAACCAAGCATCACAGGCAGCTGCTTCTGCCAAACCTACTGCACCAAGCCCATCCGGCGAAGCCAAAGAGAACGCGGCGGGGATCAAGCGGACCAAGATTAACATCACGGCCGCATCGGGGAACCAATTGCCAGCAGCGACAAACCCCTTCACACAGCTCGGTGTTGGGTCAACAGGTGGATCGTCGCCCGCTCCAGGTAGAAAGCTCAAGACGAAGCGCTCCTCTCCAGATCCAGACGTTAATCGGCCTCCAGCACCTTCCATACCGCCCGCGAAGCGACACGCCCCCGAGTCCCTCGAAGACTGGTCCGATAAGATAATCAGCCAGATATTCCGAGTCACACTCGATGAGAACCGGCAAACGGACTTGCACGGCCGCAAGCTGGCCTTCTTGCCCGACTTGGCTGCCGAATTGCAGGAGCAGGATCCCAGCGCGCCATTACGATTATCATCCGACAATGTCGAGCAAGGTATCCTGGAAGCCGCGAGTGGCTATCCTCAAGAGAAGCCATTGATGGACTACATGCTGGCCTGCTGGAAGCGGGTGATACAGGCCAAGAAGAGTCTTCGTGCTCCAACCCCCGAGAAAGAGGCGGTCATACAGGAGGTCAAGCGATTGTGCATGAGTTACGCAATATTTGCCGTTACTCTGCCCGATTTGTTCAGGTATGTATTGTCGAGTTGACGGAGAAATCTATTCTAACCTTCATTGAATAGCCGGGAGCCGAACCCAAAACACGACACACTCGTGCCATATCTTCTACGGGACATAGAGCACGAGAGCGGGATCTGCCTCGAATTCATACAAGAAGCTGTAGCACGCATTCCGGACGACGACTCGATAGTGGATCTCTTCGTCAGAGCGATGGTCGACATTAGCACCCAACTCTCGACGATGTCCATGAACAACGACTACAGGCCACATGTGAATGTAAGCTGCTCTCCGTTCGAAATTAATCTTTGAGACGCCATGTCGCATTGATAGCTCTAACTTTGCTTTCAGGCCCTCAAATTGTATTCGAAGTTCCCTCCATTACTAGACGCCCTGGCCAAGCATCCCACTTTCCTCATGGCGCAGTCTGCTCCGGGGATCGAGAAGCACACCCTGCTTGGCCCCTTCTTCCGAATATCACCTCTCCAGCCCGAGGTAACCAAGGCATACTTTGCTGGCCCTCGAACGCTGGATCGTGGTGCCATCAAAAACTCACAGAGCGCATTGCAAGTCACGCTCAATGCACACCAGTTTGACCTGAAAGACATCGTCAACGCCTTCGTCCGAGCCAGTCTAGGCACTCGGCACAAGCTTCTTGACTGGTTCGCCTACATCATGAACGCTAACCACAAACGGCGAGCAATCCAGGTCAACCCTAAGGAGGTGGCCTCGGACGGGTTCATGATGAACGTGACGGTCATTCTGGACCACCTGTGCGAGCCCTTCATGGACACCACTTTTTCAAAGGTTGACAGGATTGACGTCGGCTACTTCAAGCGGAATCCACGTATCGACATCAAGGAGGAGACGAAGCTTAACGCCGACCAGTCTCAGTCAGATGAATTTTACTCTGAGAAATTGGATGGTGAATCGAACTTCATCTCTGAGGTGTTCTTCCTGACCTTGGCCGCTCACCATTACGGCAGCGAGGCTGCGAACACGAAACTCAAGACCTTAGACAAGGACATCAAGTATTACGAAAAGAACCTCAAGCTCATGGAAGCAGAGCGCGTCAAGTTTGTGAACTCGCCCACACAGCTGAATCTATTTGATGCCAACTTACGCCGGCACACCGAGGTGCTAGAGAGGTCCATGTCTCTGAAGTTCGCCATCGAAGGTGTCCTGCTTGATGAGAAGATGCAGGGTAGGTCCCTGCACTTCATGAGATATGTGGCGGTCTGGTTGCTTCGCGTTGCAAGTCAAACAGACTACAAACCAGATGGGCCACTGAAGTTGCCGCTGCCAAAGGAACAGGCTGAGGCCTTCAAATGCTTGCCAGAGTACGCCCTTCAGGACGTCGTTGACAACTTCAAATTTGTCTTCCGGTACCTTCCAGGAATCATCTTGTCCGCTGTCGGCGATGAAATGATTGCTCTCTGCGTTGCGTTCCTCGAGTCGTCCGAGTATGTTCGGAATCCCTACCTCAAGTCCACATTGGTCACTCTTCTCTACTCGGGCACGTGGCCGATGTATCATTCCAAGAAAGGTGTCCTCGGTGACACCCTGACGAACTCAAAGTTTGCCAATGATTACCTGCTTCACGCTGTCATGAAGTTCTATATCGAGGCTGAGTCAACTGGAGCCCACACCCAATTCTACGACAAGTTCAACATTCGCTACGAGATTTTCCAGATTATTAAATGTATCTGGACCAACGATTTCTACAGGGACCAATTAGCACGTCAGAGCCGTACGGATCGTCAATTCTTCGTTCGCTTTGTCAACCTTCTTCTCAATGATGCAACATACGTGATGGACGAGGCTTTGTCCAAGTTTCCGAAAATCCACGAATTGCAGAAGGAGCTGAGGGAGGGCCATGGGTTGTCGCAGGAAGATCGTCAGAAGAAGGAGGAGGAGCTGCACACAGTCGAAGGTCAAGCAACATCATACATGCAACTCGCAAATGAGACGATTGCGATGATGAAGCTCTTCACCAATGCCTTGAGCGAGTCTTTTACAATGCCCGAGATCGTCGCGCGTCTTGCAGGCATGCTGGACTACAATCTCGACACACTTGTCAGCCCCAAGAGCCAGAACCTGAAAGTCGAAAACCCGGACAAGTACCACTTCAACGCGAAGACGCTTCTCCCAGATCTCGTGGACATCTTCCTGAATCTGGGAAATGCGCAAAGCTTTGTGGAAGCTGTTGCGGCTGATGGTCGCTCATACAAGGCGGCGACTTTTGACAGGGCGTCTGACATCATGACGAAGAAGGCCCTTAAGGCCCCTGAGGAATTGGCTGCCTGGAACGAGCTGACCGTTCGGATTGCCAAAGCGAAGGAGGAGTTCGACCAGGCCGAATTGGACTTCGGCGACATCCCCGCTGAGTTCGAGGATCCACTTATTGGCGACCTGATGAAGGACCCAGTCATTCTGCCATCCCAGAACGTCGTTGACAGATCTACAATCATCCAGCATCTTCTCTCGGATGAGAAAGATCCGTTCACTCGGCAGCCGATGACGATTGACGATGTCGTACCCGCGGACGACTTGCGGCAGCAGATCGACGCCTGGAAGGTGGAGAGGTTGGCTGCCGCAAAAGCGAAGGCGACTGAGCCAATGGACACAAGCGAGGGCTGATTCCGAAGGTCTGATCTACGGGGCGACACATACCCAAGTAGCTAGGGGCTTTCTTTCGAGACAGCGTTTCGGCGTATGCAAATTAGGAACACGAAAGTAACGGGGTAGTAGAACATTCTTTGATTTCTTGGTTGCATAGATACGCTGGAGTTGGGGCAAGAGAACATTGAAGGAGCCGTATGCCAGCTCCGGGGAATTCTTTGAGGGAAAAAGCGTGGTGCCACACAGCTCGCCGCCTGTTTGAGGCTTTCGCTCTTCACAGGTACCTGTCTCGGGTCTTAGTTAGAGCTTGCGGAGCTCACCATGAAGATTGAAATGAAACATCACGAATAGGGACATTTTGTCAACTGGAATCTTGATGTCATGATGAGCACGGCTGCAGCTTAGTTGCTGCCGAATCAAAAGATCACCATGAAAGGTTAATATAAGGTTCGTGCCGGTGGTGGATGCGCCGGTGAGATAACCGTACTTGGCATCGACAATCCCCCGGCGAACGAATATTACTATAAATAGAGGTCTGAATGCACCCATATGCATAACCCATAACCATATCGTCATTACATATGATTCATATTCGCTCCACGCCCAGGCTCCCTCTCGACGATTCATGCAACATTTTGGTCTCAGAATCCCGCAACGCGACATCTGCTCGCCTGATGTTGACTAAGTGCAGGGGCCAAAAACCACTCGTCTGCACAAGCTGAGCAACGCGTCAACCGAGCACACAAACATGTTCAGCCGGACACGCCAAGATGGATGCCGAAGCTTCAACATCTCCGCTTGAGCTCGAGCGCTCCATTTCACAAGCGTCTGTCCACTCGACCAAATCGCAGAGATCGGCGACGGTGCGCGCGACCAGCCGGAGGAGAGGCAAGCTGACATCGCAACCTTCCAGCTCTGCCACCTCGATCGCCGAATCAGACAAATCCCTCGTCTCCTTCCCGGACTTCTCGCCCGTGTCCCCACGCGACGACGCACCCAGCACCCCGTCCTCGCCATGCCCCGCCCCAGCTGTTGACGGCGCAGACGAGACCACCCCGAGCGCTACCGTCCCGCACATCCAGCCCCCGCCGCCGCTGCGGGAAGATGCACCGACGCGGCCCCCCTCCGCCATCGTCGAGACGCTCCTGACGACTGCCGACAAGCCACTGCTCTCGTCGACCCGGCCGCGGACGGCTCTCTTCGAGGATGACGCACCCGTGTTCCAGCAGAACCTGCCGGGGGCGCTGCACGTGGCCGATGACGCGCACATCAAGCGGCTCATAGAGCGGCATGGCGCCCTGGGACTGGTGCGCTCGATAGCCGAGGACCTGGCCGCGCGTGACGCGCAGATAACCGCGCTGCGGCGGCGGTCCGAGGAGCGGGAGAGGGCCTTGCGAAAGATCATACTGGAGTGCGGGCTGTCGAACATGGACCTCGAGACGAGGCTAAAGGCCGTCGAGCGAGAGGCAAGGAACTCGGGGGGCAGGAAAGGGGGCGTGGAGGAGCTGGTTGAGGACGCCATGTCGGAAGACTTTGTGCACAACTCGGGACTGTTCGTAGAGGAGAATGGGGCCACGATCCGGGCTAGAAACACGTCGAACGCGGCAGACACTGAGAATAGGGGCGCATCAAAGGGTTGGAAGGATTATCTCTGGGGGTCCAGCAAGAACACGAGCAGCAGGGCAAGTAGTGTCAACGGTGACACTGGCAAGCAGACAGTCATCAGGGCGCCGGCGCCTGACCGGAGGCCGACGATACAGGAGGACCTGTTCAGCCCGCCGGAGCAGGCCTCGGTCAGGAGCTCGAGCCGGGCTTCGAGTATACACTCTGTGAACACCAACAGGAAGACGTCCCTGGCAAGTTCTGTGCTGCGGATGGTCGCGGGCGGCGGGGCGACTGTGGGGCGAGACTCCGAGTCTAGAGGACGAGCCAACAGCTCGAATGCAGCCGGTTCGCTACGGACGCCATCCGCCTCGAGCGCAAAGACGAGTACCTCTGCCAGAGCTGTCTCCACCCAGAACCAGGGAGGTCCTAAAGGGGCTCTGGCGGCCATGCGCCGCACTGCTACCCAGCACAACATACAGACTGTCTCCTCGGTGCGGAACCAGACGCAGGAACGATGGGACACGATGGCGACAGACCCCTCGGGTGAACTAGCTGCACGCCCAGAGACGTATGGGCCCGTTGAAATGGACAGCATTCTCCCGCCTGAGGAACAGCCGCCCACACTCACGCGGCTTTATAACAACTATAGCGGCTCAGAGTACTTGACCGACCGATTCGGGTTTATCTACGACCAGCGACGGAAGAAGAGGCAGCGGGAGGCTCAGCAGGTGGCGAAACAGTTTAAAAGAGGGAGTCGCACAGAAATGCTGTCCAATGGCAGGGCCAACATGTCGCCCGTTTCCACGGACGACGGTGGCAGCATCAAGTGGGATGCCGGAAGCGACGACCGACCGAGCACGCCGTCCTCGGCGGAGGAAGCCAGAGAAGAAAGCAAGCCTAAGAGGTGGCAGGACTATCTGAAGATCGCGACATTCCCCACCGAGTTGCTATCGCATACGCCGTCCATTAGTGCGCCTACGATCGAGGTCTTGGAAGGCGGTGAGGTACACGAGGTACCCGAGGTACCCAGATCTCCTGGCTTGATTGCTGCTGAGGACGACCGTGGATTCATACCACCTGCGATCACCGCCACGGCAGCTGTGAGTGAGGAGCCGGTCACCGTGACGGAGGAGCCTGCGTCCGGTACCCTTGTCAAGGAGGATGCCGAGCCGGTCAGGATCCTGCTCCAGCAACTTAGTGAGGTGCACGACGGTCTACAGCGCGAGAAGACGGTCCGATGGAATGACTTTCTGCGCAAGGTCAGGGCGGAGCGGCGGCGCGAGGGCGAGGCTGCCAACGCCTCTGCCGCAGAAGCTGCCGCGGCACGTTTTCAGAAAGCCACGGCCATGATGCCGGAGGCGCGCGTGGCTGATGGCGAGCTGATTGGCGTCGCCAACTGGGCCAACAAGGGCAAGGTCGGCCGGGCGAAGTGGAACGAATTCAACCGCCTGGTGCTCGGCGGCATACCCGTCTTGATAAGGTCCAAGATCTGGGCCGAGTGCTCTGGCGCGCTTAACCTGCGCGTCCCAGGCTACTACGACGACCTTGTCAACCGCGCCGAGGTGGATGACAACCCAGAAGTGGCACAGCAGATCCGCGCTGACATCAACCGGACCCTGACCGACAACATCTTCTTCCGCAAGGGGCCGGGCGTGCAGAAGCTGAACGAGGTGCTTCTGGCCTACTCCCGCCGCAACCCGGACGTTGGCTACTGCCAGGGTATGAACCTCATCACCGCCAACCTCCTTCTCATCATGCCCTCCGCCGAGGAGGCCTTCTGGATTCTCGTCTGCATCATCGAGAAGATCCTCCCGTCAGGCTACTACGACCACAGCCTCCTCGCCTCCCGCGCGGACCAGCAGGTCCTGCGCGGCTACGTGGCCGAGGTGCTGCCGCGGCTCTCGGCGCACTTTGACGAGCTGGGCATCGCGCTCGAGACGATGACGTTCCAGTGGTTCCTCTCCGTCTTCACCGACTGCCTGTCGGCCGAGGCGCTCTTCCGGGTGTGGGACGTGGTGCTGTGCTTCGGCGACGGGAGCACGTTCCTGTTCCAGGTGGCGCTGGCCCTCCTCAAGCTCAACGAGCAGCAGCTCCTGGGGTGCGACAGCCCCGCGGCGGTCTACACGTACATCAACCACCAGATGACGAACCACGCCATCAGCATCGACGGCCTGATCCAGGCCAGCGAGGGCCTCAGGAGGGTGGTGAAGCGCGAGGACGTCGACGGGCGGAGGGAGAAGGCCATCGAGGCGGAGCAGGAGCTGGTCCGGCAGCGGGAGGAGAGGCTGAGGGCTTATAAGGAGAGGAAGGCCGCGGCTGCGGCTGCAGCTGCCTCGGCGACGGCGACAGCTGTGGCTGACAAGGCTGTAGAGGCTCAGCCCGCTGCGCCGGAGGGCGAGGACGTGGCCACGGCGGAGACGGAACCTGCTGGGAGCTCGGCGGTGGAGATCACCGTCCAGGAGCCGCCGCCGATCGAAGAGGAGGCCGGCTAAGCGAATCACGAGCTTCTTTTGCAATTGAATACTTGTTTCGTCTTTGTGGGGAGCATAGGCTCGCGTCTCTCTGTTTTCCCCCCGTCCGTGGACACAAGCTCGGAGCATTTTCCTGGGACTGCAGCATATCATCGGAGGGCCCATTTGTTATTTGATTTCGAACTTGCAATCGGTTTGGTTTGTTTCATTCCTCTCTCTCTAAGCCAGACACGCATACATCATGCATGATACCCCCCAACTTTCCCTTGTCGATACATTCCATAGCCGTCAGCATTGATGAAACGAGAAAACTTGCCATGATTGATTTTGTTTTATTTTTGTCATGAACACTCGTCTTTCTTGTTCATTTCTCGCCTGCATGAAATGCAGCATTGCGAAATCTCTTATATCGGTTGTCGGCCGAATTGCTGTCTTAGTTGGTACCAACTTTCCCTTATCGATGTTGGCATTTGGGACGACGAGCACGCAATCCTCGCATCCATGGATTCCTTTCCCCTCCTCGACAACCTCGACTCGAGCAAAAAACGGCCCTGCCAAGCGTGAAGATTAGAGCATTTAAATCCCCGCCCGGCTTTCTCCCCTTTTTTTCTTGAAACCCAGCCCACACGAGCAGACTGGATTCCATTTGCAGATGGATACACGCCCATTGGCCGGCCGTGGTGTTGCGCCATATCGCTCCTTGTTGCACAATGCCCAGATGCCGGGCAAACAGGTCCTGCTTCGTCTTTTGCGCGTCTATGTCCCCACGTCTTTCTTCGCGTGCACTTTCCCCCCACGCCCTCTTGCGTTCAACTCAGCCGCCCATGGGATCTCGCCATGCCTGTGGGCTCTTTGCTGCTGCTTGTTAGTGGGCCCCGTCCCGTCGGGTTCGACGTTGCCTTCGGCTGTCGTCGCTGGCGATCGGATGATGGCCACATTACGTTGTGGGCACACGGCCTATTTGACGATGCTTGTTGACGACGCTCGGCATACTGCTGTGGTGGTGGAGCCTGCTGTAAATTAATTACTGATCTGGTACTGGACGTCCCCAGCAGCAAGTGCTTGGCCCCTTGTCGTCGTA
This sequence comes from Diaporthe sp. P3_1W, assembly GCA_037177825.1. NCBI lineage: Eukaryota > Fungi > Ascomycota > Sordariomycetes > Diaporthales > Diaporthaceae > Diaporthe > Diaporthe sp. P3_1W. The sequence goes on from JBAFXB010000001.1 coordinate 2,268,807, forward strand.
TACTCGGTCTCTTATACCTGAGTCGAGACAACAGCCTTGCAACGAGGCCGGCTTACACGTCTCGATGATGACGCGGACCGCGAGATCTCTTCAGACGAGGGCTCTTAAGAAAACATCATCGAGTAGACCGGCATCCGAGATGTGATCCTTCGCATGCAACGAGCGTCACATTTGATCTGGGATGCGACGCTGTCTGGATCCGTTCTTCCGTTCCTGTGTCACCCCTTCTGGGATCATTGCCGTATGCTACCACTAGTCTAGATCACATCATCCTCGCCGACCCGCGTGCCCCCCATGTCCCTTGCCACTCCTACCTGAAAGTTTACGGAAGTTTCTGCAAGCCCGGCTGGTCGGGTTGCCAGAGGCAGGGGATCCCATCGTCATTATATGGCTCCGGTTGCTTGGATCTGCGAGGGGCGGACCGATTATGGTGTTACATATATCAATATGCCTGCTGCTGCCCAGCGCGCCCAGAGTGCTTGTCTGCGCCTTCCGTCTTGTGCCCTACCCCTTTAGGCTTCTTATTTTCAGCCTCCTGTCTTGTCTTGCCGGCGCTATTCTAACCCACCCGGGTTGCGAGCCAAGACTTAGTCGTTGTGATGTCCAAGACAGCACCGCCCTCTCCCGACGGCCATGAGCCTCAGGATCTCGAGTTCGCAAAGGATGCCGTCGAGACTTCGACTTCTTCTAAGCCCTCTTCTGTGAGGCTGGGGGAGAGTGAAGGCGGAGTATGGGCGAGTGGCGGAGCTATCGATAATTATAAGCCGATACCAGAGTATGAAGGCGCTCACCGTTATGATCCTACATTCCAATGGACCGAGAACGAGGAGAAGAAGCTAGTCAGGAGGGTAAGTGATACCCAGAAGACAACGTCGGCAAGCGTATAGTCAGAGCCGTTGTGTGCTAATTCAGTTGCGTGGACTAGATCGACAGGAAGATTTGCGCTTTCGTCTGCCTTATGTTCTTCTGCCTTCAGCTGGACCGCGGGAATATTACCCAGGCTTTGTCCGACAACATGCTGACCGATCTGGGAATGAGCACCAACCAGTACAACACGGGGCAGACAATCTTTTACTTGAGCTTCCTCTGCGCGGAACTGCCCTCCCAGATGCTCTCCAAAAAACTCGGACCAGATGTCTGTATGTTGCATACTCAATTCAATCAACCTTTTGTCTCTGGAGTATATATGCTTATATTGAGGCAACAGGGATCCCTATTCAAATGGTCCTATGGTCAGTCGTATCGATCTGCCAGTGTCGTCTGACGGACTACAAGACATTCTACGCAACTCGCTGTCTCTTGGGTCTCGTTGAGGGAGGCTTTATTCCGGACGTTGTGCTCTACTTGAGTTTCTTCTACAAGTCGAAAGAGCTACCGATTCGTCTGAGCTTCTTCTGGGGCTCGTACATCACAACCCAGATCATATCCGCACTTCTGGCCTATGGTATTCTGCACTTGCGCTCAGAGACTGGGTGGGCAGGGGTAAGTTCTATATTTTTACCAATATTGTCGAGTATTCCTCTCCCTCTATGGCCGGTCATGCTGACGATTTGTCCTCGCAGTGGCGTTGGCTCTTTGCCCTCGAGGGAGGCCTGACGACCATAATCGGTCTCTTTGCAGGGATTTATATGCCTCCTTCGCCAACGCAGACCGCCAGTTGGTTCAGGGGCCGCGATGGGTGGTTCAGTGAGAGGGAGGAGAAGATCATGGTCAACCGTGTCCTCCGCGACGACCCGGCAAAGGGTGGCATGCACAACCGACAGGGTCTGACGCTCTCCCTGCTGTGGGAGGCGCTCTGCGACTACGACCTCTGGCCGATCTACCTCCTGGGCATCACGTGGAACATCCCCTCGACACCCATCACTGCATACCTGACGCTCAACCTGAAGTCGTTGGGATTCGACACCTTCAAGACCAACCTGCTCACGATCCCCGCGTACGTCCTGTTTTTGATTCAGCTCCTGTGGTGGACCTGGGTCTCGGAGAAGATCAACAACCGCTTCATGATTGTGCTCGTGAACATGATCTGGTGCTTCCCGTTGATCCTGGCGCTGGAGCTGATGCCGGCGGGTGCGAGCCCGTGGGCGTGGTACGCTTGTTCGGCACTGCTTGTCGCATCCCCGTATATCCACGCCATCATTGGTGAGTACCTATTACCTGCCGCCTGCCGCCTGCTGGACGGTCTGGGATCGAGTATACTGACGGACGCTTCCCTAGTGGGAATTACCTCGCGCAACGCAGGTTCCGTCCGGACGCGCACCGTAGGGTCAGCACTGTACAACATGACGGTGCAAGCTGGCAGTATTATCTCCTCTAATGTGAGTGCTTTGATCTTACATTCCTGTCCCTTGACGCCTTCTTACTGACGAATTCCCAAGATCTACCGCACCGAAGATGCCCCTTACTACCGAACCGGCAACAAGGTGCTCCTGGGCATCATTGCGTGGACAACCTTCCTCATTTTTGCCATCAAATTCTACTACAAATGGCGCAACGATTCCAGAGACAAGATCTGGAACGTCATGACGCCCGAGCAGAGGGATGAGTACCTGCGGACCACCAAGGACCAGGGCAACAAGAGGCTTGACTTTAGATTTGCGCATTGAGAAATGGCTTGCATGTAGAAATTAAGGTAGACGGTAAAGATTTATTATATTTTTACGCGAGTAATTGATGCGGAAGCTCGGTTGTGAGACAATAGCATGTGATCAATCAGCCTGATTACAAGAATGCCCGTATCAAACAGCCACAGGTTATTCGAATGGATAACTTGGAAGGTTCATGCAGGCAGGCATGTAAAATATCCGGGACAAGCAGGTGCACCAGCTTGCCGCAGGGGAAGTTGTGATAGCTCTGAGGGAAGGCAAGCTTGAGATAAACGACCGAACTTGGGATTCAGCTCTTGCCGTTGGATGGCCTCTCATTGATTTATGTGAGGAGCTTACGTGGGGGCAAGACTCGGGTTCTGAACTGCAGATATGCCAGGAAAATGTCACAGATAATGAAGTCAGAATATTTCAAGGAAGGCGCAGGCCAACGGCTACCAGAAACCTTGCTTGTAGGATTAATTGGCTAGTATCCTTTGCTGGATTTTCGAGTCCAGATATTGGGACAGGAGCTCTTGTGATTCTCCATCTCTTTGCTCTTAAGCTTCGTCAAGTGAATACCAAGCAGGCAGTCTACTCTCCAACACCTGCTGCATTCTCCAGGGCGCGGCAGCTGGTCCCCAGCCGACTTACGTAAGCGCGCTCGACCTGGCTTATCGATTAAGCTGACTTGCCTCGGCTACATCAACTGCCGACTGGCGGCCCGCTACACCGGGCGTGCGTCGCGCCCGACCAGTCCGTCGTCACTACAACACAAGTCAGTGATTCGCTGACAGCAACGGCCTCGTGTGTCGCAAACAGTCCCAGCATCGACTCGACGGAGGCTAAGACATCTCGCGCCTTCCCCGGTTCTTGATGGGCTTTCTGATCAGTTCCCTCCGTCGCCTACATGGTCTCCTCACAGCTCGAGCCGGCTGAAGATGCCTCCTCCAAACACTCCCAATGAGCCCTCGGGCGCGAGCTCGCCGACTTCGACTCGCCCCTCACGAACCCATGCAGAGCCTTCCCGAACATCAACGCGCACATTCTCGTCAGACAGCTTTGTACGCGACCTCGAAACCATCCTGGCCGGCCCGTCTAGTCCTGCCGGCTCGGCCTCCGGATCAGCAACTCCCTCTGTGTCCACCACACCGATCAGTGCAATTGAGCAAGAATATCCGGGAATACACTTTTCACAGCTATACGACCGTTCGCCGCCACGACGGGCTGTCCGGATCGTGGTGAATTCCAACATGCCTGGGGCAGGTTGGACTCCCACGTACCTGCCACTTCAAACCCCCGAAAACGAGGCGGACAGCCACTCTCCTCCTGACGAGGCGAATTCGCCAGGCAACCGAATCGATTGGCAGGGCCTTGAATACACTAGTCAGGTGGACGATAACCTGTTATGTGGAATCTGCAAAACCCCCTTCCACAAACCTTTGACAACCAAAGCCTGCGGACACACTTTCTGTGAGGCTTGCCTTTACCAGGCGTTGGAAGAAGCAAGGGGCCGGTCTCGAAATCGTGCGCCTTGTCCGCTGTGCCGAACAGAGCTGAATGTTGGGGGAGAACGGGGGGCGCGCAGGTTCGTTCGCGTGGTGGAATTGAGCGCCCAGTTGGACCGGCTGGAAGTCAAATGTCCCAACGACATGCAGCTCTGCAAGTGGACCGGCCCGCGATCGAATGCCGAGGCACACGTACACAATGACTGCGACTGCACTCTGTGCCCCTGTGCAGACAGCAGCTGCGGGAAGACGATAATCCGCAAGAGCCGTGGCGCCGTCTGTCGTCATCACGAGGGGCCATGTGCCTACTGCGAGGAGACTATCGACCTGTCCACGGAGTTTCGACACCACATGATCGTTTGTGCTAAGTACAGGGTGTCATGTGATTACTGTGGCGAAGAGGTCGCGCGAGACCTGCTTGCGGCGCATGAAGAGGCCTGCAGTGCCGAACTTGCTACTTGTTCATACTCGAAACTGGGTTGCTCGTTCTCATCTCCGCGCAAGGATGTCCTCGAGCACGAGAAGACATGCGACCGTGGCGCGTTCAAGGAGCTTGTTGATGGCCTTGAGAAGCGGCTGACAGCCGACATGAACGAGATGAAGCAGTCGTTGACAAATCAGATGGAGCAGAAGATACAGCTTCAGAAACGTCAAATGGATACCAGACTCCAGGAGATACAGGATGAGTTGCAGGAGGAACGAAGGAAGGGAGAAGAACTCGCCCAGAAAGTGTCGAGGTTTGCGAGTGGCGATTTCAGGCTCTCACGATACAGAGACCCAGCAGCCAGTAGCGCAACGGACGACGAGGCCACGAATGAAGCGAGCCGCTCCTCACTGCCCATGCCGGAAGGCTCCGACTTCGAGCAGGCTGAATACATGTTCCGCATGTTCGACGAATTGGACACACGCATCTCCAACATCTCAAAGGCGCTGATCGACCAGGACGCCCGGCAGTCGGTCAGAGTGATGACCGAGCTTATGCCCGTCAAGGAGCAACTGGTTGAGGCCCGCAGCCAGCTCGGTGTCATGAGCATGCACGTGCGCTGGCTGATGGACCTACAGAGGTCGCGCCAGAGGCAGGCCACCGACGTCGTGGGTGGCCTGGGCGGCGGCGGGGTTGCCGGCTCCTCCGGCTCCTCCGGCTCATCTACCACCACCACCGGCAACGCGCAGTCGGGCTCGGCACAGGCGGCTTCGGGGAGCAACGGTGGCAGCGGCGGCGGTAGTGGGTCTGCCGAACCTGCTGTCGGCATTTCGCGGCGCGTTAGTGATCGTGTCAGCCCTGTGCGCCCGAGCTTGTGAGGTGATTGGTCATTTCCCCGGCACATCGATGAGTTTTTGCTTTGCAACTAGCCGCTCGTGATGAGGGTGAGTTGCCAGATTTCTTTTGGTGGACAGCTTATTCGGATTGAGGTTCATGGCATTATTGATATTTCCTCGGTACTTGGAATCGGAAACTGGCTGGCGCAAACAAGGGGTCACGGAAATACCTACTTGAAAGGATGATACCCCGTAGCTTGACGAGAAATACAATTCTTGATGACTACCTAGCTTGGTGAAGGATGTGGACAAGTGAGGCGACTCTTACGGCTGAAGCACCCTAGAAGCTGTATCGGTAGATGCTCTTTTGCCGTGCCATCACCAGAACGGGCCCTTGCAAGCACCAAATGTGCTCATGTAGCAAGACATGCGTACGGATGAATCCAAGCTGCTATTCAGATTTCTAGACAGATTTGTTCGCCCAAATGAACCAAATAGTCTGCCAGCTGCTGGCGGACTACAAATCCGAAAACGCGGGTCCCAAACAGCTCGCCTCGGGGTGTAATAGCCCGTTGCGAGTCCAGCCCACACTGCATGCACCACTGCAGGTAGGCAGCCAGCCCACTTGGCCATCCCCCCGCCACATCCCCATGTGATCCAAACCCAGAACGCCCCCCAAGTCTACACCTTGGAGAAATGCAGGCTCTGCGTGTAGCAGTAGCTGAGCAGGCCCTGCTTGCCCATCTCGCCGCCCAGGCCGCTGTCCTTCATCCCGGAGAAGTAGGCGTTCTCGTTGGGCAGCTCAAAGGTGTTGATGTAGACGGAGCCGGCCTCGATCCTCCGCGCGAGGCTCTCGGCGCGGGCGAGGTCCTTGGCGTACACGGCGGCGGCGAGGCCGGCGTTGTCCAGGTTCGCGCGGGAGAGGACGTCCTCCTCGTCGCGCCACTTGAGGATCGGGATGACGGGGCCTTTGTTTTGTTCTGTCAGTTACGTGATATTCCCCTATACGTGTAGGGAACCTTCGAACCAGGGATACTTACCGAACTGCTCTTCCTGCACAACCAGTGCGTCCTCTGGGGGGTTCACCACCACCGTCGCGGGTACCCAGAAGCCGCTCGCGGGAACCTTGTCAGCGTCGACGGTCTCCACGCGCAGGTCCCGCTGCTTCGCGTCGGCGATCACCCTCGTGACGGTGTCGTACTGCAGCTTGTTGGAGACGGGGCCGAAGATGGTGGGCACGCCGGCGTCCTCGACGATGCGGAACTTGTCGTGGGTCTCTGCGACGAAGCGGTCGAGGAAGTCGTCGTAGATGTCCTCGTGGACGTAGATGCGCTTGGTGGCGACGCACATCTGGCCGGCGTTGAAGAAGGCGCCCGTGGAGGTCTTGGTGACGGCCTCGGCGACGTCGACGTCCGGGCAGACGATGGCGGCGTCGTTGCCGGCCAGCTCGAGGGTGACCTTCTTGAGGGTCGAGGCGCAGCTGGCCATGACCTTCTTGCCCGTGCTCGTCTGCCCCGTGAAGGAGATCTTGGCGATGCCCGGGTGCGTGGTCATGAGGGCGCCGAGGTCCGCGCCGCCGTTGACGGCCTGCAGCACCCCCGGCGGGAGCACCGGCACGCACAGCTCGACCAGGCGCAGCACGGCGTAGGGGGTGAAGGGCGAGGGCTTGACGATGCAGCAGTTGCCCGTGATGAGGGCGGACGCGATCTTCAGCGTCGAGAGGATGACGGGGAAGTTCCAGGGGCAGATTGCGCCGACGACGCCGAGGGGCGGGTGCGTGGCGACGATCTTGACCTTGTCGTCCTCGTGCTGCACGTGGTCCTCGAGCGCCTGGCTGATGATGGCCTCGATCTGGCGGCCCGTGTTGCCGATCTCGATCTGGCCCATCAGCGACGACTTGCCCGTCTCGCGCATCGCGTACTCGGCCAGCTCGGCCTGGTTGCCGTTCACCACGTCGACGACCTTCCGGAGCGCATCCTGCCGCTCGGCCACGGTCGTCCGCCCCCACGTCTTGAAGGCCTTGTTGGCGGCCTCGATGGCCTCCTCCAGGTCCTGCGTGCTGGCTATTGGGGCATCCCAGAGCGGCTGTCCTGTCCGTGGGTCCGTCACCTGGTGAGAACTGGAGGCGGAGCGCTTCTCGCCATTGATGATGTTGTAGAACTTGGGACTCTCGAGGCTGCCCATCTTGAAGCTGGTTCTTGCTGTTCTTTTGTGGTGTTTGAGGGATTTCTTGTGGGTTCTACTTCTCCTGGGTTATGGGCGCGGGCGAGACAGACGTTTGGTTCTGAGCACAAGTGTTCCTTATATGTTCTTTATATTGGGAAGGGAAATAACTAGCTTTCCAGGAGATAGGAGGTGAGGTCTCTTATGCAGTCCAAACCACGGCTCCCAAACATATCGAGCTTCATCGGGCGTCTGGGCAATATGGAACTCATGCACATTGACTGCCAGGGTCCACTGGGGTCGTATCCAAGGCCTCGGGACCCTCAAACTTCCCAATCATCCGCTCACGGCAAAACAGACCTGGAAACTCGTCTACGTCCCGCCTGGTCCAGCCGAATAGTATCACGCGGGGTAGTTTGGATCGGGGGGTAAATGTGCCGCCGTGTGTTTCCAATCCCCATAGCTGAGCACTCGAGGCATTATAGTTTCAACTCTAAATTGCTAGATCAGGCTGTGGCGCCCCTGGTGCCCTGCTGCGTCTGGGGAGAAAGTTTCCTGAAACCTGGGGAACAGCTCCACCGCGTTGGCCTCGTGTGTGAATTGCGGCAGGCTGGCGCCCAGGTCATCTGCTGTGGACTTCTGCTAGAGCCTCTCAGGGGCCCCAAGGGGGCATCGTCGGGAAGTCTATCGGGCCTCAATTACTCGTTGAGATAGGCGAGGGCGGGCGGCGCGGGATTTGGTGGCGGGCTATTTCGTCGAGCCCGAGACTCGTTAGTCCAAGGCGGGCGGGACATCTTTCATCCCATCATTCTGCCCTGCTTGTGGGCCGCGACAGGGCGGGAGGGACCCCGAGCAAGGAAGACCGTGAGGATATATGTCAGCTCCTGAACTCTGTGTTTCTGGGTGCCACAAATGATCTGCCACAGACGCATCGAAGCTGAGATGAAGTGCCTCAAGCTCAAGCAGTGCCTGGCACAACGCGCTTAGAAGTATGCGGGGGTCAGGGGTGAGCAAGGCTGCAGGAGCGGCGGCACATGGGCGCGCGTTGCAGGACAGCGCGCGGTGGAGTCTGAATTTTGTCGGAGTTGGGAAGTGACAGCAACATGCAGTGAAGCAGAAGAACACCACTTGGGGCAAGAGGCCTTGATACACGAATGAAAGCATATGTGGCCTTGTCAAGTGTAGTCTTGCTCCTGATCTCAACTGTGAAGACTGTCTCTGTGGCTCATGGCGAACCTGGGCAGGTGGAACTCAGTAGATAGATACTGTATTCACGGATTGCCTGGTAGGTCCTGACAGAGAGACATGGTTCTAGGCCATGAACGATTTTGTTTAATCGTGTGTTGTCGTGGGAGGGGCAGCGTCTCATGAGGATCTAGTGGGGAGCGGTCTCTTTAGAATGTAACTGCTCTCGGAGGAGAATCTGCAGGCAGCAGGACATTGCAAGCAGAGCGAGTAAGCAGAGCGAGTCGGTGGCTTCCGGACCGCACGGTCGGCCGGTCGCCGCCGGACGGGGCTCCAAACCGGCGGAGTCAGGGGAGCTGGTGGGTGGGGAGGGGTGCTCCCGTAACGGACCTCGGGTTAATCGTAGTGGATCCTTGGTAGGCGTCCCTACTCCTAGTGCAATTGATAAGGAGGTCCTCAGCCAAATGCTGAGTATACCCTCTCGATGATTGGCGATGGGATTTCAAATGTGCTGGTGTAATGATGTCTGGCTCAAGAGTAAATATCTCCTCCAACTGATAGGCTTATGTAGATGAGCAACGTTCTGTCGAGGAAAGCGCTTTGCAGTGCACCTGCACCGTATCTCCCGTGGCAAGCCGTTCCAGACCCGGCCGACCGTGCTGGTCCGTCTCCAACTTGTACCTTGGTCTATCAAGGTCAGGCTCTACCCCAGGTTCCTCACTGTTATTACCAAAACGGTCGACTAAGACGGACGGCCAAATCCCGTTAGCCTTGTTTGATATCAACGTCGACCCTGTGATTGCTTGTCCATCTCTGACGTTGGACCTTGTCCCTATCGCCGTCTTCTTTCTTCACTTGCCCACTGCTTCTTTTTCTCTTCCTATAGTTAGCTATCTTACCTCGTGTTACCTTGGCATCGGAATCAAATTTTCTTCTTTTCTCGACCTGTCCTCACCGCCCGGGTTGGTTTCATCGCAGCTGGCATAGCACAGCATACGCCCATGACCTGAACAGTCAACACCATCACAAAAGGTGGCAACCATCATCGATATGGCTCCCATCGCTCTCTCGCCCGAGCGTGCTGCCCCACAGCTTGATTCACTAGCAATCAACTTCGATGATACTATTCGCTTCTACTTGAACGGCACCCGTGTTGTGCTGGACGAGGTCGATCCCGAGGTCACCCTGCTGGAATATCTCAGGGGCATCGGACTCACCGGGACCAAGCTGTACGTCTCTATAAATCTTTTGCCCCATTCCTTATGCTGGGATTCTCTTGAGTTATCATGAGCTAGCCCCAAGACTGCTGTCTCTCATGCTGACTGTGTTCCAGCGGCTGTTCAGAAGGCGGTTGTGGTGCCTGCACCGTAGTGGTGAGCCAGTACAACCCAACCACCAAGGCCATTTACCATGCCAGTGTCAACGCATGTCTTGCTCCACTAGCCAGCGTCGATGGCAAACATGTCATCACAGTTGAGGGTATCGGGAATGTCAAGTCCCCCCATCCAGCCCAAGAACGCATCGCTAGGGGGAATGGGTCGCAGTGTGGATTCTGTACGCCCGGCATAGTGATGAGCCTTTATGCATTACTACGTAACAATGATGCTCCCACCGACGAGGATATCGAGGAGGCATTCGACGGCAACCTTTGTCGGTGCACCGGGTACCGACCCATCCTCGATTCGGCAAAAACCTTCAGCGCGACCGCTGGCTGTGGGAAGGCTAAAGCCAACGGCGGGAGCGGTTGCTGCATGGACAACGCGAACGGGGATGGTGCTGGTGCTGGGTGCTGCAAGAGCAACGGCAACGGCCTGGACGGGGACGATCAACCGATCAAGAGGTTCACTCCGCCAGGCTTCATCGAATACAAGCCTGACACCGAGCTGATCTTCCCACCAACCCTCAAAAAGCACGAATTTAGGCCTCTTGCGTTCGGAAACAAGCGCAAGAAGTGGTATCGACCAGTCACACTGGACCAGTTGCTTCAAATTAAAAGCGCCTATCCGGCTGCGAAAATTATCGGCGGAAGCACCGAGACGCAAATCGAAATCAAATTCAAAGCCATGCAGTATCCGGTCTCGGTTTATGTTGGAGATGTTGCTGAGCTGAGGCAGTATTCCTTCAAGGATGACTGTGTTGAGATCGGAGGCAACGTCATACTCACTGATTTGGAGAGAATATGTCAAGATGCCATAACTCACTACGGCAAGGACAGGGCTCAAGTGTTTGATGCGATGTACAAACAACTCAAATACTTCGCAGGTCGCCAGATTCGGAACGTCGGCACCCCAGCAGGCAACCTTGCCACCGCTTCCCCCATCTCTGACCTCAACCCGGTCTTCATGGCGTCCGATGCGGTCTTATTCGCAAAGTCTGCTGAAAAGACAACAGAAATACCCATGTCCGGATTCTTCAAGGGCTACAGGCGGACAGCCCTTGCGCCGGAGGACATCCTGGCGTCGATTCGCATCCCGCTGACCGAATCGGGACGCGAGTTCTTCAGAGCCTACAAGCAGGCCAAGAGGAAAGATGACGACATTGCCATAGTGACTGGTGCTTTGCGAGTCAAGCTCGACGAAAAGGGCGTCGTGGAGGAAGCCAATCTTTGTTTCGGCGGTATGGCGGCATGGACAACAGCTGCCAAACAGACGAATGATTTCTTGGTTGGCAAGCCATTTGCAGAGCTTGAAACTCTTGAAGGGGCCATGAACGCACTTGAGCAAGACTTTAATTTGCAGTTCAGTGTACCGGGTGGCATGGCTTCCTACAGGAAGGCGCTGGCAATGAGCTTCTTCTACCGATTCTACCACGAAGTGATGCTTGGTCTGGGTGATATTAAGCACACTGACGAGCAAGCCGTGGAGGAACTCGAGCGAGATATCTCAACCGGCGAGACAGATGGCACCGCTGCTTTGGCTTATCAACAGACGATCGTAGGCAAGGCCAATCCTCACCTCGCCGCGTTGAAGCAGACGACAGGTGAAGCACAATACACGGATGACATTCCGAAACTGGCGAACGAGCTTTCCGGTTGCCTTGTCCTGTCGACCAAGGCACACGCGAAAATCAAGTCGGTTGACTACTCCACTGCACTAGACATCCCAGGCGTAGTGGATTATATTGACCACAAAGATATGCCAAACAAGGAGGCGAATCATTGGGGTGCACCACATTTCGAGGAGGTCTTTTTGGCTGAGGATGAGGTTTTCACCGCTGGCCAGCCCATCGCTTTGATTCTAGCAACCTCGCAGCAGAAGGCAGCGGAGGGTGCAAGAGCGGTCAAAGTTGAGTATGAGGAGCTCCCCGCCATCTTCACCATGGAAGAGGCAATCGAAAAGGACAGCCTCTTCAAATTCTTCAGAGAGATCAAAAAGGGAGACACAGAGGAAGCCTTCAAGAACAGCGATTACACCTTCAGTGGTGTCGCTCGGATGGGCGGGCAGGAACATTTCTATCTCGAGACAAATGCATGTGTCGCCATACCAAAACCGGAGGACGGCGAGATGGAAATCTGGTCGAGCTCGCAGAACTGCAACGAATCCCAGGCATACGCATCCAGAGTCCTCGAGGTCCAGGCTAACAAGGTTGTCGTCAAAGTAAAACGTCTTGGTGGCGGCTTTGGTGGCAAGGAGACACGGTGTATCCAACTGAGCACGATTCTCGCTCTCGCGGCTCAAAAAACGCGCAGACCAGTTCGATGTATGCTGACACGCGAGGAGGACATGGTCACGTCCGGCCAGCGCCATCCCTTCCTTGGAAGATGGAAAGTAGGCGTCAACAAAGACGGCAAGATCCAAGCTCTCGACCTGGACATTTTCAACAACGGCGGCTGGAGCTGGGACTTGTCAGCAGCTGTGTGTGAGCGCGCTATGACGCACTCAGACAATTGCTACCTGATCCCGAATTTCCACGTACGTGGGCGGATTTGCAGGACAAACACAATGTCGAATACAGCCTTCCGCGGTTTTGGGGGACCACAGGGGCTTTTCATTGCCGAGTCCTACATGAGCGAGGTTGCTGATCGACTGGACATACCCGTCGAGAGGCTCCGGGAAATAAACATGTACAAAGCCGAGGAGGAGACCCATTTCAACCAAAAGCTGACGGATTGGCATGTGCCCCTTATGTACAAGCAAGTCCAGGACGAAGTGCAGTATGCGAAGAAAAGAGAAGAAATCTCGAAGTTCAACGAGAGTCACAAGTGGCGCAAGCGAGGGCTAGTAAGTTCATCTCACCACTTCACAAGTGTATTGCAGGTACTGACCGGCGACACGTAGGCCATCGTCCCCACGAAGTTCGGCATCTCGTTCACTGCTCTCTGGTTTAACCAAGCTGGTGCCCTGGTGCACATCTACCACGATGGATCTGTCTTGGTGGCACACGGTGGCACGGAAATGGGCCAGGGTCTTCACACGAAGATGACCATGATTGCGGCGGAAGCTCTTAAAGTTCCCCTGGATAACGTCTTCATCTCTGAGACAGCAACCAACACAGTAGCCAACGCAAGTGCCACAGCGGCGTCGGCTTCATCTGATCTCAACGGCTACGCGATATACAATGCGTGTGAACAGCTCAACGAGCGCCTTGCCCCGTACCGAGAGAAGCTTGGCCCAGACGCAACGATGAAGGAACTCGCCCATGCGGCATACTTCGACCGAGTCAACCTCTCCGCACAGGGCTTCTACAAGACACCAGAAATCGGGTACACTTGGGGTGAGAACAAGGGAAAGATGTACTTTTACTTCACGCAGGGCGTCGCAGCCGCGGAGGTGGAGATTGACACGCTCACGGGGACATGGACTTGCCTGCGTGCAGACGTCAAGATGGACGTGGGGCGGTCAATCAACCCGTCCATCGACTATGGTCAGATCCAGGGTGCGTTCGTACAGGGCATGGGGCTGTTCACGATGGAGGAGTCTCTCTGGTTGCGCAACGGGCCGCAGGCGGGCAACCTGTTTACCCGTGGCCCTGGCGCGTACAAGATCCCCGGATTCCGCGACGTTCCGCAAGTGTTCAACGTGAGCCTGCTCAAGGACGTGGAGTGGCAGGACCTGAGGACCATCCAGCGCAGCCGCGGCGTGGGCGAGCCGCCGCTGTTCATGGGCAGTGCCGTGTTCTTTGCCATTCGCGACGGGCTCAAGGCTGCGCGGAGGCAGTATGGGGTACAGGCGAGGACAGTCGCCGAGGGAGCCGCCGATGTTGACCCGAGGGACGACGGGCTGCTGAGGCTGGAGAGCCCGGCGACGTCAGAAAGGATCCGGCTGGCGTGTGTGGATCCCATCATGGAGAGGGCGAGAGTGTTGCCTAAGGAAGGGGAGAAGAGCTTCTTCATTGCTATCTGATCTTGAGTGAGGCGCTGGTGTTTCTGCCGTGCCTACTTGAGGGGGGGATCGCCTAGCCTACGTCTTTTATCAAATTATCAAATTCTCAAATAACCAAGTCTCGGAAATACAGCACGGCCGGGAATCCATCCAGATCGGCATCCAACTGTCCACCAAGCAAGAGGATGACTTGGAAATCCAGCTTGGATTTCTGGGCGTCTTACGAGAGGAACAGTCATCGACTCATCCGTGCAGCAGAGTAGATGGGCGGTAAAGCAGTTGGTTGGGCCTCGGTAATGCAGCTCCAAGCGGCGTGGCCAGAGATCTGGACCTGACGCAGCACTCTGTTGCACATGTCAGGTTTGGGTGCTCGGGGTGTGATTCCTTCGAGGGAACTGGAATCCTGACATGTGTGTATCGATTTGGCGGTTGAGGGCGGTTGTATGCTTTGAGCGGACCGAGGGAGAGTACCTATACCGAATACACTGACCGGACTACCCTACCAGCCTACGCAATTAGTCAAAATAGATGCAACGGTCTAGCCTTCCTAGTCTCACATCACGGTAGACCCAAAGTAGCTGGTTCTTTTTTTCACGGGCTTACGGCAGCGGCGGCAATGTGGACTTGGCAGAGCTCACAGGCCGAGCAGGGAAACCCCCAGACGCCTCCACAGCCCTCCACAGCCAAGTGGTGCTTTTGCTGGCACGGTGCCGCTGCAATGCACCTCTGGAGGCCCAGTGATCGAGGATCGACTGCGCAGCCAAGCTTCATGGCATCCGAGCCCTGCTGTAGCCAGAGTCTCGGGTCCCCTTCCCACTGTCGTTGTTGCAGTCGCCGGTGCAGGGCCAGGCTCTGCTCGGATGAGATGGGATGGGTCCAGGGCAGGGCACGCCGTCTCAGATCCATCACATCACATCGCCTCGCATTGCATTGGTTGCCAGCCTGGCTGGACCATTCTGTTATTCATGTGCGCGGGGCTCACCAGTGACCACATGGCAGCAGCTGAGGGTGAGTGTGTAAGCCGTGCAGATGAGAGAGACACAGAGATAGAGAGGGATTACGGCATGGAAGGGCAGGAAGGGCAGGATAGGGCGGGCCAAGGTCCCACTGCAGGACCCCAGGTCATCTCGTGTCGGTTCCCCCAAGATCCAAGAGGGTCCCCAACGTGGACAAGAATAAACGTTGTTTGCAGAGAAGGTTTGAACTCTGTCCACCACCAGGTCCACCCCCACCCCCCATGCCGCAGACTCAGTCAGCGCTTCTGTCATCGCAATCTTCCCCTGCTAGCCAAGGTTCAATGAGGTACCTACAAGGTAGTAGCAACGACGTAGGTGGTGGAGGTCTCAGCCCGGCAGCCCCACCCATCCGAGCCTGGAGAGCCCCGGCTTGCCGCTCCCATTAGTAGACGCCTTCCGCTCGCGCGAGCCGGGCGGGCACAGGATCTTCCAGCCTCCTTGCCTTGCCCTGTTTCGCGCCGACCTTTTACACAGTAGGCAATCACCCTCCTCGACTGCCGTGCCTGTCCACCACTCACCACAACATCGCAAGCGCGCAATTGGTGTCGCACAGCCTGGGGCGCGCAATCTTCCCCCTCCAGCGACCCTGCCTCGCACCCACACGACCCGTCACGAGCCCCACTGCCGGGCGCATCGGCCCCTGCCTGCGATCTTGCCACGGCGCGGCCGGGTTCCAAAGGGCGATCTTCGTCGCTGTGGACGGGGACGCGACCTTCGGGAGGCTTGTGGTCGAATCATTCTGCTCGAGAGCTGCAGAGAGCCGCACTCCCTGCTCAAATGAGCCACGATCTCGACGCCCACTGCGTAACGTACAGACCCAATGGGACGAGGGCGCATTGAGTAACCCAGGAGCTGGAACTGGGAACTGGAAAGCAGGCAGGAAGAGAACGAGAAAAAAAGTAGAAGGGGTGCGCCAATCCAGGGGAAATCCGAAGGAAGCCAGGCGGGACGGCAGGAAGGACTGCTAGGGCACGGGACGG
This sequence comes from Diaporthe sp. P3_1W, assembly GCA_037177825.1. Taxonomy (NCBI): domain Eukaryota; kingdom Fungi; phylum Ascomycota; class Sordariomycetes; order Diaporthales; family Diaporthaceae; genus Diaporthe; species Diaporthe sp. P3_1W. Next base: position 2,284,825 of record JBAFXB010000001.1, read on the forward strand.
GAACCTCAGCTATGGACAGGAAGAAGAAGAATGGCGCCAACGTCAGCGATGACCAGGAAACCAAGTCCGACAGAGACTCCAGGCCTGTGCCGGCGCACACCGTATCGGGCGATGGAGATAGGGCGAGGGCCAGCACGAGCGCAAGCAGCGACAAGGACAGCAGCAAAGCCCATTCGCATGCGCCAGACGACGCCAACAAGCAGGGCCCCCAGAAAAAGAGGCGCAAGGTCACTCATGGTACGGCCCTCCATTTTTTGCTGCCCGAGCCCCACCCCCTTTCTCCCGGACTGCCTCATCTTCCGCACGCTAACTCTGTGTTTCCGCGTTCCTACAGCTTGCGTATATTGCCGTCGATCTGTAAGTGAGGGAAACTACCCCGGTGTGGCCGGGCAATTGGCTGCCGTCGGCGTAGACTATTGCCATGGTCGAGGGCTACAGCAGCAACGTGCCCAGTGGCACGCATGCGGCAGGCCCTTTTTGGAGGGGGGAAATAAAACAAGCGCATGGCTAATACTATTCTTCTGGACTGCCACAGCATATGACATGCGACCTCGTATGTAAGACCTTTTCCATTATGTTCTCCCTCACCACCCCCACCCCTCTAAGCCCGTCAAGGGCTTTTATGCCGTGCTGCGGCTGCACGATACGGCACGGCACGGCACTGCGCGGCGCTGGCGCTGCACTGTATGTATCAGGGAGGGCGAATACAAATATTGACCGCTGCGTGGCTCTTTGCTTTGAATAGGAGAGACCTTGTACGAGATGTATTAAGCGCAACATCGGCCATCTCTGCCACGACGAGCCTCGCGAGCATGACACCAAGAAGGCAAGGGGCAGCACAGCCGCGGGCTCAAATATGGACGAAACGGAATCCCAGTCGGACATCGCGCACAGTGCCTTGGACCAGACCACAAGCGCTGCTGTTGCTGCCGCCATGAACGCCCCCTCCTTCGACGGGGGAGCGGCTGCTGCAGCCGCAGCTGCTGGTATCACTGCTGGTGGTGCGGGCTCACTGGGCCGGGGCAGCTCGATACAGCTTGTGCGACCGGCACAGCTCTCTGGGATGCAAGCCAGCGGCCTGGGCCGCGGTAACATGAACCAATGTAGGTCTCGTAAATTACACAATGCGTCGTCGTCCTGTATCTCACGTCCCCAAAACTGAAAGGATATCTCATTCACAGTTGCCGGCTTCTCGGATGCGTGGTTGACCGCCCAGAACCACCTCCAGGACGTGCACAGCTACCAGTCCAATTACTTGATGGCCCCTGAGGTCAGCAACGAGTTTAATCTTCTCAACGAGTTCCTGAATAGTAGTCTCCTCGATGACGGCGGCCTCTTATCTGGCGACCTAGACCAAGGCACCACGAAAACACAGAACGATATGTTGCCAGGCTATGGCCTCAACCAGAACAGCCTGCTCCCTCCGAGCGCATTGCCCGCGGGGTCCATGCCGCCACCAGCCGACTCAGAACAAGGCGCACCCGCCGCCCGGTCCGCAGCAACCAACCCAGAGGACAAGAAGCGGCGCGAGGCCGCCGAATTCTACCTACAGGTCGCCGACCCGTCAGGGAACGACATGCCAGAGAAGCGGATGGAGCGGGTGCTGCTCTCAAAGTACGAGGCGGGGCTGCTGAGGCCGTTCAACTACATCCAGGGCTACAAGCGGCTGATGGACTACCTCGAGTCGCACATCCACGCGAGCTCCAAGCAGAAGATCCTGGCGCAGATCAACCGGTTCCGGCCAAAGTTCCGCGAAAAGGTGCAGCAGCTGACGGACATCCAGCTGGTGTACGTGGAGATGTGGTTCGAGCGCACGCTGATGGAGTACGACCGTGTCTTCGCCAGCATGGCGGTGCCGGCATGTTGCTGGAGGAGGACGGGCGAGATCTTCAGGGGCAACAAGGAGATGGCGGAGCTGATCGGGGTCCAGGTCGAGGACCTGAGAGACGTATGTGCTTTTCGCTGGCCGATCTGACGCACCTCGTGTGTGCTGTGGAACACCGGTGTCGAGTTTGATGGCTAACGCTCTTTCTTTTCCAGGGCAAAATTGCGCTGCACCAGATCCTCACAGAGGCGTCGGTGGTGCGGTATTGGGAGGAGTTCGGCACGATTGCATTTGACCCATCACACGATACCCTTCTCACGGCGTGCGAGCTCAAGTCCCCCATCGATGAAGGCAAGGCGAAGACAAAGTCCAAGGAGATCAAATGCTGCTTCTCGTTGAAGATTCGGCGGGATGACGCCAAGATGTAAGTCGGCCGGCCAACCCCCAGAACGCATTGCAACGACCTGACATGCTGACTCTTCCATCTCTGCAGACCGAGCTTGATCGTCGGGAACTTTCTGCCCCATGACCCTTCACACTGAGTGCCCGCATTGGGCGTAGGTAGCGAGCGAGCGAGCGAGCGGAGCCGCGACTGCTTGATTGTACATTGGAATTGGAGACGGTGTAGGTACTGCACGGATGACGACGTCCCCACGAGCACGATGACCATACCCTTAATGCTTTAATCCCACGATGTTGCGGACAGGGAGGTGGAGCAGGTATAAGGGGGAAGGGGAACTAGGAAGATGGGAGAGGCATACATTGCTTGCATATTATTGCAACGGAGTTTCTGGGCCCAGACAGATTCACCTCACTCGATCAGCTGCGGACTCTTGATTCTTGGTTCGAAAGGCGGGCATATACAAACATGTCTATACTCTCTACACCTACACACACACACACACACATATATATATGGCAGGTGCCGCCCAGGGTTGCAACCCGGTGCCTTCCCGTTGTGAGAGGCACAGCGGCTTCTGCTCTTGCTAGACGAAACACGCATCTTCTCCTCGACCCTTTTCGCACTTTCCTGGTCGACTTGCCAAGACACGCATTCCTGTCCTGATCTCCTTCTGGGCTCTTCGGGCCCATTTGACAGAACACTCACTTCCACTCCGCTCTTCTCTTTTTCCGCCTGCCCTCTTCTGATCCCATGACACATCACGGCGCAGCTCGTTGGAAGACCATTTCGACCGCTTGATCTCTCGACAGCCCCTTGCGCATCTCAGGCCAGTCCGTCGCCCCAACGGCAGCGACAATTTGAAGCTTCTCCTCGCGTGACTAATATCCGTCCTCGTACAGCCTCCTTGCCGTTCTTTCCGTCTCGTCCCCAAGTCTGAGAGCCCAATTAGGAAGTCGCGGTGCGAGATACACCCCCAATCCGCGAGCGCTCGCCGAGACTGTGCGTCAAAGAATCGACCAGTCCCAATCGAAATCCCAATCGCTGTGCAATTCAGCCTGGCCTGGTGATTTCCCGAGGAGAAAGCTTGACCAGCCATGCCGAAAGCCGCAGAAGCCGCGAATGGCGGCGATTATGCTGCCGGAAAGTCAAGGAGGAAAGAATCAATCCTCTGTACGGGATATCCGCGAACACCCCTAGCCTAGCAGGCCTATTCGCTCACAGTGTCTTGTCACAGCTTTCACATCCGACCTCCGTAGGCGCCTGCCAACCGACAAAGACGACACAGCGGCCTCCCAGGCGCTGCTCAGTGAAGTCCAGAAACAAGCCCAGTCACTAGACAGGTTCTCGGAGAAGCCACATCATGGCTTTCTGCATGATGAAGACCTGCACGCGGATGGAACCAAGCTATGGAACGTCTGCACGCGACTGAGCAGAGAAGACCCTGCCAAGTCCGCAGCAGGATTGAAGCTTGTTCTCTGGAGTCGAGTCCTCGCCTTCCACATTCTGCATTCATGTCAATGGTCGACCAAGTCCACAACACCAGTCGCCTCACACCTTATGGGACTGGCTCTGAGAGTGGCGAAGCTATGCATCGGTCCGCGGACTCCTATATTCTTGCTCTTTCGAACGGAACATTCCATTGTATAGCTAGCTGACTAGGTCTATGTATGGCAGACGATGACGATGTCCAGAACACGCGACATATTTTGCAAAAAGCCGCAGACTATCACAGCCGACTGCAGGATATGTCAAGAACGATGCAATCAGAAGACACCGATCAGACTATGGAGATGGAGGCTGAATGGACAGCGCTGCGGATTGCCCTGGTGTGTGCTCTCTACTACCATCATAAAATTTTGCAACTGACGAGGGCCTTAGGCCTGGAGAGACAATCAGCTCGATGTCGCCGAGCATCTGTTTGCCCAAGCAAATGACCTGCTGAGCAAGGTCAAGCCGGCTTCATCAAATAATATCATTGACATTTATTTTCAAATCGGCCGGGGCATGCTCTCGAAAGGCGACTCTCCCATGGCAGAAAAGTGGCTTCAGCGCGCTTGGGATGCTATTAATGGCCAGAGACTACAAGATCTACCGCGCGATGCGGTTGAGCTCCGCATGGCAATAGTGCAGTCTCTCGTTACCGTTCTCCTCGACCTCCGGACCAATGAGAGCAACGAGAAAGCCAATAACATCGTCAAATACATCGAATCCGAGGTCGGTGATCAGCCAATTGTCTTGCTGCTGAACCTGGAAATCCTCAATAGGTCACCTGCGGAGGTCTTTGACAGTGAAGCATACGGCAACATACTTCGGAGAATGATACGAAGTTTTCAGCCGAGTGAATCAAATTTCAAACTCTTGGCCCATCATACTCGGAAAGTCCATGCCAAAAGCCCTGGTCTCGGCTGTGCCATTCTCGACGAGTTTCTTACTTCTTTGATTAAGATCGGCCAGACTGGTTGGATTGACAAGGCCGTGGTCACTCGAATCTTCATGACAACAAGTCAGCGGGATTTCGGTGGAAGCATCGATGAGGCCGAGAAAGCTCTGTCAAAAGTGGAAGAGCCCGTCAGCGCCGATGCAGGCTTTTCAGCACACACCTTGATCTGGAAGAAAATCGAAGCCAATTATGGCCAAGGGCAGTATGAAATGGCCGAGAAATGGTGTCGATTGGCGCTCAGCCCGGTATTTTCCAACTCTGGGCCTCTGAACAGTTCCAAGATCCAGAGAAAGCTTCTTCTATGCGCCATGGCACGTAACGATGTCGATTCAGCCAAGTCGACATTTTACACCATGTCACGGGAGGCTCAGGAAGATCCTATGACGCAGTATTTGATGTACAAGACTACAGTTCGAAGCGGGGATCGGGATTCGGCAGCAGGGCATCTTGAAGCAGTGGCAAAGGCGTCACCTGCACACATGCATTTACTATACGCTTGTGTCGCGGATTCACAACAAGTCAAAGACAGACTTATTGCCATTGACGCCCTGAAAAAGCTTGCGGATGTGTACGACTTTCAGCATCCAGGCCCAGTGCACTTACCAGCCCTTCTCCGCTGTACTATCATGTTGCTATACGGGCTCCTGGAAAGCGGAGACGAGACACAGCGTCAATCTGTCGTCGTCGATTTATGTTGTGTCTTCGATTCAGGTGCGCTTCTGTGTCTTCCTCGCTAATAAGAAGGCGCAAACTGACCCAATTGCTCCCCTTACAGTGGCTACAGCGGTTCATAAATCACCAGAAAACGCGAGCGGGAAGAAGCTATTCGACGTTCGAGAGTTAGAGTGGTTCTGCCAGAATTCATATAACCTCGGTCTGAAGCATGCGGGTGATTGGAGCCTCCGGAGCGTTGTTCAGATCTTGACGGCATGCGTCAACATCATCCAGGCTTTCCCAAACGATATTGGAGCAGAAGTGGCTGCGGATCTGTCCCTCAAGTCAATCTTTTGCAATTTTCTCATCTCATCGGCACTTGTGGCCCTTGCTCGGTCACAAGACAACCTGGAGAGGCAACTACAAGACTACCTCATAATGCGGAAGCATATCATGGCGGCTGATTCGGATATTCAGGAGCGGATGGAGAGCCAGAGCCTTGATGAAGTTGCATCGAGAGACCTACTCAATAAGCTTGCCTTGTTGCTGGCGTTCGACTTCGAGGCAGCTCTGGCTTTAAAATGTTGGCAGGATCTTGGAGAAATCGTGTTGAAGGCCAGTACCTGCCAGAACCTTGAGTCTTTCAAGACCATGGCAGACTGCATCTTGCGGGTTCATGTTCCTACAGAACGTAAGTCTTTTCGCACTCGAGCTTCTTGAAGCGCGCTGATCGGAGCGTATATTTGTCATAGAATTATTCAGTGTTCTACGCAAGATCATCAATCAGATCTCGGCGCTGCAAGACTGTGATCCATCCAAGCTCGCCAAGTACACCAGATGTCTGTTCCAGGTTGTTGCCCCGAGCAATGACAATCTAGCAGGGATACTGTTGGACGAAGCCTGCAGGATGGCAAGTGATGCCTATGGGGTGAGTAGCGTCTGCGACGTGCAGCCAAAAAGACGGAAAATCCATAGACGAGATACTGATTGTCCCTGTTTCCAGACACCGGCGGCATGGCCCTCGGAAGAATTGGAATGGATGGCATCAGCGGCTTACAACCATTCTATCGATTTATGGGGCCAGGAGGAGAGAAAAGGCTGCATGTGGTGGGCCCAGAAAGCGATGTCCATCGCCCACTTTTGCAATGACCAGGGACATCTGGAGGAGATGCTGCAGGGCAAATACGCGAAGCTCAAACTCGATGTCAACAGCGACTAGGTCGCTCAGCTTTGAGTTGTGACAGCAGTCGTGTTCATCAAATGGGTGAGTCAATGTTTTCGCATACCGGGGTCACTCAAGGACTTGCATGATTAATTAATCCATCATCAGACCAACTTAGCAGTGTTCAAGACTGTCTCCAGTATGCCGTCTTCTTACGTGCATAAATTCCTTCATTTGGTGCATATTGCTGGCCTGCGTTGCTTCTCAGTTTGCCGGTCATTGGCATTAAGCAATGCGCTAGCCGGATAAGTCCACACAAATGCATGGCGCAATCATCAAGGCCACTTGCGCTACTGTGACCGTTCCGATCCCGGAAGACCGGGACTCGACCCGACGTCGATGCCGAACTTAGTCCCGGCTGGCAACGGAGTCAAGGACAGGAAGCCTAATAAGTAAGCGGGATTAATCGATACCTTACTCACTCACTGTGATCACCTTTAAAACCTGGCTTTGCTCTTCTCATTTCATTTCCTCCGGTTAGATCACATGCGGGCGTTCGTTGGATCGGTCGGCGGGTCTTTCAGTAGAAGCATTACACAGAACCTTGCCAAGACAACAACAACAACAGCAGCATCATCGCGCAGACTGTATTCAGCGATGGCTCCGACCGGAAAGATAAAGCCCGCTGCTCGTGTCGCGGGCAGTAGGCAGGATGTGTGGTGAGTGCATAGCAGGCTGGCATAGCAGGTCCCACGTTGAGAAAACGTCCACTGACGCGACCCAGGACCATCATCAATGAGGCGGCGATTGCATCGCCCAACCAGCCTATTATCAATATGGGCCAGGGATTCTTCGGGTACAACCCGCCCAAGTTCATCCTGGATGCTGCAAAGGAGGCTCTGGATCGCGTGGAGTGCAACCAGTACTCGCCCACCAAGGGTCGACCTCGGCTCAAGAAGGCCATCGCCGACGCCTACTCACCGCACTGGGGCAGGAAGCTGAACCCAGATACAGAGGTGACTATCACGACAGGGGCTAACGAAGGCATGCTGAGCGCATTCATGGCGTTCATCGAGCCGGGCGATGAGGTCATTATTTTCGAGCCCTTTTTCGACCAGTACATCAGCAACATTGAAATGCCGGGCGGCAAGATCGTCTACGTGCCCATGCACCCGCCCAAGGAAGGCGCCACAAAGACATCCTCTGCTGCGGAGTGGACGATCGACTTTGACGAGCTTGAGCGCGCCGTGACGCCCCGAACTAAGATGATGGTCATCAACACGCCGCACAACCCCGTCGGCAAGGTCTTCTCCAAGGCCGAGCTGCAGCGGATCGCGGACATCTGCCTCAAGAACAACATTATCATCCTGTCCGACGAGGTCTACGACCGCCTGTACTACACTCCATTCACGCGCATTGCAACCCTGTCTCCTGAGGTCGAGAAGATCACCCTGACTGTCGGCTCCGCCGGCAAGAACTTCTACGCCACCGGGTGGCGAGTAGGCTGGTTGATGGGTCCGGCCGAATTGATCCAGTATGTTTCCGCGGCGCATACCCGGATATGCTACTCCTCGGTGTCACCGCTTCAGGAGGCTTGCGCTATTGGTGAGTGACCATGCCCGCTACCATTCCCTCACAGATGGCGTACTACAGTGTGACTGACCGCTTCGCCTTCATTCAGGCTTTGAGAAGGCCGAGGCTGAGGGCTTCTGGGATGAGTGTGTAAAGGACATGAAGGGGCGGGTGGACCGATTCAATGAGGTGTTTGAGGAGCTGGGGCTCCCCTACACGGAGCCCGAGGGTGGCTACTTCGTCATGGCCAACTTCTCAAAGGTCAAGCTGCCGGCCGATTACCCGTTCCCACCACACGTGGCCAGCCGACCGCGCGACTTCAAGCTGGCTTGGTTCCTGATCCAAGAGGTCGGCGTGGCCGCCATCCCGCCGACTGAGTTCTACACCGATGCCAACTGCAAGATCGTTGAGGACTACCTGCGTTTTGCGGTCTGCAAGCCTGACGATGTGCTCGAGACCGCAAAGGAGAGGTTGAGGGGTTTGAAGAAGTACATCCAGGAGTAGGGGGATACGATCCTGCTTGGGCAGTTGAATAGGGCAAAAATAGATGATTAGTTTCACCTCAGCCGGGACTGGGCATACGGGGACCTCTACCCAGTAGTGGTATCCCGTTGCGAGGATCCTGTGCCCTCTTCGTACAAGCCCATTGTCTTCACCATCTACCGACTTCAAAGGAAGCCTCAGTCAAGACTTTAAATCCTAAGCGATGCAACAATCAAGCTGGCAACAGGCATGAAGATACTTCGTACTCATCTGATACCACTTGCTGACAGTATGGCTCCAACTTGATCTGCACTGCTGGTAATTGCCTTACCACCAGTGTCTGATTCTGGATGCCATGTCCAAGGTGGCTTAAAGCAAACCATAAGCAGAGAAAGAAGGGGTGGGGGATCCCATGGCGACAACTCAAACGACAGAGGACCCACTCCTGTCTTGGTGCTATCCAGGCATAGGAATGGACTTGCAGTCTTGAGCTGCGAGTTCATTTGATTGTGACCCCTCCGTTATTCCTCAGGTGGACCTGCTCGATATCGCTCACTGATTGTCACTATGTTTTGAGCAACCTTGGTGCACGTCTACGATTTGGACTATCCTGACCACAACATTGCCAGTTTCAGTCATCACCTCGAGTTCGTCAGCCACAGCAACGGCCCATGCTCCAGGATCCTTATCGATTATTTGTTCTGGACCTTCCACAAGTGTGCATCATTCAATGTTGCTCTCCTGAACAACCTGGTGAACCATCTGGCACAACCCATTTTGTCAACAGCAAACAACAAATCCTTGACGTGTGCGTGTATTGCACAAACACGCAGCGCGTGAAGTGAGGATATCAACACTGCCATAGTAATCTCTCAGGACTTTCGGCCAGATTTGTCAGTGGAAATGAGTAGCCTCAGGGCTGAGAGGCATGAGTGGCAGCGTGCCATTCAGGGTGTGAGCCCAAATGAAGCGCAGCCCTCACGTGTCTTTCCAGAATATATCTACGTCAATCTGGAAGAGTTCGTGAGGGCAGCAGATCCTTTTTGGGAGCCTGATCGTCCAACTACCTCCAGTCTATACAAGGCACGTGTGAGCACCCAAGGCCGGATCTTTTGCACACGGCGGATGCAGAGGTGGCTTCATACCCTTCCAGATCGGCCTGAAGCTCGCTCTGAACCCCTTCCTCCTGAGCCGTGCCCTGAGCCACCTTCTACACCCCGGCCTCCGCCGAGCATCAGACCCAGGGCACGGTCTGCACCAGCGCCGAGACCACCTGGACCTGCTTCTCGCGGCCTAGGCACCGATCTCTCCATTTCACATTCTCGTTTTGGGCATCCCAACCCACTCTCTCAGCACCCAGTGCAGCTTGAACAGTGCAATGTGCAGCTTCAAAGAGTACCTTCGCAGCTTGACACGCCTCTGCAGCTTGAGGCAGTCCACTTCCGGCTTGAAGACAATCCGGAGCTAGAAGTCCACCCTCGGCTTGATGACCCAACACAGCCCGAAGAGGTGCTTCCAAAGCTTGAAGAAGTCCATCCGCGGCTTGAAGAAGTCCCACTCCGGCTTGAAGGGTGCCACTTGCAGCCAAATATTCCCCAGAGAAGATCTTCCTTGTACTTCAGTTCTCAGCCGGCTTCTCATGCACCACAATTGCATCATCCACTAAGCCAATTTGGCGACCTCTTCCAAGGGTTTGAACAGCCCCAGGTCGGTGAAAACGAGACATCCGAATCAGAGCCATCTCAAGAACAGGAACAAACGTGTGAGAACGGAGACGTTGCTTCTCAGCCAAAGTCCGAAGCCAACATGGGCATCCTCACTCGCCCCGCTAGCAAGCGGCACACCATCCACTTTGGCTCGAATCTGGGTGAAATGCAGAAGCACTTGCCTGCTGGTAACCCCGAGAAGAATGGTCGAGCTCAGGTAAGTTTTCCAGCTTCTACATCAGTGGAAGAAATTGGAATCGGTGCGACGAGTCTGATCATAACACCAATGATATGCAGAGCGCCGCGGCTGCCGTTGATGACGAGCGTGAGAAGCCCACCAAGAGCCTTTTCGGCTCCATTCGAAACCGACGCTCAGCCTTGAGCACTCCTGCGGGAGACTTCAACAATGGCAGAAAGAGCTCTGCTTCGGTCATGTTAAGGGACGTGAGCAGGTCTTCCAAGGAGTTCTTCAGCAAGCTGACCATGCGGAAGAAAGGTATGACCCTTCCACCCACAAAGCCCGTTTGACACTCCGATACTAATCGACGATTCAGAGGAGTACGATCTTCGGGCTGCCTTCATCGGCAACCAGAACTGTGGCAAGGATGTTCTCCTTTCGTAAGCAAATGCTAAACAATTACTGTGCCTGCAAAGTAGCACATGAGTTTACTAACACGCACAGTCGCTACACTCTGTCAGCCAACAGCGGCGTATGTCTTGGACCGCAATAAAGGGCAAGATGGGAGACGTGGGCTAATACCTGTCTTAGAACAATGTCTACCGCCCCGACGTGGATCCCTTCCGCGTCAAGCTCACCGGTGTATTTTCGATCGACAACTACAAGGCTCGTACCGAGATCTGGGATATCGCTCACCGGAACGTGAAGAACGGCCAGGCACATCCCCTGTCCATGGCGTCCTTCGACGTGGTCGTCATCTGCGTTGACATTGGAGACGAGCGCAACCTGAAGTCTGTCGCCAAGGTAATGATAGTTGATTCTTGACGATCCGAAGTGGACGGTGCTGACACCTGAGGATAGTGGCATCGCGTGGCCCAGAGATACTGCCCAGGAGTCCCATCCATCGTCCTTGGCCTGAAAGCCGACCTGCGCCCTGACTTCCCAACTCTGCGCCTCGGCTTCCTCAAGGAGTCGACTGCGTTCACTGTCGGACAGGTACTTCGTTCCGATCCCTGAGCAGTAGCCTGAACATGCGAGAGAAGCTGACCTTGCGCACAGGGAGAGGAGACTGCGCGGAAGAACAAAGCGTCGGCCTATTACGAGTGCTCTGCTAAGACCGGCGAAGGTGTCACGGAGTTCTTCGAGTCTCTGGTCCGCTTCACAGTCCAGGCCACTCGGACCCGATACAAGCTGCGGCAGGGAGCAAGCCGCAGGTTCTCCAACCTGTTCCGCAAAAAGTAGGGGCTGTGAGACCGCCCCCTTCGCGACCATCGAGCACTTGCTTCGAATGAGACCACGAATGACTGACGACTTATGGGATCGGCGTCGGGAATTGCTTTTGTATCAAGACACTTGTCATGTTTGAATTTCGGAGTTTGGTAACGGAGCAGAGAACAATTTCGTCAGGGTTCAAGGCAGAGCCTGGACAGCTTGTACTTCTCGGATGGACGGCCAGTAGTAGCTCAGATTGAATCATGGAGTTGAATCAGATGGAATACTCGTGCATGACTGAATGGCTTTCCATGGCGATTAACTGATTGGCAATACTAACATAGGCCCTTGAGAACACTGATTCCAAGAGCAGTAGTCTAAGGCGAGGCAGTTCGGGAAGCAAGCTTCACTGTAGGACGTCCCGCTAACTCGGTAGAAGGGAGCTCCAGCACCGTTTCATGCATATCTAATCTTATCATCGCTTGTGCTTATCCAGTGCACGTCATCCCGTTGATTACTCCATCCCCCATCAACCCGACCCCTAAGTCCCTACATTTCAGGCGCATCAAGCAATCACTCTGCACACCATGTGCCAGAAAATGATACCACTGATAGCCTTGCAATTATAGCCAAGATGAGTGGAGGCGGGAGCAGTTCGTCCTCGTCGCCCACAAAGCCACGCCACCCACAACTCCCACCACCGCTCAAGACGCCCACACTCCTCACGCCCCAGCATGGCGGCTCGACACCCAAGCCGCAGTACACGCCTCCCCTCCTCCTGACCGTCCGCTTCTCGACCTCCATCCCCGACCTGCTCCTGGACATCCCGCACCCGGGCCGCACCACCGTTGCCGCGCTCAAGCACCTGATCCGCACGCGCCTTGAGCAGCCCACCTCCCAGCGCCGCCTGCGCTTCATCCACGGCGGCAAGATCCTGCCGGACACCGCGGTCGTCGGCACCGTCCTCAAGGCGATCCCCCCGCCACCGACGGCCAGGGACGAGCATGATCCGAAAGGCAAGGGAAAGGGAAAGGCCGTCGAGGGCGGTGCCACACAGAGGGTCTACGTGAACTGCAGCATCGGCGACCTGCTCACGGACGCGGAGCTCGACGAGGAGAAGAGGAGGGCCGAGGAGCCCGTGCCCGAGCAGCCGCCACCCGGTGCGGGGCTGTCGTCGCCGTACCCGTCGAGCCACTCACCGCTGCCCGGCGGCGGCGCGACCCCGGGCGCAGGGGCCCCGGAGCAGCAGCAGCGGGCGCCGCGAGGCTTCGACAGGCTCCTCTCGGCGGGCTTCACGGCGGCCGAGGTCAACCAGCTGCGCCTGCAGTTCCGGTCGATCCAGGAGGCGCGCCACACGGCTGACACGCTGCCGAGCCCGGATACGCTGCGGGGCATGGAGGACGCGTGGATCGACAACAACAACGACGCGGCGCCCGCCGCCGCGATGCCGGCCGGTGGCGGCGGCGGTGACGAGGCCGAGGCCGCTGCCGCTGCTGGTGGCGGGGAGGAGTTTGGCGTCGCCGGCGTGCTGGACATCTTGCTCAAGGGCATGTTCATCGGCTTCATCTGGCCGCTCGGGGCCATCGGGTGGCTCGTCCGGGACGAGGAGAAGATCCCCAAGCGGATGCGGGTGTTTGTCTACTTTGGCTTCGTGCTGAGCTTGCTTATTGGCACGATCCGGGCCATTGGTTAGTCTCTCACTCAGCTGCTGTTGTGCTCGGACGGCAATGGAACGTCTGGAGGGACCACGGGGATCCTATTTCCGCCTCGACGCTGTTCAGAGGAATTACCTGACATCTAAGCGCAACGTAATTCATCTGAGACGAAAGGATACGGTGTCGGACGAGGTGGCATCGAACTCTTGCTAGGCCCCGAACTCAGAGACCGAGAAGTGACTTTGACTTGGTCATCCACAATTGAACGCCGCGCGGCGCTGCAGTCAACGACTGCATTCGGTTCATACTACGTGGCTTTCTACCTTGAACAACCCACGCCGCTATGATCATGGTATTTTCCCTTCCAAAACTCCTGTTCAATGGGGCACGACCCGAAAACCCCCAAGGTGGCGGTTGTAGCCCAAACGAAATGCTCAATCCATGCCGAATTACAGGTACAAGCTCTGGGCCGCCACAATATCCCTCTTGATCTTGTTGAGGGACTCTTCAAACTTCTTGCTCAGCTCCTCGCTGCCCATGACCTTGCCGGCCTGGGCCATCTGCCGCAGCAACTCCTCCAGTCGTCGGAACAGGCGGATGAGTGAGCCCTCGTAGGCGTTTGTCATTTTGCTGCGCGACTGTTAACATTTTGTGCATATAATTGATGCGAAGTGGATGGGGGGTGGGATCCTGGAACAATAGAGGATGGAGGATTGCATGGTAGAAGCCACCATGGAAAATAAACATACCAGATTTCTGCAAACGGCCTTCCCTGGGCCCAAGCGTAGACAGTCTCCATGAGCTGCCACTTCAAGCTCTGGACATACTCGTCCTCGTTCACATCGAGCTTGCTCTCCTGGCTGACCTTGGCAATCACCCTGGCCTGGCGCTGGATTTCGCGGTACGGCTTCATGAGCTCCTCCTTGAGCTCCTGTGTCTCCACCTTCTCGTCGAAGATGAAGACGCTGAGCACCGAAGCGCAAACTTCAGGTGTCAGCTCGTTGAAGAAGCGGTTGAACAGAAGCTCTGACAGCAGCAGCTCGTGGCCCTCGGTGGACGAGATCTCACACGCCACGCGAGCCTTCATTTGCACCACCTCGGCGTCGTTGATGAACCCCAGGCGGCGGAGGACCCGCTTGCGTGACTTGAGCTCGTCGAGTTGAGCAATGCTGTGTGCCTTGGCGATGGCCTTCTTCTTCTCCTTGATCTTGTCGGTCAAGGCCACCTTCTTGGAATATTGCTCCCACAGCTCGGGAAGGAGAGGAGAGCCGTGCAGAGGGTTCGACAGCAGCCGGGACTCAAGCACCTCGATCTTGCGCATGAGCTTCTTGAACGACTCATCGGTGATGCCCATGTTCTCAATGGGGTCGAGGATAGGGATTCCATCGGGGAATCGTCGCTTGGCCTCTTCGAGGTTCTTTCCGCAGTGGCCCATCTCCTGCTCGGTCTTCAGGTCGCCCTTCACAAACAAACGGATCTGCCCGAAAGCCTTGACACAGTTCAGAAGCACTGGCACAACCTCATATCTGCAGGTCTTGGATCTGCTCTCCACGAATGGACGGACCCCGGGCGGCATGACACCGCTTGAAGGCTGAATGCGCTTGACATCGTTGCTCTCCCCGTCCAGTCGCAGGAGGACATCAATGAAAATGGATTCTTGAGGCAAATGTGGTGGCTCGCCGGCTTTGGGTGACCGGCGAGAAACGAAGTTAATGATCACGCCCCAGTCGAAATCCTCCCCGCTCGGCGTCTTGATTTGTACTAGTCGGCCAGGTTGAAGGAACTCAGTGCAGTAGTTAGGGTGTTGTATTACCGCGACCATGTCCTTGGTGTAGTCCTCGATTTGATTCCGCAGGTTGTAGTATTCCTTGACTGTGTTCTCGTCAGGAATCACCATGTTGTCCCGCTCCTGCTGCAGAGCGATGAGCTCCTTCTCCAGCCCAGGAACGCTGGCAGCATTCTGGAATTGATAGAAACATCGCTCCAGCATGAACTCGGGCGAGATGGTCTCGATACGCTGGAGATTGAGAACCATGTTGTAGCCCAAGTAAAACGCCGAGTTAAGCTTGTCTTGCTCACCAGCCACGATGCCCTTTGCCGTCTCCGGTTCGAGCTTGTCATCAATCATCATGATGACGATACCGCGATCATCGAGACCTCGACGTCCGGCACGGCCTGACATTTGGATGTACTCGCCAGTTGTCAGAGGACGTTGCCGCACTCCGTCGAACTTCATAACTGACGTGAAAACAACTGTTCTGGCCGGCATGTTCAAGCCGATGGAGAAGGTCTCGGTAGCGAAGAGCGCCTTGATCAATCCCTCCTGGAACAAAATCTCAATGGTCTCCTTCAGGATAGGCAGGAGGCCAGAATGATGGACACCAATGCCCTTCTCCAAAAGGGGCAGAATATGGGTGATTTGTGGAAGAGTCCGGTCCTCCTCGGCCAACTGGTTGATAGCGCTGTGGAACACCTCTCTAACCAATTGCTTTTCAGATGCATTGTTGAATGTCATATGGGAGATGGCAAGCGCCATTGCCTCACAGTCCCGCTTGCTAAAGTTAAAGACGATGACAGGGTGGAATGATCTCTTCATGATCATCTTAATGATCTTGGAGATATCTGACTGCGAGTCAGACTTGCCGCCCTTGTTTGTTTTCTTGTTCCGTCCTCTTCCCTTCATTTGCGCGTTAGGATCGGCGGGATCAGCACCCTTCTTCTGTTCGATAAGAGCCATGGCTTTGTTGAAGTTGTTCTCCTTGAAGTTGCTCTTCTCGTCAACGACAAGGAAGATGCCCTCGCCGCCGGCTGGGAAAAAGTAGTTCTGCAGAGGCGTTGGCCGGAAGTCGGTATACACGACGTGACATGCTTGACGGTGTATTTTGGCGATCCACTCCGCGAACTGGAAAGCATTGGGAATGGTCGCAGACAAGAACACATATCGGACCTTGTCTGGCAGTAAAATGATGGTTTCTTCCCACACTACACCGCGACTCTTGTCGCGGAGATAGTGGATCTCGTCAAATACAACCCACGCCACCTCGCGCATAATCTCAGAGCCGCGGTACAACATGGACCGCAGAATTTCGGTTGTCATGACCAGGCAACTTGCAGTCGGGTTGATGGTAACATCTCCTGTCATCAGGCCCACGTCTCCGAAGTCAGCCTGGAAGTCTCGGTACTTTTGGTTGCTCAGCGCCTTGATGGGACTCGTGTAGATCACCCTCTGTTTGTTCTTTAAACATTGAGCGATTGCGTATTCGGCAACCACTGTCTTTCCTGCACTGGTATGAGCTGAGACGAGGACAGACTCGTCTCTTTGGATCGAAGCCACGGACAAGCTTTGGAACGGGTCGAGCTTGAAGCTGTAGGTTCGCGCGGGCTCCGAGGGTGGCTTGTGACTTGACAGGGGAACGTATTCGTAATCCAGATCTGGCGGCAGGGCGACCTGGTGTTGGATGTTGTGTGCAATGGTCAGGGCTTTGTCCGCCTCCTCTCCCTTTGCCGGCGCGAAACCTTCGGCGGCGGCGACCTCTCTCGACTCGGCAGTGGTGAATGTATCTGCCATTACGGGGTCCGCCTCGCTCTCCTTCTTCCGTCGCTTAGGATCCTGGGGATTGTTTGCGCTCTCCTCTGGGCTTTGTCCCTCCTCCTCGCCATCCTCGTCATCGTTGGACGGCTCTTCGCCGTCGGCCATTTCGACGTCTGCATCGTTAGACGTGCCGTTCTTGATATGACCATCTGCTTTTCGCTTCTTGCTCTTATCCTTCTTCTTTTCCGTCTTTTCCCTTCTTGACGACTTCGACCTTGCGGATGGGGAGGTCGTGGCGGCTTGTGCAGGCTCGGCACCGGCCTGAAGGTCTACGGCATCGGCCGCCTGCTTGGGCGGCTCGTCGAAGACATCGAAGAGCTCGTCCATGATGGGTCGGATCGCGATGAAGCTACGGTCAACTCGGGACCGGAGGGTACTACTTGGCGACAGACTAGGTGAGCGCGGTCGTTGTTGAAGGGATTTTCCCGTGGTGATGGCTTCGAGTCAGAGGTTCCAAACAGCAGTCGCGTCCCAAAGTTGGGGACAGGAGCGGCTGGAAAGTTTATTAGCACCGCGACTGAGCCGTCAGAACGGGGTGATGTCCGCAAAGGGGCGGCAAGGTGACAGTGAGGAAGCTTCTCGAGGTTGGAGGGCGCCAATTACACAAATTGAATCAAAGGCAGCCGCAGCTGCATCACTTACCAGCGATGGCGCTACCAAATCTCGATTCAAGGTCAACTTTTTTGCGATAGGCAGAACTGATAAGCCAGACCGGGGAGAGCGGTGTCCAAGCGGACCCCTGCATGCGGGACTCTGCGGGACTCGACGGGCCTGCCTGATCTCTCAGGCGAAACTGCTCCGACCTGGGACGGAGAGCTCTCGTACGACTTCGACTTTCAATTGTGAGAACGGTTAATCAACGTCACTGCTCCTGAACCACCCGCCCCCCAGTTCACCCCCACAAAATAACCCTTCAAGGTCAGTCTCTACCTGTGGAAACAAGTACAATTGACGTGCAATTGATACTAAGTCGGCCCGCCTGGCTCCAGATGTTCTCCCGTGCCGCTGTCCGCGCGACCACCCAGGTCGCTGGTCGCCGAGGCTTTCATGCCACCCGCTCCCAGATGTCCTCCCCATACCACTACGCCGAGGGCCCGTACACCAACATCCCCTTCAACCCCAAGAAGAAGGGCTTCCCTATCCTGTTCTGGGGCTACTGTGCCACCGGATTCGGCGCCCCCTTCCTGATCGCTGGTGCGTCGCGCTTACCCGTCATGGCCGTCAGACACGTTTTACGTGTGGATCTTCTAACAATTTTGCAGCCTGGCAAACCTACAAGCCCCGTTCATAGACGAGAAAACCGATCTGGTCCCGCGATGGTGGGCTTGTACACAACGACGATGAGGTGGGCCTGGGGCTGTTGAGACGAGTATATGGAGCGCGGATAGAACCGACAATAGACAACTTCAGCAATCGAGTTTCCTTGAGTTCCGACCACGGCCATACCTCTTGATCACATGAAGGCTCCACAGAAGGGATTTGACTTTCATGTGTCAAGTGTTCCGGCCTTGTGGCCTCGGCAGAAACCTTCATGCCAATAACGAGTGTAGCAGATGGATGAAGCAACGCGGTGCCGGATGATCCCATCCACCCATGTTATGTGACCGTGTTGCTACGCCATGGCTTCGGAAGTCGCCAAGCGTGCCGGGCCGTCATCAAAAGACATGCGACGAAGTAAGGGATGGTCTGGTGCTCGGACGACTACGGTGGCTTCAGGTTTGAACTGCAGTTATTCCAGCCGATGTAGAAAGCGCCCTTGAAAATCCCGTGCACCTGCCCTCATATGAGAACGGTCATTCAGCTGTGGTTCATGCACTGGCACTATGCCTTCATGATTCCCAAGTTCGTACAGTAAGCCAGATGGTTTGTGTGATCGACAATTTGCGTCGGAGCAGCTAAGCTTTCGGCAGATGGGCTGATGATCCTGTCTTCAAAGCACGCGCATGCACAAACTCCTTCGGCAAATGAGTTCCAAGGCAAGAGCGAAGTTGCCATTGGTGCGAGGAAGCGTGTTGTGCACAGGAAATGCTCTCAATGTGTCGCAGAATTGGTACTTGACCTGTGCTGAGACTCCAAGATGTACAATGGGCCCAGGTGGCCAGATTCTGCATTTTTACAGGTGGTATCATAGATGTTCGTATAGTTGTTTACAAGTCCGTTTACGTCCCAATCAGTCGTAGTTCCAAACCCCGGCCTTCCCAAACATGCCTGTGTCTCTATAGTCCTTCGCCTGTTCGCCGCCCTCGAAGATATCGACCAAGAACTCCTCAAAATGCTCAACGTCCTCGGGCTCAAAGTCCATCTCACACCTCGGCTTGAGCTCCGCCCAGATCTCCCTGACCCGGGCCCCGGTATCGCATTTGCGGAACGCCCGGAGGATCCATTTCGCCATCCACACGTCGACGTACAGGCCGTGTGTGTTCTCCACGAGCGCCTGGGCGAAGGCATTCCACACGCTCTCGAGCCGTTGAGGGCCCCAGACTTGGCCCTCGGGCCCGCCATATAGGCCGAAGCCCTTGAAAAGCGCGAGGAAAACAGCTCCGTGTAGAGGAATCTGGAACCACTTCATGTCGTCGAGATAGTGCGCAACTTTATCGAGAGCGGACATCTTGACCGCGTAGTGATTCAACAGGATACGGTAAGTCTGCATGTCGGGGACTATTGGCGAAGCCTTTTGGAATTGCCGACGAAGCTTGGGGTCCTGTTTTGAAATCTTTGCGAACATCATTAAGACTTTGGTGATGGCACTGTCGTTCATGTAGTTCCGGTAGGGCATGGCGGGAGCTCGCTCGTGTGCGGCCTTCATGCGCTCATAGACGCGCTCGGCCGCGTACTCCTCTCCGCAGCGAAGGAGGCCGGCGATGACGCAGTTGAGCACCGTGGTGTCAATCATTTCACCGTCTTCGACCATTTCCTTGTAGGCGGCTCGGATGCCGTCGCTGTCCTGCTTCAGCCCGAAGAAGTGGATCAAGCTGACATGATGGTATCTGTTGTATTTGAAACCACGCTTATCCATCTCCTTATACAGCATCTCTGAGAGGACAAAGTTTCCGGCTTTCGACGCGACATCGAACAGGATGTTGAAGGTGACAGCATTGGCACTGATGCCAGCGTCGTGCTCCATTTCCTTCCACAAGTTCATAGCCGCAGCCGCCTCCGTTTCTGTCGAGTGACCAACGTACCGGCCCGCAAAGGAGAGGGCAGCGTTCCACTCAGGTCTTGTAAGGCGTAGGCCATTGCTTTGTATGTCCGCGACCACGGCGAAATATCGCAACATGGACTTTGAATTTTTCTCCTCGCGGCCAAGGCATTTCATCAAGCCGTGGCGAATCTTCGCATGCAGATACGGCATCCGCGGCTCGGGCAGGCTCTGGTACAGCCCGTAGATGTACTCGATGTCGGTTTTGTAGGGGTTCCTCAGCCTGCGCTGCACTGCACGCCACAGTCTGGCCAAAATCTCCTGCTCGTGCTCGCCTCCTTCCCTCGTCTCGTAAAACGATGGGAAGTCCTTGTCATCCCGGCGGTCCGAAACGGCCAAATCGGGTCCGTCTGCTGGCGCATACCCTCGCATGTACGGGTCTCTGGTGAGTTGCAGATGCTCATCTATTGTTGTATCTTGAGTCTGGTCAACCAGAGACAGCAATTCTTCCTTGTTCAAGCCCTTAGGACCTGTCGCCGCTTGCCCTTCTGCGCTCGAATGGCTCGATCTTGTGTTTCTCGGGGCGTTCAAGAGCCTGAACGTGCACTCGCCGATTCTCATTGTGTAGCGAAATGGATTCAAAAGGACCGGTGGCAGGATCCACGAGGAAAAGAATTGTGTTTCGGCAGAGCGGTTTGTCGAGGCATTATTGTGACTCCGGCCGCGCTCCTTGCGCAGCTTCGGCCGCAATTGCCATCCATGAGCAGCCCTCGCCCCATACACGAAGCTGATCTGTGGCCACAGGCTCTGTCGGAACGGGAGTATCGTGCCGCATAAGGACCCTTCAATTCGACTGGAGATTTTCATGAGCTGTCCCACATCATGGCTCTGCTACCGCCGAGTCGTCAGCATGGAATAACGAGACTGGCGGTGCGAGTATTGGCGGCGAACAAAAGGAAGGAAGCAATGGAAGCTTCATATGGGGGGGGGGGGGGTAATAAAGTCTGGGGAAGCTTTGAAAATGCAAGCTCTGCAATGGCGCGCCGGGTCGTCGCGGTGGGGATTGATAGCACCGATAAGCTCCCCTGCAAGACTCGAAGCGCATTAAGCTTGGACGACCCGAGCCGCATCATAAATTTTGGACACCAAGTAACTCGGAACGAGTAACATCCAAGCGACAGTGGACTCCCAATCGACAATTACGAACCCGACTCGAGTTGTCTCTCTGAAGTCCCTAGTACCGACCGAAGTCTGAGCACCAGGACGAGCTTGCACTCCCACGAACGCCCGTCATGGGCCGGTCCTTTCGGCCCCAGAGGGTCTACCAAACGGCCAAAATCAACCTGGCGATCCCGCGCAACAGCAAGGCACCACGCGCAGTACCCCCAGTATGGCTCAAAGTCATTGAGAGGATACCGCCGTCCGAGATCTTGACTCGTCCTAAACCCATACCGCACCGCGACCCGAACCCACGGCAGCGCAACCCACGGAACATCTTCAAGCCCCAGCAGATCACGTACCCAGAGGACGAGCTGCGATGGAACTTCTTTAAGGATCACCCGTGGGAGCTGGCACGGCCCAGGGTGGTGGTTGAGCTTGACGGAAAGGACGCGAGATACGTGGACTGGAGCAAAGGCCTGAGACAGCGCGGTGTCCCAGTGACGGGCGAATCGTGAGTGCTGGACCAGGGGAGCATCCCAACTGGATCGGTGGCAAGGCTAACAGCGTTGCAGAGTCGTTCAGAGGCAGCTATGGCTCATGGAGAACCGGGAAGGCATGTCAAAAGAGCAGGCCTACGATATAGCCCGCAAGGAGCTGTACGACATACGCCAACAACAAGACATTGAGAGGCGTGTTGCCCAAGAAGAGGCGCGCATGGTTGGCGCATACTTCGGCAAGTCGAGGTTAGAGGTCAGCATGGAGCTGGAGAATGCAGTATACGAGAAGTGGAAGAAGTGGGCCGAGGGCGAGGCCCAGAAGCTCCAGGCTGAGCGCGATTCGGCCTATGCCAACTTCGGCACCGACGACAAAACGCTTGAGGTGGAGGATGCTGAGCGACTCGCATGAGCACGAACGGCTTGAACGCGCGAAATCGGGTTCAATTGTAGATAAAAGAGTACCCTTAGATGCGGATGCACAATATGCTTCTCAGCAGGGGAAGAAACCCCCGGAAAGTTGCGCGAGCATTGCTACCTATGCGGCTTGTGATTCCGTCGGCTCTGGGCCCATCTCAGATTCACGTTGCCAATGTCAGGCTTGCCCACAATCTTGGAAAGCTTCTCAGACTGAACCACAAACACATCGGCGATGTCAGTCCAATGGAACAACTTGCCGGTGAGCCCCAAGTTGTGGGTCCGTGCCCATGTCTCGACAAAGACTACTCGAAGCCGATCCTGTGGAACAAGATAGAGGACTCTGAGGATGTGCGCCATGAGGCCCACGATAAACCCCGTTCCTGGTCCATTTGTGACAATGACATGAGGGTATTGAAACTCCTTGGCGTTAGGTGTGCCGGCACGCTGGGCTGGTATCGTCGTCAAAGCAACCAGGATGTCGAGTGCACACCTCAGAGAGGTATATACTGACGATGCATACGACTGGTAGACTTTCCGGGCCCTGGGGACGACAATAGTGTCGTATGTGCCAGCAGCTTCATCAGTACACGACTCGTGTATCAAGTTTTCGAGAGCTCTCTCCTTATTTTGAGAGTGTTGATCCTCTTCCGTGATGATATACCGACGATGTTGGTTCTTGTTCGCCTTGAAGCTCAGCTTGATCAGTGCAGTCATCTCGGTGGTGTGGCCGCCGGATCCAAAGACGTATAAATATGATATAGCTGGCAAATGAGACAGGTCCAGCCCAGGTTTCGTTGTCTCTATGGCTACGTCGATAGCTTTGTTTTTCGTGGTGTAGAAGTGTCGAGTCTGACAGACTGTCAGTTCATGAAGGAGCGTATTGATACGCCAAACACTGGCAGCCATTCTGACCTACCGCAATCAACAAGCCAAGTGAAATCAATCCACTCATAGTAGTGACCAAGCCCAGGCAGAGAACGCATAGGCCGGTAATCAGTATTATCAGAAATACTGTTGTCGTAATGAAGAGGCCGTAGAGAGCCACGGCATCAGAGACATGGGCCAAGTGCAACTCATCATCCACAGCTGGTTTGGTATCAGGACTGGTAGAAGTCTCCGGTGGCAATGCGGCTGCCATGTCGAAACAGATCTCCCATACACACACACATCAGAGGGAGCTCCGTATTGCACCAGCTTCCTCACGTGCTAGATTCGATAGCCTGTTGAGACGTTAGCCAACTGCCTGAGGAAGTGTCTTTGTGTGAACAGTACAAACCCCCGTTTTGTCTTCGATTCCTCGACCTTCTTGATAATAAAGGCAATCATGAATTCGAGGCATTCACTCTTCTAGGGTTGGTGACTTTGTCCTTAGTGACATACCACCTTGTAGTCCCCTAGCACAATCTATGACTGCTGTCTTGGACCGGCCAGGCGCCCAAGTTGCTGGCCCCAAGTGAAGTTCCACAGTTGGTGGGTGGCCTGTGCGAGCCCGGCCAGGGGTGCTTGGCCAGCCGCTGCTTGGGCTGACCTCATTGTGCAACCAAAGTTTTGGGCACCTTGATGAGGGCGACTCCGAGCTGCGCATTCTTCGTTGCAGCCTCGAATTTCTCCCCGCCAACAAAGACTGGAGAATACAAAACAATCCCGCGGGACGCTCCACCCGCCAACCCACCCCTCTACTCGAGTTGCCTTGAGCTCAAAGCTCAATGCGATGGTCCGGTCTGCACAATGGCGCCCCAGACGAGAAAGCTCAACAAGCCCTTGACGTGCTTCTATTGCAACCGGAAGTCCACGACCAAATACGATGGCTCCATGCGCCGCTTCGAGTGCAACAACTGCAACGCGACGAACCATCTTGACACCGTGAGTGACCGCAGCTCATACATGATGGTGTTGATGGCGTTTCAGTGTCGACTAACAGATCGCAACCCAGAAAGGCGACATCACCGATGTTCCTGCTTCGAAGAACACTACCGAGGCCCTGCCAGCGCAGTTCGCCATCCGCCGAGATCACTCCACGACATCCAGCCGAGTTTTTTGCGACAAATGTCTGCAGAACCAGCACCTGTTCATATCCTCTCTGGCTCAGTACTTTCCCGAGGACCCTGAAGACCCAGAATACGCCATCCGCGAGAAGGGCTATTACAAATTCTACAAGGGCCTTATGATGCGATATCCCCAGTGCTGCGCCGACTGCGAGCCCAAGGTTCGCGAACAACTTGCCAAGGCCGCGTACACTGCGAAGACAGATCACCTGCGGCGCATGCTCGACCGAACTGCAAAGATCCGAGTCGTCACCACCAATTCGCCTGTCTATTATTGTCAATCGGTGGGCAGGTGGCTATGGTCTGCCTCACTCATGTTCCAGCTACTGTGGCATGTGTCTCTTATCAGCCAAGGCCTCGCTGCTCAGAGCAGGCGGACCAACGACAGATCATGGTTAATGCTTTCCGCGAGGGTAGTGGCCCTCCTTGCCGGCTTCCTTCCATCTCCGGACCAACTTTTGAAATGGAGCTTCTGGACATCTGCCCTGAGCATCTGGTGGAATCCTAGATGGGTCGACACCTTCAAGAGCAACACCAAACATTTGGTCGGCATTTCTAATTACTATTGCTACCAAGCTTTGATCTTCGCTTTTAAGCTCGCCGCAACTTTACTGATTTCGCCATTGTCCAATGTGCAGGGACAGGGACTGGCGGCCCGGGTGACAGCACACTCTTCGATGGCTGTGGCCATGATATACCTCTACTACACTGCGCACAAATTGATTCACGTCGACCATACTCCTTTGTGGACTACGAAGGCCAGCAGCATCGGAGCTACTCCAGCACCTCCGCCGTCCTTTACGCCCACCGAGTCACGAGAAAACGAGGAGAAGAGCATGGCAACCATTCTTGACGAGATCCTCCATGAGCCGACTCAAACCTCTCAGCCTCAGCCTCAAGCGCTCATGTCGCAATTCTCCACTACTGAAAACTTCGACCGCGTTCAATCCATTTCAGAGAAGAGCGCTTTCAATCCCTCCTTGCGCCCCTTGACTCCGAACCCTTTTGCGAACTCGCCTACTAAGCGGCCTCAAAGCTCCGGTGTTGGTCTCTCCGGCCTAAGTCTTTCCGACACACCCCAACCACATAACCAAGAGATGGTTGGTTACTCTCCAAACATGGAGTGGACGCCCACTCAGTCCAAATACCGAGCATTCAATACCTACAAACCAGGCCAGACCGAGACCAGAAAGTTCGGCGAGACCCCTGTCAACGACAAACCGGGCGCATTCTGGGCCAAGATCCCACCGGCGCCTAAGGCTCCTGCGCAGCGATTCCTCAGCCAGCAAAACACGACACTTTTAAGAAGAAGTCCTCGGCTCACTCAGAACCCAATTGCGTTCCGGGGCACCAAAGAAAGCAACTTAGGCCCGACACAAGTAGATGCTCCCCCAGCGACGATCTTCGCGGAGCCAACTTTCCGGCCTGCGCAACCAAGGGACGAGCGTGACGATCTCCTGGACAAGTTCGCCACGAGCTTCACGCTGGCATCGGATCAGACAGACGAGCACCCGGCAGGTGAACGCCAGGACGGAGGGAATGCATCGACAGCTCGACCCCAGCAGCGTGATGCGAACACACTCAAACAAGGATTCCTCCTTTTGGTGTGCAGCGTCTTCTTCGCGGTCCTGGCAGGGCGTGCCTACCTGGATTTTGGCGGCCTGGGGAAGTTTGTATCGATCCAGGGAAGATGAGTGCACGTGTTTGAACGAGACAAAGACATACCCATCCCCGCTCTACGAACAGCCAATGAAGAGCACCAAGTGACTCGGAAGAGAGCGAAGAGACTAGATTGGTCGAACGAGGGGCGGCGACCTCCGCCTCATAATATGGGACACGATGCGATTGTTCATGAGTGTCATTGGGCACATGCAACGGTCACCAGAGGGTAGTAAAATCGGCGTTCTGGGGATATTTGGTTCATTCGGTTCAAGTAAAAAGGACATCATATGGAAGGCACACAGCACAGCATCATTAGAGGAGACCACATGAGAAACGAAAGATACCCTGCTGTACCAACAGAAAGAGATGTAAAGAAAAGTGTCGATTAATAGAATATGTTAACGTTCAGGACCCTCTTGAAGCTCCCTAAACTAGCCTGACCAGCCTGTCTTGCAGCCTGAGATGGTTCTTGTTTTGACGATCACAGGGAACAGTGATCGATCGTATGGGATACCATATGGAATCATGAATATAGACTTCTGAACCAGCTGCAGACTGCCGAGGAATAGCGCGCAAGCTGAAGCCTCAAGGTCGCATGCGTCTCCAGACTTCCTTGCACATACTCGTTTTAGACACCGAGAACGAGCGGCGGCCGGGCTGGAGGAGAAGCTCCGTGCTCCAGAGAGAACGTTCCGGAGCGCAGATTGAAGCTAGAAAACGAAAGGTGTCCAAGTAAAGCCGCGGAGTGGACTGATGGATGGACGGGTGGTGCGAGCACGACGACCGAGTCCCGACCAACAAAGAGTGTGGATTACGGGCAGTGATCGGCACGGGCCGCGCCCTGTGGAGTCGCGCTAGCTGCCAAAGTATGATTCCGCCAAGAAACGTGAATCTGGCCGCTTGTCAAGATGCGAAAGACAGATTTCCCAGAAGGTCCCTGCGGTTCTTTCCCAGCGCGGGGCTGGCACCTCCGATTCCGCGGAAAACTCATCCTGTCGTTTGTGGTAACGAGAGGTGGGATGTTTCCGAGCCCTGCAATACAGCGAGCGAGGCCGTTGGCGATAGGCCGCTGGGGGGCTTTGGTCGCCCCGGTTGCCTCTCTCTCTCCCCGCCACCCCTTCCCCCAGGGGCATCAGCCCCAATTCATCCCCTGGTGTGCTGCCCTACTGGTTGGTGATCGCCACTTCTCCAGATGGCGCCCCAGATGGATCGCCCTGCGCGCCTGGGGGAAGCGAGATGCGAAATCTCGCGGGGAGAGCAGGCGAAAGGCGGGGGTGCCGTATTGAAGAGATTAGGTGGGATCCTCTTGAACCCCCCCTTGTCAGTTTGGACTGGTTTGTGCTGGTTCGCCAGGGCCAGACTCTGGCTGTCTGATCTCGTCCAGACTGTTACCGAGAACGAAAAGCCGGCGGGTCGAGGCGGCCCTGGGGTTGCCTTCGGCTTTTTGCCCCTGGATGCGGCCGTCCCACGAGACGGCACGATGCTACGCGGGAGTACATTGTACGAAAGTGTCATGGCCGGTCTTCAGGAGGAGGAGCCCACCTACTTCGCACACAAACAAGGGGTGCGCGAGGTGTTAGACACATATGGATTCTGGCTCGTGGAACAATTCCCCATCGGGATTTCCGAGACTGGCAAGTGACCTCCTATAGACTGGGTAGACTGGGCAGGTACTGTGTCGTGGGACGATCCCTTCCGGGCAACCTAGGATTGCTTATGCAGTACTGGGCTACGTGCTTGGAGGCACTGGTGTTCTCCCATGTTTCCTTGCACAGGCGCGACCAGAATAGTGCCACTTGAAACGGCCGTCCCAGCAGTTGACGAACTGCCTGTCTGGCCATCCTGCCCTACCTACCCCCACGCTGGGGCGGGTAGCTGAGGCTTGGGGCATCTCGATGCGCACCCGCGGGGAATCAGCTGTACCAGCCCGCGATCATGCCCGCCTGCCTGTGTTTGCGGTGTGCTGGGAAGCCGTCAGCGGCTCTCGCTGCAACCCCCCAAAACCTTCCCCCACACTCTCTCCGCCTCTCAGAGACTGACTGAAAGAGCCTGAATCATAGTCTAGGCCCTGGTGTAACCACGTAGCAGGTCTCGTGACAACGGGTTCCTAGAGAGTTGCGACGGTGTAGTGTGCACCTTCCACGTTCCTGGAGGAGCGCGAGGCGGGCGGCCCAGTAAGCTGCCGCAGGCCCCAGGGTCACGCGCACCTGCTCTGCGCTGGTTAACGAGAACGAACCGTGGGGTTGCAGTGTGCTGGCTGGCTGAGCTGGATTTGGAGTATTTTGGACCATTTGGTAGGCTGGCATGTACTCGCAGACTCGTAGGCAGGACGATCTGTGTGCTCGGCAAGCGTCGAATCTACGAAATCCGAAACAAACCCAAGTGCAGGGACTCTAATGCACGATTCCCTGGAATACCTGGGGTACCGAAGTACCCGGGTACCTGAGTGCCTACGTGGAGGAGCCCCCTTCGGGAGTTGAGCGAGGCCTGAGGCTGGCTCTGGGCCAGTCAGCCAGTGTCCCAGTCAGGGAATCTGGAGTATGCAGCTGGCTGTAATAATAACTGGAGTGCATGACGTCGGCAGCCAGGGCCTAATGCGTACCGCCATCACGCGACACATGCCAAGTGCGACAAGCCAACGCAGGGAAGGAGAAGGAAGAAAAAAAACGTGGGCGCGGCTGGGCTGGGTGTGGAGATGCGTGCATTATTAAACCATCACCCGCAGATCCCGCGCCGGCCTCTGGGTTTTTGTGCAGCCGGCTGCGTAATGTGCGTTGTTAATCTCGCTGCGTGCACAACAGGAACAGGCCGGCCAAACCCTGGCAGGCGGACGGGCGGTCGAGCGAAACCAGCGAGTTGGACGAGTGAGTCCTCGTGCCTGTGACAGAGTCCAAGAACCAGACCGACCCGCACCAGCCATAACAACCTGTCAAGTCGGCTGGGACGCGTGTGATCTACACAGCAAAATGTGTTGTCGCCCGCTGAGGTGGCCGCGACGATCAGGTCACTGAGCTGGTTCCGAGGCTGCCACACTTTTGCACAGCTAGATGCACACACACACACACACACGGGGTAGTATACAGCCTAGTACCCACGCGAGAGGAACCGCGCCTCGCACCACGCGGTGGCAGTGGACAGACCAAGCAGGCGGAAGTGGCCGCCGGTGTTTATCAAGACTTTTGGCCTACTAAATCCGGCCCCGACCTAAACTGCGCCGGGATACCGAGCCAAAGAAGTAAAGTGCTCAGCCTTATTAGGTTTCGCGGTTAATAATCAAGCTGGGTTGGCTCGCTCAAATTCTGCTGTCAACAGCATTTGTAAAGGTACCTGCTAGACTAGCTGGATACCTCTCGTTCGATTCGAAGAGGTTGTTCCTTGTTGGTGAGGATGATCCGGAACAGCTGCACATGTACTGCATGTAGGTGCAGGGCTCCGAAATGACCCACGACCATTCCCATCTCGACAGGTGATCTCGCTCTCGCTGCGTGGGCATCTAGGGGATGTCCAAATGAGCAGACTGATGTAGAGTACTGCATAGTGCAAGGGTTCCAATATTCATCTGCATCGTAGTCTACCTGCTGAGCAAGGGCCCGTCTACCTAGGTACTGCATGGATCGCCATCTCATAAGCTTGAGGTCGGACTTTAGCTGACACGCCACTGAAGTTTAGCCTCGCGGCCTGCTCGAGCCCGCGAGCGAACAGAGAACAAGGTACCTGGGAACCTAGGTGCGTACCGACCCTGGGGACGTGCCCACTCTTTCCATGGGCCATCCCCCATCCGCCCACAGCCAAACCAAGCGTCCCACTAGTGGTCCATCCACCCCCCCTAAATCCGGGCTGCCTGGGTGGGCGAATAAATCCCCTGCAGTCACCCTTCCTGTTCCTTCCCTCCCACGCGTGCCTTGCATCAAAAGCTGGTCTCCGACGTCAAACCCACCAGGTTCAGTCAGTCTTCTCATACACACACGAAAACATCCCTCTCCCAATCTGGGACGCGCCCACACGCTCCCCCTTCCAGATTCTTCTTCCACCCACAGGCCTCAACGTCTTTTTTAGATTGGGGTCCGTCGCACCCGACTACTTTCGAGTCTGTCCTGGCCCAGTCTTTTCAGGCAATTTGTCTGCCACAAAAGCCTCCCCTCCCGCCGCCCACTCCCCATCAATTCAACAAGATGGACAACCAAATCTCGTGCGGTCTTTGCACCATTGCTCTTTGATCAAGAGCCCTGGGCCCTATTGGGACTATACAGTCCTGAAAGATCCCCCCGCCATATCAACACACCACTCACCCACTGACTCGATCCCCGCGTCGCCTTGCCTCGCCTCACCTCTCATCACCCTGTCACAGGCGCGCTATCCTGCCAGAGCCTCAGGTCACTGGATACCCCCACGCTCCAGCAAATCTCATAACTCAGAACACCACCACTCTCCTACCATCCTGTCTTCGCTCCCACCCCCCAGGAGTCATCTATTGAAACCAAAGCAATCATTCTGTTTGCGGAGCATGAACTTTGTCTTGATACTCTTCTTGGCAAAGTTGGTTGTGGCTATATCATTAGTGGTCGCACAGATTATCCTGCTACAGAGTCGGACAGGCAGCTCTTACCAGGACTGGTGGAAAGGTTACGTCTCTAGGGTCAGCATACGCAAGGATTTCAGAATTATGGACGCAGCAAAGGGTACGGAGTCTGCCCAGAGCCAGAAGGGCCTGAGGGAGCGGAAATCATTTATGAACACAACAGAGCACGGCGGAACGGAGCAAGCAGACGTTGGCTTAGAGGAGCCAGAAGTTCAGAGCATGGAGATGCAACGGTCACAGTCAGGGCAGTCTTCCCTGAAGTCATTGAGAACACAAACGTCCGTCTCCTCTCTGGCCACCGAGACCAGCGTGTCCAAGGAGACAGTCGAAAGCAGAAATATCCTTGGCCTGCCGGCCAACTTCGGTACCGTGGTTCCGGGCATCTACAGGAGCAGCTATCCCAAGGAGGCCGACTATGCCTTTCTTCAGAAGCTGAAGCTGAAGACGATTATGTGAGTCCCGACAGCCCAACGCTTCCTACGCGCCCCTTGCTGATCCTCTGCCAGCACACTTGTGGACAAGGACTTGCCTGAGACGTTTGTCCCTTTTATGAAGGCCAACAAGATCCAGCATCGACACATCACCATGCAGGGCACCAAGAAGGAGACGATACCTATCCAGACAATGGCAGCCATTCTAGAGGTTGTTCACGACAAGCGTAACCATCCCCTCCTGATCCACTGCAATCATGGCAGAGTATGTCCATCCCCGTCAAGTCTGGCGCGTCCCATTCAAAAGCGTCTCACCTCAAATCATTCCGGACCACGAGCTAATCTGATTGCAGCACCGAACTGGTTGTGTTGTCGCTCTCGTTCGCAAGATCCAGAACTGGGACATGGAGCGCGTCCTGGACGAGTACAGGGCCTACGCATCGCCGAAGATCCGAGATTGCGACGTCGAGTACATCAGCAAGTTCCAGACTACAGAGGTGCAGCACCTGGCTCTGGTACCCCTCGCTGAATCGTTTCCGGTTCAATACGTGATGGACCTTCGTCGACTGCGTTTCCTCGTGGCTTCATTTTTCGCCATCTTCATCTGGTGGAACACATTACGATTCTTCCGGCGAACCAGCAGTCAGCGAGATCCGGTGTCGGGTCTCTGACACTGCCTCCCACTTGCGTGGTTCTCTCACGGATATGCTGCCGCTCTTCGGCTTCGCTACGCGTCTACTGGCTCACGGAACAGTCGACTCGACCTCGGCACTGCTGGACAGCGATCGTGTAGCAGTTTTGCGAATGGGCGTTTCATGTGATTTGGTTTTGGGTGTAAAGCAGCTTTTCTCCTTGCTTCGGTCGGACTCCCGACAAGGGTATAGACAGGGTATCTGTGGAGGCTATCAAGAGCTGAGATGTCCTCCTGGCGTTTTAAGGGCAAGGCCGGCTCTTTGATTACAGAGTCGAGGTTTCTTTTGTTTACAACTCCAGTGTACGGAACAGATTAAAAGTCAAGCGCTGGTGTGCTATAGAGTCCTCGGTAGAGAGGCTCAGAGGCCAAGATGTCAGAGTTTCAGAGTTTCAGAAAGCGTTATACCCGGGCAGCCTTTTGATGAGGTCTTGTTTGGAAGAAATGCATACAAGGAGTTTCTGCAGTTCAAGCATTTCCTGCTATCAGTATTTACATGAATGAGTGACTGGCCACCCCAAGTAATAGGGGCCGCTGTTGTCCTCAAGCCCTACACCGGCGGCCTCGAACGTGCATTGTTTCTTGTGCCCTCGAATCCCGAGACAGCTATGCTATAGCCAGCGTATAGGCGAAGACCAATAGCACCAAGAACGTCTAGGTATGCCATTGACCCCAACGAGCGTACGCCTCTCAACCACACCACACCCAGGATCAGGTATCGCTGTCATGAAGAGAGGAGGAAGACTCCCCCAAAGAATAGACACCCCTCGCCCACATGCCTCACTGCTTCTCAATGCCCCACCGGTCCCTCTCCTTCCTCTCGGCGCGCTCCGCCTCCCTGTCCCCCATGGCGTAGGCGTACCCTCCCCCAGCGGCGTTGACGAGCCCCAGGCCGACGGCCGCGCCGCGGACGGCGGCCCTGGCGGTGAAGCGCTGGCGAAGCGAGGCCACGGGCCGCCTGCGCGCGGCGAGCAGCACGTACAGCCCGGACCAGGCGGCCGACAGGCCCGCGGCGTCGATCTTGAACCCGGCCACGCTCAGGTAGCTGCTCAGCAGGAGCATGGGGGTGAAGACCAGCATGGGCAGCTTGTGGAAGGGGCGGAAGTGCAGGGAGGTTATTAGGGTTGCTAGGCCCATTGGTGGGAGGGAGGATTCTGTTGGGTTTTGTTAGGATGGTGAGAGGTGAGAGGTGAGTAGGGGACTTACGGCCCCAGCCATTGAGGCGGGATGCTAGTGACCTCGTCGGCTCTGGTTGGTCTGGTGTTGCCATGACTGTGCGTAGGTGTGAAGATGAGCTTTCCGTGTTGTGAGGCTCGAGGCTCACATGCGATGTCTAAGACGTGCCTAGGAACTTTTTTTTTTTGGCCGGAGGCTGCGAGAAAAACCAGTGACGTGATGTACACTGGAGAGCCTACAGGGGTCCGAACGGTCTGTGATCGATACCTAGCTGGCAGACTCTCTCTTCTAGGACCATCTCATAGGAGAGACTGTAAGCTCATACAAAGAGACGTCCAACATTTAAGGTAAATAAGTCAGTCACTTTGGTCCACAATAATTGTCCAGGTATGTACCTTGAATATTCCTGCCACAGAGCTTCAGGGTCCTCAGAAAGCTGCATTGGGGGTTGCTCTGGCAGGGGTCTCTACAGTTTGACTGCTGGGCGGTTGTCGGCTGGCCGGCAAAGTCGGGGCTGGGCAGCACGCCCTCCAAGGACAGTAAAGCATGGACTTTTTGGATGCAGCTTCGATCCAGGACATCGACCGGAAGGTTTTTTCGACTCGGTTGCAGCCAGCATCTCTATTGCATTTGCAGGTGCAAGCCCAAGGAAAGCATTGCTATTCACCTGTGGACTGTCCATTGTCCATTTAGCATCGACACAGCTTGTCCCTTGCTGCCTGTATTGAATTGAGGCCACTTGTTTTTGGACTGGGCACCCTGAAGAAGCCACCTTCCCTGACGGCCTATCGTGCACACCCCACGGCCCGTCATCACCAGACGACCGGGCAACACGCAACAAACAATCCGCCAGCCCACCCCTCAGCAACCTCAACCTGTGGCTGCTCTGCCATCCTCCCCACGCACGAGTCCGCTCCATCTTGCTATCCAGTTGCTCACTACGTTCGCCATCCTAAGTCCCAACCTTATCCTATCAGCCGCTCGACCCTGTGCCGCCAACGACCGCTAGCCGCAGTCGCATAACTTCACCCATCCCTACCGTCTCGCGGCGGCGACGACAACTCATCAAAACAACTCGCTGCACCCCAGCTACAGCTATAGCAACTCCAACCACCACCTTCTGTTCTGAGGCAGAGACACACGCCGCCTGACATCATGCCGCCCAGCGCAACCGCCTCCGGGGCGGATGCCTCCAACGACTCTTCCTCAGCCCGCAACCGAGAACACGCCCAGGGCAACCAGGACCGCAAATACACAACCGAGCAGAAGGCCGCAGTCCTGCGCATCCGCCGCTGTAAACCCACAGAGTTCTACGACATCCTCGGCATAGAAGCCGTGCGCAAGACCTGCTCCGAGGCAGACATCAAGAAGGCATACCGCAAGCAGTCCCTCCTGACACATCCCGACAAAAACGGCCACGAGCACGCCGACGAGGCATTCAAGATGGTATCAAGGGCATTCAGCGTGCTCGGCGATAAGGAGAAGAGAGAGAAGTTCGACAAGTTCGGCGGCGACCCGGACAGCAGGTTCAGCCAGGCCCAGGCACAGAACCCCTTCGCCGGTTTCGCGGCCAGGCAAGGCGGCGGAGGGAGAGGGCCCATGGGAGGCGGGATGTGGGAGGACGAGCTGAGCCCGGAGGAGATGTTCCAGCGGTTCTTCGGCGGCGGCGGGTTTGGTGGTGGTGGCGGCGGCCCCTTTGGTGGTGAGTAGACACACCTTGCGCGTGTGCGAAGTCTCGAGGGGAACGGCAGCACTAACTAACAAGGCTTCGACACAGGTCCCCAATTCGTCTTCAACTTCGGCGGCCCGGGCGTCAGGGTACATCAGTTCGGCGGCGGACGGCCGCGCAGGCGACCGCGCGAGAACGAGCAACAAGCACCCGAGAACAGCCTGTTCAACACGCTCATGGGCCTCCTCCCGATCATCTTCCTGTTCCTGTTCCCGCTGCTCTCGTCGCTCTTCTCGGGCGGAGGCAGCGCGCCCGCGGGGCCGAACATGGTCTTCGACGCGCCCGACGCGCAGCACACCTCCGAGCGGATAACGCCCAAGCTCAAGGTCAAGTACTACGTCAACCCGGTGGAGATCAAGGCGTACACCAAGACGCAGCTGTCGCGCATGGACAGCAACGCCGAGGTTGTGCTGGTGCGGCACCTGCAGCACGAGTGCGAGAACGAGATGCTGCACAAGCAGAGGCTGTACGACGAGGCGCAGGGCTGGTTCGTCCAGGACCCGGACAAGATGGGCATCGCCGAGCGGTACCCGCAGCCGAGCTGCTCGAGGCTTAACAAGCTGGGCATCAGGACGACGAGGTGACACTTTCCTCTTCCTTCTTCCTGTTTCTTTTCCTCACTTTCTCCCTCGGAATCATGGAGAGGCTGCCTGTAAAGGATATGACGATAGACAAGGGCGGGTGTGTGGTTGCATTTGGACTACGAGACCTCCGATTGGTAATGAAACCTTGGTTGCTGTATTCTTGGACTACTATTTAGTCTTGTGTTGGCGTTGGGCGGGAGAGCATCATTGACATAGCGGCTTCTGAAGGGGGGACATTGGATTCAACGTGTGTTTGGGCGAGGCAAGCGGTGGGCCTGCTGCTTGCTGCCTTGCGCGCCGGCGGGCTACGTTTCAAATACCAGATATTATCCGACTGCTCTGTGATTCATACGAGGGGCGCCGAATGCAAGCACCTGCCCTTTGGCCCTGCATTGGTCCATCTCCGTGCGCGTGCATCTCCAGCTCGTCGAGTCGATGCCCGATCTGACCTCCTCATGACGCTTGTTTTTCTTAGGATGCTCGGGCAGCTTGAGAGTGCAAGACTAGGGAACACAAAAAGCAGGTGTACGGTTTCTTGCCTAGTAGAAATAAAACACTTAATCACGTATCTTAACCACAGTCGAGTACCGTAGCAAATTATTTGTCATCTATCGGTTCCTCTATCCTTTGTTGACAAACAGAAAGCCCGACCATTGGAATGAACGTTGGTGCAAACATAGCATAGGAACCTCACCAGTCTATTCAATACAGATTGTTGACTGCTTAATTATGCATGTGGTGGCAAAGACTCAGGGTGAAATGGCGTTCTGGAGCGGAGAATCGACGAGCATATAATATACTTACTAGCGTTAACAATGAACCACAGTCATCCATCGAAGGATCGTCATGCCTCAGATGCATCCGGCCTTCTATACCTGCCCATTTGACATATGAGATCCCATGATGCGTGTACAATATCTTCGATTGCTCTCCAGTCCCTACAAAGAGGCTCGTTGCCCTAGCCGGTATAACCAGTATAGCTATGCCCCTTGATGTTGGACCGTATCAAGCTCATGCCACCATGGCACATCGTTGCCTTTCGTAAGATCGTAAGACCTCGACACAGTGGTCCACATGACCGATGTTACCACTGGTATTCAAGCCCAGTTCCCTGCGAGTGTACCGATAGTTTTCTTGATACTCTCAACGTAGTGCAGCTGGTGCATGACGGCCATCCCAGAAATCTGCGAGCCGGGCTTCCAGGAGGTGGGATGGTGCCCGTTGCCATCAATGTTTCCCTCCATCTTCCTAGATGTTTACTTACAACATCTATCCACTTTGTCCGATGTTTCTCAGCATCTCCTCCCTCCACTCAGCTAATGAACTAGACCGTCCTTATCACACAATGTCGATAGTCCTGAAAAGAGACTGATCATCTGGTTGTAAGTCGTTCATTATCATCCCCATGCCAACACGTTGATAGCATTCGACTTTCTCTGAAACTGGGACTAATAGCAAGACCAAATGAACGTCCTAGATCGGAGCCAAAGATTGATTTAGTCACAGCTCAATCTGATCACAATCTGCCGTTCTTACCTGTATTCCTGAACGTGTCAAGTCTGGTGCAGGAGTAGAACTGTGTTGGTATCAGCACCATCGTTCTTGAAAGTTCTAGGTCTAACCATACCTTAAGTACGAGGCGACATTTTCCAAGGCAGTTGAGGCCAGAAAAAGGCAGTAGATGTCATCAAATTCCTGTCGGTCAACCACTGCGACGCCAGTGCACTGCGGAGAATTTCCTTCTAGACGGACGACAGCCTGTGGATCGCGCACTTCACTGTCCAAAACAAGGAATAAGGCGTGAGTCCTTGGACAGTGGAAGCTCTCGATGTCGGGGGCAGTCTTGTGCGCCGTGCACTTCATAACGTTGCCCTGCAGTCTTAAGCATCCTTGATCGTTGATGTGAACTTTGGTCTGGTCAATATCGGGTCGTAGGTTGCGTATCGTACCGCACCAGAACCGTTTCTCGACTCCCTTTGACGCCCACGACCACGAGGGTACGTCGTTCAGGTCTTCTGACTCTTCTGCGATGTCACAACTCATCCAAAGGAGGTGGGAAGCGAGTTCTGATAAGAAGACACCCCTGTTGTAGGTGTCTCTATTCCGCTCTTGCAATATGGTGGCGATACCTTGCAAGGCCATTAGCCGGTCTGATTTGTTTGTAAGCTCCATGTTGGAGAATCTTTCCAAGACCGCATCCCACTCAATGAACTCTTCTCCGTCGAACGGTATATCCCTCTCATTGATTCCCCAGCCGGGGTGGAGATTATCATCATGGCACGACCAAGATGGGCCGCCTGGCATAAAACGTAAGGTCCTCCGTGCTAGATATGATTCTTGAAGAGCCCATCCTCTTGTGAAAAGGTGGCCTCTAGCGGGTGATGGGTTTTCCGAGGAGAATATACTTGTATAGAAGGAGCCAGAAATTTGGCCAGTGCTTGAATAGAACGGAAGCTCCACCGGTGAAAGGTCTCGAGGTGTGCTTACAAAGCAACCTTCTTGTGGGTTTGTTGCTCCTGAGGCTGCAATAACTAAGCAGGCCATTTCATAGATAGACCCCATACGTTCAGACTCTCGGGTCCAATCCTCCTGATCGTCTTGAATAATGCAAAGTGCATCAATCCAGAGATACCGTACTGAAAGCTGACGTGTAATCTGGACTGCATCTTGATGGGTCTTAGGCATAGAGATTAAGGGTATTGCAGAGAGGCGTTGCTTTAGATTTTCCTGAGTCGTAGTCATGGTCTGTATGCCTGGTGGACCCCAACAGTATGATAGAGCGCAGTAGTTTCCGCTTAGTCCCAGGCCATTAGTCTCAATAAGAATAAGGTCAGTAGCACCTGGTCCACCAAGATCTAATATACGAGTTGGTAGCCTCGGTCCTATATCCTCGTCGATGAACGTCGCATCAAGAGTCTGCTTGCAAAACTCATGATTCTGGCGGCAAGTTTCGAACCAAGTTCGATATAGGGCAAAAGCCTCCGAGCAGTTATCGCTGGGCAGTGGTGGATCGCAGCCGATGAGGCCCGATGCTGCGGCAGGACTATCTAACGGGAGTCAGAAAAAGGGAAGGCTGTTCCATGCACACTATGAAGAATTACCTGGCCTAGCCCAAATAGCTGCTCTCAAGGTCACAGAGGCTGGAAGACCACTGGGATGTTTAATATGAAAAGTAATAGCAGTCGTAGGGCTCTTGGGGTCTTCAGGATAGGGAGGTCCCATCCAGGCAGTGACTTCAGAGGTCTTGTATGAAGACAGTGCAAAATCGTTGTAGATTTTTGTCCAATTATTCTTGATCAGGAGGCAAAGGTGGCAGAGTCTGGATCTTTCCGTATCCTCCGCAAAAGTGAGGGGAATCCTGCTGCGTTGGTAGGAAGGGTCGGTACGTTGGTGTAACTGGATACAGAGAGCGAGAACAAACTTGTCGCAGTTTTGGCAGAGATTCATTATGACGAGATGTCCTGCGGGAGTGGACCTTTTTAAGTGCTATATAACGTGTCGGCAGAAACGATGGTGTGAGTTCCGACCACTATTGAAGTTGCGGAGTAGTAATCTCAAGTGGGCACAGTGGCTCGACAGCGGATACGTGAGGTGATTTATGTTATTGGCATGTGTAACACACCAACATGCAGCGTGGACGCCCGCACAGCACAACCACGGGCCGAAATCTTCCCATCAAAATCTGGCGCACTCATAGCGCTGACACAGAAAGGTCATACAGTTTCATTGGTAGAATTGGCGCCGAACTGCTAGCATGGAGGTATTG
Source organism: Diaporthe sp. P3_1W (assembly GCA_037177825.1). Classification (NCBI taxonomy): domain Eukaryota; kingdom Fungi; phylum Ascomycota; class Sordariomycetes; order Diaporthales; family Diaporthaceae; genus Diaporthe; species Diaporthe sp. P3_1W. Next base: position 2,323,584 of record JBAFXB010000001.1, read on the forward strand.
CTCCGGATCATCGCGACGAACATCGTAATCCATGACTGCTCCTTTTGAATGAGAAAATTAAGATGTTTCATTTTAATGCCGAATATAGGAATAATCTTTAAATATTTTCCATTTTCTACTAGGCCGGATAAGACATATCATAGCAAGACACCCGTTTGCCAGGCACAGGACTTTATGTTCTAACCCAAGCTTTTCTTTGTCAATGTTTCTGTTCGCCGCGACGCCATGGCCCTCAATTTAAACTCTGCATCATTCGATCCGGATGGAAAAGTCTAGCACGCTCACAAATATGTTCAGTGGGTCTGTTGCCAGAGTTTACAAAAATCGTTCGCCTCATCTTGTATCGTACATTTGTGTCCAATTCCTAGCAGTAGCTCCATCATTACATCCGGAGGAGATAGTTCAAGCACACATAAAAGCTATATAAAAAATATCCGATGCTCTGACTCTGGGCTCTATATATGCCGCACGAAATCCTAAACCAGAATGACGGTCTTTCTTTCTGCAACACTGTGGAGCAATTCATCCTCGCTTGGAAGATCTACCACGTTCAAAAGTTGGTCTTCGTCATTAGTGCAAAAGAGCGCGAGGTGACCCTGAGCAAAAAACCAGCGAATCAAGCCCACCCGCTCGTAGGAGTCAACTCCGACACTCCTCACAACCAGAAGCTGGCGACCACGCGAAAAGTAGGGCTTGCCATCCCCCAATTCTGTTCCCAGGTATAGTGCGTGTATGTCAATGCTTCGATCGATTTCCTGGTCCAGGTAAGGCTCGATGCAAAGATTGACCCCGTCACAGAGCCGGACAACGGCAAGGGGCCCAGTTCCTTCGTGGCGAGGCTCACGGCTCCAGCTCTCCCACTGGCCCGACTTCGGGGGGTCTTCAACATTCATGGTGTACTTTGTGTTTGACTCAGGCTCGGTCGGCCGGAATGTTTGCCATCGTATAGACAAGACGTGACATGACAACCGCAGTTTCCTTGGCCGAAGAAGTGGTGGTCGGAAGTCGAGATTCGGGTTGTCAGTGTTTAGGAATGGCACGGCGTATTCGTAAAGAGATTTAATGCCGCCGTCCTCAACAGAGATCTTTGAAAATTTCGGGTCACTCGGATGCTGGCGCCGTAGCCTCATGTCTGGAGGCGGAGATTGCGTTATAAGGGACACGGATCCAGCCCAGCCAGCCCAGCTCCAGCTCGGGAAATCATGCCGTCGAGTGCCGGTGGCCTCATGCCACCAGAATAGGTCAAATATCATGTCTCTTGGTCGCCGCGCGGTTCTCTCATCTTCACGCAGTGCTAGGCCCCAGAGATGAAGTATAGGTCGTCTTGTTCGGGCGTAGTAATTCAACACGCCCAGGAATGCGTTGAGTGAGTCTTCTTCCAGCGTCAAGTTTCTCGTCGTGTACTCTTGAATCTGTTGTCTGAGCTGCTTGACATCGACATAGCGACCCGAGAGTGAGGTGTGGGGAACGAAGCGGCCGAACTTGCGCTGGCCGGCTCTGCCAGTAATTGCGATTGGTTGCTTGAATGGTTCTGCGATGTATTCCCTATTGCAAAGGTACATGACTTGATGCTCTGTAAATACGAGGCGTCTTGTGGACAGATGACATTCCTGGTAAGTCCAGGCCCGCGTTGCCCATTTACTAGAGCTCAGCAAAGCTGAACCATGGCCGCTGCTGTAACACAATTCTGCCAAGGTGACGCCGTCGATGCTCACTTCGTGATGCTGTCGACGATAGGTCTTTGAAATACCCGCCAAACCTGTTTGAGCGTCCTCGCCGGCAGCTGCAATGGCGGTACAATAGGCGTTAGAGTAAATCTCACCCATCAAACTAAGCGCTTGCTGCTTCTCTGGGGATTTACGAGGCACACACTGGAAATTTCGTTAGCTTTGTCCCTACTTAGTCTTGGTGTTACCAGTTGACAGCTGTGAAAGCAGCTGGGAATGTACTTACGTATTGGTCAATCCATATATATTTGAGCCCCAAGCGTGCACAAAGGGTAAAAGTGTCTGCTATCACCGGAGGAGGGTTATTGAGATCTTCCGAATGCTTTACTTTGCCCCAGACATATGATAGGGCAAGGTATTTGCATTGAGGCGGGGCTTTAACAACCTTTCGGGATTCTGAATCAATAACCTGCAGACCAGGAATATCAGGAGCCCTCGATAGGGTTTTGCAGGTCTTCTTATGATTCCGCAGGCAGTCGCGCATAATAGATGTCAAAGCATCGTAATGAATCGGATCAACGCGGTCTGATTGCGTCTTCATACCGGTCAAGTCTCTGTAGTCGCCGGGCCCTATAACAGTGAGGCTAGGGAACTCTTCGTCATAAGAGAGCGAGTCGAGCTTTCTCTTTGAGAGACCATGTATCCCCTCAGAGATGACACGTAGTTGAGTGTATCCCCATGAGCCTGAATAAGCGTAGAGAGCACAGTGATGGCCATCATATAGTGGTGTTTTGATGTACGACAGCAGTCGGCACACTTTGCAATTTGATGCGCTGAGCTCGGCTGACGATGGATCGAGCGAAGCTATCACCATGGTCCAGACAGGCTTCTGGCGAGGGCAGTCGTCTGCCAGCCTGGGAAGTTGGGCCCAATCTACAGCGCTGCATTTTTCGCACACGAAATCCGGGGCTGGCTCGCTCGGCGTCTTATGTTCCGGTGGATGCTGAAGACTGGGTCGCGGGTAGACATGCTGAGAATGTAGCCCTGCTGAATTATGAGTATCGGTAGACATGCTCCCTGGGACGTCGGATGAGCGTAAGAGTATATTGAGGCTTGAGTACGATGCTTCCTCTGAGACACACGGATGTCATTCTTCGGTACGCTTTTCTTCATCACAAATGTTCCAGGGAAATGATGCCCGTTTGAAATAAAGAGGTATTTAAAGGGAGATTCGTACGACATTGCTCCCGCCCCCAAGTCGGAGTAAGATCCAAGATGCAGGGGCACAAGATTTCTATGGGCCTGGCATGGCCCTTGGTGTGGACAGGTCAGCTGAGCACTGAGAGTGTTTCATTGATCGGGCACACAGGTGTTCCGCCACTGACGCTTGGCAAGAAGGAATGTGCATGTCGATAAGCGAGCTTCAAACAGGCACCGGCTGACGCCCTCGGCCGAGCTGTAGACCATGAAGAGCGATCAGTTTGGAAGCTGGTTTGAGAAAACATGGGCGGGTTTCAACGTATCTTGATTTTCTGTCGGAAGTAACATGTCTCGGTTCATACCTGGCATGCATACTTGGGCAGTGCGGACATCATGTCGAAGCTGGGTATACATAGGTCGTCCTGGCCTCGTGTATTAATTGAGTTCGTGCCTCGGTACCAGCGGATATACACGTGAAGACTATCAGTTGGACGATGTGGGATTCGGGTGTCAACCATGGACAAGATGGCCGAGACGGATGAAAATATGGCGGCGAGCCGCGAGGTTGAGATTTTCAGACGCCTGTTTTAAGGATGGTACGGATGGGTGGAAAGAGACGGCTTGTCCACAAAGTATCGCACAGGGCCCCAGTAAAGTTCAATGCATAGGCAACAGGTATGGGAATAAGACATACAAAAGCTACCTACACTATCAGTACATTATATATATATGACACTGGCACAGTGCCATTTGTCCTTTAACTCTATTGGCACAATGTCCTCATACGGAGGTGGAACCAAGACTTCCGTTATGCAAGAGGTGAAGTTTGAAGAAGTATTTACGCGAATGTTCGACAACAGATAGATCCCGCTGGTAGATTTAGATAATCAAATCTGGACACCCAGTTTTGGAATTCCAGACTGCGATGTCCGGGGGCGAATGGTTGATCCCATACATGGAGCTGTGTTGTAACTTAAGGACTCCCACTTCGTTGTGCCCGCGGCCGTTGGAGAGAATACTAAGAAGGTCGTAACAGGGTAAGGGGAATTCTGTTACGGTAACTTACTGGTCATAAGAGTATCCCCGTTGCATAAGTGTATCACTAGTGTCCTCCCGAACACAAACTGCAGCAGCTGGGACCATTCGAGGTTGGGCTCTCCATCGAGACTCTGGCCGAGAACCAGTCGGATCTTGCTAACCTAGATTTTGATATCAGGAGCCAAAGCTCGGTCTCATCTGCAAGCAGACGGCTGGTGTTGTGCTATAGCCTTTGCGTCTGGGGTTCCCTGTTACAGCCTCATCACCAAAAGCACTGTTTTTGCAAGTGAACAGTTCGTAAAGCTACCACTGATACACGATATGAATGGATTGGGTGACCTCGCTGTTGGTAACGGCATCGTGAATGCGGTACCCTTCCGTCATGCGAGTAATTGGATCCCACCTGGGCACTTGAACAAGCGAACCTGGAACTAGGCGGAACACAATATTAGCAATAACAAGCAACTGTATTAAATCTTCATTTTCACAAATGCATGGCATGTTATGATAGTAAGTACCTCAATTTTCAACATACACTCCCTTACCCAAAAGGGAGGGAAAACAAGTTGCATAGCAAAATCGTTGTTGTGCAATCTTGCACTCAAGGAAAGCACACTCAAGGAAAGCACACTCAAGGAAAGCACACTCAAGGAAAGCACACTCAAGGAAAGCACTGTGTTGACAATTACTTATCAACAGCAACCTAGTACTTTTCAATTTTGGTATTGCAATTACGAAATGAAGGAAGTAAGAGGCATAGGTCGCAGAGTATTCAAACAAAGAACCAATTTCCATATTGCCCCTCTGTTGAGCACTCTGGTCATATATGGACAGGATTCATCTGAAGTCCGTCAAGGTCATCAGTTCCTAAATTCGATTCCATTGTTGAAATCAAGGATACCCGGATTCTTGCCCATGGCCGTGGAGACCCCAAGGGCTGCAGAGTGATTACCCGAGTGGGGGCTATAACGTACGTACCTGGCAGATCTATGGGGTTGCCTCCAGCCGAGCTCCGCCCCTGTCCGTTGCGTCACCGATAGAGTGGCTGGGGTTGCCCCCAAAGTGGCAGCAGGTGGGCTGGGCTGCTGTGCATCTCAGCAATTGGCAGAATACGCTCATGTCCCCAGTGTCTGATGTATGTACATATCTGATCAGAGGATACTTGTATGGTGAGTCCATTTCCTGCTGCATTATTTAAAGGCGGAAAGATATAGATACTGCAGATGCAGCTCCATTATGTCAATGACAGTCAGTACGAGTAAACATCGGATAAGCCAGCTTATCGATAGTCGGAGGTTGGAGGTAAATACCTCTGCCGGCACGGTGAGGTACAGGAGCAGCAGTGACGGGATAGCATGTGACAGAGGTAGTCCCTGCTCACCTACATGTAGCTCACACATCCCCAAGACAGATCCAAGCTCCCCAGTCACTGGGATGTGGGCTGCGTGGGCTGCCTGTTTCCTAGTGTAGGTTGACTTGACCTGACTTGCCTCTCTCTGCTCGCCCTGCCCCCAGGCAATGGCGACGTGCAGTTGCATACAAACCAGCAACCTCGCATCCCCGGCCAAGCTTTATTGTATCACCTGAACCCACCTATCTGCATTGCTGGCTTGCAGTGTCACCTCTGACGACTCTCTGTTCAATTGCTACCTCGACGGGCCTACTTACGCTCCTCATTCCTTCAATCCCTCTCCTAACCCCTCACACAAACCACCCAGAACCAGACCTCCAACCAGGGCAAGCCCAGCCTCACCACGAGTATCGCAAGCTGGCCAGTTGCTGCTTGCCCTCCCCAACAGCCTATCGTGCAGACGGATAGCTTTCCGAACGGCCACCGCTTCGCCGCTTCCCAGAGACCCGTCGCGCAGGACAGCCGTCCGGTCCCGAGTCTCGAGGAAGCGCCAACGAGAAGAAGATCCTCTGTCCATGAGCCCCTCATCGCGCGAGGCCGCGTCTTAAGAAATGGTGACACGAAAGCCGCTACCGGACAATGCTGTTGTCCACCCGCACATCGCGCCGAGCTCGAACCTAGACGGCACAGACGCTGACCCCCCGACGGCTGCCAAGTCTCATGCCCTTCCAGGGCAGCCACCTGTCGACGATGCCGCGGACCTGTCAGATGCCGATAGTTGGGAGCGGGATACTGACAGCGAAGACGAAGAAGCAACACCAGCTAATACGCAGCATGAACCAACGAAAGAGAAGGGAATCGCCGGTGCTGAAAATGGGGATGTGGCAGACAAGGACAGCGGTGGCAGCTCCAGTGTACTGCAGCCAGCTGTGACAGGAGACTCGGACCTCAATACAACACCAGCGGTCAACTCTTCTGCGTCTGGGCCCGAAGCGGGGGAAACGAACCCTTTCAGGAGGAAGATGTCAATGTCAAATGGGCAACGCGGTGCCGCAGTGCCACCAATACCCAGCGAGGCACCTCCAATGCCTCCATCGGACGCCTTCGCGAAGCTGGATCTCGACGAGTCGAGCACGAACCCCTGGCAACCTGCGTTGGGTGAACAGAAGTCTCTGGCGCCGCCAACGCTGACGACTACGGCAGACCAAGAACCGGACCAGCACGTATGGGCATCTCAAGTGCCATCTAGGGCAGCATCGACTGGTCCAGCTTCGAACTCTCCAGCAATACAGTCGCCTACCCCGGAGGAGAAGGGTACTTGGGGCGATGACCTTCCTGAGAAGTCCTCCATCGCGGTACCACCGTCTTTTAGAACGTCCCTCGAAGACCAAAAGCTAGAACAAGACAGCCATGCCTGGGATGATGTGGCGACCTTGGACAAAGGGAAAGCGCCTGAGAAGCCTCCTCTGGTCACCGAAATGGTCTCAGAGGGCTCGCGCGAAGTTGAGGAGGGTCTGATTGACATAGGGCACGATCCCAGTCCCGGTCCATCGGGGCAGACATCTCAATCCCACGGGCAATCCGAGGAGGCTGCACCTTCGCTCCCCCCTAGGCAGTCAGAGAAAGCTCTGACCGTGGTTCCCGGGCCGCCAGCTACCGGGAGGACAGAAACTTACCAGATCAAGAACATCACTTGGCATGATGCTAACGCGGCCAACAACACCATGCGGAAATCCCCGATTCTCGTGCAGAATGCGAATGGACCATGTCCGCTGATGGCGCTTGTTAATGCTCTCACTTTAACGACTCCTGCGGACGCGGGAGATGCGGTTCTTGTCAACACTCTGAAGACAAGAGAACAAATCAGCCTCGACCTTCTACTTAACGCCGTTTTTGATGAGCTCATGTCTGAGCGGAGAATAACGTCTGATCAGTCTTTGCCTGACATCACCGAGCTCTACGCATTTCTGAAGGGTCTACACACTGGGATGAACGTCAACCCCCGGTTCGTACCTACAGAAGAGACAGAGAAAGCCTTCAAACGGACATCTTTAACTCACCTTCATCCCACCGAGAGGGGAGAACTCATCCCGGGCACGTTCGAGGATACGAAGGAAATGTCATTCTACAGGACTTTTCGAATACCTCTAATCCACGGGTGGCTGCCGCAACAGTCAGAACCTGTGTATGAAGCTCTCAAACGCCATGCCGAGTCGTACGAGGATGCTCAAAATATTCTCTTCAGAGAAGAAGAGCTGGAAGACAAGCTGAGCAGCACGTCTGGCGCAGGCCTCTCCGAGGAGGAGCAGGGCATCTACCAGGACATCCTGAGCATCAAGTCCTTCCTTTATACAGCCGCGACGCAGCTTACGCCATGGGGCCTTGAGGTCATCACCAAGGCAATGCGCCCCGGCTCAGTGGCCATTCTCTTCAGAAATGACCATTTCTCTACCTTGTACCGGCACCCACAAACCCTCCAGATGTTTGCGCTTGTCACCGACGCTGGTTATGCGGGACATGATGAGATTGTTTGGGAGTCCTTGGTAGACGTCAATGGCGAGAACTCCGAGTTCTTCTCTGGTGATTTCCTCGTGGTTGGTGGTCCGTCGCAGAGTGAAGAATATGCGGCATCGGGCAGCGCGTCCGCGTCAAATAAACAGAAGGAATGGACCACCGTTCAGAGCAAAGGAGGGAAGAAGCGCGAAGTCGAAGCGCCTCCGATGTCACCTAAGGAGCAGGAGGACCGTGACCTGGCACTAGCTCTCCAGTTGCAAGAGGAAGAAGACCAACGCCATCGTACAGAGCAAGCTCAGCGACGTAGAGAAACCCAGCTCTCCGAACAGTTCATCGAGCAGCAAGCAGTGCGCCAAGGTCCCGTGGGCCTTCGACAGACCAACAGCAACAGTAACAATAGCGGCAGTAGCAACAACAACGTGCCCGTCAACACAGGCCGACGACCATCGACCGCCAGAGGTGGTGCCAGCGCCAATATCAGCCGCGGAGGAGCACAAAATTCTTCTCCTCGACCAGCCCAGCAGCAAGTGCGTCCACTCGTACCTCCCGTATTACGCCCGCGGGGCGTCAGCCGTCCTGCTGACGAAGGCAACGATGATGCACCACCATCATATGAGGACGCTGCTCGACAAAGTCCGTATCTTCCACCTGCCGGACACCCAAGTCACCCAGCCTCGAGCTCGACCCCATCAGTTGCCAGCGCTACGCAAAGTCTGAACAACCCGAGACTTCCTGGCTCACGAGCACCGGGGATTGCCTCTGGGTCGAGCCCTGGAGGACAATCCCCCGGCGGGTATCGAAGGGGAACGAATCCAGGCTATAGACAAGGTGTCCCGCCTACTGCAGCCGGCGGGGGCGGCGGCAGCAGAGATAAGGACTGTGTTGTTATGTAGGGGGGTAACAACGACGCACGAAGGAAAGGAAGCCAAGGCAAAGAGCAGGGGCTGAGGTCCGAGATCCGCGAAATGCGTGAGCGCTTGCGATCTACAATGCGAAGACGCTCATCTTCTGGCGCTAGAAGGCCCTAAGCATCCTTTGGTGAATGAACGGGCTGGGACAAAGCCCAAAGCGGTATTCGGTGCCTGCACAGCAAGGCAAGGCAATAACAAGGAGGGAACATGGGTATGCATGGCGTTTAAGGTGTTATCAGGTCGGGGCCCGGGTCGGCTCCACGAGTACATAGCAACATTCTCTGATGCGATCCCGCGCGACGGCGGCGACGTATCGTAGCATCGCTACTCAAAATCAATTGAAGGCATATCTGAGGTTGTAGCCCGTCGCCTGAGAAGAGCTATGTAGGAGGAGCGAGAGTCCCGTTTCCACTCTAGTCTCTCCTAGTCTGTGGCCGGTAGTGGCTCATAATTAATGAATAATGTCTCATGGGCCACGGGTTTAATCCCAGTAAACGCCTAACGGGGTTGACTCATATGTCCTTCGGCTGGTTCGACGGTCAACTTCTGCCTCTCTCAAGTGCTCCCAAAACGGACTACCAGCGGCGCATGTAAGCTCGCATCCCATCTCAGACCGGATTTCGCCTGCAGCGGTATGAGTTGGACTTAGAGCTGGGCGAACCGTTCGTATTTCAACACTTCACGTGGTATAGATCTTCATCCGGGGCTACAATTGTCTTACTGACCATTGTTCGACCGGGTTGAAAAGATTGATCGACAGCCACGACGTGGACCTCAGACCCAACGAAGAGAACCAGGAAAGGCTAGAGCCCCTAGCAAGGCAATGTAGATGCTTAAGAGCATGGCTCATGTTCTTCGAAGCTTTCGAAGACCACCCGGCCAATCCTCCTGAACGATGCTTTCCCTAGAGCGCCGACTAGGGACAAGGCATCCGCACTATTCAGTCATGACTTCAATCGAAGCCTTCTCGAAGTTATTTAGCTCGGCCACAAAGTCATGTGATGTGTCTCATACAGTCAACGATCTGCCACCGCCGTGGACTGGCAAGACAAGCCTCACTAGTGCGCACATGGCACCTGTCAAACCTCGAGGCTAAGCTCCCCGACCTCAACGCCAGTCTTCGAGAAGAACGCTAGAAGGACTTAGAGACAGCAATGCCTCGGGCGGACTGGTGGCGGGGCAGAGCCGCTCGTCTGGGGAATCCGAGGCTGCCTGCCCATTGGCTCACGGTCACCTGGTGATGGCTTCGAGTCTGAATCGGCCTCTTCATGCTAGCATGAGCAGGAGGCGTTATGACGTCCTTGGTGCCTCGCCGTCGCTCACGGGGTTGATTCTGGAAAACAGCTAGGAGGCCATGAGAGCGTCTATTTAAGGATGGGTCGTCCCACCGCTGCAGGTCTCTTGCTTTGCCGAAGATTATACCATCCATGATTCACCTCTTTTAGGAGAATTATACCAAGGTAATAACACAACAACCGCAGCTTATACTCCAAGATATAAAAACTGTATACCAATAGCCCAAGATGCACTTCAATATCATCAGCCTCATGGCAGCTGTCCTGACACCCCTCTTCGCGACCGCGACACCAATCGCCTCTCCCAGAGGAGGTGGTGGTGGGGGGTTCGGTGGTGGGAGCGCTGGAGCAAGTTTTGGTGGCGGCAGAGGCGGAAGCTTTGGAGGCTATTCCGGAGGCGGTCGTTCTGGCTCGATCTCGTCTTCGTCTTCGTCCTCCCGCGGCGGCTTCGCTGCCGGAGCCGCTACGGGTTATGTCGGAGGCATCTGGTACGTTCCCATTCCCCTTTGTACACGTTACTCGCCCTTAGTGACACCTCTCAGGGTTGGCCATGGTCCGTACTACTCCGGAGGAGGGGGTGGCGGGTCGGCCGGCGAGGGGCCCCCGGCCGACTGCCTCGTCGCAAAGGCCGTGAACAAGGAGCTCAAGCCGAGCGTGGACTGCTTCTACTCCTGGGAGCACTGGCACGAGGACAACTTCCTCTTCTACGTGATACGGATCACGCCCACCGGCCAGAACAGCGAAGGCTGGGCCCAGGGCGTGCGGGACAACATCAAGGGCGAGGTAAATATAAAACCCTGTTAAAACGAAACCTCTTCTGGGATACATTCTAACGCGCAACGCAGTGTGGCTCCGGCCATATCAACTACTTCGATGCCGGTCGGTGGCACAACACCATCGAGGACTTTGGTGAGCCGCGCAAGATCAACGGCACCACGTTCCACGGCCTCGAGATGACCGTCCCGCTGGGCAAGTGGAGCCCGGGCGAGGACGAGAAGAGCTGCGTCACATCCGCGATCAAGAAGGCTTCTTGTGGTGTTGACCTCACTTTTACCAACGGGACTTGCTACCGGAAGCCAGGAACCATGCTTGTGCCTATCACTATCCCGGGTCAGGTCTGAGGGTAGACTTGTCTCCTAACTTTGGATCATCTGATTGGGAACAATTGTTATTGTTGGTCTTGAGTTCCGGGAGGCCTGCCAACAGGTGCCTTGAGAGATTGGCCGATTGGGGAGAAGAAATGTACTCGCAGATGTTTCATACCGATCTTAGTAATTCGTACCGCTCAGTAATCAATAAATGCCACAGCTCAAACAGAAGCATAAGATTCGGACTGCTAAAGTGCACAAACCTACAAACCTACAAACTGGAAATATTCGAAGCTGGGAACAAAGAGCAATAACCCTGATCATCCAGCAATACCTCTCTTTTCCCCAGGCTTCGACCAGGAATTAAACCCGGACATCTCCTGCTCCACAGAGTTCAAGCCAAAAGCATACGCCCCATCATCGTGGACCGTAGTCCGTCTCATATCCCTCTTGAACTTGCCCTCAAACGGCCCACTCGTCGCCCTGTGCAGGACCGCCCTGTTGTCCCAGATGACCAGGTCCCCGGGGCTCTCCCAGCTCACAGACGTGACGTACTTGGGCTGGGTGGCGTGGGCGTTCAGCCTCCTGACCAGCTCGTCCGACTCGGCCCTGTCCATCCCCTCAATGTGGCTCAGGTGGTGGCCCACGTACAGGCTCATCCTCTCGGACGGCTCGTGGACCTGCGCCACCCTGTGCCGGGCCACGGGCCCCGCCTCGGGGTCGAGATCCTTGAAGTACTCGGGGTCCGCCAGCTTGCGCGAGTGGCTGATGGAGTGCGCCCCGACAAGACCAGCGTCCCCGCCGGCCCCGAGCAGCCGCGCCCGCGTCTCCTGGTCCAGCTCGTCCCACGCCGTCCGCGCGTCCGCGAACTCGGTCTCGCCGCCCTCGCCCGCGGGGGGGATGATCACCGCCCGCAGCAGCGAGTACGAGGACCGCCGCGGGTTGAAGCTGCTGTCCACGTGGAACAGCGCGTTTCCTTTGTTGTAGTGCGCGCGCGGGTGGTCCGGCGGGACGATCTCGCCGTCGGCGTCGAGGTTGCCCGCGTCGAAGAGCTCGAGGAGCTCGTAGCGGAGCTTGCGGCCTGGAGTCAGGTACCGCTTGATGTTGTCGAGCTCCCCGAACCTCCTGCTAAAGGCGACGTGGCTGTCGTCCGTAAGGCCGGTGCGGCGGAAGACGGCGAAGCCATACTGCGCCATGGTTAGACAATCATGTGAGACGGCGAACTCTGGTGTGGTATTTGGCTTAATTATCCCGCCATGACAGACATGCCCGTGACATTTCGTAGTTTGCATCTAGATTTGTCCGCCGCTCTCTCCTCTTCGAGTTCCGTATCATGACACCGACACAATTTAGGCTACCCCTGGACAAGAACCACATGTGGAATCAGGTCAGTGACTTCGTACCTTGCTCAACGCAGACTTGATCTCAGCAAATTGCGCCTCGGATAGATGTTCAAAATCTACTCCTTCGATCTCGGCTCCAAACGTAGGGTGTAGCTCTTTTATCGTGAGCCCGTTAGGCAAAGGCTCTTGGACGATGCCTGGCATTTTTCAAGAATGTCTTGTCTGGATGTACGTATGTGTGCGAATAGGGGCTGCAAATCGTAGGCTGGTCACCAAGCGAATGACACACGAGGATCGAAGACTCTTCAATGGCCTTTATAATGATGTTCTTTTGCTTGGTATCCCCTCTGCTACCTAATGCGGGCAGCAGTACAGCAAAGTGCCGGATGACACCGGCGCGGGGTGCGGGGCGCGCTCTGCCTCAATGGCTGGCCGATTCCATGCCGTAGGAGTAACTATCCGGCCTAGGACAAGATTGTCGTCTCATTATGTGAGAGAGGGCATTGCCAGGAACGAGGTTTCAATTTCGCTGGAGAAATGTAAGCCCGGCCATGGCTGTTGCTCCTGAAATCGACCCCAAACCTTTCCAGGGTTGAATTTCGGAGTTCTGGTGGAAGTACGTCTGATTTCCAAGAATGCCTGCCCTTTTTAATACCATTGACCAGTGTCTGTGGTTCCGGGAAATAAGTGGCTGATATGTCCATGTTTAAGCAGCGGGTCAAGCCTCGACGACCACACGAAATGGGCTGCCATCAGACCGACGACTCAGGTAGGATGCTATGCCATGACCTGAGTGTCGAAAGCCTGATAACACGTGTGCACAGCCTTCGCTACTTGATACGAGGCATTGCGCGTGGAGCCGCACACTGCTACGAGGTTATAGTGTACTCGGCGAAGGTGCTCCCACTACAGCCTTCAGGCGGCCGGTGAATAACCGTCTCAAGGGATGTTGGGTGAAATCAACCCTTGTCCAGCCCTCTTGCCTTGATGAAGCGCACGATCTGCTCGCGCGTAAGTTTGTCATTGTACTGCTCCTGGCAATCGTAGAAAGAGATCAGTTCTTGAGTGCAGTCGACCATGCCCTCGATGTCCATACTACTTTCAGCGAGCCACAGGCCAAAACGCTGCACTTTCGAGTACCGCTCGCCTTTCTCCTTGGTGAGCGCCGCCGATTGTGCAGCGTTTGCTGCATCTACCGGTGTCTGTCCCGGGGGCGCGCCGGGCGTGGGTGTCTGTCGGGCCTGAGCTTGTGCAAGGGCTGCGGTTACTGCGTTGATACCAGCCATGTTGGGCTGGCCCATTGCACTGCCAGACCCTTGAGCTGTGCCACCCTGGCTGCTGTTCTGCGAGGGCCGAAATAGAATGGCAAGCAGTATCGCGGTGAGCGCAATAGTGTGCGGTGCATATATGAGCGGCAGGTCGGTCATGTAATGGTCGTTAACGATGGACCAGGCGAGTGCTATCTCGTCCTGGGTCAGGTTGAGGCTAGACTGCAGGCTGGTGAGGGTGCGGTAGGGCTGGTGTATAATGAGGTGCGAGTTCATCTCAGATATTAGCCAGAATTCGCACTCGCCTATCTTGGATGGGTCGTGGAAGAGTTGCATGTCTGTGGTATCCGAGCTTCTGTCAGCACTCTTGCGCTAGCACGGGCGTCTTGTCTTGTATGGTTTCGGCTGGAGGGCCACAGTACCTGTCCACAAGCTCCTGGCCTCCTGGTTCATCAACCTGATATGTTGAGGACACTCCTCCATCTTGCAAGCCAGGTATAGGGCTGTGGTGATGACGAGGAATGGGTTCGTCTTCCTGATTTCGACCTTGATGTAGAAGCGCTTGATGTAGACCTGGGCAGTGGCCATGGCCTGTTGCCTGACTCCGAGCCGTTTGCCGAGCCGGTTGATCTCTGTAGTCGATGGCAAAGGCTAGTCAGTGGCTCGACAGTGGCAGAAGGCTGCAACAGAGGCGCTCACGTTGATTGAAGAAGATGCTCAGATGCCTCCACTGCGGCAAGCCGAAGCTCTGGACAAGACCCGGGTCTTCATCCTCGAGCCTCTGCCGCATCGACGACAGCTGCTCCTTGGTGAACTGCCAGTGTTTCCTCTGAGTCGACTCCCAGTAGTTGGCAGCCATGCTGGAGTAAGAATTGAGACAGGCTCACGGCACGGGGGCCGCAGCTTGGTGGTGATTAACGGTGAGACCGGAACGTGGGACCTGGACCATCTGGTAGAAGATGCAAACTCCGGGCTGGGCCAGTGCAGTTCCGAGTACACAGGCTAGACGTCGGCTTGTCGGCTCCGTCTCGGCCACCGGATGGTCTGCCAGCCGGGGCTATCAAGGGTCCGACGTAGACAAATCTATTCTCCCCTGCATGCTCTCAATTCCGGTGTCCGCTCAATTTGGCTAGTGCCCCATGAGCAATCCCCGTTATACAGTAATTATTACATAGGAACAACAACACAAACAACCCATTGTTGTGAAGCGGGGGTGGTTGGCTGTCGCTCGGCTGTCGCCAATGGTCCTCACCGCGTTAGGAGCTGGCTGTATGCGCTCGTCTAGCTTTATTCATCCAGAACGCTTGGGTTCTAATATCTTTGATCCACATATCTTTTCTTTACACTCTCTTCAAGTATCCGTCAATGGGTAGTCGTGCTTTACTGATGTGATCACGCAATTCCCATGAGGGTCTCGATATCGGATGCCGGGCCGTTTCCCTTCTCAGCAAAAGTGTTTTTCCGCATGTACTTTCAACAGTACTGAGGTAGTCAAATATTTTCCAGACTGATCCGCCAATTTGGAAAAGTAGGAACTGTCTCCGAGGGGATGACCTGTATTATTCAAGCAATATGTATTGTGATCCGTGCCATTTCGGTGTCTGTCCATGCTTGAGCCATTCTCCCGTGAGACCGTGAGAAGTTCACAATTGCCGGGTCACATTCAGACCCACTACGCAGCGCCGGGATTAAGGTCACAAGGGAGGAGGAGGAGGAGGACTCGGTGGGGTCGCCACAGGTATATTTATTTGTCGCCGTACAAGTAAACCAAGATTTGATTTTGGGAGAAACATCGTCTGTGGCAGTTATCTCTGCTCACGTCGCCCACCAGAGGTTGTTACTCTCAGCACTACGTTGTCTCAAATCAGACAGGGACAAGATGACAGCCCGTCTGAGCCTCCGATATATCCTCCTGACGTGTATGAGACGGCTTATTTGGGCACAGCCTGCCAGCGTCGATCTCCCCTACACCTTGGAACACCCTTATGAACAGCAGGCCAGTGGCAATGGGTTAGCTATCGAGAAACCCAACATGATAATCTTCATGCCAGATCAACTGAGATATGACTCTGTGGGGATTTTTGGGAGCGACGTGAGTCTATTCGTCAAAGACTCAACCAGCTGGCGGTTTTTGACACACGAGATATTGAAAGATCGTCCAAACTCCGAATATCGATGCCTTTGCAAGAGAAGGTGTCCGCTTTACCAATGCCTTCGCTCAGGCCTCGGTATGCTCACAGTCGAGATGCTCCATGGTGCGCGAAGCCTTCCTTCTTTTGCGTAGTTGCAAATCTTGTTAACGTGGCGGTGTGAAGTTTACGGGTCAATACCCTCACGTGAGCGGCCACCGGACGCTGAACAACCTGCTCAAGCCTCACGAGCAGAACGTCTTCCGCTCCCTGAAGGATGGAGGATACCACGTTGCCTACCTCGCCCCGCGGGGCGACCTGTTCGCAGAAAACGCCACAGAGCTGAGCGTCAGCGAGTACGGTTACCTCGAGGTTGATGACCTGCAGTCGAGGTTTGCACCTGGAACTGCCCGCAGCCTCGACGAGATCGCAGATGATAACCTGGACGTCTCGGACCCCCTGTTCCACCTCCTCAACAAGAGAGGCAGCTACAACACCACGGATCTGAACAACATCTGGAATCGCGTCTATTACCAAGGTCTGCGCAACGAAACCGAGACGTACAACTCTTATGATGCGTCCCTGCTTCGGGGTGCGCTGAAGTGGCTCGAGAATCCGCCCAAGGACCAGCCTTGGGTGCTTTTCCTGCCGTTGTTATTCCCGCATTGTCCCTTTACGGTCGAAGAGCCGTATTTCTCCATGTACAACCGATCAGAGATGCCGCTTCCTATTAGTAGAGAAGAACTAGTAAGTCGTTGTGACCCTATATCTTGGGCACAGTTCTGTCGCGACTGACACAGGGTCCTCAGACTGGGTACATGCCTCGCTACATGGATAGTATCATCCAAGCCGCCGGACTCGATCGCGCCACCGACGACACCTGGAGAGAGGTCAAGGCGACATATTACGGCATGATCACGAAGCTGGATAACCAATTTGGCCAGGTCGTCAACAAGACGAAAGAACTCGGGCTCTGGGATGATACAGTGACCTTCTTCTTCACCGATCATGGCGAGTGGCTTGGAGACTACGGCTTGATTGAGAAATGGCCCTCTGGGCTCTCCAACTCCCTCACCCACGACCCCCTTATCGTCGGGGGCGCGGGGCTCCCCAAGGACAAGGTCTTCGACGGCATGGTAGAGATGGTGGACCTGGTCCCTACCCTGCTGCAGTTGGCAACTCTCAACAAGACATACATGCACTTTGGCCAATCGTGGGTCGACGCAATCCACGCACTCGGGGAAGGGTCCTCGAACGGCAGCGCCAGTCTCGCCTGGAACAGGACCTACTCCTTTACCGAGGGCGGGTTCCTGACGAGCGAGGAGCCGCTGCTGGAGCAGGCGGCATTCCCCTACGACATCAAGGCCGGCCTGCAGCACAACGAGACAACACTCGTGGGCATGGCCACGTCGATGCGCAGCAGGGAGTGGACGTACGTCTACCGAATCTACGAGGCCGACGAGCTCTACTCGCGTCTCGATGACCCGGGCGAGAGGCATAACCTCGCCGAGGAGCCCGAGTACCAGAGCATCAAGACTCAGCTGAAGGGGGACCTGTTGAAGTGGATCATCTCGACGAGCGACGTGATCCCCTGGTACATGGACGATCGCTCTCCGGCCGTGGATCTCCCGAGTCCGGCGGAGCAGTATCAGGCTAGGCTGGGGGACAACTCGTAATTCACAATGCTTTGATGGTTGTGGAAGTCTTGTAAATAGACATTGCTGGGGACATTGAGTCGAAGCATTTCTGGGATAGCTTCAGAGTTGTGCACAGATACGGTTGGTAGGCGGGCTATACTGAATGGAGCGATGTCATCATTTTCATCTTTCAGGGGAGTGCAGATTTTCTCGAAGAGGGGAGCTTGGAAGCCAGGAGGCAGCTTGTCCAGTAGTAAGATCGCCTCGGGCCGGGAAAGGAGAGACAGGTCATATCCCTGAGCAGGGGTCCGAGGGGCCAAGGTGGGGGCCCACGAACCCGCGAGTGAGGGAGCTTGGAAGTGGGTTTTTTTCATTGTCAGCAAGATTTGGGAAAGGAGGAGCTGCCATTGGAGCCCTGGCGGCCTGGCGGAGCAGGACCTGGAGGTGACAGCTCTCCCGGTCTCCGCCGCTAACCACAACCATAACCATAACCACGGCCAAAACCACTTTAACCAGCAGCATCTCGGATGACCGCATAACCCAGCAACATCACCGCGCATACCCACTCATAGCCTTGACCTTGTCCTCCGAGCAACGCCGAGTACCACGAGCCTCGATTGAACCACTCCAGCTGCTTGTCGACGCTTATCTCGTCGTCCCCGGGTCGCGCAACACCGCAGAGCCGAATCATGATATAGGAAATATAGCCAATCTCGCGCGACGCTCCCGACTCCTCCCTCGGGTTTGGACAGTATATTGCGCCCCTCGCTTCACCAAAGACTTCACGCACACGCACCATCGGTTACCTCGCCGACGATCCGCCTTGCGATGATATCATAGCATCCGAATGAAGATCACACAAGTGGTCAAGGACTTCGAGATGGGGATGGAGGAGTCACAGAACCAGCGCGACAACAGGGTCGAGGACCTGTGGAGGAAGCTGGATCCGCAGGGCACGGGGGAGCTGGACCTGAAGGGGCTCCAGAAGGGCCTGCGGAGGATAGACCATCGTCAGCTCGGACCATGACCACTGTGTTGTGCACCAGACACCCGGCTAACGCGCAAGCACAGCTCTGAAGAACGCCGACGACCTGCTGGGGGAGGTTGTCAAAGTGGTCGACACCAACCGGGACGGCAAGATACAGTATGAAGGTAGGCTCTATCGGCCGGGGACTCGCGAGTCGAGCAAGCGCTGACCTTGGCTGGCTGCTGTGCAGAGTTTCGTGTCTTTGTCGAGGCTGCCGAGCGCCAGCTGCTCCGCCTCTTCAAGTCCATCGACCGGAATCATGATGGGAAACTAGGTCAGGAGGAGCTGAGCTTGGCGTTCCAGAAGGCAGGGCTTTCCGTGCCCAAGAGGAGGCTATCTGGATTCTTTGAAGAAGTCGACATGAACCACGACGGCTACATCAGTTTCGACGAGTGGCGGTAAGCAGACCTCTTTCTGACCATCTTGCCTTGCGTTGCCCTGCCCCGTCTCTCTCTTGTGCGATGCCCCTCCAAAATGTGCCATGCTCGCAGCGTCTCGTCTGTTTGCGGCCAGGACGGAGGAGGGTCGGGGGGTCACGATGATTCTTGCCCTGGGTCCGTCAACAAGTGCCTTGACCGGCGTCCTTTCTAGGTCGCGCCAGACAAGGACGGCGCCTCTGCTCCCACTCACCTTGGTCACACACTCAACGGTGGCCACGGCGGCGTGCGTCAAGTTGGCAGATGATTTTTTTGGGGGGAAATTCCAAGTGGTCCCTTTTTCCCTGACTTGACTTGCTATTCAGTAGGCGTGTGAATGAAGGCAGAAGCTAATCGGTGGCTGCAAACAAAGTGACTTTTTGCTATTCATGCCCACCAACCCCAGCGGTTCACCTCTCGAGGCTGCATTGTCCTATTATTCTTCAATTGTTACTCTTAATGCTGAAGGCGATTCTATGGTCACGGAAGAAACACTCGAGGGCATAGGTACGACCGGCTTCCTTCTTCACGCACTTTTTGGCTCCATCCTCAGGCTTGCACAACCTGCCCCTCCTGACCCGTCTCCCAAACTCGACCAAACTGGACCTCCGACCGCAACATCCCCTGCGACCAACCCTTCGTCGCAACCAACCTCGTCTTCGAGAAAACCACCCATATCGTCACAGCTCAAACCACCACTCGACGGCGACGCTTCGGCGACAGCAAACAGCAGCAACATGGCAGCTGCCTACGCCAACCCACCTCAACCGGCTGCAGGCAGCGTCCAAGACACGATCCAGCAGGCGACTGGGAGCGCCGTCAGGGGCCTCCAGGGCATGACCGCCCCAGGTACTTCATTCGGCGGCGAGAGCAGCAGCGACTACGGCGACGACTTCTTGGACATCCACGACCACCACCCCCAGCTGCAATTGCGCGAGATTGATGACGAGTGCGAGGATGAGCTTACAAAATCGAGACTGACCCAATACCTGCCTGAACCAGGTTACTTCCTTGCCGGTGCTCTCGCAGGCGGGATCTCGCGCACGGCGACAGCTCCCCTCGATCGCCTCAAGGTTTATCTGCTCGTCAACACCAAGACAAAGGCCGGCGTCGCTGCTGATGTTGTCAAGCAAGGTCAGCCACTGGCTGCTGTCCGCACGGCCGGCAAGCCAATCGGCGATGCTATCCATGCTCTGTGGAAGGCTGGCGGGTTTCGCACCTTTTTTGCAGGTAAGCAAAGCAAAGACTCATTGCGCTTTGTGCCGTTGATACAGAGCTGACACCGCCCCCAGGCAATGGGCTGAACGTGATCAAAATCATGCCTGAAACTGCGATCAAGGTACGTTGCTTCATATTTTTCCGGGGATAAGAGGCATCTCAACTGACAGTCTCCAGTTTGGCTCGTACGAAGCTGCGAAGCGCACTCTTGCCACCCTCGAAGGCCATGATGATCCAACCAGGATTAACCCCTATTCGAAGTTTGCTGCCGGCGGTGTGGCAGGCATGACTGCACAGTGAGTGCATTGCGCTGGGCTCGACAGTTTGCAGTAAAATCGTTAACAATATTTCCCAGGTTCTGCGTGTACCCACTGGACACCCTCAAGTTCCGTCTGCAGTGCGAGACTGTCGAGGGTGGTCTGACTGGCAATGCGCTACTCGTGCAGACCGCCAAGAAGATGGTCGCCGAGGGAGCCTTCCGGACTGCGTACCGAGGTATCACCATGGGCCTGGTCGGCATGTTCCCTTACAGCGCAATCGACATGGGCACATTTGAGTTCTTGAAGAAGACCTTCACGCGATACAAGGCCCGCTACACTGGGCTCCACGAGGAGGATGCGGCGCCTGGGAACGTCGTGACTGGTATCATCGGTGCGACTTCAGGTGCCTTTGGCGCCACCGTGGTCTACCCTCTGAACGTCCTTCGCACGCGGCTCCAGACCCAGGGCACGGTTATGCACCCGCCGACCTATACGGGCATCTGGGACGTGGCTCGAACGACGTACAGAAACGAGGGCTTCCGAGGCATGTACAAGGGACTGACGCCGAATCTGCTCAAGGTCGCACCGGCTCTCAGCATCACGTGGATTGTCTACGAGAACTCGAAGGCTTTCCTCGGCCTCCACTGAGACGAGGACGGCGCGGCGTCGGAAGCTCTCCACAAAGAGTGGGGGATGTTCGCAGGCGCAACCGTCGAGGCAGTAACGGATTTCGGTTCCAGTTGGGATGGGAGCCAACTAGGGCATCTTCTGCCTTACAGAGACATATCAAGACATGGTGGGATGGGAACCAACAGGCGAAAGCGATCAGCAACTGCAAAGCAGTATGCGCAAAGGCATCTTCTTAGGCGTTCGAGAGAGGCGGCGCATGGCTTGAGCACTGATTTGAATCCGGCATTTGAGCTGATCTATGCCGTCGGCGTCGAGAAACAAGGAAAGCAAAGTAGATTACAGATGATACCAGGAGAGGCACGTGTGGTGGAACAATAGCCCTTTGGCGATATAGTCGGCAGAGTAGGCGGCATGAGTGGATTCCATACCACTCCAACGGCATCAAATGAAGTCAGTTCTATAAAACCGTAGCTTTCCGGCTCCGACGTCCGCAGCCGACGTGAGCTGCCTGCTTATGTGGATTAATTGCGTGATTTCGTCAACTGGCAACCAGGAGCGGGCAGCAGACGCGTCGAGCCAAGCCTGGATGGCATTTCAAGGTTGAGAGTCGTCATCAGGCACGCCTTTGTCACCAGGGTGGAGGCATGTTGGTGGGTGAAGGTAGTCGTAAGACCGCTCGTTGGAATCCTTGCCACGACGAGGGATTGACCAATGAAGCCATTCCCGCAACCCAACCCCTCTTTCCTGCAAGCTTACTTGCAGCAAGATTAGTCTGTAAGTGGACTAAACCATCGAGGCTACCAAGAATGGCCCACGCGTCGAGAGTCAGTTGCAGTCCGGAAGGAATATTGTCCCTTGCTTACGGCTGCTATCTTGCGGCACTGAGGGGCAGAGCCTCTTGCCAGCTTCCTCTTTGGACCAAGCCAATTACCGACTACGGAGTTCGGCATGAGCACCGTACCAAGGCGTGTCGGAGTTGGAAGGTTTCTCTTGGGGGGAGGGCCACAAGAGCCTAGGAGAATTGTTCTGGAAACATGTCACCCACACTACCCAGCGCCGGCGACGTCCCACTTTGCCCAGCCTTCCAAGATACTTGGGTGTTATCCTGCGATCTGCCAGGCTGACGAGGCGCCTTGTTGCTTCTCGTCTTAGCGCAACTCTATCTTGACGTTCCTCCCCGTTTTCCCACAGCGCTGGGAGGGCTTCGTCGCCGCCTAACTCTATTTGTGAGTAGCGAGCTCATTGACGCGGATCCTGCATGTCGGGCGAGTCGTTTTGAGGCTAGATACATGTAATCGGAAGGGCCCTGCCGGACTCAATTCCCCCGTGGACGCGCTTCCTCTCTTTTTCCTTTCTTACATGCCACCTGCTCGGTGCCTATTTGGATTCATCCGTGACACTGACGACGACCTCAACCGGCGTCGTAATAGCCAAATTGATTTCCCCCATTTGTTACCGTGTTCCATTTTTATCTCTCCACCGGGCAGTAAGCAAGCAACGCCAAGCGGATCAACGTCTTTGCGCATCTAGAGTTCTGGGCTTGGCGGCCGTCGATAGTTTCAAAGCACTCCGCCAAGGCGTTTCGGCACCATGCCGGACTACCCTTATTCAGACAACATGTACTCGGGCCTCGACGACTCAGACGTCGAAGAGCAGCCGTGGGCGGACGGAGGCGGAAACACTGGAAACACGCATGGGTATGGCCACGGTACCGGTTTAGGAGCTGTTGCTGGCACTGCTGCTGGTGCTGGTGCTGCTGGTGTAGGTTTTGGTGGTACTGATGTGGGGGTTGATCCGCGGCACCAACACGGCCAACACGTCGCAGACCACGACGAGGAGCAAGTCCTCTCGCCCACGGATGGATATTTTGGCCGTTCTGGAGACTCTTCGTCGTCAGACTATGATCCTGCTTACCCGATCGGCAACAATTACAACAACCCAGACAGTCATCCGCTCTCGCCGTCACATCAGAGTTCATCGGTAGATGTACATGCCACCCCATCGTCGCATTACCCTGCAGCGGCATCATCCCAAGTCCCGCATGTGCCAAACGTTTGGGTCAACGATCCCAGCCTGGAGCAAGGAAGCACTGCCGAGAGCAAGGCAAGGGAAGCTCAAGAGGAGCGCGAGCTGAACAGGCGCCGAGCTGGCCGGCCACATCCATCAAACTTTGCCTCCCTTCCACACGCTGCTGGCGACGGTGGCTCTTCCACCTTCCCGTCCCTGAACACATCAACAACCTCCCCATCGACGACATTTGGGCCTGGACAGTCCAGATACGCCTTCGGACCCGGCCTATCATACGCCCCATCCAGCCAGAGGTATACGCCATCCTCCTCCTCTGCCGCCCCGTCACGCTCGCATCGCAGCGGGACGATATATTCCGAGCGCTCGTCGCTCTTCAGCGAAGCACCGCCTGCCTACACCCCTTCTCCCACCTCGACGACCGCTACATCGTCCAACTACCAGACCATCCAGCCGTCCAACATGGGCCGCATCTCAGAGTCTGAGTCCCGGGGCCTGCTCGCCAGTCATGAGTACCAGTCCGTCCCTCAGGACATGGGAGGACAGGCCGACGATGACTACACCTACACACGGACAGGGAACTGGAGGGACCGCGTGAGGAGCCGCGTGTCCAGTCTCAACGGGAGGACCTGCAAGCTGGTCGCGCTTGGCGTCATCTTGCTTTTCGTGACGATTGGGTTCCTCGTCAGCTCCTTCATGGGTGTGAAGGACGAGGTGAGCACCTATATTTCCTTTGCTGTTACCTCCCTACCAATCACTCCATAATACATGAGCCTAGTGACACGGCAGCCCCTCCGAGCAACACAAGAGTGGCGGGTTCTAAAAAGCTTCCCCTCTGAGTCTCTTCAGGGCAACACCAGCTGTCAAACCCACTATTCTCGTCTTTCAGCTCATCACTTGTGAAAATGACCAATATTCTCAGACAAGCTAACTCCGAGCAGAGGAGGGTCACTGTGCCTGGCGGCGGCTCGGGAAGTTCGCCTATCAGCAAGCTGCCGTCCCAGGACGACGATGGCACGAGGTTGGCATATCCGCCCTACGACGGAGAGATGCCCTGGGCCGAGAGCGACCTTTGCGCCCCCAATGAAATCAAGTACCCGGTCCAGACCTTCAAAGTCGAGTTCTCCGATTCGCGCAACGTCTCGTTCTTCCAGGACGTCAAGAAGAACAATCCTTCTGGCGGGCGGGATGTCCGTGTCAGTGGCGAGGTCGTCATCCGCCGCGCCGGAAACGGGACCCCAGGGCCGGGCATCACTCTGGAGAGCGTGTCCAACGACGACCAGATCGCGCTTGACTTGGACTGGGACGACGTCGAGCAACGCCTCTACGTCCTGTCGCCACTGTCGATCCCGTGGCCCTCCAACACCGCCCAGACGCCCTGCTTGCAGATCCGCTCAACCATCTGGGTACCCCCTGGAAGCGTCCTGGACAGCCTCAACGTCGAGAGCGTGCACCTCGGCGTCAAGCTGCTGGACAACCTGTCAATCCAGCTCAACAACTTCGCCCGTCTGGCCAGCACTATCGGGACCGTCGTGGCGGCCACGGACGGCGAAAAGGACCCGAGGCAGGTCATGCTCGAGGGCGCGCCCAAGTCATTCACCCTGAACTCGCGGTACATTGAGGTCAAGACCCTGTCCAACGCTATCGCCGGCTCGTGGCCCCTGTACGACTACCTAGGCCTCGAGACCGTCGCGGGTTCCATCCGCGCCGGCGTCGTGCCCAAGGAGGCGCTCAAGGACAAGCCGCGCCCGGCCATCCTCTACGTGCACTCCACCTCTGGCCCGGTCGAGCTGCACGAGCCCGTCGAGGCTGCCGCCGCGGCCCTTGCCATGGAGGCCCAGGGCACCGCGGTCGGGGCGACAGCCCGGGACATCATCCCGCCGCGGCAGTACGGCGTCGACCTGTACACCATGTCCGGGACGGTCAAGGGCTCCGTCGCCTTCAGCCACTCGTGCAAGGTGCACACGACCTCGGGCAACATCGACCTGACCCTGCTCCCCGT
Source organism: Diaporthe sp. P3_1W (assembly GCA_037177825.1). NCBI lineage: Eukaryota > Fungi > Ascomycota > Sordariomycetes > Diaporthales > Diaporthaceae > Diaporthe > Diaporthe sp. P3_1W. The sequence goes on from JBAFXB010000001.1 coordinate 2,348,603, forward strand.
GTACGACAAGTCGCAGATCCAGTCCTCGGGAGACTCGAGCTCCTACCTGCAGACCTCGACCACGAGCGGCACGACCGTGGTCAACGTCATGGACGCGCTCTGGAAGGACGTCCAGACGGGCTCGTACGTCGCTCCGCCCGCCCCTCCAGCAGCAGCCGCGGCCCCCGGCGGGACCGACTTCACCCCCATTGGCGCAGAGGACCCCTACAGCTTCCTCGGCGACGAGGAGGCCCCCGCGGCAGACCCGCCTGCGCCCGAGGAAGAGGTCCCCGCCCCCGAGCAGCCGCAAGAGCAGGCCGCGGCGGCATCCTCGCCCGCCATCCGCGTCCTCAGCTCGCGCCACAGCACCACCAGCGCCGCCATCCGCCTCAGCTACCCGGCCACGTGGGAGGGCGGCATCGACGCCGACAGCCTGACGGGCAAGATCGCCATGTCGGGCAAGGGCGTCGAGATCATCAGGCGCGAGGACGAGTTCCCCGGTTTCAAGGAGCGCGTCATCGCCCGCAAGGGCGAGGACGGCGTCGGCGGCAACGTCAAGTGCCACACCACCTCCGGGGCCATCAGCGTCTCGTTCCCCTCTTAGTTGAGTGGGGTGGGGGTGGGATAGTCGCAGCATGGAGGGCAAGATTCAAGTGGAGGGGCAGCGCCCCAAGTAATAGAATTGCACGGGTCTGGAAACGGCGAGCGAGGACGGAAGACGTAGCATTACACATACAGGATTAGCGCACAAGGTACGCGGCGTCTGATGAGATTTATGATTACGGGTATGCTGGTTGGGTTCTCAGGCCCAATGGAGTTGGCGGATATCTTCTTTGTTTTGTTTTGACTTGGACTAGCCGGTTGATACACATCAATGCGAGTTTGTGTTCTCATCAGATATCGTGTCCGCTCTAGATCGGCACACTTGATTCGAGATCTTGCTGTTCTTTCCAAAACGCAGTAATGGGCTCGTACTACGGAGCTGGAACAGCCACATATATTGCTCACCACATAGCAGACACAGCTGGCTCAAGAGCTAAACCAGTGGCGGTCAAGATATGCTATTAAGTGGAATGAACGATCCCAGGGTCACGACGAACATCGTCCGATACCTCGCCTCCCTAGGACCACATCACTACCTACCTATTCAATCTATTGCCTTTATTCGATGACAAAGGGCCATCGTCCGTAAACGCCGACGCACGCTTTTAACCTACCTATTGCAACCGGGAGCCAAGAGCAACACCAAATACTGGAAGTTGAACTTTCTCATACGCCATCGGGCCTCGCCGCCTGAAGCCACTGGGTCTCGCAGGCCACTGTTCGTGTTCCGAAAAGTCGAACGGTTCAGCGAATAATGTCACCCTCCTTCTCGATCCCCTCCAGATCCTCGAGGATATCACTCCCGCCTAATAGCCCCACGCCGCCGATGGTTGCCTTCTTGCCTCCTGACCATACCTCGTGGAATTTGATACTCTCATCGCTTCCTGCAACAACAATGCAACCCTCCATAAATGTCCGATTCCTCTTCTTCTCCCTGTCTCTCCGGTCTCTTGCATACCCCGTGGCATCCCTGGCCGCCTTTCGGTCTGGCGGCCCCCGTGGGTACGGGACAGCGTAGAGTGCACGGTGGTCGCCCTCCTAGGGTATCGCCGCGACCTGCCGGCATTCAGGCCACGAGAAGACGGCAATTCGGTACGGGTGCTCTGGCTGTGCGTAACCGAATGTGGCAGCGATTTCTCTTCGCGTGGTTGACCAGATCAGGCTGGTGACCTGAGCATGTACAGCAATGGTTGCGAGCGCAACTCCTGACGTCGTGTGGAAGAAGTGGATGCACTTGTCGTGGGAGCCGCCACCAGTGGCGACGAGGCCGTCACGCCAGGGACAAAATGCAATGGCTTTCACGGCCGCAGTGTGCTCCCAACGATATTTTGCATGTCGCTCCTCGACGTTGTGTGGCTCCCCTGAAGTGTCGGAGATTGGGTTGCGGAAGTGTTCAGAGGCTGCGGCGACATTGCTTGGGAGTGATGGTGGATAGCGTGGTTGGACACGCTCGGCGACGAGGCGATTTAGATCCCAGAAGCGCGTGGTCGTGCTGGGGCGGAAGAAACTCGCGAAGAGCGAAGGTGCTGGTGTGCTTGAGATGCGGTCGTCAATAGAATCCATCGCAGTCAGGCGGCTGCCAACGCTGCTGGCCGAAGAGTTTGATATCTGACGCTGGCTCGACGATGCATCTCGAGCCGTTGGCAAAGATGATGACCTTGACGAGCCTGTTCCGGTGGCCATACTATCCAGGAATCGTCTGAAGTTAAATCCCTGAGGCGGGATTGGCTCGCGGAATGCAGCAAAGAACCTGCTCATATCCTGGTCAGGGTCGCTCTCCTCTTGGAAAGTTGTGACCTTCTCGGTCTCAAACAGAAAGCACATATTGTCATTGCCCCCGGTCGCAAACAGGTCACCGCTGGGAGACCATGAGAGCCCGCATATCTGCTGCGTGTGAGCTGAGATATAAGCAAGACATTGGACACTCCCTCGCCAATTGTGGCGGAAAGTCTCAAATGCTAGGGGCCATTCGACGGCATAGTAGAATATGTTGCCGTGCTCATCACCGACAAGTAGGTCTTCATTGTCAACCGAAGGGCCAGGATTGTAAGGATTCACAGATTGGCGAGTTGTGACTGTCGGCTTCTAGCTCACACAGGCGACCGGCGCCTCTTCTACGTGTGGAGCGAACCGGAACCGGGGATACTGACGGTCGTAGAGTGTGGGAGCATCCCATAGGGACATGAGATTCAATAGTCCGTTCGATCGGCCGTAGGCGAGAATACACTTCCTCCCTTGCCTGGAAGAAAAGTCGACCGAGGTTAGCCACGATGGATCACTTGGCCCGTTATCCTCCAGAGTTTGCACTCCGGTGTCTTCCGACCAGCTGTAGAGTCTCGTCCCCAGACCAACAGCTAAAGTCTGACAGACAGGCGAGAAAGCCAAGATCGAACAGTAGTAATCATCCCTCAGGCTCGGGGCGTCGAGAACCTTGAATGGGGCCACCGGGAGCGTTCGCATCTCATGCCTTGTTCTAGATGTTGTGCTATCGGCATGGTCATCTTTGACCAGTTGGGTGCCTTCCCAGTGTGTCTTCTTTCTTAATACTGGGTCGGATTTCTTGTGCTGTTTCTCTAGTCGGACGGACAATTTGTCAAAGCCGAGAATTCTCGATGACCAGTCGATATCGAAGGCGGACGCGAGGCGAGCCTCGTGCTTCTCGACGTCTTCTTGAGCCTTCGGCTTGGATGGCGGGAACAAGGTGTTGAACATAGGGGCGTTCGTGCCGCTTTGTACGAGGCCACCACGGCCGTCATCAACGGCCCCATGGCTAGGAGCCACCCCTCCAACAGACCAGACGCTGTTGCTCACCTGTTGGGGGAGTTTCGTCAGCTGTTGCTACCTGGGAGGGGTTTCTATGGGGGCATTAGCATCCTCACCCTTCTTTCTCCCTGACTATGAAATCTGGGGTCAAGAACGGTCCTATTTTGGCCCGGCCTTGTCTCTTTTCGAGACTCGGTTGGGGAAGGCGGTAAAGGCCGTCGCCTGAAACAGAAGGGATCAGGTGCATCTTTATTATGACGGACGAGACGCTCGGAAGGTGTCAATTCTTCCAATGGCCTGGTTGTGTGCAATTTCTCAGATCCTGGTGTCTTGTGATCTCTCAGAGGTACAAAGCGGTCGAGTGCCCTGAGGGAGCTGGCCCTAGACCCAATGACTGCTGTGTCAGATCCGTGGCGAGGATGATGGACCTGACGCTCGGGTATCATGGGATAAGAGTCTGTCCGCGATATTCGTCTGCGTGATGCTCGCGGCAGAGTTGCCGACCTTTGCCGGCCAGTGCAAGGAGACAGAAAGATAACTTGCTCAGAATCACTGTCAGTATCCTCAGTCCCTGATGATTCGGAGCCAGCCCCATCGTAAGACTGCAAGCTTTCGCTCTCAAGCCGGGATGCTCGAGACAGAGAAGTGCGATTCGAGTGCCTCTTCAGGGATGTCTTTGCGGCAGATACCTCAAAGGATGCATAACCAGAATCTGCGGAGCGATCGGTTCTAGGCAGGCTGTCATGGTGAAGGTGTCGCATCCGGGAGGTAATGGGTGTGACAGGATCGTCCATCTCGGTGCTGGGACGGCGGGTCTCACCGGACCCCGGCTGCTGAAGAAACCCAATCCTAGACACAGAAAGGGTTGAATAAGAGTGATGGAAACAATGCAAGGTCGAACGAGGTTATTGGGCGTTCAGAGTGTTGTGGAGACGGTCCGGGGAAGCTTAACCATCAGGCAGACAGAGCGAGTGGATGAGTGAGAGTGGGCTGTCCAAGCTGGTCAGCCAGGCGGCGGGGAGGAGGCCGACAATGAAAGCGGGAGAAGAAGCCAGCTGGAGCAATGCTCACTCATATCATCCGTTGGCAATTGCGTGGCCCAGATGATTTTGGTCGGCTGGGACTCTCACGACACTGTTGAGCACAAGTTGGAGGTCGTAGGAAGTCATCGTAGGGAGGCGGGGAATATGTAGGTCACGGTGGAGAATATACACGGAAGGAAATAAGGAACAGAAAAGACCGCGAAGCAGTCACAATATAGAAGGGAAGGGAGACTCGAGGGACACAAGCCAGTTGTACAAGGACATGGATGAACGGCTGATTTACGGCTGGACAAGACTGCAAGTTGGACCGGAGCCTTCATTCCACCCACCTGGAAGTGCCTTCCAGCCATGGAGAAGCTGTGTCAATGTGCAGGTGTTCTCTGCTCAGCTCCTGCCGAAGAAGTCACGACCGCCGCAATTACCTGATCCCTATGTATCTCTCCAAGGATCTCCATACCCAATTCGCATTACGCACCTGCCGACCAATTTGAGTGGGGCAGCCTTGAAACCTTCAACTGTGGCGCCTGATCCTCTCCGTCACATGGAACACCTCCCTGGGCTCATTGGATCTACCCAGGTATCTGGACAGCTGACTTTGGCCATCTAAGCGATTTCGACTAGGGTATGGTCGTGATGATGGAGATGTGGCCGCTAGGTCTTGACATTGGTCGAGAAGAGAATATTGTCATTATGTGACTAAACCTTCACCTTATTGTATACAGTTCGAAAAAAAAAGGTTCCGATTTCACGGTTCCCAAGTGGCATCAGCTCGATGTTGAAATGTCAGGCCGTCTGATGTATATCCTAGCTCCTGCAAAATTCTCATCATCCAGCTTCCCAGCGTCTTCGTAGTCACTCTGAATCAAATCGCGCAAACGAGGCGATTCTGGGTCAGTTCTGATACACACGGTGAAGGTTGGCTTCGGGCCAATTACAGGGGATGATCATATTTTCATCAACTCACAATCTGGCTTCTAGCTCTTCAACGCTTGCAAAAGTTCGAGGGGGATCGAAGCGTTTTGACCAGTCATCAAGCAATTCCTGCTCTCCTCGAATCTTGCCGCAGATGAAAACGACTGGCCGAGCAAGATCTGTGACGATTTGTCTCACCGGGATATCAGGTGCGAAAGACAGCACAACGCTTTCATCACTGACTTCCAGAAGAGCTCGGGGATCCTCCAAAACAGTGATACCCACTGCTTGGAGGACTGTCTTGTCGATTTCTGTATATATAGGATCCTGAGCAAAACATTGGATCCTGACGCCCGAGCCGGCCTGGAGGCTCTGCAAGCTGTCTCTGATGGTCAGAATTAGAGCATGCTGTAAGGCGCTGCGCTGGATGTCGTCAGTTGAGATAGTACCGTTGCCCAAAGCAACAATGCGGGAGACTGAACCGCTGAGCCGGATTGTCCGAAGAGTGGCCTCGACACGTCTGCAATCTTCGCTAGCCTGCCAGGTCCGAAGGCTGAGCTCAAAAGCCTTTCGCACCTCTTCTAAAGGGTTGGATCTCAGGACTGGCAGCAGCTGTTTGGTACTAGGGTCTCTGCTTCTTGCAAAATAGCAAATTCGTAGCGGACAGGAAGCTTGCTTAGGGTAGAACTCGTTGGGGTCTGCAGACAAAGCGAGGAGTTGTTGGTATGTTTGGTAATACAGAAATGGTGCGGCCCTATATTCCCAGAAAAAAGACCATCAATATTGAGAAGCCCTATTCACAGACAGCAAGGGCTTGGTGGGAGAAGTGGTGGAGAAATAAGAGAATCACTACATTACAACTTCCTGCCCACCATAATCTGGGTGAATGGTACCGGTCTCGACTTCCATCTCCACGGTGCTGCCGTCGAACGCTCGGAGTGAAAATTTCAGGGACTCGGCTGGTTCGCCGCTATTGATCCTTGAGTTCGTGTCATCGATTTGATCAACTAGATCCTGGATGGCGCTTCGCGAGAAGCAGGGTACGCGCTGCTGGAGGAGCGTTCGGATTTCGACCTGAGCCTGCAACCTCTCTGCCTCTCTTTCGTTCAGTTCTTCCTCTGTGATTAGATACCTTGCAAAATCATCCTTGCCAAGGTAGAGGTAGAGTCCATCCTCCTGGGAATCGACCGTACTCTCGCGGCATGCGCCTTGTTGGTCTTCTGAATTTGAGCCGCATGGTGTCGGGTCTGGATTCATCCTTCGCTCGACGAGAAATGGAGGACGGTAACTTAGTGGTGAGACTTTTGGGTTTACAGTGCAATGGTTACTTGTGTAAAATATTGAGGTGATGAGCTTAGCGCTGCACTCGAGGTAGAAACGGTTGCCTAATACCGAGGGTGCATGGCACTGGGCTGCTGTTGGTCCCTCGTGCCGTTGTTGGTTCTTTAGCGGGGACCGAAAGGGATCCATAGGAGCTCCAGATCTGATTGCCTTTTCCCACTTAGACCAGCTTATTTTGTATATATAACCTGGGTATAATTCGGGAACAACGATAAGATAAACTACTTCTGCAACCATCCACCCACTTCAGATCACAAATGTTTATGAACGATATTTCTCGATTATAAGTATTGCGTACATCCAGACCTGCCCTGACAAGCCCCAGCCTGAGTTGATATGGACCGCGAATACGAATTGGCCGCCCGGGCGTGGATGAGTCTGTCAAAGAGGCCCTGGAGACTAATCAAACAGATGATGATACTTATCCTGGAATCATACGAAGGACCATTGTTGACACATGGGTTCCCACATTCATTTACCAATTCTTCGTCGAAGACGCCGATTTGCGCCAAAGTGTGATAGACTTTGTTTGCCAGCACCGGCATGGGACAAATCCCAGGCTCGGCGATCCATATCGATATGGCTCTTATAACATCGAGATAATCTTTGATGATGGAATTGCCCTCTTCAGACGGTGCCTACACCCATTGTGCAGTAGGTTCCCTTTCCCCGCTCATGAGGCATCGATGGTACGAGAATAGGGCGGAGTGCGCCCTTACCACTTCTTTAGCTCAGGACTCTTTGTTGGACAATCACTTTTGGGATTACATTGAAGAGTCCTGTTGGGGTGAGAACGCTGTGGGAGGGCACAAGGGAAGGCTCGAGTTGCTCAAAGATCCGTGCAGGATGTTGATGGGCTGGTTTGTCCATCGACAAGTGGAGGAGAGGCAGAAATGGGACCCAAAAGCCCTTATGGATCAAGTTCTGGAGCAAATAGATGGCAAATCCTGGGCACTGGCAGCAAAGGGCGACTTGAGACAAGACTAGATGCTCAATGCTATTTAATTCTCATTTCTTACTGCAAATATGAATTCTCAGGTGCTTCGGGAGCGCGGTAGCACAGTTCATACGTTGAAAGATCGCCCTGGAGCAGTCGACGAAATGGCTTCTCAAAATTAATAAACATTAATACATATATGCAATTTATACTTCTAGTAAATGTGGTGTGAATTGTTAATAAAACAGGTGTGGTTGCGGTCATACGGTGTAAGGCAGGATTGCTGAGTAACCCGATCGGGACGGCCCCGCTCAAGGATTACAGACCACTACCTGGACACCTAGCAGGCTGGCTACCTCATAGCTCAGGAGCAACGTCGAACGAACCTCGGCCGCAAACGTCGCCTTTCCTCAAGCACTTCCAACAGGGAACCGGTGAAAGGCTCGCCGTGTTTCCTGGCCCGTCTCTTTGAAAGACTCGAAATGGCCAGTGTACGATTATCATCTCCTGCCGACACAAACCTGAACATAATCACGAGAAGTTGACTGATGGGAAGGCAACCAGCATGGCGTAACCCGAACCAACCGGTCCCGCACTGAAGAGCAAAAGAAACAAGACCTCGACAAGATCACCAAATACCGCGACCTCGAAGACCAGGTCCGATCGCAGGTCGCCGATGCCAAGTTCACGCCCGAACTCCTCAAGCTCACCAGCAGACTGCTCCGACTCAACCCGGAGTACTACACAATATGGAACGTCCGCCGCAGATGTTTGCTAACCTGTGGGTTATCATGCAAACCGTCGGCTGGGTCCTCGCCCTCGAAGGCGTCGCAGAGTTCTTCTCAGACCGCCACTACCACAACATGTTCCGCCGAATCCTCCTCCTCTTCCTCGACCACGACCCCGCCAAACCCCGCGTCCCGGACAATTGGGAAGAGTGGTACTACAGCTGATGACGCTGGTTCATTGGACCCCAGTGGTGATGACGGCGCACGCGATGACAGGGCGCGCGAGGAAGCGCGGGAGAAGGACCTTGACTCGCTCAAGTCCGAGCTGGGCTTCACGGTCCCGCTGCTGATGGAGTTTCCCAAGTGTTATTGGATCTGGAACTATAGGTCGTGGCTGCTGCAGCAGGCCATCGACCGCTTAGACCCTGCTGTTGCGAGGCGCATATGGGAGGAAGAGCTGGGCCTCGATACCAAGATGCTGAGCAAGGATCGACGAAACTTCCATGCATGGGGCTATCGAAGAAACGTCGTCAGTCATCTGGAGAGCGCTGCACTCAACGGAAAGAGCATGGTGGAGTCCGAGTTCGAATTCACAACCAAGATGATCCGCGTTGACTTGTCGAATTTCTCTGCGTGGCACAACCGCAGCAAGCTCATCCCGAGGCTGTTGGATGAGCGACGAGCCGACGAGAGTGCGAGGAAGAAATTCTTCGATGATGGTATGGTAGACTCTATCTTCCCTGATTTGCGACGTGGCTAACCCCGCCCCAGAACTGGCTTTGATAAAGGAGGGCTTAAATGTAGGGCCTGAAGACCAGTCACTCTGGTATTACCACCAATTTTTGATTCTGGATTTGATCGAACATACTTCGCGACCGACCATCACGGCCGATTTTACCGTGGAAGAGAGAGTGAATTATATCACAGAAGATATCGTGGACATCAAGGACCTCCTTGAGGACTATGATGACTGTAAACTGATATATGAAGCACTCATCGAATGTACATTGGCATTGCCGACTTTGGAGAAACGAAAGCCGTCGGACGGTGAGGTGCTGGACCTGGAGACCTGGCTCTCCAAGCTGCATGAGCTGGATCCTATGAGAAGAGGTTGCTGGGATGATATGAGAAGGCAATTAGGTCTCAGTATCAAATAACGAAGCAAGAAGAATGAAGTGCGGAATGCACCCAAGACATGTGTTCCTAATGGCTGTGCCCGGAACGAATCCGTTTCACCAATCCCTGGCAGCTATTCGTGGAAGTGCCCGAGCGTTATCAACCCAGAGGGAATGACCTGTAATCAACCTAGATGCGGACGTGGCAAATGCCTCGAGTCGGGTGGGCTGTTCGGTGACGACTTGGGTCGGCTTTGTTTCTATGATGGCAGTCCTGCATCGAGTCAAACCTTGCGTTAAACGCCCCTCACGATTCGTAAGACTTCAGACGGCATCTCCAATCGTTTCAGCGATCACAATATCACTGCGGAGCGGTTTGCCCGCCTCTCGAGTTACTTCAGAGAGGACAAGGAATGAGTTTGGGCGATAAATGATGCAACCCCCTCGTCGTACGGGTGCTACATGGGATCGCGTTCTTCCGCCAGCCTCGCCAGCGCCACAGAGCGCGACTTCCTGATGCGTAGGTAGCTGCCTGGGCAAGTCTTGCAACTGGCCGATGACAGTTTTCGTCATGTTGAGCTGTCGAAAGTGAATATTCGCTTTTTGGGACAAACGGCCGTCTCGCAGTCACAATCATCACAAAGAGACAGAGACAGCCATTGTGCTGCTATTCAGCCATTGTCGTCTTGCAACACAGCTCTACATGAAGCTCGCAACACCATGATTCACCAAACCCGAGTTTCGATGTCACATATGTACAGCATTCAGCAAGAAAGTCGTACCTTGTGTGATTGCTTCTGCTCTCACCCTAACCTCTTTCCTTAAGAGCGAACTCCTCAACCTTGGCTGAGCACATGTCCTTGCGAAACCTGCCGAACAAGCCGATAATCTTCGCCTCATCCCAAACTTACCCACTCTTAGAAGTTTGACTTTCTTATTCTTTTCAAAATGTGTGTTTTCATCTACACCATGGCCCGCTGCCGGCACAAGCAGTTCCAGAACGTAAGCGAGTGTCCCACGGCCCGAGGAGCTCCCCACGATGCGGACCGTGGCGATATGACTGTCGAGAAGCCCGTCTTCCTCTTCGACACGAGCAGAAGCAGGACCGATACGCCAGATTACTATAGGGCGACGTTTCCCTGTCGGAAGCTCAAGGCAATCAGGCCAGTGCCGACGCTGTGCGACCGATGTATCAGGCAGGCAGAGCTGGCTGCGCGGCTGGGGCCGATCGACACCTTGGGGAGTAGTAGTGCAGGTGGCAGCTCGACTGGCTCTTCGGTCGGCTTGGCTGCTGGGAGTGGCTCGCTTTCTGATCTCACGAACGACTCAGGTATGTTCGGGGCTGGTGGCGAGGATTGTGCGAGCAGGTAGATGGTGGTCGAACCAGAGACAGAGATTCGCTGACTGGATTTTGGCTCGGATTATAGGAAGATCCACGCCAAGGTCGTTCTGGAAACTTGCACATCCGGTCGAGCTCGTATGATCTTGGGAGGACGCTGGATGCTGAGCATGAGGACGTGATCATAGGGAAGATGGAGAAGAGCGATGTGTGTACGGGGACCTGTTATGAGGTGAATCTTGAGCCAAGGAGCAGAAACTGGACGTGTCAATTGGCAGTCACTGTGGTCGGTATTTTACTCTGCGGAAATCAAGACGAGGGTGTCAAAATCAAGCGATGGCGTTGAGGTGGCTATAGAGCCAGGGGAGTATGTCCCAGGCGATCATCTGGACCTGATTTGAAGGTCAGCATATATGATCACACTAAATCTCTAATACTTTTAGTGCTTCGAAATGCATTTCTACAAGCTGATAAGCTTCTCAGCTTGATATCAAGTTTTACATAGCATCTGCATTGTTCGGCTTTCAACGCAATGATAAATAATAAATTAAACAGATGTCTCTTGGGTGTCTCAAGTGCGGTGTGACATTGTTCATCATCTACTTCTCTTGCTTCAAAGGTGTACGGCGAGAAAAGATTGTTAGCCGCCATGCCTTTGCTTTGGCACGAGGGAAGCCTCAACATCTTTTCGTACCAGCACATGGCGCCCTCATCTAACACATGGTCTGGGAGATCATAAGGCCGATGAGATGCTGTTCTGCATGACTTGGCTACGCTGATGTAACTCTAAGTTGAATTTAAAGCCCCGAAGTATGGGGTTGGTGAACGCACACGAAACCCCCAGCCTCTGGTGGGGACACTTCCACAGCATGGACTCTCCAGAGATTATGGGAAGCGAACAGCAAGTCTGACGTGTAGACCGATCACCTTTAGCTTCGACCTTATACCTACCTAGGTAGGTAGTTTAAAACGAAACATAGGATCATCCACGTCACTTGTACCCGCGTCTTTGAAATGAAGACATTAAGCTAACAGTTCTGAAGTCATCACGAGTGAGCTCCATGGAGATGAGGTAACTGCACCTACGGTACGATTACGTACAACGGCCTAGGGGTCCAATTGACTTCTGCAATGAGCTGGGGAATCCCTGAAGTGGTTGCTTCTCCGGGCTGCCCAGCGGGGAACAGGCGGCCCAGTCACCGTCCAGCCCGTTGACCTGGATGCTGGGGCGAGAAAGGGGAGGGGCCGGGTGACTGAATCCTGCCCCGCCGTGCGAGCTGCCCCTGCCACCCCCGAAACGAGCCTGGCACTCCTGGAAGGAGGGATTGCAATTCCATGTCTCGCCCATCCTGGGGTGTTCTAGAACAGCAGTCGCATGAGGTGTCAGTTGTGCGCCAGCCTCTGGAACTGAGGCGATGATTTTCCTTGTCCCAAGCGCTCCAGCCCACCGGTACCGCGCAGCTCGCAGGGGTCCTGAGGGTGACGACCTCAAGCAGGCTGGCTGAGGGTGTTGGTCCTGCAAGACACGGGGGAGCGTCATCCTCCCATGCGAGGTGACATACCCTACGCCTTGAAAGGTATGTCGCTAGAGAACGGATGCGCAGAGAGTCGCATAGCACAAAGATTATCCCCGGCAGAGCAGCACTGCAGCAAGACAGATGCAGGTGCACCTGCAGCGCGAGTTGCTCCAGAGCCCCAGAGCCCCATCTGCGGTGCAGCTTCCCCACGCGACGGCCTAGTGGAAAGGTGGGAGGGAAGGAGGGAGGAGTGGAGCGGGTGACGCTGCAGGTCAGCGGTGCAGTACTATGTACAGTAAATGATGGAAGGTCCACCCCCATCAACCAGCCATTCCGAGCGATGGATCCCTAATAGCCATGGGGATCTTCATCCTCCTTCGCTTGCATACCGTGCCGTAATATACTCAGCACTCGCTGCTTCACTGTTTCTTGATCTCTGTCTCATCCAGTCTGTTCACCAAGTCCTCTCAGGGCCAGCTCTCGATCGATCCACTCGGAAAGGCACACTCCTGGCCCGGTACTTTACTAGCAGCAGACTTGTGTGTGCAGCAGCGGTGCGCCATCACCCTCTAACGAGCCGATATCTCCGGATATACACAGTTCTCTCCTTACAGTACCTTACCCATATGTCCACCACAACCACATTCATTCCGTGATGGCCAAGAAGGCACGTCAAAGAATCAGCTATGGTATGTTTCTACTGCGTTCTCCCATGCCTCCCTGCCTCTCTGCTGTCGCGACCCAAGCGGCCTTGACCCCGCACGTGGCAGCTGTTGCGCAGCAGTGGTGGTATGCGAGCAATATCCATGGGTCATGTCACCGTTTCACCGTCCCGGATTGCCTGTCTCTAACTTCATGCGTTCTCTCCCCAGTTCTCGAACGCGCCGATAAGCAGGTCGGAGGCCACAAGCTCGGTGTCAATGGCCTCGCCGTCGACCGCGACCAGTCAATCCTGTGAGCCCCAACCCTGGCGCGCAATGCACCCGCCAACTACGCAACCTCCGATTTGCGCCTGCGCTGCGTGTTGCTGACCACAACCGTCCTGTCCTGCAGCTACTCCGGAGGCCGCGATGGTACGATATGCGCCTGGGACCTGAACCTCGACCTGAATGGCAAGGGCGCCCCCTCGGCGACCGGCTCGACCTCGAACGATGCCTCCAAGTCCAAGAACACCACCCGATTCCGCGCCCAGACCCTCGCACATACTAACTGGATATGCGACATCGCGCTGGCACAAAGTAACGCCGCTGTCATAACTGCGTCCCAAGACCAGATCGTCAAGCTCTGGCGACCGCACGCGAACCAAAACGACGAGCCCCACAAGATCGGAGAACATGCCGACTACGTCAAGTGTGTCGCATCGCCGGGGCAGCAGTCTTCCTGGGTGGCCACCGGCGGCTTTGACCGGAAGGTGTATCTGTGGGACCTGAATGGCGGCGGGAAGACGCTCGAGATCGACACTAAGGGCGAGGAGGTTCAGGAGAAGGGCTCTGTCTACTCGCTCAGCACCACGGAGAACATGCTGGCATACGGTGGCCCCGAGTCCATACTGCATCTCTGGGACCCCAGGGCCGGGAAGCGCATCACCAAGTTCCGCGGCCACACATCTAATATACGGTCCATATTGCTGAGCGCCGCGGGCGACATGGTCATGACGGGCAGTGCGGATCAAACGGTCAAGGTCTGGAGCGTCACCGCCGGCCGCTGCATGCACACCCTAACCATGCACAACGACAGCGTTTGGTCGCTCTACTCCGAGGACCCCGAGCTCTCCGTCTTCTACAGCACTGATCGCTCCGGCTTGATTGCAAAGACCGACGTGCGGGGGACCATGGGGGAAATGGATGAAGGCCTCTCCCTTGCTGTCGCGCAAGAGCATGATACGGTCTTCAGGGTCGTGGCGGCTGGCGACTACATGTGGACCGCAACCCAACGGTCATCCATCAACCGCTGGCACAACATTGACACAGGGGCCGATATCCCGCTGCCGGAACCGTTCAAACAACAACGAGCCTCGATTGCGTCCAACCTACCGCACTCGACGTCGTCGCCAATTGCTAACGGCAAGCCCAAGGAGATTCCAGCAAGATCCATTCTCAGAATATCCAACACAGCGAGATTCCCCACGCCTGAGCTTGAGCCTAATGCAGACGCCGAGACACAGACTATTGAGTCTGCTGTCCATGTATTGGAGCCGATACAGCACGTACCAGAGGAGACGATCGAAGGCCAATTTGGCCTTGTCAAACACCGCCTACTGGCTGACAAGCGGCGGGTCCTTACCCTGGACACAGCGGGTGACGTCCTGCTGTGGGACCTAATACAAGTAAGGCGCGTGTTCTGATGTTGAATTCCATGATGCTGATTAGCTGTTGTCCAGTGCAAACCGGTTCAGAGCTTTGGAAAGAAGCACCTCGAGGACGTTGAGCCCTTGGTTAATACCCTTGAGAACGTGTCACCTTGGTGTTCGGTCGACACAAGCTCTGGTAACCTCACGGTTGTCCTGGAGCCTTTCAATTGTTTTGACGCGGAGCTTTATGCCGATGAGCTGGTCTTGGATGAGCCTGTCGATTTCAGGGAAGATCAAAGAAGTAAGCTGGTTGCTCCTAACTCTGTGAAGACGCCTGAAATCGCTGACACGACTTCCAAGTCAACCATGGAAAGTGGATCCTGAGGTACCTCTTCTCGAAACTCATTGATGAAGAGATCCGACGCGATGAGGCTCATCGTGCCAATTTGAACGAGACGGTCGAGAAAAACATCGCAGCGGCAAAGATGAGGCCTCCCGTCAGCATCACGATACCCAGCTCTTCGACGAACTGGGAACACGCGGCTGAATCCCCAATGACACCCAGAGCTAACGGCTCGCAGTACCCGCCGATGACACCAGGTATGGGCATCGGGCTTGCGACTCCCGGGCTTCCTGGAGTCAAGGAGGAAGGTGGAAACTCCACGCTCCCTCTGGACAAGAGGACATCTGTGGCGAGCCGTCCGTCCCAGGAGAGGGAAGACTACTTTACCAATGCAATAGTATCAGCAGATGGCAATCAGGGTGCGAAACCTGCGACAACCCCAGCCGAGCAGCCATCTGAAAATGGCAAAGACAAGGAGAAGGAGAAGGAAAAGGAAAAGGAGAAGGATAAAGATAAAGGCGAGGCCAAACAGCCGAGCACGCCCTTCGGCAAGAAATTCCGCATGGGGATGTCATTCGGCACGAAAAAGCTTGGCCGTTCAGCCTCGTCAACAGCAACAGAGAAGCCAGCGATTACAGAGGAGAAGACGGCCGAATCGGAGTCGTCGTCAAACCACGAGCCTGAGAAGGAGTACGACGACAACTTCCTCGGCGTGATCGAGAAGATCCAAGATGAGTATGCAAAGCAATTAGTCGATAGCCCGGAAAAGGTCGTCGAGACGAGAGTCACACCCAGCCTCACCAACGAAACACCGGTGCTCAAGCTACCGCTGGGAACCAAGGTGATCATCCAAGAGGAAACGTCGGGGGGCAGCGCGGAATTATACCGTGGGACGATCGAGACGGTCGGTGTCGATGCCGACGTCATCGAGAAGTGCGCACCGCAGTGGTTGGGTGAGGTACTGCTGCTCAACACTGTCCCGCAGAAGGAGCCTGTCAAGGTGTCCTTCGTATTACACCCGTGGCCGGACTCGGGACTGCCGAGCCTCGCGTCTGCGGACGGAAACAACCGCCTGAACGCCAACAAGATGCTCCGGGTGAGGAAGATCTTGGCGTACGTGGCGGAGAGGATTGATCCTACCTTTGAGCAGCCCGAGAACGACGCAGAGCCGAACCCCGATGTGATGAAGGCGGAGGAGTACCTTGAGCTCTATTGCAATGAGCAGGTGAGTCCGCGTTGGCGGGCGCGCAAAGATATCGAGCCCCCCTGACTGACACCTTCCGCAGCTCCTGCCAATCAACATGACCCTCGCGACTCTGCGTGCCTATATATGGAAGGGCGGTAACGACGTCGTTCTATACTACAAGGCCAATGGGAAGAAGGAGATTCCGTTGCCACCGCCTGAGCAGCCACCAGCCGCAGAGGAAGAGGTCCCGCCAGCTGCTCCTCCTGCTGCCGCTGAAGGCCTGGCCGGGCAAGCTGCCGCTGCAGCAGCTTAGAGTCTTTGCTGTATTCGGAAGCGGCAGCGAAGGTAGTTGAAGGACGGACTTATTCCAGGTGGAAGATGGCTCTTGAATATCTATTCTTCTGTAGCTTGTCTATAGGGTATCTTCGATAGACCGCAGCGGTCATGGTACATAATGTACATAGCGGAGTGCTTCTTTCTCGAGCATACCTCGAGTTTTAATGTTGATGCCATCGGAGCCTTCGACTGCCCTACTCTTATGTCCTGAGGCGCGAGCAGGTGATGCTTCTTCTGGACGCAGCCCAATCAGCCTTGCGCATGTGTCGTCCTCGCTGCCGAGAGCACCGGAACTGGGAGGGCTCAGCCGTGCACTCATCACAGGCCCACGATATCGAAAGTGTTCATATTACTGGCTCGCCACTTCTTCAGGGCAGGCCAGACTCGGCTTTTCTTGTCGTGCTGCGCTCGAGGGAGTTGATCACCCACTGGTAACTGCCCAGGAAGACGGCGCCTCCGATGCTGATCCACATCACCCTCGGGCCGATGCCCGCGAAGAAGGGTCGCACCCCGTGCTCCCTCAATATACCCGTAACGATCTCCCACACCCTCTGGCGCTTCGTGCTCAACATGACCCTGGTTTTGAGCACGTCGAGCGGCGTGGTGACGGCGGCGGCCACGCCGCCCGAGAGGCTGCCGTACAGGGCCGACTCGCCGGCGCTGACACCCGACCCGGTGCTGCCACCACCACCCTGCTGCTGGCGCCTGCGCGAGTACGACTTGAGGGCCTCCCACAGCGGGAACTGGATGACGGTGAAGGGCACCTCGCGCAGGATGGTGATGCCCCAGCCGCGGTACAGCTCGCGCCACACGCCCGGGAGCCCGACGTCGCGCCGCCGGCCCAGGATCGCCAGCAGGCTCGACAGCGAGGAGCCGCCGTGCTGGCCGGCCTGGGCGCGCTGCTTGACCACCTCGGTGGGCACGCGCACGGCGCACGCGGCCACCTCGCCCAGGGACGCGGCCAGCATGTGGTCCACGGCGCTGCCGCCCCGGTCCTTCCCTGCCGTTGTGTTGTTGGGATTTTCGCCGCTGCTGCTGCTGCCCCCAAGCGCACGCCGCCGCGCCCCGGCCAGGGCCGACTTGGTGGCCTCGTAGGTGCAGAAGAAGAAGGCGGCGCCGGGGGCGGACCCGAGGGCGGCGGACCCGACGCCGCGGTAGATGCCCCTGAACCCGCCCGAGGCGAAGAAGCCCTCCGAGGACTGCAGGCGCGTCTTGAGCGTGTCGAGCGGGAAGAGGGTCAGGTCGACGGTGGTGCCGGCGGCGCCGCCCGCGAGCAGGGCGTGGGTGAAGGGCGGGTTGGCCGGTGAGGACATTTTGTTTGCTGCTGCTTCTGCTGCCCTGTTCTTGGTTGTGACTGGGGAGGAGGTAAGCAGGTCCGCGGCAAGGCCAGCGGTGGGTTGGAGGGAGGTTTTGGGAGTCGTGGTTATGTGCTGAGCGGCATTTTGTTGATTCGGTCGGTGGTCGTTGAATGACTTGGTCGAGTGACGATTTCGGATTTCGACGGCTCCGAGTCGGCGCTGTGAGGTTGTTGAACCTAGGCCGCGCTGGACCCTGTGGGCCGTGAGGTCATCCCTGCCCACCGAGCTTCGGAAGCTCCAGCGGCTCAAAGCTCCCAAACATTCAGGGGTCCCTGCAGGTACAGAACCTATAGTAGGTAGCTACTCAGTACCTAGATATACCATGCATTATGACGGAGAAAAGAACTTCGGATCGCAATTGTTGTAACTCACAGTCTTCAAACATCACAGCTGCTCAGGACATCATGCTCAGCTATGCACCGTCCAATGCCCTGGAGACATGAGCTCCATACCACAGGTGCTCCACCGCACTGCTAAGCCGGTCACCGTCGCCGAGTTTCTCGATGCTGTGCAGGCGATATGCCGTCCCAGATTCCCCGGCGCCCGTGGCCGTCAGGCGCGCCCAGTCGGTGCGAGAACCCTTTCCGCGTCTGATATAGTCGTCATGTCGGCTAATATTCTGATCGACTGACTGACTGACTGACTGACTGGATATGTCTCGCGCAGGTCTGGCCATCAGCGGAGGGGTCGACTCCATGGCCCTGGCGTATCTGTGTTCGCAAGTCCACAAACAGCGCCTGGGAATAAAGGTGGCTGACAACCCCGTTGGTGCTTACCACTGCATGGTGGTTGACCATCGCATGCGCGAGGGGAGCGGCCTGGAGGCCGAGGCTGTCCGGGCAAGTGTGACGAGCCTGGGCCTCAAGGCTCATGTCATGAGCATCGGCTGGAAAGACGTCCTGGAAGACTCGGGGTACTCTCACCCCAAGGAGCTGCCCAACTTCGAGACTGTCGCCCGCCGCCTTCGATATCGCAAGATGGCCATCATGTGTGCCAAGGCGAAAATGGCGTCCCTCTTCTTTGCGCACCACGAGGACGATCAGTATGAGACTGTGCTCATGAGGCTGATGTCTGGCCACGGCGCCGCTGGTCTGCTGGGCATGCGGTCCGCCACCGACATCCCTGAGAGCTACGACATCCACGGCGCCTACCAGAGCGGCTTGGTCGACGACCAGGCGTCCAGGATGCCGATGATCAACTACCGTCCTATGAGAAGGGAACTGGGCTCTATCAAGGACCAGATGATGGCTGACCTAGACCCGGAAGTCGTGGCCAGGGAGCTGACGGAGGGTACGCCTGCCAGCGCCTACCTCTACGACGAGTTTGATGCATACGTGCCGAGGACTAGGATGATGTTTCCGGTAGCACCTCCAAAAGTAGAGGATGGCGGTGTCATGGTATACCGGCCCTTACTCGATTTCAGCAAGGACAGATTGATTGCAACCTGCGAGGCTAACGGGGTGCCCTGGTTCGAGGACGCCACAAACCAGGACGCGACTCTGACGATGAGGAACGCCGTGAGACACCTCTACAGAAATCACACCTTGCCAACGGCGCTGCAAAAGCCGGCCATTCTAGACATGTCTCGCCGCCTGCGGAGACAGGCAGAGCTTGACGAAGCCGAAGTAGACCGGCTCCTGGGCCGGACCATGGTCCGCGACTTCGAGTCTACAGCGGGCACTGTTATTGTGCAGTTGCCGTCATTCCGAGTCCCTCGTGTCCGCCGAGGCCTCAAGAACGAGGCGCGGCGCGCGAGGCGCTTGGAACACTACCGTTACATCGCCGCCCTGCTGCTCAAACGCCTCATTTTCATGGTGACGCCTGAGCAGCCTGGTCCCTTTGCGACCAACCTCCAAAACCAGGTCCTTCGCCTCTTTCCCTCGCTCAACGACGACCCATCCTGCTACCCGGAACACCCTAAAGCCTTCAACGTCTCCAGCGTGCACTTCCTCCCGGTGCACACTTCAACCCGCCCGGGAGCACCGATGAACTGGTACCTCACCCGCGAGCCCTACGTTTCCGGCCGCCCGCTCCCCAGCTGTGCCTTCGGGAGGCTGAGCATTAGTGCGCGCTGGCGCCGGCGGCCGGAGTTATGGCGTTGGCCGGCGTGGAAACCGTGGCAGCTATGGGATGGGCGCTTCTGGGTGCGCATGCGCAACCGGTCCAATGTGCATGCGGCGTTTGCCCCATTCGAGGCCAGGCACGCAAAGGCGTTCCGCGACTCCTTGCCCGACGGCCAGACGCGCGATAAGCTCGCGGCGTTGCTCAAACACCACGCCCCGGGCAAAGTCAGGTACACACTACCTGCTATCTACACGGGTGGTGACCACGAGCGAGCATTGCGGGAGCCCGAGCGGCGCCGGGATGCGGAGAAGATGGGCCTGTTGGAAGAATCCGACGCGAAGAGGCAATGGAAGGAGATAGGACGCGTGGCCCAGATTCAAGAGTACTACAGGATCAGGGAATGGGAGAGGGAGGCGGGCATATGGGATGTCAGCAACGCCATGGCGGGTACCAAGGAGGAAAGGAGGGTCCTGGTTGCGCTGCCGACATTGGGGATATCGAAGCCAGGGCTGAGCAGTTGGATCAGATACGATATTAGATATCGGAGGGTAGATCGGGGCATGCTGGAGAAGACGGCAAGGGACGAGAGAGAGCTGGACCTGTATCGACACAAGCGGTCGATTGCGAGGACTAGGGCGAAGGATAATGCGGGATGGGCAAGGATTAATTCTCAGGCCAGGGGGCGACGGTCGCGGCGGAAATAACCATACTGTGATAAGCAAAGGGCTTTCTGCTCATTTGTGTCATGGCCGTTTGCCTGGTCGCATGCTAGATCGCAACATGATCTCCTCACCCTCGCGATGTTGAAATTCGGATATCGTGCCGATCTTTTCGTAGGGAGGCCTGGATGTTGGAAGGCTGGGCGCTGCAATTATACGGGTGTTCATCCCAAGATTCCCAGGCTAAAATCATGCTTTGGAACCACTCGGCGAGTTCCCTGCAGCACGTGGACCCCTGGGCCGAGGGGACATCTGGCAATCAGTTGCCGGTTGAAGCAGCAAATATCAACTCACCCTCTGCACCCCGACAACCGAACCCCGCCAACTACATGCCCCTAGGTCAATAGCCTCGCCGCCTATAGTGTCACTGGCAGTGGAGTGAGTGTGCAGCCAAAATACCCCGACGCGTCTCTTCGCCTGCGCACGTGGGAGAGGGCCGGCCGATAGTCCCGGGCATACAAGTATGGATGGATCCCCTCAATTCACTGTCGCGGCCGTCCAAAAGGATGACGAGGCTGCTCGTCCTTGTCTTTAGCGGCGTGCTGGTACTCTTCCTGCTCAGCAGAACCGACATTGTCCCTCTTCGACTCTGGGGAGATAAAGCGCCAATCCTCTCTACCGCCGAGTCTCCAGAACAGGGCCCGTCGCCGAACATGGCAAGTGTCGATCTGGGCTGGTATCCGCCGTCTCAGACGGTGGTCAACAACCTCACCAACGTTGTGAGCGGCAGCACCTCGGGCGTGTATGGCTTTATCTACGACTCGTCGTACACCCCTGACGAGGCTTATGGCACTTACAACTGGTGTAACATGCCACATGTCAGGGCCTCAGAGTACAAGGTGCCATCCGACGAGTATGAGCTTGTATACGTCGAACTGGTAGGTCATATATACACATATACAAATATCTTTTGGAGGTCCAGACTTGTTTGCTAAAATCTGCCAGATCCACCGCCACCACAAGCGCACGCCCTACGCGGCCAACTCGTTCCCGGTCGAGTCCTACACCTGGGACTGCGACGACGAAGGGCTGTACTTCTTTGCCCGGCCCTTCTCGGACCCCTCGTCGCCGGACCCCAACGCGGGCAGGAACGCGTCCGCCCTGGCCTACTGGGACGGCTTCAGCGGCTTCAACCCCTTCGGCGCCGTCGCCCAGGGCTTCAAGGGGTCGTGCCAGTTCCCCCAGATCACCGCGCAGGGCCTGGACGACTCGTGGCAGCACGGCGCCGACCTGTACGGGGCGTACCACGGCCTCCTGGGCTTCTTACCAAGCCGGGACGACGGCGATGCCTGGCGGCAGAAGGTCAAGTACCGCGTTACCAACAACGTCATCACGAGCGAGGTCGCCGGCATGGTCATCAACGGCATGTGGGGCACGACCGCCTCCGTGCCGCTTCTCATCCAGCCGACCGGCGTCGACTCCCTCGAGCCCTCGTACACGTGCGCCTCGTCCGCGGCCCAGTTCAGCGCCATCTCGTCCACCGCGAACGCGGGGTGGGCGGCGCACTTTGACGCGACGACGGGGCTGTACGCGACGCTCGACGGCATATCGGGCGTGAGCCCCGCGGACCCGGGCTTCCACAAGAGCTTCGACCACTACTACGACAACCTCTCGGCGCGGCAGTGCCACGGCAAGCCGCTGCCGTGCAAGCTCGTCAACGTGACGGCGCCCGACGGCAGCGGCACGGCGCTGGCCAACGACACGGCCGACTGCGTGACGCAGGCCATGGCCGACGAGGTGTACCGCCTCGGGCACTGGGAGTACTCGCACACCTACCGGGGCGCGGGGCCCGACGCCCTCGCCGCCAGCGCGAGCTCCCTCGGCGTGTGGGTCGCGGAGCTGGCGGCGCACCTGCGGGACGTGGTCGGCGGCACCGGGGACGGGACGGTCTGGTTCCACAACGTCGCGCACGATGGGTCCGTCAGCAGGCTGCTGGGGATCCTGCAGGCGGACGTGATGGTCTGGCCTGGGATGGGGAGTGAGGTTGTGTTTGAGCTCTGGAAGAAAGCGGGTGCACATTATATCCGTGTGCTCTTTGGGGGGCGGGTGTTGACGTCGTCGAACCCGAGCCTGGGGGCGTTGGATATGATTCCTGTGGAGACGTTGTTGGCGTGAGTATTCTCCCGGCTTGCTCCCTGTCTCACGTGTTGTTGATGATGTTCTCTTCATTGTGAATATTCGCTGACTTTGCCATGATTAGGTACTTTGACGGACTGGCTGGCGTCAAGGCGGACTTGATTGTCGATAAGTGCAAGGGGTCTTCATAGATATGAGAATCCGTATGGGCCAGTGTATATATTCCAAATCAACACACAGAAAGCATTGTCATGAGAAGTATTTCAAGTGCCCGTTCTGACTTGGCCTCCTGGGTCCATGATGGCACATCTAGGCCATTCAGGCTTCTTGGTACGTGCAGTTCTCTACAATCTCCCACTTTACTAATCGATTTCCAGGAAGCTTTTGTGAATTTATGAAGAAAGCAAAGAAACAGTTTGTCATGATTCTGCATTAACTCGTGAAACTCTAATCGGTCCGTATATTCGGAACATTGGAAACGCGACACAAGCCCCTGTCCCACTCTAGCGGACGGGTCGTTTCTTTCTATACCGCCTCACGGTCCCATCCAGCCAAGATCGTCGAATCGAAAGCCTTCATTTGCCCAAAGCAAGTGTGTCTCGGCCCACAGGCCTTGTCTCCTTAGAAGCCGAGGGCAGAGTTGAATGCGTCGGCGGTGCTCTGGTCCTTGGTGCCCAGGCCCTCGACGGTGGCCTGGGCGTCCTCGCACTGGGAGACGGCGGCGTCGTTTGCGCCGCAGACGTTGGTCAGCTGGTCGCAGATGAAGTTGGTGATGATGTTTGGGTTGAGGGCGTCGCTCTGCCCGCTGTTGCCGACGAGGGTGGCGTCGGTGGGGAAGAAGGTGCCCTCGTCGGCCTTGCGGTTGAACTCGGCGCGGCCCAGCTGGAAGTCCATGGTCGGGGTGCAGGAGCCGAAGTCTGCGCCGCCGGCTGCGTTCCCCGTGGCGCCCCCTGCTGAGGCTGTGCCGTTGCTGGCCTGCCTGGGGATGCGGACCAGGGCTGCCTCTGCGGCGGCGGCGAGGAGGGCGACGATAAAGGTTTGGGTCTTCATTTTGGTGGTAGAAAGGTTGTAAAAGTGGTATGTATCGAGCCGGCTCGCAAAGAACGTGGTTGTTATTCGAAGAGAATGAACGGAAGTAGTTCGCAGAACTTGGAAAGAATGGAAAGTGTCGAAGCTGTTGAATGCGATAGTGAGAGTGAATACTAACCGAAATGCCCGCCCTCATGGAGAGAAGAGTGGACGTCTTATACCCGAGTCCTCGACGAGGTGCTCGCCTGACATGGGCGCCCCGATCGGACGACAGTCCCATGGATGCGAGGCAAGCCAAGGACATGCATGGATGCCATCTGGTCCATGATCGGCAGGAGAAAGGGCAAGCGACGTGCAGAAACACCCTCGGCTAAAACCACTACAGGCAGTTGCGGGCAGGGAAGAAGTCGAGATGGAACAAAGATGGGACGAAAGGGTGGCAGGGAGGGAGGGAGGCATGTAGGCAAAAGGCTGGTTCCGCCGCGACCTGAGACAGACCCGGTCCCCTCGCGCTGGATGGTGTGGCCACGATCTGGGCGGCCCATGGCGGTAGATAACCTTACCGCCCAACCTTAGCACCTCGCTACCTGGATCGCCCTCTTGTCATGCTGCTGCTGATTGCTACCTTTCGAGGTGGCACCGCATAGGCGGGGCCTGTCAGAGTTGAGGCTCTGCGGAAGTGGCTGGCGGCCCGTCCGCGCGGGTTTGGTCGCCTCGGCGTGTCACATATGGGCCCATGTGCTATAACACACAAGTCTCTGACGTGATGTGATGTGCTATGATGTTGTCCATGTCACATTCTCTCCTCAAGCCTTGATGTCTCTGTCCTTCAAACTTTGGGCATGTCAAGCAACAAGTGACAGGCCTGTCAATTGCTGACGATGTCGACGGACGATAACGGCGAGCATGAGCTACAGCAGGCATCACCAGCCAAGCTTGATCTACAAACCTAATCAATCAAGGACTTGGAGGTTGGGGGCGAGTCCATGCTCATCATGCTGACCCTCTTGCAGATCATCGCCTTCGCCTGCCCAAAGCAGGCCCTGCAGGGGAAGCACAGAGTACCTAGGTACCTAGGGTGCTACAGTAGGTAACCACAGGGGCCCCCACAGGGCCGCGCCAAGACGGCGTGGACACCCCCAAGCACGCGGCTCGCAAACTCATCCGACACTCTGATCGTCGGACCATGCGCAAGTGATCTGCACCCCCGGAGAATTCCTGAAGTCAACCATGAGACGAAAAATGCAACTCGCTTAAGGTGACGACGCCCGTCCACATCCTTTCCTCCCAGCGGCTGTCAGCCCACCACCACGAACCACAGTCCACGACCACCGCGGCGGGCTGCCCAGGTGGTTCATGCCCGCAGTATCGCCGGGGGGCATGGGGGGTTACGTCAAACGCCGCGCTCTTGGTCGATTTTCTCCGTCCCCACGGCCCATGACAGAGAGAGAGACGCCGGCCTTGTCCCACCCCGGACTGCTCACTCGTCAGTCCCTCCCCGTCCAGGGGGGCCCGGGCCCAAGTCAGCCCAGTCGCGGGGCGGGTTCCCAACCGGCCGGAGTTGTAGGGCCAGCCCGTGCATGATGCAGCCTTCCTGGGCGAGTCTAGCGCGTGCGTGCCTTCGGGATTCCTGCCCGCCCGGCCTGCGTTGCAGTCGGCGCCTGCTGCGTGAAACCATGGTACTGTCTTGGGGCGTTGTCAATGCCTCGCGTTCGCGTTGCTGCCGTGGCTTTGGGCGGCGGGTGACGTGCTGACATATTGATCCTCATCTCGTGATGGTTGTGCGCACCTCTTGGATAATTACGAGTCAGAGAGGAGAACAGAGTGTGGGATATTATTGCGACCGTTCTCAGTCATCCTTGCTCTGACAAGCTGTTCCCCATCTGTGTTAGAATTGTGGAGAGTGGCTGACCTCCTGACCTTGACGTCTGTCATTATTTTTGCGCTTGGAGAAGGTCAAATGGGAATTTACTGAGGAAAATCCTGTCAGTAACAAGAGTAGCTCCGGGGTACTCATATCCTTACACGAGATGCACTCAACCAAGGGTTCTATCGAATTTTGGATCGACTAAAAGTAGGCCTGGTAGGTCGTAGAGCTCACGTTGTACTTCATCTCCAGGTATCTTGACATTCGTCATTCCCCTATCGTCTACTCTACAACACCTGCGTCACTCTCGCTAGGCACATTTTATAGAGGCCGGCAGCCATGAGAAGCATACGATATTACGGAATTATTTGTAACGTTGGTCTTCCCGCCAAGAAGATCTTATGATTGGTTACCAGTAGAAGAAAAGCTTCAGGTCTACCGACCATGAACATGGTAGTGGACATGCCATAATCTGCTGAGGCTATCACATCGCAGAATTGTGACAACATTATGAGTCACGCAAATAATCGTACCGGCCGAATCGTCAATCGCCAAGCATTGAATACGGAGGAGTCCCCCATCATCTCTACGCACCTGGTCGACCTTCTAGGTATATGTCACATGTTGTTTCCAAGACGATGTGTATGTCACAGCGATGTTTCACGTAAATGATATGGCGGACTAGATTTGGTATGGTGAAGCTCGCCCCTATTCTGAAGATAGGTTGATACTTTATTCTTAGTTTCATGCTCAAGCGTGGTAAGAAAGGAAGCCGATCCTAGATACCTTTACAACGCTTCACTTTCTCACTGAACTCAGATGTTGACATTTTTGCTACTGATAATTGTTCAGCGCGAGCCTCATGAACGAAAGGACATGGGATGGTATCAGATGTGCCTCCGACGAAACTCCTATTCCTGGGCATGTGACTCACAAATATGAATTATCACCCCTTCACTCTGCTGTCCTCGTGGGAAGCTGGTCAGAGACACTGTTTTTCCTGGCATAGTGTCATGATTGAGATGTGGCCATGATTAATGGCTGGTTTGAAAACGCCTCAATTTACACGCTTGATTCTGAAACTGCATGGAGCTCTCAATCCGGATCTCAAAACTTCATTCACACCTCCTTCCCCGTCCCCATCCCCGACTCCAGTTGCCAAAACTAAATGTCCTGCCACTTACTCAAGCTGAAAGTCCCCTCCTCCAGCTCGTCCCTGGGCCCAACCCACTTGAACGTCACCCCGGGAGCCATATCCCACTTGCCATCAGGCTTGTCCAGCCGCAGGTCGAGCTCCCACTCGTCGTAATCCTTCCCCTCGTACTCCTCCAGCCGACGCTTAGGCCCGGACCCCTGGATCTCGCAGGCCATGCCCCTGACCACATCGTCCCTTCGACCGTGGAGCAGCACGGGAAAGGGACCCCATAGCTTGGTGGTGTAGCCGACAACGTGGGCGGGCTTCATCCGGGGTACGGTTTGCAGGCCGGTCACGCGCTGGAGGGTTGCTGGATCCATGAGCGTGCCGTAGAAGAAGTAGAGCGCCTTCCCTTCGCGGTTTGCGGGGTCCTGGATGCGGCGAACTTGCTCCTCTGTAAGTGCCTGTCCCTTAGGGTCATATTCCTTAGGCCTGGGGGCAGTGGTAGCTGTTTGGCATGTGGTGGCATGTTTGCCAATTCCGAACGCTTCTTCGATCAAGGGCTCTTCAACTATCATTGATTCTGGTAATGGCTCCAAGACGACATCATTTCGTTCCGCATATAACTCTGGGGCGACTAAGTCCTCGATCCTCTGCCGCAGTTTGTCCTCGCATATGCCGATGTAGCCAGCGACAATGCGCTCGAGAGAACAGAGCTCCCTTTGCACCTGCGTGTCCGACATGATCGACGCCAAGTCCACATCGTTCTTGTTCAACGACTTTGCCGTACTCTTGACATCGAGCTCTGTCTTCTGCCGAAGAAGTTTCTTAATGCTCTCAATGATGTCCTGCTGTGTCTTGGTCTTTTCCATGTCGTTGTTAGGAGGGTCAGTGGCATCTTTGGAGGCGGCCATGGTTGCTGGTTAGGGGGGACATGCAATGAGGTGAGTCACGGACTCAACGGCTGCAAAGATGATTTTCAAATCGAGACTCAAAGTTGTGTTGAAATTCTTAGGCTGTTAGGTCACAGGCAAAGCAGGGCAGTATGTATGCAGGAGGCGATGTTTGGCTGTCGGTATTGGTTACTACCTATTTTTGTTCATCGCCCCCAAAGCTGCTGTTGGGACGTTTGGAGTTCCCGGGTTAGGGGTCCACTTGGCTTTGTCCAGACCAGTCTCAGCTTGAGACAGGCCTCAGTCCGGAATAGAGACCCAACAGGTGTTTCTTTTACAGGTGTGGGGCCAGCTTGAGTGGCTGATCAGTTACGGTCATCGTTAACAAGTTACTTCTTGCTTAGACTTGATTGCACGAAACATGAGCGGTATTTCGTTGCCATTTTTGGTCTTTCCCTGACAGTCTTCCTTCATGGGCTGCATGTTCAAGGGCGGTCGCCCCCAACATCACCTCTACGCATATCGTGTCATCAGCTTGGTCTCCGTGTGGCACGCCCCATTGGCCACTTGGCCGCACATGGGCTGGCTGATCGTTTAGGAGAGTTTGTGCCCGTCGGGTAACAGCAGGAAGCTCTTCGTCAAACAAATTCGAACACCATCATGTACTCCCCTTGCCTGTGCCTCCTTCAGGTTCCCTGGTTGGGATGAACTTGGCAGCTCAAGGTGAAGTTGTTTTTCAGGTGGCCCTTCTCTGAACCTGAAAGACAGTCAACGATGCAACTAAAATAGCTGTCCCAGGGCATGAAGTTGACCGACCATGATGCAGCCCGGCAGTGAAGATGTAGCTAAACAAGGCTCCTTGAGGATACGGAGGGGACAACATGAATAAATACTGGAGACTTCAAGTTCGGCTTCATGGAACATACAGGTCCTATACATAACAGCATTGTCTTGTCTTTCTTTACCAACAGTCAACGAATCAATTTATTCATGAGCATACTGCCAATTCCGTGCTGTGTCAGCTTCAGATGTTTCAGTTATGGCGACTTCAGGCTTCAGACTCGGCATTGAGGTCGAGGCTCTCTTGATTCCCAAGGACCAAAAGACCTTACCCCTGGGTCAAGAGCTTGAGAAGTTTGCCGCACTGGTTGCTAAAAGTTACAACTCTATGAGAGACGCCAGGAAGAATTACTCCATGCGAGCAGACATAGGAAGGAAGTACCAGGGAGTTGAGTATCAGGACTGGGTCCTCACAAATGACATCACACTGAAGGGTGATGAGAAGATGATGTGTATGCCAAAGCCCAGGTTATTCCCTCCCTTGATCCATCAGTTCATTTACTAATGTTTTGATTTCGGCCTAGATTTGATTGAAATTGTATCCCCAATCCTGAGAGCCACCCCATGCGAGGGTCTGGGAAGATGGCGGCACGAGATCAGCGACATGTTCAAGTACCTTGACACACTCTGTGCTGTTCGTTCAAACAGAAGTTGCGGTTTCCATATACATCTCTCCCCGATGGGAGGTGAGTGGACACTTAACGAGCTCAAGGGCATATCCATTGGCATTATTCACTTCGAGCGAGCCTTTGAGGCCATGATCCCAGAGACGCGCCGAGGGAACCAATTCATCAGAAGCAACCGTTTCTTTGGCAACGAGCAGCTCAAGAATTTGAAACACTCCGAATGCATCGCAAAGATACAGTCCCAGAAGTCCGTTAAGAGTCTCGCTGTAGTCATGAGCTCGGACCGATACACGACTTGGAATTTCGAGAACCTGAAGGAGGACAGCCGCAAGGGCACTCTCGAATTCCGTCAGCCTCCGGGGCAGACACGCGCAGCTGGTTGTCTCTCGTGGATTGAGCTGGCGATCAATTTCGTGCAGTCTGCGCGGCGCAAGGACTGGCATGTCAATATCAGAGAATATCCACAAACCGTATCTGGTCTTAAGAAGTTCGTCACTGAGGGCTTCGTGGAAGGCTTGAGCAAGTGGAATCACCTGGAGCCTTTGATGAACAGCAAGAATGCAGACTTGAGTATTGTTCCTAGGGCACCCGAGTATGATGTTACGTTGATGACTAAAAAGGAGAAAGAGGATAAAAAGAAGAACATACTCATGGAGAAGCTGAAAGAGAGCATTAAGAAGGAGCTCCAAAAGCTCCCGGATCAGTAACTAGAGACCTGAAGTAGGACACTGAAGAATGTGTAGCAGGGCTACACATTGTCAAACATGACTTTCTTTAATACAACTCCTGGTAGACTTCTCAAAATCACCTTACATACTATGCAAGTCCTTCAGTCGTGCTGCTCAAGTATACTCAATGGGTCTTGCACTTTAGGTGGCCTAACATAGTCTGTTGTCCATTGCAGTCTGATGATCTCCCCAGCAGGCCTTAGAACCTAACAACAGACAAGGTCGAGATTATCCATACCTCAAATATTATATGTGTCGGATGTGACTAGGGAATAAGTAACAAGACAACAATATTGCAATGGGCTCATATAGCGAAACACCTCTTTTACCCATCTGTTTTCGAAAGTACCGGTAATCAAGACCCCTACGCCCGCGTGGCCACCCCCCAGGCCATGGGCTACGGCTGGGTGGACTTCGTGCGGTCTATTGGCGCTGTCATTCTCTTTGTGCGCGGCTTTGGCGAGATTATCCGGCCGGCTCAGTGCGGCAGCGAGATGTGTCTCAATTGGAAGAGCCTCCCATCCCACCGCTACTACCTCGCCGTCAGCATGGCTGACCTCAGCAAGATTATGGCGAAGCACGGCGACCCCGGGGCGACCCCGCCGCGGCCCGTCCACGAGCTCCTCTGGCACTGTCCAACCGGCGTCATCTCGACGTGCTCCTGCCAGTCCCGGGGGCAGGGAGGCTCGGGGTGCCATGCTGTGCACCAGCACCACGATCCGGTCAAGGTCTTTTAGTCTCGAGCTTCCGAGCTGGTACTGTACGTGCGCTTGCGGGGGCCCGAGAGGCTTGAGCTTGGTGGCACTGTCGTTTTCGTGCACAATGTCTCGTGGCGGTATCGCTGGACGGACGACGCAGAGGGCAAGGACTCGGCGGATGACAAGCAATCCATGCAGAAATAGTACGAGACGCAGAGTCGAACAAGTGATTTTAGAATCGTACTTAACAGCGTCTCATTCTACAGTAGAATGTAAAATCAATATGCTGCCCATACCCACATGCTTCGAATCTTTTTTCTGTGCGCTGTCACCTGGGAGACGGCTTAACGGGAAAACCAGCGAAACAGAAAGAAAGGAGGGACTGTAAACACAGCTGCTCCTTGGAGCAACATGCCCAAGTTATTAACACCGAGGCGAAGGTTGTCAAGATAAGCATCATGATCACCTTCATCGAGCCTACGTTTCATTGGCTCTACTTAAGTACTGGCGGTGTGCACCAGACTGAAGTGGAGGTTAGTAACATTCCGGATACGAAGAGCTTGCTGAATTAAGCCTGGTTGTTATTATGCTGACGAGTTCTTCCTAGGTCTCAACCCAAGTGCCTAGGTATTCCGGCACAAGGGCCGGTGCTGGTCGGTTATGGCGCCGTGCCTGTGACTTGTGGAAACTAGGCCCTACAAGCCGTATTCACCTTTGATACAATCGCAGCCAAAATCATAGCCTCTTCTAAGGCTCGAACCGTCGCACGCGTTTGCACTTATCATAATTATGAATGCAAATTGCTGCTGCTGTCGGGAAATTAAATACACTAGTGCAAGGATTAGGCGGCTTAGGACAATAGATTAAATTTGAAACCGGCTGTCAAGTCCTGACTAGGAAAGCTTCAACTCGGAGCTGGAGTGGAACAATTCGCTGCCCCTCAGGTCAGCATTGGTCACGAGGTGGCCATTGTGGGATCCGAAATGAGACAAAATCTCAGCCATTGCGCACTGCCACTCTGGGCTCTGATGAGTCTCGCGCGACACCGACGATTGTTGGTGCGACGACTCACACAATTACGAGGAGCCACTTTAGGGACCGGTCTACTTTGTATAATCCGGGTGGAGGACCCCTTCTCACCCACTGTCATCCTGCTCGCACTGGACCCACAGCGGCCAGGGGCCCAGATCAACTCCAATCGCTTAGGACCCCCTTTTCCCCAAATTCGAAACAAATTAGGACGGTTACCGCTGGTACAAGCTCATTTTCGGAAGATCCGAGAGGGTCGCTTGAGTGCATTAGTAGTAAGAAACGTGGCCAGGACCCTGAATATAGATCACCGCTGCAAATCCCAGGGTCCACCAACTTGTGACTTGTTACAACGAAACTGCGAAAGAGTCAAGACTCAGGAGTATTGAAACCGGCTCCCTCGCCGATCACCAGCTTTAAAGAACAAATTGAGCAGTACATTCCCTTCCATCCACCTTACCAGCTAGCCAAACGACCGTTCTCACACCAGAATCACACAACCACACAAAATGAAGCTATCATCAATCGCCTCAAGCTTTCTGGGCCTGCTCTCAACACAGGAGCCAAGCAACGCACCAAGCCACACCCCGACCAACTCGCCATCGGTCTACATACTTCAGACCACGCCGCAAGCAACGAGAGTCTCAGCCGAAGCGCTGCAAGCACTGGGATACAGCCGAGCCTGCACCGGCCCCGAGGCACAATGCAGCCAGTCCGGCCCTACCTACTCCGAGCTCAGCACGGGTGAGGACGCCCTGGACGCCTTCAGGCCCAACGGCGACTCCAAGTTCATCATCCCCTGGGACCTTCGGGTGCAGCGCAGCTCACAGGTCCACGGCCACCAGAAGAGGTCTGCCTCGTCAGATCAAGCGTCCGCCAACGACACCGCCGCGCGCGCCGAGTCGGTCCGGGCTTTCTACTCGCAGGCGAAGGACTCGGATCGGCTGCTGGAGCTGGATGTGTACGCGTCCGGTCAGGGGGTGGAGCAGGATAAGTGGATAGACCTGTGTTCGTTCTTGGGCCTCGGCTATAGCATGGTCGAAAGGCAGAAGCTGTGGTATTTCCCGAAATAGGCTTCTCTGCGTGGCAGAGACTGCATTGTTCTTTGGCGTCTGCGATTCTTTTTATAGCGATTATCTCTCTGGAACTTGGGTACTTTTTATGATCGATCAATGTTGCATCAGCTGCACGAACCTTGCTCATGCATGACAAGGACTGCGGGTTGAAACCCGTCGATTGGGTATTTCAGAATGCGGGACAACGTTTCGAATGACAACATTGCAACAGACATGGCTTTCCAATTATGTCTTTCGAAAGTGACTGTACTGGCAAATTTTGACCTGAATCATAGTTAGGTCACTGTCCCAGGCCGGCCGCACATTATCACAGAATTGTGAAGCCTACTCCGAACCGGAAGTTTAATCTAGGAGACATACCTAAGTCACCTGTGCAATACTGACACTGAAATTCTTCTGGAGGCTTTGGTACTGGTATGCATAAGTTGCAGTTCTACTAATGCTGAGATTGTATTTAACGGCCAAGCAAAATAGTTTTCAAGATGTTCATAACCAGATTACTGTCTGACCTGAAAAGTGCAAAGAACAAGCAATGCGGTCGCGATGCTTCCGCGAATAATATTGCAGACTTGCTGATCTGTTGCATCTTTAAAGGATATTGTGACATTTCTATGCCAGTTGCTATCTCTGATCCAGCTTCATTTGGTCCTTCAGGCGCAACTTAAACACCAAGGAACATGAGACGAGCACTAGATCGTCTAAAGGTGATGGTCTGAGTGCTTTTCATAGCACCGACACCTGATTTTCGCACCATTTTGATCACTCTACTGACGAGGCTCGCATAGCCCATTCTGCTACCAGACGGAGGAAGAGTCCTGATACTCGAAAGTGTCGCCTGCATTGTCTTTAACACAGCACATCAATATACATCTCATAAAAATGTACCATCAGCTATGCAAACCAATTTGACTTGTGTAAAAGTGTCAAAAGTCACTGCAAGCTCAGAAGCATTCAAATTATGATAATGAGAACCTCGCACAGGTCGAAGCATAACTCGCACGCTGCCTTCTAAGTAAAAGCACACAGTTGTATATATGCAGATACTCTCGACACCATCGAGTATAAGGCACACTTTTCACGCGACAGAAAACTGCAGCCTAGTCTCAGGTTTCCCCACGACGACCTTCCAATTCCCCGCTCGGTCCTCCCTCGGCCTCACAGACACGTGCACCGGCGTCGTCGGCCGCGACACAGCCGAAAAGTTGAACCCATCCTGGAGCTTCCCCCACGCTGGACCCGTGCGCCCATCACCGGCTGGCGAGATGTCAAGCCTCAGGACGACCAGGGCGACCAGGACCAGCACGCCCGTGCTCGCGTAAAACCGCGCGGGGCAGACGTGCGGCGCCACTCCCCAGACCGGGAAGGCCATGGCCGGGAGCTGGTTCGGGGGCACGACGCCGCCGGCTGGGTCCTTGTCCTTGCGTATCCGGATGAACCTGCGTGCGTCAAAGTCGTCTGCGTCCTCGCCCCTGTAAACATTGTCAGCGATGCGATTCGCTTTCAACTTAAACGTATAATATTCCAGAGCTTCGCTTCACTGTGAATACGAATTCATCGTGAAAGGATCCTGGGATGGGTTTGAAAACGCAGTAAGGCAAATCTGAGGAATTGATCATACCATAGCTCCTTGCTACGCAGAACAGGAGGACAGTGAAGTTGCACATAGTTCCCCTTCTTGAATGTGTAATCCTTGCCTCCCGCGCTGATGCTCGTGTCACTAATCACCTCCCGGATATTGGCAACAGTCGTCTTCAAGCGCTGCGTCTCCTGCAACACCGAGACAAGAAGCGGGCACGATGTGCGAAGGACCGACACGTCAAGGGTGTAGTCACCCTCCTTCTCGCCCCTGATGACCGCCTTCTCTGCCTCATCCCTCACGGCTTCGAGAAGGCCCGGCTGAGACAGGACATGGTAGACGGTCCAGAATGCGATCCCGGCGTAGTTGCTGATGAGGGCGACGTCGAGGCCGGTGTTCATGGAAGCCGCTTCCATTGGGGGAGCGCCATTCTCGATGAAGGCGCGGGTCCTCTCCCTTATGAAGTCGGATGCGGTCTCGGTACCTCCAGCGCGGAAGTAGGCACGGTATCTCGCGGAATGGTTGTTGCGGGCCTTGTGCGCCTTGGGGGCAAAGAGCCAAGCCAAGCCGGACGAGATCATGGGGATCTCGTTGTTGAATGTCCTGTGCGGAAGGTCAGCCCGGAATGTGATGCACCGGCATAGTTGTGAGGCCTACCAGAAATCCTTCTCATGCTGGGGGTCTTTGTATGGGTTCTGAGGCCCGTAGAAGCCAGTGGTGGCTGAGACGGAAACGAGATGTTGGACCCAGTCGTACAATTCAATCTGCGCCGGATCCTTGGTAGACTCCAGGACGAGCTCGTCCACCAGCCTCAGTTTCTCCTGCGCAGTGGTGAGGTTGAGGCGGTCCAGCGAGGCTCCATTTGAAAGAGTCGCTGCCTCGAGATGGTGGACTTGACGGGCAAAGCTGCGCGTCCCCTCGTCTACTGACAAAGGGTCAAATGCTCTCACAGTCGTGTCCGAGACATTGCTAAAGACCTTTGCGAACTTCTTGGCAAAAGGCGCGAAGGAAAGCGTCTTGGCATTGCGTTGGACGGCGGCAAAAACTTGTCGATCCGCGACAATATAGAGCTTGAACGAGAAGATGGGCAGGGAGAAGATGGCAAGATGGGGGAATTTGGCCCTGGGAGATGTCAGCTGGGGTCGGTCTCGGGAACTCTGGCAGTTCCATACTCTACGTCGCTAAAGTAAGGTGTTCCCTTCTTCAGGACGTCAAGAACGTGACCGATGAGTGGTATGCGAGGGCGGATGTAAGGCGGCTCCTGGGCATCGCGTCTTGAGAAAATGACGCCCTCGAGCAAGTAACAGCCAGCCACAAGTGCCACCACGGTCCCTAGGAATGCAGACCAACTCATGGCTAATATTGCAGGTCACAGCAGGCCACTTCTGTGTGGTGAACCCTATTGAGCTTCGAATATTTGAAAGAGAGAATGTTCTTGGGTCCCTCAGTCAGAAGTATGTCGAGTCCAAGTCTGTAGGATCGTGGACCATGGTGATGCGTAGCCTTAGCGCCTATTTATTAGCGGTCAGCGCTTGATTCACCTTGTTGTGGAGCTAGGTGATTGAAATGAAGCCTACTGCTACGCCTCTCCGGTCCTGTTGGTACAGGGGGAAGGGGGAGTGTGTGTGTTACCAGGCCAGCGCCCTCTCCCATGGCCGACGAGTTCCTGTAGGATCATCTCCACAGGGGGGGGGGGGGCGTGGGCTCCCAACAGGCTCTGGCATTATCGCTTAGGTAAGGTGAACAGGAAAGAAGCCGACTGGGTGTCGGCATGCGAAACCTAATAATAGGAAGGCATGGTCGCTGGATGGTAATAGTTAAAAATGGAGTAGACTGCTGTGTTGTCAAGTAGTCCATAGTTCACTGTGCACTTTTGGTCGGCGTAAGATACCGTAGACTTGTGCTGCTGACTCAAACTGTTCTCTGGACGTCGAACTGCACAAATTCGGTTACCAAAGACTTGAATAACCGTGACATTATATTCTGACTGCGGTCTTACGAAGCCAATGAAACCGTAGTAAACACCCCGCGATCAGAACCAGTCGGGCTTGCGCTCTGCTGTTGCTCTGCTGTTCGGGGCCGTCGAGTGGCGCGGCTGTCAGCGGGGCCGAGTGGCTCGTCCGAGGCCTAAACAATCACCGAGACCACCCTTGTCTCACCCGGTTGCATTTGCAGGCGGGCAGCGGGAACATTCTGCCAGGGCCTGAGGATTCAGTCCAGTGAGCTGCCGTAAACCGCTTCCCCGGGTTGTCTGTGCTGCCTCCACGCATGACGCTCTCCTCTCACTCCAAAACATTCGTTCTGCCGTTGTCTCAACCTCCTCTAACCTCAAGCCCCCATCGGCCATTGGAATTCACTTTCCCTTCTGCGTCTAATCTCGGCTCTTCTCGCAAGCCTATTGATTGATCCGTTTTCACACGGAGCGCCACCCGTTTTGACAGCACCGGCAGATAGACCATTTCCTCGTCGCAAACATGTCGAACCCGAACGCCTTGTTCCTGCTCGCCGATCACATCAAGCTCTCGCTGCTCGAGCGCAAACGGGCCCAGGCGTTGAACCTGCAGAGCGACTCACAGGACGGCCACCTCTCGCGATCACTGGACCAGTTCCGGGATGGGCTGGAAGCACTACAGAGCGAGCAGCAGCGCCTGCAGGAGGCTGGCGATGATGCGTAGGCACCCCATCCCGAGACCATGACATTGCCCGTTTTGACCCGAGGCTGACAACTTGTTCCCTCTGCTCAGCAAAGCCGCCACCATTGCCGACTCCCTCCCGGGCCTTCAGAAGCAATTCGACGACCTGACGTCCCAGTTCCACGGCTTTTCTGCGCCGAGCACGAACTCGACCCTCACACATCCAAATGACCCGGCCCTCGCCGCCGACTTCGCCCACGCGAGCAACACCTCCAGCAGCCCGCCACTGCCCTCCTCGTCAAGCCTCCACCCGCCAGCCAAGAAGTCCCTCCGCAACGGCGGCACCTCCACCCCAACAGGCAGCAGCAAGACGGTCCGGTTCCAGGACAACGCCGCCGCCTCCTCCTCCGCGGCGGCCCTTGACGACGAGGCAGCAGCGTCAGCCCGGCTCTTCAACCAGCCGTATCGCGACGACCCGGACGGGCCCGAGGGCTACCGGGACACGGCCGAGGGCCTGGCGGACAACGTGCAGGTGCACGCGTACCACAGCCGGATCCTGCGCGAGCAGGACGACCAGCTCGACCGCCTGGGCGAGTCCATCAGCCGCCAGCGCGAGCTGAGCATGCAGATCGGCGACGAGCTCGACGACCAGGTCGCCCTCCTCGAGGACCAGGAGGCCCTCGTCGACCGCCACGCCTCGCGCCTCGACCGCGCCCGCCGCCAGGTCGGGAAGATCGCGCGCTCCGCTGGCGAGAGCAAGCAGATGATCGCCATCATCGTCCTCATCGTTATCCTGGTGCTGCTCATTGCGGTGCTCAAGTGAGGGGGTGGGGGTCGCTGTTCTCTTTGGCTTCTTGTCCTGCTCTGGTTTACTCCGGGGGGTAGGGAGTCCAGGTAGAAGAAGGGGGTGGGGCAGAGGTTTGGTTCGGACTAAAGATGGCAGGGAGGCGGACAGAAGACCTCACGACATCTTCTCGTCTGCTCGAGAGTCTTTCTCTAGCGTTTGGCTGCATTGTGTTGGTGTTATGGCGTTTTGGAAACACCAAACTCACTGGTGCTCGGATATAAGGGACGGAGTATTTCTTATCTTTTGATTTTGATGCGTGTTGAGCTCTGCGACATCTAAGACACTTGAGAAGCATCAATACAGGCCCCCGTACTGGGTGGATGTCCTAACTAATCAGGTTGCATCTGTATATCAAAATACGTAGGTGACTCCTTTGATGAATGATTTTGGTTGCTCAACGCCTTGAAACGATACCACCAGGACGCCAATCAGGTATAAATTTCCCAGCCGTCAAAGCCTCTCCCCCTGAATTTGCAAACAGATTCCTTGAACCCCCCAGCTACTTGCGATGACTCCTGAACCCATTACCCTTCTGCTGCGGCTGGCTCCCGTACGGCCTGCGGGCCTGCACCTTCTTGTCCTTGGGCATGCTGGCCCCGAGCCGGATGTCGACCCGCGGCGGCGTCGCGAACCCAAAGCTCTTGGCGACCTTGACCAGGTCCAGCTTGTTGACGTCGAAGACGCTGCGCAGCGAGTGGCTCGCGTAGGCGTGCAGGTAGCTGCGGTAGCCGTCCTTGGCACTCTGGTTCAGGTAGTAGTTCTTGCCGATGAGCTTCTCGAGCTGGGACTGGATGTTGCTGATCTTGTTGGACGGGAACTCGAACTCGACCACCGGCACCCGGGCCGCCTTGAGGTGCGACAAGAACCCTACCTCGCTGGGCTGCAGGAACATGAGGGAGCGGCCCTTCGCGTTGGACCCTCGTGCCGTCCGGCCCACGCGGTGGATATAATCACGGGGGTCATCTGGGGGGTCGAACTGCACGATCCAGTCTACTGCGGGGATCTGGGAGACCAATGTTAGTGGATGAAACGAGAAGTCAAACAGGGTTGAGCACTTACATCGAGACCACGGGCAGCGACATCCGTGCAAATCAGGGTGCCCTGTGTAGCATTACAGAATTCGAAGAAGGTGTTGGTGCGGGCTTGCTGCTTCATCTTGCCGTGGAGGTGGAGGACGGGTAGGTCGATGAAGTTCAGGAGCTCGGCAAAGTATTTGACGGAGTTACAGCTGGAGAAGAAGACGATGATCTTCTTCTTGGCCATCTTCTTGAGGAAACTGAACAGGAGCAAGAATCGCTTGTCGGCATCCACGATGCAATAGCCCTGCTCCACGCCTTCCACGGTCGAAAACTCCTTCTCCTCGTCCACGTTGATGTACAGAGGCCCCGGCCGCAGCGATATCCTCGCCAGGTCCTCGACCTTTGTGGTTTGCGTCGCGGAGAAGAGCATCGTCTGCCTGTCCTCCTTGGGCAGGATCTTGATGATCTGCCTCATCTCGTCCTCGAAACCAATCTCTAAGATCCGGTCCGCCTCGTCGATGATCAGCGACCGCAGGTTCTTGAACACGAACGGCGTGTTCTGCAGGTGGTCCAGCAGCCGCCCGGGCGTCGCGATGATGAGGTTGACTCCCTTGCCCAGCTTGTCGGCCTCGGCCCGCCTGTTTGCGCCGCCGATGACGATGCCGTACGTCTGGCTGTGGTGCTTCAGCAGGTCCCGGGCGACGGAGAAGATCTGCAGCGCCAGCTCTCGGGTTGGGGACACGACGATGACACCGGTGCCGTTGCGTGGCTTGAACTTGAGCGCGCTTAGCATCTCGATGGCCGGGATCAGGAAGGCGAGCGTCTTGCCGCTGCCCGTCTTGGCCGCGCCGAGCACGTCCTTGCCCGCCAGCAGCGGTGGCACCGCTCGCTTCTGGATGTCGGTCATCTTCGTGAAGCCCATCTCGTCTATGGCCTTGATCGTCTTCTCGGAGAGGTTCAGCTGCTGGAACTCCTGGACTTCGGTACCGGCCTCCTGGGGGAGTGAGAGGTTATTCTGCGATGGGAGTTCGGCGCCGGCAGCGTCCTCCTCTTGTGGCTCCTCGATCTGTGGTGGGTTGTCGTTTTCGCTGGCGCTGGCGTCCTCGTCCTGATCGGCCTCGATGGGTGATGCTTCCTCCTCCTCGACCTCAGATTCTGGCTCCTTCACCTTACTCTTCCTGACCTTCTTGGCCTTCCGCTCGTCGGATTCAGGCTTGGGCGCGCTGCCATCCTTCAGCTTTCTCTTCTTCGTCGTTTCTGGCGCCATGTTGAGAATGTGTCGGAGTTCGTGTATGCAGCAAGTGTGTATCGAAAATCGACGGTACCCGGCTTGCACGGCGCTTCGTGGGAAATGGAAAAGAGAATGGTCGAGGTTGTAGTCGCATGCAACTTTCGAGGGCTGGAACTTTTTTTCTGCCGCCGTTCCCACTTCGATAAGCAAGCGATAAAAAAGATTGTGGGGCCATCGACCTTGATGGCCAAGGGTCGGTCTCAGGACTAAATGGCTGACCCCCCCCTGCCTCTTCACCCCAAGCAAACCGGGCCAAACCCTCTAGGCCTAGATCAGTTGTTAGTGGTGCTCTTGGGATACTGCTTACACAGGAATCGCCTCCTACGTTTGGGCAGCATTCCGCATCATATCTACAATCCCGAAGGTATCGACCAGCTGTCGGACCGATCAGCAGGAAATTCGATTATGGCGCAACTCAACAATTTATCCACGCTATCAAACCAATTCAGTCTTGTGTGATCTAGGCTGGCACCGCTGAAATTAGGGTTCCGCTAGGATCTTGCGCTTAGTACATAGAGCCATCTCAGTTGACTCAGAAGATCGTGCACCCATATGTATGATGCTATCATTGCTCCTGGTCGCCAATCGTGTCCAGCGCCGATACACTATATGTGTTGGGCCAAAGGCCCGATCCTATGTCAAACAGGTTCTATGAAAAGCCCCCGCGCCTATCCATTTTGGTAATGATGTATACTTCCAGCCGGCCGGCATAACAATAGACTCCTTTCCATAATTTGATGATGCAAGAGAAAGAGATGCAAAAGCCAATGAACCCAGATGCCAAAGAAAGAAAACGGGCATCTCCTGTATACCGGTTTTAATGCAAGGCGGACGGAACCGGTTCCTCGTGCTTGGCCGTGCTGCCCTTCCCTCTCCACGTGCTGACCGCAGCGATCTTCGCGTCCCACCTCTGCTCGTCCGTCCCGTACGCGCGGGGCGTGAGCTTGATGAGCGTATGTAACGGGACGTGCATCCACGGGCTCTTCTCCTGGTCCCTCTTCATAAAATAGGCGTATATGCAGCGGAGCACCGCCTGGTGTGTAACGATCAGGATGTCCTCGGACCGCTCCAGCTCCATGATGATGGGCTCCAGCCGGATGACCACATCGCGGTATGACTCGCCGCCTCGGTACCGGTAGTTGTACTTATCCTCGTCGCGCGCCTCAAAGTCCTCAGGGTACTGGTCCTTGATCTCCTGGTACGTCATGCCGTCGCATACACCCGCGTCCAGCTCGTCCAGTGCCTTCCATTGGAGCTGGTTATAGTGCTTAGGCAGATGGCGCGCTGTTGCGATGGTCCGTCTTAGGGTGGATGTCCAGACTGTGAGTGGACGGTCGTCCTAGTGAGGGGGTCAGCAGAACATCGTGAGGCCGTGTAGGGATCAGTCTTTACGTACACCCACCGATGCGCGAACCAGCTCGGGAAGCTTGCGCGCATATTGTTCCCCGCGTGGAGAGAGTAGTGCGTCTCCTCCAATTCTTCCGTCAAGATTGTACTCGGACTCGCCGTGCTAAAGCAGTGTCAGCCATGCCAAGACGAGCCCCTCAGCTGAACAGCCAGTAGACATACTCGTGATAGCCAGACCGACCTCGGTCGAATGTGCAGGTTCATGAGGTAGTAGACAACGCGACTCTGCAGGTAGTCCTGGATCCGGTTGATAATGACCTGCTTGCCAACGTCGAGGATTTTCAGGTAGGTGAGGTGGTCCTCGTCCTCGTCCTCGTTGATTGATTTGTAGACCTTCTCATAGTTTAGAATACGACTCCTGAAGTCGATGGCAGCTTGTTCTGGATCTTGGCCTTTGTAGTCGGGGCTCGTTGTCTTGACATCCCTTATGTTTGCCATGATCAAATCCTCGTCGTCGCACTTGGACTCGACATATATGACCTCGATCCCAGCGTTAGTGCAGATCTCCAGGATCCACTTGCGACGCTCCTTTGTGGAATTGGTGGCGTCCAGTATGGCAACGGTTCCTTTCTCGTCGCGGAACCACTTCAGCATGTCTGCGACCGCAGCCTCAGCGGCGGCTTTTCTCTGGCGTTCGCCTTCGGAGTTTCCGATGTCGAAGAAGTCGGCCGTGGGTTGTGCTGCAGCCTTGCGGCGGTAGTTGCCGACGTTGAAGGTCTGCGACGGTACTGACAGCCATTGGAGGTACCTCTGGGCTGCAAATGCAACTGGCGTTAGATTACTGCTCTCACAAGACTCTGAAGGGGCGTTCGGGGAGGTGGGAAGTGGTGCACCTAAAGTTGACGATAGACATATTGTGTCAATTGCTGAAACTGCAGTCGTGAATGGTGGAGAGGTTGGGAGGGAGAGATTCGGGGCGGGAGGAAGCAGACAATGTATGTACCCTTTTGTGCGATGTAGCTCTTGCCGCGGGCCGGCAAGCCAACCATCACCACGCAGATGCGCGTGTCCTCCACCTGAACGCCTCTTCCGTTAGCTTTGGCAGGAGCCATGTTTGGCCGTAAATATGAGCAGTAAATCGTGATGTTGTTTGCCGTAAAAGCATGGAGTTCTGCCAGAAAGTCGAAGGAAGGCAATTGAGGATCTGGACCGGAAAGAGCTCGGGATTCTTAGGAACGAAGTGATCGCGTGAGGGTTGAAGTCGGCTACGCTTAGAGCAGTTGGAGTAATGCAGAGACCAAGGCCGTAGATGATGCAGGCGGACAGAAAGGTGTGGTGGGGGGAGCCTCTTGGCCTCCAGATGTCGTCTGCAGGGGTGGAGTGATGATTTGATAACTCTGGGGTAAACTTTGACAGGTCGCACGAGCGTTGCTTGATTCGAGGCGGTCGGAGGGAATGTGCGCAAGGCAGCCTTTGAAAGGGCGGGCGGAGGAAGAGAATGGATGCTCTGTCTGGGCTTCCGTAGGACGAGTCGTGGTGACGAAATGTCAAAAGAGCGAGATGGGGGAGCTAGGACGAGAAGGTATATAGCATGTGGTGGAGGAAGCAAGCAAACAAAGAAGAGGCTTGTGAACCTGGGGGCGAAGCTTGTGATTGTGGTAATGAACGGGTGGGTAACGGCCGTGGGAAGGCTCTCCTGAATCCCCTTACTACTAGTCTGCTGCTGCGGCGGATAGAGAAGGCAAGACGCAGCCCAAGATGGAGCTTCACATCACCAGGTACCTTGGAAGTAGACGGGCGGCCAGTCCCACCTTGACGCAAGGTGAAGCCGATGCATCTTCTTCCGGACGGCCAAGTGGGTTGCAGTCGGGATTCTCAGGGCCAGCAGGCCAGGCAGGGCCAGCACTGGCCGAGGCTCCTGCACCCATCCACACCCCCAGCGGGCTGGGCTCCTGGGCTGTACCGTGCCGTGCGCAGGAGACGACCCCTGATCCCATCCTCCACAAGCCGGTTCACCCCGCAAAAAAGGCACTTGCTATCCGCGCCCAGGATGGAGAACTTCCGCCCAGCCGCAGTTCCTTGGCCCCTTCTGGAATTTCTTTGAGCCTGCCCCTCCAGGCGCCCCTCCAGGCCTGACTCTTGCCGGGGCCAGGGGTTGCCCATGCCTGCGAGCCCGTCCATTCCTCGCTCATTCTTCTCCCGACAGCTCGGACACTCCGACCCAGCGAGACGGACGAAGCTTCTCTGTCGAGCTAAACCTTCCCGGCGTCATCGAGGCAGATTGGGTGTGTGAGAGAGAAAGAAAAGGCGACTATCGGGACGAATATAGCAGCGCGTGTCTCGCCTGTCCAAACAGCTGGGTAGCACAGGCACAAGGAGTCAGGGACAGGGACAAGGCCGACCCGACCGAAACTGCAGGCCGGGCCCCGTACCTGCGCGGTACATGGCATCATGCAGCATGAGAGATCCTTCAGGCCGTTCCCACATGGCCAGCGCCGTCGTGCGTCGCGTAGAGCAAACTCAGGCACACCCCGAGTCCCCCCGGTCTCGACTCCGGAGCCCCATGCCACTCCACGCCAGCGACTGATCAGCAGGCCCTTATAATCGTATGTTTTCTCCTCATTCCTCACTCGAGGCCTTTCCTCTTTCCTCCCATAATGCTCGCGCCCTCGCTCTTCCCCAGACTGAGGAGCCGACTCGACTAAGCCTCCCCGCATCACCAGTGGCCTGAGGTTCCCCATCCCCCGCCAAAAGGTTTGGCTCATGAGCGGGCATCTCCCCTTCATTGCGGCCCCATACTGTGTTCCGCGCTTTCATCTGGCTGACTTCACTTTGCAGGCCACTGGGCTTTTTTCAGCAGCAGACGTCACGACGGACAGGCTCACCCCAAGCCAACGGCCTCACCGGAGGAAGGATCACGCGCACAGATCAGGATATGACGCTTGCTCATCCAATCTGTTGCACAGCGCAGGGCCAGCTTTCGTGTCTGCAACAGCCACTCTGACCTCGCTCGTTGCCCTTCAAGGGACGAAGGAAACGATCACGAGCGGTGTCTCAGCGACGTGCATTCGTCCCAGGTGAGGCTGCCAATGCACCGGCTGGCGGAATTCGGCCAGAGCGAGAGCCTAGATTCTGGCCCTGGACGATAGGGTCGGGTCTTTTGCATCGCGTTGTATCGTCAGGGACGCCAAAACCTGGGTGACTGGCGCCCGTGTCTGACCCCGGGAGACAATACGAAGTCATTCTGCCATAATCTGAGATCTACCCACTGGGTCCCGGACCCCTGAATGCGGCTCCTCACCGCTAGGTGGACTCCCGACTTGCCACCCCATGCCATGACGACACGAGGATAAAACTCGGAAAAGAACGGGGCCCAAATGCCGAGCGGCTTTGCAGCAGCTATGAGGCAACGTTCT
Organism: Diaporthe sp. P3_1W; assembly: GCA_037177825.1. Classification (NCBI taxonomy): domain Eukaryota; kingdom Fungi; phylum Ascomycota; class Sordariomycetes; order Diaporthales; family Diaporthaceae; genus Diaporthe; species Diaporthe sp. P3_1W. The sequence goes on from JBAFXB010000001.1 coordinate 2,393,302, forward strand.
CCTTGGAAAAGGCTGCGATGGCCTGCCTCTGCAATGCCAGAGGTGCCCAAGTGGTGCGGCGCGGTGCAGCTCAGTGCATTGCCCCGGTCAGGCTGAAGAATGTGATGAGATCAGGAAGAAAGAAAGCTCTTTCACACACCTTGCCAAAAGACCAGGTGTTGGCTCTCGCTCGACCCGCCGGTGGCGTTGGTGGACCTGGCGAGATGTGCCTCATCGTGAGCGCTTCGTTATGTTCGTTGGGAGGATCGCTGGCAAGTGTCAGCAGAATGCGGCGAGTGAGACAGAAGCCGGGCGGGGCTCTTCTTGCTCCACAAAGCAGGCTGTCGGCCCAGGACTGACCTTCGATATGAGAGGGTGCTATGCTACTAGCCCGATGCTTGAAAAGAAGTTAGAAGGAGTCGGGTTCGGAGCGGGAAACAAAATTGCTCTCAACAGGCCCGAAACAGTAGGGAAGCAAGGGGGGGGGGCAGGCGGTGTCGGCGGAGCCTTGATTGCTCGAGGTTGCTTGGATCAAAGATTTCCAAGGTTGCAATGCCGAGTGGCGACGGGCTGGAAACTGGCCCTGCCCTACCATGCCTCCGGCGCTGGGTTGCAGCCCAGCACCTAATAATAAGCTGCCGCGAGATCTGATCTCATCCTGGGCTGCGCTGATTCAGATTCAGGCCGGTTTTGGGCCGCAGGCTCCCGCGACTCCAGGGACCAGGCGCTAGTGAGAGGTCGAGATAAGCTCAAAGTCACGATAAGCTCAACGTACAGACATCGAACCCCTGGACGTGCATATTGAGACTCACAACAAAGGGACAGGCGAAGATATAAGCAACGCTGAATGCACATCGATTGGAACTGAGCAGTCTTTCCTGTCAGCACGATGTCGAAACATGAACCAGAAGCAGCGAATGTCTAGACCACTTGTGTACCATGGCTTCTCCATTTATCTGTCACGCCCCAGTCAAAGTTCGATTCCGCCTGCGAGAATACTGCGTTCGAAATGCCTTGAAGGGTGATACGTGCGTTGGTGACACCAGAATCGAGAACGGATACTCGCAGCTGCAAAAACGGGTGGTACACCGTTACATTACCAGCACAAAGCCAACACTCACGCCCAATTTCCACGCCCAGCACCCACACACTCAGCACTTACACACACTCAGTGTATACACCTAATACTTATGTAGGTGTTGGGTGTATAGGTGTTGGGTGTATAGGTGTTGGGTGTATAGGTTTTGGGTGTATAGGTTTTGGGTGTATGAGTGTTGGGTGTGTGGGTGTTGGGTGCGAGTTGAAATCGGCCACCACCTCCTACTTACCTGGCCCGCACATGACTGCCTACCTAGGCACCAGTACTCAACTCTGCACTGGACACAGCAACCTGATCTACGATCGCCCAACATGGCAGAAGCCATCGCAGCCCTCAGCCTCGCCGCCAATATCTTACAAATGGTCGAGTATGGCAGTGCATTTGTCGCGACCGCATGGAGAATATACGCGTCGCAGGCAGACACGCCCCTCGCGAAAGACCTTGACCAACTCCAATACCTCACTCAGGACGTCGAGAAGATACTTGGAGATCTCGAGCAGAACGACTCAATTATCCCATCAACGGCAGCCTTGGAAGACAGAGATCACGACCTGCTTACTCTTGCTGCAGAGTCCCGCAAAATCACCAAGGAGATTCTGGACTCCCTGAACAAGATCGGGAAACCAGCTGCATGGAAACTCAAGAAACACAAGGCAATACAAGCGGCCTTCATGACCCCTTGGCACCACCGCCGCATTGCAGAGCTACAGTCGAAGCTGGATGGGGTCAGAAGTCAGTTGACACTCCATTTGGTTCATTCATTAAGGTGCGTGGGCAACAACTTCTCTGGGATAATCTCCTGTGGGATAATTTCCTGTGGGATGAACTTTTGTGGGATAGCCTCCCGCCTCCTATGGGATAACCTCCTCTGGGGCAACCTCTCCTCTCCTCTGGGACAGTCTCCTCTTGGACAACCTCCTCTGGGATAGTCTCTTCTTGGATAACCTACTCTGGGACAGTCTCCTCTTGGACAACCTCCTCTGGGATAGTCTCCTCTGGGATAGTCTCCTCTAGGACAATCTTCTCTAGGATAGTCTCCTCCTGGATAACCTCCTCTGGGATAGTCTCCTCTGGGGTGACCTCCTCTAGGACAACCTCCTCTGGGATAGTCTTCTCTGGGGTAACCTCCTCTGTGACTGTCTCCTCTGGGGTAACCTCCCCTGGGACAGTCTCCTCTGGAATAACCCCCGCCCCTTGGGATAATCTCCTCTAGGACAGTCGCCTCTGGGACAGTCTCATCGCTCCCTCAGAGCATTCTTCATATTCAAAAGTTTCGCAAAGGTCAAGTGAACTAACTGCTGGATGGACACAGATCTGATGCCGCCGCGTCAAGACAGACGCAGGAAAGGATTCTGAAAAGTATAGCCCATGATACCGAGCAGCTGAACGACAAAATCGACCGTGGTCTAGGCACTGCTTGCATAGACTTCATAACCAAAAGGCTAGACGAAGAACGACGTATAGATGTCAGAGAGTCACTCAAGTCGGCGATTCTTGGCACGATCTACGAGCCAGAAAAGAACAGCAGTACCACCGAGCCCAGAACATTCGAGATACCGTCTGAAAGAAAGCAGTCGCTGAAAGAAAAATTCCTTTCGAAGATGGCGTGCCCAGATATTCTGATCCGAGAGCAGTCCGTGGTCAAGGCGCACGAAAAGACTTTCCAGTGGATTTTCGAAGAGGAACAGCAGGACCTCCCATGGGAAAGCTTTTGTCAGTGGCTCGAAACACCTGACAAGCAACTATACTGGATCACTGGAAAAGCTGGATCTGGCAAATCGACTCTGATGAGATACATCTCGCAGCCGCCTGCGAGTGGCAATTCCTCAAACCAGCCGGAAGGCCAAGAAAATCTACCTCGATGCTCTCCCTTCCTAAGGAGGTGGGCCGGAAGTCAGCCGCTTCTCATTGCATCATTCTACTTCTGGGCAGTTGGCTCCCCAATGCAGAGGTCAAAAGAAGGCATGCTGCGCACACTGCTCCATGAACTCCTAAAGGAAGCAGAGCCCGAGATGATAGCCACGATAGCGCCCGAGAGCTGGGAAGCATTCTGTCTTTTTGACAAGGACCCTCGGCTATATTCGGAGGATTTGCTCCAGAAAATACTGGATCGTGCTTTGCAACGGCTGAGCAAAGATAACGAAATCTGCTACAAAATCTGCATTTTCATCGACGGTCTTGACGAGTTCAAAGGCGAGCACAGCGACTTGGTTGGGTTTCTGAGGGATGCCGTGCGCGCATTCCCCATCAAACTATGTATTTCCAGTCGCCCATGGCAGGTCTTCGAGGACGCCTTCCAGGACACGCCCAGCCTCAAACTAGAGGATCTTACCCTGACTGATATCACGGCGTATATCCACTCACATCTACACCCGGACCCAGCTTTTGCACTGCTCAGAACGCTGGAGCCTTCATTTGCGGATAATTTGATCGACAACATCGCCGCAAAAGCCGATGGGGTATTTCTCTGGGTCAACCTTGTTGTGGCATCCCTACAGAAGGGGATCAAGGCCGGGGATCCTGTATTAGACTTGCAAAGGCGGCTCGACCAGCTTCCCCAAGATCTGGAGGGCTTGTTCGGGCGAATACTCGATGATCTGGACCCCGAATATTTTGACCATGCCGTGCAATACTTCCAGCTGATGGAAGCCAGTCTCCAAGTCGCTCCACCTAACGTGATGGTTTTCGCCTTCGCGGACGAAGAGGACAAGAGCTTTGGAGTTGACTTTCCTGTTGGGACTATGGACAAGAGAATCTACGAAACCACAAGAGATGTACTGAAGAAGCGCCTCAACAGTCGGTGCATGGGACTGCTGGAGATCGCAGAACAGTCCGCAGAGTCCAAAGGCGTATTCGTCGACGCCTCGCGCTCGAGCGTGAAATACCTTCACAGAACCGTCCGAGATTACATCGCGAGAGTCGATGTCCAGGAGAAGCTAAGCATCCGAGCAAACCGAGCGCTTCATCAAACATTCGATCCGGATTTACGTCTATGCTCTGCTCAACTAGCCTTCTGCAAGTGTAGCGACGTGCTCATCGCGCCAGACGCCGGACACACGCCTGTCTTCCCCGACATGAGCGACAACATTGTGAAAGCCACGTTTCGTTCCCTGTCAGCTTGCCTCCACCATGCTTCTGAAGTCCAGGATGCTGGACTGCCACACATGGTCCGCTTGCTAGACACTCTGGAGGGGGTATGCTCACAATTCTTCACGAATTACAGATGCTGTAACCAGCACTTCGTGTTAGTGAGCCCTGGTAGGTACAGACTGGCAAGAGGACTTGACAGATATGAAAGAGCGTATGAAAGAAGGGAATACGCCTTTACGTCACTCGTCATTCAGCATCACGTTGTGGAATACATGCGGGCCAAAGTCCGCCAAAGGCCTCACCGGGTGGCTTTTCTATCAACAAATGTCAAGACGAAGATCAAGCCCATCTTCCAAAAGACGATACTCGGCCGTGAAAAAGGCAAATACTCCGACCCAAACGCGGGCGCAGCGTTACAACTCGACGGGCAGCTGCATGACGCGGTGGTTACGACCCTGCCCTGCCCGGCAACTGTCCAGCTGCTGCTCGAAAGGGGTGCAGACCCACAATACACGCACAAAGGCAGGGCCCTGAAGGAGCCGGGCTCTTACTGGGAGCTCGCCCTGGCGGCGTACATAATCGTGTACCGCGAGAACCCGAGCCAGGAATACGTGTGGGAGCAGGTTGTGCGGCAGATGGTCAGGCATGGGGCCCCTCTCAGGAGGAGCGTTGTGCACAAGGCCCTTCGGATCGCTCAGGGTGTGCGTTCCGCCGGTGGAGAGGATTGGAGCGAGGCTTTGTGTGATACGGTGGAGACCAATCTGAAGCTGATGAAGCGGGAGGTATAGATGAGGAGCGACATTTATGATACGGTTGTCGCTACTCCACCGAGCCCAAAGAATGAATCAATTTTGAGTGACAAGCTGCTTTAATGGAGAGAGTAGATATTCGCACCCGTAAAAACGGAGGGTACACCCATACATATCACAAGCCCTGTTTACACAGCACACATAGTAATGCACCCAACACCCACACACCTAATACCCATATACCAATACCCAACACCTTTACACCCATAGGTATGCTTAACACCCATACACTCATCACCCATACACCCAGTACCCATACACCCAGTACCCATACACCCAATCTATACACACCTAATATACTAGGTATTGGGTTATGGGTGTTGGGTATGTGGGTATTAGGTGTATTGGTGTTGGGTGTTGGGTGTGTGTGTGAATAACCTGGGTGATATGCCCTACGGTAATAGGCTGTAGCTGTGGCGTGAGTGATATACGGGTGTACCATCCGTTTTGGCGGGTGAGGATATCCGTTCTCTTAATGAAAGGATGGTCTCGTTTTCAATCTGTACACATATGCTTCTTACGCAGTATGCATCCAGTCCCTTCATACAGTGATAAACGCTTAAACGCCTCTATTAATGAAAGGCTAAGCTAAATCCGCTGCCTTTGACTGGCTATTGCCCAACGAAAATAAGACTGCGATGGAGTCGAGACACGATCGTAGTGTAATTGGGCTCATTCTCAAATGTCAAGATGCCATGACGGATGAAGAAATCAAGAACCACCTCCCCATTAGCCGGTGCGAACTCGCCATTGGCGAGGGCCTCCTTGAGCTGATCGATTGACATCAGGGCGAAACCCTCGGCTTCACTATCCCCAGGAACTGGTACCAGGTCGGCTGGGATCTTCATCTCATACGTGAACTGAATCTCAGGACAGAGCAGTCCCTTCTCGCCCTTGCTGCGCTCGTCCGTCAGACACAGATAGCTGATTGCGCCCACGGCAGTCGCCGTGCTCTTGGTCAATGCGGTGTCGAACGAAGCCTCCTCGTTCGCCTCCCGGACCAGGCACTCGAAGGGGGTCTCGCCGGTGGTCAGGCTGCCGCCGACGGTGCTATCCAGCATTCCTGGGAACGTGCGCTTGGTCTGCGCCCGCCTGGCTATCCACACGCATAATCCTTTGTCCTTCTCTGTGTATGCCAACAGCTGTACGCCGTAGGTGACGACTCCGAAGAGAGGGGCGGCGATGCGCTCGATGCTGAGCACAATCTCGCCCGTGGGACCGTAGACGGGGCAAGACTCCCCGGCCCACAGGCTGAGAAGGTGGAAGGTCCTCTTCCGCTTCTCCTGGAGCAGTATTTCACGGAGCCATTGAGTTCTCTCGCGTTCGCTTTTCCCTAGTAGCTGGATCTCTCGGGAGTCATGGTCGACCTTCCAGCGATCTTCTTCCCATGTAATGGAACGCGCTGTTTCTTTAAGGAGGTGTCCGTATGTTCCTGGCAGTCCGGCAAGCTTGAAGCTGTACAGGAGCTGGGGGTTTGGTGGTGATCTGCTGTTTGCTCAGAATGGGTTCAGGACTGCAGATCACAGCTTAGACAGAGGTGCTGGGAAATTCCAGACGGGTGAACTTACTGGTCACAGTCGTTGATGAGATCAATGTTTGATTTCAAGTGCTTGTTGGCCATGATTGAGAACACGGTGCTGACAGCCGATGATGGTCGAATGGATCTGCTTGCATTTTCCTGGAGAGCGAGGTAATGAACCCAGTATGACTAAAATGAGGTTTATCATGTGTCAGACGAGGCGTTGTCGTGAGTGGCTGGTTGTTATGAAAAGCAATTTTGCAGCTTGAGGCTGGATGAAGCACAAGTCACTTGCGACAGTCTCTCACAAGTGTTGAAATGGGATATGGAGTGACTCATGAGCGATGAGGGTCAATATTTACTTCCTAATCAGTATTCATCTTTGGAATAAGGCTACTTGGGCAAAGCCTAAGGAATGATCATCGGGCCTTGTTGCCACGCTTATGCTGCCACGTTAGTGCGGCCATGTGCTTACCATTCCATTCGAAGTACCTAGATGAAATTGAGAATCTGTCAAGATAGGCTTGGTTGAGTCAGCGGGTTTCTATACATCATTTTGCCTCGATGGAGGAAGTTGTCACAGTCTCAAATGTTGAACCAGGCATATTGGCATCAGATTTTGTACAGACTTAATCAGATTATGGAACAAACGGAATCCAATTTGAATGACGATCGATTTTAACATCGATAAACCGTGAGAATATTTCATCCAGTGCCTCCTATTGAAAGAGGTCACGACCAGATCAACGCCCGCGGGCACGGGCGACTTCAGTAGTACTTGCGGCTAGCAAACTCCACCACCTTACCCTGGACATCAAAAATGGCCACGACGTTCTGGAGGAAAACAGTACCGAGGGTGTATGGTCCTGTCCACCCGCAGTCGGTGACGGCGGAGTAGCAGGACTGATTCTGAGAGGGAGTCAAACGGCCCATGACAAGGTCTTCAGGGTTGAGCCAGAAGGGAGTGTCGGAGATGACAACGGCTACGTCTGGGGCGGTGGCGTCACAGTCGACGAAATAGACGCCGTAGGCGGCGTTGTACTTCGCTGGTGGGATGTACGAATCTGCAATGTAGTTTGCTGTGTCTGCCTAACTGTTAGAATGAAAGTCTAGTGCTTACAATCGGCGGGTGGTATCAAAGTGAATGGTCGAGAGGGCTGTGGGAATAGGCTCACCAGTCGGTACGCAAATGAAAGGTGTGCCGCTGTCGATGTTGTATGCGATTTTCCTGTACTCGAGAACGGTTTCTTCGAACAGCCAGACGTCTGATATGATTGTGTAGAATGAATAATCAGGCCGCGAAGCAGGTTCACGATTGACGACCGCCTGGAAAGATCAGCGGATGAGCTTGCCATGTACCTGATCAAGTAGGACACGAGCATTGGACGAAGTGAGTCACTCACAACAATGATATCTGTCTGTGCGGTCGAGTTCCAGTCGACGCCGGGGACGTCGTCGGGGACTCCACCAAAAACAATCACACCCCCGTCCTCTCCGCTCGCAGGCCTGTTGAGAGCGAGGCTGAAACCCTCTTCCATAAAATCCTCACCGCCCATATTGGAGATGACAGGGGGGTACAGGACTGGTTCGGCGCCAATATCCGAATCGATGAAGGCTTTGGTGAGCCCCGGGTATGCGAGCCCCAGCACCCCGGAGCTGGGCCCGCGGCCGTACCACCGCGTTGCGATGGCGGCGAGGCCAACAATCTGGTTCGTCACGCGTAGACCACCCACGGTCACGTTCATCTGGCCGAGAGTCCCGTTGACGGTCCGGTTGCCCCAGTACTCTGTGCTGAAGTGCATATTCTCAAAGGCTGTCATGGGAAAATCGCCCTGAAATGGAGGACCGAACACACAAAAGTCACCTCCCCCTCCAGCGTCCTCCCCGCCGTATCCCGTGGCCTCTACGCATTTGGTGGCTGTGGAAAATGCCCAAGTGTCGCTGCTCCCCGTATCGAGGACCAAATTGAGCTCCTGTGTGCCGGACGTGACGTTGACGCCGTACTGGAGGCCATGATCGAGGTCTGTGATATTCTGAATTCCATCCCAGCTGCGAGTAACACGCAGGCTAGTGGGAGCGCCGGACTTCCCAAGAGGTCTCCCATTGTAGCGATGCAGGTGGGAGTAGTTCTGAGTCCTCTTGAAGCGGTTTATGGCTCCTCTCTCACCCCAGTTCTGGGGAGCTGCGGGTTCATGTCCGGACGAGTTCCCAGGAAGAGGAGTGGAGCCGGGAAGACGAGCCTCCCAGAGTGAAGTCCCAAGAGGAGGAGGTACGGGAGGTATGATTGCGGCACCAACCAAGGCCATAAAGCCCGTTGTCAAGAGTAGTTGAAACATATCACTTAGCATTGGGAAAAATGCCTTGAGACACGGGCACATTCACGACTTGAAGACAGCTACAAAACCATGCATGAAATATCCCACGAGCGCTCCGATACAGATGCTCGAAGGAAGATGCATTCTCGCCGAATGCACACTTGGGCAAGAGGCCGGCGATACTGAAGCGAGCGGGTGCAACCGACGCAAAACCTCAGGCAACACGGTTGGCGATGTTTGCTCGTGTTTCTACTTCGCAAACAAACATTTGAACCCGCACTCACTTGTTCCCGTCGTTGTCTCGCAACCAGCAGTACCACAGCGGCTGCTCATGAGCACCACCTTGGCAGAAAATTTCTCATTTTCCCAGGCGCACCAACCACAGTATCTCCGTAGATGATACGGTCTCGAGGCCGGGTGATGGCTTGCAGCTGGCCTCAGCTGTGAGCACAAAGGTACAACTTGCATGACAAGCGATGCTTACGTGCGCAAGCAAGCGGGAAGGAGGTTGCGGTGAGGCTCACCAGCTCGTCCGTGAATGGTGCAGCCAGCAGCTGAAACTCGAGAACCCTTGCCTGATCTTTTTGCACCGTCGAAGTAGCCCGCCCCGTCAGCTCGTCGGTCCTCCGCAGCGTGACACGGGTGATGGTGTCCATGGTCAGTCATGTGGTTCGCGTGAGATGATTCCGCGGCTGACGAAGCAAGCAAGCACGACGCTTGTCAGGTAAATGCGCATGACACGTCGGAGTTCAGAGACAGCATCATTGTTGCAGTAGCCCCGGCTGGGTTGAAGATGCCGCATGGTGTTTTTGTGCGTCCCCGGCGGGAGGGTGTGTTACATCCCCGTCACCTCAGGAGATTCGTTGCCCGATGTGCCCGCCCTGCAAGACATTGAAATCTCCAGTTACACAGATTCGCGCATGACCCTGCATGGATATGGCGAGAGCCTTTGTCGTGTCCACAGCTCAGCCGCACCCAAGTAAGTTCCTCCCAGATCGTCGGGACGCGATCGGCTGAGCGGAGGGTGTGTGTGTGCGTGAGAGGCATCCATCACGCGCTCAGCAACCCCGGGCACGCCCGACGGACATCGCGATTCTTTCCGGGTACCTTGGGCAACAGACAAATACGCCGCTCGAAGACGGTTGCCGCGGGAGATGATCAACGTGGCGGTGACGTGGTGCCCAACCGCACACGTAGGAGGCTGTGATGCACGACCACCTGGCTGAGACACAGTACCGTGGCCTTGGGAAAAGCAACACGAAGCTGTCAGACTTGCAGGATCATGGTGTCTATTGTTACCCACGCGGGCGGATAAGTGAGGCTTGAGGGAGCACACAGATCCGGCCCGTAGGGGAAGGGTTGTCGCACAGCAGGGCTTCGTGCGACTTGCTGAGGCCACATCATCTGCCGTGCGCTCCCAGCTGCTTTTTGTTGGGCATGAAAAGATGTGGCAAATACAAGCTCGAAAATATCGAGCTGATGGCGTGTCATCATCTTCCTTACCCTCCAAAAAGATCTGCGATCCAGATGGAGGCCATCGACAGTTGTTTGCCCAGCGTAGGGAGCGCTACATCACAGCATGCGGAGATTCCGAATTCCTCAACCACCAATTCCAGGATTCAGACAGAAGCCCAAAAATTGGCTTCTGACTGCTCGTGGAAATCGACTATCGACCTGCATTGAACTGAACTTTCTAGAAGAGAGCATGTAAGCTTTTAGCACCGCAGTTATCAGTCGTCCGGAGCCTTAGTTCCAGAACAGCCAATCTCTGGCTTGCAGGCTGAACGAGGACATGGTGTGGTCACCGGAGGCGTAAAGACTGCTTGTGGCTGCATCTTCGCGTGGCGAACATCGGTGTCCCGTTGTTAGGTGTGGCCAATTTTACTCCAGAAGTGAATTAGGAACGATGTTTTCATATGGAAAGGAAGAGTTGTTGCCGAGGTATGAGGAGCTGCGGTCGTTGGAGGTAGTTCATTGTGGGGCCACGGAGCCGCGGCCCGGAGGACATGTCAAACCGCCGGCCTTGAGACGTTTGCCCGGAGCCCCGATGCGCCGTGATCTTATCAGACCGTCAACGAACACCGTATGCATACGTCAACTGAACAACAGAAGCCAATGGTTATATCGTGGCCCAATTTTCCTTCTTGTTTTGAAACTATTTGATGAACTTTTGGTGGCCTTGGTGGGATTCTGCCCAGGCAGACCTGTTTCCCACCCAGATAACTGTCTACCAAGCGTCAGCTCTGAGAGGGCGAAGGAAGACACGGACTGTCAGGGCCAAGCCGTAGGATTTGTCGCCAGCTGGACCAACGCGCCTTGACCCAGCCTCTACATAGTCACGCCTCCGCGCAGATTTCTCAGCATCAGAGACAACTTCCAACTGCACCAAACTCTCTCGACATTCTGCAAGCCCCAAGTCGTCTACACCATGGCAGCCACAGCGCCAGCGTCAGCGCCAGCCTCGGCGGCACAGGGAGGCCTGCCGGGCTTCACAAAGATGTCCAAAGTGGTGTACCTCTACCGCCCAGCCCAGGACGACCAGCAGCGCCAGGCCCGAAAGTCATCGGCCTCCTCCTCCCCATCATCGCCGAAGCTCATCGTGCTTGCTGGTTGGATGGGCGCCCGCGAGCCACACCTCGCAAAATACACCACCAGGCTGCAGGCCCTGTACCCGGACTCGCCCATCGTGGTGCTGCGCTCGTACGTCTACCACTTCACCACCAAGGTCTCCTCCCACCCCAAGGAGGTCGCCGCCGCCGTGCCCGTGATCAAGTCCATCATGGCCGACAGCGCCGAGGGAGAGGAGGAAGACGGCGAGCCATCCATGCTCGTCCACCTCTTCTCAAACGGCGGCTCGGCGGCCCTCCGGCACCTGCGCGAGCAGTACGCCGCTTCGGGCCCGCGTTTTCCCCGCCACGTGACGGTGTACGACTCGGCGCCGGGGAAATTCCAGTGGCAGCGCAGCGTAACCGCCTTCATGGCCTCCGCCACACGGATGGCCGCGCCGGCCCGGCTGGCGATGCTCGTCGTCGTCAACTGCCTGTTCGCGCTCTACTGGGCCGCCCACGTCCCCTGGGGCCGCCCGGGCTACCTCGACCGCACCTGGCTCGCGCACAATGACCGCGCGGCCAACCCGGCCGAGGCCCGCAGGGCGTACATCTACAGCGACGAGGACGCGCTCGTGGACTCCCGCGATATCGAGGAGCACGCGGCTTCTGCGAAGCAGAATGGGTTTGTGGTTGCGGCGCTGGAGAAGTTTGTGGGGAGCGCGCATGTTGCGCACGTGCGGGTTGATGAGGCGAGGTATTGGAGGGTTGTCAAGGACACTTGGGAGAATAGTTCCTAGATCTCGTGAGATTGTATTAAGGACTGCGTCACACGACGAACCAGAGGACTCTTGTGGGAAATCTTTCTTTTGGCCTAAACTTTGTCTCCTGCTCATTATAGAATCTAGTTTATCCCGAGAGCCCGCGTGCCTGCCTGGGTTCGTACCACTAAATCTAAAGAGATTGCAATGCATCTAAGAAATCCCCAATGTAACCAATGTAAATGCGAGTAAATGTGAAGTGTTCATATAGTCGTTAATGTCATTATTCGTCCCACGCCGACCGCATCGACTCATGAGAGCCCAGCCTACCCCTTAACGGCCTCACCAGCCAATTTCCACCGGTAACCAAGATCCCTTCATCACCGAACCTTCCTCCTCTTGCTGGTGTCATGCCTGGAATGGTGGCTGGAGCCTTTGCTGCTCGAGGAAGAGCCGCTGCCGGAGCTGCTCCCACCTGGGCCGGCGGCGCTGCAGGCTGGGATCAGCAGGTCTTCGTTGTAGGGCTGCTGGTCGTCGGCAAGGCTCATCGCGTAGCTACACGAGGCGCACTCGAGGGCCGGGTCGTGCTGGTCCATGTTGACGCCTCTCCTGCAGTCGCCGAAGCCGCCATTATTCTTGGCCTCGAGACACGACACGCTCTGCTCGAGCTCGGGGATGGTGTAGTACTGGCCACAGCGGATGCAATTGCCCGAGAATATGACCATGCGGCACATGGTCACTGTGGGTTGATATGGCTGTGCGTGCGGTGTGGAAATGGGATGCAGAGGCTCTTTTGGTGAGGTTTTTTCCCTCTCTCCCTACTCTGGGGTTTTGTTCAAGTGGAAGATTCTTTTCTCCTGGAGTATATTGTTAGTTCTTATGTCTTTCAAAATTTTCGGAGAAAGTAACATGGTTCAGTTCTGTAAGCTTACAGGATGAAATAATTTTGTTTCTCCGTGGGCAGTGACGAGCTTGTACTGTGCTGCGGTGTCCTTGTTGTTTGGGTTACCGAAGGTTTGGGTCGATGGATAATGTGCCGAGATGGAGGTGGGGCTGGGTACCAGGCAGCTGGGACGGTCGAGTTGGGACGGAAGTAAGGTTTTTCTGGGAGCTACTACAAGTCTTGACGGGAAAGGAGGGGCGGAGCAGGCCTTTTTGAATCCTTCTGTAAAGTGACATCTGGTGTAAGACGCCGTAGATGTTGTACAAAGTACAAAGGGAAGTCAGTGAGGTCGCGAGCGAGCGAGCGAGCGAGCGAGTGCATGTGATGGGAGGGAAACAAAGGAAGGCAAAGAGAGAGAGGCAGTGGATAGTCCAGGATGAAGACGTGAACCGGGCCCGTTTTGGCGACCGGCTTCCTTGTGCCTTCTAGCCCCGGGCTAGCAATTCTCGGAGTCGAACCATGTCCTGTATGCCCAGGTTGATGCTCCGGGCATGGTGTGTCTCTGCAGAGGTGGGTGTGTCCACTGGCAGGACAGCCTCCTCGTGTGTACCAGCCGAGAGGACGGTGCTAGAGTGCCGTGGTGCCGTGTCAGGCTGGCTAGTTCCTGGGCTCGGGCTGTCTGGAGTCTGCAGACTGGGATGGCAGTCTGGGATGGGAGTCTGGTTGTCCAATTCATGGATAGCTCTTGTTTGCCCGTCTTGTTTCTCGCTATTAGCGCCGTTGCTGTAACCCGGGCCCGCGATTCGTCAGCCAGCGAAAGAGAAGAGGCATATGCAGAGCCTTGATTTGTTCGTCAGCGTGCAGCTACTGGTAAGAGGTACTGGTAAGAGGTACTTTTTGGCACCATCAGAATCTGCAATCCTGTCTCAGCCGGGCCCAGTCCTCTGGGTAGCCCATGCCAAGGCTGGCGCCACCCGCCCTGGTACAGCCCCAGGGACAGGGGCTCGAGAGCTGAGGGGGAGGGGGCCAGCAAACATGCAGTGTACCTCGACCGTGTCGACGACCAGCTTCGAGCTTGGGGTCCAGCAGTGCAGCCGGCCTGGCTGGTTGGCGGTGGAACTACCGCGACTGGTCGGGCACTTGCATGCCATATGCGCAGCCACGCGCAGCCATGCAAGTGTGTTGTGCTGTGCCGTGATGTGATGTGCAATTATTTATTTGCGTCCCAAGGTTGTGTAGTATGCTGTGCCATAATGCTGCCACAGTGTGTTATGTGAGTGGCTCGATGCTGGTGTGCTGGCGGGATGGCGGGCTGGCCTGTCGGGTCCGTCTGGTTGGTGCACACTTGCTTTGCAATAAAGACGTGCGGCCGTTGGCTCCCAAACTCGGACCCCAACCTTCAGCTGCCTCTAAGCGAAGACGGGAATATGCAGACCAGGATCCCGGGAAGACCACTTAGAGGTCCTGGCCGCGTGCTGCGCTGCATAATAACTTCCCCGACGTTTGATTGTCATGATCGCCGTGCTCTGCATGTCGTGTTGAGCCGGGCGACGAGAGCTCGTTCAACATGTGCCTGTCTGTCTGTCTATCTGTCTGTCTCTCTGCCTGCCTGCGCCTGCAGGCAAGTGTGGCGCTGCCCTCGAGAAGCAGTCAAGGTGCGTTGGGAAAGTGGGCAGGAAGGCAGGAAGGACCCAGGTACTGCAGGCAGACACAGGAAAGAGAGACCCGGGGAGCTTGGGGAACCACCGAGTATCCTTCCCCTCGGTTCATCCAGCTCCTCTCTCCTTCTTCGTCTCCACCATATGATGCCTTTTCTCCCTGCCCCTCTCTCCCACCACCCACCGCATTCGGGGGGCCAGCAATGTCTTGCATGCTTGTTATGCGCGCTAAGGGAAGGGGTGCACAGAAGGCAACGTCACAATCAAATCAAATCAGATCAACCCCTCTCCTCCCCTCCCCAAACTCAAGCCAATTGAGCGGCCTTTTTGTCCTCTCCCGGCAATCTGGGAAGGATTCACTAGACTCTGCCTAATTTTTCCCAGTTGGCTGTCCCTCAGAGCTACCATGGAAGCTAGTCCTGGATGGTTCCTCTGCCTCGGGTCCCAGCCCACCGCCTCCCATTCGTCGGCCAATGCCACCCGACGCCTCCCTCTCACCCACCACCTCACCCCTCCATAGCTTCGATCTGCCTTCGAGAATCACTTGGCCGATGCCACTGTATCGAGGCTAGTCGACTCGAAGCCGTAGCACCGAAGCCCATTCCGAGCCTCCTCCTGACTCTGCGCTGCGACTCCAATATCAACACCGCCATTTGGATATCTAAGCCGCTGTATAGGCTGCGTCATCCTACATCTGGGCTGCTGTATTGGGACTGGGCAGGAACCCAAAGGCCCCCACTTCGACCCCGACTCCCACATGAGAAATGCTGCACGTTTCTGGCGGCGTACTCGCAGCCGTCTGCAGGTGCCCATTGGAGCCAAGAGTCCACGCGCGTTTGGGTTATTTCCGCGTGCGTACAGCCGAGTTTGTCGCGAGATCATCACACTGAGGAGCCCGGCCGGCCAGGCAGCCAGGGCTAGTCAAGCAGCAGAGAGAAAAGACATGTCGTGTGGCACGATGATGACCCTTGCAACTACTTCATCAGGGCTTGCGTCAAGAGAAGCCAAGTATGGTCCTTTCGCTCCCACGAGCCTCTTGCATGATTCTGGCCCAAAAGCAGTAACGACTTTCACCCATCCGTCTATCAGGCAGTCTTGGGTCTCGGCCCCCATGGGGGCGAGGAGGACACTGCGCAGAGGCTCGCCATTGAGGCCGGCCCACACGTCGTCCATCTTTCCCCCATCGTGTCGAGTACCAGTAAACCGGACCGCACAAGCACCGAGCTTCATGTTGGAGCCTGCGATCTTCAATGGTCCCCGCCTTCGTAACGACATCAGCACGGCTGGAGCCTAGTGACGATGGCTTACTTTTCTGCGCAACAGCCAGACAGACAGGTGTCCATTTAGATTACATACCAGCCACACAAGCTTCACCCTGTGATCGAATCATCAAGACTCCGAACAACCCGAAATCGTCTCCCAGTCTTCGGGGTTTGCCCTTCCTTCCCACCAAACCACAGGCTTCTGTCGGGCTCGGGGGCCGCCTTAGCTCGCGCCTTGGCCCAGTTTTCGTCGACGCGGTTTCTGGACCTTGAATCTGGCGTAAGCCAGCCACAAGCGGGCTTAGAACGAGTCCAACGACCCGACTCTCTGGGAACGGCGTCTCGGGCGTGAGCCGTAGTATGACAAGAGGCAAAGCGCCTCCCGGGGCCACTTGAGGCTGGAGGGGGTCACAAGCAGCAAGCAATCTTTTAGTGCCGGATCTAACTCTCGAAACGCCTCGAGCTGCAGGGTGTCGTCGCACATGGCGTCCTGCGATTTGTTCCCCGCGACGGTCTGAAGCAATAGTCTAATGCGAGCATGGACTGGCTTGGCACTGTAAACTTCTCACCTCACTCGAGCTTCTTTGCCCCAGGACAGGTGGTGAGTGGTAAGCTATATCCGCAGGCCGCTATGTACAGGGCCACCCTTTTTTACCCTCTTCTTTTCCCTGCTGCCGGCAACACAGGCGGTGACGACGACAACACCATCACGCATACGCGATCTTGAATACCCAACCGAACTCCTCCGATGATAGGGCCTCGGCCGAGACATCAATGGCCAGATACCCCTCCGGCGACGTCTTCCACGATAGGTCATCCACTCCCGTGGCGTTCACACCAACCATCGAGATTGTGTCTCCCTCTAGCACTGGAACTGTGGCGTTTATCCAGACGTGCCCGTCGTCCGCGACATCCGGATGTTCAAGGAAGAGCACATAGAAGGCCTCATCCGTCTGTGTAAATCGGACTTCCTGCGGGCTAGCAATCTGCGTCTGTACGAACCAGTATGTGGTGTTGAACACAGCTTCGGCGTGAGCGTGTATCCATTTCCCGGCCTGACGCAGATTAGCCACCTCTGCCTCGACGATCGTCCCATCTGCTCGCGGCCCAATGTCCAGTAGTAGGTTCCCGTTCTTGGCGACCATGTCCACGAGCGAGTAGACGATGGTAGAAGCATTCATATAGCTTTCTGCGGGCGTCTGTGCGTTGTACCCGTAGCTGTATGGGTCCATACCCTGGTTCGACTCCCATTTATGCCGCTGGGCCGACGAGTAGGTGCTGTATTCGGGGGTCTCGAAGTCTGCGGCCTGGGCTACACCGCACCGACTGTTCATAACAACCTGCCTGTCCTGGTCCCGCGCCCAGTTCCACCACTCCGAGGCGAACTCGGCTGTCTTGTTGGCTGTTCCGGCATCGCACCACACTTTTGGATTGGAAGTCAGCAATTGCCTCTTCTGGAATACTTTGTGACAGGAATGTTGTCCCAGTTAATTCGGGGCTCTTTGTCCGTACATCTCGGACCATGTGGCCCAGTAGGATCTCCTGGACACGTAGCAGATTCCCTTGAGAAAGGTGGAAGGATTTCATCCCTGCTGGGGCCACTTACTTATGTCTGAGCCGTACTTGTAAGCGAGAGCTTCCATCTGAGGATACATGAGGTCCTCCACAAAGTCCCCGATGGGCAGCTTGCCGGTATATGGCTCGGTTAGATTTGTAAAGGGGTTGGTCGCCGGGATGCCCACCCAGCTCGTCGAGCTAATGGTGTCATGTTGGACGAAACCATAAGGGCCAAAGTCAGGATTGTACCACTCCGGAAGTGAGAAGTAAGTGCCACGCTTCAGCGTTGGCTGGTACGTGGCCGCGGCATTGAAGAGCTCCTGGACAATATCCCGCCCAGGGCCGTAGTTGATCGACGACCGGTTCGACGTGTCGCCTGCATCGAACAGCGCAAAGCCGTCGTGGTGCTTGGTCGTCAGGACGAAGTAGGTGGCGCCTGCCTCGGCGAACAGGTCGACCCACTCCTTGGGGTCCCACGCGGCCGCGGTGAAGTTTGGAAACCCGTCGTCGTAGTTCCAGTCCGGGCCAAACGTCTCGAGACGGTACCCGTAGCTGTCTGATTTGTCCGCCTGCACGAAGTGGTTGTTCGAGTACCACCAGAACCACTCGGCATACGTCTCGTTCGGGGCAACTCCCCCGTACCCCGGCACCGCGTAGGGGCCCCAGTGGATGAAGATGCCGTACTTGGCGTTGTCAAACCACTCCGGGGACTCGTGCTTCGCGAGACTATCCAGGTCTGCAGTGAAGCTCTCAAACCCGATGCTAACCCCGGGGAAGCTAGCTGTCTGGTTGGAGCTGCCCGCCCCGGACAGGGTGACGGTCACCGTGGTGCTGTTCGCGGACCCACTGACGCCGACGTTGACGCGCTTCTGGTCGCCGGGGCAGAGCCTCTTTACGGACCCCGTCTCGGCGGTGCTGACCCCGAGACCCCCCAGCGACACCGTCAGCCCGGATCCCGAGACGCACTCGCCCCCAACATTGTTAAGAGTGACCTCGACGACCTGGTTCCCCGCCTCGGTCCACTTCTGCGTGGGCCGCACGCTCTGGACCTCGACCGCCGCACCGCCTGCGGCGGCTGCCTCCCCGCCCACGACAAGGGACATGGAGAAGACGTGCACCCTGCCCTCGGTGGCATTGTCGGCGACGGGCAGCCGCACGGCCTCCAGCATCCTGGTCGGGTCCAGGTAGCCCGTGAACTCGAAGATCTGGCTCGTGTTCCAGTCCTTGCCCTTCGGGGTCCAGGTGAACGGGGTGATGAGCTCGCCGTTCATGAGCGTCAGGAAGCTGAAGAAGGGCAGCGCGCGCAGCTCGGCCTCGGCCTCGGTGCCGTCCGCGTACATGTACGTCAGCGAGTGCGAGGCAATGGCGTCGCGGGCGTCGTTGGCCACGAGCATGCTGACCGAGAAGGGCCTGCTGCTGCTGTTTCCCGGCACCGCCACCGGGATGGTCTGGCCGGAGCAGATGAGGTTGTCCGGCTGCTGGGGACCCGTGTAGCTGGGAAAGTCGTACAGGACGCCTGTGGTCTTGGACGTGTAGATGCCATCCTGGGTGAGGTGGTTCAGAGGTGGGTAGGAGCGGTTGAGGGTGTTCTCGAACGTCGTCTCGTTCGGATACGTCCCGAAGGCCTTGTTGTTGAAGTACGGGGTCAGGTCGACTTGCACAGAGTGGGCCGCGATGGCTGCACTGGCAAGATACAAAAGGCCTGCCAATGCCTGGGAGGGCTGTCCCGTGATGTGATTCCTCATCCTGACCGTCTGTCTGCTCTCAGTCTGGCGCACGCTCGGTCAACGACAGTCGAGGTCGAGCGCGCGGTGAGAGGAGACATGGCGTCGCATTCATATTGCTATATTGCTCTGCTTCGCGAGAATTGCTACCGAAGCGCGACTGCCTATCAATCAAGCTTTCGGAGGTGGTATCGTTGCCGTTGCCGTGCGCGGCGGTTCGAAGATACCACGATCCGGCCGACCTCGGGACGCGTGATAAGCTGCCCTGATGTGCCGCGCGAGTGTGATGCCACCGACAGGGGCCGGCCCGGCTCGTGGACGCTTGTTCCTGCGGGCTGCCAGGGGCCGTTGGACCTACTGCGGATCCCAGCAATTGGGTTATGTCTAGCCTGTCTACATAGGTACCGTACCATGCGGAGGAGATAGCGGTGGGAGCAACGTTACCTAGACGTTCCTCCGTTGGCCTAATTAGCCCACTGAAAGAATTGAGCAGGGGAGGGGGTTGTTCTGGAGAAATTGACCTTAGTGTACTCGATATCAGGTGACAAATTAACGAGAACTTCAGGATTCACTTTACATGGCGCCCCAAGCACTCGCGAAATTGCAGCTTTTCTGCAGAACGCGCGACCCGGTCCTCATTGAGTGGACGGATAAGTGGCGGGTGGGCAAGCCACAATTTAAGTTGCTGTGCGCATGTAGTCGTAGATCACTAATCTCATACCTGATTTTCGGGGACATCGTGCCAGCCGTTTATCTGCATCAGTTGGCCTTCTGCGCAAGCGATTTTGTGGAGAGTGTATTGACCCGTTTGTCGTTCTTTTTTGATTTTCTGGACCCCTCGTGAAAATCCAGGGATTTATCTATAGATTTTCTAGACATATGAAAACCACCCGCGTGGTACATCAAGATTTTCTGTCACTCTCGCAACTTGTTTGCATCACCGCCAGTTCCGACGGAGGTCTGGTGGGCATCGGCTGCTGTAGTTTTCCGGGCGAAGGCACCGGTACCAGTTCGACCTGTGACTCCTCGTGCTCCGGGACGTTGTGCGACCTCACTGTCCACTCCGTCTTGACCTTTATGTGCTTCCCAGACGAGTTCAGTCTTCCAAAGGACCACTGCTTGGACCCAGGGCCCGAGATGCCTGTGTAGTCTGACTTCTGCTGGGTGGTGCCAAACACCTTCGGGAAGACGGTGGCTATGAGCGAGCGAATGGCGGGCATGCACGCACAGATTACCCCGACCGGGACCTCGATCGTCGACCAGTAACCGACCTCGACGTAGTCCTCTGTACCTTGTTAGAGGGTTTATCACTTTAGGGAGAAGAGTGTAGGCTCACGTGTGACGTTTGACGTATTTGCGTATTTCGCCAAAGACTGCAGTCTAAGAGCACTAACAATTGTTACACTGGAACATGGTCAGTCGTTTGATTCCGGGCTCAAGGCTGCACCGCAGCAACCGGGGGAAGGGGGGGGGGGTTCTTACAAGAAACCGACACAGAACATGGACAAGATCTGGATCTTCTTTCGTAGCGACAGAGAGAGCCCAGCGAGTTCCGGCAATGGCAATATGATAACCGACAGATCCAGGACAAGGTTCAAGGCAGCGGCCATCCATCCTTGCATGTTGATGTCGTTACATGTGGCCTCGAATGTCTTGTCCCACGCAAGCCACGCACCCGCTATCGGCCTGCACTGGAAGATGGAGATGATCTCGAAGACAATCAGATAGGCTATGTTGAAGCCGACGAGAACCCAGATGGCGATTTTGACCTCGCGCTTGGGAAAGATTTTGAGATAGAACAGGAGAATGGAGATCTTCGTGACGGGGAGGACGGCCAGATAGACGAGCTCGTCCCAGAAGTATAGCTGTTTCTGTACGTTAGCCTTGAGTCATCGCAGCTGGCCTCAACAATTTGAACACAACTCCAAAGGGAAAAGAACGGGCGATATTACTGACATAAAGGATTTTCGTGATATTATCCGGCTCAACTTCCCACATGTCTTTTCCCAGCCCGTAATTGGCAACTGCACCCAGAGTTAGTCCGCCGCCCAGCAAAAGAACCGGTGATATTGAAAGACGTACGAGGAACAGATAGAGCCGCCAAAGGTATCATCAAGGCCTGTGGGAAGTCAGTTGTCGGTCTGTGCAAAGCGCCAACCAAAGGTGAGCACCTACGACTGCAACGGTCATGACCCAATCTTCTGGGCCCCAAGTTGAGTGTGCACCCACGAACACGCGAGCCGCCACTCTGAGGCAGAAGGCTACGAAGCCGAGTATGCCGAAAACGATGCCGATGATCCATACCAGCGCCGTCCGGTCTTCGCCTTCGACACCGCATGTGTGTTTTGAGTATTTCTGAGTGGCTGCACAACTCTGTCAATAGCTGGCCACAAAGACTGAGGTATCATATAGCCGATATGACACGATGGCCGGATAGGATTATTCCAAGCAGGAAGGAGGCGACATACCGAGTTGGTCTCTAACACTGCAGCTTTCCGCGATGCAAGCCGCGGCAGCTAGGTTGAGTTCTTTGTTAAGGCAGATGCATGCCGTGTCTGTGAGGCCGCAAGTCGAGTGCTCCGCTACCGCGGTGACAATGCACTTAAGCTGTTGCAGTCATGCCGTCGTTAGTATCATGTGACGGCTGAAGCCAAAGTCGTGTACGTAAGGAAGAAGATACTCACACCGCAAGCTGGAGCAGAGACTGTGCTGTCGGCTGCGGCTCCTAGTGTGATCTGGAATGCTGCCAGGAGCAGCACCCCGATGGAGAAAAGCTTCATGCTCGTGTGTTGGAAGCGGACCTCTGACGCGGTGGCCTGAAATTCTCCAGTAAAAAAAATAAGGTGTTGACACAGACTCCGATCACAGCATTTTCATAAGCATCGATATAAAGGAGTGACAGAAGTGAAACAGGCAGGATGCAGAATTTCTGGAGCGGCGCGGTCATGGGGAATGTAAAGGAACGCCAAGTCGTCGCGACGTTATGCACATTCTGTGAACTGGAGAAGCAGATCATCGATCCAACAAATGCGGCTGCTCCATATCCAGCCTTGAATTCGTGTGCGACGACGTCTCAATGCCCAGGGATCTGGGCACACATGGCTGGCAGGTACCCTTGATAACTTTAAGCTCCGCAGTGGATATAACGATCACCTAGACCCGCAGGCGTACGTGCAGCGCGTGGAGTAAGTAGCCCAGGTTGGCATACAGTATGAGAAAACTGGCTCGTCTAACTTACTTTGACTGACACCTTGATTGTGACCCTGCAGCTGCTTCCGTGTGGTGGCCCTCCACGTTCCGGGCCCAAGAGCTCCTCTCCTTCTCGGCGCTGGCCGTCGTCGATCTCAATTGTGCGGTAAATGTCCCAAGTCCGGACCTCCCGGGGAGCACACGGAACGGGTTGACGGCAAAATGGCGTTACTCGCTTAAAGTGATGGGATTCCAAGATCGATTCGGCGACTCGGAACACAGATGTTGCTTTTGTCCGACACGAAGATGCAGTTGATGCTTCTACCGTCATGTTTGAAACCCAACGCGAAGCCAAGTGATTTGTCTCCGGTGAGAATCGGTGTCCGTCATCATTTGTCACTTACTCGATAAGCCGCGATGAGATACTACTCCTTGGTTTCAAATATGGCCTGTTTGGCTGGTGTTGCTAGAACTCTTAAGGCGCATGTTGATCGCAAAGCAGACGACTAAAGTTAACCTTGAAATCAAGGCGCAGGCCGGTCACTCACCCCTTGACCACTCAGGCTCTGCCATTGGACCCGGTTTTGCCAACCCAAAGGTGCCACCGCCGTGGTTTAACCGTGGGGACTGCGAGATCTTGCCAAGAGGGCCCGCAGGTTTCCACAGCAGCATCGGGATAACTAGTGACACACTGGAACAAAGCTCACCGTTCTTTCTGATGTACAGAAGTTGCTCTATCGCGAGCCTTACTTGTGGTCAATCCTAGTACGGTAGGAACGGTTCAAAGGAGGGTGAAGATGATCTTGAATGACCTTTTTAGAGAGGTCACGACTCAGATGCAGCAGATTGGTGGCAGCGGACCTTAACTTCTAGAATGGTCCTTCTACCGGTTTCATCGCCCGGAATCCCAGCTCCTGTTCCCCACACACGTGTCCGCGCGAATCATTGGAACATGAGACTCGGCGGCCTGCTCACTAAGCTGTTCCCTGTCCGCAGGATTGAGCGTTGTTACATGCACAGGGCACATCATTTCTCCAATGCTTGTCTGTTGAAGAAAGAGGAAACGGGCCGAAGTTTGTTAAGCGAGTAGCAAATCAGTATACTGGGGTGTTGATGAAGCCAAACCAGCGGGCCAGGAAGGGTCCGGCGAGGCCTAGCTTTGGCTCACTTCCTGGAGTTGACAGTCAAAAATACTTGTGATATTGCTATGTCGCACTCGTTCAACACGATGGGAATGAGGCTCTGCGAGCATGTTCAAGCACTCTACTACAGATAACTCTTTCTGCGTCACTTCTGATGTTGCCAAGACTGCCGAATCCATCCCCTTTTCACCCGCCCTCGACCTCAATCAAATCATGTAGATGACTGCCATTTTTTGACGGTCTGCTCATCATGACATGGTATACCCAGAGTTACTCGTAAATACTAGTAGTTCATGGTGGCACGAAGCTGTCATATTGGTTGAATTGAAGGATATGAAAGTAGGAGCGAACCTGTCTTAAGTGGACGTGCGAGCGCTGAAAAGCCTCTGCGGATCCTGATAGGCCATGCAAAGCTCTCTTTGACCTGGTCGGGACACCCCAAAGTGGGCAGTCTTGTATACCCTGCTTGGCTGTCTCTATTCGGAGGATTGATCCCTCTCTTTTGGTAGCGTCTCCCCACAGTTGAACCTTTTCTGGACGTGCTTCTGTCTCACGCCGTGTAAGCAGAGCCATGCAATCTCGGGCGTCTGTTTTGGCTTACGATGAGGCTTATGATGGCAGGTTTGCGAGCACGTCTCACCGCTTGAACGAGGAGCCACGCCTATGTGGAATATTGAGATCGGCGAATCCGTCCCAGGGACTTGGGAACCCTTGCCATGCTTCATGGTAAATGCCGAAGTGGAGACCTCGTGGCAACCCAGCATTCATCGCAATGGCCAAAGGCCCAACGGGGAACGTGCTAGCTCCAAATTTGCGTGGGCCCCATCTCAATCTGTATCTTGCATCCCCATACAAGTAACGGCCTGGATCTGCTGGGACCCGGCCGCTATTCGACAGAAGAGCCTGGTTGTCCAAAAAGTCTTCCGTGAATGCCGATCTGATTCGATTTGTGATTGGAACAAAACCAACGAAACCTTCAGGGGGAAGTGGCAGGATGCCTCAAGCTGAGTACCACCCCGGTCCTCTGTCGAGGCGGGGACGTAAACTCCCCGAGATGTATCTTGCCTAATCAGATACGTGGCGTGGCCCAAGCGAACTTCATGTCCATCTTCGTACAAAGAAGTATCTTTGAGCGAATTGTCTACCACGTACACGGACATACCATAAAGGGCCGGGATTTTTTGCCTCACTTGCAACAAAACACTGTCTTATTCTCCTCTTCTGGTCTTACAGACTGTGCGCTTGTCGCTCATGATCTCCTCGTCTGTTGCCGTACCTACTAATACTTGTATGCACTAAATCTTATGTCCCTGCGTAGCTACCTTAGCAGGTCAAGAAGGTCACAGTAAGGAGCAAGTATAGTAATGAATGGCTGACGGACTTGAAGGCATCAATGTGTCTAGCTGAAGGAAAAAAATCTAGGTATGCAGATCTTGGACCCGGTAATGTCCAACCCCATATTCACATCAGCTACGTACGACTCATGGCTTGCCCTTTTTGGTCGCACTAACCCGACGAGTCAGCCAAGGCCCAGGGCAAAATTGGACCGGAAGGGGGCTTCTGAGCTTTCCGGGGTTGACTGGATTGTCTCCTTTTCGCACTGTCAATTGTGTTTGGCTATACATTTTACCCCTTTAGTCTATCTCGTCTTGCTTTGCCGGGAGTCGTCCGCGATGCTAGGGGTCTCGCTTCGCGCTTGGCTGAATTGACGCAGTCGATCTTCAGGAGATTTGTAGGCGGGGAGCTGGAGGGGGTTTAAAGTCCCAAGAGACATCGTGATCTTCAATGAGGTAACCACGTCCACGTCAAGAGCGGAGTCCCATCGTTGTAGTCAGGGGGTTGTACGAAGGGTGCGACATGAGGAAGCCTCCATCGCGGATGGACGTTTCCGGCTCCTGTCCCCATGATCGCCCGGGTACTGATGAGACTTAAGCCAGCACTTTGGCACCTCTGTATTTGCGCTGGCGATCAGATTCCTATTTGAACTGTCAAGATAATGCCAAGTTGACTCACGTAGCTGGGCATCGCACCGCCGCCGGTATTCACGCTCTTTACATGCTTTGACATTCGTTTCTTGACACGCCCGACCCATTGTCTCTCCTTGCAGGAACCACATTCTTTCAATCAGCTAAGATGCGCCCCTCAGTGGCCTGGACTGTTGTCTGGCTCCTGGCTGATTCTGCGCTGTGTGTATACAAATTGCTGTCCATCATGGGCACTCTGCGATGATTTGCTAACGTTTAACACAGCGCCGCTCCTTGGTCAGCCAAGAAGCCGCAGCGTACACACAATCCTTACCTCGGCCGCCGTGATGCTGCCAACGCCACGGATGGAATCTACGACTACGTCGTCGTGGGCTCGGGTCCCGGCGGTGGCCCTGTTGCCGCAAACCTCGCCATAGCAGGACACAAGGTGCTTTTGGTCGATGCGGGCGGCGACTCGGGAGACGATCTGATGGAGACTCTTCCGGCCTTGCATCTCTTCTCAACGGAGTTCGAGGACACGAGATGGAACTACTTCGTGAACCACTACTCGGACCTAGACCGCCAAGCCAGAGACTCTAAGATGACGTACGAGCTGCCCGACGGGAGCTTCTACGTTGGGCTTGATCCACCCGCGGATGCTACTCCATTGGGAGTGTGGTATCCTCGAGCTGGTACCCTGGGCGGTTGCTCTCGCCACAACGCTCTCATCAGCATCAACGCACATGACAGTGACTGGACTTACATCTCCGAGCTCACGGGAGATTCCTCTTGGAGCCCGGACAGCATGCGATCTTACTTCGAGAAGATCGAAAATAATGCGTACTTGCCGAGTAGCATTGTGGGGCATGGATTCGGTGGATGGCTTACAACCTCTCTCACCTCCCTTTCGCTTGTGGCTGAGGACCGGAAACTACTTTCCCTCATCCTTTCCGCTGCCACGGCAGTCGGTCGAAATTTCCTCGAATCCGCAATCACTACCGTCACTGGTCTGGCACATGTTCTCCTGGAAGATCTTAATGCTCCCGGTGAGACCAGTAACACCGGATTGTACCAGGTGCCTCTGGCCATGAAGGACTCTGTCAGGGGTGGTCCACGGGACTTGATTCTGGAGACGGCAGAGGCAGTGAACTCTGATGGGTCTCGCAAGTACCACCTGGATATCAAGCTGAACACATTGGTAAATGGAATTTGTCCCATGTGAAGTAACGACAGTACACTAATCATCGAACAGGTCACCAAGGTCCGCTTCGACACAAGCGGAACAACTCCCCGCGCCGTTGGTGTTGACTACATGGAAGGCTCATCACTGTACCGCGCCGACCCTCGATCAGGATCGGCTTCTGCGACTGGACAAGGCAGCGTTGACGCCAAGCGGGAGGTCATCTTGGCAGCGGGTGCTTTCAACACGCCTCAGCTTCTGAAGCTCAGTGGCGTCGGGCCGAAGTCAGAGCTGGAGTCGTTCGACATCCCCGTCTTGGTTGATCTCCCCGGTGTCGGAACAAACATGCAAGACCGTTACGAGGCCACTGTCATCGGCAAGACGGATAGCGACTTCGCTATTACCTCCAAGTGTACCTTCCTGCAGAGCACACCTGATGCCTGCCTCGAGGATTACCAAGCCGGCTTTGAGCCAATCACGAAGGGCGTCTACGGAACCAACGGTATTGCCATCGCTATTACCATGAAGTCCTCCGTCGCCGAAGACGAGCCAGATCTGCTGGTCTCTGGGGCCCCAGCCAAGTTCAAGGGTTACTTCCCCGGCTACGCAGCTGACTCCCTCGCGGACGCTCAGCACTGGGCCTGGATCATCCTCAAGGCCCACAGCAGGAACAACGCCGGAACGGTGACGCTCAAGTCCACCGACCCCCGAGACATGCCGAACATCAACTTCAACTACTACGACACGGGCGTCAACGCCAGCAACGCGGCCGAGAAGGACCTGCAGGCCACGTACGAGGGCTTCCAGTTCGCCCGCAAGGCCTTCGAGGATCTGATCCCCCTGGACGGCAGCTTCCCTGAGGTCTGGCCCGGCACCAATGTCTCCAGCGAGGCCGACGTCAAGGACTTCCTGAAGGACGAGACTTGGGGCCACCACGCGTCGTGCACCTGCCCCATCGGAGCCGATGATGACCCCATGGCCGTTCTGGACAGCAAGTTCAGGGTCCGCGGCACGGAGGGCTTGCGTGTTGTTGATGCCAGTGTTTTCCCCAAGATTCCTGGCTTTTACATCGCGTTACCTTTGTATATTGTTTCTGAGAAGGCTAGTGATGTTATCATTGAGGCGGCGAAGGCTTCTTAAGCTCCAAAGATAACATGATACTGAACACTGGGTCCGAGCTAGCGGTCTTGTTTCAAGACCCCGATACCCTCTAAGATAGCATTATCGCAGCTTGTCACCTTAGCTAGTATATTGATAATATCCAAACATTTCGAACACCTTTCCATGTTTTGCCACATGTGGTCTGCTGCCGCATCGAGATTTTGCCAAAGTGTCTTTCTATTTCCAATCTCCTGGGTGAATCCAGAGAAATTGGTAGCGTTTTCAAACAGAATAGCAAAGTACTGTATAGTCCCAAAAAAGGTCCGACATTTTACTTGCGAGACTATTCAAATGCCGTTGCTTGTTGCCATGATGAACGAGGACGTAGATTTTATCACCCCAAAGGCAATGCGAGACCATGAGATGACTCAAATTTTAAGAGGTAAATATATACATACAGCAAGTCAATGCCATTTCAGTTCCAAATAATGTCTCGCAATATACTGGAACAGGCATTTTCGATGGAATATTGGTTCAATGAGTCTAATCTTTATGGTTCATTACATGTTGAGCTGGTGGCTAGAGATGGCTTCGTCCGCGACGGCTTGACAGCACCAGCACGAAAGGCACCAGAGACTAGGCACGGCCTGACACTAAGACTTTTGGTGCGAATTAGCAGCTTCTAAAACAACACTGGTTTGCAGAAGCAAATTGAATAGTCACTGTCTAAAGCCTTGCATAGCGAATTTGACTGCAATTCAATTGCCTATAACCTACATTGTCTCTTGTCTCACTAGGACAATCTTTGTCGTTCCAGCTTAGTAGAGGAACTTAAAAAAAATACAAATAGTCTTTTACATTGCCACAGCCCGAAAGGTACAGGGCACCTCGGGGTGGGAATCAAGTGACAAAAGCCCTGGAGGAATTCTGTCTTCACCGACGCCTTCCAAACCACACCAAATTACACCGAACCACACAGAGCCTGGACCTGCCTTGCACAACCAGCTTCCTTCCTCAGGCATACAGGACAGCCGCCCTCTCGCTACTTCTACATGAGTACAAACTCAGCCGGTCATGCACTTCCGGACTTTCAACCAATTTTCAAGAATTGGAAGGAAAGACTTGGGTACACGGAATTGTCAGCAATTTACTACACGCCATCGAACGCTGAATGAGGTCACAAGCCATCGCTGTCACTTAGTTAGCACCTGCCTATTTACCAATGTGCACACACAGGTTGTTGCTTGAATTTCCAGCAAGCCTTTGCAATATACTTGGACTTGCTTCCTTTTACACTTTCATCAGCACGCATATTTCTTCTTTGCCTGTCAGTGCCTCATTTCATCCAGAATCAACAGCATCACGATATCCACTTGCACGCACACAGCCACCCACCCGGCCACACGCCACACACACAAGATGCCAGAACCGACGTTTTCTGAATCAGAACACTCCGGGCAAGATGCCTCCGAGCGAGACCATCCCGAACCAGATTGCTCCAAGTCAGCTGCCTCCAAGAAATATGGCTCTAAGTCAACCAACGGCGACTGGCTCCGACCACGCATTACAGAGATCAGGTACAAACTCGACAAAAACAACCGGGAGCGACATGTCCGACCATTAATCAAATATGTCTTTCCGGATGGCGAAACGTACTATGAGCCCTGGGATGATGAGAAGGTCGGTTGTGTGGAGGTGGAGATGAAGCCCGAGATCAATGGAGTCGATTGGCGGTCCCGATTCCCGGTCAGGTTCATAAGCCCGACGGGACTTTTGATACTTCCATTTGGGTACACACAGGAGCAGCACATCCAGGTCTGGTTGCCTAATCACGAGCCAAGAAATGTCATGGCCCAGCCAACCCACCGCCAGCATCTCCAAGGCCAGTATCAAGACCAGCCTTTTCCAGAGCGCCCTTTTCCACACCAGGCTTTTCAAGGTCAAGCTATTACGAACCAGCTTCTTCCGAGCCAGACTGCTCCAGGCTGTCCTGCCCAATTCTCCTCTGCCCCGCGCCAATACCTCCATAGCCACACCCCTAGCCAGCCTCTCCTGCCACAGAACCCGCAACAATTCTTGGCAGAGGCCCCGCGCCCACAGCAATTCCAAGGAATGGACCCGTTCGAGATGCCCGCTCAGCTCCAGGCAGGACCGACAACTCCAGTCAGCTTGTACAGTGATAACATCGATGAGGAACAAGCTCCCCAGGTAGGTTATCAACGAGACAGGAGGCCTGTCCACCAGGTTGCCAATCAGCAAGTGAAGAGTATTTTATTAACTTCCCAGTGTCAGCAGCTCGGTCATCAGCAAGACAAGGGACCTTCATTCGCTTCTCAACCTGACCAGATCTCATATCAGCAAGGCGGAGAGGCTCCACAGTCTACCAAAGCTCACCAGGTCGACTATCAGCAAGGCAATGATTCTCTGCTTGATCCACTCCTTCAAGGGTGGAATTTTGATCCGAACATATTTGATGGGTTTGGCGATCAGTATAACCTGGGCAATGTTGACATCCTGGACCCCTCTTGGGTCCCAGGTGGCGAGCTTGCTCCGTGAGACGTTGGAAACCAATGATGGGTGTGGGCGTAACCTTGGGTAGCTGCCAAGTTATGAGGTTCCCACGATATCTACCATCAGGCTTTATGACGGCTAGTTCATGAATTTTGTAGTTCCGTGCGAGCTTGGGCTTGAGATATGGATGGGATACCACTCGCCCTTTCGGGCAGCCAGTTTTTTCATGAGTCTTTTCGCGGAGCGGATTCACAATGACTTGCTGTTGGATTGTTTTGCAATCACAGCGAGGCGGGCAGTACGCAAGAGACTAGAATCATGTTGCGCGGCATAGATTCTCCCGGGTGGAAAGGAAGATGTCGAAGCGTTAGAAGTTGATGGCAAGGAAAGTAGCATTTCTCTTGCATAGCTCCAAATAATGCTTCCTACTCGCGATGGTCCCACCATTAACTCGATCTGCTTAAGTATCACGATATTACATGCCAGCAGCCCAATGATCAAGTAGGTCAACCTCAGCAGCGTCCTATCGAGGTCGCTGACGATGATGACAAACGGCACCATTATCCACATACCCATTGGTCTCTCAGATATCTAAGAAATGAGTCGCAGAATTGTAGACTCCGAGCCCGAAGGCACTTTTGTCATGTATTTATTCCAAAGGGGTGCCCAAATCTGAATAACTGGGTCAGATCACCTGCAGACGAGGCATGATGATTACAAATTATTTTTGTCCTTGATGCGGATTGCGGACTTCGGTGTCATTGATCATGCGGACCATTGCAAAATGGGTCCATGTAGTCTGGCTTACTGGTGGTGAAAGTCTCATTACATGCGTGCTGGCTTACAAATTGCGAGAGGGGAAAATGGCACGACTGACACCATCACCCAGACCCCGTAATTCTGGCAGATATTAACTCATTGTCATTTAAAAAGGGTCTTCGCTTTCGAACAAAAGTCAAACCCTCTCTGTGAATCCGCCAGGATCCTAAACACTTGAATCACTATTCAGTCTTTGATCCTTCCCGTTACCAGCCCATTAACCCACCCCGAACACCCCTGATGGCCACCGAAACTTCTCTTGCGTATCGGATTCACCTCCACGAGCGAGGAACAGCCTCAGTCGAAGGAATCAAACGCAATCTCAAGTTGGAGGAGGTTCCAAAGCCCCAGCCACGGGCTGGCCAGGTGCTGGTGCGGATGAAAGCCGCCGCACTGAACTGTGAGTGAATTGCAGAGCAGCCATGGCCCATATTTCACAAGTTCCAGGTCTTTACTGTCTTGGCGCTCTCTAAATTCCATCCATGTGACAGATCGAGACCTCCTCGTCGCCACGGATGATGAGCGCTACGGGACCCGCACCGTCGCGCCCCTGGTGCCGCTCTGCGACGGCGCAGGCATAGTCGAGAGCGTGAACACGGCACCGGGCTCCTCATCAAGGTGGCGACCGGGCGACCGCGTGATCGTCGCCGCGGGGAGCTCTTGGAAGTCAGCTGAGCCGGGAACGGACGGCGAGCTGGACGGAACGAAGTTACTGGGT
The DNA here is from genome assembly GCA_037177825.1 of Diaporthe sp. P3_1W. Taxonomy (NCBI): domain Eukaryota; kingdom Fungi; phylum Ascomycota; class Sordariomycetes; order Diaporthales; family Diaporthaceae; genus Diaporthe; species Diaporthe sp. P3_1W. The sequence goes on from JBAFXB010000001.1 coordinate 2,425,128, forward strand.
GCCGGGGACATCGACGGGGTCCTGCAGCAGTATTTCGTCGCTGACGAGGACGCCGTCGTGCCGGCGCCGGAGGGCCTCAGCTTCGAAGAAGCCGCACCCCTTGGTGGTGCGTATGTTAGTGCCTGGAATGCCCTTTTTGGGTGGTATAGACCGTTGAAGGCCGGGGACGTGGTTGTCATCCAGGGTACTGGCGGTGTGAGCATCGCGGTCTTGCAGGTGAGTACCCGGCGGCATGCAACTTGGCAGTCGACCTGGCTGATCTAACGCGTGGGTTCTGGAATATAGATAGCTACAGCCGCTGGGGCGAAGGTGATCGCACTATCTTCCTCTCCGGAGAAGCTCGAGGTTGCGAAGCGGCTCGGTGCCGCCCACGGCCTGGACTCCAATGATCCGGAGTGGGATGTTAAAGTCCGTGAGCTCACTGGCGGGCGCGGCGCGGATCATGTCGTGGATGTGGTAGGCGCATCGACGATCGTCCGGTCACTCCGCGCAACCAGGAAGGGCGGGCTCGTCACAGCCGTCGGGTTCCTGGGTGGGTCGGAGAATCATGATCTGATACCGGAAATAGTCCTCGGTGCTAAGACTGGTATGTGGCTTTCAGATCCTCAGTCTTGTGTCAGTCTATCTGTGCCGCAAATATGCTGACTCATGATATCCAGTCCGAGGCATTGTCTATGCAAGTATCCCTATGCTTGAGAACATGAGTGCCTTCTTCCAGAAACATGCCATCAAACCGGTATTGGGGCACATTTTCGAGTGGACTGAGGCCAGTGAAGCATATGCGGCCCTTCTAAATCTCAACACAGCTGGGAAAGTCGTCATCAGAATCCCGTGAGAGCCACTCGGTCTTCTGAAATATTTTCATTGGTAGCCACCTTTTGAGTTATGTGTCCGCTTGCCGAAGTATCAAGATTAGCTAGATAGCCTTCTCACTTATTTGAATCCACCCCGATTTCCGTAGTTACACCTTGATTGAATGAAGTCATATCTACGGATTCAGCGGATTCATACCCATCACATATGTTGGTGTCATGTTGGAAGCCTGCAACACTGAGGTTGGGACTTCTTGTGCTGCGCGACCATGGTACACGTCAGATGGTGCCTCACCTTGGATAGAGAAGCTGAAGAGGCGATTGGAGTTCTAGTAATGTCTCTTCTTGGCCTACCTCCCAACAAGGCCCCCAAACCATCTATCGTGACCATTTCCATCTGCGGGTTGGTTCCTGAGACCCAAGGCAGCAGTCTTGCCTTTTCTCTCATGGAATGTGATATCATGGTACGAAATAGTACTTGAATAAACAAGATCATCTCATATGGGCGTTGGGAATAGCAGCTTGCCTCTCTTGACTCACAATCATCCATTCACTATCATCAATTAATTATCATCAAGTCACTCGGTTGTATCAATCCATTTATCCACCCTTTCGATTCAATGGCTTCAGGCCGGCAGGTGTTGTTCTCGTCTTCACTCAGCATTCTCTCGAATACTTAAAGCCAGAAACCTGAGGTCTAACCGTTCTCTTCCTCCTCGGAATCTATCCATCATCAACACTTACAAGACTCACAATTAACTGACAAAATACCATCACAAACACTCAAAAAAACACTCAACCTACCTCACCACAACTCAACATCGAGATGCAATTCTCCATCAAGACCGTCCTGGCCATCGCCATCGGCATGGCCACCCTGGCTTCTGCTGCTCCCGCCGAGGGCTACCGCTGCTGTGCCTTCCCCGACTGCACCGTCTGTGCCGACTACGGCCACCCTATCTTTTCCTGCGACTTCTGCGACCAGGTGAGATTCCATGGCCCTCAGTCCACAAGAAGAAACTGACCCTGTCTTTCCACAGGAGCCCTACGGCTCGTGCTGCAAGGCCTAGGCACTCAACAAGATCGAGAGTGGATTCCCTCGCGCCATCATCAACATGAAATAGGACGTGGGGATTTTTTAAAGTCGACCCTGAGAGAGACCCTGGCAATCAATCAGAGCTGCTCTTGCGCTATCATCCAGACGGAGTATGCTAAGAAAGGGGACCAGGAAAGGGCACGGCACATATGCTAGGGAATGAACACTGAGGTTCTCTATTGCATGTATGATTCCGCGTGATGCGTGATGAGTTGCCCGGATATTCGCGTATCATTTCTTTGAGAACGTATGTTTTGGTGACAGCTAGTGAACATCATTGGATTCGCGAAGCGCTAGGACACAGCTTTATATACTCTGAGAAGAAGATGCCGGGCAAATGTGGAGTCTGTTGAGACATCAGCATCGTCACACCTCTCCATATCGAGGGAACAGCCATGTTGAAATATGTAGTCTAGCCTTTATATGCGTCTGCAACAGTACCGCAGCCAGGAAGTCCACTGTCACTAGCCTTGCGTATGTGGCTTATGTGTGAGGGGAGAGCATGATCACAATTTGCACCCCACATCAACTTGAACTTTATGCCTTGATAACGGGTCGAAAATGCTCAGCTGTTGCTCAGCGTAATGTAAATACAGGCGAGTTAAACCCAGGATCCCGGCTGGGACGTGGCAGACTGAACTGGCGATGCAAGGCGCAGGGGATGGTCTTTCGACTGGACCAAACTGAAGGAGATCGGATAAACAGACATCTGAACCTTACTTGGTGACCGGTGAGGTATAGGATATGCAGTATATCCAGGAGGTCCACACAGAATCAATGCGGGTGATGTCTCTTCTGAGCACGCGTCTCTTGTGTAAGCCTGCCGTCATATCGAGGTTGTAAGGTCGCATTGCAGGCATGGGACGATTAAGCGATAAAGTAAACGGCTATAGAGTTTTGCTTGTGATTTGGCAGTGGTCAGGGGCTCGTATCGTATAAGCAGACCGCACTCCATGATGCCTGCCCCATTGCATCGCGGTTGTGATTGTGGATGAAAAGACATGAAAAGACATCGACGGGCACTGGGTCGAAGTCGTCAAGAGCCACTCGAACTCTCGCAACGTCTTGGGCTGCAATACGAGGGAAGCGCACAACCAAGTACATCCAGCACCCAACCGTCGGGTTCAGATGACGGGAGATCAGAGTTCATCCAATGACAACGCAGATACGCACTAGACAATTGCAATGGCAATGGCAGGGCGAACGGATCCATCCCAAGGGATTGTTCTGCCCCCAGATCATTGGACCTCCACCTGCCACCTGATGTCGATCACCAGCGATGTGCATTACGAGTTCTCGAAGCAGCCCGGCAGGACTCGACGGCCCTCTGAATGTCTGGGCTCGTGGTTTCAGAATAGCAATTGTCTCAATTTGTCGCAGGGAATAAATGCTTGAGGCTCCATCCAGCATGCTGCACGAGCCAGGAGCCGGCCATTGGGCAGCTGGGAGAGCGGGCAACAGCCCAGAAGCTGCTACTAGCGCCGCGAGATGGTGACCCCACTGCCCTTGACATGGCGAGGGGACCCTTGCATTGCTGCACAGGCTGCGGCTTGCACCGCACTGGACTGACTGGCACCACAGCTGCAGCACGGCCAACCTTGCTTGACCTTGGAGGACAGGGTCAGGACAAGACAACAGGCCGGGGCAGCTTTTCCCCCGACTCGTCATCCTCATCTTTTCCAACGACCTCATGTTGATTGATCACCGTCACACAGCACTACCAAGGCCCTGCGGCACTCGACCTGCTCCGCTACCACACCACCACTTGTGCTACTTCTTCCGTGGACGACCAGTCTCCTCAACTAACACCAGCTACACTGGCCAGGCGGATATGCGGACAGCTGGATAGGATAGTATACCTCGGGCGCCACTCCCCTCACATATTTCTCTCACAGCCTTTTCCCGCGCCCTGCCCGATGCAATGGTCGCGTCAACATCGAACAGCTCCTCTACAACGACACTGCCGCATCTGCACCTCGCCTTGACAGCTCGCTGGCCCCGATCCGGGCCCAGGGCTTAGGCCTTTGCTGCTCTGGCCTCGACTCAAGCCAAGCTTCCTTCGCACATCGACGCCCAATCCACACACCGAGACAGTAAACTGGAGACGCCGATATGCTTTCCCATTTCAGGATCCATCGACGCGCCCCGTCCAACCCTTCCTCGCCCGGGCCCGATCAATTGAGTCCCCTCGATCATGCCGAGCATGCCCACTCGGCCCACGACGTCTCGAACCGCCCAGACTTCCTGACCAGGCCCATCAATGCCGCCAGCACCCCTCTCGTTCATCCCGCCGGCCCTCGAACAGACCCCGACCCCACGCCTGGCAGGAAGCCTTCAGAGCAGTCTTTGAAGGAATCGTCGTCCCCTTCGGTCAAATCGCCACAGAATGCCGGCGATTCCGGCTTCATGGGTGGGCTCACCCTCGAGAACTACCGCCGCGGCTTCGGGTCTAAGCGGGACGACTCGTCAGCAGTTGTCCGTCAGGCAACACCTGCCACCCAGCAAACCCCACGATCGAAGCCTCTCCCACCGCCCATAAATACCAACTTGCCTTCTGCGCACCCACCGCCTGTCCCTATCAAGGAACTGAGATCCCGCTCGTCTTTCGTCGCCCCGACCGAATTGCAAAATAATGCCGGCGCAACGGGCAAGAGGCCGTCCGGCACCCGGCTCACCTCGGAGCCTCCCACTCTCGCCTCGTCGCAGTCTGTTACAGAGTCGCAAAAGGGCAAGAAGGGGCTTCCTTTTCTCAAGAACGGCATGTCCGGCCTGTTGCTACGCCGCAAAATTTCACAGAACGCCCCCGACCTTCGCCCGCTGCCACTACCCCAGAAACCCGCCGAGGCAATCTATGACCCTCGCATAAGAGGCACCAGAGTTCACGACTTCAGTGCTCCCAGACAGCCCCTGGTTCCTACCAGGAAACCTACAGTGCCGGGAGCGGAGGTCTGGAGCGGCATCCCAGGAGTGTCGTCCAGCGTTGTCCCTGACCCTATATCACGTAGCCCAACTGGCAGGAGTAGCAGCGCCGTATCAGAGAAGACCCAGCCTGGGGCATCAGACGCAGATTCGCAGAGACCACATGAGCTTTCGAAAGAGTCGTCCAAGAAGTCGACCACCGAACTCAAACGTGTGTCCTTGGACGACAAACCGCTCCCAGCGGAGCCTGAGCCCTCTTCAGGTGAAAACGTTGAAGCTCAACGTTCTACGTCTCGAAGCTCAGAGCCCAGTGCTGCAACTGACATCGGCTCGATAAGCAAGGCGAATCCATCGACCAGGACGAACAAATCGCGGCACATCTCACTTTCTGATGGGTCCATCAAGGATGGAGTTGCGCTTGCTCTGCCAAAACATATGAAGAGCACATCATCACGGTTCAGCTTCGATATGATGGGCGCGGCCAGGGCGGAGAAGGCACTGGAGGAGCGGCACAGGCAGAAGGAACTAGAGAGAAAAGCAAACAATCCCACAAATAGGGATTCGAGATTCGACGACTTCGACGAGGACTCATTTGATTACGATGCGGCTATGGCCGAGGACGGGTTCGAGGAAGATATTCCCATGATTGGTGATGACGACTTCCTCGACGACGACGCGTTTTTCGAGGAGGACGTCCCGGTGGTCGGTGACGATGAATTAGAGGTGGAGGACGACCCCGACAATGACCAGGAGAACTTTGCCGGCTTCGTGTTCCAGAGGTCAAATCCACAATCATCGCTGGCAAGTCCTGCCCCGGGGACACTGCAAGCCACCCCGAGGGATGCAACAGGCAAGGCTATCGGATATGCCATGACCAAGGACACAACGCCAGAACTGCAATCTGCGACGTCGCCACTTGCAAACGCCGAGACTTCTCCAAATCATGAGGACTTGCCTGATGCCGACGGCCTCGGCATCCAAGGGCCCGAGGTTCCTCGCAAGACCCAATACGACCCTACAGTCTTCCAGGAAAGACGGCATCAACAGATTGACGATGTTGGGGACCTCGCGGGCACGGGAGACAAAGAGCTGTACTTCGACGAAGGTTTGTTAGAAGAGCTGAGGATGGAGGCGGACGAGATACAAGAATCCACCTTCGATGAGTCTATCTTCGACATCGACGACACGGACCAATATGGCCGTCCGATACCAGGCGCCTTCGCTCAAGCTCAAGCTCAAGCCACCAGAGTGGTTCAAGAGCAGGAAGTGAAGAAACGTGAATCCGACATCGCTTCAGCATCCGGACTGTCTGGCTCGACAGCCCACACCTCGGTCAGCCTGGGCCTGCAGCCTATGCCGTCGATGACGGAGAAGGGAAGAGAGCTGTCCTCTCAAAAGGATGCTGCTCCTGTCACTGCCCCGTCCGAAATCCCAACTGAGGGCCAAGTCGCCGCTTACCAAGCTGCTCTGGCTGAAGCTGCCCACAAGGCTGCTGCGTCTGGTTGGAAATTCAAGTGGGAAGACCAGCCAGGATCGCCTCCATCTCCGTCTCCATCCCCACCCCTGCCACCGCCTCCGCCGCCAGTTGAGCCGGTTGACCCAGACGTCACGATCACATCTCCTACGACAGGTTCACAGCCAAGTAGCGGTGGGCAAATAGTCGACAATGGTATTCAGGACGAATACGACGAGTATGCGGATTATGATGGCTACGGGGGAGGGTTTGACGACAATTTCGATGACGAGTTCGAGTTCGACGACGATTTCATTGCAGAAGCGAATGCAGAAGCACTGGCCTACGACTCGGATGGATTTTATGGTCAGGAATTTGGCTTCTACTCTGCACCCATCCCGCAAGGCCATCATGGGGCGTCGAAATCCAATGGCTCATCAATGACCACCGATAATGTGTACGGTGGATATTTTGGCCCGTCAGGCGTCGGACGTACCACGAGCGGGCGCGTGGTTAGCCGCGAACCAAACCTGACCCCAATCACAGAGCGGTCCGAATACTCCAATCGCAACTCTATTATGAGCCTCGGCCTCCCGCTGGGGACCTCGGAAGGGCGGAATTCTCTCCAGAGTCCTGGCCTGGCACAGCTGGCCATGATGACTGACGATGGCAAGATGAGTCTCGCGGAACTTCTGCGCCTGCGTAGCAAGGCGTGGGGAGGCAGCCAAGTCAGTTTGAACTCGTCGAGAGAAGGAAGCCCGCGGTCAGAACGGGCACCTCCTGGCGACAGGTTTGAGGGGACATCCAGTCCAGCGCCATGGGAAACCGGGAGGCCGAACTCGCACATAGGCCTTGCTGGTGGCACACATGCGAGGAAGAACTCGTCATTCTCTCTATGGAGCAATTCCGACGTTGCAAGCGGCGCAGGAAGCCCAACATTGACGATGGGTCTGTCGATGCCGAACAGTGCTCCACCCCAACCGCTCTTCTCACCCCCGCCACCACCTATACCACAACCGTCCCCGGGGCTGCAATGTCCGCCTGTAATCGAGGACGAAGAGGAAGCTTCCAGCCCGGGTCTATCCACCAAAAGCCCGACGGTAGATGACGCGCATGAGAACAAGGACGGGTATGACGCCAATGCAAAGATCGACACGGTTACCACCTCCCTTGATGCCGCCCCGCCCGCGCCTCCAGAACCCCTCGAATCACCTCCGCCTCCACCGCCAAACACGACCGTCTCTTCCCCCTCGAAGCGTCTTGGCCATCGCCACAAGAGCTCTGCCGAGAGCATCTCGTACTCCATGGACGAGGACAAGGAGAGCGGTGAGACGCGATGGGTGATGGAGCGCAGGCGGACGGCAGAGAGCGGTGAGATCGAGGTACTCAGACGGGAAGTTGTCAGCGCCGGGAGCATATAGTCCCTGCCTAGCCTTCCAAGACTGGTATATGGACTGGCTGGGGCCACGATTTTGGATTACGATAATGAAAGCGTTATCACGCTTGTTTTCACTATAGAGAGAATTATGCTACGGCTATACAAAAAGGATGTTTCTATCGGGGGTTGGATATATTATCGGCGCTCTGGGATGGGAGCACAGCGGTCTAGTACGACGCACGTAGATACTTGGCAAATTGAATGTCCTGTAGGAGCCACACAATTGATTCTTTCAAGGCGGCTCCATTGCGATCAAAGCCCGCTGTCCTGTGGGAACTTCTCAACGAAACAGAGTGAACGCTGCCATATTGTGTCACCCGGCAAAGTCGTGCATACCTGGTGGGCCTCTGCTTTTCAGCGTGGCCGGTGTCTTCTAAACTGTCTGCCCAGTCTGACTTGGAGACTTGTCATCATGCTCTTCTATAGCTAAATCGAGAGACGTGGTAGAGAACAGATGTTCCCCGGCTCGAAGCATCCACGCCATCATCAGGGCTCCTGAGGAGATGCGGAAGCGCCCAGTGGCGGCTATAGAACGCCAAACGGGACCAAGGAATCGGTCCGAGAGGATTGTTGAAGCTGACAAAGGCCGGGAACAAAGGACATTGTTAACAAACCCTGGATGGTTGTTGGGTACTGCGTGAATTGTACTCGCACTAGCCGCAGGCAAAGCGAGTGCAAGCAAAGTGACGGCTGTTCGAGTTCCTTCACTGGTCTGCAACCTGAATCTGGTGATGTTATAGATCGGCCAAGTCGATCTTGATTAATTTTCCAGTCACTGTCTCTCGTGGTGTTGTTCCTGTTGTTCCCCACCAGTCGACCATTGCCAGGGAACCAAGATTGGCGGAGGCGGGATCGAGGCTTGAAAAGCAACAGCGGCTGGAACTAAAGAAGGAATACAACGGGCTTTGTCAACGTACAGAGCCATTGTTGACATGTAAGTCACCCAAAAATTATCAAAGAGCGTCAGTTATTCCCAAGTATAAGATGATCTGGATTGTGCCTTCTACTGGATTACGGTTTAGGACTAATATCTGGCTCAACAGGAAACTTTATTCGCTTCAATATTCACACATTCACAATGTGTGTCATCATCGTGGACGTTGCTCTTGTAAGGTACCCCAGGCTCCTCGGAGCTACCCTGAATACATGATCTCCCCTGGACAACAATATACAATATACCACCTGACAGGCGTACCCGTTAACAAATACCATCTACAGTGCGATTCGACATGCGCTTATACCGCTGCAGACATCCCTGCTGGGTGTCTCAAAGTCTACCCGTATACATACTTCGAATCCATCTGCGACGCAGCAGAGAGCATCCTAGGTTCTTGCGGGAACGTGGAGATGCAGAAGCGCGAGGAAAAGAACGGCAGCAGGATCGAGAAGCGAATCTGTGAATCTGTAAGTAAAAGCAACAAATTGTTGACAGACTATAACCCCCGTCTTCCACGAGTGTTTCCTGATCACAGAAGTGGATCGTAAACAACCATAATTGCTGACTCCCAAGTTTATAGTGCGTCGCGTGGTCCGCGCTGATGAGAGACAAGGACGGCCGCATGACACGACGGTCGATCCGCAAGGAGGAGTCGCTGCCAAGTGATTCTGGTGCTGAAGGAGCGGCTGTCCCGACGCCCCCGGACTCTGCAGTGTCATCGGGGTTTGAGACGGACGTCTAGAGTACCGGTGCGTCGGTAAAGGCTCCATTATGGACTACCTGCGGATGTGGCCACACTCTTGGCTCAAGTACAGTCCAATACTTTCCTCGAATACAAAATCTCAGATTGATCCCTTACTGTATAACACTTCCCTATAGTCATCCAAGTCGTGTACGCATGTGACAATTACATACCGTCCAGATTTTACAGAACCTGACCTGCTGTTAAAAGTGCAGAAGCCAACTCGCATCAAGGCTAATTACGGGGCCATAAGAAAATGACCGCATTGATCTAGACTTTCGTGACACCAGGTATTCACCCAGCCAGACCAACTAAGGCCTCGAATTTGGTGGGAGACTTCCAAGGGTTCACGCCTGAAGTCATCCACAGTATTGCTAATTCAGAAGACCCATTGCCTACACTAATCCCTTCCTGAAATGCCCCTGGGCAATTAGTTCAGCGCTCGGGATCCACTGAGAACGGCCTTGGAAAATCCAGCAAGCGCGGATGAAAAGCAAATGCTTGCACGTGTGGTACTCAGGAGCTTTTTTTCTGTTTTAGTTACAGCCTTACGGCCCAAACTCTTACGTCACCCCTTGAGAACATTCCGTCTGGTCTCTGGCCCGGCGACATCCTAGTTGCGGAATTTTACCGAGCGTGCAATAAACGTGACGCCTGGGTTGCTTCTTCCGCGGGAGCTGGGTTTCGTGCTTCTGCTTTTCCATGTAGCCACAGTCCGTGGGTTGCCGGGAAGGACCTCGTAATTGGCTGGATATATATTGACTATCATTGACATTGTGAAGTTCTGCGACTGGTCGGTGTCTTTGAGGTCTCCGAATACAGCCTCTAACATATCGTATTATTAATGCTTCCTGCGTAGGCATTCAGTCCACTGCCACTTTGACAAGAAATACAGGTAGCCGCCATATCCGACGACGAACAACAGACACCGCCACGGGTGGTTCCAAGTACAGCGCAGCTTGCGGACCACGTCAGGGGCCCCGTCCATGCCGGACCACAACCACACCCAGCCTGCATGGAAACCGGAAGTTGTCGCGTCTCGCCCAGACGGCCGGTACTCCTGGGTGCATCAACGTAGATCGAGGCAATCTAACCTAGTGCGCTCTTTAGCAGTGGAGAACAGAAGTAGTCCGACGTTGAGACTTAGCCGCTTTCTAATTTCATCTCAAAGCTAGCGTGGCCGAGTTTAGATGGATTAAATCTCATCAGCCGACGGTTCCTGGGCTTGAGAACAAAGGGGAAGGCGGATGACGAGGCGTAGGGCTACAATAAGCTAAGGGGGTCAACCGCAGCAGATGCACTAGAAAGTTCTGTTTACTTCGAAGCCCAGCGGGGCGGTTCATGCTGAAAGGTCCGCAGCCAGGTGCTTGAATCTACGTGATTACTGGGTTGGCAGCATGATAGATTCTCCTGCGGCTGAGTATTGTCTGGCCTGCTCCTACCAAGCTGCCTCTCTCATCCGGTCTTGTACAAGTCAGATTTGCATGGTCTGATATGACCCCATACCTGGGTAGCATGGCAACCTGCCGGTATTCGGCGAACAGCGTGCTACGCATGGAGAGCAAGAACCAACGAGGAGCCTGCAGAATGCAATGAGAGTCGCCAGACCAGACAGTCCAGTCTGCAAGACGATCCCGGATCCACGGCGGTGTGAGATCGACATACGTCGAGCCTCTACCCGATCCGAGGTAATGGGTAGATGTTTGGCGACTGGGTTTCGAGAAAGCTCCTGTGGCCATCACAGTGCCATGTAAACGCGGGTCGATCCATATTGGCCCATATTGGGAGACGAAAACAGTATGACGTGCGTGGCCGCGACACGCCTTGGCCGGCGGTTACACGGCTTCACCGCGGCCGGAAAGCGTGTTACAGAAGTGACGCCTGGGCGGGCGGGAGACTGGTTGAGCGTTTGATATTTTCCGACGCGTTGATCGCCCACAGGACCGGTCGATCTCAGCCCCCAGATGATTGATTGTCTTTAGAGGTGTCAGGGTGTGCCCTGTGAGGGCGCTGCAAGCAGAATTCTCCGCCGGTGGTCTGGGCCATGGGAGCAGCATTGAAGCTCGTGATGTTCCCGAGGATGAGTCAGGGTGGTGACATCTGGAGCTGCTCCTCAGTCGGTGAGCTAGCGGCAAACTCAGTGGACGAGGTGTGCTGGGAAGCAAACACCTGACGTACCGAGTTGCTGAGTCGCTGACTCGCGGCCGGGGACAAACCTGGTGAGTGCAGGCGTCAATGACGGCAGTGGTCGCGACGGCCGGCGAAGCGGGTAGCCGAAAATAGGCGCACGCTATCCCGGACTTGTGGGGCCCGCCGGGGCGTGGAGACAGGCGGTCAAAGCCGAAGCGAGAGGGCAGGACCGGCCTGGCTAACGGTGGACGGTGGACGGTGGGCGATTGATGGGATGCACGATGGCCCGTAGAACTTGGAAGTGGATAGAGGATGAATGCACAATGCAGTGATAGAAGCCCATGGCCAGTTACACAGCAGTCACACTTGGGCTGCAGGACAACATGAGCCAGTACAAAGCTGTCGTACCTGTTTGGATGGGGGCAACACGGGTGGGTTCCGTGGGGGTTTGGGTAGTGTTGGACCAGGCCCCGGTGAAGCGCCGATCGCAGGCTCGCTTGCTGAGCTTCTACTGTATCCAGCCTAGGTGGTGTTCTGTAATTTGGGCAATGCCGACCCGCCAGCGCCAATAGAGTACGACATTTCCATGGCTCATGGCTCATGGGGCATGGAGTACTCGAATGCGCGGCAAAGACTCGCGATATGCGGTGCAGGTTGTCCAGGCGAACGAGCCGAGGAGATCTAGACTATGTGGTTGAGCGTTGAGCCGCATTGCATTGTCCGACTGACCTCGATGTTGCAGAACGCCGGAGCCGAGGTCGGCGTAAAGGAGAAAACCCAATGACCACTGGCGGGTGCATCGTGATTGGAACTCAAGAGGCCAGTGACGAGATCTGGGGGAGCGAAGATCATGATGGTCGGCTTTGGGATCTCGCTGTTGTGTGGGTATCCTTGCAGGTCGTGTCATGCCTGCCTAAGGTCCCGTTCCGCTAGCGTGGCCTGCGAGGAAGCAATACGGAATTGGAGATGATGAAGAGGGTCTGGATGCTACCGTGGGATGGTACTTCGCAGACAAGTACGTATGATGGCATGGAGCCGGCGCTGGCAGTCTGAAGTTCCTGGCCATTCAGGCGAGGCAGGGCTGGCCGCCTCACTTTGTCGAGAGCCTGCCAGCCAATCAGCCGGGCCCCGACGCAGCCAAGCGCATCCTGGCAGCCGGGGGTAGGGTTTGTGGCTTGGCTGTGCCTTTCTGGACGAACGCTGGAAGCTGGAACATGCACACTAGTAGACGTCGGAAAAACGTAGACGACGGTTGGTGGCAGAGTCGAGACAAAATGTCTTTGATGACCACCTACCTGCCTGTAATTACGGTTATTTGACGGTCGGGCGGCGGCTGTGATGTCTGCAGGAGGTGAGCGATGCAAGACCGAGCAGCATTGGGGGTCGACAGTCGTCAAGACTCGACGAAGGGGAAGAGTGTCGTCAGTCAGTCAGTCCGTCAGTCAGTCAGTCAGTCAGGTAGCGACTTGTAAGGTTGGCAGGGTTGGGCGCTGTTGGGCTGGTTAGTTGGCTGGTGGGCTGCACGGCGGTGAGTTATGTAAGCTATCGTGAGGACTGAAGTCCATGCATCCTGATGCTTATTATTGCTAGGTACGGCGGTACGTACATCTCAAGAGCCACGGCAGGCGTGAGAACAGGCCGCGCCTTATGCAACACTCCTCCCCGCTGCCAGCTGCCATCAAGCAAATGTGCAGGTTCATCAGCAGCAAGTGTGTACACAGCTGTGTAGCGCAGTGCAGTGCAGTGCAGCGCATCGCATCGCAGCGCACCACCTACACCACATACCGACTTGACTACCTCGTGTGGCATCGTAGCACATCAACCACAGCCAGCCTGATCTTGGCCCGTTGGATTTTTTACACTTCCCCTCCATCGTCGTCGTCCTCGTGTCCCGCGCAGCACGTAGTAGGTCGCACACAGTACGTACATGGCAGCAGCATGGCCAGAACAGCAACCTGGCCCAGCTGGCCCATCACAGCGTGTCCAGGTGATCCTGTGCTCGTCCCGTCAACGCGGCGCTTGCCAACGCATCGACAACCCACATACACATAGAACACCATCCCCGTCCTGCCCGCTGCGTGCCCATGCCCACCCTACCCAGCCTGCCAGCCTGCCAGCCTACGTACCCCAAAGCCTACACTGCCTAGCGAGGTATGTATGCGCATGCAGTCTGTGCCTGCCACTCCGCTCCACTCCACTCCACTCCACCTCTCCCTTTTTGGGTTGTCCTAATTCTCCGATGCCATGGCTTGCCCGACGGGGAAACGTTGCCCATCTCGAATCACCTAGTCCCTCTGGCTCGAGTCCGAGATGAGATGAGATGGTTTCATTGCCGTCAGGCACATCCCCCCCGACTTGGCCAGAATATGCTTCGGCTCTAACCCTGCCAATGCCACCTCAAGAAACGGTCTCTCGACAATGATGAAATGAAATAAACAATGAGGCAGATGTCATGCGCATCCCTCGGCATCCAGCTGGGAAGCCTCGGCGTGGTAGGAGAATACACAAAAGCCCAAGGTAGTAGCTTGGCCAAAAAGCAAAAGCAACACTATTTGCGAAGTCGTTACAGCCGGCCGCGGGTTGATGGTTGATGAGCACACGGGCAGACAGGTGGCTGTGGAAGGATTTGCGACCGACAACAATCGAGATGGATGGGCATGGGGTTGATGGGATGGGATGGCCTGGGATGTCCTTCCACTTCCGGGCAACATGCGCTGCTGCACGCACTTTCCAGCAGTCACCCTGCAGCGCCGTGTCCAACCGTCAGCGATGTCAGACCATGCACACCCGTCTCGACAAATCGGAGCCCCACGCGGAGCACCCAGAGGACGCTGGGACTCTGACCTGCATTCCCTAGGCCTGCACCTCTGCACGCTCTGGTTGTTCGTCGGTGTGGTGGGGTGTGTGTGTGCGCGTGTGTGTGCGTGTGTGTGCCACAGCAGGCGACAACCGTCGTCAAGCTCGAGCCAGTCGTTTCGCCAGCACCAGACACCAGACACACACAATACTGGCGTCCCCCCACAAACGTCTGACCGATCGCTTCGCTTGTCGCCCGCAGCCACGACCAGACCGAAAACGCCCGGCCAGATAAGGTACTATTGCCAATGACGGTGCCTTCCAATGCAGCAGCAGATGCTATCTGTGTAAGCCGCGGCATCACTGGGTCTGCCGCATGGCTGGGCTGCGTGCGCGCGGCTCTCAGGCCTCAGGCTCAGGCTCAGGCATGAACCAACTGACTGCTTCTGAGACGGATGGGCACACATCATGACCTCTACAACCAAACCAATTCAAACAATCGCGGGAGAACGTCATGCGGCAGAAGCTGTCCCTCGGAAGTAACCGACGGGAGGTGACGTGTCTCGGAGACTCGAGAGCATCTTACAACGGCCTTTTTCCACTACCTACTTAGGTCGGTAGGTACCAAGGTCAATGGGGCAAAGCAGCGCCAGTAGCAAAACATGTCTATGGCCTGTCGTCTTGGTGCGCCCTCGATTAGATGCTGATGATGGTCAATAAAAATATCCGTCCTACGGGGTACGTACTTGAAGTCAGATACGGATTACACAGTACACTCGGTGGTGTCTGCTGGCCTGCTCGTCTACCTACCTTGGGATTATTGCACCTCGGAAACACGCATCTTACTGCATCCAGGACCCCAGTCCCGGTCGTATAATGCAAAGTTATATTGGCTGCCCGCCAGCCTCTCATAGAGCTTCCCTTTGGCTGCTTGGTCTGCTTGGACTGCAACCCACTAGCAGCCGCTACGGGCTGTGCGGGATGGAGCTGTGTCTAGCATGTTGGAGCCAGCATTGAGCAACAACTGGCTCCCCACCACATCGGCCTGATCCTTGGCCCCGATTCTCCCACACCATCAAGAGCCCCACCCTGGGCCAATCGTCATTTACCCACACACCCCCCAGGATGCATGGCCTGCGCGGGAATTACAAAACCAAGCCCGCAATCTGGTCATGTACGACGTACGGTTGTACCTCCTTCAAGCCTCAGCGCGCGAGTGGCTTTCATAAACAATCTGTCCCCGGCCCGTCCAAGGCCTCGAGAACCGTTCCTCTGTTTGCTTCGAACTCTACTGCCCGTCGATCTCTCGGTGCCCTATCGTCATCCTCGCTGTTTTCTCCAGTGAGGCCCTCTAGTGACCTGTCAAGACAGCCTTCATCCCAGCTCCCCGAGAATTTCAAGGCTGCCGCCACGGCTCGGGCCCTTTCGCTCCTCCGCCCTGCCTCGCCCTCGCACCTTGCTCCATCGCAACTCCCTGCGTCGCTGTCTTAAACAGACGACGGCGCCGACGACCTCAGTACGATGAGCCAGACGACTTTCGACCATCCGATAGAGGACCTTGCGCGCTTGGAACGTGAAGCCGAATCGAAGGAGCACGAGCTCAGACAGATCAGGGCACAGGTTGCCGCCGCACGACAACGGTCGATTGCAACGGCCGCCCACAATCCCGACCTCCTGTCTGCCTCGCAGGGCAATTTCCAGTTCTCGCAATTGCCTACCTCTGCTCCACAAGACGCCAGGCTTCACGCCACGCCTCGCCATGGGGACTCACTCGCGGTCCACACAGGGCCTCAGCCCTCGGTAAGAGCGGTCCCACAGGCCTGCCCGATTCGGACAGTCCCTAACATGACAAGCAGGTCCAATATCAACACAATCCGTCACATCCCATGAAGCGCACCAAGACTACTCACCCCCACCCCCAGCAATCAATGACAGGTTCAAGCGCAGGCATGGTGCGCTCCAAGTCCAGCTCAGCCGCACAGAACCCCTTCGCCGGTGCTGGTCGGGTTAAACCCATATCACCCCTGCAAGCCCAGCAAGCCCTGCAAGCCCAGCAAGGCTCCAAGATGGACATGATGGCCAACTTCCTAAACGAGTCAGAACAACAGCAGCCTGCAAATAATTATGTGCTTGCACACTCAATGGGCAATCCCATGACGTCTCAACCGCGCAAATCCGAACTCGCAACGGTCATGGAAGCCGGCGGCATGTTGGAGGACCCTGCAAGTTGGCTCTCAAGGCACCAAGGAGATTTGGAAACAGCACCACCGTTCATTTCGAACGACATGCAATTTTCACCTTATGGGCAGCCACTGTCTGCCCCAGCGTATCAACCATTCCAGTCGCAAGGCTTCCCTACGTCTCAGTGCGGGTCTCTGACATCAGGCCCTACCATCGAGTCTGCCATGACAAGATCCAACAGCACCGCCAACCAGTCAGTCTCGGGCCATTTACAGATGATGAGGCTGAATTCCAATTCGTCCATGAACGATGGGCTGCCGAGTCCCGAATACGGCAGCTTCGTTCCCACCGGACATCAGCCTACATCAAACAAGCGCCGTGCACCGGACGATGAGCTGCTAGTTGGCGTAGGAAACAACCTTGGCGAAGTTTCCTCTGCACTGGAAGACTACTCGGAGAATATGGGTCGATCCATCTCTGTCGACAGCAGGGTTTCAAATCCTCCCTCCCAGATGTTAGCCATACCGATGCAAAGGTCAAAGACCACAGACACATTCCCGTCGGCTCATTCTCAGAGTAGCCCAGTACTTGGGCAGCAGCTCGACCAGAACGAGCTATCTGAGCCTATGATGCGGTCCATCTCTGCGAGCAGCGCAAAGTCTACGTTTTCCCAGCGCCTGCGAGCCAAGGACTCATTGCATCGGCAGATTGCAGCGGGTAATATCCTCCTGGCACCCAAACCCGCTTCCGACCCTAATGAGCCAGAATCGGATTCACAGCCGGGCTCAAAATCTGGGAAAGACGGCAAAGTGGCCGTCACCAAGGCCAAGTATGAACGACCTAAGCACCCCAAAGTCAAGTGCCGGCAATGCGATGAATACCCAGACGGGTTCCGTGGTGAGCACGAGCTCCGTCGCCACACCGAAGCCAAGCATGGAAATGTTGTCAAGAAGTATGTCTGCGTTGACCCGACTGTCAGAGGGCTCAAGAGCGACTACCAGCCAGTAACGCCACTCGACAAGTGCAAGCACTGCAGAGGCGGAAAGCAGTATGGAGCCTACTATAATGCTGCTGCTCACCTAAGACGTGCCCACTTCTGCAAAAAGCCTCCCAGGGCCAAGGGGGCTGCGAAGAATGGGAACGACGCTGAGGCTGCTGAGAGACGAGGCGGGAAAGGCGGCGGTGACTGGCCACCCATGAAAGACCTTAAAATATGGATGGAGGAGAAGAGTGTCTCAGTAGATGACCAGGACGCCCTGGACATCAACACGATACAAGACGAGGACGACCTGCAGAACCCGGACTTGGAGTACATGGACGGTCCACTCCCGACCTCCTTCGGCAATCTGCAGCCCGGCCAAATCGACAGCACAAGTTTCTACGGAATGGGTGGCAATTTGCCGATCGAAAACAACGAGGTCTATCAGAATATGAACGATCTCTATGCGGTGTCTCCGGTCCAGCAGCTCGACACGATGATGATGCCGTCTGTAGGGTCTGCCAATTTCGACTTTACGTCGAATGTCTCGCCAGCCTACACGCAAATGCTGCCCATCGACCACAACGCTTACCACAGCCCAAATGTCTCCTCGTCGTCAGCTACCCTGACAGCGTTCAACAGCTTCATGGAAACGCAGCACTTCTCTCAAGCGTCAAGCCAGCAGACCCATCTGCCGATGACTCAGCCGTCACATGACGTTGGGGACTTGGAGTTCTCCCTGGTTTTCACCGGCGGCGGGGTTGAGGGCTGCTAATTCAGATCCGCATGGTCATTTGTTGTCAGCAGTATCCTGTACTCTTGTCGGCCTCTTTGTTACGAAACGTATGATTACGAGTTATGTTTGATTTACGGGTGTTTCCTCTTGGTTATTGAATTAGGCGTTTGTTCTTTGTTGTATGTTTGATTGAATTTCTTTACCGTCGCTCGCTTTTACTTGGCCCCGACTGAGGCATACGTTCGGACGAGGCGCCTGACTGCCACTGTTGTTTTACTGGGCGCGCTTGGGTCCTGTACTAGACACTCAACACACGTTGCGAGCAGGCAGGGTAGAGGAAAACCGGGTTTCGCATTGTATTCGGCGTTCTTTAGGGGGCCCGCGGGGGTGGAAAAGCGCAAAAGACAGGTTGGGCTTGCATTACCTCGTCGCTTTCTGAGTTCGCGAACCATTCAGTGGAACAGGGCATCAGTCTACGGACTCATTGTCGTCGGGCACTCTGGGGGGTATCGCACATGTCTGGTTAGGAAGGGTCTTGGGCTTGAATGTTGGTGCTCAAGAGACACGAGCGAAATGCATGTTTTGAGTATGGGATTGGGATCATGATACCTTTACTACTTGATAAGGGCTTCGCTGAGAAGACTTGGATACCCCTGAATGCATATCGACCCAGACATATTTGTCTGGATTTCGAAAAACATACCTGGCCGACAGTGTCACTCCCTCTCGTGCATACTGTTCCAGTGCAGTCGGTCTCTTGCATGTATCAATTCGTGACTGTTGTCGCCTT
The DNA here is from genome assembly GCA_037177825.1 of Diaporthe sp. P3_1W. Taxonomy (NCBI): domain Eukaryota; kingdom Fungi; phylum Ascomycota; class Sordariomycetes; order Diaporthales; family Diaporthaceae; genus Diaporthe; species Diaporthe sp. P3_1W. The sequence continues at coordinate 2,444,137 of JBAFXB010000001.1, forward strand.
TCGGAGGGCTAGTCTACTAGGGATACGCTCCAGCATGGGCTGCGGTAGAGGGATCGCACCAAGGGCGGCTTCACCTTCCACAGACAACCAAGTGAACCGGTTCATTTTGTACTGCCCGGGCCCACGTCAAGCAACCACCGCTACGCAAACACAATAACGCCTCAACACCAGCAACCGACAGACCCCGCGCCAACCTAAGCGACCACCAGCTCGATGACAGCCGAGTCGGACGTGCCGTGCCTGGAGAAGGATGACAGCCGGAGCCCGGCCGCGGCGGCCAGCTCGCCGTAGTGCCGCTCGCTGCGCCTCTTGCCGCCAAAGTTCATGAAGAAGAGGTCGACGGCGCCCATCATCTGCGAGGGCGCCTCGGTGATGATCTGCTCCGAGATGAGGACGCGCGAGTCGGGCGCCGCGGCGGCGCTGATCTGGCGCAGGATGTTGGTCACGTCCTTGTCGGGCCAGTCGTTGAGGACGCGGCGGATGTGGTAGACCAGTGCGCCTGTTGGAGTGGGGGAGTAGGCTGTCAGCAATGCATGCGTGTGTGTGTCTCACGCGAATTTTTCCGTCTTTGACAGCCACCGGAGAGAAGGGGAAAGGGCTTTGGGGAACTGATCGAGTCACTTACCCTTGACAGGCTCCTCCCCGTGGAAGCTGGCGCCGAACTTCTGCACCTTGGCCAGCGCCGGGTCGGCCTCCTTCTCGACCTCCTCAATCGTCTCGGGCCTGTCCTGCAGCGCACAGCGCTCGGCGGGGATGTCAGCATTCTCGGCGAGGATGGCCTTGAGGGCCTGGCCCATGCCGCCGCCGACGTCGACGAGCAGCGTGCGGCCCTTGTCGTTGCTGCCCTCGGCGGCGTAATTGCCGATCCAGCTGAAGTCGTACATGCCCGTGATGGGCATGTCGGCGACGCCGACCTTCATGGACGCGTTGAAGGGCAGCGCCTTCTCCGGGAACAGGGCAAAGACCTCGTAGTTGGTCTTGTCCGGGTGGCCCCACGAAAGGCCCCAGGGGGTGACGTTGGCCTTCTTGGGCTCCGCCAGCCCGTGGGTGCCGAAGTACTCGGGCCAGTGCGCCACGGGGAGCAGGCAGTTCTCGAACAGGTGGCTGAACATGAGGCTCACGCCCTCGTCCAGGAAGAAGCGGGACGTCCTCCCGTGGGCGTAGGAGGCTGCCTCCTTGCCTGCGGAGAGCACGTCGCATGCCACCAGGAAGTTGGCGAACCGCTCCAGCATGTTGTACTCGCCGCCCGTCTTCGCCGCGAGGTCGGCCAGGCTGATGGAGGACCCGTCAGCCGGCAGGGCCGCGAACACCTTGTGCTCGATGAAGAGCTTCACGACGCCCATCTCGATGAACGAGTACATGTACCCGTACACCTTTGCCTCCACGGCGCGCTTGACCGCCTCCGGGACGGCGGCTGCCTTGCCCTGGGGCGCGGTCGGCGGGTCGGCGGCTACGGATCCCATTTTTATGTGCTGTGTGCTGAACTGAGGGCTTGCTATGTTGAAATGGTGTGCTTAGGGTCGGAACGGCCTGGTTTGCTGTTTCCATCGTGATGAAGTCGTGCAGAGATGCTTGCTTATGAACTAAATCATGATCGCCCCTGAGCAACCGCACACGGGCTGCTGCTTCAACTCCCCTCGCCCTCCTGATACAACATCGCCATCGCCAAGAAATCACGAAGCCCGAGGATCTGGAGCTCGGCTGATGACAACAAAGAGGCGAAATAAAGAGAAGATGTGTGTAGCTGGCCCGCGGCTCTGGCGCGTAGTTGAGTTGCTTGGCTCTGTCTCCAAACCCAGTGCTTCGTATCCATGTCGCCACTGGAAATTCGCCTTCACTGCATCATATTCCATACTTCAAATAGCAGCGGTGGGCGTTTAGTGCGTCCGCGAAACATGGTTGCGGTTGCTGACATTGTTGGACGGGCGGGCTGACTGTCATGACTGCGCGGCTGTCATGCAGCCCCGGTGCAGGCTGACAACGCCAAGAAGTGTGGCCACAAAATTGACAGCAAGTGTGAGACGGAGTCCGGCAAATGGGGAATCCATGAGGACTGGAACCAGCTTGATGCCAAAGATTAGCTCATAGTAGATGAGTTGGTAGTCCAGAATTCGCGCCACAACTGCACGCTTGCTTAGAATCTTGCCAATGGTTACAACCCTGCACAGCCAATTCCCCCCTCTCATGTCCTGCTGTAAGCATAATACTTCAACCTCAAGCATTCTCATCTCCTCCCCTGCTCTGAATTTGGCAGCGTATTTTGGCCCCCTTGCCTTCTCTTTCTGCCTTCACGATTTGTGTCCCTTTAGCCTTGGTCATTGGGCCTTTTATATCGAAGGACCATTTTATTGCGGCAGTAGCGTTCGCTGTATTGATCGAGGGTGGGATAAACCTAAAAAGAAAATACCTAGTTGTGCGTCAAATGGGCCTCTGAGTCATCTTCTGTACATCGTCCACTGCTGAGGTTGCGAGAGTAGGACCAAATTCTACCACACTGGCAAAGCTCAGTGGTGTCTTCCCCTGGCTGCCGGAATTTGACACAACGGTTATCTAATTCCTCGGTCTCGAAGAGGCGGGGCCGGGGCTCACTCACTAATAAGTATATGAATCACTCTCAGCACTTTCAATTCAGCAAATTCAAGAATGGCCTCACAAATATCTCACCGAGCTGAACCGCATAAAACCAGTCATAATAATTCAAGTGACACCTAGGAGTTTTCTAGAAATGTTGGCTAACATCACCTCCTTCAAACTTCTTAAGACCGTCCTGAACAAATCTACTTGGTGGAGCTTTTAAGGCTTCAAGCCGCCTTCTCTGGGTTATGAGAAAACGCTCATTGAACTAGGGAAGCTGTATACAACCAAGGCCTCGCCGAGCACTACCAAATACATAAAATCGATGCCCGTATTCTGCATTTGGTCAATTGGTTCTCATACTAGGCGTGTGATCAGTAATCAGAGGTGATAATGATGCGTTCAGACTAAGGAGGCGCAGAGGCTATTCAGAATCAACAACAATAGGCTCGGATTGAACCACACACGGAGTTTTCATCACCTTGAGGCCACCTAACTTGCCACTTGAAACGACGTTGAGGCTCTACTTAAGCTCTGCGCACTGGCGGCCGCTGCTGCAGTAGGTCCAAAGCTTCATCAGCAGCCGTTTCAGCCCTTAGTCCTGACGAACACCATCTCGGAGCTCGCCTTGAAACAAGAGATCGGAGATTCGCACCGGGCGTTTTGGCGTCTACACCAAGCACAATCTACCGCACGGACCACTTTAGTTATATAACCCAACTTCCAACATCACCATAATACCCCTAAGTATCCCTATAGCTATAACCATTAATACCCTATACAGCCTTTATTATCATCTAAACTTAATATAACCACTTTATATTAATATTATATTAAATTAATTAAATATTTATCGCAATTAATTAATTTAGCATTAAAAACTATATATAATCGCTTAAATTTTATTTTTTAATATTATAATAATAATATAAATACCAAATTACTCTAATCTTAAGGTATAATAATAAATTAATTATTATAATTAAAATATTAATATTATTATAATAAATTATTATCAATTAATACTTTTTAACCCTTTTTCCTTCCTTAAATTTTTTTATAATAAATATAATATTTATAAAAACCTTAAGATTAATTTAAATATAATTATAAAATCTACTAAATTCCTTATTATCACTAAAAAATCAAACCCTAACTATATAATATTAAAATATAATCGTAATCCTATATAACCCTTTATTATAATAAAAAATAATACCTTAATAATTAAAATAAGCTATAAATAATAAATGCTTACTTATATAATTAAAGTAATATTTAATAAATAAACCTTAATAATTTAAAAGAAAAAATATATTTATTATAATCTTTAAAAAATCTTTAAAGCTTAATATAATTAAATAAAGCTAATGATAAAATATTATAATTTCCTCACTTATATAGCTTAAAACTTATATTTTATATAGCTTAAATAACTTAAAATAGCTCTTTATTAAAAATACTCTTAAATTTAATTATTAAAAAATAAAATTAAAGATTAACTTATTGCTTATTAAAAAGAAAAGTAAGGCATTTATATATTTATTTAAATAGCTTTAAAATTCCTTAAAAAAGAAAATTATTAATATAAATAAAATGCTAATAATAAAGGCAATATTATAAATATCTTTTAATATAGCAAATAATAAATAAATTGGATTTAAAAATAATACTTTTCTTATAATATATTGCTTAATTATATATACTTAATAAATAATAAAAAGATACCTTACTTTTAAAATATAATAATAATTTATATAAAGAAGATTTTATTATTATTTTAAGCTATTATTAATAATAAAAAAAAAAAAAGCTTTTAATAATTTCTTTAATAAATTTATAAGCTCCTTAAATAATATAATATTAAGCCTTTTACCCTCTTTATTATTAATTATAATATTACTTTAATAAATACTTTAAAATATAAATTCCCTTAATTATATTATTAGCTATATATTTTTTATATTAATATAAATATTATATTAAATATTAAAAAAAAATAAAGAAAGCTAATAATAATAATATTAATAATATTAAGGGTTATAAAAAGTAATAAAGTTAAAGATTTTAAAAAGGGTAATAAAGATCTTACTTTCCTTAATATATTAATAAAAGATATAATAATAATACCCTTAAGGGTCTTAAATAATATCCTTTATATTTAAATAATCCTTTTTAACCTTTTTAAAATTATAAAATATATTATAAATTATTAAATTTATAATATAGCCTAATAATAACTTTAAAAAACCTTTTTAAATTAAATAATAATCTTTAATTATCTTAAAATATATTATATTAATAAAAAAAAAAATTATAATTAAATAAGCTACCTATATTATATATAAAATACTTAACTTTAATTTATATATAACTTCCTTTATAAAAGCTATATATTATATTATTAAATTTTATTTAAATTATAATATAAAGAACCTTTTTTATTTAATAAAAGCTATTTATAAGGTTATTAAAAAAAAGGCTTATAACTTTTAATAAAAAAAAGTATATTAAAAGATACTAATCCTTATAAAGTTTAATAGTTAAAAATAACTAAAAAGGCTTCCTTTATAAATTATAAAAAATACCCTTAAGCTTTTTAAAGTAACTTATAAATAAATAAAATAAATATTTAAAAGAAAAGCCTAATAAGGAGATTATACTTTAAGCTATTATTACCTTATTTATATTTAATATAGTATTATTTATATTAATTATATAATTAATAAAAAAGAAATAGGTTTTCCCTTTAAAAAAAATAATATTTATAAATATTATTACCTTAATTACAACCTTTACCTTAAAAACCCTTTTTTTATTATATTTTTATTAAAAAAGGTTATTATTATAAAGAATAAACCTTATAATATCTTTATATTTACTATTAATAAAAAGGGCTTCTTTAAAAAATATAAAAAAGCTATAATAAATAAAAAGATAACCTTAAATATTATAAATTTAAATAATAAAATAAATAATAAAATAAAAGTAATAATAGCTTTTATATAATATATTAACTTAATATTTAAATAAAATAATTTAACCTTTATATTATTAAATAAAAAGGATATTCTTAATAATAATATTTAATAAAAGGCTATTTATTAAAATTAATAATTAATAATAAGGCTTATAAAATAATTAACTTAATAGCCTTTAAAATAAAAAAAACCCTTAGGTATTATAATATCCTTTAATATAATTTTAATAATATTTATACCTTTAAAGATAAGGTTAATAATTAAAAAATAATATATAAAGGCTATAAAAAGTATTAATTAATTATTATAAATAATTATAATTATTAAGGATATTATTAATAATAATGATAATAAAGAGGGCACTTAAAAGGAGATTATAATTTATATATATTAAATATAAAATAATATATTATATAATTATATTAAATTATTTAATTAAGCAATATAATTAATTAATTTATAACCTCTTATAATAAAGATAATAATTAAATTATTATTAAAGTTAAATTAATATTGCCTTATATTAATTTAATAATAGGGCATTAATTGTGCGCTAGGGTTAGAATTAGCGTATTGGATCATGCCTGGTATAGACGCCAAAACGCCCGGTGCGAATCTCCGATCTCTAAAACAAACCTTGTATGCTAGGTCTTCCGGACACGGATCCCCACCCGTCCAGGGCATAGCAGTATCGAATCGGCGGTTTGTACCCTCGAATGTCAACTCATCCCATTGTTTTGGGGAGTGCGCCTTATCTAAACTTTTCACTCGGTTTCGGAAACTGCTCATGTCGTGTAAGGTTTGGAACTGCCTGCCTACCGCGTGTGTTGCATCGGAAGCGTGGGGAAATAGATCGTCGATGACACAGCAAGACTTTCCAAGATATTGTGAGATCCATCAATATAGGCTCCCAGCTTTACGCCCCTCAATGCGATTTGGGTGTGCCCATCATTGTTTTCTATACAGCATACATTGAAAGTGTTTTATCATATAATCATAATTCCTGCTTTCTACCAAGTAGCGCTTGGACAATGCGCAGATCAATCAATCGCATGCAGTGTCAGCGTGCTCAATCACAATCGAATCATACCGCGTCGTATCCCATTATGGGCTTAACCTTCAACACACGTGAGGGTCACATACGCTCGTCACTGCGGCTCAAATAACCTCTGCTGCGCGACTCAAACGTGGGGCCAGGGTCGGTGCATACCGAGCACGTTGACTTTGTCGTCTCAGGTTGCTTGACCAAGCTTTGCTGATCACACGTATTCCAAGATTTTAGCCAGCATGCTTTTCTCACCAGGCACACCATCATCGATAAAACAGGCCACGCGGGAATGGGTCTTCGCCTTCCAATGTCTCGCTAACTTCTTGGCTATTCGCTTTGGCATGACGGCCGCACGACGGAGTCCTGGAGTGGCTTGTTAAGCTCTCGGAAGCACGGCCGCCATTCTTGGAGAGCAGCAGCAATGTTTAGATAGAAGCGTGTGTGACCAACTGCTCCCAGCCTGGTACGCAGCAGGATTTCATAGTTTTGCCCTTTGGTTGCCTCTAGAAGACTATTTATCATTTTTATCTTTCTGCCAATGATACGCGTGTTTCTCTTCCCATCGAGATGAGGCCAATCAATGTCCGTGGACCTAGAACTTCGCCCCGGCGGGCACATTTAGGAGTCCGTAGCGCGATGCGCACGTTTTCCTGTCCCTCCAGCCGCCGTGCCTTCATCAACACTCTTGACAAGCTTGACTCAGTTAGTCTCTCTTGATTAGCTTGCTACCTTGTCACCGGGTCTCCTGCTCGGCCGCAAGGGCGATATATTTTCTTTGTCCCCAGTCCTCTTATCGAGTAGTTCGGATGCCCTTGCGCATCGGTTTCGCTAAAGCCACAAGCTTTGCCACGCCTCACCAGCAGCGATCAATACTCAAGATTTCTTTAGCGCGGTGCCTCGTGATGGCGCTACGGGCTTGACATTGAAGACGGCTTACCAGCCAGCCGGTTGTTGTTAGCGTTGTACCGGGGAGTAATATATCCAAGTCCTGGACGCCCTGAAGCTCGGTAGAGCACCAGCAACCATCCTCCTGCCGTTGTGCACCCACACCGCACCCGACGAGGTGGAGCAAGCCCGACCTCGCGATACTCGACATGGGAAACTTCGATCATGATTTTGACGTGACCCTGCGGTCACAAAGCTGGTCTTTGTACAGCGTTGGGATCATTCTCATCATCTTCAGGCTGTGAGTAGGAAATCGCCCACCCTCACTTCACCAAATACCGGAGGCTAATCTGTCATGATTGAACAGAATTGCTAGATCACGGAGGTTAGGCATTGGGAACTTCCAGGCCGACGACTACCTCATGTTCCTTGTGGCTGTAAGTCCCCCCCCCCCTCCCCCTTGAAATACATCACCGAGCATCCATCGGACTAACATGACACCACACGAAGCTGCTCTACACAGCCCTCATAGTCTGCCTCAACATCATCGCACATGGCGGTGGGTCTAACCTCTACCCACCAGGGCTGGAGAAGACCTTCACAGCCAAAGACATTCGGGAGCGCATCTATGGCTCCAAGATCGTGGTCGTCTCCGAGCAGGCCATGCTCAATTTGATCTACACCATCAAAGTGTGCATGCTGATAATGTACACACGCCTGACCCTCGGCCTCCGTGACCAGCTCATCGTTCGTTGCCTGGCAGTGTACGTGTTCATCGGGTGGTTCGCGACCGAGATCGCCTTCTTCACTGCTTGCCAGCCATTTGAGGCATACTGGGCCTTGCCGCCGCCGGATCCGCAGTGTACAACTCTGCAGAAATATGCTATTGTGCAGGGCTGCTTTAATATAACCTCTGACTGTGTCATGATATGTATACCTATGCGTAAGTTGTCTCAGTTCTTTTATCATCAATATTTTCCAGATTCCACTCAAGGTAAAAAATCGCTACTCTCACAGGTTGAGTTCCGAACATTGAGGTCCGTAACGTGTGGCTGATATGTAGCAGCGCTCATTGTACGAATGGCTTTGCCATGGCGACAGAAGATCGTCGTCGCATTCATCTTCTCCCTGGGAATCTTCGTCATCATAGCCGCACTCCTCACCAAAGTCTTCAACTTGACAGATGTATACGATGCCAGCTACATGCTCTGGTATATTAGGGAGGCTAGTGTAGCGGTCTACATGAGCAACCTGCCAATGATATGGCCACTCCTGCGCGAGTGGTTCCCCTGCCTCCGGGCGCTGACCCCAGGCGCCGGAAACACGTACGAGAGGCGTGCTCGGAGAACCACCTTTACGTCCAGATACGGAGCTCGCAGATCCACCCGGGGAATGGCCATCCTCAGCGGCAAGGCAAGCGGCGGCACGACCCTGCGATCGCCATCCCTGGAGCCTGCCCCGGGGATCCACCCCAAGGACCCGACGTACGATGTCGAGATGGCGATCCGCGGGGTCGACTCGGATGACGAATCCAAGCACGGAAAGTGGAGAACGGACCCCGAAGACCAGCCGGGAGCTGGCGGGTGGCACGATGCTTCGTCCATCGACCAGATCATGCGCATCAAGACTCCGCCGAGGAGCATCTCGCGGGCGACCACGGTTGAGAGCAGTTTTCGGTTTCTTCAGATGGAGCAGGAGGCCCGGGACATGGTGATGGGTGGTGGGATCCAGGTCCAAACTTCCTTCTCGGTGGAAGCGGAGGCAGCGACCCCGCCGCAGTCGAGCCAAGGAGGACCGACTCCGGAGCCTTGGGCACCGACTAAAGGTGGCTGGTGAGGTTTTTGGAAGAGGGATGATGAAATACGTGATATCCACAATGGTTCAATAGGTTGGTAGGGAGTTTGTGTGTCTTTTGAGGGAAGCCGTGTATATGACATGTAAATACTTGAACAGACAGACATTTGTCAGTCTCGGCTGAAGCCTTTCAGCAACATCGATGTGGAAGACTTCATTGCATACCGTGCCTCCCATATCCTTAGATACGACACAGCGGATTTACGGAAGGCGGTAACACGGCTTATGAGGTCTGATAAGGCAGTTGATAGGCCAGTTTGGTACTCACTACATATAATTTGGATTCCAACTTGCCCAAGGAGGAATGTTGCACCACTTTTGTTCCGAAGCCAGGCTGAGGTCTACATTTAGGACAGCAAAAGGGCCTCACTTTTGAATCCATGTGACTCCTCCAAAATGTAAGAAGACCCTCCGTTGCAACATACAAGGCTCGCCACAAGTCAAGCTATTGGCGCCAGGAATGAGTCTGCTGACCCAGTGCCCAATAACAGGACTGCATAATTAAAGCAACCTGCAGCACTACTCCCTTGGCCTAGCTTGATCTGCCTTCTCGCAGCTTAGCTTAGGGGCTTGCCACAGCGATGGACCAGGGCTCTGGGTGGACTCCGTGCCTTCCGACCGGAAGTCGTATGTTACACCACAGGCAGGTTTATGATGGCACAGATTAGCGCCTGACACAGCCTGCCTTGAATGAAGCAAGGCAGTTTCTCCGGCTGAATTGCTTATGTGTGAGCACCTATAGACATCAGGTCCGTTCCTACAGTGCTGATTGTTTTGAAATTGTATGATTCTGGACCAGCAGGATACTCAGGTCAAGCAGAAGCCACAAGAACACAACAGCTTGTCGTTGCAGTCATGGACCCGTTGTCAGGAGCAGGCCTGGCCGGGACGATTGTGCAGTTCGTCCAGTTTGCAGCAAATCTCTTCAGCGTCGCGAAAGAGATTCACCGCTCAGCTTCGGGCAGTTCCGAGGGAAAAGAATCACTGGAGGCCATCTACACCAGACTGTCGACTCTGAGTTCAGGTTTACAGAAGCAAGGCCGGAGGACGAATAACAGCGATGGTACACAGCCTGATGAGGCAGTCGATGCGGCGATGGGAGTTCTGGCCAAGGAATGCAAGGTTGACTGCGACCGATTACTTTCCGTCCTCGGCAGACTCAGTCATGGACATGGAAGCTTCCCGAAATGGTGGCAGAGCTTCCGGTCGGCACTGAAGGAGCTATGGAAGAGCGAAGAAATCGAAACTCTGGAGGCACGCATCACGAAGCACCAGACTCAGCTGATCATGCACCTGTGTATGACTTCGAGGTCAGATACATTCGAAAGATATTCATCGGTCTCAACGGCTTACGGTGTATTGGCTACTTAGTGGACAGCTTCATCGTTTGAGAGTGCAAATGAAGCACGACAACGAGAATACGGCTCTCATGACATCTCGTCGCGAAGACTTCTGGAACAGGGTCAATACGATGCAAGATCGCATTGAAGAGATTTACCACATGGCCATTGCGGATGCTGGGAGACCTGTGAAGCCAGGCGCGTCTCGAGAGCTCAACCACCCTCCTGACACAGAGTCTTTGTCTAGGCAGATCTCGAAGCTATCACTGGATGATATGAACAAATTCCTTGTAGAGAATCTGTTCTCAGATAAGTCAGAGCTTCGGGAGCTGGCATCATTGAGCGAGACGTATGCGAAGGCAGATGATATTCTGCAGACCATCGACTATGAGCACAGAACTGCTCGACATGACAGCATACCACAAGCATCTCCCAGAACTTTCGAATGGGTGTTCGAAAAGGGCAGTCCACAGGATAACTATCTTCTAGAGTGGCTTGAGAAGGGCAGCGAGATCTTCTGGATAAGTGGAAAGCCGGGCGCGGGCAAGTCGACGTTCATCAAGTTTGTGGCAGACAGCCCCAAAACGAAGATGGCTCTGCGAAAGTGGGCTGTCGACAGCAAGCCCTTGATCAGTTGCCACTACTTTTGGAGCGCAGGCACATCGATACAAAGGTCCCATGATGGGCTGCTAAGATCCCTTCTGCACAACATATTCTCCGAGGCCCCTGAACTTTTCCCGGAAGTATGTCCTAGACGATGGAAAAAAGCCTCAACCTCAAATAGGGCATTGATTTCTGCTTGGTCCACTGCAGAACTGAGCCGGACTCTTTTTTCGGTGGTGAAGAAGGCCAAGTCATTCAGCTTCTGCTTCTTCATCGACGGGTTGGATGAAGCTTGCATGAAAGACAACGACAATGAGCTTTGTGATACCATAATTGCTCTGTCTAATTGTCCAAATGTAAAGTTTTGCATCTCGAGTCGGCCCTGGAACAAGTTCACAGAATACTTTGGAAACCGACCTACCATGAGCATACACGAGCTCACTCGGGACGATATTCGGAACTTTGCACAACACGAACTCAGCAGACACCCCAAGTGGGGAAGCCTGACCAATGAAAGAGGCGAGAGAGATGGCATGGTCATCGAAATAGTACAAAGAGCCCAGGGCGTTTTCCTGTGGGTCGTACTCGTTGTCCGGCAGCTTCGAGAAGGCTTGACCAATTGCGACACCTCGAAGGACCTGTGGAAGAGACTGGACAGGATTCCGGATGGACTAACAATGTTTTTCCGGCACATGATTGAGAGTGTTGAGGACTTCTATCTCCAAAAGATGGCAGAGTCGCTCCTGATAGCCGCTGCTGGTCAGGGCCCTCTCCACTCAGCGATCTATATGCTCCATGACAGGGGCGACGCCAATCCCAACTATGCCATTGAGGAGCCGCTCATTCCGTGGACAGACGAGCAACTTGCAAATGAAGTCAGGCTTTGTCCAATGAGGTTGAACTCTAGATGTAAAGGACTACTCGAGGTCGATGCTTTCGACAGGGTAAACTTTCTTCACCGCACAGTGAGAGACTTTCTGCAGATGGAGGAGATGCGAGGCATTCTAAAGAATCATGCCATTTCAGGTTTTGATGCGGAGCTGAGCATCTTCCAGGCGTACATATGCTGGATCAAACACTCGGCTTTTGTGTCCATGGGCGGAATCGCATATTACGGGCCTTCGAAAAGTTTATTGGTGGACACTCTGGAAACGGCGCTTGCGTACGCGGGCAGGTCGGACAGCCCATTCATTCTCGACCTGATCGATGACTTGGACTGGACTATTCACAGAATGTTTGATACAGGACAGGCAACGTTTGCCGGAACCGAGACTATCCAGCAGACGCAACACTTATTTCGAACCTGTATCTTGCGGACCGGCCTCGATGGCTATTCCATCAAAAGACTTGTGCGGGAGCCTCAGTACTTACAGAGTTTGGAGGTGCCCCCCCTGGTCTTTGTTCTAAAACTCGACACCAGGGACGAGGACGACCACGAGATGCGGTGGTCAGCACGAAGAGTCAATCTGCTTCAAAATCTCTTGGACCAAGGCCATGACCCGAACGAGGTGTATGTCGACCCGGAGTCTGGGATCGAGACGACCCCATGGTGCGAGCTTGCGAAGAGGTTGATGCCCTGCCCACAACTCGAGCAGAACCAGCTTCCCTCGGATTACCCTCAGCGGCCCTTAATGGAGGCAGAGAGCAAAGGTGTGATCTCTATGCTCCTGGACCACGGAGCCGATCCGAATGCCCTTGTCGAGGGCGAGGACTCACCGGAGCCCCTCCCGATCTGGGCCAAATTCTTTCTGGCCTGCTTTTCAACACCCACCCTCATGTTGCACAGCGACCAATACCTCGGTGATTTGGATAAGATGGTGCGCAAGGCGAACCTTGATTTGAGAACTGGCTTCCTCCAGCCACTTGGTGAATGGTTTGTAGGAGAGCCGATTGATGTTGTCTGCCGAAGTCTTGGAGTCCCGATGATCCTCCGAACTGCTCTGTGGAACATATTGGGATGCTTCCTGAGGAGGGACTCCGCCGCGACGTCGACACACGCGCCCAAGAGCTACAGGGAGCTCCAGTTCTATGCCAAAGTCACGAAGACATTTCTGCGGCATGACGACTTCTCAAAACTGCCGCTGCATGATATTCGCATGGCTGTGCAGCAGAGCATGCCCGTGAGCCTTGTGCCTGACATATTGGAAGGAGTCAACGGCTTTCTTCAATCTCGCCAAGAAAGCAGGTCGTTAGCGAAGAGGCGGAGGCCACTGGACGGTGATGGCGACGAAGATATGGCAACCCGCCCGGACCATAAGGCCCCAAGATTAAGCTTCATCTGCGATTTCCCGAGTGGGACGCCGGGAGGGCAGGTTGGGAGAGGATACGGAGAGACAGCCTGGGCCTGAGCAATACACGAAAGCCACTACTTGTTTGGGCATGACGGGAATGCCTACCTAGGTACTGAGCAATTCTGATGCGGTTGAAATAAGAATCAGCAAAGTGCTAGAGATAGAAAGCAGGTGAGTGTCTGTTGTCCTATCAGAGCAAAGCAGTGGTTGTTCCATGTGACTCGACATCTAACAATGTACCAGACAACAATCGACTGGGGAGTAATGCACGGGCTAGGTAGGTAGTTAATTGTGTTGTGGCAAATGGTGAAGTCAAGGTTTGGCTGCGATGGTCCGTGCTGCCCCAGGCCGGCACTCAGATGCAGATGCAGCAGATCTGCGAAGTGTGTGAATTGGTGGAGCTGTGACAAACACACAGGCACTTGTCAAGCCATCTCGTTCCAGCCAAAACAGCCACAAACCCAGGGGCAATGGCATTTGAACGGATGATTTCAACCCTGCTGGCTTTCTCTTGATTTCTGATTCATTCCAGCCAAGCAAAAACAAAACAGGGCAGTTTGCTCTGCTTGCTTGGATTGTCCACTGGTTGTTTTCAAAGGCCAGAGTGAGGTGGGCCTGGCTCCACCCTACAGCCCAGTGCCTTCCAAGGTTGGTTGCAGTTGCAGTAGCACACAACTACGTAGGGCAGAGCGAAGGGGGTACGGCTGGCAAAGCACCAGCCAGGAGTGACAAGGAGTGCCAGGGCACACAAGTCCATCCACACCAGGGCCAGAAGTCCAGACCCAGACCGAGACCGAACAGCTGGGTAGCTTGGTTTGGCCTAGTGGGGCCGGCGCATTACCTCCGTTCCTGTCTCTGCTCTGCATATTCTTTTTGCGACGCCCTTTTGTAGCTTCACCCTTCCATCCTCCTTGCCCTCGCCTGCCCAGCCAGCAACCTCCACCCTGCACCTCCACCTGCGCCTGCTGCCTCTTGTCTTTGTTCATCAGGTCCGGCCGGCCACCTTCTCCTCCACGAACGACTGACTTGTTGGTCCCTTTTTTCATTGTTCCCCAGCCGACACAGCGACTCGACAAGCCCTGAAAGACTCAGCTTGACCGAGTCTTGTTCGTCGTTTGCGCACGCACGCACCCACGCGCCGTCAATCAGCCAACCCCGTTTCTCCTTGGCCCGCGTCCACAACGACAGAAAATTCTGAGACGGCGACCGCCTTCGGAGCTTGACAGACAGACAGCCTCCTTCTCAATCTTCAATCACCTACCACGAATCAAGACCTGCACGGTTCTGGTTCCAGAATCAAACCCCTGCCCCAACCCCCCCAAGATGGCGGGTGCGACACCAGACATCCAGCAGATCCTTGAGCAGTTGCGTGGTAAGCGCCCCTCGACACACCTGTCATCCCGCTCTTCCTCAGCCCGTGAACCCTAGCTGACCTGAATCTCACTTCGTCCTTTAGCTACTCAACAGAGACCTGCGACGACGACCCCTACTCAAGGCCAGCCTGGTCTTCCTGGCCCATCCTACCCCCCTGCCCAGGGCTATGCCATGCCGCCAGGTGGCACTCCTGTACAGCAGAGCAATTACCCACCTCCTGGCGCCTACGGCTACCCGCAGCCCTCGTCGAGCGGCACCGTCGACCTGAGTGCCATCAAGCCAGTCAACTCGGGCACGGTGAGCATCCAAGATGCCATAGCAAAGGCAAAAGCCGTCGCTGCCGCCAACAATCTCGCCCCCTACGAGCGGCCTCCCGTCTACGCTGGGAGCGACGGGCGTCGCCGTTCGCGTTCTAGATCCCCTCCCCGCCGCGAGGCTTTTCACGACAACTACAACCCCTATAGAGATGAGCGTCGTGCTGATCGTGCCCCGCGCGACCACGGCCGCGAGAGGTCATACTCCCCTGGGCCCCGAGGCCGTCAGGGCGGCGGTGCATTCTCTCCCCGAGGCTCCAATTCTGCGCGCCAACGCTCTCCCCTCCGCGGAGAGGATGACAGCTCGTCCGAGACCATGCAGATCGAGGCAACCCTCGTCGGACTCATCATCGGCAGGCAGGGAGAGAACCTACGACGTGTTGAGGGCGAGACAAAGTGTCGGGTCCAGTTCCTGGCCCCGCACAGCGGCGACGACAAGTTCCGGCAGTGCAAGATCACCGGCCCTCGCGCCAGGAGAGCGGAAGCAAAGGCTGCCATCAACCGGATAATCGACGACAGTGGCATGGGCGCGATCGCCCGAGCCGGCTTGGATAGAGGCCAGCCCCGGCCGCCTCCAACTGTCGACCCCACCAGCGGCCAGATCAACCTCAAGGACGGAGAAGAATGCTTGCAGATCATGGTGCCTGACCGCACTGTTGGTCTCATCATCGGACGGGGTGGCGAGACAATCCGTGATCTCCAGGAGCGGAGTGGCTGCCACGTCAATATTGTTGGCGAGTCCAAGAGCGTCAACGGACTCCGCCCGGTCAACCTCATTGGTCCTTATGCCGCTGCTGCCCAGGCCAAGGACCTCATCATGGAAATTGTAGACAGCGACAGCCGAAACGGAAACTCCGGCGGCGGCGGTGGCGGCGGCGGCGGCAACCAACACCAAGGCCGACCCAACCAGCGGGATAACAGCCACGACAAGATCAATGATGCGATCTTCGTTCCGAACGAGGCCGTTGGCATGATCATTGGCAAGGGCGGCGAGACCATCCGTGAGATGCAGAATCAGACTGGTTGCAAGATCAATGTTTCGCAGCAACCCGCGCCTGGTGAGGCGGAGCGGGAGATCGAGCTTGTCGGTAACCGGGACGCAATCGAGCGGGCCAAGCGAGCCATCGAGGACAAAGTCGAGGCAGTTGTAAGTATCCTAACTCGTGCATGATATGATGCTGTGCCTGTTCTAACACCCGAATCCAGAGACAGAAGAGCAACGGTGGTGGCGGCGGCGGAGGAGGAGGAGGAGCAGGCCGCGGTCGTGGGCAGCACCGAGACTACGACAATCCGAGCTACGGGCAGCCGCCTTCTAACAACCAGCAGCCACGCGCACCTGCGGCTCAAGCAGGTGCTGACGGCCAAGCAGACCCCTACGCACCCTGTGAGTACAATGTCCCCGTGAACCGGGCCCATCCTCCGGGCCGCATTCTGAAGATGCGAGCAATCACTGACGCACACGGCAGATGGCGGCTATCAGAACTATCTGGCACTATGGTACCAGTCCCTTGCTGCACAGCAAGCCAATGCAGGCCAGGGCGAGGCCCCCAAGCCACCCGGCACATCGTAACCGGCCATGCGCACGAGACGCGGCCAACTGCGTGACGTCCTCTGCGGAGAGATTGACCCGACTGAACCACTGCATCGCTGTTGACTGACATGGCGGCTGTCCGTCTAACCGCATCCTGATGAAGCTGTCCCGTGCCAGAGATACACATCCATTTTGAGATCCGTCCAGCTCCATCTCTATACCCCGACTTTTCTTCAGCCTTTCATTGTTTGAGCACATCATCTTCTGCGCGCCACAGTCTCCGCGGAGAAACCTGCTTTACAAAAAGGGCCTCCTTCCCCGTGGGCCACTCTGACATTCCCGTCGACTTCTGACACGGCCGGTGAGGCAACTGGTGTCGCACTTTCGCGGCTTCGATTGATTTGACACTTCTTCATGAGATGCCACTTGATCGTAGTCCTGACAGCGGCCTGACTGCCTTCTCGGCCATGGTTCGCAATCTGCACGGACGAACATCTTTGAGCTTGATGCGCTTGATGTGCCTGGTTCGGCGTTGTCTGGACGCCTCTGAAAAGTTCAGCTTTGTCGCCCACTTTGATACCACCGCCTGACTGCTCCTCATCCCGGGGTCTTCTCGAGGGCAGCTGCGGCCACCCGAGCGCGATTTCTTTCTGACTGCAGGCGTTCATTCCTTCAGCATTTGTCGTTCATGCTCCGCAACTTGAGGTTCAAGTAAGCTTGCATCTGACATTTACGGTTGGTGATGGTAGAGCGTCGTGACACGGCGTCTTGCGGCTCCTGAAGCGCGTCCATGAAGAGAGGGCATATGACTCCTACCCGCTGCACATGCGTCTTGTCCAAACATGGACAGTCTTTAAATCGGTTATGACCAGTCTCTTTTCAGCTCTGCTTTCCATAGCACTATCTTAGTGAGTATAATGACGGGAACGTTTGGTCAGGATAGGCCACTGGTCTAAGGAAGAGACACAGCCGAAGGACACAGCAAAACACCGCGAACTTGTAAAATATAATATTATGAATCTTTGAAAGTGACTCGATGGACTTGGTTTTGAGTTATTGGTGTGTGTTTTGTATCCTCGATCTCAGCCAATTTGCGCCTGGTTCCGTACATTTGCAAAGGATGCGGCATACCTAGCTTCCCATGAAAGCAGCCACAATGCGGACGCCTCCCACGACGTCGCAGATGATAAACTCCACCACTCAAACCAGTAAACTCTCATCACAGCTTCGCCTTGAGTGCCCCCGGGCCGGCCTCGTCCCTCACGAGCTTCTCCACAGCCTCGACACCTGCCCTCGCGACCACCTCATCCTGGGCAGGCGTGCCCGTGGAGCATCCCACCGCGCCGAGGACCTCGCCCCCGGGCCCGATAACGGGCACTCCTCCTCCGATGACGTTGAAGCGGCCCCCGTTGGTGCCGTTGATACCATACGCGGGCCCGCCCGGCCACACGGCCTCACGGTATGACGAGGTGGGGATTCTGTGCCCTGCGGCCGTGAAGGCCTTGTCGATGGCGATGGCGACGGAGGTGAGCTTGGCGCCGTCCATGCGCGTGAAGGAGAGGAGGTGCGTGCCGCTGTCGACGATGGCGATGTTCATGGGCACGCCTATGGAGGCGGCCTTGGCCTCGGCCGCGGCTGTTGCTGCCTTTGCGGCTGAGATGGTTAGGGTGGGGATTGTCGTTGTTGCCGGCATGGTGTGTGTTATACTTGATTGATGAATTGATTGGTGGTTTTATCGGGTGGCCGTCTGCGGGTTGTGTCTTGCGGCTTGTCTGGGTCTATGAGATCCAGTATGTGAAAAGGGGGTTCTTTTTCAGTTGACGTAGACATCAGGAACGATCGTCCTGATGGAGTGACGTCGTTTTAAGTCTGAAAGTCGAACCCCTTCATCTGGGCGACTCTGAGAGCTTCGGCATTCGGCATCGACACTGAGCGATATCGGGGTGTATGAATTACGACTTGTTCAGCTATGAAGTGGGAATAAAACAAATACAGACGCGGGATCAAGAGGGAGCAACATTTTGGGAATTGCAAGGACAGAGAAAGAGCAAGTATAGCGAAGGTGAAGGGGAGTAATACATTTTGAATTGGGAGGGGGGACCCGTCGCGAATTCCCCATCCTAACCCTGAGCAATCCCGTCCTTACCCCTTCGCTCCGTACCCAAGTACCGACCTTGACAGGGATCTACTTGGCCCAAGTCGAGATCAAGTCTTGGTGTTTAATTGACGATCCTCCCCCAGAATTCCGTCGTAGTAGACTTGTACTTCCAGGACAAGAGAAGGGTCTTACTGGCAACACAACGTTGCCAGGATAGCCGTGAACCAGCACGGCCTATCAGAAGCGCTAACCCGTAGCACGAGGGCGGCACGTGGGCGGACCACAGTTGGACGTTGCTATCACTGACGGCGGCGTCTCTCCTTGCAAGATCTTCACCTCCTCCTGCTTGGCTTCCCCGCCAATGGCCGTGTCCCGAGCGACTGTTTCTGGGCAGCCTCTCGTGCCGACAGTCGTTCGGTACCTTGGCTGCCATCATGGTGCATGCGCAACGCTTGGTAGATAAGCCCGCCGCCGGGATTGGCAGACCTGGCTGGGCGAGGCCCTACTCCTGGCTGGCATGCGACACCATTTCGCATCCTAAAAGCCGCTCACGCACTGCGTCGCGCCTGCCCAGTACCTGGTTCTTAACCTCCCGCGCTTGTCTCTCTCTCTTTGGGAAGTATCTGTCCAAGTGAATGTCGTGACTCGTTCACTCAACCACCTACCAAGCGCCGACTTCTCAATTCACCTGTTTTGAGGCTAACCTCCTTCTTCTCCCTTGTCTTCAAGTCTGTCTGGCGAGGGGTCTACCGCTCCTCTAACGCACCGAGAATTCGTGGTGACACCAGACAAGCAACTCAGCCATGGCAGCTAATACCCACGACAGGAGCCCCAGCCCCGCTAAGCTGGAGGCAGGCGATGAGAAGGCCAGGATCCCGGACCAGGGAGTGCTCACTGACATCCGCGCCGCGGATGGAGGCTCGCTCAGGGACGGCGAGGACATCCTCGCCCTGCAGGACCTGGACCCGGCGCTCAACATGAAGATGCACCTAGTCAACAATGCCATCGACGAGATCGGCTGGACAAACTACCACTGGAAGCTCTTTGGGCTCAATGGCTTCGGCTATGCTGTCGATTCGCTCGTCCTGCTGCTCCAGTCAATTATCGCCACCCAGGCCTTCATGGAGTTCGGCGAGGTCGGCTACGCCCGCGCGCTCACTATTGCTGTTTATGTTGGTATGTTGACCGGAGCCATCTTCTGGGGCATGTCGGCCGACATCGTGGGCCGGCGGTATGCCTTTAACATCTCGCTGTTCGTCTGCGCCGTGAGCACACTTGTCTCTGGCGCCATGCCGAACTGGGGCTCGCTGGGGTTCTTCATCGCCCTTGTGGGCTTTGGCGCGGGCGGGAATCTGATCCTGGACACGACTGTGTTCCTGGAGTACCTTCCCTCCCAGAAGCAATGGGTGTTGACGTTTCTCGCCGCCTGGTGGGGGTTTGGGCAGGCCATCACGGGATTTATCGCTTGGGGATTCATGGGTGAGTTGCTTTGGGGGCGCCTTGCTTTCGCATTGGCCCGGGGAGCGTGAAAGCTATGGCTATTTGTCAGCGCTGATATTCATCCATCTCGGTAGTACCTGAGAGATGGAACTGTGCGTCTGTCGACACGTGCACAAGAGAGAATAATATGGGATGGAGATGTGAGTGATGGGATCCTACGCCAACACGAGGATCCGACCTCTAATCGGAGCCCCAGACACAATGTTCACGTCCGGAGCTTTGGTCTTCGTCATGTCAGTCCTACGCATAACAGTGGTGCGGCTCAAGGAGACCCCAAAGTATCTGCTGGGTCTAGGGGAGGATGCCCAAGTTGTCGAGACGCTTCAGTACCTCGCCTCGAAGTACAACCGCCCCATCTCGCTGACGCTGGAGAAGCTTCAGGCGTGCGGTGAGGTCAGGGGCGCGCACAGCAAGAATCGCCTGTCGGTGAACGAGTTCTCGATACATCTCAGGGGTCTGTTTGCCACCAAGAAGATCGGAACATCCACCTTGTTAATTTGGTTGTCCTGGACACTTATCGGACTCGTCTACCCACTGTTCTACGTCTTCCTCCCGTATGTCCTCCGTAAAACACAGAGACTTTATGAGACAGACCCACTAACACGGCACAGCACTTATCTCGAGACCCGTGGAGCAGATTTCGAAGAAACCACTGTAAGCACCTTCTTTTGCCTCTCACCTCGCGAGGCCCCTTTTAGGAGCCTTTAAGCTGATTCCAACGAATCCAGTACGAGACCTGGCGCAACTACGCCCTCGTCAACGTCTCGTCCATATTCGGCCCCATGCTCGCAGGCTGGATGTGCGACCTACCCCTCCTCGGGCGCCGGTATACGATGGTCATCGG
This sequence comes from Diaporthe sp. P3_1W, assembly GCA_037177825.1. Lineage (NCBI taxonomy): Eukaryota > Fungi > Ascomycota > Sordariomycetes > Diaporthales > Diaporthaceae > Diaporthe > Diaporthe sp. P3_1W. The sequence goes on from JBAFXB010000001.1 coordinate 2,465,374, forward strand.
CGCGCTCATGACCATGTGCTTCTTCTTCGCCTACACGGCCGTGCGCTCGGCGGCACAGAACGTCGGCTTCTCGTGCGCCATCGGCTTCTGCCTCAACATTTATTACGGCACCCTCTACGCCTACACACCGGAGGTTCTACCCAGCGCACACCGCGCCACCGGCAACGGCGTCGCTGTCGCTTGTGCCAGGGTTATGGGTATACTAAGCGCGGTCATTGCTACGTTTGCTGACACCAGCACGCCTGTGCCTATCTATCTGTGCGCAGCCCTGTTCATAGCTATGGCGGTCGTCAGTGTCTTCTTCCCGTTCGAGCCTTACGGGAAGAGGAGCTCCTAGGCCGGGGCAGGGGCTGCGAATCGCGGCGTGTGCGGTCGAGGAGGTGGAGGCAGGTAGCTCTTGCACAAGGAGCTTTCAAGGCTGAGATGTTACTGCACATATTTGTGTATATAGACTCTGCCAGGATTCTTGCAATTATCACCGGCGGCTATGCCGCATCTACGGCCCATAAGTATACAGCGAAGAACTCCCTCGTCAATTTTTCCTCTTGGCACACCCGCATCTACATGTGCAAATAGGTCTCAGTTGCGAGGCGGATTCCTCAGCATGATATAACACGCTATGCTACGCGGCATGGCTTGACCTCTTTCAACTCGGCTGTGCCTGATCGGACTAGACTCAGAGTTGTCGTCCTTACAGATTGGGATGGGAGCTAGTACTTGTTCTTTCATCGCAACACTCATCCAGCCAATGTGTTTGGCGGCACAATTCGAAGAGAGTTGAGCATATCAACGCAAATATCTTCATTGAAGGCAAGTATTGCCAGGTCTACTTGGACGTTCTATAGACTCTGTCCATTTCTCTCATTCAGGGTCTGAGATATGCGCCTAAGTCGAACTCGACAGAGCAAGCAGAGAGGTGAATATAGGCGTTCCCAAGCCCGTAGTTGGGTCCCACCCAGAGACAGCCTTGAAGCCAGCTCCCGATATCTGACCAGAACAGCCCGAGATGCTCCCCGTCTTGATATCAGTCAGGGCGGAAGACGCGTTGGCATATAGCCAGGGGTTCAGGAAGCCCAGGCCGGCCTTGCCGCTGGCGACGCGGTCGCTGTTGACGAGCTGGATGACGGACGCGAACGTGGGCGAGGCGCAGCTCGTGCCGTCGACGAGGCTCGAGGACCCGCCCACGACGATAACGAAGTCGGTAGCCTGGGCCGCGACGTCCGGGTACGCGCGCCCGGAGGCGTTGAAGTACTGCGACACGGAGCTCGCCGTGCCCGAGGCGACCCACGACTTGACGGCGGCGGCCTGGTAGCTCGGCTGCGGGAAGAGGTAGGAGAAGCCTCCCCCCGACGAGGACCAGGCGGCCTCGGGACCCGTCCCCGTGGTGCCGCCCACGGTGGTGACCCACGGGCACGAGGCCGGGAAGGACGTGGCGAACTGCTTGACCCCGTCGTTGGTGCACTCGCCCGAGCCGCCGACGCCGCTGTCGCCGCTCGCGACGAGGATCGAGACGCCGCGCGCGCCGAGCTGGCTGAAGAGGTTGCACGCGTTGGTGGCGTAGGCTTCGGGCACCGTCTGCTCGTCGTCGCCGTACGAGATGGACAGCGTGTTGGGCAGCACGGAAGCGTCCAGCCCCAACAGGTACTCGAGGAACTCGAGGTACGGCTCGTTCGTGTTGGTCCCGGAGCCGACCCACTCGCCGCGCCCGGCCGTGCTGTAGTAGTTGATGGGGATGGACTCGGCGATGCCGCGCGCGTATTGGATGTCCAGGTTCGCCTCGGTGCCTGCCTGTGACGCTGACGTCGGGCAGGAGCCGCCGTTGACCTTGACGCAGTTGAACGACTGGGCCGAGTTCCCTTCCACTGCGTACTTGGATAGGAACGTCTTGAGGTCGGAGGCTATGGCGTACTCCTCGAGGAAGCCAGCAATTCCCAAGAGGCCTGTGCTGTAATTCTTGGCCGACTTAAAGCTGTAGAGGTTGGCCAGGCAAGTGGGGTTGATGTTGGACGAGCAGCCCGTGACTGCGTTGACCGCGTCAATGTGGGTGTTTGCTGTCGCCTCGTTCAGAGGGCGGACACCTGAGATGTTGGACTTGTAAGAGCGGAAGCCGAAGAAGGTCGTCGGCTGGACCATGTCGACGTGGCTCTTGAGAGCACTGGGCAGGCTGAATTCCAGAGTCCGGAGCACGACCTCGTTGGTCTCCGTGCTGCGGTAGGCGCTGTACTCTGCGTCCAGCAGCTTCTCAACCTGGGCGATGCTGGCGTCGACGATGATGGAGTCACCGCGGGCGGAGTATGTGGCGTTTCCACCAAGGCCGGCATCCTCGAGCCAGGCCATGACCAGGTTGCCAGACTCATCCCTCGGGGCGATGATGGCGTCGATGGCCTTCTGTGACATGTGAGAGCCATACTGGTGGTGTCCCGGTGTTGCGATCTGAAAATTTGCTGGTCAGGAAAGTACATAGCATGAGGAATCAAGCGGGGGAGATCTGCACATACGTTCATAGCAAGTTCGTGGAACTTGTCCATGTCCTGGTGGACAAGGTGCATCCGGAGCCGGATCTGAGCGGCCTCCTTGTCCACCTGCTGCGTCTCATTCTTCACCCAGCCCCGGGGAGGGGCCGAGAGGCTCTCGATAACGACAGAGTTCTTCTGAATATCCTGGCTGCCCGAGGTTGGGAAAGACAGCGCTGTGGATGCAAGTGCCAGGAGCACAGAGGCTGCATGCAGGAGACCCATATTGGCCGCCGTCTCTTGTGTTCTAGTGGAGCAAAAGAAGGGTGGCCAAGAGGACGAGAAAGCTTGGTTTCGATCAGCATCTTGGCATCTGAATTTATAGGCAAAATGATAAACGACACGGAAGACCTCAAAGCCCCAGCAGTGATAGCGCAGACACGGTGACTTACCCAAGGTAGGCACGCAATCGCGTGCTGCCCCGCGAACCAGGGGGCGGTTCCAGACCCGACGTGGTATTGGCGTCTGCCGGCTGCTTTGAGCTGCCTATTTGGGCAGCTGAGATAGGTGATGGCTACACGCGATGTTGCGGAGCTTGGCACGTCCAGGGAAGGTATCAGCGGATGGTGTCCGCATGAGTCTTTCTCATTCCTGCACATGCTTTGGATTTTGATTTTTGCAAGGAAGCTCTGTGCCACGAGTCACTGATCATATTTACCTGCATTTACTTGTTTCCTGTGTTACTAACAAGGGGGAAATATGTGGCCTGCTTCTTTCCCTTCATTCCAGAAGGCCGGTTGCATAATCTCCGTCTCCTCATTCAACCCCGGTCTTAACAAAAGCGGATGACTACAGTCGAGGCTGAGGTTGTGTGGTACTCCAGCACATCGGCAGCGGTGTTAGGCAGTTATTTCACACGATTAAATAGCTAAATGATTTATTCACTCTTACCTCGGACATCATAATTACTTGATGTCTAGTAATTGAGTTGAACCAGATGACCCAAGAAATCTCACACGAGCACTGGGGGTCATCACTTTCCGCACGGTATCAAAAAGCTTCAGTCATAATATGATTGCAATATCAACATTCCATTGGGGATGTTTGTACATATGAAGTCGATCCCATGAATGATGGGGCATTTGCTTTTTCTGGCGTGAAGGGAAAATGCGCCTCGCGAGTCGGGACCACCATATCTCGACCAAAGCTTGAACGGTACCTGCTGAGCTCAATCGAGCTTTAGAAAGCCGGCTTAGCGTTCTTGACTAGCATCTCGAAGCTACATCCGGTGTTAGTCATCTCAGTTATGATATTATAGATGTAGACCGAGGAAGGGCTCTTCAAAGTGCATTCAACATTGAACCGCATGAGGGCATCGGGATGAGGGGGGAGGAGTCCTTACTATGCCTGGTTCCATGTTCCAGCCTCAGGAGAGGGCTTGTAGGCTGTTGTCTCCGGGTTAGCAATGTGGGTGCCCACATACGAAATTAGAGGTAACTTACCGTCCGAGTGTCCGCAGAAGCTGTCGTACCGTGTCGCACTCGTGTCGCTGGTGCCGTCCGACTCACCACCGGGCTTGACCCACACAAAGGCGTCGGCAAGCTCGTCTCCCGTGCTGCCCGTCGGTCGCACGCCGAAGCCGGCGCCGTTGACGTTGCACCAGTCACCCCCTAGGAATCGTCAGTCAACTGTGTCCAGGTATTTGCCTCGGGGTACTTACACTCAGCGCGGAGGCCAGTGACGGCGTTGCGGCCGGTGTCGACGATGGCGTGGTTGGGCATGCCGTTCTGCTTCAGGAGAGGCGCGAAGGTGCTGTACATTTACGGGTCAGCAAATGTCTCAATTCAATTATTTCAATCCTGGCCAGCTTTCAAGTCGCATGGCATTTGGGGACGTCTGGGCGAGGAAAGCAACGTACTCGACGTAGATCTTCTCGTTCTGGCACTTGTTGTACTGAGCGTCAGGTGCGCTGGAGAACTCGCCGGGCGACTGGTCCCAGGCGTTCCACCCGGCCACGTTGGTGGCGAAGCCGCGGAACTGCTTGGGGCTGCCGCCGGCCTTGTAGGCGTTGGCGAGCTCCTTGGCTCCCGGGCTGAGGTTGTCGTTCCAGCCGAGCCAGCCGCCGTGGCCGGCGTCGATGTACATGACGACGTTGGGCAGGTTGAGCTGCTTGATGGCGTAGGCGACGCCGTCGCGGTAGCCCGAGGCCGACTGCTGGCACGTCGTCAGGTCCGAGTTGGTGACCAGGTTGGGCAGCGAGTCGGGCTCGATGACGAGCGCGAAGGCCGTGTTGGGGTGCGCCTTGAGGATCTTGACGATCGGGTCGATGTACTCGCTCTTGTACCGGGAAAGTTCGCCGACCGCCAGCTCGCCGTTGGACGCCTTGGCTGCGCAGTCGCGGCCGGGGAGGTCGTAGATCACCAGGCCCAGGATGTTGCTGCAGGGCACGTCGGAGATGGCGGGCTCGACCTTTGCGATGTTCGCGATGGAGTCGCTGGAGTGAATGTCAGTGGTGAGCTTTGCAAGAATGGCGGCCCAGTCGCCTCCTCCTTCATTCAGGACTTTCGGGATTTGTGTCTCACATCCAGAGGAAGCTGCCGACGTCGGCAACCTTGGCGGCAGAGGCTTTCAGGCTCGCGTCGCTTATAGCAGCGGTGGCGTTGTTGACCTCATCGCGGTAGAACTTGTTAGGGTGAAGCTTGTACTTGGAGAAGACGTTGGTCGAGGCATCGAGAGTGACGGCGGAAGAGCAGCCCGACTGGCGTTTCTCCTGTGGCAGGGCAAGTGCTGTAGTAGCACAGGCCGCGATGGCTGTCCTCGAGAACTTCATGATGTCTGTGGTGTAACTCGGCGATCTTTGAAGAGTGTCGGGTTTCCTGCCCTGATGCCCTCATGAAGTCCCATGCGGCGTCTCTGGGGTCTTTATATACAATATGGCATTCGCCACAGGGATATCCACCCTCCCTCATCAACCAAGGTCACGAGAGGAAACCTCATACTACGTCTCGGGCTCCGAGATGTGTCTAAAACGAGATCGGCAATCAGGAACATAGGTCCGAAGTTAGCGATGACCTCGGCCACAGCACTCCGAGTTTCCCATCGACAACAGAGCCAGCAGTCCAGTGGAGGCTGTCCGCATGACTGGGTTACGGAGATAGGTTCGATATGTTGAGCAGTATATTGGGTAGCACAACGCGATGTCAGGGAGGACCCTCGCCCCCGGGGGATGCTGCAGTAAGAGGAGATGGCCCGATTGGTCTTTCGGCCACATGTGAAGCAGTACATACTTTATGGGTAATAACGGAGGACCAACTTGGAACCCTCCAATATCGACGGCAGGTTATACTCCTCCATTGGCCTTTAGCCACTGGCTCAGGCATGGGAAACCTTCACATACTGCGCGCTTGGCCAGGTCTCCTGCTGTCAAAGACTGCTACTAGCAGTCCAATTCCAAATTTCATACAGTAGCGAGTGAAGCCAAGCGTCGGATCCAGTTGTTCGATGCTGAAGTCTGTCACTGGAAATGGAAATGGGATGAGAGGCTTGTTGCCTGGGGCGTTGGGTGCAGATTCAGGAAGCACTGAATTTGACGCTGGGAGCTGTGAACCAGGCACCGAATACTATAGTCTACCAGTCGAATATGTGTATGAAATCTCTCTTGGCCTCGAGTGGCAAACCACAAAGATTTCCATAACTTACTGAGCTTGATCGCTGATTTAATGCGGGAGTGACTGGGATGATCAGGTGGGCCAGGCCTCAGAGTCCAGACCGATCAGCTCCAAAATCGAAGGTGGAATAACCTTGGCAACCCATTTGAGGTGGATGGAAGGCCCGTCATTTGGTATTGTCTGAAATTGATCATCCCGAGGTGGATTCTTCCGGAGCTGGGAAGTCAGCTGTTGACATCTTACGAAATTGATTGCTAGGGGTTACATTTCGCCTCCCCTGACGGGGGAACGACCAACAAGAGGTCGTGCCAATGCAGGAACTAAGAAGAGGTGACCGTTGGAGGCGCCACAACAGACGACTAACCGCCGTCAGTGTACATTATATATACTAGGTGGCATCCAAGGTACCTCATTCTTGGCTACATGTCTTGAGCAAGTATGCAACCTCGTCTACAGGTAGCATCCTTTTCTCATCTCATCTCCGAGACCTTCCACAGTCTACTCATAATGATGTTCGGAGTGTCCTCCTATCTGGTGAGAGGGTAATCCTTCAAAAGAAAAGAATGATATGTTTCTATTCCATGATGGATGGTACAGTGCGGAATTTCATGAAAAGCCGTACCAGTACTCATTACCAAGACACGAACCTAGGCAAATAGAATATATTCCGGACCAATGTTGAGGTACACTCGGAACCAAGAGCGGGGCCCAGATCTACAGTTCTGACAAGGTTTCAATGTAAGCTTAATTATTCTTGTTCCAAAAAGTGACAACTACCGGCTCCGGTTAAATGCAGACCATGCATATATTACCACACTGTTGGCGAGAATATCTTGGCAGTATGACCGTCGTTCCAGACCCCTCGCCCTCCTAACAAGGGATTCGTGCAAGAACTCATGGATCGGCCAAATGAGTGGATGGCATTTTCCTAAATCTTCAAGCCTTTAAACGAACCGGAATGTGGCCTTTGACATCTGGAGGCTCCAGATTCGCGGAATTGCCTGGAAAGCTTGGTTGGTCTACAAGCCTTTGGGAGCAAATTGAGGCCGAATCGAAAACACCGGCGGCTTCTTAAACCGACTTGCTCGTCTCACAAGCACATAAACGCTCCGCCACAAATCCAGGTCCGGCGAGGTTTCAAATTTATCGTGGGGCGTCTAATAATAATCATGAGCCTCTTGGTAAAAAAAAAACCGGCATGTCGGGTCTGATATGGGCTAGTGTGCGAGGTACAACGCGGGCTTGGCTGGCTTCGGTACCTAGGTAGTCTGCTGACAGCCGGCCTCTGCCGTTTGCTCGTTCAATGTTTCCAGGATGGTGCCGCCAGAATTATTGAAACCTTCGGCGTTCAGTACTCCCAGATCAACGGCATTGACAGTTGCTACTGCCTTGATTCGCTTATCACTTTGTGCAGCAAAGAGAACGCAGCCGCCAGATGCACGAATTGCCCAAGGCAATGAAGATATCGCGGAAGCCCTCCGCTCTCTCCTTGATAAGCAGCATCGAATGCTAGCGTAATGAAACCACCCTGCTCGGCAATCTCGCGCGCATAATGGGAGTCTTCTGAAGTCTCTCTGTCCCTTGAGGCATTAATCTGAAAATCGTTCGTGAACAAATCCGGCGAGTCGATATTATTGCAGCAATGATTTGCTCTGGCTTTCAGAGCAAGGTGCCAAATATTGTCTGCCGAAACACTACTATAGTCCCCTCTGATCTAGTGGTCGATCACAGCCTCTTGCTGAGCACTGAACCTGTTTCCTTGGGGCTTCGACTTATCGATGACTGCCCGTAGCTCCGCCATCTCCTCGTCTGTGAGGACGATGTCTCTCGACGCCCAGTTTTCCTCAAGGCGCCCGGGCTTAGTCGTACCTGGGATCGCAATCAACCCCTGAGAAGCGACCCAAGCAAGGGCGATCTGGGCCAGAGTACATCCTTTCCGAGCTGCAAGCTTTTTGATTTCCTCCACAATTGCCAGGTTCTTATAGAAGTTTTCGCCCTGAAATTTAGGGGCTACATGTCGAATGGTTGTTAGCAACGCTGAGAACCATGCCACCAGAGAGGGCGTTGGGAAGAGGCTTGACTGACAGCTTCGACGAAAGTCATCCGGGGCAAAGTCGTCGGGGCTTTTGTACTGGAAGTCGTCGACAAGGACACCATGCCCCAGAGGGCTGTATGCCACGAACGCCACGCCCAATTCCTTACAGGCATCGATCACCCCTGTGGTCTCGTGTAATGTTTCGAAGGCAGAGTACTCTGACTGGACGGCGTCGATCTTCGCAACTAATTTTCAGGGATCTCTCATCAGTGGCAAGACTTATAAAGCGGTGATAGGGAATTCACTACTTACTTGCATTGGCTTTACGGAGAGTCTGGGCAGAGCATTCTGACAGACCAATATACTTGGTCTTGCCCTGTTTTCGAAGCTTGTCAAGAGCCCCGATTGATTCTTCCAGAGGAGTAGCTGATCGGCCACGTCAGATTACACGCAGCATTGATGAAGGGAGCCGACGCTCAATCAACGTACTAGGATCCATCCGGTGTAGGTAGTACAGGTCTGGCGCAAAGCCGAGTCTTTCAATCGTGCCTTCGATGTACTTGTTGATGTGCGCTGCTGAGTTGGTGACACGCCCATCCCCTCCGAAAATGTCGAATCCGCACTTCGAGGCGACTATGAGCATGTTTCAGTAACATGATGCTTCCAAGAGAGGTATTCAGTACTGACGGAAAACCTTGTCCCGGACATTGTGCTTTCTGATGAAATCACCAAGAAGCCTTTCATTGACTCCTGCTTGGTAGACAACCTCCACCCGCTCATGTTAGCCCTTCTTTCGGTAAATTTCTTCGGTGATCGACCTTGGAAACTCACAGCTGTATCCCAAAATGTACATCCCAGCTCGATGGCCTTGAGAAGAACCGGCTCGGCTTGTTCCAGGCTTAAGTTCGTTCCCATGAAAGCGCTGATTCCCATAGCACCAAAGCCAGGCGAGTTGACCTCGATGTCGGCGAAGGGAAGGGTTCTGACCATCTTTGCTGGTTGAGATCGAACGACAGAGTTTACTGTTGAGCGAAATGTTCTGAGCATTGTGTGTCACTACAAAGTTCTCACAAGTGAGAGCTCTGAACCGTTCGGTGAGAAGTGTACGATTAATACGCTCCTGACATTTCGTGCACGTTTCCACATTTCCCACGGTCATAAACATAACGCCGTCTAAAGTCCGTGATGTGGCCAAGAAGAACGTTGACCCGAAAGCACTCGGGGTGGGCCCGGGAAGTGGGCACGGTTCGATTACAAACCTCGAGCCATTTGGGGACATTTAAATTTGTTTGGGACCAGAGTGGCAGTTGCAAGCAAAAGCATCTCAACCATGTTAAATGGTTGGAATCCATTTATATTAGCGTGCTCATGCAGCCCAGTCTTAATATGAAGCGCCCAGATCGGAATCGACAAGCGCAATCAGCGCAAAGAATTGGCTCACAAATTCCAGGTTATCGATCGCTGGTACAAACGCCTCCTGGCGGGAAGAATTATATGTCAGAGAGCCTTTGACAAAGATCAAGCTCGAGTTTGTAAGAACTCCCATCTCACGCAGCGTGATTATTGTTGCAAGACGCGTGACTTTCCATGTTCTCTCTTCATCTACCGAACTACAATGGTTAGCACGACTGGTAGGCTTTTCACGTTGTTGGTCACCCTTCCGTACGTACGTACGAGGTAAATCAAAATAAAGAAACAAGCAGCAGGAACAACTGGGTTCGATTAAATCTAACTGGCTAAGCTCAAGCGGTTTGCACGGAGGGCACGTTGTGCCGTTATGAAGTGCTGCAACTACTGACTAAGCCGTGTTGCTTGGCTTGACCCTTCGGCTTCCGACACACGTGCACTTCCACATTGAGACGCACTTGTGGCTACTGTTTGTCGAGTTTGCGAACGTGTTCCTTCCTTCCTGAGTGGCCTCATAGATCCAGGTGATCCTTGAAGAAGGCTGAAATGTTGGCTAGGGCGGGACCCAAATACTGTTCACGGTCGTAGAAGTCCATGTGCCGGCCGCCTGGAACAATAATTTTTGTGGCGTTGGCGTTGGCATCCTTGATTATGTCGTGTATCTTGTCCGTCTGCCACCTGCTATCGGCGTTCTCGCCAGCGATAAGGAGTGTTGGCTGGGTGAGATACTGGTCTGTAAACTGCCAAGAGTCGAAGCGCACAAGCAAAGGGGTGGATGCGCCGGCCATTACGTTCTGGGAAGTCGGGAAGTAGCCTCGGGGGGTACGGTAGTAGTCCCATGCGTCCACAAGGTCAGGTGGCGTGTCTGGGCCGGGCTCTGGCAGGTAAGGAACGAATGTAGCATTGCCGCCAGTGGCAGTACCCTGGAGGCGCTGCTTGGCATCGTCGAGTACCGAAAAGACATCCGAGTCGTTGAGAGTATTCAGCCAGCCTTGTCGGGTGGAATCGCCAATGTTGACCAGGCTGACTGCTGCCACGGCCTTGATGCGATGGTCCGTCGTGGCAGCGGCAATGCCGTACCCGCCGCCGGCGCAAATGCCCACCACAACAATGGCATTGGGATCAACATTGTCGAGTCCCTGAAGATAGTCCACCACAGCCGATACATCCGAAACTCTAGAATCGGGATCTTCTAGGAAGCGAGGGAGGCCATCCGAACTGCCTTGATAGAGTGCATCGAATGCAACCGACACAAATCCCTGCTGAGACAGACGCTCCGCATACACATTGGCGGCCTGTTCCTTGACGCCGCCTCCTGGATGGACAACAATTAGCCCTGGAGCCTGAGCTGGGGCGGATGGAGGTGTATGAAGAATTCCTGCTAGATGGAGGCTTCCCTTGAGGATTCTGACAAGAGACATGTTGATGAGATGACTAGAAAGCAAGATTTGAATGAGGAATTGGGTTTTGATTAGGGATGATGGGGGTTGCTGAAAAATTCCTGAATGAAAGGCAGTCCATGGCTTATATAGACGAAGAGTCTGTGAGACCTTCTCAATGTTATCTAAGCCCGGCGGAGCCACGGTGGGATTGACCAAGACTTTAGCCCTTCAGAGGTGTCCAAGGTGTTCTGAGACCCGATACCACCTTACATCTACAGAAAGAGCTACATATGACGACACCATTAAACTTTTCTGACATCTGACAGGCGCTCTCTTGGCCCTTCTCATCGGAATTCGACATCTGGAGGTAACCTGAGTGCCCTGCCTCCATGGACAGGAACAAGACAAAGGCTCGCCTAGACTTTACATAATTGAAAGCAAACATAAGGGTAAGATTCTCATTTCTCTGTTCGCTCACAGTAATTACTCGATGTGCCAGCTATCCTTCTGTCACATCTGTGTACAACAAACGCATTCATGATGCTGGAAGCGATCCGGCTGATCAACACAGACTTGGGCTCACCGGATGAACGTGGATAATAGAAGGCGTATCCGGGAATAATTCAGACAGCCCTCAACCACTCCACTCCTGCTTGATCATATCAGAATTATGCGGGACTCGAGGCACTGATTCACCATGTGGGCCCGGAAGCAAGATGGAGGAAGGTGGCGAAGCCACCCGGGCCCCGGGGCCGCGTCACGGAGCGCCTCGGCGCCAAGAAGACATCAACGGAGCTGGTCACAAGGGCGTATTTGTTGCTGTTGACAAGCTGACAAATGACAAAGTTCTGATTGTATGCCGAATTAGGAAATTAGTAGGCTTCAAGTAGATTCGTTGGCCAAGGCAACGAGAATACGAGACTATCGGGTTGATCATCAGTCCGTGAAGGCGAGACCAGCTTGGCTTTAAATCGCAGACTTATCACCACAATTGAAGGAAATCTGACAGAGGAGCAAAACGAAGCCACACTCTTGTTCTCATCCATCTATCGACGAAGATGGTAAGGCCTCTCATCTTGTGTTCCCTCCTCAGCGTGGGCATGGTGCAAGCCGTCTCCATGATCGATTATTCACCTCAATGTGGCGTGGACTCTGAGTTTGGATTCTGGTACTACGAGTGAGTTGTCTCGGCGCGTCGTTGGTCAAACAACATTCTAAGACTTCAACCATCACAAGGCTGTTGCGAAACAATGAGGACCCAACTACAACCTCTGAATACACCGATTTCTTCGCACCAAACGGGAGTTTGGTTGTGTCAGGGGACCTGGCAACAGGTGCAGACGCCATTCTACAGGCCCGTGCTGCCATGTTGCCTACCGACGGCTCAGTCCAGTGGGATGTGAGTTCACTTTCATCCTCCAGCCGGATTCAGGGATCTAGCTCATTCGGTCCCAGCACTTCCCCAACCGAACTTATGTGGCTCAAGAGACCCCGTATGAAAAGGTCTTCCATGTCTTCGGAGTCATGCAGTCACGCATTCCCGCCGACGAGTCCTGCTCTACGACCTAGTAAGTTCTGCCATAACCCACGGATCAACGTACTCTCTAAAGATTACGCATTACTAATTCAGGCTTTAGCTTCCAGACACTGTTCACCGTGGCGAAAAATACGACTACCAACAAGGCAATCCTCGCCCCGCAGAGCGGCAGCCTCCTCACTTACGACGGATTTGTGATAACTCCGTCCGACGACCCTTGTACCAAATAACACTCACGCGGATTGTGGGAAAGAAAATATATAATGAGTTGTTGCATTTGCAATGTGGGGTGCTCAGTGAGGTCAACTGGTGTCAGAGAGATCAACCTTGACCAGATTCCATAAGTAGTAAACAGTCTCGGAGCTTAAACAGTGGGCCCGGTTCAGAGCATTTTGTGGGGACGGCTCCCAAGGAGTTAACCGTGTGGGGCCGGCAATAACTATCAAGGTATCATTTTCACATGCCAGCGCTGGCTTTTGTATCACGTCGCATCTGCGCAAGGGAAAGCATTTATCCATCTACAAGTTCGAAGTCACCGTAGGCGTGAGCCAGCTGCGGTTCTGAATCTCAATGCCACTGATCTTGGGCGGGGCAAGTGATTCAATTCCTCGAGTCGTTCCAGCACAGTCCTCCAGCACCAGCGACATCACGTGATGATGAGTACTGGACTCCTCACCGTGGACGGTCCAATAGATTCCATCACATGCCAGACATTGGTTATGGAGTCTACAGCTCCGTGACGGGTTCCAACTCGTTGACTGGCACGAGCGCCAAGGGTGTCTTGATCGTCGGAGATGACCAATGGGTAGGCCAGGTTTCAGGCGATAATGACCAGCACCATGGTCTTCATCCAGAATGCACATCATACGCAGGTGGCAGGCCATAGTTGTAGATGGTCTTCGTATGTGGAACGTGTGTCCTTGGACCTCACATGTCGGAGACTCGCGAGGCCAGTTGCTGTCTTTCTTCAGCACAAAATTACACGTGTTATTTTGGTTGATCTGGTCGCCGGGTCTGCTGTTGGTGATTGCGTTTGTTACACCGTGGAAACAATGATGTAATGTGGTAGATGCAAAGAATGACGTTTTATTTCGGTTTTCGTTCAGGCATAACCACGCAGTGCCACGCTCTGTACAACTCTTCCCCGCTGTTTCTCACGGTTACCTCAGAATCCACCACGGAGGACCAGACCCCAGTGCAACTGACCTGTCGGCATCCCTAATCGTCCCCTTGCAAACTCCACCTTCCAAAAGTCTCATCCGGCAAGTCCGGTTGATTCCTCCCTCGCAAGTTACCCATGCTTCAATACCCGTCGTGAACAGAAGGATCAATTATGAGCGAGCGAGAGGCAAAGCGCATCCGCCAGGCCTGTCAAAACTGCAGGTATGCTCGTTTCTCCTCCTTTGCATCCAGATCCTCGACACATCGACACCGAACTGACTGCAATATAGGCGCAAGAAGACACGCTGCTCTGGTGAGCGACCAATCTGCGCATTCTGTGCTCGCTTGCAGCAAGTTTGCATCTACGATGACTTTGCCTCCTTCGCCGTGGACGAAGAGCGCCCGCCCTTACACCAACAGCAGCAGCATCGACCAGTATCCTCGGGCATGACATGGCCCACGTCTGTTGATTCCAATTCCAGCAACACGGTTAGCAGAATCATTTTTTCTGACGCCTTCCTCCATATTACAGCAGGCGCACTAAGCAGCCTGGTTGCACCAGGACGTCACTTTATCCGCGAGAGTTGCTATGCTCGAGTCTCAGCTCAGTATGCTGAATAAGAGCGGAAATGGGTATGTCCTAACGCTTTGAAACGAAATTGAAGATGTATTTCCAGCAGGTTTACTTACTCCACCGTTTGAACAGAGGCTCCTTTCTTCCTCTAGAGGAACATCAAATCCAGCAGAATATTGGGAGAATGCCATTGTCTTCGTCACGGTCACAGTCGTATGACCCCCGTTCTTCGTTTCCATCAGCTTTGAGGGAGTGTCATTCCTGATTCATCGTGTCGGTATCACGAGCTGCTCATTCATGCAGCCCACACGTCTCTCTGTCCCGCTGCTCCTGCTAACAAGTTGAAGACTACGGTCTAGGTTCACTTCGCTACCATCCCCAGCATTGCTCAAGTCCCTCACAGACACCTACTTCCAGTCCTGTCACAGCCAACCATACTTCTATTTCAGGGAAGACAGTTTTCGACGGCGTCTGTTAGCAAGTTCCCTGCCCAACTGGCTCTTGTTGGCGTTTGTGGCAACAGCTTGCAGATTCTCTGAGGACCCCTTCTTCCAAGGACGGCAAGAAGAAGCAATTGAACGCTATGCAGATACAGCTTGGAGCGAGATCCATGAAAAGATGTTCAGCCAGGACGACTTTATCAATGTTCACACTGTACAGGCAGTCAACATGCTGGCTGTCATAGACTTCACTGGTGAGCTTCCTTGTCCCTTGAAACTTCTGTACCGAAGACTAATCATGGTCCATTTAATGGGAGTAGCCGGGAAGGATCAGCGTGGTTGGGTCAAGATAGGCCTTTCAGTGCGCTTTGCAGAAGCACTAAATCTCTCCTCCGAGCCTGATTCCACCCTCCCAACGTGGCTACAGGAAGAATATCGCTGGACCTTCTGGTCCGTCTATTTACTGGATCGCCTGGTTTCCTGCAGCCCCCAGCATAAACCAGCAGTGCAAGACGCAAATTGCAGCTTGTATCTCCCACGACAGCCTGTAGGGTTGCAAGACGGCGACGATAGTCGTGCAAAGATCACGCTTGCATCTTTGTACGACAGAACCAACAGTGTTTCTGATATTGATCAAGCTGGATTCCTCATTTTTGTCGCATCTGCGCTGGGTCGTGTTCAGGAGTACAGCTTAAGGTCATCTAGGTCCCCGCACCCCTATCCTCCTTGGGACTTTCGCAGCGAGTTCGCATCAATCAACACCGCTCTCGTGGCCTTTGAGTCATGCTCGCCACTTGTTTGGGCCAAAATTGAGAATGTTTTGGATGAAGAAGCCCTGAAAGCGGCAGAAAATGGTACTTTGACTGAGACCATGGGCATTCTCTGCTTTTCCCATGGTGTCTTTTTCACCTGCCAGTGCATACTCAACCATCCGTTCATAACCCACCGGATCCTCTCATTACAGAACGAGCCTGTGCCGTTTTCCTTTGTTCGGTCTACGCTACTAGCCGGCCGTGAAAATGCTGTCAAGCTGACGATGTTGTTACTATACTTGTTAAGGAAGCGAATGTGTCTCACGAGCTTCTTTGGATACTGCGCCGTGTGCGCCGGGGTTATTCATCGTTTGTTCATGAAGGATCCCGATCCCAAAATTCGAGAGTTCTCTGGTCGCATGTACGACTTGACGCTTCAATTTCTTCGCGAGGCTCCAGTTCGCTGGCAATCTTACCGCTGGATGGTATGAGTCTTCCGGAGAAGTTTGTATGCAGAACTCTTGCTGACTTCAGGTCTGAGCCGCGCAGGAAGAGGCTTTGGCCGCTTTTGACCCAGAACCAGAGGCTACAGCATCTTTGGTCAACCCCACTTCCCTCGCCAATATGGCCTCGCACCCCAACGCAGAAGATATGTGCAGCTTACTTGACTACTCTTGGTTGTCAGACCACAGCAGAGGCTCCAACAGCGCAGCCCGAACAGCATCACCTCCAACTCTACAAGACTCGCAGCTGCAAGACTGGACTTCTGTCTCGATGACGGGTTCTTCAAACCAACGTTTTGCTGAGCTTGCACTTGAGCAGCCTTTCAAGACTGACATCGATGCTCTGCTCGCTTTGGGACCGGATTTTGAGGACTTGAACCACGCAAACAGCAACGCACCTGAATCTAATGATTGGGCCCAATTGTAGATTCGAGGTACACCCACTTGAGGGTTGCTACAGCGTTGAATTGACATCCTGGCAAGCGGCCAAGGCCCTTGAATACCTCTTGTAGCGACATGCCTGTCAAGATTACTCACTGTCGCCGCCCACCACCAGCTTCCCGACACCTCGGCTGACCTGTTCAACAAGACTGCCCGTTCTGGTCTTTTCATGGTCCAAAACATCAAGTATCTCGAGCGCTGCAAAAGGTTCCCCTTCAACATGATTTCTCACCCGGACAAATACAAGGCCAGCGAGATATGGCCACTGCAAGCTTAATTCAAGGCCATGAAATCAATTCTCTGCCTTCCAACTTCCCAGAGGCAGCCGGACCGCCCCAATCTCAATAAAGAGCCAGGCTCGAGACCGTGTATCAATAGGTCAAGCTGATCATTGTCTTTGTGTGTAGAGGAATCTTGCCTCCAGCATAGAGAATGAGGGGTTGCTCGCTGAGATGTCCCTTGCATGTCTGTCTTGCTCATGAGCATTTGTTGAGGTTCAAAAGAATTCAGCAGAACCCTACCCCAACCTACATTTACTCTCCTCAGCTATTGCAAGTTGTCAGAGAATGTTATTCTTCTCCCATGCAGAGCGTTTCACCCCATATTGGCTTCGCAGCATGCTTCAACACGCCCGTCCACTCAAATTAATAAGAATAGTCTCGAAGTTCGAAGTGTCAAGCAGGCAACATCATTAAGACGCACCGACATAGGTATGGTTATTTGCGTCCCGGCTACTCAAAGGAACGGGCTCGAGACCCGACACCCACTAGTGAGAGTTCCAACGAGAATGGGCTTGATTATCATGACGTTTTGAGGTGGCCGAATCTCCACCACGAGATACGCCAAGTACCTGGCTACGAAAGGCTATGAGTTCGATTGAGTTTCTCCCAAGAGCTCTGGGCGCGGAAGCGCATGGGGACACTAGGTACGACTGAAGCATTCGAAGGCCAAATCGTG
This sequence comes from Diaporthe sp. P3_1W, assembly GCA_037177825.1. NCBI lineage: Eukaryota > Fungi > Ascomycota > Sordariomycetes > Diaporthales > Diaporthaceae > Diaporthe > Diaporthe sp. P3_1W. The sequence goes on from JBAFXB010000001.1 coordinate 2,482,684, forward strand.
CATGCAATGTGGACGCAGGCATAAGACTTCAGACGCGAGACGGGAAGCCGTTTCCAAGACCAGCTCCCTTAAAGCAGTCAGTCTTGTGACCCGTCAATCGGGACGCCCTGGGTGCCATCGGCCAGGACGGTAGCACGCGGGCAGGGCCAGCGTCGGAGTCCGGAGGACGAGGCCCATTCCGGGTACACTGCTTGCTTGCAGTCAAAACCCCCGCGAGGGAATAACACCAATTGCATCCCGTCCCAATCCTCATTGCCAAACCACGCCGTCACGGCACTGCTGAAGACCAAGCGTAACGGCCAGAACGGTTGGATGGCCGCCAGTTACCAGCCGGGGAACGTTACATGAACGAAATGCGACAGGGGACGGCAGGTTGGTGGCGGGAGGATTGGAGGAACTAAGCACTGTTGGCTTGATGGGGAACGGGGACTAGGCGCGCCTCGTGCGCGGCACTCGCCCAACTGCCTGTCTGGTCTGACGGTCTGTCGGCGCCGGATGCTAAGGGTCTTGGGAGTGTGTGTGTCCACCCCCTTGCGCACCAGCTGACCACGGGGTGGACCGCCCAATCAGCTCACCCATTGAAGGTCTTGGGCTCAGGCTGGCTGCGAGGTGCCCGCCAAGGGGGCCAATGGGCCGTTTCTTGCATTCGGGCCGGGGACGCTTATCTGAAGGATGGATACGTGGATTTCCTGCGGGGGTGTTGGTCGTATCATGATCAAGGATTTGATAGATAGGGTTGGACAGAGTGCCGATGGATGCTGATGTTGGCATTCCAGTCGGTGACAGCAATGGGTGCAGCAACTCAGCCTTTGCTTGGTGCCAGTGAAAGGAGGATTGCTTGATGGTAATAGCGTCCTCGTCCGAAGTGCTGAGCCCGACCAGGTGGTATCTAGATTGGATTTACCCCGGATTTCGTGGTGCCTGTGTGTGTGTGCATGGTTGGCATTGTGGAGACGGACGGACGAACGAACGATCAACCAGGGAACTAGGGCACAACAGCTGGGCCGAGTGCAACGCAACCTCGAGGTTCTCGACTCCAAAAGCAGTCCTGGGCGTCAGTTTCCTGACCAGGCTCATCCTTTCTTGATACGAAGGGCTAAAGCGGATGCCCGTCCTCGACAGGCTGAGATGTGCTGTGGCGCCACTGGGGGCCCCTCTCCTAGCTTATCATCTCTTCTCACCTGGCTGCTGTGGGCATCCTTATACGGCAAAGCGCTTATGGACGGGAAAGATTTGAGAGAGGAGCAGTGACCGAGCTGTGAGAAGTGACACTTTTTTTGTTCATCCATCGAGGCAAGCATCTAAGAAATTTGATTGCTACGTAGCTTGTGCATCCCCGAGAAGGGTCTCGTTCAGCCTTTCTGATGCTACCCTTCATCACAAGACATTGATCCTTCATCCCAACCTCCAACAGCTCATCTGCACACTGCCGTTCTGCTCGCTGCCCTGCAGTCAAGCTGAGACATACGGCCTCGTTTGGTAGAGGGCGAGACGCCACAGAGGAAGTCAGCCCTTTCGCGTGTTACCATTTCCGCTAGGCGAGTTCGTTTGCCCCGTCTGTCGCCGCAACCTGCCACTCGTTGTAACGCGTCACATTGATAACCGTTGGCCTGGACATGGATTGTTATCTCACATTTTCTCACCATAAGCCCTGACCATACATACACCAGCAGCTGCTGATCCCCTGCACCAACATATTTCTCGCTTGCTCCAGTTCGACTGATTGATTTCCTGTCGCGACTTGGGTCTCATCTACTCTCTCTGGAACCATTCTGTTTCGATCCAGTCTGTTGAGAGACGGCCTCAATCACTGTGCTTGCTGACCACCCCAAGAATCAGAGGTTTCTAGGCCAGCACCCCAAGAACTACCCCGCCCTCGGTTGCCAGGCAGCTTGTCAACAATCAACGGTGGCAAAATCCTTTGATTTTATCCAGAACTGCCAATTCACGCTCTTTTCTCGCGACATACAGGATGGCAGACAACAAAGAGACGGCGGCCGACGTGCCCGCCACCACCCGCTCTCCCGTCACCCCGACTGAGAAGGATACCACCGTCAACACAGCCCCGGAGACGCATGCCCACCATGTCGACGGACCCGTCACTCGCCCTGCCGGCTGGATGTACAAGGGCATCAAGCTCGGCAAGAAGGAGATTTGGTACGCATCGCCCAAGATGCAGCTCTTCATGGTCTCCATGGTCTGTTTCCTGTGCCCAGGCATGTACAACTCCCTCACTGGCCTCGGCGGCGGCGGCCAGCAGGACCCCCAGGTGCAGGACCACGCCAACACCGCCCTGTACTCGACCTTTGCCGTCGTCGGCTTCTTCTCCGGCACCTTTGCCAACCGCCTCGGCATCAAGCTGACCCTCTCGCTCGGCGGGCTGGGCTACTGCATTTACGCAGCCAGCTTCCTCTGCTACACCCACACCCAGAACGACGGCTTCGTCATCTTCGCTGGCGCACTTCTCGGTGTCTGCGCCGGTCTCCTGTGGACTGGCCAGGGCGCCATCATGATGGCTTACCCCCCTGAGACGTCCAAAGGCCGCTACATCTCGTGGTTCTGGATCATCTTCAACCTGGGCGCTGTCATCGGCTCGCTCATCCCTCTCGGCCAGAATATCAACAACTCCGCTGGCACCGTCACCGACGGCACTTACGCTGCCTTCATCGTCCTGATGGCCGTGGGCGCCGTCTTGGCCTTGTTCCTGTGCAACGCCGACAAGGTCCAGCGGGAGGACGGCTCTCACGTCATCCTCATGAAGAACCCGAGCTGGTCCTCTGAGATCAAGGGCCTCTGGGAGACCCTGTACCTCGACCCATGGATCGTCCTGCTCTTCCCAATGTTCTTCGCCAGCAATGTGTTCTACACCTACCAGACCAACGACATGAACGGGGCGCACTTCAACACCCGCACCCGTGCCCTCAACAACCTGCTCTACTGGCTGGCGCAGATCTTTGGCGCCGTCATCTTCGGGCACGCGCTCGACTTCCACAAGGTCCGCCGCAGCGTCCGCGCCAAGGCGAGCTTCGTCACGCTCTTCGTGCTCACCTTCGTCATCTGGGGAGGCGGGTACGCCTGGCAGAAGAAGCAGGTCAGCCGCGATGTCATCGAGGCGGTCGATGGGGACGGGCACACTACGTACAAGGGCCTTGTGGACTGGACCGACGGTGGTGAGAAGTACATAGGACCCATGTTCCTGTACATCTTCTACGGCTTCTTCGATGCCGTGTGGCAGACAAGCATCTACTGGTAAGCATTCGCTGTTCCTATTCCTTCATCTTTGGAAGCATTAGCCGTGACCACAAGCTGACCGCGCCGCCCCGAACAGGTACATGGGAGCCCTCTCGAACTCATCTCGCAAGGCCGCCAACCTGGCCGGCTTCTACAAGGGCATCCAGTCCGCTGGCGCAGCCATCTTCTGGCGGCTCGACGGCCTCAAGAAGCCGTACAACACGCTCTTCGGCGCGACGTGGGGCCTTCTGGCCGGCGCGCTGCTGTTTGCGGCCCCGATCATCTGGACCCGCATCAAGGACACTGTGCCGCTCGAGGAGGACCTCAAGTTCTCGGACGAGACGGTCGCGGACGTCGCGCCGACGGACGCCCTCGGCGGCAAGACCGAGAAGACGATTGACGTTTAGCTTTTGAGGTTGGGCGAGATTGCATGTCGGCGAAACTCGGGCTGTCGAGCTCGTAGATGAATGTTTCATGGATACGGGGGAACTCTTGGGTGTGTTCGGCATGGCCATTCACGTCGGCGAGCGTGAGGGGGGCCAATGATACCATAGCATGAGTTCTCAACTGGATTTAATTGATGAGACCAATCACAACTTTGAAATTCGTCAAAACAGGGCGATGTCTGGAGGACGTGAAGCTGATTCGTGAACCCGCTTCGAGATATCTTTGCATGAAGGGACTGCTGGTCAGCAGTGGTGTAGTGCGGCCGCAATTTGTTGGAGTCAAGTAATCCAACCGGGCTCGGCTCTCGCGGCGATCCCGGACGACGAAGGCGCGAGAGGCAAGTTTGAACAACTATGTTTCACAGTTGAGAGCAACAATGCAACAGGAGGCCAGTCAGGCCCGCCAATGAATCGAACACGAATGTCCAGAAACATCGAATCGACCCAAGAGCTGCCTGTTTTGGAGATCCCCTGACGCCTTAACCGAGGACATCACCACGCCCGGGCGGACGAACGGGAGCCATGGGCGGCACAGACCGAGCTAGCGCCGCCTGCCAGTGCGCCGGCGGCTCTGCAGGGAGTGGGCCGCTCGTGCTGCCTGCATGTTTGGAAAATAAACTCCGCGATACGTATACACGTAGACTACAGTGCATACTGTGCTGTCTCCTTGAACTTGCATGCATTCGAAGAGGCAAGAGAAAGACTGGGGGTTTCCCCACGAATAGACTCGATACCAGCAAATGGCCAAGCCCAGGCTCTGGGGATTCCACGGGGTTGAATGTGTCGAACGGCCAGAGGGGATCGAGGATCGAAGAGCTCGGTTCTAGCATGACAGACAAAAAGCTACGTCATGCTAACAGGTTCTCATATTGGTTTTGGTCTAGTCGTGTTAGTGTCACTCGGTACCCACCCACTGGGCCGAATCCCGCAGCAAAGCTACCTGTGGGCGCATCGTCACCCTTGCTGCATGGAATGATCAGACCACAGCAACGCAGTAGCTTGCGACCCATTTATTTTATATATCCCCACGAGGGGGACCCATCCTACTTTCGTTCAAGATGGGCCCTCTCTACTCTTCCCTCCGGACCGGCGGTGTTTTTGTGTTATCTTTCCTTTCGACTGTCTGACCACTCTCCACTCCTTCTCTGCTGCTTCTAGTCGCGACGTCGGCAACCCCCCCCTTGTGTTCGACTTTAGCAGTTCGAGAAAGGCAACTTAGACCATCCTATCTGGCATCGTGAGCCCTCCCAGGAGTCCGCGCAAACGACCATGGCGAGCCCTGTAGCCTCGGCGGCCTTGAAGGCGCGCATCCGTCGCCCTTCGATGCTGAACAAGCTCTGCCACCCGGAGCAGCTGCTGCCACACTTCCCCACCGGCTCATACATTGGCTGGTCCGGTTTCACCGGAGTTGGATACCCCAAGTAGGTCCTTCAGAAATGGGCAAGATGGCGCTGAGACGTGTACTGACGCGTTACCCTGCGAACTAGGAAGATGCCCACATACCTGGCCGACCACGTCGAGAAGAACAACCTCCAGGGCAAGCTGCGGTACAGCCTGTTCGTGGGCGCCTCGTCCGGTGCTGAGACAGAGAATAGGTGGGCTGGCCTGGACATGATCGAGAGGAGGAGTCCGCATCAGGTCGGAAAGGCCATTGCCAAGGGTATCAACGAGGGCAGGATCAACTTCTTCGACAAGCACTTGTCCATGTTCCCCGTGGACTTGGTATACGTACGTGAACCCAGCATGCGGAAGCACTTGGCAAACCGGATCCTCTGGTAATCATGGACAGATTGCTAATATTTCCTACAGGGTTTCTACACAAAAGACAAGCCCAACAAGAAGCTCGACGTTGTGGTGGTGGAGGCAACTGACATCTTGGAGGACGGCAGCATCGTCCCGGGCGCGTCCGTCGGAGCCACCCCGGAGCTGGTTCAGATGGCCGACAAGATCATCATTGAGGTCAACACCTCCATCCCAAGTTTCGAGGGCCTGCACGATATCACAATGACCGACCTGCCCCCCAAGCGAAAGCCATACCTGATCATGGGCGTTGAGGACCGTATTGGCACGACGTCGATCCCCATCGACCCCGAGAAGGTTGTTGGTGTGCTGCATTCCGACTACCGTGACCAGACGCTCCCCAACTCGGCCGCGGACGAGGGTTCGCAGCAGATCGCCAACCACATCATCGAGTTCTGGACCCACGAGGTCAAGCACGGACGGCTGCCCGACTCTCTACTCCCAATCCAGTCTGGAATTGGCAACATCGCAAACGCTGTTGTTGGAGGTCTGAACGACTCTAACTTCAAGAACCTGAAGGTTTGGACCGAGGTTATCCAGGATACCTTCCTCGACCTGTTCGACTCGGGCAAGCTCGACTTCGCGACAGCGACCTCGGTGCGATTCTCGCCCGACGGCTTCAAGCGTTTCTACGACAACTGGGAGGCATACCACAACAAGCTGCTCCTGCGGTCGCAGCAGGTCTCCAACTCGCCCGAGATCATCCGGCGGCTAGGCGTCATCGGCATGAACACGCCGGTGGAGGTGGACATCTACGCGCACGCCAACTCGACGTGCGTGCTGGGGTCGCGCATGCTCAACGGGCTGGGCGGGTCGGCCGACTTCCTGCGGTCGTCCAAGTACTCCATCATGCACACCCCCTCGACGCGGCCGTCCAAGACGGACCCGCACGGCGTGAGCTGCATCGTGCCCATGTGCACGCACGTCGACCAGACGGAGCACGACCTCGACGTGGTGGTCACCGAGGTCGGGCTCGCGGACGTGCGGGGCCTGAGCCCGCGCGAGCGCGCCCGCGTCATCATCGACAAGTGCGCCCACGAGGTCTACCGCCCCATCCTGAAGGAGTATCTCGACAAGGCCGAGTGGGAGTGCCTGCGCAAGGGCATGGGCCACGAGCCCCACCTGCTGTGGAACAGCTTCGACATGCACAAGGCCCTCGTCGAGGAGGGCAGCATGGCCAAGGTCCAGTGGAAGTAGATTGCGTGAGGGGGGCCCCAGCGGTGGTGGCCGAAGTGTCGCCTAGCGCGGCGTGACTTAACCTTAATACAAATCGTCTCATGTTCATCTCTTTTTGTTTATCATTCGTTTTGATGTGCCCTCTTGGTGAACGCTAATTCTGTCTGACAGGTTTGACAGCTGCAGCTCGGAGCTTCCCGTAGGATAGCTTACTGGAAGTTGCAGCAGCGTATCATCAGAGCAACACTTGCGACTCCGTGGCAGCATTTGGTTCTTGGAATATCAATCGTATTGGGCTGACAGTGCAATGGATAGAATATATTCGGTCAGCTGACTTGTCCTTGACTTCTTTACTCTTTTACTCTTCATATGATTATCACGAGCTTCGTGCATCGCCATCGCAACTTCAAGGACGCAATGACCAACAGATGGCTTTCTCACGAGTCAGACTCATCTTGGATTGGCCATTCCGCCCTCTGGCCATCAGCGGCTCGGTTTACTCTGACATCTGGAGCTGCCTCTCGCCAATGAGGGTCAACCGCCTCAGACCATGGCAGCTGTTTGCCGATATCGAGGCCGAAGCAAGAGGCCGTGAGCCCCAACTAGCGTTGTCACGACCTGGAGCTATGGAGTTGTTGACGACAATGTCGAGCTCGATGATAAGTCGATGATGGCATGGCAAACAACGGACCGAGTGCCTTCGTTTAAGGAGAGATGCGCTGGACCAGTGGCATCCTCTTTCTTTCCCTCTTCTCTTCACGCTCTACAGATTCTCCGTCGTGGTACGGGTTGGTCACAACACCAGACCGCAAAGCACCCAAAAAGTACTAATCGATACTGTGTACCGACCCAAAATGGACTTTACACACGGAACAGCACGGCATGCCGGTCGACCCTACCACTGGTGCCTGCCATGCGGAATGCTTTGTGGGCTAATGGCCTTCGCGACGATGCTGACTTTCGGCGTCCTCAGCTACATCGATCATGGTGGGATTTCCCGCTGTGTTGAAGGTGACTGGATGGTAACCAGGGAGTTCCCAAGGCCCGGGTACCCTAAGTCTCCGGAACCCGATGACCAACTTGCCATGACGACCGGGAACGTCCCTGAGGCGTTGGTGGTCCAGGAAGAACAGCTGCATGTCCGCAGCGATGACCCTGCTCGCAGATATGCCGAGCACGAGCAGGTGGCCGAACGCGACACGGACGCGGATGAGGTGCCCGGAGCCGAAGACCGGCGGCGACAGTTCAAGTTGCCCAAGCTGCCCATCCCGACAGAGATTATTGATATTCCCATCAAGTTTCCAACGCGCCTCTCAGAAATCCTCAGTGACCTGCCGGTCCCCACGATCCCCACTGACCCGGGAGACATCATCGACACTCTGCCCACCGACCCAGGGGAGTTGATTAGCGACCTGCCTATTCCCACGCTCCCTTCGATCCCTGCAATCCCTACTCTGCCTGTCCCCATCCCAATCCCGACCAAGATCCCGGACCTTCCGGGCGTGCCACTCCCCACCGCCGACCCACCCAAAAAGCCCAAGGACCCAAAAAGCCCCTATGAGCTGCCCGACCTCACCCAAATCCCCCACAGGGTCCTGACCCTGCTGCACGACGCCATCAGCAAGCTGAGCACCAACCCGGACACCCCGAGGTACTTCCGTGACATCCTCCGGCTGATCCTCCGGATCCTCAACCGCCTGGGCGGCGGCGACCCCGTCCCCGTCCCGACCAAGAAGCCCCCGGTGCCAACAAACACAAAGCTGCCTCTTCCCACGCTGACTGTCCCGACGATCCCCGTCCCGAAACCGCCCGTGCCAACATTCACGCGCCCCACGCTCCCGCCGCTGCCACCCCTGCCGCCGAAGCCGAAGCCGACCTTGTCCCGCGGGCCAAAGCAACCGGGAAAGCCGGACAGTATCGGGCGGGCCGCGAGGAAGGTACGGGATGAAGGCGGCAACGAGGGGCCGCTGAGCGACGAGAAGCGCAAGCAGCTCCGTGCCAAGGTGTCCGACGAGGTGTGGGCTGAGGCTGACTGGAGCAACCCAATTTTGGCGCCGTTCACGGCGATGGCGGCCATGCTCGCGTATGATGCTATCTACGCGATCACGGGGAAGTGGAAGGAAACGGACGATGAGGCTGAGAAGGACAGGCTGTTGAGCTTGTTTGTTGTTGTCGATGATGATGAGGAGGGAGAGGCTCTGGCTTGATCGATCCCTGGTTAGGTGATGAGACCTGGTGTTTTGGTGGTCTGCGGTGCCGTCTTGATGACGCGGTGTGCTGTTGGACTGTGAACAGACGATGTATTGTTTTCTTCTTGTAGGACCAGACCACCAAGGACTTAATTTTGGGGTAGCTCACAGAGGAGTTGACGCGTAGGTAGTTGCTCACCTTCATTAGATCCAATGATAGTTCGCTACACATGTATACTTCTATTCTATATAACGACAATCTTTTCGATTTGTCCTGCTGCGCCTCTTGTACCTGATTTCGCTGTAGACTAAACGCTTTTAAGTGGTCGGCCAGTAAGCAGATGGCTCCGGCAGGAATTTGTATTCCACTGAGTTTGATGTTTTCATTTTGTCATTAATAATAGTGAAAAGTCTGATCTGGGGTCTTGTCTCCCATTTTATAGAGGAGTACAATGCTGTTGCTCTGTTTGCATGGGCACTCACGAATGGTGTGCACTGTGAGCTGCCACGTGGAGCACGCAGGCGAAGGAGTCCTCTTCCTAGGCAGGTGGTTGACTGAGCCTCCAGGGAGGTTTGCACTGGCAGGACCAGAGATATCCTCATGTAAAGTCTCCGGACCTGCATCTTACTTTCATTCCTGCTCCTCCACATCTCTCATCCCATGGGATTGCCGTCCACGCCATAATTCTGCCCTCAGCTGCCCCCTCCCCCCCCCCCCCACGGGAAGACTTCCCCTACCGGTGGCCAGGCCCCAGGCCCTGCTTAAGGCCCAGCGTCTGCGTCACGGGCGTCTTACGCTGCAACATGAGCTGGGTGTCAAAGACCTTACGGTCGAGCACCTTGAAGTCGAAACCGACTGGGGCGAGCTCGTCCCGTGCCTTGAGCAAGGCGTCACGGGCAGCCTTGATCTTCTCCGGGGCGCCGTCGTCGTGCACGTGGTATTTGATCCAGAGGGTCCACTTCCCTGCCGGGTCGACTCTCTCGAGGCTATCGAAATCCGGTAAAGGGCCGGAGGGCGGGCCCTGGAACGAGGCGGGCAGCGTGTAGTGACGCACCAGGTTGAACTCGAGCAGGGGGTCGTCCCGGTGGTACACGTCGTGCGTCTCCTCGACAATCTGGGACTTGTAGCGGAACTCGTTGTCGTTCAGCACCGCGGGAAGGTTGAGCTGGTCCCAGATCTCGACCTTCTTGCGCTGCATCACGAGCGACTGGCCCCCCGCGACGCTAATCGGGTCGGGGATCTCAGACCAGAAGAGGGTGCCCGGCGTGGCCGCCAGCTGCTTGTGCTGCTGCCCGCCGAAGTCGGTGGCCTTGGAGACCTGGTAGCGGGCGGTGACGATGTAGGACTGTTTCTTAAAGATGTCGCTGAGCTCCTTCCAGTCCGGGTCGACGTAGGGGCCCACCTGGGGCTGGAGCGGCTCCGCGCCCGGCAGGCCGAACATGAAGGGGTCCGGCGCTGGGCGGATGCCGTTGATGTTGTTCCTCTTGGCCAGGGGTTTTGGCTGGGCCGGGCCGGTGAAATGGAAGACGCGGTAAACGCGGGGGTTTGGGTCGCTCCAGCAGTACGAGCTCAGGATGGACCTCGCGTTGTCGAAGTCGACGTCGTTGACGAACGCCGTCAGGAACAGCTCGTACATTTTGTCGACGGCTGATAGCAAAGGGAGGAATTGAAGGCCCAGAAGCACGGACTGGTGAGCTCTCCAGGCCGTCAGAGGGCCAGGAGCTGGTATCTGGGTGGATGGTCGTACTAAAACGATCCTGGTGTTGATTGATGTCTGAGTGAGAGCTCAGGGATTAAATGCATCTCAGGATCTGAGGTTGTTGGAGGTGGGCGGGACAGGGGGCATCAGGCTTGGCAGCACCGATTTGGTGGGGCTGTGTGTGGAAAACGAATCGCTACCCCCCTCCTGTCATTTTAGTTAGCTATCCCCCCCTATATTAAAATTTAGCTAATAAAGCGGAATATATATTAAGATTATTAAGGATAACCTCATTATTATTATTATATACCTAATTTAGTAAAAAAAAGGTTATTATACTCTTATTTTATATATATCTTTAAAATAATTAAGAGTAATAAAATTAACTTAAGCTTATTATATAAAGGGATATATACTCTATTAGCCTTAACTTAAGGTAATTATATCCTATTTAAATTAACTAAAGGCTTATTTTAATAGCTTTTAAAAAATAAAAGCCTAGCTATTATAATTATATATTTATTTATAATATTAAATTATATACTTTATTAATAAACCTTTTATTAATTAATTAATAATATTATTATATATAAAAAAGCTAATAATAAAAATAAAGGCTATTATTATTATAAAATAAAAGCTAATAATTTAATTAAAAACTTTTTATAATAAATAAATAACTACTTAATATATTATTTAATATATTATTAAAAGTATTATTAAAAATATTAAAGAAGTTATTTTTAAAATTATCTTTAAAGAAAATAATATTTTAAATAACTTAAATAAAGCTAAGGATATTTATATTAATTAAAAAATATTAAATATATTTAAATTATTATTATTAATTAATAATAATATAAATAATAATATTAAAAAGTTAAAAAGTTATCCCCTTTTAAAGAAAATATTAAGGAAAATCTTCTTAATATTATATATTAAAATTATTAATATATAAGCTTTTTTTATACTTTTAATAAAATAATATAACTTTAAATTTAATAATAATAAATATAAATACTTTAATATTAATATATTACTTAATAAGCTTTTTTTAAAGATAAAAAAATAAATTAAAATTAAATTTATTAATATAAAGGATATAATAATTAAATTATTATAAGTTTTATTTAAAATAAATTATTAATTATAAATAAAAATATTTTTATTTTAATTAAATATAATAAAAAGAATTATAAAGTATTTAAAGAAAAAACTTTTTAATAATAATATTATTAAAATACTTATTTTAAATAAAAAACTTTATTACTTTATAATTATATATATTTATAAAATAACTCTCTTAATAATATAAATAATATCTTATAATATTATAATATTAAAATAATTAAATATTAAGATCTTTTAATTATCCTTATTAATAAAATTAATATTTAACTTAATAAATAATTTATTAATTATTAAATAATTATAAAATATTTTATTAATAAAAAGATTATTATTATTTTTAAATCCTAAATTTAAGTTAATTATTACTTAAATATTAATAATAATAAATAATAATAAAAATAACCCCTTTTAAAAAAAATATAATAAACTAATAAAAATATAATAATATTTTAAAAGTATTTATTATAAAGCTAATTATTATTATTATAATAAAAAAGATTCTTTATATTAATAATATTATATTAAAAAGGATAATATATATATTAATTTTATTAATATTAATTTAATAATATAAATATAAGCTATTTTTAATAAAAAGGCTATAATTTAAGAACCTTTAAAGAAACTTTTTTTTAAATAAAAAAAAGCTATTAAAGCTAATAAAAATATTAAGGAACTTAATAATAATAATATTAACCTTATATATAAAAAAAAAAAGGCTAAAAAAGATAATAAATAAAAGAAGAATAATATTAATATAATAATTAATTTATTAATTAATCTTTATACCTTTAACTTTATATATAAATATTTAATAATATTACTATTATTAATATATTCTTTTAAGGGCTTTAAAGGGCTATTAATATTATTATTATTAATACCTTTTTATTTAAATAGCCCTATATATTATTATTAATTACTTATACTTTTATTATTATTATTATAAATACTTAATAATTAAAAAGCTTTAAGTAAAGATTTTATATTTAAGGCTTTATAATAATATTTTTATATATTAATAAAAAGAATATAAATAATAAAGTTAAAAAAGGTAATAAGGTATAAAGATATTAATTTCTAATCTTTATATTTAAAAGAAGATATTTAATTTAATAAAAAGGATTTAGATATTATTAAATTAATTAGAAAATTTATAAAGCTATATTTAAAAGAAAAAAAGAATTTTTTTATATTTTTTAAGAGTAATAAAGAGGAGGAGGAGTTATTATTATTATTATTATTAATATAAGATAATAATTATAATCCTTAGTAAATCCTTAAAAGTATATATAATAATAAAATCCTTTAATAAATTAAATAATTTCTTTTAATATTAAGTTATTTTTTAAGTTAAAATACCCTATTAAAAAGTATAAGAAGCCTTTTAATATAATTTAATAATATATTAATAATAAAGAGTAAGTTTAAAGTATTTTTTAATAGTTTTTAAGGAGGTAATTAGTATTATTTATAAAGAAAAGAATAATATAAATAAAAGGAAGTTAATAAGGTTTTTATATATAATTAAAAGAGTCTTTAAATAGATAATTAAAGTATAAATTAAGAAAATTAGGTATATTTCTTATAGTAAATTCTTAGCTATTTTTTTTAATAATTTAAGTAATAATTTTTTTTTAATTAATTTATTTATTATTATTTTATTTATTATATATAACTTAATTATAATATTTTTTTTTTATTATTTTTTTTTTATCTTTATTTTAATTTTATAATATTTTTATTAATTTATATTATAATTATTATTTTTAAATCTTTTCTTTAATATATATATATAATAAAAATATCCTTTAATTACCTTTATATATTAATTAACCTTTTAAGCATTTAAATATAAAAAATCTATAATTTTTTTATTATTATTATTATTATTATTATACTTATATTAATATTAATATTAAATATATCTCTTTAAATTTTTAAAATATATTTTAATTAAATTAAAATCAAGAGAATATAATAATAAATATAATAGCTAAATATTTTTTACTTTTATAGCTTTATAAATAATATTATTATAATATTATAAGGCGTTATTTATTATAAGGATTAATTATAAGCTTAAATAAATATTTATTTAAAATAAAATCTTTTTTAAAAATTATATTAAAAAGAATTCCTTTATTATATACCCCTTATATATTATAATATTAAGAAGATTATTAATTATAATTATTAATAATAAATAAAAATAAATATTTTATTTAAGAAAACTCTTTATTTAAAAAATATACTTAAATAATACTTAACTTATTTTTTTTATATTATTATATTTATTAAGTTCTAATTTATTATAAAAAATAAATATTTTAATAATATACTTTAATTTAAAAATATTAAAAAAGTATTATTTTTAAAGCTTCTTATTATATTATTAAGTTAATATATATATTTATTTATTAATTTAATTATATATTTTAAGAGCTTTTATAATAATAAATATAATAATATTAATTTAATATACCTTAATAAAAAAATATTATATTTTATTAAAATATATATTTAATTTATTAAAAAGAAGATCTTTAAGCTTTTATATAATAATAATTAAGTATTAATAATATTTAAAAAGATTATTATATTAAGAAATATTATATACTTTTAAAGCTTATTATTTTAATTTAAGAGTATTTAATAATAATAATAAGGATATATTAAAGGTTATAATATTTATTATTATAACCCTTTTTTAATATTATTAAATAATAATTTTATAATAATAAAATTTAGCTTTTAGCTATTTATTTATTAATAATAAGTTTAAATATAAATAAAATTATAATATCTATAATTATATAAGGGATAGATATATTATAGCAACCTCTCTTTTACTAAATTAGGTATATAGGCAACGTTAATGAGGTTATCTCTGATGATTAAGGTGCGTAGTTTGCGTTACTAGCCAAATTTAGTACGGGGGGGATAGCTGACCTAAACGACAGGGGGGGGGTAGCGATTCATTTTCCACACACAGGGGCAGCTTGACCTGCTCCCCCGCCTGTAGGGCTGAACCCATTTCACCTAGATACACCTAGGTAGGTATGGCCTGCCCAGATGCATGTGTTTGAATCTTAAGGCTGTGGCAAAGGGGTATTAAATGTCCTGATTGTCAGGCTCTGTTTCGCCAATACTTTAGTCGTTGAGATTTCAACTGTTGAAACGGCCGCAGCCACACCAGAAACTGATCAAGCAAATGATTGTTTACTGTGGTGTGTCAGAGGAAAGAATTCCTCCCACTACGAACGCTCAGGAGGAAGCCATTTAAGAGCCGGCGGGTGGCCCGTGGTGCACGCCCACAGAAACCACACACACACAAATGGACCAATTTGAGATCTGCTACCAAGTCTTGAACAAGAGCATGGATGGATGCGTGTCTTATGGTGTTTTGGACCAGCTACCTCTCCTTACTTTCACAATCAAAGGGGTGTTTGCTTGCCGAAACATTTCTTTTACTTTGAGAAATTAAGGATCGCTCAGTGCATTCTCTTGTAAGCTATGATTAGTCGAATGCCTGTCTCTATGTGCCTCTATGTGCCTCCAAAGCATGATGATAAAGTCTCAATCGTTTCTCCAAAGGGTAGTAGAAAACTCCATGGCCTGAAATGGACACAGGCTTGTTCCCTGTAAAAGAACTGCGCACGATGAACCGCCCAGATCGAGATGATACCTCCACCTACAACGCAATGGTTTATGACCTCTCCAATGCCGCCAGAGATAACCCCCTCTGCTGAGGTTTGCTGAGCTTCTGTCTGAATTTCACAAATCCCTCAGTCAACACTGGGTATGCCCCTGAGACCAAGCCTTTCTCGACCTCACCATTTTTTGAGTCCTGAATGCTCCCCAAGTCTGGTCATTTTCGGCCAGAGACACACAACAACCACCAATTTTTCGGGCTTTGATGGTAAGACTCTCCAGACTTGTCCACTTCCGATCCCACTTCGCCCATGTGGCTTTGTTCATAGGAAAGGCTCAAGTTTTCCTTCCCAACCGGCTGAAGAGGTCTGGTCCAACGATTCTGAGTTATGTGTCACTTGTATTAGGCTGCTGCGGCGGGTTGTGAACGGGCAGGAAAACACCGGAGCGCATGTTTGCCACGACGAACCGCAGTCTGCCGAACCCAGCAACGCCGGTCTCGTCCAACTGTCGGATGATCCGCTCGAGCTTCTGACCGAAGGTCTCGGATCCAATATGATCCTTGACGTCGAGCTGGAGGAAGATGAAAACACAAAGGTCAGCCCAAAGCTCCCACAGTGTAAAAATATGAGACCTATGAAAGAGAGGAAAGACTCACAAGATTCAGACACTCGTCAGCACTAGCCAGCCGAACAGAACCCCACAGCGCCCCGACGAGCGCGTCCCGCGACACGCAGCGCGAGACCTCGGCCGCGAGAGGCGTGCCGCCCAGGTTGAGCGCGCAGCTCTCGAGCACCCACAGCAGCGCGAAGGCGGTGTCGTTGAGGCTGGAGAGGAAGAGGTCGCGGCGCCCGCTCTCGCCCGTCTTGTCCGAGACATCCTGGAACTGCCTCAGGATCGTGCCGGCCGTGCCCTCGACCAGCGCCACCACGGCGGGGGCCCGCCGCAGCTGCTCCTCGGGCGGCTCGTCGCCGTGCGCGTGGAACACCTCCATCTCGACGCGCCGCAGCAGGTCGTCGTAGGCTGGCTTACCCGCCTCCTGGGTGCCGGCCTGCTCGGTTTGCTGGGGCTGTGACTGCTGCGCTGCCTGTCCCTGCTGCTGCTCCTCGGTGGCGGGCTGCGGAGTCTCCGGGTCGGGTTTGTTGGTATCACACGAGACCTTGGCCTGCTCATCCTGTCCCTGTGCGTCCTCGGTCGCCTGTTGAGCTCCCTGAGGCTCAGGCTGGTACTCCGTGGCGCCCTTCGCGATTCCCTGGAGCTCTGCGCCTTGGCTCAGGGCCCGGAGGCTCGGCTCGATCTGCTCTTGCTCGGTGTTCTTGTCCTCGGTCTTGATGTTGCTGGTGGGATTCGAGTTGGCAGACTTGGCAAAAGGCATAGCGATGGGCCCCGCGGAAGATGGCCTCGAAAAGGGGTTCCGCGGTCCGCTTGCCTCGGCGACCCGTCCCTCGGTGATGCCTCGCGGCTGGTGGCTGGACGCGCGGGAAGATCCAGGCGTGGGAGCCCCCTCCCGGTCGATGGCAGCCTTGCCCGTGTACTGGCCGCCTTGACCCATCTTGCTCCTCTTGGCTGCCGGAGCAGCCTGACCGGTCGAGGCACGCTTGTTGTTGTTGGGCATCAGCTGCTCGCCGCGGGGCACGTTGTAGGGGATCGCAACAGATTCAGAGGTCAGGGCCTTGAGGAGACCGGGGAAAAGGCCGACAGCATTGGCACGCTTTGAGAGCTCCAGGAACTCGCCCTCCATAGAAATGTCGAGAATTTGACGTCGGGAGGCGTCGGTGGTCGTGGTGGAGAGGATGTTGCCAACTTCGAGGGAAGGAGTTAGCAAGTCTTTTTCGTGCCCAAGTATGACGATGAGGAAGGAGTGAATGAATGGCTGTGAAATCATGGCTTTTCATGTCCAGTCACTTACCGGCGCGGCTCAGAGGGTCATACGCAAACATCTCCAGGCCCCGCTTGGAAGTCAGGATGGGTATTTCGATGATGATTTTGCCAATCTTGAGAATGGCCGCGAGGGCGTTGATCTTGGTGACAGTGAGGTCGGAGAAGGTTCCGTATACGCCAATGTTGTCGATGGACGGTGAAAGATAGCTCTTGACGTGCGCCTCGATGTTGTCGAAGTCGCCCTCCTTGAAGAAATAGACATCCCGCCAGGTGACAAACAGGCTCTCCATGTGATTTGTCATGTTCTCAAACGAGACGACGACCCGGTTGTCGTGCTGAACCTGCTGGCCGTACGCGAGCCGGATGTTCTGGGTCCACTGGTCGAAGGGAAAGCACAGGGTCCGGTCGTAGACGGCGTTCTTGATCTGTCGGTCATCCAGCTGGCCCATCATCAGGTGACAGTGCCGTGGAGTGAGAGAGCTGACACAGAGGCGCGTGTCGACAATTTGCTCGACCGTCATGTGTCGGTTCGGGCTGTCATGCCTCTGGGATAGGTTGCGGTAGGGCTCGTCTCCCATCGTGACTGGTGTTACTGCAGCACAATCGTTAAAGATGGGAAGTTGTGACGGGTTGTTTGGCTGGGCAGATAAAGGCGGAGGACTAGGATCAGGTGCAGGTTTGGGCGCAAGTGGTCGCAGTTGTTGTCGTCGCAACCTTGGGGTTCTTGCCATGACAAGAAAGGTTCAGGAACGAAGAGGCATACGGTCAACGAAGATAAACCTTGACGGCAGAGATGGTCGTCAATCGTTGTTGATCACTTTCGGAGAAAGGCAGTGGAAAGGCGTCGGGAAAGTGAGAGTGAGCGGCGAAGTCTGCCAGACTTTTATGGAATGACTTACTGTAAATGAGGTTGTTACGCATTTTCCAAGGTAGCTGAAAAGAAGAAATCAGGCTTCACATCTGAGTAAGTGAAAATCAGCTTATGTTTTGGACCACCAATAAGTAGTTGAATCACTCGTGCTTGTGGCGTTGTTGAGAACACGTTCTGGTGACGAAAAGCCGAACTGAAAATATTGTTTTCCAAACCGTGCGTGTACCGCATCACTGGCTGTCGTAGAGTGGCTTGGAAGTAAAAGCTTGAGCCGACTTCAATGGCTTAAATTCACACTTCAGACATTTGAAACAACCGGTGGAGCACAAGCATTTGATATTGAAGCTGTAGCCGCGTCCAATTCTTCTACTTGGCTGTGGGTTCCCATCTCGAAATCCAATCTGTACGCATGTTTATGCGTGCAAAAGAACAAAGCCGCTTTCTTTGGGGTCGACTGGTGAGTGTTCTACAAGAGTGTCCCCCAGGAGGTTGTGCCGTAGGAGAGAACCCCATAGGACCGTGTCCCAGCGAATGTCTGTCCAAATCCAAAATCAACTGCTTCGCTGAATTAATTAAAGCTATTCTCTCGCTCTAGGGCACCTTCTGCGTAGATGAGCCCCTAATGTTACCGAGTCAACCCCTGACCGGCTCAGGGACCGTTGTAGACTTTCAGTAGTGGGTATGTCTCTACCATCGGGAGTAGAACACCACAGAACTGCATCATGCTAACAGGCTGTTGCAGAAGACCTGTAACCTGGCCCTCAATCAGGGCCATGGGGAAATGGAAGGAATTCCATATCGCCCTCCTGACTTGGTTGTACGTATTCGGTGTGCAGCACAAAGATAGCCACAAACTTAGAAGCGTTGGTGATAGGTCCTGGCCGCTGTCGGTGACATATACGTGCTGGACCTGCTGCACAGGCATTCTGGTGAAGCCAAACTGTCCAGTCTTACCAAAGGAACCTGGGGCAACTGTCATTTGTAGGGATCGCAGGACAGGATTATTGGACCACATCGGGCCGTGAGACATGTAGCCAACCTCCAGTTGATCATCTTGAACATGTATGTCTCCGTGCCTCTCCTTGGGCCTGTTTCCAAAGCTGGCCTCATGATACGGGGGTGGTTTCGGGGCCTTCCGTACGTGGGGAGGCGCGACGACATAGAGTCGTGCTGCAGCGATGAAAGCTCGCAGGAAGAAGAGGCCGCCAGAAGGTACGGACACTCTCACCAGCCAGCCTCTTTGGAGTTGTGACAGTATTGTATTGGGCGCCGTGGGGAATTTTGCCTCCATGCCGAGGTTTTTGATGCGCTTGAAGTCCTGCCGAATATCTGGGTCCACCGGACTCCGGCGCCACACAAGAGCCCCGCGGTACACCCTGAACGGTTGAATAATGCAGAGAACATCCGTTTCAACGTCGAAGTGAATCTGGCCGGTCTGTAACTCCTAGTTGATACCGGAGAAACTCGCGAAGCGCAGCGGCGGGGGGAGCGTACGCAGCACCTCCTTCCTGGCCAACCTGCATGCGAACAAGAGGGGCTTGAGCCTCCGCGTCCTCTGCTTGACCTCTTCGCACGGGTTGATTGAGATCCATGGGTTCTCGACTCCCGAGTCGATGCATGCGACATGGGCGCGAACGATGTACAACCGCGGCACAGAGAGGGCTGCCGTGCGCCATATCAGATCCTGGAGTTCCTGGGGGAGATGGCCGAACTTCTTGAACTCGCTTGGTGGTGTCGCCGAGGTATCATCGCTTTCCCTGCTTTTGGCCTTGGGATTTTCTTCTGAACTCATTGTTTTCGTCGAGGTTTTTTTCCTTCTCTTGCTTCCCACTTATGAATGAACCTGTAGTGCCTGCAATGCCTGATATCAGCTCGTCTTGCTCCTTGCATTGTACTGACTGAGTGCGAACACCACCATGGCCATGGAGACTTAAATACCTTAGAGAGAGATTCCCTGCACATATTCAAAGATACTTGAACCTATTCTGATGTGTTTTCAAAAGGCTGAAGAGAGCTCGATATTCCGGTGTGTGGACGGACAAAACTGGTCTGGGACCGCGTCATTGTATCGGCTGTGCGTTAGTGGCTTTCAGGGAGCAATAACTTGATCTTGGGTGTGAGTTACCCGAGCGACCAGCAGGCTACCTACCTAGGTAGGTAGGCTGTTGATTCATGGCCTGCAGGCTTGGTCTGTACCGGCAGGAGATGGGAAGGGGGGGAGTTCAACGGACAACAGGCACAAGGAAGGAGTGTCTGTTTGTCTGCCCGCCACCGCACTACCGACCTCAAGTACAAGAGGAAAGAAGGACCTGGCATCAAGGGCCGGGCATCAAAAATGTGACCCACATGACCCGGGGCAGGTCACAAGGCACTGAAGTGGTCCGGTAAGTGGGCATTACTCGAACCTTAGTGGCATGGCACACATACGCCCACAGCAATACATTCCCACCCGAGGCTGGCGTGTCCTGGAAAGCACACAGAATGTGAATACTGATTTTATAATGAGAATGGTAGTAAACGAGGATGAAGCCCTAATGATTCAAATTTGACTCGACAACTTGGCTTCCGTGTCCTTGGGCACCTATGTCGTTTCAGGTAGTAGGTGCATACCTAGGTAGTCTTTCCTAACAATTCTCCAAATGGTTCCCAATTAGGTTAGTCAGTATACCAGCTTTAATCAACTCACACCTTACCTACCTTTACTAATATTTAGCATAATAATTACTATAACCACCCCTCCAACTCAACATACAATAAAGGCAGTTCATCCTCCGTCAAAATTAAACAACTTTACGCAAACTCACCACGCACCAAGATTCAGTCACTACCTACCAGAGTAATGGACTGAATGCATATAAGTAGGGTAGGGAGGCCTGGTTCCTGGTATCTGGCTGCCTCTAGCCCAACAACTAGCTGCCCATCGCCTGGTTGCCCAGATTCTCGCAGCTCGCTGGCTTGATCAATTGCCCCCTCCTGCTGAGCCGCGCTCGCTGCTTTGAACCTGTATTTAAGGTAAGCACAGTCGCTCGTCCTTTTCCCCTTCCTACTCCCTACTTCATACCTCTGACAACCACGCCTGCTCTTCGCGGCGAACGCTACTTCAACTTACTCACCCTACCCAGCGATCCCGACTATACCACCATACAAAACAGCAAAAAACTTCTTCAGTAAGAGGAGAGAAAGGAGATCCAACCAGTGCTAAAAAGGGATAAATAGCTCTATTATTCTTAAATGGATTATTTTAAAGGTAGAGAGAGATTATTAATGGATGCTTAACCTATGGAAATAATATATTCTCCCTATATGCCTTTTTCTCTTTATCTCTTATCCTTATTAATCTTTCTTTTAGCTATATAGGTTTGCTTAAGATTATGCTAAAGATAATCCTAACTTATTTAATTTAAAGTCCTTAAAGGATTTTATAAAAGAGATTATATTTAATATTAATAATATAAAAGATAATTTAAATCTAGTAAGTTTAATAATTTTAATATATTAAAAGTAGTTTATAGCTAGTTAATGCTATATATATAATGCTATTTCCTTTAATATTATATTATTTATAATAAATATATATGTATTTAGCCTTTTATTAAGGTAATAATTTAATTTCCTTTTTAAGATAAGTTAATAAGCTTAGTAAAGTTTATTAAATATAAGTTACTTAAGGTGCTTAAAAAGGAAAGCAGTATTAAAATAGTTTATAATAAGTAATAAAAGAGGTTTAATATAAAGAATTACTTTATTTAATTTAATTAATAGCTATAAGGTAATAATTAAGTTAAGTATAAAAGATTTATAATAAGAGTTTATAATTAAGTAATCTTTATAGCTAATATTTTTTTTTTTTATATATTAAGAAATATATTAAGTTTTTTTATCAAATAAATTTAAGTTAAAGCTTATATTATAAGGTAAATATTAAGAATTTACTTTTATATTATTATTATATAAGCTAATATATTATATTTACTTTATTATAAAATATAAAATTTAAGGTATTTTATAATAAAAATAATAATATAAAGTTTATTATTTAAATTATTTAAAATATTAAGAGGATAACTTATAAGCTAGATAAAAAGTATAATTTTTCTTATTAAAGTATTAGCTTAAGTTTTTATTTTAATTATATTAATTCCTAGACCTTAGTATATAATTTATAAAACCTTAATTACTATATCTTTCCTTTATAATAAGATGCTTTTAATATTAATAATTATTATTATAATAAAGGTATTTTAAGATTATAATATTATTAAAAATCTGCTTATTTTAAAATTAATAAAAGGCATAATGCTTTACTTTTAATAAAAGGATAGTAT
This sequence comes from Diaporthe sp. P3_1W, assembly GCA_037177825.1. NCBI lineage: Eukaryota > Fungi > Ascomycota > Sordariomycetes > Diaporthales > Diaporthaceae > Diaporthe > Diaporthe sp. P3_1W. The sequence goes on from JBAFXB010000001.1 coordinate 2,505,088, forward strand.
TTTTAAGTAGCCTTTTTTTAAAACTTTATTTTTAAAAAAAGCTTAGGGGAAGATAAAAATAATAAGTACATTAAGTAAATAGCTTTAAGCTTTAAGACTTTATATTAAGTATATTAATTTACTTATAATTTATAACTTTTATATAAAGAGTTTATATTAAATTAATATATAGCGGCCTTAATATAGCCTCCTTTAACTTTTCGTTTTATTAATTAATATATTATATAAATTAATTTTATTTAATTGCTTAAAGAATAAAATATATAAATTATAAGGATTTATATATTTATAATATAAATTACTAATTTAATAATAATAATATAAATAAGTAAGGCAGCTATTTTAATAATAAAGTATATATTATTATTAATAATCTTTTTTATAATATTATTATATTATATAATCTGCAGCTATTATAATATTTCTTTATAAAGAAGGAAAAGGTATTAATAAATAGCATTAAATATATCGTTATTTAAATAAAGCTAGCAGCTTTATAAAGATTTAAAAACCTTATAGCAGCTAAGCATTATATTAAACTTTATAAGGATTAGAAAATATTATATAATTAAAAACTTTATAAATAATAAAAAAGCTAGTTAAGTTACCTTTTTAAGTTAAAGAAAGAAAGTATACCGCTATTAAGTTATTATTAAAATATCTTTAATTATATTAAATTTCTTATATTTTAATATAACCACTTTATATCTACCTTCCTTAAAACTTATATTTTATAAAGCTTAATTAGCTTTAAGGCTTTATATAATATAATTGCCTTTTATAAAATAAATATAAAAATAATTATATAACTTAGTTTTAAGCTAAGTAAATATTAGTATATTAATATAACTTAATATTAGAAATTATTTAGGTATAGTGAATTTAGTATTAATTTATAAAATATTTAAATTTATAATTAAAAATATATTTATTAGTATTTTAAAAAAGCTTATAATAACTTTATTAAGTTTTACTTTTTATATAGTTTTTAAGTTTATAATAAAGTAAAATAAATAAAATATTACTTTAAGTACTTTGCTTATTTAAAATAATTACTTATTTAATATAACCCCTTTATATATAATAAAATATTAATTATAGCTAAGTATTATATATTTTATATAATAAAAGCATTATTATTATTTAAAGAGTAATTATATTAATTTTAGGATAAATATATATAGCAGCAATATATTTATAGCTATTATAATAAATATATTTAAATTATTAATAATAATAAGTTAATAAGATACCTTTATTTTAAAATATATTATAATGTAATATTTAATTTTATTAAGTAATTTAAATTTTATATTTTAAATTATTATTATTATAATTTAATTAATTTAAAAGGGCTAAATATAATAAAGTTATTTAATAAGCTTAAGGATATAAAGTTTACGTTATTATATAAAAGAAATTAAAAGTTAAAGGTTAAAGCTATTACTTAAGAATTAAAGGTTAAAAGAAGCTTTTTTTTTATTAATAAGATAATTAATTTAATATATTATTATAATTTAAGTGATATATTAATAGTATTGCCCTTTGAGAATCTTATTTACCTTATTACCCCTTATAATAACAGCTATTTTAATATAGGAAATATAATAAGTAGTATTTATTTATCTTCTTAAATTAATAAGCTTTATATTTTTAATATAATGCTATTTAGTTGCGTATTAAAAGAAAAAAAGAAGAGAAAGATATTTTTAAAATATATTAAATCTTAAGTTCTAGTCTTTAAGACAAATAAATATAAGATAATAAACTTATATGTTTTAATAATTTAGTTTATTAAAATAAATAAAAGACTTTAATATTCTTTTTATATTTTATTATTAATTTATATTATATGTTATTAATAGCTTTGCTTATTAAAATATATATTATCTTGCTATAGAAATTTATATCCTTAATAATAAAATAAATCCTTAATAAGTTTTATAAGATTATATGTAAATTAATAAATATTATAAAAGTATCCTAGGTTTTTATAGCTAAAGGTTTATAGTAAATTATATATTATTTTCCTATGCCTCTGCTTCATTTATTTTAATAAGTTAAAAGGCAATATATATTTTATTTCTTATTTAATAGCAAGTACCCTTTTCCCGGTCTTTAACTTATATTATTTTCTTAACCTTTAGTATTTTATAATTTAATATAGTCTTTATTTTATATATTTATATTAATAAAAATATAGCTTATATATAGCTAAATAATTAATCTTTAAATTAATTATTATACTTTATTAACTAGATATATTAATTTAATTTTATAATTAAGCCACGTATTTATACTTATATATATATACATATAATAATTAATAAATACCTTATTAGAATTATTAAAGTCTTATTATTTATATTTATTATTAAAGTAAATATAAGATAAGATAAAAATAAAGCTATTATTAAAAGATTATTTAAGGTTTTATAAAAAGCACCTAGTTTTTAAATAAATTAAAAGTATCTTATAAAAGGTTTAATTAATAAATAAATACTTAATATTATTATTTTTAGCCTTAGTCTTTTTATTAAAAGGCTATAAAAAATAATATAATAATTAAAATACCTTAAGTTAAAACTTTAAAATTATATTCTTTATATAAATAAAAGATAAAGGATTATAATAATTTATAAAGCATTTAATAAAAACTATTAATAACTTATTAAGCTTTATTATATTTTAAAAAATATATAGTTTATAATTTTTAATAAATTATATATTAATAAAGGTAATAAAGTATTATAAAAACCTTATTAACCTTTAAATTTATAAATTTTCTTATTAAATAAAATATTTTAATAAATATATATATTAAAATATTAAGTATTATAAAAAGAATAGTTAAAATAACGCCGTATAAAAATAAAGACTTTAATTAAATTTATTAAAAAAAAAGATCTTAAATCTTCTTTTAAGAAAAAAAGATATAATTATTATATTAAATAAACTTATTTTAATATTTAGCTTATTAAAAGGATTATAATTAAGAAATTTTTATAAATATATTACTTTATATTATAATAATTAAATTATAAATTATATTTAATATATTAAGAAAGTTTAATTAAATAATATTATTAATAAAAATCTAATACTTTAATAAATAATTAATATAAAAAATATTTAAAACCTTAAAAAGAAAGCTCCTTATATTAAAATTAATAAGATTTATATATAAATTATTATAAAGTATAAGTAATTATTTTAAAAAGTTAAAAATATTTTAATTAAATATTAATTAATTTAAAATATACTTTTACTTTATATAATTATCTTAAATATTTAAATATTTTATAAGAATATAAAGTATTTTTTAATTAAAGTTAAAATATTAAAAAAGTTTATAAATATACTTAATAAAAATATAAGGCTATAGCTTTTACTTAAGTATCTTTCTTTTTATTAATATATAAATTTAAATATTTTAATTTAAAGTAAAAAAATAAAGTATAATTTTATAATAAATTTTAAATTTATATTTATTTTTAAAGAGATTTTCCTTTTTATATTATAAAACTTCCCTTATTTATTTAATAATTATTTATTCTAGGATTAATATAAAGAAGTTATATTAATAAGAATTAATAAAGAATATATAATATTACTTTAAAAGTATATATAGTAACTAGGAATCCTTATATTAATAATTATAAAAACTTTTATAAAGAATATTAAATAAATAAATCTTAAGAAATTTAATATCTTAAATATTTCTTTCTTTAAATAAAAGTTTAAAAAGCCTTTATTATATTTATTTCTTTATTTTTAATTAAATGCTTTCCTCCTTATACTTTAAAATATATTAATAAATAAAATAATGCCTTTTTTTATTTAAAAAGACTTTTTTAATTCCTTTTTTAATAATAAGCTATTTATTATTAATAAAAAGGGGTTTAAAATTAATATTAATTTAAAATTAATTATTAAAATTATTATTAAAAAAGAATTAATAATAAATTCTTTAAGATAAAGAAAAAGGCTTAATCTTTTTAAAGTTAAAAGAAGATTAATACCTAGTTAATATAATTAAATATTAAATTAAATTCTTTATTTATAAAGTTAATATAATTTAAAGGTATAAATAAAGAAGTTTTTAATAATAGATTTTATTATTACTTAAATGAAATTTATATATCTTATATAAAGTATATTATTATATTTAATTTAAATGCATTTATTAATATAAACTTTAATAAATTTTATTAAAGAATTATTAATTACCTTAAAGTTTTAAAATAAATAAATTATTATACTTTAATTACTTTAATTTTTATTATTAATATTAAATTTAACTTTAAATATTAATAAGTTATTAATAATCCCTTTATTATTTAAAAAGGAATAGGTTTTTTAATTACTTTATTTAAATAAATTAATATTAACTTTAATTTTTTTTATTAAAAGGCTATTTATAAATTCTTTTAAAAGTAAGTAAATTATTTAAAATTAAGTATCTTACTTAAAAATATTAATATTAACCTTAATTCTCCTTATTAAAATAATGCTTATTATCCCCTTATAAAGTAAATAATATATTATATCTTAATTGCTTTAATTATTATTAGTATTAATTTTAGTTTTATTATATAAAAAGTTATTTATTAACCCTTTATTATTTCTTATTCTTATTATTATTTTACCCTTTTAATTCTTATTATTAAAAGTAAAGAGTACTTAAATACTTTTATTATTTTAATTTAAAATTTATAAGCAGAAGTTACTAAGAAGTATATTTAAAGATAAAACGCTAAGAGATAATATATTTATTTAAGAATTATATATTTTTAATTTAAAATATTATAAATATAAAGAGTTAATTAAAATTAAGGATAAAATATTATTAATATAAAGTAGATTTTAAATAAATATTAAAGCTTAATATAAATTTATAATAATAAGTTAAAAATAAAGGTCCCTAATAAAACCATTAATAAAAAAGGGTTAAGCTATTAAAATTAAATAAATTATAATAAAAAGTAAGTAAATATTATTAATATAAAGTATATTTAAATAAAGTATTTAAACTTAAGATAATAAAGCATAATATATTAAACTTATAATAATAAAATAAAGATAAAGGTCTTTAATAATACTATTAATAAAGAAGGGTTAAGTTATTAAAATTAAATAAATTATAATAAAAGGTAAATAAATATTATTAATATAAAGTATATTTAAATAAGGTATTTAAACTTAAAATAATAAAGCGTAATATATTAAATTTATAATAATAAGGTAAAGATAAAGGTCCTTAATAGCATTATTAAAAGAAAAGGGATAAAAGCTAAAGATATTTTTAAAAATAAAGCTTTATCCTTATAAGTTCTTTAGTATTAATATTAATGAAAATAATGAATTTTTAGAAATAATAAGCGAGGAAATAAACTGTATTGCTTAAGAAGCATATAATTAAAAATAAGATTACTTTTTAAGAAATAAGTTAATAAGTAAAAAAGAAATTTAAGAATATATTTAAAGAAAGAAATAAAATTTAACTATTTATTTTATTTTATTATATTATTAAATATACTTACTTTTAAATTCTGCTAAATATCTTATCTCCTTGATAATGCTGGGCATCTTATTATATGAGACTATCTCCTTAACTATGAACTTTAGGCCGTGGTGGTCCCTAGCTTGTCCCTGACCTTAACTATCATTAATATTATAGAGATAAACTAAAAATATTAAATAAATCATGTAATTCGTTTCATACATTTCAGACAAAACGCCTGGTCCCGTCCCATTCCGCCCTTAAATAAGAAAAGCAGCTGCCAGGAGGGCCATAGAGAACCCGCCCATAGCCAGCCTCAAAGTACCGCCTGAAGAAGTAGTATCGAGCGGGCTGCCAGGAGGCCCAGTCCCATTTCCGATCTCGTTTCCAGCCGCGTTTCCCTTGATACCCGCCGACCCAGCACCAGTCGCCCGCGCACTCCCCGAAGCGCCGGTCACGTTAGCTTTAGCATTGACCGGCCTCAGGGTAGACGTGACGGTCGCCGCCACCGCGACCGTCTCAGAGCCAGACGTGAACGCGTGCACCACCCCGGTGTCGCTGTTGGTCTCAGCAGCAGCAGCAGCCACGCCCGAGGTATCAGCAGCAGTTCTCGAGGTCTCGACGGCGGCGCTCGCCGGCGCCAGCGGGTCAGCCGACAAGAAGCTCGGTGTGGGCGTCGCGGTGCCCGAGTAGAGTGGGCAGTCCGGGATGCCCGTCCTGGGAGGCGCACGGCCGCCGCCGCAGTCTGGGACGCTGCATATCTCCAGGGTGTCCGGGACGTAGTACACGATGGACGGGTAGACGTTGCCGTGCCCCTGGGCCGTGGGGTTGACGGTCACCATGCTGGTGAAGGAGGTGCAGCCTGAGAGGTCTGTCTTTGCGAGGGCGGAGGGGGGTGACAGAGCCAGGAGAGAGAGGAGAGTGAGCTGGGTTTGATAGATCATTTTCGTTGTAGTTTATCTGACGGCCTTGGTGCTTTGTTGGACAATTCTACGTGATCAAAGTTGGTGAAGCGAGTGTGATGAGTCGGGGCTGGAAGAGCAGCTTCAAAGCTTTCTGAAACGAATGTCTGTCTGTTAATTGGGGAGGCCAGAGAAATAAGAGAAATGGACTCTCAAAGAGATCCGAAAGGCTCGGCACGCATCCCACGCCGCTCGTCAACATTCCTTTCATCTTGACGATGACCCGACTGCCAAGACTCGGTCCGGCTGTGAACACGGGTTCTGGATCGATTCTCTCGCCGCCTACTTGGGCATTGAGGGCGCACGTAGTTGCTGTTTCTTGTGCTCACGTATCACAGTGCGAATTTTACTGGGGAATGAAGGAAAGTCGGGGGGCTAAGCCGCTGGCTTCAATTCTACCTAGGTAATGCACCTTTGATCTCATTCGTGTTAAATCGACAGATATCAGAGCGCTGCGGCTGCCCTGGCCTAGATAGTAAGAAGCAGCGTCTCTTGAGACTTGAGCACTCTTCACCCCTGCCCAGTTGTATCTTGTATTGTGCACGTAATCTTGGTTCGACTTGGACATTACGTGTAAATGTGTAATAGGTAGTGGAAAATGATCAGGAGCCCCAATGCCGAGTGTCTGGCAAAGGTTATGCAAGATCATGGTGAGCAACATAACACAAAATGCAGCACAAAACACATGGATTACGAACCAACGTTGCAGGAGGGACCCACAGGCCCGATGGCCGGCCATTAGGATACGGAACGAAGGAAGTATTCTACGAGCTTAGTGTCGCATGCTTGCATCGTGGACCCTTGGCAATGTATAGGATGGATCTCCCACCTTCGTCTTCCTGCTTTCCTCAGAGTAGACCTCGGGAGTCTTCGTTAATAGAGCTCTAAACGAGGTCTTCCCAAACCGATGCAAATCAGGCCGTGACATTACCTACCTTCAACAGGCACAACACAGGAAACGAAATGACGAATATAAAATCAAACGGCTTGATTCCGGTTGGCGTCGAAAGCAGTGACGCCACCGAAAACACACCGTTGCTCAATCCTCAACTTCAGAACGGAGATCTCATCGAAAACGAGGCCGCGCCCAATCAAAACGAGGAGGAGACAACTGTTTTTGCCAATGACACATCGTCCCTGCGATTGGTGCTAATTCTCAGCACAGCCTGGACTGGGGTCTTTCTGAGCGCACTCGATTCGACCATCATGGCGACCTTATCCGCTCCGATCTCCAGCGAGTTCCGTTCCCTTAGCCTCATTTCCTGGCTCGCGACGTCGTATTTAATATCTACTGCTGCCTGCCAGCCTCTATCGGGCCGCCTCACAGACATCTTCGGACGCGGCCCAGGTCTAGTGTTCAGCAACGCCGTTTTCGCCATCGGCAATCTCATCTGCGGCTTGGCCACGAGCCAATATATGATGATCGTCGGCCGGGTCGTCGCAGGCATCGGCGGCGGCGGCCTCGTGAGTATACCGACCTTTCTGGCATCTGACCTGATACCTCCTCGTAAGCGGGGGCTGGTTGGCGGTCTCGGAAACCTCTGGTACAGCGTGGGAGCTACGTTCGGTAGTGTTCTTGGCGGCTTCGTCAATGACCACTCTTCCCTTGGTTGGAGATTGGTCTTCCTGATCCAGGTTCCACCTGCGGCCTTGTCTATTATTCTCGTACCCCTCTTGGTCAAGGTGCCGCCAAAGCAGTCGGCCAAGTCATATCTCCAACGTGTCGACTTTCTTGGAGTGTTCCTGACCTCTTCGTTTCTTGTGCTTTTGGTGCTAGGGCTCACCTTGGGCGGCAACACACTGCCGTGGACGCACCCGGGCCCGCCTAGTGCTATAGCGATGTCCCTTTTTGTGTTCGTTGCTTTCATCTGGTGGGAAAATACAGCACCCCAGCCAATCATCCCAGTAAAGTTTTTGCTGGATCGTACCATCCTTGCTTCTTGCTTGGCTAGCCTGCTGTCGTCGATGCTTTCGTTGACGTCCATGCTCTATATTCCTCTTTATTTGCAGGTCTTGGGCTACTCGGCTAGTACAGTGGGCTTAAAGATGTTGCCTTCGTCACTGGGCATCTCGATAGGCGCCCTAGGGGCAGGATACACGATGAAGAGAACTGGTAAATACTTCGGCCTAGCAGTTACCAGCACGTTAGTTCTGATTGTTGGTGTGGCGTTATTCTCAGCCCAGAACGAGAGCAGTCCCGCCTGGCTGCTTAGTGTGGCTTTCTTTACATTCGCAGTGGGATACAACGCGATCTGTACTATACTGCAGGTCGCCTGCATTGTGGCTACGGAACATTCGCAGCACGCAACTATTACATCAGCCTTGTGTAAGCAGTCGAAGCACGGTATTTGGACAATATAGGAAGCGCTAATGAACATCACAGACCTGGCTAGAAGTCTAGGGGGGACCATTGGCGTCACCGTAGCATCTACAATCTACCAGAGCACTCTTCGTGTGGATCTGTGGAACAGATTTGGACATGAAGCAAACGCAGCCGAAGAAATAAGTCGTATTCTTGACGACCTTGGCGAAATGCAATATCTTCCAAGCCCATGGGCCGATGGGGTAATGAAGGCATGCATGAGGTCGTTCCGGTTAGTTTGGCTGATGATGCTTGGCTGGGCGGGCCTTGACCTCATTTGTGTCGGATTCTTGAGAGAACATAAACTTCATTGCACTTTGGACAGACGTTAGAGTGGCTAAATTCGCAATCAGGTGATGGTATATCCAATGGTGGGCTACAACAAACTTGAGAGATGAAAGGGGTTATGAATGATGCGAGGACCTGGGCATCGAGGGTCACTTTACGCATTGTTGTTTTGCCTGAACTCTTTCGAGCTTGAATTGGTCCTTGGAAGCTCTGAAATGTTGAAGAGACCTCAAAAGACCGGAAATATGGAATTATAATGATGGCCTAGAAACGTGGATTCTACTGTCTGCCCAGGTGGTCTTCGTCTTACTGGATTGCCGCGGCTTACAGCCTCTCGGCTTTAGCAATACCAAAGCGCTTCCCCAGGATGATCCACTGGCAGCAGATATTGAGGCTGCGCATAGCTTGCAGCTCCTTATTCACGAAAGCTCGTTCCGCAAGTGTGTCTACGGACTCCCAGTCGAGGAATCCCAGCGACTCCACATTATCCCGTGTGAGCAGGCCCTGGTACAAACGATGCAAGGGCCCATTCTCGGGGAACAAGACGGGCGCTGTGTATGCGTGTTTCTTGCGCTCGTACACCTCGTTGGTGATGAAGGGCCTCGCCGCCTCTCGCAAGATCCACTTTTCCGTGAACGTGCCCGTCGCAGCATCGTAGCGCAGCTTGACGCTTGGCGGCAGGCCGTTGGCGTACTCGGTGAGCTGGTGGTCCAAGAACGGCGTGCGTGCTTCGAGCGAGTGTGCCATCTCGGTGCGGTCCCCCAGGCAGCTGAGGATGCTGTTGGCGAGGTGGCACTTGGTCCACACGTACAGGCCGGAGTGCAGCGGATGCCACGTCTGCTGCATTTTCTGTTTCACGCGAGCTGAAAGGTCATTGGCTATCGTCTGGAGCCCGTTGGGCAGACCCTCCGGTCGCTGCACAATCCAATCTGCCCAGAGCTCGGCCGACGGCTGGTAGCCAGTCATGGTCGTGGCCGTGACCGTGTTGTTCAACTCCCTTGCCGTGACAGCCGGGAGGCAAGTGGTGTAATCAGTCGACCCTCTTCCCTGGAGGTAGGCCGTGAGCTTGTCCTTCTCTTCCTGCAGGTGAGATATGCGCTTGTCCTCTGGAATGGCATGTGCCGTCGATGCACAATCAGGTTCCACCAGCAAGTCCGGCACGTACATTGGGTAGCCCGCGAATTGCTCGTCCGCCCCTTCACCCGTCAACACTGCCACGTAGCCATGCTCTCGTGGCAGCCGAGACAATGCAAACTTGCCAACAAAATTCAAATTCATGTTGTGGTGCTCGCAGTGGTATGTTGCATCTTCCAAGTCCTCTGCTATCTCCTTCTCGCCGAACTGCAGCTGGTAGTGCTGTACTTGGAGCCACTCTGAAGTGCGGACAGCGATATCTGCAAACCCGGTCTCAGAACGGCCATATGCATGGGGGAGGACCTAGACAAACCTGATTCGTCGAACCCGCTTTCCTTGTCGAAGGCGATGCTGAAGCAAGCAACACGGTCTGTGGCCGCTTTGCTGCCCATCGTCTCACCCTGATCCTTGACAAGGTGCGTGACCATGCCCGCTAGTGCGGAGGAGTCGATTCCTCCCGAGAGATAGATGCCAACAGGCACGTCGGCCCTTAGCCGGAGACGGATGGCTTCGGCGAGTCTCTTCCGGACGCCTTCTACCATCTCATCTTCGGAGCGCGGGTCCACTCGATGCTAGATATGATAGGATGATGAGCGTCGACAACCATCCTCCGTCGGGCATACAGGTGTTTTACCTTGTTGGGGTATTCAATGTCCCAATACTCCCGTGCTTCTACATACCCAAAAGAGGTGCATGTGAGATACTGACCTGGCCGAACCTGTGACTGTACCGTAAATTTCTCTAACCTCTGACAAACATAAATGCCAGTTTGCTCACCTTTTGCACGCCACGAAATAACGTCCGGCAACCAAACTGCCAGCCCTCGTCGATGAGGGCACGCACATCCCATTCCGGGTTCCAGCCAAGCGGAAGGAATGCTTTGGCTTCCGATGCGATAAGGAGACGACCCTTCACAACCGTCCAGAACAAAGGCTTGATCCCATAGCGGTCCCGCGCCGCGATGAGGAACCGGCTCCTGGTGTCGTATAGACAGAGGGCGAACTCTCCACGAAGCTGTTCGAAAAAGGACGTGCCGTAGTGTTTATACAGGGCAACAACCAGCTCCGAGTCGCTGTGGCCCTGAAACTGATACTGAAACTGCTGGCTGAGCTCGTGGCGAATTCGATCGTAGTCGTAGATCTCACCGTTGACCACCGCGTGGATGCCATTGTCGGCGTCATGCATGGGCTGGTTCCCATCCGGCGTCAGGTCGTTGATGGCCAGGCGGCAGTGGCCAAGAGCTGGAAAGGGCTGTCAGTCTGAGGCACATGGCTACGAAATCAACTAGGCACATTGGAGAGAGTTCAGGTACCAACGCGGTTGTCGTCACTGAGCCATTGGTTTCGAAAATCCGGTCCACGATGAGAAATCATCTCGAGGCTCTTGTCCAATTCTTTGGAGATCTTGAGCCGGATGTCACTGTCGATGTAATTGTCATTTCGGCCGTGGAACACGCCCTCTCCCTCAAGAGCTACAATTACGCTGATGCCACACATAGTCCACGGCTGGTAAACTCTTCGAAGCTCACTTGCGGTGCAGCTGGGGCTTTTGTGATTCTCACAGTGGTAATGAGGGATGCGTACTCGACGAACAAACTCCTTTCATTCATGAAAGTAATGAAGCACAGCTGTCGGGCTATTGGCTTGAGCCTTCTCAAAGGTGTAAGGAACACCTTGACCAGGACACAACTGCACGTATGTGCTTATATCGTTCGTTTATACGTGGGTAGATATCACACAAACGAGCAGCGTAGTGGAATCGAGTTAATTGAAGAGTAGAAAAGCGAGCACCCGAGAGGGTTGCAGCACACAGCTATTTATAAGTAAGGAAAAATAGCTATTATATACTATATCCCTTTAAATATATAGTTATATTAAAACTATATATACTAAATTACCCAGCTTATTTATAAATTTTAAATTAATTTAATAATAGTAATAATATCTATAATTTATAAAGATTAAATTTTAAAAAATATTTTAAATAAATAGAGTATAGGAGAAAAAAAAAGAGTATATAAATACCAACTAAATTGCTTATAGGATAGCTTTAGGGATAAGTTTTAGAATATATAACTATTAAATTAGTAAACCGGGCTTATAACTATTATATAAACAAGTAGTATAGTGGAATCGAGTTAATTAAAGAGTAGAAAAGTAAGTACCCGAGAGGGTTGCAGTGTATAGCTATTTATAAGCGAGGAAAAGTAGCTATTACGTGACAGTAGACTACACGGCTAACAGAGCAGGTGGAAATTATTGCGATACGGGATAGGTCTTAAGGAATGCACATTTAATTAACGGGTTGTGTCCGTTTGTGAAAATAGTGTGTCAGCTAGTGCCCGGCCTCATGCATGTCGCTGCGCCAGAATCTACGTTGCTAGCCTAGGGACTCTTCCTGTTCTTTCAAAACCGCGGTAATAAATTCCGGGTACCACCTTCTCCCGACCTCCGGGTGGCTGGTAAGTCGGGCCGTGAAAATCCCTAGCCCAGCACTTTTACAATGGTACTTGGACAGGTACGCCTCGGCATCCGACTTGACCTGCTCATCCTTGACCATGTCCGAAACGTGTGCAGGCAATCGCAGGGACAGCAGCTCATCTCCAGTTAACTCGGGACGCACTGTCTGAAAGATGGGAAATGAGAAGCGTGGCCCAATCGAGTGCCCCTCCGCGTCGAGGAAATACTCGCGTCGCAGCTTGACGCGGTGCGTTGTTGCAGTGCAGACACCGCGGGTCATTGACTCCAGCGATCGGCCGACATTGACTACCAGCGTGTTAGGAAGCGGTGGCACCGGAATCCAAAGACCGGATTTGTTCTGGGCTTCGAGGCCAGCATGTGGTGTTGCTTGCAGGAGATAGGTGAGAAATCCGCCATCTTTATGGGACCCAACACCCTGGAAGCTGTCACCTAGTGAGCCCTCTGCATCTTTCGAGGGATGCGGGGGCTCTGGATACTTCAGCACCGACAGCTTGTTGCGTGGTGGATCACTGAAGAACTTCGCCAAGGCCGTCGCCTCTAGGTCCAGCGCTTCGGCCACCAAGCTCGTCATGACGTCTCCCAGCTTTGAAATCGCCGACATATACGATTCGGTAGCCTTGCGAAACCCAGGAACTGCTGTGTCGTCGGGCCACTGCAGGAACGAGGGCGTCAGGTCTCACAATCGCAAGGGCAATTAGTGGCTCGGGATGGTCCCGCGGGGTGGGGGATCAGGCAAAACGCATGACTTAGGCATACCTGACTAGGTCCCTGGACATTGAGATATACTGGTTCATCCGGTCCCGGGGCTTTCTGTGGGGTGAGGAACTATCCGAGTTAAGCATCTTCTCGATATTAGGTGCACAGCCAATAGGACTCCCCGACTTACATCAAACATTTCACGGTAATCCGTTTTGGCGGCTGTTCTCTCACACCCCATCCGCGAGTAACCCAGGAAATGTTTGCTGTTGATCATGTCGATCTCCAATTTCCTCTCGACGGGCAGGTTGCACAGGTCAATAGCCTTCTGTACAAATTCAGACTGCACGCTTGCGGGGACCCATTGTGTCGTGTTCTCGATGTAGAAAAAGCCGGTATGGACTAGGGCCTGCCGCAGCCTGACCAAGAAGTCTGGCTTGCTGGTCGGTGAATTGATCAGTGACAGATCAAGTACCGGTATGGAAGTAAAAGTTGACATGGCGTTCTCCGCTTCACAAATTGCCGCGTTCATCACCACGGACATTTTGCTGCCGATTCGGATGGAGTTCGAGTTCCAAGATGGCAAGATCACGTCTTCAATCCAAGACAAGGTCATCACGATGGAATTGGCTTCAATTTATTCTTCTGGTACTCGTAGACTTTGACTTGTTACTGCGGGCGCTGCATGTTTTACATCACCCAACTTGCCCGCGAAAATGGGTCAATAGAAGATCATCAGAGAACAAGCTGAAGTCATACAATCACTCTGGGGATACCGGTGTGTGTCAATCTTTATTTCTCAACTTGAACCTCCTCGAATACAGATGTGTTACAAGTCGGAATGAAAGGGAATACAGATGTATTACAAGTCAGAGAAAGGGAATACAGATGTGTTACAAGTCGGAATGAAAGGGAATACAGATGTATTACAAGTCGGAGAAAGGGAATACAGATGTGTTACAAGTCGGAATGAAAGGGAATACAGATGTATTACAAGTCGGAGAAAGGGAATACAGATGTATTACAAGTCGGAATGAAAGGGAATATAGATGTATTACAAGTCAGAGAAAGGGAATACAGATGTGTTACAAGTCGGAATGCATGGGAGTCTGCAGATTTATATATCATACAAGTCGGAAAGGAAAGGGACTCTGCATAGTATCGTCATTCATGTTGAACCCGTGAATAGGCCGAACATCCGGGCACCCAGCCACATAGTCACTCTGGACATACCGGTGTGTGTCAACCTTTATTTTTCAACTTGGACCTCATCGAATACAGATGTGTGACAAGTCGGAACGAAAGGGAGTCTGCAGATTCATATGTCATACAAGTCGGAAAGGAAAGGGGCTGTGTGTAGCATCGTCATCCATGTTGAACCGGTGAATGGGCTAACCATCCCGAAACCTTGAACTGTACACCGAGGTTACAACGGCACCCGAAAAGAGTTGGGGTTGTAATCCCACAGGCAGATTGCCCGGAGGAGTTCCTCCCAATGGATCTGCGCGCCGCCTTCGTCGCTTGGGATAGAAAGGTGAGGTATGCCAATGTAAATGCCTGTCTGAATGATATTTCTGGCAGAATCATTTCTCAACCACAAAGTCTCAGTATCTGGCATCCAGCATGACTATCCAAGGAGATGAATCTGTGCTCCTTGGGACATCCCTCGAAACCAAGCACAAAAGTGAGTCTGAAGAATGCAACCTTGAAGTAGGATCATTAATGTGACACTATTCTAGTGGACTATGCCGACATACCTATTCTTGACTTCAGCATCTATGACACACCGGGAGGAAAGGCCAAACTTACAGCGCTGCTGAAGGAGGCTGTTGAACTCAACGGTATGTAAATCATGCTTTGTCGACAGTCCCGCATGCTATGCGAGTTCCCGCTAACACGAGCATCAAGGCTTCTTCTATCTTGTCAACTATGGCTTGAATGAGGACGATATCGAGAATCAATGGCGCCTCGGCAAGGAGATTCTTGAACTGCCCATGGAAGAAAAGATGAAATACCGGGCCAAGTTGGAAGATGGAGACTACAATGGCTACCGGCCGCTTGGGTCCATCGAGCAGTTTCCCGGTCTGCGCGATAATTGGGAGTGCTACCACGTTTTCAAATTCAACCCAGATTACGAAAAGCCACACCCCAACATCGTTCTTGACCATTATGCCGAGATTGAGAAGTTCCACCGCTTCGTTCACCAGAACGTCGCCTACAAGGTGCTTGGTCTCATCGCGCAGGTTCTGGAGCTGCCCGAAGACTTCCTGGTCAAGCAGCATCTGTACGAGAACAAGTGCTCCTCCTTCCTCAGATACATGAAGTACCATCCGCGGAGCCCTGAGATGAACGAAAAGTACAACAGAATCTACACGCGCGGCCACACGGATTTCGGAAGTGCCACTTTCCTCTTCTCCCAGCCCGTCGAAGGGCTGGAGCTGCAGGAGCGCGATGGAAGCTGGAAGGCCGTCCGGCATATCCCGGGAAGTATCGTGGTCAACACTGCCGACATGTTCCACTTCTGGACCAACGGCTATCTGAAGAGCTGCATGCACCGCGTCGTGACGCCACCGCCTGACAAGGCCCACATGGAGCGCTTCGGACTCATCTACTTTCTGCGCCCCAGCGACGAGGCGCGCTTGCAGACGATTGATAGTCCCCTCCTGCACCGCCTGGGTTTGTTCGAGAAGAAGGAGCGGCCGGAGCTCGAGGCCAAGAGGAATGTGAAAGTGGGGGACTGGGTTCCGGTGCAGACGAAGAAGAATTGGACACCCTATGATCAGCAACCCCAGTCTCAGAGAGAGTTCCAGTCGCTCTTTCGTTAGTTCCAGATGTTTCAATAGCTGGGCGTGGTTTACTTAAATCCAGCTCTGCTGATTACTTCATGTCGCAATACAGTCGCGTACTTAAATAAGCCCGAGTCACTTTTGTAAGAGCGTGAGAGATCTGTGCGTGTAAATACCGCTCAAAGGAACTTATCCAAGCTGTGTGTAGGCTATGTAATAAGCTATGCAGTCGGAAGCTTCACTCTTAATCATGTCAGCGACCTTCGTAAATCGACGGCTGTACAGAGCGCAGTCTTCATTGGTCTTTGGTAGCAGAGCGACTTTGACCAACTTCGGCCCATTTCCCATCATCGCTCTTCCTTGAATGTATAAGATTGGTTTGGATCTAGCTCCCTGGCATAAACAAGCTCACACAACTATTTCTGCAGCCAGATCCTCAGGCCACTCGGGCCTGTCAACGCCATTTCCCCGAGTCCCTACATTGTATTCCAAGTGAACAAGATTGTCCTTGAACTGAGGGACGGGCTTAACCCTTCTCACTGTTAAGCCAACAGTCTCCGAAAAGTAGTTTTTGAAGAATGCCGGGTTGAACAAGACATCTTTGTCATGTTGGCGGAGTAGCCCAACCATTGCTGGGACAGTGCGTCGGGTATTGTCGTAGGACTGGAACATAGGGGAGCCATGTCTGTTCCAGACTTCAGTCCATACGTCCTTCGGGTAGGTCCCACACGAGCGAACAAGCCACTGTGAGTAGTAATTGAGCGCAGCCTACACGTCGGGAATCCATTCCGTTAGAATGCCTCCGATGCCCAGATCGTAGAGGTTGCCACTCACATCGACTCCGTAGCTGCCCCCCTTTTCGGCTCTTTCAATAAGGGCGTGCAAAACCGCTGTACACCCTATGGTTCCCGTGCTGGGCCATTCCGAGTCAGTACCAATTCGCAAGTCTGTACATACATATATGTAACATTTGAAAGCATTGATATATTAAATGAAATAAGAGCAAACAAGTGGAAGCCCAGTTGAACTCACCAGTGGTCCGAATTAGGAAACGGAGGAGTCACCGCCGCATTGACCCCCATGGCCTGGCCATATGCCAAAGACACTCCACAACACTGACAGATGTCAACACGCACGGTGTCTTGGTTTTGGTTAAATAGGGCACTACTCACCGCATCGCTGATGCCTTGCCACCCACTTCGGTGAGCATAAGGGCCGTACCAACCGTAGCAGTTCTCACGCAAGTGGATGATGCCGCGATCTCGCCCCTTGACCAGCCCGAAGACATCCTCTCTTCCAAAACCCAACCGCTCCATTGCCCCGGGGCGGTACCCATCGACCACAACGTCGGCATCCAGGATCAGCCGCCGGAGTTTCTCTTTATCGGCTTCGTCCTCGAGGTGCAACGAACAGTTCCACTTACCCCAGTTCAAGTCGCGATGCGCCGAAATGAAGTCGGGGAGTTCCGGGGATGTAACTCGCATCACGCTGGCTCCCAGCTCCGCCAGGCTGCGTGTGATGGTCGGGCCGGCAATGACACGCGTTAAGTCCACGACCTTCAACCCTGCCAGAGGGCGTCGCGGGCTGGAAGGCATGCTGCCGTAGTCTGGCCACCAGGCCGCCGGCTGATATGCCTTGCCATGTCGGACGATCTCGTATAGTCCGACTTTAGCGTTTGCTCTTCCATGCTCCCCGGCGAGGTACTCATCTGAGCTCCATGCAATAGTCCCTGCCTGGCGATGCTGCTCGTTCATCAGCTCGTCGAGCAGAGATGCGTCGTATTGCGACACCTTGTCCTGTATTCTTTCGACCACGCCTTCGAACGTGTCCTCTGCCTTGCCGTCGGGTGGCAATCCGAGAGCGGCCAGTGTAGTGTCTGGATTTAGACTCCCTTCGGAGGAGAAAGTGTCAGCCCAGGCATTAGGTATGGGAAAGGTGTGCTGACCATGGATGTGGTAAAACCGGCCATCCCGAGTTTGGTAAATGTTCGTGGCCATCATTCGATGAAGACTCTCTGTCCAACTACGCTCTTCATCACTCTGATAAGGCTTCAATGTATTCGGATTGATGTCTTGGACAGGTCGTACCGTTGCCGTGGCGTCTGTGATCTTAGCAAGGGCCGTTGCCATGATGAATAGTGAGGCATGGTCGCTAATCAACAAGTCAGCAGCCCTTCGTGTCGTTCTACATCTTCACTTTTCTAAGCCATGAAAGAAATCCTGGGGATACGCGCGTGTTAATTGTCACCTGCGTTGGCGCTACTTCGTATTTGAGGCCCAGGAGACAATTCAGCATCGTAGCCTCAAACGCCTTTAGTGCGGAGATGCTTTCAGCCCAGCGCCAGTTGACCGGAATGCTTGGGAGAGCGTTGCCTTCAAAACAGACAAGCCGGCCCAGCTCGTTGAGTCCTGCGGGAAGATTCCGTATCAATGGATTTTCCAGTATTTCTCGGTGAAAAACAGCCTCAGCTTCCTTCGGGACAGAATAGTTGTGCGAAGAAGACATGCTGAGTCCGCTGATTTGTACAATGTATTTGGTAAGTGAAACCTGCCAAGTGCAAATTTTCAACCGTGCCAGAAACAGAAATCTCCTGAACAAGGCTGCCCGCGAGTGGTGGTGGGCATGTGGAATCTGAGGCAATGGAAGGATGACCAGTGGGACGGCCATTGTTGCGAGAGACGTAATAATCTGCATCCCTAGCGCCTTCTTCTGCCGTACTTCTTGTGCGGTGGAGTACAGAATACAAATAGGATTGATTGCCCCATGTGGTGTTGCAATGTAATTTCGGCGTGTAACATGATGTTCCGTTGCTCGGCAAGCTTCAAAATCCCTGGTTGGTGAAATGGTTCTAGCACGGTACACCAGCGCATAGCCACCCGCACCGGTCTAGACGTGGATGCATTAGATATCCTGCGCACTTTTGGAATGGCGCATTGCACTACTGCACTAGAAAACATCATTTTCGTCAATATACTTAAGTTCAACCGCCTGCTGGAGCTACACAATGCTTGAAGGGGTTTTCTAGGCATCAAAACTAAACGCCAGCGTCTTTTTCGGTCTTGTCTGTGCGATATTTGTCTCTAAAGAGCCTCGTTACCGTTGTCATGCACCGTGAATATATCGAATGGCGGTCAATTTGCACTCAGACGGGTCTACGGTGCCCAGAATTCCTGCATTGATAAACGCCACTTCAGACGAGCTTCTCCTGGGTCTCGAAAAGAAGTGGTTTACAAGCCTTGACCTAGTTAACGTACGTTCGCACTTGCACTACCTTTACACACTTGCTAAGGCAAAGGCCAAACAGGCCTATCTTGCCAGAACGAACGAGGTGAATGAAGACCTTCGCGTCGTCATGGAAATCAATCCCGACGTCAAGTCTATTGCGGCAGAGCGTGATAGGGAGAGATCGTGCGGGGAGCTGCGCGGGTAGGCCTTCTGATCGAGCTTCAAAAGGAATCGCAGAGTCTGATATATCCTGAAAGTCCATTGCATGGCCTCCCAGTGGTGATTAAAGGAAATATTGGCACGCGAGATCGTATGCAAACGAACGGTTAGTGGCTGACCGCCATCGAAGATTGCTTGCCATGATTTTCAAATCTGACTTGTCACGCAGCCGGCTCTTATGCGCTGCAAAACACTGTTCTCCCAGCGGACTCGACCGTTGTAACTAAACTCCGAAAACAAGGTCTCATCATTTTGGGCAAAGCCAGTCTGACAGAGTGGTCAATGTTCCGCTCTAGCAACTCATCACATTCGTGGAATGCGGTGTTTGGCCAGACATATGGGGCCTACTGCCACAGGCAATGCCCAGGAGGGAGCTCCAGTGGAAGCGCAGTTGCTGCGGATCTTGGCCTTGCTTGGGCAAGTCTGGGAACAGAGGTGAGCAGATTGCCCTACCCACTTCAGGCATTTGGTGCCTATCATGCTCTCTCGGGGGAATTAGAAGACTTGTGTCGGCTGACTGGATCTAGACTTCGGGGAGTATTGTGATGCCCAGCGAAAGAAACAATATTGTTGGGATCAAGCCGACCGTTGGGCTGACGTCCCGGTATCTGATCGTCCCAGTCAGTGAGCACCAGGATACTGTCGGTCCTATGGCTCGCAGAGTTCGGGATGCTGCCAAACTGTTACAAATTATTGTCGGAGTAGATCCCAGCGATTCCTATACTACCGCATCGCCATTCAAAGAGCACCTCCCCGACTATGAGTCATCGTGCAAGTTGACCGGTCTGCAAGGAAAGCGTATTGGAATTGCTCGAAATGTCCTGAACGAAGAGTCTCTAGAAAGCTCACACGTAAGGATATTCGAAGATGCTGTTTCTATAATGGAGAGGGCGGGTGCGACGATTGTTGACAACACCGACTTTACGGAGTACCACCGATGGAAAAGGTTGAAGTACAACATCGTCACTCGACTCGACTTTGCGTCAGACATATCGGCGTACTTCCGCGAACTAGAGGTGAATCCACATGGGCTTCACAACCTTGAAGACCTTCGCGGCTTCATACGCGACCATCCCGCAGAAGATTACCCCCGCCGTGACACAGCCAACTGGGACACGGCAATCGAAAAGAATATGAGCAATAAATCTTCACAATTAGATCACCTCCTCGAGGAGAACTTGTTTCTTGGAGGGGAGGGAGGCATCATCGGAGCCCTGGAACGCCACAGTCTGGATGCCGTCGTCCTGCCAACTTCAGTGTCCTTTTCCATGCCCGCTCTCGTAGGTACACCCATCATCACTGTTCCGTTGGGTGCATCCGGGGGGGATTCACCAATTGAGAAGGAGAAGGGATGGGACGTGGTTGAGAAGGGCCCGGGAATTCCATTTGGCATCAGTTTCCTTGGGGGCAAGTGGTGCGAGGAAAAGTTGATAGAAATGGCGTATGCTTTTGAGCAGCTGACTCTAGTCCGGAACAGCATCCCAAGAGTTATTAAGCCTTATATAGATCTAGCTGATTTTATATACTTTAAAGTTTAAAAATATATATAAGTGTTTTATAAATTAAAAAGCTAAAATAATAAACTTTAGCTATATTATTTTAAAGCTTAATATTAATAATTAGATATAAATATAAATAATAATTATAAAATTAATTATTAAAATAATTAATTAATTAATTTTTATAAATTATTTATATTCTTTAAGTTTCTTTATTAAATTAAAATAATAATAATAATTTTAATAAAATAAAAAATAATATAAGTTATAAATAATTATAATTAATTTTATTATATAAAACTTTAAATAATAATTATTTAATTTTTTATAAATTAATATTTAATAAAAAACTATTATTTTATATTAAATATCTTAATATTAAACTAAATTTATTTATATTAATATTATTAATAAATTATTAAATTATTAAAAATAAAATTATTTTTAATTATTAATAACTTAATTTAATATTATTAAAATACTTTTATTTTATAATTTAAGCTTTTATATAAAAATATAAATTATTTAAAATAAATAAATATAAAGTTATTAAATTTTAAAAAAGATTATTTTTATTTTATAAAATTTATTAAAATTATTTAAAAATAATTATTTAACTTATTATTTAAATTATATAAAAATAATTAATTAATTAACTTATTATAATTATAAAATTAAAGTTATTTTTAAAATAATATAATTTAATATATATAATTATTATTTTAAATTCTAATAAAATAATTATATTTAATACTTTAAATAATATATAAATTTAATATATTAATAAATTTATAATTATAAAAATAAATATTAAATATAATAAATAAATTCTTTAAATTATATATTATAACTTTATTATATATTTAAAAAATATAATTATATATTAAAAAATTATTTAATAAATTTATTAATTTTTAAATTAAATATATATTAAAATAATATATTTTAAATTTAATTAAATATTTATAATATAAATTATTTATTTAATATAATTATAAATATTATATTTTAATAATTTAATATTATTATTTTATTTATATTATATTAAAATAATATAATTATTTTATTAAAAATATAATAATAGTTTTTAAAATTATAAAAATTAATTTTATTATTTATATTTAAACTTTTAATTAAAAATTTTAAAAAATAAATATTTAAATTCTAATTATAAAGTAATTTTAATAAATTTTAAAATAATATTTTTATTCTTTAATTATTTTTTAATTTATAAAGAAAGTATTTTAAAAAAAGAAAATTATTAAAATATTTATTAAATTAATTCTTTTAAATATATAATTATACTTAATTACTTATTATTTTTATTTAATAAAATCTTTATTTAAATTTTATAAAAAAATATATTTAATAATATTTAAAAAGTTTTTATTTTAATTTAAATTATTTAACTTATAATAAATTAAAAACTTATATTTTTAATTAACTTAAATCTTTTTTTTATTATAATCTTTTTAATATTATTAATTAAATTAATATTAATATAATTTTATTTAAATAAAGTAATTATTTATTAATTAAAATAAATAAATTATTAAATAATATTCTTAAAAATTAAAATTATTTTAATAATATTAATATTATTAAATTTTAAAATATTTATATTATAAAATATAAATAATATAATTTATAAAAATATTATTATTATTATAAATATAAAGATTAAAGAATTAACTTTTAAGAAAGATATTAAGGTTATAAATTATTAAATTATTTAAATATTTTAAGAACTAAAAAAAAATATAAAAAAAGATTAAAAATTAATAAATTTAAATTTCTTCTTTTTCTTAAGTTTATATTAATAACTTTTATTTATAAAAATATTTAATTAATTAAAATTATTAAATAAAAATCTTTTTAAAAAAAATTTTAATATTAATAAGATTTAATAATAATATTATTAATAAGGAATTTAAATTTAATTAAATTATAATAAAAATTAATAACTTTAATAATAATAAGTATTTTAATAAAATTAATTTAAAAAAGATTTAAAATAATAAACTTATTATTAATAAAATAAGTTATTTAATTAAAAAATTAATAATAATTAATTTTATTAATTAATTATACTTAGTAATATATAAGCTTTATATTATTATAACTTTCCTTAAAGCCTTTTAAAGTTATAAGCATTATAAGGCTAAATTATAATCTTAAATAATAATATATTAAATTAACTTATAAGCTTATAAAAGGTTTAAAAAATTTAAATAAAATAATTAAATTTAATTAAGTTATTTATTAAATAAATAATTCTTTATGATATTATAACTTTTATTTATTTTTAAAAAGAACCCTTTTAATAAGCATTTTTATATTTATATTAAGTTTTTTAATTTTTTTTAAAAAAACTTTTTTTAAATAAAGGAACTTAAATATTTATTTATAAAATTAATTATTAAAATAATAAATTTATTATTAATAAAATAAGTTACTTAATTAAAAAATTAATAATAATTAATTTTATTAATTAATTATATTTAATAATATATAAACTTTATATTATTATAAGATTATTAAATTTTAATATAATAATTTTTAATTAAAATAAAATATATATTATTATAAAAAAAATATTAATAAATTTAATAAAGTAAATAAATAATAATTAAAATTTAATATTAATTAAATAATATTATAATATTATTATATTTATTTTATATTTTAATTTAAATATTATATATTTACTTTTATTAATAATTTTTTTAGTTTTTTATAAATATATTTTTAAATTTAATTAAAATAATAATAACTTTTTAAATTAAATATATTATAATTTTTAATTATATATTAATTCTTTAAAAGTATTTATTAAATAACTTTAATAATAATTTAAATAAACTTAGTTTTATTTTTAATTTTTTTTTTTAAATTTCTAATTATATTAATATTTATTTTTAATTAATAAATTAATATAATTAAATATAATTAATATATAATAATTAATTTTAAAGATATTTAAATTATTTTAATAATTATTTTTCTTAATTTAATAAATTATAAAAATCTTTATAATATTATATAGTTTTATAAAATTTAATATATAATTTTAGTTTTTTTAATAATTAAATAAATAATAAAATATATTTATAATAAAATTTTAATTAAAATTCTTTAATTTTTAAAATTATTTTTATTTATTAAAGTTTTAAAAATATTTAATATAATTACTTTTATTAAATCTTTTATATTTTATTTTAAATTTATTTTTAAATTATTTAAAAAAAATTAAAAAAAAATTAATATTTATTTATTTTTAATTAAAATAAAATTAAGTTATAAATTATTTATTTTTTTTAATATAATTAAAGTTAAATATTATAAATTTTATAATATTAAATAAATTTAAATTAAATTATTAATAAAAATAAATTAAAAAAAAGTATATATATATATATATTTTTTTAAATATTTTATCTTTTAATTAAAATTAATTAAATAATAAAATATAAAAAATCTTTTAATAAAAATAAAGAAAATAAAAATAAATAAATTTAATATATAAATAATATTTAATTTAATTTATAAGTTATAAAATATATTAAAAATAAAAAAATAAAAAAAAATTAAATATTTAAAAATTAAAATTTATAATTAAAATAAAATATAACTTTTTATATCTTAATTTAATATATAATTTTATATTTTAAAATAATAATATATTATATTAATAAAATAAAAAATATATATTATATAATTAAATAATATTAAAATAATAAAATATAATTATAAAAAAAAATATATAATAAATATAATAAGTAAAAAAAGAAATATTTATAAAAAAGTAATTTATTAAATATTTTAAATATTTTTATTATAAAGATTTATAATAAAGTAATTAATAAACTTATTATTTATTATCTTTAATAAAACTATATTTACTTTATTAAAAAACTTAATTTAATTATATATTTTAATTATTATTAATAAGTTAATATTATATTAATATAAGTATTTTTCTAAATTAATCTTAAATATATTTTATCTATAATTTAATGTTATAATAATACTTATTTAAATCTATTAATTTCATTATATTTATTTAATTACCTTAAATATAGTTAACCCTTAAACTTAAGATATCCGCAGGGCTAGAATTTAATTGCTTAAAGAGAGACTGGTGTAAAATAACCCTGTTATAAAACTAAACCTCCAGTAGGGTCTGCTTGTTTGAAAGAAAAAAAAAGAAAAAGGTTTACTTTAAGGCTGATTATAAAAGCTAGTTAATTTAAATAGTGGTTTATAAATATCTAGGTAGGATAGAAAACATAAGCTACATTCAGCATTATTTTACCTAATATACTTATAATATTAAGGTTATAAAGAGAGATGAGTATGTCGCCATCTAGCCGGACCTTGAGGATGCCGGCTAAACTGATATATACATCGCTGCTGCCTACTACCGACAGCTTTAACTCTCTACGGAGTGCTTATTATAATATTACACACATATTACCGACATAGCAGAACTACCCGCCAGATTATACACTCTCATTTTTATACCCAACATAGCTTTTATCGGAACTTTCTGGCTATAATTAAAGATTAACGCTCTTTCTTAATACTGAAATTGGAGAGTATAGGGAATGGGGGCTTCGCTTTCCTTTCAACCTGTCTTTGCGAGGAAGGAGCTTGCCCTGGCAAGCCGGAGCAAAACATCCTGCGGACACTGATGAGTGCCTTCCCAGATGATTAAATTGGGCTTGTCAGACTCCACAGGGGAAGCTGTGAACCTCATGTGGGCTTTGTGTTGGGTGAAATTACTCCGTCACGGCTTAGCAGTGCATCTTGGGGTTATATCTGCGAGAGAATACCTCCCACGGTACCTAGGTAGTTTATTTCCTGCAAGGAGATACAATTATAAGACAGCCCAGGCTATGCTTAATAGGAGCCAGGTATATCGCTCTCATTCTTACAATTCCCTGTTTCTGCTGTGTGTAGAAATAAATGGCTAATGCGCCTTCCCTAATATATGCCTCTCTCAATTTATGCACGACACACACTGCCTTCCTAAGTATCTAATACCGATACTCCTTTTCAAATAGCTTAAACAAGTATTTAATGCCATGGAGAATATTACTAAGCTCTATTAACCAGATCCTGAGATCGCCTCTCTTCTCTCTTTCCTTTACTGCAAACTACCTAGAACTTTTTTTTTCCTGATTTTTAAAATATGCTAGCAATGTTAAATTTTTTTTAAAGCACAATAGATATATTCTATATAATTATATCCTCCTCTTTCTTTCTGTTAATATAAAATAATTATTCCATTTTTCAATTCATTTTGAGTATATATATTAAGTATTAAGTTCTAGGCTGGCTTTATGGCAGCAATAAATATATTGTTATAATGGCTTTTCGAACAAATATTTAACAACTTATTGTAAGATATTATAATCTAGTAGAGTTTATTAGAACTACTAGCAGGAAACTCATTAGAGTTTTTATAGATGATGTTTAATTTGCCCGAATATAATGCTGTCTGGCTGGGTATTTTTCTGATTAATTAAGAAAACTGTCTCTTTCTGCAGAGGAGAAGGCAGCCTTTAACGCTAATTAGGAAGAGAACCGAAGGATTGGGGTGCTTTCTTTGACAACCCAGGGATCTGAGTGAGGACACGGCTCTCCCTGGACGACAAGCCGGGGCACTGCGGTGCTGGCCAGCCCGCCCTGGGCCCTACTTCCGATTTATTTGGTCTTGCTTTCACCTTTGTCGTTGCGTAAAAGCATACTGGATTTTCGAGATAACGAGCAGCCCACAGCTGGCGTCAGGGTTCCATCGCCAACATCTCTCTCTGCCAGCGCCTCTCTCTGTCAGCGCCACTCTCTGCCAGCGCCACTCTCTGCCAGCGCCTCTCTCTGCCAGCACCTCTCTCTGCCAGCGCTACTCTCTTCCAGCAGTCTCTTACAGCATGACTCTTTTTCAACGCAGGTCTGCCAGCACGCCTCTTTGCCAGCGGTCTCTCACAGCATGGCTTTCAGCCGGTTTCAACTCGGAACATCCATCTGCCACAGCTAATGCGATTGGAAATTCGGAGCAAGGCCCATGATCTTGGCGCGATGGGGATATTTGTGGGACCATGGTAGCTGTGGGAGGACTTTCTCCCCCTTTCGTCTTGCTGGTTGTGGAAAGAGGACGACTGTTGCAGCCTTCGTGCCTATTGACACCGATGTCTCGAGTCAGTCTGCCAGCCCTCAGTCCCGGCCTCCAATAATACCAATGGCCCAACCCAGTCAGGTCCATCAACACCTTCGATTACGATAATAACTGACGCTTTCAGCAAGCCAGCCAGTAACGCCAGCCCCCGTCATCATCGGTGCTCCGGAGCAAACCAAATTTTTTGTACGCGCAGCGTTCGTCGATCATGGTGCCTTGATGAAGCCGTCCCTCTGAGAAGCTCGCTCCCACTTCATAGACTGCCGTCACTGTCTACGCTGGAGTGTGGTCACACTTTTGGCGAAATGGCGTAGTCACACACGCCCTCTGAGCAAAGACAATGGAAAAGGTTTGGCTGTGTAGGGCCTCCAATTTTTTCGGTGGCATTGGAAACGCCTGTGGCTCAATTGGGCAACCATTAGCAATCCCTACCCCAGCAGCCGCAGTCATCCTATCAGGACTTGCCCCGGAAGTAAGACTCGCCTGATAGCCATGTGGCTGCCCAGCGAGCCTCGTCATATCGCTTCAAGCAGGAGCTACGGTTTTCCCTTAGGCCTTTGCTGCGGGTTGGAAGTCTAAAATAGTGGGTGGTCACGCGGTATTGCGAGGCCGTGGTCAGGAGGAATCCAGGTACTGCTTGGGACTTCATATGGTTGAGGAACTGCGGGACGTTGTAGGAACGGGAAGGATAACTTATGTGTGGGATGAAAGGTCTCGTATTGTGACAAAGCATGTAAGACGAAGGTGGCCAGTGGGATGGGCCCCACTTCCGATCTAGGCGTGCTGTGGACAGGTCTTTTGAGTACCTAGGTACCTAGTTGTGAGCAACCACAATTCAGCTTCAAACTCGCTTTCTCTCCCAGGTGAACTATGCTGTTTCCGGTGGCCTAGCCTGCCCATCTCCTAGTGCAGGTCTACCTCGACATCTGGCTATTAGCCTGCAGGTTGTTCCTCCCAACTGCCAATCGAAATCTTGTTCTCTCGCTTTTTACCCTGTACTCAGCCTGTACTTATTCCTATTCACTCCTCATCCAGCAAAAAACCCAATAAACCACAAGAGCTATAACTACTCCAATCATTGCAACATTTACAATGTTGTCGACCCTATCCTCCGACATTAGGATATAGTTAGGATCTCTTTATCGACACTTTCTGTTCTCTCTTCTCTTCATTTGCATTCTTTTCCATTCCCTATCTTTTTCCAACCAATCATAACACTCTTCCCGCATGCATATACAGGTCTGACAGCTACAGCAGCCACTTCCCCACGTGCATTTGCGCCTACAGTGCCCAGGACAGCAGTATCGGTGGCAATAATTTGGGGGTTCCTGGCCGTAACAGCGAACTCTTCGGTATTTTGAGTTACTATAACCCTGACAACATTAATACAGACTATCTTCGATCATCTTATTAGATACTGAACTTGTTGTTTTCAGCTTGTCTGATCGGAACAACGATTGTGCTGCGAGTAGTCCCTTGAATAATCCAAAACTTCAAAGTATCCTGTAGGATTTACCACAAGTCACTTGGGACTTGAAGAAGACTGGTTTGCGCAGTTCTTGGAGGTATTTGGCACACTCAGAACCCCACTAAAGGTTTTAGTGGTATGATGGCTGTGACGGCGCCGCGGGACGTGACTGGTGGTGCGACTGCAGTACGTACCTAGATAAGTCTTTTGGACAGTAGCACGGCACCGCGCAAACAAGAGTCAAATGTTGGCACGTTTCGATATGAGAGGGTGACAATCGTTGAGCACGGATAATTCAGAGGGTTTCAATCCAGCTAATGTCCGCCCATCCAGCACATTGATTTCCTGGCAATTTATTTCGAAAGCTACCTCTTGGTCAAGCTTCGGAGTAATCGTTCGAAGAGGGCGATAATGGGGTCAGTTGGATGATTCGTGGTTGTTCCTCAAAGCCAGCGACCCGTCTATCCCTAGCCCTGGATCCAGGCCGCCGGCTGCCTCCCTAAGCCCGATTCCTGAAGGCAGGCTCCAGTCTGCTGGGGCAAGTTTAACCGAGGTGTACCAAGCTCAGTGAAGCACATATTTGCTTCACCCCTCCCTCACTTTAGCACAGTCATATTCTGATCTTTAAACTATTCCAGATGCAGGGGCAGTTCAGGAGAAGGGGTGACTATACGGGTAGGTACCTAGGTACGTAGAAGCATGTGCCCCACTTCGATGCATTCAATCACTACCCTGCCACAATGGAAGGTACCTAGGTACTTAGGTGCCGACTAGTCCGTCTACCCCCCACGGTTGGAGGTCTGACGCAGCCAGGCAGCTCCTCCCAAAGGTTATGTACGCAACCTTTATGGATTCGCAAACATCCCCTCGAGCTACGTTTCCAGATCACCCTCACCTAGCAACTTAACTGACCAAGTTGCCGCCATAGCATCTGTTTCATTTCATTACGCCATCTCGGTTCAAGATGTCGGTAAGCATCGTCCCCTGGCTCATCTCCGAAGCATGAGCAGAAGCCGGGACTCAAACACCAGACGAAGCTCGGTTCATGCGCCTACCCACTCCCAATCAAAGCCATCTTGACTGACAACTTTCCCAACTCCAGGACAAGGTACCAGAGTCACCCACTACAGTCAAGCCACTCGACTACTCCGACGACGAAGACGTTCAAGAATCAGGCATCATCAGCATGGACGACGGCACCACCAAACCGACCCCCGCGCCAGGGGCTGCCACAGGCGCATCCGCGGAGGCCTCAACTGGCACCTCGGCCCCCACGAACCCATCAACAGTTGCTTCTCAGGAGGTGCCTCCCCCGAAGCCCCCTCGCCCAGTGACCGAGCAGCAGAAGAATGAGGCCATCCTCAAGGAGGCATTTCCCAGCATCGACGCCGCTGTCATCAAGGCGGTGCTGATCGCAAGCCGGGGGCAAGTGGACCCAGCATTTAATGCGCTGTTGGGCATGAGCGACCCGGATGCTATTCAGCACGACGCAGAAGAGCAGCCTCCACCGCAGCCTCCGCGTCCACAGAATGCCCAGTCTCAGCTCGAGGCAGACGAGGCCTATGCCCGCCAGCTGGCGCAACACTACGAGAGCCAAAGTGCCGCATACGAAGCCCGGACCGCCAACAGAGGCCCAGGAAACCCGCCTCGCCGGCGCCAGCAGACCGGCCTGAATCCGAACGAATTGCACGATGACAGAGATCACAGCTTCATTGATGATGACCTCCCAGTCATACAGGAGCAGCTCAAAAAGGGCTTCCAGGAGACGCAGACCAAGGTGAACACGTGGTTCAAGGATATTAAGAAGAAATTCGACGAGCAATTTGATGAGAACGAAGCCCAAGCCTCGTCCCAGCAGCATGGCGGCCGTGGTCCCTTCGCGGGGCGGGGCAGCGGGGAGTCATCGAGGAGAAGCAGGGACTATGAGCGGTATGATGCCGATCCAGAGCTGCTCAGCGACGACTTTGCCGGAATGAAGTTCCACAGTGACGGCAGTAAGTATAATTTTGAAGTTGCTCACCGTACCAATACCATATACTGACATGTGACTCAGCACCTGCCGGTCGTCAGCAGACACAGAATCCCAACCTGTTCAAGCCGCCACCACCCTCGTTGTCCCCGAAGCCACATGATGGCCGGAAGGTGTCTTTCAAGGACGGCGTCGAGGATATCGATCTCTACAGCACCTCCCCCAAGAATGCGGCCAAGGACTCGTCCTCTGCAGCTTCTGGCGGAAAGTCCAGCAAGTGGCAGCCACTGTCCTCGATTGAGCCGAGCCCCATCGCGGAGAACGACCCTTTCAGCCTTGGTGACAGTGATGATGACAAAGACGCCAAGGACAAGCCAGACAAGGCCGGCATCAAACTGGAGGATACGGAGGACTCGGAGGAAAGGCTTAGGAAAGCTGCGGCGGAGGCGATGTCGGATAGTTTGGTCGATGACAAGGCCAAAAAGGAAGACGCGAAGAAGTAATTCAGCTCACGGGGCCTACCGGATCCCTGAGCAGCCCGTCGCTGGCATTGGACCATGAGTTTGAATTGTCGGCATGATAAGTTCTCGCGGCGCACAGAAGAGCACTACCCCCCGGTTTCCTTGGTTTGAGCCCCGTTGTGAGGTTGCGCATACTGGGTGGACGTGAAGCACCAAGACGTCATGTCTCTTATTATTCGGATATCCCTAGAAACATAAGCCTTGATTCCCCCCCAAATATATTTCCGAATGACATTGCAGTGCGGGAGGCACAAACATGCCGCCGTACTGCACAGGGTAAACCTTCCGGAATTGAGACTGTAAGCATGGATGAGAGATCCGTTCGCGAGAACATGCGTCTCATCTTATCAACTCGATAGGCTATTCAGAGAGGTAGAAGATCATCACACAGGAGGTAGGATGGTCTTCCACAGGAGACAGAAGTTTATACCACAGAAGGTTACGCCTTTCCATTCTTGGATTTTGCCAGTCTCTGGCAAGGCGCATTCGGGTGACGGATGTGAGACGTGCTAAAGATGGTCGTTTCCGAGGTCATCATGATGACATGTTGAGAAGCCCTATTTAACCATGAAAATTCCCGGTTTGACGAGCGCGTCAAGCGCATCACAATTCGGGGTTGGTGAGTGGCTCGAGATGGTCGTATGGTACGGGGCAGAGCGGACTAGATCTTGACGGAGCAACTCAGACTCGACTCCCCACTTTGGCCGTCCAGGTTTACGGGGGTAGTCCGGAAACAGCCTGGAGCGCTGGGCGCACGTTCCTCGAGGGCCGGGCGTGATTGGACGGCCCCGACCGGACGTGATGATCCACAGGGACGAGGAAAGAGCCTCAAGTAAGGCACGATACCGGGAATGGGCGTGTTCGGTGGGAAAGAATCGAGTAAACCGGAGCTGTCGCTGCTTCGCATTGGGGTCGCAGTACCTGTCAAAGTGCCTCGTGCCTCGTGGACCTCGGGAACGCGCCCACTCTTGGGCACAACGCACCAGTCTGGTGTCCCGTGCTCTCTTCCACTCTGACTCGGGCTTCCCGTACCTACACACAGCAGATACACCTGCCGATGTTGGAATACCTCGACCACACCACGTTCCGAGGAAGAGCAGGTCATTGTGAGCACACCCTTCAAACTCATCTGTCCTACGGTCCTGCATGAGGGAACAAGCTATTTGGGACTATTCAACCACGGCTCGCGATCGACCGGTTGGACTGTTTCGAGGTACATCATTAACTCACCGTCATCTTCGAGTTTTGATATTCAATGCAGACCGCACGAGCTGTGTTTGTCAACCCGACCAAGACTGACCAAGTTGGCACTTCTTTATCAGACAGGTCTCTGGAACCAAAACCCTCTCAAATCTACTGCACGATCTGCATAGCGCCCACTCCCCCGCCCTCCGTTTACACGGAACGTCTGCAGGCGGCTCGTCTAAAGCTACCCAACCTACTGGGGATTTGTAGCTTACCTGCCCCCATACGACTACTCACCTTCAGTCACCTGGCTCACCAAAGCCATCTCAGCGGCAGGTAAAGCTCGGCGTATGCCCGTCGAGGGTTCCAGTCCGCGGCTCTTTCGTCTCCTGCAACCCCCAGCCTCACCCAAAGGGGTAATTCCGCGACACGCCAGCCCAGTTACATTCGACTACCCCGTCACATCACTCACTGGCTTACTTGTTTACTGCCCGGCTGAGTAAGTCTATTTCTATTCCTGCTTTCTTGTCTTGCGTGGGGGTTCGTCAGTCTTGTAGCCTCTGCGGGCAAGTACCGTCGGGCCCCCTTTCCCAGACCCCTTTCCGATACCTTCATGTTTTCCGTGAGAAAGAGTCAACCTTATAATTGCGTTTGCGTTATGTCTGTTGCAAACCAGACTGTTTTCATGTACAAGTTCACCCTTTCTCTCTTCTGGAGACATATTCGACCAACAACGCCGTGCAGTGGTCACACATGGCGTGGTCCTCCTGCAGGACTTTTCTGCTGCGGACCCTCACTTTAGCCTCGACAGCCGCTCCACTGTCTTCGAATTCGAAGATATTTGAGCGGCGGATGCTCCCGCTCTATGAGGCAATAGAAGAAAAAAGCCTGGGGGTCTGGTCTGACTTGCAACTCAGGAACTTCAGGAACTGTCTCTGACATCCTCCTTGCCAGGTTCCACAGAAACTACGTTACCTCTCCCCACTAGGAGGAGACTCCGCGCAGCAGTCGAAGCCATCCTCCGTCCTTTCGTGCTGGGACCTACTGGTACTGCAATCCCGATTGGCAAGGAGGAAGACCAACGCCGGACGGCTCAGCTCCACTTGCTTGTCGGAAGGGTCTCGGGTCTCCATCCGCGCGGAAGCAAGTCCAAGCCAGTTGCACAGTTCAAAGCCGGCTTGTCCATTCCCAAAGAGAGTCACTGATCAAATCCGACGTCACGCCTGCATGGGCTGTTCAAGAGGGGCCGGTGGCTGATACGTCCTTGATTCTGTCGACACATCATTGTCTGAGACTGTCCGAGTCGATAAAGCAACGGCCGGTTTCCATCCTTGATTGAATCTTTGCGTCACAGCTTGTGGCCTCCCCAGGTCGGCGGCTCCAAATTCGCACTATGTAAGTGACCCCTGACCCAATGGCCGTGACACAAGTCTCTGTGTTCTACTCAGCCTGTGGCTTGTGCTGCTGCTGTGCGTCCATGTCAGCTTTTGCTGATCCTCCAGCAGGAAGTTTGGCAAGCAGATCCAGAAGCGCCAGCTTGAGGTCCCTGAGTATGCTGCCAATTTTGTCAACTACAAAGCACTAAAAAAGGTGTGTTTTGCCTTCAGGGCCTCCCCTCCCACCGCCCCCTCTCCGCTCTGGGACACCGTCCGCTCTGAAATAGAAAGGGTACCACAAAAATTCTCTAGAATAGCAAGCGAGGAGTACACTAGAACCAGAGAAGCCATGTTTCCCACGGGTCACACTGTCGCGCGAGCAGGAAGGGTGGGCAAGAGACCTTTCGCTGACTGCATTCCCATATAGCTCATTAAAAAGCTTTCCGCAACTCCCACGCTCCAGGCCCAGAATGACCACCTTCACTCCACCGGCACAATAGATTCACAGGCCGCTTTGCAGGCGAACAAAGCGACGTTCTTCTTCCAGCTGGTATGATGGCCTCTTGGAAGCGCGAAAATGAGCCTGAACGCACCGATGCTAAATGTGGACCAGGAAAGGGAGCTCGAGAAAGTCAATGCCTTTTATCTTCAAAAAGAGGCAGAGGTAAAGCCCCGATGCAGCTGCCACTGGATCTCATTCCTGATAAATAATCTGACGTCCAATCTGTAGCTCAAAATCCGGCTCAAGACCCTCCTGGATAAGAAAAAGGTACTCCAGTCACGCCATGGCATATCAAGACGGTCAGCCAAGTTTACAACCCTTCAAGAGGGCTTCCAACAATTTGCGAATGACCTCAACAAGTTGCAGCAATTCGTCGATATAAATGGGACGGCCTTTTCCAAGATCTTGAAGAAATGGGACAAGACTTCCAAGTCCAAGACGAAGGAGCTCTATCTCTCCAGGGCTGTTGAGGTTCAGCCCTTCTTCAACCCGACAGTCATCAGTGAGCTCTCTGACCAGGTCACAACAAGTCTGCAGGAGCTCGGTGCATGGGCAGACGGGGACCACGTCAGTTTTGAGGGGCAAGGACGACCAGACCACATCGTGAGCAGCCATCATCTCCTGGGTACCGAAGAGGGAGATGCAGATACCATCCTCCTCGAGACGGTCCTCTCGGGGAACCTCGATTCTTTGAGAGACCTCCTAGGGCGTATGAGAGAAGCAGTGGAGCCCAACTCAACAATGGATCTGTCTTTGATGGAGAGGATCACCAGAACCTTCCTTGCGTCCATCAATGAAGCTCCACGGGAATCTCTCCAGCTCCTGCTTGACACAGGCTTGGTTGACATTCAGTCCGAAGACGACATCAATGAGCGGAATTGCTTGCACCAAGCAACGATCTACGGCAATTACTTTGTCTTGAACCTCGCACTGGAAAAAGGCGTTGCCGTCAACCGAACGGACGTCTACGGTCGGGTGCCGTTGCATTATGCGAGTATGCATGGCCGGTTGGACATGATTAATGCACTCTTGGCTGGTAAGAAAGGCCCCTTTCTCGCCTTACATTCATTTGCTGACCTAGACACAGTCGACGCCGACACCATCAATCTGATCGATCACGACAATTTCCGCCCATTGGTACATGCGATCATACACAACAACTTGGACTGCGTACAGATGCTTGTGGAGAAAGGGGCCCGGCTGAATTCCATCTCAGAGACCGACCATGCCCCTCTGAACCTGGCATGCAAACATGGCTCGTATGCCATCGTCGAGCTTCTCCTCACCAAAGGCGCTCAAATCCTACCCGATGCCGAGGGTCTCTATCCCCAGCACCTCGTGGCCAGATCTGCCAGGAATCCCGAGCTGCTGAGCCTACTGAAGCATTTCGGAGCTGACCTAGATCAAATCGACAAGCTGTATGGATGGACGCCACTCGTACATGCTGCTAGCGAGGGAAACGTCCCTTGCTTGCGAGCACTTCTGGATGAAGGGGTTGACGCAAATATTCTTGACGAGAAAGACCTTTCAGCGCTTTATTATGCAGCATGGGAGGGTCATCTCGAGTGCATGAATTTGCTGATATCCCTTCAAGGTACACCGAGTCAGAAATCGAGCCCCAGGACGACACAAGTATTGCCGCCCTCGTTGGGCCCTATGGCACAGACCCAGGAGCCCGACAGCATGTCACTCGATCCAGATGGAATCCCAGACCTCGAATTACCGCCACCCATCATCCCACTGCGTAGATATGGCCACAATTTCCTGGATACCAAGACCGTCGTACAGATCAACTTTGGTGCGGATGCTGAACAACCTCTGGTGTTCTTTCACGATGGCAAATACCCCGCCGCTCGGTTGACCATCTCGTCCAAGGCTTCCGACTTCATTCCTAAGAATATCATCCTCCCCTTCACAGAAGATACCCGTCTTGTTTCTTTCCAGGTCGACAATCTCGATGCTTTCACGTTGGATTTTGACGTGTTTCCGACGTACGGAGCCAAAGTCATTGCGAAGACGGTGGCTTTGCCCAACACCTTCCGGGCCTCATTGAGCAGTTCTGGCAGCTGCTGCCTCCCCCTGTTTGATCCCAGACTTCGCGCGATTGGTCAAATCAGCTTCAACACGCAGGTTATCAAGCCTTTCCAAGGCAAGCCCCTGGAAATCACCGACTTCGAGACATACTGGAAGGCAACCAGGCAGTTTGATCGCCATATCAGCAGCTTTGTTACCGGGTCGAGTCTTGTTGGTAATTTCGTGAGACTCTATGTGCAGCAGACAAAGGATGGCGTTGCAGTTCTGTGGCCCACACGGACATTGGACATGGGCACAGAAGGTATGGCCGTTCCTCTGTCATGGGTAACCCACGCACAGTTCGAGCAGATGGCTCGAATCTCACCTTCGAGAAAGGCCCTCGCAGCAGGAAGCCTCGATCAACAGACTGAGCTTCAGGAAATCCACCGCCTCTTCGCATCAGCGGGACTCACCCTCACTGAGGCCCTCGACATGCTACCCTCCAGCGTGAACGTCAACCTGCATTTCATCTACCAGATAGCAGAGGATCACGCCCACCCACAACCCCATGAGTCGAACAGCCGCGGCTTGAACAACTTTGTTGACTCGGTGCTGGGAATTGTGTTCGACCACGCGCGTGTGCAGCGTGCACAGTCCCAACAGAGTGGGGGCAGTACGGCCGTCCGGTCCGTCGTGTTCAGTTCGTACAGCCCTAGCGTCTGCACCGCGCTCAACTGGAAGCAGCCGAACTTCCCCGTGTTCATGTGCAATGACCTCGGCCGCGAAGAAGTCTCGATGGCGCCCCCGCAGATGATCGCCGCGGCTGTGAACCATGGCCGTAGATCCAGCTCGATCAAGGAGGTGGTCAGGACGGCCCAGGGCAACAACTTTATGGGCTTGGTGGTAGCTTCAAGGCTTCTGGTACGTCATAACAAATCCCCTTCTGGCACCCGCGATCATCGGACGTGTGCCCGTACTAATTACAATGGCAGAAAATGGTGCCGTCGCTCGTGGACGCCATCAAGGCTCAAGGGCTCGCCCTGGTGGTCGACAAGTCTTCCGAGGCTGGACCACTCTCGAACCCTCCGCCTGAAAAGCTGCCACCAGGTGTCGATGGCGTTTTCAAATACACTGGTGTGCTCAGATTCACCGATTCGATAGACATGTGATAGCTTGTACCGAGGTTTTGCATTTCCGAAAAGAAAAGAGAACCCTAGATCACGCCCGGAAATGAAAGAGATATCGCAGAAAAGTACGGAGCTTACAAGAGCCCACATTGTGATGAGGTTGGTCATTATGCGAGTCAAAGCCAGAGAAGAATGGGAAGATCAGGTCTGATCTGGTCCGGACGGTGCAATGTCGCGCATTGAACGCGACATTCGAGCTGAACACATTTGGCTTCACACCGGCAAGCTCACATACCTAAATAAGCCTTGCAGGCAGATAGGTGTGAAAATAAACCAAACATTTGAGACGCATATTTTTGTCCGTGGATACAAGCGATTCTTACCGTGCAGTTCACGAAGCCTCCGAATTTCGTGATCGGAGGGCCAGTTTCGTTTGGGCCACTCAGTGATACACTCAGCAAAGGAATTATGGCGCACAATGTCCCAGCAAGGAGCTGCGCTAAAGACTTTGGGCTGAGGCCTCCCGATAATAGTCTGGATATGGGTATCTATATCACACGAAGCATGCTTTCGCGTTCCTCAATCTCGTGAAACAGCCAGTCGACAAAGGCAAATCAACCGTAACGCCTACAGACACAGTAGTCTTTCCCCGATGGCAGCGCACACTGCCGGTCTGGGCTCTCAGGCCCCCTTGTAGTCGTACTTCAGCGCCGTCAGCTCCCTCTCCGGGTCGACATTCGCCATCAACAGCTTGGCCACGATGACAACCGCGTACACGATGGCGGGCAGGTTCCCCAGGCCGAGCCAGCCAAAGTGCTGGCGCTGGTCCTCGTTGCCGTCGTAGTGCTCGCTGGTGCCCCCACCGCGCCGTTGCACCAGCAGGCCGTACAGGACCAGCACGGCGCAGAGCCCGACGTTCAGGAGCGGCAGGTGCCTCTCGAGCGGGCTCTTCTGCGGCGCGACGCTGAAGCTGCTGGCGCGCCGTCTCCGCTGCCGCCGCTGGCTGAGGGTGCTCATCCCGCTGGGGCCGCCGCCGCCCGGCCCGGACGCCAACACACCTGGGCCATCGTTGCCGTCGCCACCGCCCTGCTGGCCTCGCGTGGAAACCGAACTGGCCCAGGCGTCCAGGGCGTGGATGCCCGTCTCGGTCGGCGGGAGGCTGAAGAGGAGGAAGGCCGTGCTTGCCAGGGATGTCAGGCCCAGCACGGCGATGAGGGTCGTCAAGGGGCGGAAGAGCGCGAGGAGGTAGGGTATGCACGAGAGGATTGGCAGCGCGAGGAGAATGATCTGGTACTGCTGGTTGGTGTTTGCGTTCTGCTCGGCGAGGGTCTGGATGAGCTTCTCCTGTTCTGCTCGGGGCAAGGTCAGCCATCCGTGCACATGGGAACGTTACGTATGGTTGGATTCTATGAATGAGGGCCTGGGACCACATACCCTCTTCATCCAAAACCTCCGGGGTGCTGCCGTTGGAGCTCTCGTCGGTGGGGTAGTGGAATGTGCGGCGGAGCCGCGTCCTTGCGTTGCTTATGTCCATGTTTCTTCACTCTCTGTAGGAGAGAAGGCCGCGTTGAAGCAGCCCCGCTGTTGTTCTGAGGATGAGCTCTTAAGTGAGGGCGACCTGGAAGTGAGGCGGCAAGCTATGTGCTGGCGAGGTTACATGGGATGAAGTGAAGCAGCAGGGCGGATCGCAAATAAGGTTCGAGAGCTGAAGGTCTACGGAGCTACGTACCGCGGCCTAGCAGCCTAGGTGACGTCGATCTCCCCAGAGAGCCGCTGCCGGCCGCGTGAGAAACAGGGGTCTGGGGTTCCACACTGAGGTGGGATGATCGACTTCAGCCTTGAATTGTTCCAACGTCTTTCCCCATCCGACGACCAATCTGCACACACACACGGTCGCAGACATGTTACCAAGGCCGATATGTAGGACATCAGTCCTCCGGGCACTGAGGGTGCCCGTCTCCAGGAGAGCTTTGCCGCAAAGACGGTCGCTCATCGCCGCACCGAAGCCCGGAGATGGACCTCTGATGGAAAGACGGGCCGACAGGGAGCTGCCAGGTGAGCTCGGCCGTCCTCCTTGCCCACATGGCCCCTACCACCACCGTCCGCGGATGACTGGACTCACTGAGTGACTGACTGACTGACACGGTGGCTCGCAGACGTCGAGGCAAACCGCTTCCGCTGGTCGCGCACGCTGCCCGTCTTTTTCGCCATCGTCGCCGCCGCCAGCGTCGCCATCTTCAATTACCAGAAGAGCTCGTCGCCCGTGGTGTCGTCGACGCTGTACGCGCTGCGCCACAACGCCAGGGCCCGCGAGTACCTCGGCGACGAGATCTACTTCCAGCAGCAGATCCCCTGGATCAGCGGCGAGATGAACCAACTGCACGGCCGCATCGACATCTCCTTCGCCGTCAAGGGCACCAGGAACTCGGGCGTCATGCACTTCGCCAGCTTCAGGCCCACGCCCAAGGGAGTCTTCGAGACCACCGAGTGGAGCCTCGAGACGAGCGACGGAAAGAGGATCGACCTCCTCGACGACGGGGACCCGTTCCGCGCGATGAGGATGGCTGGTGGGCTGGACGATGATGAGGACGAGGGGGCTACGAGGGGCTTTAGGCATTAGATGAAGCTCCAGGGCACGCGAGGCGAGGTCGTCTCCCATCATGGGAGGTTTGTCAGTGATTTCGACCAACGGAACGACATTTGTGGTCGCCATTCTCGAGTCATCAGCGATTTGCCCTTGATGCATAAGCATGGAATACGGACCTGTGGCAGCAGGAGTGCGCGTTTGAGCAACACTTCACGAGGTATCAAACTTCCGCAATTCTCGGGCATAGGATAAGCTTAGGGATGGGGAGGGGCGCGGGTCGGTCTCTCATAAGGTACCGCGAAGGCCCCGTCCGGTCTACAAACCAGGACAGGAATTGTTACTGGGTTGCAGCAAAACGAAACCTGTGTATGATTTGGTAGATACGCTGTACAATATTCTCAGCATTTACAGTCAAAGGGTTGGTGCCAATAGGTTGTTGACCTGCCTACTCGTCCCCGTTTTGAGTCGCTCCGGAGTCTTGTACTCGCCAGAATCTGTCGCAGCAGAGAGCAGGCAGTAGGCAGCAGTAGCTGTGGACGGAAGTGCTGCTGAGGCATGAGTCTCACTTCACGTCTCATTAGCCCTTCCGGAGATGTGTAGGCTGTGAAGCTCCAAGACTCTGATGCGCAAGTCGGCTAGCGCAGCCTTCCCTTGAGATGAACTGTCGTGAGAACCTGCCAGATATTTGTGAT
The DNA here is from genome assembly GCA_037177825.1 of Diaporthe sp. P3_1W. Taxonomy (NCBI): domain Eukaryota; kingdom Fungi; phylum Ascomycota; class Sordariomycetes; order Diaporthales; family Diaporthaceae; genus Diaporthe; species Diaporthe sp. P3_1W. The sequence goes on from JBAFXB010000001.1 coordinate 2,545,860, forward strand.
GATAAGCCGTGTACCCGCATAAAGCATTGGGAACTGTGAGAGCTGGTTTATTATGACTGGGTCATGAAGTCTGTCAGTACACTCCAGGAATATTTCATCAGCACCATTGCGTGCTTCAGTGTGTTCTCATGTACTTTTATTTTGCTCGCCAGGGTACATATCCTACACAGCGGTCGGCGTCGCAGCCTCCTCAGGGGTCTCATGTAGACCCATCTGAACAGCCTCCGCTATCCTGCCCTCCTTTCTCAACTGCTTCAGCTCCAAGTGCATCTTCCGTGCCTCGGTAAGGTCTTGTTCGGCATTAGGAAACCTCTCGTTCAGTGCCTGGTTCATCCTGTCGATGAACTCCTGCGGCGGTGGGTCCTGCTTGACCGCGTCCGAGATCCTGACCAGCGCACCCTTTGGTCCCGGGACACACCCCTTGACTACGATGATACCCAGGTCATTGTCCGCCCGCAGGACCGCGAGGTTTTGCATCGTCACTCTCTCATTGCCCATGCGCCCGGGCATCTTCTTGCCGGGCAGGATTCTCGAACCGCTTCCTTGCGAGGGGCCCACGCTACCCATCGTCCTGTGGTTCTTCGAGTTACCGTGACTCGCCTCTTGTCCGCTGAACCCGTGCCTCTTCATGCCACCCGCGAACCCCATGCCCCTCGAGTTCGCCCTGACGTCCACCCACTGCCCCTTGTGAAACCAATCCGGCAGCAGCTGCGCGCCCACGGGCGGTGCCAGCCCCGCCTCGTCACGCACCTGAAATTCGATGAGGTGCTCCTTGGGCGGGATCCCCTTGGCCTCGTAGTACCCGAGCTGCGGCGCGGTGACGTTGGCCGGGCGCTTCGACCCGCAGCCGAGCTGCACGGCGCAGTAGCCGTGCGTCTCGCGGTTCTTGTGCGCGACGACCTGGCACTCCTCGACCTGGAGCACCGTGCAGGCCATACGCTTGCCGTTCTGCGTGTAGTAGGCCGTCATGCCCTTCTTGGTGGCCAGGATCCCCGTCCGGAGGGGCGTGTTGCGCTCCTTGCGCTTCTGGGCGGCCGCCGGGGACGTCGTCGGCTCCGGCAGGCCATTGCCCCAGTTGTACTTGATCTGGAAGCTCGAACGCTTCGGGAGGGTGCTCCACCCGTACTTGACGCCGCGCGTCTGGGTGGTCTGCGCGGCGACGGCAACGGAGAGTGCGGGTCGGAGGGCTAGCGACGTCGTCTGGGGGTGTTGTATGCCGGCGATGAGGGCCGAGGGCGCCCTTGACGGTCGGGGTATTGATGCCCAGCACCTCGCGGGTATGTTGGGCGCCATTGTCGCTGCGCTGCGTGTCAAGCGAACGAACGGCGATGTGAGGTCGTTGGTGCGAGGGTGAGGGTGCCAATCCACCCGAAATTTGAGGTTCTGGCGTCGCTGTACCCAGCACATGCTGCGAGTGAATGAGGTTTGCCTGCCCCGGTCGAGGAAAAGTTGTGGAGATAAAATACGGCTGCAGCGTAACTTACGGGCTTACAGCACCCCGAAACCTCCAACCCTGGGCGGCCGATGCGACAAACCTGAGAACTTGCAGGCGGTGCATTTACCTCACGATTCCTTTTGTTTGGCCTTTGACTCTCGTTGATGCCAATTCAAAATGGTCTACTACTTCACCTCAACGGTGGTCGACCCGCCTGCCTACGTTTACGTAGGCAAGGACAAGTTCGAGAGTGCGTGACCAAGCCCAGTGCCCATAGCCGTCGTCAAGAGGCAAATCACAACTCACACAGCCATAACAGATGAGGATCTAATCAAGCATGGGTGGGAAGAGGATGTTTGGTGAGTTTCATTTGGGCGCTGGCGCGGTCTGCGCTTGCTGGAACAACGTGCTCACAAGGCTGCAGGGTATGAGAGAGAACCGTACTTTTGGCAATGTCCGTCACCAGCCTGACTTGTCTGTGTGTTGTTTCTAGTTCCATGTGGACAAGCTTTCTAGTGCGCATATTTACCTGCGGCTGAGGGAGGGCGAGACGTGGGAGGATATCCCCGAACCTCTCGTCACGGATCTGGCACAGCTTACCAAGGCCAACTCGATCGAAGGTACGCTATACTGCCGGCAATTGAACGGGAACCTGTGTGCTGAGAGAAATGTGTTCAGGCAACAAGAAGGACAACATCACCATCATTTATACACCATGGTCGAACCTCAAGAAAGACGGCAGCATGGCAGTCGGCCAGGTCTCCTTCCACAGCGACAAAAAAGTTTGTTCTACCTCAGACCTTCAGCGTTTGTGACTCCTTTTCTGACTTCTCCACTAGGTCAAGAGGGTTCTGGTGCGTGAGAGGGAAAACGCAATCATCAACAGACTCAACAAGACCAAGGTTGAGAAACATCCCGACCTGAAGCAGGAGAAGGACGACCGGCAGCGGGAGCTGCGGAAAAAGGACCAGGCCGCCCAGCTGGCACGAGTATGTGTTAATGTGCTACCATCTCAGCGGCTGTCAGTCGATACTAATCCCCCCTCCAGAAGAAGGAAGAAGCCCGAGTCAAGAAGGAAAGAGAGCAGCTGAAGTACCAGAAGGATCATGCGTACGATGATATTTTCAGCGAGGAGAACATGGCGGGATCGAGCAACCAAGACCGAGACGAGGACTGGGAGGACGACTTCATGTAGCTACCAACGGGACAATGGTGGTATGCCATATGGTGGCTCGATAGTCGAAGCTGATAACACATATCGGCTGGGACAAGCATTGAGATACTGCCATCTTGCGCAATTTTGTAGCATGCAAGTGAACTAACTACCCGCTTGCGTCTCTCCCATGTAGACCACATCTCTACTGGCCCGGACCACGACCGCCAATACCGCTGCCCACTTGATTGATATCCGTACCCTTTATCTTGTGGTCATTTGGATTTGCGGCGGCCTCGTACTGCAAAATCTCAAATCAGTCATCTCCGGCTTTATAGCACGGGACCAAGTGAAGCCAGTCTCTAGCACTGCACCGGGGACTGTGGAAAGATGGAGCTCGCGAGGATACCCTCACCGGAGAACATTGCCATTACACAGTGTTTCCGAGGGCGTGATGGGGAGGGGAATCAATCACTCACAAGAATATTGGCTGGAGCCCGGCCCAATTGCATCCACTCGCCCTTGAAGCCGAGGTAAGAGATCCTCGTTACGTCCTCGTCGCCATCACCGAAGTTGTCAGGGAAGAAGAGGGCCAGGCGCTGGACCTTGCCGAACTTGGCGCGCTTGACGGGCAGGTCCTGCACCTCGGAGGTCTGCGAGAGCTCGAACTCCTGCTCGGCGGGCGCGTCCTCGGCCGCCTCGAAGTCGACGTCCTCCCTGTTCTGGAAGACCTTGAGCGTCTTGGGCGCGCTGGCCGACTGCGACGTGCGGATCAGGATCGAGTGCAGTTTCACCTGCCCGGCGAAGCTGGAGGGCGCAGTGGTATTAGTCGATCTCTGTCTGCATCTGTGGGCGTGTGCATGTGTGGGAGGGGGTGTGGGGGTGTGTTTGCGTGGGAGCGGATCTTTCGTGTTTGGTTGTTGTTTTGAGGCTCACGGGATGTTAATGATCAGCTGTTCATCGGCATCGCTGGCCACCTCGGGCTGCTCGCTCAGTCTCTCGGTCCATTCCTTCTTGGTTATGGCCTTGCCCGAGCCGTGGACGCTCTCGTTGAGGGTGGTGATATTATCGAAGTCGATGTGCTGATACAGTGAGAACTGCAGCGCGGGGGTTATGTCGTCAGAATGATCGTGCTCATGACCACCATGATGGTGGTCATGCTCATCGTGACAGTGAGACATCCTGGGCACTGTTGGTTGGTATGAAAAGTCTGCGAGAATTGCGAGTTGAGCGTGACGGTGAGTGAACGGGTTCAACTGTGGTTGATGACTTTTGTAAGTCACAGCCGGGAGGTTGCAGATCGGTCCACTCAAGCAGCTCGACAATCCCGCCATCTCAACAGTACACAGTACCTACCACCAGCCAACGTTCAACCACAAACAAGCACACCAATCCAGATGTTGTAAGGGTGGTGGTATCTTACATTTGAAAGAAGATTATTCACATCGCTACTTTAATGATTCCCCTCGACAGGAAAGAATTGATTTTTGTCCTCCCGTGATGGGAACTGAATTCAATATCCACGGTCAAATTGGTCTCTGCCTGCCTAAGACACAGGTCACACATGAACGTAGTCAACTTTCTCTACCTCCTCTCAAGGCTGAAAGAATCAAGACTTCTACTTAAAACCCGACTTCGCCTTATGCTTCCCCTTGATCTTCTTTCTGAGCACCGAGGTCCTAGTCCCGAACTCGCCCCGGATCGGCTGGGACATTGTCTGCGAAGGACCGAAGTTCTGGCTCTGGCTCTGAGCCTGACTCTGGCTTCCAAACCCAAAGCCTTGATACTGTCCCTGGCTCTTCGCGAACAGCTGAGGCGGTGGACTCGATCGGACCTCATCCGGCACATGCGCCTGACTGAACGAGTCGCCAAAGCCCTCCAGCTTAATCCCAAGCTGTGCTCTCCTCTCGGCTCTACGGCGCCGGCGTTCCACGTCTTTCTCCTGCCTGCGCTTCGCCGCTTGTTCGAGTCCATCCGCTCCCTTCCCCTTGCGCGAGTATCTGTAATTCTCGGGGTCGCTGCCTCTCTGCTCAGGCCAGAGAGACATCACGCGGCTTTGTCCTTGCTTTGCTGGAGGAGTGAACCTGGTCGATTGAAGATACATACGTAGGCGCGTCACGGCTGGACATTCCCGATCAGATGTGTCATCTTCCTCTTGCGTCTCGAACGATTCGGCAACTTGCGAGGTTGCTCGGGAGGATGACGGCGTTGCTGAAGGTGTTGGTAATGTCATTTCTGACCCGGCGCGAGAAAACTGCAGCTCTTCATACAAGTCATCGACTGTGGATTGGCTGTTTCCTTCTCTCGGCTTGGCCCTTGAGGCAAGGTCTAGAGTCGACTGAGGTGCCATGTAGACGCCTTTCTCTGACAAGTACACCTCGGCAGCCATTCTCTCCAACGCAAGCTGCATGTATCTCCACTGTGTTGGTTTCAGCGACTCAGCTGCCATAAGGCTAGACCAATTGATGGAGAACCGTTCGAAGAGAGCGGCGACGTCGAGTCTCGGCCCAAATGTGCCGCATTCAAAGAGCTGGACGTCGCTCGATTTCTTGAGCCGCTCGAGCTCTCGATTCCACAGAGCATCCAATCTTGTGAGATCTAGAGCGTGCCATTGGTCTTTGAATCCTAGCAAAGGCTGCAACGCGACGTGCTCATGTGTTTCTCGCTTCTCCGATATGTCTTTGATAGAATCAAAAGGTCCGACGCCGTTGTCACCACCCGACACGAAATCGTATTCCCCAAAGAAGCCGACGTTGATCTCTTCCATGAGTTTGATCAGCCAGAGTCTCAAATAAATTGTGTTGTGGTTTGGGAAACTCCTGATCCGACGCTGGCGACTGAATTGCCTGTCCTCTTCGACCGCATCAGGAACGACGAAGACATCTTCGACCTCTCGTAGCCCCCTCTTTCTCAGTGAAGTCCTCCATTGGGTGTCATCCCACGCAGTTTTCGCCGATTTCTTGGGCCATCCCGGCCACTGAGCACTTCCAAATGTAATGGCAACAATTGATGAAGCTAGGTTCAGGTCATTGGCCAATACAAAAAGCTGGAAGAGTTGAAGCTTGTTGTTGTCGACGGGAGAACCGGTAGCCTCGCTTGCAGGACTATGACGGCCCTTTGATGCGGAACGTCGGAGAGGTACTGCATGTAGGGATGCGATGCCTGCAAGCTCACCGAGACTGGTGTGAAAGCCCGGGAGTTGCACCACCTGATGATGGAAGCTTGCACTCCCATCTTGAGAGTTAATCGTGAGGTGAAATAGCTGCACGCGGGAGTTGTGACTAGAATAAACCAACACGAGGGAACTAGCCCATTCAGCAGAAGATTGCAACCTCACCACAGACATTTTCAGAGTTTGTTTGGTCTGGCCTCTGAAATGTGGGCATGAGATCAGTATCCTCGGGTTCCTTGCTTCTTGGTCCTTAATACTGCTTGTGTCTAGCACGTAAAGCTTTTCTGTGGTGAGCACCAGAACATGGGATGGACATCCCTCGATAGATTGAGCTTCAAGCAGCACGTCTGCGCGGTGACGCCTGGAAAAGTTGAGATGTGAATGGACTTTGGACCCCTCAGTGTCTGAAACCTGGACACGTGTGTGATCGCAAATAAGCAGTCCATTGTACTTCGGGTCGGATTCAAGATGGTTAGTGAGGTAGTCAGTCTGGAGCGAACGGGATACCGATCCATGAGTCTCCGACGGGCTGCTGTCACGCTCCCAGTCATCGACTCTTGCCGATTTGCAGACCCAGGCAATCCGATAATTGTTCTCGGAGGGACGTGGTTGATTGGAAGGCCAAGACGATGGCGAGAGTCCACAAGTTCCTCTGGTCTTCGGAATGGCTGTATAAATTCCTGGCCCCCCATGGTGATTACGCTGGCTATCAATGAACCAGACCGACCAATTCCCACAGACGTCCACAATCGCGATCTGTGCAGCATCTGTTTCTGAGCCAACGTTGACCGAGAAGTCAGAGTGTTCACCTCCTCCGGTAGCATCCTTGGTCAGCGTAACGAGAGGGCCTAGCGCAATGTGCTGCACATCTGCATCGCCCAATATTGCCGTTCGCGCCACTCCAGACGTAGGTTTCGCACGAATCTCTGGTCGGAAGATGGTTGTTGACGTTGACCTTTGAGCGATGAGCCATCTAATCGGGTCATATTGTCTCGGCTTGGTGGTGAATTGTATCTTAGATATGGAGGATCCGTCACTGCTCCAAGTCCCATGGAACTGTGACTGAGGTGCTCCTATTGGGAACGATGACTCGGCCCAAGTCCACTTTTCCAAGGCAACCATGGACACCCGAAGAATATGGCCAGCCTCGCCAGCCGCCGTCGCCACGGCGGGCCGTGACACGGGGTGAGAAGGATTTCTCAGGTCAGAGACCTCTCCAACTGCGAGAACCGATCCTAGTTGACTTTCCACGCCATCACCATGCGACCGAGAGGCACGAAGCTGTTCCGATATGGTCCCTTGCAGGCTTAAATTTCCGAGGAAAGCCTCCGGGTAAGTCTTGAGCAGCCAGTACATTTGAGACTTGGTGTCCTTAAAGCTGCCCGCATGGGGTGCATCAGACTTTGTTCGCGTCGGCGGGAACCATTGCTCGGACGGCAAGACTTGTTGAAACGATGGCACTGTGGGTTTGGTCAGTATTATGCCTATACAGAAAACAACGAGGAGCCCAAATGCCACAGACTGGTCACTCACGGTTCTCAACTTTCCGACTGAAGCCCAGTTCTCCGATGTCTGCATCCTCATCACGGGCAGAGTGGTATGAGATTTGGCCCACATGGCCGAGTAAGACGTCGTTCACTCGATGAATCTCAATTTTGTCGGATATTTTGTTTTGAGCTACGCGGTGATGCTCACCACCCTCCGACTTGGGGCTGCCCTCAGCCATAAGCTTTGTCGGTCTTAAAACTGTTCACTAAATTCGAGGTTGGAGTATGCATAGCGATGGCCGAGCCAGCACGAGTTTTCCAGAAAAGCGTTATGGGTAAGAAAATATGTTCGAAGAATGTCCTGGCTTGTATTGAGAGCAAATAAAACTTTATGCCCCAAAAAGTAGATGTGAGAGACGGGCCAGGTCCACTGCGAGTCAAGGTGAGCAGCTAATGGACCGACACCCTTGTCAGACCCCCTTGTCGCGGGTACGTACCTTAGCGTGCCACGATTATTGCTCTGGCAACGGACCGAGATCTACAGAGACAGGAATCGGCTTTCGCATCCAATTTGGTCCCTCACCCACGCTCCGCCTGGCATTGCGACATTCCTCCGCCCAAAGCAGTCACCTCATCTCGAAACAACGCCTTCAAATTCCACACGAACCACCCATCAAATATACCGCCACAAGATGTCTACCGTGTTTGAGCCCAGGAGCTCACAGAGCCGACAAACAATGGCCGCGCCATCCGTGGCGGACAGCCTGCCGAGCATCAACTTCGGATTCGACGAGCTGCGCGATCGCATGGCCAGGTTCACGGCCAAGTTCGACGCATTCATCGAGCAGGGGCGAAAGAGAGTACTGGAGGAGAAGAACCAATTCGTCATGCAGGTCACAGAGCTCCAAGGTGCGCGCCTCCCTTGCGCTCCCCTGCGCTCCCGACACACCGCAATGCTGGGACTGACTTGAGCGCTATCTAGAGGACCAAAGGATGAAGAGAAAAGATATCGACATACTCCAGATGAAGACGAACACACACCAAAACAGCATCGCCAAGGAGGCAGCCGAAACCCGCGAAATGCAAGCCGCCATCACCTCACTCAGCGCGGAGCGCGACAAGCAGCTCGCGCTCCGGGACACGCTCCAGAAACAGATCGAGGAGACGCAGAAGGAGATCGAAACGCGGCTGGCGGCGCAGCGAGCGCACCAGGCCCAGCAGGAGGCGCAGGCACGCTTCAACGTGCCGGAGCTGGACTTCTGGATCACGAACCTGTGCCTGAAGATCGAAGGGGCCGGGCAGGACGACAGGCTCAAGTTCGTGTTCTCGCACATCGACGAGAAAGACTGGGAGCGTGAGGCGTGGTTCGAGCTGAGCACCACATCGAGGGACTACGAGGTGAAGCACTGCAGGCCGAAGCTGGACAGGGAGAGCATCGAGAGGGTGCTGGAGAGGACGAACGAGACGAGGGAGCTGGCGGTGTTATTGAAAGGGATGAGGGAGTTGTTCGTGGAGGCCTTCAAGAGCTGAGCTGGCGCAATAAAGTTGGACTTTACGCACGCGTGCGCGGGAACTGTAGGAGGGTTTGGATTCGAGCAGCCTAACCACGACCAGGGCGACTGTATGATTGCTTTCAGCTGTCTTATTGTCCATCGGAGTGCCTATATGCCGTCCACGACCGGAGTGCCTGATCTCACAAGAGGAAGGCGGACAGGGAAGTCGTGGTGGCAGCCTCACAGACTGCAGTGGCTTAGACGAGTAATGATGCGAATGAAACATGACGCGAAACTATTTAATTCACACCGTTAAAATCCAAAGCCATGGAATTCAGAACACCATAATGTTTTCCACAACGCGAAGGTGGCGTTCGCTGATTCCGCATAATATGCAGGGTCCAGTCCATGAACCAGCGCCCCGCCAGGTGACCCGTGGATCAGTTTGCCTTCTAAGTACCTTCCTTATCCGCGCTCATTCAGAACCTCACCCTTACCACCAACACACAATCCAGAGACAACACAAAATGCCGCCTCCACCGGAGGAAAACAAGCAAGCCTCGGCTCAAGTCGCCGTAGACCTCCTCTGGGAGATCTCCCAGATCCTCGTGAGCAAGCCGCCCGGTCCACATGCGCGACCGTCCACCGTCTGTGACCGCGTGCTAACCGCGTGCCCGCCCAATACAGAACTGCCACCTCGACCGGCGAGAGATATCAATATGTACCTCCCTGATTGAGCGGGGAGTCAACCCGGAGGCACTTGCTGTAAGTATGTCGCGTGTGCTTCCTCATTTCCCCTGCGCTGTTCCCTGCCTGGCGTTCGCATCGCTCACTGTGACCTGAATGCAGACCACCATCAAGGAGCTGCGCAAGGGCGCCCAGGAGACCAAGATTGAGCTCGAGTCGCGGAAGCAGCAGCAGCAGCAGCAGCAGCAGCAATGACTGGGCCTGCGCTTCAGATGGTTCATGGAGTCCGGCGTCTTTATCACCAGGTCGTCCGTTGCTTTTGGTCATTACTTGTTTGAGGAATGCATCGGCGGACACCAAGTTTTCTGGAAGCACCAGAGGTTTGCGAATCGATTACTTGCTATGTGAATACCTCTGCACGGCTTGTGCAATTAAGTCAATATAGACCCCGGGCATTTACCAACCATTCAATGAAAACAACCGCCCCGAATGCCCTGCGCCGAGCCCAAAGTTTTCCAACCCCATCGAATGCATATATGCTAACCCAACTGATCAATCCTCACCGAAGCCCAGCCGGTTGCCTCCGATACCAGGTATGCCGAACGCCGTCGCCTTTCAAATCACCAATGGCAATGCAATCTCCCGAAGTTTCCCGTAGACGAGTTCCATGGCTCCTCACCTATGGCCGAACAACATGATATCCTCGTCCTCATTGTCGTCATCCTCCTCGTTCTCCGAGTCCTCAGCATCTGTATCGTCTTCATAGTCGTCGTCCTCTTCACTTTCGGGCCCGCTCCGGGCCTCGCCTCCCCAGAAGTCAAGTTCTTCGTCATCGTCGTCTTCAATCGTGGGATATGGCGCCGGAACTGCATGCGTATGTAGACCAGTTGGGCTTGCGGCATCTTGGCTCAAGCTATATTGCACATGCGAGGTATTTGACTGCAGTCCTGCGGCAGAGCTTGACCCATTGGTACAGTCCTGTAATGAGCGCTGAGCGTGCCCCTGCGTTGCCGAGGTCACCGGAACTGGATGCCCGGGCGCAGGTACTTGCTCACTCTCAGTCCTCTCCCCGGGCATCTCAGACCGCTCTAGTTCCACTGTGTTGTATGAGCGGCAAATCTGACAGCGCAAGCCCAGGAAATGGTACTGCGTGGTGCATTTTGCTGAACAGTCGTTGCAGAGAATTGTCGATGTGACGTTCTCATATTCTTCCGGCATCGGCTGCTCGCGGATGATGTTCGCCAGGTTTGTGAAAAGCGCCTCCATGTTCACAATGCTCTTGCTGCAGATTGGGCATTTGTAGGACGAGGCCATATACTCGTTGAAGCATGTGCGGTGGATTGAGTGACCACAGTCCATGAAAATGACGGTCTTGTGCGAGGCGAACATGTTCTCGCCGCATATAGGACAGTCAGCGTCTGTCGCACGTTCTATGCACTTGTGGTTGTTAGTCTGTGTGATGGATATGCATGCGCGGCAGGTCTGTGTATAAGAAAGTTAGCACCACAAATGAAATAGTCAGGGCATTGAGGAGACCACAAACCTTGCAGTGGAAAAAGTCCTTGTCCAGCCCATGCCCGACTCGGCAGATGCCACAGTCTTCACAATGATAGATGGGCTTATTCACGTCGTCACTCCACAATTTGCAGATGTTGCAGTAATACTGAGCCGCGCACTCGCCGCAGTTCACACAGGTATCGGATGCCTTTTGCGCGTAACCACACAGCATGCACAGCATGTGTTTGGTCATCTTTCGGGGCAAGATGTGCTCCTCGACCTCGTCATGACACAACCTGCAAGTGTACCATTTCTCGCAAGCCGCACACTGGAGCTTGACGTTCCGTCTGTAGTGCAAGCAGCCCAATAATTGAGCCTCGGCGCCATCGGCGTCCTCCATGTCTTCCTCGTCATTGAGAATGGCCGTGGCGGGCACATATGTTGGTTGGCGGTCTTCCTCTGAGACGTGGAGTCTGGCCCTCTCCTCAAGCCCAGTCCAGGATTTGAGCGTCTCCAGCGCTGAGACCCCAAAGCCGATATCTCGGGACGTCGAAGCCGAGGCGTGCTCAGTGGCGGGGACAGACGCTGCGGGTTTCCCATCAGCGACTGCCTTGGCGAGCCTGACGCTGGTGTAGTTTTCGGTAAGGAGCTGCTGTGTGAGGTATCTCTTCTGGTCGAAAGTGATATTGCTAGACTGGATACTGAGAATCCGTAGTCGCATCGCCCGCATCCCGTCGTCTGCAGGTAGCCTGCGGGACTCCCTGTCGGCATGTGCGCCAGCGTCAATGGCACCCTCTGGCTCAGCGGCGCTCTCCGTGTCGGACAGCTCATGGCGCTCCATCTCGAGTCGTAGGGGAGCAATTGAGGGGACTGTCAGGGGGCGTGACAGTTCGTCCGTGACGGGAGCAGTGACTCCCCTTCGCATTTGGGGGATGAGAAGGGGTGGGGACCTGGCACCAAGGGCTATGTCGGGAGTCCTTGTGAACCTTGCGAGGCTGGGGAAAGGGGTTGAAGGACCGTCGAAATCGGCAATGGCGTCGCCATTTTCTTCTGGGTAGTCGCCGCGTGAGAAGGGATGACGGGGCTCGGGCGAAGGTCCCACGGTGAAAGGGCTCGAGAATCGACGGACGACGGTCCGGGTGACGGGGTTGATGATGTAGTCGGATACTAGGGATGACATTTGGAACCTGGTCGGGCAGGGCGATGCGGAACTGAGCGGCGGCCCATGTGAGGTGCCTCACAGAGACCCTAGGAGAATATGCAGAGGGGTCACAACGGTAGGATAGGTTCTCGGCAGTTCGGACGGGGGTTATGGCAATTGGCACCCCAAAGTCAATCTGCTATCTGGGAAATGGTGGTATGGTATGTATGTAAGTCAGTCTACTGCGTAGGTGTGCAGGCTGGGCAGGGTATGTTCAGATCTTTAATGTCGCAGCCCATCCCAGCAGCCCGCACCCGGGGGGAAAGCCAGGTGGTCTCGGCCCAGCACCGCTACAGCGGTATTGCTGGGGTCGTGCCTAGGAAGGTGGGAACTGAGGCAAGTCAGCAACCCAGTCCATCACATGCGGCGAGAACGAGAAGCTACACTAACAGATCCCCGGTCCCCATTGTCAGAACACTCCCGTTCCGCATGCAGCTCCCAATGGCCCTCACGGTTGGCGGTCACAAAAGGGGTGAGCACAGTAGACTCTACTCTTTCCGTAGAATAATCCCGAACGGAAATCACACCCAGCATGCGGATGCATAAGCTCCCAAAGTTTGGGCTGTCCGGGTGTTTGTGATCTCCCATGATAAAGTCTATGTACCTAGGTATTTGGTATAGATTGCATGGTCTACACAGCACATACCAAATGTACCATGTGGGGCAGCTAGGCACTTTACCGTGTCCTTCTTTCTGCGCCTAGTAAGGGGCATTTGATCATGGGCAGGCTGCTATGGACCGCTACTCAGTCAATAGTCATCCGATACGTGAGCCGCCCAGCTGTTCGGTGGACAGATCTCGCGAACGGACGCTCACTTTGCTCCCTTGGGTGAAAATTTTCTCTCCTCGTGCACAGAGAGAAGCGACACGCTTTCCACTACTCCCTCCTTGGTCAGTTACTACTAAGTATCGCAATGCCTCCAAACTACCGAGACAGGCACGAAGAGAAAGCTGCATTATTGGACAGGAATCAGCCGCCTGAATAGACATCGTACATGACAGGTTTCCTGTGCCACGCCGCCCCGACAACAGGGAGATTTCGTGCAACCTCCAGCATGTGCCGAATGTGGCCACTTCCTCCCCTGCCAGCCCTGCTCAAGCGCTCACATAGAATTGATGGATTCTGACAGAGCCTTGGGATCTACCAGCCCGTGTCCATAGGTCTGCTGAAACCTTGAGGAAAACAAGAATGGTGACGTGGGATGGAGGAAATGGCCGAGTCAACTGGGAGACCAGCATGTAGTTTGATATAAATCAAAACAAAATATGTACACGTAGCTGTGTTAGCCCACAGCATACCGCGGAGCTGTGGGTCAATCGGGCCTGGGCCGCCCATCCTTGGCTGTCACTCAGTACTGCAAGGGAGGGAGGGCGGATGTGCTGATCCACTCGCCTTGGCGATCAATTTGGAGCTCCCAAAGTGCTGCAGTACTGCACGGTACCGCATGCGCGGGCAGGTCAGGCAGGGGTCTTCTTGACACCCTGCGGCTGCCTTGTTAGCAAGCTACAAGTGCGGACCCCGGGTACGAAGCCTACGCGCTACCCAGGTACTACACAATCTCGTCCCTGATCCAGAGCTGACGGCTGCTCCTTGGTCGGCACTCGAGCTGCGTAGTAAAGGCCACGATTATTTTCAGTAATCCTCCGCTCCATCCCTTTCCCTCCAGCCAAGCTCTGTCTTCGGCCACATTCTCTCCACTCCCACAAGAGGTTGTGCATCCTCTGTCGCCAATTGTCCTCTTCACCGGGCAACTCATGTCTGCGCGATAGCCTTTTGCATTCTCATCGCAGGCCCCCCGGACCTTGGGATCCTACTTTGCCCACCCCCCTTTTTCGACACTGTCTTTCACCACATTTATTATCTCCACTTCCTTTCCACCCTTCTGGGACTATTCTTCTCAAGACGTGATCTTGGACTGAGCTTACTTCAGACCGCCGCCACCATGGCCGCAACCGAACGGGCCGTCGCCTCTGGCGCAGACGTCGGCGATGATGCCCTGCGGAGGCGCAACATCCCTTCCACCCAGCCCGGTGCCCTGCAGGGCCAGCCTCAAGCCAACGACAAGGAAAAGGTCAAGAAGGTCAGTCAAGGTGGCCATGAGCACGAGTCATATGCTGTGTAGAGCACGTACTGACGTGGGCAACTTTAGCAACCATCCATCATCCAAGTCCTCGACGAGTGGGAGTTCCTCATCGCCCCCATCATCTTTACCGCCCTCGCCTTCTTCACCCGCCTCTATAACATCGGACGGTCCAACATTGTGACCTGGGATGAAGCCCAGTACGTTGAGCACCCGGCTGGTGCTACCGACCAGCAGCATTCGCTGACCTTGACATCGTGGCAGCTTTGGAAAGTTCGGATCTCACTACCTGAAGCATGAATACTACTTTGATGTCCACGTACGTCGCCCCCGCCAGAATCCTATACCAGACAATGTTCTAATGCTAGGTTAGCCGCCCCTGGGAAAGCTCCTTGTTGGCCTGTCGGGCTATCTTGCTGGATACAACGGGTCCTTCGAATTCAAATCTGGGGAGACATACCCAGCGGATGTCAACTACACCTTTATGCGCCAGTTCAATGCCTTCTTCGGTGCTATTTGCGTTCCGATGGCCTACTGGACTGCCAGGGAACTCAACTTCAGGCGACCAGCAGTCTGGCTAGTTACGCTCATGGTTCTCTGCGAAAACTCGTACACCACCATCAGCCGATTTATTCTCCTCGATTCGATGCTCCTATGCGGCACGGTTGCGACGACCCTCTGCTGGGCGAAATTCCACCGACTGCAGGACAAGAGTTTCGAACCCGAATGGTTCTTCTGGCTGTTCATGACGGGAGTCAGCATCGGCTGTGTCACTAGTGTTAAACTGGTCGGGCTCTTCGTCACTGCGCTGGTTGGCCTCTACACGGCCGAGGACCTTTGGAACAAATTCGGCAACATCCGGATGCCCTACGCGGAACTCGGAGCTCACCTTGCCGCGAGAGTAGTTGGCCTGATCGTCCTCCCATTCCTGATCTACATGCTCAGCTTCGCCATCCACTTTGCCGTCCTCACCGACAGCGGACCAGGTGACGCCCAGATGAGCTCCCTCTTCCAGGCCAACCTGCGCGGCACCGAGGTTGGCCAGAACAGCCCTCTCGAGGTGGCCTACGGTTCTCGGGCAACGATTAAGAACATGGGTTATGGCGGAGGACTCTTGCACTCCCACGTCCAAACTTATCCCGATGGTTCTGGCCAACAACAGATTACCTGCTACCACCACAAGGATGCCAACAACGATTGGTTCTTCTACCCGAACCGCCGCGACAAGGATTACGACGAGAATGAGGAGCCCCGCTTTATTGGGGACGGCGAAACCATCCGTCTGATCCACGCTCAGACCGGCCGCAACCTGCACTCTCATGATATCCCTGCGCCTGTTACCAAGGCTGACAAGGAGGTGTCCTGTTATGGTAACTTGACAATAGGCGACGACAAAGACCACTGGAAGGTAGAGGTTGTGCGAGACGTTGCATCCAGGGACCGCAGCAGGGTCCGGACGCTGACCACCGCGTTCCGACTGAGACATGAAAGCCTTGGCTGCTATTTGCGAGCTGGTAACGTCAACTTGCCTCAGTGGGGGTTCCGACAGATCGAAGTGACTTGCACCAAGGAGAACAATCCCAGAGATACATATACTCACTGGAACGTGGAGGCGCATTGGAACGAGAAGTTGCCTCCTGCGGAACCTGGCCAGTACAAGTCGCCCTTCATCCACGACTTCATTCATCTAAACGTTGCGATGATGACATCCAACAACGCACTGGTCCCTGATCCAGACAAGCAGGATGACTTGGCATCCCAGTGGTGGCAGTGGCCTATTCTGGTACGTTTGGCCTTTCCTCTGTGTGTCTTAGAACCTCAATATGCTGATGTGAGATTTAGAATGTTGGCTTGCGCATGTGTGGCTGGGACGACCACATTGTCAAGTATTTCCTCTTGGGCAACCCCTTCGTATACTGGGGCTCGACACTTTCCATGGGTCTCATTGGCGCGGTTGTTCTGTGGTACCTTGTCCGATGGCAGCGCGGTATCAAGGAGCTGTCGCAGTCCGACATTGACCAAATACACTACGCCGGCCTCTACCCACTCGCGGGTTGGTTCCTGCACTACCTGCCGTTCGTCATCATGGCTCGGGTCACTTATGTCCACCATTATTACCCTGCTCTATACTTCGCCATCCTGACAACGGGCTTCTTGGTGGATTGGTGCCTGCGGAACCGCAACCAGATCCTCCAGGCTGTCGTCTATGGCGCGTTTTACGCTGTCACCATTGGTCTCTACGTCTACTTTATGCCAATCTGCTGGGGCATGACTGGACCAAACAAGGACTACTCCTACATGAAGTGGTTCGACACGTGGAGGGTGACGGACTGAACAACCCGCCACAACCGAAGAGTTGGTTGGGTGGCCGTTTTGGTCACACCAAAGCATTTGACACTACAGCCTGCAGCTAGGAGTCACTTCGGGCTATCTCGAGCGTTGTGCCAAAATCTGACGGCTGGTTCAAGTTGCTGTAGGTGGCCTATCTGTCGGGACGGAGTTTTCGATGTTTGGTCATTTGGCAAGGATGCCTGATAGTTTAGGACAGTTGGAAGAGAAGGGATTCCCCCAGTTCAAGAAGTAACACCATATCTCGTTTCTGGTTGCTATGTTGTGTGATGCTCAATTTATCTATGCCTGATGCCGTGTGTCAGCCCAGCTTGCTGATTATGCATTACGTGCTGTACATTGGAGTCGTAGTACTTCCATAAGATTTGTTCCGGTCGGGTGTTATCAACCTGACGAGGCCTCATGAACTTCTTTTCTTGTTCCATGGGAGACGCCCGCGAAACCATCTGCGTTGCGCCCGCTTTTCCGTCGCCCGACCCCCTGGGACCTGCGTATCAACAACACATACCACCACTCGAACTCTTCCTCGCGTCAACTTTAACGCCAGAGCCCCCGCCCCACCCGGCGCCCTGCCCCTTGACGCCGGACCGCCTGTCGTTGAGGTCGTACTTTCCGGCCTGGATGTTCTGGTATATCCTCTCCGCCACGCCGAGGAAGGCCTCCTCGACGTACTCGCCGGTCTTTGCGCTCGTCTCGACGTAGCGCAGGACGCCGTTTTGGCGGGCCCAAGCAGTGGCCTCCTCAGCACTGACCTCGCGCCTCTCGCCGGCGAGGTCGGCCTTGTTCCCCACGAGGATGACAACGATGTCGGGCTCGGCGATCTGACGCAGGTCGTTGAGCCAGTCGGTGACGTGCGAGAAGGTCGACTTGCGCGAGATGTCGAAGACGAGGAGGGCCCCGCTCGCGCCGCGGAAGTAGGAGCGCGTCACCGACTTGTACGTCTCCTGGCCGGCCGTGTCCCAGAGGGACAGCTTCATGTGCTTCTGGGGCTGCTGCTGCGCGTCCTTGGGGGCGGCGCGGGGCGGGTCGGGCAGGCCGTTTGGCTTGTCTGGTTTCGAGGCGTCGGGGCTGGAGGTGGGCGGCGGGGAGGGGTCTGTGTGGGAGGCGGCTATTGCCTTGTTGGCGGGAGCGCCGACTGGTACTATCCTGGAGCCGAACTCTACCCCGATGGTGACATCGTGGTGCTGCACGAAGCGGCCCTCGCAGAGGCGGATGGTCAGGGACGACTTGCCGCAGCCGCTGTCTCCTATGCAGACCAGCTTGGCGATATAATCCCACGGCGGTGAGGACATGTGGACGGCGGCGGGTATCTGATGTGAAAGTGTATGCACGGGACGACGGTCAAGAGGGGCGGGGTTGAGAGTTTTGGTTGTCTCGAGACCGGAGTCGTCAAGGATTCCGAGCGAGCGGGCCGTTCGATCTGATAGGGTAAGGTGGCGATCTTTTTGGGGGTGTAGACGGCTAGAAAGATGGGTTGTTGGGCAAAGTTGGACTAGACAGAAAGCAGGAACAGGTCGCACGAGAGCACAGCGCGGGACAGGGTGGTGTATCACGGGTTTAGCGGGTTGAGGAGGAAGGACGATGCAGAGTGAACAGCGAAGAGTGAGAACGGGACATATGGCAGGAATCTGAGCATCACAAGTGACGTTGGACCGCTGATCCACCCGGGTACTTAGTCTATGTATGAGCATCCGGGATCGATGTCACGCTGGGGTGGAGCAGCCACCTGATGACTAGGCTATCTGGATATACCTAGGTACAAGGCCCAAGTCCCCAGGCAGGAGACAGGGGCGGGCACTATCGCCCATCTCCCGCTTATCTGCAGCTCGTGGGGGAAGGCACAGGGGCAAGAGGGGCGTCACCAAGGAACTTCGCCGGGAGACTGACTGCTTTCCGTGAGTGGCTGGGTGCGGGAGGCATGAGGAGTACTGCAAGTCTGTGTGATGACAGAATAGCTGCCTGTGACTTTGCACCTGTGACTGCCTGCCCGGCCGCGGCCAGGTCAAAGCAGAGGAGCGGGACGACTTGAATCCCTGCATTAGGCATTAGACCCTCAAGTGTACGTGCTCGCTCACGCCTAGTCATCCCGCCTCGGCTCTGGGCCTCTCTCCCACTGGTCTGGTACTACAATGCCTTGGCCTCTACCTCTGCCTCTGTCCTGACAAGTCAGACCGCATCTCTTCTTCTGCATATCTCATCTACGTTCCCGCCCCGTCTCCTCCCCGAAGGCGATCCGGCCGTTCTCATTCATTCCAGTTGTATCCTCACACGTCATTCCCCCGACCGCTTCTGCCAGGCACCACCGGTCTCGCCCGCCCACCCGGCCTGACTGACCGCCACCCGTTGATTTGAGGCTCGCCCAGCAGCCGAAAAGCTGAGGAACCTCAGCCATGTTCTCAGAATGTAAGGTCCTTCTCATGCTCACAGGTGCCTCATGTGTTCTGCGCTCTGTGTATCGTCCCTCGTGCTCAGCTAATCCGGCCCAGACGCTTCGAGGTTCCTGGCCCAGTCGCAGTCCCGCCTTTCCAACTTCCAAGGCCAGCCCGACAACGCCGACACACCACCAAGCAGCCAGCCAGGCGAATGGCAACATAGGACATCAAGGAACGGGCATGGAAACAGGTCTTTTCTTGGCCGTGGGACAAACCCTTATCAGCCCGCCGCCTCTCGTTTCGGTCACCTCAGCTTCGCGTCCAGACTCGCGACCCCTCAGGATGCACCCCTTTTTCACAGCACTAGGGACGAACTGCGGGAAGAGGAAGACGAGGATGAGAGGGATAGAGAGGCTGCGGACCTCTACGCTCTGCAAAGGTCTCGTCGGGTCTTCCAGGCAAGCCGGCTGGAAGAAAGTACAGAGCCCGAGGACGAGGGAGGCCCGGCATCACTCGAGCACAGCGAGGAGCAGCAAGACAGCAGGGCCTTTTTGGAACGTGGACAAACCAGGGGTATAAAGAGTAGTTGGAACGGGCCCAGAAGCAGTTTTGCCCGCGCCGCTAAAGGGCGAGGTGGTCACGAGGGCAATCTCGAAAGAGTGGTCTCCAACAACAGCAGCAACTCGTCCGCTAAGGGCAGGATGGAGGATGTTGGTCTGGAGTCGACAATAGCAGACAGCGAGCCACCAGCTGACCTGACCATGGAGCAGTCTAGTGACGATGCCCCTGCTTTCCAGAGGCTGAAGGGTTACAACGCGACGGCTCGCGTGCCAATACGGCGAGATTCCACAATGGAATCGGAACTGGGGAGCTCTCCTTACGATGACCGACCGGACGTTGCACCGGCAGCACCAGAGGGAGAACTGTTCAAGCATGACGCGTTCTTCGCTTGGGTATATCTCATCGCCCTCGCCTCGATGCTGGCCACCTTTATCCTGGTGTGGCTGCACACCTCCGCGCCTAGTGGGAAGAAACCCCTGGGTGATACGATATACACCGTTCTGCGATCATCTTTCCACCTTCTGGCCGTGGATACCTTGGTGGCAATGATCGTCTCCTTCATGTGGCTTGCCGCTCTGCGGTACTTCGTCCGGCCCCTGGTTGGCCTGATTTTGGTTGCCGTTCCGGTCGTCATGCTCTCCTTTTCGATATATCCCTTTGTGTCGAGCTTCCAGGGCGAAAAGCACGGTTCGACTATCCAGGATGTTGTCATGCGATGGGCTTCGACTGTCCCCGGCGTCTTCGCAGTTGTGTGGGTCTACATGGTGTGGAAGGGACGTCATGCACTGGGCTCGGCCATCGCGATTCTCGAATTTTCCAGCCGGATTCTGGCCGCAAACAGCGCTCTGGTGCTTGTTGGGATGGGCACCCTCGCCCTCATCGTATGTTGGACATGGATTTGGCTGGCTATGTTCACCAGGGTCTTCCTCGGTGGCTCGTACTCGGGCGCTGTGTCCAAGTTCGTCCTCCAAGCATCAAGCTGGTGGTTAGGTGTATATTTCCTCTTGATGTATCTATGGACGCTGTCCATGATCTCAGGTGTCCAGCGCGGGACGACTGCGGCGACAGTCTCACAGTGGTACTTTCACCGCAACGCAGTCCCAGCCGTGGCGTCTCGCGAAATCGTGGCGGCTGCCTTGAACCACTCCATGACCACCATATTCGGGACCATCTCGCTGTCCACGCTGTTGGCGTTGGTGGTCCGGATGCCCCTGCTTGTTCTCCACCGGCGTATCGCCAGCATCATCGCCGCTTTCTTCTATACCTTGATCCCCACGTCCATCATGGCTATGACCAACCCTCTCACGCTCACCTACGCGGCCATCCACTCCCAGCCTCTCGTGGACTCGGCCCGCGGCCTGAGCCAGATGGACTTCCTTGGCCCGCAAGCGCCAACAACGACCCTGACGCCGCGCGCGTTCCGGCAACGAGGTAGCGCCCCGCTGCTGCCCTACCGCCTGGCGAAGCTCCTCCTGCAGGCGACCAAGTTCATCATGGCCACGGCTCTAGGATTTGCGGGGTGGGTAATGACTGCGAGGCAGCTGCGGGTCTCTGTGCCTGACGGCAACCCCGGTATCAAGGGCAGCGCATATGCCTACGTGGTTGGTCTTGTGGCCAGCTTCATTGGCTGGGGTATACTAGGTGCTATGGAAGGCATACTAAGCTCCATAGTGGACGCGGTGGTAATATGCTATGGCAGTGAGACGAAGATGGCGAGTGGAGGTGGCGGCTATTGCATGGAGGCTGCACAGCTATTTGGTGGGCGAGGGAGAAGGCAGAACTGGGACGAGGCCTCAGAATATTGATGAAACAGGCGTTGCACGAGAGCAGCGACGGCGATGGCAGCGTGCAAATGATGCCACGCACGTGGAAGTGTTCATGGCAGAACATCCCAGGACAGGGAACATTGTTTTGAAGGGAGGAAGCGTGGCGTTTTTTTGTCTATTGTTTCATTCGGGACTACGGCTTTTTAATTTCTTCAGTGGTCGATATGGCTCACGGCGCATACCCCGGGGTGGCATGGCTCCAGGATAGATGCCTAGACTGACATAGAAGGGTTGCAAATGGTACAGTACATAAGAGTCTCCAAGTGCTCAATGAAGTTCCGTTCCACAGGGTCGAGGCCTGCGTTTCCACCAGGCCGGATTTGGCACGATGTTAGACTGGAATTTGGATTGTATTCAGTTCAACAAAAACAAATAGCAAGTCCGTACGGTTCAGGAAAGCTGCAAGTGGTGACGTTCAAATGTAATTTTCCTGATGTTCGCCATGTTAGGACGTCGTGACTTGGCTGGCTTACACCACTTGCACTTGCCATCTCGGTCTAAAATTTTCAGGCCCCACTATAAACTCTCAACTCACTCGCATTTCTCAACATCCACCACAAAAGTATGCGCCGGAGACAACCACCACCCCCAACATGCCGATAAGCTTACGGCAGGGCCTGGACCGTGATGTCTACCAAATCGTACGGAAGTACGAGGACGATTCAAACGGCTCCAAATTAACGATCAGTGGTGTGTATGAGTTTATCCAGCGGTCCAACTCGAGCCTGAAGAGGCAGAAGAAACGCATTTTAGAGGACTCGATCGAGAGGGTCATCGATGTGCGGCGGGAGGAATCCAAGGTCAACAAGGACTCGGATGAGGAGCTCGAGCGGGAGATCCAGGCACAGGAGAGCCGTGCCAAACGCTCGAGGGAGGAGAAAGATGCCGGCCTGCTGAACAGGCAGCTTACGAAGCACTGGAACTTCAAGGGCTCCGAGGCCAAGGCGACAGGCTCGGCCGCCTCATCCACGGGGAGGCGAACGCCGGGCGGCGCGGACGCCATGGACGTGGACACACCCACAGTCGACCGCCAGGCAAACGGCGAGGCCAAGCCGAAGCGGAGGCGCAGGGACCCCAAGGAGGTCGACCGCTCGCCGCCGCAGGACATCAGCCTCGACGACCTGGCGGGCGTCGACGGCGTCATCGACAGGCTCAAGGGCCCCGTGTGGATCCCGCTCCTGCGCGGGGACGACCTCGCCGAGCTGGGGTACCGGCCCAGCGACGGCGTGCTGCTCCACGGGCCGTCGGGCTGCGGCAAGACCACGCTCGCGCACGCGCTGGCCGCCGACCTCGAGGTCGCCTTCATCCCCGTGTCTGCGCCGAGCCTCGTGGGCGGCACCAGCGGCGAGAGCGAGAAGAACATCCGCGACATCTTCGACGAGGCGATGCGCCTCGCGCCGTGCCTCGTCTTCTTTGACGAGCTCGACTCGATCGCGGGGAAGAGGGACAACGCGCAGAAGGCGATGGAGGGCAGGATCGTGGCCGAGATTTGCAACGGCATGGACAAGATCGGGCGCCCCGGCAGGTCAGACGATGGCGGCGAAAGGTCCGGCAACGTGGTCGTTCTGGCTGCCACCAACCGGCCCGAAAGCATCGACCCCGTGGTGCGGAGGCGGTTCGGCGTCGAGGTCGACATCGGGATGCCCAACGAGCCGGCGAGGGAGAAGATCCTGCGGACCATGACGCGGGACCTGGCGCTGGGCGGCGACGTGGACTTTTCGGCGCTCGCACGGCTGACCCCCGGCTATGTCGGTGCCGATCTGAAGCACGTCGTATCCGCCGCGGTGTTCAAGAGCATCCAGGCGCGGACGGACCTGCAGTCGGAGATATTCGTCGAACAGATTCCCACAACAGACGCTGAAATGGTAGAGCTCCTCAAATCCTGGAAGGCACAGGCTGAAGCGGGGACCCGGTCGGCCAAGTCGGAGATTCGCATCATGAAAGCTTCCAACGCGATGTACAGCGGGCCGTTGGGCATCACTCAAGCGGACTTCAAGGCGGCTGTGTCGACCGTGCAACCGGCCGCCAAGCGAGAGGGCTTCAGCGCCATCCCCGACACGACCTGGCAGCACGTGGGAGCGCTGGGCGAGGTGCGCAAGAAGCTCGAGATGACCATCATCGGACCCATCAAGTACCCGGAGCGCTTCGCCCGCGTGGGCATCAAGTCAGGGGCGGGGATCCTCCTCTGGGGCCCGCCGGGCTGCGGTAAGACGCTGGTGGCCAAGGCGGTGGCAAACGAGTCCAAGGCCAACTTTATCTCGATCAAGGGCCCGGAGCTGCTCAATAAGTACGTGGGCGAGTCGGAGCGGGCGGTGCGGCAGCTATTCGCGCGGGCCAAGAGCAGCGCGCCGTGCATCCTGTTCTTTGACGAGATGGACGCCCTGGTGCCCAAGCGCGACGACTCGCTCTCGGACGCGAGCTCGCGTGTCGTCAACGCGCTGCTGACGGAGCTGGACGGCGTCGGCGACCGCAGCGGCATCTACGTCGTCGGCGCCACCAACCGCCCGGACTGCATCGACCCGGCCATCCGGCGGCCCGGGCGGCTCGGCACCAGCGTCTTTGTGGGCCTGCCCACGGCCGACGAGAGGGTCGACATCCTGCGCACCATATACTGGAACACCATCATCTCGACCAAGGAGGACAGGCGTGCCGCCGACGAGCGCCTGGGCGCAATCGCCCTGGACGAGCGCTGCAAGGGCTTCTCGGGCGCCGACCTGGGCAACCTGATGCAGGCGGCCGCCCAAGCCAGCCTGGAGAGGACGTACTACCACGGCGGCGGCGATATCAGCGAGGACACGGGCGCGGACTCGGAGATCACGCCGGGTGACTGGGAAAAGGCGCTCAACGAGGTTAAGCCCAGTGTCAAGAATGATGGCCGGTACGACCCCAGGCAGTTCGAGAAAGTCATGTAGGCGATGTTGGGCAGGCGTTGGACACTATCTATATAATGCTACATGGCTACATGTGATCGACACTCAAACGGTCCATCACATTATGCCTTCCAAACCAGCACGCTATTGCCGAGAAGATATGGATGGATCTGCGGAAACAGCAGTCTCAGCAAGTAGCCGAAAGATACCAGGACGAACACAGCAGTCACGTCGTACCAGTTGCAGGCGTCATTGTTTGTTCTCTTGGGAATTCATCATCTAAATTTTGAAGAGGAGAGTCATTATAGAAAGTCGAAAGACACACAGACGCCGCGCAGCCAGGGCGCAAGGCCTCTAAGGTCTATAGTAATACAGGTGTCTCCCGTCTGTCTTTCTTCTGTCTAATGCCGTAATGCAAAAACAAGCTGCCGTATCATAACACCGTCCGAACTCTCGCCGTCTATTTCGTAGACTGGCGCAGGTAACTGCCCGAGGCCTGTTAGCATCATGTCTGAAGGGGGAATTGGGGAGTCGCCGGAACGTACGTGATCAGGTCGTTCCTGTCCTTCTCCTTCTTCAGGCCACCGAAAGCCATCTTGGTACCGGGGATGTACTTCTTGGGGTTCTCGAGGTACTCGAACTAGAAGGAAGGGGCCACGTTAGTCGTGCCCGTGTCAAAAGTGAGCGCCGCCCCGGGAGGCGTCGCGTGAGCGCCTCAACGTACCAGAGTGTCCTCCTTCCACTCGATGCCCTTCTGCTTGTTGGCATCCGTGTAGGCGTAACCGTCGACGGAGCCGGTGTGGCGGCCGAACAGGCCGTGCAGGGCGGGTCCGATCTTGTTGCCGCCGCCGGCCTCAACGGTGTGGCACTGGGCACAACGGGTCTTGAACAGACCAGCACCCTTCTTAGCATCACCTGTGCGACTGTCAGTACGGTGTCTCGGAAGCTGCTGGTCGTGCCTTGTGTATAAAAGCCGTCGAGCCTCGAGCCGAGCGTGACGATCCGATGACGAGATCTTCCGAGCCGCTTCCTTCGCCCAGCGAAATCCATGCAGGCTCTAGACCGCTGCGAAATCCCCAGAGAAGCTCCCATAAGCGATCCGCGGCCTCGTGTGAGGCGTGATTGCAGCTGCGCAGGGAATGCGACTCGGAAAAATGCCTCAGGCGTGACAGCCCACGGGGCGGACCCATAGGGCGGAATCGCGAGCCCGAATAGTGGCATGGAGGATGGTTCTCGGGCTACTCTCGAATGCTCCGGTTCCTGACTCCCAGACACGCCGGGCGGGAACGTGGCCTCGAGGCTCAATGGCGTTGGGTAGGGTCTGTGGTCAGCAGTGTAGACGTACCGTCCTTGAAAGGCATCTTGTCGAGTGTGTGAAGTCTGGAAGATTGGAGTCAAAGTGGTGGTAGAGTGTGTGTTAAAGGAGATCTAGTCAAAGACTCTAGAGTGGTTCTGCAGTGTAGGATGTAGGAAGAGGTGGCTTTGTTGTCAGGGACGAAGGAGAAGGAGGAAATTTTAGCAGGGAGCGCGAAACCAGTTGCTGGCCGAACTTCTTGGTCCTCCTACTAAAAATGTCGATGAGCTCAGCGTCACCCGGGTGAACCTTGGAAGGTCGGTCACTGCTGAGCTAGCCCCGGGAAGGCTAGCGACAGCCACGCAACCAGGACCGCTCGGGCGGCGGGTGGGCCGAGGTGGGCCAGTCAGGGGCTGAGGCAGCCAATCACATGCCCAGGGTTGGTCAGGCTCAGAGTCGAGTTTTCGAGCCTGCGAGAATTTGGCGGAAGGAAGAATCCGGAGCAAAGGGAATGACGGACTGAGCGACGTGAGAGATTGATTCACTGGCTGTTTGATGCGCCGCGGCCCAGCACTCGCTGCGACTCATACGGCCTAATTGGCTGCAGTCCATGATTCACTTACCCCAACTCATTCAGGCGAACAAGAGTCCAGGTCTACCTGCCATCCCTGGGGCACAAGCTACGTCAGCCAGCCTTGTCAAGGTTCTTTTCTCTTCACGTCTCGACTTGGCCTCCCGCTGTCTCCGTCACACTCTCTCACCCGCTACCCTGTCGCCACCTTTTCCCTCCGGCGACTGACCACACTACCCACACTCGGCCTTTGAAATGGCGGCCTCCTCATCATCCGCCATACCCAGGTTCCTGCTGCCCCAGTCCGGGCGCATCTGGCGGCGGGCAAACCTCGGCATCCACAACCGCCGCCAAATCACAGACCCTGGCCTGCGGATAGTGCGATATGCATCAGCGTCCAGCAAGGGCGCGAAGGAACCAGGCAAGCCTATCGTCCTAGAACAGCCAACGAGGTTCAACCCGCCCTCGCACGGCGCCCGTCTGCCTAGGAAGGACCGTCCCCAGCAACAGCACTATGGCGGATCTTTGTCCAGCGACGAGGTCTCCTCCCAGAGGAGGAGAGAGTACCCCGGCATGATGGCCCCCCCGGGCACATGGGCGCATTGGTTCTGGAACAGCCAGGGCCTCCATCTGTCCATCACTCTGGTCAGTATCCCCGGCCTGTGGCCCACAGAATGAGGAGGCGCACATTTCGCTGACCTACACACTCCGACCGCAGGGCACCCTGGCCAGCCTCGCCATCTTCGTGGCCGCCGAGAGCTTCAAGAGCAACACGCCCTTCGCCGACATGCTCCCCGAGAGATCCGACTTTTGGGAGCACCCCATCGTGTCGCTGCACACCACGTACGACGTCTGGCGGCTGACCCAGCTCCACAACTCGGCCATCGTCGCCGAGAAGCGCAAGAAGAACGTCGACGACGTGGTCAAGCGCGCCGAGTACCGCAAGGCGCACGGCCTGGAGAAGGAGGGCGGGTTTGGGAACTGGACGGCCAAGGAGGACCCGCAGTCGCCGCAGGCCGAGCCGGGGAAGAGGGAGAAGTGGCTCGGGATCTTCTAAGGATATGTATGGTCAGGGTTACTGCATTCATGGCTTGTTCGAAGGCCTATCTTTGGGCTTTACATGTGCCATCGGCCGTTGCGGAAGGGGCACGGCCCGGTTCGCCTGTGGCGAGCGCTCAGGGCCCATCCGCATGGCGGGACTCTAGCCCTTGGGCGTCGGCGTCCATCGTGTCTGATGGAGAATGAACCAACACCCAGCACATGTCCTATAGATCAGAAAAAGCTAATCATCTGGTCGCTACCCTCCACCGGGCACCTCCATCGGGCACCTCATCCCAGCTCCACAGCCTTCAGCCCGTCGAGAACCTCGGCGGCCACGCCTCTCTGCTCTAATGATTTCGCAATCATGGCGCCGAGGACTCCCCATTTCGCCCCTCCCCTCGGCGCCTTCCAGACGCCGTCCACCGGCTCTGTCTCCTGGATCTGCTGCTCGGGCCGCGGTTTCGCCGTGCCGTCGGTGCCTTCAGCAGCAACATCGTTCGCCCTCGGGACACCTGGCGGCGTCAACCGTGAGGGGGGGTCTATCGTGCGTATCGACAACAACCGTAGGCTGCGCTTGTCGGAACCGTCGACGTCCATCTTGTCCTCCGCACCGCTGGGCGTGGCTGCATCTGCTACTGAGATTGCTAGCGCGCAGTCGGCGACGGCGAGCTCCTCCTTGGCGGGGTCGAAGATGATGTTGTCGCCGACTGCCATTACGAGCAGCGTCACCGGCGGCCGTGCACCAGAGGCTCCTTTGTCGTGGGGGTACAGGTAGTTTGACGAGTCCCAGTCGTCGTCGAATAGCGGGTCTTCATCGCCTTCGGATATCAGGCGCGGTAGTCGTGTTGCCAGCAGCGCGAGGTGGGTTGTGAGGGAGAGGAGGGGCAGGGGATAGGATAGAGGCGGCGATATCAGAAGGATCTGCAGCGCGAACTGTTGTTAGCAAAGGTTCTTCGTGTCGCGAAGGGGTCCCGGATGTAGTCCGGCGACTGACATCAAGGTAGAGCTTCCAATGGAAGCGCCGGTTGAGATACAGCCTCCTGGCGAATTGTCCATCTGCCAGCAGCGCCTCGCTCAACATCTCGGCCAAGTAGATTGTGCTCGCATCGTCGTCCCTGGCACCCGGTATCTCCACGGCGATCTCGATCCAGCTGCTCTGGCCCTCGATGCTGGCCCTCCCCGCGCCGCCCTCGCCATCGGTGTCGTCGTCGTCGCCGCCGGCGTGGATGAGGTCTGTCTCCACCAGCGTGTTGCCGGCGCCGTACCGCGCCTCGGTCTTGCCGATCTCTGCCTTGACGCCGACGATGGCCTCGGTCCCGTCGGCGAAGCATATGCGGGCGCTGCCATTCGTGCTGGGTAGGATACCCGTCTCGGCGCTGAGGGGGCGGAACTGGGTTGCGGAGCGTCCGTCCGGTCGCAGGGGCGGGGTCAGCGAGAGCGAGGCGTGGAGGTAGGCCAGCTCGGCGGGCGAGAGGTTGACGTGCTGCGTCGAGGCCATGATGGGTACGGATGCGTATGTGAGAATAGAGAACAATTTGCCCGACCTGTGACGCGAAGAACAAATAAACCTGAGCTGGGCGTGGGTGCGAGCAACGCGCTTCACAAGCCAAGATGTTGGTTGGGCTTTCGTCGAAAGATTGAAATTTTGGCGGCAGGCAAAAGCTGGGCAGGTCCACAAGGGTGACCAGGAGAGCATGCAAGCAAGTGCAGTGGATCGCCCTAATCCAGGCCCTCGGGCAGCTCTTCCAAACCTTAAAACGTCTAGCGAGGAACACAGAGCACCCAATTAGGTGGTACGCAGCAAAGCTTAGCACTCGTGGGTGCCGGCTGCCATGTGCTGACAAAGGCCGGACGAATGACGGCACCTTTTTCCCACCTCTCGAGAGTAAAGTGTCCGGATCCCGCTCCTTCGCGCCCCGACCGCGCCGACCGACCACCGGGATTGGGCAACGAGTTTGTCCAACGGCGGTGCCTATGTCTAAGGGGACCGTGGCTTATACGAAGCCAAAAGTGGCCGATGGCGATTCTATTGGGCCTCCTCTTGGCCTGCATGTGACGATGAGATGAGATGCTCGGAGGGTAGTTCTCGCGTTTCGGATTCCCATCCGTTTGGTTTCAACGCCCACGCAATACTCAACTCTCTTCTCACAATGGCTCATGTAGTATATACACCCACTAGGCTGATCCCATCGCTTCTATATGAACCCTCATCATGCCCTCCTCAAGTGATCATGCGCCTGCATCTAAAGTCCCGTCCCAACCCTCGGCCAGTCCTGACAAGCACGGCATCCAGCACAAGAGCAAGAGCAAGCACAGCCCCTTCAAGTCGGCAGTCAACGCCATACCACTGTTCCTGAGGACAATGTCCCTAAAGGCCTTTACCGGGAAATTCTTCCCCTCCCCACTACCACCAGCCGATGCCTTCGCCGGCCAGAAGGTCCTCGTGACGGGCAGCACGGCGGGTCTGGGCCTCGCCGCCGCGATACACTTCCTCAGCCTCGGTGCCGAGGAGGTCGTCATCACGGCCAGGAGCGCCTCGTCCCCGCGCGCCGAGGGCGCAAGGCAGAAGATCCTCGCCGCCGCCGGGCACGGCTCTGCGAAGGGCACGGCGGGCAAGGTCAGCATCATGGAGCTGGACATGAACAGCTACGCCTCGTGCGTGGCCTTTGTCGAGGCCGTCAAGGGCCGCTTCGCCGCCGGCGGGCCCGACGCGATCGTCTTTAATGCGGGCGTCACCAACTCGCAGTTCCGGAGGAGCCCTGAGGGCATGTAAGTTTGTGGATTCAGGACCTCCCTCCTCCCGTTTCTAGTGACTGATTCATCATGTGCAGGGAGGAGATTATCCAGGTCAACACGCTCAGCACAAGTCTCCTCGCACTCCTGCTTGTCCCTTGGATGAAGCAGCAGCGAGGCCAGAGGAGTACCCCCGCGCGTGTGGTCTTCGTCAGCTCGGGCCTGCACATGTCGGTCGATATCAGGCCTTGGTCCACCTACGCCGAGAAGGAGGGCGGCGTTCTGGCGCACTACTCCAAGGAGGAGAACTTCGAGGCCGGCTTGACGAGCCCAATGTACAACTACTCCAAGCTGCTGCTGATGTACTCGCTCGAGGAGGTTTCCAAGATGGCCTTGGATCAGAATGGCGAGTGAGTGTGGCCTCTTGCTACCGTTGGCATGTAAAGTCGCCGTTGCTGACAACTACGTCCCAGGCCGCAGGTCATCTTGACCAGCGTGTGCCCCGGCGCCGTCAAGACCGAGCTCTCTCGGTCGATGCAGGAGAACTCGGTTGTCGCCAGGATAGCCGCGCCGATCTTTATGAACTTGGTCGGGAAATCACCCGACTATGGTGCGCGCATCTACCTCGCCGGTGCGCTCGCCGGGCCAAAAGACCATGTAAGTTACCAGACAGCCTAAGAGGGTTCCGGCTCGGGCGGTTTCAGGCCACCATTGAGACGTCCTCGCTAACGTCCCTCGGCCACACAGGGCAAGTTTCTGCGTGATTACCTCACAGACTCGCAGTACGCTAGCCGGTCCGCCCCGGTGCTGACGAGCAAGGAGGCCCGGTTAATGCAGGCCCAATCCTGGAAGGAGATTTGTGAAGCGTTGTCGACAAAGGTCCCCGCCGCGAGAGAGGCTCTATGATGCCGCTTCTGTGATGCGAGATAAGACGGGGGAGGAGTTGATCTGTGTGATCGGAGGAGGAACTGGGCTCTCAAGGACTGACACTAAACCACCCATGACGGCCCCGAGGCTGGTCCAATGCTTAATATAATTGTCTTTGTGCAACCTGTTGAGGGATCAATTTGTTCATGACCAGACCGTTGTTTCGATGGCAGCCTGGGCTGTCTCTGGCCGCCCGCCCATCGCTTTCCAGTCGTTAGGTTCAACCCAGCAACTAACCTGAAAACCGCAACTGCTCGCGTGATATATTTTCCTATGTCGATCACTTAGCGATCGATCAACCGGCCCGAGGCGAGTCCGCTACGGGAGCTATTTCGTTCATCGTCGCCCGTCACACTAGTAGCATATGCTCCTCACGTGCTCCTGCTCAAGAGGTCGGCCGGAGGGAGGGGGGGGGGGGAGCGACAATCCTTGGGTCGGATGAGTATCTTCGGCTTCTCACAGATGGAACTAATACACTTTAAATACTCAGCCAGGAGAGTACTCTAATACTGGTATGCTATAGTAAATTGTCCCTCGAGTATCAACAATCGCCTAGTGTGCCAGAAGTCTCTTGGCAATGTCTCTGCTGGACTTGGTGGCGTATGGGTTCTCGATGAATGTCCAATAACGGCTCTGAGCTCTGGATCGCCTACACCGAGTACGCGGCTCGGGCTTGTCTCTCAGCAGTACCGTCTGCTTTCACTAGCATCTCTTCCCCACCCCGTGTAAAGCCTCCTTCTCAACACTTCCCGTGAAGAGAACGCACGATGAAACCTGTCCTATCCATGTCCTACTGCCGTTTCCGTCGGAAATCGAGGCAGACCTGTGGGAGGAGATCAGGTCCTATAGCGGCGGCTAATTCTGCGATTCGGGACTTGAGGGACCCGACTTCACGTATGCTGCTGCGGTCCCAGATGTTGGCCTCGGCAGTGAAGAAGAAACCATCTGTGTTGTCAGACATGACGCGGATGTGATCCAGGTCGAATTTGTTCTCGAGATCGGACACGGTCACGATGCCAGGCATGTCGCTGTGGAAGAGCGAGATGTCTTCACCGTCGTCCTCGTCGCTGAAGTCCATCTCGCTGTCGCCGTCAACATTGGTGGTTTCGGCAGAGTCCTCTCCCGTGT
This sequence comes from Diaporthe sp. P3_1W, assembly GCA_037177825.1. Lineage (NCBI taxonomy): Eukaryota > Fungi > Ascomycota > Sordariomycetes > Diaporthales > Diaporthaceae > Diaporthe > Diaporthe sp. P3_1W. Next base: position 2,577,738 of record JBAFXB010000001.1, read on the forward strand.
TGTTGCTGGCGTCGTTTTCTCTACCGTCCATAGCAGCTTGCCGGTCTCTGGACAGACTGACGTAGTGCTTTTTGTCAAATATATCTAGAGCTTCTCGGTCCAAGAGGTCCCAAGTCAACGTCTCCGGATCCAGCACGTACTGCGGGTGATAGTCGATTTTGTAGCGCATCTTGGGGCAGCTGTGGATGTAATAGCCAGCCCACCAGTACCGGTAGCCGCCTTCCATTGCCAGGGCAATCTCTCTCAACGCGCCGAGTTTACCCGGCTGGTGCTTATGTATGGACTCATGGTACATGAAGTAGACAGCGCTGACTGCCTCGGGAAGTAGGTCAAGAACCCCAACTGCCACCAACTTGCCGTCCAGGCGATAGCATTGATGGAATGAGCCAACCTGTCGACTCTTCCCGTCGGAATCAGTATGTATACCTCTCCTGACTGGCGAGTTGCAGAGGAACTTCTTGAATCCTCTCTGGCTGATGCTCGAAGGAGGCTCCCCATGTACGAGTCTCTGATAGTTATCAAAGACGGCGAACTTCTCATCAGTGAATGTGTCTGGCTCCAGTGTCACCTTGAGTTCATGCGCTGGCTGAGGTGGAGTCTTCAAGTGGTCTGCTTCTGCCTCATGAATCCTCTCGACGAGGTCGAAACAGGTATCGCGCTTGCGGGCCTGTTCTCGTGTGAGAGGATAGCGCCGGGCGGCCTCCTTCGCATAGTCCTCTCCAGTGACGAACCGGTTGAACCGGTTCACTGCTTGACGCTGGTCCCGGGATGGTTTGAATTGAGCCGAGTCCAGGCGGAGGGTGTAATGCGGACAGCATGCGCTCTTCTGGTTCGGTCGGTACAGCAAGGTTCCTGAGCGCCTCCAGCATCGATTTATGAGTGCTTCGTAGAATTCAGGGGTCAGAGAGTATCCCGACGCATAGTACGAATATCCTGCTCATAAGATAGCCGTCAGAACAGAGTGCGCCTTTGACACGAGGATGCAGCCTGGGTATGATTGGGTATTTCGAAACCAGCCAGCAGCGCGGCCCCGATCAGAGTAACGACCGAGGTGCGGTGCTTCATCGCAGCATGTGAGTTGTCGGCAAGGGCCTGCGAGGCTCTTTCACTCATGTGGATGGGGGTCAAGGAGAGATTCACGTTTGACGTCTGACTGACCGCTGCGAGTCTTTCGGCAGTATCCGCAGTCTGAGGAGTTACTGTAACCTGTATCACAACAGCATGTTAGTGGAAACGAGCACAAGTAGCCGCCATCGGGGCGCTTCCTAGCAGCCCCGTCGCGAGTTGACGTGCAGGTAGATGACCCGAGGTGTTTGCAGAGTACGTCGCCAAACAAGAACGATACCACCGGCCCTACCGTCGACGGCCGTAGCCACGACGTCCAAGGTAGTGGTACCTGGGCACTATGGGAGGAGGATGTTTCCCAGGAGTCCACGTCAGAGCAGACATCCTGGGACGTGTTACACCGGGGAGTTTTTGAGGCCGGCGTTGCTTTTGGGGGGCAAGTCGCGAATCGACTCAGCAACCAAATGGCACAGCAAGTGGGAGACTCTCACTCGAAAGCAGCATCAACTTGGATTGGCATTCCCTGTGCCGCTGCACAGGAAGCCAAGATCATGGGCAAGAGTCTGCACAGGCATATCTGGGTATCAAGTCGGCGGTGTGACTGGACCGCAGGACCGGCGTGGGATGTTTCAACCCATGACCCGGAGTCAGATGCGATTGAGCGGGCTGGCCGTACTCTGTACCAGCTTTGGTATTTGGCAGTCTGGGTGATGGGAGGTGAGGTGAAGTAAGACGACACGCGAGGCAGCACGAAAACAGTAGTAAGGTTTGCCCTATTTCTGACAAGCAAGACAGCAGCCAACGACGTTGCAAAGATCTGACACGGGTCCGAATGGTTGGGTGAGATGCGGTGACATTGCACGTATAGGGTACGAACTCACCTATTGGCGCAATGTAGGACAATGCATCGTCAGGGGTCTGCAGGCTTGTGCTTTCCATGGCCGCCCTTAACTTTTTAACGGGACGCCTGCAACAAGCGACGCTGTCTCGGCGACTCCCACGGTACGGAACGGTACGGTACGGGATTGCAAAAAGGGGTGGGGGGCCACCCGTTGACGGAAGCCAGCGTTTTCCGCGGGGGTTGATGGGATGGAGGAGGGGGGAGGGGCGAGGGGTTTGCTGCTCTGTGCCTGGTCTGGGGAACCTTGGGCCTCGTCTCGTCGAATTCTAAGCTATGGGTGAGACCACGCGGTGACGATACGATGGAGGGCCTCTAGATGCCTCGCCGGTTGGATCGGAGAGAGTGCTCAAACATGGACTTTCGAAGGCGGGACCTGAGCGGACTGGGCTGACCTCGACTTCGACCTCGACCTCGACGTTTGAAGCGGCGATGAGCTTGCCTGGCTGAGGTCAAGACCAGACTGGGTTGGCGGTGATGGCGAGTCTTGCTGAGCCGACTGGGTCGTTCAAACGAGGTTGATGGTACAGTGGACTGCAACTAAGAGGTTGTGCCAGGCCTGAGGGAAGCACTTGTGTGCTGCGACGGGTGTTGTTGACGGCAAGGGCGGGCGATAGACGCTCGCTTGGACAGAGTGCTGGATCAGGATTCAGGACAGGTCGATGCAGTGTCAATTGCCGGGCCTGCAGTGATCGTGACTGGCGGCGGCCAATGCTGCCTCTCTGCCCGCCGATGCCCAGGCGGGCAGGCGGGCTGGCCTCGAGTGCTGAGGTCGAGCTGAAGGGCCCCCAGGGATCCTCGGGACAGGCTCTGATAGGCTGCACGGTAGCCGGCTGGGGTCGAGGGTCGAGGTCTGTCTGACGGTCGATATGCTGTAGGTACAGTAGGTATATAGTCCACGTCGGGACATTACCATGTACAGTCCACAGTCTGTCACGAACCGAGCTGGCAGCCTCGACGTTGACGAGCATGGGCCATTTCGTTTTCGGATCATAGAAAGCATCAAACCAGGGCCTGGGCTGGTTTCACAAACTGGCTCTCACTCTGGCAGAGAGACAAAGACGGTGGGAGGAAGGGGACGGCTCGCCCATCCACCGCCCACCGTCCACCGTTCACGGCTCGCGTGCACTTGTCACTTGCTCCCCTGTTCCACCATCGCAGACTTACTTGCAGTGCCAGGAGTGCTTGGTCCCAGCTTCTCTCGAACTGCATCCCAAGTGCCAAGATTGCTGCTAGGCACGTACTAGTGGGGGAGACTACATACTACCTAGTCTGGGTACATGCCGTGGTATAGTGAGACAGACTGGCAGCGCCGTGCCTCCATCCCACAGCAGAGCTTGACCAGCGGCACAATCTAGGCTCCAGGCGACAGACATGCATGTCATAGCTCCCGCCCTGGAGAGGACACGTCCAACAGCAAGCAGCATCTCGCGTGGGCATGAGTCGGAGCGGGGGCTCATTGGGTGCAGGATCGGGTTACAAAACCTGCCGCAGAAGGGGTCGCGGAAACTGCCTCGCTTCCGGCCTATGCCATGCCATGATGCGCCGAGCCAGCAGCTACCCATCCATCGGGGCCAGCTAGACTGCCTAGTACCTAGTAGGAGTAGGAGTGCCGCTGCCATCTGCGCTGGATCGGGCGACCAGAGCGCGCATACCAATGGAGCCATTCTTGCGACGTGGAGATGGGCAGCGCATGGTAAGGACTTGAACGGAGGCAACGGCTGGGCGAAAGAAAAAAAAGGGTGAGCGGACGACGGAGACGGAAGTCCCCCGGCCGGCCGGCCAAGGTCGCAAAACGGGCAGCAGGCAGTTGCTGCCATGAGACGGAGAGTTCGCAGGTGGACGGCGCCAGGTGCTGTTAGGGCCGCGGGGTGAAGTTACAACGAGTCAGCAGATCTTCTGCAGCCTTGGAAAGTAGCGGGTACAAAGGAGCCCATTTCTCGGGGGCTGCACCATTCCAATCCAAGGGCTCCTTGCATTGCATTGGCGACTTCTGGAAGCGGCTCCACGCTCAGACAAGACAGTTGCGCCTGCTCCTGGGCCAGCAGCCAGCAAATCTCTGTGCTGAGTAGTCTACCAGTCTCTGCCGCGCAGAATCTCCCATGCCGACTGGCCCCTTCCCGAACTGTCCAGGACTCAAGCCAGACAGAGGAAGGCACTAGGAGAGGTGCAATGACCGACCCTGCCGGCCTCGCCTGGACCTGCTCGTGTCACAGTACCAGACGGTACGTGGCTAAAAGGGCCTGACCATGTACCACACAGGTACCCTTGGACGGCTTTCATCCTGTAGCTCAGTGCCTTGGTGCCTTGGTGCTCCCGTGCCTCGCGCAGCATCACGTCAAACCTCAGTCTCGGGCCTCGGGAGGGCTGTCCATGGAACGAACCTTGGCCGCCCCCTTCTCTTCGTCCCTCTTTCTCTTCCCTGGGCGACCTGTTAGCCTCTACGGTAGCTGACTCCCGCTCCATTGTCCATGCCCCAAGCCCAATGCCATCCTGTCGCGTGTGCTCTCTCTCTCTCTCTCTTTCTATCTGTCTGTCTGTGTCTCTGTCATGTATGTATGTATGTATGTATGTGTGCCTGTCTGTCCTTCTCCCTCTCTGTCTACCCCCACTCTCACGGGGACGGGCCCATCTCTGAGCTCTGAGCTCTGAGCTTTGAGCTTCTCATAGTCTCGTGGTCTAATGAGCTGGATGTCAGGAAAGGTGGTCCGATCTGCGTGAGTGACATGAGTGGACTTGAGTGACATGCCAGGGGCCCCGGTACCTCAGGTTTGGGTGCAGGGCAGATGGACTACTCCGTATATAAAGCGAAGCCGACTTATTTTTTTTCTCGTCCGCCCCTCCATCCCTCCTGCTATGGCACACGACAAGTTGGTGCTCTCCCGGCGGCCCACGCCAGTAGAGCTCTACTCCTTGTCCGGTTTTCTGTCAGACTCCCCGACGCATTCTCTCATGATCCTGCCTCGTCACATTTTCTGCCAGCACCTCAGCAAACCTCGCCCACCGCTGCCTCCCTGACCCTCTCCCGCCCCCATCCAGATCCAGCCTTACTTCAACCTTAGCAACTACGCCGCCCCGGCGCTGGGCTAATCTCCCGGTCCGCCTCAATCTGTCGCTGCCGCTGTCGCTGCCACTCTCGCTGCTGCTGCTGCTGCCTGCTCCCAAGGCTCCCTACGTCCCCTGTGCATCTTGACAGTCTTGAGCCAGTCACGCGCTTAGCCGACCCCAGGGCCTGCGCGCAACCTGCTGTTGAGAGGCGCTCCAACACCACCACCCCCCCCCTTGGTGCCAATGTAGCACGACCGCTGCATTCACTCTGCATCTCACAGCACATCATCTCCCCCTTCGACCCCCGGAGGAGATCGATCGCCAATACTTGGGCTCAGTGCGCCGACCGACAGAATCCTCAGACGGCCCCCTCAATTCACCCGTGCTGTCTGTCTGTCGCCTGCTGTCAAGTCATCACACCACCTAGGCGCGGCTCACTCTTCACCGCGGGACCCACTGGAGGGTCCAGCTCCCCTCGAGGAACTAGACTTGGCCCTGGTGCAAGCTCTTGACGCGACCTTGGAACTGTCTGATAAACCAGCGTCTCACTGTAACGTCGTCCACCATGTCGCTCAGAAGCAATTGAAAGACGCCAGGTCTTTTTGAGATCTAACTCGGATCGCGACCCCGTACAAGCCTGGGTTCTTCGAGTCCCGGGATCTCTTCCTGACTCTCTTCTCTGTCTGGGCTGTTCCGTTCACTCTCACCAACCTCCCACCAACCAAAAGTTCTGATTTGCACCTGGATTCCTACGGCACACACACAACCTACACACACACACACGACACCGGATCACGCCAAAATGTCAGGAGGCGGCTCGAGTAGTCGATCCATGGAGTCCCGGACCGGACGGGCCAAGCAACGTGAGTTTTCATTCTGTTCTGCCCATGACATGCCGAAGCCTCTCCGCTTCCCTCCCGGCGGACTGACCAACTCATCTGCTCTAGGATACAACTCTAAGGGCGAACGCCTCGTCGCTGGCGTTGTCCCGCTGACCGCGGACAAGAGATATGTCATGATGATACAGTCGACCAAGCGCAAGGGCTGGGTCTTGCCAAAGGGCGGCTGGGAGACGGACGAGGAGTGCACCCAAGCCGCAGAGCGCGAGGCTTGGGAAGAGGCTGGGATCTTGGTGCGCATCGACTATGATTTGGGCGACATCGTTGAGACGAGATCCTTGAAGAGCACCAAGCACAAGTCCCTCTACCGCTTCTACGAGGTTACGGTCGTCAAGGAGGAGCGGGACTGGCCCGAGGTGGAGAAGCGCGAGCGCAAGTGGATGACATACATCGAGGCGAAGGAGGCTCTCAAGGACCGGCCGGAGCTACGGGAGGCCCTTGAACGTTCGACAATGAAGCGGTAGCCACGCCGACTCTGGATCCATGAGACTCGCCATCAGGAGTCCAAGCATTTTCCCTCCCTTCCCGACCATTTGGTTTTGACCTTTCACCTACCAATGCCGCCTGCAAAAGAAGCTTTTGCACTCGACAACGATTCCTACGTGCTGATGGCCCCTGGGTGAGAGCTACGCGCTTGGCCCGCCTCGCCTCGCCTCCGTTTGGTCCTAGATCGTCACAGCACTGGCCGTGCTTGTGAACACTCTCAGCTCTTCTAATTCCCTTTCACAGTTTCACTAGATCGTTCATGGTCGCTGTTTTGTCTACTTGTCCACCAACCTCGGGCTGCTATACCTCCACAGTTGGATGTTCCAGAGCTGTCTCCAAGGACAGGGCACCTGGAAGCTCAAGGTTGTGCGATACCTAATTCTGGCACCTGGTCCCAGCCACGGGAACAACAATATTTCTGCATGCGGTCAACGCGAATTGGAGTTCAGGTCACGGCGCGTAGAAGGGATGCAAAAGGCCGAAAAGGAAGTTTGCGCGATATCAAAACAAAAAAGCCCGGGGCTGAGACACAATCGGGGGCAGATGCTGCTCCCTAGGCGCACATGCGTTTTATCCGACGCTCACGTCGGGAGTGCGCTTGGATGTTGCACCATGACGCTACGATTGCGCAGATATGAGTGCAGACCGCGGATGATGTGTGTTTCGAGAAGCGGACCACAGAGCGGCATAGAATACTAACTCAAAGGAAGCCCGTAGTCCGAAGACGACATAGATGAATAAAAAGTCCTTGCTGAATCCATGCTTGCCAACAAGCTCCTAGATCATGCCTCACAAATGTTTGTGACTACATAAGAGAAACTCACGCACCAATATATGCTGGCGTGCGCCTATTCGCTTGTCGCTTGCCCCAGGCTTTCCAAGCAAAGTTCCCTGTCTGGGATTCACTGCCCAATCAGGTACACCAAGACCACCTATTGGCCAGTCTCTGATAGACGACGTCTCTGGTGTTCGTCCTAACTAGCACAGCCCGTGTGAACGAGGTTGCGGACCCAATGAGGCTCAGCTGCGCAAGTGCAGGGTCCGAGTATCCTATTGGATCATTCCAGCGGCCGCTTTTAGACTGTAGACAGCCGCGACCGTATCTCAAGTCGAGATTATACCATGGACGAAAGGCGACACGGTTCTGATGGGCGGGCATCTGCGTCTCGGGGCCGGCTCAGCAGAGGCCGGGTCCCACCTCCTGTGTATCCCTGGAGGACTTCGACTGCTTCCCTCCCTATCGAGAATTAATGGCCAATTCTCCCCGTCATGTACTCGCTCACTCATTCCCCCCCGGCTGTAGAGCGCATATATACCCTTTGGAGCTTGGTCTTGACAGCCTGCTTGTTGGATCAACGCCGTGTGGTAGCAACAAGAGGTTAGCTACTTCGTTTGATACCACAAGTCCCTGACGTCCAGGAGTGAAACGGGAGGACCAGCAAGTGGAACATGATGACCAATAGTGATGCATTACCCGATTCGCTAGAAGTTGAAGCAATTGTGACTACTATCTACCGTACTGTGAATGCGCCGTTGCCTAATACATTTTTGGACTCCCCTGCCGTGCCCGCATGCGCCTCGTCACAGCAACAACGCCCGTTTGGTCCATGGGCCCGGTGACCTGCTCATCGCAGGAGCTCATCCACGACAGGTAACGGTGCCATGGTCGAGTTGGCACCTCCAAGCGATGCGGCTGCGTCAAACCTCTTAGTAGCAGCGCGGTACTAGAACAAAGGCCATGGGTTAGCAAATATGATGCTAAGCAAAGAGATAGTCCATTGAGGGCCTTGTTGAGGGGAAGGGAACGCTCTCACCTGGAACACAAAGTTTAGCACGAGGGCAGCCACCAGCGCGAAGCTGACCACCATGGGTCCGACGAGATTGTCAAAGTCCCTCCCGCTGCGGTCCATGATCATCTGTCTGCGCGTGCGGTGCATGAGCCAGCCCCAGCCGCCGGCGAAGGCGGCGATGCCGAGGTAGACGATGCCAAATGCCAGCGCCAGCATGTTCTTGCCCGCGGCCGTGTACAGCGCGACGGCCAGGCCGCCCAGCAGCACGCAGATGTGCTGCCACTTCATAAAGGTCCGCTCGTTGGCCAGCCACACCTTGGGCTCGACCTTGAGCGGGCCCTCGTTCTTGATCCACGTCTCGGGCTCCGTGACGCCCTCGGGCAGCTGGACCTTGTCGCGCTTGCGCTGCCGCGATTTGGCGTACCGCGTGATGATCGAGAAGGAGGGCATGATGGTGCCGTAGCCCCGCTGCTGTGGCTGCCCACCCTGCTCCTCTCGCTGCCCGCCCTGCGCGGACTCGCCGTTCTCGCGGGGTGCTCGGCCGGCCACTGCGGTGGACGCGGATGACCCAGCGGGCCCGGCCCCGCTCTCGCTGGCGATCCGCTCTGCCAGGTATGACCTGCTGACAGGCGAGCTCTTGGATGGCTGGAACGAGCCCATCTTGTTGCCGAGCAGGCTGCCTACGACCTGCTCATCAGCGGCGCGCCTCGCCTTCTTCTGCTCCTCTTCCTCAAACGCCGCCTGCGGGTCCTTGCGGATCTCCTTGTCAAGGTCGCTCAGCCAGAAGGGCAGGGTGTTGACGTAGTCGTCAAAAAGGACAGCAACACCGTGCGCAAACTTCGAGAAGCGAGCTGCAGGGTGAACCATGTGGGATGAGATGAGGTCCTCGATCCACTCCGGTCGCTTGCGCCGGCCATCCTCCTTCAGTTTGATCTCCAACAGGGCGTGAGGGAACCTCGAGACCTCGCTCTGGTTGATGTCCTTGAAAGGATACCCGATATTCCTGTTGTCGATATCAAGTCGGTGCCACTCATTAGGGTCGCGACACGGTCGCCTGGAGTCCAAGGTATCCTCGCGGACAAATGCCAGGTCAGTATCAATAGATATGCGGATGCGGTCATCTGTCGGCTTCTGGAATGCTGTGCGCTTATAGTTTGCCCGTACTACCGGCTGCAGCTTGCGTTCTTTGATGAACTCTTGAATACCGTTCACGGTCGACTTGAACTTGGCAATCTCGTCCTCGCTCTGCCCCTGTCGCTCCATCTTGGCGATGGTCTTTTCCATCTTATACTCGCCATCGACGAAAGGCTTGACATACTTTGCCTTGATGGTGAATTTGCGCTCTTCGCTGCTGCCGCCCTCGTGGACGATCTTCTGTTCCAGGAAGATCTCGGGCGAGGCGCTCAACTGCCCATACCATCGTAGCCGTAAAGAAGACGCCTCGGTCTCGCGCTCAACTTTGCGCTTATAAAGGTCAAATTTAGAGTTGTCAAAGTACAGGGAGGTCAGGCTGGGGTCGTCGTTGCCGTCGACCTCCTTTGCCGAGACCTCGCTGTAAACCAGGTTGGGCAAGCGGCGCATGATGAAGGTTTTGACCTCGAGCAGGTTATCGGGATGTACCCAGACTATCCCAAAGGCAGGTCAGCGATCAGAGGGTGACATTGTGCCTTGGTGGTACGGGGCTCACTCACACTTGTGCGCCGAATATGTCTCGCCGTTGCGCGTCTCCTGCACGCCATCTTGCAACTCTGCCATGACCCCCTCGCTGACGCCCTCCTCCAGCTGCTGCTTAACCGTGAAGTATGCCAGCGACAGCCTGTGGATCAAGGGGGCGTACGCCTGCTCCGAGTTGAAGGGCCGGTCCGACAGCTGCTGCATCATCAACGGCCGGATCTTGTAGCGCAGCCCCCTCTTGCGGTCGTGCTTCTTGACTATCTTCAGGAAGCCGGTATAGTTTATGTTGCTGTACCTCTTGAGCTCGTTGACCTCGTTCGTGATGGCGTCCAGCTCGGCCTCGAGCTCCTTGAGGCGCTGGGTGGCAAGTTCGCTCCGCGGCTGGCCATCCTCGGAAGTGGGCAGCTCCTTGAGCTTCTCGAAGGCGGAGTCGACGCGGTCCTTGAGCTCCTTGAACTTTGCCTCGTGGAAGCTGGTGACCTTCTCGAGCTGCACGTTGAAGATCTCGTCGCTGAATCTCGTCTCGTCGTTTTCCGTCCAAGACTCGTCCTCCTCGTATTCGTCTTCACGAAGCATGCTCTTCAGCTTCGGGTAGTCGAGGTACTTGTCCTGCCATGGCTCGTAGAAGGAAGACTGAAGCGTCTTGCCGAAACGCATTTTGGCGGCGGGAGGTCCTTTCAGCAAGGATGATTATATTCCCAAGCGACGTGATCTGATTGGTGATGCAGTGGCTGGAGAGAGAGAGCGCGCGCGAGAGAGAGGAGAGATCGATCCCAGGACTCGGAGGCAGTCGATAACGATTGTAGTCTAAGCGGCGCAGTTCCTTGTCGCCGCTCTTTTCTGACGGCCCTGGTCGGCAATCACAGACAATTTATATGGCAAAACTCGGGGCAGTACAAGACTCAGCAAAGTCGAGACACAACAGTTCTTGCGAAGTGGAAGTGATGAGGTCGCATTGCAATGGGGAACAGTATGTAGCTAAGAAGCTCCTCTCCGCCGCGGTGCCGAGGGCCCCCACGCGCGGCAGCGCATGATGCTTGTCTCTTGCCTTTGCCTCTGCAGCGCTAGCCGGCGCCCAATTGGCCTATCAGGTGGTCAGACGCTCCCACATGTTAGCTGGCCGTCGCATGCTAGCCAGGTTAATCAGCAACCCATCTTGACTTCACCCACGATTAGCAAGGCTCACTGTCTACATAACCTCAACAACACCCCCTTACCTAGCTGCTTTCAATCGCCGGCTCGTGTTTTCCTAGTGAATCAGTCGACCTTACGTGGCTTCGCACATGAACATGTGTGTTGCCGTCAGAAGCAACGTGCTCGGGCGGCCTAAGGGGTCCGGTTTCCGACACCTCTCTGCTCAACAAATAGAAACCCGTTGCTTGGTTGTGAAATGATTGAGGCCTTGGGCCTGATGCCTTCTGAATTGGCTGCACACAGAGGATCTGTTAACAATCCGGGTTTATAGGACCTCATTTGGAGGAATGAAAAGGACGTCTTGTATGCCTTGAGACCCAGAAAACGGCAAACGGTATTGTTATTCAACATCGAAGTCTCTTCCTCCAAATCTTGGATAGCACTTGCCATTTCGGAGGCAGTGGCCCCAAGGAGACCAACGCATGTCGGGCTCCACTCGTCTCTGCTTCCAGCCAACCCAACAATTCGAGTTCATAATTCGGCAAGAAGAAGGAAGATGACCTAGCAACCTGGCGTTTGGCATAGTGCCTAGGGCACAAGTGCTGTCCACCACATCTTACGTCGACGCCGAACAACATATGCGCCCCGGCCGGCGCCGACAATCACAGATTATCGTGATGATTTCTCTATCAATAGACTAGTCGCTGCTGTTGACCGCTACACCGTGCTGAATAGACCCATTCAGGTCAACTTGGTCTCAGATCCTGGCCTCGGGACGATACCGCCAACACGCTGATGGCTTTGGCAAGGCGCAAAGGTTCGCTATTATTGGTAGCGTTACATGGTCCATAGACATAGCAGAACCAACATCCAATTGAGGCAGCGTTGGTTGACAATAGGCCCCTTGTCACCCACCGACAACACCTGTATGCCCACTCAGGATGCCACGATCCATTTGCAACCCATCGGCCCGCCACCACGTTTTACCTCTCTCTTGTTCTGACTGCACAAGTATTTTGGACACCCTTCAACACTCGCCCACTTGACAAGTTTCCCTGGCATCTTTCTGACCCCGTTCTTTGACAATACAAGTACACACAATCGAGTCTTCTTGCCGACTCTGCACCGGTACACTCCGCGAGCTTTGAAATGACTTCCAATCTTCCGGCCGTGGTGGCAGGTCTCACTGGCACCTACATCTTTCTTTGGGCTTTGCTGCGATTGACTCAAGATGCGAGGGAGCCACCGTCAGTAGAAGATGGCTTTCCCTTCCTCACTCCAATCGTCAGCATGATCAGAACAGGCTCGAGTTTTCACAGTCACCTGAGGCAAGTTCTTTGTGTTGGAGAGTAATTACACGGGCTCTACACATGCAAGTCAAGAAGCTGACACACCCCATCAGAAACAAATATAAGCCGCTCGTCTATACGCTACGACTTCCAGGACCACGCCTTTATTTACCACAGGCTTTCTGCCCTCAGTATTAGCCAGACAGAGCCTTGAATCGCGTGATGTTCTGACTGAGGCCTTTACGAAGTATTAGACTGAAGGCGGTCTCGATGAAGGCTCATCATCAGCTCTAGAGTCTATGCACTCAACAGATATGAGTACCCTTCCAAGCTTGGTATAGCAATGAGAGATGTTGCAAGGATGGAAGCAGGAGGCTCAGTTGGGCTTACCAGTAACACAATGCCAGCAACATTTTGGACGCTCTACCACTTACTCTCTGATCCAGCCGCCCTCAAAGACTGCCGTGAAGAAATGTCCAAGGCTGTAAGCGAGAACGGGGATACCCATCTAGATCTCGCCTATATCAAGACTTCATGCCCTATTCTGGCATCAACAATGCAGGAAGCCCTTCGATTCCATAGCATAGGCATGTCGGCCCGCGCGGTCATGGAAGACCACGTACTTGGCGGAATGTATCTTCTCAAAAAGTAAGTCCTCTCACTGAGTTACGGTCCGTGAGGGCACGTGGTCCTTGGGCCGCCCTGAGAAGCCACTAAAGCACATGCAACTTACAATAACTAAGAGAACGGATACTCGCACCTGTCAAAACGGAGAGTACACCCATACATCACTCATACTGCCTTATTTACCCACCCACACACAATAGCGCACCCAACACCCATATACACACCTTGATACCCAACACCCACACACCCAACACCAATATACCCAATACCCAACACCTATACACCCACTACATATACACGACATACTTATGTAAATTAGGTGTATAGGTGTATGGGTGTATGGGTGTATGGGTGTATGGGTGTATGGGTGTTGGGTGTGTGGGTGTCGAGTGGGTGTACAAATGGGCCTGGCCAATATGTTCTAATGGGCTGTAGCTTTGGCATGAGTAGTGTACGGTGGTACCATCCGTTTCGGCGGGTGCGAACATCCATGCTCATGACGAACGGATGCAGGGGAAACACGGCCCTCATCCCGAGTACTGTCCAGCACAACTCATCGCCTGCTTGGGGTGACAATGTACACGAGTTCTAGCCTTCGCCAGCCTTATCCTATTGCGCTTTGACGTCAAGCACTGGCTGGGGGACCGCGGGATACAAGGAAGCCAATGCTGCCTTCCGTCTGCCCAACCAAGACATCAAGGCGGAGCTCATTCCTCGGGATAATTAGAAATGGGTCGTGTTTTTCTCAGAGTCTGGAAGGGCGATGGAGATCTCGAGCGAGGATAGAACGGCAGCTGGAAGGCAGAGCCAGGTTGCTCAGTGAGTAGAGTGCTGGGAGATGGGAGCATCTACAAAACCAAGCTGCGCCCACGTCTTAGCTAAATGGCAGTAACTGTCGCTTCACATGTCCTCATCAACGCGAAATTATGGAACTTTATTTTCCAAGATGTAGGCAGTTGTGTCCTGCTGCCGTAATACCTACTGTTGCTGTGAGTGGAGCTTAATCGAGGTGAGCCGCAGCGCGCGTTGGTAGGGGTGGCTAAATAGGACGGGGTTACTTACTATAGAGGTTATATTGCAGCCCATTTTGATGTCGTGTGCCCTCATTTCCGCCATGTTGCCGCTGTTACTGTGCTTGAGTCTCGGACCTGGTGGACCATCCCATTGTACATCATTCAGCGGTAACAGAGGGGACAAGGGCCAGAGATACAGCCCTCTGCTCTTTCAGTAGATGTCATGGTGTTGAATTTCTTTACTTTTATTCAGAACAGAAGCGAAATAAGAGTTCACATACAAGTGGACGCCAAGAAGCAGATATCAACAGAGAAAGCAAGAAAACAAGACAAAATAAGCACAAATCATGTTTTTAATCCAGTCCGACATCAATAGCAACTGACCATCCAAAATGATAAAATCATTGCGCACCAGGTGGTATCAAATAGCAAGACGAAGGGGAAACATTCGCTCATATCCCTTCCGACAATGAAAGCTTGCTCCTGCCCGGTCCGGTACTCTTTTCCTCGCTGTGACTGCTGCCTGCTTTTTCCTTGCCCAGCCATAACCTCATTCGATGCGTAGATGGTCGTGATTACTAGTACATGAGAGGCATTTCGTACAATCGTGAGAGTGTGTGTGGCGAGCAGAGTCGTCTAGGCTGCGACGGCAGGAGAGGCCTTGACCGTGTTCAGTATCTCCTGTGCGGAGTGCTTCGTGATACCACCGGTGACCGGGAGGTTGGTGGAGTGCTCCAGGTACAGATCAACCTCGCGAGCTGCCTGGCGACCCTCGTTGATGCCCCTAAAATGATTTGTTAGTATTAGAATATAGATGAGAAATGTCACGGTTAGGACTCACCAGACAATGAGGGACTGCCCACGTCGGCAATCACCAGCAGCGAACACGCCATCGATGTTCGTCGAGTACTTGCCCGCCGGCGTCTTGACATTGGTTCGGCCGTCCTTCTCGACCTCGTCGCCAATCGCACGTTGCTCGGGGCCCAGGAAACCCATAGCCAAGAGCACCAGGTCGGCAGGGAAGAACTCCTCGCTGCCCTCGACGTCCCTGAGGACCCACTTTCCGGTGTCGTCCTTGCTCCAGTCGACACGCGCCGTCTCAATACCCTTGACGTTCCCGTTGCCATCGCTGACAAACTTGGTAGACTTGATGCAGTACTCACGAGGGTCCTTGCCGGTGTGCTGTCGCACCTCGCTATGACCGTAGTCGACGCGGTAGATGCGAGGCCACTGTGGCCAAGGGTTGTCACGCGCACGGGTTTCGGCTGGCTGGGGCAGGAGCTCAAAGTTGACAACGGACTTGGCGCCGTGACGGACAGAGGTGCCGATACAGTCATTGCCTGTATCACCACCGCCGATGACGACAACGTGCTTTCCCTTGGCCGAGATGTAACCACCGTCAGCTAGCTCCGAGTCGAGCAGGGACTTTGTGTTCTTGTGCAAGAACTCCATAGCGAAGTGGATGCCGTTGAGGTTACGTCCCTCAATAGGAAGGTCTCGTCCCACTGTCGCGCCGGTGGCAATGACAACCGCATTGTTGTTGGCGCGGAGATCATTCAGCGTTAGCTCGTCGCCAATGCTGACGCCGGTCTTGAACTGAACGCCTTCAGCAGCCATGAAGTCGGTCCTTCGCTTGACGATGCGCTTGTCAAGCTTCATGTTGGGAATACCGTACATCAGCAGACCACCAAGTCTGTCGGCCCGCTCGTAGACGGTGACCAGGTGACCAGCCCTGTTGAGCTGGTCGGCAGCGGCAAGACCAGCGGGGCCAGAGCCGACGATGGCAATCTTCTTGCCAGTGCGAACCTGAGGCGGGCGAGGTACCATCCAGCCCATGTCGAAACCGCGGTCAATGATGGCACATTCGATAGACTTGATGCCAACGGGGTCCTCGTTGATGCCGAGGACGCATGCACCTTCGCAAGGCGCTGGGCAGACACGACCGGTGAACTCGGGGAAGTTGTTGGTCATGAGGAGGCGGTTGAGAGCATCTTGCCACTGGTTCTGGAACACGAGCTCGTTCCACTTAGGAATGATGTTCGAGATGGGACAACCGGTGTCGGACTGGCAGAAGGGAACACCGCAGTCCATGCATCGTGCAGATTGATACTTGAGCTCGTCCTCGTCAAGTCGCGAGGAAAGCTCAGCCCAGTCCTTGATGCGGGTCTTGACGTCACGATACTTCTCCGCGCGACGGTGGTACTTCATGAATCCCTTGGTCTTGTCGAGGACAAGAGCGCGCCTAGACTCGGCCTTGCTGTCTCCCATGGCCTCCTCCATGTCCTGGAGAGGGGCAGCCTTCGCCTTCTCTTCCTTCTTGCCCGGAATGACGGGCAGGTTGAGCTCAGCCTTCTTGGCCTCAGCAGCCTTGGCGGCATCTTCCATGAGAACTCGCTTGTAGTCGACTGGAAGAACCTTGATGAATCGGGGCAGCACCCGGTTGAAGTCGACCAGGATACGAGCAGCAAGCTCGGAACCGGTGTAGTGGTGGTGGTCCTCGATCATACCCCGGAGGAAGGCAATCTCGGTAGGGTCATCGACGCCAGAAGCCTCCACCATCTCCGTGTTGAGCTTGGAAAGGAAGTCGTGGTCTTTGTCCAGCACGTACGCAATACCACCTGACATGCCGGCGGCGAAGTTGCGGCCTGTGCTGCCCAGAACAACAATGCGGCCTCCGGTCATGTACTCGCAGCCGTGGTCACCAACACCCTCAACGACGGCATGAGCGCCAGAGTTTCGCACGGCGAATCGCTCGGCAGCAACACCGCGGAAGTAACAGTGGCCAGCAGTGGCGCCGTACAGACACACGTTGCCAACCAGGACGTTCTCTTCCGCCTTGAATACGGCGGAGCGAGGTGGGTAGATAACGAGACGACCGCCCGACAGACCCTTACCAACATAGTCGTTGGAATCACCCTCCAACTCCAGAGTCACACCAGGGGCCAGGAAAGCACCGAAGGACTGCCCAGCGGATCCCTTGATGGAAACATGGACTGTGTCGACCGGCAGACCAGCCTCTCCGTAACGCTTGGAGATCTGGTAAGAAAGAGAAGTGCCCATGGCACGGTCTGTGTTGACAATATCGCATTCAATACGACTTGGCAGGCCCTTGTCCAACGTGAGCTCCGCCTCGGAGATGAGCTTGTTGTCCAGGCGGACGTAGAGACGGTGGTCCTGCTTCCTGACATTGAACGTGGCGACACCGCTCCGCAGCGAGTGCGCCGGGGTGAGCAGGAGGTCGAGGTCGAGGTTCTCAGTCTTGTGTGTCCGCAGGTCATCTCGGACCTTTAAGCACTCGACACGGCCGACCATCTCGTTGATGGTTCTGAAACCAAGCTGGGCCATGATGGCTCGCAGCTCGTTCGCCACGTAGTAGAAGAAGTTGATGACGTGCTCAGGTGTTCCCTTGAACTTCTCACGCAGCTTCGGATCCTGGGTGGCGATTCCAACCGGGCCTAAATTGTGTTAGCATTAGAAGTCCACTTCTTATCAGGGATTGTTATCAAAAGAATTTCAATACTCACAAGTGTTCAAATGGCACTTCCGCATCATTATGCATCCCATTGCGATGAGAGGAGTGGTGGCAAAGCCCCATTCCTCGGCACCAAGCAAGCAAGCGATGGCGACGTCTCGTCCTGTTCGAAGCTGACCGTCAGTCTGGACAACAACACGACCACGCAGGTCGTTGAGGACAAGCGTCTGGTGGGTCTCGGCCAGACCGAGCTCCCAGGGGAGACCAGCGTGCTTGATACCGGTCCATCGGGAAGCGCCAGTGCCACCATCGTGGCCGGAGATCAGGATGTGGTCAGCCTTGGCCTTGGCCACACCGGCGGCGACGATGCCGACACCAGTCTCCGAGACAAGCTTGACCGAGACTCGCGAGCGAGGGCTGGAACACTTGAGGTCGTAGATGAGCTGCTTGAGATCCTCGATAGAGTAGATGTCGTGGTGAGGCGGTGGCGAGATGAGGCCGACACCCGGGGTCGAGTGACGAGTCCTTGCGATACTCTTGCTGACCTTGTGGCCAGGTAATTCTCCGCTAATGTAAAATGTCAGTGATCTGCTCGAATACTACAGTTGAGGGAACTGCAATAGTAGGTATGCGCTTACCCTTCACCTGGCTTAGCGCCTTGGGCCATCTTGATCTGTAGCTCATCGGAATCGGCCAGGTACGCGGACGTGACACCAAACCTACCGCTTGCCTGAGATGTGTCAGTTAGGAAACACCACAAGACGGGCAGGAACCATCGTGCACTTACCACCTGCTTGATGGCCGACCGCCTGGTGTCGCCATACTCGTCGATCTGAGAACGCTCAGGATCCTCTCCGCCCTCGCCAGTGTTGGACTTCCCCCCAAGGCGATTCATCGCCTAGTAAGTGTTAATATCCTGCTACGAAGCCTAAAGCGATGCAATCTGGAACATTCCAAAACATGACAGATGGGGAACTGTGGAAAGACAACAATGGTACTTACAACCGCGAGTGTGGCGTGGGACTCCATGGAGATGGACCCGTAGGACATGGCGCCGGTGCAGAAGCGGCGGACAATCTCGGTCCAGGGCTCGACCTGGTCGATGGGGATGGACTTGGACTCGTCGAACTCGAAGTCCAGCATGCCACGCAGCGTGCAGGCCTTGACCTGCTCATACTCGGACTTTGAGTACGCCTCGTATGACTTGTCGTTCTTGTTGCGGACGGCATCCTGGATGTTGGCGATGGAGACCGGGTCGTTGATGTGAGGCTCACCGCCGTCTCTCCAGTGGTACTCGCCTGACTCGGTAAGGCCGGGGACACTGACAGTGTAACGGGACGGGAAGCCTCGCTCGTGGAACCTGAAGGCGTCCTCTGCGATGTGCTCGAGAGTGACACCTCCAATGCGGGAGGCGGTTCCCCTGAAGGCCAACTCCACAACGGAGTTGTGGACTCCCAGAGCCTCAAAGATCTGGGCACCCTTGTAACTGGCCAGTGTAGAAATACCCATCTTGCTCATGACCTTGAGAATTCCACCGTCGCAGGAGTGCTTGTAGTTCTTGATAAGGTCCTCGTCGGTCATCTTCTTCCGGATGAGCTTCTCCCGGTTCAGCTTCAAGATGCACTCCATGGCTAGGTATGGGTTGATCCCATCAGCGCCGTAGGCGAGCAGGACACACATGTGCTGGACCTCGCGGGCCTCGGCAGTCTCGACAACGATGGCAGCCATCGATCGCCACTTGTTGTTGACCAGGTGATGGTGGACCATGCCGGACGCCAGGAGAGTTGAGACCGAAATGCGGTCCGCCGACGTGTTGCGGTCGGACAGGATGATGATACGGTTGCGTTGCTCGATGGCATCTGTGGCCTCGTTACGGATGTAGTCGAGGTGCTTGATGTAGCCTTGAATCCCATCCTTCTTGGGGAACGTGATGTCGATGACCTTAACAGTCCACTCAGGGTAGAGCTTTGACATCGTCTTAAGCGTGTTGAGCTCCGGGATAGTGAGGATAGGGCTCTTGAGGAGTAGCCGACCGCATTGCTCGGGAGCAATTTCCAGAAGGTTGCCTTGGGGTCCGACATAGCATTCCAAAGACATGACAATCGACTCCCTGATAGGATCAATGGGAGGATTGGTCACTTGGGCAAACAACTGTCTGAAGTAGTTGGCAAGCAGTTGCGGCTCCTTGGAAAGGCAAGCCAGAGGAGCGTCATTACCCATAGAGCCAAGAGCCTCCTTCTCGTCGGCCGCCATAGGGGCAAGAATGAGTGTGACCTGCTCAAAGGTGTACCCAAAGGCATGCAGGAGGGGGTCTTCCTGGACAGCATGGGTATCAGGTTTCGCAGCCAAGTCAAGGGACTTGTCAGCCTCGGACTGCTTGAGGACGTTGTCCAGCTTCAGAAGCTCGCTGTCCAGCCAAGAGCGGAAGTCTTGTCGCTGGGAGACTCTCTCCTTCAGCTCGCGGTCATCAATGATGCGCCCTTCCTGGGTGTCAACCAGCAGCATACGGCCAGGTTGCAGACGACCCTTTTGCACCACACGTTCAGGCTCTACGCTGATGGTACCAACCTCGGAAGCGCAGATGATGCGGTCGTCGTCCATAACATAGAACCGGCAAGGCCGAAGTCCGTTTCGGTCGAGGTTAGCACCGCAGAAGCGACCATCGGCAAAGGTGAAAAGAGCAGGGCCGTCCCATGGCTCCATTTGGCACGCGGCCCACTCGTAGAAAGCGGCCTTCTTGGGATCCATGTGGGCATTATCCTGCCACGCCTCGGGAACCATCAGCATAACAGCCTCCGGCAAGGAAAGCACACCATTGATGGTGAGCAGCTCGAGGACATTGTCAAAAGCAGCAGAATCAGAGCCACCATCTTCGACGATAGGATACAGCGCCTCCAACTCTTCCGCAAACACGTCCGACTGCATCACACCCTCGCGAGCCCTCATCCAGTTCTTATTGCCACGCAGGGTGTTGATTTCGCCTGGGAACGGGTTAGTACCTTGATGCAACCGGCATAGGGGTGCGTGACCTACCGTTGTGGGCAGCCCACCGAAGAGGCTGTGCACGGTCCCATGAAGGGAATGTGTTGGTGGAGAACCGAGAGTGTACCAGGGCAAAGTGTGCCTCGTAGTCGGCGTTCACCAGATCATGGTAGTACTGGTAGACCTGGACAGGTGCAAGCTGGCCCTTGTAAACAATGTTCTTGTTGGACAGCGAGCAGATGTAGAACCAGTTGTGGAGGCCAATGGTGTGAGTTGCGCGCTTTCGCAGCACGAACAGCTGCCTCTCAAGGTGCCTGAAATCAAACTTCTCGGGGTCGGTCATTTCTGGCGCGTTCCCGGAGCCGTAGTAAGACGCGAGGACTACAAAAGGCTGCAGAATGATAGGCTGGCGACTGAGAGCAGCGGGCCCGAGCAGACTGGGATCGGTGGGAGGCTCTCGCCATCCCAGGATTCGCAGGCCCAAGGACTCGGCAATATCTTCCAATTGCCGTTGCTGCTCCTGCAGCTTCTCGGGCTCGGGGTTGAAGAACAGGTTGCCCACAGCGTACTGTCCAGGAGGCGGAAGCTTGATGCCAACATCGCGCTCGAAGTTCTTGATGAAGAACTTGAAGGGAATCGAAGTCATGACACCAGCGCCGTCGCCGTCCCGAGCATCAGATCCCACCGCACCTCGGTGGGTCATGTTGCAAAGAAGGTTGCGAGCTGGCAATGGTTAGTTAGTCCAAGCTGAAAGACTCGATTTCGGACTTTTTCCTTCTACTCACCATCGCTGACAATCTTGTGGCTTGCCTTGCCCTTGATGTGGCTACACACCGTTAGCTAGAGCTTGAGTCGGATGGACAGGGCTACGCACCAGGCGAAACCGACACCGCACGCATCTTTCTCAAGATCAGGATCATAAAGTCCCCTGTGTTGTGCGAATTAGCGATTGTGGATCTCCAAGATAGGTCAAGGACACTCACTGCTTCACCGGCAGGGCACCGGCCCAAGAGCCGTTGCCCTCTTCCTGATATTCATAGGGATGGTACGCTTCGGTTTCAGCCAGTAAATGTTGGTCTCTGTCGTCGAACTCAGTAACCACGCCCATGCTAGGCCACCACTCCTAAATTTCCGGGTGGGATGCTAGGTCACTGGAGGACTCGAGACTCGTCTCTGACAGTAGCCGAGATGAGCCTGCTGTTTATTTTTGAGAGCAGCAGCGCTGCTCTTGACGGCTAGTCTAAAAGGGAAAGCACTGTTAGCAAGTCTATGTGTTTGATGCCTTGTCAGTCAATAGCACTGGAAAGCCGGAAGAGATGTTCGCCAAAACGTGAGTAGCCATCCATCGGCAGCCCTGGGTGGTAATGGAAGTTGGGACAGATCCGGGCCATTGGTTTGGGTTGCGATAGGTGTTAAGTATCGGTGTGAAAGGCTCAAAAGCTGACCGGACGGGCGAAGAGTGCAAATCGGCTTTGACCAGCCTGCGCAGCATTGTATGACACGGGAATATGCACACTCGAGAAAGCAGGCCCGAGCTCTCAGCGGGGTCGGTCACGCCCGGCTCTAAGAGCCTCACAGGAAGACCCACTGCCCGTCTTGGAATAGTTTGTGATACATAATCCCATTGCATGGATCCCGAGCAGCTGCCTCTCTCTTTTCTGGTATGCCCGTTTCTTGTGACTGCATCATGCAGGGCCGGGTCTCGCTGGATCGTATGACGAAGCTATTGCCGGTAAAAGATGCTGTGTCCTGGCGGCCATGATCTGAATTGATGACAGAGTCGCTCTGGGCATTGACAGCCTGGGAAGTCTCAACTCCTGGAAGTGTTTGGTGCTGCTGGCGAGGCGTATTCCCCGATGAGTGTAACGTCTCTGTAGCCGCTCCTTTTCTGATGGTCGTCGCATGTGGAGAAGTCATCAGGTGCGTCGCCCGAGCCGGGTTGGGAAGTCTGGCGCGTGTGATGCAAGGTGTGGCACCGACCAATGAGAGCAATCCGGCGTAGAGCTCCTCGTGCAACTACAGCGCGGCCTCTGATAAGGAGAGTGGCATATTTTGTTCTCTTTGGCCCGGCTTCTCCGCACATGGACTGTCGCGAAGACGCCACGAACACAAACAGGAGCGAGTCGGCTCTCGAGGCAAGCCACGAGGATCTACGCCGACGCGCGAATCCGGCATCTGCTCGCGCGGCACAGCCGATATTTCGCTGAGGGCGTGTTCGGTGGACAGTCTTCGGGGACCGAATTGCCGCTGTGCTGTCGATCCGACCGGGCGGTACTGGTGGATACGGCATTTTGTTGCCGTGCCATGCGTGACACGAGATGTCGTCGAATTCCTTGGTGGGCAGCGCAGGGCGGAGCGGGCAAAAGGCGTCTGGGCTGGCTCCCATCTCTTCACGGCGCGGGCTAGCATGTGACTGGGTCTTGACTACTACTTACTTTAAGAGTTGTTTGTTTTTCAGCGAGGAAACGCGGAGGCTTGCAGAGTGAGCGAGTGCTTGTGGTAGGCGCCAAAGTCTGTGAGAGAGCAGGTAGGCACTACGTGTGTGGTGGTTAAGAGAAGGGGGGGAGACAGGAAAAAGTTTGGCCACAGAAGGGGGACTAGACTTTATGGATGGAACGGCGTGGGAGGCGTGGGAGACCTAGGATGGGCTGGCAGGCCTGGGGGGAAGCCAAGACTCCGTTCTAGGACAACCTCAGGCAAGCAGTGCCAGTGTCTCCCCAGTGCGTCTAATTGAGCTGGGACAGAGAGGGGCAAGGCGTCGTCTGCTATGAGAGTAGCCGTAGTACTGTACGCTATCCACGCCAGCCATAGAGATTGCAAGGGTTTACAATAAACAGGTGGGGCCCGCAGAGCAGAAACGTGGGCTGTGCAGGCGAGTGACGGAGGTGGGACCGTGAGAGGCGCCACCAGCAGCAAACACCACAGCGCCCCAGCAGACGGCATTATTTACACTATTGTCACTGGCCGACCTCGCTTGAGTATATGACATGGCAATGGCACTGTGAAGCTGACAGGGCTGCAAGGCTATGTGACCTTGTGACACTGCCTTCTTAATTCCTACCTCCGACGTTTGGCTCTCAAGGGTATTCTCGATCATGCCAAAGCCCCGAGTCGCACCTCCATCGCCGTCTGCACATCCGCCGCTGAAGCTGTCGCCGTCGCCGTCGCCGTCGCCGTCGCCATGACTGGAATGTCCCCTACCTCCCCTTTGCAGATAAATGGTCGACCTTGCTTTTGCGATGCGCACTGCGTTGTCTTGCAGCACGCTGACGCTGCAATGGTCCTAAGCGACCTTCCTAGAGGAGCTGGGGGAGGGGAGGGGTGGGCGTGGGAGTGTGGGAGAGGCTAGCAAACAAGACTCCACGTGCATTGCCATTTACTAGTAGGGCGATCGGGGAAGCGGTTACGGTTGCGGTTGCAATGACCTTGCTGCTGGGCGTTGTCTGCATTCTGCTTTGACGCACACTCGATGCGTGGCAGGCACATTGGGCGCGGCGGCTGGTCTGTCCTCCTGGCGCTCTACCCACCAAGCTCTGATGAGGCTGGTGGGGGCAGAAGATTTTGTCGTTTCCGGCCAGAACCAGAGCTGTGGTAAGTGCTGTAGCCTCCTGGGCCTTGTCCCTCCCAAGAGACCAATCACAGCTGGCGCATTCCACATGAGAGCTGCACGTTTCATGCACTTGGTCTGGGGTTGTGTGGTGGTGACGACTGGGACAAGGGCCTTGGGTATTCATTGACTTTTCCCCGTGCAACACAATGAGTGCCCAGGCGTCCCGGGCAGATGTGATTAGGAAGGCAAGACGTTTCCTCGTCCTCTTCCCCGACCTCTTGTTGTTGGTCCAGCAGAGAGCAAATCGTCGCGTTGCCTGGTCAGTTACGAATGTACATCTACTGATGACAGCATGTCTCGGGCGATCTGCCAGCGTGGCATGTGAACTGAAGCAAAGCAAAGCAAAGTGCCCGGCACTCCCAAGGCTTGTACCACCCAGCAATAATAATAAGGCGGTTGGACGGTTCCTTTGTCCACCCCAAGCTCCCCCACACAGGCCGGCGGGGCTAGCAAGGGGGGCCCCAGCTAGCTCAGGGTCCCGCATGCGAGCTTGAGAGACCCCTGCAAGAAAAAAAAAAGGCAGTCACTCGTCGCCTATCAGGACGTCGGCTTTAGCAACACCGGGCGTCCGCCGATCTCGCAGCAGCAGCCAGGTCGGAGCTACCTAGGTATGCATTTGCAATTGTATTGCTCATCACAAATTCAAATAAATTCCGCCGAGCCTGGAACCCGCGGAGCCATAGACCCTCGCCCCGTGACTGCCAGGCTGCATAGGCATGCTAATAAGGCTCGCGACCCATGTAGATGAAAGATGAAGACAAGCCAATACATATTGGAAGGCAAGTGACAGAACGGGAGATTTTGGAAGTGGTAGGGAGGACCAGAGCTGGACGGGCATGGGCACGGTGGTGTTCCTCGTTCGCCTCGTTTCCCTGTGCATTTAGGTATGTTGACTTTTACCATAGCGGCAGTCTTGGCCTCGCCCACCAATGGCCGGTGCCAATTGAGTCGTCGCAAGTCATAGCACCGAAAGCACCTGTCAGGGCTAGGGAGGACGTCTCGGGCGAATCTTGGTGTTCTCTGAGCCCAACCAACCTTCTCGATAGCTTGCTGTCAAAGAATCGTCATCAGCATTTGCCTCGCAGGGCACACGGCCAATCAGATCGGATGCCGTCGAGGGAAAGTCTTATCTTGGGCCAACGACAGACATCCGAGGCTCTAGCCTCGCCTCGTCTCGACCACCACATGAGCAAACGGGAGAGGACGAGGGCCAACGGAGCGCCTTACCCCGCGCAGCCATCAGATCAGCGGGACTGGGATCGCTTTGCGACACCACGACCTTGGAGTTCCACCGGTGATTCAAGGCGTCCGTCCGTCTTTCCATCCTGATCAGCGCCTCGTCTTCCAGTCACGGAGCGATCGCTGGGCAGTCGTGGCAGTCCGCAACGGATCCTTTGTGCGACGGCGCAAATCCAAGGCCATGCTAACATACGGCAGATACGTAGCCTATTGCTTGCGGGGTCCAATCCTGCATGCACGAGCCTGCCAGCCTGGCCACCAGCAGCAACCTCGCTCCAACGTTGTGACCCAGAGAGGCCGAGGTCGGCTGTTGGCATGGCCCGGAGATGTCCTGATGCACTGAACGCCCTGGTCATTCCCGACCACTGCCGCACCAGAGAGCCCAGGCGTCATGAGAGGTGTTCCGAGTTTTCCCGGGGAAGATCCATCGAGTTTTCTGCTAGCAATTTCCGCGGGTCATCTCTTTGCAGCACACCGTAATCACCCAGGTTCCAGGCGGTGCATGACGAGTCGCCGAGCCATGCATTCATTCATTTGAATACCATCTTCCGCGATTTGCGAAACAAGCTTCCGGTCCCTCTTCGGAATGGCCTGTCTACCTCGCGTAAACGAGACAGCTCCACAATCCGGCCTGCGTCTGGACGGCCACCATACAGAGCAATTGTAGTTACTTGATAAAAATCAATGCCCTGGGCCGTTTCCTCCTTGTTCCTGTTGATCCGGACCGAAGCCCGTCTTCCGGCAGAAACAGCCCACCGCTGGCAGCGAGCAAATCCGCGTGGGAAAAACAAGGAAGCCAGCTGTTTGCCTGGCGGGTCTGGCTGGCTGACTGGTAAATTAAGACCATGTGACCAGCAAGCTCTTTGTTCATCCCAAGCGGTGAGAGTAAACAGTCGGACAGTGGTCACCACACGCAAGCTCGACATGTGCGAAGAGGCTTCCTGCAGCCCCGATGAAGGGATTTTGCAGCCAGGAATGTTTACCCGGGTTTTTTTTGCCCGTGGTCCTGCTGGTGAAACGTCAACGCCAGATCTCAGCAAGGATCAGCTCCACATAACCAGATCTGGCCGCCCAGCCGGGGCCACTCAGCCGCGCGGCTCTCCCATGCTTAGCCGCAGGTACTTGAGTACATGCGAATGCTGAAGTACTCACAAAGGTGGGGTAAAGTTTACATGCCTTGGGGTACGTAGTCTACTATACACCTGGGGTCAAAGCGAGGCACCCAACGATCAGCACGCAGGACGCAGCACGCAGCACGTCAACAAGCGAAAAGCGCGACTGAACGCCGACATCCAGCCTGTAAGCTCCGTTTCTTCGCGAGACGCCTCCCACCCACTGCTTCTCGTCGTCGAGACTCGCCAATAATCGTATGACTGAGGTGCCGTGTCTCGCCAACTCGCCCGTCTAGGCGGGCGCACCCGGGGATTATGGACTACGCACCGATGCTCCCTGATCTGACGCCTCGCGATGTGAGCCCCTCCGGGACTCCCACGCGCCATGGCGCCGTATGCTGACAAAATCCCTGCAGTCCCATAGTCTCTGGTATACCTCCCGCCACACTCACTCCTCCCTTCTGCACCAGCTCAACGGCCACGACGTGTCGCCAACCGACGACAATGGCAACCACAACAACGGCCAGCCGAACCGCCACGGCCAGCACCCCTCAGGCCATGGCCGCGACCATCGGCGCGCGCTTGTGGAGCGCACCCCGCTCGCGCGCCTCCGACTGGACGAGCAGATCATGGAGCGCCGCCGCCAGAACGTGACCAACTTCGGCAGTGCGTGGCTGAAGCCGCCAGGCGTGCCCAAGACGCTCTTCCAGATGCGTGAGGAGCGGCGCGAGGCAGAGGAGCACGCAGAGGCCATGCGGCGCGAGCAGGAGCTCGCCGCGCAGCTGGCCGAGGCGGAGGCGGACGCCGAGGGCGCGGATGACCTCGACGACGAGCCCATGGCGGACGGGGCCGAGGGGGAGCCGGACCTGGACGACGAGATCCCCGAGGCCGAGGGCTTCGGGTTCGACGGGGACGACAGCGGGGAGGAGGAGAGCGCGCCAGAGGACGAGGACGAGGATGACGACGAGACGGACGATGAGGTAGACCAGACGGAGAACAACGCCGGCCAGGTGCTGGTCAGCCCGGCGGAGCGGCGGGACATGCAGGCGACCGAGGACAGGGTGCGCGAGGTGATGGCCCAGGGCCAGGAGGGCGGCGGCCTCACGATGCTCGAAGACGACGCCGTCGACGCGGAGGACAGGGCGCAGATGCTCGAGGAGGACGACCTCATACACGACTACCACCAGGGCAGCGGCGGCGGCGGCGACCGGGGTGGCATGGACATGGATATGGACGCCGACCTCGACGACGACATCCCCGAGGCCGAAGGGCGTTATGAACACACCGACTCCGAGGCCGAACTCAGCGACGAGGGCACGAGAGACGTATCCTTTGCCAGCGCCGGCCGCGCGCCTCAGTCATCCCGCTTCAGGAGGAGTCTGCCCAGGAGCAGTGTCAGGGGCAGTCAGAGGGGCAGCCTGGCGCAGAGCGACATAGACTTCAGTGGTCTCCTGTCGACGAATGAGAGCAGCTACCTAGCAAGCAGCCCGCAGATGAGGCGGAGGGGCTGAGCGCAAGTTGAACAGGGTGACAACAGTATGATACCCAACCAAAGATATGGTAATATAGCACGCATCAGAGGCCGCCGCTAGTTGCCATGCAGCATTGCGGCCATGGCCCTCCTCATGATTGCAGGCCGATGTAGATATTTGTACAAAAAGGTGCGTTACGCATCATTATTGGTGAGCTTGGTGCTTGCCCATGATATGTGAAGGTCCAAGCGGTATATGTATATGTATGACCCAGTCTCCTCGAAGCTCATTTACCCATTCCATTCCATTTCTCGTGAAAACGAGGCGCCCCAACGCCGGTTCATAACCGATGCGCGTTTCTCAACTCGACCCCGTCATGGCCAGCCATTGTAGTTGAGCCACACCCGACCCCGGGGGACCGCCAACCCAGCCGCAGAGAACCGCGGGCCAACGCAAGAAGAGCGCGACTCGCTCGGTGGGCATACGTGGTACACCGGCGTATGTCTTCGGTGTCGAGAAACCCCACATGCCCAACCGTACCTCTCGCGTTGCGTGCCTGTGTGCTTGCATGCAATCAAAACAGCCACACGTACACGAAGAGGAGGATCACAGCGGCGAAGAAGCCCAGCCAGACCCTCCAGCCGACACCCGTCCGCTCGGCCATCAGCAGCATCCTATTCATGGTGCCGCGCACGCGCAGCCGCATGTTGTCGAACTGGTCGTTCATCTTCTCCGCGAGGGCGGAGGAGTCGCGGATCTCGTCGCCGATCGCCACCGTCATCTACAGTCCCGGGTGGCGGGCTCTTGTCAGCTTTGCGTTACTCGTATTTGTGTGATATAGACCGCGCGGCTGTCCCGCAGATGGGGGAATGTTCGAACGTACGTCTTTCAGGACCCGCACCTTGCCCATGATGCCGTCGATCTGCGCGTCGTTCTGGCTCTCGAGCTCGTTGAGCACCGCGTCGCTGTACTGGCCCCTCCTGTTCGGCGTCGCGGGCCGGAAGCCTCCCCTGCTGCTACTGCTGTCGACGCCGAGGTGTGATGACGTCCCGTTCCCGTTCCCGTTCGGCGCGGGCCCGCCTGGGTATCCGTAGCCATAGCCCCGGCTCGGGCTCGGCGTGATGCCCCTCCTGTTGTCGGCGCCGGAGCCCGTGTAGCCCTCGAACAGTGCGGAGCGCGAGTCGCGCTGATGGAGGGAGGAGTTGAACCTGGTTCCGAGACGGGGTGAGCGTCAGTAAGGAAGAGGCCTCTCAGAGTGTCTTGCTATGCGGCAAGTGCCGGCGGGCGGAGACGCCGGAGATGGTGCTGGATGCATCCTCTCTCCGTTGCCTATCGTGCAACCGTCGCAAAAGAAAATCGTGGCTTCTTGCTTCTCCAGCCAGGCTAGATGCAACTCAAGACGGTGAAGTCGGTGCTCTCTTGGCGCTGGCGGATGCGCAAAGCCACATGAGACACGAGGAGTCGGGCGTGCGAACTCACCTGGATGCCATGGTTGACGGCGCCCTCCTTCACATGCGAGGCGTATGAGTGTGTTGAGAAAGAGGAAGTGGGTGCAGGAGGAATCGGGCTTGTTAGGTACCTAGGTAACCAAATAGGGGTGCTCCTGCATGGTCCTGCAAAGCCAGGGATCTGGAAGATTAGGAAATGGATAGTCGCCGAAGTTGTTCACATTTGCCTGGATGCGAGTGGCCAGGCCGTCTGGAGGGTCACTTTGTCCGGTTCGCTTTCAGGAAGAGCCAGAGCTTTCTCTATTGAATTGATTGCCCATTCATGAGGGGCCCTGTCTTGCCCGTATGTAAGGTACCACTAGGCGTCTTCTAGGTACTGGCGGGGTACGTACCTACCACCCACAAGAGGCCGCTGTATTCCCCACCGCCTATGACAACCGCTTGCTTCAAGTCTTCGATTTACCTGTGACGAGGCCTCGCTCTGTCTTATGGCAAATCAAGCTTCATGCAAAAGCGTACGTGTTATACGTGGCATCCCGAGTCAGCGATTTACGGCACTTTTTCTCGATTGCAGGATGCAGGGGATCACAAGGGATAGGCGCATCACTGCAAACTACAAGGCAACTATTCCTTTGTGTGGAGTACCTTCACTGGTAATTGTTGTGCTGGTAACCTAGAGTCCATTTGACCTCTCAGATCTTGACATGCTATCAAGCAATCACCAAATGACAGCTCAGTCGGTCATCGCACCTAGATCCGACGCTTGAGCATCTGGCCATCCATCCTGAAGTCGTCTGGTTCAATCCAGTATTCCAGTGTTCACATAGTCCACGGAAATGCCACCGTGGTTTTTCTTGTTTTCGTAATCTTCGTAAATCCATCGTAGCCGATCCTCCATTAGGTGAGCGTTGCTCGTCGCCATGAGCGCAAGACCACTGTGGCTGGGCAGCAGGTTACAGCGTCTAGTCCTCGTCCATCTTATCGTCATCCTCCTCGAAGTCATCGTCATCCTCGTCCTCGTCCTCGTCGGCAGGGTTCTCCTCGGCGGCCTTGGCGAAGTCGATATACTTTCCGCGCGTGCGACGACCCACGACGTTGTCTAGGGAGATGGCCTCCTCAGGGCTGCCACTCTCGTCATCCTCCTCGGCTGTATTATGTCAGGTTAGAGATGCGGGGCAATCGAAGGGAGAGCAGTTGTAATGCGCGGGCAAACACACCATCCTCGGGAGCCTGGCAAGCAGTCAGTTAGCGGGGGTTCATCACAACCGCACAGGAGTGCATGGTGGGTGCATGGTGGGGAATTGGCGGGCGCACCTCATCCTCGTCGTCGTCCTCATCGTCCTCATCCTCGTCCATGGCGACATCGGCGGGGACATCCTCAGCGGTTGCGGTGGCCTTGCCTTTGCCCTTAGCATCTGCGACGGGCGTCTCCTGGGCAGCGGTGGTCGCGCCCGCGGTGTTCTCGGTGACGTGATCGTTTTCGGTGGCCATTGTGGATGTTGCTTGTAGATGTGATGTTGAGAAAAGGTCAAGGTCGATTGACAATGAAGAAAACGTAGGGGTGGGAACGGTGGCTTCTGTTTGCGATCACGAGGGCAGGGAAAGGAAAGGTGGTGGAGGGAGGGAGAAGAGAAGAAGGCGAGAGCTGCTAGACTGCCTGCAGGCGGTTTCAATGTTCCCTTGCGAAATTTTGTGGGTCCAATCAACACTGGTTGGCGGGGAGGAAGCTTCAGCTCTAGGGAGCAGGGATGCGGTTAGGTCTGCTCCCTTTCAGGCCTACCTGAAGCGAAGCAGGTACCGCTAAGCAGCACGGCGGCAGGAAGAGAGACGAGGTGGTGCAGACAGAATGAATGACCTGAGGCTAGGAGAGGAGGCGAGTTCAAAGGCATCGGGAGAGAACACAGCAACTTTCTGCGCGTAGAATCGAGACGCCTCCCACTTCTCGTCGCCCAAGCTGATGGCGAGGAGTTTGGTTCTCTGGTGGCCAAACGTAAGCATCAAGGCGCTCATATCACGTCGTCCACCGTACCAAAAGAATAGTCGCGCATCGTGTCGTCAGAATCGTGTTGAGCCATTTTCGCATCTATTTGCCTTCGCCGCCGCCGCCGCCCATGGCTAGCAACATGGCGATGCCGATCATCCACCAGTATCTTGACCGTATAGTTAGCTTGGCGGTTCCAATGCAGCAGCGCAACCACGCATGGGGCCTTCAGAGGGGGGCTGGAAGATGTCACGAACTTCTGCAGGAAGGTCTTCTCCTCCTTCTCGACCTTCTTTCCTTCCGGACTCAGCACGATCGGCTTGTTCAGGTCCGGCTGCTTCCCCCTGCTCGTCAAAAGCAAGCTCGCCTGCGGTCCAAAATCTCGCGTCTGCCTGGCATCTATCCTCACACCCCTCACGCTCGCCCCCAGGACAACCTCCTCGCCCGACGTGCCGTCGACCGATAGCACAAAGTGAGGCGAGTAGCCCTTCCCGAAGTTCTCAGCACTCGCCACGCTGGTCGAGCCCGCCCATTGTTTCTGGTTCGCGTCGTAGATGCCGACCCGGACGAGGTCGGTGGAGTCTGGCAGATCAGGGGCTTCGTAGGATGTCACTGATGCGCTGCTGGCTGTGTCTGGCGCGCTGCTGTCGTAAGTGAGCCCGGCGAGTAGGACCGGAGATGAGCTCGAGCCTAGGGGCTGGATGTAGATGTTTGCCGTCCTGGCCTCGGCGTAGACGACAGATGCTGCGCCTAGTAGCGCTGATGCGATAGAAATGACACGCATCTTGCCTGGTGACTTGCCCCGGAGCTCTGGTGTTTTGCGGCAGCGCGATTGTGGGAGGGCAGGTGGGTAGGTTGAGCTGCTCGCTGGAGGGATATAGTTTATCTACACAGCAATAAAGTGTACGTGTGACAGGTGGGCGGGTCGAGCCTGAGAGCGGTTTTGGGCGAGACGACGCACGGGCCACCAAATCAAGCTGTGTAGGAATCCCGTAAAGTTGCACTGAAACTGAGTACGGCTCTTTCCAATGAGAGCCTCAGTACGTACTCACGTCAATGTCACCACTTCTTGTCATGAACAGCACCTATGCACAGCTATGTCTCATAACACATTAATTCATCTCATGCTTCTAACCGGGCTCCGGACCTTTCTCCAGAAATGCAACGATGCAGGATATCATATGAACTCCCTTGTAACTTTCACCATTGTTTCCGACCTCGATGTACGCCGACCCTCTCAACATTTGCTAGTAGCTTCTTTCTCTGGTCAAATTTTCGGGCAACTTTCAAGACTGCGCTTGAGCTGACGTCTCTGGCGGTTCAGGCTGCAGGGAGATCTCGCTCTCACTTGCGTTCTCTACCTCTTCGACATCTTCGTCCGCTTCGTCAGATATCTCGGTTGACCCGTCCTCGTCCTCCTGGTCCACCTCGTCCTCGAGCACATAAGCTGGCGACCTTTGTACCAGTCCCCTGTAGTAGGCAACAAGGACCTCTGGGTCTGGCACGATCTTCCAGTCCACCCTGTGCAGGAACTCTAGCTCTAGCAGCTTCAGCTCGGCTACCCTTACGCCACCCACCCTCGCGTACGTGGAATTGTTCCAAAAGGAATCCGATAGCCCTTTCGCCGCCACCGTAGCAGCTGTGATAAGAAATCGATGAACTGTCAATGTGTTGATCGTGAAATCCGGGTATAATGCACACAATCGATCAATATAGTAGACCATGGAGAGAAGTAATGGTGGAGGCAGCGTTGCGTGCTTAGCGAGACGATGCAAATAGTCCAGAACGGATATCCCTGGCGCTGTCCTATTCCAGCGGTTAGCAAAGCTGCTTACAGAGGACAATCGGGATCGCGCATGCTTTGAGCGCATACCGGCTGTGAAATCTTGTGAGATGCCCCGACCGCATTGCCAGGGCGTCATTGGTCTCTATAAGTTCCGAAAGCATGTTCGCTATAAGAACCACGATGTCCTCAATGGCACACAGCTCGTATCGCACGGGCAGGACCTTGGGCGGTGCCGTGTCGGGCTTGACGCGTTTGGGTAAAGCCCCCGAGTGCTGCCCAGCGGTCGATGACTCTCCGATCGATGCGCCGGGCCCTTGGGAATTGCGCCGCTTGACCGGCGACAGGGGGTGCGGCGCCTTCAGCATTGGAGGCTCCTCATCCAGGAGTGTATCGCCAGTAGCTTCAGACTGCGAGTCAACAATGGTCGTGGCCTGCTCGGTAGGCACCGTAGAGGTGGAATCGCCCTGGGAGGCCAGCTCGGACTGGGCTTGTGACGGATAGGCACCGGGCACAGAAGGAGTATCCCTCAATGGCGAGAATCGTGCGGGAGCCTTGCGCGGCGCAAAGTAATTGTGTGGCTCCATGGGAGAGTACTGTGTCGCGGCATCGACGCCGACGTACTTGGCGGTGCGCTCGGGTGGCGCTTGCGACTTCGGCGGGGGCTTCGACTGCGGCTTTGACGACGATGACGGTGAGGTCATATTGGCGCCCAATGGCGATGTTGTCGACGGCCGCCGCGAAACAGCGGTCGGCACCTTTGGCGAGCGAGTTTGTGGGGAGGCGGGCGCATAGTGGAAACTGGTGTGGAAGGAGCTGGGCGAGGCACTGGGAGACCTTGCAGGCACGGGAGAGCGAGTCAACATGGTCTCCGCAGCATCGTCTGGGATTCGGGCTCGAGGGACGCGAAAGTGTTGGGATGGGTATGCCACCCGGGTCCCACGAGCGTGGAGAGGGCCGCCGAGTGTTGCGGAGCCGCGATCGAGTACAAGGAAGCGAGGATCGAGTGTTTGACAGACGGATAACCGCCGCTAGTAGGGGCAGATCCGGGGGTTCGAGATGGGGCCCAAGCAGGCAGCTTGCAGGTGGCCTAACTCGGTGGGCAGGCAGGCGGGCGGGCGGGCAGACTGATAGGAAGATATCGATTGCGACAGTGCGTCGGACGCTCTGGGGGTTCTAGCCAAGAGTCGTGTTGAAAGAGTGGTATGGGAAGGTCGACGGGGAGGTAGGCAGAGATTGTCACCCGAGTTGAATGGCCTGAACAGCCCACGTGTTGAGGCTCAGGCGGCCGGACTGGAGATCTCGTCAACCTTGGAAAACCAAAGATATGGCAGCCCCACTTCTGCACAATGCCGGGGCAGGACTCGAGACGGCAGGCTCCCGGATAGGCTGTGGGTATCTGTCATTACCTGGGCCCAGATATCACACAAGTACAACATGGACGGCCGTGTCGTCGTGGAGGAGGGGAAGCAGGACGGGTGTCGACCCTCGCCCGCAGATTTTGCTGCCTCCGGCCCGCTCAGGTCATGAGCCTAGCAGGAGACACCGCCCAGGCTGTTGGAGTCGATAGAGCTCAGCCCAAGGGTTCTGGATGGGCCCGGTGGCTTTGTGTCCAAAGGCTGAGAGGCGCTGTCCTGAGTCTAGCGCGTCAGGGAGGGCAAAGCAGGCCAAGGAGGGTAGTTTGCGCCGGGGCGGTCTCTTGTCGGACTAGCAGGCGCGGAGGGGGGGAGGGCAGGAGGGCACAGAGGAATCGGTGATACGGCGATGACGAGAGTGGCAGTTTGGGGGTGTTGGGCTAAACTGAGTTGCACACCGAGGCTCTGGGAAGCCTTGTCGGCGGTCAGCACCGAAGCTGGCTGGCAGAGGTACTTGAAGTAGCAAGGCACAACGGACCGCCCAGGCGGGTAGCCGCCTCTGCCTGCGCACTCTGGGACTCTGGCCCTCTGGCACTCTGCCTGTGCTTGTGTCCGTGCTCGGTACTCGTGGCTGAATCTGGGCCGACAGTCCATGCCATGTCGTCCCGGCGAGGTGGTTCCGGCATCGCAAGGACGAACCCATTCCTTGGGTGTGGGTGTGCCCGACAGGCGAGCGAGGGGGTACTGATTCAGTCACCCAGTCGCTGTCGCGCAAGGTCTACCCAGCGAGCCACAAGTAAAAATTTCATCTCGCACTTGGAAAGTCTCAAATGCTACACCACTTGGACCTGGACCGCACCAGACAGTGATAAAAGTGGGCATGTGCAGACGTTGGCCAAGCAGCCCTGGGTCCCCCATTCCCAGGGCAGAGAAAACATATCCGACGGCAAGCTCTTGATGCATATTGTAATTGCCATTGCGCAAATGCATACGTCTGGCTACAACACATCCAGGCGCATTTCCAAGCACTGTAGTAGCACTTGCAGCCTACCTAGGCACTTGGGCTCCTACTTGAGAGCACTTAGAAGACGCTCCTATCATATGATAATTGTTCGCGCACACGGCAGGTGTCTACCTTCCAATTTCATGGTTCTTAGTGACTAGTCGGTATTCAACAGTACAGTGGGTAGATAGATATGTGACAGTGACAAGTCCTGGCTGGCAGATTTGTTATAACTGTAGGCAGACGGGCTGATAATCACAGGCCAATGATCAAGACACTGGCCCGTGCATGCCGTGGTCGAGGACACCCGCCTCCACACGCGGCCTGGAGAAGGCAGAGAATGCCGGCCGCATTGGACCTAGCTGCGGCGGCGGCTGACAGGCAGGGGCCCTTGTACCCGGAGGAGAACACGCTCTCCATCTCCATCTTCCATCCCCATTTCATGACGCCATGCGCCGTGGCCCAGCTCCAGAACCCGGGCCCTGACGGTCGATTTGAATGAATACACTCCGACCATCTTTGGTTCCGCCGTCGCCCCAAACCCCCGCCAGATCGACAGCCGGACGGTAACCTCGGTCCTGACAGCGTCGCCTGCCATTTTGGACAGTCCATCAAAGATTGGCAAAGCTTCGTCTGACTCTGTCTGCGTGCCGCGCCGGCCCGAGCAAATCAGCAATCCATCCTCTTGGAGTGCGCAGTCTAGTAGATCGCTCTAGCTCACTCAACCTCTCGCCCACGTCCGACCCCGAGCAAAGCGACGCCCTCTCCGAACCACCACCTGTCTTCTTCGCGTCGTCCTCGCTTTGCAATATAATTCATCATCATCATCAGCAAGGCTGCCTGCTCTTCCGGCCATCCTGCGCGACATCGCATGCCATGGCGCGCCTTCACATCACGGCTCTGCTATCACCCGACCAGGAGGAGCAACTATCCGCTCTACGGACTCTGAAGAATGAAATCGTCGGGCACGATCAGAAAAAGGAGAAGTGGGTCGAGAACGGCATCATCGAGCCTGTCGTCAAAATCTTGGAATCCAGCAGATCTTCTCCTAGCACAAATGGAAAGGACAGCAGTCGAGGTCGCATACCGCCGTCGAGGCCTTTGACTGGCGAGGAATCGGTGCGGTTGCAAGCACTCCAGATTCTTGCCAGTCTTGCAAACGGTATGGCAACCCCAGGCTCTGCACCGAGGACACACCGTGTCGCCGCAGCTAACAATTATTCACAGGTGGCTTTGCTTTCCTGGCTCCCATTCTCGCAGCTGGCGCCTTGTCCGCCATACTATCCAACATACCCCCAGTCGACAACCCACCTCGAGTCGTTATCGCAGCCCTCAGAGCTGCTGTGAATATTGCCGAAGCCTCGACTCTGGCTCCGCCAACCTCCGCCACAGACATCGCCGATCTGGCAGGTGTTGCCTTTGTGCCGTTACTCCTCGATGCCTTCTGCGACATTTTGACGAATCCTGCAACAAACCAAACCGTACAAACTCAAAAAAATCTGGCGGCAAGGCTCCTCGGTCTGCTATGCAGGGAAGAGCGCTCCCGGGTTGATCTGACGAACCACGGCATACTGGAAGCTTTGGCAACGAACCTGGCAGCTGTCGTCGTAGCCCGGGGATTCGTGGTTCCCGGCGCAGAGACTGTTGCTCGAAGCGAAGGGGTGTTGGACCTGATCCCTGGCCCAGCTGCCCCGAGCACGGATGTTACCGCCATCTTGGAGGCGTTGTCTGCCATAGTAGGGGACTCCCGCTGGAGGGCCTCCGTCCTTGTCTATGCCCCAGCCGTGGTCGCTGTGTTTCCCCATCCTGGGTCTCCGCGGCGGTCAAAGGGCATGAAAGCATGTGTCAACTCGTTCGAGGTGGCTGGGTTGAGCAATATAGCGTCGAAAGACCTCGGCGCCATGGACTGCTTCCTTCCTGTGGTGCCGGAATACCAAGCAAAGGGCACAGGAGTATCTTCCTTCCCACCACTAGGCTCTCCTCCGTCGAGAGATTATCTGGCTTCCTCAAAAGCACCGTCCATCAAATGGATTGCCTCCTCTTTGAACTGGGACACAGCCCAAGCTGATACAGCTGGAACAAATGCAGAGGGTGTCGTTGAAGAGACGGAGAGCCCGTTAATACCGTGGTTGATATACACGGTCCGGTCGGCCCAGGGCATGGAGAGGATCATGGCTGCATCAGTCCTCACATTGCTCCATAGGGCTGGCCTTTGCAACAAGTCCAGGGAGGCCTACATGGGTCACTTGATCGTGCCGATACTGCTTCAAACTCTAGAAGACATCGGTATCACTTGTGGTGCTGCTTCTGAAGCAACCTTTGTTGATTCCAAGACCGCCGGCAACTGGTCCATTGTCGAGCGCAGCCTGTCGATTCTGGCGAGATTGATTATTGACAGCGA
The DNA here is from genome assembly GCA_037177825.1 of Diaporthe sp. P3_1W. Lineage (NCBI taxonomy): Eukaryota > Fungi > Ascomycota > Sordariomycetes > Diaporthales > Diaporthaceae > Diaporthe > Diaporthe sp. P3_1W. Next base: position 2,615,519 of record JBAFXB010000001.1, read on the forward strand.
GTTCCTCCAGAAATGTGCATTTGATTGCGATGGTGTCAAGATCGTCGGCGCTTATCTGAAGAGTGCCTACGAGCCTCTGACAAGCAAGTCGTCCAAAGCATGGAGCCCAAATGCTGGGCATGAGAGTACGGGAGAGCGTGAGATTGGGCTACCGACAAGCCGCCTCGGCCCTGCGGGACAGCTGCCCCTCCAGGTTCATCGCACGCGTGTGAGGGAGAATGCTCTGAAAGCTGTTGCTGGACTAGCAGCGAGCAAGGAAGAATACCGCAAGGCTCTCGTGGAACAAGATTTGGTACCCTACGTCGTGGAGTCGCTCTCGCCAAATCCATCCAACCCCAAGAACAAGGAGCGTCCAAAATCGCCCAAGCGACTTTCGGTGGAGGGTGGTGGGTATGATGCAGCGTATGGAGTTAACCCTATCACAGTCATCGTCGCAGCATGCCACGCCTTGCGCATGCTCGCTAGAAGCGTGAGTATTCTTCGGACCACTCTTGAAGATAACGCGGTCGCTACTCCGGCATTCCGCCTTCTACGCCATCCGGACATCGATATCCAAATTGCGGCGTCTGCCCTGATGTGTAATCTCGTCACTGACGTCGCACCAATGAGAGAAGTAAGTGACCTCCAGTGACCCTCGCAGCTGGAGACAGAGCACTAACACGACGAAGTATCTCAACAGCATTGGTGTCATGAGGATACTCTGTGAGCAGACGCGGTCTCAGAATCCGGCTTTGCGTCTGAACGCGCTATGGGCTCTCAAGCACTGGATCAATGGCGTAGGCATGGATGCGAAGAAGGAGTGTGTCGAAGAGCTCTCTCCAGGCTGGCTGGTTCACTTGATATGCGACGATACTGAAGACGACGCGCTGTACGAGCGCACGACAAAGTCCAAAAAGCAAGCTGCAAACGACATGGACGAAGACGTGGAGATGGCCCAGGCTGGCGAAGAAAGCTCAACCTCGGGTTCAGCACTACCCGACACGTCCACATTACCAACGAGCGATGAACAAGGCCGAACGACAAGGCTGCGCCAGGCTGAGAGGAAGATTGCAGACCTTCGCGAAACAGAGCTGAGTCTAACGCGCAAAGTCCGGGACGACGATCTTGCGGTCCAAGAGCAGGGACTCAACTTCGTGCGGAACCTCATAGGGCCCGCAACGTCAGCAACCGACTCGGCTAGAGATCATGCGGACATGATCGACTATCTCTTCACCATCCTCGGCCAAGACCGCTTCTTCGACATCTTACACGCGAAGCTACAGCTCAAGTACCTTCACCCCTTCGGCCGGCAGTACTCGACCAGTCGTGAACCCCGTGTCCTCTACCCCCAGGCTCGCATCGTCTCGGCAGTCGTATATATCCTGGTGCACATGGCAGCCAGCGTGCCCCGGCACCGACAGGTGCTAATCTCACAGACCAATCTGCTATCAGACCTGGGCAGGCAGTTCCACAGCAAGGACAAGGATGTCCGCGTGGCGCTCTGCCACCTCATGACCAACCTGACTTGGCGCGATGACCCGGATGACGAGGATAGCAGCCGTCAGCGGGCTGGGGAGTTGAAGAAGCTCGGCCTGCTCACCAAGCTGGAGACTCTCGAGAGCGACGACGGGGAGCTGGACGTGAGGGAGAGGGCCAAGGCAGCGATCTGGCAGATCAGCCAGCCCAGAGGGTTTTAGGAATCACCCTCGGCCAAAAAGTCGGAAACAGCTGCACAATGATTTTTTTTCCCCCAGACCGACCCACCCAAAGCGAAACGTGGTACTTGTTATTCGATGCATTTTGGTGGCGCTCTATCGGTTATGAAGCATTGGATTGGGTCAGACACAAACCCCTTGAGCACGATGCCTTGAGAACCTCGAGGCAGGCCAGGCTAGGCTACGAAGTGGTAATGGGAGACAGCACATTCGGGCATGGGACTTGTACACTTGTGACTAGAACGGAGGCTGGCTATAAGATACTACAACGAAATGGGAGAGTGAATATACCCGGAATGCATTAATTATATGAGACGAGCGCTTCCCCTATCGCCGAGCCTCTCTGCTCACAAAGCTTGACTTGGTCACTGTCTTACGAGGCTGTGAGTTAATCCATGGGTGTGTGTGTGTATACAGGTGCATACACATAGATACAAGATATATATACTGTGGCGGAAGTCTTCAAGCGAGGCTTCCCATGATATATATATATCTGCCTATATATGCCTTGACATCGGTTTGCACAGTTAGTGCAGTAGAGTCACGTATGGAGAGTTCAGCTATTGGTCTACGCCCTGTCAAGCAACAGTCATAAGCCTCAGGGGGCAAGCACAAAGTAAATGTCCCAGGCATCTTGATCCATGGGGATGTAGCTTTGAGAAAAGAAACCGGACAAGGATAGACCATGGTCGCCTTTTGACAAGAAATGACATGAGCCAATGCCATTTGGGAATGTTGAGTCCTCTTCAACCGTGTGGACGTTGAGGGGCGCCGACGAATGGGATGCATGGTCTGTAGGCGAGTGGTCAAGCTGCAGGTGATCAATCATGTCGAGCAGCGGGCCGCACCCAACCTGCGAACTCGCCACCTGGGCACGGCATTCGCATGCAAACATGCAGCAACCTAACGAAATCGAATGTCCAGGTGTTGCACAACATCACTGAGGGAGGGACAGTGCACAGGCTGACCAGGTCGGCCGCTGAGGGGTCAGAGATCAGGGATGGACACGCATTACAGTTTTCCCCGTCCTCTTGTCCTCGGAGGCGAGCAATCGTGTCCCCGTTGCCTTCTCTGCCCATTCGAGCCGAGATCTCGATTGCCCCATGGCTGCAGCCATGTTGTGGTCGAATGGGGAGCCGGCCTCGCTGTTGTCGGACCGGCAGGGGTGCTCCGGAGCAACCGGGCAGGGCGTTTGGCAGCAAAGATGCTCACCCATCGATTCTGACGGCTCGCGCGGATGAAGTCATCACAATGTGACCTATACAGACGGATCGTTCGAGTCACCTGCACAGGACCAGCAGTCCGCCCAGCCCATGGTGGTATTCTGCTTCTAATCCGTCCCAGGTTTCCAGATTTCCAGATTTCGACGCGGTCTTGGATCCCGGGGCTTCCGCTCCGGCGTGACTGACTGCCCTCGCCCCTCCGGCGCCGGCCTCGCCAGCAGTTGGTCGAGAGCAAGCGATGACCGCCCCGAGGCTGCAGGGCAGTTGACATGTCAAGTCACAATTGAAGTGCTCCTTTGGTACCCCGCGTCATGCTTGCGTGCCGTCTGCATGTTCAGATCTGCATCGGCGATGAGCTGGGCAGGCAGATGGGCCGGCCAGTGTCGTGTCTCTGGTGCGAGAGGGAACTGACGTGCGTTGCTCAGGCAAGGGAAGAAGAGGCTGCATGCATGATGATCGCCAGCCAGGCTGGGCTTGCATGTGCAGAAGCAACGGTTGGCCGCAGGGCGGGCTCGACGCTCGGGCATAGAGTTGTGTCCAGACCGCGAGCTCCCTTTCCGTTGGTCGACCGCGAGGTCGAGGTTGTCTGGAAACTTCGGCTGGGCCCCATTATCTCACCACTCGGTCTGCTAGTTTGCAACTCGGGCTGCTCGGCATCCGCCAACGAGCAGGCCTGGGATGCGGTGCGATGCTGCCATGAATGGTCTTGGCCTTCTCGCGAACGCACGCGCGCGCTGGTATAAGAGAAGGGGGGTTCCCCTCGTCCCAGTCCCTCCTGTTCTTCTCATGTTGCCTTAACCCAAGGATATATACCTGGGAAGAGCTTGTTACAGACTCATCCCTGAGAGTCCCTACGGTTCCTTTGCAGCTGTACTGAATAAGTACCTTCATCTTCTCCTACGTCCGACCCCAGTAGTACGCCGTCGACACAATGATTCTACCAAGATCAAACAAGGCATTACAGATCAACCCGCCTTCGGGGAACCAGGCGCTATCCGTTGGGGGCTCTGACTGGCTCTGGGCCGTCACGGCTGTCTTTGTGCTGGAATTCGTGAGTCTATACTGCCTGGACGTATCACAGGACTCGAGGTTGACGTACTTGGCAGCTTGTCTTCTTCGGCTTGACCTTTGTGGCTCGATCGAGGGAAAAGATATTCCATTATCTGTTTGCTGTCACTCTCCTTGTTGGTTCTATCGCCTACTATGCCATGGCTTCAGATCTGGCCTGGGATGTCATCAGCCAAGTCAATGAGACCCAGAACGGCACCCGTCAAATCTTCTTCGCCAAATATGTCTATTGGGTTGTGTCCTTCCCTGTTGTTACTATAGCCCTTGGCCTTGTTAGCGGTGTCTCTTGTGAGTACATCGAAACCGTGTTCCTGTTACTCTCGGCCAATGGTGAAGGCCATTGTCGTTTCACACAAGAGGCAACTCGAAGTGCCATTGCTTGCGTCGAGGGAACACGAGATCAAGTTCTGACAATTCACAGGGGCGAGCATCCTCTACAACGTCACCCTCTCCTGGGTCTGGGTCCTTTCATACTTGTTCACCGCCTACACGGCGTCGACGTATAAATGGGGCTTCTATGCGTTCGGCACTGCGGCATGGCTTCTTCTGGCCTACAGCACCCTGTTCGAGGGCCGGCGATCTCTGGCCACGCGTGACTTTGGGCCAGCTCACAGTCATCACCTGCTCCTTGCCGCCTGGACCAACCTTCTCTGGCTTAATTGTAAGTGAAGCTTCACGGCACTTCACGGCAACCCCCTCGTCCCCCCCCCCTCCACCCCCTGGGTGGGCCTTGAGCTTGAGCTATGACTCGGAGAAATAAGGGTTCTCTCAAGTCTGATGCTCGAGCAGTCCCTCGATCCATCAAGACCGGCATGTGCTAACTCCGAACCTGATCTAGACCCAATTGCTTTCGGTATCTCGGATGGAGGTAATAGGATCGGTGTCACGCCCAGCTTTATCTACTTCGGCATTCTCGACCTGCTTATGGTACCAGTACTGGCCGTTGCGTTCCTGTTCCTGGCTCGCCAGTGGGATTACGGCCGCATGAACATCGCTTTCACCCAGTATGGAAGAGTGAGGGCCTCCGAGGGTACGTACCCTGAGAAGAGCACCACTGCCACTGGCCCCGCTGGCGGGCCTGTGACCGGTGAGCCAGCGCCCGCTGCAGTATAAGGCAACGATGGCCAGTAAAAGCAACGTCAATGATGCGGAGAGACTGCCAGAAGTTTCGACGTCGCCAACTTGGTGTTTATTGCTGTTGGTACCGGTATGGACATGTGAACTGGAACTGGGTGCGAGCAACTTGCTTCCCAGTAATTACGGAGGTTGAAATTTGGAACGCGGATGATCATTGTATTGGATACCACGATACCACTCTCTTTGCAGTTTTAATAACTTTGCCTTGATATAATGTCCTCGAGTTTCTTACCATCACATTTAACTTTAATAGTTGGAAATAATGTTATAGCAAGTCATTGGAATGCAGTTCATCGCCTGCTGTCAGGCAGCCCCGAAACTTGACAGGAGACACGATGTGGAATCTGTGAACCCGAGATCGCCGGGTGACCTCTCCATCCACAGCAATTCACTAGGGTTTTACGGTGCACCGAATGCTCTGGCCTTTCAAACTCATTTTCTTGAGATTCAGCCCAGCTCACAGAGCCATTTGCGAGTACGCGGCCTCTCCTTCGTGTCTTGTCAGCCATCGGCTCGAGAAGGAAGAAACTGGCAGATTACAACTGTCTCGCACAGAATGCTGCTGGAATTCTGTTCATGTAGGTCGTGTCAGGAATTCAGAAGTCCATAGTCATGGACATTAAATTGTCTTGTCCAACTTGGTGCACGTTCCAGCAACAGGGTGCTCGCAGTTGAAGCTTGAGTGTCCTTTACGCCGGCACTCCACAAAGAGGAAGCGCACCAAGCGAATTGAAGGTTCGTAAAATTTGTGATCAGCATGACACTATAAATGTGTGTTAGAAATCTATATACGAGACTGTCGTAGGGAGTCGTCCTTGAGTGGCAGTTGAGTTGAGTGGCAGTGAGTCCAGTTGACGGCGTTCTAGAGCAGACAATGTTCATGCTGGACTACCCAGGTTTCATTGAATAGTCTTGTAGGATATGTATCTATCAAGCTCCCCCTCAAACAGTCACCAGGGAATATATTTTTAGATATCCTTTCCCAGATGCAAGGCTCGCCAAGGTGGTGTGGACAGCGACTCGCAAAGGCTCGGTCGACGGCCCGCAACTGATCACTCGAGTTGCCACTGCCACTGTGACCTGGGTCCTGCAATTATTTGGAATACAATCCTGCAATGAGACCAAGTCAGGTGCCAAGTAGAGCATGGATCGGAGGCTGGGTATATGGTGGACATTGCGGGCAATGACAGGTCGATCGCCCAGCGGTTGCAGACTACTGATTCTTGAGCATCGCGAGCAAATGATAACAACTTGGAAGCTCGATCGACCAAGCACGACCAACATGCCTGGATATCAGACGTGTCGCGTGCTCACTCGGCCTCAGTTGCCCCCCCTGGGCAAGCTGCCAACCCCACCTGTCTTCCCAGTCCAGAGAGCCGGCATTCTGAATTCTACATGTCCTGTTTTGACAACGGCAGCCAAGATCTAAACTAAGTAACAACGAGCCGAGAGCAAGTCCTTTATCGCGGCGGCTAGGCCGACAACCTTTTGGACGAGTAATGCAGTTCGAAAAGTGATCACTCCCGCCGTCGATCCTCCCCCTTTACTCTCTTCCAAAACACGCCCTCGACTATCGAGAAGTTCCTGACAATATCGACGATCGAGGCGATTGCTCTATGCATATCGTTCTGAGAAACTTTGCAAGCCGATTACTTCTGCACAGACGCTATGTCTGTTCTTCTGGGTTAATGGCGGTCGACGTTGGCGGCAGCTGGCGGCAGCTGGCGAGAGACCATATTTATATCCAAGGAAGATGCCGAAATCTAGTCTTCTGAAAACACTACTGTACAGTACAGTTTATTAGCATAGGGAAAATGATTCGCCAAGGTGGATACCCGCGATGTACTGCCCCACCTCGCCGTTATATTCTCCTTTTTTAGCCATGGTTGGGAAGCTTTTCCTCTACCAAGTGCTCTTGGCGAATAGACGTCGACTCATACGTTATCATGGGTGCCATATCACCCTGCGATCACGCAATTATACAAACCACGCATGCCCGCCCACGCATGCCCGCCACCCCTTCCGGGAGACAGAAGCACTTCACACCTGATCTGCACGCAGAGTCCCCTTCCAGCGTCGCAATGGCGCAACAAGCATGGCCAAGCTCGTTACCGTCTTAGCACGGGTCAAGCTTCCCCTTCTGGGCAACGGCTGCCAGGAGTCAGGGCGGTCCTGGAGGGAGGCACCGGAGCGCTGCGACATGCCGTAGGTAGTTTGCACGTAATAACGGAAATAGCAATGCGTGTCTGTATGTGAGTACGTATTGCTGGATAAAGGGCGAGCACGCTCCCCTCTCCGTGCATTCTGCGTCTGGGTGACCACAGACCTGCAAACCTGCCAACCAGTCCAGGAACCTATCTCTCAATACCCGCCTACGGGAAAGACCAGGTTACCAATATGGGTGTGTATTCCGGTGTTCAGTACACGGCCCTGCTTCCTTTGCGGCCGGGCGTGGAAGCGTGTCCATGAACTGACTAGAAGTAAAACCCCACAGCTGAGAACGTCGTCGGCCTCAACGTCCAGAAGGTCGTCGAGCCCGACGCGGACCAGGGCGTCCACGACGCCGAGAAGGCGCGCCACGTCCAGACCTTTGCCTCGCAGGCGTCGACGGAGGAAGGGACCCACGACCATGCCCTCGTCGACGACGAGGCGTACCCGCCGCCCACGGAGGAGGAGCGCAAGACGCTGCGCAAGGTCTACGACTCCATCCCCATCGCCTCCTGGTCCCTCTGCATGGTAGAGATGGCCGAGCGCGCCTCCTACTACGGCGTCAAGGCCGCCTTCAACAACTACATGCAGTTCCCCCTGCCCGAAGGCGGGCCCGGCACCGGTGCCATCGACCCCAGCAAGCCGAACTCCCACGCCGGTGCCCTCAACCTGGGCATCCAGGCCGCCTCGGCCTTGGGCCTTCTGTTCACCTTTTTGGCCTTTGTTATCCCCATCTTCGGCGCTTGGCTCGCTGATACCAAGATCGGCCGTTATCAAGCGATCTTGTGGGGTGTGTTCGTTGGCGGTGTCGCCCATGTAATCATGATAGGAGGCGCTGCGCCCGCTCTGTTACAGGCCGGAAAGGGCGTTGCGCCCTTCCTCGTCAGCTTCATCCTCCTAGCCTTCGGGGCCGGCCTCTTCAAGCCAAACGTTGCCCCGTTAGTCATCGACCAGTACCAGCACCAACGCGAGTACACCAAGGTGCTCAAGTCTGGGGAGAAGGTGCTCGTCGACCCGGAGACAACCATCAGCCACATCATGCTTGTGTTTTACGCCTTTATCAATGTAGGCGCCTTCTTCTCCATCGCCGTCGTGTACATCGAGAAGTACCACAGCTTCTGGCTCGCCTACCTGGTGCCGGGCGTTGTGTATTTCCTCCTGCCATTCCTCTTGGCAGCCATGTACAAGCGCACAGTTCGGAAGAAGCCCCAGGGCTCCGACCTGACCCGGTTCATCAAGATCACGACCTCGGCGTTGAGGGCGAGCAAGTTCAATCTCTTCTCCAAGAAGCTTTGGGACAATGTGAGGCCCTCGACACTGGCCGAGAGAAACATCCACGTCTCCTACTCGGAGAAGGACGTCGACGACACCTGCCGCACCTGGCAGGCAGTTCAGATCTTCCTGTATATCCCTATTTGGAACTTGAACGACGGGGGCGTTGGTGCCGTCCAGAGCAACCAGGGCGCGAGCATGATCTCCGATGGCGCGCCGAACGACCTGCTGGGTCACTTCAACCCCCTGGTGATCATCGTGTTCTCCCCCTTCATGGCACACTTCGTATATCCATTCCTCGAGAAGAGGAAGATCAGGTTCGGGCGAATCAGCCGGATGACATTTGGCTTCGTCTTGGCCACCATCTCGGGTGTCATTGGCGCCGTCGTTCAGTACCGCGTGTACGCGACCAGCCCATGGTAAGTGGCCCCTGACTGTCTCAGCCAATTGCTGTCCCCTCCCTCGTTGACCATACCCACTAACGCGACTGCTCAAAAACAGCGGCTACTTCGCCAGCAACTGTGACGAGGTGGCGCCCATCTCCATCTGGCTGCAAATCCCCAACGTCGCGCTCGGCGCCATGTCCGAGATCTTCGTCAACGTCACCTCGTACGAGCTGGCCTACGCCCGCGCCCCGGAGAACATGCGTGCCACCGTCGTGGCGCTGTTCCTCTTCATGACGGCCCTGAGCAGCGCCCTGGGCCAGATCCTGGTCCCGGCCATCGCCGACCCCACGCTCATCTGGGCCTGGGCCGCCCCCGCCATCGCGCTTGCCGTGCAGACTGCCATCTTCTGGTGGAGGCATCGCAACGTCAACGATGATGTCTTCATGACCTATGAGGAAGATTACCAGCCGAAGACGCCAGAGAGCAAACAGACTGGGGAGGGTGTCAAGGAGATAAAGGCATGAGCGATGCAGGAGGGGGTTGTGATTTGAGGCAGGGGATGGGATAGCCGGGTTTGCACGTGGCATTCTGTTGTGTTGGAAAGGTCCCACAGTCCCGACGTAAAACAAATCGCATCTGGCGTTTCGCCAGTTTTGCGATGATAGCCTGCATGGCCTCGAGAATTGACGAGAGTGGTGTTCATGAAACCCGAGACAATCACACGTGTCGAACGTCACATGATAGCTGTCATGGAATTTTCTCTACAGTGTGCCAATTGCTTCTTCGTGTCTCTCGGCCACTCATGTAGAGGTAATGCCCGTGTGTTGCTCGAGCGGCGTCCCGCACTGATGGGAAGACACAGATTGAGGCCGATTAGATAATTTGAACAGCACCGCCAGTCTCACCTGTCCACTTGGCTTCGTCCGCGGCGAGAACTTGCCTCTTCCAGTCTCGTCTGTATACGTGGCACCCCGCAGAGGACATGTCGTTGCCTGAATTGCCCCACGCACCTACGCAAGACGGCGAGAGAAGGTTGCCTAAAAGCCCAGATGAGGTACGTCTGACACACAGAGGGCTGGAGGTTGTGCTTAGGCGGAGCACATACGCAGTGGAACGTTCAACCTCACCCACCGGACGACGATCAATATTGCCTCAGCGAGCGATTACCGAGGATGAAAGCGTGCACCAAGAGGGGGTTGAATCCTTAAGATCACCACCGGAACAGAAGCCAATGACGCCCTTCTACCAAGATACTCTGGTAGCCTCACTCGTAATGGCATCCGCCTCACGGGACTCTAGCGGGCACACCAGCGAATCTGGGCCGACGGTCGTTTGCCTCGCCTACCGCTTCTCGATCAGGACAGACTGGCGCCCTCCTGAGTTGGTTGGAGGTACGAGACGCCACCAACCGGCCGGTGCCGTTTCTGGGTGCGCGGCGAGGCGGGGCCCAAAGCTGTTGGGAGCCGAGCGGACCAGATTCGTCAGCGCGTCTGACGGGCGCAGTGGTGGTGTGTGTGTGGTGTGTGAGAAAGCCACAGCCGGTCCAGTTTCCGTCTCTGACCGAGGCGTGGCAGAACTTGATATACGCTCACCATTGGCGTCATAGGTGGGTGTAGTGGCTGCGCCGCGCAAAATGACTAGGGACCGCTTTCTGCCGGGCAACATTCAGGGCAGCCGAGTGATTGGGACGTGAGATTATTCGGACGACCGTCCCATGCTGGAGGGCTCAACGGTCTCGAGATTCTCGGCAGGGCGATCTACTATGCTACCACGGGCACCTGCTCGCTCTCATCGGATGAGTCGTACAGCAGTGCAAAAGCAGCCACAGATCGTCACTAGACGGCAAATTCAGGTATGACGACGCGAAGTGTTGGAGAGAATGGCAGACTGGGCATACTAAAAATTGAGAAAAAGGAGTGCCATCTCCCCACCACTGCTTCCTTCTTCCTAATGGCAGCTCCCATCACTGGCCAACCGGCCTGTCAGCTCTCGCAGCTCCCGTGCAGATGGCTGACTGTGTTCATGCAGGTCAGCCGGGCACCGGGCTGCTTTATGAGTCGCTTGTTCGCTACGCGAAGATTCCGAGCCATCGGCGCGGTACTTGGGGGCCCCGCGGTGACCAATAGGCTGCAGACCGGCGAGTCTGACTGAGGCGCCCAGCTTAGCAGCGACTGGCTGGGCTTGTGTGCTGAGGGTTCAGAAGTGGTTCGATGGCCCGAATTGGGCGAGGGAGGTGTCCCATAGCCAGGTAGCCGGCGTGACCCCGACGTTGTACTTTGATACCACACATGATGCAGTGCTACCCTACCGGCCAACGGCCCTGCGGCCTCGGCGGGGGGAATGAGGGCGTGCAGGCCGTGGAATTTGTCCGGCCAGACACCACCATTCTGCCCTCCCTCTCAGCCCCTCTGCCTGTTCTGGTGGGTGATTGATGCCGGAATGAGACACACTGTTGCACATGCCTCGAAGCTTGGACAGTGCGAGGCAAACCTTCTCGCTCGACGGACTGTAGGCTAGCGAACCCGGCCTGCAGAGAGAGGGGGTGCCACAATCTTCATGATTGCCAGCTGAATCAATTGAACACGAGGAGTGCGCTTTGTCCTTGTCTCCCCCCGCGAGTCTTGATTTAGCAATCGCTCAGCAGTTGAGGACGGACGGTTCGCTGCCGTTGCAGATCCAAGGGTCACCAGAACCGTCTCGCATCCAGAGCCGTGGCCTTGGGACATTTACCGGATTGCCGGTCAGGTGTCTCGGGGCGGGGCAGGATTGGTGAGAGCATGCTTTTGGGACTTGTTGGTTGTCGCCCGAGCTTTGACGACGGCGCCTGTGCAAGACGGACCGATGCGCGGACGGACCGCGGACAGCTGTGCCAGTCCGAGCACCTTTCCAGTGACAGGCGGAAGAGCGTGGGCCTGGGCTTCGGCCGAGGGCTTGTTAAGAGCTGGTCGCCCGGCAAGTGATGGTTGGTGCTCAGACATTGACATCGCGAAAGACGTGTGCTACCGCTGGTGGTGTTCCCGTGCCGCTCAAAGACAGCGCGGCAGGAGTCAACAGACAGCTTGGAATAAGCTTCCATGATTCAGGCTGGCCCGGCTTTGGCAACTCGTTCGGCCGACAGAATGGCGTGAATGATGAGCGGCTGGCGGAGGAAATGGGATATAGGTGCGGACAAGTATTATTAGGGGGGCAAGCATGGATGCCTTCCGCGGGCGGAGATGGTATCCTGATCTGGGGCCCTAGTGGTACCCAATCCCACCGTGCCGGATCACCGCCCAGATATGAACGATTGTGTCCCGACATTCCATACGTTGAGGATTTTGCTCGGATTGAGTGACGAGTTAGTAGTAGCCTGGCTGTGCTGGAAAATGCAGTCAGCACTCGAACCGGTGCGAGGAGAGTAGGGTACCGGGGCAGATTGTCAGAATCTGGGCTGGGTCAGTCAGTGAGGGAGAGAGCGAATGTGAATGTGACGAGTGCCCAGTTGGCTGCTCCACTCACCACCCTGACCCGTCACGCAGGACCGTGGTACTTGGAGTACCGCACAGGGGGGCACGAGCCACTAACAGTCATAGTGCGGCATGGATCAGCTGTCAGCCTGTCCGTCAGTCAAGACTCTTCGCAAATTATTACACAGTATGCCACAGCGGGTGCCCTCCCCTGCCCATGCACCTGCACCTGCGGCCTAGCAGCCCATACCAGCCAGCCTGCCAGCCAGGCCAGCCCTCGGGACGGTGGTGTGTACGACGTATACGCAGCACCTGGGCTTGGAACTGCTTGGACAGTGCTTCCATGATTCCCCGAAATGACCAAGCCTCGTGCGACAGTTTGCACAGTCACACAGTGTGCGTAACTGGCGTAGAGAGACTCGTGAGTCGCCATGGGCAGCACAGGGATGAGGGAATGAGGGCGATCAACAGCCCAAGGCGGGCTGGGCCGGCGTCTACAGATCTTGAGGCCCCATCCTCCCGCGAGGCATCTAGATATCCACATCCTCGTCTCACCCGCAAATCTGGCAGACTTCTGAAAGTGGTCGAACAAGGACGACAAATAGCCATCAGAGCTGTCTGTGGGCATGTGTATGCTGTGCTGGCAAGCGGGCAGAGGAGGCTGATAGGGCAAGGCCTGACGTGCTGTGATCGACGGTGCCGTGCTCAGAGCACGTCAGGGTGCGTCGCCCATCATGTCGGGAATCGGTCTCATGTATGTACTGGTACAGTACACGTGCCCGTAGCGCCGCGGCGCTGCCACAAGAAGCGCACTGTGGCAAGCTGCGATGCTGCGCGGTGCGACGCGATGCCATGCCATGAGAAGCGAAGCGAAGCGCCCAGCCTTTGGGCCTTGGCCAGCCAGCCCTCCAAGGTTGCTCGGTCGCAAATAAACTTCGGCGGCTCGAGGCTTCATCAGGTCCTGCTCCCTCCTGCTCCCTCCTTCTCCTTTCTCGGCCGGGCCAAGCCACGTCCCCCCCGCAGATGCAGACGGGGTAGTGTGTAGCTACAGCACAGCACATGGCTGAGGATGCGAGGCGGCTGGACAGGACCCCTCAAGCAGGCCTGTGTCCATTTGCTTAACCCAAACCAACAGACGTGTCAGCACTCGGTGACGGCAACGGACGTGGGTGTGCATCTGACAGCTGAACCGAGGGGAAGGAAGCTTTGATTCGATGCCTTGGGGGTGGTGCGAAGGATTCAAGGTTTGCGGATTGTTCCAAGGACGAAGATGGGTCGTGTTTGGTGTTGGTTACCGAGCCGCTGGTTTTAGGACCCCATTCCTCATGCCCGTGCCGTCCCAAATGCAGTGAGCAAGTGAGCAGCGCGGGTCGGGGGATGTGGTGGCTCGCCTGAAACTGGGGCCACTGCTGCGGCAGAGGTGAACCGCGGCCGTGCGACGCTCTGGCATGGGCACGGTCTCTGGTGTTCTGCATTCTTACCGCACAGCGGGTTCGGCTTTTGCAAAGATGCGTTTTTGACTTTGGGCTAGATCATAGGCTGCCTAGTACCTGCAAAATCGGATGCCATCGGTCTTTTCATGATACCTTCAAAGCATCGCGTTGACTGTGGCAAGCACGAACTGAAGCAGCGACGACTGCTCGATGGTGACTGCTGTCGGGCAGAATAAGAGGGTGGCCACATGCGAACAAGAGGCAGGGCAGACAGGCTGACTGACTGACAGTACAGTGTGAATGTACGCAGATGCCTGGGTGCTTGGCGTGTGGGTCGATATCCCAAGCTTGGAAGGTTCAAATCCCGTCTGGCTTGCAGAAGCTTACCCAAGTGGGCAGGCCACAGGCCAGGCCCCTGCCCTCTCATCCCCAGGTTCCCTGACATGTACCTACCAGCAGCGCGGCCCGCAGGAAGGAACCTCGGAGGGTCGAGGCAGGGACGCCCACCCAGCGCTATGACCATGCTCCACCGGGGAATGGAAGCACGCTTCCAGGGATCTTGCTGCTGGGCCCTCGGGACGCCCATTGGTTCCGCAACCTTGGGACTGGCCCAGCTGAGAGGTCCCCAATGTCCCAGGTGTGCCGGTCCCAGGTGTCTGTCCCACACCCAGATGTCCAGATGTCCACAGGAGACCACTCCCCGCCCGTCCCAGTCCAGCGTTTCCTCCCGCCTCTCTCCATGGGCTGGTCCCCACTTGTCCCCTGCCAGCAGCCAGCAGCCCACCAGCTACTGCACAGCGCCAGCCTGGGTACCTGCCCAGGTACTTGGTAACCTGGGCTGATCCCAGCCAGTTTCCTGCGCCGCCGCTCTTGATGAACCCACTACCACCCTCGTCCTCCGCCAATCTTGCATCCTCCTCCCACTCGCCCTCTCACTCTTTCCGACCTTCATCTTTCTCCCTCTCCCTCATTCTCAACCTCTCTCTCCGTCGCCCTCGACCCCGTCCACGCCCTCTCGTTGCATCCTCCGGCTGGCTCCCCGATCACGCACCAGCAGGTCGGTCATTTTATCGCCGTGCTGCACCGAGAGCGCTCGTTTTGGTCTTGAAACGCTGCTTTGGCTCCGTCGGCAGCCAGCGTCGGCCTGGTCACTTTCATCGCTTTGACCGAACTCAATTCCACCCGTCCCAATCCCAGCAGCACTGCTTCTTTTCCTTTTTCTTCTCGCCTGGTTTTGCCTCGACTTGGCTTGCTTTGCAGTCCCCCACCCGTCAGTCGCCAGAACAGGAACACAGGACCAGGAATACCAGAACGTAGCCAGAGTAAGCTTATTACTCCCGCCGGCCGTCCCCGGCCTCCCAAATTCCACTCTTCCTTGTCGTCTCCTTCACCTGTTCTCACATCTTTCCAAGCCCACGCGGCCCCGTCGCAACTGTGACCGCCTCTGCGGACGAGAGCTAGGCCATCGGCTGCGCACGGCAGCCAACAACACATTTGCTAACCGACTGGCTAGCAGCGGGGTTTGTTGACTGTGTTATTCCTGAAGTGCAGGGTCTTCTATTGTGCTCCTTTTGGCTGTAGTGTATTGTTCTGTATCACCACTACTTCCCTTCGCGTACTCGGCACGCATCACAGCAAACATGGTGTCCATTCTCGGCCCACCCGCGCCGCCGACTCGGGAGGGCGAGGTCATGACCATCTCGAGAGTCACCCGTGACGGACGACGCCTTCACTACGACCTCCAGGTTCTGCAGCAGCCGGAGCGGGCCCGTGCCTGCGGTTCTGGCCCAAAGTGTGAGACAAGCCAATAAACCACCACCCTTTTGACGCGTGCAGCACCAACTAACTGGGTAATCACAGCTTCTGCCGATCGCCGACCGGTTGATCCACCGCCCGTGGTGCAGATGAAGATATTCGAGGGCTCGCACCGGGAGAACGCCAAGGACATCACCTTCGCCTACAACGCCGACTTCTTCCTCTACGCTAACCTGCACCACGCCCACGATGTCGCCAGCGGCCGAGTCGCTCCACCCAGCACGCCCCCAGTGCTCACCGGTATGCCTGTGTCGAGCATGATCCTGCTGGACCGGCCAACCGAGGCGGGCTATTTCATCTTTTCTGACCTCTCCGTGCGCCACGAGGGCAAGTACTACCTCACCTTCTCCCTCATGGAAGAGGTCAAGGAGGACAGGGACAAGGATGCGGATGAGCCCATGTCTGGCACTGATGAGATCGTCGGTCCCGACATTGGTCCCGGCCAGGAGGTGCGCTGCTGGAACTTCCGAACGACCGTCCAGACAGACGACTTCGATGTGTACAGCGCCAAGAAGTTCCCAGGCCTACAGGAAAGCACGCAGCTGAGCCGCACCGTCGCCGAGCAAGGCTGTCGGGTGCGCATCCGTCGCGATGTTAGAATGAGACGCCGTGAGAAGGGCAAGGGCAAGGACGCCAGTGCTCGGGACGACGAGTACTCTCGTGCAGCAGCAGCAGCCTCTGCCGCCCCACCTCCAGAAAGGACACCGACCATTCGCGGCCGGTCTTCCAGCAACGCCAGCCTGGAGCGCGCCCCGTATCCTCAGGACCTGCACCGCCGTCCATCGGGGATGGAGTTCGCCCCTCCGAGGCCGTCCTTTGCGGCGTCTGAGCCTTCGGCAAACAGGCATCTGACATTCGGTGGTCAACCCATGGCATATCCTCACCCGCACTCAGTTCCCACCTCACCATCATACCCGCCGCCCGGGACGCACTACGGTCATCGGCCATCGTACCCTTACAAGCCGGAGCCGTCGCCGACGCAGGCTTATACCCCTCAGACTGGCCCCGCTCCAAGAGACGTGTTCCAACGACCACAACCGGCTGCAAACCCACCGCCACCAGCACTGGCCCCGAGGCTCGAGCCGGACGTGGAGCCACAAAGGCCCCGGAACACTGTCCTCCCGCCCATATCGGAGTTCGCAAACGGCGTTGCGCCACATCGCAAGTCCTCATACACCCCACAGCCAATCGCTCCGATGCCGCCTCGTCCTCAGCAGTACCAGCCTCACAAGCCGGACTTGGCTTCGCCCTCGAAGATGGAACACCAGATGGCGCCATACAAGATGGAGCAGCGTCACCCCTCCTACCACAAGATTGAATACGTGTCGCCGCCACCGGCGCCTTCAGCATCGTACAGTGGACAGAAGCGACGGCACGGAGAGGCTTTCTCGACGGCGGACTACGGGCGGCCCCAGCACGGGCGGTGGGAGAACGGAGTGCGCGAGTATAACTTCAGTGCCCCCGAGTACGACCGTGCGTCCGGAGACCGCGTCCCGGCCCTCTTCGCTCCAGTCCGGGATTAATCTGGGCATGTCCTGAACCTGCGCAGCCTCACGGATGAGGGGCTGTGGGGGAGAGGGTGCTCATGAGGGCCTGTGCCCGTAATATATTTCTCTTGTGGTGTGTACTTTTGAGGCGGGGGAGGCGTAACTCCCCGCGCAGGTTGTCCCTGCGTCTTTCTTTTGTCTGATGGATGTCATTGACTGTAGGCGTCTTGGAATCCGGGAATGATATCCGAATCATGCTGGGACTAGGCGTTTTACTTTGTTATTTTGGCTAGTTTTGGGAACGGGCAGAGTGAGTGGGCAGCGCACTGGCAGCACACTGGCAGCACAAACTGCCTCAGACGGGGACCTCCTGTATTGCTCACCAAGACATTCTACTAGTATGGGAATTTCAGTGGATCAGCACTGTTCCTTGGTTTCGCTCCTGTAGACACGGGCTAAAAGTTTGGATCTAGATTACCAGTATGAGGAGTCCTCATTGCCATTATTGTGTATAATGTCTGTGACAGGGTGGTTTTATGTGATGAGATGCTATTGTGTGGTGTCTCTGGCAACGTAGATGAATAACATGTCTTTGGGTGCACAGGGTCATGGGATGTTGTTACTCGTCAATGTTTGTTCCACCCTGCTGTGCTATGGCAGGTGCGTGTTTTATGGGACCCTGTCGCGGGTGCAAGGGCTCATATGCCATTGGCTGGCTGCGCTGCTGCCCCGCCAACAAGCCTCCGCAGCCGCGCTTGTACTGGACTGCAGCCTAGTAGCGGTGCTGTATTGATTGGCCTTTGGAATTCCAGCATGCATCCGATCCTTCGCGACTCTCTCTGCCTCCAGGTGTCAGCCAGCGGGCGGTCGAGGTCTGCTCTCTTCTGCAGCCTGCACGCGTGCTCAGACACCTGGCAAGACTGTCCTCCCAGCTCGCAGGTGCTCGTGCTCGCCCATCGCGCTGGCCATCGGCGCGGCGCATCAAATCAAAGCACACTGGAAGCTCATCTGAATGCCAACACTCGCCCCGATCAAAGTAAACAAACACCCGAGCACGGCCCAGTCTTGTTCCATTGACCCATTGAGCCAAAGGCATCCTGCCCGACCCTTCTTCAGAGGCGTCTGTCTGTCCATGCCGCCGGTGACGCCAGTCCCGTCCGCCTCAATTCCACCACAGCCGTTATTATGGCGCCCACACCGCAGAGCCGCTTCCTCGAGGGCTCCATGAACGACCGTGCCAGCAATGCCCCGCCACCCGATTTCCTCGGCCTCGATGCCCATGCCACCGCCGAGTATGAGCGCCAGTTTGCACTGGACTGGCAGCCGCCGGATCTTGGCCTTCGCCACCACGGAACCCGCACCAGTTTCATGAGCGTCAATTCGGCAGTGTCCTCAGCCACGACGACCCGCAAGCAGAATGGCCCCTCCTTTCTCGCGCCGCTGTGGGGTGGAGTCAAGGAGAGACTGAGTCTGAACCGCTCCAAGTCGTCCAACAACGTCCATGACCGCGACGAGGACAGCAGTTGTCACGGCCACTTCATATCGCCCACCTTCAAGCATCAGAGGTCCGAAAGCATCAATGTCGGAAGGCGCTCGCGACATGCTGACGCCGACTCGCTCGCTGCCAGCGGCGACGGCGCCAAGCTGAAGAAGTTCCCCAGCGCTGCCGCCATCCCCAGCGCTGCCATCCCCGACGCCAGCATGCCCGGCCCGCCCGTTTTCGATCCGACCAAGCGACCAACACGCGACGAGATTGCCGCCAACTACCAGAGCCTGTTAGCTAGTGGCTTCTTTGGGAACCGTGCCATTCAGTCCACGAGGTTCTCGCCGCCCGGCCAAATGCAGCACCGGTCGAGCATGCCCTCTACCGACTCCTTCGCACAGCGCATCGCTGAGCATGATCAACAAGAACAACGGCAGCACCAGGACGCTCCCGTACTCCCTCCCCCAGAGCGAAATCCTCCACCGCCACCCCCAGATCGGGAAGCACCGCCGCCACCTCCCATCGCGTCGATGGACACGACCTCGCCGTCCTCGTCTGTCGGTGTGTCGTCGGGCTCTGCCGTCTTGTTCCCACCCGGCTCCGAGGAACAGCAACAAGCATCGAGGGATATGCCGCCACCTCCGTCACCGCCGAAGCAGAGAAAGCCTGGCCACAAGCCATCCCTGTCTTTCTCCTCGGTGCCGTACACCTCAACCCGCCCCGCCAACGAGCCTTCTGTCTCGCGTCCGTTCCGGCCTCCGCCAGTGTCACTTGCTAGGTTCTCGTTGGACTCTGGACGGAGGAGCTTTGATTTCCAGCTGGGCAGCGACTCGAACCGGGGCGTCAAGCGCCCTTTTACGGCGACAAACGACTCCGAGATGTCCCTCGACAGGCCATCGTACGACATCATCAACGGAGACGGCAGTGGGTCGATGGTCACTGCCTCGGACGATGGCGGCCACGAGAGCGGCGCGCGCAAGCTGGTCAAGAAGCTGCGCAAGTCTGCCAGTCGCATCTCAATTGACCTGGGCAAGACCATCTCGCGGCCAGCTTCGTCAAATTTCGATGCAAACGACGGCGATGTAGAAATCACCGACTCGTCCTCACTTCCTCGAAAGTCAATGTCATCCTCCATCCGGCGATCTTTCAGCTGGCGTATAGGACGATCAGCCCCGGACACTAAGGATGACAGCAGGCACGGAGAGGCCACCGGCAGTGGCGACAGCACTGACAGAGCCCTCGAAGCGCCCACTGCACCCCAATTCAAGAACGAGCGCTTCGTGCCACCGTCTCTGTCGGTGATCATGGACGCCCCCGAGAGCCCTGAGCGGAACAAGCTCAAGAAGAGAGACATCCGCGGCCGTCGGCTGCGGCGCCAGGACGCGAACAACAGGTCATTTCCCGCACCGCCTCTTCACCAGGGCCCATCCCCGTTCCTCTCGCCACCGGGTGATGGCGACGTCGCGATGACGATGGACTGGCAGAGCACACGGCACTCGGACAGGAGCAAGAGCCGGAGCCGGAGCAGGCCGAGGCGGTCGGAGCTATCCATGATGATGATGCAGCCCCAGCCCCAGCCCCAGCCCCACTCACAGTCACAATCCCGTCCGGGCACCGCGCACAGCACCGACAGCTCCTTCAGTTTCACCACCAGCAGCGCCGCCGCCTCGTTCGAGCCCCGCCGCAGCGCCGAGGTGGCGGCTGCCGCAGACGACAGGATGGACGGTGTTGAGACCGTCGAGTTCGTCATCCCATCCTTCCACTTCCCCAACCGAATTCGTCCGGGGAATCCGCTCACAGTAATCCCTGATGCCAATCGTGGTATCCCCAGTGTGCCCAACATTCCGGGCGAGTTCAGGGACGTTAAGATCGTCGCGAGGGAGAGGGGGGAGAACGGGGAGGACGATGTCGACGGCGACGGCGGTGGTGGTAGTGGAGGGGCCCAGGCGGGCGCGTGGCACAGCCCGCAGGCCGTGTAGTGAGACGTTGGGTGGTGACACGGCGGCGGCGGCCTGATCTCTCTCACACACACACACACACACGCACACGCGCACATACAAACCCAAGGCACGGGTCTTGCGCGTGCGCCACCAGTGAAGTCCGGGGCCAGGAGTTTGCGGTGTTTGTATAGATGCATTTGCTATGGTGTTGCGCCTTTTCTGCGATGTTTCTGCGGGCCCGATGGCGGAGAAACAGAGCGATACATTTTCCTTTTCTCCTCCTCGAAGAAAATACCCACCGCCTGCCTAGCTTTGTGCTATTCAGTTTGGATCCGGGGTGCTGGTTGCATGGCGGGATAATTAAGAACGAGGGTAGACGACTGACTGACCGACCGCATGCTCAAGGACCGGTCGTCATCGGAAAGTGGCCTGGGGTGGTCCCGGGGTTCTTTTCTTCCTTCTTCTCTTTAACGAATGTAGACGATTATGATGATGTAGAGATATATGACCTCGCGAATAAAAATTATATTGAAATCCACAAGTGTCTATTTTGCTCCTTCTTATGTGAGCCGTAGTTGATCAGGTGGGGTTGATATCTAGTGTGGTTCTCATTCAACATGGTCGGCAGCGAAGAAGGACAACACAGACGGACAAGGGAGGACGAGGGTTCTTGTTATGCGCGTTTACAGTGCACATCACCAACGGCGAGCATGGGTTATAGAAGACATTGTTAATGATAAGTTGACAACCGTATTTTGATCATCTCGGCATGGTTCTGTCAAGTTGAGATGGAAAGACATGAGGGGCGATGGGACGGAAACATTAGCAGAAGTCACCCGGCAGCACGCAAGCCCGTATCGAAAGGGTAGACGAGGCTGGGGAGAATTGCTTGTTGGCCTGTAATTTGATTTGGATGATTATATACAGGCCATCTCGCAACAGACTAATATACAATCCAACGCAGCGATGCGATTAGATTCTTGGGTGCGAAACACTCGCAACGAGGTACTTCGGTCCATTAGATCGTCTATAAACCATGCACACGCTTGTGTGCCCTAAGCATGTGGGCTGGGAGGTGGGTGCCAGGTTGTTCAAGCTGTGCAGATAGATGCTCCGGAAACCACAACCCTTATTTCAAACACCAACCGTCCCGAACCAAATTTGACTGAATGATTTCGCGTTCCCAATCCCAAGACCCCCAATGTCAGTTCCCACTACTATACGACCAAAGGAATGCACCAATCCACTCAATATCAAAAGAAGGCACCGCTCGCTAGGCACTGCTCAGCCAGTATATTCGCTCTGTTCGGCCTGGAACAATAGCTAGACCTCGCCAAGAACGAAACCACCAGCCCTCGGTACGGCTTGTGGCTTCTGTGCCGGAGACACAAAACCCCAGGCGGCAGTGAAAACGCCGGGGAAGTGACTGTACAACATCGCACAGGAGATGACTAGCAGCAGCGGGATCCAAACGAAGAACAAGTTCCGGTCTCTGCTCAGCTTCTTCATGTTTTGCGCATGTGCCTGGCGGAGGTTGTCCTGTTGTTCCTTCGTGATGTTGTTCTTGCGGCCAATCTGTAACAGTTTCGGCAACTGTCTCGCCGTCTGCATCTCCTCCATGTGGGGCTCGTCCACCTGCTGGTGTGTTGTCGATGCCTCCGGCTGATCGTATAGCGATGCGCACTTCCTGTCCGCATCATAGTCGGCGGCGGCCCGCGCAGCAGATACTTGTTTGCTGTCCAATTCGCCTTGGGAGATCTTCCTGTCGTGTTGTCCACCAGGGAAGATCTCATCATACGCAGGTGGTAAGACCGAGGACGGCATCAGGGAAGACAAGTCCCACCATCGGTTCTCCTCCCCTGGCGCGACAGGGCGTGGGCCTACAATATTCGGCAGAAGTGCTGTCATGCGCTGCCTGTACGCTTGGTAGTCTGGCATCGCCATCATATTAGGCATCTGCGGCAGGTGTGGGAGGTTGTGAAAATGTGTCGTCATGGACTGTTGAAGCTGTTGGAGCTGGTCCCTGAAAGCTGCCATGGCAACCGCCGGCGAGGCCAAGCCCCCCTGCTCGGGAGCATTTGGTATATCAATGACGGACGGTCTCGCACTCGGACCCATGTTGCCCCGCGAGGACCTCCGCTTCATCTGCAGCCATGTGTCTTCCTCGTAGTCTTCATCCGAGCTGAAAGCGGCGTTGTCTTCTGACTCGGACATTTCACTGCTCGAGAACTCGTCGGATGGAGGATACGCGCGAGGAGGCTCCCAGAACGAGCGAAGTGATGTGGCACTGTTGGCGCGGCTGTGGATCGTGCTGCCTCTTCTTCCTGCACGCTTGATGGCGCGGATAACGTCCCGTGTCGTGGCAACATCAGAGGCAAGTAGATTCTGCCGTGTCTTGAGCGCAGGGTCCGCCTTGTGCTGGATGAGCCGCCTCACCAACTCGGGATGGTTGTGCATTGCGGCGTAGTGCAATGGGGTGTAGCCTCCAGCGTCTTGTATGTTGGGGTTGGCGCCTCTCACCAGTAGACCTGCGGTGAATCGATGGAGTCCAAGGACGCATGACAGGTGTAGCATCGTGTGCCCAGTCTTCCGGCGGAGATTAAGGCGAGCCTTGTTAGTGCTGTCATCCATGTCCAAGAGATCGAGTACGTGCAGCAATTTCGTCTCCAAGTTCATGTTGTAACCCGAGGGACCACCGTTGAAGCTGTTGCCGTTCAAAGCAGGAGAGTTTGAGTTGTCAATGATCCGACTGACGAAGCCACGTAGTTCATTGGTGTTCCCCGTCAGTTTGTTTGAGAGCACATTCAGGGCAAGGCGAAGCAGGTGGTTCTCGCTATCGTCCTTGTAGGTGAAGGTGGCCTGCGGCCTGTTTTGCAGGGACGGTAGGAGCTGAGGCTGGCCGTTGGGGCCCCTGAGGCTAACAGGGACTGTTCCGGCCACATGGTAGGGTGGCAAGAGACAGTGAAGTGCCTGCTCGCCCCAGAACGTAGTTGTGGTGGCCTTCGTGTCTCCGAACATGACGTCCAACCCTTGGTAGAAACCGGAGCCGAGTATAGTAACCTCGATTCCGCCGGTCGTCGGGCCCTCGTTGGGAATGACCTTGTGGATCACAGACATGGGCATCGGCTGTCGCAGCTGATTGGTGTTTGGGAATGGAGCAGGTACGGGAATGCCGTGGGCCAACATTTGGCCGACTTGGCTGAGCTGCGGCTGTTGCAGCCCACCGTTCCTCAGCCCGCTTGGACTCGGCGGTCTGCTGGTATGTGCCGAAGGAGGAGCGGAGAACATCGGCGTGGCTGTCAAGCTATCAGAAGCCGAGGAGCCATTGGCATCCGGAAAGACGACCTGTTCACTGCTGCTCGGAGTGGGTGGTCCCACTGGGAATGGTGCATTCGGAGCCACCGCGTTCGGGATGAAGCTACCATCGCCGCCACCGTCGGAGTAGGATATCGTACTTGGTGGCGTGAAAGGAGACGTCGAGGACGAGGGTCCTGGCTGCCCATTCTGCAGGCCGTTCGGTGGTTGCGGAGCAAAGTTCGCCGTCTCGAGACGGGTCATGTGGAGGGTCGTGGGCAGCTTAGCGCCGCTTGATTTTCTCTTCTTTGCGGACGGGCCTAATTGACTAGGAGAAGGCGGTCTCGAAAGGACTCGCGGGGTCGGCACGGCAGAGGTGCGTTGAGATGAGGTGCCGGAATGGATCGGCGGAGGTTGCAGAGCATTAGCACTGCGCTTCAAGGCCTGTATATCGGATGTGGACTGCGATTGGCGGAAGGGGTGCCCAGGTTGGATGGCGTTCATGTCATTGATGCCGCTCGATGCTGTGGGAGCCACTGCGGCGGCTGACGGATCGGTGGCATCACTCGCGACGATCGAGTTGATAGGATTTGGGGGCGGCTGTGTTTTGTGATCGTCTGTAATCATGATCGAGGGGGACAGGCCCTGGGTGACAACCTGGCCTAGGTGATCCTTGAGGGTGAAAATGACCTGGAATCCGAGTTTCTCATGGTGATGGCGACAGTAGCAAGCAATCCGCATCGGCGCCTCGATCTGCAGGGTTCCGGAGGGCCTGATCTCTTCCGGCGGGGGCTGCTGCCACTCCTTAACCTCCTGGGTGTTGAAAACAATGACTCTCTTCGTCTCGTCCTTCTTCCAGTTCTCCTCCTCCTCAGGCTTCTTGACCTTCTTGCGATTGGCACGCTTGTGCTCTCGCGTCACACAGCCAGGGCAAATGTGCACCTCACCGCCATTTTCAGGCTTGTCATCACCCTCTGGCTCAGCCCTCACTTCCACGGGATGTCCGGAAACCGCAGCACGAGCTAATGCCTTGTCCTTCAGCCCAGGTTTGGCCATGGCGCTGGTACAGACGAGCTGCGTGAAGAGCTCGAGCGTGTCTGGTGCGGGGGCGGGCCTGGGTTTGGCCAGTAGCTTGGGCTTCGATATAGTGTGCGGCGGGAGATGTATCTTCTTGACGCCCGCTGGCACAGGGTACAGAGTCATCTTGATGGGAATCTGGGTCTCCACGCGAGATTTGGGAGGGATCGAGTGGATGGTCAACTGGGGCCTTTGCGGTGCAAAAGAAGGCTGCTGTATCATCGAAAAGCCCATATTGCCGGCGTTTGGTGCGGTTGCTGCGAAGTCCATCGGCCCGGTGGCCGTGTTGTTTGGTGATAGTGAGTTCGCACCAAACCATGTGCTGCCTGACGGGAGGCCACTGAAGTCGGTCATCTCGTTTTCAACAGAAGCGAAGTTCGGTACCGCAGACGGCGAGGACCCTTGGCTGAATACCATGTGTGAGGCTGGCGACACTTCTCTGGAGCCGCCGGTGCGTAGACCGTTCATGGACTTGCTCAGAGAGTAGTTCTGCTTCGAATGTTGAGAAAGCGAGCCGAGCAGAATCATGGGACGGGTTACTGGACTTACCGAATGACGCTTATTCCGGTACGAGTAGGGAGACTGTACGGATTGCGGAGAGCCCTTGAAGGAGAAGACGTTGTGGTTCTCGGTATCCTCTGGGGGAGACTCGTCCGAGGCGTTGGCAGCCATGGGGCTCTGGCTGCTGTCTGATGGGCTGGAGGAGTCGTGCCTGGGAGCAAATTGCGCGTCGCCGATGTCTACATGCTCGCCGTATGGAGACTGGTCAAGAGCGGCGGGGTTGATGGTGCCGTTGGCGTTGTCGAAGATGGAAGGCATGTGGTCGATATCGACAAAGTCGCCGTGGTCTTCCCAGTCCAGCCTTGGCTGTGAGTCGAGCTGGTCCCACATGCCGGCCATGTCGACATCGCCGCCGTTCATAGCTGCCGCTGACAGGTTGGAGCTGTCGGTCCTGTGTGTGGTGGATGAGTCGGAGGCGGAATCTTGATCGGAGGCGGTGGGTGAGGGGGCGGAGGGGATATGGCCGGGTGTGGACTGCAGGACGGGCTGGGCCTTGGGCTGGGAGAGATCGGGGTTGGATTGGATCAGGTCGAGGAAATCAGCAGACCCGTCGAGGCTGAGGTCGGGGTCGAGTTCAGAGTAGGCGTCGTAGTTGATGAAGCTGAGCTCGGACATGGAGACACCGTCGTTGGGACTGGTGGGCGGCATGACCAGCGACGAATGCGGTGCAGGGCGTCGTCAGTCGGACTGTGTCCGACCTGGATCCCGACTCAGCGCGTTGCGAGGTGTGGGATACGGGTTCGGAGCTGGGCTGGGCTGGTCTTGGGCGGATGCTGTCCAGCGGCTGCGCGGCTTTGGTGATTCCTCAATCAATTGGGCGTCGGGTTGAGTGCGGTGGCTGCCGTCGCTGCCGTTTGGCGTCGGCGTGGTCTGTGGGAAACAGCCGTGGGTAGGATGATGGGGCACGGGTGTGTGTAGTAGCGATGTGGGAAGAGTCAAGTGGCGTTTTTGGGAACAAGAATGGATGACAGGGCAGAAGGAAGCGGAGGAGATTTCCTGGGATGGAGGGCAGCCCGCACCGACGAGCCCCAGCACCAGACAGCACGAACAGCAGCAACAGCACGCACAGCGCAGCGCGGACAGCACGCAAGCAGGGCAGGCTGGTGGAGACTCGGGGCACGCAGCACCAGCGCTGAGTGGAGGATTGGCTGTCTGGCAGGTTGGGAATGCTCGGGGAGGCGGTAAATAACTGGGGACAGGGGACCTTGGATCTGGACCAGGTGGGCTCTGGGCCGTGGGCCGTGGGACCCTAGCAGGTTGCAGGTGTCGTACGCAGCAGGAGCGTGGCTGTAATGCTACCAATCCAGGTTCCGTCTAGCGCGGGTCGCGAGCGGGCACGGTAGGTAGGTCAGATACCTTGCAGTACCATGCGGTGCCATGCAGCAGGGACGCACACTATGGAGGGAGCACGTCGCCAGATGTACTGCCCTTGTACGTAGATGAACCATCTGTGTGTGTGTGTGTGTGTGTGTGTGCCATATCTACGGATGCACTGGGGATGACTTGGCTCCTCCGAGTTGCGGGCGGGCGTTTGCTCGCTTCGATAGGGCTTCATTTGGAACAAGCAAGTTGGGTGTTCCATTTTCGCCCCCCCCCTTGGATAGTATAATAAACGGCGGAGACAAGGGAGTGAGTGACTGCCCGTCCGACCATCTATCCACCCATCTATCTATCCATCTTTGTCTGGCCGGGCTCTTGCACCGGCTCTGGCTGTCGAGGATGACTGACCAACTTACCCGCAATTGCCCGCCGCGATGGGATATGACGGGCTGGCGGGATGAGATGAGGATCCAGGCAAGACAAGATGCACACACAGGTCTTGGAACATAGGACATGGACAAGTCAAGTGGAGTTGGCAGAGCTGCTAGCGCGGCGACAAGAAAGAAGAAAAGGGCTACTGCAATCCCGTCTCCGCGATTATTAGTCTACAGATTACTGGGCAGGCCCCCACACCGTCCTCCCCCAAACCTGAGTCTGCCCTGCCCGTCCTACCCGTCTGTCTGGTCTGAGGGATCGAAATCGGTACCTAGATACCCGACCGATTGCAGCTCCTGGACCCTGGCACGCCGGGGGCTCTGACTTCTGAGACCCTTTTGTCGATGGATATCTTTGATTCTTATACCTACATTCCCCATGGGGACGGCCAGAATGGCATCTTCCGTCCGTGGTCATGTCTATCGTCTCCCTTTTTGCAACCGTCGTCTCTGAGACTGCACTTGCTTCTTTCCCTTCTTTTTTTGCCCTCTTGCTGCCGGTGCCGGTGCCGGGGGCTCGTCTTGTTTTCCTTGCCTGGCCCACGCCCAGAAAACGTTGTTGTGCTCATTCGTCCTAGTATCAATGATTACATGCAGGTACTGTGTTATATTGCAACGTAAGCCAACAAACCTTCCTGCCCCCTTAGGTAGGGTACATTGCTTGCCCATCATGTGTGTGTGCGTGTGCGTGTGCTCTGCCAGCCTGGCTGCTTGTTGATGATGTACCTGTGTGCCCAGATGGACAGCCTGGGCTTGTCCGGGGGCCAAGCCCTCGCAGCCTCCACAGCCCTCACGGCCGTCCCATCACGCAAGCTGGCAGGCTGGAGGGCATGCATCCGGCATATGCGGTGCAACTATTCGCAATCCCTTGCAACGGCCTGCCAGCCCGCCAGCCTGTCTATCCTGTTGGCTGCCAGTGCTGCTGTATCCAGGTATCATCTGCCTGCCTGGACAATGAGCTTGTGCGGCCACACGGGGCAGGGCCTGGCATACAGCACTTGCAGGCCGACGAGATTTGATGTCACCGTCGCTTCCGCACATGGTAATTGATGCCCGTAGCCCGTCACACAGCAGCCTTGTGTGCATTATCAGCCCGACCGACACCGCTGTTGCAGCAGCAGCAGCAGCAGTAACTGTAGCTACTGCAGCTGTGGCTGTGGCTGTGGGCTCTCTCCGCCCACGCAGTCCAGGGCACGAGACGACGAGGAGGATGAGGAGGCTCGTATACCCCTCACCCAACTTGCAGCTTTCCTGCTCCCCTTGTCAATCGAGCCCCCCAACGCCTTGCCATTGCTCGCCGGCCGAACTCTCGCACAAAGCCTCTGCTGTGTTCAGACGTGATGCTCCCCCGCCTGGCATGCAGGGCCTGCATAAGAGGTGACCTTCTTGCAGGCGGCCGTGCGTTCCGGTCTGGCACTAACTAAACCATCCGGGATTTAATTCTACGACCAAACTCCCGCTCCCTTCGCCAAAACCCTGATCGCGGTCGGTCCGTTGAACTGGGCATTGTTTTGCGAACTGTCAATTGGCCATGACAGCACGTCCCAAAGTGGTTGTGGCCTAGGCCCCTTTTGACCTTGCGACTGCCCAGCTGCCTAGCAGCAGAGAGGTAGGTGTGTAAGGAAGGGTGAGTGTATTTGTGTGTTGCCTAGCCATGACGACGACGGCGTAATCCGGTGGCTAACTGCTCTACATAGTAGCTGCCATCATTATTACCACAATTGAGTGGTCGCCACTTCATAGTGACGAGTTGAGCACACCTCCGACACGTCCACATCCAAGGCCATCCCGGCAGAGAACTGGCAGGTGTCGTGACCTGCATGAGCGTTGACGCGAATGGCTAGACATTAACTCTGGTGCTCTACCTAGCCGACCCCAATCGGGTCCAGGCCCCGGGGCCGTTTCCCAACTACTGCTTCAACGACGACGAAAATAATTAGGAGCTTGGTTTGCCGGGGCTGGGCTGGAGCTCGCGCGT
Organism: Diaporthe sp. P3_1W; assembly: GCA_037177825.1. Classification (NCBI taxonomy): domain Eukaryota; kingdom Fungi; phylum Ascomycota; class Sordariomycetes; order Diaporthales; family Diaporthaceae; genus Diaporthe; species Diaporthe sp. P3_1W. The sequence goes on from JBAFXB010000001.1 coordinate 2,644,775, forward strand.
GCATAACCGACGATGATCGCGTCTGCAGCTTGCAATCATTGTGGCTCCTGGTGGTGCATGATGCTGCATTGGCAGCCCCTGCCTCCCTGGGGCTGAAGGATGTTGCAGTGGGCGTTGATTTTCAATGTACTGATCTCCAACGCGTCAAATGTCCAACGGTAGCTTCTCACTCTGGCCTAATACCACGGCCGCGAAACATCCCCACGCTATGTCCAGAGCAGGCCAAGATGGCTCCCTGCCTTCAGCGTCTTCTCGCCCACCGGTTGTCAGGTGCCAGTCAGCAGCATCATGATCCGCAACGCCATGTCCAAGGACCCGGCCTGACCTGACCTGATGGCTCGACAATCTGGCACAGGACAAAAATCTCGACCCGGTTTAGGTAAAGCGACGTCTCCGGTCCTTCAATAATCCCATCACGAGGACTCATCGTGAAACCGTATCGTGCGGCTCGTTAGGCCTGGAGCGGGCCCAAGGGTAGAGGGCGGAGGCGTAGGAGCCCCGTCAACCTCTTGCCCAGGAATATGCGGCCTGATCGTCCCTCTCTCGCCCCTCGGCTGGTCGCACGAGGCGACCGGTGGCTCGGGGCGCTCTGGAGGAGATTGTATCTGCTGATCCTGCTGCGCCGGAAGGCCTTCCGCTGGAATGACTGTCCCACCGATGCGCCAAACAGCCCTGGCGGGGCTAACACGAGACGACCCTCGGCTGTCCGGTCCAGATGAGTTCCTTCGATCACGATTCTGAGACTGTTGGCGTGATGTAGAGAAGGTCGGTAAGCGTTGAGCAAATCTGTCCAGGCGGCTCCTAGTGCTCATAGCCACACCGGTGTCTGTATCTTCGGTGAGGCTCCGAGAAATGGTCCTTGGCAGATAGTATCCAAGCTTGCCTAGAGGTATGCTGAGGCCATGAACGACCTGTTTCGTGCATGTTATTAGAATGAAGCTGCGTAAAAAGCTGTATGGATAGGGTCTAGACTTGCCACACTGCAGATGCATAGGAACCAGACAACTACAAGCACGGCCTCCGGCAATTTGTTCACTGCAAGATCTAAAATTAACTATTTCCGTTCTTGGAGTAGGGGACAGAGCAAGAGCATTGTGATACAAACTCCGGGTCTCGAGCCATTTAGTTACTGTTGTAACGAGGCACGACAGCTCCGCCGATACACCACAAAAGAGCAATGGGTGCTTGCCCGCTTGGGTAGGGGTTTTAGGAGGTGTGTTGTTACTTACCATCAGGCCGAAGATTCCCATCACCGTCTCTCAGTGTCTCCAAAAACTCCTGAGTGATGTATAGGTAGAAGACAGCAGACACTCCAATCGGGCCAAAGAAACCAACAAATATGGCCTGACGAGCGCGTTCAATCTGGGGGATCTTCTTATGGATGGCGTAAACCCAGGGCAATCTCCGGAAGATTAGGATGAGGATGGCCAACGGCACGAGCCGGTAGAGTGGGATCACGTCGTTGTGTAGAAACTTGCCCCAAGGAGCAACCGCACCATACCACATGAAAATACCGATATTTAAGAGCATGTCGATGGTGGGCTGAAGGGAGTCATCCATGGTCTCCAGACGGAACCAGTCGTCCCAGGTGAAAGCATTGCCTGCGATGAAGCATGCCAGGACACTGCTGACCGTGATGAGCTTTCGTATTCAAGAGGGAGCAGGATGTGCAGGACACATACTCATCAGTTCCAATCATACCGCATGTGCCGGTAATGAAGAGGGCAAGCGAGAAGACGAAGACGAGGAAGCTCTCGCGGTCAACAAAGTCGTGCTTCTCGGCCCCTGAGTCCCGGTTAGTCATGATGCGCAACCACAGATATGTGCCGAACCCTGGTGGCCACCACTCACAATGCAGGAGCTCCTTCGCGACCCATCCCACAGCAGCGCCGTAGACTACCGACAAGATGATCGTGTAGCCCAAATTCTCACCAAACCACATGCCCATTGCCATGCGGACGCCTCCCGGTGCCGAACCGGCCCCGTTGCCAGTGTACTTGATTAAATACAGGGCCAGGAACAAGAATGGGTACCCCAAGCCATCGTTCGCCCCAGACTCGGCAGTAATGATGTGCTGAAGATCCTTAGGGACGTTAAGATCGGCGAACCGCCCCTTAACGATCACGTTGGACAAGACTGGGTCGGTAGGAGTTATACACGACGCTACGACAAGCGCGTGCAGGAAGGGGAGGTTGGGGACCAGCGCCCAGACGAGGAGGCTTGTCGAGAGCCACATGGCCGTCATGATTGGGCCCAGCAGGATGGCGAGAGGTCTCCATTCTGTTCTGAGATACCGGCTGGGGAGCTGTACTCCCGCCAGGACGAGCTGAACACCAAGCACGAGGCGTGAAAAGTAGAGGATGATCGAGTCTAGACTCTCCGGGGATCCGCTGTGACACAACTCGATCAACTTGGTCCTTGGTTCGTGGGGTCGGTGTGCAGTGCCTACTCACGCATATTCCAGTGGTCTGATCAGGTTACTCGCATGGGGCGAGAATGCCGCGCCCGCCAAGAGCGATATCACTGATTTGCGGTTGGGTCAGCTTGGGGGGCCCGGTTCTCTTATTTCTCCGAGGCACAACAACAAAAGCGACATGCAGTGCCTCCTCGCACACGAAACGGTGCCGGGCACGACTCACATGCTTCGGACAGGTAGAAGTGTTCCTTGCATAGGTACGAAACCAGGCCGAACAAGGAGATCCATCCCCCCAGGACGGATAACACAATGTTGAAGTTGTTCACTTCTAGGGTCGGCATCTTGAACTCTGCGCTCGTCTGAACCCACGAGCTGTTGCCTCGTAGCGGAGGACGGGATGCTTGGGGTCGGCTTCGTCTATGACACTCCGGAACACTCCTTGGCGGTCAACGACTTCGGCGGGTACTGGTATGCTTGACTGACCGGGACACAGATTGAGACTTCATTGGCTTGTAGACTTGACCTGACATGTGGCTCTGAGAGGTGGGGCCGTGACAAGAGTTGCCGTGCGGATTCGCCTCGACCTCTGCTTTGCACTGTCGTGTTGAACGCCGTGGCACTTGCTGTCGCTTCAGGCCTTGTTCCTCGCTGTCCGACGAGCAGGAAGGGGAGTGACCCTAGGTACCTAGGTATCTTGTTGCTTAGATACAGGGCAGCCACGGCAGCGAAACAAAAATATTTCTCGGCCCAAGCGTCCCGCTCAGCGAGGACCGGCCGGAGGAAGCGCCGAGGCGACCGACACTTGTGCCGATCTGGATCGCTAACCCGCCATTTGATTGATATTGATGCATCGGTACACAGCATATAATACAGACGCCCTTCATAATCACCGACTCACTTGCAGATGCATGTTGATGATCTACGGAAGGCACTCAAATCAATTCATCCGTTCAAGGACTCATTCTTATGTGCCTGAGCGCAAGTAATTGTGTACAGCTGAACCGTGTCTAAATTGTAGCTCGAGGCCAGAAAGTCGGCAAACGCAACCTACAACGCCACGCCCCTCCAAAAAAAAAAAAAAAAAGGGTTGTTGTGAAGACCCGACCATCCCAGATCGCTAGGAATGTCCAGCCACGAAGGTCCTCCATTCTCTGCAAGCTGTAGAGCCAGTGCAGGCCGTGCCTGTGCTTCCAAAGAGTTCACAACACCAGCTCTACGATATAATACTCGACACCTGCGTCGCTATGACACTGCGAGGTTCCACCCCTCAAGGATGCGAGTTCCCAGAATGAACACATTGCGGGCTCCGTGTATCGTAGTAGAAGATCATGCCCGTGACCTCCTTCCCAAGGCTCGACCGCGTGCCTTCGGCCGTGATGAATGTCGAACAAACCCCTCATCCGAGAGACACCTCCTCAACGGCGTCCCCTGCCCGACTTGGCCATGTTCGCGCCGCCGACGGCGAGCTTGTCCGCCGAGATATTCCCCGCGCTCGACTCGTGGCCCTTGATCCACTTGATTAGCGTCGTCGTGCCGTGGCTCTCGCGCTCCCGTATCTTGACGAGGACCGCCTCCACGAGATCGCGATTCTGTACCTGCCCCTTGTGCGTCTTCCAGCCGTTCTTCTCCCACTTTACAAACCACTCCGTCACGCAGTTGATAGCGTACATGGAGTCGGACCAGATCATGACTCCCTGGTCCACGGGAACCGTCTCGAGCGCTCGCAGGATTGCAGTCAGCTCGGCACGCTGGTTAGTTTGGGGCGTTCCTGACAGCCGCTCAGAGATGTTCCTGCGCGACGTCAGATAAAGGTTCATACAACGGAGGAAGAGGCAGCTGGTGTCAGATGCTATTACGTACCTTGGGTCACCGTCGCCGAAGAACACACCCACGCCTGCCACAGCCCCAGTCTGCCCGTTCGAGAGAGTGCTGCCGTCGGTGTAGATCTCGAGCAGATCTTCGACGGTCTCGCCGGTGATAGCCAGGGCGATCTCGTCACTCGACAGCTTGGTCCTCTTTGCTGCGGGACTCACTCCAGCCTCGTCGTCTTCGTCCTCGTCCTCATCCTCAAAGTCGAACGTCTCCTCGGGCGCTGGGCCAGCACTCAGCTGGATGCTCTGGATCCACTCTTCGGCCGCCTCCCGTGTTTCGAACTTCTTATACTTGGGCGCCTTTACCCCCACATAAGCAGCCTGCGCTTCACTCCATTCCGTGTATACGCCTGGCTTGTTGCCGATCGCGACTGCGTAGAATCGAGTGGGTGCGATGCCGGGGTTGGGGTTCTTGCCAGCCGCGTAGAGCTGAGCCTCCTCACGCGTGCTGAAGGACTTGTCTGTTCAAAGCTGCCTTGTCAGTGGCGGAACGGTCACGGCAGTTGGGTTGCTGCTGAAAGGGTGGAGGCTTGAGAAATGGGGGGGGGGTGTCCCGGGCCCGGGGCCGAAGGGGGGGGGGGTGCTCGAAGGGTCGGTAAGTAGCTCACAGTTGGCACCAGCAAAACCGTTGGTCATGGCCTGGCACTCGGCCCAGGACATGTAGACACCGGGAATCTTGCCCGCGCGCACTGCGTAGTATCTCTGCTCGCCGGGCCTGCGCTTTCGCTTGACGGGGGCTGAGTTCATCTTGCTGGCGTCGTTCGCCATTGCAGAGGCGGCGGGCGCGTCGCCCTTCTTAGTTCTTGCTGCGGGCATGGTGGTCGCGCGTGTCGCAAGACGGTTCGCTCGGCGGAGTGAACGTAATTGCGTCCGAGTCAGTTTGACGCTCTCGTAGGTTTCAATCCAGAACGTGGTCGTTGGCGAACGGCTGCTGCGGCGGGCAGTCTGGGGCAAAGGGTCGGGTGGGGGACAATGAAGGGGGAATATTCGTGGTATGCCTTTGTTAATACCGGTGAGAAACGCCGCGGATACACGCGTCGGAGGTCGCGTCCGTCGCGAAGAGTGTTCACATATGCTCCAGACAAGTTGTTGCCCCTTCAGCATCGGCGTCTGTGCTGGTTGTTGGGTTGATGTCCAGCAGTTTGGAGGGGGGCCCCCGCAAATGAATTTATCGACCAAACAGGAAGCGCCCAGCTCCTCTGCTGGGATACTTGTTATCTATTCCACTCAACCACCTTTAAATGCACTCGATCAAGTTGTGATCGTGGTTTGAATTAGCAACACAGCCTTGACATGCAAAGAGAAGATAGGCTGCAGGGCCAGAGAAATGGCCTGCTGTGACTGCTGATCAGCAGGCTCAGGTGGTTGTGCTGAGGGCGAGAAATTAAATGCCAACAGGCAGAACCCAAGACAGAACGCGGGAGACACAGAGCCTTCGTCTGTCCAAATACCAATTCACTGCCGCCAAACATCTGAGGATAGGAAAATCTTGGGTATAACCGGGCTACTGGAACATCCCTTCCACCTCTCTGCTTCTCCTCCTGTCACTCAACCTACCCGCGCAGTTGCCTGTCAACACCGTACAAGTGTAGATGTGAGACATCGCTCTCTCACATGCACTGGTACTGACCGGAGTGGTTTGAACTCATCAGGCTAATCTGTGTAAGATTCTTTGCGAGGCTTGACCTCAAGGCTTGTCACTCAGCAACTTGGGGAAGATGCCGTAGACTGTAAGACTGGCACGCACTTGATGCTGTCCTCGGTTCTACTCCTAACGGCTCACCCTCCATAGGTCAACTATCTAGATATGGTCATGCCTGCCGGAGCCCTGAATTGGATGGTTCTGGTTCCCTGCCAGGCGCCACATCCTCTCTGGAGGAGGGCAGACTCCTGAAAAAGCTGTAAAGCCCCGTGACAATAAACTAACTGGTCAGTTATCTGGGCGGTGGCCTGTTTGCAATGCTCAGCATCCAGGCGAATTTGCTTCTTAATGATGAATAGCTGTGATGCGGCTCTCGCACAAACACCTCTTTCTGTAGTAGAGCAACAATCGCAGGACTTATTCCGCTTTTTCGGCAGTGGGAAACTGTCCCTGTGACCCCAGGCTAAAAGAGCCTTTCCGTAGAGCACGACTGAATCTTGCGGCTAGACAACCATGTCACAGACGTCTAGTATCGCTCATAAGCCATCGAACAGCCGAGGCCGAGTCAAGGCGATGACGAGCCCCATCCACGAGGTTCCTTTCGCTCATTATCTCCCTCCATGGTTGCTAGTGCTCCGGTTGCAACTTTGCGCAGGTCAAGCGTGGACTGTGGGGTGAACTTCGTGATGTTGGACGCACTTTTTGCCCTCCCACTCCCATGCAACCAAGCTCCAATTCAGCTCCCTGCGCCAGAAGAGTCCGAGGCCATGTCCGCCGCCAAACTCAGCCAGATGTGGCTGATTATGCCCACGGACCTCCGATGTCATGCCGCCCGTCAAAGTCATTCGCTCGCTGAACACGACCTTGCCCATGCGCGAGTGCAGAATCGCCATGGAGCACATCACACAGGGCTCATGGGTAACGTAAAGCTCAAGGTCGTGGCAGAGGTATCCGTCCGGCGTTGGGTGATCCTCCTTAAAAACCTTCTGCTCCTCGTCAAGCAGAGGCTTGTCCTGGAATGCCTCGAACTCCAATATCGGCTCGGGCCCTCCGCCCTCCCTCTGTTCTGCCCGGACGAGCTTCTGAGCGACCATGCTGATTGCCCGCATAACAGAATGGGCCATCGGGTTGCCGGTGCTGCATGTCTTCGCTTGCTTGTGCCACCGAGCGTCGGCTGCTAGAGCCACGATGCGGCAGCCATCTGGACCACGATGAACGATGCAAGCGCCCATGGGCTCACCATAACCCGCCTCCTTGCCCCTCTCGGCGACTTGGTGTGCCAAGCCTATCCAGATGGATGCATCTGGTCTGATCTCGTCCGTATACCGGGTCACCATGCTAGGGTGGGGACCAAGCGGATTGTTCTTTCGGTACACACAAGGCCAATATTGCTCAGACCACATCGCAGCCTGTATCTGGGAGGTTGGGGCCAGAGATGGGACTGGAATAGTAGAGAGCCACGGGCCACGGGCCGACCCATTGGCATCAACTAGTCCCTCGACCGAGCACAAACCATTGAGCAGCTCTTGTTTGGATAAGTTGGCTGCGGGTCCGACGATAATGTAGATCCATTGCGACTTTCCTGTGTGTATTTGTCGGCTGCTGGCATCGTCATGCATGAACTGCAGCTTCAGGTGGGCAGGTAGGTCAACGGGCTTCGCACATCGACGCAAATGAGGCATGCCTTTAGCAATGGCCTCAGGCAGGAGATTGCGAAGCAAGCTGCAGATAGATTAGATTAGTCATAGGATCCTGGGCCAAGGAAGACAGCTGGGCAGAAGGGAGCTCACGTAATGACGGCGTTGGCGCTCTTGACAGGCACTCGTGTGATGACCACGTTGACACAGCGGTGGTCGTCACGAAGCTCCAGCGTGGTCTTCAAAGGGATCAAGACGCCGTGGCTGACACCGGCTGGCAAGATGTCTTTAACCACCTGCTGCTGGGCCGCTACGATGTCGTCCATGTTCTTGAAGGAAGCATGAGTATCCACGGCGGCCATGGTGCCAGCGTTCGAGCAAAAGATGCCCACTTTGGTCTATGATGTCTTATTGGCTGGTCGTCGCCAGAGGTCTGGTATCGCGTGAAGCTCCAAAAATGGCCGAGTACCACACCAGGTCGGTACTCTCACGGCGGTCGTAGGCAAGCAATCAGAGGATGCTGGGTCGAGCTCAGGACCAGCTCGTCGAAGACTGCTTTTGTCGAGATCTCCTAGTCTTGGCAGGTGCGCATGGTGCTTCGCGATGTAGTTTGATTGGATTCGAATGGGCGACGGTGGGAGGAAATAGGAAGGAGGAGGGAAGGAGCATGCGTAGATGACTACAGTGCGAGGAACTATCCTGGTATGAATGAGACGCAACGGAGAGGTAGTAAAACGAATTCGTCTCACAGCTCTTTGGTGAAGTGCGAGAGAAGGGAAAGTTCGATCCATGTAGCCGCGCAAAGTCAAGGCTGTCGCGATTCTCGACGTGATTCTTTGGAGGGCAATCGCGAAAATGCGGCAGATCTTATCAGCAGGTTGCATTATGTGGGGCGGACAGCTCTCTCCAGGTACTCAGGTACCCTTAGCGACCCAATTGCAGTGCCCACAACGATGCGGGTCCAAGGGTCCCCCAAACTGACAGGCACCTTGATGGCCAACGCGGGAGAGCCTCCCGAAAAGCAGGCAAGTGCCTTTACGGGCAAACCCTGGGTACTTGCTCGAGAGATGTTTGGATCGCAAGATCAAGATGCCGATAACCACAGCCGCATTATCAGAGTACACAAACTTTTTGACCTTCGAGCAGCCTCACCAAGGATATCTGACGAGTATACACACTAAATCTGTGGACTAGTGCGAGTATGACCACGTTGTCCCCGTCAAGTATCTGTCTTGGTGGTAGAACTTACACACGTGGGTGCCTTTTCTCCTTCTGGCCGTTCAAACCACTTCAGACCAAGCATTTCCTCTGATATCAGTAGCTGAACAGACAGACGTATGGATGTGTCAGACTCAAAATACATGACCCAGCGGCGGCAACCAAGCAATTAAGGCCGGTATTGTACATTATTAACGTGGATCTTTGTTGTCCTTGCCGTGACCACAGACCAACCCTTGTGGCAGCCTCGATTGTTCTGAGCCTACGGACAAGGACGTTATCAAATAAGGGTGAGTCTCAGCCGTCTACTGTGCCATGGCACACAAGAGATTCAGATCTCGCAAATACTCACGGCGTGGGGGTAATTTGTTGCAGGGGGTTGCTGCTTTAATTAACCCCCTGCCCTTTCTCTACTGGGTGGTGCATTACGAGGCAATTGTTTTGAGGCTGCTCGGGGTTCGTTTCGCTGTTTGACATCGCATCCAGCTCGGCCACAGAGCTTGGACTTGACAGCTCGGCATCTCCCGTGTGCCACAACACATCAACTCAGATGCACTTCAGTGCTAGAGATCCCCCAGTCGGGTTTCTTGCTCGGCCACCGGGGACGATTCGCCTCGCGGGGAGTCGTAAGCTGGCACCGGGGCCTCTCCGCGCGAACTGGGCGTTTCTCCATGTCTCCCCCCGGAATGAAACAGTGGGGGCCGTGGCTGGGAGGGCGTTGAGGTTGAGACCCCAAGGGCTTCCCTTGAGGCGGGTGTCGGGTATGCGATACCGACAGGCACGGTTGTCGATCCTAAACTGCCAACGGCTTGGCTCCCAGGTTCTGTCGGTGTATCACTCTTCACCGAATAAAGAAGAGGGAAGCGAGGTGTGTGTCTCATGCGCTCGCGTCTTGAGAACCAGTCTGTTTCAAGACAAATGGTTCCCACTGGCCTCCAGAGAAGGTTTCATGAAGACTTCATGAATAAGCTTGGTAGGCAAAGAGGCCCACTTCAACCCATCAACTTCAGACTCAATCAGCCCAGCCCAGCGACTGTGCGGATATGCCCCGAACTGAATCAATTCCCTCAGGGATTGGTGACTGCTCAGTTTGGCAGACCACGACATCAAGGAGATTGGGGCATATGCGGTAAACGCGACACGTTGAGTGTTGTCCCAGGATGTTTGCCAGCAGTTGGTGGTTTGCGTCAGTTGAGAGGAGATCCAATGCAGGTCAGCAGAGTTACAGCCAAAAGGTCTGGGTCGTCAGACGCGCTCTGACGACAGCGGAGCCACAGACTGGGGTCTGCTCAGAAAGTGGACCCTGGGTGATGCAATAAAACAGGAGCAACTCGAGGTAGTCTACCATTGTCAGACGTGTGCACGACACACGCAGGCCAGTATCTGTAGGGCTAGGGGCACCTCGGGAAATAGGTTTCCCTCCTAGAAACAACGGTCAGACGGGCTGGACGGAAGGAGTGAGGCACCCCGGGACAGGCGTTGGCGTTTGCCTTCGGGGAGTACAGAGTGGCGGACCGTAGCGCAGGTCCAGCGTGCAGGTCCAGTGCCATGGCGGACATACTCCAGTACACTCTGACAGTCCGAGTCTGTGATGGACAGCATGCCAAGGAGATCAGAGTCATGATCGACCCCAGGCCATCTGCTCTGGCTGCTGTGGACATGCCCCATTCCTGGACCTCTCCCTGGCGATCCCAGCCGCTGGCTACCTTGGGGTACCGTTGTACCTTGTCAGCTTGTCAGGCATGCGCATGCCGACGACGAGGTGAGACGGATTCCGGAGACACGTCCTGTGGCTGTCCGTCTTGTTTCTGTTTCCCGGGCATGGGGCTCCAATCGGTGTTTGCAGCAGATGCCTCTGGGCAGAGGCTTGGAAGCCCACTCGGACTTTATCCAGAGCACCTGCACGCAGGGCCTGGATACATTATTAGACCCTCTGAGATTAAGATCTCTTGGGGCCGCCTTGGGAGCGCGGCTGCCCACTTGGCTCCCCAAACAGTCCCAGGCCTGCCAACACGTCCCGATTTAGACGTCCATCACCATCCGTAACGGCTCCCCCCCAAACTCCAAACATCCAGGCCTCAGACGTGAAGAGAGTCACCCCACGTCCGATTTAGAAGTCGTCCTATTTATCCAAAGTCAATGCTGGCTGCTCCCGACGCTCTGATCCGGCTTGGCAGATCTCAGCACTTGCAATATTAAGCCCAGAGCTTCACCTGGCCAACTGGATGCGACCAGCCTAGCCCCCATTCATAGAGTTTGTTGAGAGATTCCTCCAGTTCCAACCAAGCCTTCTTAGCCAGCAGTAGCGTGCTGTGCCTCACACCTTGGCAGAAAATAAGAACTGGAAAAGCCTACGCACGACAGCTGGAACGTCCGGCTCCCACAGCCCTCGACTATAGCCCACCCAAGTCCTCCCCAAGCCCTCAAGCAGGACCTGCCAGACTCGCCAGACTTGCAAGCCTTGCAAAGCCCTGCAAAACTTGCAGAGCCTGCCCGCCGAGCAGCTGGCAGTGTGGTCTGACTGGTTGCTGGACCCTGATAAATTCTGAACCTGATCCCCACCCCCGTCACGCTTGGGGTCGCCTCATCCCCCACTTAGACAGCACCTGTCTGTTTGCCTCCCCCCAAGTGACGTGGGCCCTGGACTCCACTGCCGGGGACTCACCTGCACCTGCACCTGCACCTTGCGCCTGCGCCTGCGCCTGCTGCCGCTGCCACAGTACGCCCCTGCCCAGGACCTGCCAGTCAAGGCTAAGCAAGTCACCGATTGGCCGGCGCATACGTAAACTCGATCTCACAGCACCCCAAGGCAGGCAGGTCACCAGCAGCCGCACCGGCACCCGCCCGCCTGTGCGCCCCAAATCAAATCCTGGCAGCTGCGACGCCCACCCCCAGAAAAATGATGGCTTCCGCTGCGATCTTCGGAGTATCCCATCCAAATAATCACACCAGAGGTTCGTCTCTTTTCCTGCATCGAATGTTCTTCCTTTCAAATTCTTCCCTACAACATCTGCCGTATCCTTCACCACACACCCAATCCCTCGGCTGACCAGATCCGATATCAAGACAAATCCTACTGGGAACATCCGAAAGAGCCATCGTCGTCATCCCTCTTCAAACAGGTCATGCGCTCCCAAGCCGCCGCAGCCCACCACAAGTCCACGTCGCAAAGCCCACCCCGCCAGCCAAAAGAAAATGCACGCCAACAAGATGCCCCCAACGCCAACGGGCTCAGCGTCGGCGACCCGGGGCTCATTCCGCCGCCATCAGCTCCCCCGTTGCTGGTGAACGCCCTCAAGGGCATCAATGGCGTACCAGACCCTCTGGTGACACTCCGCGAGAAGCCCCGCGAACATTCCTTTGACTCACCATACGCGCGCTCCGCCAACTCGACCGCGCCGGGCTCGCCACGAATGTAAGCACTTCTCCCTCCCATTGCTTCCTAGGGAAACAAGATCTTGCTGCCATGAGTCTGTCGTATTAATCGTTGTTTGTCCAGTCCGCCTGTGCGCCAAAATTCCGGGAGCCAGACACCACGGGTGCGGCCCCACGCCACCACCCTGAGCATTCCAGGCATGACAAGGTCGAGAGTGTCACCCGATGGCAAAATCGCAGAGAGGGACGTTGCTGCCAAACTCGTGATAATTATGGTCGGACTGCCCGCGCGGGGGAAGTCATACATTACCAAGAAGATCCAGCGTTACTTGTCATGGCAGCAGCACGATACCAAGATCTTCAACGTCGGAAACAGAAGGCGGATTGCTGCCGGTCAGAAGCCTCCAAAGGCCCCCACCGCTTCCGACGACACCAAGAGCGTCGATGGCCGACTGCAGGCTGCCACTATCTTGCTGAACGGCGTCACTCAATCCTCCTCGGACGAGCCAACAGCCCTAGACCTGAACGATTCAAATGACGAGAAAACGGTACACCTAAACAATGACCCCACCAACGGCAACCTCAGCGAAGGCCATGATGTTAACAACTTTGACCAGTCTGCCAAGTTCTTTGACCCCACAAATGCAACAGCTGCCCAGCTCCGTGAAAAAGTGGCCATGGATACCCTGGACGAACTACTCGACTATCTCGTCAACAGCTCTGGTGCCGTTGGAATCCTGGATGCGACAAACAGCACAATAGCAAGGAGGGAGGTTCTCGTCAAGAAGATACGACAGCGGGAGCCAAAACTGGGCATCCTCTTCATTGAGAGCATTTGCCAGGACAAGAACGTAAGTATTCAAGCTCAAGGTTCTGGTCGAAACAAGAACTGACACCGTCGATAGCTCCTGGAAGCCAACATGCGCCTCAAGCTTTCCGGGCCCGACTACAAAGACAAGGACCCAGCCAAGTCACTGGAAGACTTCAAGGCTAGGGTACAGGCGTACGAGAGCGCATACGTACCGCTTGGTCAGTACGAGGAGGAGCGGGACCTCCAGTACATCCAGATGATAGACGTGGGCCGCAAGGTGATCCATCACAGGTTGAAGGGTTTCTTGAGTGGGACCATCGCCTCATATCTGACGACGTTCAACCTGGCACCCAGGCAGATCTGGATTACCCGACACGGCCAGAGCGAGGACAACAAGCTCCAAAAGATAGGCGGCAACTCTCACCTGACCGACCGAGGCCAGTGCTACGGAGCAGCACTTTACAACTTCATGACCAAGAAACGCCAGGAATGGCTCATAGACCAGAAGGACAGACTTGCTCAGTCTTCATTCCCCCCAAAGGCTGGAGACGACACGCCTCCGTACCCCGAAATGTACCACGAGCTTCAGCAGAAGAATTTCTGCGTCTGGACATCCATGCTGCATCGAACCATCGAGACAGCAGCGTATTTCGACAATGATGACGACTACGATGTTAAGAATTGGGAGATGCTGAATGAACTCAACGCGGGGACATTCGAAGGAATGACCTACGATGAGATTGCTGTCAAGTATCCAAACGAGTACCAGAAGCGTACCGCTGACAAGCTCAACTACATCTATCCCGGCGTCGGCGGGGAGGGGTACCTCGCGGTCATCTCGCGGCTGCGCGACATGGTCCGGGAGATTGAGCGGGTTACGGACCACGTCCTGGTTATCAGCCACCGCTCGGTTTGCCGTGTGCTGATGGCGTACTTCATGGACCTCTCGCGGGACGGCATTGCCGACCTCGACGTGCCACTCGGTATGCTCTTCTGCATCGAACCGAAGCCCTACGGATATGAATTTCACGCATACAAGTACAACGAGCCGGCGGGATGGTTTGATGAGCTGCCAGATTATAAACCACAAAAGGCGACTGATAGAAACAACTGAGACGGCGGGATGGTTTATGATCAGACTTGATACACTAGCATGTACATTTACAGGGCGGCGGTGGTCAGGCGTTTTCAGGACGGCAGGAATGGGCTGCCTCACTTTACCGGGCTTTCGGATTGGCAACGATTGATAGATAGACCATAGATGACAGCTACAGTGCTCAATGCTACGGGTCTTCTTGAGATGCTTCACCGCCAATCACGAGATGGTGGATGTCCGTGAAATTCGGTTTGGTTCCACTGGACTATTCTAGCCAGGAACAGTCTCAGCAAACCATGTATGCGATGCGAAGCGAAGCGTCGGGTGTGGATTTCTTGTTTTCGATCTATTATCTCCCTGACCCCCTCCTTTTTGTTTCCCTCTTGCCGGGAGACGAGGGAGCACGTCCCAGGTCTTGCAGTACTGGATGTCACGCACACCAGCTAAGACTAGACGGACAATTGTATATAACATTTGAACGTCCCGAACAAACGAGTGGCGACATATCCAAAAGAGAGAAGTCGTAACAAGCGAATTTGAGGCAAAAGAAAAATCCCACCATGCAGACGCATGAACGGCTGAGGAGAGAATTGATGTGCAGAGTGCATAGTGCGTTGCATCATCTCGTCCAGACTCGGGGCCACCCTCCCCTCCTCCCTCCAAAAAAAATACCAACAAAGGGGGGTTGCATCCAGCCTCAGCCCTACAGGACCACCCCGCTGGGGTCGATAAGCTTAACTCGTAAGGGAAGGACCCTGCGCTGATCAATTGTGGACTCGAACCAATTGGGTGTAACAAGCCGCTTGAGCCTCGACCGTTTCCGGGCGTGCTCTGGATTTATTCACAATACTCAAGCAAGTATGCAATCTTGACGCTGGTGCAAGGCCTCGAGTCTTGAGTATAGCTCATCATTATGCATGCACGTGGCCATTTTACAGTGTGGCTATATTGTGCGGTTGTTGCAGTGAACCCCAGCTTCTTGCAGTTATCTCGAGTCTCCATCGGAATAAATAGGCATGTCCGTTGTCCCACTGCCACAGCAGCTATAGTCCTTGCATTTGCGTTGGGCAAGAATGATACGCATGAACTCATATCTAACATCTTTCAACCGTTATTTGGTCACTATGGGCTTTTTACTTGTGAAACTTTGACATCGGGGAGGGCTTTCTCCACTCTTTCCAAAGCTTGACGTGAACATAAACCTCTACATTTGAGACCGAGGTCTGAGTGGCATTCCTTAGCTGTTCAATCCTCTCTCAAGCTCAATATACACATCAGAAGCAGACAAATCACCGGGACAACCGAACATGCGGAGACACACACAAGCAAAGGACAGCCAAGCTCAAGGGGCATCACGTAATGAGCTTCGCATACCCCACGCACGAGCGCTCTATTGGCTTCCCGCCCCTGGACGCCTTCCCGAAGAAGCACGGGTCATTCTCGAGCTGCGCCTGCACCCACATTGGCCACTGGTTGTAGCGGACAAAGTCTGGCTCGACCTGCCGGTTGAGGTATCTCAGCCACCGGCCCATGCCCTCGTCCACGTTGCCCTTGTCGCTCTGCTTCTGGGACCATTCCTTCTCCACCTCGGTGATCACGGCCATGATCTGTTTGATGGCGATCCCTGAGAACGAAAGTTAGTAGTGGGCGTGCCTGAAGGCCCCGAGACATAAAGTCGAGAAGGGGGTTCACGATCGAGCGCAGACGTACAGTTGGCAGCCAGCAGCGTGAAGGCCTGATCGCCAGGGTCCACTATCCTGGAAAAATCCTCGTGCGGGAGCATAATCCACCAAGAGTAGTGATCACCCATGGCCTTGTACGCTTTTTGCGTGGGGTGGGAGTCAGCCCAGAGAAGAACAGAGGCTGAAAATCTGGCGGGCCTACAAACCTTTATAAGGTGACTCCTCGTGGAGCCCGTTGGCCATGTCTTCCGTCATCTGCAGGTACTTCATCTTCAGGTCGTCCCCGGCACATAGGCTCCTTATCCCCGCCAGGGACGCCAAGGCCCCGGCCTTCCATTCCCACATCCTATCCGGAAGAGTCACCTTGTCTATATGAGGCTTGAGGAGATCCTTCTGGTCTTGTTCAAGAAGGTGCTTGAACATGAAGTTGACACCCGCCTTCCACATCTGTATTACTACTATGATGACACCGCGGATGAACGCCATGTACTCGGCCACTATAACCTGGCGGTCAGCGGTCAGGAAAAGAAATATCATGGCGTCCTTTCCAACTGTGAACGAGCGCCAACGAGCTGATAGGGACCGTGTATAAAATGCCTAGCGGAATGTGTCTTGAGGATGCTACTTACTGCCGTCCTCCAAGATCACGCTCTGGAAGGTGAGAGCAAAACAGGTTGCGATCAAGGCGTTCCCCTCAGCATAGGTGATGCCCTGGTTGCTCTCCGCGAGCTTGCGCTTGATTGCCTGTATGGACTTGAGACGATGGGCCATGGCTGCCTCGGCGAGCGAGGCATCGGACGCGATCAACTCCGAGGCAGCGAGACCCAGAATGCTGTGCATGAGAAACTCGTACTGCGTGGACAAGATCGTCAGCGCTGGAGGTCAGAATTATCTGGCCTGAAATGGGGACTGCTGCTTCTGCTGCTGCCGTACGGACAAGACACGCGGGTTGGGGCACATGCGTTATAAGACAGACAGGGGACCTCATGCGTCCAGATTGCGTCGTTACCAAGGGGGTGGTGGGGGAACGAGTATTGGAGGAAGTGCTGAAAGAAGCGCATGTCCTGCATGGTGAAAAGGGGTATCTGGTGTTTCGGCTGGATCCCGTCGAGTCCAGGATTAGTTATCCCCAGTTAACTCGCATCATGTGCATATTGACTCTGCTGACCTGGTGTACTATCTGGGGTACGACTGGGTATTCGCACTTCAGTTTTCCCTTAATGCAATGGCCACAGGCAGGGTGAGTCTCTTGACACTTGGATTCCACCTGGGTCAGCTCAGGTCACGGCCAGGTACGAATTAGGAACTCAGGAGGCATTGTGAATACCTTGATCCGTCTTTTCTTGCAGTTGAAACATCCGTTGCGGGACTTGAAGTGTCCTCTCCTCTCGAGCTTCTTCTTCTTCACAGGATCCCTGGTGACTGCACCCAAGGGGGCTATCGGTATGGGCTGGCGAGGTACGACGGCTTGTTGTGGAGAGTTTGACAGGGTCGCGGACGACGACGACTCTCCGGCCGAGTTGTCGGCGCTGAGGTGATGGAGAGGGTCATCGAATACATACTCGCTGGACTCTGGGGCCCCAGAGGGTCCAGCGAAGTCTAATTGGTCCCAGAGCCCGAGATCCATCTTGGTCGACTATGCGGTAGCTGTAATTGAGTGGATGCGAGCTTGATGCAGTCTCTTCATTCCCCTGCGGACCTAGGCGACGGTACTGAAATCGTCTTGGGTTGAAGAGTAGTAATCAGGTTTGTCGGAGAGACGGCAAGAGTCATCACGTACACAGAAGACAGACCTGCGGTGTGAGGTGTGAGGTCAGTCGATCAGCAGTGAGGCTGAGATGCCAAGACGAGCCGGCTGTGTCGACAAGTGGCAGCGAATCCTTCGGACGAGCAAGCAAGGCACCCTGTTAGGCTGTCTCCGTTCCGTCAACCCAGAGGATATCAACAATCGTTTGTGAATCAACACAGAATCCCGCTATGGTCTATAATCTTGTTTACTCTCCGACAAAACAGGAATAGGATATTCTGTTTCAAAATCCGGTAGCTGAACAACACCGCCCAGCGAGAACTCGCCGAGAATCAACCCCATTTTGTACCGTAAGGGTGCGAGGCGGCGGAGAAAATAGTAGGCTTTCATGACGAGAATCGATCATGTATCTCGGCTATATGCAAGTCTAGGTGTGGTTCTGGAAATCCCTAGAAAAGTCAAACTCCGTGACTCTATGTGCAGTCTTGATCACGGCAACCCGGCCGGGTTTTGTGGGGGCCGGCCCGGCCGATCGAACTTCAACGCGGCGATTGACCCGGCCGGTGTGGAATGACTCTTCTCGGGCAACCGAGAAAAACGTACATCGGCAATTTTGTCACGCGGCACCAAACTCACATCGAAGACGTCGCAGGTTTCATTGACCTGTCATTCGCAGATGCGGTGCATTGCATAAGTGCGACACCTAGAAAATGGTGTGAACGCTGTACGAGTGGTATGTTCGGTTTTACAGCTCGAGTACAGGTCGCCGGATCTAGAAGCCGATATGCTGTTAGCCACCTGGATCGGCACGCTGCCGCTTGGTCATGCGTGACGAACATCATGGAAATGAAAGCAGATAGGCGTGCAACGTTTTAGTGTACTTCCGCCAGCAGGTCTTGAGTACCAACCTTGGTGTAATGAAACCAGTCCTTTTCCTGCATCGCGTATAAACATATGAGGCGCGAACGACTCTGCCCTTCTCTGTAACATCAGCGTGTTATAAGATACCTCATTATCCGCAGCAAATTTTGTGCGACACTACTCCTGCCTCCAGAGGAGATCTTGGGAGCCGTAATCTATTTGACGCAGGCTTATAGGCATTTGGCTGCACGTGCACATCATTGCCCGGTCCTCTTCTCGGACGACGGTATGAAATGAAGATAATACGTTTCCTCGTATCCGATAATGCCCCATCATTAATATCACCCAGACACGAAAAGACACTACAGAAGAAGCAGTTTGGCTGAATGCACACAATCTGCTGCCCGATCGAGACGGATCGTATGGTCGAGGCGAGCGGTCGCTCGCGCATCTCGCCAAGAAGTGTACATGTCGATCACTGGCCATATCGGGAGAGATGCGCCGCCTCGAGTCCGCGCTCCTGGGTACCTACCGAAGGCTGTGAGAGCACATTTATCAAGAAGGAGGGAAGCACGAGACGCAGTGAGGTCGACAGAGCACAGCCATGTCGGGTCCGGCCGAGATGGCTGTACGAGGGCTATATATGTCTGAGCAATGCAGAGGAGCCGATCGAGGCCACTGACGTGGGTGTGCGACACGGTACGACCTGGGTCACAGCAAATGATGGGTGGAAATGCAGCAGATCCGGCGGGCCGGAAAGTCGCTTCCCGATGGCATTGCCATGGACCCAGGAGCGTGGTGGATCTGCGCAGTGGCTTGAGTGCTCCGAGGGTGCTTTGTGCGGCAGATGTTGCATCTTTTCCAGCAGCCGCCGGTGGTGGCGCAAACAATGTGCCGCCACGGGGTCTGTTTCTGTTAGTGTCCGTTCTTTGCACGTCTGCAGTGCGGCTGGAAATGCAATTGCAGTAATTGGGAAGAAAACAGGAAATGTACGGGGGAGCGTCACGAATCAGGGCGTGGACTACTTGACAGCCCGTGCGAGGTTTGACGAGAGCGACTGCCGAAATGCCCCAAGCGCCTTTGCAGATCACTAGAGCAACACATTGATAACAACTGTGTGCGCAGCGGAGGATTTTGGGATGAGAAGCTTGGCATCCAGATTAACTTCTGGGGAAACAGTTCGTCCCATCAGCGGTCGAGCTGGGCCCGGTCCCTCCAAATAACCTTTGTCAAGCTGTGTGCGTCTCACCTGCATCCGAACGACTGGCGGCCAAAGCCTGTCAGAAGGGCGGGTGCGAGCACACGGGCATGTACTTGTAGCAGGCAACGGAAGACCAAAACATGGTGAAACAGCCAGCAGCGAGTATCCCGTCAGGTAGTGGCGAGCAGCAACACGGGGGTGGGTGGTGCCAGGGACAATTCAGCATGACAGGCCAGGTGAGTCGGGCAGACGCACGACTTCTTGCGTGGACTGTGGGCGTACGCAATCTCGGTTAGGTTTCGCGTGCACGCACATCCCCTGCGGAGATCCGGGCTGCCGCTGCGAGTCGCGTGGGCGCATCCATCCGTCGCACCCATCCAATCGTAGATCTGCCAGGCCCCGGCCGGCGATGTGAAAGTGCCTGTTGCCTTTTTTTTTTCTCGGATGAAGTAGTGGGTTCAAGTGACCAGTGCGGTGTTAATTACTGCTGAGGAGTAGTGTATGATTGCGCCTCGTGGCTCAAACCAGGGGGATGTCCAACGACGGCGTCGGCAGGTGAGGACTGGCTGAGGCAGGCAGGGGGGCGGCACGGGCGCAGGCGCCTGATTCGGGAAACGTCGACCTGGGCCTCGTCACCGTCATCATCGCCAGCGTCACCGTCGAGGGTGGGACGGCGCAGGCTGTGGGACGGTGGGCTGTTGTCAGTGGCGGCTGTCATAATACCTAGGTAGTCTACTGGCCCTCTCGTGCGCGTGTTTGCATCTCTGGCAGCACTTCTGGACAGACAAAATGTTGGATATTAGGCTCACCCAGCCGAGGCGGGGGCCCGATCAGAACAGAGTGAAAAGTCAATCGAAGCTTCCATCGCACGCAGAGTTGCTGACTGGCTGGCTCGCAACCGGACTGCCGCGGCTTGGCAGGGCACACCTTGAGCTTGTCAGGCCCAGGGCGGCGTCGATTGGTCCAGGGCCGGAATCTGTGCCTGGTTCCTGCATCGCGGACCCACCACCGCGACCCAGCACACCTGGTATGTCCCCTGCAGACTAGTAGGAGTTGTGTGTACTGGGTGTGTTGTGCAGAGTAGCGCGATTTACCTCCCGGTACAGTGAAATGATCGTACTGTATCAAGGGGCCAGAAAAGCATTGCCACACCACCAATGACAGCAGAAAGATAGACAGCCAGGCCGGGATCTCACACCAACACACACACACACACACACAGAGGCTGAGAGGGTAATTTCTGTTATTACTGTAATAAATTGGGCACTGCTGGGTGAGCAGCACAAGCTGCCTGCCCTTCAAGTGCCGAGACGTGGGTCATCGGGAGCCTTGCTCGTTTTCATTTCTTTACACAGCTGTTGTGTGTGTGTGCAGGGTGCTCGAATACTCTACAAAGTAAATGACCTAGTCTATCTCAGATCCAATGGCTTGATGGCCAGGTGTACGACCGTAAAACCGTACTATTCTGTTGCACAACGGGCGCGGCGAGGATGAGATAGCTACTGTTAGATAGTCCACGCTCGTGGAAAGGACCGAGTCTCTAACACATGGCCGCCTGCCACTCCCGGGAACAAACATGAGACCTGGGTACATGGCACCGCACCTACCCACCAGGTACCACGTAGTAGCGCCAGCGGGCCCGCCCTAGCCCCCTGGTCCTAGTCGTGGCTAAGCTTCCTTGTCCCTGTCTCTCGGGTCCGTCCAAGCAGCCAACTCGTCGTCGTCCTCCTCGGTGCTGCCCCTGGCGCCAGCATGTCTACATGGTGTAGGTACCGGTCAAAAACCCCACTTTGGTGACCACATCCCTCATCACATCCAGCAGCCCAGCCTGGCCCAGACCTGCCAGACAGGGCGCATCGCCGACAAACAATTCCACTTTCCAGGCCGGCCCCAGTATTTCCATCCAACGCCTGCCCCTCCCGCCCACGTACCTTACGCCATATCAGCCCGTATCTTGCTTCGTTTCCTCTTCTCTCTCTCGCCTGAGCCCACTTTCCTCCTCACTGTCCTTCACTTCCGGTCCCGCGCCCGCAACCTGGTCGGTCGTTGTGCCCTGTCACTCAGTTCCAACAGTCGCTCTCACGTTCTTTTGCCCCCCCCGTCCCCCGTCCCGAGGGTCCACACTGCAAAATACTCCAACAAAAAGGTCGCCAGCCTCGACCCTGACGCGTGCGTCCCCTTGAAGCTCACCCTTCTCCGCCTCCGTCCCACGACGTCCCCGAGAACGCGCAAGCACTCTTTTTGCGTCTTTGACAGACAGCACTCATTTGCATCGCATTGCATTGGATTTACACCTCCGAGAGCTGTATATCTCGCCTCACCTTCTCGTCTGCTCTTAAGCATTCACTCGCCCTCCTTTGACCACCTGTCGGCACGAGGCATTCCTTTCTCTGTCCCAGATCGGCCATACAGAATTGGATCTATTGGACAAAGCAATCTCTCGTCCTTGAACTCGATCTCGGATTTATTCGTGGTTCCCTCTTTTGACCCGAATAGGCAACCCACTGGTCACCACGACCACCACATCAGACGATCACCCAAGCACCAACTCATTCGGTATCGCAACAGCCATCCGACAATATGCTCACCAAGACTTGCTTCGCGCTTGCTTCGGCCGCGCTCGTCAGCAACGGTGCCCTTGCCGTGAACCACCGCCACCGTCACGGTCATGAGCAGAAGCGTGCTCTCATCTATGAGACCACCGAGACCGTCACTGATATTGACTGGGTCACCGTGACTGTCGACCCAAACGAGCCAGCCACCGCGCCTCCTGTCGTTGAGGCTACGTCTGCCTCCAGCTCCACCTCGGTCGAGGCCACTCCCTCGGTGCCCAGCGTCGCCCAGCCCGCGGCTCCTTCTTCTTCTTCTTCGTCGGCGGCGCCCGTCGTCGTCGAGACTCCCACCCCGACACCAAGCCCGGCTCCTACCACGCTGGCTACCAGTGTTGCTTCCCCGTCGCCGGCCACCCCCTCCCAGGTTCTCGAGACCCCTGAGGTTGCAGCTGTTGCTGCGGCACCTTCTTCGTCCTCGTCTTCGTCCTCGGCTGCGGCTGTGGCTACGACTGCTGCGGCTTCCACTTCCGGTAACAAGCGCGGTGCCGCTTACAACGTTGCCAGCCTGGTCTCCCCCTTGGTTGGCACCGGCAGCAAGATCAGCTGGGCGTACAACTGGGGCCAGGTGAGCGATGGCCTTGACGAAGTTGACAGCTCTCTGGAGTACGTCCCCATGCTGTGGAGCAACAGGGAGGACTTCATCTCGACCTGGGACTCCAACGCCAAGACCGCCATCAGCAACGGCGCCAAGAACTTCCTCGGCTTCAACGAGCCCGACAACCCGGGCCAGGCCAACATGGACGCCGCCAGCGCCGCTGCCGCCTATATCCAGTACCTGACCCCCCACGCCGGTTCCGTCCGCCTCGGCTCCCCCGCCATCACCAACAGCGGTACCGACGGCGAGGGCGTGAGCTGGCTGAAGCAGTGGGTCAGCGCCTGCAACGGCCAGTGCCAGTTCAGCTTCTGCGCCGCGCACTGGTACTCCCCCGCGAGCAGCAGCGACTTCCTCAACTACGTCACCCAGGTCCACGAGGCCTGCGGCACCGACAAGACCGTCTGGATCACCGAGTTCGCCCCCACCGGCGCCGACGATGCCACCATCTCTTCGTTCCTCGAGGAGGTCCAGGACGCCCTCGACAACAACTCCACCTACAGCTTCGTCGAGAGGTACTCGTACTTCTACGTCGCCGACGGCTCCCTGGTCACTGGCACCTCCGCCAGCAGCTTCGGCAACACCTTTGCCTACGGCTCCTGATCACCCAGCCGCTGATTTTATCAGCGTCTTCTGATTTTGACTTGCTCCATTTTTTGAAAGGGTCACTGGCGTTCAAATGAGCTCCTAGACTCGGTTTTGGGTTTTGCGGTGATCATGGTGGGATGGGACGGATATTGGGAGATACCTAGACCTCGAAGTCAGGGTCCAAAAGCTGCTTCACTTCTTGTACATATAAAAGAGATTTTTTCTTCGGTTCATTTGGTTCGTGACGGACCAAGTGAGGACATTTTGACCGAGTGGGGGCGAGGCCCTCACAAAGACCATAGCTGGGCGGCGAGGTCTGTACATCAGAGCAAGATACAAGAAACCCCCTGAGAAGAGGGCGATTGGTCTTACTCGGTGTCGGAGGTTCGAGAACTTCCTCGAGTCTCAAGACACCAACAATCCACGATGACTTTACGCCAGGAATGAAAATTGCATGCAGCTGAACACCTGAATCTGACGCTAGAAAATTTGTGTGACCTTGGCTGTTTATTTGCGATGACAATCAAGTCACTCGCTGCTGTGAATCACAAGCGCACCGACGGTCGCCTGGTGATAACTCGTAAAAGGGAGAAAAAGAAAGACGGCGGAGGAAGGAAACGAGACCACACCTTGGCTCACATCGGGCCATCTGCTCTCGGTGCCACTGACAGCAGCGTATCCTATCGCGCATCCACCAAGCGACTAACACACGCCACGCAGTCGTGATGCCCACTTCAGCGCTCGAGCCAGGCTAACTAGGGGCAAGCAGCACCGCCCACAAACCCACCCGCGCGGACCGTAGACGGGGTGTAGAGAGAAATGGCCATGGTCGCAAGCCAAATGAGTCGGAAGAGGACATACTCCGCCGCCAGCGGGGGCAGCGGCGGTGTAGGACCAGCGCTGAGAGGATACGGTCATGGCCGTCGCACTCCTCCCCTGACACAGAAGTAGGGAATTTTGTTTGTTCTCCCTTGTCCACCCCCCCCCCCCTTTCTATCTTCTTCATACCGGAATGTCTTTACCAAAAAAAAAGGGGGGGGGGTGGTAAAGGGAGTCTGGAGAGATCCAATGGGAATAGTTCCGCGATGCTATTTGGCTGCTTCGGGGACTTTAAGATGCGTGCAGTACAGGAACACCAACATCTCCCACCCTCTGGAGTATACTTTTACCAAGGTAGTGTGAGAATTCCCAGGCAGGTGGATGATTCCCGCAGGTCGGATTCCCGAGGCGTAAGCCGATTACGCGTCCGTCCAAGCTTTGCTATTACCTCCATTGCAAGCGCGAGGTATTCTGGTGGCCCTCGAGCCCAAATTAGAGCCTCCACTATCGATGAAAGCGGCGCTGAATCCATCGTATTTTATCATGGTCCAACAGGGCCGTAGTCGTTAAACGCAGTCGCGAGATACCTCTTTTGGGATCGATACAGAAGTTGAGAGTTATACCCGCAAGCAGGAACTGCCCTCACACTGTATCGGTCGCTTAGTAGTGGGTATCTAAGACGAGGCCAAGTCCACGAGAATAGAATGAAACCAGAGCGATATACGACACGGAGAAACAAGACGACACGTGATTGTACAAGCTCCCATAACCGACAAACTGCGGTCTGTCTACCTCCAGTAATCGGACGAGTGCGCGCGCCCCTGGGGCAGTACGAGCTCCAGCCTGCCCCGCCAATACTCATGGCCGCCGACGTTGCGGCGGCCCGCGTCTAGGACGGCGTGCTCCCGCCGCGACTCCAGCCGGAAGGCCTTGACCCGTGCCACCACGTCCTCCATCCCCCGCAACTCTGCCTTAGTGGGCAGCCTGAACTCCGCGGTGCTCGCCGGCAGCATGATCGAGTCCCACGCGCGCCCGAAGATGAAAGACCCCGCCGGCACGCCGGCGGCGACATGGCAGGGCGTCGCGGGGCAGACATCCACGCGGTTGGCTGCGTCGCAGACGTTCCTCATGTACTCGTTGACGGCGGGCGGGTTCTCCGGGCTGATTATGCCCGGTCCGACCCAGACTGGAACGAGCTTCGGGGGCTGGCCGTAGTTACCACCTGGGTTTATGGTGAAGCTGAACTGCTCGTCTCTTGCCTTGTTGAACGGGTAGTCGTCGATTTTCTCCTCGGCCGTGGAGGGTACCGCGTCCTTGGTATCGGCAACCTCTGCCCCTGCGGCCCCGGCCGCTTGATCTTTCACTCTGGATTTGACGGGCGAGGACGATGAGCCCCACGCGCTTTCGCTGAAGAATGAAAATGGTTCTGCTCCCTGTTCTAGCAGCGCCTCCGAGTCCATCTCGTCGGTCTCGTTGTCGAGAGAACCGAGCTCGTCCTTGGCGTCTGGTTCAAACTCTAGGCGGACGTGGCGGAGACCCTGCAATACCGGCGGGCCTCGGAAGGGCAGCAAGGCTCTCGTGGCCTCGATCGCTTGCTCCTGAAGAGCGACAAGGCGCAAGAAATTCGTGAGTCGTTGGGCGACGACACCGGTCGAGTACCGCGGTATCATTGAGAGGGTGAGTGAGTAAAGGCGCGGGTTCATATCCGGTACGTACGTCTGCGGATATGCGAGGTCAAGCCTCTCGCGCATGTATGTCTCCGCCAGCCACAAGTTTGTCAACTCACCAGTGCTGCGAGATTCGAGAGTTGGAGTGTTTGTGATCAAGGAGTGATGGACCTTGAGGACGCGTAAATTCGACGATATGACGGGGCGAAAGAGGTACGCAGCTCCTGGAATTGCATACAAGGTAGCAGCTTTAGAGAGGTAGGGTGCTCTGCTCTTCCAGGCTGAAGTATGATGAGGCGGTAGCGATGTTCTGTCACATTCGAGGTGCTCAATGTAACCAGGAGACTCGCGAAGAAGACACTTGACAGCAGATGCACTGAGGCAGAGCTCATTGAGGTGTAAGTGTGTGGTGCCTGCCTGTGGAGGGGGCCAGTGAAGCCGTTGGTGTTGAGGATGTAATGCATCGGGTAGGTCTTCCCCTTGAGCCCCTGCCAACACCCTGACAGCGTCCTGTGCTGAGTCGCCTCTGATGCGTTCTCGTCCCCTAGACCGGCCACGCACCGTGACCTGACCTCGCTCGCCGGTGGAATCGCCATTCATAGCGCCGTAGACGGGGGGATCCGCAAGATATCGGTCAGCCGACAAGAATGTCGCGCTCCACTCAGACTCATCGATAAAATAAGGTCCACGGTTGAGGCGGAGGTCACCATTTTCATAGACCGGTCTTATTTGTCCTTCGACCTTGAAATGATCATTCGACTGTAGCCTAGCGTTTGAGTAAATAGGGAGGCTGCATTCTAACAACATGCTGAGAAAATCGTCCGTCAGACCGTTCCTGGATATGTCAAGACTCCATAGCCGTGTGCCGAATGCGCGCACGATCGCACCAGCCGTCGGGTCATTTAGGTGCTTTCCTCTGAGCTTCAAGATGCGGAGGCTCGGCAGGTCGTGAGGTATGAGCGCTCCTTGGTTCCCAAGAGTTCCAGGGGTATTGGACACGTCAAGGTAGACCAGGCCAGTGAGCCATTGGCCACCAAAAAATCTTGCGGGAAGGGACGTTCCACAATTAGCAATGCTGATAAGGTGAATCTTATCCAAAGAAACGGCAGTGCTCGACCGCAAGGCTTGTCTAGACAGCATGGAGAGGTTCAGGTGCGGATGTCCATCGAGCAACAAGCAGCGCAGGTTGGGAAGCCGAGTTGCCAGTTCGCCAAAGCTGTTGTTGTACGCCTCTTGGTGGTCGTCTGGTCCAGGAACAGGAGGAAAGCTACGGAAATCCATAACGGCCACCATCGACGCAGTCGACTCGTCTACGTACCGTATGCGGGAAAGAAATTTCGAGTACCACTGGTAGTCTTGTTGAGATGTGTCAACCGCTTTGCCCCGGGAGCGCACCCAGCAAGGAGCGATAACTAGGCGGAGTACTCACCGTATGCTGTGTCACGACTCAAGGTGCGCACGACGGCAAGAGGATCCTTCCATGCTCGTGGGGCGAAAAGACTGTGGAATTGCCTCGAGACGCAGCACAGGCTTTGGTAGTCTGAGGGTTCAATGTAGGGCGCCACAAGCTCGAGCCACTGCTTCTTGCCAGTAGCATCCTGATATGAGGGCAGTTGTTCCATCATCGATGCAGGGTCCAGCTTGACAGGAGATAGCTATCCAGACAATAGATGGTCAGTGATGACGAGGAGTCGTGATGAAGCTGGTCTCACATCAAAGTGCGAAGGTCAGCGTTATCCCGAATTGCTCGGAAGAAACGGTGACAAAATGTGCCTGGCATGTAGGTGATCATAGGAGATCATGGAGGAGAGATTCCAGGCCGGATGAGACAGTAGATGGGGTGAAGGGCCTTGCAAGGATGTAAGATGTGCAGTAAAAGTGTCAACATTTGGTTGTGGTGTTTGCTTGTTCAACTCAATAGCAGACAAGTGACAGTTGACTCCATGATGATTGATGTAAAGACATCTATCTGGTGGTGGTGTGCATGAGGCTCAAGGAATGGTCCCCAACTTGATCGTCATCTCTGCCTTGGCCATGGGCTTAGTGATCACTTGATCTTAGAAGGCTGAGTTGCACTGATTGGCTGCAGCCGCTAGGGTGCCTCTTCGACTTGGCCATATCCGAAGCCAGAACAACGAGTATTCAAAGAAGGGAACGAAGAGAGGGGGGGAAAGAGAGAATAAGAGAGATATGATACCCACTTTCTCATGTTGCTGAGCATCTGCTCCTACTTCCACCCAAAAGGACGAGGGCCATCGCATGCATTTTCGTCTGGCTCGTGAGAGGTGACTGACTGGGTATCAAAATACTTGCAGTCAGTAGGCCGGAGGCGGAGGGGCAGTGAATCAGAAAGTGCAATAAGGTGTCAGAACACCGGCCGATTTTTAAAGCCCCGACTCCTCCCTGCTGAAGCAAATATATACAGGTTTAACGGCATAATTTCGCTGCCGCATTGAGACGCACGTAGCGCATCTCGTACATCGTCCAAGCCACTTAAGATCGAGTAGCAGCAATTGCTTGTTCCAGGATGTTAAGGCCCTCCTGGATCTCTGCCTCGGAAATAGTCAATGGAGGCACAAATCGGAGTGTGTTGGTTCCCGCTGTGATCACCAGGAGACCCCTCTCGCGGGCGGCCTTTACGATGGGAGTTGGGTCCTCGGTGAGCTGTAGACCGAGGATCAAGCCACGGCCGCGTATCTCGGTGATCAAGTCGGGGAACTTGGCCCGCAGCTGTTTGAAACCGC
This sequence comes from Diaporthe sp. P3_1W, assembly GCA_037177825.1. Lineage (NCBI taxonomy): Eukaryota > Fungi > Ascomycota > Sordariomycetes > Diaporthales > Diaporthaceae > Diaporthe > Diaporthe sp. P3_1W. The sequence continues at coordinate 2,673,354 of JBAFXB010000001.1, forward strand.
TGGCAAAGACGGCTCCTTTGGCCACTACATCTTGTTGCAGGGCAGGATCTGCGAGTCTGTTGACAATGTAGTGTGCCAGGCGACACGCAAGAGGGTTGCCGCCGAAAGTGGTCCCGTGATCGCCCACCTTAATCTTGTCGGCTACGTCCTTGCTCACAAGGACAGCGCCAATTGGAAAGCCATTCCCAAGTGCTTTGGCCGTGGTCAGAATGTCCGGGTGAGCCTCCTTTGGCAGCCTGGTATGGGCCCAGAATGTGCCAGTCCGCGAGAGACCACACTGGATCTCGTCATAATGCAACACAGCGCCGACCGCCCTGCACCGCCTGGCCAGGGCAACCAGGAATTCATCGCTCGCCACCTGAACACCGCCCTCACCCTGGATGGGCTCGATGATGACACCGCACGTCTTTTCCGTCACGAGATCGTTGATGGCAGAGATGTCGTTGTAGTTTCCGTACTTGAAGCCGGGCACCATGGGGGAGAAGGGTTGCTGGTACTTGGGGTTGGGTGTGGCCGAGAGGCTGCCCATGGTCCGGCCGTGGAAGGAGTTGTTGAAGGAAACGAACTCGTGCTTGGCGCCAGAAGGGTCGAGGATCTTGCCGACCTTGCGAGCGAACTTGATGCCAGCCTCGTTGGCCTCGGAGCCTGAGTTGCAGACGAAGACGGAGGCAGCGTCGCGCATGGAACCAGACTCGAGCGTCTTCTCGACCAGGAGCTTGGAGAGGGCACCGGTCCAGGGGTTGTAGTAGAGGTTGGAGGCGTGGACGAGGGTCTTTGCCTGATCCGCAATTATCCTGGAGAACTCAGGGTCGCAGTGTCCCAGGGCATTGACAGCGATGCCGGATGTGAAGTCGAGGTAGCGCCTGTTCTCAACGTCCCACAGGTAAGAGCCCTCGCCCTGGACGAATACTGGCGGTGGGCGGGCGTAGGTGGCGACCATGTAGGGGGCATGACCGTCGACCATGGCGGCACTGGGCGAGTCGGCGGCGGGATCTGGGTTCGGGAGGCTGGCATCTCTCTGTGGGGGTAAAGGTGTCAGCGACGGGCGAATCGAAGCTCCGTGACGTGGCACAGGCTCACAGCTATGTTTTGCTGGACATGTGAGCCCAGGTTGCTGGCCGGGGCAGTCGTAGCCTGGGAGTAGGGGCGCAACCTGGCTGGGATGGAGCAGGAGGAAGAGGATGGGCGACAAGGGCGAGCAGCCAGCCCGGCCGCGGCCCTGGAGATTCGAGCCCGGAAAGCCATGTCGAGGTGGGTGTTGAGGTGCACAGCGGCTTCGACTTTGACAATTGGAGAGGGGAACAGGTCAATGCCGAGCTGATGCGCAGGAAATGTCGCAGGCGATGGAGGGTGAAGCTTGTCGGCGCATCAGTCATAGATAGTCGAGCGGATGAGAGCTTATCTGCAGCTGGGCAACCCCGATAGCGGTCCCTGGTGAAATTTTCATGGGAGGAGTCAGGGCCTCCCAGGCTGGGGGCTGTCTCTCCAAGACCCAGTCGACAGGGCCATCAGCCCGAGGGCCTCCGGGACCCCGTAGCATGTCGCTCCCGAGGTCGGGAGGGGTGGGGACGGGCTGGAGTGTCTGGACTAATTACTTGAGTAGCCCTGTATGAACCTCGCCTCCTTCTTGAGCTCTTGTTGTGTTGCGACCGGTTCCACGGGTGGATGGGTGTGTTTGTGTAAGTATCCATCAGGGGGGGCTGATAGTCGACCTAAACTAGTAATTCTAAGACTACTACCATGTTTCCAAAAGGTTCGGCTGCTTCGGCTGGGACCAGACTGTCGGCTTGGATCATCGCAACGGCTACAAGGCACAACGCGCAGCTGACTCGGGGCGGCGCCCGGACCTGACACGCCGCAGCTTGGAAGCTTGCAAGCTTGCAAGGTTGTCATCGTCACATGCCACTCCGGAAGAAACCACGACAATCCGACGATCCCAGGAGGGAGGTAAGAATGTGGGGTGACCAGGTAGCCTGTCGGGTGCCAACAAATAATCGATGGCCTATTTCTGTCACTTCTCACCACCTGGCACTTACTATACGTGGCTGCTGGCACTACGCCACTGTACACATTGAGAACCGAGTCCAATGGCCGTGGGAAACACAGCATAACGAGTCCCAATCAGTGGGCATCGTTTCCAATCTCAGCTGAGCATGCTGGCGTGCTGTCGCTGCAGGCTGTGTCCAGCTACTAAGGACGGTGAGCCCAGTAGGTAGGTACCTAGGTAGGTAGTGGGCTTGGTCGAGGATGGGGCTCGCTCCCTTCCTGCGACAGTCACATGCAAAAACTCCAGTCCCCAATCCCAGTCACCCAGTCCCCAGCTTCGGTGTCCGTCTGACGTCCAGGGCCTCCGGGCCGAAACATCAGCATCCTCACCTGACCTTCTCGTCGTCTTTATCATTATTGTAGTTTCATTTGTTTGCTTTTCCTTCCATTCCCTTGGATATCACCCTATCCTTTGTCCCTGTAGACGGACCTCTCCAGTATACCGAAGACCACCTTTTGCCGTCTCTCTACTTTGGCCACTTTGTCTCCGTCCCTGACTACAGTCACGAGCGCAACCGTGCTTTCACTTCTCATCCGGTGCTAGGGAATGGCTGTATGTGCCGGCTTGCGGCCTTAGTGAATTCCAATTTAACAAAACTTACCATTGAGCAGCCGGCCTTCGACATATTCGAAATTGTGTCCTTCCTGACGACATCGCCTTTGCGACACCCGAAGAGGGGAGGCGGGTTCGCGGCTCAAGCGTCCTAGCAAGTGTTCATAGTCGCATGGATCTAGACCCGGCATCTAGTCTTCACACATCATGATAGACCATGTCCTGGGACGGCCGTCTGCCAAGTCGCGAAGACTACAGGTCCTCGCGGTGCTTGCCTTCTGGTCCGCGTACCTCTTCAAGTTCGTCGTCCTCTCAGTCCCTTCACTGAGCCCGCTGATCCTTGGCTGACACTAAAGCAGAGGCCACAAACACGGTCCTCCACTTGTGCGTCTCTACTCGAAGCTGTGCTCCAGGAAGTTGACAGCATGGCAAATCGTCGTCGTAACCATGACATTCCTCTATGCTGGCCGCAACTTCAGCACTCTGGTCGGCCTGGCCAGCCCAGAGCCGCTTTCGAACATGTACGACGCGCACTACTTTCGAGCCACTTGGATCCTAACTGCGCTTGACGCAGGTTTTTGGACCGCCATGAAGATCAAGTCCAAGTGGCTGAGGGACTTGTCGAGCGTCGTCTTCTCAATCTTCTACCTATTCGCTGCGGAAAAGGCCGATGAGAAGGTGCGCAAGGTTCGGTCAAACCTGACTGTCGAGCACCTGAGGATCAGTTGGAATAAGGGCATCAGCCCATACATCGACTTCTTCCAGAAACTTATGCGCCCGCGATATTCCCGCTGGCCCCCGCGCGCTATCCGCATCCCGAGGCCGTCCACAAGCGACTACAAGGAGCCTGTCTCAGCCTGGCTATACTTTGACGGGCCACTGTCGGAGCTTGAGCATCAGAACAGGGTCGTGCTGGACCTGCCGGGAGGTGGTTTCGTTGCCATGGATCCGCGCTGCAATGACGACAAATTGCTCTCGTGGGCGTCTAAGACGGGACTCCCTGTCCTCAGTATAGATTATCGGAAAGCGCCCGAGTACCCGTTCCCGTACGCCTTGAACGAGTGCTATGATGTCTACGCAACCCTCATGAAGACTCGCGGGCGCTGCATCGGCATGTCTGGTAAGGAGACGCCCAAGGTTGTCGTCACTGGCGACAGTGCCGGAGGCAATTTAGCGACGGCGATGACTTTGATGATTATCGAGGGGGGGCTCTTCCCCTCAAGTCACTTCCAGGGGCAGGCCGGTCTGCCGATACCTGACGGTTTGGTCTTGTTCTACCCGGGGCTCGACATGAACATTGGGAACTGGATGTCCGATGAGCAAATGGCCCTGATCCAAGACCGGAGGATGCGATCGACCAACAAGGCCATTGCTCGTCGCAAGAGCATGCAATACAACAACCTCGTCGGAACACCGCACCACTCCGACGACGAGGATGAATCACCAAAGTATGTGGTCTACCCGCCAGACGATGGGGGCAGAGAAACCAAGCAGCTGGCAAACTCGGAAGGTACTCGCACCCCCCAACCCGAATACGCCCACGCAACCCCGACCAAATGGAGCAAAACACGTCGATCATCGCAACCAGACTCGCCTGCCGTCAGCAAGCGGGCCGGCAGTACCTCGTACCATTCCGAGCCGCTTCAGACGAGGCTCGCAATGTCTTCCATGTTATCCTACTTCAATGATCGTGTTCTCGCACCTGAGATGATGCGCGCCATGATCATCTTATACATTGGCCCGCACAACCGGCCGGACTTCAGCCAAGACTACTTGTTATCGCCCATACTTGCCCCCGACATGCTTCTCGCCCGCTTTCCAAAGACATACTTTCTGACCGGTGAGCGCGACCCCTTGGTAGATGATACTGTCATCCTAGCAGGCCGCCTCCGCCGCGTCAAGGCCGCCATGTATGCATCGGGAGGGCAAAGATTGGATTACAAAGAGTCCGACGCCCTGACCGAGGGCTTCAACGACAAAGACGTAGCCGAGGTAAACCTGATACCGGGCACGTCACACGGGTTCCTACAATTTCCGACTATCTACCCACCAGCCTGGAAGCTCATCGACCGCTCCGCCGGTTGGATCGAGGAGGCGTTCGCGTCGAGCGAAAAGCGCGAGCGCGAGAACCGGCGGCGCATGGCCAAGAAGGCGGCAGAGAGCTCGGGGAGGCACCACATGCGGGCCGAGTCGAGCGGCGACGAGGGACTGCTGGAGATCGGGATGACCAGGGCGAGGGGCAAGTCGGCCTCCAACGGGGTCAAGACAAATGGCAAGGACGCCGCGACCCTCGAGACCCTGAAGGCCAACGACGGCGAGGCAGATCGCGAGAGTCCGGAAAGGAAGGGGAAGAGAAAGGCCAACGGCCGCGCCAAGAAGGATCAGCTGAACAGGCTCGCCAGCTCGGATGACCTCCTCGGGCGGAGGATGCACGGCCTCGCTGGTGGCTTGACCGGCCTGGCGGAGGAGGACTGAGCGAGATGGCCGCCCGTGTAAGATTGTATGGAGTACAACGTCGTCAAGTCCGACAGCGGAGTGGACATGAGAGAGCCTCGTGCTTATACGAGCCAAACATTATTCTATACACCAGCATACATGATCACCTTTTATATTCTAGACACGTTCAGCTTGAGGCAAGAATTAAAAACTACACAGTCCACAGACCAAGTCTCAGTGACGAATACCAGTCACACACACACACACCCTCGTCTTCCTCACGGGGCGCCAGGAGCGGGACTTGCCCCGGGGTCTGATGTGCGTCCGGCCAAACACTACATGAGGGTACCTTAGCTTTGCGAGAGAGCCTCGGTGAGCTCGCACGGCTGCTCTGCCTCCATGGAGCAGGCACAAACCATATATTGATACATTCCTTATACGATTCCTCGTGAATACAGTTTCCTGGCGGCACGTAATAACACCTCGGGTTCAGGGTTTGCAGCCTGACCACAATCCCGAGCGACGAAACAACCACAGCCACGCCGTTGGGGCTACCGAGGAACCTTGGGGGGCCTTGGGAAATGCAACACTTGTCCCGGGCTTTTTCTCTCACTGTCTCCACATGCACACCGGTATCGTCACAACGCTACAAGATCCCGGCCGACCAAGAACGCCGGACTCGTCGCAAGAGCCAACGTTTCTAAAGGCCCTCCCCTCGACGAAACCTATCAGTGCCGGGAGGCTCTTCGCTTCAAGTCACACCGAGCTCTTCTCTGTCCCCTTTGCCATCGCGCTGTCCCTTTGTTCCCACGAGGGTACCTTGAGGTCAGCAATTTGTGGCAAGTTGCCAAGGGGGAAGTGAGCGGCAGAAGTCGTCCCTGGGCAAGACTCGCTGTCTTTGTGAGCCTTGCCACAGGTCAGCTCAAAAGGTCGGACGGGGTTTATGTGGGTTGGGGGAGCAAGATGCAAGTGTGCTGGGGCGGCTGTATACCCAAGGACCGGCTTCTGGACACTCCGAAATTGCCGTGCTTTTTGGCCAAGTGGTGTCCTTAGCATCAGCTGGGAAGTTAATTTTGGCCAGCAAGTTGCTTCGTTGGTCGTACTTGTCAAGAAGAGGTTTTGGCATCAGCTGTACTTATGTGGGAATGAATCTGGCGCCACAAACAAACAAGCCATGCCCCATGACCCATTATTTTTATCATTATTGTCTTTTCTTCGCACAATGCCATATCCGGATCCGTCCGTCAGCCCAACACAGAACACTTGTGCTACCTTTCTGTTATTGTGAGTTGCGATCCATGCATGACCAATGCGGACTTTATTTGAACCTCCTGGTTGGCCTACCACGCAAGCAGTACATGAGACGCTGTCACGAGTCTCCCACCGGGCCGCAGTTGGAACGGCCCTCCAAAAGACGGGCCGTGATAAAATACTGGGTGGTTGATTAAAAAGTGATGTCGTAATCACATAATGTCTCGGATAAACATGGGAAGGGGCGGAGAGACCGCGGAAATGACGAGACGAAGCCAACGCACACCAGGTCGAGAGCCTGGCCTCTCTGATACGTACAACCAGGGATGGCATAGGCAGTTCACCACTCTCGTCAACAGAGGTCTAAGCCAGGAGAATCTCGCGCTGGATCTCCACACTCTGGCGGTTGCTTTTTCCCATCTTTTTCTCGGCCTCGCCCAACCGATCGGCCTCGCCCCAAAATGTCTGAGGGTAGCTCTCCTGCAAGTAATGAGACATCTGGCTCGGATCATATGCAGGCGTGGGCCCATCGATGTGCGCCGGTTCGCACCAACATCTGCAGGTGGTTGCAGAATCGTACAAGTGCCTGCAGAAGCGTCATGTACGTCGAAATGACCTTACCCAGGTGTCTGTCATCCGGCCGTGACCCCCGGCCCTCGTCGGCATCAAGATTAGAGAAGCCCATCAAGACAAGCTGTGAGATTTAGTGGAAATTCGAAATTCCCGCCCGTGGCTTTCGCCGGGGGTGGCCAGGGGACGTGACGTGGCTGGAGTGCCAGCCAGGAGGGAAAGCCGGTATACCTGCACGTCAACGACACTCTCCTGCAAGGCACCCAGGGCACCCAGCCATGTTACTTGCATAAACCGGCATGTAGAGGCCGCATGCTGCAGGCCGCAGGCTGCATACTTCAGCTCGTCCTGCACCTCTCTCACACACGAAAATATCCTAGACCACCTGGCCGAGATACTGCCCGGCTCACCTTGACGTAGCCACCGGCACGATATTCCCAGCCGGGGCAACAGCCCACATATCCCCCCTCTCCCCCGCGCGATCGGCGGAACGAATCGAAGCGGCAAAGACATTCATTCCAGAGCGAGGACGCGCACCGCGTCTTCCGACGGGAGCTCCCATGCTGGACGCGTGGGGTCTTGGGACTATCGCCCAGGCCAGTCAGTGCGGAAGGATGGGGGACCTCGAGGGGGAGGGGGGGAGAGATATCATGGGCCTTTCACCGATCTGGCCTAATGGCCTTTGTTAATGCCGGCAGGGCTGGGTGGCTCAGCTTCCTCGGTGCTTAAGTGGAATGGAGCGGTCGCACAAGGTTGGGGCCCGGAAGGGTCTCACTCAGCACTGTCTGTCTGTCTCGCCCGATGGAGGGGACGCGTTCCAGGGTCTCAGCTCGCGTCAGATGAGGAGAGCACGCGTCACGGCATCTGGTGACGGAAGATGAACATGATCTGTCTCGGGTGGGAGTGAGGAGGCCTGCGACAGCGCATCGGCCGATGAGGTGGTGCTTTGATGACGGCGCGAAGGAAAAGAGTCAGATTTGGCCCGCCCAGTATGGACAGTATGAATAGTGTGGACGGGGACTTCCAGGCGCCTGATATTTCCTCACACTAGACCTTTGTGCTCCCATCCAAGCTGCCAGCTGCCAGTCTCGGGTAGCCTCTTGTCAGTTCAGATCTCCGGTGCATACCCGTGCAACACACCAGTCGCACAGTGCCCACCATGTCTCACTCGGGAGCGATCCGACAAAAGGCAAGAGAGTGTGGCTGGATGCACTGTTTCGGAGAGGGAAACGGCAATGAGAAACAATAGACGGGGATTCCCAGCAGACAGACTGTCCTCGAGTCGACGAGCTCTTCCTCACAGTCCGCGGCCCAGGTGAGCTGAGGAATGCTGGCTGGGGAGGAGGGCAGATTGAACAAAGAACTGAGACGCAATCCGCAGCCTGGCTTATTGTTGCGAAGGCGTTCCGTCACCACCAAGAGAGGAAGCCCGAAATGAATGGGACCGTTGGCAAAGAAGAAAGGGTACAAGCAGCAGAAGTGGTCCTCTAGAATTCGGTCTGTAGCAAGAGCTGCCCAAGGAAAGTGGTATCTGACAGAACCAGAACATGTACAACCTCCGCCGCCTTTCCACTCCATCCCAAGGTTTTCTTTGCACATCGCTCTTTTCAACGCCTGCCAACATGATTTGCCCGTTCACATTGGAGTTCCTTCCATGTTCTCCCATCCCACCATTTTCCGGCCCCGGGGTCACCTTTCCCATTTTTAGAAACAGTTACAGACAGCGAGGTCCTCAAGTGGATAGAATATATTTGGTACAGAATTTCTGTGAAAATAATGCGCGCCAGCCCTGTTGCAACATCTCGACAAGATAGATATGCGCCGGATAGATGCCGATGTCGCGAACGCCGCGTCGTCGGAACACTGACATGTTTTGCGTCACTCGGAAGCATCGTCAAGTATTATGGATGGATGTGTGTGCGCGCGCGGGCGCGGTGGTATGAGGGTGGAGATTTGATGTGGGCATATTCAACGTATGAGCGTAATGTGCGTAAGACCCAGTCGTCTCGGCGGGATGCGAAGCCAATGCTGCCTCTGTCGTTGCAGCGTGAGCTTGTCAACCTCCCGCTAGGAGGGTTCAGCCTTGACCAGACTCCGCGCAGACTTCGAGAGAAGGCTGCCATCGCATTTGATACCATCATCTGTGCTTGGTGTCGTTGACCTCGTGGTAGCCTTCTTCTTGTTCTTCATCTTACTCTGCATTTCCGCAAGCAAGATGGCAGCCCCAATCTCATGTCTCGTCCTGCTTCCAGCAGACTTTTCGATGTGCCGCTTGAGATGGTCTCGGAAATTGTCGCATCTACCGAACGTTTTGGGAGTCTCGCAGAATTCGCAGCGCCATGTTTCTGGATTGTCTGAATGTGCTCTGTGATGGTCCGTCAGTATCTGGGGTCACATCACGCCCGCGGATAGAATTGCCACTCACTCATTATAATGCCTCTTCAAGTGCTCCTGCCTCGAGTAGCTTTTACCGTTGCACTCGGGGTATTCACATCTGTGTCTATTCGCCGGGGCTTTGGAGACCTTGAAGCCTTCCTGGAGTGGAGGAAGCTTTCCTGCCACCTGCTTGGCCTTGGATGTACGACCCTTGCCGGAATTTGTCTTCGGAAGGCTCTGCTGCAATAATGCCGACTTTTGCTGAGGCCCGTCCATGACGATCCTCCGCCTGATATTGCCGTGGGAACTTCCAAGAAGGCCGGGCGTTGGCGTTGTCATGGCCACGGCCGGTGACGAAGTCCGCTCAAAAGTGATGGGACTCCCATCCGCATGGTGCTGCCAGATTGCTGTCATGTCGCAGTTTTGGATATGGTTACTAAACAGTGGAGACGGAGTTGGAATCATGAGAGAATCCATGAAATTGTACGCGTCCATGCCCTGTGTTGGAGTAAAGTCCACATTGTTCTGGAATGCCGCCGCCGAGCTGCTGTTGCGAGACGGCGTCATTGGCATACCATGGCACAGCATATTGGGAGCCACGGTTGATTTCATGTCTAAAGGGAAGCAGCCAGAAGTCGATGGCGGCGAGGGCGTGAAGTCGTCGAACATCATGGTGTCATTGCCAAAGGCGATATCAAAGTCCATGGGGTGCTGTGGGGTCGAGTTTCTGGGCGGCGGGGTCAAGGCATCGTAGAGCGAAGAGGCTGAAGAGAAACTGCCGGACGAAGAGGGACAGGATGACGAATATGGCATAGACTGGCCGTTGAAGCCGAAGGTGAAGCTGTCGTCCGCCTCCATGTTCAGATCGAGCAGATGGGTATTCTGGCAGTTACTGGAAGTGTAGCTGTCTAGGCCGAGAACTTCCTTATTGGGCTGTCCCCTGCTTGTCATTCCAAGAGTCGCAAGGGTGGAGGCGAGTAAGCTGAATCACGGCCCGAGGGTGTCGAGAAGGGATGTGATGAAGGAGTGCCAGAATGATATAGTCCAGATCTGTCGAAGGGCACACACAAGATTCAAGGGATTGTCGAGCTTCACTGGGGCGTGGGCTTGTTGGACAGGGAGGTCGTCGGGGCTCAATATAAGAATGCGCGGACAGGTGAGCGGCTCGTTGGAATGGAGACCCTGAGCCACCGGTGGTTGCTCAATACGTAGGGGTGGCACACCCAAAAAGACGCGGCAGACCTGGGCCAGTCCAATACAGAATCGAGGTTGGGCTGTCAAGACGTTTGAGCGAAACATCCCTACACCAGCCTATTGCTTGCATGAAGCATCTGTTTTAGTCGGGACTTGTAGTGCCCCTGGCGAGCAGACGGGCAGACCGTGGGCAAGAGCTATCGATAGATCGGTGGATCTTTGCAGCAAGATCAGTACCTCTGAGCGGCCTGGCCACCTCACAGTACCCTGCCTCTTAACCAAAGTACAGGCTCGCAGCCAGGGACAGAGCTACCCCCAGCCGACACGGAGAAGTAGATTCGCGCCTGGAGAAGAAACAAGGTGCATGAACCGGTAGATCTGCCCCACAGTGAGTATCGTGATGGTGGGAAACTGGAATGAATTTCGCCTATACGGTAATGGCGCCTTCCAGAGCAGGCCTCGCGACCACCGGATTTGAGACACTGCGGTGGGCAGCCAAGCTTGACAGGCTGGACCCCATCACCAAGTGCCTTCCGCAGTCTTCAAGGGACAATCTCGGCATCTGGCCACGGTTGGGGCAGGCAGACAGTGCGAGAGCAGCCTTCTCGCCATTGGAAGATTGCTGAAGCCTCCAGGCCGCCCATGACGCCAGTGAGGCTGCGCGAAGTACCATGCAGGTCGAAAGAGATCGAGCTGGGGGCACCACAGAAAAGCAAGCATGCTCAGACGTAATTGGAGCTACCGTGCCGCAAGCCGCACTTGGACCGAACTCGTTGAGGCCCAGATGATCAGCTTATCATGCTCGATGCCGATTGCTGGCCCCGAGGCCTCAGAGGAGCGCTGTTCTCCGAGTCTGCATTTCCCGTTTGCGATGCTGCGAATGTGCAGTAGCAGAGTGGTTGCCTCTTTGTTCGCAGAGCCACGTACTGAGAATTGGACGGAACAGCCCCGCGACAAGGGACAAAGAGTGAGCTCGACCATGGACACATCGGCCTTGGGCCTTGAACCATTGACCGTTTGAGGTGTCTGGACAATGGTGGTGGTAATGGTGTGTATGCTAGTCGCCGTTATGTGCTGCTCGACAGACATGCCGCGAGGGCTGGAGGTCGGGCTCACTTGAGTCTGCCGTTCCTGGGGAACCTTGTCTCCCTGCAGCTGGGACCTTGCAGGATGATCTTCCTGGCCTGCTACTTGACTGTGTTCGGGCCACGTCTAGTGCAAAGAGGCGCTCTTCTTGCAGGCGGGCGACGTGCCCATTGTCCATGGTCGAACCCACGCATCCACACGTCCAAACAAGCCTCTCTGCCAAGCGAAGTTGAGCAGCCCTATTGATCCTTGGTCCCCCATTGTCCAGGTCCGTCAAGAAGCAGGACGGATGCAGCCAATTTGTGGCCGCCCACCATGATGGGGTTGCTTGGACGCGTGCCAGAAGGGGTCGCCCAGTCCAGTGGGGACCGTCGGATCGTTCCCTGGGTTGTCAGACTCCGGAACATACACCGTGTGACGAGGCCACGAGCGGGATCAAAGCCATGAGCGCGTCCTCGTCTCGGCCGGCACTGTGCCCTCGGGGCGAGTCCTGTCTGTGTCTTGTCCCGGTGGACGCATAGTAGAATGATGGTGGCGCCCCGGCCGAGCCTAGTCAAGAGATTAGATGTAGATGGATAGATAGATGATCCGGAGAAGATGAAATTGGGTTGTGTTGGATCGAGCGAGCACAGACACAACCGTTCAGCGTGTTCGAGGCCCCTTGTGAAGATCACAAATCTCCGTGCCGAGCGGGCGAGACGAGACGTCCCCAAAGGATCAGCATGTGGTAGTCTGCCGTGCAGTACCGAGTACTACGCCCAACTGCACCTTCCCTGCTTCCCTGCTCGTTGGCTCGAGCAACCCCTGCCTGTCACAGCACCTGTCACCTGTCAACCGCAACTGCCATCCGTCATCCGCCATCCGTCGTTTGTCATCCGTCATACCCGCCAATCCAATCCCAGTTCACCCTTCCGGCTGCTCTGCCTCGAGACGATGGCTTCTCTTTGCTCTCCCATCCTCACAAAGCTGAGGCACCCCGCAGAGCGCCGAGCGAGCCCCAGTGGACGTGTACCTCGGCCTCGAATACGACCAAGACAGCCAAGCTCGCCCACGCAGGGGCATCCAGAACCAGAACGTTCAGGCGTACGACTCGGCTGGGAAGTCCTCCCTGTAGGATAACCCCTTACCATCTGACTTGTTGGATATCTTGTGAGACACCCGAGCTGGCCCGTGGTCATTTGTGCTGCCTGTTGGTGCTCGGCAAGGCTGGTGGGAGGGACTGTGGGGCCTCTTCGTCAAGTTGCTGTTGTAGGGGCACTGCCGCCGTGAGCTGTTTGTCCAATGCCCACAAACCCTCGGCGAGTCGAAGGCTCTACTCTGAATACACCATGTCTTGTCGCCTGTAGCCCCGCCTTTGCCCGTCACGGCCCGTCGGAACCAAGCCTCTCGCGAACCTTGAGTTCGGTCCTTGCCAGCCTTGGGCACGCCAAAGTTGCCTTGAAGGGGCCGCCTTCCACGATCAAATAAAGCCACCATGTCCCACCGCCTTGAACATGGTTTGCTTCCCTTCACGGGGGTGGGCACCCCCTCAGCATGCCATTATCAACCCAGGGCTCCCACATGTTGTCTCAGAGACGGCGGAAATCGAGCTCGTGAGGCTTTCCTGGTGTCAGGCAACACCTGAGAACGTATGTTGTCAGAAGCCCCTGGCTCAGCCCAGCATTCATTGGGGGCCTCTTTCTCTTTTTGATGCGTCTTGCAGATGATCATCGCGCCACATTTTAGCCTGTTGTGCCTCTGCGATCATTATGCACCGGCTGTATTCCGCCTGCGCGTTGGAGTGCGTACAATCCACCCGCTTGTTGAGTGGCCGGTTCTCCTGCAACTCAATGGGTCAAATGTCACCTCTCTTATGCCTTCTTAGCATGCCCTTTCCGGAAGCTTACCCGGGCGTCAATTGACCAGTATGTCCATGATTTCCTGATTCGGCCGCGCGCACAAAATATTCAGTTTCTAGGGCGCAGTCAAACTTGACTCCGGCTCACCGAGCCGTGGTTGGCCGATGCTTTAATCAAGTTATCATCTGTCTCTTTAGCTGGCCGGTGTGGCATGAGGACAAATCGGCTCCTTCGGCCTCTTGCACCACATGAACCTGAATTCATATTCTCTGTTTCTGAGGAGCACCAAGCCACGCGCCATGTGTCACCGAACTAGGAGTCGAATGCAGCACCGGACCAAAATGGCCTAGCGACAAAGTCTACTTCATCCTCCTCATCGACGACAGCTCGCAATCGGATACCACGAGCGATATGGCACTTGATATCTAACGGGCAGGCCTGGGCCCTCCTGGCTCCGCGTCGTAGTGAGGGGACAAGCCAACTCGCCCTCGAACAGGATTTTCATCAGACGGTACTTCCCGCTGCGTGAACCATGTCACCTTGATCGGCTGTCATCTCACCGCGTCTCGCCGAGGATCCAGTCCAGGGACCCCGTCTGGCTGCGCGCAAGGCGTCTTGATCAGGCTCTCGCTGGAGGTGGGTGGATGCCCTCAGCGGGGACACGGCCTCGGGACATCATTAACCGTCGATTCTCTCGTGTGGATTGCTGCCCGATCCTACCAATGCAAGCCATTTTTGAAGCTGCGTTGATGTCCGAATCGTGAACTATGCCGTTCCGACCCTGTCGGGACCACAACGACTACTACCTTTTGCGTACCTAGCCTCACATCCCGTCCCTCACGAGCATAATTCCTGCTAGATGAATGTTCAAGGGATCGTTAGGAGGTGGAGTGAAGTGACCCTTTGGCTGAGCTTCGGCAAGGAATCCCGACTTCGACTCCGATCTTTGCGCGCGTCAGTCGTACAGCGTCACCGTCCTATGACTTGGCCCTTCATGTGGAATTTGTGCCTCAAAGTCAAGCCTACGAACAGCCGCTATTACAACCACTTGATTGTGAATGGGATAGTGTGGCTGACGAACTGCATACTCGATGGTGCATCGCGCCTCGCTTCTGGTCCATGGCCACTCGAACAGCATACCACTCGTCAATTTGCGACCGGCCAGCCCTGTGGGGCTGGAAGGACCTATCACACCATTTACCAAGATTGATTCTTCGCGGCATACTAAGTAAAAGAGTGCGGCACGTCGGCCCACCCTTGCCCGAAGTGGACTGAAGATGCCACTGTCTGGAGTCGAGGTAACCCCTGGCGACGAACGAAGCCCCCCTCATATGGCAACAACCATCACCGGCTAAGAATACTACATACCGGGGCCTCCATTGCGAGAGGGGCAATTTTGGCCCCTGCGCATATCTTGCTCTGGTATGAAGGGCCCAGACCAGCTAGTCGAAGCAAGGCCACGCCGACTTGTCTCCACTGAGAAGAACAGTGGCCGTAATAGTTATCCTGCAGGACGTGGATGTTGTCATTGAGTAATCATCAAGCAGTACGACGCAGAAAGGTAGGTCAGTATCGCTGTGGTTGTCTTTTCCGAGGACATTCCGGTTGCTTTCTCCGAGGGTGTCGTTACTGTTGCCCCCAAGGCAATAGAATATAAAGAGTCAAGTGATAAGTAGGAGCTGGAACGTATTTCCTCTAGCCTCCCATCTCCAGTGTTTATTTTCGTTTTGAACTGGCTCTACTCAACCGCAGAACCGGACACTATAGAACCTCAGCAACACCAAAATCTGGGACCGCAACCAGCATCGCCACCATGTGTACCCTGAAAAAGCAGTGCTACGCATGCAAAGGGGGATGTGTAGAGCAAGTTGTAGTTCACTGTCCTTCCTACCTTGCCGGGTATGACTGCGGCCAGTCTGACGTGACCCGAGCCGGACAAGCGGGCGGCATGCTCCTTCAAGAGATATTACACATGTCACCATGTCCTAAACATGGGATTGACAATCCCCATGATCAGTGTAAAGTCGCATACGAATTTCTGATGTACCAAATTAGTATCAATACTGAATGCCTTTTAGGAGATCTCGCATCACTTCCTGTCTTGGGCCTCGGTTCAAGATCCGGGATCCGGGCGGAGTCCACTTCGAATGGGCATGGAAGGGGAAAGTGGAACAGGGCCTAGTTGTGTTCGGATAATCACGATCGTACGGACATGGGATAGGACGGCGCATGCATGTGTGGAGGGACAGGAAGATCTCACATCGACGCCAATAACCAATGTGGAGGATGGAGGATCACAAGTGGCATGACACTGAGTGGCATGATGCCAAAGACATAAGGCAAAAATACGTGCACATATGACAGTCTTTCAAATTGAAAAGGGGGATAAAAGGAAAACCCAACACCAGCTGTGCTATGCATCCGTCGACATGCCAAGGAAACTGGCGAATATCAAGCCCACCTGGCCCCCGGGTGGCGAACGCCATGCACCGCCCAAGCCACAATCTCTCCGGCACGAGTATATAGCCGCCGCTGGGAGCCTACCGGTCGGCACGAAGCAGATGGCCTGATGTGACACCACATGAGTGCTCGGAAAGCCTCAGAGTAGAAGGCGATCCGATCGTGCGCGATAAATGGCAGGCTCCGCCGTTGGGAAGGGAAAAGGAGGCGGAAAAGGCCTGTCTCGATGTCTCGATGCCTCGATGCTCCCGATGCGAGGTCGTTCAAGCCACGCCCCGCCTCCCGCACGGCCTTGACGGCTGGCCACATACAACAGGTCTCACAAGCTCATGAATACGGCCTGACAGCTGCCCGTCTGGGAAGTCTTCGCCACAGAAGAAGGCAGGCCTGTTCGACCGGGCTGCCGGGGCGTTTCTTTCGGGAAGCTGCAGGAGAAAGGAGCTGCAGGAGAAAGAGATTCCCTCCCCCGGACTGCGTGATCGGGACTCTCCGCCACCCGATGACAGCCCCGTTGAGTGTGGCGTTGGGGTGCCGAAAGGAGCAAACACATGTTATGCTTCTTCAGCAGCTGACCAGGAGATAACGTCGAGTCAGATCGCTTGCGGGCGGGATGTTGGACTGGATTTCCTCGGATGCAAGACGTTACACGACAAGTGTCTGGCACGCCGAGCATACACTGGCTGCATCTTACGGGGGGACTGAAAAACTGCAGTCTATTGCGATGTCAATTTCTCATAAGCTCTCTGGTTCGATCTACCTCGATGGAGGCCTATCAGGTTTTCTTTCGAGACCTGTCTCCGACTTCAATGACCTGTCATATCTGACAGGGGCAATCTTCCAGCGCGGGGATCCAGCGTAGTCCTGTCTCGGCCGATAACAACATTTCGTCGGCCCTAGCGATGGAAGATCCCCAAATGACAACCTGAGCCGCTTACCAAGTCTTGCCTTGCATGCGTGCGACAGTGGAGCCAGCCAGCCAGCCAGCATAACGCTTTGAGCATCGAGATGCGGTTCCGGGGTAGCACGTTGAGGTAGATCAGCGGCTCCCGATAAGTGGTCATTGGACCGTTACACCTGCGAGCTGTCGCCAACGTGACCAAGTACTTTTTCCTTCCTTTTCATAGGCTGCTGCTGTCTTCTTAAACCACTGCTACGTCACCTCCCGGAGCCGCATCGCCGGTCTCGAACTCTTCATACACCTCCTGGATCTCTTCTTCTGTAGCCTCCAAGCCGGAGCTGCTCATCAGCTTGGCGTTCTTATCCTCCGTCCTGGGTTCGATGAGTAGGTTCTCCTGCACCTCACAGTCCGTCAATGTGCAATTATCTCCGATTTCGCTCCGCTTTCCCAGGATGCACCGGGTAAGCTTGCATCCCTTGCCGATCACGACCCCGTCCATGAGCAAGCACTGTGAGAGCTTGGCCCCCTCTTTGATCTGACAGTTGGCACCGACCACTGACTCCTTGATGGCCACTTTTTCGTCTACCATCACGTTCTCCCCAACGAGGCTGTCTGGGCGCGTGATTGTCGTTCGGCCCTTGACGCCCTCCGGGTACATAACTTTCTTGGGGTGTGCAAAAGGAGACGGCGTCTCGCCGCGAGCCTCGGCCTCTTCAACAGAGGGAAGCTTTGCAAGCTGCAGCGAGACGTTCAGCAGCAGCTGAGCGGTATCCACCCTCCGAACGATGGGCGCGGTTGGCTTGGACGGGAGGATGTAGGCAAGGATGGGAGGCACGACATCGTCGGTGGAGGTGGGTAAGTCTTTCGTGGTGGATGATTTTGTGGCACCGTCTACCATTCCACCCGAGATACCATCAGAACCCGTGAGCTCGGAAGACATGCTGTCATCGTGCAAAGAGTCTGTGTCTGTCTTTTTCGTGTCTTTGGGGGCGAATATCTTGTCGAACCCTAGTTTCTGCGCGAGTCCCGTTTGCCAACCTGCCTTAGCCCACCAGCCAATCACATCTTCTCCGATGCTGTCGAGGCGGTCGTTGTCGCGAACAAAGTCTAGCACCCACTTGGGGAAGATGTAAATATGGGCGTCTCGGTACGTCGTCCGCACTTGGATCCGGGGATGTCTTCGAATAAGCCCGTGCCGCAGAGGATAGCCGTTTCTCTCCTCCATCAAGTCGTTCAGCGAGTCAGTAGGCATCGAGTAGACCAGATTCGACATGTGTGAGGCCAGAGTCTCCTTAGAGGAGGGCGCGGCAGCTGCCAAAGGTGTCGTGGCGATGAAATCGGTTTCTTCTCCTTTGACGGGAGTCTCCGTCTTGGTCTGATACCAGACTCCCATGCCGCCACTATGCGGGCCGTGGTCTTCGGGAATCAGACCAGATGCGTTCCCTACCAGATCCCTCAAAGTCTCGCAGTTCACCATCCACGCCTGAAGAAGTTGATCTCCACCCAGCTCGCAGACGAGATCGCACGGAAGAACCACAAAGTCTCCGGTGACGGCCGACCTGACCTCGGGAAGTCGCAGGATCTCTGCTGTACCGGTGTTGTGATCCAGGCCCTTTGGTGCCAGCAAATCAGGCCGTGGCAAAGGAAGGCTCGTCAGGGCAGGATTCAGACTCAGAGTTGAAGCTATCGCCTTCTCGGCCGAGGGAGGGCAGATGAGTGTGATGTCTGACAAAAGTCGTGAGTCTTGGCCGGCCCGCGATGTGCTTCTGCTTCACAGGTACTTACCTGCAATGCCTGCCCTGTAGCAGAACTCGAGGGGATACCAGACCATTGGCCTATTGGCGATGGGAAGAAGGGCCTTGGGATGCTCATCTGGGTTTGCCGTGTACGTGGGCAACGACGACCCCGGCCCACAGAGAATAAGGGCCTGCAGCCCAGGAGAGGCTGAGGAAACGGCGTGCGGCATTCTGGGGCTACAGGAGCTGCACGATGTTGATAGACCTCGGGAGAAAATAGGGTTGCGTAGGTTCTAGTGTGTATTTCTGAATGCTTGTCTGCCGGCTCGTGTGTGTGTCTCGATCGGATAGACGTGTGAAGACTCGTATGGTGTGAAGTGTAGAAAGAGGTGACTGCTCTCACTCTCACAAACGCTGGCTGGCTGACTCACTGATGAAGTCCAATCTTTGGCCGCAGCGCAGCTTTCACATCGCATCCCCACAAGGACACAGGCCGAGCTCGCTTACGTAAATACCCCCCCCCAGCAACAGCAGGGCCAGGGGTTGGGAGCTGGGAGCTATTGGCCTGCCCATAAGCCCGGGTTATTATGCAAGGGTTGGGCCCGAGGTCGCCAGCCACCTCCAACGCCAAGTGAGGTGCGCGCATCCCAGGACTCAAATGACAATCATCCCGCCACATCTTTTCGCGTCTATTGTGCATGCAAATAACCCACTTGCACATGCGACACAAGTTCCGGCCTCCTTCCAGCTCCACAGTTCAACTGACCGAGAATATTGCGCCCAGCACCGCATAACGCATGCGCCCAACCGACATACTGATGCGATGAGCGCCTCTTGATGATGTCTTCACCTTATGATAACCGCGGCCCGTCGCGCCGCCGAAATGGTGTTTGGAGCCACTGGGTCCCACTGGCAGTGACTGTAACTGTTGCCACTGTTGGGGTTGCGGCCTGGATCTGGAGCCAGCGCAGCAACGATGAGGAGGACGAAGAGGAGGCCATCAACCAGCATCTGGACTACGAGCATGCTGATTACGGCGACAACCCTCCATACGGAGCTACCGGCGACAATGTGAGCGTCAGAGCTCCGCCATCATTCAGGAGCGACCTGAGGCCCGAGGAGGTCGGGTACGGGGTCACGCAGGCCGATGCGAGTGCACCAGGCTGGGGAGCGCGCATGTCCGGTGCCTTGCGACGCACCCCCAGCCCGCAAAACATCCTTGATCGCGCCGGAAAGACAGTCGCCGCAGGTGTCGCAGCGGCGGGCACGGCTATGGGGAGCGCCCTGGCTGCCATTCGGGAGGAGGACAAGGCCGCGTTCGCCGACCACGAGACGTGGTCTGAGGAAGCAGATGCAAAGAACGAGAAGAGCCCGGCCGCGCAAGCACGCGATTACGGCAGCAAGAAGAGGAAGACAGTAGCCATTGTCGTCTCTGCTGACACACAGCTAGACTTGGACGAAGATGGTTATCATGAGCATGCCGTATGATCCCCTGCGATTACGCATTCACGCATGCCCTTCGAAAGCTGACAGAGGACTGCAGTCAATACTGTCGCATATTCCAAAGCACACTGACTTCTCAAAGGTCAAGCTGTTCATCTTGATATACGCACCTGGGCTGAAGGATACGGTCACGGAAACGACGAGCACTCGGGCGCCAGCCTCACTCAGCTCATCATTTTCTGTGGTAGGCCCTGAGCAGGCCCTAACACCAGGAGACGAAGCGAAGAGCCCACTGTGAGTGCTTTGCGTCGATGTGATCATTCTGCAATTAAATTGAGCTAACATGGCCTGTAAAGTCTGTCCTCGTCCAGCAACCCGGCCTTTAATGCGGTTTACTCGCAGGCCATCGGCCTGGTTGAGAAAGAGACGAGCGTCCTCCCATTTACTACGCCGGCAGGCTATGTGCACATACTCCACCACCTTAAACCGGAAGTTGTCTACCTGCAGGAATCCCTTGCCGGTGAAAATGGACTTCACGTCCAGAAACTCCAAGCTTGGCTAAGATACGATATTATTCTGGTTGTGGGCGCTGAAAGTGGCCATGGAGGCCTAGCAGACAGCGAGTCCGAGGCAGAGAGACCCGAGCAGGCACAGAAGTGGTGGCAGAAGGAGGATCGTGTGGGCCGTGGCCGAGGAGTGATCGTCGTGGACGGGATGAGAGTAAATGATGACTGGTCGCGTCGCGTCCAGGGCAACGAGCAATGACTTTTATGACCTGGCACAGGAAGGGAGATGATGAGATACGAGACATACCCCGGCCCCAGCTTCAGCCCCAGAGCTGGACCAGCCAGACAGGCTCGCCCAAGGGTGGGAGCACAGTGTTTAGCGGGGTGACATTGCCGATTATGGATTATAGTTGACAGGCACAGTAGATATTTCTGTTGATAGGCTAATAAAAAGGTGGAAATAAGTTTCGGGAATATAAAAGTTA
The DNA here is from genome assembly GCA_037177825.1 of Diaporthe sp. P3_1W. Classification (NCBI taxonomy): domain Eukaryota; kingdom Fungi; phylum Ascomycota; class Sordariomycetes; order Diaporthales; family Diaporthaceae; genus Diaporthe; species Diaporthe sp. P3_1W. Next base: position 2,694,232 of record JBAFXB010000001.1, read on the forward strand.
CTGAACAAGTATGCCTTCGTTGTGCAGACTATATGAGAATGAGGCTCAAGTCGAGCGACCGAGGGGACACGACGGTAGGACACCAGGCCTGGTTGACCGGACCCCTGCAAGACAAACCCAACACCCCCCTCCGTATTTCCTACCTAGGTACACATAGCCTTCACTCCGTTCCAAAGGCCGACCTGACTTGTTGAAGTCTTTTTGTAGAGCCTAAACTCTGTAAGCACCCTGGCAGAGTCTGAACATTACACTTCAGCCTCATAGATCAATTAGAGATATCCAGACGGATGTCTTGCAAGCTAGACTCGAGCAAGACATAGACTATTTAGTTTCTTGGAGATATATTTAAAGCGAAGTGCAGGTGATCTTTTATCATCTTTTACGGAGCCAACTCAAGAATTATGGACAGGAGGCATGTATGGGGTGGTTGTTCTGAAAGATGCTTGGCCTGTCTTGTCAGGTGTCGCCATGTTGCTCCTTGGCCCGGGGAGAGAAGACGGGGTGGGGCAGACCCTGGGCATCGACAAGCGCCAATTCGATCCACCCAGCCGACTCCCAGGCTCCGACCACCGACGTCTCTCCTCCCCACGCGCCCATCATCGCATTACACTGCATCACATCACCGTCTATTTCCGCCCGACAGCATCACTACCATCTCGAAACCATCCGAGCCCGCTTCCATCATCCACATTGCCGTCGCCGTCGCCGTCGTACCTGGCCGCTGGCGCGAGAATTGTCGGCCTCGTCCATTGTCTCCGACCGCCGCACGGGAGGAGCAGGGCCACGAGATTCTTTGAGCGCGCGTCAGCCCGACAGCCCACAGCCCAATCGTCAGCGACTTCATCTCACCCCAGAACACCGCCATCTCCGGCACCTGCATACACGCCCACAAAAGCCCAGCAGTGTGCAGTCCCATCTGGCCAAATGCGATCGAACCGCGCCCCTCACACCGTGTTGCAATAACCTGGGAAGCAGGCCAAGCCGAGCGCACGAGCACCGGGCACCAAGCACGAGCACCAGCACCAGCACCAGCATCTGGCCGCGGGGCCTCACCGGCAGCGCATCGCGCAGTCTGTTGAAGCAGCGCACCGGTCGCCATGGCTCCCAGCACGACTCCCATACCTCCACCTATCATTCCTCCCCATCCAAAAACGAAGCGCCCAATCCCTGCCGGCATCCAGACGAATGGCGCGCCCTCTTCATCCTCTCCCTCACCTTCCATGTCGGCAAAAAAACCACCCAACAGCGCCAAACAAGCCCCCAACTCTGCCTCGACAAATGGTGGCACCGTCACCGTCGCGCGGCCACCAAATCGCATACGGCAAGAGATCACTGCTCAACCCAACGGGACCGTCCGCGCGGGCACGAATGGCGCCACTCAGCCCGTCTCGACCGGTGCGGCCGATCCAGCCATGATACCGGTGGTCGTGAAGCAGCGTGAGTTCCGCTTACAGCGCGAAATGCGTCCCATAGACTGACAAAGCCTAAGCTCCATCCCGACTATACATCCTGAAGAAGTACTACGGAAACCCGCCGTCACTCATCGTCCATCTCTACCCGAATCATTTCAAATTCGATGCCCAGGATGACTATTTTCTCTATTCGTCGCCAATGAAGGCCTTTCTCGACCACCTCAAAACGCGAACCATTCCACATGATATGCTCGCCGACTTGACGGAGGCGGGAGTTCCTTTCTACGAGGGCTGTCTGATCGTGGAGGTTCATGACCACAGGAGCGTAGCAGCTGAGAAGGAAGACGCCGCAAAGAATGCTCCTGCAAAGAAACCTGACGTACCGACCTCGGTTCACAAGAACAATCCTTATATCACACCGTCGCCAAACAAGCCATTTCAGAGGGACCCTCTGACTACCATCAACGGCCAAGCTAAAAGTCCGGAGGTTGACTCGAAAGGCAAATCAGCGGGCTCGACCGATCAAGGGAACAGGCAACTGTCCAATTCGCCGCAGAGCCAGAAAAGCAAAGCTCCTCCGAAAAGGAAAATAACCACTGTCGTCCTCTTTCCCACGCACCAGAGCCGGCAAGCAGACCTCGCAATCAGGGCATGTAATCCTCGCGGCTCTAGCGATGGCCGGCAAGACGTCCCGGGTGGTGGCATGGCCCCTCCAACCCCTTCAGCCCTCGTTCCGCCCACGCCTACAGGCTCAAGCATGCCACCCCCAGCCAAGAAAGCCAAGCGCGAGCGCATGGAGCTCGACAGTAGCAACATATACGCGGCCGAAGGCGCAATGCTGCTTGCCACTGTGCCACCCCTGGATCTGGAGCCGAGCAAGGATGTAGAAACCACAATTCGCAAACTCGAGGAACAAGCCAAGCTTCATGCACATCGCTTTCAGCCGCCTCCGCAACCGAAGACTAGGAAGCGCACAGTTGCCGAAATGGCCGCGGATGAGGCCCAGGCGGCTGAGAATGAGAGGTTCCTGCTTACACTGGACGAGAAGATCACGCAAGGCAGCAGCTCAGTTCCTGGTGGCGATGGGCAGCAACAGGTCGCGCCTTTCAATCTTACCTTTGACCGCTTTAAGAAGATCGAGGACATTAAGAAGGAGCACGCGGAAAGGGCCAAGCAAGAGAAACTCAAGCGGGAGGAAAACGAGCGCAAGCTTGCCGAGCAGAAGGTACAAGCGCAGGCCCAGCAGCAGCAGCAACAGCAGCAGCAGCAGCAGCAGCAAGCAGCAGAACAAGAGAGGCTTCGTCAGGAGCAGGCTGCCGCCGCCACTCAAAGGGCGCAGCAAGAGGAGATGCGAAGGAAATTGCAACAGGCGCAACAAGCACGGGAGAGGCACGCCCAGGCTCAAGCACAGGCACAGGCTCAGGCGGCAGCCCAGGCTCAGGCACAGGCTCAGGCGCAAGCACAGGCTCAGGCGCAGGCGCAGGCACAGCAAAATCAAGGCGGTGGAGCGATGCATCAAAATGCACATGGGCATCCCGCTCAGGGCGGACAGTTGCCCAATGGAGTCTCGGTGTCAGCGCCGAACGGTATGCCGATGGCGCAGGCGCGCTTCCACAGCCAAGTCTCGCAGCCTCAGGTATCTTCGCCAGTTGTGCAGCAGAATACCCCTCAGAATATGTCATCACCCATGGTCGGTGGTGTTGCCATGCAGACATCTGGGTCCAACATGGGAGGCAGCCCAGCAAGGCCGTCATCCGTCGTTCAAAACCAGCCCCCGATGTCCACGCCTATGGCAGTTAGCATGTCTGCCAGAGGTAGCCAGCAAAGCCATCCTTCTGGCACACCACGTATGCACAGCGCGACTCCGAACATGGCTCAAGCAACCCCGATCAGCCGGGCTCAACAGATGGCCCACACTCCGCGCATGTCTCAGACCAGCCCGCCCCCTGGGATGATGGCTCCTCACCTCAACCAGTCGATGATGATGAACAGTCCAGGGATGGGCAACATGGCACAGAACGCGAACCCAATGGCACAAGCTCAATTGCTGGCCCAGCAACAACGCCAGTACCAGCAAGCACAAAACATGAACGCAGCCATGATGCAGAACAACATGATGAACGGCGGTGCCCCGCAGAATGCGCAGCAATTGATGCAGGCACGATACATCCAACAGCAGCAGAATATGATGCGTCAGAAGATGGGGAACGGGCAGCAGCCTAGCATGCACATGGGCCAGCAGCGGATGATGCAGGCCAACATGGGAATGCCGAACGGAGCACAGATGCGTCCAGGCCAGAACATGGTCAACATGGGGGGCCAGATGTTCCCGCAATCAATGCAGCAGATGCAGCAGATGCAACTACAACAGCAGATGCAACAGATGCAACAGCAACAGCAGGGCCACCCACAGCAGATGCAGCAGAACCACATGATGGGGGCAGCGGGACAGCAGGCTCAACTACAGCAGCGAATAGCCGTGCAAACGCAGCAGCAGATTTCGATGTTGAGTACCAAGTTATTCCAGGAGAACCTGCCGACCTGGTTATCGCAGCAACAACTCACGCAAGAGACCTGCCCACCCGACTTACTGCAGAAGTTTAAGATGCAATGTTTGGGCTCGGCCAGGCAGAAGATCCTGCAGTTGAGGCAGCAACAGCAGCATCAGCAACAGCAGCAGGCATTGGCCATGCAGCAGCAGCAAGCTATGCAGCAGCAGGGGATGATGCCCCAGGGCATGTAGTGCGTGTTCAGGGAGGCGCGATGGCCTACGTCTCTGCCGGCTTACCCTGGAATGCACGGCTTATATCCAAATCACCACGGCGATAATTACTCTTACTGAATTTTGGGTCCACGGGCAGCAAGGGGCGAATCTCGGCGTTTTAAGGAAAATGGGGACATGGAACTGAATGATACACGGTATCATCGAAGCCAGGCTACTTTGTCGACTTTGAGCAAGGTCTTTTATACCCCGGGCGGCCCCGAGCGATTTGTCGAGTTTTGTTGGCTTTTATCTCTTGGCTGCTCCTGCGGCGCGTTACTTATTTGCGTTGACGTCTTGCGAGCTTGGATCAAACCGGCTCTCGACATGTGTGGAAGTCGAGTGTGCTTTACCATGGCGTGCTTATCCTCAGGCCTGGTATCCCCCTCGGACGACGTAGCGGGGGGGGTGAGTTGCTCGCGCAGATGGAATGTGAATGATTCAAACCGTGGATGTTTCCTGGACACTATTTCTTGTGCCATTTGTGAAGATCATGCTGTGAAATGGGCCAAGAGATTCATTCTCTTGCTTGCAGGGCGCGACATGTTGCCAATGAGCATGCTGTGTAATCAGCCATGGTCACTTGAGCATCTCCGCCACACAGGTCGGCGCGTGATTTGAGTGGCGGGGCAGTACACTCTTCTTCTCAACAACCTCGTGGCTTCCGGAAGGGAAATCTCTGAGGTTCTTGGCCTTGTAGGTGATTGTCTGCGGTGTGCAAATGCGCTGGGCTCTGGGGCTCATGCGAGCTGTTCCCAGAAGGTTGTCTCCGACTGCTCTTGGGCGGCACGTGACGTCGGACGGAGGTTGCATCACTTCCCAGATTGCTCATGACATAACCGCTCGGCGTGATACGCATGCATGGGACGTCAAGCTCCAACCTCCTTCCCGAAGAACCGTCTGCCCCGTAAAACACATTTCTATGACAAATCCGACCCTCGACCCTCCCCATCCAACACTGTAGATCGTCCACAAGCTTTCTTAGCAACCCTCGTTTGCCGAACCTGACCAGTCCGCGAGATCGGGCCCACGTCTCCATATCCATCTTCGTTCTCTGTGTGTATTTCCACCCGTCCGCGTCCAGCCCATCCAGCCCATCCCCCGCGAAACCCCTCCAACCGTACACCACACTGGCCACAAACCTGCCATCGACATGCGCTGCCCGTCGACGACATCGCCAGCGGCACAGTCCGCCGCTGGCTTGCTATACCTACTCCTACTAGCGACGCCGGCGACAGCAATGCTCCAATGCGATAAAATCCTGATCGACCGCCAAAAGTTCAACTTCAAAGACCTCGGGGGCCCCCACTCGGTGGTCACGACGCAGGAGCTGGATGAAAACCAACCATTTCAGTTTCGCAACACGACGTACACGCTGGATCTGTGTGCGCCGCTGAAGAAGGACGGCCCGACCAGGGAGAGCTGTCCGAACGGAGCAAGGGGTGAGTTTCCATCACCGGAGAGTGCTTCTCGTAAACATCATCGTGGGTGGGCCCGTCATGCTAAAGGAGGACATGAGCAGTCTGTGGTATCGTGCGCGGCATCAAAGACGACCAAGACTTAGTGCAGGCCGTCATCCCGATCGCAGGCAACCTGGCCAACCACGGCGGTAGCGATCTTGAGCCCAAGGTAACGCGGCTCAAGACATCCGACTCGGGCGCCGATGCCAAGAAGGAGGGTGTCCGGCTCGTTCTGCACGGCGGGAAAGACAACGTCAGCAAACGCGCACAGCAAGCCATTGTCGAGATGGTATGCGACAAGGACAAGACTGGCAAGGAGGGCGAATGGGACCCGAAAGACGACAAGTACGAGCCGGGCCAGGAGGAGACCGAGGAGGAGGGCAGCTCAGCCGCTGGGCAGCGGAAGAGGGCCGACGGCGATGAGAACAAGGACGGGTCATCGGAGCACCAGCTGCTCAAGCCGGACTCGGCACTGATCTTCGACAGCTACGGGCCCCTGAGCGAGGACAAGCAAATCGACGTGCTGAGGCTGACATGGTACACGAAATACGCATGTGAGGGCCTGCCGGAAGACGAGTACCCGAGCAATCAGCACTGGGGCTTCTTCACATGGCTTGTCATCCTGTAAGTTCCTTGTCTATCCCTCATGGGAATTGCTGTGTTCACTAACTGACGCATCCGTAAAGCGTGTTCCTTGCTACTGCGTCCTACCTGATCTTTGGGTCCTGGCTGAACTACAACCGCTACGGCGCCCGCGGCTGGGACCTGCTGCCGCACAGTGACACCATACGCGATATCCCCTACCTTCTCAAGGACTGGACGAGGAGGGTCCTCAACACCGTGCAGGGCACCGGTTCCAGAGGGGGCTACTCGGCAGTATGAGAGAGTGAAGGTCTATAAGTATGACAGGCTATGAGAATGACTATACAGAGACAGGGGTACCTTTTTTCGTTTTCTCGTTTTTGCTGGTTCAAAGATTTGGCATGGCGGCGAGGGACTTGATTTTGTGGCGTTGGGCTCATCTTGCGCAAAGACAGACAGACACCTGTGGCAAGACAGCACGGTGTTTTGTAGGGCGTTCTCAGGGTGTGAAGTATGAGATTCTCGCGATCCAACAAACCGACCTGGATTCTTTCTGCAGACCGAGATGGACCTGTCATGTATGGGCCTGGGCTGACTAAACATGCTCTCTGCACTGTTGGCTGGCTGCGATGAAGCCAGTCAGTTATCAGAATCACTCAACCCTTGGCTTTTGATATCATTGCAGAGCCGAGATACTGTGTCAGCCCGTACCCACACCGGTAGCGTCGCCGAGACCTTTGGGCGTCGGGGTCGGCTGTTAGTTGACAGCCGTGCCCCCCCCCCCGGACGGCCGAGGGCTAAGCAGGTGCCGAGGTAAAAGTCGGTGATTACTTACTTACAAAGGGTCCAACGTCAACAATATCTCTCCCCCTACTATGTAATAATGCCATCTATCCAGACAACTATGAGCCCTGCAACCTGACCAGACTGCACAACAGGCCTGTGTCTCCCTCACGCATCTGCTGTGTTACCTCTAAGCTCTCGTAGTGGAAGGCAGCCCGTGAAAACAAGACCACCATGGCCGCCCCAAGCACATCCAAGCCGCTCTACAGCATCCCCGTCCCGGCATGTGATCAGCACCCCGGCGGCTCCGTAACCATCACCGAGCCCTCGCCCCGCGTCTACCTCCTGACCCTGGCCTCCCCGCCCGACAACCGGCTCACGACGGCCGTGTGCCAGGCCCTCCTGCAGGCGCTCGACATGGTCGAGTTCTCCCTGGCCCCCGGCTGCGTCGTCACCACCTCCTCGCTGCCCAAGTTCTTCTCCAACGGGCTGGACCTGGGCCACGCCGTCGCCCACGGCAGCGCCTACTGGTCGGGGAGCCTGTGGGCCCTGTTCCGCCGCTACCTGACGTACCCCATGCCGACGGTCGCGCTCATGAACGGGCACGCCTTCGCCGGCGGCCTGATGCTGGCCATGCACCACGACTACCGCGTCATGTCCGCCGACCGCGGCTTCTGCTGCCTCAACGAGCTCGAGTTCGGCGCCCCGCTCAAGCCGCCCATGTCGGCCATCTTCCGCGTCAAGCTCCCCGACACGAGGACCTACCGGGAGATGGTCCTCGAGGCGCGGCGCTTCGGCGGCAGGGAGGCTGCCGCCAAGGGGATCGTCGATGCCGCGGGCGGGTGGGACGAGGTGCTCGCGCTGGTGGGCGAGAGGAAGCTGACTGAGAGGGGCAAGACGGGCGTGTACGGTCTGCTCAAGATGGAGATGTACCGCGAGTGTCTGGATTTGTTGGAAAACCACGAGCGGGAGGAGGCCAAGGATGATGCCTGGTTCAAGGGGGAGGACGAGAGGAAGCAGAGGGGCCAGAAGCGGGTCGAGGACTTGGTCAAGGCATATGAGAAGGCGAAGCTGTGACGCGAGTACATTGAGCCACATGTTTTCTGACCAGGCCTGGACTCAAAATAAAATACTGTGACTACCACACAGTCAAGACACTGAACGCAGTCAAAGCAGTCCAAATCATGCGTCATCGTGGGGCAAATTATCTTGATGTCCATTCCTCTAGAGCGTCTAGAATGCGTTACCGATGCAATAAACCATTCGCCGTCCAGACCCACCAACTCCCTCTTCCGTCCAGTCTAAGAATGTTGGCTCTTGGCCTTGGCCCAGCATATCCATCAGTCCGCAGGTCAAGCTCAGCCCTGTTGAAGTCGGTCTCATACACAATACTAAGTACATCCAGGTCCCACGCCCGGCCTGGTTTCCTCCGGTTTTCCACCCTCGTTCCCGAGTATTCCGGCCCTTATTTCCTTGTAGCATGGTTGGTGTTGGTTGACTTTTTGGTATCATTGGTATCATTTTTGATGTATTTTTGGGCCCATTCAACTCCACAAGAAGCCGAGTCTCAATGTACTCGGACCGAACAGCGGCGATCCCCTGAAATCAAAACACTCTCTGAAGACGCCAAACGCACTAGTGACCTTAGCAGGTACAAAAAGGGAGAAAAAGAACATACAGTTCCCCCTAGCACAACGCGAAACAGAGTCGCTATCATGCACTGTCATAGAAAAACGTGGGGGAGGGAGTAGCTGAGAAGATGCATCGAATACAACGGGTGCCCGAGAAAGGGTTGTGGAGCAGCGTTGTTTACTCGCTCACGGGTTCGTCCTCTGAGACATCCATTTGCGGATCGTAGAGCAGATTTCGCTGCGCGGAAGGCAGCCCCAACTCGGTGCGAGTGTCTTGTTGGATTTTGAGGAAATACCTGCGCAGGCTCCGCAGACCCTTGAGAAAGCCGCAGTCTGGATCCTGAGGATGCCGCGGTGGGCAGGGCTTGTCCTTGTCCATGTCACTGGCAATGAGGCTGTTGGCAAAATCGGCGATCTTGAAATCGATCTCGCCCTTGTTCTTCCGCTTGCGCACCCGACTGGCATCTTCCGTGTCAGTGGCAAAGTCCGTTGTCGAGTCTTCGACCGCCGTGTCGTAGTTGTCCTTGCCGGACTGGTCGCCGTCATAGGTCATGAGCAGACTCGCGGCATAGAATCGGTAGCCTCGTAGCCGACGTACGATGACTTCAAGCTGGCTCAGCTTTTGCAGAATGTTGGGGATGTGCCGGAGGATGCTGTGGAGGTCCTTTCCATCATAAAGGAAGCGGGTGAGTGCTTCCTGGAACTCGTCCCCGGCTTTGAGGTTGCGACCGTAGTATTTGTCTTGGAAAACGTATGTCTCGGTCTGTGCATCCCACACTTGAAGACCGCAGACCCGCACACCGAGTTCCCGTGAAGTGGTCTCGGCACATTTGCGCTGTTGAGACTTCTGCTTCTTGGGGTTGGCTTCGACGCCATACTGTCGTGTGCCCATCTTCAGGTCCATGATACAAGGGCGCTTCATGCTGGCGGTCAAGTCTTCCAAAAGCAGGAAGTACGATACCCGAGACCCACGCTGAGTCTGGGCCTCTTTGGGGTTCATTGGCCTTGACATCCTCTTGAACTCGCTTGTGGGGCTTGTCGCCACAGAGACCACTGCGGATTCACAACCCGACGACGTCGTAGACGATGCCGCGACTTGGTTTTCAGCTGCCCCGTTAAGACCCTGGGTGGGCGTTGCTGTGGGTGCGTCCGAACTGGGGGCTGCGCCCCCAAATTCTTCATTGTCGCCCTTGTAGCCTGCCTCATCAGGCTCTTCCCAATAATGCAGATCGCCCCTCGAGTCCGACACGTCCTTGGGCCTCCTTCGCAGAGCGCTGCCAGAATGCCGGCGTTTCTTGCGTTGAGGCACCATGGCCTCGTTCAGGATGTCTGGCTCAGGAGCACTAGTCCCAGTGACATCTTTTGACTCGCCGTTGCCATCTGGGCAAGGCTCACTGGAAGGGCCGAGGTCACTCTGCGATTTCTGGTGCATGCGTGAAGACACAGGCTCAATGTGTTCCTGGCTGCGTACCACGGGTAGGTGTAACTCCACACCGTTGGCTCTCATGAGGTTTGAGTCTGAACTCTGGGGCCGAAGCAGGCGGTCCAAAGTCTTCTTGGGCAGTACTCGCTGGTGAGCTTTCTTGTGCCTGTGAATATTGATGGGCTGGTTCCGGAAGGCGTCGTTGAAGACCTCGTGACGGAGTTTCTTGTTGACCACGGTGGTTCCCCAGCTATTAGCATGACGGTCTTCCAGAGAGGGCCTTTCCAATATTCCGCTAGGCGTTGATTCATTGGAGGTATAGTGCGACGCCGGGACAGAGATTGACGAGCTACGAGCACGGTCTGAGTAGAGGGCCGCATTTGCTGCCGGGTGGAGGAGGCTCCGGGGCAGGATATGCTGGTTGTCCATGAACGTGACCGTTGGGATTGGGATCGAGCTTGATTGCAAGGATTGGCTGATTACTCTACTGTGCGTGCTCGCCTGTTGACCGGCTTGGTTGGGCTTTTCCGTAGCATCGTGAGTCGAAAGGCCATTAGCCCGCACACACGTGCTCTCTTCCCTCTGCTCGCCTTTCTTGCGTTCGGAAGCAACAGGTTCATCTCTCCTGACAGTAGATTTCCGCCGAGGCTGCTTTGAGTATGTCACATTGAGCACGCCGATATATCTGCAATGATGTTAGCCGCTTGTCCGGCACACTCCCTTGTCGACAAAGCTGTCTACGGAGGGCTGGTGCATACCTTGGCAGAAAAGGTAGTAGGTCCCTGTGGTATCTTTCGATATCTTCGTAGAACTCATTTTCTCGATTATTGAGCTGCTTGCAAACCGCTCGCTTCGAAAACTTCCACAGAGTTGTATGCCCACCCACCTGGTGTGAGTAAGGAACAAGCTCTATAGCATCAAGCGGTTGTTGGACGCCTAATTGATGGTCATGCACATGATCTTCATATTCCTGTGAGCCCAGTTGAGGAGGCAAAGAGGATTCTTGTTGTGCACGATCATGCTCTGGGGAAGGAGACGCCGCAGGTGCGGCTTTCTCAGGCGGCTTTATACCGGGGGAACGCGGTCCGGAATCAGAGGGACGGTTGGGAGCAGCATCCCGCACATTTTCTTCCATGGGGCCCTCAGGCGACTTCGGCTCATCAATCTCGGGTTCGTCAGCCTTTACCAGCCAAGCTGAGCCATCGGCGTTCCGCTGGTGTGTCACGCCAGGTTCACTTGTCGCATCGAGGTCTTCCTCAACATCACATGGACTATCGGGGGCAGCATGGGGGCCCTTGTGCGGCAGGAAAACGGCAGACGATATTTTCTCCTCTCCCGAAATTTCACCGTCCTCTACAGCGTCAGCTGTATCATTTGGGCCTGCTTGCACATCTCGATCCGCCGGGAGACCACCAGAGGCTTTGGATAATTTTTCCTTGTGCACATCTCCCTCATCCAGAGGCGTTTGCGGATCAGCGTGACCTTTATGCTCGCGACGCAGGTGGAAGTAATCCTGGGGTTCTTCGCTATACTTCTGTGCACTTATTGACAGCGGGAATGTTCTGGTGCGTGACAGACGTCCTGGGGCATCCTCTGTAGGGCCAGGGGACGGCTGCAGGCTCTTGAAATGATCATCACCGCGGCCAGCCCCCCGTTGTCTCTCAGATTCGGCATCGTTCGTGGACGGCGGCAGTCTCTCCCTGGGGCTTGGGCCGAGTCGTGATTCTCTCCTCTTCATGGTTTCCTCCGGGAGTCCCTCCTTGAAGAAGCGCAGGCTGTGACTCGCCTTGCGGCTTCTAGCGTTCGGCTCCACTCCTGCCAGCACCTCTGCGATGGACTTCTCAACCTGGCCATCTTGGCCGTTATTAAGGTCGTCCGAGCCAATTGACCACGCCTTCTCAGGCCCCATTGACACTCGATGATCGGGTTTGCGAGGCCTGACCGGGGACCGTTGGCTTGGTGCAGCACCTGCGTCCAGCCTTCCGTTAGATGGCTCCAGATCTCGGTCCAGTGTCGAGGGAGCGAATGACGGTGCGGTTGAGGTATCAGAGTACGTGCGACTGGAGAACGCAACGTCCTTCAAACTCCTCTCCCTGTCTGTCCTCTCCAACGACGTGCCCCTTCCACTGGATCTGAGAATATCTCGGTGACTCCAGGGCCTTGGGTCCACGCTTCTGGGTTCCGAGGAGTCGAGTGTGCGAGATAGGACAGATTCGCTGGTCCGGGGAGGAAGAGTAAGTGTTTCGACGGTGCCAGTGCGAGCCATTGCGGCGAGGGCCCTTGGTGAGGCTCTGGGCGTCACGGAACCTCCATCGCTGTCATAAGACGCTTCTTGGAGGTCGTCGTGATGGGATTGTGCGGATGGAGGCCTATCCGAAGGGAGGTCTTGTTTCGGGTGACTACCGGTGGCAGGGTCGTACGTATGGTTTTGCAAACGAGGGCTGGGACAAGGTGCATCGAGGGACTGGCTAGCGAGAGCAAGAGATATACCACGAGCTTCTGCAAGTTGCTGTGTCAGCAGAGAGGGCCCCTGAGGCCGTTTGGGAACAACAGAGGCAGAGGCAGCGGCAGAGGCAGCGGCAGAGGCAGAGGCATCAGATGTAGGTCCCCTGGGCCTTTTATCTATCAGGTCTGGTGCAACAGCATTGTTCTCGAAACTAGGTACACGGGTAATCTGGGATGTTGCTGTTCCTGCTCGGCCATCCTCCCCAGCTGCCAGAGAGCTCGACGTGCCAGGGGCTTGGGAAGCGGCGGGAGTGGAGGGGGCGCTGGCAGGGCGATCGCCGCGCAGCTGGTCCTGCCCTTGTCCTTGATTTTGATCTTGTTCTCGGTGTTCTGGAAGTGGCTGTACCGGTACAGACTCAGGCTCGGGCTCAGGCTCGGGCTCAGGCTCGGGCACGGGCACGGGCACGGGCAGAGATACGGGTGCGAGTGCAGGTGCAGGTGCGTGTGCAGGTGCGGGTTCACCACTGTGGGGGCTCACCGGTACAGCTCCAGAGGTAGTTGACGGCGACATGTGGTGGACATTGGCTGTGGATGGGTAGAGGTGTGGGTGTGGGAGAGTTGATAGGCGACGGTTGCGCGGGAGGTGGTGGAAGAAGCAAGACACCGCAGGCGCAAGCCGGCCACGGCCACGGCCAGGGCCAGGGAGAGGGAGAGGGAGAGGGAGTGGCAGGAGGAGGAATGAGGAGGACGGCAAACCCTGCGCTGCTTGTCCCTGATGCTAATGTCGTGACACCGGGCGACGGCACGAACCATGTGCTGCTGCTTCGTCGGCTTTGGGCCTGTGTGCCGTTGCGGGCAAGTAATTGGACGGCGGGCGTGATTTGTGGCAGAATTGTCGTTTCTTGGGAGAGTCGGAGAGTCGGTGTGTGGGAAAGAAATGGAGGGGGGGCGGAGGAGGTGTTTCGCTAGGCCGCCCACGAGATAAGGCCTGGCCGCCCTCCCAGGGGTGGAGCACCCAGAGGTTCACGCAAGAAACCGCAACCCCTGTGGCGGGCGACATACAATACTGGGCAGTGCCGTAACTACGCTAATACCAGGCCCACTGGTACAGAGGTACATGCCCATTTCCCAGGCAGTCCGACAATCGGGCACCGACGACCAAAGTACGTACCTGACGCTAGCCAGCCCCATGACAGGTGCACCACTTCGACGCCGCCCCAAGGTGTTGGATGCGGCTGCTGCTGGGGACTTCCCTCGTCATTGCATGCATCATCGGACTGAGGACGACATCTGAAATCACGTTTGATATCCCTACGATGGTACTTGGTAGGCCCATGTAAGCCAGCCAGGCCAGTCTGTGCCCGAGTCGCCCGCCCTGCCAGTAGGACCACCGCATCTGCTCACCTGCCCCAAGGAACGGCTCGTCCTGGCACGGCAGCAACGCGACGGGCCAAGTACCTGCGTTGTTTCCTCGGCCCCTTTTGTCGATGGTACGGGCCACCAAGGTGTCAAGTAGACCAGCCCCAAAGGGCCTGGGGAGGCGTCGCTCAATGCCCGCTAATCGTCCAGAACTCCAGTACGTACCACGTGGGCGTCACTGGTGGGTTCTGGGTTCCATAACTAGCCCCAGCTTGCAAACTCGTCAGCCTTATTGTTGTCATGACCCCGGGGCCGGCTGAGGGTGATGGGGCGCTCGACTCCGCTCCCTCGCCATGCCCTTCTATGACGGGGAAGCGAGCCGAGAAAACCTAGATCCATAGCTTCCCGCCCTCCAAGATCGTGACTGTCTTGCTCGTGGGCCACAGCCAATGTTACTGCGTTGGACAGTCGTCTGTCTTGCGCGACCCTGGGCGGAGCCCAAGGTTTTGTTCCGCAGAATCGGCTGGCCCAGGCTTCGATACGCAAACGACAACAGACACCAAGACCCATCATCGTCATCCCGCTGGCCCCAGTATCACGTTCCGTCACCTCCCCTTTTGACAGGCTCGAGTCGCACCGAGGCCCAGCACCAGCCGGCCTGCGCAACTCGTGCAACGATTTCCCTTCCCACCCTCGCCGCGCATCCATGATGCCTCGGATTGGCACAGTAGATACGTATCTATCTGCCTGGGTATCTGCTAGGCAGGCACTATGGTACATCGCTCCCCCGGTCGTTGCTGGCACCCTGGCCCGACCGGTGAGAACGAGTCGGCCCTGGATCCCCAGACACTATCCCGGCTACCTCGTCCATAGTAGGGAGGCCCGTCTTGCCCATCTATTCGCCCATCTGCCTGTCACCTTTCACTTGTGGTAAGCACCTCCTTCGACCGTTCCAACGGGTCGGCGCGGTTTCTTATCACCTACACCCACAGCCAGCTGGGTCAAGAATATCGCGCACGTAGACTAACACTCACCCTTGCTTTTCGATCTGTCACTTGCGCTTTGTCACTTGCGTCCGTCCTTGCGTACTTTATCTTCCCGCGACTCCAGACGATGGACAATTCATTAGCCGTCAAACAGGCGGACTGTGGTATGATGGATGGAGGCTGAACGTTGACTTTTGCCAAGGGCGAACGGCCCAATGAAGAGAGCCCATGCTCAGAAGAGCCCGAGACAAAACACTCGCCAATCATCCGACAACGTGCTCTCCGTACAGCCTCCTATTCCTCCGCATAGTATCATCAGCAACTCGAGTCAATGCCACTTTCCGAAGCTTCCTCCATTTAGTTTCACCTCGCAAGTCCCAAGCCCCGGAATCCGATCAAGCTGGTCAGGACGCGACCTCCCTCCCAGGTACACCCACTGTATCTCCGCCTGTCCCAACCTATCAGGCGCTGATCCCCTTCGGCGGACGGGGGGAGCCGTGGGCACTTGTGCCTTTCCGTGGTCACCGCCCCTTTTTTGTTTGTCGCGAGGGACCACAACCAGGCGAAGTGTATCCTTCCCGGGGATATGTTCCTTCTTGCCGGCCGTTCATGTCTAGTCGAGTCTGGTCGAGTCTGAGGCAGTCCAAGCGGACGGTGAAAAGGTGTATGAGTCTCTTCAAGGGCAGGGCCATCGCGGATGCGCCCCGGCTTCCAGATTGAGCAGCCCTCCTTCAGGATCACGGAAATAGGACAGCTAGCTTTACTGCTTCACGGTCTGGGCCCGTTCCATGTCCCGACAGCATCTATGTCGTCCGTGTCATCCTTATGTCACAGCGTGAGTTTGATATTGGTCCTTTGTCTCCTGCAGCTCTGCCCAAACCACCCGCCACTGTTCGATCACCAGCTTGGGAAAGCACACTTTTTAATGATGTGCCAGTCTTGAAATCCCCTGATAATACAGTTCCCCTGTCCACGTCACCGCCATCCGGGATGACAGCCCGCACATGCTCCCCGTCACATCTTGTTCTAGTTCTGGAAGACACCTATGACATGGATGGAAGAGTGCGTCCAACGGCCAGAGACATGCCACGTCGAGCCGAGACTCTTGAAGTAGTGGTGGGAAGGGACAGCTTTTCCACCTGGGCTTACGCTCGTCTTGGTGTCTGGTGAGTTACAAGTGCTGTGCTCGGCTAGATTCAACTCCAATTGCCCCTTCGACACAACTTGCTGAGCCCCAGGTGGTTACACTTGACGGACGTAGCCTGAGCTCCGGGTACGAAGGATGCATTTCGATCCGTTATGGTTTATATAGCAGCTGATGGTCCAGGCACCGGCGCACGACAGATGAGATCAAAGCCTTGGGCTCTCAAGTAGTACTCTGTTCTGCTTTACTCTGTTTCCGTCGAGTACTCCATTCATCCTATCAGCGAACACGCACAGAAGAGCTGTGATGGCAGGCACGTGAAGCTTCCATTTCATTCCAACCAGTTGACAGCAAGAGAATGCGGCTTGCCGGATGCCTTGCCGCGTTCTGCACTTAATCCCAACACCACCAATACCCATCTATGTGTCATAGCAATGTACCTGTACAGATCCCACTTGTGAAGGCTTCTCGCAGAGTATCAAGTTGATTCGCCCATTTTATTTCTTTTCTTCCTCTTGCATTGCATCTCCGTAAAGGCTATTACGACGTCTCTCGCTACCCATTGTGTCCTTCCAAGGGCATCTGTAACCTCACTGCCCAGAGCCATAGCATCCATCACATCGGGACATTTGATTTCCTGCTCACAGTGAACCCGAAATTGTGATTGATGTGACTAGCACTCGATGACAATGCAGTAGCGTGTGAGCGCCGTCGTAGGCCCGCAGTATTCTGCGTGACTGGCATCAAAGGGGCTCCAGTCTGAGGGATGAGGACTTAGCGGTGACGCGGAAACTCAACCCTGCGCCAACAACCAATGGGCCCCTCATGTTGCGCATTCACTTTGCGATGTAGGTAATGGGGAGGATCTAGACGCAGGATGGATCATCTTGAGGTGGGCTTAATGCACCAAGACTCCCAGTTGGTCGTCTTTCCCAAATGCCGTGTCAGAGATATAGCCTTCGTCCAGTGTAAGTTGGAGGAAGCGAACTCCTGAAGTCGGTCAGAACTGAAATATGTATGGTGGGCTTGGGCTTTTTGGCTGTGGATTTTTGATATCGGGCAGAGTATTTAGGACCGGAATCTAAGCCATGTGCTTGAATGTGACCGCAGGCTAAGGCGCTTCTTGAAAAAGCAGTAAAGAAGTCTGTCTTATTTCTGTATTCCTGCCGTGACAGGCGACGACGACGTGCTCTAAGCACGATGGGATATCTCTGACAAAGCAACTCCGCGCGCTACCAATGCAATCGACCGTACCAAATAACTCCAATATCCTCACGGTGCTCTATGAGCATCAGACCATCTGTCTCCAGCAATAGCAAACAAGATTGGGCGCTAATATTATACATGCGCGCCATGTTGACATGATGCTCGCTCGTGTAGTCAATCTCCATGTCAGCCTGTTGATCGATTGGCCATGTAGAGTTTCCATCCAGAGCGATCCACCCTGAAGGTATGCACTCTTCAATCGGCCCAAACATTGTCCTCCAAAGAAAACATTGGGTCTTCAATCCTGCTTCGTGCAGCCTGAATAGAAGCAGTCTCTTTCTCCTGCTTGCTCCGCTCATCGTTCGCGGGACGATCGTCGGTGCCCATCTCCATACCCCAAGTGTTGTCAAGGAACTTGTCCAGGTTATCGAGGACTGCGCTGACGTCGTCCACCGGCTCCACATTCTCCTGGTCCTCCAAAATGTCCATCGCCATGGGAAGAGAGGTCTTCTCTTCGTGTTCATATCCGCGTTCTGCCTCGGCTGTCCTCTCAGCAGCGAGCTCCAAGCCTTTCTTCCTCGTCTGTGAGGCTTGGATGAAAGCCTCTGCCATAGCACCGACTCCCTGGCTGGCGGACGTCGTTTGTTGAGAACCCGAGGGCAGGAGCCTTAGAGACTTCCGGCTTGGCTTCTTGCGTTTCGACATCGCCTCAAAGTGCTTGGCGAATTTCTGGTCGTGATCGGGGAGTGCGCCAACTTCCACAGAGCTCATCTCCATGGGCGGCGGAGAAGCTGCTCTCTTAGTTGGCTTAGGCATTCGCACTGTGCCAGTCTTCCGGCCGGATAGATCGAAGTAGGAAACATCCTCTTCATCGTAGATGGCGTCCTTTTCATCCGAGGCAGGTTCAGTGATGAACGACTCTTGCTCGCCGGAAAGGGGCACGAAGTGCACTTGACGATCTGCCTTTCGCTGCTCAGGTGTCTTGAAGAGAATACCGGACTTTGCGCTTGAGCACCTGAGAATGCTTCCGTTCGCTGACGCTCGCTTCTTCACCGGCGAGGGTGACATGAAGTCTGAAAATGCTCTGATAGACATCTCAAATTCCGCAGCTGGGAGGTCTGGGGCTGCCGGCGTCTGCGGCCCCCAAGGGTTTTGGGGTGGTTGGGACATCGCCAGTGCTTTACCAGCGAGGATGCTCAGGTTGGGTGTGCTTGTAGTGGAGCTGGTGCAGGTCGTCGTCGGAACAAACAAATGCGAGGCAATGCCAGCCTTTTTTATCCATGGGCTTTGAACTTGAACTGCTGCCTCATCCAGGCCACAAGAAGCAGACTCTGATGTTGTACCATTGCTTGGAGCCTGAGATGGCATTTGCAAAGAGCAGGCTGCTTCCCTTGTCCATGGACTTTGAAGCTGTGGTATTTGAGGACCGGCCGGTGGCTCATCAAAGAAGCTGAAGCCACCATCACAGCCTGCAATGTCTTCGGATGCTCTTGGAGTCTGCAAGGAAAGACCTGATAAGTCCTCAACATTTCGTGTTTCCACATGGATCGTCATCTCATCAGGCTCGCTTGGATCACAAGTCGGGCCTGACTGGGATTCTGTGGCAGCCGGCTTCTGTACTGCTGTTTGAAGCTGTTGCAGCTTCCCACTAGAAATACTCTCATCATGCATATCAGATTCATCCACCGGGACAGCCGCAATCTGATTTGGCAAAGAGCAGGGCATCGTGAACAACTCGGCTTCTGGTTCCTCATGCTTAACTCCAGGCACTTCCGTCGTACTCGTCTCGAAGTTCGTTGACATGACGCTGATCTCGGCATATGCGTCGATGATGGATCCCACACTAGCTTGGGAATGCTTTGCATCTTGGGAGCCTCCTGTTGGAGTGGAGTCTTCAGAAGCATCGCCTGCCTGACTAGCGAGATCTGGGGAGGGAACGCTGACGGACGCAGCCCGGGCAATTTGGTGAGCCATGACAGCTTCCTCGGGAGACACGGGTGGCAGAGTTTCCAAGTTGGCAATCATTGTCTGGTCGGAGCCGACTTGGACATCTGGGCCCGGATAGGCAATATTTGTGACTATTTTTTCCAAGTCGACGGGTGCCTCTGGGCTAGGGATGACGGGCGTGATGTCTTGTGTGTTGATAAAAGTTGACCATTCCGGATCGGACAAGCTATCGGCGCCACACTCCACGACAGGTATGTCATCTGACTTCTTCGTGGTTTCTCTTTCCGAGGATGAGGCAGGAGATCGGTTTTGAGTGTCAAAATAAGTCGACCATTCCGAATCCGACTGGGAACAGCCGTCCACCTGCAAAAGGCTCCGAGGTTCTTCGACTGCCTCATACTTATTCGTACTTCGAAGCTGTACCACTTCTACCGAATCGTTTGCAGCACCAGGCTTGACCTTGGCAGGCGATTCATTTGCCGTCATAATCTCCCCATTCGTCTTATTGCCGTCTGTACATTGCATCTCAAGATTTGTTGGGCAGTGACTGGGTGGTACGCCTTCGTCCGCAGCGGGTGAGTAAATTGGATCTCTGGACTCTTTCACGAGTTCGCTTGAAAAATCTTGTCCCTTGTGGGAATCCTTCCTCATCATAATTGTTGGACCGGCCACAACGGGGGCAGCTGGGTCGTCACCGGGGATGAGGTGGTCTCCTTGCTCATTTGTCTTAGTCGCACGGAGCTGAAGCGAAGACGGGCTCAATGCAGCCCCGCTCGTGAGAACGCCGGTTGATCGCCCGCGCTCTTTTTTACCTGCAGCGCTTCTGACTTTCTTGTGGAAGAGAAAGCTGTTGTCTTGTTGAGTCGAAGGCAGAGCAGCCAAGGCTTGAGACAGGGCCATCGGTTCCACTATAGCAGCGCTATCTGGAAGAAGCTGATCCTGGTATGGCTCGGACTGCTTGGTAAACGACTTTTGAGGGCTTCTATGCATGCGCTCAAGTGCTGCTCCCGCAATCTGTGCTACCGTTCGAGAACGTTCTCGGGGCCAATCATGACCCGAACCTTGGCTCGCTGATGACTGAGAGAGCTGTGGCTTTTTGGCTTTTTCTCTTCCTAGCAATGAATCCCCGCGGCCGCGAGGTGGTCGAGACTTGCTCTTGATGGACTTTCTCCGTTGGCTGGGCGACCTGTCTTTTGTCGGAGACGTCGAGACCATGGTAGAGCTGCGTGCAGCATTGGAAGTAGGCGTAGCGGCCGGCAAAGACAATTCGTCTTCAGAAGTTTCGGCGGCTTGACGGAGTCGTCTTCTCTGATGGGGAGTAGTCCGTCCTGACCGTAGCTGGCTGGGCATTCCTATTCTCTTATTCGAGGCATTCGGAAATGATGACCTGGTACGTCCGTTTGTTGCAAGCTCGTCTTCCGGCGGAGAGGAGTCTCGCAGGAACTGAGCGACCATCTGAGAGGCATGTAGCTGACGGGTCTGACTGCCTTTGGTTCGGGCTGCTACACGACTCGGGGAGTCATCCGGCACGGAATCCTTGGGGTTGGCAGACCTTGGCTTCTTCCGGTCACGTTTGTGCAGCCACGTTGGATCTGCAGATCTCTTCCTCGCGGGAGGTTCATCATCCTTGTCATCCCGCTGTGATTGCCAGAATGGGTCTTTGGAGGCAGATGTGCTCTTAACTGCTGCTCTCCAATTTTTGATTCGACTGTAGTCTTGTTCGTCCATATACGGGTTCTTCCTTGCCGATGGTGGGTTCGTGATCTCAGGGCTGGGCAGGGGATATAGACTTGTGCCCTGGGTGTCAGGGAGGTCCTCTTCGGGGGCAGCCGTCTGTCTCGATCGGGTAGGCTGAGCCCTGGCCGGCTCAGCATGTGATTCGGCTCGCGTCGACCGCCATGGGTTGTTCCATTGCTTCCTATCGAAAGGCCCGTGGAGGGCTGCGGATAGTAAGATGGGCACGTTGCCGGACAAGAAGTCAATAGCTTTTTTCTCGATATGCAAGCGTCGGTGCAGAGGGCCCTCGTAGTGATCGTCCTCCGAGCCTGAGTAAAAGTCGCCATCGTCCTTGTCGTGCACCGCCTCACAGTAAAGGGGCTCATCGCTGAGCTGATGGAAGGGTATTGGTGGCATGGCGGCGACGGTATACCCGAATTGTCCGGATACAGTGGGGTCGGATCTACGATAGCATCTGTGCGGTCCCGTTTGTGAGTGACAGAAAGGGAAGAGTTGGAACCTCTGTGGTGGTGAGGAGGGCGGGCAAGAAGGGGGCCGGGCTAACTGCTGTCGGGGGCACAGGAGCAAAGCTTTGGCCCGCCGGAGTTCGAATGGAGACAGGCGCGGTTGCAAAGAGCAACACGCGCTTTCTCTAGTCCACTTTACGCGAAAAGCACACGCTGCTGGCGCACTGACCACAATGTGGTCATGCAAGTACTCTAGACCCCTGCCACCTGCACACGAGGTACCTATGTACCCGGAGGAGTTCCTTTGTCCAACCTGCAGGAGAGACACAACACCAGGTTTATTTTGGGTCTCTTGAGCACAACAGCCGAGATAAGCTGAGCCTGTCCGGTTTGTAGGTCTTTGAAAAACTGGAAGCACGACTGGTGATGGCAGAGCCCGTTTTGAGGCCGAGCTCTCATGAGGAAGATGCCGGAGGGCGGGTTGCCGTGACAACAGCCGTCCAGCAGCCCAATCACGTCCCCAACGAGGTTTGTGTTTTGCACAAGTGCAGGTTGCAACCCAAAATGCTTTGCGACGGGGAAAGAGAGACAAACCTGGGCAATCAGAGCTCCGCCCTCTCGGCCGACAACGCGTTTTCTCTCTGACGGAACAGGAGGAGTATCTTCCCAACATCGAGAACGACACCGCACAATTTGTAACCATTTGACGGATCAACTTCCATTACAGTATCAATTGCCAGGGCCGCATCACCATCTCACTGTTTCTGTGGTAGTCTGTCGACCGCTGGCGACTCCACCGGGGCTGTACTGTATACCGTGCCAATCCACCCTGCAGGCGATTGCATGACCCGCCCGATCGCACACTGGATACCCAGCAAGGTATCCGCAGCCCGAGGCTGGCCCGTCTCCATCGCGTCACTACCCTGTGCACGTCTTCAATTGCGCGCATCGTGAGGCAGCCACCAACATTGCCTGCATCTCTCCGCCACCAGCTGACCCTGCCTCTGATCGCGACGGCCATACGGACTTCATGGATGCGAGCTGATCCCGACGCGACAACCAGTGCAGCTGCGGTAGCCAGCCGAAACCATGTCGTCGCATGCCTGGCTTGACTCTTTGTCGGAGGACTGGCCCTCAGAGCCAAACTCTCCCACCAACTCCAAGCCTCCAACCAGGAACGGCACAACACGATCCAGTGTCAGAGCCAGCGGGACTAAGATCCCGCGGCCATCCAGTGGCCACAGCGTTAGTAGAAGATTGTCGGCCACGCCCAACCGGAACAATAGCGCCGCTCTGAGCGAGCGAAGCCCCAGCGACATTAACATCCCCGCACAGCTGTCCAAGAGAACTCCATCGAAGCTCTCCCATGAGGTTAGGTCTCATCTCCCTCGAGGCCGCACGGCGAGCAGGTCCATTTCTGGCTCTCCAGCAGGATCGGTTGTTCACAATACCGTAGCGCGCCAGTCGCTCAGCTCATCGCCCGAAAAGAGAAAATTCGACACCCCAGAATGGAAACGAAGGCTGATTTACGGCGAACTGGCCTATGGAGAGCAGCGTGACCTCTTCACTTCCGCTGGTACCGGTCTTGAGGGCATGTTCAAGCCACCAGTTCCGGCAAAGGCCCCTACCGGACACCCAGACGACGACCGCAGTGACTTACAGAGGAACAACACAACATTTCCTTCCAGTCCGCCGGAAATCGCAGGGAACTATTCCAACTACGAGGTCTACTCTGATCGATACACGGAACAGGAACTGCCCGAGCACATTGGAGCAAACCAATCCAAGGGTCGCTCGGTCAGGTACAAACTAGCCGACGAGGGAGGATCTGACACTAGTGAGTTCAGCGACATGTCCGTTCGGCGAAACGTGCCACGAGAAGGAGCGCAAGCAGACAGTAGTCGGTCCGCAGCACGATTCCTAGCCCCAGCCACGGCCGGTGACGAGTCACGAAAGACAAGCAATCAGAGTGCGGCTCGTCATGAGGACTTCAGCCCCATCTTCATCGGTAGGCGCGGTGGTGAAGATGGCAAAAATGATTTCTCTGCGCTGGACCTGTCACCGTCAGTCCTGTATGAGCGTCTTGAGAAGCTTCAGAAGGACCGGTCGCGCACAAGCGGCTCCGAGCATGGTCACTCGTCTGCGGGAAGAGGCAGATCCCAAGGAACAGCAGCCACGGATGGCTTGCAAAGGCTCGGCAGCTTTGTCAACCTCCGTAGGGGAGGTCAGTCGGTTGACAGCTCCTCTCAGCATCCCGTGTTGACACCAGCACTGGGAAACACATCAGACATGCTTCCGGAAGAATCCCTTCAAGCAAGCACGCCGAAACAGTTCCCGAGCCTCCGTGGTCACAAGCCAGACTCTCAGGACATGTCATCCGAGACGCCACCCGTGCCTGCTGCGCCGTTCCCGAGCCCGGAGAAGAAGCATCTTCGTGTGCAAGGCAGTGGCGGCAGCCCACTGAAGCTTTTTGGACCGTACGATACTTTCACAAACCAAACACTGTTGAGACGAATTAGCCAATTCGAGGATCCACATACATCGCCCACGACAGAAAGACCTCCAATCCTCGGTAAGCGGAATTCGCTGGGAAGTGCGTCAAAAAACACTACCGATGCGGACCTCAAGCCGCATTCAGATGAGGAAGATCCAGGGCAGAATTCCGATCCCCGTAAAAGGCAGACTAGGGTGGTCAGTCAGTTTGGGGCAGGAGAGCTTGATGGATTTGAGTTTGATGAGGACTTCTCCCGTCTTTCCAATGAGTCTGACGACGACGAGGTCTTCTTCCAACGGTCGGTCGCATTCAATGCCACGGTGGACTCTTCGCCTTCGGGAGGTGCTAATATCTCCATTGCAAAACGACGTCAGCAACCGGACAATATCTCAGCGCTGCACTTCAGGACTCTTTCGGGGGCCGCCTCACGAGCTGCGTCTGCAGCCGTGCTAGCAGCCACCCCGAAACACCAGATCCAAGACCATGAGTACAAGAGACCGCGGACATCACCCACCAAAGACCCAACGCCGAAGCGCAGGAGAACTCTACATGAGTCTGATATCTCATTCGGCGCTGGAGACGAGCATATGCTAGAGCCAATACAGACTTCCCACCAGCATATGCAAGTGGTCATTGGGAGGAAGCGTAAGGATGCTCGCGCTGGCGAAATGCAACAAAAAGCTGATGCCGAAGTTCTAGCTTCTCGCAAGGTCCTCCGCGTTCGAACTCCAACCCCGAGTCCAAGTCAGAGGTCGTCAGTTCAAAGGGAAGAACAGCGTTACGATCATTTACAAGTCCCTGCGAACGAAGGCGCGAGACGTGCACGAAAGGGCGTTCAGAAACCTCAGCATCAACCCAACTTTCCGGTCGGCGGAGGGAGGAAGCCTTCCATCAAAACAGAAGACTTCATCAATGAAGCACACCGCATCATGGCGGCTATCAGAGGCAAGAACGGTACGCGGAGTGGCCTTACAAGCGTGGAAGAGTCCGAATCGGAAAACATCAAGCTAGTCACCCGGGAGCCAGCTTTGCCAGATTCGTCATTCCAGGAGTCGACTCGAGAACCATTTTCACGACCGCCCAGCCGTGATGGGAAGCCTATCCCAAGGGCCATCAACCGGCAACAAAATCCCGAGCTAGTAAACCATTTGAAGAAATACGAGGAGCACAGCGACATGGGTGATATCATCGCCTCCTCTCTGCGGTCACTCGGTGTCTCTAAAGAGGACATTCAGGCGGTACAAGCACTGGAGTACCGTTCGCATAGCTCTATGTCGGAGGCGTCTGAGCATAGCGTCTTGCGGCATGATGAAATCGTCAGCGACCCACCCAACATTCGGATTTCTGAGAACCCTCATCGCTATGAAAATACCACTTCAGCTGAACAGGCCCAGCAATTCCGAGACCGACTTCCCTCTCACAGTTCAGGCTCCGAATCTGGCATCTCCACTGGACAATCGATACGAACAGGATCCTCCCGGGGGTCAGATACCAGGAGGACCATCGCGCCACAGAGTGTGTCCCATCTTATCCCCGACCAGGTCGGCAATATGGTTTTAGATAGACAACGCAACATTTGGGTCAAGAGCAACAAGGTGCATGCGGCACGCCCGAAGAGAAGCAGCACCCTTGTCTCCGAGAATAGCGAGGACGACCCGTTTGCTGATATTCCCGACTTGACTGTGGATGCGACAAGGGAGTTGCAGAACTTGAGAGACAAGCAGAGTCGGCAGGGTGAGTCAGGCAAGCAGTTCTTTGGTCCAGACAAGTTCGTGGGAAGTCCGGAGCAGTCGGTCCGAGGCCAGTCTCTCAAATCCATTCTCGTCAGGGATTTTGCGGAGAAGCCAAGTAAGAATGGCTCGATGAGGTCTACCAGTAGACTTATGAAGAAGTTTGCCGAAGCCGACAACGAGGATGTTGAGCACGAGATCACGATACATGAAGATCGCCTGGAAGACTCGTCACCCCGTCGACGAATGACCATCAGCTTTTCGTCTCCAATCGCTTCAATCATACAAGATGTGGTATCCGGAAGCGGCCCCGAAGAAAACAACACAAGCATGTTCGAGCAATCTGTCGCAGATATCCTCCAGTCAACAAGAAGGCATAGTCGCCGTGCAACACCTGTTCAGTCTCTGAACGGCCACGGCGCGCCACGGCCACGAAGCTCGTCGAGTGCACCATCACGCCATATGTCGGTCAAAGGCGCCTCATTCGTACCTCGACCAGTCTCAGTCATTGAGGAGGAGAGTGACGAGAAGAGCTTTGCGGATAGGACAGAAGTTAGCAAGGCCGGGGACCAGAGTCTTGCGGAAGAGAAGCCAACTCAACGTCGCCAAGCAAGTGTGAGCATCATGTTCAAAACTCCTGGTCGGCCCAAATCAAGCATTCGACCAGACAATGCGGAAACGCTGAGCCACCAAATCGGCAATTTATCACTGAGTCCGATATCCGACTTCACTGCACACCAGGACCGCTCATACGCCTTTGAGGTGAGCTACCTTGTCGGTGACCAGAACCTTGTCACGGGCGATACCTCACGGAAGCGCATGTCGCAGACGGTTCGTCACCTTGTGAGCAAAATTGCGGAAGTGGAGCCATTCGAGCCGTATTGGGAGGACTTGAAGGAAATCATACTCCGTGAGAAAGATTTGGCAAGTTTGCACATGCTAGAACGGTTTTGTGGGAGCCTTATCAAGGTCGATGTCTCTCATAATACGATCAGGGCTCTAGATGGTATCCCGCCATCTACTCGCGAGCTGACCATCACCCACAACATGCTTAGCGAGCTGACTGCTTGGGATCGACTGGGAAACTTGCAGTACGTGAACGTTTCGAACAACGACATCAAGAGTCTCTCAGCTTTCAACGGTCTGGTTCATCTGCGCGGCTTGGTAGCCGATAATTGCGGGTTGGCGAACCTGGATGGCCTGAGGTTTCACGACTCCCTGTTGACCTTGCGGACCAGGGGGAATTCTATTGAGAAGCTCAATTTCGACGGTACAACCTTGCAAAGGCTGACCAGCCTCGACCTGGAGGGCAACAAGATACGGGAAATTGAGAGCCTGCACGAGCTTTCTTCCCTGACCTATCTCAACCTGAAAGGGAATCAGCTTGTCAAGTTCAGTTCTGCTGAGCCACTCGCACTGAAGCACCTGATCATCAGCGACAACAAGCTGAGAAAAGTTGATGTCGCCTCGATGCCTCGACTTCACCTCCTTTACGCCGATCGCAACAAGCTCACGACAGTCGATGGCCTGTCTCGAGTTCCTCATCTGGACAGTCTATCGCTTAGGGAGCAGGGCGGATCAAGGCCTTTCGACATGTCCTTCTTGGAGACCGCATATGAGGTTCGAAAGTTGTTCCTTTCAGGGAATCATCTCGGATTCTTTGATCCGCCACGCGACTTCCTCAACCTGCAGCTCTTGGACCTGGCGAACTGCGGCCTGCAGCGGCTGCCTGATAACCTTGGACAACTGATGCCCAACTTGCGTGTGGCCAACCTCAGCTTCAACGGTCTATCCGACGTCAGCGGGCTCACGAGTATCCCGCGACTGAAACGCCTGCTACTTGCAGGCAACCGGCTGGCCGACCTGAAACCACTGCTCGGTGTTCTGAGCCAGTTCCCATGGCTGACGGAGGTTGACCTGCGCGATAATTCGGTCACGCAAGGCTTTTACCCTCCCATACGTGTGATCCTCCGAGATGGAGAAGGGCAAAACACCGACATTTTCAAACTCCCTGACGCGGACCCCGAACGTGATGCAAGGTACTGTGGTCGGCTGGATATGGAAACTCGGATACAGCGGCGGATATACGAACGCAGATGTGTGCGCTCGTGTAAGCATTTGCAGCAGCTGGACGGCCTGCCAGCGAACAGGAAGATACGGCATATAAGAGATGTGGTATGGAAGAACATGGTGCTGAGGGGGATGCTGCTTCGGCCTGACGGCATGCCATTCGACCTGTCTCAGTACGAACTCGAGAAGGAAGAGGACCCTACCTCGTATGTCAGTGAAGGGGAGAGTGACGGCGAGAAGGCCAAGACAAAGTGCGCCGCGGACGAGAGCGAGCGCTGGGGCATCGAGGACAGCTTCGCGGGCTGATGGGTGTGCATGTGTGCTGCCCATCATCGACGGAAGCGGTGGTCATCAGCTTCACTATCATACAGAATGGGCGTTTGGTGTTGGAAAAGAGCATGCCATTTTGATTTATCGGTCAAGTTCAGGGGCTAACCTGTGTGTTTTCGGTCGATAGCACGCTGTTCTGGTTGCGAGCATACAGATATGTACATCTATTGGGATTCCAGGCGCCTGGGGTGCTTGGGTCACCGCGACGGGAGTTCATCATGAAGATAATGAGTATAATGGGCGCTCACGCCCGATTTTCTGATTACGCTTGCTCGAAAAGGCTCATCCTCTCTGCTGTACTAGACTGACACGTGGATGCCACCATGGTCTTATTATCACAGCCATCTCGATCTCAGCGTCCCGCTGATATTTTGGACTGCTGAGGGCTTATACGGTACCCG
Organism: Diaporthe sp. P3_1W; assembly: GCA_037177825.1. NCBI lineage: Eukaryota > Fungi > Ascomycota > Sordariomycetes > Diaporthales > Diaporthaceae > Diaporthe > Diaporthe sp. P3_1W. The sequence goes on from JBAFXB010000001.1 coordinate 2,722,579, forward strand.
GACACGGTCACCTTTCTTGAGGGCTGGACAAGCAACACGCTGCAAACCCTCAAGCTTCGCTCTGGGAGGCCGGGCACTGGTGAGAGAGCATATAGATGAACAGCCTGTCAATCTGTATACCTGGATGCCTTGACATGCCCGTGCCTACTAACACGAGGCCCGGCCGGACTCTCACAGTGTCCCGCAACCATGCCTTCCCCCATCCCTCCCCCTTTCGGCCCCTTCGGGAGTGCTTGGATCTCGAGACCCAGTAACTTCGCGGCGTGGGAGGCACCTTGACAAAGACCCGCCGCCTTTCCCCTTCCTGTTACACAACCGCGAAGAAAAAAACATGTGGGAGGCACCCTGTCGTCATCGAAAGTCGCCCCTCGCGGGGATGGAACGAACTACGGCACACACGACAGAACCAGCCCCGTGGACTTCACTCGGCCGATTGCTAGACCCCGGGAGGCGGTATCTTGGGGAACGGGAAGGGGGGGGGCAGGAGGCAGTGTGTCTTGGAAGGTGGCCAGGGGACTCCAGAGGAGGGGAGGGGGCTTGGGCCAAACGAGATCTTTTGGAGCTTGATGCACCATTACGACGGCGGCTGGGGAATCCTGGGGTATGAGAGATGGGCAGGAGGTAAGTCACGATGGCGGCCATTGTGGATGGAGGCTCGAGTTTCTGCTCGCCGGCCCAGCCACACTGGATGGATGGGGGACACTGCTGCTGCTACTGCTGCTCGCGCTTGCCCGAACTTCAGGGTTCGAAGGGGGGCGAATTAATGATGGTGTAGGGACGCGACGAGCCGCCCAGCACATTTGCGGGAGGGTAGGGAGGCAGGGCCCAGCGGGCGATGGTCCCAAGCCCCGCGTCCCGGGAGGCGTGCTAGCCGAGGAGCCCTTGGCGGGGAGTATGGGGGGAGTGGACAATCACGAGCTGGCCGCGTCAGGCGCAGCTTTCCCTGCTGGAGTGTGAGTAGTGAGTAGTAATGGTGGGCCGGATGTCTTGATTTGCCCCGGTCGACACGACAAGCCAGATGAGACAGAGAGACATAGATAGATAGATGGAGGCCGGCAGGTTACTGTGTGGGTAGGGCCCCTCGGAGTCGCGAGCGACAGGGTGGCCGGCTCTGCGAACACCTTTCTTGCATATATGCACGTCGGGACCTTCTCGTTGATCTCGGGGTCCTGCATGACCATAGATCAAGGAGGCGTGGCTGCTGGTCCAAGGAGAGGCCGGGAAACTGAGATCTAGAAGGATGGGTGGTGGTGGTGGTGTGTGTGTATGTGTATGTATGTGTGTGTGTGTGGCTGGGTTCGTTGCCCTCCTCCCCGGCTCGCCTGGCTGGCCATTACCTGTTTACGCAGGCCGTTGGCGTTGGGTCGTGATAAAAGTGCTCAGGTGTGTTGAGGAGAATGTGTGTGGAGCAACAGGCAGTGCGAGGGCACATGTGCATCTCATGAATGCATCGCTTTCGTAAAATTTACGACACCCGGTCTGATACTCAGCACGAGTGGTGGCATGTGGTCGGACCGAAGGAGAGAGTCTGCTAGTCTCGTTGCTGGTTGCCACTGTGTGCTTCGTGCTGCTGTAAGCCCTTGGGAGGCTCGACAATAAAATAAGCCCCATCACGGAGCGAACCAAACTCTATTCACATACCAGGTAAAGTGCGATCAGCAGTGGCTCCCGATATAGTGTGATAGTGTTGTAGAAGGGGAGGTCTGGCCCTTGGCTTGTCGTCAACCTGCAAGCAAGAGCTACGAGGGGGATCCTGGTGGCACGGGCTGATTAACTCTGGTCGGTCTCGTTCAGATCCCCGGCGTTATTTCGCATCTTGGTTGCATTTCTTTCCAACAAACAAGTGAGATGGCCCATCTACCTCGCAACTTTGAAAGTTACGCGGTATTGTACACAGGCCTGGCGGCTGGCGCGGCCTGCAGCCGACGAGGGCTGGCTCCGCGATCGCGAAGGAAGACACTAGATATGAACCGTCTGCTATGGCGCTGTAGCCATCCCATAATCCCCAGGTCGGAGGACGCGGACGTATGTGGACGTATGTGGACGTCTGCGGACACAAAGCTCCTATTTGCCCCGGCATGACCATGTAATGCGGAGAAATATCCACGGCGGTTATTACCTCTGAAGGTGCTGGTGACACACGGGCAGATGCTGAAGGGCTCGCATACGTTTCAGAAAACAAGAGTCAAGCGGATCGGCGTGGTGTATCGCCGCTCGGAGCATGACGCGCATCGACGACCACCGTCGACTCGTCCCACGGTCATCCGGCGGCGATGAGGGGTCCCAAACTCACGTGTGTGTGCACCCAGCGTCTCAACAACGCCGTCTATCACTTGCGAGAAAATGACAAGACTTGAACATCACCATGACGATTGGCCCACAACAGGGGTCGCTAAACCTCCACGGCTGCACGGCCAATCTCGATCTGTCGCCTTGACGAAGAACATGCGAGCCCTTGAGGCCCGCCGGCCACCTTGTTCATCTCATCGTGGCCGCCCTCCCGTCACAGTCGTGCATGCATGTGCAGATGGGTCCAGGTCCTGAGAAGGAGGGAGGGCGGAGCGGCTGATTTGACGCCGTGTCGGATCCCCTAGTGGGTCGTATGCAGGTCGTTCTGCTTCGGGAATGGGCCGGTAGGCTTTTTCTCGACGAGAGTTGGGGATGGGTAAACTTGCCCCCAGGTGGGAGCTGGGGGGTGGATGTGGTTGCAGTCGTAGTCATCATGCCCAGGTGCCTGGGCCCTGGGGAAAAGAAGTAACATGCGAGCGTCAAATCGGTGGGATTCCCTACGCAGCTTATGGCAGTCTGGTCTGGTCCTTAGCCATGATAATGTGGGTTCGACAAAATCCTGGGGCCCCGGATTCTACGTAAGCTAAACATGTGCATGGCTCGCGTGGTACAGCCAATGAGTTGGGTACCGAGGTACTACCGTGGTAACAACTTTCATTCCAAACTGTATGCATAGAGTACAGCAGAGACAGACAGAGTGCCCGCAGATCTCATCTTGATCTTCGCCATGCCTCCGTGATAGAATATGCCATGGGCCGGTCTGGTTCCATACAGCAGGTATCGAGACGGGCACTCAGCCATGTCTCGACGGCTTGTGGCGGCCCAAGGGAATATGGAGAGTTGAGGTGGTGGTGACACAAGGACACAGGGACTCAGCTTCGCCATGTTGGAAGGGGAAACAGGACACACCCAGACACAAACTCCCAGCTGGGACATACCGAAGCCATTACGGAGAGCATTTGCACCTCCGTGTGATATGTGAGCTGTCAGATCCGCCCTAGGCCACCGAGGCCCCTCGCTGTGGCCACTGGCAGAGCCAGTACTACATAGCAGCACATGCCAGGCTGAGGCACTGATCCAGGATGGCTAGGATAGGCAGGGAATGGATGGGTGGGTGGCTGCATTATCTTGGCGTATCTCACTTTGTGACGAGGAGCGAGAGACACGGGTGCGTGCTCAAGCGTGCCAAATGCCTGCCATCGACCCGGGATGCCATGTAGGACATGCTATGTCAACAGCCGCTGGGCAGATCAACCCGCGGCAGCGCCAGCGGAACGGAGGACCTGGGTAAAAAGTGACCTGTCGCCTTGCTAACCACCCAGCCCAACAGTAGAGTCTGACCACTCGATATCAAGGGCTGACACACGCGAATCATGTCGACTTGACGTTATCCGGGAAGGCAAGTCAACGCGAGGCCGGCGCACACAGTCGTTTACGCTGAGGGTGGCAAGCCCCTAGAGCTATCGATCGAGCTCATATTGCGCAGTTTTGTATTGCAGTAGAAGCGGCAGTGTGAGATGATCTGTGGGTGCTGCAAAAGAAAAGGGGTCTTGCTGTAGCAAATACGACTGCAAGCAACACGAGGAGTTGGAACGGCATGCAAGTGATAGGTCAATCAAGTTGGTTGTGACTATGATCGGTGGTGAAACTTGGACTGGAAGGGAGGTCTGCCCGCACATGTACTTTGAGTATCAAATAACTCGGCCCGGCCTGTCTGGGTGGACCTGCTTGTTTAGTAAGGGAGGGTCGCACGGGGGAAGTCACGATAGCTTCATCCACAGGCAGACATGAGGTAGCAGGCGTGAAGGTTACTCGGTGACGGGAAGAGACAGCGTCTACTCGGGTAGGACCATCTATGCGCTGGACCGCTGTGACCCATGCCCGCGCTATTCTTTGCCTGCGTGCCCGTCGATTGGCTACAAGGCCATGCCCGCTTCATGTCGACGACAACAGAGACCTCGAAACCACTTCCAGAGTCAGGGAGCCGTGGAGCGTGGCCAGGCGAGGCGGCACGTTGGAGCGGTGCAAGCCGAGTAACAAAGAACTTCACGGCGCGGCCGACCCGGTTGGGCTGGTCAGGGTATGATGCAAGTGAGGCCAGAAGTGTGCATCGTGAGTCTTTGTGGAACCCGAAAAGAGAAAGGGCCGGCCTGGCCATCTCGCCAAGAGTCAGTCACCGCTGGCCCCGTCCCTCCCAGCCAGTTGCCGCAGGCCCATGCAATCCCAGGCCCAGGCCTCGGGGGCGGGGCGAACCTCACGATGCCCTCTTGACATGCCACGATGCACCAACGTCTGGCAATGTGCTAGCTAGCTCGTCGCGCCAGCCTCAATGGCGGCCCAAGGTCTGCACGGACGACTGGTCCCGTGTCAAGCAAGGCACCCAGGCGCTGGCCAGGACAGACAGGCCGAACCCCAATGTCTGTACGCCATGTGTTGAACTGCTTGGGTCCGGGACGGGGTCCCGAACGACGCAGACGAAGACTGGGCCACGCTGCCAAAGCTCACGGCGCTTTGGCGTCGTTGACATGAGGCTGGGTGGGATTCGGGATGGCAGACCCACGGTTGCTCGTCGATAGTCACGGAGAAACAGAGCTAGTACAACCTAGGTGAGGTTTGCACAGCACGGTACTCCGTAGGCATTTGCTGCGTTGTGTTATGCAGCGTCAGGTACCGGAGCATCTCGTCCTCAGCTTGAGGATTTCAGCAAGGCCCAAGCACGGCTAGCCTGCTGCCGATGGATATCACCTCTGCTAAGGCCCCGGCATTGTCGAGGTGGGTTGCGCAGCCCCCGAACGGAACCAGGAGACGGTAACGTCACTAGCGTCCGCCCATAATAACGCACACTCCCAGTCCATGTGGGATTCTGAAGTCGGTGTCTCCTTTGTCTCCAAAGTCAATTGGGGCGCCGACAAGACTTCCTGGTTTTCTTGGGACGACAACGGATGCCAACGTGCCTGACATTTTAGTGTTGGGCCTACTTGCACCGAGAAACGGCAGATCCGTTGGCGTGATAAGCCCCAACCTGTGCAGTAATTTGGAAACGAATAGACTTGGGCTTGTGAATCGTGCACGTCAACAAAGACAAGGCAAGACAATGAGGTATCGACTGTAAGACCAGACAGGATTAGTCCAGCAGAAGTTCAGGGAACAATTCGCCCCACCTTCACAAGCGTCTCATGCCCATTCTGGTCAGCGTTGGACGTTTCCACCGGGCTCCACACCCGATGGACACCTGAGAGCGGCTCCATCCTGTTCCATCCAGAATGAAGTCGCTGAAATGAAGGGCACAAGGGCCACTCGGTGGTCTCACGGCGTCCGTCAGCATGTAACGACTTCTGGGTGCAACATGTCAATCTCGAGTGTGTTCGGGCAAATATGGGGCGCCGACGTAGGCGGTACCGCACGCGGGCAATACCAGATACTAACCGCAGTTGGCCAACGGGGGTAACAAAGATTAGATCGTGTTTTGACCGTGGTGATCGCTGCTAGATCATCCCGTCTCCCGTTGTCGTCTTGAAACCCCAAAACAGGCGCTTGGACAAATCCCCCAGCTTCCGGCCGATGAGTCTGCCACTGATTAGATCTTGCTCAGCGACAACACACACGGCAAGGATCGTTGGATTCTGGCCTGACGGGCATGCACAGCGAACCCAAGATATCCACCACCACCAGTCGGGCACTTCCCCAGATGCTCGTCCGCAAGGACGATGCCGTTGCCACTGGATACTGAAGCAAAAGGGGCCCTCGGAGGGAGACGTCCCAGTCGGCACACGGCTGTGAAGATCGGAGCGGGATCGCGGCCTCACCACCGACGTGGAGACGAGCCTGACTCGCCGTCACATCATAGCCTGCATGTGCAGTGCACGACGTAGTACGGCTGGGTAGAAACCCGTCGACAGGCCGGCACGTCTTCTGAAGCAGCCAGCCCTGTAAAATGTACTATGGCAATCGTCGCGTGGGCGGCTTCATAATTGATCCGTTTGGAATCAGCCAGCTGCATCGTCTCGAGTGTGATGGGCTGGGTTGGTATGAGCACGGCCACCTGGTCTCGCAGGCTTCTTTTTTTCTTCTTCGTCGCGTCTGTTGGCGAGCGAAGAGTCGAAGATGTCTGCTTCTGTGCACCTGCATCTGGCCAAAACGATGGCGGAAACCTAGTGTGGTGAGAGTGGCAATCGGGCAGTGATGAGCGTCTCCAGGTACCGGAATACGTAGCTGCATTGGACACACACGCAGTCATCCACATGTGGACTGGTACCAAGTACGTAGCGCCTGGAGTGATCGTGCAGCAGAAGCCCACTTCACATGCGTCGACGAAGAGTTACGGTCAACCCATGTTCGTGCGGCCGGCCAATCAGGGCGGCCAGGATGGGACCACCCTTATCGCTCGCCAAGACCGACTGGGCCCTGGATCCTGGACCCTGCTTCGTCTGGGAGGGCAATTTAACTCCCGTCGTCCTTAACCCTTTGGGAAGTCTGTGGGAGCAGCGAGAGCAAGGAGCAGGGAGCAGGGAAGGCTCGACCTCAATTGTTGGGCAACTCTATCATTATCTGATGAGGCTTCCATCCTATCAGCCTTTCCCCCTCGGCGCGGCTTTGGGTTTGGGTTTATCTTGAAGCAGGCTTTTTCATACTGCGAGCCCAGTCCGAATGCAGACCGAACCCGGCCGAGCTCCTGTGATTGTGTGAAGGCGGAAGGCGAACAGACTTCTGTCTGCCACCACATTGACCTGGCTTGTAAATGGCTCGCCGGGCCGACGAGGTGCGGTTGAGGAATTGGCCACTGGCGCTGGTGAGCCTGGGGCATCTGACAAGCTGAATGGAAACTGATGGGGACTTTCTGCAACAAGCCTGAACGGCAGGTAGACTACTTGTAACTACTCCGATGAATGCTAGCCTGCGGACTGGCCATCTATCCCATTGTTCACTCAGCATGGCGCCCGGGCGATTCTCTGCCTAGTGTGTCGTGCCCGGCTGCGGCAACGCAGTAACTCAAGCCCACATTGTAGGATAGGTGGAGTGTTAGGCGGTGGAGAAACGGGACTCGGGGCTGGAGCCGATACAGTAATCGTGCCTACTGTGTAAGTCGTCCTCAACGGGCGTGGTCGAGGCTCACTCTCGTCCGCTGGTCCGCTGCGGGCACCGCATCGTTCCGCCCGGCTCAGCTCGCCAGCCTTCAATTCAGGGAAGGGCAGGGTGCAGAGAAGCCCGGCCGAAGAAAAAACAATGTGGTGGTGAAAGGCGGATTCCAGAGTGCTGTTCCCAGGGCTGGCTGGTTTTCGGGCGGGTTGGTGCACACATCAACCATCCCCCCCCCCCAATCCACCCACCTGCAGATGGTGATGGCATGGGCAGCTTGGAACATGGGGACCTTGATGCGAGGGTGAGGTCCTTCTCGCTCGCTCGCTCTCTCTCTCCTTCTCCCTCTCTTGCCTGGTCAACACCAGTACTGTACGTACTGTGAGGAAGGATCTGGAATATACATGCCTTATTAGCCTGGGTCCGCGCATATGCATCGCATCTGCGGCCATTATTATTAGCTCTGCACCTTGAGGTTTTTTTCATCTTTTTTTCCTTTCTGCTCACTTCGTCAATGGATGCCCGGCTTGGCCCCTCTTGTACCTCCGTATCCCCCCTTGCAGCCCACCCGGTCCGCAGCCCAGCGTCCCAAAAACTGACGACCTCCCCACCCTTCCATCCACACACCCATCCACCCACCCTTTCCTGTCTAGGCCCAGCCCAGTCCAGTCCTGCCCTGCTCTGCAGCCCCCCCCCTCTTCCCCCAAAAGCCCAAAGCCAGCCAGCAGCCACCATACACTCGCGCTCACACACTGACACTTACCTTCACTCGAAACCGACCGGCCTTTTCTTCCTCAGCACCGAGACTGCCACCACCGACCACCGACCACGATCCTCTCCTTTTCATACCCACTGCCCGCATTGCACCCTTTCGAACTGCTCGGTCGCCATGGCGGCTTAGGGACGACAATCCCTCTCTTCATCGACTGTTTCGCTCCGACTGAGGCTTGATCGGCTCCGGAGCCAACCTCGACAGCTCACTATGTCGAGTTGCCGTGCCCTCCTCACTCCTCACCAGCATTCGAGCCCACAACGACTTCGACTCCGATCCCGTCTCCGTCTTCGACCACGCCCGCAAAATGGAGCACCAGGCGCCTAATCCGCCTGCTCAACCTCAACCTCAACCTCAACCTCACAACACGCTTCCGCCCGCACACCCGCAAAACCCCTCGCTCACTGCCAGCAGTACCCCCGTCTCGTCCCCGGGGCTCTTCAGTCCGTCGAACCCCCGCACCACCATGTCTCTGCCGCCCTCGCAGTCCGTGTCCGAGGGTACAACGCCTGCTGCACTCAACAGTCCTTTTCTTCATCCCCTACAGAACCACAGAGTTAGAGAGTATGTGTCCACCACCTAGCAAGCCAGACACCCCTGCGGCCTTTCCCTTTCCTTGTTACACACGGAGGTCAACGTCGAGAGACCTGAAACCGTCCTGGCCGGCGCCGCCTGGGTGAGCGCGCTAACGGCTGCTTGACCGGTGGCGTTGACCAAGCCAGCATTGCAAGTGCTGGTGTAAATGATGGAATAAGAATAGATTTACTGACAAGAGGGCTCTAGGACACATGTCGCCAATATCGATAGAGACTTCACCACCGGGCGCAAGATCATCAACCATTACGAGGTCATCGAGGAGATCGGCCGCGGTGTACATGGGAAGGTGAAATTGGCCCGCGACCTCGATATCGGCCACAATGTCGCCATCAAAATTGTCCCCCGCTTCTCCAGAAAACGCCGGCTCGGCAGGATTACCCAGAACGTGTCTCCCTTCGAGAAATCCAAGAGGGAAATCGCCATTCTCAAGAAAATCAGACACCCGAACGTGGTGGCCTTGCTGGAAGTCATCGACGACCCCGACTACAGGAAAATTTACCTATGTCTCGAGCATGTCGAATGTGGAGAGGTCATCTGGCGGAAAAAGGGCCTTCCGAACATATGTGCTTTCGAGCGCCGGCGTATCGAAAGGGAGATGAGGGGCGAGACTCTGACCGAAGAGGAAGAGCAGCATCTTCTCGATTTGGAACGGAGGTTCAATGTCAAGGAGATGAAACGCGCCCACCTTGCAGAGAAGACCGGTACACACGCCGACCCTTGGAGCCTGGAACTAGGTCAAGATGAGCCCGAACTCAGATCTGGGCCTTCCGAGGCGGATTTCACGCAGCACGCATCTGCTTCCCGGAGGTCGTACTCACCAGCTTCACGAAGGTCTGCACCTTCCTCACAGGCCCCGTCAAGAACGCAGTCAGTACAGTCAATGTCTGCCGTCGCATCCGAAGGGCCACCGACCTCGAACGAAGACGACATGGAAACGCCAGGGCCCCTTCACTCGAATCCTGGCTCTTCTAGCGCGCTTGCCGGAACAATGTACGGGGCTTATGACGATCTAGGATTCAGAGAGCGATCTCCTAGCATGGCTGATTCCATCATATCACACATGTCTTCGATCGACTTCAACCCGCAGCCTCATGATCCATTCGCCGACGATTTCTCGTATGTTCCTTGTTTCACCATTGACGAGGCGCGAAATGCGTTCCGGGACGTCGTCCTCGGTCTGGAGTACCTGCATTATCAGGGAATTGTCCACCGTGACATTAAACCGGCAAATCTGCTCTGGACTCGGGATCATCGCGTCAAGATCTCGGATTTCGGTGTGTCTTATTTTGGCAGGCCGATGCGAGACGGCGAACCTGACGATACCGTCTCCGAATCAGAAGCGCAAGACTTTGATGACGAGTACGAACTATCCAAGACTGTCGGGACACCTGCTTTCTTCGCTCCTGAATTGTGCTACACAGACCTCGACAACACCCCTCCACCCAAGGTCACTGAACAAATCGACGTTTGGTCCCTAGGTGTAACGCTCTACTGTATGATATTTGCTCGAATTCCCTTCCTGGCAGAAGATGAGTTCCAAATGTTTCGGAAAATCGCAACCGAGAAGGTGTACATCCCCACCAGGCGGCTGAGACCTGTGGATCCATCCACGTCCCCGGACACGTCTTCGCTCTACAAGCGCGTCAACAGCGCTCCATACCGTGACGACCACCAGCTCCTGTATGAGGATGTTGATGACAGTCTTCAACATCTCCTGGGACAGATGCTCATCAAGGACCCAAGGCAGCGGATAACACTTAGGGGAGTGAAATACCATCCCTGGGTTCTTTCCAACCTACCCAACATCATGGGCTGGATCGACGACACGGATCCACAGAGGCAGACTCAAGGGAACAAGATCAAAGTCAACGAGAAGGAGGTGGATGATGCCGTTGTGCCTCTTACACTTCTAGAGCGAGCGAGGTCTACGCTGAAAAAGACACTCACCAAACTGACAAGCCGATCGGTGGAACGCACCGAGGGCGTTTCCCGGCGGAGAGCCACTAGCAGTGCTGCCAGTTCAGCTGGCGATAGCCCTGCCCATACGCCGATCATCAATCATATCCGCGACTCACGCAGGAAGAGTTTACGTGGGGACGGTGACTACTTCGCGACCGTGAGAGAACACTCGCACACACATAGCGAACATCCCCTAACCTACAGCGTGACGGCTAGTCCAGAAGAAGAACCACCGTTGGAGACGGAATCAACCTCGCAACAGCCGGGAGCGGTAGGCGGCCACCCATCACACCAACTTCCTGACATTGCCACGAATTTTAATGGCAAAGAAGACATCACAGACCACCAGACACCGACCTCGGCTCAAATGGAATTCCCGCGCCACAGGCACTCGCGGTCGATCTCGAATGCTGTGATAAGTTTGCACAACGACCTTGCTGAGATTCGCACGGCACCAACAACCCCAGCTGTTGATGACCACGCGGAAACCTTGAGCGGCCTGCGCAGAAAGGGTAGAGACACAAGGCCTTCCGACGACTCGACAAGGTCTCAATCGGTCGACAGAGCCCTAGTGTTTTCCAACCCTGACAAGAGAGCTGAAGCACGGGTTGGTGTGAGCTCTCTCGTTGCACCGGGAAGTTTCGAGCAGCCGAAGAAGCTTTCACAAATGCGGTCATTAGACTTCGGCCGGGCTTTTGGAGAAAGCCCGCTGCCCTCGCCTCAATTCTTCTCCCCCAACACCATTTCCTCGTATCAGTATGGCCAACACAGGTCGGATCCAATGCTTGACAAGTTTCGAACAGTCGTCAAGATTGAAGAGAGGCCGATGACGGCCCACCGCGTCCAGGATATACCCGAGGGCAAGACACCACCCCCAAGGCACTATGGTTCGTCGACTCCAGAGTCATTTGCTCGAGCTCAAGAAACCTTGCGTCGACGTGAAAGGCTTGCGCACGAGGAGGCACAGCGACAGCAGGTATTGCAACCCGCTGCCGAGCTTGATGCGGCCCGTGTTCCGTGTCCTCCTTCGCCGGATGATGACGACTCTGCTAGCAATGGAGCACCTTCCCGGGGGGAGACGTTTAGTACGACGTTTTCATCCAAATCCAACTCCCGCGAAGCTATTGCCACTCCGTGGACAAGCCCTAGCGTGGTAACCAGCCCAGTGAGCTATACCACGTCTGCGTCGCAGAAGGATCTCCGGGAGACAGATGCGGAACAAATTCTTGCATTCCAGTCTGATCCATCTCTACCGGCACTGCTCAGCGGGGCCTCATCGGTGTCTGCCGACCCGGAAGGAGACTTCTTGGGCAACCCAGGCGACCCCAAGACTGTCAGCCGGCGCGCTGTCCTCGAAACAACCGACTCGGTAACACCACCAGCGTTAGCAAAGGAGCCTGTCACAGGATTTCCTCTAGAGGCAACGGAGCTTGATGAGCGCAGCGAGACTGTCTTTGTTGATGACCATGAGCCCGGATCTGTGGGGAATTCCACGCCAACCCCACCCGCACGTCTTGATGACGATGACAGCGACAGTGATGATGGGATTCTCATGATGGGGCATCGATCTAAGAAGTCAAACGCTACCAAAGGCTCACCCAATTCCATGGGCAAAATCGTTTTCGGGTCCAAGAGGCGCAACACTAATGCGTCCGTGGGCAGCACCGACACAGCCAAGAAGGTGTTTGCTCCTGGGGAGTGAAGACTCCCGTTGTACGACTACAACAAGAAGCTTTGCTATTCTACCACACCACTCAATGAGGCTGCTTGGACCAGTCTCGTTGAGCAGCGACAAACCGAATCACTGAAACCGAATCACCGAGTACATGGACTCCACCGCCACAAACTCCCCTCTTCAGACTCGATTTTGGATCTTGGGTACCAAAGATTACGACGCGTCACAAAAACTTGCATCGGTCGGCTATCTGATTTACAATTGTTACTACCAGCACGTACATACTTATCCTTTTATACGGCGGCTCCAAGATCGCATCTCTTATTACTTGCATAGCGCCATCTCCTCCCGAATATGGGAACAAGAGGCGAGGTTCGGGGCGTTCACAATTGCCATTCCGGTTGAGTCACTGTTATTCTTCAAGGCACAGACCTGGCTGTTTCCTTGCCGCCTCTTGAATGTGCAGGCGTCTCAACTTTCTTCCGTCAAGGGAGAGGCGTGGCTCAGTCAACGAGAGAGCAGACAGGAAGAGCGGAAGCCGCCATGCGGACATAGCATTTCACGGAGCATTCTCGCCACAGTCAACCTCCGTCATTGACGAAGTCTTGCATGAGCAGTGTTCTATATTTGTATAATTTTTTCGTCCTTTGGGACGGGTTCAAATGGGAAAGACCTCGACAGGATGCATGAGGAGCGGGTAGACGCGAGAGCAGGCCCCTGGATGTTTCGGATGGTTTGGGAGAATTCTGCATTCGGGGGGAAATATGGGAAGATTCGCTTGACGGTCATAGCAAGGCGCCGAGGGGGGTCGATTGTCGTCTTCACGGAACACCAGAGATTTCCCTCATCTTTCCGTACTTTTCAGCGACGTCGGACAAACACAGGGTAGAGGCCCTGGAGCGGCGGCGTTGATGGACGGGCCCAGTATATATATATGTGTGTGTGTATGTCTGGTATTCATTATGACCATTGAGCGATGAGGGATGGGGGGACAGAGGGCCAGGTTAGGAAGAGGCGAGACCCAGACATGGTCGCCCACTGAGACAAGAGATCACATTATCATAGCGGGTGCAGCGGGTTCTGGGGAATTGTTTGCATGATGGAGGGAGAGTATGATAAGAATCTAATTACGTTGGCCTAGGTCATACAAGTCTAATGGAACAAGATGGACCAGAACCCCTTGAATATTTGACGTTTTGACGTGATATCCGCAAGTATATTCACGTATCATAGTGTTCATGTGGCTAGCGTCCACTGGGAACGCGTCGTCTCTACGAAGCTGCTTTGTGTCCTCTTTGCGCTCTGGGCAAAAGCGCAATCTCGTCTCACCACGCACGAAGTTCCGCGAAATAATAAGGCAGACATGGGTCGAAAGCCGCATAAGAACGGAGAGACATGAGGAGTTCAGCGTGTAAAAAGCTGTGGTATTTCGGGTATCTATCTCCCAACGGTACCAACCCATTCCTATCAGGTGACCCCTTTAGATGGCCGATATCTCCTCGATCGAGAGCATATCATTGTTTTGCCAACTTGCGCGGCCGCGAACCACCCAGGACACCACCTCTTTGCTCCCCAACTTCATCAGTAGAATCTCGAGGCTCTTGCGGCCGCTGGTCGTTGCTGTCCGATGCCCCATACTATGCGGACGACTCCACCCCGTTGACCGGGACTTGTCTTCGAAACTGGGCTGTTCGCACCTGCAAACTCATCCCATGGCCTAGTCTGGACTTCTCTCCAGCCTCCGTCCAGGCTGAATAGCAGCACGGTCAAGAGGTCTTGCGGAGATTGTTGTGTGCGTGCGCATCTGCAATTAGGTCCACTCTCGTGACCGAATCATGGAACCCTCGCGGGCTACCAGTATATGTTTATTATTTGGTCAACGCGATGGCCACCAGTACGACCAGTGCGGCCAGCACGAAGAAGACGAGGGCACCCGAGCCCAAGAAGCCCAGCAGGGCAACCAGGCTCCCCTCGCGCCTGGGGTTCTCGACGCTCGTCAGGATTCCGTCGAGCCTCTCGGCCATCTGGGTGTCCACGAACTGGCCGCGGACTCTCTCGTCACCCTTGCGGCCCATCTCGGCCAGCTGGTCCGGGCCCATCCCGTTCAGGACCTTGTCCATGACCTCGGTCCAGGCGGCGGCGTCGGCCGGATCCCTCAGCCAGCCCGTCTCGCCCTCGACGACCGTCTCCGTCGGCCCGCCGGTGTTGGCCGCAAGCACGGGGGCGCCCGCCAGCATGGCCTCGAGGGGCACGATGCCAAAGTGCTCGTTCGAAGGGGTGTAGACGAGCAGCTTCGCCGACCTGAGGAGCTGCTGCTTGAGCGTGTTTGTGACCGACAGCAGGAATATGACGTCGATCTCGGGCGGCACGGCCAGGGCGGTCTGTGCCGAGTGTACGGTCGCCTCAGTGAGTTTGAGGGACTTGGCGAGCTCAACGAGCTCTTTGTGGTAGGAGACGTTTTCGGACACGCGGGAGTCGTATCCACCTAGGGCATGAATGTGTCAGTCAGGCGAACACGATGGATGGATAGTGTAGGGTTAGGTCATAGAAGGGGACCAGAGAAATACAAGAGGATGTCGTACCGGCAATGACGAGCTTGACGCCATTTCTCTTATCCCGTGGCAGACCGGCGTATGCCCTGATAGCCAAGGCGATGTCCTTCTTGCGTTCATAGCGATTGATGCTCAGTATGATGCCGCCGTGCTCCCATACCAGGCCTCCATCCTTGCCCTCACCCACGCTCTTTACGGGCCTTATGTCGATGCAGGGGTACACGACCTTGAGGTCCGTCCCCCTGGCCAGACTCGGCCAGGTGCGCGAGACTACGCCCCTGGTGAACTTGCTGTTGACGGCGATCGCGTCGGCGAAGCTCATGCTACACCTCTCGAGGGTGTCGAAGGGAAGGCGGTAGAGCTTCTTCAGCCACCTGTCGCGGCCCTGGACAAGGTGGAGGTCGGGGAAGTGGCAGTAGAACAGGATGGGCGCCCTCGGCTGGAAGAACTGCAGGAGGGGCAGCCCCGCGCTGAGCTGGTCGACGAAGAAGGCATCGGGCCGCAGGGAGGCAAGCTCGCCATTGAGGCGGATCTGGACGAGGAGGTGCAGCTGCCGCGCGATGGCGCAGAATATGCTGAGCCTGGAGAGGATTGAGGGTGGGAAGATGGTGTTGCCGCGCACGCGAACCTCGAGGGTTCCTTTTGAAGACGGAGTCAGCAGCTGCCCACAGTGGAGAGTTGTGCGGGACGGCGCGGGACGCGGGAGGAATCTATGTACCGTCTCTGGCCTCGTCAAAGCAGTGTTTGGGATCACAATGGCTTGTGAAGACGACAACCTTGTGGCCCCTGTTCTGCAGTCCCACAGCGGCGTCGACCACCAACCTCTCGGCACCGCCAATGCCAAGATCTGGATGGAAAAAGACAATTGTCTTCTTCTTCTTTCCCGTCGCTGTAGTCTCTGCCATCCTGCCTTGGAGCTGGCTCAGTTTGGCATTCCCGTGTGTTCTGAGCACGAGAGGACATGCAAGTACATTCCAGCACTCTACCAGATGTGAGCTTGCGACGCCGAGCCGGACATACGTATGTCATGGCAGCCCCTGGATGACTAAGCCCCTGATTCGCACCTCAACCTCACGTTGGCAACAAACACATGCGTGAAACCACTTACTCCTAGTCAGTCAGTCCGCTCGCGGCTGAATCCAAAAGGTCATCACAACACCACAGCAGCAACAGCACTTCATCATCAACGTGTGAACTTTCTCTATGAACGTTGCCATTAAGGAGAGCGAGAAAAACCTAAAACTGCAAAAACCAACCTGGACCAAAGCTCCAGGGAGGGGTATCTCAGGTACCATTCGTGGAAGCCTCGTCGTGAGGCTTCATTACCGCCCGCGCGAGTCCGCAGGCTTTGTTGCCCTCCGCATTACGTCCTGGCAAAGTGCTACCGGACAGACCGTTCCAATCGTACATCCATCATGCCGCCTGGCAGAGGAAATCAGCATATTTCGTCATCATGTTCTTTTTTTCCCGCCAGCAAACTCCAATGTGTCCTTCATTCATTTCAGTCGGGCTCCCCCTATCCACTGCTCTAGTTTCGTTGCCTTTGTACGCCATCTACCGAACCTTTTGTGGACTCTGAAGACGATGACCAGATGAACCGTGGGCTGAAATGTGAAGAGAGCGAGCGTTGAGAAAGTCGACAAAGTCGAGAATTAATGTATGACGTGGCAACGTCAGAAAAGTGTGAAAAAGAACCGAGAACAAAATTAGGTTTTGTCAACTTCTCAATCAGCTTAGAGAAGCATGGCGGCGACACCGGCAGCAGCCAGGAAGCCGGCAGCTGGGGCAGCAGTCATCTGAGGCGCCTACGAGTCGGTAATGTTAGAACGGTCCGGTACGGGAGGGTAGGAAAGGGGTCAACTCACAAAGGCTGCAGACGAAGAGCTGGTTGCCTCGCCCGCGGCGCTAGAAGCGGCAGAGCCAGCGGCGTCCGTGGCAGAGCTGACAGCACCAGACGCAGAGCTGGCGGCGCTCGAGGCAGCGCTCGAGGCAGACTCGCCGACGCTGGAAGCAGACTCAGAAGCCCCCGAAGCGGCACTGGAGGCGGAAGCACCTGCGCCACCAACTCCGAAAATGGTGGTAGCAGCAGAGGTGGTGATGGTCGAGTCGCCGCTGGTGATGGTAGTGGCGAAAGACGAAGTGGTGATGGCGCTCGAAGACTCGGTGGCAGAGCCGCTCTCAGTGGTAGAGCCAGAAGCCGAGCCGGTGGCAGAGCCGGTGGCAGAGCCAGTGGCAGAAGGGGTACCAGACTGTGGATGCGTCAGATTTGACACTTGCAGGTTTCGACGGAGAAAAGAACTTACGATGACGGTGGTAGGAACGTCGACACCAGCGGCTGTTTGTCACGAATATCAGTATTCGGTACAGCTGCGGAGGGTGGTATGCACGGGTGGGCCGCAGCGTATCACTTACATCGACAGTAGGCCACACCGTACGAAACGACAGCATCGGCGACGTCGGAGCCACAAGCCTGCTGAGAGCAGTCGCGCAGACCAAAGCTGAAGTCGGCGTTCTTGCAAAGGCAGGAGGGGTCAGGCTGGCCGTTGACAGGGGGGCAGCCCAGATTGGCCTGCTCCTGCAGCATGTTCTGAATGCAGGTTTGCTGGGTGATGTTTTCAGTACGAGGCGCGTGACAAACTGGGGGCACAAAAGGGGGGGGGGGGAAACTTACGCCGCACTGGGGGACGGAGCTGATGTCCTGGGCATAAACGGCACCAAGGAGGGCACAGGCGAGGATGGCGACAGACTTCATCTTGACTGTTGGTTTTTGGTGTTGGGTTGGAGGGTTGGAGGGTTGATAGTGGCTGCGAGATGAGATTGACGAATGTCGATGTGCGGCAGTAATACTCAAAGTGGTGAAAGCTGTTGGGATGAAAACTTGGGTCAACGCGTGTGAAGAGGCGCGGTTGTGGTGTAAGTGGTGAAGGTAAACAGAGGAGGGCGATGGACGTTTGGGGGAAACTGAAGAGGCGGGCGAGGTCGAACTTAAAGACGGGGTCACAGGTGCGGACGAAGTGAGGTGGCTGGCTGGGGAAGGTGCGATTTTGACAGTGCAGCGGTTCACAAACACAAAGAGCCAAGGCCAGGATGGGCAGCAGATGGGTAGACAGATGGAAGGACAGGGTAGTCAAGGTAGGCAAGGTAGGCAAGGTGCTACAGTGGGAGAGGGGCACGCACTTACTGGATCGACGGACGAGGCTTGCCAGGGTGCAAGGTCGAGGTGGGATAGCTTGATGGGATGGGTGACGGTCAGGAAGAAGAAGGCACCTGGGAGGGAAGGTACTGCAGGTACGCAGGCAGGCGGTTGGTTGTTGTCTCTACTGCGGTGGCTCCGTGCTACTGTACGTGTGTGTGTTAATGTGAAGCGAGGTGAAGGCGGGCAGGGAAAAGGCGTCCTTGCGAGTTGCTGGCAGCTTGTCGTCAGGTCGTCACTACGCGCACACAGTCACTGCACCTTGCCTTGATACTACCTACTACTAGGAACGCTACCTCCCACAGCAACTCAGTTTCTCTGCCCAGCTGCACCTCCCAGCCCCAAGCAAACCAGCCCCAGGTACAAGCTCGGGTACCTGGTGACGGAAGGGCGTTGCCGCCCAATTGGCGTCATGGAGCTTGGATCGTGCGGTACCTGCTCTTGTCCCTGTGGGGCCTCCTCAGCCGGCGTGGGCATCCCTGCCTTGGACTAGGTGTCATTGTTTCTTGCTGGGAAGCTGCAGCTCTGGCCCTGATCTTGACGATCTCCGCCCCATGATGCATGTCGGTCTCCCCACCTAGGTGGGCAAGGTGGGCCTCGCCCATATGGCCGCTGGGACATGCCCATTCCAGCTGCGGTTTCCAGAATCTTTCGAGTTCGCCTGGAAACCTCCGACGATCGACCTGGTCCACGACGTTTCTCCGTGGCTACGGCCCAGCATCTACACAATGCCCTCCGGTCTACATAGTCTACGGTAGCACACAAGAACGCGTCGCAGCACGGTGCCAGGCCGAGGGCATGCGAAGCCATTGACCTCTTGCAACTCCCGTGCCCGGGTGCACTGCTACTGCTGTACGTGTTCTATTCTGGCTCTCTTGACGCAAGTATCGCGCGTTACGCTTCTCGGGGCCGGCCCAGCCCAGAGCTGCCTCGACGTAGTGTAGGGGACCACTGGTGTTGTCGGCTCTGTCAGGTGTGGGCGTGGGGCCGTCATGCTCCATTCTCGGTCTGGTGTGCACTGGGGACGTTACCGGCCCATGCACCAAGCCTTCCTTGGCCGGACAACCAAAGAATGGGGCCAGGAAGCAAATCAGAAGCGGTGTTTGCAATGACGGTGTCACTCATCTGGCGGGACTGTGACCCACGACCCTCTCACAGGCCCGGGTACAAGGCAATACGGCGACGACCTTGAAACCTGGAAGGCTACATGTAGGCAGCACGAGAGCGGTCAGGATCGAAAGAATCAAGGACTCAGGGCTTCGAGCCGCAAGGCTAGCTGGGCTCCAGCACGCGTGCCCTCAAGCAGGCTTTTTGGAGTGGGCGTCCAGGGACATTTCAATTACCGCCATTTCTACCCCGTTAGTCCGTACGTCTCTCTGCTGCTACTGGCCCGCCCACCTTTGATCCGTGGTGTTACGTGGGCACGCTGTGGACTGGCCTGACTCCGGCAGGTCCTCACCGATGGATGCAACAGCCGAACTGACCAGATGGGCCCGCTCTCTCGACAACGTTGAAGGCCTGCAAAGTCTGTTGCTGGAATCTTCTGAGCTCTGGAGGCCCCCTCAGGTGCCAGTAACAAGGTGCACCCATCGCGATAAATGCAAGTAGACGGCGAACCGGCAGCTCTAGCGTGTCCTGAAAGCAGGGAACACAAGCTCTCCAAGACCAGATGAGGTCAATTTTGAGTGTTTGTTGGTCGACTTGGGTGGCTGGTCCCGAACGTCGGCCGACCGCCATTGGACAATGCCACATCTGGGCCGGGCCTTGGGCAAGCAGGGAAGCCCCAGTCCTGACGTTACATTGCACCGGCAGGGGCAGAGACATGCATCAGTGCGCGAGCATCATTGAGGGGAGGCCACCCGGAGAAGAGAACACAACGCGCCACGTATGGAAAAGCCCGAGCCTGACTGACGTATTTTGCCATCATGACTGTCGGCGGAGAGCCGATTCCTGCTGCATAACGACGCGAAGATGGAGACTCCAGGCTGGACCACGGAGAAGCACCGATGGACAACGTCTGCGAACCCAGAGCGTGGTTCCGGGTGATGTCATAAAGATTGAGAAATCCCAGCGACGATAGAAGCCACCTGGGTATCTAGGTAGTTACTTGGGTACCTACTCCTCTGTGCTGTAATGTACGCACGAACGCACGCGAACCCGTGCGAGAAGCCAGCCGCTCCACTTACTCGATTGGGTTCTCACCGTCGGGCCCATTGGCCGCCTGGGGATGTTTCTCCCCCAGCTTCTCCAGGCTTGTCGTTGATTACCACCGCCCAGAAACACCCGGCCGCAGACTTGATACGTGTGTAACGTCCTTAATTTGCGGGCACCACATGTCACGGCCTTGTCCTTTTCCGTCGTGCAGGTGTCATCCTGTTACTACCACCTGGGACTTCCAAGATACCACTAAGCACGCGCAGGACACTCTGTTTCGTCTGTGCTGTGTCTCGGCGGCATTATAACTATCAACTATCTGCCCGACTCTTTCAATCTCATCGGCGTGACCACCGTGCGTATCCGCGTGCGGGTTAGCTCCGTCAATTTGAGATTTGGGATGCGGTGCCTTGGACTGTGCCAGGCCGAGAGATTGCTCTTTGTCTTCACAACCACCTCAACTGCACTACTTCTCGTGGAGCCACCCCGTCACAGCAATTGGGGCGAAAGCCGCAGTCGGTCGAGCAATATCTCAGGCTTTTGAAGACGGAGATCAGAAGCGACAAGGGTACACGCCCAGCCCCAGCCACCAGCCCCCTGGCCGTTTCTTTGACCACCGCTCACGACGAATCGCATTATCACCAGGGAAAAACAACGTGCTGAGCACAGATCGTGGTCAGAACTCTCTGCCTTCGTGGTTCGTGACTTGCAGGCCACTAGCCCGAAAGAGCATGCCGCCGACTGCCAGTTCAGCTTCCAGAGGAGATAATTTCCATTTTAGGTAAATCCCCTTTCAAAATACCTGCTTAAAGAAATGAAGTAATAATTATTAGCGTAAGTATACGCTGCTAAAGTCTTTATATATCCTAGGTATAATTAATAAAAATTAAGAGTAAATAGCTTAAGTAGGCGTATAGATTAATTAAAGGCCCAGGATATGACAATACTGCCTATAACCTACCCAGATAAAGAGCTACTTAAATTATACCCTAGCGAAACTGGTTATAAATATTTATCCTTTAAATAATAATGCGCATATATAGATTTTATAAGCATTTATCCTTTAAATAATAATATTTACCTATGGTGATCTCACCAGACTGAATATTAAAGAGTATAAGTCTATTTAGTAATAGCTTCTTACTTATTAATTGGCCTTAATAAATAAAGATAAGCATAATCCTTATACTAGCGATATAATAACAACAGTAATAAGGGATAATAACTAGCTTAAATATAAGCCAGCGGCAATCACCATAGCAGGGCGGACTAGAGTAACTACCACAGACGTAAGCAAAGCCAAACATACCAACCAGCCCAAGAATGCTCATCTGTATAGAGAAGCTGGCAGATAGCAACATATATAGGCAGCCATTTACTCAATTAAACAACCTACAGCGCCACATATATATCCAACACTAAGGGGACAACCAGAAGCGCGGCCTCACATTCATCTATATTATACCCAGGCTAGATAGGAAGCTCCAAGAGGAGCGTAATTATTTTATCCCCACCAACATCCTACATGAAATAAAAACTACACCATAACACCGCGCCGCCGCCCTACCTAAGGAAACTACAACCATTAAAAGTACAGAAGGCTACCTACGCAGCAATAAAAGAGCAGCATACAACCTCCCCCTGCCATCATACCCTATGAAGCCGTCCCAAGCAACACTAAAGCAGCAGCGCACTATCACATGGCTCACCCAAGGCGCAAGGGAGATGGCGATTAAGGCCATCACGCGGTTGATAGGCGACTAAGGCCTAGGCCTAAACCATACCGCTTCCTGCCTCCTTATACTCACAAAGTAAAGGGCATACAACCCCCAGCAGCTTATTTACTTACTTACACACAAGGATTACTTATATATAAAGTCTAAGTAGCTAGAGCTAAAGATTAATAATTACTAAACCACCTTCATAAGGGCATTATTCTGGTTTAAGGATTAAGAGCCACCTAAGAGGGGAATTAATTTTAATAACTTCCTTAAAGCTAAGGCATAGTGCTGCTATAACAGCAGCCACCTTTACAGCCACGGCTTATACATAAACTAGAACTATATCCTATATAAGCCAGTATCTATCAACCATAAGCAAGAGCTATACTTTAAGGAGGCGCGCTAGCTGCGCTAAGCCAGGCAGCCCATACCATAAGGCTATAAGCGCCATGAAGAGCTATACCTACTACAGCTAGCAGCCCTAATAAACTACAAGGCCACCCTTATCCAGTGCCACATCCTATTATAATAAGTAAGCATCGCGCTTGCAGAGCGAGAACAGCCATACAACCACCAGCTACCAACCTTCAAGACCCGCCTCCTACTAAGCTTTACGGCTACCGCCCTAGAGGCAACGGCAGATGCACCAGGCGCCGCCATAGCTAAGGGGAGGATCCTTAAACCAAAAACCTACTATATAATCTATTAATTAAAAAGGAAATTTAATAATATTATTAGCCTTTAAGGCTATTTTATATATAAGTACCTAAATTATAATAATAAAGTGCGCCTTATAGCTATTAAGTTAATAGCTATATAATAAAAGAGCTATTAGGAAAGTGTAGAAATATTTCCGCTAAACTATTAGCCAATAATATCTAAAATTAAATAAATATTAAAGTAAGGGTTATTATAAAATAATATCTTAATATAAAAGCTAAGGCCCTAAGGTAGTTTAAATAGTAATTAGTATAATAAAATATTATATATTTTTAATAATCTTTATATTACCCCTTTAATTAATCCTTAAAATATAAGTAATGAAATATCTTATATAATAATTATTTAAAATAAAAAACCCTTATTCTTAATAATAATTTCTATTATTTATATAACTTATAAAAGGTAAACTAAAGTAATTAATATTATAATTTATCCTTTATATTAGCTAAGTTATGGATTATAAATAGTAATATGGTTAGAAGGTTAATATAATTAATTAATTAATTATAGCGTTATTTATTATATTATTTATTATCTTTATTATAAGAAGTAAAGTTATTAATATATTAAATTAAGCTTTTATTAAGACTTAAAAGGATAAATAAAAGGAATAATGGATATATTTAAGGGATAAGGAAGCTAAAGGTTGATTTTAATATAAAGTTATTAAATAGGGTAAGATAAAGCCCTTTCTTCTTTCTCGCCTAAGTAGTAGATATAAGAGGAGTTATTAATAAGAATAAAAAGCTAAAGTATTACTTTTATAAATTAATAATTAATCTTATAAGTTATTATTAAAAATACTTAAGGCGTAATAAGTATAAATATAATTATAATAAAGTAATTCTTTAAAAGATTAATATTTATAAGAATTATATAATAATTATTATAAATATTATATATTATATTATATAAATTTATATTATATTTAAAAAGTAATTAATATAGCTATTTTCTTAAGAATAAAAATCTTATCTTTTTAAACTTTATTAATTTATAGCTACCCTTATATTAATTCATTTTAATAAGTAATAAATTAATTATAATAAAAAAATATATAAGATTAATAATAATAAAAAAGCTATCTAAGTAATTTTATTTTATTAAAGTTAAGATATTAAGTTAAGGAAGATAGTTTTAAGAATATTAGTTATATTTAATATTATTATAACGCCTTTTTTAAGGTTATCTTAACTTCTTAATATATTAAAAGCTAAGGGAGCTATAATTAAATACTTAACCTATATAAATTAATATATTAATTTAATAAACCTAAAAATAAAGTACTTAGGAGATTATTAATACCCAGAATATAAAATGCCTACCCCTTATAAATATATACCTACCTATTATAATTAATACTATTAATAACCTTACTTATTTTATTAATACCACTTTATTAATACCACTTTATTAATATTATTTTATTAATATTACTTTATTAATATTATTTTATTAATATTACTTTATTATCATTACTTAATTACATTATATTAAAGCTATTAACTAGGATACTTAATAAATAATATTAATTTATTATAATAACTAAACCTCCTAAAGAGCTTATATATAATATTATATATAATATAGGGGTTAGATTTAGCGATAAAGATGAATATAATAACTTAAAAGGTATTTATAAAAAGCACTAGTATAATATTAGTAAAGATAATAATAAAAAGAGCGATAATAATAAACCTTAAATCAATATTATAATTTAATAATATAATTAAATTAAGGCTATCTATATTATAAGAATAGATTAAAGGAAGGGGCTATAAATTAATACTATTAGTAAGCAATGCTATCTTAAGGCGATTAAGCTCTTTTACTTATAATTAAAATACTAGGCTAGAATTAGTTAGCAAGGAGAGTAGAAGGCAAATCTTAATTTAATTCCGCCTTTAATTAATCCTACTCCTTTAACTAATCCTACTCCTTTAGCCAGTTTTATTCCTCTGGCTAGTCCTACTCCTCTGGCTAATCCCACTCCTCTAGCTAGTCCTAATCCTGATTTTATTATTAATAAATTAAGCTTAACGCTAGTAATAAGAGTAGGACTAAGAATAGGATTAAGAATAAAATTATAATTAAGATAAAGTTAATATATAAAAGTAATTAACCTTATTAATAATAAAAGTAATAATAATAATAAGTATATTAAGACTTAAAGGTATTATAAATAAAGGATCTCCCTTTTAAAGTAATACTATTTAGCTTTATTTATTATTAAAGCTTAAAATTTATTAAAATAATAATATAAAGATTATAAAGGTATCTAAGGGTAGGTAAAATTAATATATATTAAAGTTAAGGTAATATTAATAAAGATAAATAATATCTTATAAGCCTTATGATTTTATTATTATAATTAAATTTCTAATTTTTAAGGATTTTAAGTATAAGGAATTTTAAGTAAAGAGAATTTTAAGTATAGGAAATATACTTATAATATAATATAATAATATTATAATAATTATCTTAGTATTAATTTAAAATAAATATTAACCCTAGTTATGCCTTAATGCAGCCTTATAACTTAAGGAGAAAATATAAATAAAAATAGCTTTTATAATAATATATAAAAATATCCCCCTTAAATGCTATTTAAAGAAAAAAAGGAATATAATATAAAAAAGCTTAATATATTAAAGAAAGCTAAGAGCTTATATAGCTATAAGCATATAATAGCCTAATTAATGCTATTTATTATAATATTAACTTATAACTTATTATATTATTTTAAGATTTACTAAGTTTTTCTAGCCTTAATTATATTATTATAATAAATATTATGCTATATAAGTAATATAATTTATAATATACCCTAGCCCTTAATAAAATATATATATTATTATTATAAATAATAATATATTATATAGCTTGCTATTAAAGCTTATTATTAAAGATTATATATAACTTTTAATATAATTTAGCTTAATTATTAATATAATCCCTTATAATAAATAATACCTTAAGAAGGATATATATTAATATAAATTTTAATAGGTAATATGTTTTAAAATTAGCTAAATTATTAATATAAAGCTTAAAGGGGAGATATATTTAAATAATTAAATATTTAAAGAGGATATAATTAGATTTAAGAATTTATAAATAATATATTTTAATATTAATTAAATTATTAATAAAGTAGTTATTAAAGAATTAAAAAATAAGAATAAATTATTTAAAAAGGATATAATTAATTTTAAGAATTTATAAATAATATACTTTAGTATTAATTAGATTATTAATAATATAGCTATTAAAAAATCAAAAAATAAAAGCAAATTATTTAAAGAAAATATAATTAATTCTAGGAATTTATAAATAATATATTTTAATATTAGCTAAACTGCCTTTATTAAGCTTATAAAAATAATAAATATTAATAATTTACTACCTAAGGAATATATATATTGCTATAAGTATTATTAAATAATAAGCTATAATATTAGCTTAGCTGGTAAGATTATCACCTTAAGGCATAAAAATAAAAGAAATATATAAAAATAATTCTTTAATAATAATCTATTTAAGTATAAAGATAAGTTGATAATGTATATTAATATTAAGCGGCTTACTGAGGCTAATATAAAGCAGCTAGTTAGTAACGCTATATATATAGCTATAAAGATTAAGTAAAGTAAATAATAATTAAAGGAAATAACTAAGTAAAAATAGGATATTAAATAATTATATAAACTCACCCCTTAATTTATTAAAAGGCTAATAAATATACTAAAAATTATATAAAAAGTAATATTAATAAATTTTAAAATATTTAAAGATCTAGCTATTAAGGCCTTTAAGGCTAAAAATAATTATTATAAAATATATAAAAATATTAATAAAGTAAAACTTAAATATAAATGGTTAACCTTTAAAATATTAAAGATAAAGCAATATATATTTATAAAAAAGTATAAGATAAAGAAGCTTAAAAAGTTAATATAAAAGGAGGTATAAAAGCTTTATAAAAGGCTAAGGAAATTAAAGGCTTATAATTATAAGCTAAAAATATAAATATAAAAAGCTAAAATAAAGGAAAAAAAATATAAAAAAATAATAAAAGATATAAAAAATAAATTAAATATAAAATAAAATAAAGTTAATAAGCTTAATTAGGATATAATAATTATAAGGCCCTAGCCTAAGTAAGGTTTATAATTAAAAGCTTTAAGTAATATTTAACTAGCTTAAAAATAAATAGTTATATTACTTTATATCTTAGGACTTAATAATAAAAAGAATATTTATAATATAAAGCTATTTATCTTAGATTCTTATAAATATCCTGTAAATTAATATAATTATATTTATTTAATATTATAAGCATTTATATATAATAATAGATTATTTATAATATTATTATAAATATTTATATAGCTTAAATTAAGTATTTAATATAAGAATTCCTAGGAATTAAACTTATTTTATAAATATTAATCATTTTATTACCTTTAAATATCTTATAATATTTATCTTTTATTATTATAAACTATAATTATATATATTTATATTTAAAGATTTATAATTAAGAATCTTAATTAAAGAAGGGAAAGAAAAATTAAAAGGGAAAAAAAAGGAAGATTATTAATAAATACTTATAAAATTATATTATTCTTTATCTTTTTAAGTTTTATTAAGAATAATAGCTACTATATTTATTATATTTAAGGTCTTTTAAGCCTTAAAGGTAACTTAATTCTATACTTCTTCTTTAATTTAAAAATCTAAGTTATTTACTTAAGCTATAAAGGTAATTAATACTTAAGCATAATAATATCTACCTTAAAGGCTTACCTACTTATTTAAATATAAATATACTTAATTTTTATATAGCATATCATTAAATAATATAAAGTAAAGGAATTTAAGTAAAGTAAATAAATTATCACTTAATATTAAGCTAGTATTAATATTAAGGCTATTATCATTTAGCTTTAATAAGGGGCATAAGCTATTATTATTTAACTTTAAGGGAGGCCGCTAATAGCTACTGCTTATAATAAATAGGGGTAATAAGTTATTATTACTTATAATAAATAAGGGCTAAGGATTATTATTAATTATAGCTAATAATAATTCACTGGCCTGCCCTGCTAGCGGTAGCTCATTATCATTATACCAATGCTTTAAATCCTATATAAAGACATATACACCATAATAATTCCTGCCCCTCTCCATCACCTTAAGTGTACTATAAGATATAAGATATTCTTAAATCAATAAATCTACCCTACAATCCCTCCTCCTATCCTAAGTATCCTCCCTCTAATAGTTTATGCTAATAAGCTAATAGGCCTATTTAATGCCATTATTATTAATATAAATAATAATATTATTATTATAATAAAGCTTAAGGAGTTTCTATCTTAAGGATAACTTAATCTTTAATTATATTATATCCTTAAAGCTAGAATATATATAATCTATTAATTATATTAAGCTTTAAATATTCTTATTATAATTATAAGGGCAGTATTTATAAATAATAAGGAATTAAAATATAATATAATTATAATAATTATATTATAAGATCTGCTTAATTAAGCTTATTAAGAAGTAATAGAGTTATATCCCTTTAATAAACTACTAAGTTTAAATTAATATGCTATTTAGGCTAAGGGGTATTACTCTCTTACCTTAAGTATAATGTTATATATTCTTAGTATAATATTAGCTTAATGGAATTAATGCTTATATGTAATAATAAGCTTAGTTTATATAAGAAACTTAAAGGCTAGGAACCTAAAGTTAATAATAATCTTTATAATAAATAAAAGGAATAAGGAATTATAATTAAGGCATTAAGATAAATAAATAAAAATTAAAAATATTTAAAATTAAATAAAAAGATTTTTTTTTATAAAAACTTAATATAAGAATTTATTTACCTTATAAGGTGCTTAAATCTTATTTTTATCTTTAATAATATAGCCTTATATATAATAATAGTAAGTAAATATACATATAAAAGCCAATTAGCCTAACAGCTAAGGGCTAGCTAGCCTTAACTTCTTGTTATTAAATAAGGCTTTAAAAAAAAGCTAAGCCTCTTTTTAAATAAATATATCTTTAATAATTATATATAGTGATATTAAAGCAATTATTATATATAAAAACCTATTAACTTAATACCCTATTATTAATAAAAGGGCCTATATTATCTCCTCATTATTAAGCTTATCTATTAATATAGCTAAGCCTCTTTATTTATTAAGAAGGCCTTTAATAACTACATATAAATAAAAATATAATAACCTATAACTATTATAAGTAAATTTCTTTTCT
Source organism: Diaporthe sp. P3_1W (assembly GCA_037177825.1). NCBI lineage: Eukaryota > Fungi > Ascomycota > Sordariomycetes > Diaporthales > Diaporthaceae > Diaporthe > Diaporthe sp. P3_1W. The sequence goes on from JBAFXB010000001.1 coordinate 2,751,590, forward strand.
CATCCTTATACCCTAAATACCATAAGCTATTACTTATTATATATAACTTAGCCTTATTATAATAAAGGCTAATAAGATAACTACCTTATAGCTATATTAACTTAAGTACTTTAAAAGTATATAAAATAAAGAGAAGGGAGGCTTAAAAGTTAAGTATAGTTTATTCTATTAATCTTTACGCTTATTTATATAAAAATAAGCTAATAGGGCTTTTATATAACTATATTCAACCTAAATTAATTATTACCTCTTACTTATATTTAATATTATACTTAGCTTTAATCTTAATATTAAAAGATTACTATTAATTTCTAAATTAATTATAAACTTCCTATATAAACCTTTATTAATATATTCCATAAGTTCCCCTTAATATACCTATTAAATTACTTTAATAATATTTATTATAAGAGGTAATAAAGTTAAAAGGATAAGGCTAGGCTATAATAAAATACTTAGGCTATAAATAATACCTTATCGTAATATTATAATTAAAGAGCTACTATTTATTTATATTTAATAAAAGCAAATATATTAAGGGTTTATAATAATATGCCTATTATTAATATTAAATTTATATAATATTTATTTATATAATTATATATAGCTATTATTATATATAAAAGAGGAAAGTAAGAAGTTTAACCCCTTTATAAACCTTACCTTAATACCCTTATAATATTTAATATATAACTTAATAATCTAATTCCTATTTAATAAGCTTTATTAGCTAATAGGAAGAGTATTATATTAAATAAAGGTAAAAGTCTTAAAATTAAAGTTATAATAAATATTATATAAGGGATGCTTAGCTTATAAATATAAAAATAAATCTTTATTTAATTTTAAATAAAATATCTTTTTATTTTTTAATTAAATATTCTTAAGTAGCTTTTTCCTTTTAATTAAGTGATAATAAATATTATTAATATTATAATTTATAAGTTTTATAACTTAATGCTATTATAATTTAAATATTTATTTATTATTAACCTCCTTGCTATATAATAATAAAAAATTAATTAATATATTTAACTATTAAAGTTATAAATTATTATTTAGCTATAAGGCTAGTATATAAAGTTTAAGCTACTTAAAAGATATATAATAATAAGGTAAGTAATAAATTATAACTTTAGTTTTATATCTTAAAATAATAAGGCCGTTTTAATTATTATAACTTAATATATTAAAATATAGGAATATATCTGCCTTTATACCCTAAGATAATAAGGTATTAAGGTAATTAGCCCTTAATAAATAAGAGAGAGTATATTATTTCTTATTTATAGGAAATTAGGCGTAATTATAAATATTAGCTCTACCTTTAATATAATACTATATTTTATTATATAGCTACTTAATATAATAGCTAGTAAAATATAATTAAAGGACTTATTTATAAAGGGCTTTATAAAAAAAATAAAAATATATATAAATATATTTAATTATTATTTTTATTATTAAGAAAATTTACTTATTTATATATACCTCTATTTATAAGAATATAAATATTTAATACTACTTTTTATTAAGTAATTCATAAACTTCTACTTATAAAAGCCTTCTCCTCTTTATATAAAGCTATAAATATAAATTAATACTTATTACTTATAATTTAATTATTCTCTTATTATTCTATCTATATATTTATAAGAATATAAATATTTAATATTATTTTTTATTAAGTAATTTATAAATTTCTACTTATAAAAGCTTTTTCTCCTTTATATTAAGCTATATATATAAATTAATACTTATTCCTTAGGGTTATAATCATCCCCCTATTATAGCTTTAAAAAGGTATATATTTTAAAAGCATAAGGTAGTCTCTTATAAGCCTAAGGTATTTAAGATTAATAATAATAATTATAATAATAAAAGTCTTAATATTTAAAAATATAATAATATCCTTAATAATAAAGTAACTTCTTAAGATAATTCTTATAATTTTAATAAAGATTTTAATAGCTTTAAAGATAACTTTAATAATTCTTCTAATTCTAATAAGGATTTTAATAGCTTTAATAATAATATTAATAGATTTAACGATAGCTTTAACGACAACATTAACAGCTCTTAAGAAGATTTAAATAGCTATAAATAAGATAATTCTAGCAGGGAAAGCTCTATTTATTAAAAGGCTAAACCTAAAAATATTAAAGATAATAATAAAAAAGGTAACTAAGCTATAATTAATTATAAAATTAAGATTATAATATCCTCTTTAATTAAGCATATTAATAAAATATTTAATATAAATATCTTTAATATAATAATAAATAAGGCTAATTAATTTATTAAAAAAAGGTTAAATATTAATAAGTATTAAAAGAATTTCAGGCTTAAGGTAAGCTAATATAATCCTAGGATTTCCAGGTATATACTTATTCTTATAAGGCTTTCTTAACTTAAATAACATCCCTGCTAGCTTTATTAAACTCCTTTTCCTAAATAAGGCTATTAAATAAGCTATTAATACTTAAAAGCAATCTTTTTAAATGCTAGTAGTTTAATGGTATTAAGAAGTTGCTAACTTAAGCTAAAAATATATTAATTATAGTAGCTATAAGGAATAAAACCTTTATATATCCTATTAGCTACTCCTTTATATAAGGCGTAGCTTTACCCTACCTTATTTAGTTATAATTAAAATCTAATTAATATAATTATTAAGATATAGCAATGAATATAAGTTCTAGTTCCTATTTAAAGAAAATAATATATTAAAGTGTATTTAAATATTTAAAGATATTATTAACCCTTTTTTAAAATTAAGTAAGGAAAAATACTTCTAACTTATAGGTAAGGTAAAGTACCTATTTATTTATAATAATAATATCTATATTATTATACTACCTAATTTCAGCATTAAGGCTAATAAGATATTCCCTCTTTATATAAATTAATTACAAGCTAGCAAGATAATTAATTTTAAAGAAGAATTAAAGAAAGAGAGGTTTAGTAATAATAAAGATATAACTTATAAAAAATAATATATTAATAAGGTTATTAAGAGCTATATAGCTTAATTTAAAGGATATTAGACTTTAAAAGGAGATATATTAAAATCTAGGCCTAATATCCTTATAAGCCTCCTTACTTAAATTCTTAATAGCGCCCTTAGCTTATTTATTAAGGTAATTACTCCTATTATCTTCTTCTATTACCTATTTATATATTATAGCTTAATTATAATAATTATTACTTTCAAGTTTTTAAATAATATTAAAGGAATAAACCTCTTTATTATTAATATAATACTTATTATAAAATAAAAAAAGGATTTAAATAATATTATAATACCCTAAGAGGAATATTATAAAAGGTTATAATAATTTAGAATTATAATAAATAACCTTGCTATTATTTATTAATTCTTAAGTTTTATTAAAAAATATAATAAATATTATAAGGAATAAGAGAAATTAAATAAAGAGGACCTTATAATACTCTTTAAAATAGCGCTTATAAGATAAAATATGTTTTTATTATAAGAAAGGATTACTAAGGCTAAATAAGATAATAAATAAATTCTTTTATTAGCTATTTAATATAATAAAACTTAAATTAAGGTTTAAGTTAATAATAAAAAGTAAATTAAAAGAAATTACCTAAATATTATTAAATATTATAGGTTTTTAAAAGAGAAGTTTAAGGCCTACCTCTACCTTAATAATAAGATCTGCCCTTTTTATATCCTTAATTATAAAGATCTTTAAAGGAGATATTATAATATTTAAATACTATATATAATTCTAAAGGGCTTTAATTTCTATAATAAATATAATAAGGTAGCTATTAATCTTAATATCTATAAATTTAATATTAATAAATATTAAGATTATCTTTTAAATATAATTATTTATAAGATATATTAGCTAATTTAAGACGTTATTAAGAAGGTTAAGTAAAGGCACTTATCTTTAAAATTAGGATTAAAGGCCTTTATTAATAAGGTAAAGTGGCAAATTATAAACTATTATAATAACCCTTATTTACTATATTAATCCTATATATTTAAATATATTTTAATAAAAAAGGGCCCCTTAAATATTAAAATATTCAGCAGCCTATAAGGCATCCTGCTTATAATAAGAGGGGCCTACTACCTTAAGAATTATTATTATATTAACTTATATATTAATATATATTAAATATTATATTATAAGGCATATATTAATAATAAGATAAAAAAGTCTTTAATACTTACTTTATAAAATATACTTTTTAATATCTTTATAATAATATTAATTAATAATATATATTAAAAAACCAACTAAGCCTTAGGTAATCAAAGGCTTAATTATAATAACTCATTATTTAATATTACCCCTTTAAATTACTTATATTATAATTTTAAGCTAAATAAGCTACTTATTAATTAGCTACTTAGCAGTTAAAAAGAGCCTCTTATATTTACTTACCTTAGCAAGGGATATAATATAAAAGGTATATATATAAGGAAGTACTAGCTCTACCTAAATCAATGCTACTTAATATAAGAATAAGAATATAGGAAATATAATTATTATTTCCCTAATATTATTATTATAAAAGCCTATAAGGCTATTAATTCCTATTTAGAAGATAATATTATAAATAATATAATAGGCTTTTTTAAGGAATATCTTTCTTATAAGGAAGATAATTATTTATAAAAATATAAAAATATATTTAATCTTTTATAATATAAAGAAACTTATAAAGTAATTAAAGAATAGAAATTACTAAGATTTTAATATATTTATAATTATTATTAATTAAGTAAACTTTTAAAGATTTTATAATATTAAAAAAGTATAAAATATAAGAAAGTTATAGCTATTAAGGAGGAAAATAATTTAAGGATATAATAGTTAAGTATTTCTAAAGCTAATTATATTTAAAGTGAATTTTACTCTAGATTAAAGTAATTATTATTCTATATTATTATAAAAGAATAAATCTCTTAATAAGATTCTAGCCTTAAATTAAGGGATAAGGAGAAATATAAAAAATGGCTTATTAAAAGGGAAAGAAGTATTAAGAAGATTATTTATAAATAAAAAGAAGTAGGGAAATATAAGGGTAAGAAGTATTATAAAAGGTATTTTACTCTCCTTAATATTAAATAATAAAAAACTAAATATTTTTTAAGTTAATTTTATAAAATTACTATTAAGATTTTTATATTTATAAATTAAAAATAAATTAATAAAAATAACTTAATAATAGGCTATTACTTAAATTATAAAGAATATTTTAAAAAGTTAAATAAATATAAAAAGATTTAAAAATATTATAATTAAATTATAAAGAATATAATAAGTATAATAAATTTATTTAATATAATTATTAAAAAGTTAAAGAGTAATATATTTAAGTAACTTTAAATATCGCTAAATATTATTAAGGGCTAATAATAATATAATATATATTTAAAATTAATTAATAAATATAAGGTTTATTTAATTTATTATTAAGATATTAAGAGCTATAAAAAGATAAATAATATTCTTAAGTTAATTAATATTAATATAAAAACTACTTATAAAAAGATTTATAAATAACTTATTAATTAACCCACTTAAGCGCTATATATATAGCTATAATCCTTATTAATAGCTAAGGCTAATAATACTAAAGATAAAGGGTTAAGGCTTAAGCTATTTATAATAATAATTAGGAAATAACGTTAATATAAGGAGGATATTAAATAATCTTTAAAATAATAATATAATATATAAAAGTTACTTAATAATATAAGCTTAATTATTAATAAGAATAATAATAATAATAAGGCTAATATTATAAATATTAATATTAATATATTATTTAATATAAATAAATTAAATATTTAATTAAAGTAGGTATATAAGGAGGATATTAATATAATAAACTTTATAAATAGGGATAAGAAGGGGAAAAGGAAGGGAAAAGGGAAGGTTAAGGGTTAGGTTAGTTAAATTAATAAAGATTTAAAAGTAATAATATTAATAATAATAAGAAAAATAGCCTACTTAATTAATAAATTAAGCTAACTAAAGCTTATTATTTAATCTTACCTTATTACCTTATAATACTTATAAATAATAAATAATATCCTATATAACTTTTATTATTATTAAATTAAGCCTAGATATCTTATATTAAAATTATATTAACTTAATTATTTAATTATTATAATTAATTAATTTAATATTATATATTTCCTAGTTATTTAGGTTTTATTTTTTTAATATAAGTCTTAAATTACCCTTACTTTAAGGCTTAATATAAGCTAGCTACTATAGCTAAATATAGCTAATAATAAGGGAAAGTATATATAAGCTATAAAGAGTTTAATTAATTATTATAAGTAAGCTTAATTATTAAATTCCTTATTAATAATAAGGATAAAAGGAGGAGAATTAAGGTAAAATTAATATTAAAGGCTATATTAATAAACATCTTTTATTTATATAAATATAAACCCTTATCTCTTTTTATAATTAATATATTCCTTATATTAATAAGTAAGGAAGGAAAGATAAGGTATATTTAATATATTTTTATAATATTAAGATTAAAAGTAAATAATAAAAATATTATTAAATTTTAAATAGCTTTTAAGCTCTTAATAAGGTAATAAGCTCTAGCTATAATTAAGAGTAAAGGGGCTTAATAAAAGTAGCATTAATAACAATAGGTATTTATATTATTATACCTTATTTCCCTCCTTAATACATATTTTTTTCTTTATTCTTATATATTATTATCCACTTATTTATATAAGTATATATTTATTTATAACTTTATACCATTATTATATATATTATTTAATTAACCTTTAATATAATTTTATTTTAATAATTATAATAAAAAGTAATAAGGCTAATTATATATTTTCTTACTTCAACCTACCTAAGCTAATTATTATTAATACTTAATATAACTATTAAATAAGCCTAATAAACAGCTATTTATATAATAAGGGTTTAATTAATTTACTTTAAAGATTTTTTTATTTTCTATCTTTTTTTTTATAATTAGCCCTTTTATTTTTAAAACCCTATACTTAAGAAGCATTAACGCCTTTATATTCTTATATATAAAATAGCCTTTTATATTCTTAATTAAAATATAAGAAATTATTTATATATTTATTTTTTTACTTTCCTTATTAACTTTTTTAATATTTTAAATAATTATAAACTTACTTTTATTATAAGTATATCCTTTAATATTATTAATATTATAAATATTAAGCTATTTATTAATAAAAAATATATTTTCTTTAAAAAGGCTTAAAAGTAAAATAATAAGTTTAAGGATATATATATCCTTAATAAGTATATATAAAATAAGCTAAAGGCACTTATATTTACTATATATAATTATATTAATAAAGTAGCCACCGTATTAACTAAGTATATTAATTAATATAACTAAATAAGAAATAACTTTATATATATAAGCCTTATTAATAAGTATTCCTTTACTTATATTAATTTATATAGGTATATATATAACCTTATTAAGCTTTATAATTATATTAAATTTATAATAATAACAGCCTTAATATTCCTAATTAGCACCTTATATTAGCTATCTTTAAATATTATTATTAAAAGAGGCTTAATATATTTATTTAAAGGGTATAATATATATTTCCTTATTATCCTTAAGGATATATATATATTTAAATAAATAAAAGCTTAATAAGGTAAAGGGTATATTTTTATTTATATAACTACTTTAATATTAAGTATTAATATTAATATTAATTTATATTTATAAATATAAAATATTTATATTATAATAATATTTAAGTTTAAATATTTACCTTAAGGCTTATATTAAATTAAAAGAGGAAAGAAATAATCTTTCCTATTAATAAAGTTATTATTATTATAAAATATCTTATAAGATATTATTATTATTTATACTTAAGGTAAAAATATAAGGTAAGCTAAGTATTAATAAAGGTAACTTAATCTTATAATTATAAAGACTTACTACATTAACCTTATAATTAAATATTAATATACCTTAATATTAAAACCTAAATATATACCCTTAAAAGGATAAAATATACTTATTAATAAAAGCCTATTAAGCATTATTATTAATTATCTTATAATTAATTATTTTATATTCCCCTTTTTTAACTTAACCCTTTTATTCTTAATCCTTCTTAACGCCTACCTTAAGTAATTAGCCTTAAGATTAATAAGCCCTCTTATCTTTAACTTAATATTAATTAACCGCTATATTTATTTAATAACCTTATTACTTAATAAATTAAGTTATATTAATGCTATATATATTTTATTATAATTAAAATATATTACTATTATTATTATAAATAAAGATTAAGAACCTCTTTTAATTTATATTATTAATACCTTATAGCTTATCTTCTTACCCCTTATCTATTAGCTTAATTACTTTCTCCTTAACCTTACCCTTAAAATAATATTTCTTTAAATATTATTTATTATAATTAAGCGCCCCCTTTCTCTTTCTTACCTCATTGCTTTACTCCCCTTCTCTTAATGCACCAGCTGCTTAAGGCAAAGTAAAGCTTATATAATCACTGCTTATACTTAGAGCGGATATTATATTAGCAGTAGGGCTACTGTTAGCCTCCTCCTTACCAGCCTATACTTAAGCGGCTATGCTAACTTCAGCTAAACCTTGGTAATAATAAACCTACTTATATATCTTAAATTATTCCAGGGTTAGTATATGCCGTTAATAAGTAATAAAATATGCTTATATAAATCATTATATTTAATAGCTTATTTAAGTTAAGTTATAGCTTTAAATACTTTAAGTGTAGGAATACTAGCTTTTTAAAGAAGATATCCTTCTTAATATTATAAAGGTAGCTAAAAATCTTTAGCTTTAAAAAAATATACTTAAAAAATAGCCTTATTAAGCTATACCTAAGCTAAATAAAGGCTAGGTATACCTAAAAGCTATCTACTTTATAATTTAAGTCCTACTACTACTTTATAATCACCTTATATTATAATATATACTCATTTAAAAATTATCCTGTTAGGTTTATTTAGCTCTTATATATTAAATTATTTAATACTACCTAAAATATCTCTTCTTTAAACTTAGTAATAATTATTTTAAACTTAATAATAATATTTCTAAGCTTAATATTATCTTTTATAAATATAATAGTAGCTCTTATAAAGATATTAATAAATAAAAATAGCTAGTTAAAAGAATTAAGCAGAAAGAATAATTTATATTTAATATTTAAGTAGTACTTAGCCCTTTAATATAAGGTTATATTACAAGGAGGCTAGCTCTTATATACTTATAAGTATTTTATAAATTTAAGAGATTATAATAAGTAGTAGTATTACTTTACTTAGGTTATTATTCATTAAAACCTCTTACACTATAGGCTTTTATATATATATTTATTCTCTTTTATTATAATAAACTTTTTTTTAATATATTTCTATATATACCTTTATTTTCTTTTACTATAATAAACTTTATTTTAATAAACTTCTATATATACATTTATTTTCTTTTATTATAATAAGCTTTTTTTTAATAAACTTTTATATATATATTTATTATCTTTTATTATAGCAAGCTTCTTTTAAATATAAGTAATATTTAATAATAATTAATATTAAAAGGCTTATTAATAACTTTACGCAAATATTTATTTAAAAAAGGCCTACCTTCCTTAAGCTTATAAGGGATATTTAATTAAACATTCACTTAAAAATCTATTAAAAAAGCTACTTAAAGATATATATATATCTTAAATATCTATTATTATAATATATATATAAAGGCTTAATCCACCTTAAAATTTACAAAATTAATTATAAAATCAGCCCTAATAAGCTTATTTATATAATCTTATCTACCTTAAAATATATCTTTTATCTTATAACCCTTATTTAGCCTTAGCTTTAATCTTTATACCTACTAACTAACGGGATTCTAATTAACTATAATAACAGCATATTAAATAAAAACTTACACTCCTGCTTATATTATTAATAAGTCTTATCCAGGCTAATAATAACAAGGTTTAAGGCCTTATTAACTACTGCCTTATTATTAATCATTTAATTAATTATAATCTTTTAATAATTATTAAATAAACTTAAAACATTATAAGGAATAAATATTTTAAAGAAATAATTATATATATATATTTTATAAATAAGTAATTAATAAGAAGGGTATTAAATATCAAGGTAATAAAAATATAAAATAATAAAAATATAAGATAAAAAAAATATAAGATAATAAAAATAAAAGATAATCTTTTTTATAAAAATTAAAGGGCTAAGGTAATCTAAGTTTTAAGATTCTTTTTATTATTTAAAAGATTATTTCTAAGGTATAATACCTTTCTTAACTCATAATATTTCATATAATAAGGATATTATATAAAAGAGTATCATCTCTTAATATATATATCTATATCGCTACTTAGCATTAATAGCTATAATTAATTAAAATTATTAAGCTTATCTTTACCTACCGTTAATTTTAACTATTAATTATAGCTTACTTATTATTATTAAAAGAGGATAAGAGGCATATAAGTATATTAGCGCTAGTAGGGAAGGCTATAAGCTGAAACTCTTATAATTAAAAGTTTATAAATAATTTATTAAGCTTATAGTAAGTAATTAAATATTAAAAGGGAGAATTATAAGCTAAAACTCTTATAATTAGAAGTTTATAAATAGCCTATTAAGCTTATAAAATATAGCTAAATATTAAAGGGGAGGGTTATAAGCTAAGGCATTAATTATAAAATAAAACCTTTATAATTAAAAATCTATAAATATATTATTAAGCTAATTAAAGGGAAATAAATATTAAAAGGGAAAGCTATAAAATAAAACTTTTATTATAAATTAAAAGTTATATAATTAATAATTTATAAATATATTACTAAGTTAATAAAAAGGAGATAAAATATAAGGTAAGCTATAAATATATATACCTTTATATTTCCGCCTTTTTTTATATTATTATTATTAATTATATTCTTAATCCTATATATATCCTCTCTTATTTATTTAATATTAATATAATTAAAAGCTTAAATGAACTTACTTACCCCTTTAAATTTATTATTTACTCCAAGCCATTACCATATCTTTAAACATAAACCGCTATAATATTAACCTTATTTATAAATTAATACCCCCTCCCTTTAAATACTATACCTCTTTAATTATTAAAAATATTATTAACCTCTATTTCAATTAATAACTTTTTAAAATAAATAAAATATATATCTTAAAGTAAATTTATAATAATAAATTAAATATAAATATTTATATTATTATAAATAAAAATACTTATAATAAGTCTTTAATAGCACCTATAGCCATTATAATCACCCACCTATTCCAGCCTAGATATATTATTAAAATTCATATTATTAAGGTAAACATAACTAAGCTAACAATATTCTCCCCTCATCTAAATTAGCTTTAAGCTTAAATTTATAAATATAATAATATTTAATAAAAGGTAGATATAGGAAATAAGGATAATAAAGGTAATAAAGGTAATAAAGATAATAAAGGATTTAATAAATAAATTAAATCTAAGTATAAATTCCCCCTTAACCTTTCTCCTAAATACTAAAACTAATTATATTAAGCTATATTTATTAAAAATAATTCTTTTAAAAAGAGCTTTATTAAATAAAGCATTAAGGCTAACCCTATAACTAACTATCTTATTAATAAAAAGGTTTTATATACCTAATAGCGATAAATAATATACTTATAAATTAATTTAACTTATTTAAAGGCTTAAGGAATAAGGTAAAATAGCTCTTAATAATAGCAATAATAATAATAATTTAATAGCAGCTAGTTATAATAAATATAAAAGTAAGCTTAAAGCAGCTTTCCTTTATAATATTTATTCTTTAACTTTTTCTATATTTAAAATTATCTTATACAACTTATAAAACTACTTATAAATATTCTTATATTAATATTAATTTATACTTACTGCTTCCTTATTAAGAGCACCCTATATCTTTTTATTAAGATATAATATAAGTTATAAAAAGATTTTTAAGATAAGGGATTTAATAGCTTTCTTTTTATATAAGTAGCTAATAAGCTAAGTATAAATTAATAATTTAAAAATATAAGAAGGAGGTTAAGTATACCTATCCCGCACTAATTAATGCTTTTATCTTTATTTAAAATTACTTTAAAATCCTTATCTTAAGCGCCTCTTATAGCTAATTAAAACATATTTATTATATTATAAGTGAAAGTATATAAAAAATAGCACTCTTTTATAAATTTAATTATATTAATAGCTATATTAGCTTTAGAAAGTTTAAAGAGATATAATAATTTAATAAATTAGCTTAATTATATTTTAAATTTTTAAAGTGCTTAATTCTAGCAGTTATATATATATCCTTAAAGCTATACTTATTTATATTTCAACTCATTAAAGCCATACTATTAACGCCACTACATTATTATATAATAAATCTATATTTACATATAATTAACTCTATAAGCTTAACTCTAATTTAATTAAATTTAATATAAAAAAATAAAGGGCATTCTTAGCTATTTAATGCTTCTTTTTATATTAATATTAAAAATCTAACTATTTTATAATTTATATTATAAATTTTATTTAAAATAATTACTAAATAGTTAATTTAATATTTTAAATAAATATATATAAATAATGAATATAAATATAATATTTTTAATAAAAACACTATCTTTATATATCTTAAAGGATGATAAATATCATTTAAACTACACTTTCAACATAAATCACTCCACTATTAAATATCTAAATAAATAAAAAAAAAACTTTTTAATAATTATAAATACCCTTTATCTTTTCATATTAAATTTAATTTATTTAAAATTAAATTAATAATACTATAATTAAAAATATATTAATTTCAACTATATTACTTAAAATCACCCTTTTAATACATATTACTCTATAATTAAACTTAAGCTAAAGCTAGGTATATATATCACTTTTAACTTAAATTTAAGCTTAAGATCATTCTCCCCTATATATTAAAATTCTATATAAGGAAAAGGTTTAAAGAAAGTAAGCATTATTTATTAATATAAAGGCTAAATAAATTAATACTAAATTCATAAACTTAAAAAGAACAATTTATAACAAAGTAATATTCTTAATATAATTTTAATATAATTAACTATATATAAAAGTAATAAGTAAGAAATAAGTAAACTTAATAAATTACTTTAAACCGCCTTAATTTAAACTACTCCTCTTAAGGCCCCTTTAAAGCAGCTAAACTATATATAATTATATTTAAAACTTATTATTATTAATATTATATTTTTTTATTAAATAATAAATATTTAAGCATTTATTATTATATAAAAAAATTAAATATATATTATTTAAAAGGCATATATATATAGATTAAAAATAAAATTATTTTAAAATAACTTTAAAAGGGATTACCACTTATTATACCTATATTACGCCCCCTTCCCATTTAATACCTTCTCACCTACTGCCTATTTAAGCTATAATAATATATAGCAAGCTATTTAGTATTATTATACCCTTAATTATATCCCTTAAGCTTTATAAAAAGTTAAGGTAAATATTATTAAGCTTATTATTAATATCATTTATATTATTTAATATTATATTAAGCTTATTATTAATTATAAATATAAACTTATTTTTAAATTTTATCCCTTTATATAGCTTATAGCTAGTTAAGTAATATATCCTAAAGGTTATTGCCTAAAGGCGGCTTTATTACCCGTTTATATAAATATCATTATATATAGGCTTAAGGCTGCCTCTTTAAATAGCATAATGCTATAATATAAAGTTATTATAAGTATTATTAATATTTAAAAATATATTTTTTATTTCCCTTATCTTATATATTATTATTATAGTTAAATAATTTAAATAAAGGGGAGTGTATATAATAAGGCTATATAAGATATAGCTAAATTAAAGTAGCTATAATTATATAATATCTTAATAGAAGTATATCTTATTAAGCTTTTAAAAAAGCCTTACTTTTAAGTATTATAACCCGCTAACTTTATTTAAATTTAATATCTTAAATTTATTCTTTAATATAGCTATATTTAAAGCTAAGCAGCTAATCCTTTTTATAATCTTTATTACTTTTATTATTATAAGGGTATTATCTTCTTTAGGGTTTAGCTTAGCCTAGCCTTAGAAATAATATAGCTATTTTATAACATTAAAGTATATATTAATAACCTTTTTATATTACATTATTTATTTATTACCTTAATTTTAAAGTAGTAATATATTAAAGTTACCGTTAAGGTAGATTTATAGCGTTATAAGCTAGGCGGCGGCGGCAAATATAATGGAAATAAGGATTAAAATAACTATGCTATTAGCCATCTACATTAAGTGGGATACCGCCTATACTCATTCCATAAGATATTTTAAGCTTTATAGCAGCTAAGTTAAGTTTCCGGCCTTATAAGCAGCAGTACCAGGATTTAGCTGTGAATTAGGGTTTAGCTACAGGTTTAAATTTAGCTATAAGTTTAGATTTAGCTATAGGTTTAGATTTAGCTATAGGTTTAGATTTAATTAAGTATTTAAATTAGGCTATAGGTTTAAATTTAATTGAATATTTAAATTAAGCTATAAGTTTAAATAGGGCTATAGGTTAAGTTTAAGATAAGCGCTTAAATTAGGTAGAAACTTAAGGCTATAAGTTTTCTTTACTAAATTCAAGAATCTTCCTAAGCCTAATATATTATCCCTAGGGTTCTTATAATAAATAATATAAGAGATATAAATAAAAAAATTATTTATAAGTATAAGCTAGTAATATAAATAAGGCAGGATTATATATAAAAAACTAAATATCCCTATTACTTAAAAGCAAGGTAAAGCCCCCTTTTTATTAATTTAAGTTACTTATTATCTTCTTATAATAAGTAATTTATATAAGTTATAAAAATAAATATTAAAAGAAAGATAAAGGAAATTTAAGAGGAAATTAAAAGCTAAAATAAAGCAATATATTATATTAATATATATATAAGTATATTTATTTTTATATATAAAAGGGGGATTAATTTAAGTTAATAAAGGCATTACTTTATTTATAAATAATAGCTACTTTAAGCCTTAATTACTTTAAGCTAACCTTTATAAAGCCCTAATTATAACTATAACCTTATAAGTTAATATATCTTATAAGATATAAAATATATAGCCTTAATAAAATTATAATATTATACTTATTATTATAAGTAAGATAACCACTATCTTATTATATCCTTAGTATAATCTTAATATAAGCCTTATTTA
The DNA here is from genome assembly GCA_037177825.1 of Diaporthe sp. P3_1W. Taxonomy (NCBI): domain Eukaryota; kingdom Fungi; phylum Ascomycota; class Sordariomycetes; order Diaporthales; family Diaporthaceae; genus Diaporthe; species Diaporthe sp. P3_1W. Next base: position 2,766,926 of record JBAFXB010000001.1, read on the forward strand.
AAGTTAATATAAATATAAGAAGTTTAATAAAAATAAGCTAAGGTAATTATAAGCTTAAGACTTAAATTTATATACTTATAATTTTATTTAACTTCTTTCTTATATTCTTATTTTATAATTATTCTTTAATTTAATAAATTTCCCTTAAGCTTACTTCTTTCTTATTTTATTATTTTAAAGGCCTTCTTTTACTTATTACCTTATATTACTTATTATAAACTTTATTAAAAATACTACTTATATAATTATTAATATCTTCACCCTCCTCTTCTTATAAAAAAGATATAATTAAATAACTACCTTAGCCCTTATAATAATTACCTCCATTAAGCTAATACAAGTTAAGGATTAAACTATAAGTATATTTATAAGTAATAAGGCTATAAGTTATATATATAAAGTATATTAAATCCACGCCCATTAATTAAGCGCTAATAACACCTATATTACCTACTTTAACCTCTTTAATATTCTTTAAATTAACAGCATTTCATTCTCTATAAATATTAATGCCTTTACTATTATAATAAGCCCTATTATAAATAAAAACCTTAGATATATATATAATACCTACTATTTATATATTATAAGGCCTTAGTTAATAAGGCGCTAAGAAGTAATAATAATAATAAAAAAATTTAAGCCTTATTACTCTTTTATAAATACCTTTATAATAATAATAAATAGGAAATCTATAAAATATAACTTATACTACTCATCATTAAGCAAAGATAAGCTTTAAGGCTAAATTATAATACTTATATCCCCTTTCCAACCTACTTATATAAGCTATAATACACATTAAACCTTAATATAATAAATTAAGCTTATAAATAATAAATTAAAAAGTAATATAATTTAATTAATAAATATATAATACTACTCTTAATATAATTATTATTATTTTACTAACTTTAACTTAAATTTAACTTAAAAAAAGTATTATAATAATTAATTTAATCTTATTTTCCCTTTTTCTAATAACTATAAAGTTAAAATAATCACCCTATTAATATCTTAATTCTTAAAATCCTAATATTTCTAATTCACTATTTAATAATAAATATAATATATAAATTAAAATTTAAGAATAAGGCATTTAAATTTATTACTTACTTTCTCTTAATATATTATTTCTTAACATTTAACCTTAACCTTTAAATATATTATTTATTAAAACCTTATCCCTTAATCTTTATCTTAATATTAAAGCTTTTATATACTTTCATTTCTCAAGATATTATATCTTCATTTAAAATAATCTATCCTTATTCTTAATATTATATCTCTATTTTTAATATTATATCCTTATTTATAAGTATTATATCTTTATTTTTAATATTATATCTTTAATTATTAATATTATATCTTTATATTAACATTATATCTCTATTTATAAATTATTATATCTTTATTTTTAATATTATATCTTTCTTTATTAATATTATATCATTATTCTTAATATTATATTTTTATTTATTAATATTATTTAATATTATATCTTTATTTATTAATATTCCTTAATATTATATCTTTATTTATTAATATTATTTAATATTATATCTTTATTTATTAATATTATATTTCTATTCTTAATATTATATCTTTATTTTTTAGTATTATTTAATAATATATCCTTATTTATTAATATTACTTAATATTATATCTTTATTTATTAATATTATATTTTTATTCTTAATATTATATCTTTATCTCTCTATACTTACCTAATAATTTACCTATTAACACTTAGCTTCTTAATATTAAGCCCCCTAAGACCTTAAATCTTAAACCTTACTTATTATATTTCATTTACCTACTTTCCCTTACTTATTAATATAATTAAGGCTATAATTTACTATAATAAGCTATATATAAATAAGAAGCTTAAAAAAATATAAATTTAATATCTATAATACCTACTTTAATATATTTTAACCTATATATTTATATAGGAACTCACTTTAACTTATAAATTATATAGCTATACCTTTTAATAAATTAATTATAAGCTTTCTCTTATTACTTTATTAAATTAAGAAGGGCTATAAATAAGAATTAAGCTTATTAAATAAGTAAAAAGGCAGAAAGAATAATAAGGAGTAGTAATATTAACTTATTCGCCGCCTTATAAAAATAAGCTTAAAGTATAAATTAAATATCTACCTTATTATCTGCCTTATTATATTAAAGCTTAATATTAAAAATAACTTATTAAGCATTAAAAAAAAGATTATAATAAAAATCCTACCTTATATTCTTAAGTTTTATAATAAGTAATCTATTAATTAAATCTAGCTTATTAAATAAAAACTTAAAACCTATAATAAAAAAAAGCATCCTATTACTTTTATAAATATCTATAAAGATATCATTTAAAAGTATATAAAATAAAAAAATAGTATTATAATTATTAATAAAATCTATAGCCTCCTTAATTAACTTAAAATTAAAATAAAAGAAAATAAGTATATAAAGGTACTATAAGATATATATTATAATATAATAACTAGCGAGCTTACCTAAGTAATATATATTATACTTAATAGTATTTATTTAAAGATAAATAATATTTTTATAAAATTATAAGATAAAAAGGCCTAGGACTTAATAAGCTCCTAATTATACTTATATATAATCTATTAGCTTCTTATTCCAATATAATAATTAAGCTTAAATAAGCTTAATATATAACTATTTTAATATTTTAAGCCTTAAGTCGCTTTGCAATAAGTAATAAAGACTAATAGCTCCCTTTAAGACCTTTTAAATAAAATTATAGCCTATTTAAAGGTTAATAATAATATATAATTCTATATTAAGGAAAAGCTTAATAGAAAGTATATATAAATATATATAGCTATTAATAGCGATAATAAGATAATATTTTAATAATAATTAAAGCAGGGCATTAATTATATATATATCTATAGCAATAGCGTATTTATAAGCACATTAATTTAATATATTAATAAGGCATTTATTATTAATATAAGCAGCCTTAAATTACTTATATTTATAATCTTAAATAATAAGATAATTATATAGGATTTAAACTTAAATATAATTCTCTTACATATTACTTATATATTAAGCTTATATTATAAGGCCTTAATATAGCCCTTATATTATATATTTAATATTATATAATTAAATAAAAAGACCCTTATTAGCTATTTACTTAAAAAACGCTATAAGGTAATAATTAAATATCTTAAAAAGGTTAATTATTATCTTAAGTAGCACTTTAATACTTTTATTATTATAATTAAGGAATTAAAGGGGTTCTTTATAAATATAATATTTAATAATTATAAAAGCTTTATTATTAAGAACCTTTCCTCCCCTTATTAGCTAAGTATTTAAGATAGCTTTTAAATAAAAGTTAAGCTTAAATATTTATTTAAATATAATTAGCTTTTAACTTATATAATTATTAATATATTATATAATAAGGGGGTAAACTTTAGGAAGCTTATAAGGTATTTATATAGCATTTATAAGGGTAATATATTATATCGTTAACTTAACTTTTGCTACCTTAAGAGTAATATCTTAAAGCTTATTTATTAAAAAATTAACTTTAGAATTAAGGGGAAGTAATATAGCTAAGATAATAATATAGCTACTTCTAAATTCATCTAGCTTAAGAGCATTAATTATAAGTAACTTAACTAATAAATTAAGCTTAATAAATCTATTATTATTATAATAAAGGCTTTTATAATTAATTACTTTAATATATACATAGTAAAGATTAAGCTTCTATACCCTTAGCTTAACTAACTACCCACACTTAAACCTACCTAAGCCTTATTTAAGGTTAATATTAAAACCTTAAATTTAATCCAGTCTATTTATAACTTAATAATAGCTACTAAGCCTATTAAGAAATATATAAATAAGTAAATCCTTACCATTAATAGCTTATACTTAAATATAGCGATAATAATACTTATTAAAAAGGACTTATTTAATTAAGTAACCTTTTTTATTAGGGCTACCTATAACAATCTATTATTATTTAAGGATAAGATAATAATATTAATTAAGAAAAATAGTAGCACCATTTCTTATTATAGCTATAAATTTAATTATATTATTAATAATAAAATCACCTTACTTATATTATAATATATTAAGGTAATTAATAAAAATATAATCTATTTAAGGTAGCTAGTAAATTATAATAAGCAGCAGCAAATTATAAAGCTTAAAGAAAGCCATTATATATATTAAGACAATAATAGCAGCAATAATATTAATAATAATAATAATAATAACTATTTTAAATCCATATAAAGGCTTAGCTAATAACATATTATTTAGGCAGCTATTTTAATAATAATTAAGGGGAAGGTAAAAGATTAATACTTTTCTTTTTTAAAGGAGGGATTTAATAATAGCGAGGTCTTATTAATTTATACTTAAGGGTATTAAGGGCGCATTAATAACATAAACATATTAACACACTAGATTTATATTCATATAAATTAAATTAATCATATTAATTTAATTTTAATATAAATATTTAAAACTATAATGAAAAAAAAAAAAGCATTATTAACACCCCTTATAACTCTCCTTTATATTAATATTTAATATTTAGTTATAAAGTAAATCTATTAAAGTATTATTTAAAAAAACTAAGCCAGCTTTATAATTCTAAGGGCAGCAATTTAAATACAGATTCCTCCTTACTTATACACTTAATTTAGTAATAAAAGGAGGAAGCAAGACTATTAAATATAAAAATAATTACCTTTTTCTTATAAACCTTTAAATAAATTAAGATTAAATTAATAAATTTAATTTAGCTATATATAAGAGAGGGTCATAAGGGTATATTATATAGCCTATTAAGGTAAAAATAAAACCATTAATTATATATAAAAGTATTATACCTTAGCACTTTAATGCTTAAATAATATTCACTATTATTAACTCCTTATACTTAAATATATAATAATAGTAATAATAATTATAATAATAGGTAGCTTAACTAGGATTATATATAAGGAATAATTAAGAAAACTATATATAGCTTAGCTGAATTTAATTTATTACTAGGTTATAAGAAGGCAGCTGCAGGGCTTATTTAAGGGGGAGGGTTAGGGGTTTAATATAAAGATCCTATGCTTAATTAGCTAATATATATAGCAGCTAGCTCTACCCTTAGCACCTTACCTATAAGCTTTATAAAGCTTATAAGCCGCTTTAAGATCTATATAGGCATAGCCCTATATAAGGATAAAAACCTTAATATTAAATTATAAATATTATACTAAGTCAGTATCTTATTAATAAGCTTACTAATAAGATTAAATAAATAGCTTTAAAATAAGCCTTAATTATAGATATTAAACTTAATATTAATAAGGTTCTTTATAAAGGTATTAAGGCTAGTATATATATTTTAATTAAGTAACTTACCTTTATATATATAATAAAATTACTTTATATTAATATTCTTAAGGTAAAGCTAATCTCTACCTTTAGGCTTATGTTATCTATATCTTATATTTTATCCTTATAGATTTAATACACCTTACTTTCCTCCTTTCATAAGACTTCTAATATAATTATTTAATAAAAGGATATTCTTATATAATAAATATATTAAGGACAATAAATACTCTTAGGATACTTCCTAGGTAAGGCTAGATTATTTAATTTTAAATGATAAGCCTTTATTATATAAATATAATTACTAGTATATTTCTAATTAATACCTACCTCTTAATAATATTTAAATAAAAAAAGCCCTTAGAGATTTAAATATTTAAATATTATCTTAAAGAAACAACTTATTTATAATTAATTTTAATATATTAAGCATTTTATAAATAAGGAATAATAGCATATATAATACTAATAATATAAATATAAATAACCCCCTTCCTTATTATTATAGCTCCCATTAAGATATAAATAAGCTATATATAATATATTTATAACCTAAATCAACACTAATACCTACATTAAGGATAATTTCATTATATTATTTTATATTTAAAAGATAGTAATAATCTTAATTTTATTCTATACTTTTAAATTATACTTAAGCAATATTAAGGAGAACTTATACCTAAGAAATATTTCTAATATAATACAGGAGGCTACTTAAAGTAATATATTATATATTATAATAAAGGCACCTAATTACTTAATATAAGCATATATTATTATATAGTTTAAGCAGCTTATAAAAGCGCTAATTAACTTTATATACATCTATAGCGCTATAATCCTTTATAATAAAATATATTCCTAAGATATTATATTACTTATATAAATATATCACTTAATTATTATTAAATAATAATTTAAAAGCAAAGGCTATTTAATTAAAAACTACTACTAGCTCCACCCTTACTAATAGCTAATAACCTTTATAAAGCTAAACTTAAATAGCTTAAAGTAATATATAAAAGAGGGAATAGATAAGGAGGCAGGCCCTTAAAATACTTTATATAAAGAAAAATTTAAATTAATATTATTACTAAGCCCTATTAATAACAATCTCAGCCGCTAATTCCTTAACCTTATTAACTATTTAAATAAAGTTTATAATATAAATAATAAAAATAGTATTAAAAAGACAATCCGCACTCTCCATTGCCTCTTCTTAAATAAAAGGGCTATTAAATAATAATTATAAATATCTATCATTAAGCCATATAATAAATAGCTTATTAACTTAGAATTAACTTTCTTTTATTAATATTTTTAAAGAACTAAGAGATATTTCTATTAACTTATAATTACTAAATAATTAATAAGTTAATTTTAATCCTTTATTCTTAAATAATAATAATAAGGAAGGTAAGCTAATATATTAAGGCGATAATATATCAAGGTAATATAAGGTATTAACAATTAATATTAATAAATAAGTAAGTTATTAAGTAGCTTAAATAAGCCCTACTAATTATAATTAAATTCTAGGCTTAATATATCCTTATTCTTTACACTATAGCTCTCTTAATTTATATATTAGCTAGCTAGATTTTCTTTCACTATTTATAACTTAATAATATAAAATACCTATAGATACTAATTATAAAAATATAATAATTTTATTTATTCTATTTTTTCCTTATAATATAAATTATAACCCCTTACTTAATAGGCCTTCCACTTATACCTACTTAACTTAACTCTTTAACGCTAAATCCTCTTATTATAACTAATATCACTAAATTATAAAGCAAATTATATAATTAAGCATATAAATAATCCTAATTATATAGCCTTAACCATAGCTAAAGATAGCCCTTAAAACAATAAAGCCTAATAATAATATATAAATCTAACTTTAATTAAATACCTCCTTAATATAAATAACATTTAAAGGGTAATCTTTTTAAGGCTCCACTAATAATACTTAATAATAACATATATTACCTACGGCTTAAACGCCCTATTTAAATTTATTATTATTAACTACTTAATGCCCACTACTATCCTTAATAATATCCCTCCTCTAACTAAAACCATTACCCTTACTATTAATTAATAGATTAAGTTAATTCTTAACCTTTATTTATTACTCCTAAGCACTAATTTACTACTCTTAAGCTTATATTATATAATTAAGGCATCTTATAATATAAATAAGGCTAATTTTAATTCTAAAAGTTAAATCTTCTACTTATTAAAAAATAAGGCCTAAATAATTTATATCTTATAATTATAATATAGCCTCAGCCTAATTATTAGCTTCTTAAATATATATAAAGGGCTTTTTAAATAGCTTTAATATACTAAAGAAAAGCATTATAAAATAACTAGCTCCTTAGCTAACCCATATAAAAACAAGTTATAAATAAGTAAAATTAGCTTTAACTTCTTAAACTTCTTTACTAGTCTTAAGGCTGCTACTATATAACTATATATCACCCTCTATTATAAGATAAATAAAAATATATTAATAAGGCCTACTCTTAATAAAATAGTTATAAATATATTAAATATTAAAATTAGCTAAATGCTAAAACTCCTTATTATAAAGCAAGGCCCTTAATAATTACTTAATAATATTATTTAATATAATCTACTCTTATTAAAGGGAGATTATATATAAATAATTAAAGCTTTAAAATTATTATTCTAAGCTTATATTTTAAGAAATAATCCCTTTAATAAATCTAAATACTCTCTTACCTTTAATATAACCTTAAGCAAAGCCTTTAACCTTATATTATATATTAAATAAATAATCTTAACAATTAATAATAATATTACAGCCCTAAATACTATTAATAAAAGCATTATAATGCTTAAAATTATATTAAATATAATAATAAAAGGTAAATAAAGCTCTAAGGAATATATTAATAAAAAGGATTAAAAGATCTTCTTTAAGCTACCTCTATTATAAAATATCTTCTAATCTATAAATAAGCAGCTAAAAAAAATATATATAAATACTTTAAAGATATATAAGGAAAAAGCACTACTAAATCACCTACTTATATTAAGGGCTTCCTAATATAACTAAGATAATAATAAAGATATTAATAAAGTAAGCTAGCTAATATATTTATACTTAATATAGCTAGATATCTTTATATATTAAGGTATAATATAAGCTATAAAAGAACTTTTAAAATAAAGGAATTATTAATTAATATAAATATAATAATAAGGGGAGGGGATATATAATTATTATTTTTTACTACTAAGCTTAAAACTATTTAATATTCCCTTAACTATAAATAAAAACCTTATTATCCCTATATCTAAAGCCCTAAATATCTACCCTTTTAATATTAATTATATAATATAATTTATTATTATTATTATTATTATTATCTTTATCAGCTTTATTATTATTATTAACTTAACTATTATTAATACCATTATTAATACTTAATTTATAACTTCCTTTATCATTATTATTAATATTCTTACTTTATTTTATAGCAGCTAAAATATCCTTAACTACATATATAGGTTTTAAAGTAATAAATACCTAAATAATATAAGCTTTTACCTTAAAGATCTTTATATTATAAAGCTTACCTATATTATAAAAGTAGCCCTCGCTAATTTATACTGCCTATTTAAGGTATTTAACTATATCTTATAATATTAAAACTATAATATTAAAGGATTCCTAGATTAAAATAAATATAAATAATATATATTTAAATATAATTATAATACTTACATTATAAAATATATATTTTTATATATTTAATTAATTAATAAAAAATCTTTAACGCTAAAGCTAAGATTTAAAGTTTAATAAATTAATAGCTAGGTATTTAATTGAAATATACCTTATAACTATTAATACCTACTTTATTATAAAATATAAAGAGCTATTAAACTTATTTCCTATTATAAAAGGTTATCCATTAATAGCATAGGTACTCTTTAGAATTATTTTATTATTAATATAACGTTAATTAATAATAATCTTATTATTATATCCTATATACACCATTAAATACTTATTAATAAAACTAACTTAATATTTAAAGCTAATTTAAATATATTAACGTTTCTTTAAGTCTTCCTTAATAATAAAATCTTTAATAAAAAAAACAATATAATTTAAAAAGAAATTAATATAATTATTACATTATAATAAGTAATTCTATTTACCTTCTTACTTATAATCCTAATCTTTATTAACATTATTATTATAATAACCTTAACTTAATTCATTTAATTTACAAATAAAAATATTTAAAGAATAAATATTCTTACATTCTTTTATAATTATATTTATTATATTCTTAAGGTAATCGCTTTATCTTTTTAATTCTTTATAAATTTCTATATATTTTAATTATAACTTAATATTTTAAATAAATAAATAGGTTTATTTACTAAGGAAGTAATAGAATTTAATAAAGTTATAACTAATTATAATAATATAAGTAATAAATAGCTTTAAAATTCATTTAATTACCTAGTTATAAAAGTAATAAATAATAAGGCGAAGCTTGAGATTTTTATAATAAGAAGCACTTATTAAGTAAAGGTTTAAGATCTTATTTAAGATCTTAATTAAAAAAGCCTTAATCTTAATTAAGGGATTTAAGATTTTAATTAAAAGGCTTATAATAAAATATAATTAATAATTATATTTAATATTAAAATAATAATAATATTAATATTAATAAATAAGTCTTAATAGGTTTTAATTTAAATAATTATTTATTATGAAAAGATAAATAAAGGCGAGATAAATAATATTATTAGCTAATAATAAGTTACCTAAAAGCTTAAAGTAGCTAAGTAATAATATTCCTTACTTAGGAAGGGTATTTAATAAATTAAGGCAGCTATAAAATATAAAGGCAATATTATTCTTTTATTATAAAGTACTTAAAAGGTTAATATAGCTATAGAATATAAAAGCAATATTATTTTATTATAAGGCATTTAAAAGATTTAAATAATTATATAAAGGAAGCCTTTACTTAATTATATATAATTCTTTAATTTAAAATATAAAGTTATTACCTTTAGTTAAGAAATCTATTAAATATATAAAATATTAAAAAGAATAAATCCTTATTAATAATATTCCTATTAAGGCTAACCTAGAAAAAAAAATATTCCCCCTTAGCTATTCTTATTAATATATTTATATAAATAATAACTACCCTATTTTTATATATATCTTTATAAATAATAATAATAAGAATCATTATAATTATAATTTTAAATTATATAAAGTACTTATAGCTTTTCTTAAATAACTTAATTAATATATATATAAAGGCTAATAAGGCTTATCCTTATTATTTAAGTATTAGGCGCTAATATTAATAAATAAAAGGGTATAATCCCTTTTATTAGCTATAAATATATAAGTTAAGCCTATACTAGCCTACCTAATTACGCAAATTATTAAGATCCTATATATATTTTATATATAATAATATACAGCCTTTTATAAATATAATTAATTATAAAATTAAAATAAGGTAGCTTTATAAGATATAAGTCCTTATTTAACTAAGAAGAGCACTATATAAAAGTATCATAATCCTTACTTACTACCAGCTTAAAAATATTAACCTAAATCTTATATTTAGCCTTATATACTTTACTTTTAAAATACTGCTTAAAAATATACCTCTTGAGAGACTTTAAGTGCATTATAATAGCATCCTTAAACTACTTATATATTTATAATATAACTTTAATGGCATTTAAATTAGGCACTTATGCATTAATATTATTAAGAAGGCCATTTAATGCATTATTAACCTTAGCTTATTTATAAATATAATAATAAATAATAATAATATTTTCTATATATTTATACTTAAGTTTTAAAGGCTTATCAATTTAAAGATTAGCCTTATTATTATATATATTGCTTTTCGTCGTTAATAAGGTATTAAAATATAATAGGATAAATAGGTAAGTAGATAGATATTAAGAGTAAATATTAAGATTAATTAAAAATGAATTAAATAAGTTGAAAAGGGGAAATATAAGGTAATTAGTTAGCAGGCTTTTATTAATAAATATTTTATTCCTCTTAATTACTTAATTCTGCTAAAAATAGAAATTATTTCCTCTGAAAGCTAAATATCCAGCGGCATCAAGTTCTGAAATTTCCCTAGCTGGCCGCCCGGCAACAACCTTGGAAACGCACTTCTGTGCTGCTGCCCCTGGCGTGCAGCAGCTTATCAGGGTTGAGTGCAACCACACCAGGGACATACAGGCCTACAGGCTTGGCCGTCGTGTGGCGCCAGCGTGGTCAGCCACTCATCCCATTGGGCCATTTCCAAATGAGGCCTCAAACTGGACGGACGAGGCAAGCTGAGCCTGCATTGCCCACTGTCGGCAGTCATTTCCGGAACGTCATTCTAGTCCAACCGCCGCCACCTCAACCAGACCAGAACAGCTGGTACGACCGCGCTCATCAAACGGTTAATCCCAAATGCCTTTGTTCGTCGTTGTCACGAGACAAGGCCCGGTCAAGAGAGACGTGCTCGTAAATCGCCATTGCACGCATTCGCAGATTAGTCCCGATGGCTCGAGCACAAAGGATAGTCTCGGCATCCCCAGAGCTCTCAGAAACGTGCAAAGCATTGTGCTCTCCCCAAAATTCAAGAGCAAGCACATTGCCGCCGTAGCTATTGTCTTGCCTCAACACGTCTACCAAATTAGCGTCGGCGCCAGGTCCCGCGAATTGATGGGCGCCAGTCCGGATTCGTCGGCGATATCAAGCGCAAATTGGGCTCAAGATTCAGTTCACATTACCGGCGCACCACCGTCTCGGTCGACCGGCGAGTCCGATCATTTGACTTGCCTCTAATTGAGCCCTGCACAAAGGAAGTCGAATAGGAGCCCTCGGTCGCCGGCCCAGCGAAGTTCTAGACTTGACAGCAATAGGTGGTGAGCTACCAAAGCCGATTGCTGTTGTCCAACCATGGCCAGACCGTAGAGAGAGAGCCGGCCTCCCTGGCGCAAATGAGACGTGGGCTGGCCTGCTGTGGCGGCCTAGAGGATAGCCTACCAATGCCTTCGTTCACAGCGGCAGGCCTCATTCTGGGATGTGGGATTCCCTCCAGTAGGCCACGTCCAATCCGTCCCATGCGATCTCCCACGAGGGGGCGATTTCATCTGAATGGGCGAGAGCTCGGCGTCCCGACCACTCGGAATTCCAAACACGTTTTTCATCGTGCATCTCACGCGGGTCTCCTCCCTCGGGAGACAGGCATCTTGCCCCGGGGCTCAACGCAAGGAAGGAATCACCTCTTGCCGCAGCATCCTCCAGGACTTATCGGTCAACCTCGCCAGGGTGTTAATTAAGCTTTGCGTAGATCGGACGTAGAACCCGATGAGCCTCGGAGAGAGGTCATGTCTCGAGTCCCAGTGAATCCCGCCCTCCTATGGTACCCGAAAAGTCAGGCTGAGTCGGTATTTTCCCAGCGTTTTCATTTGCGCTACGCTGCTCGTACGTGCTGTTGGTCATGGGGAAATCAAGGAGCCACATCGCAGTGGAACGACCGGAATGATATGATGGGCTGGCGCTTGTACACAGGAGCAGGCTGGAGTTTAAAGTGAACAGCAAAACCGTGCACGGAGCCACTGGTTACTGATCCGTGGCAGCATGGCCAGGACCGTCAGGAGAGGTCAGGCAAGCACAGCAGCGAAGTTGTTATCTGTAAAACACTTTATTCACACAGAAAAGACTATGAACATCCCTGACCCGACTTCCAAATAGAGAGTGGTATAACAAGACAAGAAAGAAAGGGGGGTCACATGTGGCACCTCAATGAAGAGATGAGCTTCCACACGCCTCACCATGACTGCAACCTTCCGTTGCTCGACTCGTACCTAGTGTTTGTGTTGCCGTTGCTGCTGTGCAACGAGACGCAGCTTCGCAATATTACCCAATTGTCTTGCAAGCGATTTATGTATGCCGCCGCCCCCTTGCACCGTTGAAATGAGGAAACCACATGCCCGAATGAAACCAAAAAGCAAGAACGACGCCCATCCTCATGACTTACTGTCGTCAACGTCAACTCGTATTCATTTCTTACACCCGATGCTGATTGATTGCTCTAACCACTGCACATCACGCAGGACTCGGGGTTGTCAATGCTGCCTGTGAGGTTGTTAGTCAATGGAGATCGAATCACGTGGTCGACGATTGCTTACATTGAAGGACAGCTTGAGAGTAGATGTCGTGCTCCCGGTCAGCGCTGTCGCCGTCCTTGTCCTCGGACTGGCCGTCAGGCTTCTTGCCGTCAAGAAGCTCCTCTTCCACAGGTTTCTCGGCCGGCTCGATGGGCAGAGCCTTGGGGCTCTCACCCTCCTCTTGATCGGCCTTGAACGGGACGGTCCTGGGCTTAGAGGGAGATGCCAATATACGTGTCGCTGCCTCTTGGTCGACAGTTGGGGTCGAAGGAGGGGGCGTGATGCTCGGCGTGGGGATTCCGTTAGACCTCACAGCCTTGCCGCCGCTGACCGACTCCTTCTTCGCATACATGGGGCGCACGAAGCTACTAGCTGAGGGCTGCCACATGCCCCCTGGAGGCGCACGCTTGCCGAGACCGCTGTGCTTAGCACCAGTCTGCTCCTGGATCTTGAGTGCCTCCTGGTCGACAGTGAACTGGATGGGTGCGGCAGCTGCCTGGGTGCGGAGGTAGTACATGCCAGTCTTGAGACCGAGCTTCCAGCCGGCGAAGTGCATGCTGGTGATCTTGCCCATGGATGGCTCTCGCATGTGGATGTTCAGTGACTGAGACTGGTCAATGAAGGCACCGCGGTCAGCGGCCATCTGCACGATTGTCCGCTGAGAGATCTCCCAGACGGTCTTGTACAGGGCCTTGATATCAGCCGGGATGCTGGGAATGTTCTGGATGGAACCATCCTCGGCAATGATACGGTTCTTCATGGCCTCAGACCACAAGCCGAGCTCTGTCAGGTCCCTGAGAAGCCAAGGGTTGACGACCTGGAACTCGCCAGCGAGCACACGTCGCTGGTAGATGTTGGAGGTGTATGGCTCGAAGCACTCGTTGTTGCCCAGGATCTGCGAGGTGGATGCAGTCGGCATTGGCGCCAGCAGCAAGCTGTTGCGGACACCGGTCTCCTTGATCTTGTCCTTAAGGGCTTCCCAGTCCCAGAGGTCAGAAGGCTTGACATTCCACATGTCAAATTGGAGGATGCCCTGTGAGACGGGGCTGCCCTCGTACGTCTTGTACGGGCCTTCCAGCTTGGCAATATCGCTTGATGCGGTAAGAGCAGCGTGGTAGATGGTCTCGAAGATCTGCTTGTTCAGCTCACGGGCCTCGGGGGAGTCAAAAGGCATGCGAAGGGCCAGGAATGCATCAGCAAGACCCTGGACACCGACGCCAATAGGTCGGTGTCGCATGTTGCTGTTGTAGGCCTCCTTGACCGGATAGTGGTTGACATCGATGATCTTGTTCAGGTTGCGAACGACGACCTGCGTAACCTCATGCAACTGTTGGAAGTTGTAGCAGTTGTTGTCATAATCGACGTACGCCGGCAGAGCAATGGAGGCCAAGTTGCAGACGGCGACCTCATCTGGGGCAGAGTACTCGATGATCTCAGTGCAAAGGTTAGAGCTGCGGATGGTACCCAGGTTCTTCTGGTTGCTCTTTCGGTTTGCGTGATCTTTGTACAGCATAAAGGGGTTGCCAGTCTCGGTCTGAGCCTCGAGGATGGCGTACCACAGCTTCTGGGCTTTCATGGTCTTGCGACCGCGGCCCTCCTTCTCGTACTTCTCGTAGAGTGCCTCAAACTCCTCACCATAGCAGTCGGCGAGGCCAGGGCACTCATTGGGGCACATGAGGGTCCAGTCACCGTTCTTCTCGACCCGCTTCATGAAAAGGTCGGGAATCCAGAGGGCAAGGAAGAGATCACGAGCTCGGATCTCCTCCTTACCGTGGTTCTTCCGCAGGTCAAGGAACTCGAAGACATCAGCGTGCCATGGCTCAAGGTAAATAGCAAAGGCACCTGGACGCTTGTTGCCACCCTGGTCGACATAACGGGCCGTGTTGTTGAAGACACGCAGCATAGGAGTGATGCCATTGGAAGTACCATTAGTGCCAGCGATGTATGAGCCGGTGGCACGGATGCGGTGGACGTTCAGACCGATGCCTCCCGCCATCTTGGAGATCATGGCACATGTCTTGAGGGTGTCGTAGATGCCCTCGATGCTGTCCTCCTTCATGTCGACGAGGAAGCATGACGACAGCTGGGGTTGGGGAGTGCCAGCATTGAATAATGTGGGCGAGGCATGGGTGAAGAACTTGTTTGACATCAGGTTGTAGGTCTCAATGACTCTCTCCACATCGTCTCCCCAGATGCCGACGGCAACACGCATGATCATGTGCTGTGGCCGCTCGACAACTTTACCGTCGAGCTTCAGGAGGTATGAGCGCTCGAGGGTCTTGAAGCCGAAGTATTGATAGCCGAAGTCGCGGTCATATACAATGGCCGAGTCGAACTCCTCCTTATGACGCATGACGCAGTCGTATGTCTCCTGGGAGATCATGGGCGACGGTGTACGATTTCTTGGGTTGACATAGTGGTAGAGATCGCTGACCACGGCGGACCATTGCTTCTTGGTCTGCTTGTGCAGGTTGGAGACTGCGATACGCGCAGCGAGGATGGCATAGTCGGGGTGGGTAACAGTCATGTACGCGGCAGTCTCGGCGGCCTGGGTCCCAATGGAAATTAGCACATTGACGTGTGAGGGAAGCGGGCAGGGTGGCAAGAGTACTGACAAGATCGTCCAGCTGGATGGTTGTGACACCTCCGTAGACACCGCTGATGACCTTCTGCGTGATCTGGACAGGGTCGACATGGTTCATGTCAAGACCATAGCACAGTCGCGAGACACGCGCCGTGATCTTGTCGAATTGGACGCGCTCCTGGCGTCCATCTGGGCGAATATTAGTTTCCGGTAGCAGTGGGAATGGATGGGTCATGACATCTTACCTCGCTTCCTTACAAACATCGCGTCGATATGTTGCGAGGGCTGCTTGAGAGGGGTACGGAAACGGAGAGGGGCAGGCGTTCCGCAGTGGCGGCCTGCAGGTCCGGCAAGATGGAGAAGATACTGAAGGCACCGGGGAGTTTGATTTGTGCAGCAAAGGCAATTGCGAGTGGTCCTATGCCCCGGTAAACTGAAAAGCAGAGGGCGAGTCGGGGGTCAGAGGGTGGATGTTGTGGAAGTGAAGATGGGAGAGGGAGTAAAGCACCGCGGTTCCGGGAAAGTTTTAAGTAGTCGTGCTCCGGAGAGCGCGTGTTGCTAACAAGCCCAGCAAAAACGCGTCTTGTTGTGGGCGGGCTGGAAGAAGACGCGCAGAGGCTCGTGCTGCCCCTGTCACCACTTGCAGCACTTTCCAGGTACCTGGGAAACTGTGCATGGGGGCAGACATGGCCTAGAGTCCTGTGACAGATACCTTGCCCGCGTACAGCAAGCATGTGCAGTGCTCCAGTATTACTGTATGCAGCAAGATCTGATAAGTGCAGGGGCCAGCCTTCAGCCCGATCGGCCGGGCCACTTTACGCGCCTAGCAGCTCACCCGCGGTTCTGACGTGTTTTGATGATAGTGCCCAGGTACAGGTAAGCGGTAGCCAGTACATCACTCACACATCACGATCCTCCAGCATCCCAGCGGCGCGGTTGCTGTGGCTTGCCCGAGTGTGAGTCAACACCAGGTCTGTTGCCTGTTGCTGGAGTATTTTACTTGAACTCGGTCACAGACGGGCTGCGTGTGTTTAGGAATGACCGTGAACATACTCACGTCCTTTTCCACAAGAGCCAGACTCTGCTCAGTCCGAACCAGCGTTCTCACCACAGTCACAAGCACAAGCAGACCAGCAGCACACTTCTCTGTGCGTGCATCCTCCAGGATGGCGTCTCAATCTCCGCCTCAACCCCCGTCAATAGCCGCCGAGAACGGAGCTCCAAACGTCACTTCAGCCTCAACCTACAGGCCAAGATACATAGATGTACGTTTCCCCCCTTGAACCCCCCTGGCCGTCTGCAGTGCATGCGCGTCGAAGATCCTGACCGGCCCCAGATCGGAATCAACCTCGCCGATCCCATATTCCGGGGTGTCTACAACGGCAAGCAAAGGCATGATGACGACCTCAGCGGCCTGGTAGACCGAGCCAGGCAGGTCGGCTGCACCAAACTCATCGTCACGGGGTCCAGCTTCAAGACCTCGAGGGACGCTCTTGCGCTCGCCAAGGAATACCCAGGCACCGTCTACACCACCGCAGGGATCCACCCGTGCTCCTCCTCGATATTCGACCAGGCCCACCCGCACTCCCACGAGGAGGACGGCGACGGCGAGCACACGCCCGCCTGCGGCCCGGACCCGGACAAGCCCCTCCCGGACGAAGACCTCGCCGTCGACCACGAGAAGACCGAAACCATCATCTCAGACCTCCAGCGCCTGGTCGAGGACGCCCGGGCCGCGGGGCCGCAGCAGCAGCTCGTCGCCTTCGGCGAGTTCGGCCTGGACTACGACCGGCTGCACTACTGCGCGAGGTCGCTGCAGCTACACTCGTTCCGGGCCCAGCTCTCGCTCGCCGCCTCGCTGAGCCCGCAGCTCCCGCTGTTCCTCCACAGCCGCGCGGCGCATGGCGACTTTGTCGCGTGCCTCAAGGTCGCGTTCGGCGAGAGGCTGGAGAGGCTGGACAAAGGCGGCGTGGTGCACAGCTTCACGGGCACCATAGAAGAGATGAGGGAGCTGATGGATCTCGGCCTCTACATCGGCCTGAATGGGTGCAGCTTCAAGACCGCGGAGAACTGTGAGGTTGTCCGCGCCGTCCGGCTGGACAGGTTGATGATCGAGACGGACGGGCCGTGGTGTGAGGTGCGGCCGAGCCACGAGGGCTGGAAATACCTCGTCGAGATAGACAAGAAGGAGTTGGCCGCGGCTGAGGCATCAGAGCCTGCCCTTCCTTCATCGGAGAACGGAGAGGCGGCGCCCCCAGCGGTGAAGCAGCCGCCCAAGAAGCAGCAGTCAACCAAGAAGCCACAGAAAAAGGAGTCAGAGGTCATTGAGAGGTTCAAGACGGTCAAGAAGGAGAAATGGGTCGAAGGTGCGATGGTTAAGGGCCGCAACGAACCTTGCATGATAGAGAGGGTGGCCAAAATCGTGGCCGGCATCAAGGGCGTCTCGGTCGAGGAGGTATGCGAGGCTGCATGGCGAAATACGGTCAAGGTGTTCGGAATAGAAGAATCATAGACCAAGAGACGATGAGCGAGCATAGAATGTGGCAGATAGACGTGGCCACAAATGGTGTAGCAATAGCCACTAGATTTAGAGTCATGAGTCTGCTGAGTTATCGTAGACTACAGTTATGACACAATCGACCGTCGCGGTATTATCGCAGCAGCCGTCACATACCAGAGCCTCTGTGGCCCCTGATCCTGCCATGCCGTACAGCACCAATGGTCACACCTTCCTCGCCCGTCAGCCAGCCTGGCATCTTTTCCCCATCGATGATGCCAGCCTCGACAAGCTGCCGCACCCCAGCAAAAACGTGTGGCCCATGGAAAGTCAGTTTGACAGTCGGACGCCATGTTCCGTCGTCGCCGTCAAGATCACCACTGCCTCCGCCTTCGTCGTCCTGCTCGCGAGCCCGGTCAAACGCCACGTCCATCGTACTTCTGCGGATAGAATTGTCCTTTGGACGGCTTTGTGGAGAATCTGATTCCCTTTCAGGGGCTTCCCCGTCATCGTGCATAGGATCTGTTTTCACATGGAACGGGTCGTCGATGACAATGTCGACCCTTTCTACGCCCCTGCCATCGTCAATCCTTGCCGAATCGCCAAATCTGCCCTGTGCGACCAATCTCGCGCGCTTGGCCCTTCGCTCATGCTGTTCCGTCTCGGGTGAAACAGCTCGACTCCTAGATGCTTGCCCATGGCCCGACTTCTTCGTAGAGCCACCGTCATCCTCCTCGCTGAGTGGCGGCGAGGGGAGCAGTGATCCCAAGGGCGACTCTTTCTTCTTCTCATCAGCGTAAATACTCCAGCCACCACCGGCCGAGTTCGTCCTGCCTGGCCCTCGTCTGTGCAGCAGCTCTTGGATGTGTCTTGTGCTCAAGGCAGTGGGCTTTAGTGTGTATCTCTGCCTGGGTCGCGACAACGCCTTGGGTATTCCCTCGATGACGAGGGTATGCAGACTCTTCGTCTCGCTGCTGGCGGCGGGACCAATGCTCTGTGGCTTGCTGATATATATGTGTGGGCTGCCGTCAGGGAAAGCCACGTATATTGTCCGGCTGGCGTCACCATCAGCAGCCGATGTCGCCAGCTTAGTATTGTACGGTGAATCGAGGATGAAGATGCGCAGTAATAGGAGGGCCATATCCTTAGGGCGGTCAAAACTGTAATGCGCCTTCACATCGGGTAGCACCTGGGCTTGGAGGTTCTGCAGGAACGTAGACGGGTGGAATCGCGGTACAACCAAGGACGTGGTGTCGATTTTCGGCGGGCCTTCATCTTCTGCGGCCTGTTGGGGCATGGGTGTCTTCAAAGGAATGATTTGGTATGCACTCCATTTTTGGGAAGTCGAGTTCTGGTAGAGGTGTTGCAGATCCACCATTGAGATTTGGTAAAGGGTCAGGCCATGGCGCCAGTCGCCCTCTACTATGCGGTCGACGACTTCGCGCTTCGAGCCTTTGCGGGTTTGCATATCGGAATAGAGGTCTCGGAGCTCGTCGACGGAGGAGACCGGGGGGTAGAGGTCGGCGGGATCATCATCGTCATCGTCATCTTGATGGCCGCGGAGGTAGGGCGCACAGATGGAGGCATTGTTGTCGTCGAGCCAGTCAAGCACGAGGGCGAGCAGGGACGGACGATTCAGGCGGTTGAGATGCTTCAAGACCGTAGAGCTGGAAGAATCGAGTCGCAAGGTCGAAGGGAGGCGGGCTGTGGTGGGGACAGAGATACGCGCCATTTCTTCTCAACAATAGAGCCCACATGGAGCATCATCGCAAGGCTGGTGATAAAGGCATTTGATGCGACCGACCCACGTCATACGACGATGCGATGGTTGCAGGGCGAGACGCGTCGTGGGCTCTGGGTGACGCGAACCCTTGGTGCCAAGGCCAAGACGCCTACACTAGAGGTAGTCTATTCTGGATCATAGCAGACGCTCACAGGGCTTATCTAAGCGAATGCAGGACCGAAACGTTGATAACGATTGGGCTTGGCGTTTGCATTTCTTACCTGTCACAGCATACACATAGGTAGAGATAAGAATAGGGAACTGCAGGCTTGATTTATCAGCAATGGCGGGGCTGCCCTCACATTTTTATACTGTCTACACCACACTTGTTACGCTGGCTGTACCTTGTGCTGGGTATTACCTAGCTAGGTACATACAGTGCTGTATTCGGTTGCGAATTGGCTACATCCAGGCCGCCTACGTGCCCTGGGATATCCAGCAACAGTGGATATTTGACTGCGCTCGGGATACTGCATCGATTGAACGCGGGGACGGAAGACTCCTTCTGCCATGTGCCTTTGTGCCATGTGCAACGTAGGGCCGGCCTGTGAATGAAAGGGCGGTATTTAGTGTAGAACTTTGTCAGGGCCGACTGGCCGTCGGGCTGTTGCTGATTAATGATCATTGCTTAGTGTGCTGACTGCACTGTACCGTAGGGACAAATGTGCAGGGTCAACATCGTGGGTCCATCGTCTACTGTAAGTCGACGGACGGCTCATAGCAAGTGGTTGGTGCGGCATTGCGAGGCTTGGCAGGCGGCGCATCTCCGGCGAGTCGGCAACGATCGGGCCCATTCTCGCTACTGTAGTGTAGTTAAAAGTTGAAACCCTCTGTCTTGTCGTCCGCTGGGTCCTTGGGTCTTTGGGTCCGTGGGCCCTTTATGAAGATCAGTGGCTTCAAATGTCGAGGACCTATTCTCCGATGCCGTGTGGATTTGTATACTACGTACCAAACAGAACATTGTGTGGGTTGTGAGTTGCGGGCTGTCATGCCAGTCAGTCTCTCAGTCAGCCAGTCACTCGGTCAGCAACGTCGGATTGGCAGCGGCAGCATCGCCACTAACACGTCTGCGTCCCTGGTGACTTGCGTCGTGCAGGAGCTCGCGTGCAGCTGCCTATCCAGAGATCAAGTGTCCCGTGTGCGTGGGTACTGCGTGGGCGAGTCGAGGCCATCGTCTGGAATCCGTACGGCCTTGGTTGCATTCTGTGGCTTGCTGTGCGGGATGGACACAAGCTCCGAGGTAGCTGACTGGGGTCCCATCACTTATTAGATAATTCAATCCTCGCCATGTGGGATGGGCTGCCGTGGGTGGTGACGCTGTCGTTTCTTCGCCCACTCTTAATTTAACCGGCAGACGGCCAATGGGGGGACCCCAGGGGACGAGAACTTGTGAGGCTGCCCAGAGGCTGGAAAGGGGACGGCGAGACCTGACCAGAGAGGCGTCGTGGCCTGGCCTGAGTGTGGGGCGCTTCCGATCTTGGAAAATGTCCCCGCCAGGCCCGCGTGGGATGGGGATGTATTCTCGCAGAGATGATGAAGGATGAAGTGGTTTAGCTCGGGGTCAGAGATTTCCCCTCTAACAGCGGGAAGGGGCCCCTCACGGGTTTTGCACACGGCCAGGCGCCCTTCCGACAGCAGGCTGTTACCGATGCACTGTTAGCGCCGGCCCGCTTTGCTCTGAAGTCCCTCTCCCTCTTTCCCTCCTTCCTGCATCCACGACCACCTCTCGTGAGGCCCCGCAGACGTCCTTGTTCAGACCCCGGTCTCTTACGTTGCCCGTCTTTTTTTCTTTCACCTTCCCCCCTCTCCCAAGATCAAAGAGCTTCGTAAACACACTCCGCCCAGTCCAATCCCCTTCTCAACATCTCGTCTGACCTGTTGTTTAAGATTGACTCTTGTCTTGGACTTCTTCCCAACCCAAACAAGCCGTCCATCGCTGGTTCTATCTGGTCGCTGCCCCCGAGCCCAGCATCGCCTTTTGTCGTCGTCACGGCGTGCACGGGTCCCGGATGACGCTCGGCTTTACTGCATTTTGATTACCGCCAAATCATCCGTTTCTACAGTGTGTGACCTGGATCGCCACTAGTAATCCGACCCCCCGATCGTCGGCGTCTTCAACTGGCACCACCCTCACACTTCCCTCGTGGGACCCGCCTCTGCGTACTGACTCAACCACACAAAACCCTCGACTCGTGGCATTTCTTCCCCCAAGGACACAAATCACCCCCATCGACACCCGCTGCAAACAGGGGCGCCGACCACATCACACCGATCAATTTGATCATCGCGACTCGAGTTCACACATTCGAAAACGCAACCCACGAAGAGACCGCGGCGCTGCCACGACTACGATCGCGACGTCGACTGCGACGGCCGAACACCACTCCGACAGCGATACTGCGAGTATTCGAAACTAACCGCGTGGTTCGACCGACACCACCAGACGTCGACATGGCCAACTACAGGCGGCAAGGGTCCCACTTGGCCCAGTTCATGAGGGAACAGCTGAACGTGGCGCCAACCACCGAGCCCGAGGAGGACTTCAGCAACATCGACAATTTGGATTTGTTTGCGAACACGCAGTTCTTCGACTTTGATACCCAGACTCAGACCGACTTCAAGCCCGCTGCCGACAGCCCGGCGTCGTCGAAACCCGAGCCGACATCAGCCACGTCGACGATCCCAGGAGAATTTGGGAGCATGGATTTCAACATGAACAATGGTAGGCCCTTTGGATTTTCTATTTCCGTCTGATGCTTGCTCTTGAAGGGCTTGGATTGCAATTATACTTTTGCCTGGTCCGCTCTACTTGTCCTCCCCCCCGCCCAGTCTGTGCGGCGCCGGGAGTCCTTTACGGCTCCTGGTCAGCCATCTCGGACACTGCGGGCCATCACAATCAAAAGTTCAGTCCCTTTTTCTCGAGAAAAAAAGAACCCCGGCTGGGAGGGGTCGGATTCTCGGCAGGGGACGGTGAGTGCCGAGAGCTGTTTCGAAGAGGCAAGTGCCTTCTGAGCCTCAGACCGGTTCCGAATACCTCAGATCTCCCCCGAGATTTTGACCAAAAGCCAATGGCACTCTGCTATCGCACACAGAGGAACAGCCTTGCTTCCCCACCCTGCACCTGCGGCCTGCGACATGCTCCCAGCTTGCGCCATCAGCCGCCGATCTGATTGGCCTAGATCGTCTTCAGATGCGAGGACATGTCAATCCCGGCTGCGTCCTGCGAGGGCAGCCTCTGGGGTAGTGCCAGATATGCATCCGCCATAATGGCCATCGATGGCGCAATCCCCCGTGACTCTGCAGCGTCACTCTGCCTCACCCAGAACCGACAGAACCCATGCCTCACTGCACCCATCCCCATACTACCCCCCATGGTTCCGCGTCGTCCATTTCTTGATATGTCTGACATGGTCAACACACTGGGGGCTGTGAAGCTTGTTCACCAGTCTTCTCTACTCAACCTGTACTTCCCTTCGCAGCGTGTCTTGTCACCATTCCCGCAACCTTGATGAATCGAATTCCCGTCAATTACTTGTGCTGATCATGGCACTATGCCTCGTACAGGGGAGTTCAACTTTGGCGACTTCAATAACGCATACGCATCTCCCACGTTAAACAATTTCCCCGACAACCTAGGAAGCCTGCAGCCTATCCAGCCAAACCCACAGGCTGTTTACCCTGCCCAGCACGCCTATGCGAACCATGGCGGCAGTCAACCCAAGACAGGTGACAAGCGCCGGGCCACGGAGCCCCAGGCTCGCGCCATGAACATGGAGGAGGTTTCGAGGGTCGCGGCCGAGGAAGATAAGCGCCGGCGGAACACTGCTGCCAGCGCTCGGTTCCGCGTCAAGAAGAAGCAGAGGGAGCAGGCACTGGAGAAGAGCGCCAAGGAGATGTCCGAGAAGGTGGCCGCGCTGGAGCAGAAGATCACACAGCTGGAGACGGAGAACCAATGGTTGAAAAAGCTGGTTATCGAGAAGAACGAAGGCACCGCCCCCAGCAAGGCGCCATCCCAAGCGACCGGCGAGTCCAAGAAGGAGGACAAGGCTGAGGCTGAAATCATTGCCAAGACGGACGGGGCGCCGGACGCAAAGAGGGCCAAGGCCGAAACTTCCTCATAACGCCTGAGTTACCGGGTGGTCTGTTCTCGAGTATATACCCGCTAGCTACTAGGTTCACAAAATTGTGTCCCTAGATGCACACACATTGGCAGGCGTTTTCGGGTTGGGCTCGGCCAACACTATGGTTCTGCTCCGTGCGGCACGGGCAGGGAAATCGGGCAAGGAGCATAGTTCCCCTGGAACATGGGGAAACACGGGGGAACTTCACTTGACTTGATTTCATGTTTATGTTTATGTGGTAAATGTAATTTTGGTTCACGGTCACGGCATGTCTTAGGGGCGGATGATAACGCGATCTATGCTCAGCAACAATACTGATGGATTATTTGGTCTCATCACTCTCCGTCTGCAACTCTTGCCTCAGAGCGCCCAACCTGACCTGATTCCTCTTCACCAGGATCCGCAGCGTGTTCTGCCGCTCAATCTCAGTCATCTCATCCCAGTTATTGATCCTGGACAGCGTGCCGTCCTTGTGAACCACCATGGGGCCCATGTGGTCCAGGCTGATGGGCTTCCCGTCCACCTCGAGGGTCCGCACGCCTCCGCCCTCAGTCGGGGGCGGGAGGGCCTTCGGATCGCCGCCAACGCCACCAGCTCCTCCTCCTCCCCCTCCAACCTCCTCGACCCCTGCAGCTGCTGGTGGTCCCTTTGCTTCTCCACGCTCGCCTGCACTCTCGCGAAGATCTGCGGCGCGCCCTGCTGCGGCCCCAGACGGATTCGGCGCGCCTGGGTCCCTGGGCGCGGTGTGATTGGCCCCCCCGGGCGAGGACCCATCTTGTGTGCTCCCGGGAGCAGGTTGCGTGCTCGAGGGGCTGGCTGTCACTCCCATGGTGGCCGGGATGGTCCCTACTTCCGCGGGCGTGGGGGCTCGCTGCTGCTGCTGCTGGAACCGCTGGTTCTGGTGGTAGTAATGGTGTGGTAGCAGCTGTGGGTAGACGCGGCTGGTGACGGGGAGGGAAGGTCGTCGCCGCCGAGGCGCCTGGGTCCAGGTGTGGCGGTGGGTTCTTGCCGCCGCCGCAATGAGAAAGGTGCTGTTGGCCGTGGTGTGCGCCGGTGAGCAGCTGCGGTGAGGCTGCCCAAGTCTCGCGCGCTTTGCACAGGTGCTCCTCATTGCCCAACTCGAGTCAGGTCTGTTCACCTGTTCAGGGCCGGGCTGTGTCGAGAAACACCGGTATTTGTAGCGCCTGACTGAGGTCCGTCCCTGTTTTTTGAGGCTCATCGGCGATCGTTGGACGGTGACTTCGGGTCGGTTCTAGAATAGACTCTACCTGCCTCGGGAGCCCAACTAGGCCAGCTAGGATAGCTTTGGCCGGATGGTCCAAGCTCGGTGACAAAATATTCCTTGCCGCTCAACGCGGCTTTTCCCATGCTCTTTCATGTGTCACTATTCCTAGCTACAGTACAAATCGGTCAAGGTCTCCGGGCTCGTATTACCTTGACTATTCGTATGTAGCCAACTCCGGGATTCTTCCGAAGAAGAACCTTCAA
This sequence comes from Diaporthe sp. P3_1W, assembly GCA_037177825.1. Taxonomy (NCBI): domain Eukaryota; kingdom Fungi; phylum Ascomycota; class Sordariomycetes; order Diaporthales; family Diaporthaceae; genus Diaporthe; species Diaporthe sp. P3_1W. The sequence continues at coordinate 2,793,022 of JBAFXB010000001.1, forward strand.
TGCTTCACTGCCAAATCACGGAATCAAGGAGAGAACATAACCGCCCAGAACGGGGCAAATAATTAAGGGACTGCATGCGAGTGAGTCTTGGCTAACACATGTGACAGGCTGGTGCCAGATTCCGAGAAATTGTGCCCCCCAAGGTGAGGTGACGGGTGGTGGCGAGCTCCAGGTGACCTGCAGTAGTTGAGGTGTGACCGAAGTTCGAACTTCCCCCACGCCTTGCCTTACTGTAAGGTGGTACTCTGACAAGTCAATTAAGCTTTAGTCAAGTAAATACCAAGTTCCCGGGCTTGATACTACCTCCCTGATCTGGTAGGAATGTGCCGCGGAATACAACTGACCCACCTTGGAAGAATTGAACAGTGACTTGATCGAAGCAGTAAGAAACCCACTGCTGTCCATATATGTGTCTCTCACTGGAGCGTACTCTGTTCGCGAATATCAAATCACAAAGAGAATGGATATTTACACCTGTAAAAATGGATGATATACCGGTACGTTGCCAACACTAAACTAATACTCACGCCGAATTTACACGCCCAATTCATATACCTAACACCTATACACCCACACTTATATACCTAATTTATATACTTAATTTATATATTTAATCCTTATATAAGTATTATAAGTATTTAGTATAGGTATATAGGTATTAGGTATATAGGTGTTATATATATATCTAGGTAGGTATTAGGTATATGGGTGTTAGGTGTGTGGGTATTAGGAGTGTGGGTGTTTGGGTGCGGGTGTTTGGGTGTAGGTGTGGGTGATGTACCGGTGTACCATCTGTTTTCGCCGGTGCGAATATCCGCTCTCATCACAAAAGCTATAAAATCTGTGTCAAGGACGCTGTACTTTGGGAGGCGTCTTGAATTCATGATTCGGCGTGAGAGCCTCAAGCGTACATGTTTGGAAGGGATCAGATATCATGAGATAGTCAAACCAAGTATCCCGTAGGACTGGTCTCTCATAGTTAGGTTCACAAATAAGGGTTTCCCACAGAAAGTTATCCCGTAAGGGGTTATCCGGAGAGGACTTATCCCAGAGAAGGTTATCCTCGGGAGGTCATGGTGTTCATCTGCGGGAAGCTGTCCCGCAGGGAGTATCCCGAGCTGAGATGATGTCTCGAATCTCACTGACCACATACCCTCTTGGCATATTCATCCATCACAGCTCAAACTGGTATTTCATTTCCAGATGTTCACGCAAGTACACTTTATCACATTTCAGATCCAGTTCTGCATTTGAGGCGGGCCGGATGTCAAGGATGATGACATTGAATATCGCCTATATAGTCTCTCAGACCGCCTCCTTCAGAGCCTGTAGCTTATATATTTACTCTAGCACCATGCCTCTACCCACCGATCCATGACCCAACTCAGTTGTCTCCAAATTTCTTGAACCTGCAAAGGAGGTTAGTAAACCGGATATTCGGGAAGAGCGCCCATGTGGTATATATCACTTACTTGTTGACCACCCTCTCGATGCCGTCACATCCCAGCTGCAGGGTCTCCATCTTGGGACCATACGAGAAGCGCACGAAATGGTGGCAGGGCGAGTCGAACAGGTCACGCCGCCTCGCGGGGTTGAGGTCGAAGAAGATGCCCGGGACGACGATGACCTTCTCCTCCAGGCAGGCCTGGAAGAAGTTCAGGCCGTCGCTGATGGGGCCGGGGAGGCCCTCGAGGTTGAGCCACAGGTAGAAGGTCGAGTCCGGCACGTACTTGATCACGAAGCCCATGGTGCGCAGACGCTTGACGACGTAGTCACGCTTCTCACGGAAGTGGGTCTGCAGCGCCTGCATCTCGGTCCTCACTGCGAGGCGTCAGTAAACTACTGCGAGGCCTGGGGTGATCGTTGCCGTGAGCAGTGAAACAGAGGAAGGCTTGATAACTTACCGAGCGTGGGCTCGAGCATGGGCACAGCAGCCTCCTGGAAGGGGGCGTTGGTGCCACCGTCGAGGTAGGAGCCGCAGGAGCCGATGGCCTTGATGAACTCCTTGGGGCCGAGGATCCAGGCGACACGCCAGCCGGGCAGGCGGAAGCGCTTGGTCAGGCCGTCGATGATGAGCACGTCGTCCTCGTCAACGTCGACAACGTTCTCGGCGGCAGAGATGGTCGACCCGTCGCAGTTGGAGGTGTAGTTGTAGCCCGAGTAGAACTCGTCGCTGATGAAGGTGGCCCGACCGCGGCAGATGTCCTGGATCTCGGCCAGCTCCGGGTTCTGCACAACTCGTCCAGTCGGGTTGCGAGGGTTCGAGGTCAAGATCACGCCGGTGCCACGTCGAATCTCCTCGGCAATCTTATCAGGGTGAATATGATAGCCATCCTCCTCATCCAGGGGCACGGGAATAGCTGCGAACTAGAATGGTGGTGTTTTGTGAGAATTGTCGCTCCCCACGCAAACCGCGATACAGCAGGGGTGTTGGGTATATGGGTATTAGGTGTATGGGTATTAGGTGTATGGGTATTAGGTGTATGGGTATTAGGTGTATGGGTATTAGGTGTATGGGTATTGGGTGTTTGGGTGTATGAGGAGTAGGTGTGTGGGTGTTGGGTGTGGCCAGTCAGACTCACATTCCTGAACAACGACAACATCTCGTTGTAGGCGGTATAATCTGGGATGAAGAAACCCAGGTAGGCCTGGTTGAGAACCGCGGCAATCCTGATCAGACCGGCACGGCCTCCAGGGACAATAGCCACGTTCTCCCACGTGTACTGGCTGGCCTGCCCCTGGCGATGATGCTCGTTGTACATCTTGGCGACGGCCTCGCGAAGGGGCTTGATGCCAGCGGTCGGGGCATATTCTCTGCTGGCGACGGTAACGTCGATATGGGTGGGCCTCTGGAAGCAGCCTTCGATGTCGTCCTCGACCTAGCCACATGAAAAATCGTTCAGTATCCTGACCTGCCGCTCTGTACTACTTGTTCTCGCCGATTTTGCTGCTGCAGGAACCCACCTCAGGAGCACCCTGGCCCAAGTTGGCCCATCTCTCTGGCTCTTCGAGGTAGCCGAATTCGCTCGCTCGCTCTGTGCACCAGACGACACCGGTAGAGGATCGCGAGGGATCCAGGCCAGCATGCGGCAAGTGACCCCTACAGACGTGGACACATATATGTAAGTGCGTGCTCTAGCGGACCCGTGGTCGCTGCAGGTCTTGTCTCGTTGACGGGCTTACTCGTGAGCAGCTCGAAACTGCCGATGGATTTTAGAGCTGTGCTCTGGATTCCGCAGAGGCGCGTCGTCAGCAAGATGCTATATACTCTTGATAGGGCCCAGCTTTGAAGCTGGGATCTTCTGGGGTGCAGGGGGCTTGCAGGCGTTGCACGTCGAATGGCCAAGACAGCCAAGACGAGAGAGCTAGCGACGTCCGAACTCACCTGTAGCACTAGGTTCACCGATAGAGAAACGACGCTCTCGAGGTACACCGGTATTACGGTTGATTGAGAACTTTCGGTTGGCAAAAGCCCCGACCACGGAAGCCATGGCGTTAGACATGATGGATAGCTGCTGCTGCTGCTGCGTTTCGCGGGTGGTGGTTGGCAGAGATTTTGGCGATTCAGGTCGTCTTCAAAGTGGGAAAAATAGAGTCGTCAGCGCCCAACACAACAGTCTCAGGGGGGGGCAATTCTCGTCGAGCCTGTTTGCTGAGACAAGGAGGCAAACAAGAAAGCCACTTCTGTGGACCGCGCGCTGAAAGGGATAGCTGAGACGAGCAGCTGAATAAATACCGTGCGTGGCATTCACTAGGAAGGCAGTGTGCACGAGTAGGCCATGTGCCAGCAAAACGGGCCGCCGGGAAGCTCACCGTCGCCATGCTTGCTCAAACACCCGGGGTCTTTGATAGGTTATCCGTCGGGCAGAGAGACACGAGGCATTCCCACACCAGGCGGCTGATTGGTTTCCATCAGGTCGACCCAGGTGTGATGGGGCTGCCCACGCTGGTTTGTGCTGGACCTCCATCCCTATTTCCCACATTTTATGTTGCATGGCTTACGCCCTTGGTTGGTCTACATCACACACGCACAGCACGCGCACAGCACGCGCACATGTCTCGGATAGCAACACCAGATTGTAGGCCGCTGGGCCCGTCAACGATCCATTGCCGTATCTGGGGGTTCATCCTGATGGAGACCTGTCTTGTACCCCAGAGCTGCCCCGGAGGAGGACTGAATCAGTGTGTTGTAGAGAAGCAGTGAATAGGGCGGTCCAGTGCCGATGCTCCCCACTTGAATCTCTGGATCGAAAATCAGCCCCACCAGACGAGAATGCAACAGCGGGGTAGTTACAGTAGGGTGTGACGGGGCCAAGGCAATAAGGCGGTGACGATTTGATGCTACCTGCCTGTCATATTTCACCCGTCGAATTCGGCACACATCGCCCTCGACGCGACGCGACGCAGGGACACTCCATCGAAATCACTCCGAGTTTCGATGAAGTCAAGTGTGCCAAGTATCTATCTATCGGCTGCGTATAGATCACAGAAATATTGGGCTGGTATAAGTACAGTGGAAGGGGCGAAGAGATCCCAGGCCTGCGCACAGTACGCATGGAGGTGGATTATCCAATACCACGCTGTAGGTTATCCCATAGGAGATCATTCCATAGGTTGTTATCCCATAGGATGTTGTCTTACTGGGTGTCTCCCTACTGGATCTTGTCCTATGGGATGTTGTGTCACTCAAGTCCATCTCACAAGTGTTTATCCCACGGGAGGTCGTCACACATGAACAGTTGGGATTCTTGCGAGCTGCAGTGCTGAGCTTCCGTGGCAAGCCTGTCAGAACCAACCACGGGGCCGCAGCTCCTTCTGAGGTAGCTAGACTTGTGTGAGAAGTTGTTGTGTGCCAGTCTCGCAGGAATTATTCTACATAATGAAGAGGACTCGGCGTCTATGGCCTCGCCCACTCCGTCCGTGCTGGCCGCCCGGTCCCTCATATGCAGCGCTGATACACGGGTGGACAGGGATGGCTATGGATGGGCAACAAGAGAGAAGAGACATATGACAGACTCCAAGCCAACGACAGCCCTGATGCTGCCATTCCCACAGGCCAGAACCCGAGTGCCTGGGCTGTGGCCAGTCGTGTGGACCTGCAGGAAGGGTTCAGATTCAGGATGTCCATGGCCGGGGCCCTAGAGACCGGAGCCGACAGTCTTGGCGACACTGCGAAGCCGAGAAGGATGGAGCCCGAAAGACCCCCTGATCCCGGGCCGAAGAGAGCCTGAACGTTGGAGGTCTTGGGCCGACCAACGCCCGCTCCCCGGCCTAGGCAGGTCATGCCTGGTGTTGGCGCTCTTGCATGATGGCTAGGAGGGTGGTGTTAGGCATCCTCTCCTCTTCGGCGGCGCCGTAGAAGGCCTCACCGCAGTCCCGGACGAACCTGTCTACTTTGCCATCAGCGGGCAGTGAGATGCATGTATGAATGATGGCCGACCAGACGCCGGTGGTGCGCCGTGGCCTTTGGTCTGCATCCGGAGGAGGCAACGAGGCGACCACTACTAAGAAGTCTAAACAGTCCATGGAAGTCGACGACCCCTTGCAAAGAAGACCTCGCTTATGCAGGTACTTGGCGGGGTCCTGAAAGGCCCGTCTCAAGGTCGTGAGCCATGTGGGATGTGGTGGTGGACGGACGCTAGGTGGTGGGCGAGGGGGCGAGGAAACCATCAGCCTCAGCCTCAGCCTCAGCCCCGCCAACACTATGCTATGCTAGCTTTGCCTTTGCCATGCCCATCAGATGTTAGTATCAGCATCACACTCAGAATCAGTCAGGCGTGTGCACGGCGCAGCCCCTGGGCGGATACCGTAATCTGTAATCAGTTTTGCTAGGCAGAACGGCCGGCAGAAATTCTGACATGTAGACTGGATTATGTACATGCTGCCAAGCAAATGTAGTGCATGCTGTGCAACCTCTGACCACTGGGCTGCGTGGTGGCAGTGCCTGTACCTCCTCTTCTCCTCCCGAAGCGGCGTGGGAGGCTGAGCGCAGCCCAACGACTGACAATGTGCGCACCTGATGACAGCGGGTCTCACCCATCCTTCTGGATGCGGCCGCGGCCCCTCGTCTGCTTCACAACTCATGCCCTTTGTGTGTGTGGTAAAACGTCCGGTATGTTGGTTCTGCGTCCCTCAAGTCTGCTCTCTGCCTGGGTAGGTGCCTGTACTTAATCAACATGATGAACAAAGGGGTTAGTTTCCCAACCAGGTCGGGCCTGGTGGTGAGCGCTTCCATGCTCCGCCCAGGGGGAGGCAATCGCAAGGCACACACACTTGCCGGCTGCCGTTCGTGTCCTGGTTGATGGCGATGTGATAAGAAGGCGCCGTCGTTGTTGAGATGCGACCGGGCAGTTGCTATGAACGGGCATCACCATCATCAATAGACAGACCATCGGCCATCAACCGTCGACCATCGTCTCAAGGCTGCCAACAGACCGGCCAAGTTCAAGTCCAAAGTCCAACTGCAAGTGCAAACGCAAGTGCAAGTCACAGGAGCAGGGCCGCTCACTGATTGCTTGTCTCCCTTCACATCAACTCTTCTAAATTAGGAGTCACTCGCTACCGTCTCCGCCGTCTGCATCCCTTAGTTCCAACAACCCACCTCGAAATAATCTTCAGACTTCCTTCTTCCTCACAAATGTCCGACCTGCTCATTCACCCGTCTACGAACAGTTCTCGCAACAGTCGCTTAAGCCGTCGTTCGTCAGCCTCTCGCCGCATTTTGAGCCCTGTCGCAGCCAACATGAGCGACAGGAACAGCTTCCTCGGCTCTATCAAGGGCTCCATTAAGGACAAGCTCTCCAGATCCCCCAGCAATGCGTCTCAGGGGTCGACCAGACAGCCTCGCCATCAGCCTCAGCCTCAGGTACAGCCCGTGAGACTCTCAGCGGGTGCTACTTCTGGTCAAGGCATCAGCGCCAACCCCTTCTCCAACCCCTTCTCCACTGCTGCTCCTCCCACACAAGTACCTCGTGAGTCCCACCTCCGCCCGTGTAACTGCCCGGACCATCTCGTGCAGATACTAACAGCCTCCTTGCAGATAATGAGCCTCCTCCGGCATATACTAGTGCACCCACCGGCGGAGCCAGCGCCTACCCATCAGCACCATCACCGGCCTACGCCGCGCGTGATCCAAGTCCCACGCCGTCCAGGTTCTCTGCCATCACCGTCACTACCCCGGAGGATCAATATGCCTTCCTGAGCTCTTTTGACACCATCTTCCTCATCGATGACAGCGGCAGCATGGTGGGTCGGTCCTGGCGGGAAGTCCAGTCAGCCCTCTCGTCCATCACCCCCATCTGTACTGCCCACGACGCCGACGGTGTCGACATCTACTTCCTGAACCACCGGTCGCCCTATCCCGCCAGCCAGTCTCAAGGCAAGGCTTCGGGCGGATATGCCAACGTGAAGGACGTCTCTGCCGTGGACCGCATCTTCACCTCTGTCCGTCCTGGCGGCATGACGCCCACCGGCACCCGGCTCAACCACATACTCAAGGCCTATCTCCGCCACTACGAGGCAGCCGTGGAGCGAGCCGGCGGCGATCCGGATGCCACAGACGTCAAGCCCATCAACGTCATCATGATCACCGACGGCGTGCCCTCCGACGACCCAGAGTCCGTCCTGCTGTCTGTCGCCCAGAAGCTCGATCGCCTGGAGGCCCCGCCACACCAGGTCGGCGTGCAATTTTTCCAGGTTGGCAACGAGCCCGGTGCGGCTGACGCTCTTCGGACCTTGGACGATGATCTGGCCGAGATGGGTGGTGGTGTGCGGGACATGGTCGACACCGTTTCTTTATCACAAACCACCCTGAGCGGAGATGGAATACTCAAGGTGGTCCTCGGCGCTGTTGTGAAGAGACTCGATCGTGCTAGGATCATGGATGCCGAGCGGAGAAGCCAGAGGAGCGGCAGGAGCGGCATGTTGCGTCCCTAGGGGGAAAGCGGGCAGCATCTGCAGCCTCCTCAGCAACAGCTCGGAGGACAGAAAGGATCCTACGGTGGCGGCGAACAACCCTACCAGCGGCCTTATGAGTCCGGCCCGTCCCAAGAATATGCGTGGCAGCAGCAGCCTTCATACCACCTGGCCTATGCCGAGCAATCTCTACCGCCCTCTGCGCAGCTCCCATACGGCAGCAACCCACCGGCTCCTCCTCCTCCTCACACACGTCCCAGCGCGGACTCGTCCCAGCGGTGGGAGCAACAACAGCAGCAACAATCCGCTTGGCCTGGTAATTTCCAGGAGAGACCGTCGTCGTCACAGTTGTGGCAACAGCAGCAGGAACAAGCCCTCCACCAAAGCCTGCTTGATCAGGAGGAGGAGCAGCGGGCGCAAGGTTTCCCTCCCCCGTCAGGTGGTAACCTATACTGGCACCCATAGACTTTTGCAATCTCATACAATTCTGAAGGCATATCAGACAGAGGAAGAGGACAGCAGAGGACCACATTTGATGGTCAGCTTTGTTCTCTTGGCGTTGGTGGTGCGTTATCGAAACATAATCTTACCTAGGAAATGAAGCTTTAGTTTGATACCCTTTAAAATTCTCCTCTCAATGAATTATACTTTGAATTCATAAGCCTGAGTGGCTCTTACCAGGCAGTGTGACTAATGTTCCTTGAGCGAAATTGATCATGATAACAGCCAACAACAAGGCAACCCACAGAAACTTTGTGCCATGAAGAGATATAAAATCGCCGTTGAAAGTAACCACCATCATCAATACGAATTCAAGCGTTGAGAAATTTTATACGGCTCGAAAGATTATCCCTCAGGATGAGCAGGATTGATCTTGCCAGCAGTGGCAGCATTTTACAATTGTTAAGCCTGCATCATTTCAAACAGCAACATCACACGAAGCAGGAGATCATCAGTTTGGTGCCTGTGAGGACTTTCTCTTTTTCTACCTACAAAACCTGAGAAGGTGTTTATCGTCGAATTCCGTCAATGGCCCTGGGCAAACAGAGCTCTCCAGATCCTGACAGCCTCCAAAGGCTCCATTGTCGGTGCCGACGTCACACCTTCCAAAGTTGGACGCATCTTGGTAGCCGTGTGCCCAAGTCCGCCGTCGTCCGTAACAAGAAAGGAGTGTCCAGAAACTCCTTATCCATTGCACATGGTCCAATCGCCCGGCAATCTGCCTGGTAAAGACCCCATATCGTCGTGCCTCGTATGCCTCATGAAAGAAAGGAAAAGCATCCGCAGTGGGCAACTTGAAAGAGAGGAAGTGCCCCGACAGCCTTGTCTGTCGAAAAGGTACCTGATGGACCCACAACACTCCACTGCGTTGCCAAATTATGCCTCATATCAGCCATAGACGAGGCCGAGATGCCGAAAAATGAGAAAGAAATGAAAGCCGAAAGAGAAGGGTGTCATTATCATGATGAAGAGGAAGAGCCGCAAACCAGGGAGCCATCAGCATGTTGGCCTGTGTCAAGCCACTGCCGGGTGACACTGCAAGAGGGCAAGCTGGGAATCCAAGTCGAACGGCAGAACCATTGAAGAGTGTTGCTCATTCCTAATCGGGTGAAGACGCGAGCAGCACGAGAAAGAGTCAAAAGTCAAAAACGCCGTTCAGTTGAAAAGGAGAAAACCGAGAAGAGAGAAGAATATGCACGCCGAAGAAGAGCGCGTGAGCAGCCTCGAGGGCCGTAGTGATACTGCCATGGGGACAGGCGCGTTCCGACCTCTGCCAGAACTCAGGCAGCCGTTCCCAAGCAGCTCGCCCAGGATGGCCAAAGACCCCCAATCCAGACGCCCAATGCGCCACACCTTGCGAGCGGGGGGATGGGCTCCGTTCAGTGCATGACCATGACGTGCGCCTTGAAGAGGCTGCGTGCCACGATGCTGGGGCCATTGTCATCGCGGTAGCTGACTCCTGGCGTGACGACGATGGCGACGCGCATGTGCTTGTTGTATTGGACCGCGTAGCCATGGGTGTCTTCGTTGATGGCCAAGTGTGAGTCGTGGCTAAACTTGACGCCGCACTCGTTCCAGATGAACGAGAATGACAGGCGGCTCTGCATCATCTTGGCGCTGACCTCCATCGCAATCTTGGCGATGCTGTGCAGTCCCACCACGGCGCTCTGCTGATGAGCGTTGTTCAGATAGAAAGACCCCGCAATGTCTTGAAGGGCCTTGGCGTGAGTTTTCATCCTCTTGTCACGTTCTGTCTTGTATCCGGGGCCGTTGACGATTTGGTCGACGACGCTCTGAAGATGCTCACGTCCGACGCGGCGCTGGTCGAACGAACACGCAGTGGCCTCCAGCTGAGGGAATACGGAGGACTGCAGAACTACGTCTAGCTTTTTGTCCCATCCCAGCCAGAACTTGGAACGAAGCACCTCCTGCTCAAGGTACTGGAGGATTAAGCGGGTGATGAACTTCGTCCGGTGGTCATTGGATGTCAGCATGAACTGAGCATGTCCAGGAGTGCTCTGGGAGTTCTTGTAGCAGGACGCCACACTCTCAATGTAGGCCCATAGATTTCGGTTCTCCGCGCAAACACGTTGAACAACACTAACGGCGACCTTCTCGTCGAACTGCTCGGTCCATCCCTTGACAGCATTGAACAATTTCTGAAATATCTCTCTCCAGGAGGTCACCTGAGGGTCGTCGCCATCGTCTTGTCGAAGAACAAGCGCGTTGCTAGGACGGGTGTGAGGGGCATAGCCAGAGGGGCCAACTCGGTGGTGAGACAGAGACGCAGAAGGCTGCATGCTCGGCATTCCATACGTGTGATGCGATACGGGTGGTCCGTGGGTGGGATCACCAGTGTGTTGTCTGTATGCCGGAGCAGGAGGGTATGGACCGTAGTAGCCTGGAGCGCCTCCCATGGGGTTGTTTGGCCCGATAGCACCTGGAAGCTGGTGGCCGAACTGGCCGAACGAGGGAGCTGTGGGGGCCGGGCCACCTTGGAAGTGAGAATCCCTCTCCATTCGGGTACCTCCTTGACGCGGAGGGAAGCCCTGACGGCTATCAATGTTGCTTCTGAGGTTGTTGAGGAGGAACTCCTGGTCCTGTTGGGTGATGGAGGATCCCATCTTCGGCTGAGGGACGGGAGGACTCCTGCGGTGCCTGTATGTGAGCTCAGAAGTCGCGGAGTGAGGGAATTCCGACGGGGGAGAGCTGTCATCCTCCCTCCTGTCATTGATAGTGAGCTTGCTGAGCTTGCTTCCTTGGCTCAGCTTCCGCTTCAGGGTCTGGGATGTCAGGTTAGCTGCATGCGCGTAACTTGCTTGCCCGAGTATCTTGGGGAAAGCATACCTCTATCTGAGCCTGCTGCTCATTGATGCGGCGCTTCTGGTTGTTGACCTTCTCGTTCAACCTCTGTGCTTTGGCCTCCAGCTCACCCTTGGAGTTCTTCTCAATTTGTCGAAGACGATTCTGGAACTCGTCGATCGTCATGTTGGCCTTGGCGAGTTGTCCATGAAGACCACCCTGGTAAGCCTCATGCGAGGCTTGCTGGGCTATCAGTTCTCGGCGATGGTGGAGCTTGTCTTCGTCGAACTTGTTCTCCAGCGCATTACAAACCGAGCTGATAGTAATGAACTGGTGCGCCGTGGCCGTCAAGTCGTTGCCAATGAGATCTGCGGTCCTTCCAGGTATGCCAGGCGTGTGGTGGATCGCCTGGTTCAATGATTGCAGATTCTCCTGCGCTGCAGTGCACACATTGCGCACCTCCTACATGTGCGAAGTCAGATTGTCGCCTGTGTAGTGATGTCGTCTGCTGCGAGCCATGGAGATACTTACATTGACGAGGCGCGCAACACTAGGTCCCTGGCTGGGCTCCTCTCGACTGGCGGTGATCGCAAGTCCCGAAGGTTGACCGGGACGGTACGAGTGGTCTGTGGAAGGAGTCTGTCGCCGTGGGTTAGCTGATTCAGCTGATATGAGCGTTGACTCCTTTGGCGAGTAGAGCGAAGCTCCATTGGCGGCAGGCGACTTGGAGCTCATTGTCAATGCTAGGCGTTCGTGTGAAAGGAGGAGGGAAAAGACGGCGCAAGGGATGTAAAGTCTGGAATGATTCCCAAGGTGCTCCAGAAAATGGGCGACTGCAGATGATTCCAGAAGAAGGTGTTGAACCACTGCGAACGACTGTGCTCGAAAAGGACAGCTGGCACGCGATGGTAGAACACGCTTCTCTCAGGTACCAAGAACTCCAAGAAAACGCGGCGTGGAATCAAACAATGAGCAGAGTCCAAGAAAACGCAGAATCCAAGTGGTGTGGAGTGAGGTTATGCTGTGAAGAATGATCAGGAGCAGGGAAGACGAAGGCGAAGGCGAAGGCGAAGCAGAACGCTAGACAGTCTCGTTAACAAGGCGATGGGTTGTCAAGGTTGCGGTGGAGGATCTTGAGAGGAGTTGTCAGTTGAGGTTGTGGTTGGCAGGTGGATGGCTTGGTGGGAAGGAAAGCTCAGGCGGTCTGGCAAGGCTGGTCTGAGGTTTGGATTTTGCCAAAGGCAAACGAACATGGGACGCTGAGAGCAGAGCCAGTTCGGACAAACGAGAGTTGTGTAGTGAATGGGCAGCCGAACACGACTTGGTAAGTGAAGTGGCAGCCAGCGCCTTGGGGCTTGTGCAGCACAATGCTGAGGCAGTCATCAGAATGCAACTTGCACTGCGACTGACTATATGTGTCATGGGACCAGGCATGCAGTGGTAGGAAACTCACATGCCACTCTGGCCCAGGAAGACACCACCACAGCGTGTCAAGCCTTGATAACCCCAGGCCCTCTGGACTGCTGGGTCATCAAGGCTATCCCAGGCCCTCCGGACTGGGTGACCACTGCTGTTCAAGGCCCTCTGGACTGGATGGTTGACGGATATCCCAGTCCCTCTGGACTGTGTGATGGATGGATATCATAGTCCCTCTGGACTGTGTTGAAACGATGAGATCCCTTGCCCTCTGGCCCGGGTGATGAGAAGCTGAGCTCACAGTCCCTCTGGACTTGATGATCAACCGACGAGGTCCCAGTCCCTCTGGACTGGGTGGCCAGCGCTTGAAAAGACAGCTCCGTCCCCCCTGGTCGAGGAGGATGCAGCTGAGAAGAAACCATTGTTGCAGACATAAAGCACAAAACAGCGGTAAAACAAGAGCCTGTTCGCTTCAAAAGAGCAGAAACTCGCAAGACACGCTGTAACGTACCACGTCTCTCGTCATCAGCTGGAGAGTCTGGAGCAGCTGAGCAGCACGACCGTTGGCATTGGCGGCGCCATCTGTGGTTTCCCGCGAGCTGGTCGACCTGCGGAAGCGAAGTCAGCGGGGCAGGCCACTCATGTTGGATACATGGGGGCAGAAGAAGACTCACAGTAGGCCAGAAGTCGCCTTGACGCTCTCGGGACTGGTGGCCACGTCCTGATCCTGGTCACCTGCATCTGAGCCAGGCTGAAGGTCCTGGTGGGACAGGTCGCTCCCGGATATGAGTGAGCTCATGGTGTTTGAGTGAGTGTGTCGATTGATGCGTACGCAAACACACTTCCGGTTAATGTGCGATCCCTGGGATGGGCTACGCTGCCTAAATCCCGAAGGTTAGCTCACAAGTGGGAGGGCTGAATGATGTCGCTAGGGATGCTTCTGCTGGTGATGGTGTGAGGGGGATGAAAAGATAAAGAGATGAAGGTCTCTCTAGACCATCAAAGAAGATGCTCAAGGGAAGGGGACGACGGAAGGCTCTCCGGGATTCCTGCAAGGAAGCTGGAAGAAAGGGGATCAAGTTGTGGCAGAGGGGGAGATTACTTTAAAGCCCTAGCAAGGCAACGATGCTTGGGGCAAGAAAAGTGGTCTGCTGCTGAGTGTTGTTTTCCAGAACCATGCGGAATTTTTGGGCTGCAGGCAAACCGGAGGAGCCCAAGTATCGTCAACAAGGTCGAGTCATCCACCTGCTCCGAGTCACCATGGGTGTGTGCCGTCTGCAGGAGGAGGCAAACCGGAACCGCATGAAGATGCACCCAAGGAGACGGCGATGTGCTGCAGTTGGTGAGGTCCTTGCAAGGAGTTGTGCTTGGAGGATAAAGAGGACTGAACGTCCATCTGTATCCCAAGAAGTTCAGACTTATGTTCCACAGAAAGCTGAAAAGAAGCCGGCGGATGGGACGCCCTGGGGCTGCCATTCAGGGGCACATCGTGACCAGTAACCCCGGCCCAAGGGGCTTTCGTCTCCCCAAGACCGCAGTGAAAGGCTGTTCTCACGAGATTAGTCAATAAAAGAGCTGTGGACTCGATATTTCAGGAGAAGACATAGTACCAGGCCACGTCCGACCAAGCAAAACCCGTAAGCCAGAACATTCGAAAGTGCATGAACGCCGGCAAGGGACAGTGCATATCATGGAAATCAAGGGACCGCTGGCCCATACCGAAAGCTGTGGTGGGAGATTTAAAAGAGAGAACGGATGTTCATACCTGTGAAAACAGATGGTACATATACCGGTACATCACTCGCGCCACATACCCACACCCAAACATCCACACACCTAACACCCATATACCTAACACCCACACACCTAACACCCACACACCTAACACCCATACACCTAACACCCACATACCTAATACCCATATACTTAATACTTATATACCTAATACCCATACACCTAATACTAATATACCAAATAATTATATTACCTATATAAGGACTAAGTTTATAAATTAAGTATATGAATTGGGTATGTATATGTTGAGTATATAGGTGCTAGGTGTGGGTGCTAGGTGTGTGAATTGGGTGTGAGTGGTGTTGGTAATGTACCGGTGTATCATCCGTTTTTATAGGTGTGAATATCCGTTATTTTAAAAAAAAGAAAAAAGGCACGGAAGGTGGTGTGATTTGGAGAAGTAAAGGACCAATTCGTATGTAAAAGTGCGACACATACGAGAGAAGGCGTTCCCACGCCGTGCCTTCTCTGAGAGAAAGAGAAAGGCATCGTCAACCCCGGCAGCCGCAGGAAATGAAACGACACAGCAAGAGACTCGTGTATAACATGAATGGAGGGCAGGGGCAAAGCTGTTTTATAGGAAAGGGGAAATACATCAATATGTGTCCAAGCCTACGGGCCGAGGCCGAGTGAAGCCGGCACTTTCGGCGGGCCTGCCTGCTGTCACGAGAATAGAGCAGAAACGCCCAGCTCCATATATCACGGCCGTCAATGACGCAGGGGGCTTTGTTCTGAACCTCAGACCAAGTGGTCAGGGTCAAAGTGCATACATTCATTTACTCCACCAACGTTGGTCAGGGGATTTTGCCTGACTCGCTGGCGTACTGCACGGTGACAATGGGAAAACCGTGAGTCGGAATCATGGTACAGGTGCTGACAGGGGATGAGCGAGAAGGGATGATAGTAAAGCATGAGCAGGTGGCTCCGGGAAATATGGGCTTTCGTTTTATACCTTCTGGCCGACGCGTGGGTCTCTGAGACGTGATGGGTGTCGGGGGCAGCGGGCAAGAGGACCAGACGCAAAAGCACAGTAAGTTACAGAGCAAGTCGACGAGGAAAAGAATAGCACCAGGGGCAGAAGACCAGACTGGTCAACTGTAGATGGGCCATGTGTTCATGAACGAACTATCGCCATTGAACTTCCTGCTCCCCACCAATCCGAGACCTTGAGAAATTGGGACGGCGAGACTTGACCGAGACACATAGTCACAAGGCAGCGCCCCTCAAGAAGAGGTTTATATTGCAAGCAATCTAATTTGTTCCATTAATCGCTCGGTCACGAGCATGGCGGGTCGTCAGCTAAAGACGACGGGAATTTGACGTCAAGCTGTTGATCCTCCTATGTACAATCATCAGTATCTTTGTTAATCAACCCTAACTCCAAGATGATGGTTCTTCGAAATGGAGACCTGTACGGATAATAGAACCGGAGACTCAAACGCCGGGTACTATGATAATCAGTGTAAAAGATGGGCCGAGCTGTCGTGCACTGTGTTACCAGTTCAGTGGGAACCTGTAACTCGTAACCCGTCAGTGGTCGTGTTCCAGTTGCGGGATCAAACCAGCCTGTTGTCCGTTTGCAACCGTGCTTGCCGAGGGGTTCCAGAGGGGGCAGTGAGATGGTGGCGACTGCGGTGATCGGGATGACGAGAGATGATTCGATCTTGACGGCGAGGTTGAGTTCCCACAAGGGAATGCAGTTGAAAATAATCTTGCAGTCATCAGTACCGCTGAAGTTTTGCGTGTCGCCCATGCTTTCTCTTACCGGTCGGGAGAAAGCCTAGAGCAAAGCATTTGTGGATCCGAATTAGCGACTCAGAAAGCCTTCGAGTTTGCTCGGAAGAGACTGGCGTAGACGGCATCTACCACCGGCGCAGCAGTGATCATCCTGCCGCCGAAGTAGCGACCGTTAAGGCCCTTGATTGCGTTCTCGCCTCCCTGCACCTTGTCAAACTTGAGATAGATATCTCCTTTGGAGTTGGGCTCGACGGAGATGTGGACGACGTGGCCGTATTTGTTTTCCGCCTCCTCACGAACATCCTCCTCTAATTCCTTGACCCAGTTGTCTCCCTCTTCCCTGCGATTCCGTCAGCAAACGGTGATCTTTGGAGAACAAGTGGACCGGGTACTTACTCATCGGGATCGAACATGTTGTGAAGAACAACGCAGCGGCTGGCCTGGCTGACGCTGACAGGCAGCGGCTTGGGCTCCGTCT
The DNA here is from genome assembly GCA_037177825.1 of Diaporthe sp. P3_1W. Taxonomy (NCBI): domain Eukaryota; kingdom Fungi; phylum Ascomycota; class Sordariomycetes; order Diaporthales; family Diaporthaceae; genus Diaporthe; species Diaporthe sp. P3_1W. The sequence goes on from JBAFXB010000001.1 coordinate 2,809,664, forward strand.
TCGGTTTGAGAATCTGTCGCTCAGTGTTTGCGCTCGGGGGCTCATCAGTTCTCGCTAGTTTCCTCATAAGAGCATCCCGGCTGTAGTTGTTAAAATTGACGCCAGCAACGTCGGTGTCGTCCAGAGCGCTCGCGCCAGTGCCCTTGTCGTTATCACGGGCACCGGCACGATCAAAGTTGGATGTCGGTGCACCACGGCCACCAGCGCCCGAGAAAGCAGACCCCTGATACTGTTGGTTTTGGCCCTGGAATCTCTGCAGGAGATTGGCAGTGGATTCAGGGGTGAACTTATCGTTTCCAAGTCCGACGCGGATCGGTCGACCGGCAAGATCGAATCCGTTCATCTTCTCCAAAGCCTCACGTGCTTGGCCGGCATCTCGGAATCTGCGATGGAGTCAGCACGCGTCTGAGTGGGAAGGTTTGACCGGTCTACTTACTGCACGAATCCGTAGCCGCGGCTGCGTCCTGTGTCATCCTTCTGAAGCTGGACGAACTCGAGTTCGCCGAATGGCTCGAAGACATTCTGAAGATCCTGCTCAGTGATGCTGAAGTGAATATTGCCAACGTACAGACGGTGGAAAGGGATCGAGTTGGGGTGACCGCCGGATCCGCCCGTTTCGCGGACTTGTCGATTCTTCTCAGCTTCGGTGAGCTGGACGATGACCGGAATACCTAGGAGCTTTTGTCCAGTAAGCTGTAGAGCAGCCTGCACAGATTCCTCGTCCTTGAATTCAACGTAGCCGACACTGGTAGCCAAGAGTTAGCATCGATGTAGCGTAGCCTGGGAGAGACCTGCGATGGGTGGGGGTCTAAAACGTACCCCTTGGATCGGTTGCTGACGCGGTCCTTGACGATCTGAGCTTCAGATACGGGGCCAACCTTTTCAAAGAACTCCTTGAGCTCCTTCGTCCTCAGTCTAGCGGCAAGCTGCTGGACGAAAACGGTCCTGCGATCCCTCTCATCCTCGGTGAGCTGCGGCGGGGTAGGATCGCTAGCATCCTTATCCGTGCGAGGCGTCCGGCCGCCACGACGATCACGGTCGTCATCTCGTCGCTCTCGGCGTTCCCTATAATCCCGCCGGTCGTCGCGGTCTCGAGGGCGGTAGAAACGTCCGCCCGGGGACCGAGAGCGCGATCGACCATGACGCCCGCCGCGATAATAGTCACCGTCTCTGTGGCGGCGTGAGGAACGATCCTCGCGGTCCCTGCTCTTACTCCGGCGCCTACTGCTCCTATGGCTGCCGGCATCGCTGCGAGGTGTCCTCTCGGCGTCTGGGGTGCCGCGACGGCTGCTATACCGGTCTCGGCTGCGGTCACGGTCACGTCGCTTTCTGTCGCGGCTGCGGTCACGGTCACGATCTCTGTCTTTCTCGCGCTCGCGGTCACGGCTCTTCTCGCGGCTTCGGTGGCGAGACTCGCCGTTGGGTTTTTCGTCGCTGGCACCATCGGCTGCAGCCTGAACAGATGGCGCATCCTCCATATTCACATCTTGCTTCGCAGTCTCCTCGAGGAGCGCCTCGACATCATAGGATGCCATCTTGAACTGTGTGGATGAGATGGTGTGTCCAACAGCGAGTAGAGTCAGAAGGGGAGTCGAATCTGCAGGGACTGCCGATAGCGATGGTGTGTGTCGGGCGGCTGCAAGCAGGCAAGCAGGGTGATGTGGTGTTTTATCAGGAGACACAAAAAGGTGGGGCCAGCACTCTGATTGCACAAATTTCTAGGCTGGTGGACCGTGCACGGATCTGCTTGCTGCACAGGGGTGGGCAGTCTAGAGAGCAGGCACAAACAGGTGCCTTGGTCTATGTCAAGTTTCATTGAGAGCGACTTGTTTCATTATTACTTATTATCGTATCGAGCGCTTCCACGCTGGAGCAGCCGGCGGGCAAACATCTACTTCCCTGTGCCTCGATCCGGCAGATGTTAGCGATACCAAGCTACGGCATTCTTGCAAAAGGGGCACATGTGTGTATGTAGACCGGCACCAATCCAACCCTGCTTTGCCTCTGTCGGCGCACGCCGCGAAATGCCGTCCTATATGTCTTGAATAATATACATGTACACTGAAATGTAGTGTCGACGGGCCCAAGCACTCTGTGCTCCTATTTGGTCTTCATGACCGGTGCCGGCTTGATCTCTGTGCCGAAGACAGTGTCCCAGAACTTGCTGGTGACACCGAAGCCGTTCTCGTAGTCGAGGAAGTGGTGCTCAAGGTGGTATTTCTTGAGCTGCTTGTACCAGAGCGGCAGATTCTGGTGATGCAGGAAGTAGTGTGTCATGTCGTAGCATGTGTAGCCGAACATGCCGCCCGAGAACACAGCCACGGCAACGAACCAGTTCCAGTAGAAGATGAAGTGTGCAAGTTTCCAGAATGGCGCAACTAGCACAAGGAAGAGCGTTGGCGGCATGACGAGCCGGTACTTGTCCATCGGCAGGTAGTGGTGGACACCGTGGAGGGTGAAGTGCAGTGTGATACCGACTCGGTTGTCCGGAAGGTAGCTGAGACACCAACAGTAAGCCACACTGTGATCACCTGATGACATGATGAGGCATAGACTTACTAGTCAAGGTGGAATAGGAAACGGTGAAGGAGATACTCAATGAGCGACCAGATGAAGAAGCCCAGCACGAGGAAGGGAGGCAGGTTGTAGAGACGCTCGAAGCCCTGGGCGGCCGAGTAGACGCCAAAGGCCACGCAGGGCCACCAGATCAGCGGGACAACCCACCAAGGCGTCTTGCTGAGGGGCTCGAGGAAGTTTCCAAAGAAAGGCGCGGACTGTCCGCCTTTGTAGTGCCGGGGGCGGTGGACCTGGTCGAGATAGAACTCCTTGCTGAAGCCGCCGAACCACACCTGTGGGAAGAGTGGCTTGTTGAGGTCGAGGAATTTGTGCTTCTTGTAGTCTTCCGAAAAGTCCGTCTCCTTGTTCAAGTCTTCCTCAGTCGACATGCCCGTCCTCGGGTGAACCCATTTACCATTTGCGGCACCGTTGCCGTTGGCGTTGCCGTTCGAGCGAGCATCGCCGTTGACCCCATTTGAACCGTTCGCGCCCGACCTTGACTTGTCCCCGGCTACAAAGCCAACGAGGGAGTCTTCGAGCACCTCATAGGCAGCCTCGGAGTGATCGTGAGAGTCCGGGTCCTTGAGGATTGCAGTGATGTCCTTCCCAGCCCAGTCGAGGACGAGGTCGGAGCCGCCGGGGTGGGCGTCGAGAAAATCTGTGACATCGTAGACGTTGTCGCCAACAGTGACATAGCAGGACTTTGCCGAGCTGTGTGCCTCGACGTCAGCGCGCGTGAAGAAAGGGAGCGTACGCGACGGCATCGTGTCTTGCAGATCAGCGATGGGCTGAAGGGTGCGGTGAACCTGGGTGTCCTTTTGGCGTTGGTGGCAAGGACGAGAAAGGGAGCGGAGTGGAGCTGTAGACAGGTCAGACTACCAAACAGACAACGCCGTGTCGCGCTTCGGGGCGGGAAAGGCGAGGCAGCGGGCGCACGGGTCAATTGGTCGGTCGGCTCGTAGAGGCAGACTGGACGATGAGAAGGGAGCCAGCGAACAAATACCAACACAGTCAATCACCTAGACGGCGAGAATTGAGATCATGGGAGATGAAATGAAGCCGGATAGACAGGGCAGGAAATGAATTATACCTCGACCGGTTCAGGGACCAGGGACCAGGGGCGAGGGAGATGGGTTTCGAGTGCCTCCACGACCAGATCTGGGCTCAAGATTATATGTATTACACTATCATCAGCCGGGGTGGCCTGACCGGCCGCGCTGCTTAACTCCCCCAAAGTGCCGTTCCTTGCAGCGCTTTCGGGATCCCTGGGAAGGGTTTTGAAATTCGATGGGCAGCCCGAGTGGTAGCCATAGATGATCACCCCACTGAGTGCTCAGTGGCGCTCCCGGGATTTGGATGTGGCCGAACAATGGCATGATTTTGTGGCTCCAAGAGGAGCGGTATTCCCAATCTTGCGGTGCGCTGGCAATGTCTGGTCCTTAGATCCTATCAGTAATCATTCATCAACGGTACTGTACTAACAAACTATTGTCTGCGTTGTGACAGTGTCAGGTACGCAGTGCTGACTTACAGCAGTGAGGTGAGTGAGTGGCCTTGCTTATCTGCATGCAGTGCCTATCAATCAAATCAATGAACAGCTCCTCGCATCCCCAAGACTTCAGGGTCCGCGCAATCCACACACCGGATCCAACGTTGGAGTTTGACACGGAACCCTTGACAAGATGATCCCCCGTCACATGCAAGCAGAGCAGAGAGTCGTTCACACTCTGGCAGACCAGTAGAAACCAGCCCCGCCAGCTGCCAGAGCTGACACCCAGCCGGTTCAGCCCAGCCCAGCCCAGCCCAGCCCAGCCCAGCCCAAGTCAGGTTCAGCTCAAATAAGCACATTTTGCCATGGCAGTCAGTTGTCGCCATGGATAGATTCCCATCGCCCTTCCCTCAGCGGGCCAACATGACTGGGGAGCAACGGCCTCCGCCTGGTCCGTGCTGCTGCCCAAGATGCGCTCCCAATGACCTCGTCCTCGCCAAGCCCGGGACTACGGCACAGTAGTCGATGCAACTGCTCCCCGCTGCAGGTAGAAGTAATAATGTCGACATCAGCTGTGTGGCTTTGTCGACGCAGTCAAGCTGGAACCGTCAGAGGCAGCCTATCACAGATGGCATTCCAACAGGACGCGGGTGGCGCAGCCACAGGAGGACGAGAGCAGAGGCGGACAGGAACAGTAAACATCGTTTTCCCAAGTGCCCGATGGCGAGGAAGGATACCCAGGGTAGCTAGCTGAACCGTACGTGCCTACCATTGCCTAGGTATTAGGTACTATGGTTAGCAGGAGGGAAGTCAGACAATCCAGTAATCTTGCCCCGCCTCCGTGGTGAACTCATTCTTAGCAAACGAACCAGCCAAAACCTTGGAACTTGGAATGTCAGCCTCTGCTTTCTTCACACAAACACCCTCAACTCCACACTTGACAGTAATTCTCACTTCTTTTTTGTAGCACAGCACACTTCTGTCGTATCCAATTCTTCTCATCCACGAGCGCCCCGTCTCCTGCTCCTCTCCCGCAACAAGCCAACCTCAGCATGGCTTCCTCTAGCCTGAGGTGGGGCCCCACCACCTCGATATTCCTCGTCTTCTGCGTCATCCTGGTGCTGTTGCCCGGCAAAGCACACGCTTTCGGCGCTGGAAATATCCCATCCATTGGCAAGTCACTCTAGTAGCGCATTATAATTGTGCATGATAAACCAGAATTCTGACAGTCCGTCACCACAGCCCAGGTCGAAGGCACAAACTGGCGCCATGGCGACATTGAGGATATGCTCAAGACGGTTGCCTTCTTGCACGGCAAGAAATGGACCAGCATGCTGGTGAAGCGGACGTATTTCGGCAACTGGCTACGCGATTATTCCCAAGCTGTAGACGTCGGCTCGCTGAAGGGCTGCAATGCGCCTACAATTCGAATTCTGGTCTGGGTGCTCTCGTTTATGAGTTTTGGTTACGCCACTGAAGAATTCGAGGTCACCGAGGAACGCCTGGGCGTGTAGTACGTATAAGGCCATCTCTGCACGGCTTCCCTTTCCTCTACCCTTGAAACCCCTTCAGGAATTCCACAAGAATCTTGCGCCCCGTAACATGCAACTGACGCTTGGAAGCCGGCCCGAGGAGCACATAGACAACCCGCTTGGCTACGCAGACGGCATGGATGCTCGCACTTTTGACTCCAGGCTCAGAGGCCCCGTCGATCAGAGAGAGACGGAAATCGATATGCGAACAGGCATGAAGAACTACATCGCCAACGAGTCTGGCGACTGGGCTACCAGCGCTGGATACCTGCGCTTCTCCTTTGCGAGGAGCATCCACTTTGGCAGGCTCTACACCAGCGGAGGGAGCGGCAGGAGTGGCAAGGAAGCCGATCTCTGCGAGGCTCTGAGGTGCCTCGGCCAGGCCCTCCACTGCATGGAAGACTTCAGTGCACACAGCAACTACTGCGAGTTGGCATTGCGCGAGATGGGTTACCACAACGTCTTCCCACACTGTGGAACTGCCTCTCAGATCAACCTACGAGGAAAACATGTCTACCCAATCGTGACGGGCACTTTTGGAGGCGTGGATTTCCTCCACTCGGTTCTTGGCGAGGCTACTGACCACTTCACCCAGTCTGAGGTTGACGAGGTGGACATTGCGCTGAAGAATGCCGAGAAAGGAGCCTCTTCAGGTCCCACCAGTCGTGGTGATTCGTCAGGCGAGCGTGGCTTTTTCGGCATCAACTTCGGCGGCGGCAGCAGCAACGTCGGATCGGACTTCATCTCGAGCATCTCCAAATTGCCCGGCGTAGGGTCCGGCTTTGCTTCCGAGGCTCGCAACCTCCAGCAAGCCTCCGCCGACCAAGAGCGACAGAACCAGACCACTCGAGCAAACGTGAATCAGGTCCCAGGCATGTCACCAGATTTCGATCCCGTGCAAACAGCTAAGCGCATCTACCCGATTCTTGAGTTTCGAGACAAGATCGTCAAGTCATTGTCGAGCATAATCGCCAAGGTTCCTGGCTTGGAGAAGCTGCTGGAGCACATCAGTGAGACTCTCACGGCGTTCGTGCTCGGCCTCCTGGCCCCGTTCGTGCGACCCATCATCAACCAGGTGTCGAAGGCACTCAAGGATGGGAGCTCAGGGGTCATCAGCGCAAGCGCCAACAATCAGTTGGAGCCTTGGAGGAACCCCTCCTGCACCGATCCGACTCACTCGATGCTGTCCAAGGACCACTTCACCAACATCCTGAACCCGTGCGCCGGCAGAGTTGCGTCCACCATTCTGCAGTACACAGTCCCGTGAGTATTCCCCATACCGTAGCTTGAGAAGCCACTGGGCTGACAAACCACCCTGCGCAGCCGCGTGCTGTATGCCTGGGAGCACACAGCCGTGCCAGTGGATGAAGTCGTCAACGACGTCCTCCGTGCCTTCCACCACCCAGCCATCCGCGACGAGCACATCCAGATCCAGAAGGACATGTTTGACACTGTGCGGAATTGGGCCAACGAGTACTCGCGGAACCACGACCTCAACAGCACACTAGGCTCAGAATCCGTCAAGAATGGAAAGAACCATATCATCCGGCCGGACCAGAAGGCAGGCGGACACAACCACGGTGCAAACGACTGGTCCGCTTGGACGAACGCCCTCGGTGAGGTCGGCCACGGAAAGGTCGCGGGTTCTCTGTGGTCCCAGGTGCAGACGCGAGATCTTGACGCCATGGGAGGCCGCGATGGCCGGCCACAGGACCAGTACATGAGCCAGGAGCCTGCGCCAGCGCAGGCGGCCCGACCCTATGGGTCATATGGGTACGGTCAGTCCGACCATCCTCCCACTGGAGGAGCCGCCGACGACTACCTGCGTCCGTCCCAGCCTGATCAACAGTACTACGGCCACACGCCGCCTCCCCCAAATCAATACAGCGCCCCAGCTCCCGGACCCTATGGACAACCGCCACCGGGACCTCCTGGGCCGTACGGATATCCCGCACAGCCTCAAGGCTCGCAGTATGCTCAAGGGCCTCCACCGGGGCAGGGAGGATACTGGGGTGGTGGGCCACCCCCGCCCCAAGGGGGATATCCTGGAGCTGGACATGGCCCTGGTGGACAGCAGTACCCACCCGGGCCATACGGACAGCCTCCGCCTGGGCAGGGCGGATGGGGTGGCTACCCGCCGAGATATTGAGCTACACCGATCACGTTAGGACTTCTTGATGCTGGCCAGGATATTGCCACGGGCGGAGAGGACATGAACCAGCGGGTTTTTGGGGATGCCTGCGAGGGCAAGGCGTTTCTGGCGGTCCATATACTCTAGTTGAGGATGAGACGCACGATGATGACGATCATGGTTAGGGGGAGGCCTTGTGTCATGTAAACGTTATGTCCTTAATATCATGCTTTTCTGCGGCCCATTCGATTGCTCACGCGAGTCGTCATCCGTTGATGGGAGACGGGTTTCGCGAGCCTGTGCTTGTTGGCAAGGCTTCCGTATCGAGGCACTTCCTTCCCCAAGGTATAACTGGTACAGCCGCAATGTAAATGAATCTGACCAGTGGTCATGCCTGTGTGACGCAATTCAAGAACTCGCAATTTACATTACTCATTCCGCACTGGGTTAGGGCACATTCATTGCCACTAGGTCCTAAGCCTTTGCGTTGTTGCTCCATAGTCTTCAGATGATCATTAGGTATGGACATCAGACTTCGTAGACTACGGCTTATCCAACGATATTGGCTTGGCCTATCACAAGTGTTCCTGTATGTACTTCGGGAAAGAATGCAGAGATTCGTACAGACTGAAACGGAGGGTACACATATACATACCACCCCTAGTGCACCCAAAACCCAACACCCGACGCCCACACGCCCACACGCCCAATTCGCATACCCAGAGCCAGTTTATATACCCAGGGCCAATTTATATACCTAAGGCCAATCCAAGAGCTAACTTATATACCTAAGCCTAGTTTACATACTTAGGGTTAATTAGGTATATGAATGAGCCCTAAATATATAAATTGGCTTTGGGTATGCAAATTGAGCGTGCGAATTGGGTGTACGAGTTGAGTGAGGTATCTGTGTACCCTCCGTTTTCGTCTGTACGAATCTCCGTATTCTCGGGAAAAGGCCACGGACGTCGGAAAGTCAGCACGCCGACACGAGACTGTGTTCAAAATGCTTGTTTGTGCGTGTATGCCTATGTGCCAAGTATCCTCAGCCAGTGTAGCTTCCCTTCCCTCCATGTTGGGTATCTCATGGTTCAACAAATGACACAGTCTCCCATCACGTCTATCTCAAGGATCTAAGACTCTCGTGTGAGCCAGTCTATGCCTCCTCACCTCCTACCCCGTCGAGGATCGAGGGCCTCTGCCCTCCTAGCGTCGCGCATCTCCTTGGTCCCGAGGCTGCCGAGGCCGCCCTCGCTCCTCCTCTCCCAGCCGCCCAGGCGCACCACGAGGCAGGTGGCGTTGTCGCCGTTGTGGCTCACCTCATTAGCGTACTCCACGACGCTCTTGGCCCCCTGCTCGGGCGTCTTGGCCTCCTTGATCACGTCCACGATCTCCTGGTCGCTCAGAGTGCCGCTGACGCCGTCGCTCATGAGCACCAGGAACGAGTACTGCGCGGGGCCCAGGTCGAGGCGCGTCAGCTCCGGCTCGGCGCTGACCCCGACTCGCTTGGACTGCATGTCGCCGAACGACCTGCTGTTGGCCAGCCCGCCGATGCGCTCCTCGCCGAAGCTGTCCGTCACCGACTCGGCGAACCGCGCCAGCCTGCGGCTCTCCGTCGGGCTGGACGGGTGGTGGTCGCTGGTCAGCGGCACCGCCAGCCCCGTGGCCGTCTCGCACAGCAGGATGCGCGTGTCGCCGACGTGCGCGACCACGACGGTGCTGTGCGTCGCCGGGTGCCAGTACGGCGCCGGCGTGGGCGTCGAGATCAGGGCGATGGACGCCGTGCTGCCGCCCTTGAAACGCGTGGGCCCGCCGATCTTGTGACCCGACGGGGCGGAGTGCGGTGACGACCCCAGCACCTCGTCCTGGTTGAGCGGCTGGTTGTCGCTCACGTACGGGTCGTCTGGGTCAGGCTTGCGGGCCTGGGCGGTGACGAAGTCAAGGTCAGCGCGGAGAAAGGCGTAGGTCAGGATCGATTCTATGGAAACCTTCGGGCTGGCGGGTTTTGCGTTGGTGGTGACTGCTGAGGAGCTGCCAGGGTCGAAAAGAGCTGGTCTGAATCGCTTGAAGTAACCACCAATGGTCCTCTTGTACTCGTCGAGAAGCTCCTTCTCTAGTTTGATGGCCTTTGGAAGATCTGCTTTAACCGGAACGGGTTCCTGGCTTGGGACGGTCGGCATCTTGCCATCTGCCCCAGATGTCTCCTTCATCTGAGCCTTAACCTCGTCTGGACTTTTGATATCTATGCCTTCCAAAGCCTCTTGTTTGGACCCCCCAGGAGGCTTCAGAGGCTCTTGGCCGCTGGCATCATCTGACGATCCCTTGGCTGCTTTAGCCTTCTTCCTGAGACTACTCTTCAGCTCGAACTCCTTGGCAGCCTCCTCAACGTAGCCATGCAACTCGTCCCTGAGGAACTCGGCGCATTGAGAGCCACCGTGGCCGTCGAACACGCCGAAATAGAATATCTGAGGATCTCCGAACGAGCTGTCCGCAGTTGTCGCCTCGCCAGCGTTGTTCCTCCTCTCACTCCTGACCAAGCTCATGGGTGCCCGCTTGGCGAAAGCCGGTATGTCGATTGTACCAGCCTGATCTGTGTCCTCGTTGTAGGGACGGCTGCCCCGGCCGCTGAAGGCCCCGAAGTGGTGCTTCGCACTGCGCAATGGTATACGCACCACAGTCAGGTCTCGGGACAGCATATTCGGGGGCGATGCTGGAGTCGAGGACCCGGGCCCAGGAGTGTGCGGGGTCGAGGCGGCACGGGGAAGCTTGTGATGCGGACCGCTGACGACTCTGGAGTCGGGGTGTAGGGAGGACGAAGGGAGGTGGGTGACAAAGTAGTTGTGAAAACCACGAGCCCGGCTGGAATGTGCCTGGGGCGTCTGTTGCTGCAGATTGCTGTGAGACGGCGACGAGGCGGGCGCGGTCCTGTCCATGGACAGTTGACGCTGGGCATGGAACCAGCGCCTGCTTGCAGTGCGGCCTCGTGCAGCAACATGGGCTGTCTGTGAGACTGCTGGGCTTGCATCGTGGAAAAATGTGGCCACGAAACCCATGAACTCCTCGAGAAGCGCGGCGGTGTCTTCAGGCTTGGCTACTGAGGGTCGCGCTCGCGGCACCATCGACGATATTGGCCGAGCCATGGTCGTGAAAGTTCGGCAAGACTGGGCTTGGAATCTTGCCCCTCTCAAAAACGCAGAAGACGCCACGAGAGGAGCCAGTTGGACAAGAGAGGAGAGGCGGAGGGGTTGGTTGAGTGGCACCTCGAGGGCAATCGGAGGTCCATCAGCGAAAACACAGGATCGGAAGTGCCAAGGTACAAGCTGACGTATCGTGGGCCCGCTCGTCGGGGGCCGTGGGCGTGGTTAGTTCGAGTTGAGCGGAAATAAGGGCTTTTGTCGACGATGTTGCTGAGTGATGGAGAGAGGAAGCTGGAGTTCAACGAGTGGAAGACGAAATTGGAGGATAGAAGAAACTCAGGTCGGTTGTTGACCAAGGTCGGACAATAGGAACCTTGAAAGAAGGAGAAAGGCCGCCGTGCCTGGGAAGCTCCATACCACGGTACTGCAATAAACAGGAATACTCCGGATTCCAAATGCCATCATCGTAGGTTATTTCCCGTCTGGTGGCCATTGAGGAGCCGTTGTTGAGTCCCACCCATTCCTAGGCAGCCGGCAGGCACGGACATGGGCTCGGGCATGGGCATGGGCATGGGCACAGGCATCCTCCTAGACCCCGGGAACCCCACGGGCGCCGTCTGGCCGTCGGTTCGCGTGTCAGGGGTCGAGTTCCGTCTCCAAACGTGCACCACGACGTCACCGATCAGGCGAGGCTGTTGAATCCGACCCAATCTGCCCTCACATTAGACCTCTCTACCTAGTTCAATTTCGCAGCGTTGTTCCACCTATTATGATCTGCGCCGCCGACGACGACTGTGCTCCCAAAGTTATCCCATGGACGAAGCATCCGAGACTGCCCAAGATGATGGAGTCCCGGCATCCCCCACTGACCTCCCGCAGGTCATCACCATCGCCCCGAAGGGCGATATCCTCCTGGACGTGACCTTCGAGACGTCCAAGTCAACTCTGAAGGCAGCCCGCGCCGCCCTTCCCAAGCATCGCCCCGCCCAGCGCGATCCACCCGCGCCCCAGCCGCTGTTGAAGCCCCGGATTCACCTTGCCTACCGTGTGGACCTCTCCACGCTCAAGAAACACTCGAGGTATTTCACCAACCTGCTGACCGATACGCGCTTCCAAGAAGCCCGCGCCATCGAGTCAAGGTTCCGCGACCTTTCCCTGCGCAATGAGAAGCCGGCAGACGTCGACTCCGACCAGCTGCCCCGCGTCGTCATCGTCGACGACGACGAGGCTACGCGCTCCGCCGGCCGCGAGGATGTCTTTCGGGATCTGCTGAGGATCCTGCACGGTGGCGGCATCACCACAAGGCCCGTGACCATGCTGTACGTGGCAAACATGGCCGTTATGGCTGATCGCTTCGCCTGCGCCCCCACCGTCTCGCGCTATCTAGCCACGGGGCTCAAGTTCAAGTGGCCTGCCACACCCCAGCCCAAGCCGAGTGCCGAGGTGGAGGGCATGACGAGCCTCAGCATCGCTGGGGAAGAGATCTTGCGCCAGAAGGCACTTGTGTCGTGGCTGCTTGACCATCCACTCAAGTTTCAGGCGGCTACGCGGGAGCTGGTCCTCTACGGCTCCCACGGCTGGTCTGCGGTCTGCGACGAGGAAGATGAGGGTACGGGCCCTGAGCCCGTCAAGCAGCCCGAGTCGTCTCGTCGAGATGCTCTGTGGTGGTATCTGCCAACATTGGAGGGTAAGGCCTTCATACCTTCTACACCGCCATCCCCGCAATTGTCTCGGTGTCTTCCTGTGATGTTAGCTGAAATCTGAAACCCGTCAAGAGGAACTCCACTACCGCCGTACCCTCATCGTCAGGACGTTGGCCTCTATAGTAGGGCACTTCCTCCGCCTCTACTCCTCCCGTGTGCGCCAGTGTAAGCTCGGCTACGACTCGAGCGCGGCCTGCGACTCGTTCCAGCTGGGCGAGATGGTCAAGTTCTTCACGGCCAAGAACCTGCTGTTCCTCGTAAACTTCTCCCCATCCTCCCAGGACAGCGTCAAGGATTTTGCCGCCGTGGATGTGAGCTCGGTCCTGGCAGCGCTGCGGCAGAGCCCTCACTACCAAATAGACAAGAACCACACCAACTGCGGGCTTAGATCCAAGATTACGCCAATTCTCGAGTACGTTCAGGTGATGCTGAGCTCTAACGTCGTCGGCGTGAATCTGCAGGCGTGGAAGAAGGAGCCCAAAGCCGCGACATGGATCGCAGCGTCGGGCGGGGGTGTAGACGCCGACAGGGGCAAGCCGGGCCGGAAGAAGGACTTCACCGTCGGTTCCGCCAGTGGAGAGGGTAGGTCTCCGGGGAAGAGTAAGGTGTTCCGCTTCACGAGGTCTCTCGCCCAGGACCAGCGGCTTAGGTACGAAGGCGCCATGGCGGCTGATCGGATGGCTCTGGAGCTATTCATGGCAGAGGAGTGGGACTGGACGCCAGAGGACGACATGGGAGCTGGAGGCAGGGAGTTTGCGACGACTAAATGGCTCAAGTGATTTTCCTTGAGGAGGTGGCGTGAGGCTGATCGAGCATAGATATTACTTTTGGGAGCGTTATCCTGATGATAGATAGACTTGGGCCTGTTCACATGTTGGGGTTCACTCCCCATAGCCGTGTTTGGCAGCAACAGACGGCATCTTTGGAACAGACACACATCCGCATTGAACGTCGAGACCACCTGCTTCGACGATATCGAATCTTCCGGGACTAGGTCGCTTTCCGTACGATACAGTACGAGCATTAATTGGACCGGGGATTTGAGGTGTCAGCACACAGTGCTATCCCGGCAGAGCACAATACGCAGACTTGTGTCGAATGTGATAGTAGACCTGCATTTCTCCCATAACCCTTACAAGGGGCTTTTCGTATGTACAAAACACCCTGCAACAGAGGCACCTGCTGTCTAGACCGCCATAGCCGGGCTGAATCAGTCCCTCATTTTCGCTTTCCAGTGCCACCGAAAGTTCAATGAATCTCCTGAGAAAAATAAAAATGATGGCCGCGGTCCTCCTTGAAACATCCCACTGGGTATCCAAAACCAACTTCCTCAACATTTGCTCGCCATATGGCCTTTAGTCATAATCTGGCCCTAATTCCTCAGCCTTGCCTGATAGGCCTTCCACGCCCTCACCCGGTATCTCTCAGCCTCGCCCTGCGGGTCTCCTGCCTTGATGATACCCCTTCCTACGATGACTATATCCGTGCCGCTTATGCCGATCAGCTTCGATGGCGTGTTGTACTGTTGACCCATTCCATCGCCCTGCATTCCTTCGCCATTCTCTTCCTCACCCTCTGGCGGCAGCTTGCAGCCCGGAGTCATATGGATGAAGTTGTCATCGGGTTCCGAGTTCAAATTCTCCTGCGCCACATATCCCATCACAAATTCCTTGTTCTCCCTCGCTGCCTCGATGCATGCGTTTGTATAGCGGGCATCCATGAGGTTACCACTGCTGGACATTTGTGCCAGGAGCAGCAGACCCCTCTCGAGTGGTGCCTCCTCAATGCCAGGGAAGACGATGTCATCGACGTCGGACAGGCTCTTCGACAGGCGCGGGGAGTCGGCTGGCTCAAAAGACTGTGTCACCGTGGTGATGCTGACGATACTGCCCTTTCGCCCATCGGCGTCCCGAGGTGGTGGCGGCGGCGCCATCATATTGATGTCCCTGGCCTCCAGTGCGGCGGAGGGCTTTCTCTTGCCATTGGCGCCGGGAGCTGCAACATTCTCGTCCTCTTCCTCGTCCTCGTCCATATCCTCGGGGTCGGTCTCGAAACCGTCGCTTACGGGTGTTCCAACAGTGACGCTAGTGCGGACCTCGTAATTGATTCTTTCCCGCCATTTGGCCGCTGCCTCGGCCATTGCTCCCACCATTGGCTTGCCCGCTGAGATGTTCGCGTTGACGATGTGCGCCCAGTCTATGACCCTCGCGGTTCCACCAACAAACTGCATCTGCACCGTGCTGCCAATGTCGCAGTACTTGCGATCCTCGAAAATCAGGAAGCCGTGTTTTCTGGCCAGAGCTGCAAGGTACGCTCCCGTGCCCGTTTGCGGATTGAAGTCCCAGCCCATGACAAGGTCATAGTGCGTTTTGAGGACGACAATTGAGGGGCCGACCTTGTCGGCCAGAGACAGGAGTTCCCGTGCGCTGTGTACATCGGCAGACACGCACAAGTTTGACTTCTTGAGTTCCATTAACCGGAGGAGGTAGTTTGTCAGCGGGTGTGTCGCGCCCGCTGCCCGGTCGCCGTAGCTACTCGTTAAACTGGAATGCCTTGGTGCCGACATCGTGAATGTTGGCGCGGGGGCGGGGGTCGCGCGGGAGGGTAATGCGCGGATTCCAAGATTCGCGGGACGGCCTGTGTCTGGCTTGAGGCTGCCGGCGACGGATATTAGAATGGACGAACCGACAACAGAGAGCAGGATGGTGGTATCTCACCAGTGCTGTAATTCAGTGTAACTGATAGTCCTGTAGATTTCTGTCTGGCGCGGAGAGGAGCCGGCGCAGAGGCAGGGGTTGCTGCTAGTAGATGGAATCGACTAGAGTGTCTGAGATTGAACACTTCGCTCGAGTCTCACCGCACAGACTGGTGGGATTGCAAGCAAGTGTTGTTTCTTGACGGCCCGTTTCGCTGGTAGGAGCTAAGGGCAAGCTAGACCGTTGTTTACTTCAATTCGTGCAGCAGCAATCGCCGGGTGCTGGAGATGTTGGAGTCGAGTTGGAAAAGCGAAGGCGAGGAGAACGACGTTGGAGCCGTTCGACTTCAGCTTTCAATAGCCCAGAGAGCCAGGCTCCTGGAAGCAGGCTGGAGGAGGGTGGTACTGCTGACGTCCGTTGAGAGGTTGTTGTGCGGCAAAGACACCAACTACGAGGAGTGGGGCTAACTGGCGATGATCGGTCGGTCGTGTATCGGGAGAAGAGTGCCGGGGCAAGAACCGAGGCGTCTACAAGTCCAATTGGAGAAGGCTTGCACACAAAACCTCACAGGTTTTCCGACAAGACAAAGTTCCAGACCTGAAGCACGCACCGCTGCGACGAAGACGAAGGAGACGGTGTGATGTGACAGGGGGCCCTAGGACTGGATGGCTTGATCAGGACCGGGGATGGGGTTCCGGAATTGTATTTTGCCAAGTCGTCGAAGAGCACTACTCCGTCCGTTCTTTGGGATGGAGCTGCTTTGGTGTGCGGGACGAGAGGGCGACGGCTCTTCTCAGTGGTGCAGTGTGATGCGGTGCGGTGCGGTGCGGTACGGTACGGTATGGCGTATTGGCGGTGGCACCGAGCTGTGCAGGTGGTGCAGGGCAGAATAGGATGGTTTGCCCGGCTGGAGTAGCATGCAAATGCAGAGCAGAGCAGAGCAGAGCAGAAAAGAGTAGGTAGTGGAGCAAACGCAAACACGACGATCGATGTAACGTCGAGAGCCTCAGAATTGGCGGTTGAAGAGGGCGTGTTTGCTGGTGGGAGAGGCAGCTGATGTTGGAATTGTGCACAGGAGGTAGATATGCAGGTGGTCCCGAGTGACGTCGACGTCTGGAGGGTGGCTGTTGTGTCACGGGTCGCAGGCCAAGCCGAGATGTGAGAGCGACCAGAGAGGGAGGGGTGGTGTCAGTGAGAAGGAGGAAGGGAGAGGGGGCGGTTGGCTCGGCCTAATAAGGATTATCAAGACAAGTCGGGACCGGCAGCAGAAGGATGTGCGGGCAGAGGCAGAGAGAGGCAGGAACAGAGGCAGAGGCAGAGGCAGGAGGAGAGGCAGGAGGAAAGAATTTATCGATCGCCGCCGTGTGTCCTGCGCCGTGTCTATCTAGCCTGTGTGTTTCTGCTCTGCGTATTATTTTTTTCCTTCCTTTTTGTTGACCCGCAGCTCCGTCTCGTCTACAAGTACGATATGCCCAGGTAGTCCAGGTACCTGGCCGTGTGCAGTCGGGACAGTACCTACGTGCAGGCAGGGCGAGAAGGGCAAGCAAAGGCCTGTCTGCGGGCAGATGAGGGCGGGGTGGGCGAGTGTCGAAGCTCCCAGGGCTGCCAGGGCTGTGAGGCCCGCAAGGCCAGTCAGGGCCACGGTCGGCATGGATGCCAGCTCCAAGGGCCCAGACTCCAGATCCTCGCGCTGCCCTGAGGACCCCATGGCCCATGCATCGGAGGTGGGCTGTCTGGGCTGTCCAGACCTGGACAAAACCCTGGAGCCCTGGGTCCCTTGCGTGCAGGCTGGGCAGGCTGGCCAGGCTGGCCATCGCCCTGGATCTACCACGCTGCAAGCACAGCTGCTGCAACGGCAAGTGCGCAGCACAACACAGTACTGCGACCTGCCCCAGTGCTACTGTGGTGTGGGATGTGGATAGACGCCCCCTGGCAGCCAGGCAACTCGATCATTACTTTGTACAGTAGCTGTGACGTGTGGCGCGAGCAAGGGGAGCAAGCAGCCTCAGACCCCAGAATGCGGTAGGTAGCTGACCAGGTACTGTACAAGCTAGACCAGACTGACCCTTCTCTGCCTCACCTGCATCACCTGGCGCGATCAAACCACCAAATATGACAGGACCACCCCCTCGACCCGATCCCTCGGCGGACGTATCACTCGACTGTGACGGCACTCGTCATATCCGACTTGCAGGCCAATTGCCCTTGCGACCGCTCGGACGGATTGGGCGGGGCCATTCGGGCAGATGACTGATCTGGCTGGTGGGCTTGTCCTGTTGTGCACCACTTGCTGCTGTCGGCCGTCACCAATTCTGGACCGTGAGTCGTGGTTGACCGGCGCCGACCTGCACCCGCACTCCTTGTCCCAGAGCTACGGACACGAACCTGTGTCAGCTGGCTTGGCAGCCCGGCAGGACAGCATAGCTCTCCTCAGGGGGCGGCCCAAGAATAGAAGAAGCAGTCCTATCCACGGGCTGCTGGGTGCTGCTGTGTACATCCGAGATGAGTCCTGGACCAACCCATGGTGATGATCTCTCTCCCTCCCGCCTCCCAGCCACCAACAGGCGTTGCTCGCACCATAGACTACATGGTGCACAGCAACATACCGCCCCCATCTGAGACTTGGCCGCTGTCGAATATATCTGCAACTGCCTGATGACGTAGGCGAGTCCGGGTGCTGGCTGCTATGCTATGCCATGCCCATGCCATGCCTATGCCGTCTTCGTCCATGTTCACATCCCATGTTCATAACGGAGACATGCACAGGAGGGGCTCCTCCCAGTCCGTCCAGCGCACCTACCACGCAGGACAAGAGCACAGGGCGAGGCGGGCCGGCTTGCAGGAACACACAAGAGCACACGAACTGGTACACGGTCGCAAGATGCCCTCCACCTGCAAGCTGCAACGCGCAGGCGAGTCAAGGGCTCGGCCACGACCCCGCCCATGCCATGCATACTGTGGTGGGCAGAGACCGGTAGATGTCAACAAGTGCATGCAGAGAAGCGACCGGCCAGCCTCGCACATCGTCTGTCACGGAGATTGCGGGACACTGGACGGGGCTTACGGGGTCTGACGCCGCCCACTTGCTCTTGTCGGTACTCCCGGCCACACGGGGCATCCCTACAGTAGGGTTTGCCGAGAGTTTATCTCTGGTGATCCCATCCACTTCACCGGAGCTGCCGGTGACATGGATAATTTCCGTGGTGCCGCCTACATACGACTCACAACTTCAACGAACCCCTTATCAGCCCAGCTCGGCCTGTTTGGCACCATAAGTATCGGCCTGACGCGCAAGATCCAACAGACAAGGCTGCATAAAACGTGGCTCTCAACTGACTTGCCCCGTCTCATCATGGTGGTCATTCCGTCCCAACCGACACTGAAGCAGCCATCACTTGCATCAGCAACGGCGAGCCTACCGCCGATCTTGGGGTGCGCAGTGGGATGCAGTCCAAAAACCAGGGAAGCCGTGAGCGTGCCCAGATGTCATCATGGAAGTCCATTGCAGATGACAAATGCATCGGAGTGCTCTTCACCGGAGCAGTATTGCGAGCAGTATTGCCTTGCAGGCAGCCTGGGCAGTCTACCATGCGCACGTAGTCTCCCTACTCTAGGCAGGGCTGGCTGACAGGGCTGGCTGGCAGGAACGGCTCATGCGGCCGGAATGCGACCTGCTGGTGGATGCCGTGAGCTTCAATTTCCTTGGCGCCGCCTCGCGGAGAGAAGGTAGGGGGCGACCTCACCAGAGGCGGTCGGGTCTTAGTTGATGAAGCCTGCGCAGATAAGTCTATTGTGTCAAGTCCACGCTGAGGAGCGTAACAGTGAGTAGGCACTTGCTCTGCCACATCGCCGACATTGCCGTTCATCCCAGTTGCTCCGGGACTAGCACAACTGGCAGATGAGGCGACGGCGCTAGGAACGGCCGGAACACAATCCCTGCCCAGGCTGCCAGTTTGCTTGGGAAGCCTTATCGCCAGGCTTATCGGCCTTGGGAGCTGTGTCGTCGGGCTTGTTCAAGTTTCCTATTCCTAATAAGTCACTCCGGTCTGGCGACGCTTACATTTGGACTCGCATGTGCCCATCTCGCTTGTGAACCAGCCTTCTTCTCCCTTTCACCACTGGCGCGACCGTGAACATCGAGATAGTGTCTGCAGAACATACAGAAGCTCACCCTGTCACTGCACATGAAGAAAAGCTCCCCACCCGCTTCTCACGCCACGCCACGCCCACGCCACGTAGAGCCAACAAGCCAGCTCCACACACCTCCCAACGGGTCTTGATATCCAGTCTTTCACGCCGGCCTGTCCGGAAGACAACAGAAAGACTCACTTAAGCACATCAAACCTCGGCAAGCCACGATCGACAACAAGACGCCGAACCCTTCGTGTTTCGCCCCGTCGAACATCCCATCTGCGATTCATTAACCAAACGTTGTCATGTCTGGAGCTAGGACCCGAAGACAGGCAGCTCTGGCCGCCGCGGCTGACGAAACCCCCATCAAGGCGAGGCCTGAGCCCCCGCAAGAACAGCACGTCGTCGTCAACGGCAATGGTTCAGCCCATGCCTCCGGCGACGGCGTCGCCCAGACTGCTCAACCCACGGAGAACATCTTCTTCTTCATACCCAACCTGATTGGTACGCAAAGTCTCTGCTCTCGAGGGCCACGCTGCGGCCCCCACGAGGATGCCCATCTCGGGTTCTCGGGGTCCTCGTCGACACGCATAGCAAGCTGACAGCTCTTCCCGAAGGCTACGTCCGCATCGTCCTCGCCATTTCGTCCCTCTACTACATGCCGCTGCACCCCCGGACCTGTTCGCTCCTCTACAGCGTCTCCTGCCTCCTTGACGCCCTCGATGGATATGCCGCGCGGTACTACGAGCAGAGCACGCGCTTTGGTGCCGTCCTCGACATGGTGACGGACCGATGCACGACCTCGTGCCTGCTGGTGTTCCTCTCGTCCGCATTCCCCCGGTGGGCCATCATCTTCCAGAGCTTGATCTCGCTCGACTTCGCGAGCCACTACATGCACATGTACACTACCCTTGTGATGGGTGGCTCGAACACGAGCCACAAGTCAGTGGACAAGAGCAGGAGCTGGCTTCTGAACCTTTACTACACCAACAAGGTGCGACCCTTCCCCCTTTCAACACCACCACCAATACCAGGATGCACCACTCGCAAATGCTGCAAATGTAAACTGACATGGGATTGTAGGTGGTTCTGTTCGTTGCATGCGCCTTGAATGAGCTGTTCTTCATCGCCCTGTACTTACTGTCCTTCTCCTCGCCCACCCTTTCGCCCGCCCTCCTGTCGACCCCCGTCGCGGATAACCTCCAGGCGGGAGCCCAGGTGAACAGCTCCGTGTTGGAGAAGGTCTTCACCAGCCCCTACAGCGCCGCAGCCCTCGAGCTTGCCCGCGCCAACAAGATGGACAGCACCGTGCCCTGGATTCTCGCCGGCATCAGCTTCCCTGTCATGGCCTACAAGCAAATCATGAATGTCATTCAGCTGGTCAAGGCTAGCAAGTGGCTGGCTGAAGGAGATGTTGCCATGAGGCAAGAACAAGGCCTGCCCAGGAAGAAGGGCAAGACTGCTTGAACGGGCTGGCTTACGCGCTGCGAATTGGGTCACGAAGGGCGATACCAGTTCGGTTGCGTCAGGCAGGACAAGCTCACACGTCAGATCTTTTTGAGAATTGGGGGCTCAGTATATGACACGGCCGCTGGCCAAGTCACGTTCCACGATGGAGTGACTGCTAAGGAGAAATTGTTGCATTTCGTGTGGCCTTCTTGTGCAATGGAGGTCGAAACAGGAGTTGGACGCACCAGGATTCATCGAATGGTGAGTCAGGGTGATGGTGGGACGGTCAAAGTCCCCTTGGAAGTACCAGACTACTAGAAGTCTGGTGGATATGCTTCACAGTGTTGTATTTTGCTTTGTACCAAACGTTTCAAGACTATTCGGAAGAGGACGGTCAGGTTGAACTGTGCCGCAAGGAGGTTCGCAGCACAGCAAAGGAGTTTGGGCAGGATCAACGGCTACTTTAGAAGACTGAAGCTAGTTGTTCCCGGTGTGTTTTATGTGAGGGATTGTTGGCTGGATCGAGTGACGTTCTAATGGCCATCGGAGCATTTGTTTCTTGGATGTCGCATTGCACTGCGCGCGTTGGGGCTCGTTGGTGATTCGGCTCCTATTGCTGTTTACTTTTGGGACTGGGCCAGGAAACGCGGTGTAAAAAGGAGTTGTCGACGAGAAGAGAAGAGCAGCGAGATAATCAAAGCGCGGTTCAGGTATGATTGGTCGTGCCATTCATTCGTGGTGGTGTCTGTTCAAGGGAATTAATTGGTGGGCCACAGCCAAGTTGCTCTCATATGAGAGCAATCCGACAAAAAAGAGTTGAGTCGTCGAGTACGGCGCCGGCCACTTTGCCTCGATCCTCGCCATTCGATTGTCGAACGTCGGCCGAGCCGCGCCTTTGATTTGGACGACTCTCGCGGCCGCGCTATTCCAGTGTCACCCGGAGGTGTGTAAGACGCGCCCTTAGGAAACCTTGGTATTGTCCGCCTTGGTCTTGATATTATGCGTCCTGCAACAACGCAGTCACAACTTCTGCCTCCGGCAACGCCCACACCTGACAAAAGGTTAATGGCGACGATCGCCAAATCATCTCATTGAGGCCCTGCCGCTGAGATAACAGGGCCTTCTAACAAGGCCGGAAGGCTGGAGCGCCTTGCCACGACCGTGGGCCATGTATGGGGCCCTCCAGCACAGCGGAATGGACGCATCACATGCGCCGAGGATGGAACGAGCGGGCAAGACTTTCGCTTTGGATGTTTCCGCTACCACGAGGGCTCTTTGAGTGAGGCTCTCGCAGCTGCCAGAGTGTATATATGGCTGCGAGTGCCCCCCCCCCCCGCCAGAAAGGGCTTCCGCTGCCTCTACACTCGTCTGTGCAATATACATATCACATCAAACGACACTCTTCAATATACTCAACATCTATCACCCACGGCTCAATTTAATTCAAACAGTCCCACGCTTGCCTCACAACCACAGCATCCACCAACATGGTTCACCACGCGTCCCTCCTCCTCGCCTGCCTCTTGGGCAGCGCCGCGGCCAGCTTGGTCCCGAGCGACACGAATCTGGACGAGCGCTCCTCCGCACAGGTCTCTACGGACGGGACACTGTACTGCGGAAACTTCGGGTCCGCGGACAAGGACACCGTCTCGGGGCTTGAGAGGGACCTGTCGACGGGGAACCTCAAGGACAAGTGGTACCACATCAAGGCCGGCGAGTGCAACAGGGTGCACTGCGACGATACGAGCGGCATCTACGTCTGTAATGTATGTGTATCCCATGGCCCCTTCTTCCCACCAATATTCAACCACTTCCCCCTCCCTCCCATTTTGCAATCCCATACCCAAACGTGGTCAAGAAACGCGGGAAAAAGGCCCCAGGCAAGACTAATAGAGTACCGTTGTCGGTGCAGGACGGCGACCTTGAGATACCGCTCAGTGGCTCAATGATTGGCAAGGGTGTCAGGTGTATCTCGGAGAAGTGCTGCCGGGACGACGTCTACGGCCTCGGACAGCAGAACACGGGCCAGTCCGGGCAGAAGTTCTTCCAAGGGCTGGGCGTCAACTTCAACATCGCTATTGCGTATGGGAACTGCGGCGACCCCGTCAACATCAGGCCGGACCGAGCCGGAGGCTGGGACGGCAACCCCAACCCCAAGTGTAAAGGCGGCGTCTTGGTCCCCAACATTGCCAAATGTTACTGAGGGGGTGCTCTCGCCTTGCTGGTGTGTTGTCATTGTTTCACTTTTCGTTTCTTCTGGTCAATGGCACATGGAATGCTATAGTTCGGAACTGGAGGCTGGAATTGCAAAGCCCACCGGACGGCCTTCAGTCACACTACATAACTGGTATGGAAGCTGTGTGGGTATTTGCAGTCCAGCATGTGTGATTATGTAGAGCAAGAGTTGTGTGACAGCAATGTAGTAGTATATAAACCTGGGTTGCTATGTTCGGCTCACCACGACCTAGGTCCCAATAGTATGCTCAGATCTTCGATTAGAAAGACAATATCCAACCACGGTGCACAACGGTCTCATTCATCAATAAATATAGGTTCAAAGACTTCGGTATCCCCCCATCACCCCTTCCCAGCCCCGGTTCCCCCACCTCCAGAAACAGCAGTGACCTCCTCGACACGAGTGCCGTTGCCGTTTGCGGCAGTGTCATGCCCAACGCCCTGCTGGAACACACCCGAGGCGCCCGCAGTCTTGGCCGCCGCAGGGTCACCCGAGAGACCGTACCACGCCACGACGGCGACGCCCAGGATGCCGCTGATGCAGCTGAAGACCAGGGCCACGATGCCCCTGGCGGTGAACCCGTCCGGCAGCCTCGCGGGCGGCGACGGCTCGCCCTTGAGGTCCAGGAGATCGACCGTGTTGCCGGCCGCGTTCCCGGTCGTGGGGATGGCGGGCGACGCAGCAGCACAGGCGTCATAGTGCCCCTGCGGGACGGTGAGCGTCTGCTGGAGGTCGAGCGGCGCCTCGACCATGGTGGCGATGAGCCCGGACTCGACGTGCCACTCGATGTGGCAGTGGAACAGCCAGATGCCCGGGTTGTCTGCGCGGAAGCGCAGCACGATGTTGCCCTGCGGGGGCAGAACGAAGGTGTCCCTGCGCATCGGGACGGGCGAGAAGTCGGCCTCGGTGGCGTTGGAGTCGGCGAAGGGCCCCACGTCCTCGGCGGACCGCCACACCGCCTGGAAGGCGTGCCCGTGCAGGTGGAAGGGGTGCTTGCCGGTGTCGGCGTTGTCGACCACAAGCTGGACAACCTCGCCCTTCTGCAGGACGAAGCTGTGCGTGTGGCTGCCGTAGACAAAGGCGTTGTTCGCCGTCTCGCCGGACGAGAGCGCCGTGTACAACGTTGGGACCTTGGGGGCCTTGTATGTGATGTTGTTGAAGAAGGCGCTGGAATCATGTTAGTCTTGGGAGTTGACGGGCTGGGTCTGGTCGAGTAAACTTACTAGTTGGCGCCGTCTCCGAGGTTGTCCATGATGACCTCCAGCTCGATCTGATGGTCTGGGGTGCCGAGGATCGTCTGGTTGTCGTACGGTACCAGAGTATAGTCGTCAAACTCGTCAAACTCATCGACCAACGCTGGTTCGGGCAGTGGCTTTGAACTGTCATACGACAGCCAGCCGGTGACATTCCAGTTCAAGTCGCTTGGCAGGGTGTCGAAGAGGTCCTGAGAGGAACGTTAGTTTCACTTGGGGCCTGGAAAGGCAGGTGAAGCAACGAGGGACTCACAGTATCCATGCTTGCCACAAACGGGAAATTGGCGCTGGTGTCGTTCCTCGTCGTCAGCAGGAAGCTGCACCTCTGAGCAGCGGAGAGATATATCCTGTCTGCCACCGCAGGCTGCGTGTAGACGCCGTCGACTTCCACAATCGATATGTTGTGGCCCTCGAACCAGACGTACTGCCCCGCAAAGGCACCCATGTTGACCATGCGGAACAGATACGTCTTTCCCGGCTCGACAGAGACGGTGAGGTTCTGTGTCTCGTTGAAGAGGGCATTCTTGGGGACTGGCTCCGCACCGGTAGGGTTGTCCTTGCTGATGAAACCCTCGATCAAACCGGGCATCTCGTCGTGGTACCAGTCGGAGACGGTCAGCACGAGTTCCTCGTCGTACTGCCCGTTGAACGGAGAGTCCGGGTCGTGGATGATCAGTGGGCCGCGCAGGCCGTCGGGGTACTGGCCTCTCAC
Source organism: Diaporthe sp. P3_1W (assembly GCA_037177825.1). Taxonomy (NCBI): domain Eukaryota; kingdom Fungi; phylum Ascomycota; class Sordariomycetes; order Diaporthales; family Diaporthaceae; genus Diaporthe; species Diaporthe sp. P3_1W. The sequence continues at coordinate 2,834,689 of JBAFXB010000001.1, forward strand.
GTGGGAGTGGTACCAGTACGTACCCGGTTGGTTGATTGTGAAGTTGTAGGTGAACCTGGAGCCCGGCTGGATTGGGCATTGTGTCACACCTGGGGGGCCGTCCATGTGTGTCGTGCCATTCCTGTTGGAGGGCTTGTGGTCAGCAGGGCACTCGGTCATGTCCAGGGATTCTCGAAACTGCGGGATTTGTCCTACATGTAAAGCCCATGGAAGTGCAGCGACGTTGACTGGTTCCCCAGCGAGTTCAGGACATTGACGACGACCTGATCACCGACATTTGCTGTGATCTGGGGGATAGGCCACTTTCCGTTGATGCCAATCGTGGGACGGTCAAAGGCGCCATCGGGGTTTGCAGTAACCCACCCGACTTCGAAGTCGTATGTGACGGTAGCTGCTTGTACTACAGCCAAGGAGGAGAGTGCCAGTTGAAGCACACGTGAAGGAGTTGAGAAAGCCATGCTGCTGGCCAGTACAGATTTGAATACCCTAATCCAGGTTCTGGATAGCACAGCACATCTCAGGAAAAGAAGAGGCCGAGATGGAGGTGAGGCAGGCAGGCATGGAATTACTGGTGTTGTATACGAAAGTGCGCCCAGCTGCAGCCCAAGGGAATAACGGACGGGTAGAGAGGCAGAGGTCAGCTCGCACAAAACCGAGGGACACGGGTGCAGGAGGCGGGTAGCCAGATGCAGCAAGGGGGCTTGTAACCGGGCTCAAGGAGCTGAGATTATCTTATCAATCAAAATCAGAAATAGTCATGGTCAGGCCCCGGAGTGGTGGTGTGGTCTATAGTAGTAGTGTGAAGTATTTTCGTCTAGGACCAGAGTCTCAAAACAGGTTAGGATTCCCGATTCCCGCACGCCGATGGTCGCTCAGCCAGAAGGACCCCAGCCAGAGAAGGCGAAGGGCGGGCCAGAAAAACGAGCGAACAGATGGCCACGGGTGGTGAAGCCAAGGGGCATGTCGGTCAACGAGGGAAGGTTTAAGCGCATGGGGGCCCGATGCGACGGTGATCCACTGGTGGGGGTGGGAGGTGGGACGACGGGGCTGCCAGAACAGGCTGGAGCCCGCAGAAATTGTTACATGGAGCGAAGCTTGTCGCCCGTGCCATGAGCTTGTTTGACTAGCCATCTTGGCTGGAGTGGGTTCCGCTGTGATTTGCTTTTTTTGCTGCTCGGCGAGGTCTAACCTCGTCGCTGAAGGTGGCACGCCGGCCTGTGTTAGTAGTGCTGGGCATCAGCTCGATGCATCAGCAGGTATGAAGCGGCGAGGACGAGCAAAAGGGGGTGTGAGGCTACTGGCAATGGCGGCCTGAGGAATGCTGGCTAGCCGCTGTTCCAGGCCGAATGGAAACGGGACGATGCGGTGCATGGCTCGCTCGGTGGGGGGAGGGGGGACGGATCAGATAAGATTCGGCAGGGAGGTGTTTTGAATCTGATCTGATAAGGCAGTTGGGAGGACCCTGCTCCGTGCATGGGACTCAAAACAAGTGTCGGGTCTAAGATGTTAACGGCGCAGAGTTTTTTTTGTTATTAGCCAGCCTACGGATGATCATGGCACGTCCTGCGGGGTCAGCTTCTGCTTCTGGTTTCCATCGTACGATTTATACACGCCCAGTCCTGCTGCCAATGACTCTGTTCCAGTGGATGGATGCTGCCCGGGTGCCGATGCTCCTTTCCCAGTTCGTGCACTGCTGTTCAGGTATTGTGTCCCTTGAGTACCACCTGCCCTGGGTTTGAGGATCCTGACCCGAAAATTAAGCTTTCGACGGGCTAGCCTACAGCCTAACAAAGTGCTTACACTGCACAGGCTATAATTTTGTTAGTTCGGCATGAGCATCCACTCCCCCTCGCTATCAGGTTGGATTGGATCGCCTGCCTGCCTGACCCTCTGAAATACCCTCTTTTCCTCGGATATTTCTGGAGAATAGGTAGCAGGACTTCTGCTTCCACAGAGTTTGAGTGCAAGTCGATGTTCTCTAATTCTCCACTTGCATCCACTTCATGTCGAACTAACAAAATTAAAGCCTGTCGAGTGTAGATAGTGGGGAGCAGGGGTGCTAGCGGGCCCCCCCTACTGCTCCTCTTACACGCCATTGGGCCAACGTTCAAGACCGGCGAACAGCCAGACAGCACGACCACTTGGGCTTGTAGACTGATACCTTGTGCTTTCTTTGTCATGCTTTGCCCACCCACAACTGCCACATAGTCCCCCCTGTTCGATGGACGGTTCTCAGCGAAAGCGAGAACTCCCCACCCACCACTACCACCGTGCCGTACACCCTGCACCTGCAGGTCGGTAATGGGTGTGCATGTCCTGATTCGTCCAATGTCACAGACCTGCAGGGCACACATTACCGGCGAGGCGTCGACCAGGCTGGCTGGTGAATTTGGTCAAGCATGCATCTGCTCACTTTGGTGAATCCGAATCCCTGGACAGCCTACTTTTAGGAACTATCCCCCCACCGCCCGTGTCACATAACGATTATCTGATAAGATTTATCACAAGTTGCCAGCCGTGGACAAGAGCAGCCAGCCATCCAGACCTCCTCAACCCACTCCGCTGCTTAGCTGGACCCCGTCCTGGCGCCCGGTCTCCCTCCGACTGTGCCCGTGTAATTGGTGTCTTGTCCGGTATCCTCGTCCCCATTGCTGCTCCTCTCTCTCGTGTCCTCCTATCCCAACCCAGAATCCTGCAAACCAACAGCCAACATGGCTCCCCAAGTCTTCGCCGTCCCCGTCTTCCTCGTCGTCTTCCGTGAGACCCTCGAGACCGTCATCATTGTCTCGGTGCTCCTCGCATGGCTCAAACAGACCCTCGACGGCCCTGAGCGAGATGCCAAGGTCTACAAGAAGCTCCGGCGCCAGGTGAGCCCAAATTCACGACAACACGCACACAAGGCGTGCACGCCGGGTGGTCTCTAACTCTTCCTCTTTGTAAATAGGTCTGGGCAGGGACCGGGCTCGGTTTCTTCATCTGCCTGGTAGTGGCAGCCGCCGTCATCGGGACCTTCTACACGGTCGGCGTCAATAACTGGGAGACCAGCGAGCTGTACTACGAGGGCGCTTTCGCATTGTTCGCCGCCATCATCATCACCGTCGTCGGCGCCGCCCTCCTGCGCATCTCCAAGATGCAGGAGAAGTGGCGCGTTAAGCTGGCCGCCGCTCTCGAGGGGCCCGTGGTCAAGACGGGCACCCGCTTCGGATGGCTCAAGAACTTCTCCGAGAAGTACGCCCTGTTCATCCTTCCTTTTATCACCGTCTTGCGCGAGGGCATCGAGGCGATCATCTTCGTGGCTGGCGTGTCGTTCTCCGCGCCGGCCACCGCCTTCCCCTTGCCTGCTGTTGTTGGGTTGCTGGTAGGTATTCTTGTAGGGTATATTTTGTACAAGTAAGTCAAACTCGCCATCTTCTCCCTCGAGTTATCATCCAACTGACCTTCTCCCCGCAGGTCTGGATCTTCGGCCAAGATGCAACTCTTTCTCGTAGTCTCGACCTGCTTGCTGTACCTTGTCGCAGCTGGCCTGTTCTCCCGAGCCGTTGGTTACTTTGAACAACAGGAGTGGTAAGTAATCCAAGCACGCTATTTTTCCCGCGCACGGAGTCAACTGGTGTCAAATACCTCCATGACAAGGGGACGATATCACTAACATCGAACCAGGAACAACATTGTCGGGGGTGATGCAGCTGAACTCGGAACCGGCCCTGGCTCTTATGATGTCGACAAGGCCGTATGGCACGTCAACGTGAGTCTCCATCCCACTCGCATGCTTCTCAACAGCTTCGGAATCTGACCGAAACTACAGTGTTGTAGCCCCGAGTTCAACGGAGGAGGAGGCTGGGGTATCTTCAACGCCATCCTGGGTTGGAACAACACCGGCACATACGGCTCCGTCATCGCGTACAACGTCTACTGGATCTTCGTTATCGCCAGCTTCATCGTGATGAGGTTCAAGGAGGTCAAGGGCCACTGGCCCTTCATGAAGCCAAAGCACGTTTCCTCGGAGACGAGCAGTGAGTCTGGCGTCAACGGAGGAGCGGCCAATGGCCAGGGAGGCAAGAGAGCCGAGACCGAGGAGAAGTCTGTGGCAGCGTCATAGGCGGACATCCTCGGCCAGGGCGGATGGGTCCGAGGCGTAGTATGAGAGCATCTTGAAGACCACAGGATGGCATAGGTGAGAATAATCTACTGTGGAACTTGGGGCAGGAGGAGAATATAGTGCGCTTTATTGTATAGCCAGAATAAGCACACTCATTGTGATGGTAGTCACAATTTATAACTCAGGGTAGAACGGCTTGGTTGTTGGTAATACCGTCTCTCTTACCTTGTGTACCAGCTGGACTATCGATCACCTGGACTTGAAGGACTGAGCCTCCGGTCGTGATATGCCTGGGTGATTGATGACGAACAAATTAAACTTTATTCAAAACCAATGGTTCTCTTATCTCTTGTATTCAACTTTTAGTCAAGGAGGCTTGGCTGCGATTAGAGGCCTGGGATATGCCAGATGCCAATTCCAAATGGCCAATGTGCTTCGTTCAGTGTTCCCTCACCCATTGCCACTTATGAGCATTCTCAAGTGTGACGGCGCGATCAATGACGATACAGACGACGGTCCACCGCTTGAAAACTTTATATTCCGATCTGGTGAACACTTCCTTACCATGAATGCAAGACCTCGCAATACCACAAGCCCGAAACGGCGCCGTGAAGTGACAAGATGAGAAGGGAAAGCAAATTCATGTCACAATGGTATCTCTCTATATGCTCTGCTGGTGCCGCAGGTACATCAATCGCTCTAGATCGCAGCCAACCGACCCTGCAGGCCATCCCACTCCCTCGAGCCCACAATGCGCACGTCGTGGACCCCGCCGCCGCCAGGCGCCACCTTCCCCTGGCCGTCCGGCAGGCGGATGTGCAGCCTCGCGGCGTTGGCGTTCCTCGCCTTCCTGATGGACACCCCGTCCTTGTCCCGGCGCTGCTGTGAGTGCTGCTGCTGGCCGGACAGGACCTGGCCCTTGCGCGTCACGCTGTCGCGCCAGCTCTGCCAGGCCGCGAGGTCCTCCATCTGCCTGGCGGCGTGGTACTGCGGCGTGCTCTTCGCGCTCTTCCACGCTAGCTTGTCCGCCGGCAGCTTGCCCAGGTCGTACACCTTGGCCTCCGTGGCCATCCGGACCAGCTCGCCCAGCACGTCCCTGCCCTCCGCCACCACCAGCTTCCTGCGCTGCTCGTGCACCGGTGCCGGCCTCTTCACCGGCTCGGACAGCCAGTCGTGCCCGCTCTGCTCCGTGAGCCTCGCCCGCCTGTTGTCCTCCCGGAGGTACCGAACCGCCGACTGCAGGCTGGTGATCTCCTCCTTGAGCGTGTCCATCTCGCGCGCCGTCGCCACCGCCATCTCCTTGCCCGCCTTCGTGCCCGCCGCTGCCTCGCTGAACGCGCGCGAGTCGCCTGCGATCTTCTTCCACTTGTCCCTGTCTGCCTCGAGCGTCTTCAGCTCGCGGTCCTGTTTCTCAATGTCCTCCTTCAGCGATGCGACGTTGCCACCTGACTTCTCGATCTGAAGCTCCAAGTCCGTGATCCTGTTCGCCTTGGCGGTCGCGTCACGCATGCGTGACTCCAGGGTCTCGATCTTGAGCGTCGCCGTGCTGAGACTCTCCTCACGCTGTGCGATGGCGCGGCGGGCCTCGTTGTATTCCTCTTTGAGGTGCCGGAGCTCCTCTTCGGCGTCGACAGGGACGGTTTTAACCGCTCGAAGTTCCTGAGAGCGTAGGATCCAGGGTGCCGGACTACGCTCGAACTCCTGGGTCTGAGTGAAGTCCGATGCAAGCTGTGAGAGGTCGCTGATCTCGCTGGTAAGTGTGCGGAGCTTGTTCAGGTATGTCGCAAAGAGATCGGACTCGTCCGAGCTTGCCACCGCAAAGACGGTCTTTCGCACACGATCCTGCACCTCAAGCCATGTATATGGCTCTGTTCGGCCCTCCTCGTGCAACAGTTGATGGAGGTCTAGGCCAATGCGGCGGGCAAGTTCTGCGATTTCTTGTGACACCTCTTCACAACGCTGGAAGACTTCCTGAGTCTCATGCGGCAGCGCGAGGGACCGCAACCTCAAGTCCTCAAGCGCCTTGACAGTTCTACCAGAGATGACCTTGGTGCTGCGAGTCTGTGTGATGACAGCATCTGCCTTCCTGATGAAATACTGTGCAACTTCATCCTCCTCGCTCACGGAAGGAATAATGCGCTGCACCATAGTTTGCAGCGTGGTAAAGGTAGTAGCAGCGGACTCGAGATGGCTCTGCATCATCAACGTCTTCATGTAGACATCGTCTGCAAAGCTCTCAAGGTCGCTCGAGATGTGGACTTCGCCGAGATGCGTCATGAGGGCAATAGTGCGTTGCAGCTCGCTTGCACATTGCTTCTCCTTCAGCTCGTCCTTCTTCAGGCCTTCAATCCATTGGTTCAGAGCTCTCTCCACGGGCTCAAGCTCATACAGCGCACCTGCATACTTGGCAAACTGTTCCAGCGAGCAGTGGCTGATGGAGTTGACGAACCTCTCGCACATCGACGACACCCACGTGAGCTTGTCCATCGCATCGCAGCCAGACAGAACATCGTCCTCATGACCAGGGTGCGCATGGCCCTTGACCCTCTCCTGGATGAACTGGTGCAGCAAGTTTGCCTTGAACGCCAGCCTCCTGAATCGAAGGAGGGCCAGGACAGAGTCGCGATCAGTCTGGTAGCTGTCTGGCAAGAACATCTTCACAATCTCCAGATGTTGCTCGGCTTCTTGGGCCTCCAAGCGCCGCAGCTCGAGGTCAATTGTCTTTGCTTGTGCCTTCTCGGCGGAGATTTGCAGCCTCATCGTCAGGTCCTCCATGGCTCTCGATCGGCTGTTTAGCTTCTCTGACTCCGTATCCGACACAGCTTGCGATGCCTTCATGTCTTGCAGGTCGCTCTGCAGATTGGTAACGAGCTCACGGAACCTAGAGAGGGTGTACTCCATATCCTCCATCATGGTCTCCTGTTCCGCAGCGCGTCTCGCCTGCTCTGTGATGACGCTGTCTTTGAAGTCGATCTCCTCTTGCAGTTCCTTCTCATTCTGAACATGGTTGATCTCAAGCTCGTCATTAACTTCCTTGAGATTTTCGAGGTCGTCGATAATGGCCTTGAGTTCTTCAAGCTGCTCGGCCTGACTCATGTTGCGCTCCGTAAGGTCCTCAATCATGTCTTCAGCGCCAAGGGCCGTGTCAAGCTGTTGCCGAAGATCCTCGACCATGGCCTCAGCTTGCGCGAGTTTGCCCTTGGCGGCCTCGTGCTGCTCTTTGACAGTGGCGAGTTCCGTGACGTCCTCTTCAAGGCTCTTGATTTGGTCCCGAAACTCTTCCTCCTGCTGCTGCGTGATATCCCGCAGGCGGATGAGGGCATCGCGTAATCGCTCATTGTTCCTCTCCATCTGTATCCAGTTCGTGCTAGCCTTCTCTTCCGGTGACATGCCTTTGGTGTACTCGGAATTTTCCTCTCTCAGGATATCGAGTTCGAGTTCGAGCTCCTCGGCCTTTTCTTTCAACGCCTCAACTTCGGCCTTCAGCACCTCGGCAGTCTCCTCGGCCATCTCACGATCCAGAGTCGCCAGCTCTAGCGTCGTCTCATGCTCAGCCTGCATAGTCTCGACCGAATTCAGCCTTTCTTCTGCTTCCTTGAGCATCTTCCTTAGTTCCGTATTTTCCTGCTGCTGCGGCGCATACTTAGCCTGAAGCTTCTGTATGATCCCTTCAAACTTGTCTCGTTCGCCCTGGACCTTGTCCATATTCTTGAGCTTGTCTCGATCCTCCATGCGTTTCCTTTCCATGACCCTCAACTTTGCCTTCAAGTCTTCAATCTCCCGGTTGGAGGCCTGAAGAGCCTGTGTCGTGGGCCTCGACACCTTTCTTGCAGGGTCAGTCTCTGCTGGACCACTGAGATTCTCTAATGCTGGGTTCCTCGGCTGTGATGGGGAATCTTCATCACTGCTAGCCCTCTGTGACGCGGCACCCCTGTCAATAGAGCTCCGCTTTTCCGCACCGGACTGTGAGCCTGGAGAGCCTCGTTTTGAGGCCTCGGGCCGGGCCTTGCCTGTGGTCAGAGATAGCCGACTGCTCGCAGTCCTTGCTGTTGTGGTGGGCCGGGAGGCTCCTGCAGACGAGACTGATGCTTGGCGGCCTACTCGGGATGCGGGAACAGCGGGAGGGCCCATAGACGATCTCGTCGTAGCTGAGGCGGCTCGTGCTTTGGTAGTCGTGGTCCCTCGTGCATTCGCAGGGGTTCCGGTGCGGGAGGTGGCCGCGCTTGACGAGGCGGTTCCGAGCTGCTTTGTAGGAGACTTGGTAGGCGACTACAGTGTTGTTCCACGTCAGCATCGTGATAGGCAATAGGACACAAGAGGCTGGGAACAGGATCCTCACTCTTGCAATGCTAGAAGGGCGTGACGTCCTCGGACCCGGACTAGGGCTGGGGGCATTCAGGCTCTTCCTCCTTCCTACACCAGTATCAAGAGAGGCGCTCGCAGTCCTCGACCCCGAAGTGAACATGCTGCTCGGCCTCGAGGTGCTTGTCTTCCTTGTGGCTGTCGGGGCAGGCTTTGGTTTCGGCGGGGGCTGGGCAATAACAGCGACGGCGGCGGGCCGCACGAACATGCCGTTGCCCATGTCACAGTCGAAATACCGCTCACCCTGGACGCTGCCATCGTTCTTGCCCGAGCCATCGTCCAGCTCGACGCCGACCCAGACGCCGGGCGCAAAGGCCGTCTCGCCGACGAAGCGGACGACGGCACTGCGGCCATCGGCCAGGCGGATGACCTGCCCTGGTATCAGCTCTGTCATTTTGACCGGAGGGCGGTGCTCGTCCTGAGTTGTTTATCGTCGGATAAGCATTTCGCGGAGTGGGCGCTGTCGTGGTCGTCGTTGGTGTCGTGGTCGTGGCGCTGACATAGAGCTGTTTACTTGTCGCGTCCCCTGACCGACGCGGGTGTTGGCTTCCTTGCTGCTAACTGGGCACTTAGAGGCGGCAGGGACAATGCAGGACGATGCCCTAGCTCCGGGAGCTACTGTGTTAGTGCCCTTCTGTTTCATAACGCTCGGGTAGCTAACGGGGGTTAAACCCCTGGCGCACTAACACGAGCCGCGAGTTCGCACAACATTCCACGGCCGCCTCTTGTTGATACAGTGCGATTTGATTCCAAATTGCTGCTGGATTTGAACACTATTATCTTTCAGCTTGCATAGCTACAGTAAGGAAAGAGAATTTAAATACAATCATAGCTTGTTCACGTGGGTGGGGTGACAGAGAAGCGCCCGTCACACATCACCATCGTCGTCAGCATCAGTCCTGCCATGTTCCCTCTGCCCTGCCCCTTCACTCGTCTCCAAAGGAGTAGCCGTCTCTAAAACTACCCGCTCTGACCCACTCCATTAGCTCAAAGGCCAGCCTCCTCTCTGTCTTCTCGTCGACCGTCCCCTTCTCGGCGTCGACCCTCACAATCATGATACCAGGGGCTCGGTACTCAACCGCACTGGAACCGCTCCTAGCCAGCTCATCTGACGTCGAAGCTCGAATGTACACCACCAGGTCTGGCCCCACGATCCCTCTCCACAGCGTTGCCATCCACTGCCAGTGATCCACCGGCGAGTAGGGGTCCGTGATGGCGACGGTGGATGCGAACTTGTCCGACAGTGTAAGGCTGAAGCCATCAGGTATGAGTGCGACTGGGAGGAGGGGTTTTGAAGATGAAGCAGGGGTAGTCTGCTTGGTCGTAATGTGCTTGATGATCTCGGCTGACTTGGAATGCCACTCCATGATGGTCTGCAGGTATTTGAACGTACCCGTCGCGTGTGAGCTCGAATTGACAGTGCCACTGGCATCTTTCTTGGTGACGACGCTGCTCGCACTTCCGCCTCGGCTTTCATTGTTGTCCTTGTCCTTGTCGCGCGTATCACTCATCTCTGCATCCTCCCCGTCGCCCTTACCCTTCTTTCCAGGGCTACGAGCACCGGACACGTCATTCTGTTTCGCTGAGGACGAGTCAGTCCAGATTTTGGTCTCGCACTCCCCCGACTGCCTCAATGCTCTCTCTATCACGGGCATAACCTCGCGCATCAGTGCCGCACTTGCCCCCTCAATAGCTATCACCGGTCCCCGCGTTTCGACGGAGGGACTTCCCGGTGCAGGTGGTCCGAGAGGGGGGCTGATCTTGCGCAAGACATCAAGCTTGTTCATGTATGGGATGCTCATGACCATGGCCTCGATGCCCCTCGCCTGGCTGTCCCTTGACAAACCCTGTTGGTTCATGATCCCCAGGCCGGTAGCTCCGCCACCTGAGAGTGTTCGCGCGCCGCTTGCATCGGAGGCTTGTGTGGGCGACGTAGGTATTTGCAGGGGCGCCAGTGTCAGAGATTCATCGTACGTGGAGTTGTTGCGCGATGTGTGGCCAGCTGATGGCGGTGGAGCACCGGTGCTGAATTGCCGGTTCGGGCGAGGAGGTGGAGCCATCATCGTCGTGTCTTGCTGCAAGCCACTCGGGACTGTGGGCATGCGTGGACGAGGAAGAGGAACCATCGGGCCAGGGCCAAATGTGCTGCTTCCGGGCGTCCCAGTGTAGCCACTGCTGCCGACGGACGAGGCTCGCCGGTCACTTGAGCCGTGGGCAGCATAGTTGACCGGAGATGACATAGATTGTTGGATGTGTTGTGGGTGCTGCGAAACGGGAATTGAGTGATCAGGTGAACGACCTCGATCGCCCACGCGTCGTCGCTTTGCCTCGGCCGGCGACATGACCTCATAGTCGCCGTGTTGCGTCCGTCTCTTTGACATGTGAGGCGGCAAGCCGTCATAGTTCTCCTCGATTGTCCGGAGCTGCTCTTGATGCTGTGGGTAATACGCCACGCGGCGAGGGTCCCCTCCATGCTGAGGAGGGCCCATGTCCATCAAGGGCCTGTGGTGCTGCTGCACTTGCTCAATCACCCGCGGGTTATTGGCAATGAATGGCTGCATTGCAGACGAGCCCAATGGGTGCCCGTGGTGGCCACCCGTCATGAACGGTGTCGAAGGCGTCCTGGGCGTGGCGATATATCGTCCCTGGCACTTTGGACACCGTCCTGGATCCTCCCCCAAAGCAGAAGCAGGTCTGGCCGATGGACCCCCTTTCCCGCCGCGGCGAGGTTGGTATTTGTACTGTGGATACTGGCGCTGGTGCCGGGCCTTTTCTTCCTCCGCGAGACGTTTCCAGTAGTTCTTGACTTCCTCAGTCTCCTCACGCCACAGCTCACCAATAATCTTTGAGATCTCCGGGTTCGCTAGGCCGGGGTATTTGAGGACCACACCGGCTTGGTGATGTTGGCGGTAAAGGATGAAGGCTGTTCACAAGGAAACCAGAGATTGCTACACATCAGCCAATGAAGATTCTCAGGTCATCACAGCAACCTGTGACTCAGAAGAACAAAGAAGATGAGGCCCGAGTTGCGTCTCAGGAACAGACGAAGGGGAATGGAAATACCAGCAACGTCTGGAGGACAACAACAAAACTCCCCATGCAAGGGCTGGAGGCACGGTTATATATTAATGATAGAACATACCGTTGCGAGGTCTCGGAACTTTTGGTGGCGCTGGGCAGATGCATATGAGATCCGTCGTGGTAGCTGAAGGCGGAGGTGTGCCCACCAGCGCCGGGGAGTGGATGGACAGGCCGTCAAGCCTGGGGTGGTTTGCCTCCTCAATGTTGATGGACTGTGCCCGTTTCCTGGTCAGTCGTCCAGGGACAGCAGGGAACCCGTGGGTTTCCCTCGGAGGAGAACAAGGCTGAGTAAATTGTTGTTGTTGTTGTTGTTGCTGCTGCTGCTGCTGCTGCTGCTGCTGCTGCTGTTCTTGTGGCTGCTGCTGCTGTTGGGATGATGGCTGCTGCCTCCCAAGACCGTTGCTGGATCTTGTAGACATGGCATGAGTGCTGCCAGTAGGTGAAGTGAGGGCATGAGGAGGAGTGAGTGGGTGAGAAGGGGAAGGGTCAGAGGAAGAGGCAGGATTGGTGGCTACGTCTGTCATTTTGCTGCAAAAGACCTGCTGGCTGGGTGGACAAACGAGGTAGGAATTCGAACAGCTGGGAGGCAGCAGGAGACAAGTCAGACCGACTGGACAGAACCCAGGTTCAGGGGGCAAATGGGATTGTTCGGTGAGTTCTGTCGGTCAAGGTCCAGAGTCGGTCAGTGGTGGCTGCCCGTGAGGTGAGCGGTAACCACCAGTCGAATCTCAGCAACGAGCAAGGCGAATGAAGGAGGCCTGGTCCAAGAAGGAAATGGGCTTCCGCAACTTCATGTTAGGGGCAAAAATGACCACCAAGGTCTTGTTGGATTGTCTGCTTTGTGAGATGCACCCCCTCTTCTCTTCACCAATTCACGGGCTACCTGACAATGACCAGGCTAGCTCTCTTTCCTCTCAATAGCCTTATGGCTGGCTTTCCTGGCTGCCATTATCAGGGTGGTGGTGATGATGGGGCAATCGGCTGGGCGCAATTGGGGGGAGTCTTTGTCTCGGGAGAGGAGCGGGAGACTACTGAGAGCGAAACGGCGCCAACAGCGACTTCTTTGTTCAGCGTTTGCGATTTCCGTTCGCAGTGACCCTCCCATGCCCCCCAGGCCGAAGTGATAGATTGCTCAGGACAAGACATCAGATTTTATGCTTTGCAACCACGACAACGGCCACCGGAATGCACAGCGGTTGGTACGGCAGTCATGGGGCCGCCTCTGGAATGTGAAGCTGGAAACAAAGACTATGTCAGCCGAAATACGGCAATCCGCACGCTTTTCCATTCTCTACCCACGTGATCTTACATTTTAGTTTTATCTCAGCGAGCAATGTGGATCCGAGTGAGAGGGTCTGCTGTCTCATCTAGACGGCAAACGGACGACCAACCAGCACCCTGTCTCCGGACCAAATCAACGCGCACTCGGGACTCCCAACCGGCCTTTTCCCTTCATGACTATCCCATTTGTATCATCGCTGAACACCGATTCTTGTTGGAGAAATTAGAAATATGACGAGTCTGCGCACGACGCGTAACAAAAAAGGGTCCGTGGACCAGATACATCAAATGCCCTCAAGGCAGATATCCCTTGCCTGTCTCACCGCTGAGCAGGGCTGCGCTGCGCCGAGCGTCGAGGAACAGGTCCTCGCATTCGGCAACATCCTGGACGTCAATCTGGGCGCGACCGTTCACTCGTGCGAGGATGCTTTGTCGTTGTTAGCTGAACAAGTGTCCCCTGCAGGTCTGGGGTCTGGCATTGGCCGCTCACCTTGCTGGCGTCAGAAGTTGCAGGCAGTACCGCAAGCTGATCCGCACCCCGTGTTCCGCAATCTTGTCAATAGCCGCGTCGGTAATTGAGACCCCCTCTGTGGAGCTTCGGATCCGTACAATCCGTCGGATCTCCTCTGCGTCGTAGGGTGTGGTGGGGATGATGAGGAGACGGGCCAAAAAGTCGGGAGGGATCCCGTGAGCCGCGACAATATCATCGGTACCACGGATCGTAGCCATGCCCCGATTTGACGCAAGCACAACGATTGGTGAGATTGGCGACTCCAGGGCCTTGTTGAGGTATGTGAAACACTCGACATCGAGCATGTGCGCCTAGGTTTGATTTGAATCAGTGCCAGCTCGTATTGGCGCCGTCTGGGCAAACGAAGTTGGTTCGACTCACCTCGTCAATGAACAAGACGCCGGAGACCAGTTCCGCAACACCCTGGTCAATGTACTTGCTGACAACCTTGTTGATCTCCCCTCTCAGCTTGTCTGTAATCTCGGTCATCTTCGGCTTCATCAGCTGGCCCATCATTGACATGATGTCCTGGCCACCCTGTGGCCTCGCGTTTGCCACGTCGAGATCATGCAGTGTCACGTCTTGTACGATTTCTTTCTTCTTGTGCACCTCACCCTTGGGGATTGGGACATATTCCTCGGCCTCCAGGTCAAACTCGGTCGCGTAGGCATCAGAGCGACCGACGCGTTTGCATGCACCAGTGTTGGCCTCAATGTAGACGACATCACCAACGGTGACCCGCTCCTTCTGTATCGCCTCGTAGATGCTTGGATCCAATCGCAGTTTCTTTTGGCCCTTTGCGCTCTTGAGGCCGATCAGAAGCGTGCTGATGGTCTTGCCGTAGCCGCCCAGTGGGTTCTCCGCCTCTTCTGGTGTGAGCTCAGTGACCTCGCCCTCGTACACCTCTTTCGTTTCCCGGACCTTGAGACCAATGGCTCTTCGGAAGTTTTCCATAAGCACCTCCGTCTTCTTGACTTCTGACGAGTAGATTTCGCTGCCAACAATGGGGCAGAACGGTATCTTGGTTCCTAGCTCTTGGCTGATGGCAAGCGCAAGGGCTGTCTTGCCTGTGCCAGGGCCTCCCGCAAGCAACACGCCTCGGCCCGCCATCTTGTGGGCTTTGATGAGATCGACGACGACACCGCATGCCTACAAGTCGTATTGCAACGTCAGTCGATGATTCCGATCTAGAAGGCATAGCCTTGTCGCATGTCTTACCTCGCGTGCTGTCTGCTGGCCCACGAATCCTGCAGCTTGCTTGTCGGCGGTGCCAGAAAGCGTCAGGCCCAGGCCTTTGATGTGGGTGTGCGCTGAGGTGCGATTGTCGCGGCCCTGGTTTTTGACCTCGCTTATTTGAACCATCTTGCTCGCGAGATCTCTAGAATAGGTGGTGGTGGGAGGATGAGGTGGAGAGGTGCCCAGTGCCCAGTAGAAAGAGAGGACTGGAAGCGAATTGTCTGTTTGTGATGTTGGCGATGCAGAAAGCAGAAAGCTAGCAAGGCTGGCAGGGTGGGAGTCTGGGGGTGGATGTCCTCTCTGTTACGCGCTGGGGCAGTAAGAGCTAGGAGCTTGCAGAAGCCTACCCAAATTTTGGGACGATCTACCAGGTACGCGACGTATGGGCACGGACCGCAGAGAGACACGAGCTTTGTACCATCTTGCATGGTCATCCCGGCGCCTGATGTACGTCCCATTAGTCGAACTTGGAATTATTTGGCCTCATAAATAGATTGGCCGGTATGTTTTACAAAGGACCAAAATATTTACGTCTAAGGAACATATGTGTTCCTGTCGTGAGACTCACCATGAGTACAAGGACCACGCTGCAGTCAAAATCGTCGCCAGCGCCACAACACGAAGTTCATGAATTGGGATCGAAGAATCCGGTTGGCCGGCTTCTCAAACTCGGCGGGAGCATTGCATGGAGAATGCTTGACCGCCGTGGTAACTTTCTTCAAGAAAGAGCAGATCCGCTCCCAGCCGAACCTGTTCTCCAGCGAGAAGCACACCAGCTTATCCCATGCTGCCCGCCTTTTTATGGTGGCGGTCCTGAGTTGGTTTGACATCAGTACGGTAGTTAGGACTGAGAGCAACAAAACAAAGTAGACACTCTGTGGTTCTCACAGCTCATGAAAATCTTCTCGGCCTCATTCGGTATGTTCCATTGTTATGCCATGCACGTAAGAGGGGTAAATGACTTTGATCAGAGAATGTGACGCCGACCCCCCATTGATTCGGACCCAACGCCCAAGCCTCATATCATCGCAATGATCCGCTCTAACCTAGCAGGTGTTGCCATCTAGTACCTGTTAATCACCTGCTACGGATCTCGAAGTGATAGATTCTGGAACATTCCAAACATGACAGTCGGGGATCCGTGAAAGGACAAGAATGGGACTTACGTATGCCTGAACCTAGCCACACGCAGCAAAGGCCCTCCTCCCTCTTGTCCTTTGGCGAAGCAAGCCACACCCCGTCCAAAGCACACTTGGCCCTGAATGGAGCCGGGAGTTGGAAGGTCACAAACAAGCCGGTGCCCCAATGATCGCACCCCCAGTGGTCGACGCCTCCGCATTGGCCGCGGATGTTGTCGAGCACTCCTTGCCCACAGGGTTTCATCTCTTGGCCCCAGCCGTCTAGGTAGATTGCATAGTAGCCAGCGAGACCCAAGGAGGCTGAGGTGACGCAGAGCGATTGGCGGCCTTTGGACCAGCGCTTAGCAGGGGCCACGGTGCCATTCTCATCAGTGTTGTTGGTAATTCTGTTGATATCGTCATCTAAGATACTCCAGAACTGCCCGGCAGGGCTCAGGTCAAAGTTTGGTGGGGCGGGACAGTTGGTTGCGCTGGCCGCGATCGTAACAGTCGTGGTATTTGCAGTGAGCTGATGGACCTCGCCATCTCCACTGGGGCGGTCAGCGATCATGTTGGCGACGAGGGAAGCTGCAGCTGAAACGTCGGCGGCGGTGGCCAAGGCATTGGCCACAGAGAGTGGAGTAGCTTCTCCAGCACAGCTGCCCATGCAAATTGACTCCGTCACGGTGACGGTGACGGCGGCAGAGGTGATAGTGTCTGGCAACTCGGTCGCTATGACCATCATAGCGATGGCCAAGGAGAGGAGGACGTTGATGGTTGTGAGTTTCATCTTTGTCTCGCTGTGGATGATGGATTGCTTCGTGTTGCCGGTATGAAGAAAGTCTGTCTCTACAAGTGGTCTGAATTGTGGGCAGAGAGGTTCTTAAAAGGACTGTGGAAGGCAACTTTGGGTTGGAAAAGTGTGCGATGTGCGATCTGAGTCCAGAAGGAAGCCTAGAAGGCACCCTTTTGAAAGAGGACCCGTTGGTACCTAGGCAACGCCGCCTCAGCCACCCTCCCCCTCTCACTGTAATTGCCGTACCCATTGCTACTTGTATTGGGCTCATCAGAAGAAGAGATATGACTATCCTCGTTTCTTCTGATTCCTTCATCCCGATTACTTGAACACATTGTTCTGACCAGCGATTCTGCAACGCCGAGAAGCGCATTTTGATCTGAAATCCCAGAAAAGCGCACCTAACAATTCTTCGCTTCTGGAAGGACAATTGGGGTCTGAAAAGTGAATGAAAGGATGTTTGCTTTCGAAGTGGGCGTATTGCCAGACTCCCACCACCCAAGGGGTCCTAGAGAGCTCTTGATAAGTGTGTGTATGTGTGTGTGGTCCATACATGACCCCCATTTACTACCATAAGTGCCCGGCTCTCCTACACTCACCTCCTCCCACCCTACTGCTCCGTTACATAATTCAACTTCGGAAGAAAATATTTTCCCATTTTAATAAAAGTTTTTACCCTAAATAATACCTCATTATCCTCAATAAAGAAGAAGATTATATTATAATTATTAAAATATAACTTTAAGAATTAATATCTTCTTATCTTATAAAATGCTTATTTAGATTAAAGATAAAATTACCCCTTTCTTTATATTATTATTATTTAAGTACTTTAATTAAATTTCTTAAAGTAATAAAAAGGGATATTATAATTATTATAATTATTATTATATTATATAAGGGTATTTTAAATCTTAATATTATTAATTTTATTTAAGCCTTTATATTTATAAATAATTTAATATTAAGCTATTTATTTAAATTTATTAAATTATTATTATTTTTATTATCTTTATTATTATCTTTTTTATTAATTAAATCTAGCTTTAATATAAGTTTATAAAATAATTTAATATTAAAATTAGCAATTTATATACCTATTAATTTATTTATAACTACTTTTTTCTTATCTTAATTATTATAAGATTTTCTTATTAATTTATTAATTTAAAAGGTAAATTTTAATATTACCTTATTAATTTAAAAAATAAGCTTTAAAATTATAAATTTTAAAGTTATAAGCTTTAAAATTACTTTATTAATTTAAAAAGTAAACTTTAAGATTATCTTTTTAATTTAAAAAGATTTTATTATTAATTTAATTTTCTTAAAAGATAACTTCTTAAAATTATTAAAATTAAAATTATTAAAAAGCTACTTTTTAAAGCTATTAAAGATATTATTTAAATATTACTTTTATATCTTTAAAATTATATTAAATTAATTAATATTAAAAGCTATAAGCTTTAATATATTATTAATAAATTTATAAGCTTTAAAATATTTAATTTAAAATATATATAAGGAATTAATTACTTTATTTAAAGCTTTATATAAGCTAAATAAATAATAATTAATATAATTAAATTTCTTAAATTTTAATTATAATTTAATATTAAATATTTACTATATAATAATATTAATGCTTTTTTTTTATTAAGGTAGAAACCTAATTATAAGATATAAGATTTTAATAATTAGCTTATAAAAATCCTTAATATTAATATTTAATAAGATATAAATAATAAATAACTTATTAAATAGCTTTAAAGGTAATATTATTTAATTATAATAAATTACTTATAAATTAAAAAGTAACTTAAAGAGCTGCTTTTTATTTATTAACTTTTTATTATTTTTAAAAATATTATTATAAAGGTATTTAAATAAGATTTAAGCTATAATATATATCTTAGATTTTTTATATTTATCTTTATTATTAATATAATTATTTTTTAATTTTTAAAAATAAAGCCTATAAATATTATTCTTTAAAAGAAGCTTTAATAAAATATATTTAATAATTTCCTTTATAAAAGTATTTATTAACCTCTTTACCTTAACTTAAAAATACTTAAATATTTTACCCTAATCCCTTAATACCACTATATTATCTTTAATAATCTTATATATATTAAAATCTACTTTAATTATTTATATATTTTTATAAAACTTTTTATATAACTTATTTATATTAAATATAATACTTAATAAAATCCTATATTTTTAATAAAGCATTAAATCTTTAATAATAAAGGGATTATTTTAATATATTATTTACTTTTTATATAACTTAAAGCTTTAATATTAAATAATTTTAATATATATATAAGAATAAGCTAAATTATATTTATAATAAAACTAGCTATTTAAGCATTTTATAATTAACTTATTATATATCTTAAAGTAATTTTAAAAGTTTATTATTATATAAATCCTCTTTTTATTAATATAAAATTAATAATCCTTATTATTATTTATATAATAATTGAAATATTAATAATAATTATATATTTATTATAAATATATTAAGTCTTAAAAGTAAAGAAAGAAATAAAACTTAAAAGCCTTAATATTAAAAAATATTAGCTAATAATATTCATATTTATAAACCTTAAATAAATTATACTTTATAAAAAAGTAATTTAATAACTTACTTAAAGTTAAATTTTAAAACTATATACTTTAATAATTAAAATAACTAAGGTGGATACTTTATTAAAAGCTATATTAATAAATAATAAAATTATTAACGCTTAAAAAGGGTATAATAATATTAAAAATAAGATTAAGTAAGGTCCCTTTATATACTTTAAAGTCTATTATAACTTATAACTTTTTATTAAAAGATTTATTTAATATAAATAATAGTTTATTTAATAAGATATTTAATAAAAGCGCCTTACTTTCCTTTTAAAGTAAATTATATTTCTTCTCCCTTATTATATTTATTAAATTAAATAAAAAAAATATAATCTTAGCTTAAAGGTTAAAGGAATATATTAAATAGAAATTTTTAAGATAAATAAAGCATCTTATATTATTAAAGAATATATTATTAAAATTAATTAAATATTTAAATAATATAATATCTTATAAATTAAACCGCTTTTTATAAATATATTAAAAGATATAATACTTAAGTAATATAATTAAGATATTTATATTATTAATTAAAAGATATACTACCTTATTTATAAAGATATTATTTTATTTATTAAGCCTAAATAACACCTAGCCCTTACTTTACTAATACTTCTTAAACTCCTCCTTTACTTTAATAAGCTTATTTAAAGCTTTAAAAAATATAAAGAATATAATTTATATTTAATTCTTATCCTTATATAAATTATCTTTATTAAAACCCTTTATAATTATTATATTATTATATTTCTTTAAATTATTTTCTACCTTTTTTTAAATAAATATTATAAAGTATATAATTATTTAATTATTTAATTATAATAAATATTTTTATATAGCGATATAAAAAGGGAAATAAATATTATAAAGTAAGAAGAAATATTTAAATTTATATTTTAATAACCCCTTTACTTAAGCTATAGCTTATATCTCCTTATAAAAATTAATATACTCTCCTTTTTACCCCTTAACTTATATAAATAATTTCTTTAAAGTTAAATAAAAGCTCTTAAGCTTAAATAAAAAAAAGATATTTATATATTAATAAACCCTTTTTTTACTTATTTATTAATTAATAAGCTTTATTATATATTTATTTCTACCTTTTAACTAAGCTTAAAAATAAGTAGATTTCTTTAAATCACCTTATTTTTAATCCTTTTATACTTTATAATAATTTTTAAATAAGTAATAATTAATATAATATAAGTTTATTTATTAAGTTATTATAAGGTTATTAAGGTAATTAAGTATAAATTATACTTTTTCTTTTTATTATTATTAAAAGGTATTTAAATTATAAAGCTATTTTAATAAAAAGGCTATAATAGCTTAATTTTAATATATAAATTAATTCCTTAATAATTAATTAATATATATAATAATAGCTTTAAGGTTAATTCTTATATAATAATTAAATATTATATTTACCTTATTTTTAAAGATAATATATTAAAGGTTAATATTAATTATTAATAAATAAAAGTTATTATTAATTAAAAGTAAATTAATAAAGTTATTAAGTATATAATAAATTAAAAAGTTAATATCTTCTTAATTTTATATAAAAAATAAAATATTATATTATTTATACTTTTTATTATATATTTAAATAAAATCTTTATAATATTTATTATTCTTTTTAAAAGTTATAAAATTAAAAATTATAAGTATTAAATTAATAAAATAAGGTTTTACTTAATACTTCCTTATTTAATAATTAATTATATCTTTAAGGAATATTATAAAATATATTTTTTTTAAAATTAATAAATCTTTACCTTTAAGCTTAATATCTTTCTTATAAATATATAATAAGGCTATATTATAAAGCTTATTAATATTAAATAGCTTATTAATAAAAAGGCGCTTAAACTTATTACTATTAAGCTTCCTTTTAAATTAAAAAAGCTATATTTATAATAATACTTTAATAAGCTTAATATTATTTTTATTAATTTATAAACCTTTACTTATAATATTAATAATAATAATAATAAAGTAAAAATCTTTTTATTTAATTATAATTAAATCTTTATTTAATTTATAAAAGATATATTATATTATTTTAAATATAATTAGCTTATATAAGATAATATTAAGCTAATATAATATATAATTATATTATAGCTTAATCTTTAATACTTTAATTACCTTAAGGAAGGCCTTATAATACTTCTTAATATAAAATAAGATTTCTTTTTATATAATATTATTACCTTAATAATAGTTATTAAAGAAATATACCTTTTCCTTTTTATAATTATTAATTATAATAATAAAGTAATTATTATTAATATTAATTAATATAATATAATATTAATATTCCCTTTTTATTTATAAGAATATATTATTTTTATATATATTTAAATCTATTTAATTATTAATTTAAAAATTAAGGCTTAAAATATAAATATTATTATAATTAAAAAGGCTTAAAAATAAGCTATAAATTAAGTTATTATTATTTACTTATTTATATTTATATAAGTTAATATATAAATTATATAATAATATAATATATTTAATAAAATATTTTAAATTTATATAATTTAAGCTAAGGGTAATAAGGTCTTTATAATATAGCTATTTAATATTTAAATATAACTTATTTATAACTTATTTAATTTTAATATTAATTTTAATAAGCCCTTTTATTATATATTATTATATTAAAATTATTATATATTAAAAAGGATATTAATAAAAGTTAAATAACTTTATTACTTTATAATTATTATTAAGGTCCTCCTTATTAATAAAAAGATTAATATTAATATTATAAAGTGGATTTATTTATAAGGTTAAGATAGATAGCTTATTATTATTAAGGATATAAATAAGCTTATTATTTATATTAAAGTTAACTTATTTATTATATTTATTAAGCTTATTATTATATAATTTAGCCTTAAATAAGGAAGATTTAATAAGTAGTTTAATATAAGATCTAAAAATAAAAGTATCTTTCTTATTAAAAGGTTTATATTTCTTATTAATATTATTATTAAGCTTATTAAAATAAGATAATTAGCTTTAATTTATATTAAAATAATTATAGCTTTTATTAAAAAGGTTATTAATAAGGTTATTATTAATAAGGTTATTATTAAAAAAGTTTTTATTAATAAGGTTATAATTAAAAGAGTTATATAAGGTATTATAAAATATATTAAGGGTATATTAAGTTAATTTATTATTAATAAAGATTTTAATAAAGATAAAGGCTTAGATAATCTCCTTTAGCTTAAAGTTCTTTTCTTATTATTATTTATTTATTAGCTTTTTAAACTTAATTAATATATAATCTTATTTTTTAAGAATAATAGCTCTTTATTATTTTAATAAGCTATCTTTATAAGCTTAATAAAATATAACTTTATTAAAAATATATTAAATATAAAGTATATAAAGGCTTTTATTAATTATTTTATTAATATATTTTTATAAATCTTATAATATTATATTTAATTTAAGATATAGCCTTTACCTTAAGCCTTAATATATATTATAATTTATTATTATAAAAAGCTATTAATATATTATCTAACTTTTTTAATAAGCTTTATAACTATCTTAATATAAATAATAGCTTATTTATATTAAGCCTTTTAGCTAAGTATTTTAATTAATAATATAAGCTAAAATTAATAATAAATCCTTTTTATTATAATAAGTAAATTATTATAATATTTATAAAGGAATTATTAGGAGTTTAGCTTTTAAATAAATATAAGAAATAAAAGATATATAAGGGTAATAAGGTCTTTATATATTATTTAATAGCTTTCTTTTAAAACTTATTTTCTTTTTTATAAAAATTAATATAAAGGTATTTAGTATTTAATAAAATAATATATTATAAGGATCTTTAAGAATATTATTTATTAATAAAGCCTTTTAAAGACTTAATATTAATAGAAAAAACTTTTTTTATAAATTAAAAATTTAAAAGATTATATATTAAAAAAGGTATTTATTTAAGTAATAAAGGGGATTTTATATAAAAAGGAATATTTATTTATTAAAATAAAAAGGAATCTTATATTAAAAAAGATTATCTCTTACTTAAATAAGAAATAAAAGAAAATATAAACCCTTTAATATATAAAATTAATATAAAAAGAATATTTACCTTTATTAAAATAAATTATAAAAATAAAAGTAGATATAAGAAAATTTTATTAAAAGATAAAGGAATTTACTTTTTAATAAAGAATAAAGGAAAAGATATACTTTTTAATATATTATTATATTAATTTAAAAGGAAATATTAACTTTTAAAAATAAAAATAAAAAGATTAATAAAGAATATAAAAAATCTTATATTATAAAAAGGTTTTTATTAAATATAATATAAAAGAAAGGATATATTTACTAATATATTCTTATAATAATTTAAATAAGGGTAATAATTTATATTAATAAATTTTAAAATTAAGCTTAAATAAAAGGAAATTTTATATTAAAAAGGGGGTTTTATTAAATAAAAGATATAATAAAGAGTATACCCTTTAATATATTTTCTTATAATAACTTAAATTAAAGCAGCAATCTTTATATAAATAAATTAAATAATAAAATTTAAATAAAAGAATATAAAAAAGTATTAGCTAAGTAAAAGATAAGAAAGAAAATAAGCTTTTTAATATATTTTTATAATAATTTAAGTAAAAATAATAATTTTTATATAAATAAATTAAAAAGTTAAAATTAATAAAAGAAAAAAAAATTAACCTTTATTTTTTAATTAAAAGGTAAAACTTAATATTTATATTTTTATTAATAATAGGAAAACTTTTATATAAAGTTATATTTAAATAAGGCTTTATTTAATAAAAATATATATATTATATTAAATAATAAGGTAAATAATCTTAATTTAATATTTAACTTAATTATTAAGCTAGCCTTTAAAGCTATTTAAGGAAAGAAAGGAAAAAAATAAATATATATATATATAAAGGGGGAGGGGGAGAGAGAAAGGAAAGCTAATAAAGAGGGTAGAGATAAGCCTTATCTTCCTCTTAATTAAGCATAATACTTTATATATAAGGTTTAGCTAAAGGAAGTTAAGGAACTTTAATATTAATATTAATTAATATTATTTATAAATAAGTTAATTTTTATAAAAGCCTCTTTTTCCTTAAGTATATAAATTTTAAAATTTATTATTAAGAGGCTAAATATCTTAGCTAAGGCTTATTAATTAAAATTAAAAAAGCTATTTAATATTTAATATTAAATTAAACTTTATAAGGCCTTTAAAAGGTTAAATTTTCTATATATTAACTTATAAATTAAAGTTATAAATATCTTATATACCTTAATATTATTAATTAATCTTATTAATAAGCTAAGCTAAGTTTAATATCTTAGGCTATATATATTAATAAAGTAAATAATATACCTTATTAAAGACTTAAGTAAATAATAATATATATAATAATACTTTATTAACTTCTTTATATAAATATTAAAATAAAATATATTTAAGCTTTTTATAAAAAAAAAGGTTATTAAAGGCTTAATTCTTAATTATAAAAAGATATATATATAATTTAAGATTATTTATAAAAATAATAAGGTAAATTAAATAAAGGTTTTTATATTTATAACCCTAAGTTACCTATATAAATTAATTATATAATAATAAGCCTTTAAGAAATATTATATTTATTAATTAAGCTTATTATTATAATAACCCTTATATTATAATATACTTAATAAGGCATATATTAAGTTATTATTTAATTAAAGTATAATATTAAATAGAATTAGTTTATTATTATAAATAAATATTATTATTTAAATAGTTAATATATTATTATTTTAAGATATTTTATATAAATTTATTTACTTATTAAGTTATATTAATTATATAAAAATAAATATTATTATTATTATATAATTAGACTCTTTATTTACTATTAACCTTATTAATTTTAAATATAAATAAATATTTAAGTTTAATATTAATCTTAATTTAAATTTAATTAAATTATATTACTTATATAGCTTCCTATTTAATTCTATTTATTAATTAATAAATAATAAAGTAATAAGCTGAATATTTATAAAAACTTAAGTATAAATATTTAATTTACTTATATTATCTTTTAAGGTTTTTTTAAAGGTAATAATAAGAAGTTAAGTATTTATTAAAAATTTATAAAGGGTAGGATATATAAAGGACTTAATATATAAGTAATATATATAAGAAAGATAAAGGGAGGGTTATTTAAACGCTAATATAACCTTAATAATAGTTCTTTTTTTAAAAGTATTATAATAAGATATAAATAATAATAAATAAAGTATAATTATAATGCTTAGTATAAGTTTTATAGAAATAATTTATTATATTATGTCTTTAATAAAAGGGCTATTTAATACCTTATTTATATTAATAATTAAATTTCTTTTAAAAAAATAGTTTTTAAATTATTTATTAAGATAAAGAATAGTCTTTAAATTAATTCACTTTTATTAAAATTAAATATTTTAAAATAAAGAAGATTATAAGAAGGATTTTCTTCTTTAAGGATATTTAGCTATTTAATATAAAAAAGCGTTAAATAATTTATATAAAAAAAGAATTATATATTATATAAACTTTATAAAATTTATATTAAGTGTTATAAAAATAACTTAAGTATATATATAAGTGGGTCTTATTATAATTATATATAAAAATTATAGCTAAAATAATATTTATATTACTTTATACCTTTATTTTTAAGGATATAATACTTTATATATAAAAAAAGAATAATTAATAAAGAATAAAGTAAGATTTTTTTAAATTATTCTTTATTCTTTATAATATAGGCTTTATTATATAATAATTATTATTTATATTTATAATTATTTTTTATCCTACTTCTTTTATAAATAATTCTTATTTTAATAAAAGATATAATATTTAAAGGTATATAATTATAATAATAAAGATTAATTTATTTTTAATAATTACCCCTTATTTTTTTAAAGTAAATAAATTTATAAATTAATATATATTTTATATTAATAGCTAGAGATAAGCCTCCTTCTTTCTTTAAATAAGTTAAATAAGATAATAAACTTATTAATAAAATTAAAAAAAAGTAAATTAAAGTCTTTAAATATAAATTATATTTAAAAAGTAGCTAACTTTAAAAGTAAATATTTATTCTTATATTAATAATTAATAATAAACCCTACCCTTTTACCTTTATAAAATTAAATATTATAGCTTTTATAAATAATTAAATAAAGTTATAAAGTATTTTTTATTAATATAAAGTTAATAATTATATATTTTAATAATTTTTAAATAAATATAATTATAATATTAAATTTTAATTATTATTAATAAATATTAAAAGCTTATAAATAATAAAGAATTATTTTTTAAAGTCCTTTAATATATATAATAAAAAAAAGTAAAATATATTTATTATAATTTAAATACTTAAATCCTTAGCTATTAATAATTATTATCTCTTATTTAATATTTTAAGCTTTAATAAAAAGCTTATATAAACCCTTTTTATAATAATAATTACTTTAATTTAATATTTATTAAAGTTATTAACTTAATATTACTTATTACTTAATATAATTAATATTAAGCTATATAATATAATAATAAAGGCTACTTTTTTTTTATCCTAAGTTATAATTAATTTTAAGATTATAAGTATTAATTAAGATATATTAATTTAAATTTTTAATTTTAATTAAAATAATTTTTTTAAAAATAAGACCTTCTATTATTTATAATAAATAGCCTCTTTAGCTTACTTTATAACCTTATTTATAACTTTCTTTTATTCCTCCTTTATTAATTATTATTATATCCTTTTTTTAAATTTAATTATCTACTTATTATTATAACTTTTATAATACTTTTTAATAATATAAACTTAAGGGGCTTAATATATATATTATAAAAGGGTTTTATATTATAAAAGAAAAGATAAAGGGCTTATAAGTATTATAATTAATAAAAAATCCTTTTAAATTATAATATTAATTATTATATTAAATAAAATCTACTTTAAATTATAATATTTTAATAAATATATTTTAAACCTTTATAAGAATACCTTTTTTAATAATTTCCTTTTAAAGTTATTATAAAGCTTATAATTTAAGTTAATCTTAAAATATTAAGCTATATAATAAATAAGCCTTAATAAATAATTATATTATAATATTATATTTTAGCTTATCTTATTTACTTTAATAATAATAATATCCTTTAAATTATAAATTTTTTATTTATTAAAAAAATCTATTAATAATTAAAAGCTTAACTTATTATATTAAATATAAAAAAAGGTTTATATAAAGTTATTATTTTATTTTAAAAGAAATATATTTATTATATTATTAACTTTTTATATATTTATTATAAAATTAAAAGGGATTTATTTAAGTTATAAGATTAATTTTTAAAGAAAAGGGTAAATTTTATATTAATAATTCTTAATAATTTATTTCTTTTAAATATTAAATTATTATTAATTTTTAAGATTATAAATTTTTAAATAATATTTTATACTTATTTTTTAACTTAGATTATTAATTTTTATTCTTAAAGTATAATTTAATAAATAAATAAAGTATATCTTTATTTTACTTTAAGTACTTAGGTTATTATTAATCCTTAAAACTATATCTTTAAGTAATATCTTATATTCCTTTTTTAATTTAAATTATTAATTTTTATTTTTAAAATATAATTTAATAAATAAATAAGCTATATCTTTATCCCTTAATTTCTTAAATAAGTATAACTAATAATAAATAAGAAATAATAATAATATTTTAATATAAAAAGGGTATTTATTTTATAAGAATATAAATTATAATAAAAGTAAGGTTATTTATATAAAGATATTTTAAGTTATAAAGCTAATTATTAATATAATATATTTTATTTATATATCTTATAATCTTATATTATAATTTAATTATACTTTAAATATTTATAATTATCCTATTTAATTTACTGCCTTTTTAAATTTTATTAAAATACTTTATATATTATAGCCTTTATAAGCTATTATAACTTATTTTATTAATTAATAAAGATATTTTTACTTATTTTAATTATTTAAATAATATAATAAATTATTAATTATATATATATATTACTTAAAGTTTACTTATATTAAAAATTTAAATAAAGAATTATATTTAATTAATTTTATATTTATAATTTATTTTTTAGCTTTTATTCTTATTAATATAAGAGATATAATAAAGATCCTCCCCCTTCTTTTAATTTAAATAAACCTTAAAACTTATCTTTTATAATAATTATAATTATTACCTTTTTAAGTATTAGCCTTAAGCCTTAAAATTATATTATATAATAAGATATAAGATATAAATACTTTAAATTATTTAAAGATATTAGCTAATAATATTTAGCCTTTAATTTTAAATATTAAAAATAAGATATATTTCTTAATATATTATTTTTTATAAATAATTATTACTTAAAAATCTTTAAAATAAATAAAATCCTTTATATAATATTTTAAATTCTTTTAAGCCTTTATAATTTTTATAATTTTTATATTTATCTTTAGCTTATTAAAATTAATAAATTTATTAATAAATATAATAATTTTAAAATAATATATCTTTATTAATAAAAATACTTAAATAATAATATTAATATAATCTTATTTAATATTAATTATAATATTAAGCTTAATATATAAATTAATATTATAAATAAAGAAATCTTCTTTATTAAATATAATTCATTAATCTTAATTAAAAACTTATTTTATTACTTTATTCCTCTTTTTAATTTATTAATTTAATATATTTTATTAAAATATAAAAATAATAATAAGGCCTTAAGCTTTAAAAATAAGTTAATATAATATTATATTAAATATATATATTAAAAAGGTAGCTTTTAATAATTAAAAATTATTTACTTTTAATAAATTTCTTAATATTATTAATTTATTATCTTTAAATAATTTCTTATTTAATTTCTTTATTATTATTAAAGTTTTATATTTATTTTTATACTTTATAAAAGTTAATTAATATAATAAAAAAATAAATAACTTATTAAAATTAATTTATTTATTATTTTTTATTATTATAAGATATAAAAGCTATATATAAAGGGGAAGGTAGTAGCTTATAAATATAAAAAGATAAGATTAATAGCCTTAGAATAAAAAAGAAAGATTATTATATTCTTTTCCTTTTAAAATATAACTTATAATTCTTTCTTAGCTGCTATAATATTATTTACTTCTTTTTATATCCTACTTAAATCTTAGCTATTAATAAGATTATATATAGCTAAGCCTCTTTTCTTTATTTTTAATATATTTATTTTTAATTCTATTATATATATTAAAAAAATAATATAATTAATTCTTAATTAAATATTAATATTTAAGGGTAGTCTTTATATATACTTTTCTTTATTATAAGGTTTAAGCCTTAATTAATAAAATAATAATTTTTTTTATTTTTTTAAATAAAATAATACTTCCCTTAATATAAAAGGGGTTTTTTAATTAAATAATTATTTTTAAAATAATAAAAATTAATATAAATAAGATTTTATAATAATAATATTTATTTACTTTAAATAATATTTAAGCTTATAATTATATTATTAAAGGAGCTTTAAGGTTATTCTTTATATAATTCTTATATATTAATATTAAGATTTAAATAGCTTTTTATTTTTTATATTTAATAATTAAAGTATTTTAATTTATTTATTATAATAAGGTTTAATTTAAGATCCTTAATAGATTAAAGGGTTATAATATTAAAAATATATTTATTTAAAGGCCTTATATATTTATATATATATTTACTTATTAAATAATATTAATATAAAAAAAAGTTATTATTTAAAGATTATTAAATAATAATATTTAATTTAAAAGGAATAAAAGTATAATAATACTTAAATATATTATAAAAAGATAATAAAATAATAAATATTAATAATAAAATAATTTATAATTCTTAAATAATAATTACCTTTAATAAAATCCTTAATAAAACTTAAAAAGAAATTAAAAAAGTAATTATAATATCTTTATTAAAAATATTAAAAAAGAAATAAAGATTTCTTAATAGAAAATTTAAAATTAATATTCTTATTAAAAGGCCTTAAAACCCTTAATATAAATAAGTTATCTTATAAAAAAGCTACTTTATAAGAAAGCTACCTTATAAAAAAGCTACTTTATAAAAAAGCTACTTTATAAAAAAATAAGATAAATATTATAAGATATAATTACATTAATAAAATAATAAATAATATATTAATATATTTAGTTTTAATTAACTTTAATATATAAAGTATTTAAATTTAATTTAAATTAAGTAAAGCCTTTAAAAATATACTTTTATATTATTAAATATTAAAAGGCTAATTATTATCTTATTATTAATAATTAATAATAGAATTATTTACTTTTTAATATAATACCCTGCTTAAATTATATTATTACTTAAAATCTTATTTATATTAAAATATAAGTATTTTTATAAAATTAATAGAAATTAATAATAATTTAATTTAAGCTTAAAATAAAGTTTTTTTTTTATTTAAATATATTCCTTATTTATAATATATTTTAATAGCTTAAGCTTTTATTAACTTTATATTTAAATAAATATTAAGCTAATAATAATAACTTTAATTTAAAGCTAATTAAGCTAAATTAGCTACTTACCTTTATATAATAAAGGGTAGCTTATTAAACCTTATTATTAATTAATAAGCTTTATATAATAAAATTAAGTTATTACTTAATCTACTTATTAATAATGCTATTTATAATTAATTAAAGCTTATTATTTAATATTATATCCCTTTTTAAAGTTATAATATTAATTTTTTTATTTATAAATTATTATATTATATAATATATAATTTATAAAAAATGCTATATAATCTTTTTATTAAAGGGACTATTTATTACTTTATTTATATTACTTAATAAGCTTATATTTAAAAAGAAAATCCTTTTTATAATCCTTTTTATATTAAAATTATTAAGTTAAATAAGTATAAATTAATCTTAAGATTATTATTAATTTTAAAGATTATCCCTTAAATTATCTTTAAATAATCTTTTTAATATTAAGCTTATTAAGTGATATAAATAAAATATAAAAATTATTTATTCCTTAAAAGGATTATATAATATATTATTTTTATAAACCTTATATTATATAATATAATATTTTATTTTAAATAAATAATAAAAAAACTAAGATAATTAAATAATATTTATTATTAATTATATATATTATAAAATCTTAATAATTATTATTTAAGGGTATATAAATATAATAATTAATTTAAAAAAAAAATATATAATATAAGTATTATATTTAAATTCTAAGAGTAAATTTAAATTATATATTTTAAGGAACTTAATTATAAGTTATTTTAATATAATTTAGCTTTATTATAATATAAAAGCATTATTATATATTTATTTTAATTATATTATTATTAATTAAGAAATTATTATAAATATAAATAATATAAACTTTATCCTTATTATTATTTTATTTATAATATTATTAATATTTAAATAATTATTAAATATATGCTTTAGCTATTACTTAAGTTATAATAATATATTATTAATGATATTTAAAGTAGTAAAGTTATTATTAATAATAAAGATTAATTATTTTATTAGCCTTATTAATAATAAAAGCTTTACTTATTTATAAACTTTACTTATATTATTAAAGTTAAAAAATAGCCTTATATTAATAATTATATTTATATATTTATTATATAATAATAATAGCAGCTAATGAATAATATTATTAATTAACCTTTAAAAGTCTTTTTATTTATTAATATAATCCCTTATAATTTAAGTTATTATATATCTTATTTTATTATTTATTACCTTATTATTATTAAAAATAATATATTATAATTTAATAATATTTAAATTAAGAATAATAAGTTATTTAAATATATTTATATTTTTTAAGCTTTAAATTAAGCTTAAAAGTAATCCTTTAATTTAATATAGCTAAAGGCTATTTATATATAAATTAATAAAGAATTATATTATTTAATAATAATCCTTAATAATAAATATAAGGTTATAAATTAGCCTTTAATAAATATCTTTTAAGCTAAGTTAATAATTATAATTATAATATAATAATTAAATATAAGTTAAGTTAACTTTATTTATTATAATAAGTAAGATTTATAATTTAATATTATTAATTACTTATCCTTTTATTTAATATAGCTTTTATAAAAATAAAATATTAATATATAAAAAAGGCTTATAATTATTAAATAATGCTTTAATATTATAATAAATAATTAATATAATAATCTTCTTAATAATAAAAGTAAAGAGCTAAATAATACTTATAATATAAATATATAAGGCCTTATAATATTAAGTAAATATATTAATAAAACCTAAGAGGAAGTAAGATATTATAATATTAATATAAATAATAATATTTAGTAAGAAATAAGTTAATTTAAGTAAGATATAACTTAAAAATATTAGAATTATAAGGTTTTATAAGCCCTTCTTTAGTTAATATTTAGCTTTTATATTTTAAGCTTTATTTATTACTTATTAAGCCTCCCTTATAATATTAAATTTAAATATTATATTATTTTTTAGCTATATAATATTATTATTAATATTAAGGGCCTTAAGCTTAAATATTAAAGTATTAGCTTATTATATTAATTTATATAATTATATTAAAAGGATATCTTATATTATAATAATGGTTATTAATAATATATTAATATAATAAATATATTTCTTAAGTTAAAAAGAATTTATATTATAAGATTTTTTATTAAAATTATTTCTTATTTTATAATTAAGTTTTATATTAATAATTAAATTTAGCTTAATTAATAAAGTCTTATTAATAAATTAAATCTTTATTAATAATTAAGCCTTACTTTATTTATAGTTTTTATATTAAAAATTAAAGTTTATTTTAAAAATTAAATCTTAGTTAATAATTAAGCCTTATTTAATTATTAAGCTTTACTTAAGGAATATAATATTTATTATCTTAAAGGTTAAGGGTTATTAAAAGGATTAAGTTTTACCTTTAAAATAAAATCTAGAAATAATAAGGAGTGCTTATAATATTAAAGAATATAATATTATTCTTTAATAAAATAAATCTATCTCTTAATTAAAATAATTTTTATATTATATTTTAAAAGAATAAGCTTAATAAAATATATAAGGTTTTTAAAAAAGGACTTATTATAATTAAGATTTATATATTAATCTTTATTTAATAAATAACCTCTTTATTATTTAAATATATATATATCTTATCTTATATATAAATAACTTATATAAAAAATAAGAAAAGAGCTATAACCCTTTAATTTAATCTTTAAATATCTTATATTATCCTTTATATTTTATATTATATTATTATAAGTTATATAAAAAGTTTATAGCTAATATTAATTATATTTATATATTAAATTTAGTTAAGTATTAAATCTTTAATTTAATATTATTATAAGATAAATTAATTTTTATAATAACCTTTTAGCTTTTTTTATTAATTATATTTAATAATATAAAGATTATATTAAAGAGGTAGATATATTATTATATATATAATTTATATATATATATATAATTAATATTATTAATTTAACCTTATTATACTTAGTATTAATAAAAAAAAATAAAACTTCTTTAATTCTTATCTTTATTTTTATCTTAAAGCTTTTATTATAAGGTTACTTAAAAACCTTATTTAAAATAATTAAGTTAATTTAATATTTAAATAACTTTAATATTAAGATTTTATTTCTTATATAAATTTCTTTATAATTAAATCCTTAAAGTTAATATAAAAAAAAATATTAAATAACTTAAAATAATATTATTTACTTAATATATTTTCTAATTATATTAAAGTAATATTAATTAAAAAATAAGTAATATATTATATATATATTATTAATATAATCTTTTTATTATATAAATTATAAAGTTAATATAAGATTTATTTAAATCCTTATTATATTACTTATAATCTCTTTTTAAATTTATATAAATCTTATTTAATAAAAAGCTTTAAGTTAAGGTATTAAATAAAAATAAGTAAAGCTTAGCTATATTTATAATTTATATAAAATAATAATCTTCTTATATAACTTTATTAAATAATATTAATATATTAATATATTTATATACTTAACCCTTATTATTAATAATAATAATAAGATAAATTATATATTAAAATTTAAATAATTATTTAAAGATATAATATTATAATATATATTCTTAATATTATAATAAGTTATAATTATAATAAATCTTAGCTTATTTAATAATTTAAAATATTAATAATTATTAATAAAGCTTATTATTTATATTATATTAATATATATTATTATATTAATAGCTACTTTAGCTTATAATAAAGTAATAAAAGGCCTTAATAATCTTTTTAATAATTATTTTATTACCTTTATTATTTACCTTATTTAAGAATTTAATAAGTTTAATAAAATAATAATAAATATAGCTACTTAATAAATTTATTAATAAAGTTAATAATATAAAAATAACTAATACTTATAAATAAATAGCTTAAGTTTTATACTTAATTTTACCCTTAGGAAGCATTTTACCCTACTTAAATTTAATAATATAAATATTATTATTTAATAAATAAAATTAATAAAATAATAATCCTTAATTAAATAATCCTTAGCCTTAAATTATTACTTTATAATAATAAGCTTATACTTTTAATAAAAAAGGTATCTTTTATTTTAAAAATAAACTTTATTATAATAAATAATAATATTATAAAGGTAAGTAAAATTAATTATTATTTAAATTAACTAAATATATTAAAAAAGTAAATAATCTTATATTAAGCTTATTATTTATCTAAGGATAATAAATAAACTGCTACTTTATATTATAATAATTATAATATTTATTAAGCTATTTAAATATTATAAAATATTACTTAAATATATATTAAAATCTTATAAGTAAATTAAAATTACTATTAACTTCCTTAAATAAAAAAAAATAAAAAACTTATTTTTAATATTAATCTTAATAATAATTTAAGTTATTAATATATTATAAATAGCCTTTAATATATATTTAAGATTAATAAACCTTAAAGCTATAATTAAAAGAAAGGAATATTAGCCTTACTTATTTTTATACTATTTTTATTATATATAATAATTTATAAATAATAATATAAATTATTTTAATAATTATATATAAAAGTATTAATAATATATAATTTAATTAATACTAAGTTTAATTAATTAATAAGGCTTAATTAATTAATAAGAATTAAATAATAAAGATTAATAAATAAAAATTAATTAATTATAATTAATTAATTATAACTAATTAATTATAATTAACTAATTATAACTAATTAATTAAAATTAAATTAAAATATTTTCTAATTAAGATTAATTAATTAAAATATAATAAAGTATAATTAATTATAGCTAATTAATATAAAATAAATAATAAAAGCTAGTTAATAAAAATTAAATAATAAGGCTAATTATTAATAGCTAGCTAATAATATAGCTAAATAAATTTAATTAAAGATAATTAAATATAAATAATAATATATTAAAGGGATAAAGATTAATAATATATAACTTTTTTTAATATCTTAAAGCATTATTTCTTATTTAGATAATTAATTAATTAATTAAAAATAATTATCTTTATTAAAAACTAAGATTATAAGAAATAATATTAT
Organism: Diaporthe sp. P3_1W; assembly: GCA_037177825.1. NCBI lineage: Eukaryota > Fungi > Ascomycota > Sordariomycetes > Diaporthales > Diaporthaceae > Diaporthe > Diaporthe sp. P3_1W. The sequence goes on from JBAFXB010000001.1 coordinate 2,870,610, forward strand.
AATATAATTCCTAAGAACTTATTTTTCTACCCTTAATATCCTACTTAATATTATCTTTAAGCTATACCTTATTATATAAAAATAAAATTAATATTATAAAAATATAATTATAATATTTTTAAGAAATAAGTTAATATAATTTAATAATATTAAATATAATAAAAATAATAATAATATACCTTTATTTAAAAATATTATATTTATAGTTATATATTAAATTCTTTAATCCTTAAATAAAATATAAATATAATAAATAAAATAAGCTAATTATTACTTAATAAATATAGCTTAACTTTAAATTTAATATTTATTAACTTAAGGTATTTAAGGCTTATCTTTATAATCTTATAATTATTATTATTACTAATAATTTAAAAGGCGCCTTTTATAATATAATTATTAAATTTACTTTTTTACTTAGCATTATTATAACTCTAGCCTTTAAAGAGCTAATAAGTATTATAATATATATTATAAATATACTTAAGGGTATATTAGCTATTATTATTAATAATTATACTTAAAAAGGAAAGGGGTAATAATATTAATAAATTAATTTATTCTAACTACTTATATATTAAAACTATTACTTTATATTATTTATTACTTTATTAATTATAATTAATATAACTTAAGTTCCTTTATATATAATAAAATTATTTAATGCTTTTATTAAGGTTTATTAATTAAGTAGCTTATTTTATAGCCTTTATAAGGGTTTTAATTTATAAAATAATATAAAAGGAAAAGAAAAAGTTAAAAAAAAGGATATTATAAAAAAGGAATAATAAATATAAAGTTAATAATAAATAATAAAAAGCTTATATAAAACTTAAATATTATAAATTATTATAAATAAATATATTAATATAATATATATAACTTAATATATAATTCTTAATTTAATAAAAGATTTAAAATATATTATAAAGCTTATAGTTTAATATAATATACTTAGTATATTATTAAATTAATAATTTAATATTAAATATATAATTATCTTATTATTTAATATAAAGCTATTAAATTTTATTATAATTTATAATTTAATATTAAGTCTTTATTTTAATAAGTTTATAATTTATTTTAAAATTTATATTATATAAGTTATAATTTTATTAATTTAATAAAAATATTTATTTACCTTTATTATTAAGTTAAATTAAATTACTTATTTATTTAACTTTTTAAATATTTATAAAGAATAAATAATAAGACTTTTATTTTTATAAAATTTAAATATAAGTTAATATTCTTTACTTTTTTATACCTACTTACTTTATATTAAACTAATAAAATTATAATTAATTAAATATAAAGTTTAATATAAATTCTTTAACTTAATATATATTTAAGGTCTTTAATTTAATTTAATTTATTATAAAGTAATTTAATTTTATATAATTTATAATTTATAATAAGGTTTATAATTTAATACTCTTATTTAAAATAAATTATTTTAAAAAGAATAAGCTTATATATATATAAATACCTTTTTTTTTTTTTTAAATATAAATATATATTAAAAGAAAATAATTAAAAATAATTTTAAGAAAAAGATATTAATATAAAAAAAAAGTAATTATATATATATAATATAAACTTATTCTTTTTAAAATAATTAATTTTAAATAAAAATATAAATCCTTTAACTTAATATATAACTAAGGCTTTTAATTTAAGTTAATAAACTTAATAATTTATTATATTTAAATAATTATTAATTTAATATATCTTAAAAATTAATATTTAATATTAAGTATTTTAATTTAATAAAAAGTTAGCTTATATTTTATTATAAAATCTTATTAAATAATAAACCTTATATTAAATAATAAAACTTACTTTAAGCTTTAACTTTTATTCTTAATATACTTTTTATTAAAAATATTAAGGTTATACTTTATTTTAAAGTTAATAACTTATTATAATATTTATAATTAATTATTTATAAACTTTATTATAAAGATAACTTAATATAATAATATATAATAATAAAATATAAATTACTTTAATAATATTATATTTAGCTTTAAGCTATAATTAGCCTTTAATCTATATTATTTATATTAAGCTTACTTAATAAATAAAGATTTATATTAATCTTAAGAAATAAATATTATTAAATATTAAATTAAAAGAAATAAATATAATATTTAATAAATATATAATTAAAAGCTTAAAAATATTTAAGGTTAAAGATAAAAGTTAAATCTTTATAATTAAATTTTAATATTAATAATAATTTTTATATCCTTAAGATAAAATTAGCTTTATATTTAAAATCTATTTATATATTTAAAAAAAGGTTAAAAGTAACCTTTATATTTTATAAACCTTTTAATAAATACCTTTATATCTTTATTTTAAAATTAAGTATAAAAAATAAAGTTTAATATAATATTTATTTTATAAAAATAATTATAAATACTTATATAAATATAAATATAACCTTAAGATAATTTTATTTAATATATTTATAATAAAATATTATTATAATAATTTTAATAATATTTAATTTAAATAAGCTTAAATAAAACTAATTATTATATTAATTAAGCTATAAGAAAGTATATTAAAGTTAACTTTTATAAGAATAATAAAGATTAACTACTAATTTTTTTAAATTATTATTATTAATAAATTTAATAAAGTATAACCTTATAAATTTAAAATTATTAATAAGAAAGGTATATAGCTAATTAACTTTAAATATTTATATAAAGGTATATAGCTTATAAGGATCTTAAATATTACCTTATAAATATAAAATACTTTTAAAAATACTTATTTAGAAAAAGGTAGCTTTATTATATTAATTAATAGCTAATTTATAAGCTATTAATAATTCTAAGGAATCTTTTATTATTATATATAATATTTTTTTAATAATAATTTTTATTAAAATAAACTTTATAATAAACTAATTAATTATAAAGAATAATCTTTAATAAATCTATTTATTTATTTATTTTATTAATTTAATAATATTTAAAATTATCTTAATATTACTTTATTTCCTTTTTTTTATAATTAAATAAATTTAATTATAAATTAATATCTTTTTATAATTAACTTATATTCTTATTATTATTTAATATAAGAATTATCTTAAAATAAAATCTTCCTTTATATATCTTTAAATTATCTTATTAATTATAATAATATTAAAACCTTTTTAAAATATATTAAGTATATAAAGATATATATTTACTTTAAATATCTTTCTTTTTATATTATATTTAAGTAATTAATATAAATATAAAGGTATAAGGATTAAATTTAATTAATAATAAAGATTAAATTATAATTATTATAATATATTATATTAATAATAATGCTTTTAATAATACTTAAGGCTAAAAATAAAGTTATAATTATATTAATTAATATAATAATAAAGAGCCCTTTAAAGTTATTTTATTACTTAAAAGAGCTATTAAAGAATAAAGTAGCTTATATATATAATAATTATATTATAAGCAAAATAGTTATTTATTAAATAACTAAGCGGCTTAAGATAAATTATAGCTTTATTTAAAGATAAAGGTAGAATAATTAATAATAAAGCTAGCTAATTAAGCTAATTAATAAATATATAAACCTATAACCTTTTATATATAATTAATATCTTATTATATTTATTTAATAATTTTATTACTTTATTATATATAATTTTTAATATAATAAATAACTTAATATATTTAAAAGATATAATATTATAAATTAAGTAAATTATTATTTTTTTTAACTTTTCTTTCTTTATTATTAATTATATTATTAATTTAATTTATAAGCTTATTAAAGGCATTAAGCTATATTATATTTTAATAATATAAAGGAAAAAGATTTCTTAATATAATTATTATAATTAAGCTATATTTTAATTTTTTATTATTAAGTAGCTTTACTTATAAAATTATAAAAAAGATATTATAATATTAATAAAAACTATAAACTATATATATTTTAGCTTTAAGAAAGTTATTTAATTAAAAATTAAAATATTATTATAATATAAGCTTTAAAATCTTTATTATAATAAAAATATTATTATTTATATTAATTATAATAATATAAAGTAAACTTATTAATTTATTTAAATAAATTAATAAAAATAAAGTAATTAAAATAAAAGGAGGAATTATATTATCTTAAAATATATTTAAAAGTACCTTAAGATAATTAATACCCTTAAGAATATAAATAATAATAAGTAATAATAAGATAATACTTATTATATTTTTAAATATAATAAAAATAAGTATAATAATAAATATTTTAATATATTAAAGGCCTTACCCCCCTTTAAAGTTAAAATAAAAAATATATTATAACGCTATCTTTTTATATTAAGTAATAATAATATATATATATTAAATAGTCTTAGTAATAATAATATATATATATTTAATAGCTTTAATAATAATAACTTAATATAAAGATAAAATACTTATTACTTATCTTATATATAAATAGCTTTAAAAATTAATAATAATAATAAATACTTTTATATAAATAATAATTAAAATAAGCATTATATTTCCTAAAATATACTTATTAAAATAAGCCTTTTTAATTAATTAATTATAAATAATAAATATTTATTTTTTTATAAATAAACAGATCCTTTTATTATTATAATAATAATAAGTATTAGCTTAAAATAATAAGGCTTATATAATTAAAGCTTATTAATAAAAGTAATAAAACGATAATAAATATAAGTTATATAATAAAATAAAATAAAGTAAATTAAATATATTAATACTTTTATATTAATATTTATTTATATTTAAGTTAAATAAAAAGTATTTAAAAGTAATAAATTTAATTTATATTTAAGTAACTTAAATAATCTATCTTATAATTATATATTAATTAATTAATATTATTATTAAGTAAAAGGTTATTATATAATTATTAAGCTAGTTATTAAGCTTTTTTTAATACTTATTATAATTTCTTTTTAAATTTCCTTTTTTTTATATTATATAATAAAAATATAATTACTTTTTTAATAAATTATAAGCTTAATATATTTATTAATTATTAATATTATTATTAAATTTATTTATTATTTAATTATTATTATTAAAATAATTAATTTAACTTTTTAATATTTTAAATATAATATTATTAAATTTATTAATTATTAATTATTTAATAATTTATTAATTTTAAAATATTATATTTAAAAAGAATTATATTTTAATATAATTAATTAAAAATATTATATTATATAAAGTTAATAAAATAATTAAATATTTATAATATTTTTAATATTAAAATATCTTTAATTAATAAATTTAATTAAAATATTATTTTATATTTATATATTTATTAATTTATATTATAAAAATAAAATAAAAATTATATTTAAATTAAATAATATATAAATTTAATTTTATTATTAAATTATTTAATAATATAAATTATTTTATTAATAAATTTAATAATTAAAATATTAATAAATATTTTAAAATTAAATTTAAAATATTAAATAATTTTTTTATATATTAATAAATTAAAATAAATTAATATTAAAAAATATAAATTAAATTTTATTAAAAAATAATAATTTTAATAAATTTATTTAAATAATATTTAAAAATAAAAATATAAAAATAAAAATTAATAAATTAAATTATTAATAATAATAATAAATTTTTTAATAATAATATTTTAATATTTTATATTTTATATTTTATATATTAATATAAATTATTATTTTTATAATAAACTTTTTTTATAAATTTTTAATTTAAAGTTTTTTTAAATATATAATAAATTATATAAAACTTTTTATTATATTTTAATTATTAATTAAAATTATTATTATTAATAATAATATTTTTTTATTTATAAAATATATTAATATTATAAAATTATTTTTATAATTTTTAAATAATTTTATTTATAAATATAAATATTTTAAAAATATTTATAAATTATTAATAAATTTTTTATTATAATAAAAACTTAATATAAAATTAAAATTAAAATATTTATTTTAAATAATAATAATAAATATATTATTAATTAAATTAAAAAAATTTTAAATATAAAAATAATTAAAAATTTATAATTATATTTTTATAATTATATTTATTAAATTATAATTATTTTATTAATTATTTATAAATAAAATTTAATTTTTTATTAATTTTTTTTAATTTTTTTATATTTTTTTAAAAATAATTTTAATTTTTTTTATTTTTATTATTTATTTTTTTATTAAAATATTATTTAAATTTATAATATAAAAGCTTAAAATATATATTAAATTATATAAGTTTAAAAAATATATTAATTTAAAAAAAAAAAAAAAAAAAAAGAAAAGTTTTAAAAAAGTTTTTTAAATTATAATTATAAAGTAAAAAAAGTTTATTAATAAGGAGGTTTATATAAAGCCTTATATAAACTTAATTATTTTATTTTAATTATTAATTTTAATTATTTTTTTTTTAAAAAAAAATATTAAAAATATTAAAGCTTAAAATTAAATTTATAATTTTTATATTTTTTAAAAATACTTTATTTAATTAATAATAAAAATAACTTAAAGAAATATATTATTATATTAAGCTTTTATAAATTTAATTTATAATATATCTTTATATTTAATTTTTTAATAATTAATTTTATTTATTATAATTATTAAATATAATAAATTATCTTTTTTTATTAATATTATTTTAATAATTTATTATATTTTTATTATATTTAATTATTTTAATTTTATTTATTTTATATTAATAATTTATTTATTAAAAATATTAATTTTTATTAAATATTATATTATTATTATTATAAAGCTTAATTATTTTTTTAATTATAATTATTATAAATTATTAAATTAATTATATTAATAATTTAATATAATTTAAATAATAATTATAATATATTTTAAATATAAAAAATATATATTAAAAGTTTTTTATAAAATATTATTAATTATTTAAATTTTAACTTTTTTAAAATATTTAATATTTAAGTTTATATATCTTATTATTTATATATAAAATATATATTTTATTAACTTTTTATTTTTTTTTTATATTAATTATTTTATTTTTTAATTATTTTAATTTTTAATTAAAAAAAGAATTATATAAATTTTTATATAATTAATTTATATAAAATATTATAAACTTTTTTTATATTAAAAATATTTTTAAATAATAAAAATCTTTATTAATATTAATATTTATAATTTTATATAATTATTTTATAAAAAAAAAGTTTAATTTATTATTTAATTAATTAATAATTTATATTTTTTTAAATATAAAAATATAATTTTTTATATTAAAATTAAATATTTTTTAATATTAATTTATTTAATTTATTATTTAAATATTAATTTAATTAATAATTATTTTAATAATATTAATATATTTTTAAATATTTTTTATTATTTTTTATATATTAATATAAATTAACCTTTTTATTAATATTTAATTATTAAAAAATATTTTATATTTTTAATTAAAATATATTTAAAATTAAATATTAATATAAAATTTAAATAAAGATAATTTATTTAATATAATATATAATATTATATTTTAAATAAAATTTAATATAAAAATTTATTTTAATTAATTATTTTAATAATAATTAATAAATATATAAAGATATTAATTAATTTATTAATTAAGATTTTTTATTTATTTTTAAAATTTTAAATATTTAAATAATAAAAATTTTTAAATTATTTTTATAATAATATAAATTTCTTTTAATTAAATAAAAATAAATTAAAAATCTTTATTAAAATATATTATTTAAAAATAATTAAATATTTTAAATAATTTTTTATAATATAATTTAATAATTATTTTTATTATAAAATTTTTAAAATATAATTTATAATTATTAATAAATTATTAAAATTATAATAATTTTTTAATATCTTTTTAAAATTAATTATAAAATATTATTAAATTTAATATAATATTAAAAATAAATAAAATAATTTAAATATTTTATTTTATTAATATTTAATTAATTTATAAAAATAATTAATTATAAATTAAATATTATTATTATTTATTTTTTATTATTAATAATAATTTTTAATTAAATAATATTTTTTATTTTTTTTAAAATAAATTATAAATAATTAATAATATATATTATTAATAATTTTAATATAAAGATTATTAAAATTTAAAATAATAAAATATTTTTAATTAATTATATAATAATTATTTATAAAAACTTAATTTATTTTATTTAATTTCTTAATTTAATTATAATAAATTTTTAAGATTAAATATTTTTAATTAATTTTTAATAAAGCTTTTATTAATTTAAAATTTAATTATATTAAAAATAAAATAAAATATAATTTTTTTAATTAATTTATATTATTAAATTTAATTAAATTAAAAAATAATATATTTAAATTTTAATATTATAACTTTTTATTAAATTAATTATATAAATTAAAAATAAATATATTAATAATATTAAATTAATTATAATAAAAGATTTTAATTATATAATAAATATTATATTTTTTTTTAAAATTAAATATTAATTAAATTTTTAATTAATATATTAATTATATAATATTTAATATTAAAATAATAAATAATATTAAAATAAAAATAAAATATATATTTTATTTATTTAACTTAATATAAATTTAAAAATTTCTTTATATTAAAATAAATTAAAGCTTAATAATTTATAATAATTTTAAAAGAAATATTTTATATATTTATTAATTTTATTTTTTAAAATTATAATAATTAAATTATAATAAATAATTTTTTATTATAAATATTATAATTTATTTTAATAAAGATTATTATTTTAAAAAAATATTTAATAATTAATTAATTATTATTATAATATTAAAATAATATTTTAATTAATATTTTATTAAAAATATTTATTTTTAAATAAACTTTTAAATTATAATAAAAATAAATTAAAATAAATAATTTAAATAATATAATTTTAAATATTTTAAAAATATTTTTATATTTTTATAATTAATAAAAACCTTTTTTTTTATAAATATATTAAATAAAAATTTAATAATTTTATTAAATTTTAATATAAATTTATAATAAAAATTATAAAAACTTAAAAATAATTATATCCTTTTTATTATTATAAATATTTTTTATTAATTAATTATTTTAAATTTAATTAAATTTATTATAATTTTAAAAATATTAATAATAAATTTTAAGAATTTAATTTATATTATATAAAATTTATATTTTTTAAAATTAATTTAAAATTTTATATTATATAATTATTATAAGATCTTTATAATATATTTAATATATTTTTTTTTTAAATTTAAATAAATAAAAATATTATTAATATATATATAATAAAAGTTATTTAAATAATTTATAAAAATTTTATTAATATATTTTTAAAAATTTAATAATTTATTAATAAATTTAAAAAATATTATATTATATTTATATATTTTTTATTATATATAAAAAATTATAAAATAATTATTATTAAAATATATTTAAAATTTATAAAATATTTATTATATATTAATTTTTATAAATATTAAGATTTTTTTAAATTAAAAATAATATTATTAATAAAAAATAATAAATATTTATTTTTTATAATAATATTATTAAGCTTTTAATAATTTATATAAATATAAAGCTTATCTTTTAATTTCTTAATTATAAAAATTAAGGATATTTATAAAATATTTATTAAATTAATAAATTCTTTATTAAGGTTTTTTAAAAAATAAAATTATATAGCTTTTATTTTTTTATAATATATTTATTTTAAAAAATTATATTTTATAATATTATTAATAATTTTATCTTTTTTAAATTAAATTTTTAAATTTATATTTAATTAATTAAAAGCTAATTAATTAAATTTAACTTTATTAAATATATATAATAAATAATAATATTATTTAAGAATTTATTTAAAGGCTTAATATTAAAGTTTTTTTTTATTATAAAATATATTTTTAGCTTTTTATTTATTTAATATATATTATTTTAAATTATTTATTAATATAATAATAATAATATTTTTTAATATAATTCTTTTAAAAATAATAAAATTAATAATATAAATATTTATATAATATTATCTTTTTATAATATATAATATTTATAATTATTTTCTTTATTATATTATTTTTTTTTTTTTAAAAAAAAATAAAAATAATATAAATATAAATAATAATATATTATTTAATATATTTTATATCTTTTTTTTTTTAAATATTTATTTTAAAATAAAATAAATAAAATTTAAATTATTAAAAAATTAAAAAAAAATTAAATAATTACTTAACTTTTAATTATTTAATATATTTTTATATTTTTATTTTATATATAAAAATATTTAATATAATAATTAATATTTCTTTTAATATTAATAATATTAAAGATTTTAATATTTATAATTTTAAATTATTAAGCTTTTTATTATAAATTTAATAATTATTTTTATTAAAATTAATTATAATTATAATTTTATTTATATTAATTATTAAAATAATATTATTTATATTAAACAAATATAAAATCTTTATTATAATAATTCTTTATAAATTTATTATATTTTTTAAAATTAAAATATTAATAATAAATATTAATAAATATATTAAAATTTATAAATTATTATTTATTTATAATTATTTTATATAATATATTTAATATAATTAAAATTAATTATTTATATAACTTCTTTTAAATAATAAAATCTTTAATAAATATTATATTTAAAATTTATAATAATTTATAATTAAAGCCTTTAATTACCTTTAATTTAAATTTTATTAATTAAAAAAACTTTAATTTATAATATAATTATATTATTAATAAAATATTTATAAAAATTAATTTATTTATTTTTAAATTTATTAAAATATTTATAATAATTATAATTAAATTTAAAATTATAATATATTTAAAAATTAAAGGATTTTTTTTAAATATTTATTTTAAAAAATTAAATAAAAGCTTATCTTTTAAATTTAAATTTTTATAATCTTTTAATATTAAAATCTTTATAATAAATATATTTTTTAAAATAAAGTTTATTTTTAAAATTAAATATTTCTTTAATTTATTATTTAATTTATTTAATTATTAATATTAATTATAATAAAAATATTTTAAATTCTTTTATAATTATAAATAATATTAATAATTATTAAGCTATTTTTTTAATACTTTTTATAAAAAATATATTTATTAAAAATTAATTTATTTAAATAATTTTTAAAAATATATTTTAATTAATAATAATAAAAATATTTATTAATTTTATAATTATATTTTAATTATTTTTAAAAAATATTATATTATTAAATAATTTTAATTTTAAATAAATCCTTAAATAAATATATTTAAATAAATTTAATTATTTATTTTTATATTTTAATTAATTAATTAATTATTATTAATTAAAAAAATAATATTATTTTTTATATTAATTTTAATTTATAATTATTTTATATAATAAAAATTTAAATTTAATTATTATATTAAGATATAATAATTTTTAAAAATAATTTTATTATTAATATATTTTTTAATTAATTAATTATAAAGTTATAATATATTAATTAATTTATTATAAATTTCTTTTTTTTATATATTTTAAAGCTTATAAATTTAATTTATTAAATTAATAAAATAATTTTTAAAAATTATAAAAATTTAAATATTATTTATTATTAAATTATTATATTTAGCTTTTATCTTTATTTAAATATTAAGATTATTATATTTATTTTTTAATTATTTAAATAAATCTTTTAAGTTTTTAATTTAATTAAAATAATTATTTTTTAAATAAAATATAATATTAATAAATATTTTTTCTTTAAAAAAACTTTTAATTATATTTATATAATTTTAATTATTTAAATAATAATTAATATTATTTTTAAGCTTATTTATTAATTTATAAAATTAAATTTAAAAAATTAAATTATTATTTTTTATTAAATTATTATATTAAATTATAGAATTAAAGAATTAAAAAAGATATTTAATATAATATTTAATTCTTTTAATTAAAATTTTAATAATTATAATTCTTAATATAATAAAATAATAAAATTAATTATTTTATTTTTAATTATTATTATTTAAATTATAATAAAAATAATTATTTAAATTATAAAAAAAAAGATTAAAGCTTTTATATTTATTATTAATATAATTAAAATTAAATAATAAATTATTATTATTATTTAAGTTTTAAATAAATATTATAATTTATTAAATAATAAATTTAAATATTACTTTTTATTTATATTATTTATTTTTAAATATAAAAAAATTTATTATTAAATTATTAAATTTTATAATATATTTTTAAAAATTTTAATTTTTAATTATAAATTAATTATTATAAATATATTCTTAATTTATTTTTATAATTATTTTATATATTTATTTTAAAATATTAAATTAATAAAATTAATATTATTATTTATTTTATTTTTTTAATATATAAATTTTTTTATTAAAATTAATTATTCTTTTATAAATAAATTTAACTTTTTTTATTATTTTAATTTAATTTTTTTTAAATTTTTTATAAAATATATTATTTTATTTTTTTAAAATTAATAAATTATAACTTATATATTTATAAATTATATATAATTTATAATTAATTTTATATAATATATTAATAAGAATAATAATAATATAAAGCTTTTAAAAAAAAGCTTTAATATTAATATTATAAAAGTTTTTAAAATATTTATAAATAAATAATTTTTAATATTTAATAAATATAATATAAATAATTTATTATAATAATTATAAAGTAATATATTAAAGCTTTAATTTAAAATTATATATAAAAATATAAGTTTATTAATTTCTTTTTAAATAATTTAAAAAATATATTATTTTCTTAATTATTTATTTAAATATTATTTTAAAAATTAAATTAATTAATTATAAATATAAATATTTAATAATTATTAAAGAAAATAATTATATTTTTATTATATAATATAAAAAAAACTTAAAAAGAATTATAATAAATATTAAAAAAATTATATAATAACTTTTTTTAAATATATTTTTTATTATTAATAATATTAATATTAATAAATAAATTTATTAATATTTAATTTTTTTTTAATATAATATAAAAATAAATAAAAATAAATAAAATATATAAAATTTTTTAATATTTTATATTTTATTTATAATTTAATAATTATTATTAATATTTTTTTAATAATATTAATTAATATTAAATTAATATAAATTTAATTATTTTATTAATTTTTAAAATATAAATAATATTAATATTTTATATAAATATTTATTATATTATAATTAATATTAATTTATTTATAAATATTTTATATTTATAATAAATTATAATTATTTTTATAACTTAATATTAATTTATTTATAAATAAAATAATAATAAATAATAATATATTTTATATAAAAAGTTAATTTAATTAATTTAAATAAAATTTAAAATAAATTAATTATTAATTTATAAAAATAATTATAATTTATTATAAATATAAAATATTTATAAATATATTAATATTAATTAATAATATTAATTTTAAAAAATAATATTTATAATTAAATATTTAATTAAAATATAAAAAATATTATTAAATAATATTAAAATAATATTTTATTTAAAAATATTAAATTAATATAAATATTTATAAAGAAAGTTTAATAATTTTAAAATTAATTATATTTTTTTATATTAATATTATTAAGTTATTATAAATAAAATTATTTTAATTTAATTTAATATTATTAAATATTATATTTAAATATTTTTATTATATAATTTAAATAAATATAAATTATTTAAAATAAATAATATAAAGTTATTACTTTTTAAATTATATATTTATATAATATATATATAAAATTTATTTTTATTTTAAATATATAATAATTATAATTTTATTTTTTTATATAAAAATATTTAAAGATAATTATTTAATTTATAAAATTCTTTAAAAATAATTATTTAATTAAAATAATTTAATTTAATATATATAATTATTAATTTAAATTAACTTAATAAAATAAATATAAATAATTATAAAAATAAATATTAAATATAATAAATAAGTTTTTTTTAAAATAAAATTAATTTTAAATAATAATTTAAATTTAATAATATTTAAAATAATTAATATATTTATAATTATATTTAAAAATTATAAATTTTATTTTAAAAATATTAAATTTTTTATAAATATTAAAATAAGAATTATAAATAAAAGTTAAAATTAATAATTAAAATAAAATAATTAAGCTTATATAAAGCTTTATATAAATCTTTTTATTAATAAGCTTTTTTTATTTTATAATTATAATTTAAAAGGTTTTTTTAAAACCCTTTTTTTTTTTTTTTTCTTTTTTTTTTAAATTAATATATTTTTTAAATTTATATAATTTAATATATATTTTAAGTTTTTATATTATAAGCTTAAATAATATTTTAATTTAAATAATTTAAAAATCTTATAATTTAAAAATATTATATAAATATTAATTTAATAATTAATTAATAAATTTAATTATATTAATTAAATAATTTAAATTTTTTAAAAATAATAATAATTATTATAATAATAATAAATATTTTAATTTAATTAATTATAAAAAATCTTTTTAATAATATTTTATAAATAATAAAAAAGATTATTTAATTTAATATAAATATATTATTAATTATTTAAATATTATAAATAAAGATTAATTTAAATAAATTTTAATAAAAAGTTAAGGCTTATAAGCTTAAATTTATAAATAAAATAATTATAATTATATTAAAATAAAAAAATAAAGAAAATAAATTTTTTAAATTTTATAATATTATATCTTTTTATAAACTTAAAATTTAAAATATCTTTTAATATTATATTATTAATAATAAAATTAATATATATATTAAAATAAAAATAAAATAATTAAATAAAGATATATTTTATAATAAATAATATTATATTATTATAAAAATTAAAAAAGGTAAATTTATTATTATTATCTTAATTATAATATATATCTTTATAAGCTTTTATAAACTTAAATAAAAAAATTTAATATTATTAAATAAAAAAAGTATTATTATATTAAATAAAGATTATAATATTAAGATAAAGAAGCTTTATTTTATTAATAATATTAAAAAAGGAGGGGATATAATAAAAGGGCTATATTAAAAGCTAGCTATATCTTTAAATTTATATTAAAAAATTAAATAAACTATAACTTTTACTAATATATATATTTAAGATTATAATAAATATCTTAATAATCCTTTTTATTAATTAATTAAGAATTTATTTTTATTTAAAAATATTTAAAACCTTTTTTAATTAACTTATAAATATAGCTTTTATTATATATTAAATATAATATAATATTTATAATATAAGCTTAGCTAAGTTTTTTTTATAATACTTTTTTTTTTATATAATTAATATTACTTAAGGATAAGAGTAAGGTTTAAAGGCTTAATATATAGCCCTTTTACTTATTATTATTTATAAATCTTTATTATTAAGTTAAATCTTTATTATTAAGTTTAGCTTTAGCTTTTAAATATTATTATATAATTTAATTTTAAAACCTTTTTTTATTTAATAATAAAAAATATAAGGAACTTAATATATAATTTAATTTTATTCTTTTTACTTAAGTAGTCTTATATATATATAATTATATATATCTTTTTTTTATTAATCTTAATAATAAATTTATTAATACTTAAGATAATAAGGAAGGATAAGGGTATATATAAAGATATATTTTTTATAAATAAGTTTATAACTTTAAAGAATAAGTTAATATTTTTAATAAATAAGGCCTTTTTAATATATAAAATAATAAATATATTAAAGTATATAATATAAATATTATTAACATTAAATTATTATTTATAGATTTAATATATCTTTTAAATATATTATATTTATTTTTTATTAATAATAATTAATTTAAATATTAAGTAGCTTAAATTATTAAATATTATTTAGCTAAAGAATATAATATATATATTAATAATTAATAATATAATAATAATATAAGGATTTATATCTTAAGGTAAGATTTTAAAAGATATTTAATAATTAATTAATTTAATATAATTAATAAAGCTAAGGTATATTTTAAATTTAAAGGTAATATTACTACTTTTATATAATTTATATTTAAATATTCTTTTTAATTAAACTTTTATAAAGCTATATAAAAAAGACTAGCTTTATTACCCTTTATTATTAGCTTTAAATATATTACTTTTAACTTATTATAATTAATAAATTATTTTAAAATATTTTCCTTATTATTTATAGCTTATTAATTTTAAATTAAAAATAATAGCTTAATTATAAAAAGAAAAAAAAGAAAGATAAAGCTTTCTTTATTTACTTTTAACCCTTTATTATTAAAGATATATAATAATATATTAATATAATATTTAATATTTAATTAAGGTTTATATATAAATATTATTATATAACTTACTTATTATATAGCTATTATATCTCTTTAATCCTCCTTTAAATAATTATATAATAATATCACCTTATTAACCTTATCTTATCTTAAAGCTAATAATAATAAAAATAAGCTTTAATAAATTAATTATTTATAATATTAACTTATAAGGCATATAGCTATTATAGCTTATAAATAATCTATAAGATATATAATAATCTTAACTTAAAAATAATTAATAAAGTATATAATAATTATAACTTATAAATGATTTTAATTTAGCTTTTTAATAACTACCTTAAGTTAATAATAACCCTTTTAATCCCTTATTATTATTATTATTATTATTATTATTACTATAAAGTAATATAATATTAAAGGCTAAATTATTAAATCGCTACCTTAAAATATAATAACTTTTCCTTTTTATTATATTTATACTTATTACCTTATTTTAGCTTTTATTATTACCCTTAATTTATTTAATATATATAAATAAAGCTATTTACCTTTAACCTTATATTATATTATTAAGGGCTTAATATAATAAAGAAATTATAATATTTATTAATACCTTAAAATAAATAAAATATTATTAAAATAAGGTTAAGTAAAGTAGTTTTATAAATATTATATTTATATATAAAGAGTTAATTATAATAATAAAAGATATTAATAATCTTATTAATAAGGCTTTAAAGATAAAAGATATATTTATTAATTTAAATATATTTAAAGCTTAAAAACTAAATATATTTAAAGTATAACTATATTATATATAAGATAATATATAATATTTTATGAATATAAATTAATTATAATTAATTTATTTAGCTTATTTTTTATATAATTATTTTTTATTTATATTATTATACCTTAATTACTTAATTATTATTATATAATATAAAGTTAAGGTTATAATAAAGGTACTTTTATTTATTAATAAAAAGCATTAATATATATTAAAATAATATAAAGATATTTAATTTAAGGCCTTTAATTTTACTTATAATAATATTTATAATATTAATAATAAAGTTAATAATATAAATTTTAATTAAGATAAATAAAAAGGGATATAATATTTTTTAAATTTTTAATTAATAGCCTTTAAAATATATAACTTAACTTTATAAAAATAAAATAAGGTAAAATAGTTTAAGGAATATAAAATATATATATTTAAAGATAAATAAAAAGAATTAATAAGTAAGGTAAATAATATTAATAATAATCTTAATAATGCTTATATAAGCCTTTTATAAGGCTATAAATATATTAATATAAATATTAAGGCTATTAATAACCTTTTAAATATAATTAATAATTAATATTAAAAAAGTTAATATATAATTATATTTTATTATAAGATTAATAAGTTAAAGGCTAAATATAATTAAAAATAGCTTTTTTATATTATAGC
The DNA here is from genome assembly GCA_037177825.1 of Diaporthe sp. P3_1W. Classification (NCBI taxonomy): domain Eukaryota; kingdom Fungi; phylum Ascomycota; class Sordariomycetes; order Diaporthales; family Diaporthaceae; genus Diaporthe; species Diaporthe sp. P3_1W. The sequence goes on from JBAFXB010000001.1 coordinate 2,888,517, forward strand.
TATATATTTTATCTTAATTTTAATTAAAAGTATATAAGGTTAATTAAATTTAAAAAATAGATTAAGTAAGTTTATATTAAGATATTATTTTAAGTATTAATTAAATAATTTTAAGTACTTTTAAGTATATTAATTTTATTATATAATAATAAATATAAGCCTTAATATTTTTATTAAAGGTAATATATTATTAGGTTAATTTAATTATTTTATCTTAATTTTTTATTAAATATTAAGAATATTAAAAGTTATAAAAGCTATAAAAATATATAAAGATTATTTATATTCTTTAAATTTCTTTATTAAATTAAAATAATAATTATTATTTTAATAAAATAAAAATTAATATAAATTATAAATAATTATAAATAAATTTATTATATATAACTTTAAATAATAATTATTTAATTTTTTATAAATTAATATTATATTAAAAGCTATTAATTTATATTAAAATTTTTAATATTAAATTATATTTAATTTTTAATATTTTTTATATTAATATTATTAATAAATTATTAAATTATTATAAATAAAGTTATTTTTAATTTAATATTATTAAATATTATATTTAAATATTTTTATTATATAATTTAAGCCTTTTATATATAAATATAAATTATTTAAAATAAATAATATAAAGTTATTATTTTTTAAAAAAATTTATTTTTATTTTTATAAATATATAATAATTATAACTTTATTTTTTAAAATTATTTAAAAAATAATTATTTAATTTATAAAATCTTTTAAAAATAATTATTTAATTTATTAAATTAATAAAAATTAAATTTATTAATTAAAATAATTTAATTTAATATATATAATTATTAATTTAAATTTAATAAAATAAATATATTTTATTATTTTAAATAAAAATAAAATAAATTAATAAAATTAAAAATAATTATAAAAATAAATATTAAATATAATAAATAAAGAATTTTTAAAATAAAAATAATTTTAAATAATAATTTAAATTTAATATTATTTAAAATAATTATTATATTTATAATTATATTTAAAAAAAATATAAAAATTATTTAAAAAATATTAAATTTTTTATAAATATTAAAATAAAAATTATAAATAATAAAATAAATAATAAAAATTTAAAAAAATTAATTAAATTTTTTAAAATATATAAAATAATTAAAAATAATTAATAAAATATTAAATTTTATTTATAAATAATTAATATAATAATTATAATTTAATAAATATAATTATAAAAATATAATTATAAATATTTAATTATTTTTATATTTAAAAAAGATTTATTAAAAATTAAAAATTAAAAATATTATATATATAATTAATTAAATATATAATTATTTATTTTATTTATTTTATTTATTTTATTTATTTTATTTATTTTATTTATTTTATTTATTTTATTTATTTTATTTATTTTATTTATTTTATTTATTTTATTTATTTTATTTATTTTATTTATTTTATTTATTTTATTTATTTTATTTATTTTATTTATTTTATTTATTTTATTTATTTTATTTATTTTATTTATTTTATTTATTTTATTTATTTTATTTATTTTATTTATTTTATTTATTTTATTTATTTTATTTATTTTATTTATTTTATTTATTTTATTTATTTTATTTATTTTATTTATTTTATTTATTTTATTTATTTTATTTATTTTATATATATAATATTAAAAATATTTAAAAAATATTTAAAATAAAAGATTATTTATAATATAATTTAAATTTAAAGCTTTATATTAAAGTAAAAGGGTAGGAATATTAAATATAAAATATATATAATAAGATTTAAACTTTATAAATAATATTAATTATAAATTACCTTAATACTATTTATTAAGCATTTATATTATACTTAAACTTTTATAACTTAATATATAATATTATTATAAATAAGCTATTATATATTATATAATTAATTATAAAAGGATATTTAAAAAAGGTTATAATATAACTTAATATTTATATAATAATATATATTAAGGATAAAGAGTTTAAATAATAGTATATTATATATATTAATATTTATTAAAAGCTTAGGATAAAATATATAAGGGATAAGGAGATTAAATAATAATATATTATATATTTTAATATTTATTAATTTTATTTCTTTAGCTATTTAATATAAGACTTTAATATTTATATAAGGGATATATTAAATTTAATACTTAAGGAGGAGGTGGAAGAAGGATAAATATTTTAAGTAAATATTAATATAATTTTATTTTTTATAAATAAGGATTTTAATAATAATTTTATTTAAGTTAATTTAATATTATTTAATATACTTATTATTAAATTATATTAATTTTTAATTAATATTAAATAATATTAATTAGCTTTATTAAAATAAATATATAATTAAATAATAAGAAAAGGATAACTTATAAAGCTAAAGATATTAATTAATATTAAAAGGATATAATTAATAAAAATTAATATATTAAGGATTAATTAAATATTATTTAAAAAAAAGCTTTAAGTTAATATTATATAATAAAGAATATAAACTTAAGGAATTTAATACTTATAACTTAAATAAAAAAAGTTAATAAGTTTATATAATAATATAATAACCTTTTTAAATAAGCTATTAATATTTAAAAGCTTTTAAAAAAGGAGCTAAGCTATATATAATATAATAAATAAGGTATTTTTAAATAAATTATTAAAGCTAAGGATAAGTTATAATAATTATAAAGAAAGATTTAATTATTAATTACTTAAATAAGTAAATTTAATATTATATTAATTATATTATAAAAAGAGTTATTTAATATAAGGGTAAGCTATAAGGAGAAGCTAATATAAGTTAATTAAGATATTAATATAAAGATAAAAGAGCTTAATAATATATAAGATAAGCTTAATAAGGTTTTTAATAAAAAAAGATAAAAAAAGAAATAAGTAAGAAAATAATAATTATAATAAGGTTATTATTTAATTATATTATTATTATTATTATTTAATAGTATTATATTTAATATTAAGATATTTATTAATAAAATAGGTTATTAATTATTTAAAGATTAATTTAAGATATTTACTTATAGCTTATTATAAGATACTTTATTATTATTATCTTTTATATGCTTATAATAAAGACTTTCTCTTTTCTTTACTTATTATATTATTATATATTATAATTAAATAAATTATCTTATTAAATATATATATAAGTTATATAGCTTTACTTTAATTAAATATTAAGTATTAATATTCTTTAATATAAGAATAATAATCTTAATAATAAGTTTTATATCTTAATAACTTTCTTTTAAATCTTTAAAATTTATTTTATATATCTCTTACTTATTTAAAAATATTTAAATTAAATTAAACCTTTTAAAATATAATCTTTTAAATGCTCCTTAAATAATATATAGCGATTTTATTAATATTAATTTATATTAAGATAAGGATATAAGCTATTTAAAAGCTTTCTTTTTAAATTAAGCGACTTTTATAATTGCCTTTAAATAATAAGATTAATTCATTATATAATAAATATATTTATTAATTTAATTTTCTTATTATTTTTATAAAAGCCTTTTTTAATATAAATAAAGGGAATTAATTTTAAAAAGTTATTTATTATAATTAAAACTTATTTAAAGGAAAATAAAGGAATAAAAGTATTAATAATCTTTTATAAAAGGTAAGTTATTAAAAAAGGGAGAGCTTATATTATTCTTATATCTTTATTTTTAATAATATTATTATTATTTATTAAAGTATAAATATTATTTTAAAGCCTTATTAATATAATTACTAAAGGAAGATAATTTATTATAATAAGCTTTTTATTATAATATAATACTTAATTATATATAAAAAAGGATTTAAAGATAATAATAAAATATAGCTAATAAATTTAATAATAAGCTAATTATTAAATATTTAATAAAGCGATATTAAAATATAAATTATAATTAAGTTAATTAAGGCTTATTTTTATTATAATAAGTAGCTTTAAGATAATAACGCTTATAATAAAGTATATATTAAAGTTAATAACTTATAGCGGTATTTATATATTTAGCATTAAGCTAAGATATTTATATAATTTAAGTTTATATATATAATCCTTAATAATAATAGCAATTTTTATAAAAAATAAGATAAATTATATAATAATCTTTTAATAATATAATTTATATAAAAACTTATTAATTTAATTATAATTATTTATAATTATAAGGTAGCTATAAATTTAATAACTTATTATATTAAATTAATCATAATATATTTATTAAATATTATTAATATTATAATATTAAATAATAATATTATTAATAATATATTTAAATAGAAATATTAATTATTTATTAATAAAGAGAATAATAATATATTATTAATAAATAGGAATAAGGCCTTTAAGTTTAATAAAGTAATATATTATAACTTTATATTTTAATACTTAGTTAAGTAATCTTATATTAGCTTATTATAATAATATACTTTTAGCTAGCTTTTAAATAAAATAAAGGTAAAAATAAATAAGAATATTAATTAACTTATATATTCTTAAGATATAAATCTTAAATATAAGGTATTATATATTCTTATTTTAATTAAATAAAAGATATAAAATCTTATATAAGTCTTAACTTAAATTAGCTTTAAGAAATATATAGTTATAAAGTTAAATTAATTAAAGTTTAAGGTTAATAATTATTAAATAACTTTTATATATATTATAATATAATTTAAAGATTAAAATAACTTAAAAAAGGGAATTAAATTAAATAATTTTCTTAAATTTAAATTATTTAAATATATAATAAAACCCTTTTTTATAATTAAATATAATAATTTAAATAATATTCCTTTTTTATAACTTTTTTTAACTTTAATTAATATATAAATAAAAATAAAAGCTATTTATATTATTATATACTTTATATATAAATTTAATTCTTATATTTATTCTTATATAAGCTTTTTAACTTTTTTATTTAAAAATTATAACTACCTTAAATATAAGCTAATATTTATTAATTAAAAATATATAATTTATTTAAATAAAGTATAATAAATAAAGAGGAATAATTAAAGGGTCCCTTAAGGCTGCCCTTAATATAACCTTCTTTATATAATATAACTAATTATCTTAATAACCTTTAAAGCTATCTAGATTTAATGTTTTATCTTTTATTATAAAGCTAAGGAGTTATATATATTATAGCTATAATAATATTAATATCTTATATTTAAAATATACCTTTTAATCTTATATATTATATATAATATTTATATAAGTTTAATATAAATTATATTATAAAGTGATATTATTAATAAAGGCCTTAAGAGGCTATTAAAGCTTAATTTATATTATTTATTTTATATATTTATTAAAAAAGCCTTTAATAATATTATTAACCTTTAAGCTTATATTACTTAAATTTATAATAAGGAGGGTAATATAAAATATATTATAGTTATATACTCCTTTATAAATAAATAATAAAGATATTAGTTAATTAATAGCTTTATATTAATAATTAGCTTATTAATAATATTAAAGGTTATATAAGCATTAAGCCTTAGGTTCTTATAAGCTAATATATAATCTTAAAATCTATAGCTTTAATATAATAAAGGGCTTAAATAAGATATTTAAATAATAAAGAGGGTTTAGCTTTAATAAAGATATATAAATAAATAAAGTTTATTATTTAACTTATAATATAAATTAATAAATATAAATAATATTATAAATAATTAATTATATTAATTGCAACTTAAATATATATAATTTAATAATATATATAAGTAATAAGTTTTTCTTAATTTATATTAATAAATATCTTTTATATAATATAATATAAAAATTATCTTTTAATATTATTTTATTTAAAATTATACTTAAATAAGGATTATATATAATGCTTTCTTAATAATTTATTATTTTTAAAAATATATTAATTAATATAATTAATTAAAATTATTAATTAATATTTAAGTATTAATATTTAATTATAAAGTAATAATATTATATTTATTAAATAAATAGTAAGTAGTAATTTTTATAATAATAAAAAAAATTAATCTTAATAATAATAGCTTTTTTTAATAAATAAAAAAGGTAATTAGGTTCTTTTATTACTTTCTAAGCCCCTATAATTTACTTAAAGTAATAAGGCTATTTTTTTTAAATTATAAGTTAAAAATATAAATATATTTAATATTATTATTATTAATTTTAATAATATATAATAAGCTTAATATATAATGAAATTAAAGGAATTATTATATATATAAATATTAATAGCTTATTATAAAGGAGTTATAAGCTATATAAAAGGCGTTAAGGTAGCTAGTAGTATTATTAATAATAAGCTTAAAGTAAATATAAGCAAAGATTTAATAATATATTTATTAAAAATACTTAGGTAATAATAATATTATATTTAAAATAATTTAATTTATATTTTATATAATAATATAATATAATTAAATAACTTTAAATTTATTAATAATATATAAATAAGATTATATTTATTATAATATAATACTTTTTTTAATATATATATATTATATTTTATTATAAAGACTTTAAAATCAGCTAAATTTAGCTTTAAGTTAGCCTTTATATAAAAGGGGTTTAATATAATAAATAATAATATTATTATTTAATATAACTTTTAATTATATATCTTTATAAATTATTATACTTTTATAATAAATTTAATAATAATTAACCTTTATTTAACCTTTAAATTAAATTATTAATTAAGAAAATAATATAAGTAAATATTAAGCTTTTACTTATATTTCTAGCTATATTAAATAATATAATTTATTTTATAAGTAAAATATTTATATATCTTACTTAAAAGCTTTTTCTTATTATTCTCTTAAAATATAAAAAGCTATTTAAATTAATATTATAATATATATATTAATAATAATATTATAAATATATTTATTATAATACTTAATATTATATCTAAATTACTATATTTATATATATAAAAATTAAATAATTAACCTTAGCCTTACTATCTTTTTATTATTAAGCTATATTATATATAGCCTTTATAACTTATTTATCTTTCTTTATATTATTATTACCTTTACTTATATCTTATAATTAATTAATAATACTTTATTAGCTTTAATATAATATCTACTTATCTTTCTCTTAATTTTATCTTATATCTTTTAAATTATTTACTTAATAATTTCTTAATATATAAAGGTATTAAAAATTAACTTTTAAAATATTTAAGCTTATAAATAATTAATATAAAAGTTATTAAGATATATAATCTTTTCTTAAAGTTACTTATATAAATATTTAAATATTTTAATTTAAAAAAAGAAAATCTTAACTTTAAGCTAAGGTTTTTATATATAAATTATATTATAAATAGCCCTTCCTAAGATAAAAAAATATTTATTATAAAGCTTATTAATTTTTATATTAAATACCTCCTTAATTAATTATTTAAGTATTAAATATAATATTATAATATAATATAAGTATAAATAATAAAATAAATTATAGCTAATAATATAAAAATAATATAAAAATTATAATAATTATAAAAGTTATAATAGTTTATTTATAATTACTTATATATAAAATATAAATTTATTTAATTATATTAATAATAATAAGGGTATTAAATACCTCTTTTAATTTATTTTATTAAGCTTAAGGTATTTATTTTTAGATTAAGGGTTTTAATAATTATTATTTATACCCTCCTTTTTATATATTTATAATATAATAAGAAGCAGTAGTTATTATTACTTTAAGAATAACTTAAATATTAAGGCTTATATAAGTTTTATATATATATATATTTTATAATAAAATAACTAATATTTATATATTTATAAAAAGTAATATTAAAGATAAATAAATAAATAAGCAGGTTTATTTATTAACTTTAACCCTTTTTTATCTTTTAATAAGAATTAAAATAACTAAATATTTAAATATAAAGTAGTTAGTTTATTTAATATAACTTAGGCCTTTATTAAATTCCTTAATTTTATATATAGCTTTAATTTATTAATTAATTTATAATAATAAGTAATATAAATACCTACCTTATAATTAATAATTATTTACTTCTTTATAAATTTAAATAAAGGCTTAATAAACTTAATAAGATATATTAAGTATATATTATTTAAATATTAATATAATATAAGTATTAATATTTATTATAATTAGCCTCCTTTTATATATTAATATTTTATATATTATAAATTAATCTATTTATTAATTTTATTAAGGGAGAGAGTAAGGGTATTTAAGCTATACCTTTTTAATCTTATATAAAATAAAATATATTACTAATTTATTTAAAATAAATCTAAATCCTTCTTTTTTATCTTAAACTCTTTATATTAATTTCTTAATTTTAAGGCTAATTTAATATATTAAATTACTTTTTTATCTTTATTATACCTTATATATCCTTTATTTATTATATTAAGCTTATTTAATTATTTATCTTTTATTATATCTTTAATTAACTTATCTTTTATATCCTTTATTCTCTTAAATAATTAATTATTAATTATATTTATAAATAACTTATTTATTATTAATAATAAAATAACCTTTTTTAAGAATAATTATATTATTAATAATAAAGATAGCCTTATTAATCTTAATATAAAACTTAATAATAAATATATATTTACTTATTAAGGTTATAAATTATAATAAGAAATTCTTATTATATTATTTAAACTTCTTTTAATTATTATTATATTACTTTTTATCCTTTATAATATAAAATATATATTTATAAATATTTCCTTAAATTATAATACTTTAATATACTCTTAATTAGCCTCTTTTTAATTAAAACCCCTTTATAAAAATATTACCTTTAATATTATTAAGGAACTTAAGGCTATTATTAAGGCTTATAAGCTATTCTTTAATAATAAAATAACCTTATTTTTACTTTATATATATCTTATTAGCTATATTAAAAACCTTATTAATATCTTTTATATTTTTTTTAATAATATAAGCTATATTATTATTAATTTTTATGCCTTAATTAAATAATCTTATATAAACGTTATTATAAATAAATTATTATTAAATTATATTAATTATTATTATAAAGAAGGTATTAAAAGGCTTTATTAACCCTTTATAAATCTTATTAACTTAATTTTTATTATTTACTTTAAAATTATTTATACCTTTATTAACCTTTATTTAAAGGCATTATAATTATAATAAGTTATAATATAGCTTTTAATAATAATTAAGTAAATTTAGTTTATTTAAGCAATAATTAATATTAATTATAAAGGGTATATTAATAATATAATAAGTAAAATAAGTTATATTATAATAAATAATAATATAATAAATATCTTTTAAGTTTATATATAAATAAGAAAGATATAGCTTAGGCTTAACTTAAGATTTATTAATATATTATTAAAGCTATATAATAATTATATTATGTTTTATTAAGTTATTACTATTTTCTTATTAATAATATATTTATTTATTATTAATATAAATATATTATTTACCTTTTTTATATTTCTTTTTATCTTTTTAAGGTTTTAAAATAAAGATTTAAGTAAAACCTTTTTATTTTAAATATAAGTTATTAATAATTAATTATATATTAAATTAACTTTATTAATATTTAAAGTCTTTATTATTATTACTAAAGAAGGTATTAATATATTAATTATAATTAATTATTAACTTTAAATATTATATAATTATTTAAGTAAGCTATATATATTATATTAAGTATTAAGGAAGTTTAAGATTAAATATAATATTATAATATATATTATATTTATAAAGCTATATTCTTTATATAATATAATTATTAAAGTATTTAAATAGCTAGAAATATAAATTATAAGTATTTAAATAATAATAAAAGCAACCTTTTATAAAAAGGATAAGTTAACCTTATATATTTATATATTAAATATTTATCTTAATTAATTTTAAAAGATAAGTTAATAATATTAATAAGTTCTTAAATAATTAATTAATATTAACTAAGTAATTAATTAATAATTAATAAATAGCCTTTAAGTATTAATAAGTATAATAAGTATTAAATTAAATAAATTAAATATATTTAAAGTTATTATTAATTTATATATAAAGGCTTCTTATTTTATTATATATTTATTATCTTAATTAACCCTTTTACTTTTTAAAATTAATAATTTTATAAATTAAAGATAATATTTTTACCCTTTTTAATAAATATAAATATCTTTAATATTTTAAATACTAACTCCTTTAAATATATTTATTATAAAGAAGGCTTTATTTTATTATTATATATACTTTTACCCCCTTTTTTTTTAAATATAAATTTAATCTTAAAATTAAATAAATAAAATAAAATATAATAATAATAAGCTAAATAATATATAAAAAGGTAATATTTCTTATATCCTTTAATTTTATTTATAATATAATAAATTTAAATAATATTAATTAAAAGATAATTTAAAAACTTATTAAAAATATCTTTATAAAAAATATCTTCCTCTTTAAATTTATATAAAAATAAATCACTTACTTATATAATAATAATAATATTAAATTATTAAATAAATATTTAATAACTTTATAATATAAGAATTCTTATTAAGTTAAGCTAAGCATTATAATTTAATATTATTATCTTAAATTATTATTAATTTAATTATATTAATTATTAACTTACTTTATTCTTTATATTCTTAGCTAAAAGGATAAATATTATTAAGTGCCTATTTAATATACTTTAAATAAGGAATAATATCCTTAAACTATTTATATATTTTTAATATAATTTTTTATATATTTATAAGAACTATATTTAACTTAAGGTTATTTAATATATTATTAATAAGCTTAATTATAAAGCTTATATTAAAAATAGTAGCAATATCATTATATTAGCTAAGAAATTCTAAGCCTTTATAATATTTAAAATAATTTTATTAACTATTTATACCCTTTTTTATAATAATTAATAATTATTAAATAAATAATAAATATATTATAATTAAGTAATATATATTAAGCTTATTAAAACTTTTATATATATAGCTTATAAATAATATTTATTAAAATTAAATAAAAAGGAAGAAAAAAGATAAGGAGATAAGTAGAAGATATATAATAATAAACTAGATTATTAATAAAAATATTATTATTTAAACCCTATAAGCATAGTATAATAATAATTTTTAATTAAGAAGAAATTATTATTAAAAAGAATAAATTATATTTTCTTTTAAAGGAGAAAATAAAAGATTATATTAAAAGGGGTAAGAAGATATTTCCTTATAAATAGAAAATATTATTAAAATTAAAAAATATTTTCTTTAAAAGCTAAAGAGTGTTATAGCTAGAATGTTGATATTAATCTGCATTCTTGCCACTCATGTAACTTGGACTTCTGTTTAATGTTACTAATGGAATATATTATCAAAGCTGCAATAATTTAGTCAATATTCATATTCACATCTTTATTACTGTCTTCTTGCAGTAAATTTACCTTAACCAGCATTAAGCCTATGTAATCCTAATCTCACCACTTTTGTCTGGCCCCTTCTTTCCTCTAACGTATATAGAACAGTTATTTCGATACTGTTAGTGCTATTGCTAACAAGCAAAGGAGTGCAAAATACCCACTATATTGTATTTGCTGTTACTACAGTCAACTGTCGGGCCTTGGCGGTGACAACCCAGGTAAAGTAGACTACACGTAGACTCTACAAGCAGTTTCAACTCGCAATCCTTCTCAAATCACACCCCTGAGTGTTGTGCGAACTTTTCCAGTTACGGAGACCTTAGTCAATACTCATACTTTAACTACGGTTCACACTTTGCCAATTTTCCTAATTGAACTGTGTCTGATTTCTCTGGTTCTTGATCTATTTGCTATTCAGTGATTACGAAGAATCTGCATCTGGACCGACACTTGCGCTTGTTCTGTGTCCATTACACCCGTATCTTGGGCTCTTGTTCCAGCAGAATTCTCTATGTCTCCTCCAGTTTCGCTATGCGTGTTCCCGGGCTTGGGCATTGCGACCACCCATAGGGCACTTCCAACTATCAGGGCACACCCAAGAAGACTTGACCAGTGCATAGTCTGACCAAGAAAGAAACGGTCGAACCCAGCAGTCCACAACATGCCCGTATATACCATCGCTGGCGCTTTTTGGGACCTTGTCTCGCTGCCCAGGCCTGCTGTCAAGAACCACTGGGCCAGGAAGCCACAAACCGTGATCATGGACACCAGAAACCACTGCCTTGGGTCACGCGGAAGCCCAAACTGCACATGAGGCTGATCGTATCCCACAAGAGGAGCGATGGCGAGTGCCGTTGCGCTGATCAGAGTGCAGCACGTGGCAAAGAAGTTGGTCGTCGTCAGCACCTGGCACCTGTCACCAATGGCCCTGATAGCGATAAATGCTCCAGCACCACCAAAAGCGCTCAGCAGTGCAAACAATGTTCCCGTCAAGCGATGGGCTGCGTTCTCGTTTTCTTCCACAGAGTATTGTGCAGTCGTGGGCCCGCCGTCTGCCCCGCCTGGAGCTGGCGACACGACATCATGAGCCGGCGATGAAGGACTACTCGGCAGGTTGTTACCGAATAGAAAGGAAGGCCTAGCAATGAAGACGACACCTGCCAAAGCTACCAGGGATGCCAGCTGTTCCTTGCGAGTGTAAGGCTGGCGGAGAAAATTGGCGGAGTAAAACCCCACGATTGATGGCGTCAAGAAGGTTATCACCGATGCGTCAGCGAGACTGAGAAACTTTATCGCGGTCCATATACCGAGAATTCCAAAGAATCCCGAGATTCCTCTGAAGAGCAACAGCCCTCTCACTTCCTTGGGACCCAGTAGAGAATCAGGTTTCCCTTCCCACCACAATACTGACGTACACCATATAGTTGTTACCGCCATTCGGATGAAAAGGATTTGGAACGCATCCATGCCATCGTCACCAAGCTCGAGGAGTTTGGTAAAAAGAGCCATGGCCGAGCTGAACACGGATGATGTCACCACTAACATGCAGCTGCGGTTCGTCTCCCAAAATTGCTTTATTTTTGAAGTCACCGTTGTATCATTTGGGGTTGCCCCAAGATATAGAGCCGGTCGTCCGTCAATCCGAGGAGAAGTGGTCGAGGATTGCCATGGACCGATCGGTTTCAGGAGCTGGGGTGAATCTTGACTTCTTATTTTGATTCCTTTATCCAAGTCAGGCATCAGAGGAGCGAGGTCTCCTGTGGGACTGGAAGACTGATGAAAGCCATCGGGGCCGAGAAGCGTGGTATCCTCCTCTCCTTCGTAATGCTGCTCCTGCGCAACTGGGCTCCGGGATGACGAGCCGTCCATAATTTCTTTGAGGCCGAGAGTACAGCTCGGTGCTGTGTTTCCGGTGCAAGCGTACACCTTGAGACAAGCGTCTCAAGTTGTGTGATGGATTAAGCAAAGAACAAGGCAGAGTGATAGTTGGGCTCTGACGACAGGACTCGATGAGGAAATGAAAGGACTTTTGGATTCTGCAAGTATTCGCAGGCCGGCATCGTTATAGAAGAAGATGTTGAGGTTGAAGCAGGGACTATGCAAGGCGAGGGAACAGTCGAAGGCACATAAGAAAGTGGGTATTGTGGACTTATACCCATTGCATCGATGACATGACCAGTCACCCCGCGGTTGACTGTGTGACTGGGTCAACGCTAATTCCCATGGGCCGGGCAAAGGACCAGCTCAAATGTAGTCGAGCACTCATATTCCCAGGAACTGGTGTGATCACACCCACGAGTACAGGCAACATGCCCCTTTCACCCATTTGACTACACTCGCCCCCAACCTCGCAGACATGTGGACACACACCCACTCCTCTTCGCCAATCTCAAGCCAACAGGCAACGAGCCTCAAAGTCTGTTTCCCAGACCGGAGCTTCACCAGATGCTAACCTGCATCGACCCGAGGTGATGGAGCCAGTCGGCAGCTCTGTACTAAGGAACTACTGCAGGCTAAGGACAAGACTGACTTGGGCACGGCGGCTCGCGGCACGGTGCTCGGCTCAGTGCGCCCTTCAAGGCATGTCTTTGCCGGGCTGGCGTGCCCGAGCCGGTCTAGCAGACCGAAATCGGGAGGCTCCCGGGTGATCGGCGTTGCTTCTAGCCGCTGCTAAGCCTGGACGGATTGCTCGTCATTAAGGTGGTTTAATGAGGCAATACAGGCTGCTGAAAATGGATGTTGCTCTGTTGTATGTAGTATGGATGTAAGAGAGAACGGGGCGACAGTGCTGCATGCTAAAGTCTTGCGGTAACGAATGTTCTGGGATACGCTGACGATGATGGCACTTGGTCAGGGGGCAGCAGTTAGTTGGATGGTCGTCTTAGCAGCGAGACTGGGCGCAAGTTACTGGCATGGGGGATGTCATTGTCACAGGTCGTTATCGAACGGGAGTGATGGTCGAAGTATCGACCTTCGTGGACAACTGTGATGCCGGTTTGCGGTGTCGCTTCACAGACCTCTTATAAGATGTCTAAGTCGTGTTCGCCGAAAATAGGGAACAACGGTCCGTTTTGGAGCCTTCATATAGACCACATGGACTAGTGCAAAACTGCGGGAACCCCTGAGACATGTAACAAGAAGGTAAACTTATGTTGCTTCTGTTATCTTATGCATTGCAGACCTCTGCAGTGTTTCTTGAGAAAGGGCCGTGCGTATGTCCGGTCAGCTTCAATATTGAGCCAACGGCTGTCCTCGTGGCCCGTGTTCGACTGGTTCATGAGGACCAAGCTGTCACTCAACAAAGACGGGGTAGAATACCACAATACTAGGAGGTCGAAAGAAAAGAAAAAAGAGCATTCGTCTGAGCGTTTGAGAGCTTTTCTTCGAGTCAAAGTTGTCAGATTTACATCTTCTCTTAAATCTCAAGGTTCAGTTTCCCCGTAGTTAGGTAGAGTCCCCCGTAAACGTACCGTGAGTCGCTCTGCTTAGTCATTATGTTAGCGCCATCCCTGCTGGCCAGCAGAGCCAATTTTAGCAAGTGGCTGACGATGTTGGAAGCTCCATCCGTCCACCCAAGTCCAAGTCGCTGACGACAACCAAAAGAGAGCTCGTCGTGAGCTACACCAACACCATCACCATGGCTCCAACACGCGACACCCCGTTCCGCTCTGCGGAAATGAGCATGGTGCAGCTGTACATTTCCAATGAAATCGGAAGAGAGGTCGTCAACGCCCTTGGCGAGCTGGGCCTGGTCCAGTTCCGAGACGTGAGTCCAGTCCTGCCTTCGCAACTCGGCCGCCACAGCCCCAGCCGTGGCACCCGCGACTAACCTGCCTCGGTATGCAGTTGAACGGCGAGCTCAGCGCCTTCCAGCGAGCATTCACCCAAGAGATCCGACGACTCGATAACGTTGAACGCCAACTCCGATACTTTTATGCACAGATGGAAAAGACCGGAATCCCCCTGAGGAAGTTGGACCTCGACATGGAAACGCTTGCCGCCCCAACCACGACTGAGATCGATGAGCTCGCTGAGCGAAGCCAGGGCCTGGAGAACCGCATCTTCCAGCTCAACGACAGCTACGAGACCCTCAAGAAACGGGAGGTCGAGCTGACCGAATGGCGTTGGGTCTTGAGGGAGGCTGGCGGCTTCTTCGACCGCGCCCATGGCAACGTCGAAGAGATCAGGGCCTCAACCGACGAGGATGATGCCCCTCTCCTGCAAGACGTCGAGCAGAACAACTCTGCCCTTGACGTCGAGCGGTCCTTTTCCGGCCTGAACATCGGCTTCGTTGCTGGTGTCATTTCCAGGGATCGGGTTGCGGCTTTCGAGCGTATCCTGTGGCGTACCCTGCGTGGCAACCTTTACATGAACCAGTCAGAGATCCCCGAGCCTCTGATCGATCCCAGTAACAACGAGCCGATCAACAAGAACGTCTTCGTCATCTTCGCCCACGGAAAGGAAATCCTGGCCAAGATCAGGAAGATCTCCGAGTCGATGGGTGCCGAGGTGTACAACGTCGATGAGAACAGCGACCTGCGGAGGGATCAGATCCATGAGGTCAACGCTCGGCTCAACGACGTTCAGAACGTCTTGCAGAACACCCAGCAGACTCTCAACGCCGAGCTTACCCAGATTTCAAGGTCTTTGTCCGCTTGGATGGTGCTGGTCAACAAGGAGAAGTCTGTCTACAATACCCTCAACCTGTTCTCCTACGACAGAGCACGGCGCACCCTGATTGCAGAGGGCTGGTCTCCTACCAACGACCTGCCGCTCATCAGGTCCACGCTTCAGGACGTGAACAACCGAGCTGGTCTGTCCGTCCCGTCCATCATCAATGTCATCCACACCAACAAGACCCCGCCAACCTACTTGAAGACAAACAAGTTCACCGAGGCATTCCAAACCATCGTCAACGCATACGGCACGGCCACTTACCAGGAGGTCAACCCGGCCATCCCTGTCATCGTCACGTTCCCTTTCCTCTTTGCCGTCATGTTTGGTGATTTCGGCCACGCCTGCATCATGTTGTGTGCTGCCCTGGCCATGATCTACTGGGAGAAGCCACTCAAGAAGGTCACTTTTGAACTGTTCGCCATGGTCTACTATGGCCGATACATTGCTCTCGTCATGGCTGTCTTTTCCGTGTTCACGGGTCTGATCTACAACGACGTCTTCTCCAAGTCCATGACCCTGTTCCCCAGCCAGTGGGAGTGGGATGCTCCGGACGACTATGTTGAAGGCCGTCAAATCAGTGCCAAGCTCAAGGGCGACTACCGCTATCCTTTCGGCCTGGACTGGATGTGGCATGGAACCGACAACGATCTGCTCTTCTCGAACAGTTACAAGATGAAGATGAGTATCATCCTTGGTTGGGCTCACATGACATACTCGCTCTGCTTCTCCTACATCAACGCGAAGCACTTCAAGAAGCCAGTTGACATTTTCGGAAACTTTATTCCCGGCATGATCTTCTTCCAGTCCATTTTTGGATACCTGGTTGTCTGCATCATTTACAAGTGGACCGTGGACTGGCTCGCCATCGGACAGCAGCCTCCGGGTCTGCTGAACATGTTGATTTATATGTTCCTGCAGCCTGGTACGCTCGACGAGCAGCTGTACCCTGGACAGAGCGGAGTGCAGGTCTTCTTGCTGCTCCTGGCGGTGCTACAGGTCCCCGTTCTCCTCTTCTTCAAGCCCTTCTACCTTCGCTGGGAGCACAACAAAGCTCGGGCCCATGGTTACCGCGGTCTCGGAGAGACCCAGCGCGTCAGTGCTTTAGACGGCGACGATGAGGACGACAATGGCCATGCGATCAACGGCAGGCCGAGCATCAACAGCGACGATGAAGGTGTCGCCATGATCACACAGAACATCGACGAGGAAGAGCACGAAGAATTTGAATTCAGCGAAGTCATGATCCACCAGATTATTCACACCATTGGTAAGATGACCTGTTACACTCGCAACACAAATCCCTCAATGACTAACCCGACCTAGAATTCTGCCTGAACTGTGTTTCCCACACGGCCTCGTACCTGCGTCTTTGGGCGCTGTCGCTGGCTCATCAGCAGCTTAGTGCCGTGCTCTGGTCCATGACCATCGGGCCGGCTCTGAGCATGACTGGTGTCGTAGGCGTGATCGCCATCGTCATCTTCTTTGCCGCATTCCTCATTCTCAGTGTCATCATTCTCATCATCATGGAGGGAGTGTCGGCTATGCTTCACTCGCTCAGGTTGGCCTGGGTCGAGTCCTTCTCCAAGTTTGCGGAATTCAACGGGTGGGCGTTCACGCCCTTCTCTTTCAAGAACATGTTGGAGGAGTCGGAGGAGCTGAAGGAATATCTGGGTTGAGTGATTTGATCGCCTTTGTCTCAATGTATCATAGACTGTACCTTTAGCGTAGCATCTACCAATCTCAAGAGCGAAAAAGGTCTTGCGTGAATCTTCTCGAGCATTGGTCTACTAGGTAGACTACTCAGATGGACGGAGACCACAGTCTAGGTCAACTGGATGCGAATCGAGGATGAGGGTCACCCCATTCCTCCGCGCCAGAACGCGCCGGAGTTACTGGAGTTAAGCCCCGAAGCTACCCAGATAGGCTGACTAAACCCGCAACCTCTCATACTGATCTCCTTCCTATCTCCCCTCATGCACCCTCTTTCGGACCTGACCCTTCAATTCAAGTTGCTCCCAACTTGTGCACATTACTCAGTGGTTCAAACTGTGACAGGATGACAGCGGACGACGAATTGTCTCCGGCATCAACTCCCTCGTCCGGGGGTCCTGAGCAACAGGAAGGTGACCCTGGCCCCGCAAGGCCGCCCCCTAGGAAGAGAAGACGTCTTATAATTTCCTGCACGGAGTGCCACCGCAGAAAGCAAAAGTGCGACCGAAGCTTGCCCTGTGCGAATTGCGTGTCGCGAAACAAGCAAGACTCATGCCGGTATGAGTCCGGAGCACCTACTGCGAAGGCCGTGCAGCACACGCCGGGCGACGGGCGCCTTGCTCACAATGGCAGTCACCTGAGTGACCCTCGATTCAAGGCGGAGAGCGGGGCGGGGGCGGCGGGCATGTCAGACAAGCTGACCAACTTTGGATACTCGTCTACGGGGTCGTCGTCGACGCTGGGGTTCCTGAGCAAGATCGACGGGACCAACGCCAATGAGTCCTCACTATCAAGCATGGCCATGGGCCGTGAGAACAGCGTCGAGCACTTCGGGATGAGGGAGAGGTACAAGAGCCTTATCCGCCAGTTGCCGGCGAGGTCATATACCGAGAAGCTGGTGGATATATACTTCAAGGATTTCAACTGGCAGTACAATGTGAGTTTATGTGGGCACGATGTGATGACACACGATATACTGAGCCATTCTAGGCAGTCGATCAGTGGGTGTTCAACAAGCAGATGGCTGAGTGGTTCAACCTGACCTTCAGCGTGCTGAATGCGGAAGGCCCGCAAGCGCTGCCGCCCGATCTCAGGGCCTTCCCAGCTCTTGTCTTTCAGATGATCGCCACGGCCCTTCTGAATCTTCCTCCTGGTCCAGACCCGACTTTTGATTCCTTGAAGTACGCTGGGAGCATGACCTTCGAGGACCTGGCCCTCGACTATTCCGAATCTGGGGTGGCGATTATATCAGTGCTGGGCAAGAGACAGGTTTCTCACACGGCCGTCATCGCTGGTTTTGTCAGAGCTGCCTTTTTGAAGTATTCCGGACTCGTCACCGAGGCATGGTCAGTACTGTTTCAGGCCCTCGCCACCCTTCTGCTCGTGCGATCTGTGCTCAGGCGCTAGGTGGCTCTCATTGCCCGGGTCACCCAAAAGTCTATGATCGTGATGTTTATCTCGTCCAGCACTTGACCTGGGTTGCGAGCTCTTCCAGCCGTTGACAGAAAAAAAAGTCTTTTCCCAACACTTTGCTAACACATTTGCAGGCATGCAATAGGATCTGCGATAAGGGATGGACAAGAATGCGGGCTGCACCGTACCAGCCTCGATCCTAAGCCAAAGAGCGACAAGCTGGAGGATGTTCTAGAGAATCAATGGGAGATACAACGAAGGCGGAAGACCTGGATCATTCTCATGAGCTGGGATGTGCATACAGCTATCGTTCTCGGCCGCCCAACGAGCATCGACACAAGTTTCAGGTATACGCTGCCTCTCGACGCGCCTACGCCGAAGGACCCAAGCAAAGTGCCTGTGACTTTGCGCTCAGAACATGATCCTCCGTCGCCCCTGACAAGGACACTTTGGGTTTACCGGACCACTATGGCCCTGAGAGACATCATCGAGCTAGAGAAGGATGGACCCTGCCCAAAAGACTTTGACAAAGTAGACAAGGTCCACCAGAGTCTTGAGGAGCTAGAAGCTCAGACACCAGCCTTCTTCCGCACCGAGAACCCGGACACGAGGTATGACGACCTGCCAGAGTGCTTCTGGGTGCCTTTGGTCCGAGGCACGGTGCCCCTCCTTTTGTCATTCAACAAGATGGCTCTCCACAGACCATATGTTTTCACGAGGCCGTACAGCCGGAAGGAAGCGCTCAAGGCAAGCTTGAGGATGCTGGTGTCTCAGAGGGACCACTTTGCGAGCATTGGGCCGAAGCACTACAAAGCGTAAGCGACTGTCCAGTCAGGTTACAATGGCGAGTTCGTCTGCTCACACCCCGTTTCTGCAACAGGTTTACGTTATTCTTCGGCACATTCGATGCCGTTGTGCTCATGGCGAGTATATTCATATTGTTCCCCAAGGAGAACGTCGAGTATGTGCCCACAGCGCTCCAGCATTTCCAGTGGGCCATGGAGCGGTTCGAAACCATGTCTGAGAGGAACAAGCTGGCCGCTGCGGCGCGGAACGTGCTCAAAGCTGTATATATGCGCCTCAAGAGCGCTGTCAAGTGCACTCAGAGGCCGGAAGGAGACAGCCTCGAGCAGCTCGCGCCAGAGTTGGCACCGTCAGCCCCGTCGGCCTCGAACAGCGAAGCAGTGTCACCGTTTTCTACAATGGCAGGCGGCGGCGACACCAGCAGGAATAGTATCCTCACGCCGGCTGCTTCTACGACTTCTGGTAGCTCGGGCGACCCGTTCGGGTCTATGTCTGGCCCGTCAGGTGCGCCGCCCATCGACCCTGGGCTCTCGGGCATGGCAGCAAGTGACTGGACGCTACCTGAGGGGTTCCACTGGAGCTCAATACAGCCCGTGTACGCGATGGCTGACGTTGCTTACAATGATCTCATGGGGATCAGCAGCAACGTTGGGGAAGCGACATCGTCGTCGTTGCCAAATTGGGCCGGTGGGACGCCGCTGCTGAACGATGTTCCTGCCGGGGGAGGAGAGTCGCAGCCTTGGCTTTTCGGGGGTGACTTTGGGAACGACAGTGTCTGGAGTCTATTGAACCAATACCCATCTCCTTTCTGAGTTCTGAGCGTTACTTTGTATCTGGGTGTTGCAGGAGTGGGCGGAGTGCACAACAGCCAGCGGGGGGGGGGGGGGAAGGGAGGCATTCGGCCCCAAGGTCAGCTAGCACGAACCACCTCGCTTCGCGGCAGTCTAATACATGCGGACATGGCCTAGCATAGACTAGGTACATGCAAACTACCTGTCCGGTCGGTCCTGAAGAAACACAGCACTGTACGGACGGTCGGTAGTGATGGGGTGGAATAGGGAAAAAGCATGTGCCAAGTCCAATGTCAGACTGCCAATGCATGGGTACCTAGCAGCAGTAGTCGACACCCATTAGCCGCCCGCAACAAGACTCAGCCGTGAAAGCTTGAAGCCCCCTCACCCATTGACGGAGCGAGACGTGTCCTATTGGCTGCCCCTCAAGCCATAGGAGCACATCTTGGGTCGCACGACCTTCCACTAGGGAAGTGTTCTGATGTCTTTATGATAGCTGTGGCGCAGAGGGCAGGAGGTGCAGGAGGGGTTTTGGACAGTGGAAAGGGCGGAGGGCTGGTCAAGAGAGGTGAGGTATCACGATTGAGGACTGAGGACTGAGGACTTGGGGCTGAGGACGGGCTTGCTCTCGTTGTCCAAGAAGGGATTGGCATATCAGACAGACGCCGCAGAGAGGCGTTCAGGCTGGGTTGGGCCGTGTATGGGGGCGGGCTATTGGGAAGTGGCCCTGCGACAGCAAAGAAGCATTGAAAAGAGAAGGCACAAACCAGAGCTCCTCCTCTGGTCCCGAGGGCTGTGCCCTGCTCCGCTTCCCAGCGCGAGCCTGTCGAGAAGATAGAATGCTGCAGATGGTAGTCTAGGTAATTAATCATTTCCGTACTTGTGCATGTACCGCAGTCATGTAGTCAGCCTGCAGTGCGCAGTGGCAGGACGGGCCAGCTCACACCCCTCACCTCTCACCTCAACTCACACGCCTCCACACGCCCCCCTCGTCCCCCCGTTGGTGGCTTGCTCCCGGCCGGTGGGACCCACAGTGATCGACCTGGCACGCCTGGCACGCTGCGAAAAAAAAAATCCCAGCTGGAGGTCCCCATCCAAGCATCCAGCATCCAGCCCGTCAACGTCGCATTAGATCCCGGTTCCCTGAAGCTCCCCACAAAATTTATGAACCGTGGAGGGCGTCGCTTCTCGCTTCCAATTCCCATCTCTCTCCATGTGCACTGCACTTACTGCGCACATTGGCCTGGGTAGACTACTAGATTGCCTGCCTCCTGCTACGCTACGTAGGTCTGTCTGTCTACAAGGTCGGATATCCATAAGTATTGCACCGGCACCCATCTGCATTGCATGTGCAGCTGTCGCGTTGCAGCCAGCCTTCTCTTCTCTTCCCAGTCCTGAGAGGCACAGAAAACCTCTACCCCCAAGAGAAGCGCAACCAACTGTGGAGTTTTTCTACTTGGACCCAAGCGAGACACCGTCCTACCTTCCAAGGTTCCCAGGTACGCTGTGAGAAGACGACTTCGGCAACGGCACATTGTCCCACCCACATGTGCCCAACCTGCCCCGACCGACCGTTGCACTCTTCCTGTGGGATTGGCCCGTTGACTGGCCTTTTATTTTGCCCTGCTCGTCTCTCTCGACCAGGCCTACTCCCCTTCCCCCAACACGACAAGTTGGCTCGTGATTGCCTGGCAATCTCATGGACCGCAAGACAATGGATGGCGGCAACCTTATGGACTTTGTCTCGAGATTTCGGCAGCTTCAGGTCCAGCGCGATACGAGCGACGAATTAATCAAGGTAAGCTGTGCCCCGGCTGCGCCAGTCCTCTTGGGACAGCCTCACCTGACAGGCCTCGTGCCTTGTCTCCCCTCTCGTGGGCGACTCATTCTGGGCCAATACGGGACGTAACCATACTGGGGCTCCTCCCGCCCTCAGCCCCAAGTTCCGCCTATGTGTCGCGTTCTGCTGACTGTCGTCCACCACCCAGGACCTCCTCGTATATTGCGAACATGTCGAGTCCGGCTTGCGGCAGGAGAACTCTCATCTCCGTTCGCAAATCAGCGATGCGAACCTCGATCTCGCAGATGCTACTAAGTCGAGGCGCGAGTTGCAGCAACGTGTAAAAGAGTTGGAGCATCAAATAGGTTTCATGACCATGGACGTTGATCATTTAAAGGTAGATGCCCGCGTCGGCTTGGTGGTGCTCGCGCTGAACAAGTACAGAATTACAATCCTTACGTTGTCATCCTAATTGACGGCGATGGCTGCCATGCAAGTTGCCCTCCAAGTCGCGGCCAGCCACTGTTCGGTTGACTGACCTTTTTGGCCAGTTCAAACAAGAGTACGTCAACAAGGGCATCGACGGCGGGAAACAGGCCGCCTACGCTCTTCGCACTGCCATTTTGAAGGAATGCCACAGCCTTGCCGGCGAAGTCGAAGTCATAGCCAGGGTCGTGGCCAACCTCTCGGGCCTCGCAAAGGCAATGAGAAACGACGGCTCTTTAGATCACGAGTCCAGGTTGAAGGATTTCACACTAGGATTCAGCCAGGGGATGGCATCCTTTGATTTTATCGACGTTGGATACGGAAAAGAGAGGACCGACACTAAAATAAAAGGCAAGTCGAAAACCGGGAGGAGAACGCCCTCCAGGCCGAGTGCTGACAGCCCCCCGCAGAGGCGATCAGGTGGAACCTTCGCAATCACAACTGTAAGCAACTTGTGCTTGGGGTCTCACATGACGCTGGTTATGCCCCATTTTTGGATGAAATACTTCGTGACGAAGCAAGCCGGCGGCGCATCACAATCCTCGAGGGCACCCCCTCGACTCGGGACCTGGCCTCGGCGAACCTGAACACGCTGAACCTCAATGCCGACTTGTTACGCGCCGAAAAGCTTGTCGACAAGACGCTCCGCGGCCCGACGCCCCCCTCGGCCATGTCCTCCCCGGTTGCTGTCGTGGCGGGCATGTCGCCGCTGCCGCCTCCTTCCGCCACCCCGGTTAGTACTGCTGCGAGCGTTGCGTCCTCTTATGCTACTGCCATCAAGAGCGCAAGCCCGCCTCCGCAAATAACTCTGCCTTTTCAGCCAAAACCGGTCAAGGCGCCGGTCGTGCGGCGCGAGAAGGCTCCCACTTGGAATCCGGGCGCCAGGGGACTGGATCCACCGTTGGAGGTCAACCAGGCAGCTTTGGATAACATCAAGAAACGAAAGGACAACAACAAACTTTGCAATAATCATTACCTGCGGGGCCCCTGTGCGAAGGGGGACTCGTGCTGTTTTGAACACAAATATCGACCAAACGAAGCGGAGAGGACTGCCATAGCCTTCCTGGCTCGCCTGAATCCCTGCACCAATGGTCAAGATTGTGAGGTCGACGATTGTATTTACGGCCATCATGTAAGCCCTGTCCCGGTCCATGTGTGTTGCTGACTGTAGACGGCGCGGACAGTGTCTCTGCGATGTGAGCTGACATGCTTCTACAGTGCCCCAGCACCCGCGATGGGATGTGCACCCATCCGTACTGCAAGTTCAAGGTATTCGAGCATCCACCCGGTACAAAGTTCAGGCAGACATATCAGTGGCTCGATGACGAGTAGGTCTTGGTCAAGACTGACCCTGCATGCACTGGGCGGATTTTTTTTGATTGAAAAAGAAAAACAGTAGTACTTGGGCTACTGGTATTTGCTTTCGTTGACTTTTACGGACTATTTAATCTGGGCCTCCCCTCTCCTGTCAATGCATGCCAGTCTTTTGAGCAAGCCTCTCCCGATGCCTGTGCTCCCGACGCTTCGGTGCGGCTGTCCAGGCATTACCCGTTCGGGCGAGGTGGTAATACTCAGCGGCTTGGTTTGTGTGAGTACCAATATCCTTGTTCATAGTATGGCTATGCCAGAGAATGCATCTTCCCCCATGCGAGAATTGTGCTCGAAACTGTAATCATGAAATGTCGATTCAAGGGTGCCCTGGGCCCCTGGCCCCCAACCTAAATACCTACCCCACACTCGTGGACTAAGGCTGTGGGCCGTGGGCTGTGGGTTGCTTGCCCGCCTTGGTCCGGACCAGCGACAGGGGTAGCTAGCTAGCTTCTGTCAGGTGTGTAAAACGAATTGTCGAGCGGGATGGAGCCCCACCATAGATCCTCCACGTCGACAACGGCTCGGTACGCTTGACCTGCGAGCTGAGTTGCGCCCACCCTCGAGCCTCCAACCTCGACTATCAACCATCCACACACCCACTCCTCAGTCGCCCGGCCCAGCATGTCGCACCCAAGAATAGAGGAGGTCGAGGAGAGCGACGTCGACATGTCCGACCCCTCGGAAGACGACATCGACGACTTTGTCGAGTCCGACATCATCCGCGCGCGCAACGACAAGAAGCCCGCGCCCGCGAGGCCCGCACAACAGCAGCAACAAGCGGGAGCGGCGTCCCACCTCATGAACCCGTCGCAAATACCGTCGCTCTCGAGCGGGCCCGGCCAGGCCGACGACATCCAGACGACGGCCAACCCCAAGGCCTACGCCGGCTTCCAGTGCCTCTACCCCCTCTACTTCGACGCGAACCGCACGCGCGCCGAGGGCCGCCGCGTGTCCAAGGAGCTGGCGGTGCCGAACCCGCTCGCGCGAGAGATCATCAACGCGTGCCGCGACCTGCGGCTGCAGACGCTCTTCGAGCCCGAGAAGATGCACCCCAAGGACTGGGCGAACCCGGGCCGCATCAAGGTGCAGCTGAAGGCGATCGTGCGGGACGGCAAGACCATCCAGCCCTCGTCCTCGTCTGGCGTCAAGAACAAGCACCAGCTGTACCTCCTCGTCGCCCAGCACCTGCGCAACAACCCCACCAACGACAAGAGCCAGGCCCTCTGGGACCGCGTCCCGGGCGCCCCCGCGCCCGACAGGAGCAAGCCCTACCCGCGGCCCGCCGTGCCCCGCGGCTGGAAGGTCGGGGAGTTCCTGCCGTACTACAGCCCCGCCATGACGGGCGGCGGCGTCAGCGAAAACCTGTTCAAGGACATGATGAAGGAGATGCAGGGCGGCGGCGACATGGCGAGCCTGCTGGCCGGGGCGGGCGGCGGAGGAGGCGGAAGCGGGAACGCAAGCGAGGACGGCGGCGGGAAGAAGAAGAAGGACAAAAAGGGAAAGGGCAAGGCGTGAGGAGGAGGCTCTTATGGCAGACTTGATGCTGTTTTGGTGCCTCGAGGTTAAGGAGGCGCTTACAACTCTCCGGAGCTTTGCTCAACGGGCATATATGTCCTGGATCGACCGGGAGTATGCTCGAATTCACCCACTTGGCAGACGAATGGCAAGGGAGGGGTGAGCATTCATGCCCATGCAATCTACGCCGCGGCAGCGGAAATGCGGAAATGGGAGCAATACTAGCTAGAGTACTAGGCAAGGCAAGATGATTGCCAGCAATAAATCAACGCGAAGCCAACGTTGCATCCTGAGAAGAGACCTTGTGCGAAACATCCATGGAGACATTTTGACCGTGCATTCTACCTGCAAAATAATATTCTGGTGCCTATAATTCCAGCCGGAACACCCTTGAGTCCATCATCTGCCTGATGGCACCTTGAACCACTTGCCTCTTGCTGGTACCTTGAAGTTCCAGGATAATGGCCGCCCTTCCATAGCTTTGATCGTGCCTCGCTCGCCGCTCGCTAAGCCCACAGCGGCGCGGTGACCTCGACAGCTCGGTCGACTACGCTGCGCACGCGGTCCGCAAACGCCTTGTGGCCGCACTCCACGTCCAGATCCTCCAGCCAGACCTTGGCCGCCATCTTGTCGACCTTGATCGCCACGCCGGGGACGGGTATGCCGAGCCGGTGCAGCCGCTCCAGCTCCGCCCTCTTGCGCGCCTCGAGCTCCCTCTCTTCCTCTGCCTCGTCCTGGCCCTCGCCGTCCGCGGCATCCTCCATGGAGGCGTCCCCGCCCTCGCCGTCAGTGAGCTCCTTCTTCTTGGGCGTGTCCTTGGGGACGGGGGGCAGCTTTGGCTCCTCGATGGGCGCGACGTTGTCTGCACCGAATTGAGCCTCCAAGAACATGAACAGGCGCTCGAGGCGCTCCTCTGGTGTCAGGTTCGCGTGGGGGTTGCGCGGTGGGAGGTCGGTGTGAACCTGGTCATGCGAGTGGGAGTGCTTCTGTGCGGACCGCTTGACGGCGGCGGGGCTGCTCTCTACTGACAGGAGCACGCTGAGGACGGAGTCGGCGATGCCATCGTTCAGCAGGTTGCCTTCCCACTCAAGCTCAACTTCGCCGTTGTTGCGGTAGCGGACCACCACACAGCCCATGACACGGTAGGCTGCGACGACTTGATTGATCTCCTCGTCTGCGGGCTCGACATCGCCATTGGGAGAAGCGCCGTTGCCGTTGTCCTGGTCGTGCTTCATCTCTGGCAGCTCCTCAATCTTGCCAAACGTGCCCTCGAGACCCCACTTTATCAAGTCGATGCCAGCGGCGCTGAGCCGTATGCGCTCCTTGCAGGTCATGGTTGTAGTAGTGAGACCAGCGTACTCTTGCAGATCCTCTGGAGCCATCAAAGACAGCTTGAAGTCGTTCTGAACCAGGACACCAGTGACGAGCTGGGTGTCGTCCTCGGGGGTTGGGAGATGGGTGGGTGGTGGAATCGATGCGAGTTTGCCGACGACCTTGGCGATCTTGTCCTGCTTGAATGGGATGCGGAGCACTTCGAAATTCTTTGGACTGTAGACTTTGACCTTGACGGTCTTATTGCTGTTGAGAGAGAGAAGCTTGGACTTCAATCGCATCATGTTGTGCTGTTCTCCATGCACAAGAATCTGATGATGTTAGCGAACCCAGATCGGGATGCCGAGGCTGTGGCTCAACTTACGACCACTGGTGCGGCAACCTCTTCGATGAATTCTCTGTTCTCGTTGCCATCTACGTGAGCCGCGAAAGAGTATTCCTGGACGCTGCACCTCCGAGGAATCATCACCTTCTCTGCGTCACCGCCAGGAGCCCTGCGAGCAGCGGCGGCATTCCTGGTGACGACAGCCTGAATCTGCTCAGGTTCTTGCATGATCTGTCTGGCCATGGTTCCCTCGACGCTGTAGCCAGTGATGATGACACCATTCTTGTCGCTCGGTGCCCATCTCTCGAGGAGCTCTCTGCTCACGCCACTTTGGAGCATACCAGGGCTGGCAAGCATGACACAGCTTCCGACATCCTCGAACCGGTCAAGGCTCTTCAGGGACCGGATGTACTTGAAGTCCCATGGGCCACCCTTGCCCGCTCCATCCCCAGTAACCTCGGCCTCGGCCATGCGCTCCCGGAAGAGGCGCTTGATGTTGTCATTCATAGCTCCGATGTATGTTTGATAAACCACCATGCACTTCCGGGCCAGGTTGCTTGCGTAGTAGATCGGGATCTTCTGGAACTCGGGATGCTTGGCCCAGTACTCGTCAAGGATCAAAAGCAATTCCTGGGCCCGGCCGAGCGCGAAGACGGGCAGTAGGGCGCGCCCGCCGCGGTTCAGAATGCCGGTGATAGACTTCATCAGGGCCTGTTCCCTCTCGAGACGAGGCACGTGTGAGGCCACACCGTACGTGGACTCGGTGATCAGGACGTCAATCTTGACGCCTCGTGGGACCTCTGCTGAGACAAGATGCCTGTCGTGCTCTCTCGAATAGTCGCCCGTGAAAAAGATGTTGAGCCCTGCGATCTCGATGAGAAACATGGCAGCACCTAGGACGTGGCCTGCCGGATAAGGTGTGATTCGGATGGAAGAGATGGTGTGAGTGGTATAGTAGTCGATAGCCTCGATCATGGGAAAGGTATTGGCATGGTCTTGCTCTGTATACACAGGCTGTGATGATTCGTTGGACGATGCGTTGCCGACACGAACGCTGTCTTGGATAAGCCATCTGTAAATTGCTTTGGTGGGGTGTGTCATGAAGACTCGTCCCTTGAAGTTGGTTTTGGCCAGGACATACGGCAACGAGGCCGCATGGTCCACGTGGAAACTGATAGGTTGTCAGTATCTTGTCGGGCTGGTCTGGTGCATGGTGCGGTGGCACGGTGAGCTGTCTATCTACCACCGAGGGAAGGGACGGGCGTGGAATCACGACGCTGAGGGCTCAATACAAAGGTGGCAAGGGTTGGCAAATTGTTGTAGATTGTATTGATCTCTGAATACACTGATAGAAGTGGGCGAAGAAGTGGTGACACCATGATAGTCACGGCACCCCCACCAGGACGAAGCAGCGCGCGATGAGCCCGACCCATACCCATGGGAATCCACCGAAACGCGAGTCCACCCGCTTCCAGGAGGGTTCAAAGGACTTACTGGCTGATGAGAAGCACATCGACAGTGCTAAGGTCGAAGATATCGAAGAACGGGAGCGCGGCTAGCCCATCATATGCAGGGTGCTGGCCTGCGTCAAGCTGCAGTGCAGTTCAGTATTTTTGGGCAATGGTTATGAGAAGCAACGCGATGGAGATGCTCACCATGACAGTCTTGCCCTTGTACTGGATGATGTGGCAGGACCGACCGACTTCGTTGCCGCCGCCAAGACAATGAAACTTGAGCTCATCTGCTGGGTCGACAGGCTCCTCGCTGGCTGCATTGGCCATTGCCGAGGCTTTGCGTTTGGAAGCCATTTTGATGAGTCTTGCCTCACAAGGCTCGGCTGTCAGAGAGGTGAGCGGGCAGCAGGCCAGCAGCAATCCACCCCTTGGCTGGCATCTATGTTGGTCAACTCAAGATGTTTTGATGACTGGACCTAGGATCATGTCTTCTTCGTCCAATTCCTATGGCGTGCTGTCAGTATGTTGGGTGGCTTTGGCCCAAGAGGACCTCGCAGACTCTACGGGTGTTCTTGTGATGAGGGAGGAAGGGTGAGCGGATAGTAGCAAAAGGTCATCAGTTGACGTACTGCAGGGACTTGGTGGTTGAAGCCTGTCAGCAGCAGCAACAATGCAATGCGGTGCACGGACCAAAACGCGACAGGCTACAGCAGGAGGCTGGCCTGGTAGGGGGAGTACGTACAGTCCATGCACCCCACGTGATCAAATCTGCCGAAGTCGAGGAGCTATCCAAAGCGGAGGCGCGCAACTTCGACCCATCACCAACCCGATGGAGTGACTCAAATCATCGCCTAACCACCACCATACATCCCATCGCGTCCATCGCGCACGCCATTCCTCAATCTAAGGAACTGGAAAGCATCGTATAGATTAATTCCAGGCGGTCAGACACACCGGATGGGCGGCGGTAACGGAAGTTTGACAGGCTAGGCAGGCTTTCTGCCTCAGTCTGCACCACTGCGAACACACCACAAAGCGCAGGCGAACACTGGGCGTGCTCCAGGGACAGCTTGAGCTAGACCCAGGTCGCCTCATCCACACAAGTTTGTGGTCTCTCATTACAACCAGACGACTCACAACCCAGGACGGTCGCCATGGCTCAACCAACCCAACCGATGCCTCAGCAGGTATCTCAGCAAGTGCCCAGTAGGACTTACTCTCCTGCACAATCGCCTGCTCCCCAGCCTGGTTTTGCGCTCCCATCGACCAGTCAGAACATCGGTAATAAGAGACAACAACCACAAATGTCATTTCCACCGAGCTCGCAGTCCAACCCGACATCGCCATTCCCGGCCTCGCCACACGCGCACTCTCCATCGTTTCCCCAAAGTCCAATCGTCGGCACGCCTACCTCGGCAACCTCACCTTCATATGCTGCCATACAACCCGCTCCCTCTGCCTCGCCCGCTCCCGCCCACTCCCCTGCGCCTGCGCCGGCGCCCCCGCCAGCACAAGCGCACACTCAACAAACACAGCAGCAGTTCAGCCGACCAACTTACACGAATGGAAACACGCCTTCGCTCCCCCCGTTCTCCCATCCTCATCCGAGCCACCCGTCTACTCCAACCATGAGCGGCCCAACGACGCCGATCCCTGGCACTCCGGGGACTCCTGGCGCCACACCATACGTCAACGCAGGTTTCGTACCGACTGGGGGCCAACAGCCTGCCGCCGGCGCGATGGGCCCGCCTCCAGCGAAAGATCGGCCGCAAAGAACTTACGAATACGAAGTCACAGACAGCCTTCTGGGCACAGGGGTCGATATTCGTGAAGAAGAGAACGCGCTCGCTGAGTACTACGCCGGATCCTTCGGCCAGGATTCCAGGACGGGCTTTCCCGCCAACGCGCCTGGCAGTCGAGGGTCGTTCTACGGTGCCGGCCCAGCCAATCAACCCGGTGCGCCCCCGACAACTGGTCAGAAGGAGTTTGAGGCAGCACTGGCAGAGCAGAGGTGGAACGAATCGGCAGCTCGTCTATCGGCAACGCGGGCTGTAGAGCAAAGCGACCCTTTCTTGCAGCTGGCAAATCTGCACGCTCGCGCAGAGAAGTTCGCTCGGCAATACAACTTGGACCTCAACCTCGATACCAAGACGCAGCCCGTTCAGAAATCCAGGAATCCCGCCGATTACCCCGTTGCACCCAAGGTCACAGTGGCAACCAGAGAAGGTCCTGATGGCGCCATGGTTTCTGTCTATGGGTCAGTGCTACCGCCAGATAGCTTTCTGATTGACCAGCTTGCTCTACTGTCCATTGCCACCAAGCACAGGGTACGAGAGCTCCTTGAAGATGTGGATCAGATTGCGACCACGCGACAGCAGACCTCTCATGGTGTGATCCCTTCAGACTGGGCTGATTCTGCCGTCCCGGTGGATAGCGCTGGCCTTCCTGTCAACGATGTTGAGACGGCGACGAAGGCCGTCGAGAGTGGTGCTAACGGCAGCACCAATCCACGCAAGCGTGAGTTGACAAGCCTTTTCAAACGGTCGAACTGGTCTTTTATTGACACTCTTGGGCAGGCTCGTTTGACGCAAGCAATGTTTCAGGCGTGAGCGGAAGGCCGAACGTGCCGGCGACAAATCATTTGGCTCAGGTTCTGCGAGAGATGGGCAGGGCCGAACGAGAGGCAGAGGAGTTGCGCCTCAAGAAGCGCCAGAAGCGGTTGCTTGGAGACAGTGCAGCAAATGGATCGCGGGCAGGCTCAGTAGCGCCTGGAACCCCAGGCTCCACGGCTCCGGAACCCGAGAAGGCACCAACCAAGAAGGAGCAGAAGAAGATTGCGGCCCAGAAGCACGATGCCTCAGCTGACAATGTCAACAAGACAACGATGAAATTTCTGGGCGGCGGCAAGAAGAAGTACTCGTGGATGTCGATGGGAGCAAACACCCCAAGCACTCCTAACAAGCCGACAGCTAGCGCCGCAGGGACACCTGCGTCCGCAGCTGCTTCTGCCTCGGCATCAAAAGCACCAGAGAGCAAGTCTCTGACCCAGGAGGGCCGGTACAAGCTTGGAAGTTGGCGGGAGTACAGCGAAAAGGGCAAAGATATCCAGTTGAGGGACTGGATCACCGTCCTAGAGCGTGACGGTCGAGAAAAGCTGGCCTTGCAGTACGCGTACATGAAGCTGGACGCGTCTGAGCCGCGGTAGAGCCACAGCCGTCAAGTGGAATCAGTTGCATCTCAGCTCAATTTCGGGCGGAGTTGCGGGAGGAAGCTCGGGGCGCCAGTCGTACAAAGATGACTTGATATCTTCTGAATCAAAACCTCCTCAGAAGGTCAGGCACCTGATGGTTGTCCGAGAAATGCTCTCTACGTTGGCTTTTTATCGCTCGGCCAACGATTAGATTCGGCTTCTTTTCGGAAAATCCGGGATCATACGACGGTGTGGAAGGCCTTGGGGGCTACGCACCCTCTTGAGCAAGATAGGCAGAGCAGCAAATACACCTGCTGGGCCACTGACTAGCACGGTACCTTGGCTTCATATCACGACCTACGAACTGGGGGTTTTTGACTCCACCCCTGTTCTGGATCGTGAGGAGTTGCTATGATAGTGCTGGTACCCAGCAAGCAGAAGCAGAAGCAAATGATGAAGGGGGAGGGAATGGAGGGACGCGGTAGCAGGGGATCAGAAGGATCTCGCTTCGACGAGACTAATACCTCGCATTGTGTTGATTTATGACTTCAGCCTGGCGTTCTACGAGAGGGCATCGGTATGGAGGGAAGGCACGCATTGATCCGCTTGGTGATTACACAAAAATAGGGGGGCCTTTTTATATTCTGCGCGCTCCTGGCCTCTCAGCGACATCAAGCAATAGTGCTTGAAGCTCATCCATCTGATGGGCAGCCCGACTACGCCCGGGCAGGGCGGATCAAGATTGTTCGGTGTGGCAGGCTGGAATTCAGTGGGTTGATAGAAATTCAGTGCAGCAGCAGCGCTGAAACGGTCAGAATACCCATTCAATATCGTTATGAAAGCATCTTAAGTGCGTCCAGTCGGAGGCAGCGCCCTGCACGTAAGTGAACCACGCCGTAAAGGTTTTCGGAGATAAGAGCTGGAATGGGCAGGTTGAAAAAAATGACGGCATTGCTCGTGATCCGCCCACATGTAGACTGGTTCCTCTCCTGGGTGATACCTATCTTGCACTTCTAACAGCTCTCAGCCTTGGATTATGTACATACGGTTGGTGAGCAGGTAGCAGGCCTCATTCACGACTTGATGTTCCTGACGTGCAGATTGGCGAGGCAACATCTGTCAAGCTCCACTCGGTCTACTTGTCGCACAGCGCACCTCGCCGCCATCGGATCCCCTCGCCTCTTGCTGAAAGGCCTGAAAGGACGGCCCTTCTCGGCCACTTCTGCAAGGATGGCGATTGCTGTGAGACAGTGCCTTTCACGTATCCAGAAAGGGCCGGATTTTCTGATTTGCTGATGACGTGAACAGGCAATTGGGCAGATCTGCTCGACGCCGGATATGTCACACAACCTGGAGCAGTGCCTCAAGCTGGTCAAGGAGGCTTCCCAGGCGGGAGCAAAGGTGGGCAGCGGACCTTTCTACGTCAATCGTGGGCTGTTACCAAAGGCATTCAGCCTCTCAAGTGAGAGTTGACAAGGTGCTCGACATCAGGCCTCGTCGCATGGGGACAGATGTTAGACAGGCTCTAGAGAGCGGGTGCGCGCTACCGGTACGCTTGCCACGGCTTCAACAGGTTACCGTAGCCGGGGAAATTCCGCAGCAGTCCTACCTGTCATGGAGAAAAGGCTTACATGCTCCCGTCCCCCTAGGCGATCTTCTTCCCCGAGGCATCAGACTACATAGCTTCCTCGCCCCAAGAGTCCCTCTCCCTGGCCAGGCCAGAGTCGGAGTCGCCCTTCGTGCTGGGCCTTCGGGTCGCGGCAACGAGGCACGATATGCACATCAGCGTGGGGGTCCACGTCCCTGTGCCCGCCGAGCCGACACCAACGGCACCGGCTTCATCCTCACCTCCACCGGGGCCCGCAGCCACAGCCGCCACCAAACTCGTCAACCGCACCATCTGGGTGCTCCCGACGGGCGAGGTCGACGGGGCCAGGAGCTACGACAAGCTGCACCTCTTCGACTACGGCAGCCTGCGCGAGTCGGCGCACACGCGGGCGGGTTCCGGCCTCGTGGCCCCCTTCGACACCCCCGTGGGCCGCGTCGGCAGCCTGATCTGCTTCGACCTGCGCTTCCCGGAGGCGGCGACGGCCCTCGCACACCCGCAGGCCCCGGGCCAGGGCAAAGGCAAGGGCCAGGGCCAGCACGGGTGGCAGCCCGCGCAGGTCCTCACGTACCCGTCGGCCTTCACGGTCCCGACGGGCGCGGCGCACTGGGAGGCGCTGCTGCGGGCGCGGGCGATCGAGGCGCAGTGCTGGGTCATTGCCGCCGCGCAGGCCGGGTGGCACTCGGGCGTGCCCGGCAAGGGGAGGGTCAGCTACGGCGGGAGCACGGTGGTGGACCCGTGGGGCCGCGTGCGGTGCGCCCTGCCCGCGGTGGTGGAGGAGCGGGCCGGGGAGATGTCGGTACCAGAGGGCGCGGTGGGGGCACTCGGCCTGGTGGACATTGACCTGGGCCTGTGGGAGAGCGTGCGGGAGAGGATGCCGCTGGTTAGGAGGAGGTGAGTCTGATGGCCGCTAAAACTCTTTCATCTCGACAGAGACATGGCCTCTGCGTCTCGATGTATGACACCGAGAGGCTGGTGTCAAACATTTCGCCGAGGCTGATGCTTTGCACCCCCCCCCCATGTTATCTTGCCCGTTGGAATACTGCTGCTGACACGTGCCAGGGATGTCTTTTCTGAGATGTGACAAAACTTTACATATCATGCGAGGCAGGTGAGCGGTGGTGGCGTGGTCTTGTCACCAACAC
This sequence comes from Diaporthe sp. P3_1W, assembly GCA_037177825.1. Taxonomy (NCBI): domain Eukaryota; kingdom Fungi; phylum Ascomycota; class Sordariomycetes; order Diaporthales; family Diaporthaceae; genus Diaporthe; species Diaporthe sp. P3_1W. The sequence goes on from JBAFXB010000001.1 coordinate 2,923,619, forward strand.
ACACGCACACGCACACACACAACACGAAGTATATCGGGAGGATCTGATTGCGATGTGCAAAGGTGCGGTGACGTAATCCGCCCATGAGAGTTTCTGGCATCCAGTCGGACATCATCTTGAAACATGCTCACTTGCGAAGAGACCAAAAAGGGGTTTGGTCTTTTTGCCTGCTCAAAGTGGTTGTAGGATTCGGAAGGACAAAGAGGCGCAGACACAAGACCACAGGGTATTGTTGTCTGGTAGATTAGATATGCGTGGTGACGCCGCACGTCTGTCAGATGCTTCCCACAACGTCGGCTATGCACACGGTCTTGGAGAGATTGCATCAGGAACCCTGTTCCTGCTCCTGCACGGTATGCTCTCTGATTAAACTCGAAGACGTTATGAAAATAGACATGATCGCTGCCCACCGGTAGTACTGTCTGTGGGATTGGAGGAAACGTTCTCCAGCCCGGTCAGCCGCTCACCCACGTGCCCCCGGCCGAGCTCGTCCCGGGCCTTCCCTTGTTTGTTGCGTGGCGGGCACCACCCGGTAAAATAAAATAAAAGAGCGTGGCCAGTCACTCACCAAATCGCCGTCGGGAATGCGTCGTAATGTCGTCGGGCTCGTCGGGTTCTTCTATTCTGGTGCATAGGCCCGAGGTACCGCACGTCTCAGGAAGATCACAAGAGAAGGGAGAGGGCCCCGGGGCTGCGCTGGGGATCCAGGTAGAGTGGCCCAGGGGATTTTTGAGGGCCTCCCACCAGGAATGGCCCAAGAGCTTCCTTTGTTCCTCTCTTTTTGCTGGGTGATGTGCGTTCGGTGACGGGTCAGGGAAGGAAGAGGCCGTCGAAGGATTGGGATAGGCGGTTTTGAGTTTCGGTGCCCACGCCGGACCAAAGGGGAAATGTTCTGGACGGTGTGGCTCCGATCTCTGGCCATGCTATCCCCCTTCTGGAAGGCGGCGGAAGGGATTGACGGGCCCATCCCCCAGGTAGGGGACCCCCACGGAGATTGGGAGGATGTACCGGTCTGGAGGTGGAGGATTTGGCGCGTTGGAAACGGCCCAACGAGGAGGATCCCCTCGAGAAGGGCCGACGAGGTCAGGTCCCCGGGGGGGGGTTTGGTTGGCGCTGATCAGCGACACGGTAAAAGCGAGTCTTCCCGGTGAGAGATTCTGAACAGGCTGAATGTCACCGGTTCCCTTCCCAGGGGATCCTGTGCATCCAATTCCTGCCCAACAAGCCCAGGTATTGCATACAGAAGGGGTTCGCACTCGAGGCGACAAACAAAACACCTGCTGCGATTGGAGGCTCGTCGGTGGCGCTCCCGTCCAATCCCCAACACAGGCGCAGTGTTTTGGGCCCATGAAACAGGGGAACTTCTGCCGGTGTATGCGGCGTCGATAGATAGGATGAGATCTCTCTGCAAGGAGAAAAAAAAAATCAGAGGGCGGGCATGTCCCAACCTACGGGCCTACGGGGATGTTGGCTGTCTCTCGGTGTGGCTCAACCAACACCACACACACACAGCAATGGCCAGCCAGAGTCAGTCAGTCAGTGCCACCGCCAGCGGCCAGTTCCAGTTTCCAGTTCCTGCGACAAACGCTGCGGGTGTCTGTCTTCCAGAAGCAGTGGAGCAGGTGGAGCCCCAGCTGCTAGCACAAAGCCAAGCATCTCCCCCGTACATGGACACATACGTACCGTACCGCAGTACATGACGCAGGCCCGGGGGTGGAGGGATTGGAGATTGTGGGAACTTTTTTTTTTGACACATGTACCGTACCTTGCAGTGCAGTGCAGTAGCCCCATATGCACCATGCATCGTCCCGGAGATGGGGCCTTGACTAGGTAGGTAGGCCTGCCTAGTCATGGCCAGGTCATACACGGTGAGGAAGGGGAGAGCCGGTCAACGACCAGCCCATCCCAGGCCCAAAACCCAATGCTGGTACAGGTGGGAGATGCGAAAGTGAGTGTGTGAGAGAGAGAGAGCGAGAGAGACGGAGAGAGAGCCCACTTTCGTCACGACGGCTCAGGCCGACGCTTGCTGCCGCATCCCCATCCTCTCATTCGCCGACCCAGGACGGCGGATCCCTCTCTCACTCTCTCCGCTCACATTAGCCTGGCTTCGCCCAGATACATGCTCATGTACACACTTACTCTCTACCTGGTCTAGTCAACAGTAGTGTCTGGGGGCAGGACCCTTGCCGCAGGAACGGGAACGGGAACGGGGTCCATTTTTCTTTTCTCTTTTCTTCCATTTCAATAGAGGTGGCTCAAACTGGCGTTGCTGTGATGTCGGGCATGTGCATGAGTGACTATGTCTGTTCGCCTTGCAGGCGAGGCTGAGACCTGTTGGAGGAGGACTCAGTTCCTCATTGTGTACCGCCAAGCTTTCGTGTCTCGCACAATATTCCCTCTACTTTGTGTGTGTGTGGGTGGGTGGGTGTAGACGAAATCCATAATCTCCAATCGACGTCGTGATCTTGCTGGTCAAGGGCTGGGAGCAAGGTGGAGAAGGAAATTGGGAAGAAGAAGCTCAACCCCGAAAGACTCAACACATCATTTGTTCATCATCATCTTGCCGCGCATCCTTTTTTTCTCACTGTATCTCTCATTCTCCATCGATCTTCTCTCACCGTTCGAACTGACATAACAGCGGTATGAGATGCATCAGCCCCGGACCTGCCTCGTCGCAGATCGTCGTTAGATTCACCTTGCATGTCCAGAGACAAACATACATGAGATGCGCATTCTGCTTTTTGATGATTGCCCTTACATACGGCGCCATCCGCCACCATCCCCCGCGCCGCCGCCTCGCCTATCTGTGATCCTGAGACCTGCATGTGGCGCTCAGTGATTGGCCTCGTCGTTTTCTTTCTTTTTTTTCCCACATCAGTTCTCACATCTTTGCAACCGTCATCACAGCGTGATGGACAACGTCAATCTTATTCTTGTGGACCATTTGTTTGAGAAAAAATCGTTGTTAAAAGCAAAAAAACGCTGTGTAGCTAGCTGGTGCTTCTTACTAATCTGTACAGGCAACCTCTAAATCCCGGGGGTATCTTTCTTCTCCTCCTGGTGCCAGCCCGAGGGTGCCCAGCTGGCCAGACACAATCTCTCTCCTCTTCCATTATCGAAGTTCCTCCAGATCCTTCGACGCTATGTGTACATGTGTTAGACACAACAATGTTGTTTTGGTGGTGGGAAAAAACATGGCTCTGAAGCGAAGTGAAGAAGGGGGGAAGAAAAACGAGGGTGGAAAAAGGGAGGAGGATAGTGGTGGAAGCGGCAGTGAAGCCAAAAAAACAGGTCTATATGCATCCCGGCCAGTTTTCTTTTTTCCCAATCCTCTCAACCCTTTTTTGTGATCCGTTCCATCTCTTTCCATAGCACCTGCGAATAAAACAACAAAAAAAGAAGTAGACGAAAATTGCAGCCCACTAGTCATATCCTTTTTTCTGTAACCCAGCCCCGGTCATGCCCAAAAAAAACTAAGACAAGTAAGAAAATGTCAAACAATGCGGCCGAGGCGAAGCGGCTTGCTCGTCCACACATGAATGCCGGTGTCGTATGGTCGAGGAGGAGGCGCAGGAATCGCTAGACATTTTGGTTCGCCCCCGACTTCGCCCAAGGCTTGCGCGCTCGCGACGCGCGGTGCAAAAGAAAAGGAAAAATGTGAAAATGTTGACGTCTGACAGACAGAAGCAAGCTGACTTGCCCCCAATCTAAAACCCGATCCGATCTAGTTGAACGCCGTGTGCAGCCCCGGGACGAGATTCTCGCCGTGTGAAACCCTCTTCCTTTTGTGGAAAACAAAACATTTCGCGCCTGTCCTTTTTCGTACTGGGAAAATCCAAGTGGCAGTGAGCCAGGCAAACATTGTGTCGTCTCTTTCGGAGGAATGCGTATTAAATGATGTACGGTGTCGGAATGCAATCGATCGATCCCAAGACACTTTGGGGGATGGTAATCCATCCGGTCGCTGTTGTCGAAAGTAAGATAAAAATGAAGACTGTTGTTACACGATGCGCTGCGGCGGCGCAGTGATTAAAATCGTCGTATTTGCGAAAGCGTGCAGGGGCCCGAGAAGCAGGAGGTCTGTCCGTGCTCGTTGTGTGAGAGAGGGCTGGCGTCGCGACCAGGAAGCCGACCGAGCGAATAGTCCGGCGCCACGATTTTGGTCTGCCGTGGGTTCCTCCTGTCGCGGGAGGGAGGCTAGCGTGTGATGGCGGCCATTGTTTCGAGAGTTGGCGCCGAACCAAGGGATGAATGGCATGGCGACACGATTTATCGCGGCTTGGGCTGCGGTGGTGGCTTTGGCACACCAGTTGTGTCATAGGCTCCACGGCCTTGGTTGGCGAACACTGGAGTCTCTCTGGTAACCATTTTGACGTTTGGGGAACGTGCAACGAGGTTGAAGGCGCTGTGGAAAAGCCAACATTAGCCATAACTCGCGAAAGGAACGTCGCATTGCATTGTGCCGATGCAGGTGTAATGAGATTGTTGCAGGGGTGTAAAGTGAAGTCAGGGGCAAGACGGCAATGTTGGGTTGCATGCAAGGCAGCAACTCCCAACCGAAGCGCAAAAGCACCGAGATGAGATCCAGGAAGAAGGTGACTCACAATAGGTAGCGGGATTCCGGGCTGCGAGGCGTAGGGCTTCTGGTGGGTTTTCAGAAGCTTTGGAGCAGTCGCAGGAGGTGCGGCGCGGCGCGGGATTGGTGAAGGGAGACGGGGCGAGGTCGAAGGTTGCAGGGGCGCCGGGAGTTCTGCCGAATCGTAGGAGAGCTCAGCAGAGGTGTCGCCAGAGGAGGTCAAGTCTCGTTGGAAATGCGGGTGCAAAGCGTGGGACCTGAGAGGGCTGGAGACGGCACCGAAAGCGTGATGATGACGCCTGGTTATTTATGGGCCAGACTTATGCACGCTGATGTTGATGGTGGTGGTGGTGGTGGTGTGGGTGAGACAAAGTGGCCAGAGTCGGACCCGGAGTGTGATGGGTTCCTGTGGTTCTAGAATGCGCAAAGGGATGCGTTCTTGTCCTTCTTTTTGTCGTCGGTACGTGGCCGGACGGATCAGGGAGTTTCTGGATCTGTTGGCGACCGCGAGAAATGTCGTTGAGGGCCCGTTGTCAAGGTTGACCACCTTAATGTCAGGTACGCTGCAGATCGTAGGGCCGGATTCTATCCAAGGATGGTCCAGTCGCAGGCTCAGTGGATCGCTGGAGAGCAGCAGCAGCGGTAGTGGCGCTCACTGTTTCGGGAACGTGTGGGCTTTGGAGAAGCGAGTTGGAGCAAGGTGCAGGTGCAGGTGCAGGTTGGTGCAGGTTGCAGCAGTCGGGGGTCGCTGGCGGCAAGGTTGGCTGACTGGAAGACAGACAGACAGACAGGCAGATGGATAGACAGGTGGTATGCGTTTCAAGATGGGAACGCTGCAGCTTAAGAAATAGGAAATGGACAAGAGGGAAGAAGCGCTCTGTTATTGTACAGGACAAGAGAGAGGATTAATAACTTGGGTCGGGGGGAAGTTAAGAAGGGAGGGCGTTTCGAGTGTGGGAAGGGGGCCGTCCGCGTCTTATAATAGACTTTCAAGCTGAGCGCGCTGTGCCAAAGCAAAGCGCAGAGTGCAAGCCCTGTGCGAAGGTGAGAGTGACTGATACTCCGGCCAGCAGGTACATCACTTTTCCTCCTCCTCCTTGTCTTATTTCAGCCCTTGCCTCTCTGGCCCCTGTCTCCCCTTCCTTTTCTGCTGAGCTGTGCTGAGCTGTGCTGAGCTGTGCGGTGCTGTGCGGTGCTGAGCTGTGCCGGTACTGTACCGTGCCCGTCAGTGCTGGGAACACAGGCGAGAGGCAAGGCAGGGCAGGGTAAGGCAAGGCGACGCCAGGGGCCCAGCCCAGGAGGGCAGGGGAGCGGCGGACGGGGGGCCAGGGGAAGGGATGGATGGATGGGATGGAATGGATGCGATTGACATGGAAAAGAGTGGGCTCAATTAAGGTGTGTAGGAACTTTACTACGCGTGTCTCTTACCTCACACACACACCCGCGCTCACACACGCTCACACACGCACGCAAAATCCCACTCTCGCTCTCACTAGAGCATGCACCCAGGGCCCGGCAGGGACAGGAGGGACAGGGCCCGATTAGGCTAGCAAGGGAGGGCGCAACGGGGAGTTCTGGCAAGTATTGGGTTGGGCTGGGTTGGCGTCGAGCGATAATTTCGGAGCCATGTTCCAGGTACCCGAAGACAAAGCACACCTTAGGCGAGAAAGCAACAGTCGTCATGTATCAGAGTCAGGTCCCCATGCGCCAGGCCCCATGTACCTGCAGGGGTCCCGCAACGCCAGCCAGGTACCTCGTGGGCCCTGTCAGTGTACATCCTGCCGTACCGCCTACATGGCAGTACGTAGCAGCGCGCAGTGCCGCACCTCTCCTGTCCTGCCTGTCCTGGGCTCTGAACACGGTGGGGATCCGCTCAGTCCGGGCGCCGTTTTGCGTTGCAGGCGTGCACATCGCTCGCAACTCGGTACGTCCCCTCCGTGAAACGTCAGGCTGGTCGAGCTGCTACCACAGTACTGACTGTGCTACTGCATTGCACACACACACACACAAGGAACGGTACTCACCGGGATGATCACTACCACGTACCGTAACTATATGTCTGTGTGAGTGCCAGTGTGAGAGGGAGAGTGTAAATTGTGTCTGTGTACAAGAATGCATCATCGCTGGATGGCAACTTCAGTTCCCCGTCCCGTCGCCCAGCTCGTGGAACATCTTCCTCCTGTCGACCAAACACAGGCCACACCCGGGAGAGCTGTGAGCGTGCCCTCATTGTCTTGTCTGGCCTGTCCTGTCCTTGCGTCGGGAATTATGAGGATGATTCTGTTGTTCATTTCGTAATGCTCTCGCTTACATACGAGCTTTGGGCAATCTTCCAGAATTTTTCCCAGGGTGGATACTCCCACTTGCAGGGGTTGGGGGATGCAGCCGGGGAGCCAGGGGGGGGCGCCCATCTGCTTCGAACGAACCAGCCGCCGACCCCAAGAGGTACTTCCTGTGGCACACGCGACTTTCATTGCCGTTTTGGGGGTGTCGTTCTGGAGGGCCAACCATTAGTGGTTCTCATCAGGTCTTTTTGCTGGGCGACGTGTTGTAAATTCGTTCTGATCTTGGCTCATTCTTGTGCTCTAATAAAGACCTGTCTGCGAGTTCGTGCCGTCTCGTGGCTCAGATTACGAAGAGTCGTAAATGACATGCCACAAAGGTTCCTGATTGATGAGGTGCTGTCGTCGTCGGGCCTGGGCCTGCAAGGTGGATCTCGCCGACGGCTTGGAGACCAACATGAGCTCAAATCAAACACGACGCATTTGCGTGCATCTCTCATTCTCTCATGCTTCATTTCAACGCCTCCCTAATTCAGCGGGGACCGGGGTCACCCGCCCGCCCGGGTAAGCTATTCCGCATACTCTCCCTCTAAGTTGTCTGGCCCGTCTACCATGCACCGGTGTGCTTGGATGCCCCGTGCTTCTTCGATGTGCTTGGTCGATATTTTCAGTCTCTTTTTTTGTTTTTTAAGGTCGGTCTCCTGTCCCAGCCGGCCCCACCCGGTGTCAATCGTATCGAGCCGTGGTCCCCGTGGGAGAAGCAACAACGTCAAAGCGACGCTTGCCGCGGAGCCAAGGAGTTTCGACGGGCTTCCTCTCGGTCGGTCAGAATGCTCAGCTCAGCAGAGGTAGTTGCTCAAGGCGGTGTCACCACTTGGCGCCGGATCGCAAAAGAACCATGTCTCTGTGCGAGGCCAGTCAGATTGGGGGTGTTGCACAACAAGGGCATGGCCACGTTCAAAACACTCCAGGGCGGCCCACCCACGCATACGACCCGGGAGGTTGGTTGCGTGGGCAAACTTGCGAGCCCACGAGGGGTTCGTCCGCCACCACATGCGACCTCTCCTGGTGACCCGAGTGTGCCACGGTAAAGGGGCCGATCTCAGGTCAGCAAGCCTGCGAGGCGTGGGGGAAAACGTGGGCAGCATGGGTGGGAGGGAATGGGATGGATGGAATGGATGGATGGATGGATGGATGATTGGGGGCGTGTGTAAGACCGGGTGGCTTTGCCCTCTGGCTAATACCGACGCCGGTAACCTCGAATATTGCAGTCTATTGCGTCGGCCTGTAGCCCTGGAGGTACTGTGCCTGCTGTCTTGGAAGCGTGAGAAAAGTGACCAAATTCGCTCCTGTGCTTTTTGTCTCAGACGGCCGACAAAGAATATGTGGAGGCGACGGCAGCATCTCATCTGTGGCATGACGAAATGGTTGCAGCCTCTCTGGACGGCCGGGCCTTTCTCAAGGGGCCCCGCCCCGTATTTTGTGATACGTCGCTGCCGCCACAAATGAATATCGCGAAAAATCGGCTGGGACAAACAAGTACTTGAGCTGTCTTAGCACGGAGGCACGACATCTCGGAGCTCTCAAAGCCGTGCTCAGGCTAGCCCTGTGTGCTGCGTGGTAGGTAGGACGGCGCCAGTACGGAACAGGTGGGTGAGTGCGCGGTGCAGGAGGGGCACAGCAGCCGGGCCGTCGTCTATTCTTGGTTGCAGCCCTGGGCAGGAGCTGCAATTCGTCCAAAAATCCGCGAATGGTTTGTCGCTGATGAACATGTCACCCAGGCCCTCGGGTTGGGATGTTCCAGATCGGGTGCTGCGGGAATCCGCCGTCTGCATCCGTGGCTTGCAGTCCTCGTGCTGCTGCATCTCGTTTCGGCTGACAAACGGCACAGCCCCTCTGCCCTATCCCCTAGATGCAGAATGATGAGGGCGTCTCACGGGTGAGAATCCACGGGGAGCATGTTTGGTCTTTTCGGATCAGTCATATCGCCGAAAGTCAGCCCTACAGCTAGCTGTTGGCTGTGCCCGTCAGGGTCTCGCGAGGTGTGTAATCCCGCAGTCGACAATCTGGCAGCCTGGAATGGTGCGACCAGTAATATGCACCACCACAACCACAATCACAACCACAGTTCTGATGAGTCACTACGAGTCGCTGCCGAAGCATGGGGGTCATCATCATCATTATCATCATCATAATCACAATCACAATCTCTGGACAGTTGACCTCGACCGCCAGTCATCCTGCGGCGGAACGGTGTGCCGGCATCACCGGAGCACGATGTAAGAAGCTCGAGCCCGTGACGACGGTGATGTAAGTACGCAGATTCCGTGTGTAAGGACGTGTGCCTTGGCTATGTCAGCACGTCTTCCTTATTAAGCACTGACCGGTCGGTGTGCCTCGTAGGGCGTCCCCCAAACCTTCGGCCTTTTGTGACGTTGGCATCACCCGAGAAAAGAGCGGGTGGTAGAAATTTGGGGGGGGGGGGTTGATGATGCTCTGTCGTTCATCAGTCTACTGTGTACTGCCAGATCTGCACCTGCTTCCTTGGTGGTTGATGCTAGCGGTGGATACGATCATCGCCATAAGACTGTTTCAGACCCAAGCGAGCACAGGCTGTGAGCTGTGATTTGTGGAACGGCGACGTCGGGAAGCTTGAGAAGGGAAACGAGCAGCGAGCGCAGATTTGACCTCTCGCTCCCCCTCTGTCGCTGGAGCCCACCATCACGGCCTCGCAAGCTCAAGGGTATGTCTTGGGCGAAAAAGGAAGCCGCAGCCACGAGTCAATTGTGACAGGATTGCTGGGTCCTCACCTGTAAAGGGCGAAAACTCAGATACGAGTCACCTTCCCTTCCCGACGGTGGGATAGCCGGCAGTCCAAGGGGTCTCCTTGATGGCTTCCCGAGGCTCCACTTCCGTCCTGCCGCATGAGATTCTCGATATGCGCGATCACAGATTCCGAGCTGAGCTGGGCGAAACACAGATATTCCGGGATGCAAGCGTTCGTCTCCGCCACGAACGAGTTCGCCTTGGCCTGCATTGACGGGTTGATTGGCCCGGTCGCTGAGAGACAGATCGTCCCGCCTGCCGTCCTGCATACGTACTACGGGCGGTCCCATGTAGACGATGTAGATAGTGCATCACAGACATGATAGGACCCCTATTGCCCCCCCCCTTTTTTTATGGCCCTCCCAATACCAAGGACCCGGGAGCGACGTGTTCGGTCCGCTGCCGCGGTGTAACAGCGGAGAGGCACCTCTGGCGAGGACTCGAGGTGACTTTCCGAGACCGTCACTAGTCCGACAAAGATATTCACGTTGTCTCCCGAGTCGGCGACGCTGAACACGCGGGGACACTATCACCATGCACAACACTGTGCCCTTTTGAGTCGCTCACTTACGGGGACGCAGCTGGTCCCGGGGCGACTGGTTCGCTGCGGCCGATGGCTTCCCGAGACAACCTTTTTTCCCACACAGTGAGGTGGCAGAGGCGGGGGAAGTTGAGGAGTCAGCCACGTATCATGTCGGCCGCCAACAGGCCCTCGTTACTACCCTTGAACGCGCGGTCTGCGGGTGACGATTCACAGCAAACATGAACTGACATGTCTCAGTCCCGTTTGCCCATGGTGGTGGCTGTTCAGGTGAGGCTGCTGAGCCAAAATCATGAATCTGACGAGTCCAAGGGTGCTTTTTTTATATTCTAGTTTTCATTTTCCCCATACTTTTTTTCTTCCCTTTTTCGACAAGCAGGTCCTAGTCCCAGCACACCGAACAGCCCCGCAGTCGTCAGTGCGGGCTTCACGATCCATCACTCTTGGACCCTGATGATTCTGAGAGCCTTGCACAGGCCCGCGCATCGATCACTTCTCATAGTTGGTCCCCTTGATCGTGGTAGAAGGCACATCACAGTGCACATGGAGGACTAATTACCCGGCGAGGATGCCCTTGCACACAGTTGTGGGAAATCGAAATGACAATTTTAAAAAACTGAAAAAATTCCATCCCGTCTCCGATCTACCTAATTAAGACCCCTGGTAGCCCATGGAAGCCATCCACACCTTCTAGAACGATTCTCTCGCTGACAGGTCGGATTTGGCGCTGGGGTGGGTCGCTAAGCAAAATTGTGTGGCACGACCCACGACAAGGTCCTGCGTTTCATCTCCCCAGAGGCAAGCTGTCATGATCAATGCCAGGGCCTGCAGGGCGCCTCAGAGGATCCCGTCAGGCCCGTCTATCTCGTACCCGGTGGGCTGGTGGGCTGGTGGCAGTCAGTGACGGCAACGAAGGATGCACATGTTTTTGTTCCGAGACCGTAATAATTCCGCGACAGGAACAAAAGCACTCTTCTCAGAATAGATGCTGTTGTGTAGCACGGCTACTAATGGTAGTCAGGCACCACGGGCTGGCTGACATTACCGCGATCCTGCACGGTACGATTGTCCAACCAGCACAGCTGACATCATCCGCGGCACAGGCTGTGTCCTTGGGTGAGGCAGCCCTCTGCCACGAGGAGCAAATCAGCACGGCAAGCAGCCCCGGGACTGGTGTTTAGGGAGCAGAATAGGGCCGAACTAGCCCTCTGTCACAGCCGAGGCTCAATCCGTCGGCTTGGACCGATGGGCCACCCCAAGCTGTCAGCCAAACCGGACGCAGTCCCTAGGCTGATCTGTCTCACCTGCGTGCTGTGAATCATCAAGCCACCGAACCAAGCCTCGAGAGGATAGACAGCCGAGCTGTACCGTTTCTTGGCCCTGCCCGCGCCTGCATCCACAGGCACACGAGCACAGGCACAGGCGCAGGCACACGAGCCACGTCAGGTAGCTGCCGTTCCGAGGATGCTACAATTCCCACCGCCAGAACACGCTGACACAGGGCGTCCTGACCGAGCTCACCTGAGAGTTCCCAGCGGGACCAAGCCGCCTCACGGTCCCCTCTCAGGGCTAGGGAGCAGCAAGATGTGCCCCAAATGAGGAAGGGGACGGCTCGGCGATACTAAGGACGTCAGGGCCATTTTTTTTTGGCAGGCCGTAGTATTCCCGGCCCCTCGCGCTGTACTGGGTACTTCAGCCCTGGGCCCACAGGTACTTACTCGCAAGCTCAAGGTACCTGCCACCCAGGGCGGATGGGGCCCGGTCGGTTGCATTATGCAGTTTCCCGGCCACATGGAGAAGAACCTGGAGTGCAGGCTAAAACGGCGCTATTCCGAAAGGGAGATGCGTTCCTGCATTAGCAATTTTGGCTCTTTCCTTCCAAGGTTCCGGGCCGGGACTACGTAGCCTGAAATGCCTGCTTGACTCTGGCCGGCTTGCTTGTGCAAGATGGCAGGCCTCAGTTTTTTTTCTTCCCACCTTCGCGTGTGTGCCCTTATTGTTGCTGCTATGACTGCACAATTGCAGCGATGTCACCATACCGTCTGTCCGTTCCACTCAGCTTTCGCAGAAAGACGTCTGCAAAAGAGGCTTGCTCATATTGAACCCAATAACCTCCGTGCTGGGTCACGTAGCTCCATGCCAGTGGGCTGCACCCCTTCGCAGCTGCGAAAATCAAGGTGCTATGCTGCTAGGCCTTGATTCTATGCAAGGCTGAGGAAGATCAGTCACACGAAACAGGAGGGCGCAGCAAGTCGCCGCGCGCTGGTCGCCGTCGTCCCACCCCCATCATCAACTCAGATGCAAAATGAAGCAGCTAATGAAATCAGTCGTCTGGAATTTGTGCGTCTGCCGATTGTGACAGCTACTCGGAATGCTTCCAATTCGCCAATGTCCAAAAGCATGTGCCATCGTATCATCGAGCTGCCGACCGGAACAGATATCCACACTCGCCGGTCTAGGCCGCAAAGGTTCTTGCAGGCGGTCATCTTTCGAATTGAGGGTCGCCTGTGCGCCAAAAAAGCAAGATCGTCGTATGCTTGTGACCTCATCGAACAAGCTCGTCAGAACCACCCCGTGTCTTCACAATAGCATCCCCATGAGTTCTCTGTCGTTGTGGAGAGAGTGCTGCTCAATCGAGCCGTCACATCGGATAGGACTTGCCTGCTCACCGTGTTCCCACACACACACCTCATGGAACGGTAGCTCCGTGGCCCCGGTTGAGCCACCAAAGCGAGGGTGATCCACCGTTGGGGGGTCGCCCAGTCCTCGGTGTAGTCGCGAACGTTCACAGATCATCACAGACATGCTGCCAGGGATTCAGCGCTACTATCAGACTTTTCTGTGGTGCGCAAGAGCGGGCGCAGCAGGAGCAGGAGGAGCACAGTGCAACAGGTATAGGCAGGGACCTGAGATCTAGCCTTGATGCTTTCACGGATTTTCCTTGTTGACCGCACGTGGCAGGAGAGGTTCGGAGCACCTTGGGGCATGGCACGATTCCACGAAGGAATTGCCGAGAACCATGTGTGCAAGCAGCGCAACGGGGGCGACGATCTGGGGAGATAAGATACCACCTTGACCAACAAACCCTCCATGCTACCACCAAGGGGACTCAAACTTCAGCCTTGACAGCCTTGCCGACGGGGCAACACGGATCCATGCCGTGCTGTCACCAAGCAACCGTGAGGGCCTGGTGGGCTGGCACCCAGTTGACAGTTGCGCCAAGTGGACATCTTCGGCGAAGACGAACAGGTGTGGAGCGCTCAGAGACTGTGGGCTACTCCAGCCCGCCGCTTCGAGCTTCTGCCCCTGCCGCTCAGTGGGCCGCCGCGAAACTTTCTGGAAGACTGTTTATTATTTCCCCGGCCAGCAGCCCTGTGAGGCAATCGCAATTGACCGTATTGACGATAACGAGTTGGGGTTAATTTCACAGTCTGTCATGAGTCCATTTACACGAAGTTACATGCAGACCCACCGGCCACGCGACTACGATGCACGGTAGTGGGCCGCACCCAGCACACGGCGCGTTGCAAACCGGGCCCTGCGGCACTGCCGAGAGAGCGGTTAGGCCAGCATACCTGGGCACGGTGGGCCTCCAAACCAGTAGCAAATCTCACCGAGTCTTCTCGGTGAGCAAGGGTCAGGCACTGGCCCAGTCCCTCGTCCGTTGTCCAGACCGAAACGCTGGGCGGTCGAGGGCCCTCGCTTGGTCCCGCAAACGGCACGTGTGGGTAGTGTGTCCGAAGTGCCTTGTTCTCACCCTCAACCAGCCAGAGCCGTCGGCAGTGGGCTTGGCTGAGCACGACGTGTGAGTTGCATAGAGCTACGACATCGACGGCACTCAGCCTTGCTTGCTGCTTGGTTCCTTCGGCCTTCACCTGGGACAAGGATCCTCAGGGCTGTCGTGAGTCTTCTAAAAGCAGGCGCCTGCCAAGGCAAGGTTCCAAGTAGATGACACTCTCTGGCACAACAACAGCGGGCATCGGCCATTTAGCGAACACTAGGGAAACAAATGTGCCGGGCGCCTCTGGGCCGGAAGCCCTGCCGCGCTGTCAGAGGTGCATGAGAGATCCCTGTCGGCTGGCGACCTCGTGGTTTCCGGGGAACCATCCGGCCTCGCATGCCACTCCACTTGCCGCTATGCGGTTCATCTTTTCTCGAAGGTTGCTAATTTGGAAGGAAATACGGAGCGCCACCGTTTATGTGGGCATAGGGCAGGCGTCTGCCCTGGAACGGAGGCTGGGGATCCCAATGCAGCATGAGCACGTTGCTGGGATAAGGCTGGCTTTCGGTCGAACCTGTCACGGCGAATGTTCTGTTGGGGAACCCCCTAAGCCATGGGAAACATTGACAATTGCTGACGTATTGCAACAGGGCGATGCCCACCGGGTCTCTCACTGCAACATACCTAGGTACTTGTTAGGCCTCTATAGTACTTACGCTATGCGCATCACACGTGGTTTGGCCTCGGCTCCGAACGGTTGCATTGCAGGCGGCCCTTTGGAAACGGTCCTTGCTGGCTGCCGCAGGGCGAGGGCGATCAAATCGACAGGCAGCCCAGCCAGCTCTTTGGTGCAACTAGGGTCGCATTAGAAGCCTGGGTTAGGTGTCCGGCTTGTCTCCCCCGACGTTTGCAACCCTGTTTCGCCAGCTCCTGCAAGGAGACGCAACTTTGGTCGCGACACGAGGTGGACGGGGACGGGGACAAGGTGTCACAGCCATAACTGCCATGCAGTACCATCCGGCCTCAATGGCAATGGATGCCCGGAAGCATATGGATTGCCGATTGCCATCTTCGAGCAACCTTCGCGTGTGTTGCTTGACTTCCAACTGATCTCCACGCAGAGCTTATCTGAATTTCCCGGACTTCACTTTGTAATGCCCATTCCGTCTCTCACAAATGATGCTATGCAAGCAGGTCTCGCACTGCATTATTCAGAGCACATGAGTGCGGTTTCAGAGTCAGCTGTAAGAAACCCCCTATCACCGACTCAACGACACCCACAGACACCGAAAGCTTCTTTGCCTCCGTGGTTCACAGAGGAGAGCCGACGCCCCCTTGCTTCGTGCTGCCGACTGCGCCGCGATCGAGTCCCCACGGGCATTGAAGTCTAGACCGCGATTCTCCTGCGGCGAGGTTTCCCATTGCGGTGGGACAAGCCGACCGTTCGGGAATGCCTCACCTTGCTCCAGAGTCTGGCTTTCAGGGTCAAGGTGAGCGGGCTCGGCCTACACATCCGCACGAGCGACGCGAGTCAACTTGAAGGAGAGGCCCAACCTTCATCAAAGGTCAAGCAAGACGGGCTGAATCTGTCGATAATCATCGCGTGCGTCTGATTCGAGAGTGCCGGGTCGAGTCAAGATTGGCCACCCGGTATGGCGGCTTTTGAAACGCTGATACAGGAAAACCTTAACCTCTTCAGCCCGGCGCGCACAGAGCCTGGGGCCGTTGAATACGGGGATTTTTGCAGATTTGGGTTTGGAGGGAGCTCCCCAGCTCCCTCTGGCTGCATGCAGCATGTTCCAAGGCTCTAGCGCAAGCTACCTGGGGTGTGTAAATGCGAAAGCTTCACGTTCCCCGGTGGTGCCATGACAACAAGATTCTCCAGGGAACAGACCCACGAGTGCCACGAAGCTTGGGCTGAGTGAGGCCAGAAGCGCTCGGGCCGGGGCAATCTCATATACACCAAACGCCAGGATCAAGAGAGAGTTCTGGGCAATCGAGATCTAACCGGTATTGTCAAGCTTGCGTACGCAGCTGGGGGGGCACTCATTGAACTGGCGATGCGGTGTAGTAATCATCAACTTTTGTAGCTTTTAAGAGCCTTTAAACTCCTGCTGGGGTACAATCCTAGCCTCATGGGCACTCTACAAGTGGCATGTTCGTTTTCGTAATCGCCATATCGAAGAGTGGTCTTCCACAAATCCATTTGAACGATATAAATTCACATTGGCAAACTCGGTCAATCCCAGTTGCGGTGGGAGAGTGGTTAATCCGTTGCCCTGATATTGCAACATGATAGTTGTTGGGCAATACCTTCGGGTGCGCAGGTTCGCGGCGATGTTTTTTTTTTTTTTTCTTTTTTTCTTTTTGGATTCCAGAATAGTGAGTGAGATGATCCAGATCAAGTCGAGTTCAACGAAATTCTCGAGTCGTCTTGAGGCGCGCTTGACCTGCTCAGAACATAGGTCGCAGAAGTGATTGAGTCTGGGTTCTGGTAAAGGGGGAGGGGTGGGTTGCCTGCCCCACATTGGTTAAGCTGGTTGGTGACGCCTTCCTCCACATGGCACCTTGTCTGTACCTAGGCTAGGTAGGTAGTGCATCGCAGCAACGTACATACGTACGTACAGTAACTAAGCTCACATCCGAATTCCATCCAACGACTGCCACGACAGCATCTCAATCACCTCACCCAAACAGACGACAAATAATTGGCCACACTAGACAGACCGTGCAGTGTCTCCAACGCGACCACAGCGGGCCGAAGCCAGCTCCTCTCGACGTCCCGCTCCTCGCCCCAACGGTGACCACTCAACACCATCATCGCCCGCCTCGCAACCATGTCCATCATCCAGCAACACACGTCCGCGTCGCTCAGCGACGCCTGGCGCACCATCAACATCGACGCGCTGCAGGAGGACTCGTCTGTCAACTTCGACACCTCGACCCTGCACCCACCCCTGCCCGAAATCGGCGAGGCCGAGGTTCGCTCACTCGCGGGGCAGGTTAGACAGCTGCTGCGTGGCGGGGACGCGGAGGGCGCGCTGAGGGGCTGCCTGGAGATGCCGGTGTACAACGGGAACGACCTGGCAAAGGTACGAAAAGCACTGAGGATCCCGCTTGATCCCCTTCCCCGAACGTTTGTCTGGTCGGAGTGGGCTCCTTGGGAAAAGGGACAGCCCAGGGCCGGAGGGGGACGAGACGCCCCCCGTGTGGGGACGGCCGCCGCCTAGGATAGGACGAGGCTCTTTTCTTGCTGACGCGTGATTGTCATAGGATGCACACCTTCAGACCGTCGTCGAGGTCCTCCAGTCGATCAAGGCGAGCGAGATGACGCCCATGCTCCAGCGCATATACCAGGGCGACGGCGGTAGCGAGCTGTTGGATGTGCTCATGAAGTACCTGTACGTGGTGGTCCCCATTCGGAAGTGCCGACTTCTACTACATATTCCCTTCAACACACGAGAGTCCCACGTGGAGCGGTGAGCTGACATTGGCGTCGTGTCCTTCGGTCAGGTACAAGGGCATGGCATCGACACCCGGAGGTAGCGCGCCCCGGACCCCCACCAGAGTCACACCCCAGGCCACGGGGTTCAGCCAGGTCGGCGGCCGACCGGGCGCGGCGAACGAGTCCGCAGGCGCGGGTATGAGTGTCCTGTTGAGCTGGCACGAGAAGGTGGTTGACGTGGCTGGGCTTGGATGCATAGGACGGACGATGACGGACTGGCGGAGGGTGTAAAGATGCTCACATTGGTCATGACACATGGAACACGCTGTCCCGAAGCTGCCGGCTTCGTGCAGACCAACGGGGGAATCTCGTGGCGGTGCCTGAGCAGCGCACCATATCGAGGGGCATGATGCATATTCTAGAGACGCACATAGGCTTTGTCCTGGTAGACCACGTTGTCGTGAGGTGCAAGTCCAACGGCATCTGGCAATTTGAGCTCCACCATCATGTGCCTCCCCAAGAGAGATACTTTGCTTGTCGATGAGAACAACACGGCCCTGAAGCACCGACCGAACCCTTCGTTGACACCCGCAACTACCTAGGTAGCTTGCAATAGCGAACACCAAGCTCTTCAATGTCCACAAGCGGGAAGCTCGCAAGAACAAGCACCACGGCACCCAAATCAACAACATCACCAGTACCAGTATCAATCCATTCCAGCGTCGATGAGCTCCATACCAAGCAAGTGCGCTCGGTTTGAGGTAGCGTCCCTGGAACACGCCTACGGACAACCATGGCTCATGGTAAAGCCTTGACCAATTAGCCTTGATGGCAATAATGTACGTATTATAAAGAAGCATCGAGGCTTCAGAAGTGAGCCCAGCAAGCTTTGTCCATAGGTAACACACAGAATACACATCTTGATGTGTAATTGCCCTGAGAAACACCTGGACTGACAAGGCCATTCTTTGTCCGTTTGCACGGCTGATCCTCCCACTTCCCTTCTGGTAGTTATCTCATGTCATGAAATGAACTGGGTCTTCGAGCCAGATGATTTTCTGCAGACCAACGAACAATTACGTGCCTATCAAACCAGTTTTTTTTTGGCCTTATTATTTGTTCTCAAGTATGTCCTTGAGATTGATCTCCGCACTGCCCCGAGCGAGAGGCTCAGCCTGGTCAGGAGAATCGTGCCACCCAATCATGTAGATGATCCTGAAGGTCGCGGGTATCGTCCCATCCTCGTTCCCGTGGAGCTCACGATAGATCGCCTCGTTTGCGAGGAGGACGTCCCTGCCGATGGCTCCCGGCTCCCGGCCCAGGACGGCGTTGCCCTCGCCCATGAGCTGCAGGTCCTGCATCAGCTCGAAGGTGCTGGGGTAGTCGACGATGATGTCGTCGACGTCAACGGTCAGCATCTTGAAGCCGGCCTTCTGCAGGAGGCCGCCGACGTCCCGCACGTCGGCGAGCGGGGACACGCGGGGCGACATGCCGCCCCTGCGGTCCTGCTCGGCCAGCTGCAGCGATGTCCGCAGCTCGAAGAGCGTGTCCCCGCCGAGCATGGCGCCGATGAAGGGGCAGTCCGGCTTGAGGAGGTGGTTGATCTGCGAGAGCACGCCGGGGAGGTCGTTGATCCAGTGCAGGCTGAGGCTGCTCAGGACCAGGTCGAAGGACGCCGGCTCGAACGGCAGGCTCTCCTCGTCGTCCAGGACCTGCCGCGTGATGGCCAGCTCCTCGTTGAAGGGCAGGTCCGCGTCGCGGTACAGCTGCGCGTGCGACGAGTCGGCGGCGACCAGTTCGGTGATGCGCCCTGCGAGTGGCGGGGAGGTGGGCTTCGCGGGGTCCGGGTCCGGGTTCTCGCGGGTGAGGGCGCGGGCGACGTTGCAGGTGTTCGCGCCGAGGTCAAGGGCGCGAGGGAAGTGTCGCTTGATGTCCTGCGGCCGGAGGATGACGCAGTCAGCGCACTGGGGCAAGGTAGCTGCAGGTCATGGGATTTCTAGTGAACCCACCAGGAGTCGCTCGCAGAGCCTGATGGCCACCTCGTCCTTGAGGTAGTCGGCCTGCCGGCTCCCCTCAACATCAGCTGCAGCCCTCTCCTTCTGCAGCCATTTCGATCGCCTGTTGAAGACCTCAAAGACAGGAGATCCAGGAGTCTGCGAGGCGAAGCTTCGACGCGTCCAAGCAACCACTCTGGGGAGTTGGGTTGCGCGGACTCTTGGTAGGACCGGTGTCATCTTTGGGTATTCACATTGTTGTTGTTGCAGGAAAGGTTTGGAGCTGGCTGCTGCTGCTGCTGCTGAATGGTGGGGTTAGGGAGCAAACTCCAGAAGCTCAAGACGTCATGCACTCTACTTAGGCACTATTACCTTTTGGCACTTTAGCAATCTCAGGGATCACGGTCAGAGCGTGCTACATGCCCAATTGAGTTGTTAAGACACAGTTCATCCATGCTTAATGCACCCTACGGTATCTCCAATTTATTTGTCTGTGGAATAGCCAAATGTACCCAGAGTCTTGGTCCAGCAGACCATAGCTCATCTAGAATACGGACTAATGGTGTGTCGATGTGTAACAGAGTGACCGAGGCAGCGAGACAGAGCGCTCTCGATCTCAGTACGATGCTCGAGCCTGCATAGACACAATGCTCTTTTTGCCTCAATGGTCGTATTGCACAACGTTGATTCACACCAGCCGGTACTGCTTGGAAGGAATTGTACCTGAATTGCCCGCTTCGAGTCCAAGACAAACTCCGGGCTGACTGACGGCTCATCCAAGAGCATGGAAGTCCCCAGCAGGGTTCCAAGACAGCAAGCTGCAGGTCGCGTTCAAGGGTCTGTGCTTGGCTAAGCAAGCCGGCAAGCGGGTGCGTGGTGCGTGGTGCAGCGCGGCAGCGGTGCAGTGAGTAAGGATCCCAAAGCCGAACCTCGAGACGGCCCGCATAACTCCACCGTCGAGCCCGACCATCGATCCCTCCCCTTTTGACATTGAGGACATCGCATCAAGCCTTCCCCGTCTCGTCCATTCGAATCGAACCCCACTGCGAACATCCTCCCTTCAACCGACGACACGGATACCCTACAAACCTTCTCCATCATGCCGTCCGTCTCCTGAGTCCACAACCACCTGAGCATCAACCCCCTGCCCTCCTGCATTGCCGTCGCGGGCCCTCATGGGTAATTCGGCTCTCGCGTCCAACACGCATCGGCCTGACTGTCCAATTTGACAACCCCTCGTTTATTTCGAAGACCTCCCGGATCTCTCACTCTGACCATCACGACGAGACGATTTCGAAGAATCACGACCCTCAACATTCAAGATGTCCTCCTCCACGGCCTCCGGCTTCCTCGGCCGGTCGAGTAGCAACAACTCGAACATGCGCGGGCTCGTGCAATTTATCGCAGATTTGAGAAATGCGAGAGCCCGTGAGCTCGAGGAGAAGCGCATCAACAAGGAACTGGCCAATATCCGGTGAGCACGCTTGCGGTTCCACGCGGCTCTGGTCGCGAGACAACCCCTTTCCACGTCCCAGTGTGTTGCTGACCACGAATGTTGTATACAGGCAAAAGTTCAAAGGTCTGCGATCCCTGCCGTCAACGAAAAATCCCACGCGATCACTCGGCTAACTCGAAGCAGATGGAAACCTGAGCGGGTACCACAAGAAGAAATATGTTTGCAAGGTGCGCGCTGGAAAGGATATCCCCGTTTTGTGCAAGAGAAGCGGCTGACGGTCGGGCGCAGCTCTTATATATATACATCCTCGGTTGGAACGTTGACTTCGGCCATCTCGAGGCGGTCAACCTCATCTCAGCCAACAAGTACTCTGAGAAGCAGATCGGGTACCTCGCCATGACCCTCTTCCTCCACGAGAAGCACGAGCTGCTTCACCTGGTCGTCAACAGCATCAGGAAGGACCTACTCGACCACAACGAACTGTTCAACTGCCTGGCCCTGCACGCGATAGCCAATGTTGGTGGAAGGGAGATGGGAGAGGCTTTGAGCGGCGAGGTACATCGGCTGTTGATATCACCGTACGATTCACCACTGCCGTATTCGTGACCGGAGCTGACGACAGGCGCAGGACATCTAAATCGTTTGTCAAGAAAAAGGCCGCACTTACTCTTCTCCGACTGTACAGGAAATACCCCGATATCATCCAACCACAGTGGGCTGAGCGAATCATCTCTTTGATGGACGACTTGGATCTAGGGGTTGCGTTGTCCGTCACGTCTCTTGTCATGGCATTGGCGCAAGACAATCTGGACCAATACAGAGGAGCCTACGCCAAGGCTGCTGCCCGATTGAAGAGAATAGTGGTTGACGGAGACTACGCTGCCGACTACCTTTACTACAAGGTGCCTTGTCCTTGGATCCAGGTGAAGCTTCTCAGGCTGCTTCAGTACTTCCCACCTTCAGGTTTGCACTCTGATCCCGCAGGCCCTCGCTGGACCGGAAACTGACAGTCTGCGCAGATGATAGCCATGTGCGGGAAATGATCAGAATGTCTTGCCAGAAGATCTTGGACCTGGCGCTGGAGACCAACAAAAATGTCCAGCAGAACAACGCACAGAACGCGGTCTTGTTTGAAGCTATCGACCTGGTCATCCACTTGGAAACCGAACAAGCCCTAATGCGGCAAATATCCCAAAGGCTTGGTAAATTCATCCAGTCGAGGGAGACTAATGTTCGGTACCTCGGTCTGGAGGCAATGACACATCTTGCAGCACGAGCAGAGACATTAGACCCCATCAAGCAACACCAGGACATCATTATTGGTTCGCTCAAGGATCGAGACATCAGTGTCCGGCGGAAGGGGCTCGACCTGCTTTACAGCATGTGCGATGCTTCCAACGCACAACCGATTGTTGCAGAGCTGCTACACTATCTGCAGAACGCCGACTTTGCCATCCGGGAAGAAATGGTACTGAAAATCGCCATCTTGACAGAAAAGTATGCAACAGATGTGCAGTGGTATGTCGACATCTCGCTGAGACTGATCGCCATGGCTGGTGATCATGTCAGCGACGAAGTATGGCAGCGTGTCATTCAGATCGTGACAAATAACGAGGAACTGCAAGTCTATGCGGCAAAGAACGCCTTGCAATACATCAAGCAAGATCACTGTCACGAGACGCTCGTCAAGATAGGGGCATACATACTCGGAGAATTCGGGCATCTCATTGCTGAGGACAAGGGCTGCAGCCCTATCGAGCAGTTCTTGGGACTGCATGGCAAGTTACCCGCCTGCTCATCTAGCACACGCGCCATGATACTGTCCTGTTTCGTCAAATACGTCAATCTCTTCCCCGAGATCAAACCTCAACTTCTCCACGTCTTTGATATCTACAGCCACACGCTCGACTCGGAACTCCAACAGCGAGCATGCGAGTATCTCACTCTAGCCACCCTCCCAACGGACGACCTCCTGCGAACTGTCTGCGATGAGATGCCTCCGTTCCCAGAGAGGCAGTCAGCTCTGCTTTCTCGCCTGCACCAGAAGCATGCGAACACTAGTGATAAGCGCACCTGGGTTGTTGGCGGGAAGAGCGCGAATTCCGACGCCCAGGAGCTTAACATGGCTAAGAACCCGGGGCTCAAGAGGACTTTCAGCACGCAGTCTCAAGCTAACGGCAACGGACTTACCAACGGGACGAATGGCACCAACGGCCACAAGGCCGCCAGTGACCTTGCTGGGCTTGACATGGCGAATCTTGGTTCCGCAGAACCCAAGACAAAACCGCCAAATCTGGCCAGTGCGGCTCACTTGTCGCCCGGATGGGAGAAGGGCTTCAACAGGTTGCTGCTCAAAGCCGACGGCATCTTGTTCGAAGACGGCCAGATCCAGATCGGCGTTCGATCCGAGTACCGAGGCCAGATGGCTTGTCTCATCATGTACTTCATGAACAAGACACCTACAATCATGAGCTCATTTACCACGACTTTAGACCTGGACGAGAGCGACAAGGGCAACTTGACATGGGACATCAAGGGCCTTCCCGATACCACCATAACCCAAGGCAATCAGTGTCAACAGGTCATCATGTTTGAGGCGAAGAGGATGTTCTCGAAGAGCCCCACCATGCGGATCAGTTACCTCGCCGGAGCGCTACAGGCTCTGACCTTGAAGCTGCCTGTCACCCCTCACAAATTCATGGACCCTGCAGAGCTTACCGGAGAAGACTTCTTCAAGAGGTGGAAGCAGATCGGTGGGGCTCCAAGGGAGGCCCAGAAGATTGTCGGGTTGGCTCCTGGCAGCCGCGATAGAGAGATGACTGAAGGCTCGGTGCGCTCGGTTGTGTCTGGCTTCAGGTGGGGTATCCTCGAGAGTGTCGACCCTAACAGGAAGAATTTTGTCGGCGCGAGTGTGCTGCATACGTCGGAGGGTGGCAAGTTCGGGTGTCTGATGAGGCTGGAGCCCAATTACAGCACACAGGTAAGAGTCTCTGCACGTGCCGCCTTCATGAACAGAGCTAACTTGTGCCACAGATGGTCCGTCTCACAATCCGGGCTACCGATGAGAGTGTACCCCAGGTGATGTTGAAAATGATGGAGGAGAGAATTGCGGCCGGAGTCTCGACTTTACCGGAGTCACACCTCGGACCAACGCCAAGAGAAATATCCGATTCGTTTTCTAATATCATGGTGCGGGAATGATAGTCCAAGGGGTTGGAAAGCAGTATATAATGGCAAGTTGCCGTGTGGGCAACATGTTGAATTACGTGGAGTACACCACAATCGAGCGAGCATAGGGCGTTCTTGGACAGCATCGGCAAGGCACTTTCCATTTCGCTTCTTGACTGAGACGGCGGTGGTGTCGATGGGTGCGGTGTCCTGGATTTGGCCGAGATGCGCTGCGCTTCGACGGCCGATCCCAGCTGTACCCACCGACGCGGGCGAAGCCAACGTCTTGGTATTTGAGAAATTTAATTGCAAAGTGCCCGTCGCTTACGACGATTGTCTAATCTCAGCAACGCCTTGACCATTCTTGATGCATGTAGCTTCACGACACTGTGATGGAAGCCTTTGTTTGGTATCCCGTAGCTGCCTGCCTGTGTGATGCTCCGGCCCGCTCGAGTTCTTCACTACCGAAACTCGCCCAATTCCCATACATCTCAACCGGGGAGGGCATCCCTCACACCAGGATCTTGGCCTCTGACTTGGGGCCCCTCATCCCGAAGATTGTGCTGCCGACCCTGACCTCGCCGCTGCCCAGGGCGATGGCGCCCTCGAAGTCCTCGCTCATGCCCATGCTCAGCTCCAGCGGCTGGGCCTCGCCGCCGTCCCCCCTGGCGGCCAGCAGGTCGGCGAGCTCGGCGGCGACGAGGTCGCGCTGCTCCTTTAGGCGCACGAAGTCCTCGTTCTCGTTCTCGGGCGTGGTGGCGACGCTGCGGGCGATGGCGCCGATGGTCATGAAGCCCAGCAGGTTCAGGTGCGGGCACTCGGCCAGGACGAGCCTGGACAGGGCCACGACGTCGGCGCCCGGGGCGACGCCCGACTTGCTCTCCTCGCCCGAGGTGTTGACCTGCACGTGGACGTTGAGCCTGGGGACGGGCTCGGGGGCCGAGGAGGAGGAGGCGATGAGCTCGCCGCGGGCCTTGTTGAGCAGCTGGGCCTTTTTTGCGCTGTCGACGCTCGACACGGCGAACAGGTTGGGGATCTTGGCCAGGGTCTTGCAGTGCGTCGACTGCAGGCCCCCGATGAAGTGCCAGCGGATGGACCGCGGCAGCAGCTCTGCCTTCTGGCCCAGCTCCTGGGCGTAGTTCTCGCCGAAGTGCAGCTGGCTCGTGGGCTCCCGGTGCAGCGCGAGGATGTCGTTGGCCGGCTTCAGCTTCGACACCGCCACCAGCCTGACCTGCGGCTGGGCGTCAGTCTCTGTGTCGTCTTCACATGATAGCATCTCCTGTGCTTCTTCCTGCCCCGTTCCCACCAACGCCCAAGGTGAGACGAGAACTGGGTGGCTCGAGGTTGCAGTGGAAATGAGTGTGCTGCACGCACAATACACACACGCAAAAAACTAAAAAAGAAAACTTACATTCCGGCCCTTGGCCACATTCGCAATCCTGTGCTGCACTTCTTGCAGCTGTGAGACGAGAGCCTTGGCTCTGACGGCATCGACCTTCATCTCCGTCTCGGTCATGCTTGTGCCGATCGACACCCTGGCGGGATGGAGGGCTGCAGAGTTCAGAGTCTGGGGTAAATCTTAGCAAGTAGCAGTGTAGATAAAATCGGGGTTGGGCTGAGAGTGCTACGGTACACACTGCCTTGAAAGTATAATGTCTTGTGGTGTCTTTTTTTGTAACCTGAGGCGCATGAGCGTTCAATGACTGCTGCTCCTCATAATCCCCGTCGTCGATTTCGCGAGGTGGGGCCGGGCACTAAAGCCACGCCCCCTTTCAATGACTGACTGACTGACTGTCTTGGTCGGGCATACATCCCGACCATGCGACATGAATTCGAACATGCAGAAGTGAGTCTTTTCAAAGTTGTCATTGGCTCTGTCAGACCTGATTGATGGCCTAGCACCCCTCATCGGTTTCACCACCCGCTGCTGTCCGTCTCAGCAGAATGTGGGTGATGGATGCGGTGGATTGCTGGAGACCTTTGCTGGAGACCTTGTCAGGGGTCTGCTACAAAGGATACGCAATGGTATTGATAACTGGTGTGTCTGTCAAACATTGATGACAATTACAAAATTTTGGCATGATCAGCCTGGAATGCGAGCAGGTAATCGAAGTATGGCGTATTAAATCCAAGTTTCACTGCTCAACATGTTTGTCACAAGGGTTTTGAACCTACCTAAGTCGCGCGGAAACACATAAATACTGCAAAAGACACATCATGAGACCTGATCCAAAAAAAAAAAAAGGAGTGTATGAGCTGATGTAGGTCAGTCACAGCGTAGGTCTCATCCCTTATGCGGCCTCATTGAAGCGCTCGGAAGGTCTCCGTCCAATTTGACACTCACAACGAACGGAGTTTCGGTAGTCACGCTGGTCACTAGTATAAGTGCACGTTTGAAAGAGAAAAGTAAGTGCATCGTACATGTAAGGGGTTAACCAACAGTGTCGATCCAAAATGCAGAGCCATGAAAGAAAGATGTTCCTAACTGTAGAGGGGTCCTAGCCTTTGAAAGAGTGTATTGAAATAAGTTGGAAATCGAAACAACAGAGAAGCGCTCCTGAGACAATGGATACTCTTGTGGTACTGGGTAGAAGGTGTCTGTACGAGACAGACTGCTAGACGCATCTTGAGATCAGAGACCTGAATGATATAAAGTGATTAGTAGCGGCCGAGAAATACCAGTTGGTCATATGGTTCCGTCTGAAGAGTTCATTGTCCGGGGCAACACCTCCCTTCCAAGAGCCATGGTCAGTCACAGCCCGTCTGTCTACAGTCTCCTTGTAGCAGTCTCGATTTCTCACACATCGAAGTGACCGTCCGTTTGCCTCCCAAGCGCCTTCACCCACCTTGAAGCCCAGCCCGCCCTTAGGCATCTCCGACCGTCACATGAACATTCCCTACCTTCATTGCGCTTGCACTCGGTCACGAACTCCACCAGCCAGCAGTGCACGAAGTTCGCATTCCAAAACTCCCGCGTCGTTGATACCGACCTCCATCATGCCCGAATCGACAGCCCAATCCAGCAACATGTCAGAACCACCTCCACGCGTGTCCCACAAGATCGTCCTGCCCTCAAGCAGCGACGCAGACGCGGCAGAACCTCAAGATGGGTTGTGGTCAACAGCAGATCCGGAAGACAGCCAGCATGCCTCAAGCAGACCCTTGCCACCCAGAAGCGGTGCACCAAGCCAGTATCCAGATACACACAACAGAAGCATCATAGCAGCTTCCGCGACCCTGGCCTATCTTCAAGACAAGTGCGGCAGGGGAAAATCTCCGGCCGATTGTACAAACAACAACACCAGCACTAAAGTCAAGGCGTTGACAAGTCTTTGTAAAGGCCTGCTACGCAAACCCAATGAGACGATTGCTATTTCTGCAGACGTTTTCCAAAGCAAGATTCTCTTGGCGGTGGCCCATGATGACGGCAGTTGTATCCCTGCAAATATGGGTACGAATGAAGGGGAACAGCCTGAAAAGTAAGTGTCCATTCATGCTGTGAATCTTGCAGTGGAGCTAACAAAGTGGCGCAGAGTATTCTATAGGTGTCCAGAACTCTTCACCCATATTCTTCTCCAGGCGATTCCAGAACTGTGCAGCGACTGGCCCGGTCACAGATGGACAACTCATGCCCAAGAACACCTCATCAGGTTGTCAAACATCATTGCAGACAATTGGAAGATGACGCCAGACGAAGACACCGAGGCAGCGCACCACCCGTTCATGATTCATAGCAGAATCGGAGAGTATCTCTCTGCTTCCAGGTTTCCTCTTTTCCGTCACGAGGCGAGGATCGCTTTGGATATCGATCGCGGCGTTTAGGCAATGCCGGAATGGACTGGACATTCAGAGAAGCTTCAGTCTACGATCGATTTCTATCGCGAAAACTCGGTCCAGATACAAAGAGAACATTCTCGGATCTTATACGCGTTCCACACTATCGAGTACGCATTATATACTGTACATCCTTTGCGGATTTGTCTCTGGAGGGAGGACGGAGGACCGGACTCCAGAACCACTCTCACACCAGAACTGAGCAAGCTGGAGGATCAACACGAGAAGTGGTTTTCCGATTGCGACATAGATGTGACTCCAGCACGAGACAGCCTTGAAGAACTCAGCCAGATCCACGACCGTGTATCTGATCTTTGGCTAACCACAGGCGGGACACCAACCTCGGTCGACGCAGATCCATATGACGCATTGGAGGCAGCACAAGACGCGCTTGAGTGGAGCCAGACCACAGAGAACATCACCTCCTACCTGTACACAATGGCTTTGATGATCCATTCATCCAGGAAAGCTCTCGAACACCTTGTAGACATGTTTTCCTTGTGGGTCGAAATCGGTGAAACCCACAGTGGACACCTTTTGGAAGAATATGACACGAGGTTAGAGATCACATGGTGTTCTATGGCACTGTACAGTGCACAGATTACATGGAACCAATTGATGAAGTGCCCTTGGACCGTCGCATGCGCCCTTCACCTACTTGCAGAGGATCCCAGCACTACAGAACCACCCACGAATCGTTGCCAAGAATGCGTGCCGGCAGAGGGAGAGGACGTGGAGGACGAAGAAGACAAGAACGACAATGAAATCATGCAAGTTTTGAACAGCAACCCAGCCAGGCCACCAAGATTCGCATCAGTTTTCGCTGCAGTCGACAACACGCAGGTGCGGGATATGCTAGAGGGTTGCTTCAGACTCGACGCTGTCGTGCGTCGACAGAATGAGGCGCATGGGGTTATAGAAGCCTTCACAGTTGGCAAGGCTGACAGCGAGAGCGACGAGAAACCCGTGCACATCAGCTTTGTCTCCGAAAAGGACAACCACCGGATCGACAAGACGGACGTGATCGAGATGATCCGCGAGTATTGGAAGAAGGAAGCTTCTGCCAACACTGATACACGTGCTCAGAGGGGATTCGACATCCTCTCAGAGCTTGCGGACACACCGGAATTGTCGCAGCACCACTTGCACATGAGCTTGGGCCGACCCAAAGTACATTGCGAATGCGTCCTTGCGCAACACTGGATAGGCAGACCAGGGCGTGCGAACCAAGCCTTCCCAGTCATCGGATTGTCACGCTATGCATGCGGCACCTGCAGATTGTTCTTGGAAGCAGTCTTGGAACACGTCTGCGAACAACCAGTACGCGCCATGAAGCGAGTGATACCTGGAGCGAGAGACGCATTTTGCCTCTGCATGGTGCCCGAGCAGTCGCCTCCCGAGGTCAAGAAGGTGGTTGCTGATGCGTTGTTGCACAAACTGAGGACGCAGTTGAGGGATGATAAAATTGCGACTTTCCTGGAGGGACAACTGGACGCAGCACGTGAGGATGCCGTTGACAGCAATGGCCATCGACGGGGAATTGATGGACCCGACTCACTGGATGGCGTTACTGAGTCAATCTCTGGCACACCTGAAGACGAGGAACAGATGACTGACATCTAGAGAGTAAAATGTCTCATAGCCGACCTGAAATCAACCCGGTATCATCAGCCCTTCCTGCCTCGCGAAGAGATCAGTGAGTGCATGTGTAGAAGCGGCTCAATATGATTCATAGTGAACATCCAGCATCATTCTTTCCTGGATGGTGATTCCGGTTTCTCACATAAACTTTACGACATGTGGTGATTTCCACGCCGACGTCACCGGCTGGGACTGAATTCTCCGACGGGGAGGTAGACTAGGAGCTGCAACTAAGCTCCACATGCCGCTGCATCTGGAACACCCTCAGCCCTTCAGCCTCAACTTGTACCCCCTGGAACACACTAGCCACAAAAACCTTAATCCTGTCTGTGTCGACCCCTTCTCCGCGGCACTGGTGCAAAAATACCTTGGGGTTTCGCTGTTGTCGATCATTGGACGGGCAATCAGGTATAACAGGCACAGTATACGTCCCGTCCCAGTACCTCGTCGGTACGAAGCAGAGACAACAAACCCAGGGCCAGAACAGAGTAGCATTGAAAGCCAAAAGCCCCCAGGCTGATGAGATAGACGAATGCCAATAACTTCCTCGTTCAAGCCCACTCCTGACGACCCCGGCCCCCAATATGTGACTCCATGCTCGAGCCTCTTAACCTTTCACCTCCTCCCGTATCTGCAACCCCTGCGCTGTGCCCAAATACGACAGCCACGCATCAGTCTGCAGTCACCATACCCAAGCCAAACCCAAAACCCCAACGAGCCGAATCACCGCCGTGTGTGTGTGTGTGTGTGTGTGTGTGTGTGTTCTCGTGTCTCGTCTCCGGTCCCCTGGACAAAAATCAGAACGTCGCATCCCACCGCGTCGCATCCCACCGGGGAAGGCGAGCCCTCCCCTCCTTGGGGGGTATGGCCAGCGGCCGGAATGCTACTGTACGGGGCTGAATCTTCAGCCGCCCATGTCTGGGTTGCGCGCCCAAGACGCCGGGGCACACCCATGCACCAACTTCATGGGCTGACTAACCAAAATGACTGACTTACACACCACAAACATACCATGTACAAGCTTGCCTTTGGAACACCCTCCCGCCTCACCCCTGGCTCAGGACGTCGAGAATCCGGCAGGTGTCGTCTCAGCCTAGAAACACGCAAAAGTTGGGCAAAGTTTTGCTGACTTGCCCTCCTGTAAGCGAGCCTGCCAGGCTCTGGCACTGATCCGGCCGCGGATTCGACCGCGGACCTCGACTCGGCCCTTGGTTGGGCGGGACCACCTCGTCTGTGACCCCACCTGCCGTGTCAATGATGCCGTGC
The DNA here is from genome assembly GCA_037177825.1 of Diaporthe sp. P3_1W. Taxonomy (NCBI): domain Eukaryota; kingdom Fungi; phylum Ascomycota; class Sordariomycetes; order Diaporthales; family Diaporthaceae; genus Diaporthe; species Diaporthe sp. P3_1W. The sequence continues at coordinate 2,954,369 of JBAFXB010000001.1, forward strand.
AGTTGGTCGGCCTGAGTGGTCGGTCATCACACTTTCGCAGACGGCCCGGATGCTGGAACGCAAGGGAGAGCAGTCACACTGAACATCGGGCGCCGCGATCGAGACAACCAGTTTTCTTTTTTTGTTGTTCAAAATAATTTGATTCCCGTCTTTCTCTGTTGCGGGTCTGGTGATAGTTTCCTGTGATATACCATTCACCTCCCACAGCCGCCAAATAAAATCTTCTCCAAGCGGGATGGGCAGGCTGGGCCGAGTCAAGTAGTAATAGTGCGAACAGAGCCTCTTCTAATAAAACGTGGACAGGCGCCTTTTTTTGTCCTGCGATGCCACGCAGCCAAGCACAAGCGGAAAACTGTCCCATGTAAAATCCAAGAACAACAAAAACAGAAAACCCCGCGCGATGTGCTGATACTCCCGCAAACTTTGAAATGCAGATTACCGCTCGTGGCCCCCAAAACGCCGTTTTCTCGACATCGCTGTTCCCGCTCCTTCTACTACCCACGACGCGACTGACTGCCAACTCGATATGCAAGCTTATAAATGCAGATATTACAATGCTGGGGTATTGGGAGCCGGAAAAAGGAAATTAGCAGCTGGTGACACCTGAATATGAAATAATCCCCTTCATTCTCCAAGATAGGCACTGGGGTGATTAATGTCGTCGTATAGGGTGGTTCCACAGCAACCCTAGGTGCTCGGGCGTTTCTGGGGGGAAATATCGCCTCTGGGGTCGTTTTGGTCGAGGCGGACGACCCGAGATCCCAAAGTCGTCTCCTCTTTGGCCAGTAGTCACCTCACTCGATATCCATCTCGTCCGGGTCCTCTTCCAGGTAGGCCAGCTGAGCCCAAACTCTCCAGTGCAGGATACCCAGGTGGGCCAACCGTACGGCCATGTCCTCTACGAGCTCCTGTAGAGCTCCCTCTTCCCTTGACATCTGTCCGGCCTCGGAAGTCATTGAGTGATCGCAACCACCGTCTTCGCCTCGAGTGGATCCCGAGCCTCCCATCCGCCCACCAGTGGCAACAGAGAAGAGTGCAACGCCGCTCAGGCTCCTGAAGTCTTTCACTCGCCCGCTCAGTGACCTCATGATCCTGCGCTGGAAAGCAGCCTCAACAGCATGATAAAGATCACTGTTCATCTCGCAAAGATGCTGAGCGAGTTTGGCCTCAAATCGGGGCAGGAAGTCTTGTGGAGCGTTCGTGTAGCGGAATATCTGTATGGCAATGGAAGGGACCAGGCCTTGCCAGCGCTGTTGCGGTCTTTGGTTCTGCGGGGCCGTGTTCAGCAGGGCAACAAGTGAGTCGTACACGGTGTTGTCCTTGTCGGTTTTTGACTCGGCGGTATCGGCTGAGGTGGGCGGCTGGAGCGTGATGTAGCCAGAGCTCCGGGGCGATGAGGTCGTAGAGCCGCAGGCGGAGAGTGTCAGACTGGAAGGGCGAGATGGTGGTGTGTTGAGGAAGCTGAAGTCACCCGAGTTCCGGTTGCTGTGCGTGCTGGCTTCTTCATCCACCACATACGATGGAACAGAGGTTGGGGGTGGGACGAAGGACGGCGTGACAGAAGTGATCCTCGACACGCGATCCAGATCGTCATAAAGCCTCATGCAGACTTCTAGGTTGATGGCGTCGAGCATGTCGGACCGAAGCTTGATTATGCGCTCCTCGTCGAACAGAAAGGTGTTTGGAATAGTCTCCTTAGCCGTCGAGGGTAGGATCAACTTGGCCAAAGCCGCAAAGAATGCAGCCGTCTCGCCAAAGCTCCGGGTGTCCTGAGGCACTCCCGAGTTCGACCGCAACGCCTCCGCGTACCACAGCCGTGCCCCACTGATGTCCAGCCTGTTCGCGGCGATCTTTTTGTAGAAGAATCGCTGCTCAAAGTGTACAGTGTCTTCGATCAGCATCGGCCGGAGGCACCGTATCTGGTGATTGGCGACGTCCAGCTTCATCGCCTCTAGGACGCTGAGCAGACTTCGCATACCCTTCACGAGCTCAGCCATGTCGTTGTTGCGGTTGCCGTTGGAGAGTTCGTTGTACATCTCGTCCACCCACTCATCACGCATGGGGGCGCAGTGAAGCTTGAGGACACCGGATAGCCAGGAGGCAACCTTTTCCAAATCTGCCATACCCTGATTGAACTGTTGCATGAGAAGCTCCACATTGAAACCCTCGTGGAGAAATTCGCGGTCTCGTTGTGGTACGAGCGTCTGTATAATCTCCTTGACCGACTTCAGTAGAATGGGCAAGCACCAGTCGGTTCCACTGGGGTACTCCCTTCTAAATGCTTCCCTGTCCACAATAAAAGAAGTGAGTTGGTCACGAAGCGTCGTCCAGAACTGGTTTGCCTTTTCCTGCTTTCTTCGCCCTTTGTCTCCGTCCAGATTCGGTCGAAAGTGCAGTTCCGGATCAAAGTTGATGTCGTGTCGGAGTTTGGGGTTGTGTATGATCTTGCTTACGTCCAACTCGCTCAGCGTTGCCTTGGTCACAGGCGGTTCGAGCGGTCGGGGTGGATGAGAAATGTGATTCCTTGGTTCGGGCGTCCTCGCGGGAGCCAACTGACGAGCCGGGATGTTCTCGGACGGTATCAATGGGCACGAGACCACTGACGGTGCCGAGGACGCCGATGTATTTGACGTTTGGGACGTCTCGGACTCCGATCGTGGGTGCTGTAGTACATGATCTTCCGGATCGGTCGATGTCGTACTTATCGTGTCCACTAATCTCTCTGCTGGCGCTGTCTCATTCTGGGATTCTGATCTCGAGTGTTGCGATATGTGCCCGCCGGCGCCTTGGTCGGCCATGTTTCCTATTGCCTTCCCCAGTCCAGCTGGTCTCGTCACTGAGTTCAGGGGGTAACACCGGAATCAAGAATCGCACAGCGGCAGACCTGGTGTCAGTGATGATAAGCGAGTCGCGGAGTCTGATCAGATGTCCGCCTCGGGAGATCGACGGGAAGACAAGAGGAATATCGAGGACGAAAATTACAGTCCAGGCCTTGGTCAGAAAAATGTGGCTGTAGAAGCAGTAGCACACCGGTCAGTCCAACAGGTTCTTTTGCGAAAGGTTGTGGGCGGACGAGCAATGGTTGCCAGACTAATGAGATCTCATGCAGCGGATAGCCGCAGGAGTGCCCTCTCGTGCCGTGGAAACCTGCAGGTAGGCTATGGTTGTCGAGTAGAATGTCGTTGTGTTCTCCAAGGAGAAGTGAGGAGAGGGGACAAGCGGGAGGCTATTTACTGACCTGCAGTGTTTCGCAACAAAAAAAAAGAGTCGAGTATACGGCGATCGCTATTCGCAGTTTGACTTGGTCGCCGTCGTTCTAAGTACGACCACGCAAGACGCGCAATGTTCACGATCTTTTGAAGCGTCCAGGGAAGCAACACGAGCGAAGACAAATTGCCTGTTTGCAGAGACGGCGATGTAATTATCGGCAGGGAGGAAGGGGCGAGGAACCGGACGGGCCTCGTTCGGCTTGTAACAGAAGCGGTGTTGGTATGGCTGCGGGAGCGTGCGGAACAAAGAGCAGGAAACCGAGCCCGGACGGAACGAAGCGCTGGTCCTGTCGCGACTCAAGCCAACCAACCTTTGAGGGCAGGAGGCTTTAAGTTTTTGGTCTGCGAGGCAACTGTCCGTGCAATGACGGTGACTGCCCCTGAGTGATTCTAGGGGTTAAGGCAAGACGGTTTGAGGCGAAGTTGGCTATCCCAACGGGATGGAAGTAGCCACGGGAGTACGGACGGGATTCTTGTATCGGGGCCCTTGGTGAGAGGAAGGAGGCGGCTTGCAGACTGATCGGAAGCGATGTCTAGAGTAACACAGAGCCACTCGTACACATGCGGACGGACCGGCACACTTCAGACCAAGGAGCGATGGGTTGGTCAGGCGTGAGGATGCCCGGATAAGGTAAGGTGAGGGCAGCGGAGGCGTATCAAGTATCCGTGGGTGCTCTCTTGGTAAACTAGGTGTACAGTCGGTGCTGAAACCGCTCTAGGAGACAGGCAGCCGAGGTGAGGAGGGAAAGAGAGGAAATTCAGTCAAAGAGAGCGACACAGGTGGAATGAGTGGATGAGGTATCCGTGGGTTATAAGATGTTCGGCAACGCAAGCTAAGCGGATGGAGCCCAAGGTAAGGGCGGAAAGGAAAGGAAAGGAGTCGAACAGGTACGAAGGCAAAGAAAAAAAAAAAGTCAGTCAAGCACGAAGGCGAAATGGAGAGTATCAGTCAGAATGGAGGAGGAGGAAAGGGAGTGCAGGAGAGTGCATGCATGGCATTGCATTGCATTGCGTAGCGACAGGAAAGGACAGGCTGATGAGCAAGGGAATGGCCTCGATCCAGTCAGTTCAGTCTGGATTGACCTGTACTGTACATGCCTGGTGCCGAGCGTACCACGGGCGTACCGGAGAGTACTGTATGGGCGCCGCAGCGCAGCATACGGCACTGTCTGGGCACGATGCGGTACCTTTGGGTGGTACCAGCCCACCCGCCCACCGCCCAGTGGTCCGAGCTAGGCGGTACATGCCTTGTTCGTCTGGTCCGGTTACAGGATGCGTGCCTGTGTTTGTGGATGCGGCGTGTATTGGATTCTAATTAGTAAATGACGACCCGGGCCCAAGCACCAGGGAAAACCACGGGTGCCAGGGAAGCCAGGGCAGCCAGGCTGGCAAAGGGCGCTGGCAAGGCAGGGCCCGGGCAGCGGATCAGGGCAGGACGTGGTAGGGGGGGGGGGCATTGGAAAATGAAATGCTGCGTCGTCAATGCGCGCACACCCCCCGGTCCCCACCGACCTGAAGGGACCCCAGCCGAGATGTAACTCTCTTGGTCGCCTTGCCCGCGACGTACCCTGCCGGGGCTAACCACATTTCAACCTCAGATCCAGGAACCTGGGGCTTGGGCGGGAAGAAGCAGAGGGATAGGATGGGGAAGCAGGGGGCGGGCTAGCACGGCCAGGCACAGGCACAGGCACAGGCACAGGTACAGGCACAGGGCATAGGCACCGTAACCCCCAGGACCAGAACTCTCAACATCGTCGTCGCTATATTCCGACGGGACGAGGGCTTGATCGCCGTGGCAGCTGTTGAGCTGTGGGGCCACGGGCGGTACATGGACGGGCAGCGTCTGTGACTGTGGACTGCGCACATGACAACGGCTGTCCTGGGTTTTGGTGGTCCTGGTGCTGGCACGTGCGAGTAGGCGAGGGGGGGTTTGGATGGGAATGGGGATGAGGATGGGCAATTCCAGCAATTCCACCGCGATGGCCCCAGGCTGCCAGCTGCGAGGGCTGGAGGGCAGCAGGCCAGACCATGATCTTCGCCGGGCTGGCGCTGGTCGACGACTGTCCCATGGGATGGAATGGATGCGCAGGATGCTTGGAACGCAACGCAATGGTGGCTTGCGGACCAAATGGTGCGTCCCTTTGCACAGATGGCCCGCAGGAGCGACAGAGAGCCGATAGCTCTCGGTCCGCGAGCCACGGCGTTAGCCTCTAGGTAGGGACAGCTAGGCCCGCCCCAATCGAGCTGGTGCCAATGCGGTCGAGAGAGGCAGCTAGTGAGTGTCTGTCATATGCTGCATGTAGTCATGGTAATGTGATGTGCATCGAGGTGAGGCCCGAACGTCGACTGGGCCTGTCGGGGGTGGTGTGATGGTGGTGAAGGTACGGTACGGTGGTGGAGGTGGAGGTGGAGGTCCCGGCAAGGCGTTGGTGGTGGTGGTGGCAGTCAGGGTAGTGTCGCGGTAGTGGTGGCATGAGAGATTCCCTTCCTCGGCCCCTTCCCAGTTTGGGCAAATGGAGGCTGATGTCATTCGAAAATGAGGCTGCCCAGCCCAGCTGCTTTGACCCCCCACAGAATGGGCGTGGGACTCAGCTGAGGAACAAGCCATCATTTCTCTCCTCGGCAACGACGCTGGGGTGCATTAGGATCAAGCACTCGTAGGCAGCCATTATTACCGTTCATCACCCACCATCGCTTCTTTTCCCTGCTCGTTCTTGCTGTGAGGACCCCCCTTGCATCGCAGATGCATCTCAGATGGATGCTCAAGCCCGCCCTGAGTCGCACTTCTCAATGCCAGTGGTACATATTTATCACCTAGATGGCACGTAGTCTACCACGTACCACTGACCACTGCCTGCACGTCCCGGCTCGCTCATACTGAGCTTCAGGAAAACAGCGATGACGGGAAAAGCGAAAGAACAAGACGAAAATTGTGACGGCCCCCGCCAACCCTAAAACAAGAAACGTTCCAGGGAAACGAAGAACGGGCCTGGCCGGTGCTGATGCCGGTGCTGATGCTGAGGGCTGATGCTGATAGCCGGGACCGGGACTGGGATGAAGATGAGTAGATACGATGGCGCCCGCACAAGCCAGCACAAGCCCGAGCCCGCGTCTCGTCCGCATTCCATCCTACTTTTTGTCGCCCATTACCACAGAGCACGACACGGCGCTGCACCGTCCTGCGCCCGCACTCGAATCATGACCCAACTCCATGCGCCGATCTCTGATAAAATGGCCTGGGCCTGGCCTGGCCTGCTCGACTTCCCACGTCCTCCTGGGCATGACAAGCTCCTCGCCCAGAGCATCCAGGGCTGCGAGGCTAGAGGGCAGGGGGGCCAAAATCTCACTTCCAGCGCATTCCATCAATCACCCAGACACTGCAGAGACCTCCACGGCTGAGGTCATCGCCGGATCCCAACAGGGTCCTTGTCAGGTACCGTAACCGTACTCACACAACAGCACGCGCGTCTGATGCTGGTGGCGGTCATCACCACTCGATTGGATCTGGGCCACCACAGAAAAAGACAGGACAATACGGTGAACAGCCTGTCCCAGGACAGGGCTCGGTAGCCACGGCATCCACTGGGCATGGTGGCCCCGAAGCCGGCAGCTCTGGGCTCGACACCATGCAGAGAACCGCAGAAGTACGGTGAGCGTGCAGCACGCAGCATTCAGCACGCAGCAGGAATGTGCTGTACACGCTCCAATTCTGGCATGCAAGCCCCAGAGGCCTCATGACCTTCCCGTCAATGCGACAACGCCGCGCTGGACGGGTAGCATTCATTAATCGCCATTTCCGTCGAGGTCCGACCGGACGGGACACCGCATCTTCCCTTACCATGGAGCTTGGTCTATCACCAAACACTAATGAGCTGCGGGCGGCGACCGTCACATCGGTGCAGCGTCGTGTCCACGATGCTAGATATTGGCTTCCGCTCTTGGTCGCAGGTGTGAGTCGTACTAGTGGCGCCCTCATCACCGGCGGGGGCCAAGTTGAAGATCCAAATCGAACGTAGACCAGACCGCCTGTGCATTCTTGCATACCTGGGACCCATGTGTCGCCCCTAATGATGAGATGCAAGCGGCATGCTGCTGGGATAGCCAATACTATCACCACCGTCTTCTCTCTATGCCGCACTGTTACAAAAGCCACCACCACGAGCGTGGATGGCTTGGGAAACTCGTTCTGCCGCCCTTTTTGGGCCACGTTCGCCGGGACCCGAAACCAACAGGATCAGAGAGCCATGGGACCGCGCAGATTGCGACCTCGGACGGCTGGCGGGAGTTGAAACAGGACATCGTTCCTGTGTAGTATGATACAAGACGCATAGCCTCGCTGGTCTCCAGACGCAACAGCCCCAAGCAGCCCACGCTCAGATGAGGTCTCAGCATGGGCTTCCGGGGACAAGAGCAAGCTGCAGACGACGGCCGCCCGTAATGATCCACGGCTCGACCATGCTTCATGGATAGGGATCAAGGGTTTTGCCACGACGCCCATCACGGACAAGCCCCGTAAGCTGAATAAATCCTCGGATCCAGGTGCTCGGTACTGGGGCGCGAAGGCAAATGGACAGAGGCAAGGAGGCTGCCACCAGGGGTGGTCTGTCGGATTCGGCCCAACCCAGAACGGTAGGACGGGGGCCGATCTGAGGAACGCTCGCACCGTTTGTTTCAATTTCCAGAATCCGCCCTGGACCATGTTAACCGTTGCAGTGTGTGATCTATTTTTTGTTTTGCATTTCGCAGTTTTCGGGCCTGGCCATCCCAGCCTCTTGGTCCGCATTCCTGCGGTACTGTGATCCGCAAAGCAACAACCGCAAGGTTCGGCACGTACGGCTGCTTATTACCCACCATCCGCCATCCACCACCCACTCAGGCCACTGTCCGAGACAGATTCTACGGATGCAGATTAATTGGGTCTCAGGAGTCTGTTCTCGCGTTCCTCCTCCGGCCCCTTGCCCGCCGCCGTCGAACATCTATGCTATGCAGTACGAGCCGAGCATGAACAACAAAGCAGTTCGTCCCTGCGGCCGCCAGGTGCTACAGTGTGACGCCTCGACACTGTGGCGTGTGTGATGCGGGTGGCTGTGATTGCCCCAGGAGTGCAGCTAGCCGCATCCAACGACTGCATCTGCATCCTCATCTGCACAGGGCGACACGAGATGCACCACGGGGCAGCGTCAACGACTTCTTCTTCTGCTGGCTTGCCACTGTATAGAGCCGTGAGAATAGACTCCTTCAGCACCCACTTGCGTGGCACCAACGCCTGCACTGCGCATCCAATGGACTGCTCGAGTTATCTGCAGCACGTCTTGTGAGGCGGGCCACGGGGTGTGGTTGGCCATGACGTGCCTTCAACCAGCCTCAACACCACGGCTCAGATCGCCACCGCCTCTTCTAGTTGGTGGGTGGGCCCAAGAGGGGATGTCGCTGAACCCGGCCCTGGACGTGGCCGGCTCACTGCGACTGATCCCAGCAGCGGCCATGTGGCATTACAAGGTCGGGCATCGGTATTACCGTGTCGGCCACCCTGCCCTTTCCAATGTAAGTCCGACGCCAATGGTCCAGTGGGAAGTCTCAGAAAGATTATGGTGCAGCCGCAAATTGCAGTCACCTCAAGCACTGCATGGCATAAACGAAGCGACCCAACAACAGCGGCAGCCATATCATCACACATGACCTTAGGGTGGTGACGGTGGCCTCCTGCCAGCGAACTCTGCATCTTTGGCCCGGACAGTCAACACATGTTGCAATGATCCACCGCCAGCCACAGCTAATTGTTCAGCGCTTGAGCCTACACGTGCATGTTACCCCGCGAAGCCAGGAAGCCAACTGAGCATCGTCACCCAATCTCTCCGTGACACCACGGAAGCAGTAGACGACAGTCGTCAACGTCGAATCCACCCTGCCTCTGCGGCATCGGTCATGCTACGTGTCCGCGTTCGAAGCAGAGACCACAAATTCGTGCATTCTTCCGCATCAGCGTGTGGTGGCTTTGGTCATGACGCGGTGGTGAACCAATCATCGATGGAGGTGGAGAGCCGAGCGCGACAGCGACCACTACAACCCATTGGTAATGCTGGGAGCTGTCGACTATCACACTGCGTGACTCCAAATCGACGGTAGGCGTGAAGGCTCTTCAGCTCGCCGCGTGCTCGCCGTCCTCTGGTCAGCCAAAAAGTCGGTCGCGTCGTCCTTAGGTTAAACCTTCCTCTGCTCAGGCACGTGGACATGCACAGACTAGGTTTGTCCGTGGTGGTATCCAGAGACGCTTCTGCTGTTTCAGAGGCTAGCCAACATGACTATGACGGGAGACCAAAGTGGAATTGGATTCTGTGTCTCAGGAGTCGTCGCTCTTGATACAACAACTCAGTGGCATATCGGCGCACAGCCCGAGCCGCGTAGCCAGCACAACATATTTCTCCACCCTTCCTCGGTCCAGGAAACTCTGCGAAGGTCGTCCCGACCACGTTTTGTCCTTTGCCTCAGGTAGTCACCGATTCGGAACATGCCTAGCGAGTGCGGTCACGATGATCAAGATGCCCTGACTCGTCCGTGCAGATTTTCCTGGCCCTAAGGACGTTTCATCACCAGGACAATTCAGCCCAACCAAACACTCGAGTCTTTTCACCAACCTCACTGGCGATTGGCGTTGCCCTACACGTTGTTTGCCTGGGGGAAATACATCAACCCCCGGCAGGCCCTGGCCCTCGAGTATGCTCACCTTCGGCGCAATCGGGCCATGCGTGGTACACCGGAAGGCCCTCGACGCCGTAGGCATCGGAAGGCTTCCTAGTGCAGAGGGTGACCGTCCCCGGAGGCCCGGATCGTTCCCAGGGTCAGGGGACCGAGGTGTTAAAATTAGCAATTAAAAAAACCATGGGGAGGTGGGCTCCGCCGAGAGGTGCTTAGGACAGGTGCCAAATGAGTAGCTGCAGACCCCCCTCGACGAACTAACCCTGCCGCTCCGGGGCGTCCCACTTTGTGCACCCTTCGATGCGGCCTTCTGGAAGGGTTTGACGCTCCATTCCCGCCCCGCCGAGGCTTATCCTGCGGACGCTTAGCATGATCCACACACTCCTGCGTCTTGCGTCTCGACCGCTACTATGAGCTGACCACGCCCTCGGAAACATTGCGCCATTCGAATGTCCGTGTGCCTTTCCCGTTGTTTGAGGCATCCAGGATCTTTCTCATTCCGGGGGCATTGAGCACACAGAGAAGGAGCAGTGACGACGTGGTACTAGCGGTGACCACACGCACTCGGCTTCGCCTCATGTTGCGACTCCAGGCTGAGCCGTGCAGGGAGGATGCCGGTTGCCAGCTTCCACTGGGTCAAATAGCGACGAACCATGTACGGACAACCTGAGCCTCTGTGACAAGGCCGGCTGCTGAAGCATCGCGATTGGTTGTTTTGTAAACGGGTCCGCACGCCTGTTGCCGACGCAAAGTTTACGCCTCCTCCTACCATCACAGAGCTCTTGCCTCTGTTCAATGTTGGACCGATATCCAATGGACCTTCTTCTGAATTGGACAGAAGGCCGACTACTACTACGACTATACCGCGCTTTACCGCAACCTTTTCACCCGTCTGGAACATAACAAGTCGGAACATCTGTTTCTGATGGGAGACTCGGTGTTGTGCGAGGGACGGCGGGGGCTACAAGGCGCGGCTTTGCACCGCAGAGGCGAACCTTGGTGATACTCGATCATGCTCTCTGCGTGCCGCATTTCAAGGAACAAATCTATTACGGGCCATATCTGGGTACACAAGCTGGTCAATTCTCGATACTCCGGGGCATTCACTCAGCTGTATCCGTGGCGTCTGCACAGTTGACATGATCAATCTTGGCTCCGTCGGCCTGTTCTTCCGTCAGCAATAGAAAGGAGGCAGAAATGAGTTGCTACCAACCGCGCAAGGGCTATTCCCAACCGCGAGTACATCGACCTGACTTCGAGCGACATTAGGAGGACACCTTGGGAGCTCAACTACTCCATGGTTTCACAACATGACTCTGTCTCGTCACTTTCACTCGATAAGGCGACTGATACAACCTGCTGTTGCAGTGCTTCATGAAGGTGAAGCCTTGACGAGCATCTGCAGAGGTGTATCGGTGGTCACTCATGGCTGTGTCGTTTGTGGAAGCTCCTGACCATCCTGTTGGACGAGAACCCATGGTGACAGTCGCACGAGCAGCGGGCTGGGTCTTATGCACATAATCACACGACAGGTGGGTGGACTTGAGACGAAGCCGTCCTAGGTGATACATGTCGTCTGAACGGTGAAAAAATCGTAAAGACTGGGGGCAAAGCGGTCCCATCTTGCACGCACACCAACTTGGGGCGTGTAGTACTGGCAAGCCCATGGCGCATGCCTTCATGCCCAACCAAGTCTGTGAGCTCCTACTTGCTTCACCCGCTCACACCCATCCATGACTAGACTTGAGCAGTGTGCGTAGTGGCAGCAGAAACGCCAACTGGCTCAGCATTCTGGCACGCGACAGTTGCATTGACGCAGGGTCAGGACTCGAGGGGAAGTAGGTATCCTTCGAGTACTACATACGAGCTGTAGCCGGTTGGTGTCGACTTGCATGAAGCTTCAAACAATCACACTTTGCGAGAAGGGACGATGGGCGAAGGGCAACGGAAGCCAAGAACTCGTTAGCTGCCATCGCAACCAACCTCCTCGGAGAATCTTACAGACGTCTCGAGAAGAACCGGCAGCAAGGAAGAATATTTGATGCCACGTAGACATGAGAGGACACCACGGGACGAGACAGTCGGAGAGGGATGATGACGAGGTGAAGAACATCGGATTTCTTGCCCAATGATAAATGAGATTTCGGAACTGGTGTGCCGCAGGCAGGAGGCAAAGTTTCCTCGTGCACGTCAAGACTCAGTGCCTCGACCTCGCCATGACACAGATGTCAGGACACCGAGCGACACGTAACTCTGGCCTTGGCCTTGCCTCGGATGTCCCCCCTTGATCATGGTTCCCAGCCCTAGCCGGTGGCAGTGATGCTCTCAAGTGCGCCCCCAAGATGAAATGCCTCAGTAGCACCCAAATCCAATATCGACATGTCGCCTGGCAAGAATGGAGCCATCATCAGACTGTCTGACCGCACCGTCCCCTTGTTAAATCCTAACAAACGCCTTGAAGCTCCGTGTTCGGGTATGCCATTGAAAAAGGAATGATATCGTGTCGCCAATCGTCTGAACATCTCGTGCAGTCTTGTCCGCCTATACCATCAAAGACAGCTGTAGCGAAGTCAGCTGTGTTGTAAGGGCCACCAAGGAAGGAAGAAACCATAGAAACCATGGGATAGTCCTTCTGCTTTCAACTTACAGCCATGCCGACGCAGCATATACTTATGTAGGGGCTCAGGCGCTCCCCTATACGGGCGCATTTCCAGAAGACGCCCATGGGGCCGTCCTTTTTCCTGTCCAGGACGCTGGGGAACATGTCGTGCACGTAGGCGCACGTGCAGATCAGGAGGAGGATGACGAGGAGGAGGGACTGGAAGTTGAAGAGGGCGGACTGCACCGCGGCGCGGCTGGCGTCAGCATAGGTGTCGTTACTTGAACGGGGCTAGGGGTTCCGGACATACCATGGTTGCTCACTGTCAGTCTCGCTGAATCCCGTAGTTGTTGGCTTCTCTCCTTAGCCGCCCTTTCTAGGAGTGATGTGGGTTGGCAACTTGAAGTTTGAGAGGCGAGGCTTGTTGTTCTGGACACAGTGTTGGATGCCGAGCAGACGGGAGGGCAGGTGTGTCGTGAGGCCTGCCTGGCTCTTGATTGCATGTGGTTGCGGCTACCTCTACCCACTCACATTAGGATCCCTGCAAGCTCCTGCATGCGCGTGCCTGAATGCGTAGTTGGCCTGGGCGCACGGCCCCACTTCTGACCCCGGCGGCTCTTCTTCCCTTGACCATCAATCCACCCTCGACCGCCACCAGCAGAGCAAGCTTCATATCCAGGCGCAAACTTGCCGTCGCACAAACATCAGCCCTGCCTTGAAGCTGACGGCTCGAGGTCTCACATTTCGACGACAGTGCATCGTCTTGACAGCTCCTGGACGGCTGTTCCTTGGTCTCGAATCGAGGCGTGACTCGAAGATCGCAGCTCGTTCGTGGCACGCTACAGACTGCTCTGCTCGCTCTTGTCTCGTGCCGCGTCCGCTTTGGGACTCGTTTCCCGAAGCACCTTGTCAACGGCCACTACAGCCCTCAAGGGTCCTCACCAAGATGGAGCCTAGAGCGCGAGCTGGCAAGAATGTCGGGAAGGCGAACTTCAGCCACCAAGAACGTACGAGGCTTCTGTCGGACTCACTTTGCCCCTCGTGCTAACCTAGAACTCTCCAACACCGCAGTGACCCAGTTCCTGATCGCACATGGCGACTCGCGACAGCCCCTGCCCGAGACGATCCGCATCCTCGACGAGATCCTGACCGAGTTCATCCAGGGCGTGTCCTTCGAGGCGACGCGCGTGGCGCAGCTCGCGGGGCGCCAGAAGGTGAAATACGAGGACTTCCAGTTCGCCATGCGCAAGAACCCCGTCTTCCTCGGCAAGGCCGCCGAGAACAAGGAGCTGCGCGAGATCATCGACAAGCAGCGCAAGGTCTTCAACGAGGACGAGATGATTAAGGAGGATCTCGGCGCCGACGGCGCGGGGGGCGGCACCGCCGCCGCCGGAGGGAGCAGCGGGCCCGGTAGGGGCCGGAAGAGAGCCGCGCCTGGTGGTGGCGGCGGCGCCGGGGAGGGTAGCCAGGCGAACGGTGCGGGGGAGCAGCCGGCCGGCCGCCAGAACGGTGTCGACGACGAAGAGCTGGGCGAGATGGACGACGTGGACGACGCGGAGCTCGTCGGTGCCGGCAGCCGCAGCAGGGCTTAAAAGGCTCCTGGGGGGCGGCGGCCGGGCTGCTCAGCGACGGAGGGTTTCTTTTCCTCGACACATGTTACTTCTTCCACCACCAAACCTCATGACTGAGCATAGCGACGGCGTTTTTATTTTGGGGTCATACATTCATGAAGAGACGCACAGGATCAGGGCACCTGCGCAGGCATAGGTATCTCTCACTAGAGGAACCAAAATGAGATTGGAATTATAAGCTGCCTCAATTCAAGAAGAAGCTGGAGCATGTCTCACAGAGTTTCAATTACGGGCCCAGTTGTTTTGGGAACTCCGCATAAGCTCTGTAGTCCCCACCAAGCTAGGGTCTCCTATCGCGACCGATGCTGACAACCGGGAAGAAGCTCACAGCATACGCTCATGAGCTTTCTTGCATTTCGTAGTCTTACTCGTAGTCTTACTAAATGATGCGCTCGAGATTGTCACCCTGTCTGGTGCACCTATGACCCTTACCCAAGGCAGTATTGAGCCGTCGGTGAGTATAAGTCCGTTGTGATTTTGTTGACTTGCAGTACCAGTTGTCATCTTGAATCCGTAGAGTATTATAACCACTACCTTCGTAGGTCGACGATGGAAGCTCGACAGATGTGAGCTTGAATTGAACAAATGTCTCATAGCTTATTTGTGACCGAAACCACGAGAGCCGTTCGACAGCAAGTAAACATTCAGTCTATCGCCCGCTCAAAACTCCATTATGCGATGTGCCCTAGACCGCCACCGCACGCCAATGATAAAACATGAAGTAAAATACAGTAGTAATCCCCCAAGAGCCGTTCCGTTCACGAGTGCCCCTTGTCGAGCCACCTGCCCCAGCCTGCGCTGTCTCTCGCCTCCACCTCAGTTCCAATGCCGTGGGCGTACTTGCTCTCCTCTTCCGAGAACTTGCGTCTCTCCATCCCCTCCCTGGCGAGGAAGGCCCTCGCGAACTTCCAGGCCTCCGTGTCCGCCAGGTTCCACGCCTCGATGGCGGTTCTCAGCGCCAGGTTCTTCTTGTCCTTGGTCGCGCCAACCACATCCTTGGCCCGCTTGAGCAGCTGCGGCTCCTTCTTGAGCTCGTCAGGTTTGGCGACGGGCCCGTCGGTGGGGTCGTGCGCCGGCTGCGGCCTTCGCTCCGGGCCGGGTACGGGCGTCTCCGATTTCCCCTGGTCGAGGCCCTCCGTCGGGACGTCAAAGCCAAAATGCCAGTCGATGTCGTCCGGCAGCTCCTGCTCGGCCGTGAGCCAGATGGACTTTGAGGCTGTGAACTCTGCCGCCACGGCCTCCTTGAAGCGCAGCACGCGCGGGGCACCGCCGACGCCGGAGCCAAGGTACTCCTTGGTCACCTCAGCGAGCCAGACATCGCGTGGACAGTCGCGGCGAATCCAGGGGACGTCGAGGTCGTCCTTGAGCTCATTCAAAGTGTGCAGGGTGTATGGGTGGGGAACGGTGCCGATGGTGTAGATGCCGGTTGTGTTGCGGTACCTGCTGGGACTCGCTATCTTGAGGGGCGAGGATGAGACGCAAGGAGCACACTTCGGGTTGTTAGGTGGGCAGGAAGTTTGTAAGGGCGACTCGGTACATCTCTGCAGCCGATTGGCCAGCTCGACTGCCGGCTGCACCATTGTCGTTGTGTGATGTGGAAGTGGCTTCAGCACTGCGATGCCCTTCTTGAAATTGTTCTGCCAGGTGAGATGCAGGTGGGAGGTGATGAGCTGGTTCAGGCTGTCCAGGCCCTTTGCACCGTTGTTAGCGATGGCCTTGGCAACCTTGTCGTACTTCTCAGATAGAGTCTTGTCGCTGTAGTAGGCCAATGACTTTGGGGCTTGGTCCACCCAGAACAGCTTCTTCTCGTCACCCTCCTGCTCGGCAGGCAGAGCAGATAGAAAGTCCTTGGCAGTCTTCGCCTTGGAGCTGCCAAAGACAGCTTTGATAGCGGCCGTGATTTCCTGCTTGGACCCTGCAAACAGCCCGTCCTCGAGACCTTCCCAACGCGTCAAGCCCTGGTATTCGCCACGGCGCAGATAAGACAACAACGGGTCGTCGTGGGCCGCCATGGGGAACAGACGATGGTGCGTGAGTAGGCCACCTCCCATGTTCTCCCAGGCCAACCACCTCATCAAGTCGGCCTTCAAGGCCGGCTCGACATCCTTGATCCGCGTAAGCTCATCGTACAAGGGGTTGCTCGTAGCTTCTACATCGCTCAAAATGATGGGCTTGAAACCTTGCGCCCACCATGCCCGCCTCCAGGACAGCAGGACCTCATTCTCGGCCTGCTTGAGTGTAGGGTCCTTCTTGGCTGTAGCATCATAGTAACAGTACACCTCGGGCCTCGTGGGCATATAGGGCAGCAAAGCCCTAGTCTCGTCCAGGGTGTAACTCGAGCTGAAAGGAATCGCGAGCCACCTCCAGTCGGAGAACCACGAGGACTGGCCGTCGGTGTCGTTTGCTTGCCGTTGCGGAGGGTGGGGTGGCGACTTGAAGGGGTTCCATGAGGGCGACTTCCACTTAGGTATTGACATGGAAAACTTGTGGTCGGATATGGAGAGGGTCGGCCCTGGGATGGACGAGGGCGCCGTAAAGAGCAGGCTGAAGACGGCGAAGATGGAGAGACTGGCCAGGAGAACGGATATGCGACGGGACGAGAGCCGCGGCAAAGGCCGGCCGAAAATGACGTGCTGCTTAGGCATCGTGGAAGTTCGTGAGGTCGAGTTGGAACGGAGTAGTCAAAGATGCGGCGCGCAGAGCGGGAGTCGAAAGTTGGGAGTGGCCAGCCCTTTGACGAGGGGCCGGGCAGTCGGACGCGCTGACACGAGACAATCGACGGGAGCTGATCGAGGGAGCGGCTGTGCCCAACCAGATGGTTCCAACGAGCACTAGGCCATAGGCATTGAACGCAACAACATGTGGAGTTGCGAATGCCTGCTGCCGGGCGTAGAAATCAGAGAGAGAGAGAGTGTGCGCGTGTGATGTGGTCTGGAGTCGGAAGGGGAAGAGGCATCGGAGCTGCGGTCACTGACTCTGTGGCCGGTGATAATCCAGATTGGACCGGGCGGGTTAGTTACGCAGTCAGCACGGCGCACTTACATTGCTCAGGCACTTTATGCGGGTGGAGGCCGATCAAATTAATTGGGAACAACGCTTGGCAGGGACCGGGCCTGTCAGAAGCAAGGGACACTCCTTCAGTGTGAACCGCTTACTTGGAGTACAACCGCTCACAGGGAGCTAACCAGCATCCTCTTCCTGCCCAGCGCGGGTTAGCCAACCAATAGGACAGCCACCAGTAGGATAGGCATCAGTGTATTTTAGGCGATGGTCTACAATACCGACCTACCTACTAGGTATCGACTAAAGAGATATTCCATCAATCCTGCGTACCTCCAAAGCTGAGGGACATGTATAAACGGCAGAAATCAGGCTGCTGTCTGTAACAAGCGCCTATGGACCAATCGTTAATTCCCAGTCGCAATCATTTCAGTATCACCGTATTTGCGGCATTGTATCATTGCCTCTCAGAGTATCCTGCTCAAATCAGTCATACCACTAGAACACTGGTCGATCCGCCATGACCAATCACCTGAGAAGTGCAACATGAGGTTTCGCCCCCACACACACATGCCGTCTTGAATACCCAGATATACCCCGACAACAGCGGGATGGCGTCAAGTCATCGGAGCCAGCCCCATAAAGACCCCAAATCCGTAAATGATGGGTATCTGGACGTAACGTGATATCTGGATGCCCAGGAAAAAAGTTGGCAAAGACGGAAGGTAGTAGCAAGGACGACAACCCCGCTCAGCGGTGGACTGAGTGAGTGGGTATAAGAGACACGACGTGTAAGCCGTGAGAGACTGTCCAACGCCCAGCTCTGTCAGGCATAGACAGACAAGTGCAGCCTTGTTAAGTTATTCGACAATCGATGTGAATTGACAAAGTAGAAGGAAAGCGAAGGGCAGTCTCCTGATTCCAGTCACAATGCTGTGGTCCGGCTTGGCATATACTCTGCTCTCTACGCTGTCGTTCTCGAGCTCTGTCAATGCCCCCGCAACAACTGCCATCTTCCTCTTCAAAGATGTGCTGCAGTCCAACACGACGGCACTGAAGACCTCTGGCTTCAACACACTGCTTATCTTCCGCATTGGCGTGCTTGAGAACGGTGACCTGGTCTATTACTCCACCGGCGATGCCGGCGAGGCCGTCGACGCCCCCGTCATCACCGCCGGCGCATACGTTGGGGGCTCAGCCCTCGCCGACAAGATCAAGTCGTTCAAGACGGGGCAGACCCTCATCGACCGCGTCGAAGTCTCGCTCGTCTCTCACGACGCGACCTTCGTCAACATACGCAATCTGGTCAGCGCGAACGGCACCGGCGCGGACACGCCTCTGTACCGGAACTTCGACGCGCTGAAGACGGCCTGGGACCTCGACGCCTTCAACAACGACGACGAGTCCGTCTACGACGCCAACAGCACCGTGACCTTCGCCCAGCTGCTCGGCGGCATCGGGTACAAATATTCCATCGCGCCCTACACCAACACCGGCTTCTGGGCGAGCGTCGTCCAGCAGCTGCCCGGCCTGCTCGACCGCGTCTATCTCCAGGTCTACGACGGCGGGGCGGGCAACAACCCCGGGTCCTGGCAGGACGCTCTCGGCCTTAAGGTGACACCCCTTGTCTGGGTTACCAATGACGCGAAGCCCAGCCAGGGCAATACCCCTGAGCAGGCGCAGGCCAAGTTTGCCAACTGGAACACTCAGTATTCCGTAGATGGAGGCGGTATGTGGAAAATGTCCCTTCCAGTCTCTCAGATGCTGTTCAAAGTCAGCTAATTCTTGCTGCTAATGAAAGGATACTGGAATGATTATGATGTCGAAAAGATGGGGTCTTCTTACACCTCATATGCCCAGGCATTGACCAGCGTCTTTGCTGAGTAGGGGCTGTTTATTATGAGAAGACAGACCACAGCTGTTTTGCCAGTCCACTTGGGCTGGAGTGTGCCGATTGCTTATATTCACATTTTGTATAGTCTCCGTTGCTATGCAGTGGCAGGTGCCTTCTTGGTCTCGCAGCGTACCAGCAAGCTCTTAGCACCAAAGTTACAATTCGTGTCAAAGGCAGATCACTACCCCAAGAGAATCTGTATATACTAGATTTTATTGCCATTAAGGCGCCCTCCCAGTCTACAAGATAAACAACCCTTGCTATGAATGTGAAAGCTTTGCCCGGTGCGTGTAACAATATCCAAGAAGAGAGAATCGGAAGAGCGATTAAACATAATACACGCCGCACTGCTATCGCAAGGCTTATAGATATTATGCACGCGACCCGGGCTATTGGTCCTGGGCCGTTTTCAGTGTCGTTACCGTGGCGTGAGCGGGTTCGAGCCCCGCCCGGCCGACTTCTTGAGCGCCCGGAGCTCCTCCTCCAGCTTTCTGCGCTTGTTTTGTTCCTCCTGCAATGATTGTTAGCTCACAAACTTTCAAGATAATGATCGAGGAGACAACGGTCGAGTGAGTGCCTTACCCTAATCTCTTCCTGGAACTTTCTTCTCTCTTCCTTCATCGTCGCTCTGAACTGCTCGCTGAGCATGGAGGCGCCAGCCCTGGGGCCCGTACCCGAGGCATTCGGCCCGGCCTTGAACTTCTCGGCGTCCAGCTGCTCCTTAAGCTTCGTGATCTCCGAGTTGTACCTGGTCCTCAGCGCGGCGATGTCACTCTCCAGGGTCGACCGCGTCGACTCGGCGTCGTCCAGGCGGCCTTCCAGCTCGACCTTCTCCTTCTCAGCTGCGAGCGTCTCCTTGGTCAGCTCCTCGAGGTCCTTCAGCGTGGCGGCCAGCTCGGCCTTGAGCTTCTCCGACTGCTCCACCAGGCTCTGCATCTGAGAGCTCTTGGTCAGCGCGGCCGCCTCGGCCGCCCGCTCTGAGCGAGACCCGTAGGCTCCCTCAAGTTCTGCCTTGGCGATGGTCAGCTCCGTCTTGATCTCGACCATCGTCACGTTGAGCTGCTCCATCTCCTCGTCCTTGACCCTGATCTGCTCCTCGAGCTTCCACTTCTCATCCTGTACGGCCTTCTTGGTGTCGTCCGCGTCTCTCAGCTGCTCATTCATACTGCCCAGCTGTGCCTCAATAATCTCCAGCTTGTCCTGCAGGGCTTTGGTATCCGATTCCAGAGACACGATTTTGGCATTCCGCTCCCGGAGTTGATCCTGTACGGCTGAGGTAGCAGCAGTCTCGTTAGCTGCTTGCGTAACCTGTAATGAGTCGAGATCCGCAAGGGCCCGGGCCAGCTTCTCTTGAGCTTCTGCGGCTTCCGTCTTGGACTGCTGGGCATTCTCCTCGCAGAACGCCAGGAGGTTCTTGGTACGATTCAGCTCTTCAACCTTGCTTCGTAGCTCCACGTCCTTCTCGGAATCTCCCTTGCCGTTCAGATCACGCTGCTGTCTGATTTGTCTCTTGAGCACCGACTTTTGCTCCTTTAAACTCGTTGCCTGTCGGAATAGCCACTGCACCTTTTCAGAGAAAGCGTCCAACGAGTAGGGCTCATCGAAGTCGAAGGCCTCATCCGCGGATACGTCGTCTTCATCGTCTGGCATTCCTTTGCCGAGACGCACTTCTCTTCGAGCATTCCGTTGTCGGTTGATGTCCGCGTATCCTGATTGGATGATATCCCACAACCCAGAAAGAACAGTCTCGATCTGTGCAGCGCTCTGTGCTCCGGAATCCTTGTCCATTGACGCCTGCAAGACTGGCACTGCCGACTCAATCCAGTCAAAACGCTCCTGAATTCCTGCATCCTTAGCCAAGGGCGGAGCTGGCTGGTCCTCATCGACAGCCTGGACAGCTCGATACATCTGGCGGCTCAATGCGTCTAACCTGTCCTCGACCTGAAGCATCATCATCGCGGAGTTGTCAGAACGCGGCTGTCCTTCCTGATCCCGCTGAATGGTTGACAAGGCCTCAGCGAGATAATCAAGCTGACTGTTGACCAACTCGCCAGGCTCAAAATTCCCGGCGGGGGCTGGCTTGTAGCCTCCATTCTTTGTGGGGTTCATTTGAACCACCAAGTCTCGTAGACGGTTGTTGAGATCCTCGAGACTTCGCTCCGTAGTAGTGATAACATCCAAATGCCCAGAGTTCTGCTTCTTCAACGTTTCCACCTCGTCACGCAACTGATTCGAGCGCTCCCGCACCGGTGATCGCGGTGGTATCGGGATGTCGCTCTTTAGCGACCGGCCAAAGGTCTCGGGCTCATCGAGCGGGAAATACAGTTCCCGGTCCAGATCATCGCTGGGGAATTGCATGCTGTTCCGCCCATTTGTGTACGTGTAAAGACTCTCCGGACTTCCGGGCATGCCATTAAGCATGGCCGGGGGCGGCTTTCGTTTGGAGGACGCCTTGTGTGTGAGTTGCAAGATTGCAGCCGTATGCTGAAGCAGGCGGCGTTGCGGCGCCAGTATCTCTTTCTCCAGGTTGAATAACTCTGTCGCCAGTTCCTCGCATCTTTGTTCGCTTTCCTGTCTCTCAACCGCCGTTTCTTGGGCAGTTGGGTCGGCAGTGGCTCGGTTTCCCCTTTTCCCAGCCGTGTATAACTTGGACATGGATATCGCGGCATCTCGGTATTTCGTCTGTATCGCCAGGTTTGCCCGCGCCTGCTCGATGCGCACCGTCAAGGACTGGATCTGTTTCTTGAGGTCGTCCACCTCTTCTTGCGCCAATATCTCCCATTCTTTGCTGTCAGTCAGGGCGGTCTCGGTGAGCAGGTGCACTTGGATGGGATCCTTGAGGTCGACGTGGGGCGAGCTCTGTGTCCGGTCTACATTCAACTAGGTTCCCGATTAGCTTGGGAGCGGGTGACGCGCTGGTGGAGGTACGAACGGGATTGTAGCGCGGCTGGTCCTGCGCGAACCCATTCATTATGTCTTTCCTGTATCCCTCCATGATCTGTCTCCCGCCCGGACCCACACCCTGGGTCGGGGATAGGAGGCTGGCGTTGTTGCCATAGTTCCCATTCATTCTGGCCTTGCAGCGTTGTTACAGTAGGTGACTCGCCGTCAATGCATGGTACAGTGTCCAAAGAACAGGTTGTAGCGTATCGGTGACTGGCGAGGATGCACAAAGGGCGACGGTTCAAACTCAGGAAATATGTTGGTCACAAGGTGCTGAACAAGGGGTCGGGGACGTGACGAGGACGAGGACAGACGAGTGGGCCGTGGGCAAGCGAGCTGAGGGTATCATAGGATGATGCAAAAGAGTGACAAGTGGGACAGGGCAAATGAAATAGACTTCAAGCACGCGTCTCATACGGCTTTCATTGTCGCAGGGCCTTTTCGAGCGTTCTGGAAGGAGAGTGACGGTGGAAAATGGTGAAAAGAAGCCGACCGCCAACCGGAGGAGCCTGTTGCGACAAAGGCAGATCTCAATTCGACCATGTTCTCAAAAGGGGCGGACACTTGAGCAACCCCCCTGAGGCCTTCACCGGCCGCTAACCCCAAACTATTGGGTGCCTATTTCGACTTACGGATCTGGTCAAATTTATTGGCTTCAACAGCCCGCAGCCTGCCAAGAACTGTCAATGCATGGGCCTCTGAGATATCCCATGGTGAGCGCTAAGAAGGTTGTGTTGATGAGCATTGCGCAAGTTGCTTTAATCGGTAAGTGAGCATTTGCCTGTAGTTGGCATTTGCGTGTCTGTGGCATGTCTACTGAAATGTTGTAAGTTGGCCAGAATATTCTGAAGGCACATTCTGTATGCATAGTAATGTCTCTAACGGATGCATCCCGTACACGCTTGAGGGGCGGCGGGCTCCCTGGGCAGGTACCTGGGTACCCAGTTCCCCCAGTACTGTCCTCCGAATCGAGAAAGACCCCTAGGCTTGATGGGAATGTGGGTCCGAGCGCCTGGTTGGAGCCGCATGCAATTCGTACGTAGCGACCTGGCGGGAATCGCATTCTGCAAAACTTCCCGGCGCATCCTCCCGCCGTCAACCCTCGACTCTTCGCCATCGCCGTCGAGTCCTCTTGAGTCACGCTCATCAACGCCAGAATCATTTACCCATCTGGCTCCGGCTAAGCAGGCCTTGTGGAGGTTCTTGCTCGCACGCTGCTGTGACCTCTGGGTGTTGAGGCCCCGTCGCAGACTGACCCGCGTAAATTGCAGGCAGAAACCCGAATACCTCAAACGCAGGCAGCTGACTCTCCCCGCAACGACCTGGGCGACAACAACAGCAAAGGGAGGAACAACATCGCGTCCCATCGTAAATATTCCTTTCTACACGAGAGTAATCGCACTCGAAGAAGCAACTCTCCTTCCCCGTTCGACCAAGCGCGCATCCAACTTGCGGTGCTATATCCCACCATTCCAATCCTGATCTTTCGTCAGAGGCCCTAGCCACCCACACACGACAAGATGGGTATTCCCGCGGCCTTCCGGTGGCTTTCCACCAAATATCCCAAGATCATATCTCCGGTCATTGAAGACCAGCCTGTGACCATGGACGATGGCTCCGTTATCCCGGTCGATCACACGCAGCCCAACCCAAATGGTGAAGAGTTCGACAATCTTTACCTGGATATGAATGGTATCGTCCACCCTTGCTCACATCCGGAGGACAGGCCTCCTCCAAAGGATGAGGAGG
Source organism: Diaporthe sp. P3_1W (assembly GCA_037177825.1). Classification (NCBI taxonomy): domain Eukaryota; kingdom Fungi; phylum Ascomycota; class Sordariomycetes; order Diaporthales; family Diaporthaceae; genus Diaporthe; species Diaporthe sp. P3_1W. Next base: position 2,978,150 of record JBAFXB010000001.1, read on the forward strand.
AGATGATGGTCGAAGTCTTCAAATACACCGACCGAGTGGTCAACATGGTAAGGCCGCGCAAGCTGCTCATGATTGCTGTCGGTAAGTCACGACTGCCCCCAGCCACCACCCCCACCCCCACGTACCTTACTGACCCATATACGCCAGATGGTGTTGCTCCCCGTGCCAAAATGAACCAGCAGCGCTCCCGTCGTTTCCGTGCCGCCCAGGATGCCAAAGAAAAGGAAGAAGACAAGCAACAATTGCTCACCCTCTTGAAGCGACAGAACGGTGGTACCCATCCTGCTGAGTCTACCGAGGAAGTTGTCAAGAAAGCTTTTGACTCAAACTCCATCACGCCTGGAACGCCCTTCATGAAGATTTTGGCAGCCAGTCTGAGATACTGGTGTAGTTACAAATTGAATACCGATCCAGCCTGGGCGAATATGAAAGTCATCATTTCAGACGCGACTGTCCCTGGAGAAGGCGAACACAAGATCATGAATTTTGTTCGCTCCCAGAGGGCCTCGCCCGAACATGACCCCAACACCCGCCATGTTATCTATGGCCTAGATGCCGATCTCATCATGCTTGGTCTTGCCACCCATGAGCCTCATTTCCGAGTGCTACGTGAGGATGTCTTCGCACAAGATAGCAGGGTCAAAATGTGTAAGTTGTGTGGGCAGAAGGGCCATGATGCCCAGAACTGCAGAGGAGAGCAGAAGGACAAGGATGCCGATTTCGACGGCAAGGACAACGCTCATCCGTTGAAGCCTTTCATCTGGCTTCATGTCTCCGTTCTCCGCGAATATCTCGCTGTCGAGCTCGATGTGCCCAACCTTCCATTCCGTTGGGACATCGAGCGCGCTATTGATGATTGGGTCTTCATGTGCTTTTTCGTTGGCAATGATTTCCTGCCCCATCTTCCTGCCCTCGAGATCCGAGAGAATGGAATCGATACACTCACTGCCATCTGGAAAGACAATTTGCCCCACATGGGTGGCTATCTTACCAAGGATGGACACTGCGATCTGGAGCGGGCGCAACTCATCCTGGCTGGTCTTGCGAAACAGGAGGATGCTATTTTCCGCCGCAGGAAGGAGACAGAAGACCGGCGCGAAGCCGGTTTCAAAAGGCGCAAGGCGGCTGAGCAAGCTCGCGCAGCTGGGCGTAACAACTCGGGCCCACAGGGAAGGAATAAGCATCAAAAGGTTGACAACATGGTGCCGGGCCTTGCCCCCGATGCAGCTTTCGTGCCGATCTCGAGCTTGCCTGGCCCTCTATCCAAGCCAAACAGTGCAATCACGCACGACATGGTTGTTAACAAGAGCTCTTTGCAGAATGCAAACAATGCCAACAAGAGCGCTGCCAGCGTTCTTAAGAGCCAGATCCAGGGTCTCATGAACAAACCCACCGAGGCCAAGGAGGAGACGGCGGAGGGTGAAGAAAATTCGCAGGCCCAAGAAACACCGCCTTCAGCTGCACGCAAGCGCAAAGCAGACCTTCTGGAGAAGGATGGACCTGGCACACCGAGCACTGACAGTCCTGACGCCGTCACTCCGTCCACAACAACGGAAAACGAGGGGCCCGTCGACACAGTGAGGCTCTGGGAGGATGGGTACGCCGACAGGTACTACGAGCAGAAATTCCACGTGGACCGTAACGACGTTGAGTTCCGTCACAAAGTCGGGCGCGCGTATGTGGAGGGTCTAGCATGGGTGCTGATGTACTACTTCCAAGGCTGCCCGTCTTGGGATTGGTACTATCCTTACCATTATGCGCCCTTTGCCCAGGATTTTGTGGACCTAAACAAGGTCGAGATCAAGTTCGAGAAAGGAAGAATATCGAAACCGTACGAACAACTCATGAGCGTTCTCCCTGCGGCGTCCAGGCACGCCATCCCTGAAGTTTTCCATGACCTCATGACAAATGAGGACAGCGAAATCATTGATTTCTATCCCGAAGATTTCGAGGTCGACCTGAACGGGAAGAAGATGGCGTGGCAAGGTGTCGCGCTCTTGCCGTTCATTGACATGCCGCGGCTTCTCGAGGCCATGGCAAAGAAGTATCACTTGTTGAGCGAAGATGCTTTGGCACGGAATGAGCCTGGACATGACGTTCTCATAATATGCGATGCACACCCAGGCTTGTACGACGATATCATCACTCACTTCTACTCAAAGAAGCAAGGCGCCCCGAAACACCAGCTCGACCCGAGGACAAGTGGTGGTCTGGCGGGTGAGATCACGAAGATCGAGGATTACCTCCCTCACGGTGCTCTGACATATCCACTTGAAAGAAAGTCAATGCCTGACCTTGACTACGACCGCTCTCTGAGGTATACTAGCACACTTCTCCCACCTTTAGCTACTTACAGATGCAGTTACTAACCGTGCCCAGTGTCAACTACGAGATGCCAAGCAGCGCACACACGCACAAGTCCATGCTACTTCGCGGCGTCAAGCTACCGACACCGGCCCTCGACCGGAACGACATGGACGAGATTCGATCGAAGGGCCGCCGGTCAGGCAGAAGCCATGGTGGCGCGCCTCTGGGACGCCACAACTATCAGAACGGACGTACTGAACCGATCAATTACGGTCCTGGACGCGGCGGCTATCAAGGTGGTCGTGGTCGTGGAGGCTCAGGAGGAGGCTATGGTGGACGAGATAGCTATCCTCCACCCAGAAACGGTGGTGGCTATCCAGCCCCACCGGCCAACTGGGTGCCACCTCCTCCTGGAACAGTGGGCTTCGGTAGCGGTTTGCCGCCACCACCACCGCCCGCTAATTTCGGCAATGGCGGTGGATACGGTGGATACGGCGGCGGATACAACCAGGGCTATGGCAATGGAGGCGGATATGGCGCACCACCAGGGCAGTCCTATGGAGGGGGAGGAGGTGGTGGTGGTTATCAAGGCTATCAAGGTCAGGGGTATCAACAACCGCCGTACTCCGGTCGTGATGACCGTCGACAGGGAGGTTATGGAGGGGACAGGGGCTATGACCGTGGTCACAGCGGCAATGGTCGTGGCTATCGTCGCTAGGCCTGGGCATATGGTTACAACCCCTTGCGTGCCTTGAGTAGATGTGATTCCACAAAGGCGCCGAATAGCAACGTCTATTGAGCCCACGGCGCTGTCTACCTTCTCGCGGCCTGTACTTCGTGTCCACCGTTTTTAGGAGCTCTCATTGCTTGTGTTGTGTTTCTGGGATGTTTTCTATTTCGCGGTTCTGATGAACGCTCGGGAATGCCTAATGTGATACACTCATACGTGTGGAACAGCAATTCCTGGGTTTCCTTGACAGGGCGTGTGGCCTCGATCGTCGTCGTTGTTGCTTATTCTATCGGTCTTCTTTGCCGTCAAAAGTTTAACTAAAATACTTCCTCGGAATGCTACAGGATAAGCTCGAAAATTACATCTTTCTCATGAAACTATGGACACAATCAACTCTGTAGACCGTCTGGCTGGCGCTGATGGAAATCCATTGCTTACTCGAAATCGTCTATAAAGTATGTCTCGTGCAATGCTCAGCCAGTGTTTGTCGTGACTAGGCCAGTCTTGGTATTTTGGCTCATCATTATGTTTCCAGCCTCGCCGATTGCCTTGGAGGCCCTATGGATCTATGTGCGCTACCAGCAGGAGACCAGGACTCATAATGAGACATGGAGTTGGTATTGTGAAAACCCGGAACAAAAGCAAAGTGGCTCTTGTAACGCGAAGGCTTTCAAATGTATGCCCGTTTTCAAGTCGTCAAGCCCATCGGGTGCTTCTTTTCTTGAACGTGCTTCCTGGATAGACTTGGGTCCACACGGTGTATGGGAGCAGTTGGTGCACTCCAGGCAAATAGTATCGTAGTGCCTGCTCTCGGTATGAATAACCTTCAACCCACACCCCCATCGGACGATGCAAAACTCCGTCAATTGCCACTGTGTCTGATTTAGGTCGAGGCGAGCGGGCCTTGTGAGAAATGGGGGCCTAGGAGGCATAGGGGGCATCGGAGCATGCGCCTCCATCATACAAGCCAGATTCTGCTCGTCAACTGCTATGGCTGATTCAATGCGCCCCTGTGTCAAGTCGGAGTGCACCCTTCCAGGGTGCGTCAAAAGGCTCAAACCTCCTTTTCAGCCATGCTTTGTTAAACGAGCAGGTTGTGAGCACAACTGGCAGGGAGGAGCCTTGTGTGCGGGTCCAAAGGAGCACAGCCAGCGCTGATATGCTTTCCGAGATCAATCGTACGGATTGCGACTGAGCAACGGTATCAGGGGCCGCAAAGGCCGTCTTTTTGTGCTGGGAAATGAAAGTATAGTGACTGAGTGCATCAATCATCATGTATGCCACACACTTGCTCAGGTTCCAACGCCAATCGGTTGCGTCCCAGCAAAGTTGTACTGCAGCGAGCCACCATAGGTCAGGTTGGAGTATCCCATCTGTGTGTTGTTGTTGAGACCCGTTGCCAGATATCCACTGTTGTCACGTCCCGATGGATTTCCTGACCCGACTGTGGTATACCTTGGGCCATTCGAAGCCCTGCCCTGCTGGTTTGTGCTATTTGCGACGGTGTGCCTGTGATGGTAGACTGATGACCCTTCGCCAAAGTAGAGGTAGTCTGACGGCTTAACCTTGTCATTATTCCGGTCGCTGGGGGCTGTGACAGACTCTGCTGGTGGCTTCTGAGCTGCGTTTGAGGGCTTCCTGCGGCCGGTGACTGGCTTTGGTGTAAGGGACATCTCGTCGGAAGGGGGTCTATTTGCTTGGGGGCGAGCGGCCTCGTGTTGTGTGTCGTCCTCGTATTCGCTCCCAGAAAAGCAGCACGCGAACATTGCGGGCGAGGATGGTTGTTTAGAGTTTGGGGGAACACAAGCAGAGGTGAAAAGAAACCGAACCCAGCTTCCTCACGCACTGCAGATTATATGTAAAAGACAACATTGAACTGGAGGAGCTGGGATTCGTCCATTAATAGAACACCCTCTATGAGGGCCATGGTGGCTGAGTCGGACATGACCTGCTCCTGCTCACCGAGTAATCCCTCCCTAAATCAGCCTTACCTTATCGCATAGTAAGAAGAGCAGGCACATGGAGGCTGGCCTGGTTATATTGTCAGCAGAGCAGTTGATCAGTCATTGGCCGTTTTAGGGTCAGGTAGTTATGCCCACGTTATTGCTCACGCTGGTGGGATATTCTCCTGGGATAAGGCGCCGTCATATTTTGGGATAGTCCCTAGCCCAAATGCAGCCGTGATATCCTTTCCTGGTAGTCCAGATGTGACCGTGGGCTCTTGGCTGCCTTGGGCACGCACAGCCCTACTGCTCAGCTTGGACATTACGTGGACTGGAGCTGCTTCTCGAGCTTGAGCTTGAGCTAGCCTCGCCCGAGACCAGTTCATCCCTCACGGCAATTCCATTGTTCTCTCGGGGGAAAGGGAGTTGTCACATGCTGGCGAGCCTTGTGGTGGTAGCCCTACCCGGTTACTCTTCCAGCCGTCTGGCAATATACCAAGCAGACTTATGTGTACCTGCATAGGTACGTAGATGCAAGGTAGGTCACGCAGAGGTTCAGATGCATCGACGGCTGGCCCAATCTGCCGCCGGTCGCTGGGTACCAAAGGGTGGGTTTTGGGTTCCAAAGTTGTCTCTCTGTGTGTCTCTCCCTGGTGTGTGCCTCTGGGATGCAATGCAAGGGACCAGGGGCCAGCTTACCCCTGGGCATGGGGAGACGCCTCACCCGCAGCTCTCGTGCCCAATCTTGCGCTGCCTCCCACGCCGGGTCTTGCTCCCCACTGCAGTACCGAGCTGGTCAACCATTTAAGCTTAGCGCGTGCCGCGGTAAGCACGGTAGGGTACCCTACGCACACCGCAGTCTGCTGCTACCCTGCTGCCCTGCCGCCCTGGCCAGGCGTGCAGTGGCCTGGTACATGTGCATGTACACACCCAGCAGCCTTGGGAGGTCGAGGACACATGCAAGACAGGTCCATTGGGCGAGTGGAGGGAGGCCAAGGGCGAGTTCATGCATCGTCGACCGTTGCAGTACATCCGGCCCCAGACACAGGCACGCCCCTTCGCAAGACCGCAGACGACCGATTGCTCAATCGAGGGGCGCCATCATCTGTTTCTTTGTGTCGATCCATTTCTGCTAGCCCGTTGTTGAGAGACCACGCCTACTCCACTCTTCAAACCCCATCGCGAGCTCCATCGAGTCAACGCCCGCTGCCGTCTCCCAGCCTGGCCCGTTCCCAAAGCACCGACGCTGTCCCGACGCTCTCAATTGCCCAATTGCCCAATCGCCCGATCCCACACCATCCTCGCCCCGGTGTCACGCACGCATCGCGATCACTAGCCCGCTCCGATACCTACAAGCCCGTCGACTGCCTGGCGCTGCAGGCGAATTTTCCCCCCGAGACCGCGAGGGCAGCCCGATCCCAGTACTGCCCAGGAGAGGGCATGCTGCTTTAAACATGCGAAAGAGGGAGACACACCCCTATGTCTCTCAGCACAATGAACGGTGATGGCAGTCTGGTTCGGTGTCTTGTGGAGAGGCTCACTACAAGGGTAAGGAGACGAATGACAAGGGGACGCCCCGAGGACGGCATTGGATGCTGTCCCCATCTCTGGATGCGAAGGATGGCGGAGAGAACACCCGTGCTGACTTCCTGCTCGCCCCGATACAGCTTCCGCACCGGACAGGCACCACCAGCCAAGACCTCGCTCAAGATGACATCGTTCTCATCACCCGTGCCACCCTGCTGAAGGTCAGCGCCGGATCCATCAATGTCGTCCTCGACGCTCTGATGGGCTTGATCGAGGACCTAGGGCGACCTTACAAGGGCGGACCCATCTCCGCTCACCCTCCTCACGTCCTCATATCCGAGATCTATATATTTGGCCTGATTGCCGATTGCTGCACCAGCCACTGGAATGCAGTGGGTTCTATTCCGCCACAGCCCGAGTCTTGGCGGATGAGAAGTGCCCAGAGGGCCAAGTTGCCCCCTCCACAGACGCTCGATTCCGCGCTGGTGACCAGGGTCCTGGACATTTTGAGGCTGTATGCTCGACCTCTCCCGGAGGGATATAGTCTGTCGACCCAGACCTTGCTTGATGAGTTCAATACCGAGCGCACCGTGGTGGCGGACCACCCCGAGCCGGTCAACCCTCTGCCGCCCGCCGGCAGCGAGCAGCCCGTTGAGAGCCAAGCGCTATTTGACTCGAAGATCGAAGGCCTAGAGCGCCAGGGCAGGACCATTGCTGAGTTCGTCAGTGCGTCCAACTGGACGAGCTCGTTCGAGTATCTGAGGAAGCTCATCTACATGGTCCGGACTGCCACGTCCGCGAATATCGCAACTGTCCAGACCCCAGCGAGCGCGGACGACGAATACACCGCATTAATAGTGTTGCGCCTGATCGGGTGCTTCTGGGTAGACAGTCAGAAGCTTGGCCTGATCATCCAGGAGATCTGCTCCAGTTATCTGCATTTTCGGAGACCGTTCCAGCACACCATCGCCATCGTCACCCCGCTTTTGATCACAAGATGGCTGGATCGTTATCCCGACGAGTTTGTTGAGTTGCACACAATTCACAAGAGGCTAGATGGTGGGCCGGATACCCTCTTTGATATGACACAGACAGTTGTGCATGACAATGGAAGGGCAGACTCGGTAGCCGATGGTGTCAGGCGGAAGTTCTTGCTCTACCCTTTGCAAATTACCTTGCTTTTCCTCCTTCCTGATGTGTTCGAGGTTGCGAGCAACCTGCGAGAGGCCAAGAGTGGTAGCATGTCCAAGAAAGTCGCATTTCTTGACGGTCTGAGGAAAACCCTCAGGAACAAAAATGAACAGGCGGCGTACTGTCTTGTGCTACTTCTGCGTGCGGCCCGGCATTTTGACCCCGAGAGTGATTCGGCGTTCATGAGTTATGCCCTGGATGTGCAGGATGAGATTCGAGACGCTGTTTTCCGTCGCAACAGCTCGGGGCCGGATAGCGGGCTGTTCGACCAGGACATCATGACCGCTGCCTTTATGAGCCTGACTGACCTTAACTATGAAAGCTGTGTCGAATCCTTAGCACCATCCTGTCTCGCCCCGAACACTCCGCTTGGTTTCAAAATCGCTGTGATCCAGGCCTGCTCCCACTTTGCGGGACTTGAGGAGGCGGATCATTACACGCAGCTCTATACGATCGGGTTCGAGTTCTCGCTGGCTCAACTCAAGGTATGTAACACAATGCTCTTGCACAGTCGAATATGAACTGACTTGGGCGGTAGACCATGTCCACAATATTTGTCGTGGGCGATCACGGGTCTTCGAGAAAAGCCCTGGAGCTAGTCGACAACAATAGCATGCTCCATCATATCATCTCATTTCTCTGTGTCTGCCCACTTGGCGTCTTTGTGGCGATTCCAGAGCACAAGGAAAAGAACGAGTACTTCGAAGAGAGCTTCGAGTCTTTCCTGCCTTGCCTGGTCACCGCAAACGAAGAAGTGCGCCGATTGGCCGCGCAGGTAACCGTGCGCGTATTCGGCAGTACGATCATCATGGAGTCTCTCCGTGCGTCGAAAAGGATATGCTCTCTTGCATTCAAGCAAAAGTTCTGGAAACTGACCTCGCTTGTTCTAAGCGACCTTTTCGACAAGGTCGACTCTCAAGACCTTGGTGCAGGTATCAATTCGATTCATGGGTATCTTGAGTCCAGACTTGTTCTGCTGCGGAAGCTCTCGGAACTGGCCAACTTGCCGGAAGAAATACCCGAGAGAGCGGCCATAAATACCAGGCTGGAGACACTTTTGCTGGTCTCCTTGTGCTCGGCAAATATTGAGACATGTCAGCTAGTTATCAGCTGCTTCGGTCTGTTCTTCGAGGAGAGTCACATTGTTGAGACTGCCTCCTCGAGTACCGCGAAGGCGGCACTGTCGCTTCTTCGAAATGGCGATGTTTTCCGAGAAATCGGCTCGCGCGCGTTCCGCTTCACCGGATTGGTCGCTTTCCAGAAGAGAATCCGCGGCCTGCTACGGCGAATGCAATACCCAAGTGCGGGTATCTTGGATGCGTGGGCTCTAGCATTTGACAGATGGCTGCATTTGTCAAGAGATGTGTCGACCGCAGCCCTCGAGACTACATCCGAAATGGCAGTCGCTGAGTGGCGAAACTACTCTGGCTTCCTGGCCTCTCTCGGCGGTGTCTGCGTAGCTGACCAGACTGCGATTATCGATGACCCTTCTCTTGGAGGGCTGAAATGGATTGATCGGCTGTCTTCCGACAATCAGGAGGAACCAATACTCAATAGGTACCTGAGGCTCAGCATCCAGCTCCTGGCTTGCAGCAACGTACGTGTGAGGGAGACGACGCGGGAGGTTCTCTCCTCGGAGATCTCGCCAGCGTTGTACCAGCCTCTCTTCAAAGCACTTGAGTCGGAGCTGGATATTTTGTTCACAGGTGCATTAGAGTCAGCTGTCAAGGGCCTTGATAGCGAGATCATTTTTGCCGAGCAGTCCATTTCCCTGCTCCGCGCACTGGTGGACAGACTGGACGGTCCTTCCGATTTGGGAGCAGCATCATCTGTGCATCTAGGTGCACTCACCCTCAACTTTGCCAAATTCCTCGACGGCGTTCCAGACACCAAGAACAGCCTCATGGTCAAGATCAAAGTCTGCCAGCTTTGTGAGGCTGTCGTGAAGAAAAAGGAGCATCTAAACCTGAGGGATGATGTTCGTATCCGCAACCAACTTCTGGAATACATATTCAGCTGGATCGCAAGACCACGCTCCCCACGGGCGGAGTCTGCGGCGGCGTTTGGACCTGCGCGGCCCGACGAGTCACTGCGAATCCAAAGAGATCTCGACAGGGCCTGCCTAAGGTCACTGGCCGAGCTAACCTATCGTCTCCCACTGCAGCCAGGCGATGGACAGTCAGATGTAGGAACAAGTGAACTCAAGTCACAAATGTTCCACACCTACTTCAACCGGTTTCTGTCGCTTCTCAACCTAGAATCGGCCGAGGCGAGCAGGCACGATCATGGGACGACCGCCAGGGACGACAGTATTACGAGCTCTGAACTTGCCATCACCGTGCTCTCCAATCTTCTCAGCGCGAACATTGACGTCGGTCTGAAGCACTCTTTGAGCATTGGCTATCATGAGAACGTTGAGATAAGAACAGCTTTCGTGAAAGTTCTTTACAACATCCTGATGCAAGGCACTGAATTCAACAACCTGTCCGACACTGCCGTCACGGAGAAGTACGACGAACTGCTAGATCTCCTGACTACTGATACAACTCTGGCGGCTGCGATTAGCGCAGTGTGTCCCAGCAGCGAGGTCGATGAGGTGACAATATCGCTGTTGAACATCTTTGAGACCCGGGGAATGAGCTTCGCCCTGCTGGAAGCTCTCGTCAAGCAAGAAATCGAGGACACGGAAAACGAATCCGAGCTACTCCGGAGAACTTGCGTGGCCACGAAGATGCTCTCGATCTACGCAAAGTGGAAGGGCACAGCGTACCTCAAAGCAACATTGCAAAAAGTCGTGGAGCGGCTCATGCTGACTTCAAAGGACCTGGACCTTGAGCTGGACCCAGCCCGTGTCACGTCACAGGAGGAACTCCAGAAAAATGCGCTGCAGCTTCGTATAGTCGCCAAGGTTTTCATTGACGATATCTGTGCTTCATCGGCGAACATACCGTCGCCATTCAGGAAAATCTGCAGCATAATATCGACGGCAGTCATGCCTAGATTCCCGGAGGCTAAATACACTGCCGTTGGCGCCTTCATCTTCCTCCGGTTCTTCTGTCCGGCTATTGTGGCACCCGAGGTCGAGGGCCTAGTATCTACTGCACCGTCCAAGGAGATGCGTCGAGGGCTTCTTCTTATTGCGAAAGTTGTCCAGAATTTGGCTAACAATGTCCTCTTCGGGGCCAAGGAGCCGTACATGTTCCCTCTCAACGACTTTCTCACCCAGAACATATATAGGGTGACGACTTTCCTGCGCGAGATTTCTGTGTCGCCTGAGAAAACGGATCCTCCCAGCACGAATGAATCGTTCGACTTTGGCTCCTGCGTGGCTTTGCATCGCTTCCTCTACGACCACTGGGACCAAGTGCGGCAGCGCCTCGCCTCCCAGGAGAGAAGAGACTTTGTTCGAACTCCAGCTGAGATCTCTCGCATGCGGTCCCCTGTCCTTGAGCCCCTGAGAAACCTCATTTCACATCTTGGTCCTCCAGCGCTGGCCGTTACTTGGAATAGGCCGTTGATCTCAGCCAACAGTCCACCAGCTTACTCTCGGTTCCAAAATTTTATGCTTCGTAACGCGTTCCGCAGTACCGAATCATTTGTCACGGCTAGGGCTGTCTACGATGGTGGAGAGAGCAAGGTAAGCCTACAAAGATCCTCAAAAATTCTTATGCTTCCCCTATAAGCCACCGCTGACGCCTGACATTCTGCGTTTAGGATGGCTTGTCTATCATCTGCATCATCTTGAGGAACATTGATGACGAGAACATTGATTATGATACTCTGATCTACTGCTACTTGAAGGTGAGTGCAAATAATGTTTCATTTGTCACGGCTTTGTGCTACTGCCAGTGACGCTGCTTTCTGCCCAGAATTGATCATCGTACTGATACATGAGCAGATCGCCAGCCGCCTGTGGCATCGACCTTTCGGACTACTCATCGACGCAACCTGCTACAATGGCCAGAACGACGAGCCCCAGGACGAGCTCTTCCACAAGCTCGAGCTTCTTACACCCACGGAGCTGTCGAAGCAGCTTAGTCGTGTCTATATCTACAACATGAACAGTGCATTCCGGTAAGCAGAGTTTTGACTGTACGAGGTGTGATATGGACGCCGAAGGGACTGACAATTTACAGCAAATGCCTGCGCCGTGTTCTTCGTGTCTCGACCAGAAAAGATGCCAGTGTCTTCAACCCCAACAACATTGAGTACCATCTCGTTGGCAGCATCAAGGAGCTGCAGAATCATTTCCACTTCAACCAGTTGCACCTGCCGAAGGAAACAATCAGCGTCTTTGCAGACACGCGCTACGACTTTAAGCCAGTCGTACGACTGTCCAAGACGAAAGGAAGGATCGCCTGCCGGGTCATGGTAGGCAGCCAATTCGTCCAAATAACAACAGCCGAGAAGCAGGAGGTACACCCCAATTTCCGCCTAAGCGCGACCATCAATGATATTTTCCGCCTTGGTGACGTCGATGAGGCGCCTACAAACGTGAAGCCTGATGACGAATCGGCCTTTGGCCTCCGGGCTGACAATGGCAAAATTATCATGTACTTCACCAGCCCTAAGAAGGCGGAGATCTTACAGACGATCCGCGCCGCAAAGGCCAAGTACGGCAAGGACACGCGGTCGCTGAAGTCATTTGAAAGACTTATTCGGCCACAGGATGTGCCGGGTACGCTTTTGAATCTTGCCCTAACGAATCTGGCCAGCCCCGATCATGTCTTGCGGCTTTCCTCTTACAATCTGCTGGGCGCCCTATGCAAGGCCTTCAATTTCACTGTTGCATCAAAGGTGGTGTGCACACGAGGTAAGCTCAAATCGATTTGGACACTCTGGGAGGGAAGTCTTGGAGCGCGCGCCCGCTGACTTGTTCTAGACATCGCGGTGCCACTAGATCCGTCACGATTTATTGTGGAAATTAGCAAGACGCTCGCCCAGGCTGAGCCTCAGCTCACGTCGGATTTCCTGAATGAATTCTTTGTCGGCTGGGATAGCTTTTCAGAAGAGCAGAAGCCCTTGAGTCTGGCCTATCTAGCGCCATGGCTGCCAGGCCTCCGATCGTCAGTGCTGGCAGCTGAGCCCGACAGCGACAAAGGTCGCGATAAGATTGCGAGTTTGTTCCGGAAGTTAATCGACGTTACGCTGTCCGACCCGACTTTGAGCTTCACGTTGGAGCAGACGATCTGGCCGGCCATCCATGGAGACGAGGTTCTCCTCGATATCTTCCTCGAAGAAGTGATCAAGACGGCTTTAAGTATAGGGCTCCATGATGAGCAGACCGAGACGCTAACCTCGATCGTTACTGCAATTGGCAGCATCACACTGCGTGGCAAGATAATCACTCGTTTGCGGAAGGCCATGAACCGGTCTTCTATGCGGCAGAGCAAGTACCTGCCTGACAACGTCGTCTGGCCAGAGGTCTGCATTCTGCTGCAGTTCTGCGTATCGCTGTCCTTTGACAGTGGGATACAGGCGCAGATGTTCTTGCCTGAGATTTTCCACATTGTAACAATGCTCGCGAACACTGGTTCGCCGGATATCCGCATACTGGTGCACAGGCTTCTGGTCAATTCCATCCACGCGGCCTGTACGTCGTTCCATCTGGATGAGGCCCGCCAGACCAAGCTCCGGGGCATCCTCGAGTCCTTGTCGGAAACCAGGACTGATATTTGGAGCATCACGCCCGCATTCCCCGGGCGCGACGGGGCATCAATGTCTACGACACAGGAGTATGGCCCCAACCTGGCGGCCACGGAGATTTTGGCTGGTATTATGTTCGAGATTTGCTCTATCGCAGCAATCTCCACGGATATTGCTAATGCTTGGCGATCGCGCTGGATGAGTCTCGTGGCCAGCACCGCCTTCCAGAACAACCCTGCCATCCAGCCTCGTGCTTTCTCCGTCATGGGCTGCCTCGCGAGGGAAGAGGTAGACGACGACCTTCTGTATCAGGTTCTCGTCGCCCTACGGATCAGCATCACTCGCTTCAGCGGCGAGGACAGCAGCAGCGAGATGCTGGTGGCGATTGTCACAGCCCTGTCCCGGATGATGGCCAAGCTCCCGTCGACCTCCCGCTACGGTGTGCAGTTGTTTTGGCTCGCTACCTTTTTGTTGAGGCTTGTGCCAATTAATCTGTTCAACTGTGCGGCGGTGTTCTTGGAGTCGGTGCTCACAAATATCAACACATCAGGCGACACTCGTGGCCCCAAGCTCGTGGCACACCTCTTGCAGGGCCGCGAGCAGCTCGAGGAGGTGGCCCTTCCGCTGGACGCCTTCTACGGCATCCACTTCACTGCCGAGAACTTCCACTTTGCAGTGTGCGCATGTCTCGTGCGCGGCCTGTCAGACACCATGACCAAACCTACAGCTCTACACGTGCTTGCGACGTTTCTGGACATGACAGAGACGGTTGCAAGTCCAATCGATGGGGCAGAAGCCTCTTCCAAGAAACTGAAGGACGTGCCATACTCTCCATACCTGTCGCTCATCCTGTCACGGGTGGTGACACCGGACGAGCTCAAAGACACCCTCTGGTTAGCGGGCATCAAGCCACCGTCGAGCCTGGCTGGCGTGCACAAAGCGCGGACCCCTGAGAAGCTCAGCACAGTCAAGGACAAGGACTTGCTGCTGAACTCTGCGATCGAGCTCATCGACTTCGCGTATCTCGAGGACGCCGTGCAGAGCCGCACGCTACAGTGGATGAATGAGCTGGCAGGTGGCCGGCCGAACGTGATCATGCACCTGTGCGGGCCGATACTAGCAATACTCGACGAGACACTGCTGCACTGCCAGAACTCGGCAACGCTCGAATCGGCCCACGGCCTCCTCCAGACGTTGACTTCGAACCCCAAGTTCGCCTCGGCGATGGAGTCTGGGGGTGCCTCTGGGCTCAACGAGATCCTGGAGGACATTGGGTTCGGAGGCCTCTGGCGTTTCTGCTCGCTGAACCCGCAGCAGGAGCCAGACAAGGCGTGCTTCGCGCAGACGGAAAAGTTGATCGATGTGAGTACCCTTTCAGAAGCCCAACTTGCCACCGAGCTGTCAGACCAGACATGCTAATATTACCGACCAATAGTTGATAATTAACGCCGGGACGTATTGAGTTGCCCGTGCCTGCAAAACTTGGGTTGAATTCCACGACCGCAGCGGCAGACGCTTTCAGGTGTTAGAACGCGCTGAACCAGCCTGCGCAACCATTGCATATGAGCGCAGGAGCATGGTACGGAGTGGGTTAGAATGGTGGCAAGATGTTTTGGATAGCCGCGAAGCTGGGTGTTTGTACGCAGAGATATCCTGACGATACAGTCGATGCATGAATGGTTCTTAGACCCCGTGTGCATGTGTGCATGGGATGATGCTGCAACACCATGAAGGCAGTGCAGTGCATACTGTAGTCGATACGCCCGTTGTCCCTATCCTCTGGTGCTTGTGTAATCCCAAGCAACACATAGCTAACCTACACGCATGCATGTCATGTCATACGTGAATGATGAAAACTTCCTACTTGGGCAACTTAGCCCGAGGGGGTCCAGCTTGGAAATCCATCCACGGTGTTGCCACAGCCCTATATGCCAGGCCTTGCCGATCCTATCGTGTCTCTTGCTCCCGAGATAGTTGCGGTTATTCACCGTCGCACACACAAATTGAAGGCACTGCCTTATAAATCTCTTCACCTCAGGGCATGCGCGTGCTAGGCCATGCAGCCGCCGTCCCATAGTCGTACTAGGGCGTGCAGCACCGCATGCACGTCTGCACCACCTAGCATGCACCTGCTGTGCGATAGGGCAGGAAGAGGGTGACAAGGATTACTATTCTTAGGGGTGCTAGTTGCCACACGAGGAAACTCGCCTACTCCACCCCACCACCCACACCCACTTTCTTCCCGCAGAACCCCGTCAGCGGCTGAGTTCTGCACGCTGCAGCCACAGGGTGTGTGTGGGTTGGGTTGGGTTGCTCTAGACTCAGCTGCAGACTTGGAACCTGGGCAAAAGGCTTTTCCGAGTTGACATCGGAAGACTGAGTCGCTAGATAGAGAAGGGATTTTCATTTTTCTTGGGGAACCGTCTGCGCGGGGCCGAGACACCGAAGTGCGAGGTTTGCCCTGTTTTTGTGCGTTACTTGCGCTGGAATATACGAAGCCCCATGTGTGGGCGGGCGGTGACACCGCGTTCGCATGTGTGTACTACTGTATGCTGCAAAGTAAAAGTATGCCACGGCTTTCTTGGTGTTCTGGCAACGGTTGAGGGATGTGGGTCCCCCGCCCGGGAGCCCAGGACAGGGCGGCGGCCGACCACATGACAATGGCTCTCGAGAGAATTGATTGATACTCCCCTACCCATCACTCGTATTTTTTCGTATTTCCGCGGTAGTCTATGTGGTGTACGGTTGCACGCTTGGGCCTGAGGGAGCCCCCACTTGCCATCTATCTACACAGCTCCTAGGTAGTTGTTGTTGCTGCTGTGTGCTGTGCTACTGGAGTAAATACATGCAGGCTGCAGTGCGGTGAGGCCGGCTGGCCGGGGAGGGTATCGATGTCGAGACGTCCAAGTAAACACTACTCCGTCGCCACCTCGATAACCGACATCCACCGCCTTTCCCCCTACACGGTATATCATGAAATCCGAAAGTCCTGGGTCATGGGCCCCGGAACCGCAGTGAACGCTGTAGGCTTCCTGCATTATCAAGAGACCATTGCGCGTCCCCTCGGGAGATTTCGAGGCTGGGGGGGGGGGGGGGGTGGAGGCGGGTCATCTGGCGCACGACGACTGCTTCCCCTTCTGCCTGGGCATGACCAAGCATTACTTTGTTCTTCTTTTCCCTTTACCCGCACGTGAACATGGCTTCATGTGTGATTGCTCATCACTGCTTGCTTGTGCTCCCTCGCAGGGCGCCACGAGGAATGAAGAGAGCCTCCAGAGGTGAGTAATGCCTTGGTAAAAGCCCGTCGAGCGTATACATGTAACGCATGCAGATGCACGAGCACACGCGGTTCCGCAGTCGTGGGTTGAGCTTGCAATATCTCCGGGGCGCCGGCCGCGGGAAATCCTTTTTGGGTCACACCGGGGTGGCTCATGTGACGTGCGTCAGTCAGAGAGAGGGGCCGCGTTTGAATTTATCGATTTTATCGATTTTAATATCCTGGCAATTTTCATCGTTGTTTTATTTTATCGGATTTGCTCTACCTGATGCATGTCGGGCCTTGCAGCCGCTCTGGCCGGGCGGATCGAGTATAATTGTCGGAACGAGGCTGGTGGTCTGGCCAAGGTGAGAGGTGAGGAAAGCAACCCAATTGAGCGCGCGAGGGCCGAATGGGAGTGGGATTGGGCATGTCTCGATGAGCCCCCCTGTACCAAGTAGCGCGGCTGCCCACCACCACCCTCCCGGCGTGGGCTGGCTCGCAGTCGGCCATCGGGGCCGCCGAACGACACCCCCCAGCGTTTGTGGGCTGAGGTAACACAGCGAGTTCGGCCGACGGCCCGCTGATTGGCCAGGTGCTGCTGCGGGAAATCTTTTTTTTTCTCTGGCTTCCTTCTCTTTTTCGCACCCACCTCTTGGTATCTATCGTGCATTTCCGCGCAGCGCAGCACAGCGACAGACCGACCTATCGCCGATGCGTGTGCACTTGTTGTGTTTCACTTGCAAAGCTATGTATGTCCCTTGGGCAGGATTAGGAAATAGAACAGAGAGGAAGTGCATGGAAGGGCCTGGAGCGCGGTCGAAGCGTTGGAAATTGATGACCTGAGCTGAGCTGATCAAGTGAATCACGATGGGTCATGGCCAGTGCGAGGGCGAGAGCGAGGGCGACGTGTTGCCGGCGAGACAGCGGCTAGCGCTATTGATCGCGGTTAACGGCCTCGTTTAACTCCCGAGCACTTAAAAAAAGCCCCCCAGCAGAGATCCTTAGATCTATAGATCGCAAATGACGGGGAATACCATGTTCCCCACAATTCCAGTCGCTCTCCAGCTGGCTGGCTGTTCATCAGTTCGTACTGCATGTAGGCTACATAATAATTCTATAGTGCTGACACATCCGGCCAGGAGCATGCCGAGGCTTCTTCTTGTCCCCAACAGAAGGACTTGACCGTTGCTGCTGCAGCCTGGCAGGCCCGGCTGGGCCCAACCGAGCCCCCCGTAAGACGTCGTACCAGGGCGCGCGGCAGCTCGGCCTGCCCTTGCATGAGAGTGACAAGACCGACGGGCCAAAGCGTGGGCAGGTTGCATATGGGAATATGGTCTCGGCCTGGTCTCGGCATGGGGTCTCGGGTCTGTCTGAGAGAACCATGCGACGACGAGAAAACAAAAACAAAAAAATTTTAATAAGTTGATAAATTAAATCCGAAGAAATTATCGGACAGTCAGGCTGCCGTACCAGGGGAGGATTGAGGTATCCAACAACATAACAGCATACCCAGCCGGCCAGGCAGGCAGCTCGACCGAGGCACGTCGGGATGTCGACGGACAATATGAGTCATCCGTGTTGATGATGGCTTCGTATGCAAAAGCGAGCGCGTGACCCGTGGCTTAGGCAGTGAGGATAGATCAAGGTAGCCTGGACTACGTGGAGTCTGACAACGCAATGCAATGCAGCAGCAGCACTGCGCTATGCACTCCTGGCCGCCAGTAGGGCTGAGTACAAACTGGATCACGGGACGCAAAAAAAGAGCGAGCGTGAAGAAAAGACCTGAAAGGGGGAAAAAAAGGTAGAGGCAGGGTGACAAGCGGGCCACTAGGCGCCCGCCGTTCCGCGTTCTCGGGTCCGCCCCGAACTGGCCTGATTAATCAGTTTATTTAGAGTAGGTTTTAGGCTGGGTACGGGCGACAGCCGGGGGCGCGCCAGCCCCAGAACCTCGGGCGCCTGTGGGGGACAGGTGGAGGAGAGGCCCACAGGGGCCGCTACGTGCCGAAGATATGCCAGCGACTGAGCCACAACCGTCGGGCTGGCCCCGCTGCCAACGCACCTCTGGCAGCGGCAGGCCAGCGTATGTGTCCCTGCTGTAAAGCGTCAGTGCAAGTGTCAAGCCCAACACCAAGCCCGAGGTGGACATGTGTCGTCGGTCATGGTCCTGGTCCTGGTCCTGGTCCTGGTCCTGGTCTTGGTCTTGGTCCTGGTAACCCAACCTCACAAGCTTGTGTGAACCAGGTAGCGCGACCACACGGCACAGCCACGAGGCAGGTGCGTACTCGCATATGATTGACCACTTGAAGTTAAAGCCACACGGAGGGCATCCAGCTAGACGAGGGTGTTGATGCTGATCGGTCGACGTGGCACTCAATGCAAATCCCAGCATGGCGTGGGATGGCATTGTTGGGAAACCCCATTGTGTGCGGATGGACGTGTGGTTGGTCCGTCACATGCGAATCCGCACCTAGCACAGGGAAGGAGTGAGAGTCTGAGGGACAGAGAGGCCTTAGGTGTGGCGAATATCTAGACGACAAGCCACACCTCGCGTGCCTTGCATGCAGGCGTGACGATTGTTCCCGAGAAGAGTAATCACTAGCAGTAGTCTAATCTGGGGTTGATGGTTCTGTAAGATCAAGGGCCGGGCGGCTATACCTGGTATGTACTTGCTTGTGTAGTGCATGTGCGGTATAGCGAACCCCGTTTATTGATCGAATGGGTACGAGAGATCCGGGTCCGGAGACGGGTACGGGTACGGTTATGGGGTCAGGCCACGAGTGGCGACCGTCTTCTGTGGCTCGGCTGAGTCCTGTCGCTGCGTACTGCAGGGACGGCAGCACGGTTAATCGTCGGCCGCTGCCTCACAAATCTGCAAGCTTGCAGATACAAGCACCAGATACAGCAGAAAACCAGCATTTGCAGATCTCAGCCCTGTTTTGCGGTAGTCGAAATCTTTTTTGGGGTCAAGGAACCACGTGGAAGTTGCATCCGCCCATCCCACGCAGCGGTCGAATACCATGGCAGCAGATGGAAAAGTTCAAGTGTGGCTGTGGCGGAGCAGAAGCCAGCCCTCCCAGCCGGGAGGGAACTGACAGCGGGCAGCCTCGGCAAGTCAAGGGTCTACACGGCAGAGGACCCTGGATTTTTTCACCCAAGACCATTTGGTAACCATCCGGGCCACGCCCAAAAGGGAAAGTACAGCAGAAACCTGTCTTGAACCCGGGCCCCAGGTGGCCTCGCCGTGTTTGATGCACCACCAGCAAGAAGTCACAGCGAACAGGCTTACAGAGAATTCTGATCTGTTGAGAGAGAGGCAGCCTGTCAAGCCAGCCTGGTCTTGGTTGAGGATATTGTAATCAAGCCTGGAGTTCCTGCTCCGGCCAGTGCGGAACCTTGGAGGAGGCTCGGACCCTCGGAGTTGGCGTGTGTAATCCTGCACCTTCCATGACTGCAACAGTGGGTACCCAGGTACCGTTTTCTGTGTAAGTCGGAATGGGCAGGTGCAGGGCGATGCAATGGCCCTTCGCCTCCCCCCCCCCCCCCAACCAACCCAAACACCGTCAAAAGAACCACCCCTAGTGTGTCTACCACAACCTGGCACAAGTGAGCAGGGGACTCCAATCTCTCAATCGTCCGGCTCCGCGGCGATCAACCCGAGGGGCAGCAGACACACGACCCTGTGAAGCCAAAAAAAATTAATGGTCTTGTCGCTCCCTCGATTTGGGGTTATTGGGGGAGGGCACCCGACCATTGGCGACGTCACCACTGCATGATGGGCACGCAGAGGGGGCCGGATTGACGAATCAGACCCCTATCGTTCGCGGAACAGAGAAAATCATGACGATCGTTGTTCATTTGGAAACAGATCCCCAAGGCTTTTCCACGACAGCCGCTGCGGCACCCAAATTATGTCCAATCCAGTGTCTCCGACGAGCCCTGGAAATTAGGTTCTGTATGACATCGCTTCGGTTGGGCGTCCCTCGACAATTCAAGACGCAGGACTGGAATTATGGTTCAGGTGGCTTGTTTTGCATTGCTCCCATCGCCATTCATGATTTCCCATCATCAACAGCAGCACCACATCATAGGCCTGACAAAGCCAGGGGGAAACGGCAAGCCCAGAAAGTCATCAGCCAGGCTGGGGATGACCACGCGCACAAAGACCTGCCAAGTCATGCGCAGCATCATTCCGACGGCCACGGTACAGAGATGTCCCAGGTAGGTAACGTAGTACGCACAAGTTGGTGAAAGACAAGTGATCGGCCAGGTCTATTTCCTTGTATGGTTGGGCCGCCCGCCCGCCCGCCAACCTGCTTAGCAGCACCAGTCCCTGGGGCCCAGGGGATATGGTTCACCCAGGCGAGGTCATGACACTATCTGCATCCCACCAAGCTGGATACCACGCAAGATAAACCCACTGTTGAGTTGTGACCGGCGCCGAACAAACGGTTTGCATTGTCATCCACGGCTCACATCAAGTTTGAGGTCAGCCACGAGGACGAACGTGTTCGTCGTAGTTATCCAATCTGTCCGTCAGCCCGACCTCGCCCTGATGTGTGGACGCCTAAGTCCGGGTCTCCACGGATCGTCAGGAAGCTGTCAGCAAGCCCTCTTGGTCAGTCCTGTTGGCCGCCCAGGACCGATCCTGTACCTGGCAGTCTGACGCACAGCTAACTTTCCCATGCTGTTGTGCATGGTGTTTTTCCTCACCCACCAACATGGGCAAATACGCCGTTGACGACGACGACGACAACGGCGAGGCATCCCAATTTAGCCTCTGTGCTGACCTGAGTTCCTGTCACCCGATCTTATACATGTTGGTGTAATCGGATGTCCACGCCTCGATCAATATCAATAAGCCTTCGCAAGTGGCCGGGTCCCAAGAATGACTCTCCTGATATGACGGCTGACAGAGCCGTGGGCGGACGGCTGTGACTGACGGATGACCACTCCACTGTTGCACAACTTGCATGGCTTACTCGGAGCCTAACCAGGTTAGCCAGTTCGTATGGCCCCACTGGGTATACTACCCCTTTGGGACTAGCCCACAACGGGTCTGTGGCGGCCAATTTGTCATTCGGTGCCTATGACAGTAAATCCGGTCCTTTTCCCGGGGGATGGGGGGCCTCACCAGGTCCGTGTGGAAGACAATGCACAATATCCACACACACACCCTCTGTACATAGGTACTTGGGTACGTATTTTTCGAATCCCGGCTCGGGCGACAAGGGTACCTCCTTCCCGTTTCCTTGCACTTACGACATACCACATCTTACAAACTCGGCCCACGCCCTTATCCCCCATTCCCTCTATATATACAACTTCCCCGTCACCACAATGGCACTGGCCAACTTTAAATTCGCCACTCCCCCCTCGAACTCGCTATTTCGACAAAACCCTAGTACGACCTATCCATATACTCCGCCGTGATGATGTGGTTAGCCCCAACCAGTTCAACATATAACAACAGCCTCTCTTCGCATCAACAACAGCGATACTACACACAGCAAAACCCACGGCTTGCCGCCTTTCTTGCCAACACAACCACCACCACTTCAGACCCGATTCTCGATATCGACTCCGAGACCCAGTCGCAAAGCGCCTCTTCGTCGCCCCAGTCCATCTCTCAGTTTCCGCTGTCGACTTTCGACAGCGTGCCCGCCGCAAGCGTCCCGCGCACACCTCAGGGTGACCTGTTGAGGCTCTCAGCACCCGCCACCCAGGCACAGGCACAGGCACAGGCTCTGCCTTCCGTCAACATGATGTACGCAGATTCTTGGCTGGGCGACAACAGCCAGTTCCCAGCAAAGAACAGCCACAGGAACATGCACCAGCGCGAGTCTTCACTTTCATCGCTCGGGTCCTTTGGGCCGGCCTCGCCTTTCTCATTCAGCTCGACAAATCCACAGATCGCCATCAACGAGTCCGGCGAATCCTATCACGGCCTGCCCATGGCCGATGAACAGACCTACCACCTCGCCGCCAAGGCACCAAATCCAACCGCCCACGACACGCTGTACACAAGTATGCCCTACTCGTCTGATTCGACGTCGGTCCACAACTACGCACACATGCTTGCGCCGCAACGCCAGCGAGGTGACCGAAGCGGCCTGCTGCCTCCTCCAGATTTCCCTAGCGGCGGCTCGACCAACTCACGTCCCGTGTCAGTGGCGAGTTCCGTCGCGAGTGACTCACCAGTCACGCCGGCCGCCCCGGAACCCGAGGAAGACAGGAGGCGAAAAACTGGTGAGGACTATATCCTGGCCGACTTCCTGAATGTTGCCGACGAGTACACAGACTTACCTTTTCCTAACCAAACAGCCGTCCACACCGTCCCCAAGCTGGACCGCACCATGACCGATATCTACAGCGACGAGTTGTACAACCCCAACTTCTCCATCACTTCTATGTCGCCATCCCAGCCCAGCCAAACCACAATGTCGCCAAATCATGAGGTCTTCGCCCAGAGGTTACAGGCCGCCAACAGCCAACATCTCAGCGCAACACATTCGCCGATCTCAATATCAAGAGGCCGCTCACCCTTCCGCCAGGGTTCCCCCCTGGCACCCGCACCCGCTCAGGACTTCTCTCAGCACACCAACAACATGCGCTTCAACACTGCTCAGCACATGAGGGAGAAGAGAAAGGCGGAGCAGGATGCGGCCCAGGCCTTGCGCCAGGCCATGGCCCAACCCAGCACCAGCACCGGAACGCCACAAACCATCTCACCAAAGGATGCAGTCTTGGAGTTCAACGACGGGGACAACAACAACAACTTCCCATTATTTTCGTCTCAAGACTCGACTGGATTCGATGCGGGTCAGATGTCGAAGGCTACGCCTCAAACCAACAACTTCGGCGCTCTATCGCTCGACACTTCGTTTGACAACTACCTGACGTCTCAGCTGTCCTCAGGAGCAATGCAGCTACCACAGCAGTATCCATTCGTTGCAAAGCACAGGCAACAGAGCAGCTTGCCATCTGTCAGCAACGGGTCTTACTCTGTGTCCTCTCGCCTCAGCTCAAGCACGTCTGCATCACCTGTTTCCACGGCACTGGGCAGCCCCCAGAGGCCAGACGCAGTTGGCGCCGATGGCGGCACGTATACATGCACGTACCATGGCTGCACGATGAGGTTTGAGTCGCCAACCCTGCTTCAGAAGCACAAGCGTGAGGGTCACCGCCAGGCGCACGGCCTAAACGGTCTGCGCAGGCCAGAGGCGGTACCAACCACCTTCCTGAACACGCAGGCCGGGCCTCACAAATGCGAGCGCATCAACCCGAGCACTGGCAAGCCGTGCAACACGGTATTCTCACGGCCCTACGATCTTACGCGGCACGAGGATACGATCCACAACGCGAGGAAGCAAAAGGTCCGGTGCGATGTGTGCACCGAGGAGAAGACTTTCAGCCGCGCCGACGCGCTTACCCGGCATTATCGCGTCTGCCACCCAGACCTGGAATTCCCTGGCAAGCACCGCAAGAGGGGTGGGGCGACCACCTGAGTTGCGCCGGACCGTGTTCGCCTGTCCGCCCTATGGTGCGAACAGGCGCGCTTGACGGGCTACCTCACTACTACAGTACCAAGTACGCACGGAAAATTGCACAAGACGAACTGCAGCGTGATAACGACACACCCACCCTTGACAGGAAGGGTGGGCTGGGCATGGGCACGCATTGGATGGGCTCTGAGTCGATGACCGCAGCGTCGAAGGTTCTTTGACGACATTGGCGTCATGTGGTTGGAAGATGGAGGGTGGGGGGAGGCTCTTCCGCAATGCAAGCTGCAGGCGCTACGCCAGGGTTGGCGGCGGGGATGCGGCCTCACCCCTGTCGCGTGGATGCCAGGGCTCATCATCCTACGTCATCTCTCTGCCTTAAGGGTCCTGCGCAGGGACCAAGCACGGCTGCAGCATGACGTCACGCCGTCGCCGATCAGGGTCCTCGCTGACTTCATTCTGACCCAGCCATCCACACCCGACATCCGAATCCAAAATTGGGCACCCTGGGCGCACCTGGGCACGACAGACTGAAGTCATATGCAACCCCACCGACACCTTTCCAAAGTACCGGCATCATCGTTATGTCCTGTCTACACCCGTCTCGTCCTGGACTTGGGACTGGGAATTGGGAATGATCTTGAAATGGACACGGGACCGGAACCGGAAACGGGGCTGAGGCTGGAACAGGACATCATGACCGCATGGCGCCTGTTATCCTCCGCTCTGTCTCGTCGCGGTCTCGGCCGCTGCTCCGACGCGCTCTGCGCCATAACATCATCGTCGTCATAATCATCGCTATGCCCCCATTGCATCGATTTTGGGGTGGGGTGCGACGGTATGTCCCGTGTGTTATGTCCATCCGAAAGAGGTCATACCACACCACTCAGAAAACAACACCACCAAGTCCCGATTCATTGGCACCAGCGGGCTGGGTCACCCTTCAACCCTCAACAGCATCACTTTAAATTACGAAAAACGGGACTTGAGACGTCACCGTAATATGACCCTGTGCGACTATTTGTGTACTATTATCTGGTGGGGTGGAATTTTCACATGGGCTGTGTCACGGTTCTAGACATTTGTGCACTTGGGTCATGCATGGCGTACTGGAGGAAATATAGAGCAGCTGCTTGAAATGGTCTTTTCTTTTCTTGATTGTGTCTAATTGAAGCATATGTACATGTGTTACTTTTCGAAGCTCACCGGGTATCATGATCGTCGGATTTTTTTTTTTTTGAACTGGCACGGAACTCAAAATGGAAAACAGGGGACCATAGACAAAAAAAAGAGACTCGCCGTTTCCGCGCTCCCGTGCAGAGGAGTATCGGACTGTCACACGAAAACGCATTGGCGCCTCACTCAGATTGGGTTTCGTTTTGGGCTTCCTTGATCAACTGGGCAGGGTTGCACGGCATTTTTTGGGGGAGACAGCGGCATTATGGTCTTGGTTTTTTTTTTTTCTTCTCCCTCTCTTCCTCATATGAACGGGAACGGGGGAATGGGTTGCTTTCGGCGCTTTTGCTAAAAAACAAATACCCCGCGATCTGCAGCAATTATGACGACTTGCAGGAATCGGGTAACACACACCCCCCAATTTGGGAGGGGGAACAGGGCATGATTTCCAAGGCAATTTTGGGGGGGGGGGGAGGCGGCACAATACGCGCAAGACAAATACCTGAGTAAGCTGGGCAAGGCGAGCATGGGCGAGCAAGGCAGGGCGAGCGAGCGGAGAGCGATTCAGGGTCCTCAGAAAGTACATGATTTGATTGGAGACTGCTCCGAAATAAACTTTTGTGTGCCGTGTAGGACTTTCGAAACACCGAATCCTTCCAACTCTAAATTCTCTCTTCCCTACCCACCCACCTATCTTTTCCCCCGACCCTCAAAACCCTTCCCTCCCTGGCCCTGACGTGTTGGCAGGTCGATGGTGGGGGGATGTCAGGTAATCCCTGTGGCTTTGCTTGCACATGCATGCAATGCAGGTGTAGTTCGTAAAAATGGTGCTGGATGTATATATGCCTTATACCGGTGAGGTTTATTATTATTGCTATCATGTCAGTCGTATGTAGGTTAACCTGATTGTTGGTCTCACAAGCAGGGCTGTCAAACCGGTCCTCATGCAGCCATGGCCGGCTGTTCCTGGATTGCGCCTCCCAGCTGCCAGCATGGTCATCCGCACGTCTTTAGCCGCTAGAATGAGTTTTCCATATCGTGAGTGAATACACAGCAGTGGCCCTGAGTGAACGCTTGCGTACGCAGTCCACGAAGGCGATTCTTGCCCTGCCTGCCTGGCCTGAGGCGCAGTGCGTGGCCGTCTCCCGCTCTGTATAACTGTGGCTTGCTCGGGCCGGAGTATCTTTCAACTTGGTACAAACTCTAACGTGTACCACAACCGCGCACTCACACCGCAGCGCGCAGGAAATAGACTCTTCCGCCGGGGCTCCTCGCGCGACCTGGGACTACGATGATTCTGCATTACGCCTCTCTGTCTCGGGGCGAGGTCGGCCAACCTGGGGAGAGAGTTCAGAGAAATTGTGGGGGCGCATACGGGAACCATATCGCACCTGGGAAGCATAACTCACTCCCACGTTTTGGCCTCCCACTTCCCACACCACTATGTAGCTATCCGCGCCTCCAAAGGGTTCTCGGCGAGCAGGGCTGCCGGCGGCGTTTCGTTTCCTCTTTCCCTCGCGGACAAGTCGCATCAGGTTTCCTTAGAAACCAACTCGATATCATTGGCAGCCTGGTAATACCCTTGAGGAGTGCCTGGTTCGGCAAAGTCCCCCCCCCCCCTGCCCATTAATGTCGTGCCAACATCAACAGGGTCGTAGGGTAGCTCCCTCAGAATGCGAATGCGGGAAACAGGTAAAGTAAAAAGGACGAAAAAAAAAGAAGCTTCAGACCGGCAAAACACCGACGTGTCCTTGCTTGCCGCCCGATGCGCGACATCCCTCCCTCGCTGGGCTCCCCGCCCCCGCGTGTATCTTGTTTTGTGTTACGCTTTGCTCTTCTCAAACCTTGGACAGAGAGGACATGCCTAGACAGGCAGCTCCGGGTAACTATCCCCCTGGTGATCTCAAGAACTTCTTGATCGGAAGGGGGGCCGGTGAGGGTGTGGGGCGGGGGAGTGAAGTATCGTCGACGTGTGTTTCCAAGGAAGGGCTGGTCAGGGCACAATTATGCATTGTAACTGGACATGACTCCCGGCCCCGGGTCACGTACCCCATCCGCTCAGCTCTGGCCGGGATAAGCTTCTCGAGATCTCGGTTGCACAGGTCGCGTCTGTTCGATCTCGTCCAAGTTTTTCTGTGCCAGCTCTCAATCGTTGGGACGGCCTTCAATATGATGGTGAAGTTGCCACTGGGCGAACGGTCCCATATATATGCGCATATAGTATTCCCATGTCGACGGAGATCATCCCATATGTGGAAATCGAAGAGACGATGGCCCCATGTTGGCACTGACACTGACACTGACATACAGACACGTAATATGAGTTGATCCGATTCTAGATAGACATATGTACCCTCTATAGTTTACGGGCCCCCGCATATCATGGAAATCTCACATGCGTACGCTCGATCCATCCCTCCGAGGGGCCAGATCACGCGGTACCGTTGGAAGCTGCCTCTTCATCGGCCATGACTGCCTCTCTTGCATCTGTGTACAAGGGTGAGATCCCCGTCCAGAGTTGGAACTGTTATGTCGGTAGTCAGCTTCGATCGAGTGCCTCGGTGAGCGAGAAAGTCAGGCATGTGCACTCACCTGGAACCACCCCTGGGAAGCGAGCACTTCCAGCCCGGGGATCGTCTGCCAGCCTGCTTCCTCCGCCATCGCCATGACGGACGTGCGCCGCGGCTTGTAGGCCATCTCCAGCAGCGTCCTCTTCGGCACATTCCTCCCACTCGCCTCGTGGTCAGGGAGGTTCAGCACCTTCGAAACGATGTCGCTCATCCCTGCCTCCATCGGCAGGTCTGCGGGGATGGTGCTGACAACCACTCGCGGAAGTGGCCCGGCAAAGTCCTTCTCGTCCGCGCTCGAGAGGTGCTGCACGTGGTACTCCGCCGGGAACATCTCGGCCAGCTTGGTGACACTGGCTGAGTTGCGAGCCACGACGTAGATGGGCGAGTAGCCGAGTGAGTGCAGCGCGTAGATGGACGCACGCGTGGTCCCGCCGCTCCCGATCACCACCCCAGGCCCCCCTGCGGACGACGTGCGGATGTTTCCCACGACGCCGGCCTCGCGGAGCGCGAACACCATGCCCATCCAGTCGGTGTTGTCGCCGAGTAGAGTCTGCTGGCTACCGTCTTCGGATGGGACGGGTATAATGGTGTTCACGGCGCCAATGGTCTTGGCTGCGTCCGACAACTTGTCGATAACGTCGATGATGTCGAGCTTCAGGGGCCTCGTCACTGAAGCGCCACCAAAGTTGGGGGATCTCACCAGCTCCTTCACATCCGCCGCATGGTCGGTTTCGAACCGGGAGTAGAAGTGCGGCAGGCCATTGGCCTTGAACAGGGTGTTGTGAAGAGCTGGAGACCTTGACTGAGCAATGGGCTTGCCGAAGAGGTAGAACTGACGCTCATCCAGCTCCCCAATCAGCGCCAGAGCTTGGCGGATCTCAGCAGCAGACAGCTGGCCTGGCGCAGCCTTGAACGGAAGCGCGGGATGTGAGACTGGCGTTAGGAAGCTGTTCAGGATACGGCTAAGCTTGCCGACGGGTCCCATGTTGATGGCGATGATTGGCGTCTCGTGAGCCGCAAGCATTCGTTGCTTGAAGTTCGCCAAGGCAAAGTTGTCGTCCTGACTCCGTGCCACGCCGACCAGCTTGATGATGTCGCCAAACTGGAGCGCCCTGTTGTAGAACTGTATCCACGACCCATTCTTCCAAGACAAGGTGCCCTGGGGGTCGTGATGTGAGGCAATGATGCGAGAAGAGCCCTTTGCACTCACCACGCCTTGGATAACATCTTCCGGCCATGTCAGCTCGACATCAATGTACTCACATCCCATGCGTAAAGCGACATTGTAGAGAGCTGCAGCGCCTTCAAAATCGTTGTCCGGGAATTTGCCGCCCTGACTTTGGGTGCGAACCGTGAAGACGATTGGTATCTTGGCAGTAGCCCGCAAGATAGCCACCTGGATACCGACAAACTCAGCCGAGTAGTCCTTCAGCAGATCGACCCGCAGTTCAACGGCGTCTGATCCCGCAACCACTCGGGGTATCAGCTCCAGAGAACCCGACACGTCAGGCACAGTAAGCGAGACGAAGAAGGAGTGCCTCTTGCTCTTCACCTTTTCGAAGTGGTCGCTGTGGCCGCACATAACAGCAATGAAGCTCCTGAAGTCCACCGGTGCCTCCCTGACGGCTGAGGAGCCGGCTGGGTGAGGACTGTGATACTTGAAATTGCTGCACTCCTCGAACCAGGGTTTGCGACGCTCATAAACCTCGCGAATCTGCTCTGTGTAAGCCGGTCGCGACTTGTCTATGAGCAGGTAGTCGATCACTTGGTCGGTGTCGCGATGCACCTGGAGGACGTATCCGCCATTGCCCTTGTAGGAAATCAGCATCTGCCTGGCTTCAGGGCTCTCGACAATGCCGCCGCCACAGGAGAAGACGTGGCCATGAGCGTGGTTCGTCATCATGTCCTGAAGGAGGTCTAGTTCTGCCTTTCGGAAACCTTCCCAGCCAAGATCGCCACGGATCATCTCTGGGATCGTTTGTCCTACCCTCCGCTCCAACTCCTCGTCGAGGTCGATGAACTTTCGACGCATGGTTTTCGCCAACCAGCCTCCTGCAGTCGTCTTGCCCGCACCTCTCATGCCGATCAAGAAGATTGACCGATCTGACTGGGGCTTGGGTGCTTGGCCGTGGTGCGGGTGCTCTGACGCTGGCTCTTCACCATCTAGAGTGACTTTGAAAGACTCAGACAGGACATCCCACCAGCCCGGCCAGGTCTTTCCCGTGCATTCACGCTCCAGTACGAGGACAGGCTTTGGTGTGACCACAGAGAGCACACTGAAACTCATTGCCACGCGGTGGTCATCATAACAGTAGATGCCGTCAACTGGCTCCGTCAGGCTTTGGTACGGCCGGCCGATGACCTCGATGCCATCATCGAGCTCGTTGCATTGTACGCCGAACTTTGCGAGCTGGTCCTTCATTGCAGCAATACGATTGCACTCCTTGACCCTCTGGTTGGCAATTCCAGTGATCCTGGTTGTACCATCGGCAACAGCAGCCAGAACAGAGGCAGTCAAGAAAGCATCGGTCATGGGCTCCATATCCACATGTGGGATGGCCTTCAGTTGCCCGATTGGCGGGCCAGTCACCGTCGTCGAGTAGTCCGTCTGCTTCACGGTGGCGCCCATTGCCTGGAGCACATCTACGGCGAACCGTGAGTCGCCTTGCAGCGATTTCGACCCAATGTTTGGAACTGTGCAAGTAGTGCCAGTTATGGCCGCGATAGCCAAAGGGTAAGTAGCCGAGCTTGCATCGCTCTCGATCTCATACTCTGCCGGATTCTGGTAGGTACCCTTCGGGATGTGGTACGTGTTTTCTTCCTTTGCTGATCGCTCAACTTGTACACCAAATGCACTCATCATGGAGATGGTCATGTCAATGTATGGCTGTGAAATGGGCTTGCCTCCTACAAGCTTCAAAGTGACTGGGTTCTTGGCGTACGGTGCAGTCATGAGTAGCGACGAGACGTATTGAGAGGAGACGGTGGCTGCAAGCTCAATCACACCACCCTCGAAGCCGCCGGCAGCATCGACCTGGAGAGGCAAGCTGCCTTCCCGGTTGAGATACTTGACCTCCACTCCATTGGCACGCATAGAGTCGACCAGTGGTCCGATAGGTCTTTGTTGCATTCGCGCATTGCCAGTCAGGACCGTTGAAGAAACGGAAGATGGCGAGGCCAAAGAAACCACGCTCGTCAAGAAACGCGACGCGGTTCCTGCGTTGCCAAGGTAGAGAGGCTCCTGGCTCGCCTCAAGCTTTCCGCCCTTGCCTTTCACGACGAGAATCTCGCCACCGTCCTCCCAGGAGTAGGTAGCCCCATTCAGACCCGAAACCGCAGACAGCATGTACTCAACATCGTCTGAGCGCAGGAGGTTCTTGATACGCACCTCTCCTTCACCCAAGGCAGCCAATACGAGAGCCCGGTTGGAGATGCTCTTGGAACCGGGAGGGGTCACGCTGATGTTCAGGTCCTTGGGGACGCCAGGCGTGACACGGATGGCAGGTGTCAGGACGACGCGAATATTACGGTCGTCAACCACACTTGCCTTTGGCTCGTAGCATTTTCCGATTTCGGACAAGAGAACGATCTTCTTGTTGGTGCCGTGGTTCTTCTTGTCGACCGCCATCTTGTCCAGCAACACATCCACAGGGCATTTCTTCCCGGCCGACAGTCGGACAATGCGGGCGTCCTTCAGCGAGGTCGGCAGCTCGTAGCTCGCAATACATTTGACGAGACGAGCAACGGCGGCGGGGCGCAGGACGCCGAGGAAGCGGGCAAGCTCTGCCTCCTTGACCATGCCGATGGCGACAGCCTCGCCGTGGAGCACCTGGGGTGTGAGAATGGCCTCGTAGGCATGGCCAATGGAGTGTCCAAAGTTGAGAATGTTCCGCAGGCCGCCCTCCCTCTCATCGGCCGAGACGACCTCGGCCTTGGTGCGGGCGGACCCGAGCACGATCCTCTTGAGTATGTGGCGGATGGGGGCCAATCGGTTGTTTGCCTTTGACTTGACGGCCTCAAGAATGGTAGGCGCATTCTCCTCGAGGGCAGTGAACTCGGTCTCATCCCAGATGGCGGCCGTCTTGACAACCTCAGCCATGCCGTTTATGAACTCTCGAACGGGCAACGTCTCGAGGAAGGCCAGGTCAATGTAGACGCGGCTGGGCTGCCAGAAGGCGCCGATCAGATTCTTGCCTAGGGGCGTGTCAATGGCAGTCTTGCCACCGATGGACGAGTCTACCATGGCCAGGAGGGTGGTGGGGACCTGGACAAACTTGACGCCGCGCATGAAAGTAGCGGCGACATATCCAATCATGTCGCCAATGACGCCTCCGCCCAGGGCAATAACCACAATGTCCCTGGTGCACTTCTGTGACAGCATCCAGTCCTCAATCTCGGCCTTTGTCTCCCTGCCCTTGGAGCTCTCGCCCGGGGGGATCGCGTAGGTGAGGAGGCGCACATTGCCGGCATTCTTGGAGGCAACGGCAGCGGCGAAGGTCTTCTGGAAGGAGGGCACGTAGAGTGGGAAGAGATTTGTGTCGGTGATGAGGACGTAGGTAGCCGAGGGGGTGTTCTCGAGGAGGTCGTGTGCGACAAAGCTGTTGAGCAGGCCGTAGTTGATTATGATGTCCTCATTGCCCAGGATTGGGATCCGCGTAGGGCTCGAGGAGGCATCACCGTTCGCGGTGCCATTCGCGGTGCCATTGACGGCAGCCATTGTGGCGTGAGGGTGGGATCAGCTGCCCGCAGCTTGCTCAGCTCAGGGTTCCAGTCGGGCAGGGCACGGCACGGCAGGGCAGAGTAGACTCTAGGAGGACAGAGGTGACGGGAGTGACTCGAATTGGTGCCGAACTCGTCTCCTTTGGCGTCCAATGAGTGTAGAACGGAGGGATGGGATGGGAATTGGGCCGTGGAGCGAGGAGCGAGGAGCAAAGGAGGGCAGGAACACAGCGTCCGAGATCACATCAGACGAGGTCTTGCTCCGAGGGATGCTGTGGACTGACCGGGCTCCCTATGTACTCTGTACTGATGGGAGGTGAGTACTGAGCAGTCTGTTACCGACTATGTGCCCACGGTGGCTCTACTGTGTATGCGGTGACTCTTCAGACTCGTTTGTGATGACTCTTACAGGGCTGTCGGTTGAGTAATAACCCCAGCAGCACGCAGCTAAGCTCCACCGTGATCGGACGGCCGACCGGGTTTGCTGTGTGGGCGGTATTTTTTTTTTCTTCCTCTCGCTAGCCTTGCATGATGCAGGGGTCACAACCACTGCAAGTACCGGAGGGTCCTCCCCCACCTGCCAAATCAGTCCATCTGCTATCCGCACCCGCAGCGGGAACAGCCTTGCCTTTGCATTGTTTGTTTTGTATGCATACCTAGGTATGTATATGTAGACTAAATGTTTATATGTACATGTGTACAGGCAGGCCAGACTGTACACTTCGGCAATCCACCGTCATCATCACCATCCGAGCTCAGCATGGGTGATGTGTACGGAGTATGCAGCCCGACGACTGCACAGTGCACCCCTGCCTGTGCTTGCATGCGACGGGCCATTCAACAGTCGACAACAGCAACGAACTCTCTCCCGGCCCGAGATGTCAATACCACTCCACCCACCCATAGCACGTCCTGCCCTGCCCTGTCATGGTTCGCTCTCAACCCGCTACTGCAGGCACAGACAGACAGCCCGCGGCGCGCCATAGGCTACCTACTCAGCATGCTCTGCAGCCTCCGGTATAAGCTTTGGACATCCGCGCTGAAGATGCCCCATCTTACTCGTGTCATTGCACCAGGCCCAGCAGAGCCGATTGATAGACTTACTCTGCACAACTCTCTCTTGTTCTGGTTTCTGACTTGAGTCCAAACTTCCTCATCACACAGTCTCGCAGGCCGTGACTCAAACGTGAACGCACCTGAGTCCCACTGCTCTGGTAATGCTTTCTAGTCGTCCATTTTCATCCGACCTATACCTATTATACCACCTCAGCGATTTATCGATCTCTAACCGCCTCTGTCTACCTAAGCTTATAACCACTGTTGAGACGTTCAATAAATGTATCTGATTTGAATAATGATAGCTGACTTGATAATTGACCCTCATCACAATCCCTAGCACCCGAGCTCGCGTCTAACCCGTCCGTCCTTGTTCGGACAAGATCCCCACATCTCAAGCAGGTCCATGATCGAGCACCTTCATCAACACCGGATTTCCAATGACCACTGCTGGGAAATGCCGGGGTTTAAAGTTGATCCCTACTAAGGCACATAACCTTATTGCCATCTCAGATAAGCTGTCCTCGCATTGCGACACTATCTCCCTCCTTACTCAGATCTATCTGCCACCATTCTCGCTCTCCCCGGGACAGACATGTTTCACGCAAACTAACCTTTGATCTACGGCGATGCTTGAGTAGTGGTAGCCTGCACGAACGTCTGTCAGAGACGACTATGACTGCGTCCTATCCCAAGTCGGGGCGTCCGGTGTATGCATATGCACAAGGCGGGTTCCAGAAAGAGTCATAGTTGGTTTGCTCCCTTGCGGCCTGACGGCGAGATATACTAAACTCGTCAGCGTAGGTACCTTGATGAATTATTTGACAGATGTAGATAATCAATTGGCATGTAGAAGTCCACCAGATACTCACAGCCAACGTCTGTGCCACAGGTTGAACGCCATGAGGAACCCACCCATCAAGAACTCCTACTGGCCACTCCCTGCAACCTTTATCTGCGGAAGAGTCATCTAATTTTCCAAATCATCGGCCGTGCCGTACAATGAAATGCTACAATCAAGACGCTCTGCTTGGACCGTCCTTAGATCTCGTTGAGATGTGCACGATATTTCTGCCTTTCGCGACAAAGCGCACTGCAAGCGCTAGTATGGATACTGCAAATGCCCGCTTCGATTTATACGCCCATATTACAAAGACCACGGGCAGATCCTCATTGGCGAATGCAATAAACTTGCTTCCGGACACGATTCAGTTTTGTCGGAACACAGACGTGACCCGGTCCTGTGTTACTTATTTCACTGACTGGCTGATGTATCCCGTTGTACCAGACTCCCTATTGTACGAGTATGCGGTTTGAATGTGCTTTCCACCCCATCAACACAGAAAAATGAGACTATCCCTACTCCTCCACTTCTCGTAGCATCAGACAACTACGCACTCTCAGCTCTCCTAGAACCCAAAGTTATCCAACAAGGACCCGGCATCCGGCTCCTCGAACATCGTCGGCGGCGGCTGTGGCCTCTTCTTCTCACCCGTCGGCGACAGCAGCCCTCCCAGGTTCATATCTGGCGGTCCCTTGCCGGACAACGGCGAGACCGGCATGTCCTGGACGACCAGCGAACTGCGACGCTTGAGCAGCTTCAGCGGGTTGACCTCGCCGCCCAGCTCCGGCTTCAGGCTCGCCCCGGGGAGGAGGAACTCCCAGTTGCGGACGAGGTCGAGGCCCAGCAGGTCGCAGCCCATGCGGTCGTAGAGCCTGGCATTATGCAGCACGAACTGCCACTCCACCTTTGGCGTCACCTTGGACGCGCCCCGCAGGGTCTGCAGGGTCTTCTGCCGCAGTTGTGCGTACAGCACTATTAGTGCCGGGTCGTCTGTCAGGAAGAGCTTCGAGTTCAAATTCGGCGCAATCGGTGTCTCGACCAGCGTATACACGGGTGTCTGGGGTCACTTGTTAGCACCATAGCGCCACATGTCGTGACAACAGCGGGCCGATAAGGTACTCACGATGAGAGCGCGCACAGCCATATCCCTGCGGTGGAGCATCCAAAATGCCCATGACGCCAGCCAGCGGTTGCCTTCTTGTGCGGCGATGTTGAGCACCTCTTCTTCCAGCAGTTTGCGCAACACTGGTCCTTGGTCACCCTCGTAGACCCGAGTGATAGCGATGGCAAGCTGCAGGTCTTTCAGCTGGTTCAGACAGACATTCACCGCATCCTGCAGCCTGTCGGCCAGCAGGAAGAAGGCTGCACTATATTCTGTCCAGTGTGTCAGATAACAGGAAGCAGGACCAGACAGCGGATATCGATCACTCACCAAATCGCCGTTTGCTGAGTAGCGCGTAGGCATTCTTCAGAGCGGAGGTTTTCCACTTTGGGTCTTCGAAATTGTTGGCAAGCAGTCTCTGTGTGCCGGCTTGCTCTCGGTTCCAAGATGCCATGCGCCACAGGCCCTGGAGTACTGTTTTCTTTCGTAATGCCAGGTAATAGAGACTGCAGTCCACAGGATTCTTCACCTCGTTCTTGGTGTATTCATTGCGAGCGATCATTTCGAATTGTGCTTTCTGTTGCGTGATGTCAGCGAGCTTAGTCTCTTTGCTGCTGCCGTCTCTAGACTTACCACGGCTGCGTTGTCTGTCAGCCACATGAACATGCCACTCTCCCGGGCGTGCTCCCAAAGTACGCCCCCTGAGTGTTGGCGAGCCACAAAATCGGTCAGCATGTCCTGGCTGGTAGAGTGATATGCCCAATTGATCTCCCTCCATGACATAGTTACTTCATTAGTCCGTCTTTTCCGGAGGGCGTGTTGTCTGTAGTATATCATGAATCTGGCACCATTTTCATCCATTGACCGACGGTGTTTCTCAACCATGCCTATACACTCAATCATGTCCACAAGCTGGATCTGCTCATGGCCTGACATTTGAGGTAAGGCAATATTCATTAGCTTTTCATTGATGGTTTGTGCGATATCCTCGCTGAAGACTTCATCGTCATCGTCCGGCAGCGTACGGTCGTCGAAATAAGAGCGCGTCTCCTTCCCTGGCGTGAACGCTGCTGTCGACTTGTCAACGTAGAACTCGTCTAGCTCCAGTCCTAGATAGTCATCAAACTCGTCTCCTTCGACCCAAAACTTGAGTGTCTTGTGGAGTGCCATGAGAATCCGCTGTACAGCTACAACTTTGCCAGCGAGCATGCATTGACTGAGAAATTGTGGGTGAAACACAGGCAGGGGACCATTCAGTCGCTGCACAACGTCGAATAGGTCCCACTTCCGGTCCTTCTTGTATGGGAGGGAGACATCTTTGACAAGTGCGTGGGAGGCATCGAATTTGCGGTCATTGACAAAGAGTTGATTGCCAGCCCCGATGACGAAATTTCCATCGCCCAGCCACGTTGAGTCGCCGATGGGGTGTGGTGTGAACTCTCGGATGTTAATTTCACGCACCGGGGCCCATGCTGGCCCCTTGTTCAAGTAGTCGAATCGCATTTGCGAAAGTAGCAGGACACGTGATGGGAATCCAACGGCCAAAATAGACTGTAAGTCCGGAGTGGATGTCCAGTCCAAGTCCTGAATGGCGTGTTGTGCCTCAAATTGCTGGTTATATTCAAGCTGCGCGCCGCGTATGTCCCAGATTGTGACAGCACTCCTACTGCTGTTGACCAATGCCGCCTTCTTCATGGTACTGCCGCTAGCAAGCGCGGGTTCTGAGACACCTGTCTCCATGGAAGCGGTTGAGAGCCAGTCAACCTTGGTATCGCCCACGCGAGCCGTCCAGAACTCAACGCGACCAGTATGTGTATAGGAGATGGCCACATCGCGTGCAAACACGTCAAGAAAGCCCTGTACCATCGGCGCAGAGCCTGCTGGATCCACGGGAAGAACGTAGGACAGATCACCGGCATCCTTTAGTTCAAATCTGTGGAATTCCTGAATTGATGGAGGTGCATGGCCGTTCGTACCACCATTCTTTTCGACTCCGTTTGTTGCAGGTGAGTCATATGCAGGGAGCTTGATTTCCCATACTAGGCCCTTCTTTTCCGAAGTAATGGTGCCGATGTGTACCACCGAAGATTGCTCAGCGGTTCGCCTAGGAAGGACCAACAGGCATAATGGCTTTCCCGAAATTTTGTACTCGATCTGAGCGACAAGAGACGGTGTGAGTTGTCTGCAATCCCAGACGGCCAACCTGTCATGGTGTAGGAAGACCACGAAGCGGCCTTTTCGTATCACTGCTATCCTGTGGATATGATCTCGTGAAGATATTGTGCTCTGCCGCGTGAGTTTGGTCTTTTCGGTGAAGAGTGGATGTTTCCATACGACGGCCTCTCCTCCACTCGTCCTCGATACCACCGACCTGCCACTGTAGTTTCTGACTGTTTTCGCAATGGAAGCCGAATGGCCTGTCCATACGCATCTTGGCCTGATACGGCTCTTTCCAGCAACAGGGTCGAGGAGACGCGGGAAATTGGCCTCGAAAATTGCGATCCTGCCGTCGAAAAAGTGGAAGAGGAAATTCAAATGCCCGTCGGGTTTGTTGCAATATGCATGGATCTCAACGTGTGACGAAGTTCCTGGCGAGGTGTTCTTGAGGAAATCGAACTCATTTGAGGAGATGTCCACCACTAAAGGCAGAATCTTTTTCTCGTCCTCCTTTGATTTCGATCGCGATTTAGACGATATGTTCTCCATAGCCCAGGCGGACATTCTTCCGTGCCCGTCAAAGGTGATGCAGATCTCAGGGTTCCGATTGGCCAGCTCCACGACATTGACCAGTGGCCCATCTCCTTTGCCATACTCAGAGGGTCCCTCCTGCACCGCCGTCTCTGTGGCAGCCGAGAAATCCCTTCCGTGGACAATGGCAGCCCATTGAAGACTCGGCCCAGGTGCCGATGCAGCAAGATCAATTTTGCCCCACAGCTGCAACTGCTGATGGCTGTGATTATCCGAACCAGTCCAAACCCGAAGAACATTGTCGAGACATATAGTATAGAGGACGTTGTCCACGGTCTGGTCGACGTGGTAAGGCTTGCGCCACTGTAGGCTCGTGACAGCGAGAGGATGGGACAGGTACGTAAAGTCGAAGCGGATCTCGTCCGAAACGTAACTGAGTCGGCGCCACACTTTCACCAGTCTGTCATGATATCCCACAGAGGCAACATAGGCCGAGTCGTAAGACAGATCGGCGTATTTGACGGGGCTTGCGAGGACCTTGCGCCAGGTGCAGGCCAGGTCGGGAGTCGTTTGATGCAGTGTTAAAGCGGATCGAGACACGAGTATTTCTTCTGAGCCGCCCCATGAAAGGGCCATTGCGTATCGGACGCCATCGTGGGTTTCCTCGTCATCAACGTCCGGGGATAAGGACGTTTCCAGCGCCCATTTCAGCGCGCCATCTTCGTGTGCAAACGGTCTGTATATCCGGACAGTACGGTCCGTGCACACTGCTATCTTTCCGGAGGCTTCGTCTAATGCGACAGCTTCAAGATGGGTTTCGTCGTCGTCGTAGATGGTCTGCAAGAGGGTCGAGTGGTCGGACAGGATCGCAATAGCATTGCCGCTTATGTACACCTGGCGGAAGCTTTTAGCAACATCGTTCAGGATTGCAAGAGCTGAAACCACTCACGATGATGCGCCTCGACTTCCAGAAGCCAGTAGCTAGAGCTTGAAGCCTGGCTTCTGGCTTTCCTGGTAGGACCACCTTCATGCTACCAGAGCCGCGCGATTTGAGCAAACATAGCAGGGAAATCCACGGGTTTTGACAAAGGACAAAACGCAAGGCGGCAGAATCCGGGGCGCTTCTCCTCTTCTAAGGAGTGACCTGCAGGCAAACGAATGAGGAGAAATGCAGACCGAAACCCGCGATGAAGATGGAGTTGTAGTCTAACGAGGATCTGACTTGGAGCTCCGAACAGCTAACAGCTCGCGTCATTCAACGGGTTGCACCTGACAAGTACAGGGATACGCTGGCACTAGTCCACAGTACGTACTTTACAGGGGCCCCTGGCACTTCTTTAGGGGTCCTCATAGGCTTGGCCACCCGAAAGGCCCGTGGTACTGCATACCCGAATATCACACCAGGCATCAATCATGGAAGTGTATCTATATGTCATTGCTGCACTGGAACATAGCAGTTGCGACTTTAGAAGGTTGTGAGTGGTGATGGATGGTATCTTCTGTGACAGAAGCAATATTGCGGTTTTCTCTCCGGAATTCTCAGCAACCACCGAAAGCCAGCATGCAAAAATCCACATGGAATGGCTTCGGATGCGATGCTGTTCCAAGCCGAGTGCTAGGTCTTTCTGCTCTTCCCTTGGGCTCATTCATTGTGGCTCGAGGGAGCATCTCAGTATTCGAGGTCGACAATTCGTCCTCGACTTAAGTTACTGACAAGACAGCCGGGCGTTTCTGCAAGGCATCGACCCTGATGGCTCCGGAAAACAAGCCTCCCACTGCCGAGTGCCATGATGCTTCATATAGAGGCATCACGACTTTGGAAACACATTTATGTTGCCATTATCATCATACTTGGCCTCTGTTCCAGACAGTTAGCCCTCAATCTTTGTCAACACCCAGCGCGGACAGCTCGGAGCAACTCACTGAAGAACGTGTAGCTCAACGTGACGGTCTCGATGCCCTTCATGTTCAGGTCCGTCAACATGTCCGGATCCAGATAGAAGAAGACAGGCATGTCCACCGTCTCGCCCGCATTAAGCCTCTGCTCCTCGAAGCAGAAGCACTGGATCTTGCTGAAGTACGGCGCAACTTGCGCCGGTGTCACGCTGTACGTCGCCACACCAATTATGTCCTTGTCGCTCGTGTTCGTCGCCGTGTAGAAGGCGAGGGCGGTCTCGCCCGGGAGGACTCGCACCTCGCGCTGCTGCGGTGTGAACTTCCACGGTAGGACGTCGGACACGGACGCGTTGAAGGTGACGCGGAGGCGCTTGGCACCTTCGACTGGCACAAGTCGTGATGCAAGGTCGTCCTCGGAGCCGGATGAGCCGCCGTGACTGGGCGCGCGGACGGGTTGCCCACCCCAACCGGTGGTTTGGCAGATCTGCTGAGGTCAGACATTGCTTCAGCGACAACATTGAATATGACGCACCATCTTGTACATAGGCACCGAGCCGTAGGAAAGTGCCACCGTGCCCAGGATGATGCTCAGCGTGTAGAACCTGTGGGACAAAACCGCCTTATTAGCACCAGCCTACACCCTCGTGCCACAACAATTGATCACCCACATTGTTGTCCGATTCCTCCGCCTGTAAACCTCGCGCGCCTGCTCCATGCTCGGCGAGATGTGCTGAGGGGCCCTCGCCCTGACCGTAGTGTTTTTGACTTCGGTCGCATAGCTGCGCAGGTGCTGTCGGCAGCTCAGGGGCGGCAGCTCAGATGCAGGTCGAACTGCGGCACCTGAACAAGCTGGGCGCGACAGCGCCGTAGCCGAGCTTCGTAGCTTCCATGTTGCACCTCGGAAGCTGGACATTGTTGTCATAACATTGTCGAGATTTGGTTTGCAAAGTCGTACGGTTCGCGGGCTGGACGAGATCCATTACGGCATGATGTTTCCCCGAACCCTGACATCGACGTGTGGGGGACCCCCCTTGGCAGTGCAGCATCCAGGTTATGAAGAATCCTGGGCAGGAATCACCAGTATATGAGCAAATGCTTTCTTAATGATTTGGGTCATCAAATTGTTTATCTAGTGCTGCCTGTTTTTGGCTAATGATACATGGATAAGTCATGCGCGGTCATTACTGTCCCTTCAATTTCCCCAAGTGCCCATTGATGTGACCAACGGCCTTCTTCTCAATGGAACCCAACGTTGCCACAATCCTCTCCAATGGCAATACCACGAACACGTGGATCAACAAAATGATGAGCCTCGCAAAGTGATCCATCAGACCCAGTACTGGCGCCCTACCTCGGCTGTATGTTGAATCAACAAAGTCAAATGGCAATCGGGCACCCAGATGGTCCTTAGCCACCCGCAGCCCACTGCTAAACCCATCCTCGTGGAATCCGTACTTGGTCCACGCTCCTGCATAACTTATGCCCCTCCGGTTCTGTATCTTTGGAAGCAAGGCCTGTGCACGAACTGAGTCGCCGTTGTATAGAGGGTGCGCGTACTCATAGCGGCCCTGGACGGTCTTGGGGTCTGGCTCGTGTAGAGGATTGAGGGTGACAAGGACGTCCCCGAAGGTCGAGCGAGGGATATGCTGCAGGATGTTCATATTGTAGGTGAGCGAGACCTGGTCGATGTTGGACTTTCCCGACCAAGGAGACGACAGGGTCATGTAGTTCCAACTTGACCAGGCCTTGTGAGAGGCAGGCATATGCGTAAGGTCAGAATGGAGGACCGCCGTGTTTTTGGAGGTCTGGAACTTGGTCATGATGGACCTCTCTTCAGCGGTTGCAGAGTCCTTGATGATTTGATAAGCTTGATCGCCGTGTGTTGCGAGGACAACATGGTCGTAAACTTCGCTTTTGCCGTCATGCAAGTGAATCCTCACTCGCCCATCTCCTTCATTCGTAACTGACTTCACGGGGGTGTTCAGGAATAAGTGGTTGGGCGGGAAGCCCTTCATCACGGCATCGATGTAGCTCTGAGAACCCTCTTTGATAGTGAGCCATGAAGGTCGAGTCGCTATCGTAGACAGTAGGTGATGGTTCCAGAGGAAGCGCACCAGAGTGACAGCAGGAAACTCCAGCGTGCATTTGTCGGGACTCGTGCTCCACACCGCGGCGGTCATGGGGATGAGGTAGTCGTCACGGAAGGCATCCGAGTAGCCCTCCCTCAGGAGATACTCCCCAATAGTCTCTTCAACCTTGAGGAACTTGGGCGCGGGCCCACCATTAGCATTGCCATTCCCGTTGACCTGGTACGTTGTGTTTCGTTGGCCGTCATCCTCGGCCAGCAGATCCAGAGCGAATTGATTGAAGCGGACAATGTCGAATATCATGCGCCACATCCTGGGAGAGAAGATGTGCCTCCGCTGGGTGAAGATAGAGTCCAGACTAGTTCCGGCCCATTCAAAGAGACCATGATCGCGTGAGACACCAAAGGTCATTTCCGTTGGCTCCGTCTGCACGTCGATCTTATCAAGGAAGTTGATGAAATTCGCTGGGCGGGAGCAATTAGCCTCGGCGGCGGAGCTTGTAGCAAGACGGAGGAACCATAAAAAACTCACGATATGTTGCCGAATTCATCACAATGAAACCAGTATCAACCGCCGTCTTGTACTTCCCCCGAGTCCATGGTACGGTATTTGTGTGACCGCCGAGGCGATCGGCGGCCTCGTAGACGTAGACATCGTGGGGTGTGCGGTTGAGAGCCCAGAGAGCTGCTATGCCCGCACAGCCGCTGCCCACGATGGCCACCTTCTTCCTAGAGACTGAGTTAGGCCGGCTCATGGGAGATGAATGCGACAAATATGAGCGGTGGTATGTCCGATCTTGAGAGTGCGTCTCAGCCCCCGCAGACCTCGAGAGTAACTGGTGGCTTTACTTCAGGTGCTGGACGGGGGCAGTCGGCACGAGACTCTTCAGATTGGGCGACATTCCAGTGCGAAGCCAGCTGACCACAAATGGGTGTGATGCTTGCGGCAAGAGACCCTGAACAAGTTCCCAGGTCAACGGAAACATGTGCATGGAGTGACAAGAGTCAAGTCATGACGCACATGCAGCTGGTAAGTAAGCAGGAGTGCGGACGATGTCTGATCGAGGCGCAAGCAGCTCAGGGAACAGCGTTTTGGCTTGTTGCAAGTCGCCGCCATGACGCTACTTTCTTAGTCAAGCTCCTTGAGCTGGGCCGATGAGAGAAGAGCATGCGGGAAACGGTTGGGGAAAGAGCATGTGAGACGGCTTGCGACTTACTCTGCAGCCATCTTCCACCTAGTGACGGAGGGACCTGGCTTGGCACGTGTATGGTCGCACACGCCGATGGAGGTCTAGAAGAAGCCTGCTGGTCCCAGAAGTAATGTGCACTTTCCCGCAAGATAGACTGGCCGAGAGTAGATGAGAGAGAGACAAAGGAGAGTTGATATATTGTGGGAGCCCGAGCTGTCCAAATGGGACCAACTTAAGCCAAATCAAGTCTATGAGGTAGTCTATCAAGGGAGATGAAACGGGAGCCACCTGTGGCTGGTCAACACGACCTCGGGACCGGACGAACCGGGGTGGTAGCGAAAAGTCGAGCAACCGGTCTAACCGTGAGCGCTGGATTTGAGCTCAACGGAAACGGGCCTGCGATGGTGACTGTTGGAAGCAGGCAGGGCACCATGATCTACTGGCGGTTTTGACGGCGGACTGCAAAGTGCAGCCGCCTCGCCTCGCCCAGTCCAATGCATAGTAGTCTGACTGACAAGTCGCAGGCCCGTGGTGCCAAAAGATGTCGAGACCCAACGGGATCGAATACTCAGGGAGGAGCGAGCATATTCAATTCTTAGGAGCGCCGAAATTTAATCTGCCCGGATTATTTCAACTCGACAATCATCACTGAGTCCCGAAGAACACGAACGTCGAGCCTTATTTCTGCACCGGGGTGTTTCAACTTTCTATGAAGAGAGAAGAAGAGAAAAGAAACGGAAAGGTAAAACTTGGCTGGGCCTGATATAGCATTTTTCCTGAGAACTGCATCTGTGCCCTCATTGGCTGAGACCCGGCCGTTCTGCCCCACCCACCCATTATCTCCGATCAGTCGGGCACAGACCAGAGGACGTACCCTGTCCCCTTACCCTTACCCTGGGGAAGGCTCCTACCAATGGGCGCCCCCTGACCGCGCCATCCAGGCACGGCGATTCACTGCTGACGCACTTCCCTGACCGGGA
The DNA here is from genome assembly GCA_037177825.1 of Diaporthe sp. P3_1W. Taxonomy (NCBI): domain Eukaryota; kingdom Fungi; phylum Ascomycota; class Sordariomycetes; order Diaporthales; family Diaporthaceae; genus Diaporthe; species Diaporthe sp. P3_1W. Next base: position 3,022,559 of record JBAFXB010000001.1, read on the forward strand.
CCCCCAACCGACGACGAGGCGATAGTCTGAAGCGTAACAGCCGTTTTCGACATCGACACCTCCTAGGAAGACTCAGCCGCTTGTTGCATCATCCACCTTCATTATCACAACCTGCCAACTTGCTCGTCGCCCTCTGCCTTTAACACCACGATACATCGCGCCTCGCTCGCTTCCACGTTGCCTCTCGAGCAACAGACAGGCACGCCCCTCCCGCCCTCTTCCGTGTCCGCTTCCGCACTTGCCACATCCACCATCATGTCGAATCCCCTCGACACCGACGCCGGGTCGGAGCTCTTCGAGAGCTACTCTGCCGAGTTCAGACTCGTGCAGGCCGACCTGCAACAAAAGCTGGACCAGATACCCGAGCTGAGCGGTGAGCCGCGAAAGGCCGCCATCAGCCAGGCCGAGCGGGCACTCGAGGAGGCAGAAGAGCTGGTCAGTAGTAGCCCATCCCTCGAAGCAATGTGTCCATGATACCGCCATCAACAGACAGGCACGCGCGCAGGCAGGCGGGCAAGAAAAGGCAAACAAGCTGACCTATCGTGTTTCGAAAACCGTAGCTCGGACAGATGCAGCTCGAAAAGCAAAACATACCCACCTCGGCCCGCACAAAGGCCAACCAGCGCTTCCGCGACATGCAGACGACCATCGACCAGTCCCAACGGAAGCTGCGCGCCCTCGCCGAGGACCGCTCCGCCCTGTTCGGCAGCCGCGAGCGCTACTCGGACGACCCCAACGACGTGCAGCTCGAGCAGCGCCAGCAGCTCCTCCAGGGCTCCGACAGGCTGGACCGCAGCACCCAGCGCCTCAAGGCCTCCCAGAGGCTCGCCAACGAGACCGAGTCCATCGGCGCCTCGACCCTGGCTGACCTGCACCGGCAGCGCGAGACCATCCAGCATACTAACGACACCCTGCTGGACTCGGAGGGCTACGTCGACCGGAGCGTCAAGACGCTGAGGGGGATGGCGCGTAGGTACTGTGCCACTCCTAGTTTACCCCCGTGCTGGACGTGAACCTATCAGCATGCTAACGGTGGCGTCGCAGGATGGCTACAAATCGGGTGATCACGATCGCCATCATCACCATTCTGGTTCTTTTGATTGTCGCGGTGATTTTCAGCAAGTTTCGGTGAGCGAGCGTGCGTGCGGGTAACAACTGCCTGGCTGTGGGCATAAATGGCTAGTTCCAAGGCGTTTCTCAAAGGCGTTGTTTGGGACGGCGTGACTGTATTTTTCCTCAATTTAAATACGAAGAATGGCTGTGTGGATGCAGCCGGACTGTAGCAGTATCGGAATGAACAAGGATACGACTTTTGATTCATATATCTCACCAAACGCCGGTACTCGTAAAGCAACTTTCTAAGGCGACATCATGCAATTCTAGATCATGAGGAGTAGGAAGGCCGCCTACTGCCCAACATGCCCAAGCCCGAAACTGGTGAGATGGTGACGTTCACCTGCGTCCTCCCCTGGACTTCATCACCCTGCCGTTTGATGGCGGGCCCCGTCGCTTGTCCTCGCCCAGTCCCCTCCGCCCTGCCGCGATACCCTTGCCAGACCTGTTCCCACGAGCGTGAGCGCCTCCGCGCGCAGGAGCACCTCCGCGCGGCTTGGTGTTGCCCTTGCTCATCTTCGACTTGATAGCAACCGCATCATTCTCATCAACATCCATGCCATCCTCATCGTCATTGTCGTCCTGGCCCTTCTTGTTCGACCACTTGAGCTTGCCACGAAGCCCCTTCTTCGGGGCGTCCTTGCCTTTGAGCGCGGAGACGTAAGCGTTGACACCGCTCTCCCCGGTTGGAGCAGCGTCGATGTCCATCTCATCAGTCCCCGCCTTGTCGCCCCCAAGGATAAGCTTGCCGTCGAGGTCAACCTTTGCCTTCGTCCTGGTCGGACCGCGCATCTTGACAGGCTTTGTCGACGAGATACTAGCCAAGGCCCCGCGGTCGAGCAGATCAAGCGGCTCGTCCTCGTCCTCGACGATGTAGGCCTTGCCCTTCTGCTGCTTGCCCTTCTTTCCCCTGGGTGCCGGCTCATCATCTGACTCATCTGAGTTGGCCTCGTCCTCACTGCTGCTGTAAAGGGCCTTGTCAAACTCGCTGTCGAAGGTCTTCCTGCCTCGCTTTGGCTCGTCAACATCCTCGCCGTCTTCCTTGGCGGCTTCTTTCTGCCTCTTGCTCCGTTCCTTCGTCTTGCGAATGTTGTTGATGAGCTTTCGGTCTTCTTCTGGGCAGTTCTTGTTCACGATTTCATATCCAAATCTGCGAATCATTCGCTCCAGGATGTGCTTGACCTTGGCACGGAAGTGGCCCTTGTGTTCATGACTCCAGATCATAAGGTTGGGTATGAGAGTGCCCAATCTTGGCTCCACCAGCTCCTTGGGAAGGCTGATGACGCAGACTTTGACAAAGCCAAGCACGCTCTTCACGATCTCTCGATTGTTCGACGTCAAGAACAAGTCCATGGTCTGGACGATCTCGGCGAGGGTCTCGGGGCTCAAAGAGTCTTTGAAGTCGTAGAGGATGCGGCTGATCGCGGTGATAGAGGCCGAGATCATGTGTGGTGTGCTACCAGCAAGACCAGCGCTGACCATCGTGAAGAACTCCTCAATGTTCGCAGTCGCCGATGGGGCGTCTTTGGGCATGTGAGGGACTTTGCTGTTGTCGATAGTTGCCCCAGTGGCTGACTCCATCTTCTTGCCCAGAAGGATCAGGAGCTCGAAGGCAGTTGACCTCGCTCGTTCATTCTGCTCTTTGCATCCAATCACAACCTCGGACAGAACTGCCGGAATGAAGTGCAGCGAATCGTTTGGAATGAATGGCACCATAGCAGACATCGCTGCCAACCGTTCTCGGCGGGCTGGGGCAGAGCATTTGTCTCCGCTAGACAAAATCAAGGCCTGCAGCTCGTTCTGTCGTTCTTGCAAAGCAACCTTTCCAATATCGGACTCCGCCAGGCGAGGGATGAGCTTGTATGCCTTCTTTTGCAGTTGTGGGTCGCTGTCTTTCATAATTACCACTGAGGAGATCTCGAACAGCGCCGCAAAACTCTCCCTGGGCAAGTAGATGGACATAGTTATGACAAGGTCCATGAGAGTATGTGTGGTGGCGGGCATTTTGTCATTCCCTCCCTTCTTGCCTTCCTTTTCTGTCTTCGTAGCTGCTTCTTGGAGTGAGGACGCCAGCATCTTGCACACGCGATCGAAAGTTTCCATCAGCTCAGCCGATGGAGTTATACTCAAGTAAGCATTGATAGTCTGCAGAATCGAGCCGCGCGAGTGTGGAAGAGTTTGTCCATAGACGTTAAACAAGACAGCCAGGAAATTTCCAGATAAAGAACCCAGGTACTCGAGGTTCTCTCGTGCCTGCTGCTTGGTTACACGGCTTTGGAGGATAAGGTCGTCGTCTTCTTCCTCGATCGACGCAATGGCTTGGTTCGACTCCACAAGCGCCCTGAGGCCCTTGCAGATATCGAGGCGGAGCTCAACCTTTTGGTAAAGAAGATTTGCCAAGAGTTCGGCGAAAGACTGGTCGAAGGCTTCGCGGAGATCGAGCGGCAGGTCGCAATATCCGGGCAAGATAGACCAGATCTGATGAACCACTGTTTCGAAGATCTTGACCTCCATGGTCTTTTCCGATCCCCCATGGTCCAAGACCCTCTGGAACATCAGCTCACTCAGAGGTACGAGCTCAGAACGGAAGTGCGCCAGTTTCGTATTTGTCGCGTAATCTCTGAGCAGGGGAAGCAGCCATGCCCTGCCAGCCTGTCCCTTTGTTGGTTTGGCAAGGTTCAAGGGGAGGATCTCGAGTACTGCATCTGGTCCCATTGCCCTGATAGCTTTCCCGAGCACCTCGTCTGCTTCCTGCTTGTTGGCGAAAGACTCGTTCCCTCTCATGTCCCCGACTATCTTCGTAACGTTGAGAAGGTAAGGATGAGCCCTCCATCGGAGGCAATCGAACATAGCTCCGATGACCTTGAAGGTCTCCGCCCATGCAGCTTGATATTTGACACTGAAAAGGCCTTCTACCACTTTGACGACCTTTTCTAGTGTCTTTTCGTCGTAGACAGAGGGATCTAATATGACCTGATTCGGTATACAGGTTGCGAGGAACGAAACAAGGCACTCGGACGCTGAGATTCGGATGTTTTCTGACGAGGACTCGAGGAACTGTGATATTAGTTGGAATAGCTCAGGGAGTTTCATGAATGTGTCTTCCGGCTCGATCTGGGCGGAGACCTCGTATCCTCGGGACAAAATGGCTATCCACGACGGCAGAAGTTGTGTATCGTCGGACGCAGGGCGCAGTTCGGAGATGATGTCGAGCAATCGAGGCAGTTTCGCCGAGGCGACTTCGTCCGCTGCCATGCCTTCGAATATCATGTCGAATATCTCAAAAATGGCCATTGTCATGTGCTCGTTTCCAGTGCGGGCGATGCCGATGAGGAGTTCGCACAAGGACTCTATCTTCTTGCTTGGCCAGCCCCCACTGCCGGATGCAATGGTCTTGATCAATTGAAGCGCATGGATTGTGACTGGGTCTTGGGTTTTATCGTTGGACTTCTTCTCCTTGCGCGATCGAGCCGCGCTCTCTGCCAGCTCGGTCAGGCTCATCATAGCGGCCTCAGCGCACATATCGGCTGCAGGATGGTCGAGAGACGGGGTGGGTGGAGGATTCCGGAGCACGTTTTTGAGAGCTTCTTGGGCTCGCTTCCGGACTTTGGGACGCGAGTCCAGGGAGAGATTGAGGAGACCTGAGACGGCACTCCGAGGTCCCATTTCCGAGACGGTCAGCTCCCATGATGCCGAGTCCTGGGCCAATAAAAGGGATTCCAAGCATCCAATCGATGGTCTGAGGAGCGGTGCATCTGCTTCTGGCTGTGACACGACAGGGGCGAGGAGCTGGAGGATCTGAGTGAACCTGGCGCGGAGGAGAGGTTGTGGAGCAAAGGGCGTGACGACGTCGAGGAGGTACACGATGGCCGTGGCGAGATCCTTCTTCTGGCCACCGGGAGGAGTTTGGCCAAGAAGCGCAAGGAGAGCAGCGAAGTAGGCTGTTGGGGTGGGTTCGGAGTTTTGCTCCTTCAGGGTCGACTCGACTGCTCGCAAGACAACGGACGTCTGCGAAAAGTACAAGTTAGTTTTCTACGCAGTCAGGGCCGAGAAGAATCGGGGAAAACTGGAGGTGTACTGACCTGCTGCTGGCTTTGCAGATTCGGTGACCGAATCTTGTCAAGCTTCTCAGCCAGACTTGGGGCAGACATCGTGATACTTGGCTGGCAAAGTGAGGACGATCTGATGTTGCGAACCGTCAATGTTGCGCCGCGGGACTTGAGAGCCCCAGAAAGTTTTTGGCGGTGGGGCCTTATCGTCGATAAGCTCGACGGGGTTCTGCCGGGGCCCCTCTAGAAAAGGTAGGCGGGATGACATGGGTGGTGGCAGACCATCTAATCAGCCAACGTATTAGGGGCAGAAGCCAGGCTACATGACGGACTGCACGCATTTACAACTCAGAACTGAACTTTGGCAACTACATGCAGCTCAAAACAGTTTGCATACAATCTGACCAGTATACCCCTTCAGTAGTACAACCTTCCAGTGGTATAACCTTTTACAGAATAAGTTCCTGTGCCTTTATGATAACCTACATTATATCACAGTCTTCCAACTATGCTCAAGATCTTCGCATGGGAACAAATATATCACAGCTACAGCCTCCCGGATTCACGCTACCGCTTTTAGTTATCTACGCAGGCAGGCGGTGAGGAATCGTCCGCCTCAGCGGCAGAATCCAGAGTCCGTGACTATATAAACCCCGTCCCCTCGCCCCTCTTTCCTCCCTTCTTCCCTTCCTCTCCAGCTCTCTTTGCCTCAATGGCTTAGATCAAGTGTAGTATCTGTTCTTTTCAGTTTAATCTCTGAAAGTGTTCCGAAAGGGCACAATCGTGATTAATGCTCATTTTTGCAACCGGGTGGGCAGCCCTCTGAGCTCGCTCATGGCCGACCTCCACTGTGTTCTCGGTCCCACACTGCCTCCGAGTGACGCGAACCACCCTCTTCATTGCGATCGTGGGCTTGCCCGCGACGTGGAGAAGAAGATGGAGACTGCGTTGATCGGTCTGCTCTTGACAGTACGGCTTGCTGGCCCCAAGGCTGACACGAGCCCATGGTCTGCCTAAGGGTCTTGCGCTTGGTGCCTAAATGGATGACTGCGGGGCCAATTCAGACGTTCCAGTGAGATGAGTCACAGCTGTCAACATCGCCCTGACCCGAGATTTGTACTATCAATTTGCACTTCTGGAGGTCTCATAAGCTGACCGTACACCGTTCCGCACGAGACACTCCAAAATGACGCTGGTCAAGGCGTATTTCGACGTGTGATTGTCAACAATACTGGATATCCTCTGTAGCGTATCACCTTCTGAGTGTGTTCCTATGGAGAACCAACCTCGTTCGTCCCAGTGTCTTTGCTTAAAGGCCAGCTATGGCCAGATGCGCATCGTTTCTTCGGAAGAAACTGACAAGAGGGATCATTGTGCACGCCGGGGCAGTCCCAAATGGATTGTGTATGGGTGTGGAGCTTACACCTCGTTTGGAGATCACAAGGGCTGCTCATTCCCATTGATATGAATATGAGTGGCCAGCTACCGGACAATTGAGTGAACGTCTGTAATGCCGCAATTCCAACGCCGTGTCAGCAGAAACAGGGAAGCAAAGAAAGTCAACCGTCCCTCCCCTCCTTCCTCCAACCCAGTCTAGCCGGAGCCTAGGAGAATTCGTCCTGTTCGCCCTCGCCGCCTTCTACGATATTGCCCTTCACCTTCAGCAGTAGGGCAGTCTTCCACTTGTCGAGCTTGCTCATCTGGTCATAGGCGTAGAGCTTGTCGGCGAACCCCTCTGAGTCGCCGGCCTCGATGGTCTGGATCACGTCCACCAGCAGCTGGTGCTCGCGCTGCGTCCCGAAGCTCGGGTCCATGTCGCGGTACTTCTCGAGGGCCCGGTTGGTGGCGATCAGGTCGTTGGTGGCAAGGTGGCAGATGCCCGCCTTGAGGAAGTACTCCTTGACGCTGTAGCGCATCAGGTTGTTGTTGATGGACTGCTGCGCGACCTTCTCGTAGTGTTCGATCGCCTTCTGGTACTCGCCGTCCAGGGCGGCGAGGTCGGCGACCTTTAGGTAGAGCTTGTTTGCAAGACTAGGGGAAGTATGTCAGTCAATGTACACCGCGGAAGCTTCTGGTCAGGGAAGGTAGACATACGCAGCAGCTCCGTCGCCCTCATACCACCCAGCAGCGGCCTCGTACGCCTCGAGAGCGCGCTTCTTGTCGCCCAGCTGGGTCTCGAACAGGTCGCCCAGGTTCTCCTTGTGTGATGCTGCTCTCCGGAAGTTGCCCTTGGTACAGTACTGGTTGATGGAGAAGTCGAGACACCGCGCGGCATCCTCGGGGTTCTCCTGGCGGTAGACCTTGTACGCATCGACATAGGTGTTGGCGGCGTCGTCTGGGTCCTTCAGGTTGTTGAGCTGGACTTGTGCGGCCTTCTCGAATGCTTGCCCTGCTTCTCGGTCTTGGTGACAGTAAGCTCCCGCTGTGACAAGAACCTAGTAACAGCACCCGGGCAGAAAGACTCACTGTTTTTTTGCATCCTGTATGCATTGGCGGCTTGGCTGTAGAGGTCGGCGGCATTCTGATACTTGTCCTCCTTGTTGTTAAAGAAGCCGAAGCCGCCAGATGCGCTGGCGAGCAGCTTGTCTGCCTTTACCAAAGATGTTTAGCATGGGATGAGTCTACGCAAGCCCTTGGGCAGGAGGCCAACTCACCTTCTGCAGCAACGCACGAGGATCCTGCGCCATTGTCGCAAAGTGTTCAAAGGTCTATCGTCGATGTCGGTGTTGGGATCGGAAGGTGCTGCGGGGTCAGTGCCGTGAGTTTGAGCTCGGAAGTCGTAGGGGAGAAGCTGTCTTGAAGAGGGTAGGAGGACGCTGTCTTCTAAGAAAAGATTACAGGTGGCAGGTTGGCTTCAGTTGATGGTGCAGGTCTATCTTGGGAGACAGGATGAGTAGTTGTTGGCTGGTCGTGAAGCTAAGGTATGACGCCGCACCACGGCCGCAGCGCATCAGATGGCGCAGTGCTCCGCCTCCTGAAGTAGCTCTACCTTGTCTTTGGCTGTGGTGCACCTGTTTCATGACACGGGTACGTTCCTTTTTCCCGCGCGCCGCACTGGGCATCCCAGCAGAGCTCTCAGCCAATCGCACCACATCAGACCCGTCCAACGTCGACCCTCGAACAAGGCCGTGGCCTACTACAGCACGCTCGACTTTACTCCCTCAAGACTCGATATGTATGGGGACAAAGCACATCTCAACAAAGACTCCGGACCAGGACAGTTTACATGTTTCTCTGATACCGCGTTTATTCAAGAAAGAGACTACTTCGAGGGAGACATTTTACCGGCTTCCGAAAAGGGACCTGAAAACCTCTGAGCAATGGGTCCGGGTCGCCTTCCGTTCATGAGGCCGCTCTTGGCCTCGGGCCTTCAACCTCAGGCCCACGCAGCCAGTCCTGCCATACCAACAGGATGGATATGCCGCCGGTGCATGTCACAACAACCAACAGACCCATCAGAACAACAACAGCCACCAGCACCACCAGCAGCAGCAGCAGCAGCAGCAGTTGCCGGTCCGGAACCATCACAGCCGTCCACAAGCAAGGAGACCAACAGGGCCCAAGAGCCTCATCCCTCACCCCCACACCCGCAACAGTCCCCAGAATTCCCAGACCTCACCTCCATATTCGCCAACCCAACCTGGTCCGTCCGGTCCCTGCTGCCCTCGTCACCTCCCTCGGCGGACGAGGTCACCCCGGCCACCCTGCACCACCTCCTGCGCCTGTCTGCCCTGCCGCCCCCGGGCCAGCACGGGGAGAAGGACCGCATGCTCGGGACCCTGCGGGCCCAGCTGTACTTCGTGCGTGACGTCCAGTCCGTCGACACCCGCGGCGTGGAGCCCCTGCGGAGCATCCGGGACGAGACCGCCGCGGGCGTGGCCGAGTCGACCGTCACCCTGGACACGCTGCGGGAGGCGCTGTCCAGGGAGACCGCCGTTGGCTTCAGGCGGAGGCCGCGGCGGGTCAAGGACGCCCGAGAGAGGGTGCAGTCCGAGGAGGAGAGGCTGGTTGAAGCTGCCACGGCGGAGAGGAGAGACAAGAGGTACTTCGTCGTTGCCAGTGGCAAGGGAGTTGAGAAGCAGGAGTGATGCTTCGTTAGGAGGACAATTGACCAAGCACATATTCTCGTGTGTTCCAAGCAAACTTCTTGCCAATCAACGTGCCCGACACCCGACGAGATCCCATCCCCGAGTTATTCGTACCGTCACGGAAGGGAAGTAGCCAGGCTTGCGAGTCTCTTTTGCTGGTGTCTACTTTCGAGGGCTACTTTTCACGGGCTTTTGAACTGCCATCAGGCGGTGACTTTCTCGAGGTCATTGGTTTATGTAGCCATTCATGGCTCCAAAGGATACCGAACTCTTTGAGCCGAGTCTCCCGATACTAAAACTTCTGTCTGAAGCCAAAACCTTCAGTCCTGCGAAACCGATGCTAAACCTTGCCTGATGCTACAACCATTTTGTTTTCGTTGCGAAACCTGACCGACGCCTGTACTTCAACTCCCTGCCGATGCCGAATATGCTATGCCCCAGGATGGAATAATAGGGTAAGTGAAGGTGCAAAATCAATGTGCCCAACCCTGCCGATACCGTCCTGGGCTTCTTTTGGTTAATGTACAAATTCAGGACCAAGTGTTATGCGTGATGAAGTCGCCTCCTCGTTGCAGTCGTCGAGTCGTGATGCCTGTCGTTTGGTGGCGGTGGCACCCTGGAGTACTGCCCCTGTCCGGCTCGAGACGTATTGCCATATCCGCCGCGGCTAGGCCGAGCATCTGCATACCTATGGCCACGGCCACGGCTACGACCACCACCCCTCTCGAAACTGGGCCTCCATTCATCTGGACCGGGATGCTCGCGATGCCGGTCCTACTTAAGGCTCATCTTTCCCAGTTGACCAGCGAGGCGTCTATCAGTGTTGTTGCGACTGTTCTTGCCACCACGGCCCTGTGGCTGGGTGTTCTCCTTGTTCTCAAAATGCCCAGGGATTTGCCCGCGTCCGCGTCCACGTCCCTGGCCCTGAGTGTGTTGGACCTGGCCGGGTCGGTTGCCCGCAGCAACAGGCGCTTTCAGCACAGCAGTTGAGGACTGTCCGACCGGGTTTGGCGGAGGGGGAGCTGTGATCTCAAGCTCATCCCAGCCTATTCGTTGTAATATGTCGCCGACGAGAGATGGATACTGCACATGAGCGTCCAGGATATCGGACACATCGTGATTCTCAACCCCTCCCACACCCTCGATGCAGCCCAGGCCGGCCATACCGAAGTAGCTGGGTCCACTTCTCGATGCGAATGCCAGCATGTAGTCGTTATTGGCGAAGACGTTGACAAAGCGGCCCGTCACAACGCTCTTTAGGGCAGTCCATGTACCAGTGTCACCGGGAATCGGTGCACCCATCAAGATGACAGAGTCAACCAGGCCGTATAACTTCCTCTCGGCCAAATACGTCAGGGTCAAGTAGATCGCACGAGCGCCAACACCGTATCCGATGAGGCTCAGTCCTCGCTCTCCGTGAAGATGTCCTGTGATCAAATCAGACAGACAAGAGGAGAGCTTGGTGCTGCGTGTCATGCCCATGATCCAAGCATTGTCGACGACCTTGCTCGATCTGAGGAGAGAATTCGGCCAGTCGTACAGGAGCATTTTGGTCAGGACTTTTTATGGTCAGCCTGCACACGAGAACTTCCAAAGGGGCGACTTGAGCTTACTGGGTGTACGATTGAGGTCCTTTTGGCACTCAGCCCAGGCCTTACTCTTGAGCAAAGTTTCGAAGGCGCTGCCGATTTTCTCAAGAGTTTCGGTCTCCCAGCGAACAGCATAAACCTCATTCTGAGATCCGAGTCGCTTCCAAGGACTGCAAACGTCGTCATTGGGTGTGAGAAGGCCGTTGACGCACAAGACAAGACGCATCCGTCGGTCCTCAGGCGCAACGTCTTTCTGGTTCTGGAAGCCAGATTCCTTGGGACTGTGCAGCGGGATGAATCCAATGTCTTGGAGTATGAGAGCGAAGCTGTCGATGGACTTGGTGGACGGCCGGTTGGGGTTAACTCCGAAAAACGTGGCAAGCGCGCTCTCATTATCACTTAAAGAACCGAGTAGATTGGCCACGGTGACGGGCGGCAGGCTGACTGCTGGAAGGCCCTGTCCAGCAGGCACCATTCCGAGGCCAGCGGCAAGAAGGGTGGTGCCGGCCTGGGCCGGGTTCGCGATCGGGCGGTACTTCCTGAGGGGCTTGTTTTCCTTGACCTGTCTGGTTCCTTGGACCTGCTTGGTCTCCTGGACCCCCTTCGTGTCCTCGGCATCCGTGGTGTCTGTATGCTCGACAGCATCCGGCTTCTTGCACTCGTTCGCCTTCTTGAGCTCCTCAACTTTCTTCTGTCCCTCGGCCTCGCACTTCTCGGACTCGTCGCACAGAGTCTTGTATATCTTGCCAAGACTTCGGGCGACTCGATTCTCGTCCTCAATGAAGGCGTACATGGGAATATGCAGTGAGGAGGCGAGATACATCATGAATATGCGGGAGTATGCGATGTAGTGCTCTGTGGACAGCAACATGAGCATGATGGAGTGGAGCAGCAGGCGTCTCTTGTCGACGGACAGAGTGGTCAGGGCCGTCTGAGCTGGCGGGAAACGTCGTATCAGATTCAGGTCGGCCTGATAAGCAATGCCTCTGATCGCTGGGAAGCGTTAGCACTTTGTCTCCCGCTGCAGTAGATCAGACTCCCATTCATTGTCTGCTTTCCGCATCGAGGGATCATGAATGGGATCACACAAGCAAGGGAAGCACCCAAGGTCCGACTATCTTGACACAGAGGGCACCAGCTTACCTTGTTGTGGCTGCTGGGCCCTACCCGAAGAACCAGCTCCGACTGCACCTCCACGAGGAGTGCCCTGGCCCTGCCCGGGTGGTCCGGCATTGGAGTTGGGGAACTTGGGCACGACGAAATCATTAAACCGCTTCTGGAAAGCGGTCTTCCACTTGCCAAAGTAGGAGCTGACATCCTTCTGCAGCTCAGACATAGACGGAACCGCGGCCTCGACGCTGTTGGCACCGATTTCGGGGATGATAATGGAGGGGACTTTGCCATCATCATCAGCACCATCATCGGTATTGCCTGCGTCTTGGGCTTTGGGTTGGTCAGGGTCTGGGTTGGCTTCGGTCTCACCTGGAACTGAGGTGACTCCGGCATCGTCTTGCTCCTGGACTGACTTGCCAGGCTTGCAGTATCCATAAACCACGACGCCGTTGGCTGGAGACTCAGCGGTAGGATCGAAGGAAGCCAGGGCAGCCTCCACGATGGGGCCGTAGTCCCAGACCTGAACACGGTTCTTCTGAGCGAGGGGGTGGCCAAGGAATGTGAAAGGCTTCTGGACTTGGGTGTTGATCTTCTCCATGATGGCCTCGACAAGGGTGCTGAGCTCGGCCCTCTGGGCCATGGTGATGACAGAGCTCATGTCGGCCTCTCTCTTGGGCGGAGGACGCTGACGGTTGGAAGGCATGTTCAGATCGGAGTCGTTGATAATAACCTCCACTTCGGCGTCTTCATTGGGCGAATCGTCGGCGTCAGGCTCATACCCAGCGTCGTTGAGGGGTGGATCAGAGGGTTGGCATCCACCCTTCTTCGAGGCCTTGGAGCTGGATGGAAGTGAGGGCTCCATCTTGGCCGCACCTTTAGGAGGAGGCATTGTTATTGGGGTGTCTGTTGTCGATCGCGCCTTCCCTTCCTGCCGTGATGTGCACGTATCGTCGGTTAGGAAGGTGGGGAGCTGAGAGGCGCTACTGGCGGTGGTGGTCGTGGGTTGCTCCTTCCTTGACGAGAAGAAAGTTTGCAAGTCGAGTGGCCTGCGCCTCGAGGGGAGCTGGACGCAGGTAGCTCTTGCTGCTGCAGGAAACTCGACCTTGGAATCGAGAAAGCAGGGACTGGCATACACCCAAAAGTGCTTCCAAAGTTGGAGGGAGGGACTGTATTTTCCAGAAAACAACAGAGATGCGCCTGAGAGAAGGCAAGATACGGTAAGGTACGGCGAGGCCAAGGGTGGATGGTACTACAAGTGTTGGTTCCCCAGGATGTTTGTTTGCTTTGGTTGTACCTCTCTCGAATTGTCGACTTTTGGCTACATTTGACGTCAGTAGCCGTGTTGTGTTGTTTCGCAGTGAATCCGCTCGCAGTGCCTCACAGCTCTCCCTGTGACACAAAGGCTGCCGGCAGTTAAGCTGCAGTGTTCCATCCAACGGGCCTCAGTACCAGTGGTCTGGATGGCAGTTGTGGACCAGCGAGCCAACACACTCTGAGACATATAGTGACTTGGTCTTGCCTCCTGCTGTTGGACTTTACAGGAGAAACCTCAGCTGTCTCCAGTCGTTTAGTATCAAAGGTCAGTCATACATGGTGCTGGCTTGTCTCCTATGGCTACGTGCTCTGCAAGTGTCCCCATCTTTGAGGATGCAGGAGTCTCGATATTCACCACTCAGGTATGGAGACCAACTCGCCAGGTGCTTCATATCGCAGGCACCGTACACATCTGTGTCCCCATAGCACTGGGGTTGGAATATGAAAATGTCTCCTTTCCAGTAACAGAAACCCAGCCCCAGTCTCTACATTGTTACATCACATCACCACATCACCACCTAAGCACCTAGCACCGTCTGAGAAGTATGAGAAATGACAATGCCTGCGGCGTGGTCAACAAGCCAGCGCATCTCCACACTCGTCTGTCCTCTTTATTCGCTTGGGTCCATACCCAGGTCGTACCAACGACCTACCCCTGGCACGCGATCGAGCAACCAAGCGATCAAGGCTAATGCACCCCGCAAATCTGACGGACGATCTGCCGTCGGTTAGGGCTGACAATAAATAACAATTCCGCAATCCCATGTGTCCGTGGCGGATCGCCTCTGTGATGCAACAGCGGCAGCCGAAGCCGGACTGGTACCTGTAATTACTTTGGACAGGTCTAGCATACTTCTATGGCTCTGACCAGGTTGATCAAGGTGGGGTCTTGGACTGTCTTCAACCAACAAAAGGCGATTTTGAAGATAAACAGCGTTTGTATACAGGGTACTCTCTGAGTGTACAGACGAGATGAGGCGCCTATCATTACCCGGACCCCAATATGTACGCGGATGAAGCAAGGTGCAATTGCTCAATCGAGCCTCACACGTGACCAGTAGGAGCCAGATGGTGAGAACACAAGTAGGGGAGTCGACGCGTTTCTCTAGGTCCTACACAGACATCTCAGGGTATGGATGGTCAATGAGAGACACCTTAAGCAGATGCTGCCGCTCAGCAATACTACGGAGGGATATGCACACAGGTGGCACCTCAATGCTCGTCACAGAGAACAGCAATACAGGATGATAGCATACGATGTAAGCTTTGAGGACGGCAACTTTATAGATACTGGGTGGTGCTCGGTGCTCTTCTATTGACAGAAAACATGCTCTCAGGCGGCCTCGGGAACGCCAAATTCAACGTCAGGGCTTTCCAGTGGTAATTTGCCCCGATGCCACTCGTAATACAAAGTGGAGGCCACCAATATATTGTTCAAACCCAAGAAAGAAAAGAGGAAAAAGAAAGGTTCGATCACAGCCTGACCTTAGCGCCGATGCCCCGACCCTCGTACCAAACCGTTTCCCTCCAGTTTGCTATTCTCAGCCCGACAATGGCTTTCGCGTCGAGCTTCAAGCCTCCGCCGAGCGCATTTCTGATCTTGTCATACGTGTCGCCGTTACCAATGCTCCAGTCTACCGGCAGCCGTGGAGTCTGCGACAAGCCAGGTGGTGCAGCGATGGGCAAGTCGTAGACGATCTTGCCGACGGGCTCGGTATGGTTGTAGAACGCGGTGGCGTTGATGTGTTCGATGTACACGGTGTTGTACTGCAGTGGGCTGACGAGCGTGAAGGTCGCTGAGGAGGAGACCACGTGGAACGTTGCGCCTCTGATAAAGTGACCTGCCCTGTCGCTTCCTCCACCATCTCCGTCGTCGTCGCCGGGCAGTTGGAGGTGTGGGGTCGGCACAGTGAGGTTTAGGTGTGACAAAGCTTCGCCAAGGGCAGGCTGTGACGGTATACTGTTGCGGTGCGCTCGTACGGTGAGCGACGTGTTCCGGCCAGAAAGGTATTGGGACATTAGATCTCTGGCGATGACCTTCGCTTTTTCGCCGCCTAGTGATGGATTCCACTTTGCTGTGACGATGAGGTTCGTGTTGTTGCCCCTCGATATATCGAGATCTTCCGCAGTGACTTCACCGATCACGGATTCGTTGCAGAGAATGTGAGCGCTAACATAGGGGATGTGCGCAGTGTAAGGTGACGGATTTGTAATGTTGACAAGCGCTCGCAACTCTATTGAACCCGGTGATGTGTTCATAATCATAATGTTGCCGACCCTTGGGTTGATGCTGTGTAGTGGGTCTTTTGGTCCGTTCGGCTTCTTCATAATAGCTGTGTGATCGTCAGAATAGCTCAGATAAACAGAATCAAGGCAGGAAAGCTCAGCCCTGACAGACCGAATGGTTTCAAGGATACTAACACTACCAAGAAGAAGACGGACGTTTTACTGGGATCTTGCCCTCAGCGGGGACATCTTTCAGAACCAGCTGTCCAAGGACCGTTTGGACCTTGACATCGACCAGAGCCTTGACATCCAAACGAACCGACTTTCCCTGAAACAGCAGGGTCTGGATCACATCGGTGAGGACATCGCTGTCGGTCACGTTCAGAGGCGCATCATCGATGCGAGACGTAATTTTCAGCTCGGGGTCTTCGGGGTCATCCTGGATCTTCGTGGAGTTTGCATCTCGCCACTGGCTCACGTCGAGAATACCCAGCTTCTTGCTCTTGAAGAAGACATCGGCGGACGCGCGAACTTTGGTGACGTTGATGCCAAAGTTCATGTCCTTAGGAAGTCCAGCAATGACATTGATAGTGCCTGACACTGTTGGATTGGATGCGGTGTCGTCGGGGTCAGCCAAGGGATCAGGCAGACTGAAGTGTGCGTCGGTCAAGGAGAAGTTGCGGATGAGGTTATCGAAAGTGCGACCTGGGAAAGGTACTGGCACAGTGACCTGAGACAAAATCTCATCCACCCACTGAGGGGTACCAAGCCCCGTGTGTTGTTTTCCCCTCACAAAGACGGTAGCAGCTTTTCCGCCGAGATATTCCTTCAGAAAGCGGTCCAAGGGCGACGATTCAGAGTTGGGACATAACCGCGTCAATGCGTCTGGAAGGTGCCTAATCACCCCGTGGACGCTGGCAACGACAAGTTCGTGGGGCCGAATACCTATGGGGTCCGTAAGGGCGTCTGCGACGAGGATGTAAGGGTCGTTAAGCCCGCAGTTTGGAACAAGAATCTCGAAGCCAAGTGGCGGAATATCCACCTCGATGGGGTACTTGTTCAGCGCATCAATGGACACATCAGCAGCCACAGTGTGGTTATCGATGTCTCGGAACAGCACCTTAGTGATATTGTACTGTGGAATGCTGGGCACGTCGCTCCCTGTACAAGTCATCAGCCAGTTGTTCACAAGCAGCAAAGGGACTGGTCCATGTAACAAAAAAGCAATTTGATAATTCAGAAGAGTGTCTTTTCTCCAAAGTACAGGGACGCGAAAGATTGGTAGAGAGATTGACCTTCAATAGTCAGGGCTTCAGACACGGCGTGTGTGCCAAGCGGAATGATGCCCGTTTTGAGTGTAATGTCGGCCTTCCCTTGCACTCGCAGCCTCCCTAGCCTGCCTTCTAGCCACTCGTTCGCGATGGTACGTATGCCGTCAGCCTCCCCAGGCATGAGCTCAGCGACGAAATCGATGGCCGTGTTGTCGCCGTTGATCTTCAGGTCGAGAGGTGGTATCGCAGCACTACCGAGGCGAACATTGTCGTACTCTGGGAGGAAGACATGGACTTGTGTGGCGTCAGTGCCGAGTCCGCGAACGAACCATGTTGCGACACGTCCCACTCTCCTAACATGCTCGTTCTCGACCCTCGACCCGTCCAGCTTGAAGTTGGCCTGGATGCGCGCGCGCACACCATTCGCAGTGATGGACTCGAGCGAAAGGTTTGTCGGCTCAAGTACGGCAGCCTCCTTGGCGTATTCCTCGACGGCCTTTGGCACAAAGAAGGCGCCAAACATGATGCTGATCGTGAGCAAGCCCAAGATGATCATGGCGATGATCGATGCCCATCTCCGCCGTGGCGGCTTCCCCGTGGAACCGCTGCTGCGGTATGATCTGATGGACGCATCGTCGTTGCCGTTATGTTGCTCTTGTTCGGCTCCATCGTAGTGGGCAGCGTCGGTCGAGAGTAGCGGCGTTGACTCAGTCCCGGTCTCAACTTCGTGCCGCGGCGCATTTTCATCCGCCGAGAGCAGCGGGGATGATTCCGAGTCGGACATCGTGATGTTCTCGCAGCCAAGTGACTGCTATAGTCGGGGTTCGAGACGGGATGGTGTTCGGGAGTTCCAGGATTACAGTGGTTCAAGTTCAGGCGGGGCCGACCTTGGTCGGGTCCCCGAGTCGAGGCGGTCGGGTGAGGCCCCCTGAGGTGTATCAAAAGATAGGGATAATAAATAAATATAAGTGACAGCCGTCGTGATGACAATGCCGTCCAAGGAATATGCAAATGATCAGGAACACGACGGCGGTGACGGTGTTGTCGCGAGCGGACGAATACACATGAGGGCTGTCAGGCGGGCATTCGGCCCCTAGTCCAGGCTGGCGGGATCGGCAAGCGTGACGGTGACGCAAGGGCCAAGACGGGGTTGAATCCTATTAGTCGGGAAAGGCAGCTTGGGTCCACACCTGTCAGGGGACATGGAGACCCCGGGAGTCGGGGACTCCAGCAGAGCAGCAGACTCACCATCCCAACCATCTTGCACGGCAGTCTACCAGTCTATTCAGGTACTTGGTCTAAGTACCGCCATTGCAAATTTGGTCAAGGCCTTACCCACAGAAGAGTCACCACAATAAACCGCACCACTTACACGATCAAGTAGAATAAACCCGTGTTATGAATAGGAGTTTTTGTTGCGCATTGGAGCACCAGCATACTTTCCACGGAGCAATAGAGTGAAGCAAGGAATGATTCATCGGTCCTGTACTACGTTGTAGACTGCCCAGGTAGAAAAGAAGAAGCGTTGCAGCACCTATCGCAGAGTGTGACTCTACCACGCGTGAGATCGTCCCGTACTGTGCTCCCATCCCCACCACGCAGCAGACGGTTGAGTTAGCTCCAGCAACACCCATTGTTGATATACTGGCGTATCATCTGCTCCTCCACCAATCCGCGGCGTGGGAATTATCGTGACCAGCTGCCAGTTGTAATAGTTCGACTCGCCTCCCACTTCCAAGACTCATCGTGAGCGCCAGGAACCAGTCAAACAACACCCCGCTCAAAACATCCTCAATTCTGCATGTGTGTAGGCGTCAGAATCCAACATTCTCACACCGTCTGAACGCCAATTCGTCCAGGAGCTAAAGCCTTCCCAGATTCCCAGACCTAGGCCGTGATTTGCCCTGTCAACATGTTCCGCACAGCCAGGACAGCAGTGGCCCGTCTGCCGCTGAGCAGGGCGTACTCCAGCTCCGCACAACCTCGTCACTTGATGTCCATCAATGATCTGACGCCAGCCGAGTTCACCAAGCTCATCCGCAATGCCAAATCTCACAAGACGGAAGTCGCAAAGGCCGACAAGCTCAGTGTGCTCGGCGGCGCCCTCACCGGCAAGACGGTCGCCATGATGTTCAGCAAGAGGAGTACCCGGACCCGCGTCTCAACCGAGGGCGCAATCGCTCTCATGGGCGGCCACCCCATGTTCCTGGGCAAGGACGACATCCAGCTTGGTGTAGGCTCAATACCTCGCAGCGCTTGGGGTGTGGGACGTTGCGGGTGCTGACTGACTTCTTGCTAGGTCAATGAGTCACTCTACGACACTTCGGTGGTGATCTCCTCCATGGTCTCGGCTATGGTCGCCCGCGTCGGGCCACATTCGGACATCACCGGCCTGGCAAAGGACTCAAGCGTCCCTGTCATCAACGCCCTGTCCGACGACTTCCACCCGCTCCAGACCATTGCTGACTTCCTCACTATCCATGAGGCCTTCCCGTCCTCCTCTTCCGGTCCGGCAAGCCTGGGCCTTGAGGGCTTGAAGGTCGCCTGGATCGGCGATTCGAATAACGTCCTGTTCGACCTCGCGTCCGCCTGCGTCAAGCTGGGCGTCGACATCTCCGTAGCCTCGCCCGCTGGCTACGGGATCCCTGAGTCCATGAAGAAGCACATACTCTCTGCTGCTCAAGGTGTCTCGAGCCCCGGGAAGCTGTCGGAGACTACAGTCCCCGAAGAGGCAGCCAAGAATGCGGACATCCTGGTGACCGACACCTGGGTGTCTATGGGACAGGAACAGGAGGCTCAGAAGCGCCTGAAGGCATTTGCAGGGTTCCAGATCACTAATGACCTGGCCAAGAGGGGAGGCGCGAAGGAGGGCTGGAAGTTCATGCATTGTCTGCCGCGACACCCTGAAGAGGTCCATGATGAGGTCTTTTACAGTGCCCGATCATTGGTCTTCCCGGAGGCTCAAAATCGACTGTGGGCTGCTGTCGGTACGTACACCTTCTGCTTCAGCTTCTACCCCATTATCGAAAACTAACTCTCTACAGCTGCACTTGAGGCCTTCGTGACCAACAAGGGTCGCATTATCTGATCAAGGAATAAAACAACCGCGGCTTTGGCGTTGTAACGTATCACTGAGTTTCTGGGGATCTCGGCCTGGTATTGGCGTCTAAAAGTGAATCAAAAGTCTTTGCACCAAATCATGTCTACGACAGTAAATCGAATCAAAAAGATCTTCATCGTAAAATTAGTTGCTTTTGTATTGTGGTACAGTCTACAGCATCGCCTAGCCAGGTGGCAACTGGCTGGCATCAACAACATCATCAGCCTCCTTGAGGCTGTTGTCGTCCCTGGGCCCGTAGAGAGGTGACCGTGGCATGGCCATCAATCCAGTTCGAGCAGACTCGAGAATGCCGAATGGTCCGATAAGCTTGAGGAAGGAATCAATTCGGTTTGGCTTCGCGGATCTGGGGGGAAACGATTAGTAAGTATTATGTATAAGTTGTCTGTGGGGTTCGCCTTACATCTCGACAATGCAGCTGCTGTTGCTGATATCCAGCACCTTGCCTCCAAACTGGTGCGCAAAGTAGGTGATACTCTTCAGATGCTCATGCTTCAAGCGCAGGGCCTCGCTGGGTGCCAGCCGGCTGGGGTGGAAGTCCTCCGATGTCTCGCCCAGTGAAGGCGCGTGGTCAGAGGTCACTCCGTCCTGAGCAGCAGAGCCCTCGCCCTCAATCTCGGCGGTTATCTCGCGGTGGTGAGCCCACAGTTCCTGGAAGTACTCGGGGCCGAGGATGTTGATCTTGGCGAGGAGCAGCTCCCTCTGCACGAGTGCCGCGCTGGTGTAGTCGAGCACGGCCCAGACGGGGACCAGATCCTCCAGCTGGCGGCGCGCCTGCTCGACGACGCCGTCCTGGCCCGTCAAAACAATGGTCATACGCGACAGATCGGCGACCTCGGTGCTGCAGACAACCAGGGAGTCGATGTTGAAGCCGCGGGCGGCCAGGATACCGGACACGCGGGAGAGGACACCAGGCTCGTTCTGCACCAGACAGTTCAGGATGTGGCGCTTCGGAGGGGCCATGGAGGGCGAAGGTGTCTCGTAGAGGATGTTGGAGACGGCGGCCTGGGCCGACCACGCTGGGGGCGCCTCATTGGTGGGCAGAGGAGCTTGTCGACGGCGTAATGCCTTGTACGCGATGGCTGAGGTCGAGGAGCTGGAAGAGCTGTGGCGAGCGGCCATGGCGGGAAGAGAGGTGGCTGCGGCGGGTTTGAGCCTGGAGGCTGCTGCCCGCCATTGCGACAGCAGAATGCTTCGGGGCGCCATGCTTTCGATCAACCCAGAGGTGGTCTCTGAGAAGAATCGATATATGGCTCTCCAAGGCAATGGAGCTGCGAGATCAATTGAGTTGTGTGGCCGCCAATTGAGTGTCGTTTGGTGTTGAGCTCTGAGTCAACGTTCTAGCCGGCTGCGTTGAGGAACTGAATTTAGTTCGGCAGACAGGACGACATCGGAGGGACCCTGGCGGGCTGCGAAGCTTCCCCAGATTGTCCTAGGCTAACAATTTTCGTGCTGTTAGCGTTGCCCACTTGCCTTATGTACCTCCCCCCTGTCAAGTTTCGCGGGACCGAGAAGCACAGCTGTCAACCAAGCAAGCACTGGTAGCATCCACCTGTCTACATGGTGCTGCACCGATCAGCAGCTCTGCTCAAGCACCATTCTCGAGATCCCACAATCGTCCAACCATGCTTCACACTCGACGACCCACGCATTCTTTCTCGTAGCCCCATGGCACTGATCGTTACCGGCAAATCCCTAAAACCATGTTCTCCGCCATAGCGACTGCTCCGGCCAAGCAGTCGGTCGGTGAAACGATCTCCGTCCTCAGTGGTCGTTTGAGCTCGGCCACTCTGCTCGAAGACCGGCGCGCCGCCATACAGGGGCTGCGGAGCTTCGCAAAGGACTACCCGGCGTCTGTCGCCTCCGGGGCTCTACGGAGCCTGATAGGGTGTCTGAGCAATGATGGGCAAGATGTGGACACGGTGAAGGTGGTGCTCGAGACCCTGCTGATGCTCTTCAACCCCAACGAGGGCAGCCCCGAAGCCTCAGAAGAAATCGCATTGTGGTTGGCGGACGAGTTCACCCAGAGACAAGAAAACATTACGCTCCTGCTTGACTTCCTAGAAACACCGGACTTTTACGCGCGACTGTACTCCCTACAGCTGCTCATTGCGATCCTTTCTGCTCGGACAGAACGCACCGAAGAATGCGTGTTCACCGCGCCCCTCGGCATCTCGAGGCTTGTGGCCATACTCGACGACCGAAGAGAGGCTGTCCGGAACGAAGCAGTCACATTGCTCATCTATCTTACTCCGTCAAACGTTGACATACAGAAGTTGGTCGCTTTCGAAGATGCCTTCAAGAGAATATTCACAATTATCGCCTCGGATGGGTCCCTCTCGGAGGGCGGCCAGATCGTGGAGGACTGCCTGATACTGCTGGCAAATTTGTTGCGATTGAATGCCTCGAACCAAACCCAATTCCGCGAAACAGGATGTGTCCCTGAACTGGCGCAACTGCTCCAGAGTGCATACAAGCCCCCAGAAGACGGGGAGGAGGTGGCACCTTGGGCACAGGCACAGCGTAACCGGAATGTATATGCCTTGCTTGCAGTCATCCGCCTGTTTCTCGTTCGTGGCGCGGTTGGCACCATGCAAAACCAGAGCGCTTTCTGGCAATATCATCTTCTGTACCACGCCCTGCAACTTGCCTTCAGCCACTCCGCTGAGAACCCTATCAAGGCCGAGGTACGTGCTGCCCTGCCCTGTATGTATCCTCGCGTAGACCTAAACATCATGGCGGTAGGCTCTCGTGACATGCGCCGATATTATCAGAGCCAATCCAACGCTCCAAGAGAATTTCGCACAGCTCCAAGTCCCCTCGCCACTTGAAAGCCCGCAGGATGGAGCCGGTGCCCAGGCCAACGGTGTCCCCAAAATCTATGTTATTGACGGCCTTTTGGATCTCACCTTGTGCGTACACAGTTTGCAGGCCTTTGACATACGAATGGCAGCGTGCGAAACCTTGAAGGCCTACTTTTTCAACCACCCCGGGATTCGCGAGCATTTCCTGCGGCGAGCCATCGAAGGGCATAAGTCAGGAACCATCGAAGCCGCGAACGTTTTGACGACCTTGCTTCGCTCGCCGACCGAAGAATCGACAGTTGACCCTTATAGACACTGGTTTGCAGCATGCATAATGCTGCATCTCGTCTTCGAAAACGCGACAACCAAGGAGCTTGCAAGACAAGTGACCGAGGGGAACGAGGCCGAAGGGGAGGAGGTGGTGACCAGCATTCAGATCATTACTTCGCACCTGATAGGCAGTCTTTCGCGGAACGATGACGAGCGCATCACCATAGGGTACTTGATGCTCCTGCTCTGTTGGCTATTCGAAGACCTAGACGGGGTGAACGAGTTGCTAGAGGAAGGGAGCAACGTCCAGCGACTCATCCAAACGGTCGTGAAGAACAGCTCCAGTGAGACATTGGTGCAGGGCCTCTGCGCCATGATGCTCGGGGTGGCATATGAATTCTCCACTAAAGACTCACCAATACCACGAGGAACTCTGCAGCCGCATTTGATGTCGAACATGGGCCGCGACAGGTATATCGATAAAATGAGCAAGTTGCGAGCTCATCCGCACGTGCGGGACTTCGAGATGATCCCGCAAAAACTTGATCCTTCTACCGGCAAACTTCCCGAGGTCTACTTCGATGAGACATTTGTCGATTTCTTCAAAGACAACTACAGCCGTATCTTGCGGGCCATCGACAGAAATCCGGGAATGGAGATCTCAGTAGTCACGAACGGCGTCCAAAAAGGAATCTCGCGAGAACTTGTCGACTCACTGCGGTCACAGCTGGACGAGAAGGAGAAGGCCCTGCAAGGATGCCAGGCGAGCCTCGCCCACCTTGAGCAGCAACTTGGCCAGGAGCGCGCAGACACGAGACGTCTCAAGGAAACCACCTCTGTCGAGCTCACGCGGATAAAATCCGTCAACGAGAGCCTGCAGAGGAACCACGAGGCTGAAACCCGGCAACTGCACGAACAATTCAGCGCGAGAGAGGCCGAGCTTCATAGACACGTGGAGACAGCGCGGAAAGAGGGCGCTTCCGAGATCGAAAGGCTTCAGAAGAAGGCCGACACAGCGCAAAAAGAGGCGGCGGCTGAGGTAGAGAACCTCCAGAAGAAGGCCGAGGCCGACCTCAAAGCGAAGGTGGAAGAGTACGAGAAGCAGCTCCGACTGAAGGAGGAAGAACACCAAAAGCAGCTGGTGTTGAAGGATGAGCAGCGTACCCGCGAGGTCGAAGAAGTCCGCAAGCAGACACAAGAGGGCCACAGGCGCAGACAGTCCGAAGCAGATCGGTCATCAAGGCGGGCGGAGGCAGAAAAGGCTGATCTGAAGGCCACAATCAGCAGGCTCGAGGTTGACCTTATGAAGGTAACATACTTGCCAGGCTGATATCCTTGCCCTCGTCGCTAACATGTTGCAGGCAAACAAGAGCAAGACGCAGGAAGCATCAGCAGCCAAGGAGGCTTCAGAACGTGCTGCAAAGAAAGCCGCTGAGCTGGAGAAGAAGGTCAAAGATCTGGAAGCAAAGACCAAAGAGGTATGCCACAGTCTTGATTGATTGACAAGGATGATGCACATGCTAACTCCGTCTCTAGGCCGAGACTCTGGTCAAGCAGAAGGAAACGGAGAAAGAGTCCACGCAGGGCGAGCTGGACGACATGCTGATGCTATTCGCAGATGCCGAAGAGAAGGTCAACAAATATAAGGAGAAGCTTAAGGCATTGGGCGAGACCATCTCAGACGATGAGGACGATGGCGAGGACGATGAAGACGGAGATGCAGATGAGGACGAGACGTCGGAAAAGGGTGGGAACGACGTGGACTAGACCTCTTCACCTTTGAATCTCTTGCCCAAGCGTTGGCCCAAAGTCGAGTCCCAGGGTTCTGGCAGGCCTGCATTTGCCGCTGGGTACCCAGACGAGTCCATCTCTCGCGGCTCAGAAGGTTCGACGGGATTATGAAAGCGTTGCACAGCCTGCGATGAGATTATGTAGCATGGTTACCAGCAAGGTGTACATAGCATTTGGGGAGCAAGCCAGCTATTGGAATTGACAAAACAACATCAGAACATCACGCCTACTAAAGATGGAACAGCCAGAGGCCACAATGTGACCTAGATCGAAAAGTCTGGTCGTTCACAACAGAATTGTTTTTGTAGGGGAGCTTTCTGTTCGGCATGACCCGTAAAACTTTCCCGCATGCAGAATTTTTGGGGTTGCAGGCTTGCAGCACTTGAATTTTTCGCTCGCCCGCCGTACTTACAACGCTGCATGGATGTTCACCTACGAAATCTACCTTGACACATATACACCCTTCACCTGCTTAGATTATTGATACGTGTTCGGACCCTGTGAGTTCCGAGTTTTGTCAAGTGCAATGGTGCACTTGTTCCTTCCCGACTTTTCCAGACTGATGTCAGAAGAGCCGGTTAAACAGCGCTAACAATCTCAGTAGTGCATCAAGACCGTTCTGAAGAAAACAAAGAAGTGCTGTGTGCTCATCCAGGATTCAACTGACTTGCAATCGCACCATGTCAAAGGAGGCAGACGACATTGCCAGCGGGTCCGAGGGCTCTGAAGGCTGGGACGATGTTGACGAGGGCGTCGACGAGGAGAGCCTGGAAATCGTCTCGCTCCTTGACGACAAGGTCTTCCCCGATGCGCAGTCCATGCTGGAGCACCTCAAGACCAGCTTCAACTTCGACTTCGTGGCGGTGCGCGACCGGCTCGGCCTGGACTTCTACGGCAGCATCAAACTTGTCAACTTTAGTTCGTTATCTGCTCAAGCTCTTGTCCGAATCTCCAGCTAACGCCGTGTCCCAGTCCGAAGTACCGTGAAAGGCGGCAAGTCTCTGCCAGACCAGATCACTGAGGCGGATATACAGGATGACAAGTATCTGATGCCCGTTCTTCCTGACGATGCGCTCATTATGTGCCTGGATGACCTCCCGTCTTCATTAGATGTTGCAGATGGCAAGGGCAAGGCTGCTGAGGGCGCCTCGACGACGGAGACGGCCGGCGACGACGCCAGCAAGAACGCCTCACTGCAGGCCCAGCTCGACGAGCTCAACAAGCAGTTCGCCAACTATCGGCTTGCTGTGGAGCAGACCCTTGACAAGAGGTGGCATGCCGATGATGACGACTCGTCATCGCGGTCGTCGGCCAGTTCGAAGAAGGAGAAGAAGGACGAATCAGCGTACTACTGGGAGTCCTATGCACACAACGGTATGCTGCTTTCCTCCCCTCGCAGAAACAGGCAGACCTTGGCGTCCTAACAGCATGACAGATATCCACGAGACCATGTTGAAAGACACAGTCCGCACGGAGGGCTACCGAGACTTCATCTACAACAACAAGCACCTCTTCAAGGGCAAGACCGTCCTGGACATTGGGTGCGGGACCGGCATCCTGTCCATGTTCTGCGCCAAGGCCGGGGCCGCACACGTCTACGCCATAGACAAGTCCGCCATCCTGGACAAGGCGAACGAGAACATCTTCAACAACGGCCTGTCCGACACCATCACCTGCCTGCGTGGGCGCGTCGAGGACATCGTCCTACCGGTCGACAAGGTCGACATCATCGTCTCAGAGTGGATGGGCTACGCGCTCCTGTACGAGGCGATGCTACCGTCGGTGCTCTTCGCCCGCGACAGGTACCTCAAGCCGGACGGCCTGCTGGTGCCGTCGCACACAACCATCTTCCACGCGCCCGTGTCAGACCCGGAGTACGTCGCCGACAACGTCACCTTCTGGCGGGACGTGTACGGCTTCGACATGAAGGCCATGCAGGAGGGCATGCTCAAGGAGGTAAGGGTACAGACCATGCCGGCTGAGGCGCTCTGCGGCACCGCGAGCACTTACGCTCTGGACCTGTACCACGTCAAGGTCGAGGACCTTACCTTCAAGGCCGGCTGGACGAGCAAGCTCACGAGGGACGTGGACAACGTGGACGGCTTCCTCATCTGGTTCGATAACTACTTCGCCGCGACGCGGCGCCAAGCGCCGGAGCTGATCGAGGCGCCGGCCGACGACTGGGAGGCGGCCCGGAAGGACGGCAGCAACGCGTTCACGACCGGCCCGCACCGCAAGGAGACCCACTGGAAGCAGGTCTTGATGCTGGTTGAGGACAAAGATGGGCATGAACGCAAGCCTCTGAAGGCGGGGGAGCAGATCGAGGGCACGCTGTCTTACTCTGCGCCTGAGGACCATGCGCGTGGGTTGCTGATCAAGGTGGAGTGGGATGGCCTGCCAAATGCCGAGAAGTCACAGGTCTGGGCTCTCAACTAGCGAATAGGTAGATTTCGCTCATCAGAGAATATATAGGCCATAGGCACTTACTTCAGACGCAAAATCAGTACAGGTTCCAGGCTGCCCTGTGTCGGCATAAAACTCAGCCCAATACACTTGTGAGACAGATGCTTGCAAATCGCATATGTGCCTTATAAAACAGAAATCTAAGGAGGTGACTTGCAGTGGAGCAAAGAGAATGTCGATAGAAATTGGCCTTGGTCTCCTTGAATCCATTGCGGACGTGTGCAAAGCTGGCCAGGAGGATCCGGCGGGTTATCAACATACCGGCTACAGAGGATAAGTAGGCGTGCCTTCGGTAATAGTTATATTCGCCTCCCTACATGTTTTCTGATGTCTACAAAGGCGCCAAATGCCTATGCTATATAAAAGGTGGGTGAGAAGCAAGAGAAATGGACAGGAATCTTATCCCCTCCTCGCCTCACAGATGTGGCACACCCGCACTCTCCATGATTAAATTGATAATACTCAAGAATCCCTCCCCAAGAATGAAACCCGATGCGAGCACAATCAACGGTGTGTCTTCCCTTGTGCCCTTCTTTCTCCACCACCAAGCCACAAGCCCGCCCACGGTTCTTGCTAGTGTGAAGCTGGGCACTGCAGGTTGTTAGTCATGTTCTTCAGACCAGTCTGACTTATCTCAGACGTCTAACAAAGAAGTGTGGGGAGAAGAGCAGGATGTGGCTGTACGCACCGTTATACATGCCCACAGCCACGGCAATCCCGCCAGGAACGAGGTGCTGCCACCTCTTATTTGTAGCGTAGATTCTAACCATGGTACTCAGAGTAAATAGGACCGCAAACGCGATGGCCCACTCCCTGGCCATGTACGGCAGACCCTGGCCGGTAACCAGCCTCGCCGTGAAGATCCACACGTAGGCGGTCGGGACCTGGAACAGCGAGCCCGGGATGGTGTACACGGCCGTGTAGAGCCTATATATGAACGCGCTCACGACGGCCCCCACCGTGGCTCCGACGACCTGGCCCCAGAACTGGGCCTTGGGCGCCGCGCCCAGCAGGTGGCCCGTCTTGAGGTCCTGCATCAGGTCGCCGGCCTGCAGGGCGCCTGCCTCGGAGACGGCGCCGGCGACGAGGTTGATCAGCACCGAGGTGGGGTGGGACTGCGGCACGATGAGGGCGAAGAAGAGCTGCGCCAGCTTAGAGATGCCCGACACGGGGTTCAGGTCTGTCTCGCCCAGAGCGCGCACGCCCATGATGCTCAGCACCAGCGCCATCAGCACCGCCGACACGGTCGCGTACAGCGGCACCAGGTCCCCGAAGACGACGTGGATGCAGAGCACGCAGAAGGCGATGGACAGCGCGAGCCCGACGATGACCGTGCGCGTCGAGATCAGCTGAGAGGCCGGGGCATCGTCCTGGTCGGCCTCGGCGAGGAGGTGCGAGATGGACTGTTGATGCTGCTGCTGGTCTTGCTCTGGCTGCTGGTGGTCAGACGAAGGGCTGGGCGGCGGGATGTCGTCCTCCTGGGGGCTGAGTGTGGTGTAGCCCTGGTGACGGGGCGGAAGCAGTTGGCTCAGACTAGTGTCCCCGTTTTGCCACCGGTGATGGAAACTGGCGCCGGCTTTGGTGAGACGCTGGAGCAAGGGACGCGAGGCGAGGTAGCCTAGACTGACGACGGCGTCGGCGAGCATGATTGCAAGCGAGGTCCATACGATCCAGCCCTTGCTCCCGTTTTCCCAGTCGCTGATCTTGCCCGGAGCCCAACCTTGGTGTTTAGCCAGGGGTGAGAGTATTCCCCATCCTATGACAGCACCGAGTAACTGTTGGGCAGTGTTAGCGCAGAGGCCTGATTGATACTCTGTACATTCCAGGCCTTACCATGTGAATTGTAGTTGCCGGTCCCATGATAATGCCCTGCCCGACATAAGCCAGGCTCGGGTTCAGCGTCCACAACCATGTTGACGCTGCCGTTGCACCAAATATCGGCAGATCTCTCAGGATTGGGAAGAAGTAAGTCGCAAAAGTGTACAGACCCGATATGAAGAAACAGGTGAGTAACAACCTGACATTAGCCTTCCACTGCTGCCTCCGAAGCTCTGCGCCTTCTTCCTCGTCAACAGAATGCGCAGTTCCGTCCTGCTCGAGACGCCCGCCGAAGCCCTCAGGCACAACATGCTCCTGGTGGCCATGCTTGGGGGACGAGTCATCCCTCACCAATCCCGTCTTGCCATGCAGCACACTGATCAACACCGCAGTGCTGAAGCCGCTTGGGAACTTGAGCTTCTCCCGGATGATGACCTGACGCCTGAGAGGGACGGCAAACACCACACCAAAGTAGCACAGTCCCAGGGACCAGACGACAAGCTTCCAAGTGCTGAGGTTGACGGGGCCCTGCTCCTCGGGCTTCAGGAGGTACTGCATGGCGGGCAGCACGCCGACAAAGCCGCAGCCGAGCGGCATGATGGCCATTGATCCGGCAACGGTCTGGACCAGCACGTTCTCGACGGGCGAGAAGGGGAAGGCCAGGTGCCGGGACAGGGTCTTGAAGATGCCGAAGCCCATGAGCGAGGCAGGCATGGTCATCATGCTAACCCAGCCGGTCTGGAGGCCAAAGTACATGTTGGAGAAGCAGATGACGAGCCCGACCAGGAGGCCGGCGGCGATGGCCCGGAGGGTGAAACTGCGGCCTTCGACGTCGAGCCCCGGCTTGGCCACCCTGAGGGTTGGCGTGGGCGGCGAGTGGTCATGGTCGCCATCATGAAGCGCGTCTCCCTCGTCGGGAGGCTGTCGTGATGAGAGGGCATCTTCACCTTGGGCGTCATCCTCGGACGTGCCAAGGCGGTCGTAACCGGCGCGATCATGACCCCTATCGGGCGCCATACCTGCTGCAGTACTCGGAGCTCTCGGACCGCGAGTTGACAGGTCCAGCAGCCTGATGCCCTGGCTTGGACTTGGACTCGGAGGGGTCAAGGACAAGGCTCTAGAGCTCGGAATAATGAGTGACGAGATTCAGGAATGCAGCAGACCGGGTGCCATGAGCAGATCACGGCGCACGGCACATCATTGGGGGAGGGGCCTAAACAAAGAAGCGATCCCGGCAGGTTGGATCTTCCCGTGACCGTTGCAACCGGCAGACGGCGACGATGATGCCATGGGCCGGGTCCGATCAGGGAGCAAGCTTAGTAAGCTATTCCGCTCAGTGGATGTTATTCCACTTTTGTAGTATCTGCTATCTACGTAGACTAACAACCTTGAGTAAACTGGTAGACGGGCAGGGCTATGATAGGGCTTCTCCTACTGAAACAGGCAGGCAGATCCGATGTCTTGTTCTCGCTGTCTCGACGCCTTGCACTCGACAAGCAACTGTCCAGTGACCCATTTCCAGTGTCCAGCTGAACCACGAGACCAACTGGGCATGGTGGGTCTGCTGCGCCCTGCCTTGTCCTTGGCCCCCCTTTGACAAGGTATTGTCTGCACGCTACCGACGAGAACCGCTTCGGCTCCGGCTCGGCCCAATGCAGGCCGCGTTTGCTTGCTTGACCGCGATTGTGACCCAAGACTGCGACTATGACTACGGCTATGACTAGCATCGAATACTGTAATGACTTTACAATACAGATCGCAATCACTATCGTGTACGTGCGAGTCCCAGACCCAGACTCCCCACAAGCTTAAAGTCGCGACGGCCAATTCCCGGTGTTGCTGTTACCCAAGTGGTCCCACTTGAGGAAGCAACGTCTCACCTGCGCCCTAAGGGGGCCCAGCGACCAAATCCCCTCGCGCCCGAAAACTCGTCGTTGCCCCCCGGCGAAAAAAAAATCTCTTCACCTCGCGGCGAGCTCCTGCGCTCCTGCTATTCCCGGGAGATGTCTCATCCCCAGTCTTGCCATGCGCCACTTTTCGAGTACATCGATGCCCCTTCTGGCCCGTCCGCGTCTTCTCATAGCTGCAGATCTTGGCAGCGTGGTGTGGGTCCCAACGTCTGCAACCCCGCGAGGCAGGCCTCGACGCGCGGGCTACTGCAGTTGCTTGTTCGCTCATCTTGTCCTTTGGGATCCCTAGGCCATCGCAATCCGCCGATTGTGATGCCTTGAGCCGTCAAATCCCTGGGCCACCCATTCGGCTACCCCGTCATGGAAGGGAAAATTTTCAGACGAGGAAATCTCAAGTGAGGCACGCGACAAATGGCAGGGGCAGGTGAGAGGGCTGCCGCCGCGGGTGTTGGTGACGGCCATGTTGATGATGTCCAAAGTCACACCACGCCCCTGCAGACGCAGCAGCATCACCAACATCGATATAAGACCCCGCCCCGCAGCCGAGTTTCTATGCGTACAACGTTTTGCAAATATCTCGATAGATCATCCAGATTATTACCTTTGCTAAACCCCCCATTCGTCCTCGGACCTGTTCGGCCTGGCCCCAGTGCCAGTCTAACGAGCCC
The DNA here is from genome assembly GCA_037177825.1 of Diaporthe sp. P3_1W. Taxonomy (NCBI): domain Eukaryota; kingdom Fungi; phylum Ascomycota; class Sordariomycetes; order Diaporthales; family Diaporthaceae; genus Diaporthe; species Diaporthe sp. P3_1W. Next base: position 3,054,164 of record JBAFXB010000001.1, read on the forward strand.
CAGCTTCAAGCTTCGTATCCACCAGTCCACTTCCACACGCAGCCACCACCCTGTCGTTCAGGCCCGTCCCCCAGAGACGAGGGAAAAGCTTTATTATTGCCTGCCACCCAGCCTGTCTCTCATATATAACTGTCACACCACTTGGACAATCTCTTGCAGTCACCTGTATTGTATATACACTGTTCTCCGTCCAAGTGTTGCTCTTCGCCTGCTCCGCGTCGACTCTGCCCCCTGAGGACCCTCTCTGGTGGTAGCTTTGGCTCGAGCTCATCCGGACCGGACTCTTGTTGGGATTGATTCTCCACCGGATCCCACACGAGAGAGAAAAAGATCTGTATCAACGTCATCCTCGTGACTCACCAGGTCGCGTTTATTTGGGCAGCGGATTCCCGCGCATCGAACGGGTCCCAGCTTCCGCACACCACTCAGGAGTCCCAGTCGCACGGCATACCCAAGGATAGAGCTCAGCATGGCCAAAGCCGACACCATAGTCGCCGCAGGGCGCGGCGATGCCAGCCCCGACCCGGAAAAACAGTCCATCACCGAGGCCTCTACCCATGAGCTCAAGCGGGACATGTCGGGTCGCCACCTGCAATTTATCGCTATTGGAGGCGCAGTGGGCACGGGCTTGTTCATTGGTAGCGGCGCTTCTCTGGCTACAGCGGGTCCTGTTGGCTGTTTGATTTCGTACATTGCTGTCGGGACGATTCTGTACTCGGTCATGACCAGCCTGGGCGAAATGGCGACATATATCCCGACCGCTGGTTCATTCACATCGTACAGCGCTCGATTTGTTGACCCGGCACTGGGCTTTGCGATGGGCTGGCTGTACTGGTTCAGCTGTGAGTCTAGGAACTCCATGTCACCCATAGGCTGAGTGCCATCTTAAGCCGGATGCGGGCGTATGACTAACATGCTTCAAGGGGCTATTACATGGGCTCTCGAGTTGACCGCCGCCGGCTTGATCATCCAGTACTGGACTTCCAGCATCAGTATTGGCGTCTGGATAGCCGTCTTCTGGGTTGTCTTCACGGCAGTCAACTTTGTTCCCGTCAAGTTGTACGGCGAGATGGAGTATTGGTTTGTGTCGATCAAGGTCGTTACCATTCTCGGATTCCTCATTTTCGCGGTATGTACTAAGCTGCCCACTCCCTTGAATACTTCCTGGAGCCGGTGGGCAATGTCTGAGTTACCCTGTGCCTTGGGAATTGCTCAACACACTAGATATGCTCTCGGAACGCGCTTGTTGAAATTTTACTGACAAAGTTGAGCAGATCTGCATCAACGCAGGTGCAAGCCCCCAGGGATATCTGGGCTTCACCTACTGGAAGAACCCAGGCGCGTTCGCCTCGTACAACGAAGATATGGTTCCGGCTACCGGCAAGTTCGTCTCATTCTGGAGCGTTCTCGTCACGGCGGCTTTCTCGTACCAGGGTGCAGAGCTTGTTGGTGTTGGCGCGGGGGAGGCTCGCAACCCGCATATGACGGTCCCGGTTGCTATCCGGAACACCTTCTGGGGCATCCTGTTCCTATTCGTCTCCACCATCTTCTTCCTCGGAATCCTCGTTCCGTACGACAACCCGGAGCTCACGAACGGCAGCACTAGCGCCGCTGGCTCCCCGCTCGTCATAGCCGCGAACCTCGCCTCTGTCCCTGTCCTGCCGGACATCATCAACGCCGTCCTTCTCACCGCCGTGCTCTCGGCAGCGAACTCGGTCGTCTACTCGGGCAGCCGTATCCTCGTGGGTCTTGCAAACGAGGGCCACGCGCCTCGATTTCTGACCAAGACCAACGGCCACGGCGTTCCTTACAACGCCGTAGCCTTCACGTCGGCGTTCGGCCTCCTCGCCTTCCTGAACCTCTCCCCTTCCGGCACCGACGCCTTCAACTGGTTCCTCAACATCACCGCCGTAGCAGGCCTGATCACCTGGGCCAGCATCAACCTGTCCCACATCCAGTTTCAGCGCGCCATGAAGGCTCAGAATGTCCCACGGCATTTGCTGCCGTACCTGGCGCCGCTGCAGCCTTACCTGGCGTGGTACGGCCTGTTCTTCAACATCCTGATTGTGATTACACAGGGCTTCACCGCGTTTATGCCCTGGAACACGGTGGACTTTTTCACGGCATACATCAGTGTCATTCTATTTGTAGTGCTTTATGTTGGGTACAAGGCCGCATATCGGCCGGCATTCGTAAAAGCAAGCGAGGCTGACTTGCACAAGGGGCGGTTACAGACCGCTGAAGGGGTAGCTGTTGAGCAATGACTGGACAGTCAAGTGCATGATGTAAAATAGGTGTTGGTCACGCGGTTTACAGCACAGCAACAAAAATAATTTAATACGAGATAACAGATACCGATTCATGTAATACAGTCTCAGATGTCTTACTTCACAAGCGTGATGGTCGACGCAACAATCTGCCGTAGCCTCATCACCTGGTGCAGTCATCTTCCGTCTCATGAACTGGCCGTAGCTCTGCGAAGACCAACGAACATCCTCACTCCGCCCGCCCAGAGATACGGAACAAGATGGCATACAGCGTCTATTACCTGGTCTATCTGAGTCCACGAGTGGGTACATCGACGCTCTGACACTGTTGATACCTAAACGTCTTGATGATTTGGGGGCGTACAAATTGTAAAGCCAGCCTGCCTTGCTGCTTTTGTTTTTTTGAGGATTCAGACCATATATGCCTTCACGATGCATCCCTTGCCTTCCAGCTCTGCGCAACACTCGCCATAGTCTCAAAGGTCATCTCCCCTCCGCTAGACTCGGCCATCTTCACCAATCTCCCGAGAAATCTATCCACCATGCCAACAATATGCGCCCTCCCAGCACTCTCGGGGTGCCAGATGAGGGGGTATATCGACCCGTAACCCACGCCAGGCCCCTCGTCTAGGAACGACTCGTTCTCCCACAACCACTCGAATCGGTCCCACCACATGCGCTCGACAACATCCGTAGCGACGTAGCCATGCGTCGAAGCCGTGTACGGATAGAACCCCATCGGCGTCATGTCCTCCGTGTACCACGAGGCGGGGACCTCGACCAGCGCCGCGGCCGCCCCCGCCGTCCCGGGGAGCGGCTGCGCGGGCAGGGGCGTGGGCCGCATCCACGTCGCCGCCGGCTTGCTGTAGTCTGGCACGTGGGGCACCTCCTGCGGGAAGGGGCGGGGCAGGAAGTAGGGCAGGGAGTCGTGCGCGTTCATGCTGCTGTCGTACAGGAACCCGCGGCGCTGCAGCAGGTCCACGGTCGACTCGCGGATCTGGTACAGTGGTGCTCGGTAGCCCAGTGGCCGCTGCTGCTGCTGCTGCTCGCCCCCGCTGCCCCTGCTGAGCAGCAGCCCCGTCGCGAGCTCGGTGCACCGCTCCAGCACGTCGTCCTCCTGCTCGGGCGTCATTGCGTACGCTCCCTCGTGGCTGTACCCGTGCAGGCCTATCTCGGCGCCGCTGGCGGCGATCTCGGCGGCCCTGTCCGGGAAGGTCTCGACGCTATGACCGGGTATGAACCAGGTCACCCTGTCCGAGATGCCGTGCTTGGCGAACAGCCTCAGCAGCCGGGGCACGCCGACGTTGGCGCTCAGGAGGCCGGCCGAGTAGTCTGAGAGGGTGTTCTCGGGCGTGTGGCCCGTCCCGAGATAGCCTGAGAGGGCGTCGAAGTCCACCGATAGGCAGATGCGCATGTGGCGCGGCCTCGGCTTGGTTGTATCCATTGGGGGCTATGAGACACGCAGGATCTGTCTGTTGAATAATTTTGGAATAAATCCTCACAAGGCAGGTAACCAGGCTTCTATCATATCATATCACGCCTGGTTTCGATGACGACGTGGGGTCTTCTGCAGCCCGTTGGACTGGGCAGGGGTTCACGGTGGTGCGGAGACCGTCTTTTGGATCGGCCCAAGGCGGAGCCACTCAGCTAATTTACAGGCCAGTAAATGTCCGACTAAACAACGTATTTGATAGCCGGATTTGTTGACATGATTTACAAGCTGCTAGCATCATTTCAGTCTACAAAATCAAAGCTCATGAGCCTGGTAACAGCAAAAGAACTAGAGAATCCGATACTGTGCTTGCATGTTATGAAGTCTATGCCTCATAGATTGAGAATTCCTCAATGCTCGCCCAGATTTATTGTACCAAGTGAAGGAAATTCTCCGCATAATGCGACCAGCTTGTTATCGATTGGCTATGTTTTGCTTTGCATAGCTTTATGTCGACGCCGAGGGTCCCAGACCTATAAGAATGCTTGCCCATGGACCTTGAGTCTTCAGATTAGAAGGTGGTGTATTAAGCGATACTGTTACGGTGCTAGCATATAGCCGTAGTAATGACTTGCTGTTGCACGAAGAGAGGAAAGCTAGAAATCTACAAGTCGCAGGCGAAGCTGCGGCGTTTATATAGCGGGTCGTTGTAGTGGGTACCGTGACAGATACCAGCTTCTTTTCACTTCACTCAAAACTGCCACCCATTAGTCAACACTGATGTGTACGCAGCCTGTCTTGGTGTTGTTAGCGTGTATACCACTTATGCATACCGTGGATTGAATCATGGCTCTCAGCGGTGCGAAAGTAGATCCCGTCTGTACCCCGCAAACCTTGTCTTCGGACTGAATATCATGCCCGGCAATGCAGAGTATGGGGCTGTTGCCCGTGCGTCGTGCCTTGTGTATTAGTCCCTGTTGGTGGACGGAACTGGCACTTGATCCGACACTTTGGGAATACACAAGGGGATGAAGCAACAAGCAACGCAGACAACAGTCAAAGATCACCTGTTTCAACCACTGACGAGGGCGGCACGATGGGAATACCACAAAAGACCGTCGATATACCAATATTTGCAGCACTGCGCCTATTGTTGAAACAAAATATTATCCTGGCGGATACAGGTTCATCATGCGGAAATACGGACATACGAACTCGGCCGCCCCCCACCGGCCCAGTCGTTCATCAATTAGCACTGCCGCGGTGGAGGTATCATAAAGTATTCATATGAGACACGCTTGAGCTCTCCAAATCCAACCTCGGGAAACATTCGCATTGCGACCACAAATCAGCTATCATATATTTGCAACCTGTCCCTCATCAATTCACATCAAAAGACTGTTCTCGCGATCCGGTCAACAAGAAACACTCAAAAGTAGGATATCGATATCCATGAGCCAACCAGCACTCCAACACATATCGAAGAGAGCAAAATGTTTTATACCGGTTTTGCTGTCTTCGTAGCATCACTGGTCATCTATGCAGTGGGGGTGACTATATACAATGTCTTCTTCCATCCGCTGGCAAACGTTCCAGGCCCCAGGCTCGCAGCAGTCACTCGTCTCTGGTTCTTCGCCACAGATATCACCGGCGATTCCTCTAGGTGCATCCTGAAATGGCATCAGGCTTACGGTGTGTCAGAATGCCCCCTCGTTACTCAAGCAGAGCCGGTCTCGAATAGTGCAGTCGTGCGGAACGGGCCGCGGAAGGAGAAAGGTCCTTGCTAACCAAGACCACAGGCCCGGTAATCCGTGTGGCGCCCAACGAGCTCTCTATCTGCGACATCGATGCCTACCTCTCCGAGATCTACGCGCAGAACACGAAGTTTACCAAGGCGCCCTACTTCTACGAGGCATTCGACAACCCCCACGGCACGGTCTTCTCGCAGCTGGACAAGGCGGCCCACTCGGGCGAGAAGCGCCTCATGTCACATGCCTTCTCCCGCCGGAACATCGTCGGGATGCAGCACGAGCTGTATGGTCATGTCCACAAGTGGGTTGATAGGCTGCGAGCTTATGCCAGGGCAGGCAGGGCCATCCCGCTGAGCCGAGCGGCGCAGTGCTTAACCCTCGACAACGTGGCCTTCTTCAGCTACGGCAGCGACGAGGGCGCGCTTGATTCGGAGGACTTCCAGAACGAGCTGCTCGACCAGTTCGAGGCGTTCCCGAAGCTCATTACGGTCTTTCACTTTCTCCCGTTCCTTCAGGCCCTGGTCAACATCCTGCAGCGCCTTTCTCCGTCTTCATCGTCGGCCGGACGCGTCATCCAGGTAAGCTTCAGGACTGGCTCTGCGAAATTAGTAGCCCCTCGGTGAGCTAATCGAAACGTGCTTCTCCTCCCACTTTCAGGGCTCCACGATTGGTTGGGACCGATTTATCAACCAAAAGGTGCGGGGCGAGACGAATGGGATGATCCTCTTTCAAAGCATGCTTGAGAGAGCGAGCAAAAACAATGTTCAGATTGACCGCGGCAGGGGAATAGCAAATGGTTCTCTAATGCTGGTCGCAGGTGTGTCTTCTTTATTTCTGGTTACACTGTGTTTCGATAATCTCTTACTGACTTATGCGGCAAACCAGGAACTGGGACTACAGCAGCTGCCAGTAAGTGACCTAGGCGCCAAAATGCCATGAACACGTTGGAGACTTGAGCCGTCTACAATGATCATCTACTGTCTCTCAATTTGAAAAGGACTTAATTGGTGGGACTTGAATGACACACTAACATGATGAAAGTCACCACTGGGGTATACCACCTCACAAAGCAGCCCGAACTATGGCACGAGCTCAAGCGCCAGCTGCAAGCCGCAATTCCAGCAGACAACACACAGCCTGACGTAACAGAGCTCGAGAAGGTGCCGCTTTTGGAGGCCGTCGCCAAGGAGTCACTCCGATACGGCTGTCCGATCCGGGGGAGGAATCCAAGGATTGTACCGGAGGGAGGAATGGTGTGCGGTGGTATCAACATATCCCAAGGAGTGGGTTGCCCTCTTCCCCAGGACTCAATTCCATCCTCTCACACGCATAGGGGAGATTGTCGCTCACACGAATTATAGACTTGCGTTTTCAGCGCCCAGTGGTATCACTGCACCAATCCAAGTGTCTACCCGCAACCCGAGCTGTTCAAGCCGGAGCGTTGGCTGATTGACGACGCGGACGCCTTGCATGCCATGAATCGACACCTGGTAGTCTTCTCCAGCGGATCTAGAAACTGCATTGGGCAAAAGTGAGTCTTTTCTGATCAACCATATGTCCTGAGATGCGAACAGGGGAATGAAGCTGACCCGGATATGATCCCAGCCTTGCCATCATCGAGCTGAAGCTGGCACTCAGCCAGGTCGTGCTCAATTTTGAGCCGGGAGAGACCATGGAACCGGAGTTGGAGTACGAGGAGTACTTGGGTTTGACGGAACCCAAGGGCCCGGTAAACATTACTATGCGCGAAGGATCGTGAATGTGGTTCTGCCAGCTGCTTTGAGATTGTTTGATGTCTGCCCTCGTCGTGTGCTGCTGGACGAGAGGTACCACAGCAGCCTCAGGTCTAGTAGGGCTGACGTTGAAGAAATCCGAGATTGAACACATATCTAGTGATCCAAATCGCTACCTTCAGCAGAGTGATAAGAACAAACACATGGTCTGTATTCTTGCTTCGTGGGAGACAACAAACAGGGACTGCATCCGCAAATGCAACCACCGTCTGTATGAATCCCAAGCATCGTCTGCAATTAGCCATCTCTACTCTCTTCTCACAGGAGAAACGGGTATGCATGGCCTCTGTTCCAACCAATTAATCCAGTATGGCTCGAGACATGTCCCTTGAAGAAATCCATTGCCAGAGACCGAGCGGGACCCGAAGCACGGGGTGAAGACCGGGATCATCGCAGCACAAAAGCGTGTAAGCTGATTGGTCAATTGCGGCGCGCCACCCCCTGGGCTCGCAAAATAGCAAACCAGCGGGGCTCCCGTGTGCAACCCGAAGCCACAGAAGGGTGAACAAGGACGCCATGAGCATGACAGGATCCCATTTGCCGCTTCGATCTAAATCGGGATCATTTGATTCCATGCGTGTTCCATGTGAGGTCGCACGACGGTGAGCCTCCACATCGTACTCATGTCCTACCCGCCCCCGTTCAGCCGGGGCCCACAACAGCGACATCTTCGGGTAGGGACATGAGTAGAGAACATGGCTCCAGGGAGAGGTGGGCTCTTCCAGGGAAGCAAAACCAGACTCTCTTGGTAACCTGCGTACGGTGGTGGGAATCAGCGTTGGGAGGCTTTGCGGTGACTTGTCACAAATCCGCGGAATGCTCAGGGGCGCAAAGCTTCTTCGACTCTGGAGCATCCACGCATGGAGCTCGGCCTGAGTGGCACATAGCGTTATTGAGCCTGTACTAGACAAGAACAGCATGGGATGCCTGAAGCATGGGTATGCATTGATGAAACTTGGCTCGCTGTTGGCGCAAGCTATGTACTCAAAAAGTGCCGTTTCAACCATATCTACTACAATCCAAGACCGAATACCGCCACCCATATCTTCCGAGATAACCAAACAGTCTCCCATTTGAAGATAGGAAAGATCCAGCAGAAGCCATAGAACGCCTGTTGATGACTTCGAAGGGAAGAAAAGGGGTATCCATCAGCAAAGTACTATACAGAAAAAGCGTCACTCATAACCACGTCACAACCTATGACGGTGACGTATACCTAGCCTAGACTAAGGACGACGGAATGTTATCCCTCGGAGAACCAGGCCAAGTGTTCAGAAGCCAGGATCTCTTAGGTCTGTCGTCTCGAAGGCCAGGTCCACTCATCCACGAAAGTCGGCTCGTCCTCCACCCCCTTCTCCTCCAACTTCTTGGCGAGTACTGCTGCTCTAACAGCTTCCAGTCGCCCGTATGACGGTAGATCCTTTGAGCAAAGCGCAATCTGTGCGTCAATAATAGCCATGATAGCCCTTCCGCGCTTGTCTCGTGCGTGTAGATTGGCGCCTTTGTCGAGCAGCTTGCTGACGACGTGCTTGTTTCCACGTTTCGCAGCGACCAGGAGCGCCGTCTCACCCTGACGGTTCCGTGCGTCGAGTATAGCACCGTTATCGATGAGCAAGTCGAGTATTCTCCCAATGTGCTGACCGCTTTTGTCGTCCTGGTCGTCAGAGAGTTGCCCTGCGAATGCTATCAGGACGGTGTTGCCCTTGTGGTCGTAGTGATTCACATCGGGTGGCGCTGTCTGTTTCACCGGCGTCAAGAGGCCTGACAGGACTGAGAGTCTTTGGGTGATAGGCTTAATACGTTCTGCGTCGTCCCTGCCGTGTTTTCGCTTGAGTGAACCCTTGGTGTTGGTATTCGGTGGTTGAGACGGATTCGGGGTATTGGGGTCTGGACTGCTTGGATTACTGGTGATAAAGGGCATTTCTGCCAAGCAATGTAGCCCATTCCGCCCTTCATTGTCCTCCAAAAACGGATTATTGTATGCCTCGTTCACAATTGATACCAGACCCATGTCTCTGCTCGTGAAGTCTTCTTCTGGGGCCTCTTCGGCCAGGGGCGAGAGCGCCGTCGTACCGGTGCGTCTTGGAGGGGCAAAGGATGTATCGGGAGCATGCGAGGGCGGCTTAACGTCAAAAGCGTCCCTCGGAATTGCCGACCAATAGTGCTGGGTGATGTTTTCAATGACCTGGGGATCATGCACGAACCGATCGAGCTGATGGAAGAAAGTCCGACCGAAGACATCGGGGGCATAGATCAAGTTCTTGTGGCGTGCGTAGAGGAAGTTCAAGAGCCTGTACAGAGGGACGCTGAGGTCATTCGTGCCGAAGAACCACATGGGGCTCAGAACATGAAGGAACGTCTGGTGCGCGCTATTGACCTTGGAGGGATCTGCGCGCCCCGACTCGAGCAGCTGAAACGTTGTCTCGATTCCAATCTGATTATCCCATGCGGCAAAGAGATGGAGAGGTGTGTTACCAAACTGATCGGCTGATGAGGCATCTGCAGACCCTTGTCGGATGCTTGCTGCCCGATCGCAATCGGCTCCCCTGTCGGTGATGTAGAAGGCCTCAGGCAGGTCGGCCGTCTCGTCCGCAATGGTACACCAGCAGGGGACGCCGCCTTCGCCCGAGGATGTGGCGAAGTGTTTCTGCGCATGGCACTGGGGCATATATTTCCGGGAGATCATGAAATCACCAGGCACAGCCAGTCCTGGGTGCGGCGTTGGACCGGTTGAGACGGGGCTCTGATGCATTGGGAAATCCGACGGCGTCCGGCATGGTGAGTTCCCGTCGTTCTCAGAATTACCGATGGTGAGCCTGCTCATCAGGACAGACACCTGCTTAGCAAAGACGGTCGAGACACTAATACGGTTCCTGAGGCTTTTAATACTGTCCGTGCTCATTTGGGTCGACGTGGTGAAGACTGTATCGTTACGAGGTGGGCGGGGGAAGGGAAGCTGGAAAGGAGGTTGATCGTCGTCCTTTGGGAAGGCGGACCAGACAGGGCCCGGAGAGGCTGAACCAATGGTGCTAGGTGAAGCAAAATCAAATCGCATGTCCAGATGGGGGCTCTTGAGCGTGGCGGAATCGTCAAAACGTGAGACCTCTGAGAAAGCCGGGGTGGCGAGTTCCTCCTTCAGCCCTGCCACGACACGATCTTCCTGGTCAATGGGTGTCCCGTCGCTCTGTCGTCGACGCTGGCTGCGCTTGTGCAGCAGCTTGAAGCGAGTGTTCATGTCGTTCCTGTCGACGGGCCGTAGGGGCCGAGGGTCATGGCCGACCATCTTGTGCAGGGTCTTCTGCGCCGAGTTTTTCCTGAGCTGTCATCAGTATCGCAAATGGGACAGGTCAGGTGGAGACAGCAGCTCCATGGAGGTCATACTTGACATCGTCGTTGGGGAAAAGGGCCTTGATGATCTTCTCCATTGGTAAGGTGGTATACATGTACAGCCTAGCCAGTTTCCTGGACCGAGACTCTGTCCATTGTGGAGGCCGGCCAATTCTCGCACCACCGCCATTGGGGGAGTTGGCGGCGACAGAGTCGGGAGTCGCGACGTCAGCCATGGCGAGGCTCTGCGATGTACGGCTCGGGGCCGGGAGTGAAGGCTCTGGGCAAGAGTGGAGAGACCCGTGGTGTTTTTGAAGCGGGAACAATGGGTCACTTGAGCAGACTCGAGAGCGGGATCCAAAGAGAGACAGGTCTTGTATGGGGGCTGGGGGCTGGAGTTTAACACAGCACTTTAGCAGCTACGAGGAGACCAGAGGAAATGCATTGCTACTCCGCCAAAGGGGCGCAGGATGTTTATTGTACAAGGTGAGGGCGAGGCTCTGCCAGCCCTCGTGTGGCCCCGGTTGCAGAGAGGGTGGCACTTGCGATGCATGTTGGTTGGGCTGGTGAGGGGGGGTGTGCGGGCGCGAGGGGTGGGTAGTGGGAAGGAGTCGGAGCTGAACTTTTGATTCGAGATTAGCGGATCGCTTAGGAGCGCTAGCAGGAGGCCAGGCGGGTGGAGAGGGAGGCAGCGGTGGGGGCTGTCCCTTCCTTCCTTCCGATCGGGAAGCCTTGCTGCGTGCCTGCTCTTGCTCTGTCGCATGGAACATGGACCACGCCGGCTTCCTTCTTCAAGATACAGCTCCTCCCGCCTCCTGCTGCTGACAATCCAAGGCCCCCAAATTTGGATCCTTGCCAGCCGTGAGAGTCTCGAGGAATCGACCGGCAGAAGAGGTGACTTTCGTGATCAGAGCACTCCAGCACACTCCACACACACACACGCCCCAAGCTGCTGTGCAGTAGGTCCTGTGTGACCAAGAGGTACAGTGCAATATGGATTTGGCACCAAACAATAGCAAAAACCAAAGTGTAAGAAAGGCAGACCGCCCAAGTTTCGAATAGTCCAATATGCGGTCACTTAGCGGGCGGCCTGCAAATGAACTGCCCCTTCGGCCTTCGCACTTGCTCCCTATGCCGCACACCTGAGTTTGCAGCTCACTGCCCGCCCGTCATCCTGGAGCGCATGGCGTGTGTCGTGCTTCCACCGTGCAGGCAGCAGTGCCTTGGCCGCCCGTCACGGCACAGGGACAGGGGCGTTGGGGCCGATGTGGATAAACGCCCTGCATTGGGCAGACTGCAAGCCATTTCCGGCTGCATACTTGAGGAACTCGTGTCATCAGTGGGATCGATAACCTCGCTCAAGTCGTCGCCGCTGACTGAAGTGATTGGGGGTTCTAGACCCCTTGACCTCGGGACCTTGTTTGAGGTCACATACATGCATGCTGTTATGCAGACAAAGGTACCTGCGAAGATCCCGAGATGGACGAGCCTTAGAGAGCCGTCAGCACTCGAGGCGGCCCGGAGGCGCAGCCTGCTTGCTCACTCACAAACAAACAAACGCCCCGCAATGTGGCCATGCCCCAATCGGGCAACACAGGCTGTACAGTAGGACTGCGGTGCCGTGCCGTATCTGCAACATCTTGAATTGAGTTCCGGAGCGCATACACACCAACATGATAACATGGAGTGTGCTTGTCGTAACATTAGAAGCCTCACCTTCCTGCCAGTCAGTCGGTCAGTCAGTCAGTCTTACAGACATACTCCTTCGGAGGCCTTCAAGAGCATCAGATCGCCCTTGCTCAAATGTCTAGGTGGTAAGATAAGATCGGCAGACAGCATTTGGTCTAGTACCACATACTAGGTACCTAGGTATGCTGTGGTAGTTGTATTGCCGGCCTAGCAAGTTGCGTCATTGCCCGAGGTTCCCTGGGGTTCGCAGTGACGGATGGATTGAGGGACTGATCGCCCTCATATCTATGAGATGATATCATCACTGGTAATCCAGAGCTATTAGACTACCAGGTAGAGATTCCACTGACATTGATACGGGAAGGTGCTGTGTTTGATCCCATTCCATCCATTGAGCAACACCAAAGATCCAATTTGTTCACTTCTGCTCTTGATCTCCCGTCGACTACTGCCCATCAAGTGGAAAACATCCCTCTTCACCAAGTACCGTGAAACCACCATCTAAGCCCTTGCACAGCCTCACAAACGAAAAGACGTCCAACCTGCAGCACCGGCCGCACGTCTTACCTTACCCACAATACCCACACCTGTACAGTCGGCACACAGCCTGCTTAGTGCCTAAGCAATCACAATGAACCGCCTTGCGCTCCGCGTCCGGGGCGCCCGTGTCCCGCCCATCTCCACCTCCACAATCAAGCCCGGGGTAGCCATCCCCGTCTCGGCCCGACGACACTATGCCTCCTCAGCCCCCAAAGAAGCCGAGCAATCTTCTGCTCAGTCTGGAGGCTCTCGCTCAATGAGTGCCAAGGAGCGAGCCGAGGAACCCGACCAGGTCGACACCGGGAACAATCCCTCCACCGACCGCCTAGCTGGTGAAGGCGCGAAGGGCCGGACCGGCGGCGGCGAACCTCTCTCTAGTTCCGAGAACCCACCTCCCCAGCCCAAGATCAACAGCGCCAGCATCCCAGGCCAAGGCAGGGACAAGCTCACGAAGGAGCAGCAGGAGGAAGTAGACAGGCACAACGCCGAGTTTGAGAAGAAAGTGAGCTGGAGCCTAACATTATTTTTCTCCTTTCCCTGAGGGCTCAAAGTTGCCCTAACAAACAACAATCATGACTGACTCACTGCTTAGCACGATCGAGCGAGCCCGGCAGCAGAAGACAAGGTTGACAAAAAGTACTGGAAGGGGCAAGGAGGAGTTGACGGGCATTGATCAGACGGACAGCTTTTACTGCTGCAGCAGTGCATTGACCCAGCTTTGAGATAGGGAGCATATCATTAGTTTTCTTTTTGTAACCCAACAGAATTGGGCATATCTGATACAGCGGTCAACTCATTGAGATCGGATTTCCACGTTGTCGAGACCTAGTTGCCCATCTCATGCCTGTGCGCTGTGGAGGAACAAACGTCTACAAGACCTGCTCCCGACCAGTCCCAGTTTTGCATCTGCCACGATAGAAAATTTCCCCTAACTAGGACCACCTGGTTCTGGCGTCTCGGGTTTCTCAGTCTGACTTACATGGTCTTATTTCCAAATTTCAAGTTGCATGGTTTAGTTTTGGCTCTCCAGCCCCTCCCTGGCCCACTGCCCACCCCACCGCCCCAGCGGCCCAGCGCCCATAGATAAGATAAGCAAAGTCTTATCGATACCGGAATTTTTGGGCTATTGCACTCTTGCCCCCAATATACTGCTGAGAATTTCCTCCCTCTAGGATCACCAAATCTCGACTGTCAATTCTAGACAGTCCCGGTTCAGCGGCGACTCTATCGGCAACCATGGGCAAGAGGAAAGTCGGCGCGCTCGAGAAACTCGATGCCGATCTCGCAAGTCTGCAGTTCAAAGTGCGGTCGGATCCTCAGAGCTATGCAGACGAGTTCCAAAGGCAATACTCGGCCTACCTCTCCACCAAGGAGGTGTTCCTCGACAACCCGGCAAATGTGACCAGGGATGTCTCGCAGGACTTCCATGACAAGATCGACTTCATCGCTCACGTCGCCGACTGCTTCAAAGAAGAGACCAAGACCTTTCCAGACGACCTCAAGGAGGTGCTGACCCAGCACCATGCCATCCTTCCCCCGGACGTGCGCGAGAAGCTGGTCGGGAGCCTGGTGCTCCTTCGAAGGAAAGAAACCATCTCTTCCGAGTACCTCCTGACTACCTTGTTTCCGATCCTTGTCTCGACGCCCAGCAAAAGCCTCAGGGCTATGCTGTACCAGAAGATTGTCAGCGACCTGCGAAACTCGAATTCGAAACATACGAACCATCCTCTTAACCGAACGGTACAAAATGTGCTCTCCATCCTCATCACCTCGGATAAGACTTCGCCCAAGGGAGTGTGGGCTGTGCGCTTGACACGCGAGATGTGGCGGCGGCAGATATGGACCGATGCCAAGCCCGTGCAGGTGATGAAAGAGGCATGTCTGGCCGACAGCGAGAAGGTTGTAGTCGGAGGAGTTCGGTTCTTCCTGGGCGGTGACAAGGAGCGAGAGGAAATGGAGGATGACAGCAGTGATGAGGAGGCCATTGATCTTAAGAAGATGCAGCACCAGCACGGCATCAACAAGAAGTCCAAGAAGCATGCAAGGCAGTACAAATCCGCCGTCGAAAAAGTCAAGAAAAATGAGCGCAAGAAAACCCAGCCACATCCTTTGAACTTTTCTGCTCTGCACCTGCTTCATGACCCCCAGGGCTTTGCCGAGCAGTTATTTCAGAAGCACCTGCTGAACACCAAGACGAAGCTGGCTTTGGAGAGCAAGCTGCTTGTGTTGCAACTGGTCACTCGACTGGTTGGGTTGCACAAACTGACGGTCATCAGTCTTTATTCTTGGTTTATCAAGTTCCTCACGCCGAAGCAACCATCCGTCACCACCTTCCTGGCATGCCTGGCCCAAGCAACGCACGATCTGGTCCCACCAGACGCCCTAGAACCTCTGATCATGAAGATCGCGAACGAGTTCGTCTCGGAAGCGGCGGCATCAGAAGTAGCAGCCGCTGGTCTGAACTCGATCCGCGAAGTATGTGTGCGTCAGCCTCTCGCAATGACGGAGACGCTACTGCAAGATCTGGTGCAATACCGCAAGAGCAAGGACAAGGGCACGATGATGGCCGCAAAGGGCTTACTGTCCTTATACCGCGAGGTTGGTGCAGAGATGCTCAGAAAGAGGGACCGTGGCAAGAACGCCACCATGAACTTGCGAAGCGGAGAACTGCAACAAAGAAAGTTCGGAGAACAGGATGCGGGTGGTATCGAGGGCCTTGAGCTGCTTGAGAAGTGGAAGGAGGAAGAGAGGAAGCGCAAGCGTGTGGCTAAGGGTCTGCCGGAAGAAGTTGGCAGTGATGAGGACCCGCAAGCCGACGTCTCTGACGACAGCGACTGGGAGGTCGATTCCGAAGCCAGCAGTGACTCTGGGGGCTGGATCGCCGTGTCAAGCGAGGACGAGGACGAGGAGCCAGCGGCCAAGCGCCAGAGGAAAGGATCATCAGAAGCACCAGAGCTTGTGGACGGAGACAAGTCCAGCGCAGCAGCAGAAGTCGAGCGTATGTCCAAGCTCGCCACAACCACCATCCTCACGCCCGCAGATCTGGCCAAGCTGCAAGAGCTGCGTCTGGAAGCCAACCTCGACAAGGCCATGGGCAACCGCTCCAAGCACGCCCGGGAGCTCGCAGCCCGGCACGCCGACGACCCCCTGACGGCCGAACAGATCGAGCTACCAGCGAAGCTGCGCAAGACGACCAAGGAGGAGAGAGTCGCCCTAGCCAGGGAGGGCAAGCCCAACCGAGAGGAGCACAAATCCACACAGGCCATCCGGAAGTCCAAGAAGGAGGCCGAGGGCAAGTCCACGTCGAACAAGGAGAAGGCCAGGAAGAAGAACTTCTTGATGACTATCGGGAAGGCCAAGCAGAAGCAGAAGAGGAGTCTTGTGCAGACCCGGAAGGTGTTGCAGGAACATGTCAATAGGAGTAAGTCGGGTGGGAGAAGGGGTAACAACAACAGTTGAATAGCCTAGTGTCGTGATTTTCCAGCTGTTCATCTGCTTTTCTCGATCCCTTGAGGAACATAATGAGAAGCATCCCAAACTCGAACCTCAAATGCCCAGGTGGTCTTCACCTTTTCCTCAAAAGGTGTCACTGGAGTCGCCAGCCATCTCTGTCCTAGCGTTTTCCACACTTGACAATGGAAGGACTCTATCCCTTCAAATCATTCAGATCATTCCTGACACGGATTGGGATTTAATGATGACCTGCGTTGCAAACCGAAATATCAGAATGGATTTGCCTACATTGGTTGGTAGAGCTTTATTATGCTCCAGGGTATTCGACCTTCCCCGAACCTCACTAGGGAACCCTAGCCTCAAGGCAAGCACTTGTACTATTTCTAACTACATAGCTCTTGCAATTATTAATACATTTAGATTGTGCAAGGCAACTAGTGAACTGCCAGGGAGTGGGTAGTACATGATTGTACATGATGCCCATTCAAGTCATAAAGTCGGCTTTCACTATCTTGAGCGTGTTAGCTGATAAGGGACTTCAGTATGGAAAAGTGACTTGTGCCCTAACTTTGCAGGAACATGTTTATCAGTGAATGTGCTGTCTCTATTGTGCACAAAACCGCCGTAAACCCGGGCACGCGCCGCACCGGTGAACTTTTACGGAGTCACTTTTACGGTTGCACTGACGGGTCGTTTGTGGGCTTTACGGTCCGTCAATGCACCTCAACGAGCGGGGAGGACAGGGAGGAGAGAAGCTTTCGCATCCCCGTCACATCCAAGTGATCAGGCCAATAGAGATAATTCGAAGATTCTTGCACCGACCACATAGAAAAACGAATTCCGTCGCCGCCCCACAACTGCCCAGTTGGTCGAGTTCAATGCTCAGCAGCGTGAACACTTTTCGCAACATTTTTGCTATCGCAGCCCAAAACGAACCGTGATTTCTAGACACCAGAAGTCAGAACCAACTACCAGCGGCAGTTCCTCCGACCATCCCCAGCAACATGGACGTTTTCGAAAACATCACAGCGATGAGCTCCGGCGCCGAAGCCGCCGAACACATGGAGGCAATTCAGAAGAACAACGCCGCCAACGTCGCGAAGCGCGCGGGCCGGTACGACGAGGCCATCCGCCTGCACTCCGAGGCCGTCCAGGCCAAGGTGCGGCTCCACGGCGAGCGGTCCATCCACGCAGCCCTCTCCTTCAACAACCTCGGTGAGACGTATCTCAAGGTTGGGAAGCTCGACGAGGCGGCAGATGCGTTCGCGAAGGCCCTCGTGGTCAGGGACGACAAGGCTTTTGGCGGCATGGAGCTCGGCCCCCGCAACGACGCCGCTGCGAGCCGGGATAACATGGCTCGCGTGCTGGAGGCGAGGGGGGATTTCCCTGGTGCCCGTGAGCTGCGTCTCAAGGGTGCGGATAAGGGACACACGATGTGTGGGTGTGTCGATGTGAGTCTTGCTATGAATACGATTTCAACCGTCGCTGCCGGACATGGTCTCTGTGAGAACTCCGCTAAACATGATTTGCTCGCCAACTATAGTGTGTGTCTCCCGGAGGTGCCATGCTGTCCCGTCCGCAGTTGAAAGCCTGTGGTGCATGCCGTTCTGTCTTTTACTGCGGCTCAGTATGCCAGAAGAGGGACTGGACCACGAGACACAAGCCCCTTTGCAAGAAGTACATGGCTTCGAAGGAGTAAGCTTCCAACCCAGCTGCATCTGGTCCATCTGCATAAGATCTGGGAACCGAACTAGCCAATGCTTCGGGTGGAGGGGGCAAGGTCCAGAGCTGGCATACCCGACACTGAGGACCGAAGGAACTGGATGGGATCTCGTTGCGCAGAGAGGGCAAAAGTGGAGATTCCACCAAGGGTCTACATGAAAATCTGTGGATCTGAATCCCCGTGGAGATGTATTAGTCGCTTTTGATGAGTATACAGAATACCTGGATATCCCCCATACCATTCAAAGCCGCCAAGCAGGGGAAGTAGTCAATGTGGCGGTCTTTCCAAGAACTATTGATGTTCTCGACTTCTAGTCTGTAACTAGACTGATTGTGGCATAAGACACTCATCTACCTTGATCGCATGCTTTTCTGGCCTGATGTCGTGTCTGCTGGACAAGCCACGCACAGGTACCAGGAAAACAAGTATCTTCCGTAAACCATGGAAGTTTGGTTTGAATTATCGAATTCTATTTTCCTTTGTATCGTATAACTCCTACTTGAAGCGGTGGGCTGTTGTGAAAATGGTAGTATTTCACTGGTCAGATGGTAGTCCCTCGCATTTGAGGAGCCGCGATCGACACGTAGATTCACGACGGTCGCGGTGGCGGAGGATTACACGGCCGTTAAACAGTTATCCGAATATCAGGAAAGCTCAACCCTGTGGATAGGACACAGCGCAGCTTTGGTAAATTGCTACAACCGCTGCGGCTGGCTACAATGGTTGCAAAGAGGGTGTTGTTGTTAAAGTTCATTTAACTGGCACCAGCACATGCCCCCGGGAAAGGGATCAATGCGGTGGGCCTGTTGTTTTAAAGCTGCAAGGTATTTTCAAGAGAGACATTGGGATGTCCAGACCGATGGCCACGGTTAAGCTTGTAGCAGAGTACCGGTCGTATGGACATCATATACATAGGTAGCTATTTGTGAACTAAGAAAAAAGTGAGGGTTACATGAACCTTTCTTCAAGAAGTCTGGTGGCGCAGGGAGCTTGAAATGCCGGGTCTACAGGTGCATCTACAGGCCCTACGGCCACTTACATACTTCACATGTCTCCAGGCTATTTGTCCTGTTTGATTACCTGTCTGTCCTGCATGAATTCCGCATCGTTGAGAACGTGAGGCACGATAGGAGACACCACTGGCTTGACCGACAGTCATTTAGGCAGAAAACCCCAGTCGTTACAGAATACATGAGCCTCGAGAAGCTTGGTTGAACCGTAAGGAAATCTTCCTCTCTTCGCCTCTCTCCCCTTGATCATTCTCCCGGTAGGAGCTGTCCAACGAAGGAAACGAGACAGCAACTAGGCAAGCCAACCATTGCAGATCGTCAGACTAGGTCGACGGCAATGTGAAACATCCATCGCCCACGTGCCGCAGATGTTGGCTCGCATCTCCTGTCTGACTGAAGGCAAGCCATTACGCGTATTGCTGGATATCCACGCTTGCCCCTGAACAAAAGACGTACGTACTCTGGGAGCACTGCCAAGTCAGACCGAACTGTGTTCTCCACCTGAGCCACCGCACGACTCGAGAGCACACCAAGTAAAGCGCTTGTGCATATTCCTGTGCTCAATTAGGGCCGCATGTGATTGTCACCTTACACTGAACTGGACTTCGGCAGGAAACAGGAATCCATACACCGGTTTTGTTTTTGCAGAATTTCCACCTCGCAATCGGCTTGATCCGACTTGATCGGTGAGATCTGCACCTATCAAGCACCGCATAGGGGGGCCAGGCTGACGGTCCAGAATAAACCGCGCACGAGGTGGGACGAGATCGTTACTGGGACCCGGATGGTCAGGATGGTTTTTGACACAACCTGCTCACCTGCATTATGCCCCTCACACACACTTGCGGATCGCCCGGCCGCAATGCATCTCAGTACCGCCGAGGAATTCCAAATTGCCTCATGCTCGTCGACGGGCCCACGAGCAAGATGCTCCTCCCATGCTGGATCCACAACCACCTGCGAGTCGATATCGGCCCTTCCTTCGTCGAGTCGCGCAGCCCAGGCCTGGGCACATGTCAGTCGATGCTCCCTTGGTTTGATCCTCCGACATGTCGCTCCTGCAGGGTTCCACAGGATCTCCGGGCCCGTAGCGTGAGGCAGGTTCCGGCCGGACACCGGAGGCTGGTGGTAGTGATGGTGGGTGCTGATATTTCGCTACCTGTATTAGTGGTGACGATTCACCTGTTGGCCCATGCCAAGGATGAGGGTCGAACAAAGTATACTCGGATGATACGGCCTCGTCAGAATCACTACTTGTGGAAGGATCTGGATTAGCAGCGACTCCTCTGTGCAGTGGAGTTTGGATGCAGAGCGCTAAATCAGGGATGGTGCAATCAGTGAGCTCCTCTTGAGAAATCAAAAAGCTATGGTAATGGAAAGTAGAATCCGAGGATCGACGGTAAACCGAAAACGGCCATCAGGGGACGATCCTCGTCGTGCAGTGTCTACTCCCTTCGACCAGTGAGTGTGGATGGGTAGGTGTTGAGGATCACACTTCGAGAGGCACGAAGCAACTGTGGAAGGAACATTGTTGAAAGTGAGTGACAGTGTGAAGTGACAACTTACCGTGTCAGCCGAGGCCGACAGCCCGCGGGTGGTCCGTGCGCGCCGTTGATGCCACTTCTCAACTGGCTGACTGGCTAACAAACGTCAGCGCCGGATTCAATGGGAACCAACTTAGACGTCTTCGACTTGCTCGTGCACCAACAAGTGTCCATCTCGCAACCTTCATGTGAGCCAGAACAGTGCTTAGCGGCATGATGCGCCGTCTCAACCTCGTCCTGCTAGCCAGCCTGCAGCTGTGCAGAGCTCGGCAACCTGGATTCAGCATCCACGATGATATGCTGGCTTATCCGCAGGTAAATAAGCCGCTGCTGTCTCTTGGTCGCTCCCTCACGCCG
Source organism: Diaporthe sp. P3_1W (assembly GCA_037177825.1). Taxonomy (NCBI): domain Eukaryota; kingdom Fungi; phylum Ascomycota; class Sordariomycetes; order Diaporthales; family Diaporthaceae; genus Diaporthe; species Diaporthe sp. P3_1W. The sequence continues at coordinate 3,075,050 of JBAFXB010000001.1, forward strand.
CATGCTGATAACTAGCCCGACAGTTTGAAGTCGTCTTCCCAGATACCATAATTCTCGAGAAAGATGCGCAACAAATTATAGAATCCTCGCGATCCGCCCAGACCACATACACTGCCGATTTCTCTTCGCAGACTGAGCTCACCAGCCAGACCCGCGAGTCCGCGGCTGCAGACGCCGGTCAAGATGGCGATCCCGAGGACGGCATGCCAGAGGTTTCTGAGGAATTCGAAATTATCAACATTCCACCTTCTAGGTTCCTCTGTTCCGTCCCCGTCCTCGCGCCGCCTCCCGCCCCCAACCAGACTGCGACAGACCTGGCAAAGGCAGAAGAGGCCCGTGAGCTTGCGCGGGCCAACACGCGAGGATGGGAGCTCATGAGCGATCTCGAGAACCAGTGCCTCTACTTTGTATCAGGCTGGTGGAGTTACAAGTTTTGCTACGGACAGGATATCGTCCAGTTCCATGCGCTCCCCACCAACATGAAAGGCGGCCTTCCGGCACGGGATCCACACAGCCAGGAGTACGTTCTGGGCAGAGTGCAACAACCTCACAGCACCAAAAAAAGCAAGAAACAGAGCAAGGAGTTACAGACGGACACAAATAGCCAGCAGACCGACTTCAAGCCTCCTCCACACACCGAACTGCAGGTCAAGGGCGATCAGCGCTACCTCGTACAGCGCATGGGAGGTGGCACAATTTGCGATCTTACGGAACGCGAGAGAACCATCGAGATCCAGTACCACTGCAACCCGGGCTCGACGGTCGACCGTATCGGTTGGATCAAGGAGATTACCACATGTTCATATCTCATGCTGGTTCACACGCCTCGCCTGTGCGAGGACGTGGCATTCTTACCACCAAAGGAGACTCGCGCACACCCCATCAGTTGTCAGCGCATCTTCGATTCTGAAGACGAGGCGAATGCCTGGCGACTGCGTAATAGCATCGAGGCCGCAGAGGCCGCGGGTACTCTCCAGGGTCAGGAGGAGGCCGACGAGGGGGCCGAGGGCGAAGACGCTACACAGAGACAGCAGGACGCGCAGGGCAGGAACAAGTTCAGCGGCATGGAGATAGGCGGCGTCGTTATCGGCGGCAAGGAGCTTCACGGCACGGACGACGGTCAACCCCCGCCCAAGTTGAAGCCGCCACGGGGATTCGTTGCGGGCAAAGGGGCCTCGACGAAACCGCTCATCGAAACGCTTGCCAGGGCCCTGAGCAAGGCTGAGGGTGGACAGGTGGAGATGATGACGGACGAAGGGCTTGAGAAGCGCAACCTGGATCCGGACACCATAGACCAATTCCGCAAGGAGCTGGAGAAAATCGCGGGAGACAAGGCCTGGACGCTCGAGGTGGTCGAGGTGCCGGGAGAGGTGCCAGAGATCCGGGGCATTGTGGACGACGGGGAGGGCGAGGGCGAGGACGAAGGCGAGGGTGAAGCCGAGGTCGAGGGCGGGGGCGGGGACGGGGAGGAAGGAGAGGGAAGCGAAGAGAAGTTCTTCAAGGAAGAACTGTGAGGTGGTCTCCAGGCGATGCCGGCCCTGGTCGTAGAATTCAGTACAGTACAGCACAGTACAGTATAGCACAGCGCAGCGCACACATGATTTATCATACCATATCTCGGAAACAAAACAAGGGCGTCTGGGCCGTCCCGGTCAGCCAAGCCAAACAACTCAAATCAAACCAAACCGCGGGCCAAATGCCTCAGCAGACAGGCTAGACAGGCCGGCTGGATGGAGTGAAGACTCCTGAGGCGAAGCCCGCAGCACAGCTATCATGACGCATGCCACCAATCAAGCTTTCTGCAAGCGGAGCCAGCAACTTACGTGGTTTGATGCCGTGAAGTCTTGCGGCTGAAGTTCAGGGGCCAGGGGTGGGCCTGATGGGTCTCTTGTCAGGGGGGCTCGAGCCACCGCAAGATCCATTCTGGTCGATCCGTCTGCCCTGTCAGAGCCACTTGGCCGACGGGGGTGTCTCTCGGTGGCCCCTCTGCCCGTCTGGGTGGGCTCCTCTGGAGGCTCCATCAGAGTCGAGAAAAATCTCCTGAGTCCTGGCAGATGCAGGCAGACGGGCGAGTCGCTGCCCTGGCCCGCCTGGCGCAGACTAAAATAGTCAGATGCGACATGGTACTGCAATAACGTACCGTGCATATACCTAGGTATGGGCATATGATGATGGCGATATGTAGGATACCAGCAAGATTTGAAGTCGCCATATAGCTCAAGAGGTGGAACGATAGCTGTAGACCGCGGCAGCCCGCCCCTTGATGCTCCCACCCTCCCTGCCTCAAATCTCGGCGGGCACAAGCGGCATCAGCGGCATCACCTGATGAGCACCCGTCACCAGCCCGTCACCCGAAAAAGAGTTTTTTTTTTCCCTCTTGGAACACCACAGAGAGGGCAGACCGAGCAAAGACGCTAGTATAGTCGCAAGCCGTTGCAGGAGTCGGATGCGACGCGATCCTGGTTTCCCCGCATTTATCTGCAGCAGGGCACGGCCAGAGTCCGCAAAACGCAACGCGGCGCAAACGCAGTCGCAGGGAGAGAGCCTCGAGCGGCGAGGTGTTTGGCCAGAGAGCCGGCTCATTTTAGCACTGGAGGGTCAGGAGGGTAGGATAGGGAGAGAGGCAAGGTAGGTACCCAGGTCAGGTAGGCAGTAGATGCAGGGCAGGGCAGGGCAGGGCAGGGCAAGGAACGCTGCAAGAGCCACCAGCAGCAGGCGTTTTTGGGAAAGAGAGAGAGAGAGAGACTGGGAAGGAGGAGGAGAGGCGAACCCCTCCAAGCCCGTCCAGATCTTCCGTCACCAGGCCGCAGCTTTCCCATCGCGGTTCGCCATCACACCCACTCCTCCCGTCCCATCCCATCCCATCCCCTCCCCTCCCATCCACCTCCAACGCCGATCGCCCGGCCAGTCAAGGTAAAGTCAGTGCGTGGCCTTGACAACTGACCTCGACCTGCCTGCGCTGCTCCCTCCTGAACTCAATCGGTCCCGGCCCCGAGCATTCCGCCCTGCTGCCCGCCCGCCATCGCTCCTTCTCTCGCTGAAGACTCGCAACCTTCTCTCAACCCTCGCGGAGCCTCACTCACCCAGCGCCCTCTCTCGTCCACCAAAACCCTCCTGTCGCTTGATGACTCGGCCCGCCCTACCGGCTATCATTATGTCGAGTTTGTTTTGAGCGGATCCCCCTGTATCCCGCCACCCCCCGGACATTAGTCACCCTTTACGGATCACGGAATCACGGGTCACGGAACGCCTGCCCGCCCCTCCCCTCCCCTCCCTCCCTCTGATTCCGCCCCCAGGATGAAGACCGAAGACGACTCTTCCGACTTTGTATCCGCCGTGCCTCCCGCCCCAGCCTCCGAGTCCGACCCGGCCCTCGGCCTGCGCCACTCCGGCGCCGCTGTCGACCCAGATCCTGCCGGCCTTCCAGCCCCGACCATCACCTCGCCCACCAAGGCCTCTCAGTCCAAACGAACCGTCTGTGATCACTGTAGGAGACGACGTACGTGTGCCTTGTCCTGGTCCTGCCTCACCCCCAGTGCCGCCTCTCCTTCCCCCTTCTCACTATCTGCCGCTCCTTGAGCTCGACGCGCGTGGCCCTGTCGAACCTGCGCGGGGCTGCCTCCTTTCACCAACCAATGCGTGCCTGGCTCTTTTCCCACGCCCTGCCTCAGTCACACAGCTGGGCCTTGCCATGCTGACAGCCCTCCCCCAGGAATTCGCTGCGACGGGCAGCTTCCCTGCCAGCAGTGTCTCAATGCCAGCTTGACCTGCAAGCGGGATCACGTTCCCAGGAAGCGTGGTCCCAAGAGGGGTCATGGCCGCGTCATGTGTGTTGCCCTCATTACATCTGCTCATCATCCATCCATCTGCCCCAAGAGACCTGCAATTGCAAAACCGGCCGGGCGACTTGGGGTATGGCGGTGCGCTTCAATGCGCGATTTTCTGGACTTGAGGATCTCTGTTGTCGCAAGAGACGCTGACTGAGTTTCACAGCAACGAGTTGAGAGCGCGGGAGAAGGAGAGAGAAAGCAGGGACAACAGTGCAGAACCTGAGGTCCCACCAGCCCGCGTCGCCTACCCGTCAACAGCATTACCACAGGATGTCTCATGGCGGAACAACGCCTCAGATCCTCGCAATGGGCCGGAACCAAGGAGCATCTTTACGTCCGATCAGCACCAACCTCTCCACCGGCCCTTCCTGCACCTTATCCCGCAATGTGTTGACCTCTACTATGAACACATCTATCCCATCATGCCAGTCCTCTACATGCCAGCCATCCGTTCCATGATCGCGAGGCAGATGACGCCGTCCGAAAAGAACCTCATTTTTGCCCTATGTGCTCTGGTCAGCATGCACATGTCCGGGAAAAGCCTCAGTTTTGACGGCCCAGCGTCGTGGGAAGACGCCGGCCGCTTTTTCCTGGACGAGTGCGTGTCCAATCGGCAGTCCTATGATTTCATGGAGGACGCGTCGCTGCATGCCGTCATCTCCTCGTTTTGGTTGTCGACTTCCTTCTTCGAGATCAATCAGAACCGGAAGTCCTGGCTGTATTTGAGAGAAGCACTCACCTTGGCCCAGGATATGGGACTTCATGATGATTCAACATACGTTAGCTTAACCCCCCAGGAGGCTCTGTGCAGGCAACGGGTATTCTGGATATTGTTTGTCACTGAAAGGTAAACCACTGAGACTCTGTGTGTTACCTTGCCCCGTCCGGTCTAACGTTGTTCCAAGATCTTTCGCCATTCTGCGCAACAAACCCATCACTTTTAAGAAGACGCCAATGTTACCCACGACGCGTCACTCCTACGAATCACCGGACATCCATGCAGGATTTCTGCAGCTGGTATCGTCTTACACGCCTCTGGATGAGTCGTTTGTATCGGCTTGGAACGAGGGATCTGATCCTCGGGTCAGTGCGACTACTTACCTTGCTCTCCAGAACCTTCTGGCCCAGCCTCCTTCGTTCCTCCAGCGATCTCGTGCCACTACGCCGTCTTCAGACTCGGCGCCGATTTTCTCTGCACCAGTGACAGCAGCACCATCAGTCTCGGGCTCGAACGACGATGCCGACGAGGAAATAATACTGTCTGAGCCAACTGCTATTCAGAAGGCCGACCTGCTAGTCACCCAGCAGTGGTTGAGGCTAATTGTGTGGCAAGCTTCGTTTCGCCAGAGCCTACTGAGCTGGACAGCTCCACACGAGAGCATGCATTTCGCCTTCCCTTTGGCAATTGCGCGCTCAACAGCTGCCGTTCTGCAGAGCCTTCCCAGCACCGCAGTCGAAGTACACGGCATGGGAATATTCGAAAAGATTTTCGAGATTGGCACCTGGTGCATGAATGTCCTCGGTGCGGTCGACCGCGCCAGTGCCGCTGGAACCCCGATCAGTGGACTCGGCTCCTTGAGTGGCGGCTTAATGGGGATGGACTTCCTGCCCGGAAGCGGGGACCTTGGTGTTCTCGGTGTCAGTAGGAAAGGCGCCGCCATCGACCCACTCGAGTTCTTTGTCCGCACCCTCAGCGCAACGCCGAACAGCAGAACGCAGTTTGCTGAAAGATTGTTGATGTTTGCCCAGGAGCGACCGGGTGGGATGAGAATGGCATTGACACCGTCACTCACATCGCCCATACTCGGACCCGAGGGCATGTCTATGTCGTGGCTAACCGGCTCAACTGGTGGCAGCCAACAAATGGGTGGTATCCTCGGGGAGGTGGTCAAAGACGAGCGGGAGCCGGATCCCGATTCCGAGATGTACTCGATCAGTGGCAACCTTAACGCCGGACAGTCCAGCTCGTCTTTCCTCGGCGACCCGCTGCTTGACCCTGATAACGTCAATGCCTTCAGCACCGCCCTGAACAGCGTAGCTGCTGGTCAACGCTCTGTCCCGGCATCTATGCCGTCGCTGGCGACCTCGGTGCCGCTTCCGGACTGGACGAGCGACGTCAACGGGGGGCCCCAGCAGGACTGGGAGTACGACCTGACCAGCCCGCTAGTCGACAGTTTCAGTAACCACGTCTCGGCATACAACAGTGGCACGGGGACACCGATCGGGTCGTTCACTCCTGGGACGTTCTCGAGACAGGACTCAGGAGACAGCTTGTACCAATATCAGCAAAGACAGCGTCAGCAATTCACGAGTGGGTTTAACAATGGTGGGAGCTCCAGCAGCATCGGTATGACCAATGAGTAGGAAGGGGGGAAAGGGTGGATCTACAAGTGGCATTGTTTGAGGGCTTTTCTCTTGGATTGGAATAAGGGACAACTAGGAGGCGAAGGGCATAGAAAGGGCAACAGGGGTCTCGAGCACTTTGGGGGAGGAAGGGATACTGTTGGCATGTTCACTTGGGGAGGTGTGGTTATTACTTGCTACTTCGGAGTCTCTGGGATGATACCGGGATGCATTTAAGGTGGTCTTAATTTTTTTGGTGTGGTGCATCTTCTGTTTACTTTATTTTTGTGCTTTGTTCAAATGCATCTCAGGAAAGGGGTTTGGACATGGGAACCCTGATCAGTCCGTTGAAGAAATGGTATATCATTCAGGCCCGCAGTCCTCTTCTGCTTTGGCCGGGAACGGAACCTTGAATATTTCAGACCACACACCTGGGCTTGCTTCAAACGAGTGCTGCTGGGTGAGGTATTGTGGACTTCGGGCCTGAGAGCGAACGAGCAAACGAACTGACTGGAAATACCCCGAAACCACCATTCGTATGCTTCATTTCCATTCATATACTGGTATCTGCCCCTCACTAAAGCCGGGCCCCTCCCTCGTCATCGTCTGCATCAAAGTCCGAAGCAGCCCTGAGCGATGGCCCAGTTCGCACCTCCTGGACCTCCTCAGAGGACTCGCGCAGGTCCAGCTGGCGCATGGACGTGGCCACATCATCCCGGTCCTCGTCGCGCCAGCCACCGTCGAACCCAACGCTGGTACCGTGGTTCAGCGCGGGGAATGTCGGATCTGTGTTGGAATCGTGGTTCTTCCTTTCGGGGACCTTCTCGGCCAGGGTGCGGAAAGCATCCTCACGGACCCTGTCGCACACCTTGATGAGCACCTGCTGCCTCCGCCTGGCCGCCGCCTCGCCCTGGTGCGAGTAGACATCTGGGGCGCGCCAATTGATGTAGAGGTTGCGGTGGGTCTTCCGGACGTCGATGCCCGTGGCGGACGCCGTGAAGTAGTAGTCGCACAGGCGGCAGGTCGGCTTGCTGGACCCTATGTATCTGTAATCATTGAAGAACTGGGACGAATGCGGCCCTGCGGGACCAAATTCATCCACCATGGACTGGTGGATGAGCACTTCGGCGTGGACCAGGGGCTTAAAAGTAGATTTCGCGGCCTGATCCTTGATTTTCACGTCAAGTTCGAACTTCTGCAAATCCTCGGCATGGGCCCTGTATTCCCGCATCTTGGTCCCATCCCCTGTCATACGGCCGATGATGGCGTCCGCGTTGACTCTCCGGTCGGTTATAGGGTTGCTGATTTGGGTCGATGAACGGACGAAGTCTAGTTCAAAATCGTGAAATAGACACTCCCATTTCTTCCGCGCTTCGATGAGAGTTCTCGAGGCTTGATAATACGATAAAAGCCTTCCAGCAGCGTGGCGCAGCTCAGCCCATGGTGAAGGCTCCCTACTACCGGTACTTGAGCTGGCCTTCTCTTGCAGACTTTTGTATGTGGGAGACTTCGAGAAGTCCTTGATGAACCGCATGAGGTTTGCACAGACCTTGAAGACTTTGAGAGAGTCAGTCTCATCACATTGATCTCATCCGCCAGAGTACGAAACAGTTTGCTTACATTTACCGTCTTCGAGCTCTGGGTCGCCCGCCTTCAGGGCCAGGTCTTGAAGCTCGCTGACTTTATCAGACAACTCCGTTGAGATTGTGGGCGTCTTGAGACATAACTTTGTTTGAGCAGAGATATGCTTGATATAGATCTGCAGTCTCTGCCCATTGAAAGCAACGATCTTGCTCAAAACGGACTCCACGAGAAGAGTCGAAGAAGAGACTGTGTAGCCTTTGAGTATTTCAAGGATGTCTTGAAGGTAACTCTTCACCTCCAGGAGGTCATTCTCAGACCGCTGATTCGATGCAAAACGACTAACCATTTCGTCAGTTCGTTGTCACAGAAAGGCTTCAGAAATGTTTGAAATGAGTCTTCGAAAATGAATCTCTCGGGAGAGTTGCTCACTATTGCACGCGGTCTGGATATTGGAGCACAGAAATCGCAGTCACGGTGCTTCCACGAGGCTTGTTGTCACAGATCTGACACAGCTTGTTGACGAAGTCCTTGAACAGCTCATCCAGTGAGTGAGGTGGCACCTCAGTAAGCGAATCCGGGGCCCTGGAAGCATGGTTGTACATGCATGCCTGGGTGAGCGCAAGCAGGAGGACAAGTGGCTCGTAGAATCGCCTCTGAAGCTTGCCTAATGGGACGAGAGCATTCTCAGGAGATGCACCGGTTCCTATGGAAAATCAGAATCGAGTCTCATAACTTAGTGAATCGCTCGCAAACTCACCTTGTAAGTATGGCATGCTCAACGACTCGGGGTGTTCTTGTTGTAGAAAGTCTCGAGGGAGATTGGCAGAGAGTAGTCGGTGGTTAACAGACGGTAGAGAATGTTCAATTGTTATTTTGCATCCTGGTTACTGAATTTGAAAACACTCTTGATGGGTCGGAATTCGAGACAGATTTATAGACAACGGGCGACTCAACGTTTGAAGCGTACCCGAATCGCGAATTCAAGATATCTGCTATTACGCCTTGGAAGCCCAACAGAACGTTGGCAATGATGTCTTGCATTTGCCGTCAGCCCAATGATATCGGGACACCGCCCTGCATAAAGCCATTCGCATGTTGTGAGGCCTACTGCGGGGCAGCCCCATTGGCTGCTTGCAACGACATTCGGCACACGAATCGGACTAGGATCACCTCCGAGCCCCTTTGATGATGGTTCCACACAATGGCCGCAGTCTGCCTCGTCGTCTTCAATGCTTGAGGCCAACTGAGGCAGTGCAACTCATCCAACCACGCATGCAGGACAAACCAACGGTCAGACCATAATTGACCAGCCTGCATCGAAACTGGCAGATTTCAATGGAATTAGGTGACATAGGTGCTGACTGCGTTGATGGCGCGGTGGGCCTCACGCGTCGAAGATGGAGCCCACACGAGAAACCTAGCGGTTAAACATGCACAACCAGCCAGAAATCCCTCGCGAATATCTCCACTGTCATTTCCTTTCGGCTCAGACCCCTTCTCCAACTCCTCTCTGTGGTCACAAGTAAACTGATCGTGTATTGCGGGCTTGCGGGTGCGATCACATTGTTCCGGCACTGCTCACGAGCGTTGAATGAACCAGAGAGCATCTCTGCAAGACATGTAAGTGCTGAAGAATCTGCTCGACCGCCTGATGTGGACGCTGACTTGGCAGCCCGGGAGAAATTGTGTCTAGCCTGCTTCAGGAACCATTTCCGAGTGCTGATATTGTATGTACATGCCTGATCAAAACCCACTGGCGGCACTTGTGCGTTCTAGACTCACAGGGAGTGACAGCCATGGACTTGATCTCTCTGAAGAGTACTGACTTATCGGAATTTAAGCCCGGATGGCGTTCAGCCGTAACCATCCGAGGTCCAGCCGACGTGGCCACGGCGTAGGCCACAGCGCACCTTCACACGAGTACCACATGACTTACATGCAGGACGCTCTGGATGGATCCAACGCCTCCGAAGCGTTCATGGGACAGTATGGGTTCACCGAGGAGCTATCTGTGGACCCCCGAGACTTGACACTGGACCAAATAGGTCTCGGTGGCAATGAACTTCTCCAGGATTTTGGAAACCTTGACCACTTTCAGCCTGGATTTGACCCCAGTACCCAGCCTGAAGATTACTTCACTGGATCTACCTATTTAAACTCCAGCTATCCGGATTCGTCTCACGTTGTTTCGGGCGAGAGTGCTTAGTACCCTCCCACCAGCCCAAACAACATCGACAACTTCCCTCAGCAGGATCCAACAGCCCTCCCCGAATTTTCCTTTGCCTACCCAGAAACCATATTGTCAGGTTTTGACGCCATGAACCCCATGCAGCCTGCGCTCCAAGCCACACCACTTTCTGAGATCAATAATGCTCCGTCGAGCACCGCAAGCAGCCCGAGTATGGCCAACCACTACCCTGGTCCAGGAAACCAGGCCTCTTCCCCCGAAGACAACATTTCATCCGATGAGCTACACGTTTGTAACAAATGCAACAAGACATATTCCAAGCTCCATGAATTCACGTAAGCTTGCATAGGCCCCTTCCAAACAGCCGCAAAGTCATCAATTGAGGCTTCGTTCTCCCGATTTCACTGACTGACAATGGATGTTACTAACAGAAAACATTGTATGAACAAGCTCAACCCTTCTGTACTCTCATTCTTGAAGACACTTCGAGAGATGAAACCCCCCCCCCCCCTTCTCATATTATGCAGCTAACAAAAACGTCGTGAAGACCGTAATCATGAACCGCCCCTACCATGCCCCCATGATGCCTGTGTTAAGAAGTGCTCCCAGAAGAGAGAACTCGACAGGCACATTCGGGCCCACCATGCCTCATGGGCCAAGAAGAACCCCAATTTGGCCAACTTGTCTACTGAGGATGAGTACACCTGCAAGCTATGCGACTACAAGACCAACAGAAAAGACAACCTGAAGCGTCACACAGACAAGGGTACTTGCCAGAAGAGGAAGTGAAAACCCAAAAGGGGTGGCAGCGTTATTTATACTCAAGCCCAAGTTCTTGGTCTGCTTCGTGGGATAGTATGTCATGCCGGTACGAATTATGAGCTCATGACTTTTCCTTGATTTCCTTTATTACTTGAGGAGGGTGGTCACATGCACGTCAAGAAGTCGGTACTCCTTGTTTGTTTTTGTTTTTTAATTGCAGCCCCCTGTGTTTTTCCTCCACTGTTTTCGTTTCCCTTGCGTCTCGCTCTTCCAAGCTGCTGCGGGTGGTTGAGGTTTTTCTTTGGTATATGATGTCTAGTACTGCTCAAATCTCAGAAAATCTCCAATAAAACTCAATAAATTCCAGCCATGTCTCCTCTATATTCGTGAAATGTTGGCTTTGAACCTCGCTCACCGCCCACCAGGTGCTGGCTCATAATCGAAAAAGATTTGCCATACATGTTCAAACTGGGGTCTGACATGAGAAATGTGACGGTGCTGAGGGGGCCACCCTTTCCGTGGGACCGTGCGAATCTCTGTCCAACATTGGCATTCATTCACTCCGCCGAGCAGGCGGCCTCGTGCAGCTTTGGTGTTGGCTGCATCTTTCGGTCAGAAACATGACATGATGGGCCTCAGTGGGCGAGGGATGCATGCAATGAGCTGATTAGCCACCAACCCCTTGAACACAGCCGGGGACCGATTTTGGACTACGCAACTCGTTCTTTACTTCGAGAGTCCTTCCTTCCTAGCTAAAGGAAGATCTCTTCTATGCCCAGATGTGAAACGATTCTAGTCACCGAGAAGCCCCTTCAAAGTAGCTCCACGAGAAATGAGAGCGCTGTAGGAAATAGAGGAAACAGGATATCAGTCCCAGGCGATGTTGCTGCTTTGTTCGGGAACTCAAGTATGTCACAGATATTTTACCGGGGTCTCTCATCCCTCCGAAAGCGATATCTTGAATAAAGGTGCGACGGACAGGATGCCTGAGAGGCGTCTAGCCATCAGTGCTGGCCAATGAATCATTTGAAGGTGGCTGGGCATCTTCGGCACACATCAAGATGCGCGAGGACCACCGTCGACTGGCAGGCAGTTGAACAAAATACACAAGCGACCTTTCACGGCTGCGTGGAGCTGCGGCGCCTGGCTGTGGTTTTTCTGGTTTTCATCATAATTTTCCACCGTGGCTGCAACTTCAAAGAGGACTCGTAGTTTGTACAACATGTCCGCCCCCGATTGTGCCAAGCACTTACGTGTGTGCTTCCTTTTCGCGCTATCACTTAAGATGCTTACAGGTACGCAACCCACAGGTAGTCAGTCATATCGACGTCGCAAGGCTTGCGGCAGTCAGACACTAGACCACCGGTGCATAAGCAGCCCTTGGAACCCTCCGACCGGCATTTCCTAGACACTGCGGCCCGCAGAGTCTAGCGGCCCGCCGTCTATTCAGCTAGTGCCAAAAGACTAGACGAATGCATTGGAGGAAACGACAGCAGCCGTTGTAACCCTCAAAGTCTACCTACCTAGGTACTAGGCCCTTCACGCGATGGCGTTCCGACAGCATGGTGCAGTGGGATCTAAGACCGACGTCAGCACGCGCTTTTTGAGCCTCAAGGCAAGGGTCCAGATATTCCCACTCGTTGGGTCTCCAGCTGGGTTGGGTCTGAAAGAAAAGCAAGTTGCGTCGTTCCACCACAGCTGCCCAAAACCCGGGTCCGTTGTTGGCTGCGGGCGGATCCCGCCAGCGGAAAAGGGGGGGTTTTCCTCGCCAAGGGCTGGGAGATTTGGGAGATTGGGGAGATTTGGCATCGTGTTGTCCGTGCTGGCGATCGCTGTGGTCACACACAGCTTAACCTCGTTCCGCCCGTGCCCGCGAGTATTTCATTCGTCGGGGGTCAAATGAGCTGCAGTAACCTTAAAGAGCTGAACGACTAGACCGCGGCGAAACTCACTCTTCAGGGATGTATTCCCGGGGTGCGGGTCCTACCCTCGCAGCACCAAGGACTGGGATTCTGAGACGGCCCACAATCCTGCGTATTGGCGCACAGGTGTGAACAATCCACGAGATTTCTGCGATGCCCTGTAGTTGGACCCCAACCGGCACTTCGCCGGTTGGGGTCTGGACGCGAAAAGAAAAGAAACGACAAGGCTTGTTCCGTGCTTGTGCTCTCTGTTGTGGCACGAGACCCACGACACACCTCAGCTTTCGGAGGGGGCTGAGGCTGAAGAGCATGGTTCACCGGCACAGGGGAGGTAGGTAGCGGCGCACAATGTGCCCGCTCTCGCAAGGACAAGTTCGGAATAGTCACACCTGCAGGCCAAGCATCCTTTCCTGCGAACCCCGGCAGCCCCTCGGGAGGATTTCCCTTGGACAAGCGCGTAGCCTTCCTGGCCTGTCTTCAGCCCCCAAACGAACCATGCCTTAGCTGGATTCTCTCCGGCCTTTCATTTTCTCCCTCAACATAATCCTCCTCCTTCGATGACAGTTTGGAGCTACGTCCCGCCAGTGTAGGAGTCCTAGGGCTTAGAGGCGCGTAACCTGGGTCAAAATGCTGTCTCAACTCCCCACCGCACTGTGCCTGCTGCTCTGCAGTGCCGCTAGCACCGCTGCTTCGAGTCTCACCACTTTTTCGGACGCCAACTGCCAGCGCTCACAGACTCGCATCGCGGGAGAGAACGGCTACCCGGATGGATTCTGCACGAACATCGCGGGGGTGGCTGATTCAACGTATCAGAGCTTCATGTTCACTGTCCTTGATGAAGGCTGCACACGTACGTTCTTTCCCCTTCAATCGTGCCCTTCTGTGTGCGACCAATCTCCAGTTGCTGCTGCTTGGGGCGTTCACGGACGAAGTATTCCGCTTGCTGACCGGCATCTCCAGCAACGATCTATCTGAGTGATAGCACATCCGATATATGCTCAGGCGAAGCGGAGATAGCGTATATCTCGAATTGCTACAATACAACATGGGTCTACTACTCCATAGACGGGTGTACCCCGCTCTCCTCAACATCCACAACACTATCAGCATCTTCAACAGCCTCAGCGTCGTCATCGTCAACAGCTTCAGCAGCCGCCGCAACCTCTCACCGCGTTTCGGATGGTGCCATTGCAGGCGCAGTAGTCGGCAGCGTCTGTGGACTGGGCATCATCGCAGCCGTGTCAGTCTACTTCTTCTGGTTCCGGCCCACGCAACGAGAGAGGAAGAGGAGACTCAGGAGAGAGATAGAGGAATCGGGGCTGAGAGATGCAGCTGGTGGAGGAGCTGCTGGGGCCAGGAGGATGGAAGACGAGGAAGATAAGGGATATCTGATCAACATGCACGAGTCACATCAGCGGTCACACGAGCTGCAGTCCATGCCGGACGTGGTCGAAGCACCGGGGGACAACCGTGCGAATGAGATGGGGAACGACGGAGAGGTGCCGGTGGAGTTGCCTGGGGACCACCAGTATGACACCAAGGGGGAGCAGAACCCCAGGCGATAATGGGGAGGCCTGGTTGATTTGATGGTTTGGATGGTCGCTTGTAAGCACGGGTAATTGCTTGAAGTATTGAATGGACAAGCGAGGCGTTCCGGAGCACGATATAACTCCCACAGCTGGAGGGCTGGTAATTGAGCTTCTATCATCAGATCACTACACGAGTTGTTATACTGGACGTGTGTGCCTTTCCGTTGAGTAGAAGCAGTAATGCCTTGTGTAAAGGCACATGCGTATTGTTTTCCTGATCGGGGCGTTATCTGATAGTAGGTTATGTATCTCATCAGCATCAGGTAAGATTTAGAAGTTACCGCACTGATGAGAACTGCCCAACTCTCACAAATATTTTCCAGCAAGTCAATTTTCTTATTCTAGCCCTAGATACATTGTCTTATATCCACTTAAAAGATGGCCTTTGAATCTACAGACACATGCAGGCACTGCCAATGCAGTGGCAATCAATATAAAACATACATAGAGGTGATTGATTTATGAGACTTCAATGTTCTTTGAGAGACAATGATATTGTGTAGACCTCACGGAATGGAGCGGTGTTGAAGCGGTTTATATTGGTGCTCCTGTTATAAAATTTGATATCGAGAGCTGGAGGAAAAGAGAATTACCCCGAAATACCGTGTAATTGCTTATAGAGACAGTTCAGTTCAAGGCACATAATACGTTCGCTCCCCTATCGCTAGCCTAGTATGGAATGGGGGACAGAACTCACGAATAAGTATAAGAGTACTTATATAGTGATATAAGCCCTTGTTTAAGCTAGGATGCATTTCATCATAGTTCCTATGTCTATACTAATTCATTATTGTTGTCTCCCAAGGTATAGTTCAGCTTGGGACATTTACCCCGTCACACAGTATCGTCAGTCATAAACTTGTTCGTCCCAACCCCCTCTCGGTCGAGTATGCTGCCATCAGGTATCTTTTTTCTTCGAATTCCTCCTTCGATACCACATAAATCCATGATACCATGATATTCAGGTTTCCATTGTCATGGGGCAAATTATTAGTGCTAATTCGGAAGCACCCGCCAAGTCCAGCCTGCACCGCGTGGAAAGTCTGACCACGATGTTGTTGGGTCTTCTCAGCAGAAGCCAACCCAAACTCAGCTAACCGCGTTTTCGACGTATGATGCGCTCTGCCTTCAGGCTCAAGCTCGATCTGAAGCTGCTAGACCTGACGAAGTCAGGATTGGATCCTGTTCGAGCACAGCCTTGTTCTGAATATTCGTCATCCGTGAGGTTGTTCAGCACAATGTATGTATGGTCTTTGTGGCGGCGATACGAGTCTCTTTGTGCGTATCGCAAGGCCTTTTCTGTCGCATGCCGTAATAGTTTTCCAAATTCCCGGGTGGTGCCTTTTTCGGTTGTCTCTTTGGGCTTATCGGGATGACGATCTTCGCTTTGTGAATAGTCCTGTCCACGGGGCCTAGCAAGTTCCCAGAGGTGACCAAGGTAAAAGACGTCAGCGTCAAAAGACATTGATGGGAGTGTTGCACGCCACGAAAACGACGGCGTGACTACGGGGGCTGTGAAAGGACAGAAGGTCGACATGGCTTCGCTTGAGGTGATAAGGGGGGCATAAATTGAATGTGCCCTGGTGGGGAGACTGAAAGTGGAAGCGCGTGACACGTCTAAATACTAGTTAGACGAATCGGTCTGCGCCGACGAGAGAGTCATGCGTCAGGAGTCGAACAAATCTACACCGCTACCCACCAAATCTGAGATGATCAGAATAGATGCATAAACATCGACTCGTGCAGCAAATAAACTTCAGAATATATTGGTTCCCGCCATTGGCGAGGAACGCGTCAGCCAAAACATTGACTCTTTGAGGTAGATATCAGAGACATGGGTGAATAAGATATCAGTTTTGTCTTTCACATCAGGCGATAACTGGGAACAAGACGAGTAAAAAAGTCGGGTTTCCATTCCATCATCCATAATGAGACAGCGGGCCATTGCCCCCCCCCAATCTCCCTTGTCTCATCCTGCCCCGGCCTCAGTATTGACCCCCGCTTTGTATTCATCTAGCCGAATAGCTCATACAGAATAGTTGAATTTTGCCTATCCAACGTATCATGCCTTACCCATCCGCCTGGGGCACCTTGCCTCAAATAATAGCACCGCACCGATAACTTGACAAGAGACAGTCTCGAACGCACTTTCTAAGGCTTGAACGAACACCTCCGTATCATCGTTCCCGTTGTCAAACCATCCCAGCAAGTTGTGCCAGAAGAGGATCAATCGACCAACCAGGGAATGGCATGCTTCTCTGGAATTTTGTCCCAAGATTGTCGCTCCACATAGGACCCCGGAAGCCGGCTCAACCAAGTGCGACAGTTCAGCCAGTCTCTTGGCCTTACGCTCCGGCGGCCCTGGAAGACAATGTAAGAGGAAGCTCGTGAATATGACGTCGTATTTCTTGTTTCCTCGGCATTCGGGGTCGAGCATGCTGTGTATGGAAGATGGGGCGGATTTCGCGGCCAGGAAATCCCCACGGACAGTCTCGACGTCGAGGTTATCCAAGTCGCCGTGGGCTTGTCGGCACCTCGTGGAAGCATATTCCAGACAATTCGGATTTAGGTCAAACAGGGTGACCAGAGTGTTCTCAGGAAGCTTCGTCTTAGCCAAGTAGTAGCCGGTAGCTACCCCAATGTCTAAAATCCTGACCTGAGCTTCGGTCCCTGGTTTATTGGACCCTCGACGCTGCGCTGCACCGTTGATCATGATCCGATGGAAGTGTTCCAACACAACGGCGGGGCATCTCCACACAAAGCTACAGTAGAGCCCTAGGACTAGACTGTCGTAGACGAAGCCAAGCACCAGCGGTCCGTAGATTGCTGTCCCTGCTGCGGTTGATCGGGTTCTGACGTCTGCTAACCAGTGGCCGAGGGTAGCACCCGGCACAGAGTGCCCAAAGGAAAACATTTTCTAAGTGGGTTTTGCGTCGAGACAAATGATATAAACTAACTGTATCCATTTGGGTAGCTTTCAGTTCAATGAGCTTCTTGCACGAGTTATTTTACAGGAAAGAAAGATGTCCTGCACATAATCCACAGCGGGTACCCCCGGCCCTGAGATGATAAGACTTGTGCTACGCGACTTCGACTTCGGTCAATCATGACCGATGCCTGACTTTGAATGCTGAGATTCCACTTGATCTTCCGGCTTGGCTGACATTTGGCGGATATGCTGACAATGGTCTTGTCAGTGTCACGGTACCCACTACAACGACCCGCTATATAAACGTCGCGGCTTCGCCTGCGACTTGTAGATTTCTAGCTTTCCTCTCTTCGTGCAACAACAAGTTATTACTACGGCTACATACCAGCACCGTAACAGTCAGCATACCTCCTCCTGACGCCATATCACACGATCAAATTGAAATTTGTGCCAAAGAGTTGGTTTCGCAAGATTTTATATAAAGCGTCTTGATTGTAAAACCACACCAGAGATCAACTTTTGAAACAAAGAAGAAAAAAAAATCAAAGGCAGAGATTGTGGTGTAAGTGCTTAATGTGATGTTGGCGGCTTAAGTCCATTCCACAGCCAACACTCTCGCAGTAATATTGTAAGGGCACAGCAGGCTTTGAATTACTTATATGGCGATAATATAGTGGGTTATATAGCTAATTCAATTGATTATATATAAAGCGTTTATATATATATTAAGGGGAGAAAATTAAGCTATAGCTACCATAGGGCTAAAGTGCTTTAATATATTGCCATACTTATATAATATACTTTTCTCCTAAAAATATATATATCCTTATATATTATTTATAATATAAATATATAAAAATATATCTATAAATAAAATATATAATTTTATTTTATATTAAAGTTTTACTAAGTTTTAAAAAATCTTAAATATTATTATAATTTAATAATTTTAATCCTCTTTACTTTTAACCTTAATTCTTACCCTATTATTTATTTACCTTTTTATTACCTTATATAATAATATTAAAGCTAAAGTTATTTATTTAATTAAATATATTCTTTATAAATATTAAATTTAAAGTTTTTATTATAATTAAAATATTTCTTAAAATAATATTATTTACTTAATTTAATATATTATTAATAATAATAAATTTTTAAATCTTAATATCTTAAGTTTTAATATTAATAATAGTTTTAAATAAGGTAATAATAATTTAATTAAGTTTCTTAAAGTTTTAAATAATAAGTTAATACTTCTTTTTAATTAATTTAATTTTTATAATTTCTTTATTATTATTTAATATTATATTATTATTATTATTTTTTTCTTTATTTAAGATTTTATAAATATCTTTTTCTTAAATAGCTTTTATAAATATAAGTTATTAGAATTTTAATAGTATTATATTTAAGTTAAAGAAGTATTTTTAAATCTCTTATTTTATTTTAAATTTAAATTAATAAGTAATAAGTTTTTTATTAATTAAAGGTTTTTATTTATTATTAAAATCTTAAAAAATAATAAAATTTATAATATTTTAAGGCTATTTAATTATAATAAATTAAAATATAAAATAATAATTCTTTAAAATAATTAAAGTTATTTTATTAATTAAGATATAATTATAAATATAATAATTTTATTTATAAGAAAAGTATTTAAGAATATCTTTATATATCTTAAGATAAACCTTATAATATATATTATAAGCTTAATTTTAATTTTATTTATTTATAATAAGAATTTTATTATATAAAGTTTTATTTTTATATAATTAAATAATATAAGCTTTTTTATTTTTTATATTATAAAAGAAATTAATATTTATAATATTAATTATAAAATAATAAGCTTATATTTATATAATATTAAAATAATATTTATTATTAAGAAATCTTATAATTTTATTATAAATAAAAATATTAATAATTATATTTTATTTATTGCTTATAGCTATTATTTAAATATGGATTTTAATAAATTCTTTATATATCTTTTATAAAGAGATTTTATAAAAGGCTTTATAAATTTTATTAATTTATATAATATAAGGGGTAATAATATAAATAATTAAAAGGTAATTATTTTAATTAAAAATATTTATTTAATAAATTTATATAATAAAATTTATTATATATTTAGCTTATATAAGATTTATAAAGTTAAGTTTAATTATATTATAATTAAATTAAATAATATATATAATTTTATTATAAAATAAGAAATCTTTAATTTAATTTTTTAATTTAAGGGATATTTAAATATAATATTTTTAAATAAAGTTTTATATTTATTAATAAAATATTAATATAATAAAAATAAATTTTAAATTTAAGTTAAATTTTTTTTTTTTTTTATAAAATAATTTTAAAGAAAATAATTTAAAGTTATTATATTAATAAAAGTTCTTTAAAAAAAAGATTATTTAATTTTAATAAATAGCCTTAAAATAAATATTAAAAGAAGTAATATATTATTTTTTAAAATAATTTATTAAAGTAATTATTATTAAATTATTATTATTAATAAAAATATTATTATTTAAATAAAATAACTTATTTTATTTAATATTATTTAAAAGGATAAATAAATAAAGAATAAAAGCTAATTAAGCTTAATAAATAAAGGTTTTATTTTTATAAAAGGCTTTATTAATTTAAATAATTTAAAAAATAAAAAGCTTTTTATAATAAATTATTTAAGTTATATAAATAGTATATATTATAATATAAATATAATTTAAAATTTATTTAATAAATTTATTAATAAATTTTTTTAATTAATTTTTTTTTTTTAATAAATATAATATTTAGATTATTAAGATATTTTAATTCTTATTTAAATTTAGATTTTTAGTTTTAATAAAATATAAAATATATAATAACTTTTAATATAAAAATATTATTAAACTTATATTTCTTAAAATCTTTTATATTATTTATAAAATCCTTAATAATAATATTATTAATGCTTTTACTTAAAATATTAATTATATTTAAAATATCCTTTATATAATTAGATTATTATAAATAATAGCTTTAAATAAAGGTTTTCCTTTTATAATTAAGGTTAATAATTTAAATTATAATAATCTTTTCCTTAATTTTATTATAATAAGATAAAATCCTTTTAATAAAGTTATTATTATTAATATTTTAATTAATAATAATTATATTTTTAAGATTTATAAATTAATTTAATAAAATAAAAAATTATAAGTTATTTTCTATAAATTTAGCTTCTTATATAACTATAGCTTTTTAAATTATAATATCCTTAATATTTATTATTTAAGATTATAAAAAGGCTTCTTTAATATTATTTATATTAATAATTTTATAGAATTTTATAACTTATTCTTTATAATATTATATATATTAATATTTTAATTTATTAATTATCTTTTTTTATATTATTTTAATTTTATTAATAAAAACCTTTGCTTTTTATTAAAGAAAATTTTATATATAAACTTTATAAATCTTATTAAAGATTTATTAAATAATAAGATTTATAAATTTTAAAATAATTTTATTTATTTAAGCCTTAAATAATCCTATATTAAAAGGAATTATAATATAATAAAATAGCTATTTATTATTTAAAATAGCTTAAGTTTTAATATTTATTATTATAATATTATTTAAAATAATATATTTAATAAAATTTAATAATTTTAATTAAAGAAAAAAGTCTATATTTATATTAATATTATTTTTATCTTTATTAAAATTTAAATTTATATTATAATTATTATTTATCTAAAAAAGCTCTTAAATTAAAATACTTAAATAAAAGTTAATATTAAAAGAAAAATAAAAATAAGTTATAAAAATTTATAAAATAACTTTAATCTTTTTACTTTTTAAAATACTTTCCTTAATAAATATATTAAAAAGTAATTAAGAAAGCTTTTTAATAACTTTAAATTAATTCTTAATAAAGCTAAAATATATACTTATAAATTAAGCTATAATAATATTCTTTTATATTTAAAAAGCTTAAATAATTATTTTAATAATTTTATTTTTATTATTAATAAATTTAATTAAATATAAAAATTTTATATTATTAAGCTCTTTAAAAATAATAAGATTTTAATTATTAAATAATAATATTAAAATATAAATAAAATAATATATTATTTATTTTAAAATAAAAAAGTTTTTTAAAATATTTAAAGTAATAAGCTAGTTTTAAAAAATAATATATTATTTAATTAAAAAAATATATTAATATTACTTAACTTTATATATACCTTATTTTATAATTCTAGCTATATTATTATTATAAATTATAATAATCTTATAATAAATAAGCTTATAATTAAGTAAATATTAAGTAATATTAATAATTTTAACTTTTAATAATTTAATAAAAAGCTTTTATTATTTAAAATTAATAAAAAGGGTTAATATCTTTATTAATTTTAATTTAAGCTAATTAAAATACTTAGGAGATTTAATTAAAAATTAATAAATATTAACTTATATAATAAGGTTATTAAATTTATATTAAATAATATATAATTAAGGAATTTTAACTTTATTATTAAAAGAAAGGTAGAGATAATTAAGATATTATTTAAGAATATTTAATATTTAATTTTTATATTTTTAAGGAGATTTTTTTTTAATATTTTATTTCTTATTATTATATTTTTTATTTAAAATAATAATAATTTTATAAATAATTTTATTTATTAATTATAGTTTTATAATTTAAATCTTTTTTTTAATATAAGGCTTAATTATTATAATATAATTATTAATTTATATTTATTAATAAAAAGGCTTTAAAGTTAATAGTTTTTTATAATATTAAATAAACTTATAAATTTTATATTTAATAATTAAATATATTTACTTTTAAATCTTATTATTTATAAAGTAATTTATAAAAATATAATTAAGTTTAGCTTTAATTATAATTTAAGTCCTTATTAATAATATAAGCTGCTTAAGTAATATTAAATTAATTAATTTATAAATAATTAAAATATATATTAATAATTTAATCTTTTTATTAATTAATATATTAATAATAATTTTATATAAATTAATAAAAATAAAGCTAGCTTAATATTTAATAATACTTAATTTTTTATTAATTTATTCTTAAAATTTATACTTATAAATAATAATATCCCCTTAAATAATAAGAAATTAATTAATATTTTTAAAAATAATAAATAAAAGGTAAGATAGAATATTAATAAAGATATTTTATATATAATTCTTATAATTAATAAATTAAGCTTTAAAGCCTTTTTTAAATAATTATAAAGGATTATAAATTAAATAATTTTAAAATATAAATAACTTTTAAATTTAAGGCTTAAATTTTACTTAATTATTAAAAATAAAAAAGATAAAATTAATTTTTTTTTTTAAAGGCTTTAATAATATTTTAATAAAAACCTTAAAAATATAATATATTAAAAGTATTTAAATTATAAAAAGCTTACTTTTTAAATTAAATTAAAATATTAAAAGAATTTAAAATAAAGTAAAAAATATAAACTTTATTATTAATTTAATAAGAAATATATAATAAATTAAGATATATAATAATTTTCTTAATTTTATAAGCTTTTATTATAAGCTAATTAATAATATTTCTTATAAGAATCTTAATATAAGTGATTTAAATATTAATACTTTTATAATAAAAGTTAATAAATATATAAATAAAATTAAAAAGGAATTTATATATAAAGAAAGAAATAATAATAAAAAAATAAGGTAAGAAAAAGTTATTTATAATATTAATTAAGTTCTTTAAATAAAAAATAAAGAATATTATATTAATTAAAATAAATTTATTATAAATAAAGAATATATTAAAGATATAGTTTTTCTTTTTTTTCTTTTTTTTAACTTTTTTTATATTTTAAATAAAAATATTAATATTTATATTTTCTTTAATTTTTAATTCTTAAATTTTAATTTTAACCTTTTTTATTATTTTTACTTTATTATTAATATTATAAAGGGAGGTTTATTAAATAATTAAAGATATTTTTTTAAATTATTTTAAAAGTTTTTCTTTACTTATATTACTTATATTATATATAATAATATTAATTAATTTTAATAAGTTAAAGATTTTATTATTTTAAATATTATTAATAAAGGGAGCTAGTAAAATATAATAATTAATAAAAGACTTTATAACTTAAATATTATTATTAATTTTAGCTAATATATAATATTATAAATTAAGGAGGAATTTATTTTATTTAATATTATTTATTATTTTTAAAGTTATATTAAAGCTAAGTTGCTTTATAAAGGGCTTATTAATAATACCCTTTATATAAATAAAAGTAGGAATTATAATATTATTAAATAATATAATAATTAATTAAAGAAAGGTATAATAAATTAAATAAAATTAAGGTAATTTAAAGAATAAAAGCTAATATTAAATTAAGAGTATTTTAATAATTATATATTAAAATATAAATTAAATAATAAAGGTTATTATTAAGAAAGAAAGTAATAATTTAAAGGTATAGGTTAATTAAAAATTAATAGTTATTTATAAGTTATTAATTTATTATTTTATAATTTTAAGGGGAGCTTTAGGAAAAATAAGCTTAATTATTAATATATAAAAAGCTAAAAGTTATTTAATATAATATAATTTATATATAAATAGCTTATTAATTATTTTATAATAATTAAATAATTTAAAAAATAAATAAAATAATAAAGATTTCTTTAATTAAATAAATTAAAAATAAAAAGTTATTAATATATACTTTTATATATTATTTAGCTTTATAAATAATAAATTTAATAATATAATTTAAGCTTATTATTAAAAAATATTTATTAAATAAAGAAGATTTTTATAAAAGTAAAAGGATTTTAAGAAAGCTAGTAAAATTAATAATATTACTTAATAAATTATAAAATATCTTAAATTAATATATTATATAGCTTTTAAATAATATTTTTATAATTTATTTATTTAATTTTATAATAAAAAATATTATAATTTAAAAAAAGGATTTTATATATAATATAATTAATAATATTTTAAATAATATATTTCTATTTATTATTAATATTTAAAGCTTTAAATTTTAATAATTTTATTATTATTTAAATATAAAAGGTAAGGATTAAGTATTTAATAAAGATTTATAATAATTATTTTAATTATTTAAATAAAATTAACTTATATTTAAATAAATTAATTTTTTTTTTAATTTTATAAGATTTAATTTATTTAAATAATAGCTTAATTTAATAATTAAAGTAATACCTTTATTATTTAAGCTTAATAAGCTTAATATAAATAAAATTACCTTTTTTAAAGTTAAAAAAGGATTTATATTAATTATTATAATAAATCTTTATTTTTATTTAAGCTATTTAAATATTCTTAATAACTTTTTCCTTAATTATTTATTATTATTAATTAAAATTAAAGTTTATTATTATAATTAATAAAAGAAAATTATAAGGAAACTAATTATATAATATAATAAATAGAATTTACTTAATTATTATTAATTTAAAAGTATTTATAATATATAAAATATAAAATAGATATTTTTCTTATAAAAAAGGATTTTATAAAGCTTTAAGGTATAAAATTAATTTTAATATTATTATTTAAATAATATATTTAACTTATTTATTAATTAAAATATAATTAGCTATTATTATTTATATATTAATATTTATTATAATATATAATCCTTTTTATAAAGTATTTATAAATTTAATATTTATATTTAAAATAAAAATATTTAAAAGGCTTTAATTAAAGTATATATAATTAATATATAGCTTAGCTTAATCCTTAACTATATAATTTATATATCTTATAAAATCTCTAATAAATTTAAATATCTTATATATTATAAGGAAGATATAATTATTTTTAAAAGTTAAAATAAATAAATTTATAATAAAGTTAAAATAAAGAATAAATAATAAAATTAAAGAAATTTTAATAAATTATAAATTATTAAAAAAAGGCTATTTTAAGAATTTATAAATATTATAAATTATATAATTATTTATATAATTATTAACTTTTCTTTATATCTTAAGAAAAAAAATAATATCTTAAAGAAAATAATAAATTTATTTTATATTAATATAAATATAATTATTATATATTATTTATAAGATATATTTTAAGTAAATTATAAATATAATTAATTTAATAAATTTATTATTTATATAATAAAGAAGTTAATTATATAAATAAAGTTAAAAGTTATAAAAAGTAAAATTAAGTTTATTAAAATTATATATAATAAAATTAACTTATTTATATAATTAATAATATATAAAGTAAAATTATTTATTAAATTTTAAAGCTTTTATTAAGTTTTATTAAAAAGCTAAAGATATTTATAAAATATTAATTATTTATTTATTAATTTTAAAGAAATTAATTTTAAAAATAAAAATAATATTTAAATTAATTTAATTTATAAAAAAGCTTTTATTTAATTTTAAAAGTAAAATAAAAAAAGTAATAATTAATTATAAGAAAAGATATTTAATTAATAATAAGCTAGCTTTAATAAATAGCTTTAAAAGATAATATATTTATTATTAAATAATTATATATAAGTATATAATTAGCTTTATAATATTTTAAAGTAGTTTTTTAAAAGTATTAATATTTATAAATTTTAAAAAATAAAATAAAGTATTTATATTAATATAAGATTTATTAAGGCGATAAATTATATTAATATAATTTAAATATTTAGTTAAGAATAGTTATTATTTTATAAAGTATTTTGAATTTTATAAGAGATAAATTAATAAGTTAAAGGTATTATAAATAATTATATAATTAATAATTATTTAAATTTAATTATAATTTAAATAATAAGAATATTTATTAAAAGCTTAAATTAAGCTAAATATCTTTAATTTTATAATATAATAATACTTTTTTATAAAGTTTAAAATATAAAATAAAAATAAAATAAATTAATTTTTATTATTATTTTAAATTTAATAAAGATTAACTTTAATACCTTAAGTATTAATATTAATATAAAGAATAAATAGCTTAATAAAATTAAGAAATACTAAATTAATAATATTAATAAAAGTAATTTTTAATTTTTCTTATACTTAAATATAACATTTTTAAAAGTTATTTAAATAAATTTTTTTTTTTTTATAATTTAATTTATTTAAGGTTAATATCTTTATTTAATATTAATAATTATAATAGAAATTTATAGTATTAAGAATAAATATTTTTTTAAGGATTTATATAAAAGCTACCCTTAAAATTAATAATCTTAAGCTTATTAAAAAGATTTATAATAATAATAAAATTAAGAATAAAATTATAATAATAATTTATTAAACTTAGTTTTATTTTAAATAATTAAAGAATTTTAAATATCTTAAGATAATAAATAACTTTAATTTTTTTTTTTATAATTAATAATCTTAATTAAGATATAAAATAGCTTAAAGCTTTAAATCTTATTTAAATAAAATAATATTTATTAAGAAATAAAATATAATTAAAGTTTTTAAAAATAATAAAAATAATTTTTAAATAAAGAAAGTAATTTATTATAAAATAAAAATAAATAATAATATTATTTATATAAATTAAAATAAAGGCTTAAAGATAAAAGCTAAAAAGTTATTTTATATAATATTAAAAGAATTTTAATAATATAATTAATTTTATAATATTAATTATTAAATATTAAAATTTATAATAAGGTATAATGAAAATAGTTTTTTATTAATTTTAATAAGTAATTAATTATTAAAAAAACCCTTTAATAATATTTATAATAATAAATATAAAATAATTATTAAAAGAATTAAATATATTATTTTAATAAAGTAAGAAATAGTTATATAATATAACCTTAATATTAATTTAATATAAGTTAATTATAAATTATAATTTATTATTTCTTTAAATAATAAATATAAAAGATAAAGAAAGATAAATCTTTTTTAAAAGGATACTTTTTATTATATTAGCTTCTTTTAATAGCTTAAGGATAAAATTAAAAGCTATATAGTTTTAAGGAAATATATTATAAGGATATTATTAGAAATTATTAAGTTTAATATTAAATTTAAAAGAAATAAATATATTTATATTATTATTAAAATATTTAAATTATAAATTAAATAAATAGGTATATTATAATATAAAATTCTAAATATATTTAATATTCTCTAGGCCTTAGCTATTATAAATATCTATTTAATTAATATTAAAATTAAGCTTTAATATAAATATATTAAAAAAATAATTATTTAAATACTTATCTTTTTTCTTTTTAAAAAATATTTTATTAAAAATTTTTAATAAAGGTATTATTATAAGCTTTTTATCCTTTTAAATAATAAAAATTTAAAAATTTAAAATAATAAAGAATTATTTTAAAATTCTTAATTATTAATTATAATAAATAATAATAAAGGAATTATTAAAATTAAAAAAAAGAAAATAAGTAGATTTATTTATTAATAATATTATATATAAAAAAGATATATATAAAACCTTAAGGGTTTAAGATAATATAAAGCTTAATAAAATAATTATTTATAAATATAAATAAGGTTTAGAACTTAATAAGTATATTATAATTATATTTAAGGAATATATTAATAGTTTTTATAGCTTTAATTAATATTATTTTTTAATTAATAAAAAGATTATAAGAATAAATAGCTTAGATTTTATATTTAATATTTATAATTTTAATTATATTATTTAAGTCATTAAGGCCTTATTTAATATATAGTTAATAAGCTTTAAAGAAAGGTAAATTTAATAATAAGTTATAAGAAAAGTTATTTATTATATAAATAGGCTTTAAAGCTATTTATAATTATTTATTTATATTTAATATATTAATTAAAAGTTAAATTTAATAAGTAATAATAGATTTAATATTAATATTATTAAGAGGAATAATTTTCTTTAAGGGGGTTTTAATTAATTAAAGATAATAATATTTTAAAATTAAATTAAAAATAAGGGTAGCTTTAAAATAAATATTAAGAATTATTAATAAATATTTATTATTTAAAGTTTATATAATTATCTTTAAATAATTAAGCTTAAATAATAAATAAATATATAAAGCATTTTATTTAATAAGGTAAAATAAAGTAATATTTATAAAAAAAATAAAG
The DNA here is from genome assembly GCA_037177825.1 of Diaporthe sp. P3_1W. NCBI lineage: Eukaryota > Fungi > Ascomycota > Sordariomycetes > Diaporthales > Diaporthaceae > Diaporthe > Diaporthe sp. P3_1W. Next base: position 3,103,369 of record JBAFXB010000001.1, read on the forward strand.
CTATATTTATTATAAATAAGTTAAATATTAAGGTTATTTTAATAAAGTAATATTTTATAATTATTTATTAAATTAAGAATAAGGGGTTTAATTTATTTAAAAAAATCTTTTAAAAATATAATAAGTAGCTTATATTTTAAGGTAAGGATATTAAATAAAAAGGATTTTATTAATAATAAAAATATCCTTTAAATTAATTATTAAATTAATTTTTTAATTTAATAAGTTTTTTTTTATCTTTAAAAAGGATATTATTAAAATTAATAAAGTTATTATTATTATAATAAAATGCTTAAATATTATCTATTATTTTTATATTAATTTCTTCTTTATTTTAATTTATAAAGATTATAAATACCTTTATATTAAGTTTATTATTATTATTAGCTTATTAAAAATATTTATATTAAAAGTAGTTAGGCTTATTAAATTTACCTTTATTTTTTAATATATTATTATTATTTTTTTATTATTTAAAAGGTTATTAATTAGTATTTAGGGTTTATAATATAATTTAATATTGTATTTATAATCTTAATTATTATAATTATAATTAGGATTATAAGGCTATTAATAAAAATTAAGGTAGTTTTTATTATTATTATTATATTATTATAAGTATTAATTAAATTATATAAGTTTATTAATTTTATTATTATTATTCTTCTTTATAAAATCTAGTTAATTTTATAATTCTTAAATTTAACTTTATTATATATTATATTTTTTATAAATTATTTATTATTTTTATTAAATATTATATTTATTTTAATTAATTAATTCCTTAAATTTTTTTAAAGTATTTTTAATAAAGTTTAAGGTAATAATAATTTAAAGATTTATATTAAAGTTAATATAAATATAGTAAATTTAAATATCTTTATTAATATTTCTTACTTTATTATATAAGTAAATCTTTTTATTAATATATTAATAAAAAGGAAGCTTATTTTCCTTTTTAAAGTTATATATTATTTAATTTATTTTCTTTATAATATTTTTATAATTAAAATAAAAATATTATTATAGTTTATTATTTTATAATTTAAGATTATTTATTAATTTCTTCTTCTTTTTTTTAATTAATAAAAGGAATTAATATATTTTATTTAAATTATAATTTAAAATAATATTAATTATATAATTTATAAATATTACTTTATTATTATAAGCCTTAATAAAGTAATAAATATAAAAAATATAGGTATTTATAAATTAATTATTAAATTTAAATATTTTAAGCTTAAAATATAAATTTATATTATAAAAGGTTATAAAAGTTTAATTTATATTTATATATAATGCCCTTATACTTATATATAATGCCTTTATATTTATATATAGCCTTTTATAATAAGAATTAAAAGGAGATATTTCTTAAGATTTAATAATAAATTAATAATATTATTAAAGGTTATTTAAGTTATTCTTTATTTAAGATATAAAATTTACTTAGCTTTAGTAATAAGGCTTATATTAATTTTAATATATATAATTATTATTTTAAATAAGGGATTAAATAAAAAAGCTAGATTAATAAGTTGCTTTATAAGAATATTTAAAGAATTTAATATTAATTCCTTTTAAAAAATAAATAATTATAAAAGTAAAAATATTAAGGAATAATATTATATTTATAAGAGATATTAAGTTAATATTAGTTTAAATAATTTAATTTTAATATTCTCTTTTATTAAATTAATTTATAAAATTTTTTACTTATTATAAAATATAAGTAAATATAGCTAAATAAAGTAATTAAAATAATTTAATTTTAATAATTTATTTAATAATATAAATAATAATAATATTAAATATTTAATTTATAAATAAATAAATAAGAATTTATTTAGGCTTTTTATAAATATTTTATAATAATATAAATAAACTTAATTAATTTATAAAGCTAAATAATTTTTCTTTTATATTATAAAATATAAAAAATAAAAGAAATAAGGGTATAAGAATTTAAATTTAAGGATAATTAATTAAAAGGGGAATATTATAATATTTTTTTTTTATAAAAGGTATTATATTACCCTTTAATGGTTTTTAAGGAGCTTTAAAAGGTTCTTAAGGGTTTTTAAAGGGTTTTATAAAAATAAATAAAGTATTAAAAGTTAATTATTAAGGGAATTTAGGATATTAATAATATAATAAGGTAAATTAATTAATTTTAATTAATTTATAAAGTATAGCTATTAAGGGTTAAATAATAAGTAATGTTTTAAGGGAAAATTTAAAGAAAGAGAAAGGAGGCTTTTATTTATAATTTAAGAGTTTTTTTTTTAAATTTTATTTTAAGTTAAATAAATAAAAGTAATTATAAAAATATATTATAATATTTTTAATATAAAAGCTATTTTAAATTAAATTAAAAGGTCTTTTTAAATTTATTAATAATTAAAGCTATAGGATATAAGAGTTTATTTAAATAGGTATTTATAAAGAATTAATTTTATAAATCTTAAAAAATATATTTTTAATAAATTAATTAAATTTATTTTAAAATTAATATAAAATTTAATACTTTTTTTTATTTATATAAAGGTTATTTTATATATATAAAGGAGATTAAGTATATATATATATATATAAATTAATAAAGATTAATTAAAAGGATTTAATAATTAAAAAAGTTAAGGTTATTTAATTAAATAATATTTATATTTATTTAAATAAAGGTTATTTAGGGATATATATAATATTATAATATTTATAAGGCTTTTAGCTTAATTAAGGTTAATTAATAAAGGGATTATAAATATTATTAATTAATAAGTAAATTTATAAATAGTTAAAGGGTTATTAATAATTAATTTTTATTATAGAAATAATAAGGATAAGTAATTAGAGTTATAGCTATTATATAAGGATATAATAGGCTTTAAATTACTTATATAATAATAATATAATGAGTTATATAGCTAATTTGATTAATTATATATGAAGCGTTTATATATATATTAAGGGGAGAAAACTAAGTTATGGCTGCTGTAGGGCCGAAGTGCTTTAGTGCACCGCCGTGCTTATATAACAAATATCATATTATACGCCCTATGATAATGGTCTTTAGTCCTTCAGCCGTGCATGAATTTTGTTCACCGAAAGAAATTGTCCTCGTGACCTTGCGGCCGCTGCAATGTGGATAAAGTGAGCAGCGCAGCCTGCTTACGGAGAGCCAAGTGATGGCGTCTGCGCATCAGCGCCTGGAGCGCAGTCCGGAAAGGCGATTGCCGACGCCCTAGGACGGCTCAGCAGCGGCCGCGCTTAAGGCGCTAAGATCTGGCAGGTCCGGTTAGCTAGCGTTCATCCCAGAAATAGCCTTTAGCTGCAGACCTTTTCGCCCGGCCGCGGGAGGAACTGTGGTGTTCATGTTGGGATGACAGGCGAGGCGCAGCAGCTGTCCGCGCTCCGCCCCAGCCCTACGGCGCTGCTGATCGGAAATCTCATTATCCGTGCGGTCGTGGAACCTGGAGACCACGGCTGAGCTGCGATGGAGGTGATTTTCGTGTGTTTGTTTACATGATCGTGGGTGAGATGGAAATGTTATAAGAGAGGACGACATGCCCGTGGTAAGGTGAGTTTCTGGAGCTCATCACCATCCTCACAAACACTTCAACCGCAACTCCCTAAAGCACAAGCCTCAACCCACTCTATATTCAAGCATCTCGTCCAAAGACAATTCATATTCAAGAAATCCACCTCATCAAAATGTTCGCCCAGAATCTGGTCACTGTTCTCGCCGCTGCGGCTGTTGTCACCGCTCTGCCTACCGCGACTACAACCTCAACCCCTGACAAGACAACCACCCTCACTGGTGTTACCCACTCCGTCGTCGCCGGCCGCGGAGGCGCCCTTCTCTTCGACCCAGAAAACGTTGTTGCTGAGATCGGAGATGTAGTTGAGTGGCATTTCCTGCCCAAGAACCACTCGGTCGCTCAGTCATCCTTCGGCCAGCCCTGCGTCCCGGACGCCTCCCTCACCCTGCCATTCTTCAGCGGCTTCCAGCCCACCGGCGACGCTGTGCAGGCCCCCAACGTCTTCCAGATTGTCGTCGAGGACAAGAACCCCATCTGGTACTACTGCGCCCAGACTACCGGCAACCACTGTCAGAACGGGATGACTGGAGTGATCAACCAGAACTTTAACTCGCCCAACACCCTGGCCGCCCACAAGGCTCTGGCCGCCGGCACGGGTACTTCTGTTATTCCCCCTGTTGTCCAAGGAGGCTCTGTTATTCCCAACCCAAACCCCAACGGGGGATTCTAATTTGGGAAGATCAGGTGGATGGCGGATGAGGGGTAGTTTCTTATTCAGCGGTCGTTTCTTGTGAGGATAGAAGCTTGAGCTTTGGAGCAATCCTGGTATTTCAAGCTCTTTCATGGCGCATGTTATGCTTTTAGAATACTTAGAGACAAGATGGGTCGTATTTAACTTCTACACTTATATATTTTTGATATTTATTAGAGTTCTGCCTGTTTTATATGGTCGCTATCATCGATCTCCCTCCAGTGACCAACCTCTTTTATAGCGACTGCATACGCCCATACCATTCAGTCCATGTTGCGGTGGTTCTTGCGAATACACTCTTGTAGCACTGAAGCCTGTTTTATTCTCACCGGAATCTCGATCCTATCCCAGCAATAACATTAGATCCTTCTTGCACGGCCCACCCATGATCCATGCAAGGGCTGGGCCAGCAATCAAATGTGCAGAGCAACTGCCACATAATTCTTGGGAATGGCACGCATTTATTCTGGAATTGATGTGTTTCTGCAGAACTAGGTTTGAATATGACTCCAGAGCTTGTTTCTCATCTATGCTTAAGTGATACCGACTGGATGCATACTGCTCAAGAAGCATATGTGTACAGATTAAAAACAAGACCACTTAGCACTACCTTCAAACACATTACCTGTAACGGAATAGTGCGCATAGCCTGTTGGCGTGAAAGAGCTATCAGCAGTAATTCTAGTCATGGCAGTGCACAGTCACTTATACTTAGCTCAAAACCTGGGAGCAGCCGGAAGGCATCGTATGTGACCCGAATACTCATAGTCAGAACAAATCAGTCTAAGGCGAGAACTAGAAAGAATACCATGGTCGGCAGTCTTATTCAAGAGAGTCTCTGCGATATGGATGGATCAGAATGTGGTGCGTTTTGGTGCCATCAATTCGCGAAAACAGAACACAACCTTTTAGTCCCAAGGAACCACAAGAGGCTTCTATGGCATCGCCCAATGATGTTTCGAAGGGAAGAAGGGCCACGTCAAGACAGAGTCATCGTGGCAGCTGGGCTGGGCACGGAGGTCGGCCCACTCGAGGTCTTTGCTTGCAGCTTCAAGCGGAGGGGAGCTTTGTGTCACAGAACAGCCAATCATCTTACACGGCTGGCCTTCGTGGTGCCACAAGGACCACCCCTTCACTTGCGACACATCATGTTTCCCAAGCACCTTAGACTCTCTCATGCTGTGTACTCTCCTCCCGGTCCTCTTACTGTATACCACTGATGTCATTACTGGTGCTCCAATGACTTCAGGTGCCCGCAAGGCGAAGCAGCTCAGCTTCTATGGCACAGATGCTCCGCAAATGCCCACTTTTTTCAGGATCCGTGACTTGGTTTGACTTGACTGGATAGGGCCGGGGGTGTCCGAATTTTAATTGTGAGTAAGCTGTTGAACTGAACTATGTGTGAGGCCAGTCTGGTTATCAGCTCGATGTACTCTAGAAAAGTCATGGATTTCTATAGCTCATTTCCAAGACTCTGTTGGTTTGTCCTTCTCATCTCTTCAGCATCGCAGCCACTGTCTTCTCACGGCCGCCTCCAAGCCAGTCATCCCAGCACATAGAAAAGGTCGTCTTGTCCTGCCATACATCCCCTTCCTCACTGCCTGGCGGCGGAGACTTCCCATTACCCACTTTACCTCGGGCGACCCCGTCTTTGATCAACCGAAACCATGCCTCCGTGCCCTCATACTTGAGTCCCATTCTCTCCGCAACCCGGGCAGAGCCTTCGTGGCGCGAGTCTAGTCTCCACTGCACCCGGACCAGCCCCAACCCACCATCAGATGGTGCGTCCAGCGCATACTGGAGCATGAGGCCCACGGCGTTGCTAGTGACATGGGTTCGCTGGTACGGGGGTAGGGTGAACAACGTGCCAATGGTGAGGGAACGCGATGCAGCATTCGCATCCATGAAGGCTATGACTCCAGCCAGGGCACCCTCGCTGTCGTTTGATGCGGCATTTTCTAGGGAACCATCCGTTTTCGTCTTGTCGATGATGGCAAACGCCAGGGTCTCGCTAGTCTGGGCAAGGAGACCGCATACGAATGATTCTATAAAGCTCTCATAGTCCTCGTATGGGCCCTGTGGGTAATGCGCGTACAGATCCGGGTGTTCCCTTGAGAGCTTGTAGAAGGTTGCAGCATGTTTCGTGGCCTGTTGGTCATGTCAGCAGCCCACAGCTGGACACCAAGGACGTGGTTCCTGGCTCACCGAAAAGGGTGTCAGCTCAATGAGCTCATTGGATAGCTTTGTCAAAGGGAAACAGAAGTGATTCGGCTGCATGTTTGAAGTTTAAAATGGAGCTCTCTATGCTTGATAGGCCTGGATATTGAACATGATCTGGCTTGTATCTGTCTTCAATTAGGCAGCAGCGGACGGGTGATACGGAATGGAATCCTACATGATTGGTCCCAAGCAGAGGCGCGGCGTAGTCAGCTCACTCATGGGCATCATTGGTGGACATTTTGCTCGTGAATTGATGCAATACCCTTGCTCACATCGGGATGTTGCCATTCAATGTCGTGAGATGCCCTACCTCGACTCGGGTTGTATTGACAAAGGTGGACAGCCTTTTCCCGTCTCCCGTCAGACTCGCTTTGTTTCCGATCGTCTTGTGTTCCGCCAGTGTTGACCAAAGTCATTGCTGATGATTGGTTAGTATTGCAACACCCAATCTCACAAGCAAGGTCTGCTTCATGAGCTCGAAAATGCGAGTTGGTGTGTCGATCCAGTCCTGCTATCCCCATCTAGCCACCCAACGAAGAATGAGAACATGGGGTCATGATCTGTCGCCAGAGTCGACTGCGTGTCTGACTGTCATGTCACAAGTTGTCCAAAAATAACGCAAACACGAAAGGGACAAGCTAGACTCGCCCAACCCGTGCGTGCAATGGAATTACCGTGACAGATAGCCCCTGAAGCACATCACTGTGCCAGTCGAGGCCATTCTTGGACAACATGGTGGACAGACTCCTCAATCTAGTGGTATTGAAGGAAGAGCCCGGATTACCCCGGAGCGCTCGGACAGGTAGTCAACACACCGTCAGATGGTACGGGTTCCCACCTAGCGTGCGGTGCACAACTCCGTATAGAAGAGCAAACTAGGCCAATGATGAAGCATGCATACATCAGTGGCTTAGATCAAGAGCATTTCTTCGGAATATTCCGTGAGCTAGTGTGCATTTTATGCCCAGGTGTGTTGATAGAGTTGGACAACAGGTCGGGAAACGAGAGATTACGGACTGCCGAGAGCGATGACAAGTCGTGAGGCAGTCGGCGAACCACTGCACACCATTCTCCTCGTGGGGTGCCGCAAAGCGATTGATGCCTCGTAAGGGGCACCTGTGCTCGCTGATTGATCGTTTCCCACGAACGGTTCAGCATTGCGGGAACCAAAGCTTGCTCATTGAAGGCGCACACGAAGTCTACTTGTTTCGAATTGAATCTCAACTCAATGGAGATATCTGGAGCAGCTCGACGTCTCATGTCAGGTCAGTAAGGAGACTTATTAATGCTCAGATGGATCGACGATCGCCTCGATACAAATGAGGTTGGTATTTGGTGTGACAGAATAGTCGAGACGACTCTATTCATGCAGGCTTCCGTCCACCATTGGGTTCTAGGCATCCTGTAAAAAGACCCCGGACCTGTCTCTTCCAATTCTGCTGCGGCCCATGATGTCACTGCAACCATTCAGTAATGTCCCAAGTAAACGTGTTGTGGCACGAAGGGATTTCTGCAATCGAAATCCGTACGACGTCACTAAATGTTTGCCCTCGTCGTGAGGCTCGTGTCCACCCAAACCCCAACAACGGTGTTACTTGGAAAGGGCGAACGTCATCCTGCATACATTTAGATTTCTTGCACATGACCATTCCTAAGTCAGCATGGGCTTTCAAGAATCCCATCAAAACACCAAGAAAATGCATCCCAACTATCGAACGCAGGTAGCCGTTGAAGCGCAGGTCTCGTGGTCAATGTACAGCTTAAACTGCCTTCTTGACTCACCATGACATGATCAGCTTTCTTTAAATACTTACCCGAACATTCCATGGTGCTGAGATTGCCATCATCAATCAAATGCAGCAGATGCGGCTTGGGGCCGGACATTGGCCAAAGTGATGTCTGGCTCTATTGACCAATGTGACACTGTGATCCTGATGCCGGCATCCCTTATGCCGTTCTCCCCACTAGAATGGAATTTTCCCTAAGATCATTGTAGGCTTTTGACTTGCAGTCTAAATCATCAACACATTCCCAGTCCTCAAATACTCGTCAGTATATTTAAAGAGGCGATTCCTTCATGCTCTGGCTTATCTGACCCTCCTCTTCTTCGCCTAAATAAAAGCCCTGCTCTCTTTGCCTTTGTCTATCATTTTGCGACTGTCCATCCAAACGTTCTGCCATCCCCCCCCCTCCGCCTGGCGGCAAAATACTGGAGACATCTTGTGTTCATCTTGTCGCCGTGGGTGCATCATATTATTGCTCTGTGAATAGCACCTCTGACCACCAGTCCGGGCAAACGGCATGGACAAAACTCTATCCAATCAAGCTGTTCAGAACTTCGAGCCTGAGTACGTTCAAACTGTTGTTGTTCTCGATGTATCTCTCCGCGCACAAGAGGCATTTCTCGTTCCGGATTATGCGACCATTTCTGTCCTACACTTCAATTGTTGATTGAGAACCACAATATTAATACCCACCTTCTTCCGCAGCAAAAAGGCACTGTCGAGAGACAATCCTGGCCTCCGACCCAAGCTACCTGTCCCCGATGACCCAAATTTCACCATGTCACGCTTCGCGTCACCAGGTAACGAGCGAGAAGATCTTGGGTTTCGGCAGACTCAGACTGGCGCTCAATCAACAGCCCGCATGGCTGAGAGGATCAAGCCGCTGGACAAGATCTTGCGACCGAATTAGTCTCCGGTTTCTTTGTTGATTAAGTCAATCTCTTACGTTCGAAGTAACAACCCATTCAAAGACAAAATCTTGGGAATCAGTATGCTAATGCAGTATAACAGAGTCAGTACACGGCCAGCAGCAACTCTGGTAGGACTTCCGTACAGGCAAACCTCGTGGTAATGTGAGACCGCAGTTGAGGCGGGTTCGGCCCGGAGGGTCAATCTCATTTTGAACTTACATTCTTACTACCCACTTGAAGAGGAACACGATTCAAGTTATATTGATGTTGTCATGGCAGCCGCTCAACTATATACAAGCAATGTGGGCAGACATGACGGCACCGCGAGAAAAAGATGAAACAGTAGCTATTCTCATGGTGTCCAGAAATCAACCAAGTCTCATTCGATTTGAATATGCCAAATAATGGACCTGCCAGAGAAGCAGGACGCCCCTCGAAGTCAATATTACAACGTCAGTTTCGTCTGAATCCATGCTCCAGCCTCCTCTGAGAAGAGGGTGAAATAGCTAGTATGGGCGGCCCCGTCGCTACCTAGGGCGCACACAGGGTCATCCGCCAGACACCAGGACCGAAGCTTCGTGGAGAACTCGTTGAGGCGCTCGAGCTGCGTCCCTGTCCTGGGGTAGATCTTTGTACCGAGTTAGGTGCTGTCTGGGTATTACAGTCTAGGGTATCATGGAAGTGAAGGAAGTCTCGTGGTCCGAGTTTGGAGATTCAAAAAGACACAGTCGGTCTGTACTCACCCCATCAAAAGGTGCCCCGGATTCGACATTATATGTCTGATTTCCTACATGCGTCACGTCGCCGAAGAAGGCAGCCGCCGCAACTGCAGGGAAGATTAGCTTCCGGGAAATGACATCCTGTCGACGTCTGAACCCACTTTGAACTGCTGGTGATGATGAAGGGTCCAAGCCAGTAGAGTCCTGGGTGGTACAGCCCGTAGAACCACCAGATTGACCTCCGAGAATGTTGCCAACAACTTGCGCACCCTGTCATGCATGATTAGCCAGAGATATCTCCAATGCCACGACTACATCACAGCTTACCTGGGAGTAGCCTGACAGCACTAGTTGTGCATTCGGGCATCGGGTTGCGTATGCGGTGATCTGAGATGTCCCATTGACCACGCCCACGCCGACAGACGTGCAATAGTCGGGAACGAAAGAGGCAGGGTATTGGATATCTTCATAACCACAGCTGCTAATGCCACTGCAGACTGCATTCACGACACTGATCTGCCTGCCAGGATAGTCCTCGCTGGTTCCTCGCGCGAGGAAGACATGGACGGCCTCACAGTCTTGATTCTGGCGGCTGTCAAGAGTTGGATGTCCAAGAACGGACGAGAGGACCGACAAGAAGATGACAAGTGCCTTGGACTGCATTTTCGCGTTGTACTGTACAGCTTGAACTGTATTTCTACAATGATATTGAATGCTCCCGAGGACTACCCTTCTTATATTCTACCTGCTCAGAAGGCACGGATATTCAAGTGTTCCCGCATCGGAACAGTTCATAACACCCCCAGCTCATATTTAGCATTCTAAGTCGGCAACAGCACGCGGTAACTCGGTCCTGTTCTATATAAGGCAGGTGGCTTCTTTCTCGGTGCGGAACACCAACCCAAGACGGACACAAACAGAACACCAGAGCTAGCAAGTGGTTGCAGGCGAGTGAAGAAGTGTTCCATCGCTGTTACTCCAAATCAGGCGACCCAGAATATCAAGGGTCTTCGGCCTTGTCCTTGGAATTGCGCCGAGCGTTGGCCGTGTACGCGCAACTCCGCACAAGACCCCGCGCGGGAAATTGTTGTTCGGTTTGTTGCAATTGACTTTGTCTCTCAATCGTCTAGCAGAAAGATAATCCGCTCATAAATGATGTAGGCGTACTCTGTGGTCCTCCCGTTATGTTCAACTCTAATGATTCTCGAGCCAGTGATCGCAATGTGGCTCGTAAGATAATTGACCCTGTGATAACCTCAACCTGCTTCTCTCACTCTGCAATTCATCTATCTGCTGTTTGTTTTCCCGGTCTCTCTCGCTCTCTTTTTAATTGCTTCTAAAATGCATTCGGTTACAGCCAAGCCGGCGAGACCAAGTGCAGTCCGAAGCAACGCGGATGGTTCCTTAAAACAAGTTGTGCACGTCCTGCGATCATTACACTTGCGTGACCTGAAGCCTAAGGAAAGTATTGAAGGAGGAGCATGATCATGATTCGGACCACGCCCATCGAATCTGATGTCCCGTAGAGGGCGAACATTGTGCCGACGAATGCATGTTGGGAGCTTTCTTTACTCCACGGTGAGAGATAAATGTAGCACCGCGGCACGACTCTCAATTAGGGCGTATTGCCAGCAGATGGAGGCACGGCGCTCTGGGGGCAAATCTGGGGGACTATAAAGCCCACTTTTGAAGGTGACTAGTACACGAAAGACACAAGACCCTACTTATCACAATGACAGTTGGTTCCGACTCTGACTTAGATCTGAATACTCATAGGATTACAAGTGCCACAGCTGATTCGAAGTTGTCTCGGTCTGTGGTTGTCTAACGCGCCCACCTTGTCCTTTAGAGGCAAGTAAACTGGGCGATGAGATGTAGAATTGTTCTCTCAGGCTGCCAGATTCGATATTATGCAGTCTGTAACCAGTCAATCATGGCCTGGTATGTTTATTGGAACTTGATGATAAATGGCCGTCGTCTGAAGCGCATCAATTCGGATTTTACAGGAGGTGATTCAACGAAATATAACTCCACAGGAAGATGTCCAATGGCAGGTTATACCCAAAGGATGGAGTCAATTCATCACATGAGGTTGTCTCATCGGCGCTTGCAGGTAATCCTGCAGGTGGTGACTGGGTTGCGGAGAGGTACGGGTGCAGGGGCTGACTAAGACAGCCATGGGTCTTGCCTCAGGCATCCACTCCAACTTTGCCGAAGACGTCGCAGCTCCGTCCCGGACCAAGTTCGTCAATTGAAATCTCGACGACCTCCGATCCAAGACCCTTCCCCCACAGTCACCATGTTGTCGAGACAGGCCCTGCTCCGCTCAGCTCGTGCTGCAGCTCCCTCGCGGGCGATTGCCTCGCAGGTCCGCTTCTATGCCGCCCCCGCCGCCCCCGAGACCGTCAAGCCTCCCGTCGCCCTGTTCGGTGTCGATGGCACCTATGCCACTGCCCTGGTACGTCACTGCGCCGAGTCGATCCCGAGGCGGAGGAGATGGATATCAATTGGGACTTGGGAAGATGGGGGACGTGCAATTGATGCGCTGGGGCCACGGGCCAGCCGAGCAGAGAGCACCTGGAAGCTAATGCGTCATTTTGCCCAAACAAACAGTACACCGCGGCCGTCAAGTCCTCCTCGCTCGACCCGACCGCCACCGCTCTGAACAAGCTGGGTGGCCTGGTCACCCAGGACGCGAAGCTGAACGCCATCCTCCACGCCCCGACCCTGAGCCCCGCCGACAAGTCCGCCATCATCGCCGAGCTCGAGAAGACCGCCGGCACCAACGCCACCGTTAAGAACTTCCTCCAGACCCTTGCCGAGAACAACCGCCTGGGCCTCCTCGCGGGCGTCTGCACCAAGTTCGGCGAGCTGATGAGCGCTGCGCGCGGCGAGGTCGAGATGACGGTTACGAGCGCTACGGTACGTGTGCTACCTTTATGGGTGGAGGAACGATGATTGCAACGTGCACCTTCAGCGAGGCACATCCAATGAATGGCGCTACACTACGGAGGAATGAAACGTATGAGACGTGGTCATTTTGCTGACGCAATGCTGCGCGTATAGCCCCTGGACAACCGGACCCTGAGCCGACTTGAGACCGCTGTGTCCAAGTCCTCCTACGTCGGCCAAGGCAAGAAGCTCAAGGTCACCAACGAGGTAGGGAGAAGTACCAAGCCCTAGAGGGAATCTACCATGTACTGACGCGACTAGGTCAACTCTGACATCATCGGCGGCCTGGTTGTTGAGATCGGAGACCGGACCATCGACCTCTCTGTCTCCTCCAAGATCGCGAAGATGAACAAGCTCCTGACCGACACCCTGTAAATTACTTCTTTTATGTCAGACGAAAGAGGGGCACGGGAAGGGCGACGACAGGAGGTGCACGGGATTGCCAGTGAGCCTCCGGGCCAAGGATACTAACCAGCATCTGTTGTTGAATTGAGCCAGAATAGAGAGATCTTTTATTCCACGTCCTAGTCTTGCCGTTGGGCTTTTCATTATGAGCCTTGCAGTGTGATAGTATGGGATCAGTGTGACCGTGGTAGAGGGAGCGGGAAGTTGCCATGAGGAATATGGTCAGAGCCCACTGTCCACATTATTCGAGCTGTGGGTTTCCTTGCCGCGGAAAACGGTTGAAAATGGCATCACAACAGCTAGAAGTCAGCAACGACTTATGTTTTAAGATCTAAGTCCTCATAATTTCGGGATCAGGACATGCTGTAGCCTATTACAGTCCAGCCTGCAGCACATTGTGAGCCCCAGGCAAGGGACTGTTCCGCAGGCCTGGGAAGGAAACGCCTGGCCCCTGAGCACCCCAGCCAGCCCCGCATCCATTAAGTCTTACACCCTTGATCACAAGCACAAAACCGTATGCCCCAACGCCAGCTTCAATGACACAGAAATCCCGAAATCGCGCCTATCGTACAACCCATGCCTGATCAGTCGCTCCGCAGCATGCTGTCCACCAGGTCCCCCAGGGGGCCCCAGAAGTCCTTGCCGGTGGCCAGGTTGTGCTCGTCGATGAAGAGCACGTACTGCTTGAAGCTGGTGTTGAGGTGGGGCTCGAGGCCGAGCTCGCGGATGACGGGGTAGTGGTGGCAGTAGATGTGGGCGTAGACGCGGTACATGCGCTTGAAGATCTGGCGTACGAGGGAGGGGAAGGTCTTGGGGAAGGGCACGCCGATGCGGCTGGGCATGACGGCCTCGTCGTCGATGCTGCTCTGGACCCAGGTCATGAGCTGCTCGATGTAGGCCGGCGCGGGCATCTTGGTGGGCCGCTTGTAGTTCTCGTTGTCCTGCCACAGGTACTCGAACTCGTCGGTCGCCTTCATCTCCGGGCACGACTGGGGTGAGCAGAACTCTGTGATGGCGCCGTACAGCAGGTTGATCTGGTTGTAGAAATCCACCACTTTGGTCCGAGGTCAGCAACGCGCGTTTGGATATTTGCGCGGCGGTGCGTTGGTTTGCTTTGAGAGTTGCTTACTGTTGACAGCGTACCACTCGTTCTCGTCTTCACCCTCGGGCAGCTTCACGATCTTGCGCAGGCTGCCGCCCCCCAGAGTGGCCTCGGCATATTGTCGCAACTGGTAGCTCGTTGTTCCTTGCTTGCCACCGGGTCGGGGTCGGAACTGGTTTCGCCGGTTGTTGCTCCTATCTGCTTGTAAGCCTGTAGTCCTCTTTCGTGGATGGCACTTGGGCTGTCGCCGGGGTGTTGAGGGGGGGGGGACGCTCTACGGGGAGCCAGGGGGAGGGGAACCAGGGGGAGCGACATACACGGTAGCGATAAAGGAAGTCATCGTGAGTTCTGATCGTCGCGGGACACGAGTCGGGGATAGGCAGATTCGGGCTTCACAATACTCCAATGTCAGTGGGGCACATCCAAAAAGGGACTTGTCTGTTGTCATGCCGCGCGCGTGGTTGAATGTTTGATCATACCTGAGTTCAGATGACTGGCACGATCAAGTCTTGGACAAGCTGCCTATGTCTCCAAGTCAGACGAGGGTGAGAAAAGCCCTGTCTGGGGGTTTTGGTGTTTTGGTGGTGAAATCGGAATGTGGCCGTGGCTCAAGCTGAGTGACTTGGAAGCTACTTAGGCTATGATGATGGAATGAAAACAAAAACAGCAGCCGTTGCCGTTGCCGCGGCGCGTCTTGTCAAGGCATGGAAGTTGGGCAGCCCGGGCAGCCAGGTTCAGGGGCCTAGAATTAGCGGTGGTCACTGCGCACGCACACCAGAACCCCGGGTAGGAGGTCGGATTTGCAATGGTGGATTTTGGGCATGCGGGCACACTGGGCATCTTCGACTTGTGCCCTTCGCGCCGCCCCCCCCCCCGAGTCCATGCCTGCATCCTCCTCCATCCGAGCACTTACACCCATGTACAGTATGTCGATGGTCAGGATCAAGATTTCGAGATGGTTGTACTGGCCTTACTGGGCTGATTTGCCTGACCATATTCGCTGTCTATTCTCCGCGACTCACGCATCCGAGACGTCCGTGGTGGAGCAGTATGCAAGCTGGATCGCTCAGATCAACTAACCCGTGATGCACCCCGGATTCTCCGCATTTCTGTCTGCCGGTTGAATTAGTTTGAATAGCCTCAATCTGATGTGGGGACCCGAATCAGTCATCTCAAAGCCACGAACTCTAGATATGCTTGTCGCCCCTCGTCCCTGGCTGCCGATCCATGTCCTCGGGTCAACGATGCGCGAATGGCGAGGCTTGACAGCGTTTGGCACCCCGTTATTAGACTACTGGGAAGAACTATCGTTGCAAGCTCAACGATCTGTGTCCATTGCCTTACCAGTGTCGATCTCTCCTGGTATGATAAATGGATACTTTTCTTCTCATGATCGTCTATCTTGCAGATTTGTGTTCCTTCTAGAGTATCCGTCCCCTTCCACCAGCAATTCTTCCTGGTTCGGTGCTACTGCTCTATCCCGGCTTGACACTATTGCCCACATTTAGACGGCAATCACTACGAGGATACCAAACGACAATATAGCTGTCTCGGACCTTCTCCGGTTGGGGCTCAAGGGCAGCTTAACTCTTATGCGCCATGCATAGTATTGGGCTCCTGGTCATCTGTACCCATCTTGCCTTGGTTGAAGCTGCATTACCCATACAAAGACAACAAGTTGTTCAAGCGTTCAACGTCCGTCGAAATGCGAGTTCAGGCACAACACCTCTGCAAGTCGGAAATGGCAACTTTGCCTTTGGCGTGGATGTGACAGGCCTCCAGACCTTCAAGCCTTTTGCGACTATGTCTACTTGGGGGTGGCACAATTTCTCTTTACCGACAACCCCGAATCAGACCTCTATAGATGGTGAGAAAAGGCACTCATCCCCTTTTACATGGTCGCTATATACTGATGCGCACAAGATTACACTGGCCTGAACTGGTGGACTCCACCGCTTAATTTTTCTCATGAGGGACAGCTCGTCAATTACGCACAACCGAACCCTGCTGAGAACGATATATCCACTTGGTTGATCCAGAATCCCCAGAGGCTGAACCTCGGAAACATAGGACTTTGGTTTGGCGGTACAAATATTACCGAGGACGACCTCGAGGACAAATCACAAGTCCTGGATCTGTGGACCGGGACAATCTTTTCCAATTTTACATATAATGGAAGCAAGGTCGCGGTTGAGGTCCGAGCAGCACCAGATACTGACACTATCGGTATCAGCGTTGAATCTAGCCTGCTCTCTGCTGGTTCTCTCGGTCTGTTCTTTGACTTCCCATATTCGGACCTCAACAAGTTTGATGCTCCTTTCGTAGGAGTTTGGAATGCAACGAGCAATCACTCGACATCTCTGGAAACTGCAGGCAGCCAGGCCACCATTAAACATACGCTGGACGACAACAGCTACTACTTAACGGCACAATGGGATGGCAACGGGAAGATTACAGAACCAGAGGATGGCTCTCACCGATACTTTCTTACGGTTTCTGGATCAGGAAAGCTAAATGTGACCGCAAATTTCTCTCCGGATGGAGCGGCATCCCAGAAATCTCTTGAAGAACTGGCAAACGAGTCGAGAGCTTGGTGGGAGTCATATTGGAGCTCAGGGGCTTTCATTGATCTCACTTCTGTCGTTTCGGCAAATGCCACCGAGCTACAGAGGCGAATTATCCTGTCGCAGTACCTCCTGGCTGTCAATTCGGCCTCTTCTTTCCCACCACAGGAATCAGGACTCGTCAACAATGGATGGTACGGCAAGTTTCACCTCGAAATGATCTTTTGGCATCTCATACACTTTGCCCGCTGGAATCACTTTGACCTGATGTGGAGGAGCGTACCAAACATGTACGACCGGTTTCTTCCTTCCTCATTTGAGAGGGCCGCCGGGCAGGGCTACAAAGGCGCACGCTGGGGAAAGATGACAGACCCGAGCGGGCGAAGCGCACCGGGAGAGATCAACTCGCTGTTGATTTGGCAGCAGCCCCATCCCATGTACTTTGCCGAGGTAGAATACCGCTCCTTTCCCAACGACACGACTTTGGAAAGGTGGGATGAGGTACTCACAGCATCGGCTGACTTCATGGCCTCTTTCCCTTGGTTTGATAACTCAACCGGTGTATACAACCTTGGGCCGCCGATGTACCCCGTCTCGGAGAACACGAACCCGAATGCAACAATCAACCCGACTTTCGAACTGGCGTACTGGCGGTTTGGACTCGATATTGCTATCAAATGGAAGGAGCGTCAAGAACAGTCCGTTCCCGAGGACTGGGTCGCCGTTAGGGACAAGCTTGCGCCTCTGCCTGTGGTGGACGACACATATCCTGTGTACGAAGGCATCTCGAACATGTGGAGCGATAATGCAACTACGAACGATGTGAGTAGCTTTAGCCACATCTCTGAGTCAAAATGACAGTCACTATTGTTGGGTCATTTGCAGTAGCTAACAATCGCGAACACAGCATCCAGCAATGGCTGGGATCTACGGCTGGCTGCCGCCTCCGATGAGCGGGCCAAGTTTGAACCTGACCATCGTCCAGAACACGGCCGACAAGATTCTACAGCTCTGGGATCTGGAAGAGTCATACGGATGGGATTTCTCCCTGTTGGCTATGAATTCCCTGAGGCTTGGAGATGTGAACCAGGCCGTTTCCTACCTTCTCCATCCCGTCTTTCAATTCGACGACGCAGGATATCCAGTAGGAGGGTCTCGTGTTCCAACGCCGTACTTTCCAAATGCGGCATCTCTGCTGCTTGCCAGTATGTTGTGTCTACCCGCACTCTAATGCCGTAACCGGAGCACAGAAATGCTCTCAGAATCGTCGTGTTGGGAAGATGAAATGAGCTAACATGAGGCAGCATCGATGATGGGAGGAGGGTGGGATGAAGAGCCTGGGCCGCATTTCCCGGAGGACTGGGATGTTACGGTCGAGGGATTTGCCCCTGGATTATAGCGTAGGCGAAATAGAGGAATGAAGAGCCAACTTGAAACTTTAAAAACTCAGTCCTCTGTATATCAAGAGTGACGAGCATGCGAGCAATATTCTTTCCATTTCCTAGACTTTGAAACCGTTTGCCTGAATGAGAATTGGGCCCAACGAGCTAAAAATGATACCGCAAGCTAAGCTCGGCTCACTCTCAGTGCGCAGGTAGAAATGGTCTCGCAAATATGATTCATGATTGACGGCGCGCGCTGAGACGCCGTGGTTTGAGATTTTCAACCAGAGGTCTGGTCAATCGTAATGATACCTCTCGTCGTATCATAAGCCGGCCGCCGAAAGACCTTCTCGAAGCATGAGCAGGTCGTCCGCGTGAATGACTGCCCGAGCATTTCACAATATATTCTGCTCGTGCGGCCAACCGGCGTTTAAACCTGGTTGCAGCTTATTTCGCAACCAGCGGTGGCCTCGTCAAACGAAGCCAACTCAAAGAAGGATGGCATCGCCCATGCTCTCACCCTCAAAGCCGAGAGCAGACAGGTTCTTCTGCTTCTTCTTCTCCTTTGTCTTGTCCTCAGCTTTCCTCTGCTTCGCAAGCTTCTCGACCAAGTCGGGATCGGCCTTATCGTATCCCGGCGGTGGGTCGTCGTCCTTGTCTAGGTCAATCTCGCCCAGTAGCATCACGTTCTCGCCACGGACGAGATACATTCCTCGCTGGTAGTCCGCGTATATGCCTCGCTTTTCTTGTGCGCTGGGGTGGTCCGTGGGAACCGCGTCGGGGGTCACGAAGATTCTCTCCACAGTCGACTGCAGAACCAGATTCGCTATAGCCCCAGTGTTAACTCCATCCCGTTGTGCTGCACCTGCCCAGTCAATTCACCATACCGAATTGGTCCCAACTTCGCAAAATCCCCAACAATTTTCGACCGTCGCGGAGCGCAACCATCAGCTTCTCTGAAGCGGTTGTCAGCCTCGCATGTTGGATAAGTCAGCTTTTGGATCCGGGCGCTTACTGTCAGTCAGATCGAGAAGCGATGCCGAGGTCGTAAACATCTGCACGGGCAGTTGCTGAGGCGGAGGAGGAGCTCTACCAAGCACGGGAGGCCCCTGAGGGCCGGGTGCTGGAGGAGGAGCTCCGCCTCCTTGGCCAGGAGGATCGTTGAGGGAGAGGTGCTCCATTGTTACTTCATGAGCGTTGATCTTTGTTCGAGGTATAGTAGGAAGGCAGTATGTCCATGGGCGGGCGGGAAAAAAGAAATAGAGGACGGAAGCACACCCAGACCGCGGCGCCTTGTGCTGATGTTGCGACGAATATCGAAGGGTCAAGCTCGCATGCAGAAAGTCACTTACGACTGACTGCTTGGGGTCTGGTCGCAAGCGCGCCGTGGGGCCAGACTCGTTATCGCCGAGGTACGTCACTCTCGATAACGGATCTAAGTCGGCCGATCCTCCGTTTCCGTGGGTCTCGCAGCCAATGAGAGCCTCAGGCCTTGACCAGGAATTGGTAGCTATTGCAGCGTGAGGCAGTCGAGGCTTGGTCACAATGCCCGGTCACCCTGACCAGCCGCCCCCCGGCTGGACACCTAAATGGAGTATTCTGAGCTCGCCTGCGTTTTCCTCACCTCCGACTCTCCACTCCCCATCTTAGACAATTGGATGTTCCTTTGCAAGCATGAGCCGGCAGATCAAGTCTTCTTCTAGATTACAACGGCTGGAAGCACTCTGACACTCTTCCATACAACTGCACTGTTTTCGGCGGTTCTCTCACCTACCCTCACTCTCTTGAATTTGCCTGTTTCCAGCCCCCCTCCAGTGCACAACACGGGCTTGAATTCTGGAGAACTCCTCCTGTGTTTGGGCCTACACATTGCGTCTACTGGCAAAGAAATCATAACTTGCTCGTTCCTACCAGCCAGATCTGCCTTACAGGAAGACTCGCCGCGGTCGCACTCCCCACAGACTCGCTGCTTTCTCAACGACGGTCCGAGACCTGGAGAAGACTGAGACCCTCGAGCCCGACCCTTCCTAGAGACACCACCCAAATCGTCTCCAGACTTGACTACAAGATGGCAACGAATTCAGCTATCTCGGTGCCTCATGAGCCCGCTCCTCCAGCTCGAAATGAATCCAAGCGCGAGAGGAAGCGCCAACTTCTGCATGACCGACTTCAACAGATGTCCGAGAACTTCTCGAGAGGTCGCGACAGTGCCTACCGCGAACAATTACAAAAGATTCAACTCGATACCAACCTCATAATGCGAGTTGACCCATACTGCGAGCGCCCTCTCGAGGCCCTCGACCTAGAGCAAACCGATCCCGCCCTTCTCGGAAATACAGACCCCGCTACTGCCCGAACTCTGCTTGAGATGGCTGGCCCGAGGTTTCGAGACTTTGTCCATGACATAGAAGACCTCGTCGAGGAGCGTGACTACGAAATCACCAAGCAAAAGGTTCGTCACGGCGCTGGATTGCCGGGACTACGCGCATCTGAACTAACAAATCTTACAGGCTGAATACGACCGCAAATGCCAGGAACATCGAAACGTGTACAACTACAAAGTCCTCCAGGCAAGGCGGGAGCATCATTCACTAGCCTCCACCGTCCGCGATCGTTTGATCAATACCATAGCAAGCAAGAAATATCGCCTCAGCAAAGAGAAGGAGGCACTCGAGATCAGCGACGCATCTGCCTTGCTCCTTCACCCGAACCAATTCAGCATGACAAACCCTGCCAGCCCTGGAGGCACGCATGGCAAGAGGGCCACCCGCCTTAGGAGAGAGATGGAAGAAATGCCCGGGTTTTCAGAGAATAAGAAGAGAAAGAGGAACGCCAACGATGACGACGGATCGCCAGTGCCACAGCGGCGAACGCTGGATACAAACAACATCACCCCTGTCTGGCAGAGTGATAGACTGCGTTTCGGAAAGAGCACCGGTCCAATTTACAGCATCGACAAGCTCTTCACCGACAAGGAGCTGTCAATGACTTACAACAATGCTGCGCTCGCTGCCCACAAGTATATGCTCCGGCACAAATCTAAGGATGGCGTGGTATCATCGCCTTCGGAAAGCGGCCCCGAGGAACATGAGGAAGGCGAGGACGGTACAGACTCTGTCCCCTCTGCGCCCGTCATGGAGCGTCAGGTATCGCATGCGACCAGAAGCACGCGAGGCGGGACACACAACCCCAATTTCTACGACAGCAAGTTGGTTGGAATAGAGGCGCTTGCCAACTTCGAGCTGCCTGGCAATCTCGAGAGGCTTGACGCCCAGGAACCCAGGCTTCCACCGATCGTACCTGCACCGTACAACAAAGCAAAGCCTATGACCGAGGCCAGTGGACCGGCTCCTCTTGCCGTAGATGATGCTCTTGCGGACCTGCAAGCTATTTCTGTGCTGCGTCAGTACGAACAGCTTCACGGCGTGGGTTCAAATTTCGACGTCCCCAACGGCGGTCGAAAAGTGCTCGAGGCTGTCGCTGCCGGCCCTCGGGAGGAGAAGTTCGTCGCCTACCTGCAAGGAGATCGGCCAAGCGCAGACGACCTCCGTGTCGAACTCAAGGTTGAAGTCAGCAATGTGCGTGGCGAGCCGGGACCAAGCTCTTTACAGGCACCAGCCATGGCTGGCGTCCCTATGAGCCGCCAAAACTCGGGTGGAGTGGCTATGAGCCGTCAAGGAAGCAACACCAGAAGAGGCAGACGAGGTTGAGCATTATTTTACCCGGTCAGGACAGATAAGGGGACGTCGAGACATTAAGCAAGCATGAGAAAACTTGTTTCACACGAGAAATCATACGTGCATGAAATAAATTGCGCTAGATGAATTATTGTACCAAGATCAACCATGCTTCCGATCATCAAAGTCAGTCTGTTGTCGCTTTATGTTGCTCCTATCACTGCCGGACTCTTTATGGCCCGAAAACCAGCGTCCTGACCTCAATGCTCTCACGGCCCTCTGCGTCGGGATGTGTTCTTGGATCCTCGAAGGCTGTATGGGGAAGCCTGCCACCTTGGACTTTCGAACCCTCCTTCAATGCATCACTGTCAAAGCACTCCAGCAACAACCGCTCATCACCAGTCATTCCGCTCAGATAGTTCCACCTCTGATTGGGGTTGGCCTTGATAGCAGCCGTGAACCCAGTGTACCCATTGTTGTACCGGTGCTCGACGGGAATGACATCCGCGTCATCGACGCTGTACGAGGACGCGAATGCTAGGGGATACGACTCGACGGGCTTCTTGTTCAGCGGGCGCCAGACGTTAATGATGCGATACCTTCCCTTTAGCAGTGCGTCGGCCTCGTCGCCCAGGTGCCTCCTGACGCGCATCTCTGAAGAGACGGCGGTCTGATCTATGTGTGTCCTGTTAACGGGCGCGCGCTTTGCGTTGGGGTCAGTCCGGCGGATGGTGTGGTCGAAGAAAACCACCCTGTTGGCGCCGGGGATGTTCTTCAGCAGGAGCTCCTCGAGCTCGGGGTAGTAGTTGGCCTGGATAGATGCATCGTCTGTGAAGTCCTTCTCCTTTGACTCCGGGACGTTCTGGATGACCTGGAAGGCATCCTTGTCCAGGTTGTAGTCGCCCTCGTTCCCCCTGATGTCGTGGATGACGGTCTCGACAACCTCGTCTGTGAAGTTGCGCTGCGGTAGGCCCTCTGGCGGCGTATCGACGTGGTTGAAGGGCTTGGAGCCATCGGCTGGCGGTGTAAAATAGTTCAGCTTCGCCGTGGCCGGCCCGCGAGGAACGTTTGATGTGATGGCCATTGTTGGGGCTGTGGAAGTCCTAGCGGATGAAACCCGGTGGGAAATGTGTAGTGGCGGAGAGTAGACAAGGCTCAGAGTATTTGAGCAGACGAAGTTGCGCGAGAGGTATCGAGTGTCTCTTTGGAAATAATCACTGATATAAGGATGGAGTAGGCAGGCAGGTGGGAGCAGAGATGTCAGTGCTGATAGCCCAATGTTCTGGTGATGAATCTAAACATGAACTACTCAATCGTCAGGCGTTGGAGGGGAATATATACGTGAAGCATTCACATCGGCCTGACAAATCAGCTGTGTCAATCCAGCCTTTATTCTGAACATCAGTTGCAAATGAGGTCTTCCCTCTCGCACCAAGAGTTGATCACGTCATTGTCAAGGGCGCTTCACGAGCAGAGCCCGAGGATGGAGAAGTGTCGGGCTCGACCGAGAAGGGCTTTATTTGACTAATACAATAGGACGATGTGGTACGGACGATGATTACTCAAACGCCGATGGGGCTCATCTATAGGTGGTATTAGAAATGGCCACCCAGGAACTTACTGCAAAGTACGTGCGTGGGACGGGGATCTTTAGAATGTTCTTTAACCCCGGATTATCGACGAGTGAGGTCATCCCGCCAGCCCGTACATAGCAATGCAGTAGTCGGAATGCCATGGCTTGCTGACCAAGTGAGGAAGATCATTTCGCCTCCCAATTCACCAGCACAAACTCATAGCAGCAGTCGAGGGAAAAGGCGGGGCAACACGTGGGCACCCGCCAAGGGTCCGTTTTCGGCCAGTGCGCTAGTGAACCCAAGGAGCCAAGGTACAGGGTAACCAAGGTACCTTGCCCACGGCACGGCCAGAAAATGTGGCCCCTGGCAACCAGCCAGCCAGCAAGTCTACCGTGGGTAGAGGGTGTAAACAAGGCCTAGCACAAGCGTTCAGTCCCGTGAATCGTGAACCTGACTTGCCAATTCACATACGCTCGCCCGCGCCCGCGCCTACGCCCATTCGCACCGTCTCCGTGGAAACAACGCGTCACAACCGCGAGACCACCGAGACCCTTTCTCTACTTGCTGTCTTTTTGTAGTTCTTGATCTTCCAAATGCGCATTGTATGTCGAGACATCGCCGGCGATCATATCGAGATTTCGCCGAAATGTCGGGCTTCGAAATCGAGTTACCTTCGTCGCCCGACCCCTTGGGCGACGAGTCGATAGTCATCCCACCCGGTTCCGTCGCGCCGCCTCCTCCGTCTACGACGCGTCGCCCCTTTCAGAGCGCCGCCTCCTCTCGATTCTCTGCAATCCCAGGAACGTCGCCTCGAAAGCGCATGTTCGCCCTCGATGTTGGCAACGAGATCACCTCTCAGACAATCTACGTCACCGTGGAAGCTGGTCCGGATGGCAATCCCATAACGAGGCCTGGCGGCGCTGGTGTTGGAGGCGCGAACGTGAGGCGACTCCTGTTTGGATCACCGACCCCCCAGCCGAGCCCGCGTCGGGGAGCGCGGACGACCACGACGACCGTACCACTCAGAGGCTTGACGGACGATGAAGGCGACCCGACACCACGGAGGCGCAGACGCTCGTCTACCAGGCCCGGGACACCAGCGACGGCCGGCGCAAAGAGGAAGAAGAAAGGCACCCCAACACCCAAGGCTACGAGAAAACCACGAGGCACTCCCGTTGCCAGCAGTGATGCCCTGCAATCAGAAGCACCCGCAACCGTGGAAAAGCCGACACCCAGGAAGAGAGGCAGGCCGCCCAAGCGCAAAGCAGAGGAGACTGCACCCTCAGACCAGGATAGCCAAGCTCCGCCACAAACCTCAACAATTAAGAAGCCAGGTCGAAAACGTCAAAAGTCGATCCAGGCGGATGACACCGACGAGCTCACAACAACTGGCATTGATATAGCTCCACCTCAGAGCCACGACCGCCAGCCTTCACAAAATACAGACGACACCAATCAGCGTCATTTGCTAGAGGAGGTTACTGAAGATGGAAGTGCCGCGTACCAGGATGAGGGCGACGAGGAAGACCCTTTCCTGGCTCAGTTATCAGACCCACCTCGCGATGCGAACCCCTCCTCAGCGGCAGGACAGGCCATGGAACCCTTCGAGTCTTTTGGTGATAACCAACTCGAACAGCAACATGATCAACTGGAAGATCAAGGGCCGCTTCCCGGCGAGTCGGATGACTACGCTCCCATGATGGACTTCGACGATAGAAGTGATGTGGACTCAAACCATGACGCACCTACAACTTCAAATGCGCAAGCCGAACATGGAACACTGGAACTGGAAGACCAAGGTCCCCAGCCCGGCGAGTCCGAGGATTATGCGCCTATGATGGACCGCGATGAAGGGAGCGATGTACAATCGCATCACAGCGAAACAACACCCAGGCCCTCGCGACAAATAAGACATGAACCCATGGAAATAGAGGATCAGGGGGCTTTACCCGGGGAGTCGGACGACTATGCTCCTATGATGGAGGTCGATGATAGAAGTGACGCCGAGTCTCATCGCAGCTTCCACCCGGCTAGGAGTGAGGACGCCACGGACAATACCGTGGACCCGGACACATTCACCATGATTGGCATTGAGACGATGCCCTCTTTCCAAGGAAATAGGGGCGCACCAACGTCAGATCTGCCCGAGATAGGGGAGACGACAAGTTTGCTCATCAACAAGACGCTAGAATCGCTGAGACAAGAGATGGATGCAACAGACGAAGAAAATGACGATGTCGACTTGCTTGGTTCGCGGGAGCACACACCTGCTGAGGCAAAACCGGACAGCGTGCGTGACGTATTGTCTGGGAGGAAACAGAGCTCTCCGCAGAGGAGTCAGATGATACGGTCCCGACAGAGTCAATCTTCTGAACCCCCCTTACAGCCCCCAAGAGCTCGTTTTCCACTCGAGTACGCTGCACCGCAGCCACTGCAAAAGAACAAGCAATCTCCTGCTCAGCCGATACGACTACAGGGTGACCATAATGTCGCAGGAATGAGTTCCGACGAGCTGAACGCCGACGACGATTCCTTCTCCGATATCCCAGAGGAGGTCTTTGCAGCTGTGGAACCTCAAGAGATGCTGCAATCTGCAAGAAGCCCTAGTGAAGATGAACTCAGCATGGCTGTCTTACCCGCTCAACACTCGGCTCCGGACGCGGATTGCAGTCAAGAGATTACCCCAAGCGATTCGCAGAAGAGCGATATTCCCGAAAGTCCAAAGTCCACGGCCGAACACCTTGACCGCAGCCAAGTTGACGACGGCGACTTCCTCCAGCGCTCTGCGTCCCGCTCCGCCCAGTCCGGGAGACGGTCCAGCCAGGCCACGCAGCAGAGTTCGCCACCCCATCCCACTCGCTCTCGTTCAGACTCCAACCGTTTGTTGACTCCTCCAGATGAGCCGACTTCCTCCAGCAATCAGAGCATTCCCGCGACGAATCAAGCTCATGAAGAGCAAGGTGTGTTTGCCAACCGTGATGATGAGATAGGATCTTCCCCACCAGAAATCACAACCTTCGATCGAGAGGATGAACAGCCAATGCAAGACTCGCGCCGGAGCTCGGATACACCCGCGAACCGACCGCCCTCAATCCATCTGCAACCCGCGCAAGCAAGGGAGGCAAACGCCGCAATCTTCCCCTCCCAATCAGCTGTCCCTCGGCCATTCCTATCCCCAATCGTGCGTGTTGGCGAGAGATTGCAGAATATCTTGTCCGACCCTCCCTCTCCGTCCGCCAGAAGCAGTGTCCTGGGAAGCCCTTTTAAAGGTTCCGTCAGGAAATCTAGCTTGGACGCGCCCTCGGACGAAGAGGCTGTCCACAGAGATACGTCTTCCAATGCCACCTTGCAAAACCCCCCAGCGCCCCCCGAACCACCGAAGAGCACCTGGGCTCAGTCTATTTTCTCACTCAGCCATTTGAAAAGCCTTGTCACAGAAGGGACGAAGAGTATCACTTCTCCACAGGTTAATGTTACGCAAACTTGGGAGGATCCGTTTGGGCCGTCGTCCCCAAGTAAGGACCGAGGGGGAAGCGCTCGCAACTCGGCTTTCATGGAACGCATTAGGCAGGCGTCACGTGAAGGCAGTGTGCATAGTAGCAGAGCCAGTGTCGCAAAAGCGACTTTAGGGGAGGTAGATGACAGAAGTCTGTCGGGAGACCCTGCGCCTCGAGGACTAAGCAGCAACTGGAGAGGTGAGATGTCACGGAAGCCCGGTCTGCTCGGTTCTGAGGTCTTTCCGGGTCACGCACATGTTGGGTCTGGCAGTGGATGGGACGGGGCAGCGGACCGTCTACCAGAAGAACCGCGGACCGATGACACTCTTTTGCAGCCAGCCGAGGATCAAGCACCTGAGATCGAAAGCATCCGGTATCCGCAACTTCACGAGGATGTAGTGCAAGAGGGGAGGATCCAATCGCGGTCGAAGGAGGATGCGATGCAGATTGACGAGGCGCCGCTTGATGGGGACGGATCTGATGACGAAGACGTCTGGGCTATTGAAGCAGACAGGACAGCGTCGTCCCCGACAGCTCAAAAGCGGGCAAACGAATCGATCAACGAGTCATTCAACGCTTTTGCGAGAAGTGGGCTGTCTATTGACTGGGGGACACGAAGCACCATCTCGCAGACCCTGCCTCCTGGCAGGAGCCCGGCATTTAAGCAGTCAACTCGTGGTGTCCCTCAAGATATTCCTGAGAATCTCGAGGACTACTCACTTCTTGATCTGCACAGTGGTACTTCCACCCAGCCTTCCGCGAAGAAGCCCACACCAGAGCAACAGAAACAGCCAAAGAGGGTGGATCTGTCAGACTTCTTTTCGTCGTCTCCCAATTTTATAGAGCGGGAACAAAGGGCTAGGGCCTCATTGAAAGCGAGGTCCGTGGCTCAGAGTTCGGCTGAGAGTCATGCCGCTCAGATTACTTCGCCAGGAACGCTACACGACGCGCAAGATGCCCGAATCCCGCCCCAGGGGCAGCCGTCATCGGATAGCCGCTTCTCAGATGAGCTGCCGTCACCGGCTCCGGCAGCTGCCCAGCCCTATGGACAAGATGCAACGGATCACTTATCGTCTGAGTCCACGCCCACGCCGGAGCGGCCGCGCCTTACACAGCAGCGTCTTGCTCCTCGCCCAAGCCAAAACGATGCAGCTTTATTCGAAAATTGGGAAGTATCGTCGTCTCGAGCACCGACAGAACGCTTGCATCTCTCGGATCCCATAAGCGACGCACAGCCGAGTTCTCCACAGGCCATTGAGCGACCTAGCACCCCTGTGGATCCCGAAGAGTCCTCATATGAGGCCCCCACGCTGAAGCCACTCCCTGGCCGGACTATGTCACCGTCCAAGTCTTGCTTGAGATCTCCGCTGAAACCGAAGACGCCTGGTCGCGTGGTGGAGTTCACGAGCAGCACTCTCTCCCCGATGGCGCAAGGCCAGGCCCGAGCCGGAGCCCAGGTCAAGAATCCAATCACCTTGGGCCGCCCTCCTGCGCTCTCGCCCCGCCGCTCTCCCAGAGGCAAGGAGAACCAACCGTCGGCACTCAAATCCTACATCCACTCCTCCCCGCACCACAAGCACTTGAGTTCCAGCCAGCAGCAGCAGCAGCAAGAGGAGCCGGCCGACTCGCCGCTCTCGCAGACCAAATGGACCAAGAGGCACTGGCTCCTGCTGGATGAGCTCCTGCAGGCCTACCGGCGCAACGCGCTCGACTTCCAGCTCCGGCACAGCGACGCCGTCATGGCCTCGCCCAGGAAGCGCGCGTCGAGCTCGCTGCTCGGCAAGATGGTCACGTCGCAGGGCGAGAGGATGGCGCTGGAGCAGTGGCACCTGGACATCGTCGACGCGTTTAAGAGGGAGGTCGGCGGCTGGCCCGAGGACGCGCTCGCCAAGCGGCTCTTTTCCCTGATTGTTGGTGAGGAGAGGAGGAGGGTCGGGCTGGTGCCCAAGAGACGATGATCCTTTCATTTTCCTTTGTTTTGTACTGTGGAATTTTGATGATGATGAGCATAAGTGGATGGTGCATAGCCTTCGAACATCGTGTTCAGGACGGAATGATGGAAATTGACGGTAGGAATTGTGCAGGATACCCGGTTTGAAAGCAAGCCAAACCTACAAATAGCATCAGATTGTACAGTGGAGTAGCAATCGGCGTCAAAAGGTCACTTTGGTCAACAGGTCTGATATCATGCAGAAGATGAATATACGTAATGATGGTTCGCCACAAGTGTCTTTCAATCACCGGTGATCTTCTATCATGTTAATATTACAAACGAGCCCCCATGATCTGCCCAGCTACTCCAGCATTGACGCCTGGTTCGTGTAGAGCACATCGACCACGTTGCTCAGCTTCTCGATGGTCGCCAGGGCGGAATCGTACGCCTGGTCCCTGTGCGTCTCGTCGTAGATGATGAGGCACCCAGCACCCTGGTCCAGGACGCCGATGATGACCTTGTCCAGGATCATCTGCGACAGCTTCTCCTCGACCTGGACGGGGCTGAGCTTGACCATCTTGGCGACGTGGTCGATCTCGACGCGCGAGAACGGCTCGATCACCTTTATGAGGTTCTGCTCCAGCATGGCGTCGTACAGCCGCCGCAGGTGGCCCCGAATGAACGTGTCACTGCCCAGCTCGCGCTGGTACGAGCCGAGCACGCTCTCGTACTCGTCCAGCGACCGGTTGGAGTGCGCGCGCGCGATGGCCTTCATCGCCTCCAGCGACTTGGTCGCGTACTTGGTCGCCTGCTTGGAGCTCATGAGCTGGTTGACGTCGTCGACCTGATTCAGCATCACCTTGCACAGGAGCATGTACTGCAGAGCGGCCGTCGCCTTGACCGTCTCGTCGAGCTGAGAGTATCCGTCCAAAGCCTCGATGAAGTACGAGTACGCGGTGGTGAAGTCCTTATCCTCGGCGTGGAGCATACCCGCCTGCATGTCCAAGTTGGCCTGGAGCAAGGGTGGGGTGTAGACAGAGGCGGCGGATGTGCGGGCACTTGTCAGGGCAGCGCGGGCCTTGGCAATGTTTCCAAGCGCGTGGTACACCCTAGACTCGAGAAGCTGCACCTCAACGAGCACCAGCTTGTCATCCAGTCGCTTGAGCTCGCGGAGCAAGCTGTTGATCAAGGTGAGGGCGTCATAGTAGGATTGTTTGGCCATGTACAGGGTGACGAGACGGGTCTCAAGGTTCTGTCGGAGGAAGCCCCGGCGCTCTGATGTTGCCCAATCTATACATGACTTGGTGGTCGAGATCTGAAGTTCGTTCGTGTCGGGGATGTCGTGGAAGAGGTCAAGGAGCTGGCGGACTATAGCGCAGGCACGAGCATCAGCGATGGCTGGTTCGTATAGGTTTGGTGCAGCAGAACAAGGTACATACCTAGCTTTGCCGTCTTTGCCTTGGCAAATGATGAAAGAACAGTGCGGCTCTTGGTCACGAGCTCAACCAGCTCCTGGGTGTTTCTGCTCCTACTGTCAATGGACCTATCCAGACGTAGCAAGAAGGCGCGGAGTAATGGCTGACTTTTGGTCTCGATACAGCTCACCCAGGCTGATAAGAGCAGTCTCGTATTCCCGTACTGCAGCATCAGTGAGAGATGGTGGCTTTGACACGATGTCCTTGTAGATCTGCTCGGCCTTCTTGGGATCGCTGGAGGCGACCTTCTGCGCCTCCCGCACTCTCTCCG
Organism: Diaporthe sp. P3_1W; assembly: GCA_037177825.1. Taxonomy (NCBI): domain Eukaryota; kingdom Fungi; phylum Ascomycota; class Sordariomycetes; order Diaporthales; family Diaporthaceae; genus Diaporthe; species Diaporthe sp. P3_1W. The sequence continues at coordinate 3,134,128 of JBAFXB010000001.1, forward strand.
AATCTCCCTGCGCCATTGTGTCTCGTTGGTATGTGAAGTAGGCCTGGTCGTCTTCCGGGTGCAGTGCAGAGGTGGAGATGGAGCTCGAAGTCGTTGGTCGGGGAGAGAGTTGCGGTTGTGAAGCAGGTCGATGGGGGTCGGGTGTTGACGTTGAGAGTTTCGACGGCATGTCAGCCTCTCTGTTGCTGAACCATGAGCTCCGTCCAGGTTGCCGTATGCACGCGCAAACTTGCCCGCCGCTAGCAGACCATGTACGTACCTCCATCAGTACCTAGGTACTTAGTTACCTTGCTAAAGGTGGGTCATAACCTGGCTAGAGGTGCTAGGCTAGATTCCTTATCGCTTATCGCTTATGCCGTCTTTTTGAATGGCACCCCATCTCTCATAACTTTTTTCAGAAGCTGCTCTGAGACTACCTAAATTCCGAATCACATTCAACTTCACGAACGAGCAACCATGAAGATTAAGGCTCTCAGCCGATCGACAGCGGCTATTCAGCCAGCTGGCTCAGATGTGGCCAAGCAACCGAAAAACATGGATGCCAGCGTCCACCCTTTCGAGCGGGCCAGGGAATACAAGCGCGCCCTCAACGCCGTGAAGATGGAGAGGATGTTCGCCCAGCCTTTCGTCTGCCAGCTCGGGACAGGCCATGTGGACGGTGTCTACCAGCTCGCCAAGGATCCGAACTCCCTCAACATGCTAGCAAGCGGCTCAGGTGACGGCGTGGTCAAGGTTTGGGACATGGAAAGCCGAGAGCAGCGGTGGCATGTAAATGCGCACGCGAACATCGTGAAGGGCTTGACCTGGACAAAGGACCAGAAGCTCCTCACCTGCGGAACCGACCGAAAGATCCACCTCTTCGACCCCTCCAGCGCCGCCGAGTCCGCCCCTCTCACGACTTTCACCGGGACGAGCGCCTTCACTTCTCTCAGCCACCACCGGTCCAAGAACGCCTTCGCCGCGTCGTCGGGAAGTCAGATTCAAATATACGACCTTGAGAAAATCTCGGGCGCGCCTGAAGAGTATAGCTGGCCCAACGCCACGGACACGATAAATGCAGTCAAATTCAACCAGGTGGAGCAGTCTGTTCTGGCATCAGCTGCATCCGACAGGTCGATAGTGATTTGGGACGTGCGGCTCTCCACACCAGTGGTCAAGACTGTCTTGAAATTCGCGTCGAACGCACTTTCATGGAACCCAATGGAGGCATTCAACCTTGCTGTGGCAAACGAGGACCATAACTGTTATGTGTTCGATGTGCGGAAATTTGACAGGGCTCTCAACGTGCTGAAGGGACATGTTGCTGTAAGTGTATCCAAACTTGCCTGGTCAATGCGACAGTGTGAAAACTCAATCTTGGTCCGCATGTTTTCTGACGATGACTCCAGGCCGCGATGGACGTGGAATTCTCGCCGACCGGTGAAGAGCTCGTGACAGCCTCGTACGATAGAACGATCAGAATCTTTGCCCGTGACCAAGGACACTCACGCGACATCTACCACACCAAGAGAATGCAACGCGTGTTCGCTACGAAGTGGACGCCAGATGGCAAGTATCTCATCTCTGGATCGGATGACGGCAACGTCAGGTTGTGGCGAGCGAATGCTTCCAAGAGAGAGGGCGTCAAATCTGCGAGGCAGCGACAAGCCGAGGAATACAATTCCAAACTGGTGGAACGATTTTCACATATGTGAGTACTGCCTGGTTCTTGATGCTTCTCATCATGTACTCCTGCTGCCCCCCTTGGCATTTCGAGAGCCCGCACACACGCGCAGTGTCCGCTTGAGCTCCTTGGCTCAAGCCGGCTTGGGCGCACATTTGCAGGGGAGATCCGGATGCCGAGTGGAGGACTGCGCATATCTGTGATTCATACCTGCCTGTCTAGAGGAGCTGACTGAGAGATGTGAATGCAGGCCCGAGATTCGACGCATCAAACGCCATAGGCATATACCTCAGGTTGTCAAGAAGGCTGGCGAGATCAAGAATGAGGAGCTGAAGTCGATCAAGAGACGCGAGGAGAACGAGAGGAAGCACAGCAAGAAGCAATTCGAGAAGCGCCGGAGCGAGCGGGAGAAGATGATCCTGGCCCGCGAGAAATAACAAGCTGTGCTTCCGCATCGAAGCACGGCTGGTCGGGAGATTTGACATGCATTGCAAGGCGTTGGGCGGGAAAATCATGATACCTGGTAGGCTGGCCTGGGAAGGTCACATAAAATGGTCACAAAAGTAGATGTGTAGTCGATGCCATTGGGGGTGTATTTTCTCAGACTTGAGTCTGCCGTCAGACTATAAAATAAGAACAATCACACCCACAGATGAACGAAACTCAGCCACTACTCTGACGAGTCGGGCGTGCGAGGAGCAGCTGAAGCGTGGATGGACAGGATCGGGTCCAGCCGAAAGTGACCCGTCAGCCGGTCAGCCGTTGGAGCCCACCACGAGCCAGTGGGCCGGGCGACAGGGGTGAGCTGGAGCTCCCCTGGGGCGGGCATCATCAGGGGTCTGAGCTGACACCTGCTGGGGCCAGTCTATTGTTTCAACATGTGAATCTTGCGTCAAGGGGAACTTCTCCGTTGTCGCAAGTAACCCATCCTGTCCTAATACGTTTTTCTTCACGTTGAAGAGGCTTGACAATCGCGTGGCACGTCGAAGACTACCCTCTCCCTTCCACATCTTCAAAAGCCCAAAAGCCCAAAAGCAGTGTGACCATCGACAGAGGCTCACCTGGCGCATCATCGCAGAGCAGCATAGCATCTTTCATCTCAGACCCGGAACTTTCATCATGGCATCAGTCGGCGGCTTCGACCGCCCACCGCAGCGGGACTCATGGTTCGCCCCGTTCTCCATCGACCTCTTTCTCAAGGTCCTCAATGTGACCTTCTTCCACCCTTTCGTGGCCTGGATGATCCCCTTGTGCTTCCGCGCCGAGCACATGGACTGGGACAAGATCCCCATGCAGGTCTCCATATACTACGCCTGGGCCATAACCATCTGGTACTTCCTGGGCGAGATCAACAAGCGCGTGGCATTCGGCCTCCCCCGTGAGGTCAACCTCGAGGACGAGGTCATTGTCATCACCGGCGGCGCGAGCGGACTTGGCCTGCTCATCGCTGAGGTGTACGGAATGCGCGGCGCCTCCGTCGCCGTGTTGGACGTCAGGGACCTTGAGAACGGGGAGGCCAGGGGCGTCACGCACTACAAGTGCGACGTCACGGACAAGGCGGAGCTCGCGCGTGTTGCGAGGCAGATCGAGGAAGATGTAAGGCCTGCACTGCCCACCTCCGCCCCAAGTTGATCAATGACTGACCCTCCCTGCAGCTCGGCACCCCAACGGTCCTGATCAACAACGCAGCTGTGGTGGTGGGCAAGAGCCTCCTGGACATGGACATCGCCGAGATAGACAAGAGCCTGACCACCAACCTGCTCTCGTGCTTCTACACGCTCAAGACCTTCCTGCCCGCCATTATCCGCGGCCAGAACGGCGGCACGGTCGTCACCATCTCCAGCGTCATCGGGCAGGTCGGCGCGGCACAGCTCACCGACTACGCCGCCGCCAAGGCCGGCCTGATCGCGCTGCACAAGTCCCTGACGGCCGAGCTGAAGCAGTCGCACCCGAACATCCGGACCGTCCTGGTGACCCCCGGCCAGCTCAGCACGCCGCTCTTCTACGGCGTGCAGACGCCCAACTCGTTCCTGGCGCCCGTGGTCGAGCCCGTGGACATCGCCAAGGAGATCATCAGCGCCATCGACAACGGCAAGGCCGAGTTCATCAGCGCGCCGCTGTACGCAAGAATGATGGACTGGTACAATGTTCTGCCGCTGAGCCTGCAGACCGTTGTGAGGAGGCTGGCTGGTGTGGATACCGCGATGAAAAGCTTCATAGGCCGCAAGGGTAATGAGCTCCATGAGAAGAACGGGAGCCTGATATGACGAGGCCGGCTCTAAAACTCAGACGTTGCGGATATAAGAAAGGATAATAGCCGGTTTATAATCTTTCTATACAGCCAGCACGTACCCTACGATATACCCATTAACAAGCAGCTGTATTCCAGTCGCGGGACAGCCATAGGAGTAGGAAATTCCATAATTTAGACATTTGTCACCTAATTCGCCTGTCTTGTCCCCAAACCAACGCACCATGCTCTTGGTCCGACATGGCTATGTATGGAACTTGGATGCCGTCTTGTTGTCGCCGGTTGGTCCTGCTCGGAAACCTTTGGACAGGATGAGCAGCACCCACCCCCAAACTTTCAAAGCGCAGGGTTATACCCACACAAGTAACAAGCAGATTAAAGAGCATATCCACTTGTTCAGTCGGCTGGCCTGGCATGTCCCGAGATGTCACAATGGTTTACAGGCCAATGAGGACAAGAGCGCGCGCCTCGTGAAGCATAGATCACCGAACGTCGACCGCTCCACGCTTGTCAGTTCGGGCCGGGGGTGGGGGCCAATATGCAAAGTGAGTAGACCCAAGGGACAGTAGAAGACTATAGTCTGTGCTGTAGAGCATCTGCTTCTGAAAAGAGAAGCAAGGTACTTGGTGCAATAAATCGACATTATAGGTTCCGATCGTCGAAGCCAAGCAGCTGACCTCGTATCCATGCTACCGAGCTGGGAGCTCATGTCTATCGCAACGTGGCATATGCGATCGGATCAAGATTGTGGAGTATTGCTATAGGAAATAGACTATATGAGAATGAAGGGGACCTTGATAAACCATCCACCTGAAGTGGGACCCCCACATGGGTCTAGGCTTGGCCACCGACGTCCTCACTTCTCACAAGCACGAGAAACAGACAGCATCGGAAGACCAGCACGCCGGGGATCTCGCCAGTGCGGAAAAGCAAAAGTGCAGGGGCGGACAGCCCTGAGGGTGTGGGCTGGTCCTCGTTGCACGAGATATATATCGGATATGAAGTAGGTTACACCTCGGGAGGGATAAGGTTCGCCGCCAAGGGGACTGCGAAACCAGCAGAGCAAGGCACGAGGAGGCCAGGGAGGGTGCCCGGCATCCCGCACGAAGAGACGGCACGGAGAGACAGTGGTCCCACTCACATGGAAACGATGATAAAGGAAGGGCCTAGGTTGAGGAGCGTGTGTGAGGAATCGGTTGGTAACAACAGACACCTGATGCCGTGAGCCCTGAGAGGCTGAAATGTTAGAGGTCGATCTCCTTATCTACGGCCACTGCGCTGCCTTGCTGAAGGAGTGCCACCCTTGTCCGCATGGCAGCTTACACAGCCTGGGCCACGCATTTGTGGGTGGAGCCCGCCCGACCGGAACTGCTATGGCCTCCTCGTCCAGCGACGTCAAGCTTTCACAGGGTCCGTCTCATCCTTGCCCGCCCCCAGCCCTTGGACGCATTCTCCTTCCGAACGGCCCCAGAAGTAATCACACTTCGCCGTCTTCATCACCATGTCAGAAGCAAGCAGGCTGCTGTCCCTCTGTCTCGTGCGTGGGAGAAGCAGAAAAAGAAAGGGCCAGGCCCCATGATCAATATCTCCCTTGAACCTCGGACGCCGGTAATCTTGCATCTCGCCCTGGCTTTGTTCTCGTCGTCCCCGGATCTACGCACTCAGCTGCCTGTGGTGGACTCGACGATCTCGCATGCTCTGCTTGCATGACACCCGATTCGTTATCAGCAGGGCGCTGAGTATCTTACCGGTCATATACAAAGAAGGCGACACAAACACGCTGCTGACTGACCATATCAATCTCACCTGAGGTGTTCCCTCGCCCCCACCTCAAGTAATTCTCCCTATATATTTTTTCACCTCGCCTGCTTTTTGGTTTCTATCTGCCCCATATATATATATATTTCCGCAGATGTGATAACAAGGCGGGTTAATACCCATGGTCCCTTGCTCAGCCCTACGGGTAGAAACACCTTCGTGGGCAGCACTCCGTCATGGATCGAGTCATGCGGTTCGACACAGCACGCATCGAGAAGACCGTGACGAGACAGTTCGTCCACTCGCATCTCCTCCCCGACGAGATCGAGCGCCTGGACAAGCCCCTGGCGTTCGGTGATGGCCTTACCGACTGCACGTACTGGGAGTGGATAGAGGGCCACGCGAAGCGACTTTTCCTCATCCTCGTCGACCTCGGGGTCCCGGACCAGATCTTCGGCGTTATCGACGACTCCTGGGAGGATGTCGACCTGCCTATCGCCCTGGACCAGGTCGAGAGGCTCTGCCTTACTGCGACCAAGGATCTCAAAGCAGAGAGGAGGTTCTTTGACCGGCAGTTCCACTATCTGCTTAGGCCGCTCAGGAAGGGCGAGCACGTTGACTACCAGGATGAGGAGATCGTCCCCCTCGATGTGTACGATAGACGGCCGGGCTTGATACAGAGCAACGATATAGATAGGGTCGGAATCCCCAATGTCCCTGGCGAGGTCTTCTGCCGGCGTCGTTTTCCCATGGGTCCCGACCAGGGGTGTCTGTCTCGCGAGGATCTCATGTTCGAGATCAGCTCCATCAGAGACCTCCAGAACGGCCACCTCGTGTCATATTGGGCATCGTACATCCATCAGGGCTTCGGCTACGTCCTTTTCACCCCGGTCAGCGAGTACAAGCTCAGCGTGTACCTGACCAACACACCACAATCGATAAAAAACGTCGACAAGACGGCCAAGAGAAGGCTTGTCCTGGACTGGATCCAGTGTCTCGTCGACACTCTGTGTTACGTCCACAGCAGGGGCCGGTGGCTCGGCACCATCAAACCGACCACAATCCTCTTCACCAGCGATAACCATATCCTACTATCCGGCTTCTCACGGCTCAGCCCTGACTCCTCCTCAGGGCAGGGGGCCCTCTTCGACAAGGCATCATACGACTACGCCGCGCCTGAGCGGTTTCCCAAGTCGACTAAATCCCCAACGGCACCGCGGATCAAGGCAACTGCCCCATCCTCGTCCCGGTCCGGCGCACCCTCCATCAGGAGCGGCAAGAGCGGCCACACCGAGCACAGGACGGCAGCAGCAGCAGCAGCAGCACTATCACCGTCCCGGTCCGACCCCGCCCCGCGCCTCGACCCCCTCGCGGCAGACATCTTCTCCATGGGCTGCGTGATCCTGGAGCTCCTCAGCCACGGGCTCTTCAAGCGGTCGGCGGGCGCCTTCGCGTCGCACCGCAGCGCAAAGCACAAGAACGCCGGGCGCGGCGGCGCCGTGCTCGACTCGTCCTTCCACAAGAACCTGGGCCAGGTGGAAGGGTGGATGACCGCCCTGGCCAAGGAGGCGTCCAAGAAGGCCGACGCCAGCGGCGACAAGGGCCAGGCGTTCCGCGGCGTCGTGCCCCTGCTGCAGGTCGTGAGCAGCATGCTGTCGCCGCACCCGGCGGACCGGCCCTCGGCCTTTGACGTCCAGCGCCGCACGTACGAGATCCTGACGCAGGCGTGCGGCATCACGGAGCCCCACTGCGTGCACCAGTACGACGCCTGGGACCAGATCGGCGCGGGGGTCGGAGGCGGCGGCGCCATCAGCACCGGCCGAAATAGCATCATGACGACGATAGACGAGGCGTCCACGCCCGAGGAGGGGTTCGCGACGGCGGACATGACCGCCGCGACGACGATCGCGTCCTCCTCGAACCCGTCGAGCTTCTACGAACACGAGGACGACGGGGACCGCGATGTGAGCGATGAAGGTTATGCTGGCGAGTCGCCCTCCAAGCTCGCGATGCGTGGCGGCGCCGGTCTGCCAGTCATCGTGGGGCAGCGGGACCACAGGCGACAGGCCAGTGACGACAGCTTTGGGAGCAAAAGCAGTGAACATAGCCAGGGACAGAGAGGGCAGTCAGAGCGCTGGGAACTAAGCAGCGGGCTAAAAGCCATTCAGAACCTGCGCATCAATAGGTCAAGGCCATGGCAGACTTCATAACACACGGTCGAGGCCGTTGCAACAGGTCACCAAGGCTGATAGACCCGCAGAAGGGGGAGGCTAGACAGTGCCAGTGTAATGACATTTTATGACACATACTTGTAAAGATTAGCATGATTGATGGGTTTGGCAGGATATCTCGTGCTTGATAATACACAAAACAGAATGCTTGTGGGATTCTGGTGGCGTTTGCACCTGAGCAATCACTCGCTTGTTGGGAAAAGAGCCCATCCACTCAGCACGCTGATGCCAATGTGACCTTTGTTATTGGTGACGTGAGCTTTGATGTCCTAGATGTATGGAGGTTAGGCTGTCTAACGTAGAACACCAGCCAGTTGCTCTAAGCGATGCCCAAACAGCCACAACCATTATGCTGCGCCATAGTCTCAGTGTATAGAATCCCCGTTGCTCTATCTGTTCCTTGTCCCCAAATTATCGGCCATCGACAGAGGTAACGTCTCTAATTTCATTGATGAAGCCGAGCCATTACGCCGAGGTTCAAATAAAACCGTTTTGTCGTGTTCAACGGATATGAATGAGATGAAATATGTGTGCCTAGTGGTCATCCGAGCCAAATCTCATTGTTGAGTGCAAAAGACGGTAACATGTACTCATTGGTATCTAGTGCAGCTGGTCGTTCAACTACCAGTCGTGTCGGGATGCCCCGATCATAGCATCAGCGTGAGGGACATCAGAAGACCCAAAAGTGCCGCAGTCATCTTGGTGAACTGCATGCTCGGGTTGGCAGGACTCTCTGAGCTCGATGTCGAAGAGGCAGACGTGCTCGTCGAGTTGGCGACTGGTACACCATCGGAGCCGGTCGGCGCAGACGTGGCATAGGTCGTTCCGACGAGCGTCTCACCGACTGTGGGGAGCTGAACATCGCCGTTCAAGAGCCAACCTGCAGAGCCGGTGCTCGAGGGGGGGCAAGATCGGGTGGACAGAGACTTGGTGTCCATGTCTGAGCTCTTGATGCCTGTTGGGTTGAGCGTGGCCCACTGCGACTTTAAGTTGGAGAAGTCCGGAGACACAGGTGTCGGAGTGCCCTGCCTGGTGAAACCGGCGACGATGTTGCTGCCGGTAGCTGTAGGATCGACAGGTGGTCCGTAAGAGATCAGACCGTAGTCATTCGTCTCCTCAATCCACTCATAGATTATCGAGCCGCTCTGTGGTATTTGATCAGTATTGAATCCTTTTTTTTTTGTATGTTTCGACATTTGTCAAAGGCTTTTCGAGCTTCTCAGGGGACTTTGTTTGTGCCAAGTAGCCTGTGTGCCCTGGATGTTATGTAGCAGCACCGCGTGTCGTCATGAAGTCGCATCACATGGCAGCTCAAATCGCTGTTGAGACACAACAAGATATGCCCAGGTAGGGTGTGTTTTGGGGGAGGGGAACAGGACGACATACCCAGTCGTTGATCATCTCCTCGCCAAAAATGGCAGCCTGGTCCTCGAACGTTCGCGGCCGAACAGTGTTGCAACCGGTCTCGGAAAAGAAGATGGGAACAGGGAAGTTGGCAGCTCCAACCTCAAGGTTGGCGTAGCCGGATGTCTGGTAGTCTACATCGCCACACCATTCGTAGCTATTCAGTGCGAAGAAGTCGACGCTGTCTGAAGTATTTCCACCGCAGGTGAGGAAGTCCTGCAGCATAGGCCGCAACTCAGCGATATCAGCCGCAGAGTACCCGACCGGGATGTTGCGATATCCCTTGGAATTGCGGTAGGCCTTCATGTCACGGGCAGCAGCCTTGATGAAAGGAGCCGCTAAGCTCTGCGACGCCTGAGCAATAACTTCATTGCCGACGAAAAAACCAAGAGTATTGTCGTACTTCTGGAACTCACTGCGACAAATCAGCGACTTGTTATGAACACGCAGATGAAGGTCCCTGGAGCCTCTCCCAAGGAATGGGATGAGACACGGGAGCAGTAATGGGCTCGTACTTACTCCATAACCTCGGTGAACCGTTCATACTGGGTCTGGTTCCACCATGGGCTAGTCTGCGAGACGAAAATAGGTGCGAGTCAGCGGCCAAGGTTCAGCCAAGAGAGACAACAGTATACTAAGATCCACAAGGCGCCGGGGGAGGGGACGGGCCGTACCGGGAGTATGTAAGTATCAAAGGTGTCGAGGTCAACGAGGAGATAGATGCCAGCATCGGCCAGGGTGGACATGCAGTCGGAATGGTCCTTGGAAGCATCGACATGGTAGACCCGAATCGAGTTTGCTCCAAGTTCTCGCATCAACGCGGCATCGCGAGCGCACTGCTCTGAGTCGACAAGGGGATCATCCGAAGTGAGCTGGTAGGCGACACCCTTGAGGAAGAATTCTGTTTCGACATGGTCAGTCGGTCAGTCCTGCGGCGGCTAGGTGAAATGGGACGTTACGGGTTCCGTTCTCGTAGAAGAACTTGTTGCCGTAGGCCGAGATGGTCGACACGGCGGCCTGCACAGCTCCCAGCAGGGCCAGAGGCACGACGTAAGAGAGTCTCATGATGGATTTGGAATGGTGGCGTCCAAAGTTGGTATCCAAGTGAGTGTGATGGATCGATCACAAGGGCGTGTAAGGATGGTGCCTGGTCGTCAATGTTCGATGCGCGTCCCAAAATGGTGGCACGCTCGAAGCTTATTGAGTGAAGTGGGCAGGGGAAGGTCGCAGAACCGGAGGCAACGCAGGTTCAAATGTTGTGTGATTGATGAATTCGAGTGACAGGCGGGTGGATACTGTATGTGCTTCCCTATCAGGAAGTCACAGGCCCGCTCAAATTCGAGGGGGAAACAAACAGGCTGATGACACGAAAGTGCGATACACACGTTTGGCATCCAACAAACTGTAGAAAGAAGGACTGACAGGGCGCCGAGATTGGGGAGACAAAGTCAACGGGAGAGACAGAAGTGGTATGCAAACCCACAGAGCATGGACAGACGCGCGATGATGGACGGGGGCCATAGATACACAACAACTTGTTGGCTATGATGATGTAGCGCGCAGGATCACACGGCGTTGTCGACATGGGTTGAACTACCCTTGCCACCTGCCGGTAGACCTACCATGTTAGCAGACCTCTGGTCTCCATCTTGGCGGGTAGGTAGGTATGCTGTGCTGCATCCGTACTGGTTCAATGATTCAGTCCCCACCGGTGGATTGCACGTACCGCGCTTCCAGCCCAGAGCTGAGTTGAACAGTACGGCCGTGATAGTCGCTCTACAGGAGTCTGGTTGGGAGCACACACGCTCAAGAACGCGCAAACGTGCCTAGCAGGTAGGTACCTGAACACATCACGCACGTGTGGGGCGGGCAGCTTAGCTACCAGGAGCTGTTCAAATTGCAGATCAGCCGCCTGCAGGTGCAAGCCCCTTCATGTCTGTGGCTTGTACGAGGCAGGTTAGATCAGAGGTAATATCCGGGCGTCGAACCAGGGCAGAAGCCGGAAGCAGCGACCAATCGATCCAAGCGCTGGGCTTCCTGGCTGGGTGATTGGAGAGGTGCCTGCTCTGACTGTCTGGTACCCTAGCTTCTGCAAATATGAGCATGTCTAGGGGCAGGAGCCAGCGTATGGAAAGAGGAAGTAACTCACTGATATAGACGAGGTCTCGCCTCAATGTGAAGCCGCAAGGTGCCATCGTCCCGTTGCATCACAGTTTGATCCGCATGACAGCCGCACCGAGTTGGAATATCCTATCTAAGCTACCCGGTAGTATTAGCAGAGCTTGACCAGAGCTTATTCTGAGCTGCCCTGAATGCCACAGCTCTAAGAGTTATGTGATTCTGCTGGTGGCACCGGGGGCACTGGGGCATTGGGGGCAAGATGAAAGGATCGGAGGAGTCCCCATGTCCACCCCACGGGGTCTGGGCCTGCTCGAAGCTTAACTGGACGATCACTCCGGTGGGTGCAGTCTCTCAAGGAACAACACACCATTATCATAGGCTGCCCGACACAGACACGCACAAATACCACTGTATTGGAAACTTTTCGTGCGTCCAGTCGCCAGAAGCCTTGCGCCTTTCTCTGCGACCGGCTAATTACAAGCTGTTTCCTGGGTCTGATCGTCAGCAACGCCATGGGATTCCCACGACATCTTGCAACACAATCTCGTGCCACAAGACCCCCTCCGACCCCTGATTGACAGAATTAGGAGCTGGAATTTGGCGTTGCTGCACATGCAGGCTGCCGCCCGCCGGTCTCTTGCATTGCAGAGATGGCAGGGACGATGTTTGTAGATCCGCACAGCCTCGATCTGCCCAAGCTGAATCTGCCGGATGGAACAGCCCCAGCCCAGCCCAAGCACGCAAGGCCTTCGCAAGGCTTCTCGCCGATCATTGCTCAAGGAATACACGTGGATATGGTGGAAGCAAAGAAAGAATACCAATCATGGGTCCCGAGCGGCAGAACAAAACAGTGAACTCCAGCTGGCCGCATCCTGGCGAAACTCTCCTTCACACGTCTCTGCACTGTGTATAGCAAGATCGGCCTATCTGCTTGCTTGTAGCACGCCGACAGACGATGACACATGAACACATCAGCTCATCAGTGTCCGACAGGTCTCGCTCGCAAGCCTTGATCCGGGCCGCCGGTGACGAGCAGAGCCGAAGGTTGGAATGCTCAAGGCGGCCGGCCACAAGAATGGTGTGCCGTATGTCTTGCACACCTCATGTCTGAGACAAGCTTGGCAAGCCTCGAATGCCCTTTCAGCCTCTGTCTTTACTGCCACCTGCCTCGGAACACCGGATTAAGGACAGCTGTCTCTCGAGCATGTGGTCAGGGGCCCTACAGCTAAATCAGCAGTACGTAGCTTCTGCCATAACCATGAACTTCATAATGGGTGAAGACCGGAACCCGGACAAGAGTATTGCACCATTCATCACTAAAGATCGCACGCACTTCTTCTGCGACGGTGCTTCAGTTTTCGAAGTCGCACCAAGCTGTTATGAATGAGGGAGATGCTGACAACCTGACCGACCGCAGTCACTGAGAGACCCAACGCGCCGAGGAATTGCCCACTTCACATTCGATATTGCACAGTAGCATCAGTTGGCGCTCTTGCTCGGGAATATCAATTTGCCCGCGCCACCGGGTCTGCCGTGCTCTGGCAGTACCACACGTGTACGTTAGAAGCTGCAACTCGTATCCACGGGGCGGACGGCGATCCCTCAGATCTCCGTCGCGACCAAATGGCACGACTGGAAACGCATGAAGCGGACTGCTAAGCACCACGTAACAGGACTGCCCGAGCCATTCTGTCTGCTCGTACGCGTCGGGGCTTTTATCTGCGGTCGGACAAAACGATGCGGGCTGTGTTCACAACACCAGAGGCCTGGAACCTTCTATTTTGTGCTATCGTCACCGCCGGCTTTGGCAAAACGTGCACACTGAGAGGAGGTGTATAGTCGATCACCCTGGCTTATAATCCGGTGCACCAGGGGTTGATGTGAGACGTGACTGTACCATTGGATTGCACACTGCGGAACTGCAGGGGTATTTCTCGCATGCGATTTGGTGATCAAAGATCGGCTTAACCAACCGGACAGGCTAGCGCACAGACGGTACCTGGGGATGAGCGGCTGTGGTAATGGACAAAGTCTATCGTCCGAAATATGACCAGCCTGCTCGGATTGAGCCGGGATGGCTGTTGAGCAGCGGTCAGTGAGATTGTTTCAAGTACATTACCCCTGGGCTACAACGGGCAGACCGACTGATCACTTCCCATCCTCATCAGGGACGCAGGCAGCGAGAGGGCACCTACGAAGTGCAGCTCGGTATGAAAAACATATTCGATAATCTCGCTGGTAATCCACGTATCTCGCATTTCAGCATGCCGGCTGAGATACTAAGAGATCAGGCTCAGGTATACGGCCTTGGCAGATGCTGGCAGGGCTGAACACGCACAAGGCCACGCAACTCATGGGCAAGCTCAAATGTCGCCCTTGAGCCGTTGAATTCGACCAGGACTCTACAACTTGTCAAAGTGCTGTCAGCTGCACGGTCCGTCGAACCGCATGAACGACACCTTCGTCCGTTGGCAGCGGTTGAAGGTGTGCTGTCAGCGATGTCAGCGAGAGGATACGATTGGTCGTCCAGTCGCGCTCCGATTAGGTTTTAACACATGCTGAAACGCTGTGGGGGGCGCCTCTAGAAACCAGGACACCTATAACAAATGTCATGGAGGCATGGGCGATTCCACGCATCCGGATTTTCAGCCGCATGAAAATCCATGTTTCCTGGTCCGTGTTCGATCCCGAGAACACATCCGCCACGCACGTCGGGGCGACTGGCTGGGTAGGACGCATCACAGCGATGGTGATCATACACCGACCACCCGGGCCATGGGGCACGTCACTGCAAGAAAGAGAGATCCGCGAGAGATCCCCTCCAATATAGCAACCTGCTATAGAGACGGGACTCGTGTCTGAATCGAGTGATACCAGAACATTTGCTTTGGTTAACTCGCATCATATTGGTAATCCAACTTCTCCCTGGTTTGAGCCGCGTGATGACAGCTTGGCTGACACCTAAGGCTATCCCAGACCGACACGCTGCTGGTCACAGAACTGAGTCTATCCATGATCGGAGTACCTGCTCGCCCAAGGCTCACAAACTTTTGTAGGGCGAAGTTTCAGAGGTACTTCCACCGCGGCCAGGTGACTTTCTGGTGTCTAGGACCAGGGACTTTGCTCTCGCCGCATGGCTGCCACCAAGTTCTACGCTGAGATCACCGAGCTTTGAACCTAGGGTGGTATTTTCCTTTGGAGGGTGTGCGATGTGTTTCCCCAGCTTTATGTTCATCCTGCCCTACTTCCAATGCAAAATCTGTAACCCCCTCCCTCCTACATCTTGCATCCTGCGTCATGCGAACTGAGCCGTGAGCTGTCACTTCGAGCTCATGCATCTAGGTCTGTTCGTCAATGTCTGTCTGTTGATGCTACAGTTCCTACCCAACAACAATGCTGCCAGAATCAGAGATCTCAAGAGATATACACAACATTGAGGATGGGAAGTCATCGCGGCGGTCGAAGCTTCCATCGGAGCTGTCATTCGAACAAGTGGTCAAGAACACGGTAGCACCGGTGAGCTCCATTGCACATCTAGATATGTCGTCTCCCACTGTCCAAGCTGATCATTGCAACAGCCATGCTCTCTTGGCGAATTCATGGACTTTCTGGTCTATGAAGATCTGAACGCCGAACTACTACAGTTCTTCATCTGGTACTGTGACTACATCGAGCGATGGAGCGAACTGTCACCACAACAAAAATCATTATCGCCCCCATGGGAGCCAGCCAAACAACGAGGGCAGAAAGGACCTACCGCACAGACTCACAGACGAGATGGAAGTGACAGACTGAACCAGATATTGAACATCATGGAGGTTGTGAACGCCAGAAAACACCCAAACTGGTCGTTAGGGGGGAGAAGCGAAATAAGAGTCGACTCTGGGACGCCGAGCAAGTCATCCAGCATATTGAGCGTCCCAGCCGCTACTGCTCGGAAGGCAGCTCCATCTATTACCAAACAAGACACCCAACGAGAAACACACATCGCATTGCCTCTGAATTCTAATCCCATCGACGAACAGCCTACAGATCAAAGACAGCCGTTCCGCGACGAGGTGAACATGATCATCAAACAATACATCACGGATCAGGCGCCCAGGCGCCTGAAGATCTCAGACGAGGACCTGGCGGCGTGCCAAAAGGCTGCAAGCTTGACCACACATCCCTCTGCTTTACTGCGCGCCTTCACCGCGGCAGAAGACCTTTTGAAGTCTGACTGTTACCCACGTTTTGTCCTGAACAGCCAGCGCAATGCCAACAAGTCGCGTCTTGTATTTGTTCGAGTCGTTGCCTTCACTGTCATAATGATCGGCTTCCTGGCCAACCAGGTCCTAGTCCTGTCCAACCTCTCCCAATTCTACCGCGTGCTCAGCATAATACTCTGGTGGCCCAGTTTCACCATCCTAATAGCAGCGATACAAGGGCTGTGCCTCATTCTACAACTAAGAAGCCTCCGCCAGTTACGACCCTGGGAACAAGAGCAGTTGCTCGACGACGCCGACGCAGATGGCCACGCTCATGAGCTCAACTCAGCAGCCGAGGTTACGACGCACATCAGCTCGGACAATGACAAACGGAGGTCGAAGCAGCCGGCACGCGGGATGGCGATCCGAGTCACGAGCCGGCTGTCATCAAGCCGCAACGATGACCCGCTGCGCAAGCCGAGCATGCAGACGTTCGGCCCGGCGAACAAGTACAGGAGGAGGGCGTTCGTGAAGGCGTACCGGTCTAAGCCGATGGTCCGCAAGATCTGGGATGACGCCGTCAAGACGCGGAACAGGAACATCAAGATGCTGCAGGACCGGACGCTTTTCCTTTCGATATGCTGGGGCGGTGCGATATCATCGGTCCTTACCGTGGTATCTCTTTTCATTCCGGTGATGAAGGTCTTGTGACGACTCGAATCGCCATTGTTGGTTTGGTTGTCTGGTAGAGCTGCGGTTTACATGGTAATGGTGCTTGTTATCGGCGTTATAGCGCGAACTTGTACAGGTGAAGATACAGTCCCTACCGCAGGATACCCCCTGATCTCTATCAGGATTGCGTCTGAGGAATTATTTGCAGTGGATTATTAGATGACACTGGTACGGAAGCATTAGCCATGGGTGGACGGGATTCAGGGATGGAGGGTGCATTTCATTCGAGGCAACAATAGACTCGGGCAACTAGCTATCAACGACGTACCATTTGACAGTACTGTACGCGTGATACGGTATTAGCCAGAGCAAGACAAGATGGGAGAATCCATACAAGTGAACGAGTATACAACGTCAGCAAAGCGGGTCCCCCCTGATGTCGCCAACGTGACATTGGATTGGCCAAGACGGCGTCGCGTGCCCGGAGTCTCGGGACCAAGGGTCCTCGGCATTTGTTCGGTGCCCCTGAACCGGCATGTTAGACAACGGGATCCAACGCAGCCAACCAACCAAGCACACCCACGCCTTACAGCAACTCAACCTCATAGTTCAACCGATCCCAGTAGTACCTGTACCAGATGGAACCTGTTCTTCTCGGCTGCCGGCGATAGTAGTAACCATCGCACACACGGAGGATGGACCACCCAGACACCCAGCAACAAGCCCCCTTGATATCCAACCGGGACCATGAGGAAGACTACGACGACGGCCTCGACGATGCCGTCGGGCGGGCTTCTCCGCTCGAGGCCGGCAAGGCCTCGTCCCCGGGCCTGTTCATGTGGCTGCTGACCTTCTCCGCCGGGATAGGCGGGCTTCTATTTGGATGTACGCAACAAGTCACACACGAAGCCCCAACAAGCTGCCCCTCTCCCTTAAACCCCGATCCCTCATCCCAACGAGCACCCCGTCCGCTGGCTAACAACAGAGGCATGCAACAGACGACACGGGCGTGATATCAGCGACCCTCGTCTCGATCGACACCTCCCTCTCCAACAGGGCCCTGACCTCCCTCGACAAGTCGGTCATCACCTCCGCGACAGCCCTCTTTGCCCTCCTCGTCTCGCCCGCCTCCTCCGTCCTCGCCGACCGCCTAGGCCGCAGGCGCGTGATACTCCTGGCGGACATCCTCTTCGTGCTGGGCTCGGTCCTACAGGCGGCCAGCTCGAGCGTGGCGTCCATGGTGGCCGGGCGCGCCGTCGTCGGCGCAGCGGTGGGGGCCGCCTCGTTCGTCGTCCCGCTGTACCTGGCGGAGCTGTCGCCGGCGGCGTTCCGCGGCCGCGTCGTCACCATGAACATATTCTTCGTCACGCTGGGCCAGGTCGTCGCCTACATTGTCGGGTGGGGCTTCGCCGAGTTCGGGTCCCAGGGGACGGGCTGGCGCTGGATGGTCGGGCTCGGGGCGGCGCCCGCCGCGCTGCAGCTGGCGCTCGTGGCCGGCATGCCCGAGACGCCGAGGTGGCTCGTGAAAGCTGGGCGGGTGGACGAGGCGCGGGCCGTGGTGCGGCGCGTCGCTGGGAGCGGGGCGGGAGCAGCCGCCGAGGCGGACGTCGTCCTCAAGGACATCGAGGCCGAGGTACGCGACGAGGAGCAGGCGCAGAAGGCCCGCCGGAGGTCCCCCGCGCTGGGCCCCCGGGCGCCCTGGCTGGACGGCTGGGACGAGCTGCTTGCCGTGCGGAGGAACCGCCGCGCGCTGGCCATCGCCTGCCTGCTGCAGGGCCTGCAGCAGCTTTGCGGATTTGTGAGTCTACTAACTACGATCTGGCCGGTCGTGCGTGTGCTTTTATGGCTGACCACGGCGCTCTACAGAACTCCCTCATGTACTTCTCGGCCACGATATTCAAGCTCCTGGGGTTTGACAGCCCGACGCTCACGTCGATGGTGGTCGCGGTTACGAACATGCTCTTTACGGTGGTTGCGCTAATGGTGATCGACAAGGTCGGGCGGAGGCGGATCCTGCTCTGCTCGATCCCCTTCATGGTGCTGGGCCTGCTGCTCTCGGCATGGGGGTTCTCGATGATGCAGCTGTCGACCTCTGCCTTTGCGGACATTCCAGAGGGTGAGGTGCCGCCCACTCCGGCACCGGCACCGAGCCACGGGGCGGCGGTGGTGGTGCTAACGTCGATCATGCTGTACGTGGCCGCGTACGCGATCGGGCTGGGCAACGTGCCGTGGATGCAGAGCGAGCTGTTCTCGCTGAGCGTGCGTTCGCTGGGCAGCGGGGCGGCGACGGCGACGTGCTGGGCGGCCAACTTCGTGGTCGGACTGAGCTTCCTGCCGCTGATGGACGCGCTGTCCCCGACGTGGACGTTTGTGCTCTACGCCACGGTGTGCGTGGCGGGTAACTGGGTCGTGTACCGCGTGTACCCAGAGACGAGCGGGCTGAGCCTGGAGGAGGCAGCCGCTCTCTTAGAGAGGGACGACTGGGGCGTTGATGCCCGATGAGGCCCTCTGCCTACCGTGCTCTACAAATACACTAGCGGTGGTGTTCTATAGAAAATTATATTTACTTGTAATGCCGTGGTGGTGCCGTGGTGCTCCACCTGCTAGTATACTTTTACGAACAGCCCACATCAGCCGGTGGGGGCGGTTCCTCACGACGTTGCATTGCTGTGCATGCGGATAGAAGTGGGAATGGAGCCACTAGGCCTTGCATGCTGTAAAAATTACCCACGAGTGGCAGGGATGGTCCAGCGAAAAGGAGAAGATGGGTACCGGGCGGCGGATTTGGACGGTAAACAACGGCAATAGGCGTTAACACCGGAATCAATTTTTGCCCCCCTGGATCGAATCATGGGCTGCTGTCTCCCAGGCAGGGCGAGGGAGGGGGGGATCGCATCTAAATTCTCGTTCAGACCATATGTAAAACCGTTCGCTGACAGCCTGGGATGGGCTTTGTTGGCGGCTGAGAAATGCACAATGGGCCGCGGAGAATCCGAGTCGGGATTGCATCGCATCGCAATTGTGAAATCCTTTCGCCGGGACCGTTGAGTAAGCCGGTGGGTGAGCCGGGGCTGATCACTTTTGACTTTCGGTGCCGTGGCAGACATTTTTATTAATCCTTGCGGGCCGAGGCAGCAAACATGCTTGACGTGCGGTGTACTGTAGATCCTGTCAAACGCGAGCACCGAGGGCGTGGCTTGCCGAACGGGTCGGGAGCTTGTCCTGGCCCCGACCCCGGGGCCTGCTGAAGGCTATCTCTCGTTTATCTCGAGGTTCAGCAGATCATGTACACTGTTCTGCTGGAAATAGAGTTTGGATATGAGCGCGTGACGTTGCCGTGCGCAGAGATATTTTGACGCAGGTGTGTTTGAGATAGATATTTCGCCTGTTGCACGGCTGCTGTTTGACTGCGAGTCTGTGTGTTGCACTGCGTATCATCAGCTGGGAGTCATCCTCTGAATGCACCAACACAGATCCACCCATCAAAGGACAGAACCTGCCTGACCGGCAAGCGTGGGGCATTTGGGAAAGCTGCACCCACTTGCCTGGTTGATCCTCAACCCACCACCCACTCACCGGCCCGCCTGTCTGTTCCTCCGTCTGTCAGCCCGTCAGCCCGTGAGTCCGTCCTGCTGGGGGCGCTGCGGTATCATCAGTAAGCAAACAGCTGGCGGGCGGGAGTGTCAAGCGACGGGAGGCGGCATGACGACAAGAGACGAGGGTGGCTGCGCCAAAAGAGCGAAGCAGCGAGATCCGACTAGGCCCCCGAGGGCTAAGCCTTGTGCTGTGCGTGCCCGAGTCAACCAAGGAGCTTGGCGCTGGCGCCGGAATTTACTGACAAAAGCCCGGCTTACACAGGTCCTAAGTCCTAACCTGGCGAGCCTGGGTACGTAGCAACTGCGGTTTGCTTAGCAACCGGCTGTCTCCCTTGGGCCCATGCCCACCCTGTCCCGGATCTGGATCTCTGGCCCTCTGGCCTCGGATTCTCCTAGGCTCTAGGCCGAATCTTACTCCACTAGGTTGTGTTTTTTTCGCCTTTCCCGTCCAAGCTCCCTCCAAGGAGTGACAGTAGAAATTGCACCGTCGTCCCAGTCCAGAGTGGGCTTTGGGTCGGTGGGATGGATGGGTTCTAGAATGTGTTCCCACCCTCAATTGACCCTTCTGCAATATATATATCCATCGACCAGGCTGAACCGTCTACTCGGTGTCCCGTCCCATTGATCAATTGCTTTCATCTAACCTTGAGCTTCCCTCCCAGCCCAATTAGAGCTACGTCATACCGGCCATAGCTACGATAATTCATACACGCAGGCCCACCTCACTTACAGACACATAAACACGCACGCACACGCACTCACTCACCGCCAACCTCACCCCATAAAGGGGGCACCTGTCTTAGCGATAAGGCGACCACAGATAATACCAGTGTCAGCGCAGGTCTCTCACCACCACCATGGCCGAGAACCAGCGCTGGGAGGATGACCTCGACCGCCGCATCAGCGCCGCCGAGGTCGACGCCGCCAACTACAACGGCCGCGCCTCCCACGAGATCGAGCGAGTTCTGAGCGCATCCTCCGTCTCCACCTCCTCCAACGGCTCCGTCCGGGGCCGCCCCATCACCGCCGGCGGCATGAGCAGGGTCTCGACGCAACGCGACCTGGAGCGCCACCCCACAGAGCTCGACCGCATCCAGACGGCCAGGAGCCAGCACAGCGCTACGGTCGGTGCCGGCCTGGGGAAGAGCAACACACGCACCCGCGACTCGAGGAGGCCGCTTCCCCCAATGGGCGCAGGAAAGACCTTGCCCGAGCCTCTGGATACTGACCAGTATGTCGTCGAGTTTGACGGGCCAGACGACCCGCTCCACGCCCAGAACTGGCCCCTGAGGAAGAAGTGAGTATTCTCAGCCGCACAGCGGTCTCGTATGTTCTCCTGGCGGAGCCCATTGCTAACAAGACAACGCGCAGGATCCTCACGGCAGCAATGCTCGGCTTCACCACCCTCACCTCCGCCTTCACCTCCAGCATCTTCTCCGCCGGCACGCGTGCCATCGCCGCCGAGTTCAACGTGTCCACCGAGGTTGGCATCCTCGGCGTCTCCTTCTACGTCCTCGGTTTTGCCTTCGGCCCCACCCTGTGGGCGCCGCTCTCCGAACTCAAGGGCCGCCGTATGCCCCTTGTGTTGTCTATGTTTGGCTTCTCTATCTTCACCATTGCCACCGCTGTGGCCAAGGACCTTCAGACCATCCTGATCTGCCGTTTTTTTGCGGGCTTTTTCGGCGCTTGTCCGCTGGCCGTCGTCGCCGCCGTCTTCTCCGACATGTTCAACAACGCCACCCGAGGCATCGCCATCACCATCTTCTCCATGGCCGTCTTCACCGGCCCTCTGCTCGCCCCGTTCATCGGCGGCTTCATCGTCGAGAGCTACCTCGGTTGGAGGTGGACTATGTACATCACCAGTTTCATGGGTTTCGCGAGCTTCGGCCTGGACATGTTGTTCCTCGAGGAGACCTACCCGCCGCAGATTCTGGTCGCCAAGGCTGCCGAGCTGCGTCGCAGGACTCAGAACCACTTCATACACGCCAAGCAGGAGGAGATTGAGATCGATTTCCGGGAGCTGGTCGAGAAGAACTTCTCCCGTCCTATGAGGCTGCTTTTCCAGGAGCCGATCGTGCTCCTTCTCTCTATCTACATGTCGTTTGTCTATGGTGAGTCTTGACCACGAAGAAGACCGTCGGGGGGGAAATATACAATTACTAACACATTTTCTGCCAGGCATTCTGTACCTTTTCCTGACAGCTTACCCTCTCGTTTTCGTCGGCGTCCACGGCTTCAAGTCCAGCAGCTCAGGCCTCTGCTTCTTTGGCATGATCATCGGCGAGCTTATCGCTGGAGTCGTCGTCTTGGCCCAGCAGCCCTGGTACCAGCGCAAGCTGACATCCAACAATGGCATCCCCATCCCAGAATGGCGTCTTCCCTCCGTCATCGCCGGCGGAGTCGCGTTTATGGGCGGTATCTTCTGGTTCGGCTGGACCGGATACAGGGCCGACATCCACTGGATCGTCCCCACGGCCTCTGGGCTCCTGACCGGCTTCGGGCTCATGTCCATCTTCCTCCAGAGCATGAACTACCTAGTCGATGCGTACCTCTTCTTCGCAGCTTCGGCCATCGCGGGCAACACCTTCATGAGGTCCCTGTGCGGCGCCGGGTTCCCCCTCTTCGCGACCTACATGTTCAACGGCATGGGCATCCAGTGGGCCTCCACCCTCCTGGGCTGCGTGGCCGCCGTGCTGGTGCCCATCCCGGTGGTCTTCTACCTGTACGGCCACAAGATCCGCGCCAAGAGCAAGATCGCGCCCTCGTTCCCGGCCCCGCCCCAGGCGGAGGCCTCGGAGGACGTCGAGTCGGAGAAGGACAAGGAGCGGGCCGGCAATGATGCTGTCACGGCGGCTGTGCCGCGGAAGGATGGTGACAAGGCCACCGAGGCAGTCTAGTGTAATATTGGATGACTGAGGCTGTAAAAAAGAAGGAAAATTATGGGAATGGGTTATGGAAACGGAGTCCATGGACATGAGATTATGAGCTCAGCGGTTTGCATTTTTTGATATCCACTCGAGTTTTTGTATATAGAGCTTGGGTTGTTGGGGTCGGCATAGTATGAGCCGATCAGTCCGTGACGATTTATAAATCATTAATGTCTAAGTTACATCTCAAACATTCGACCCAGACAGTTTGGCGTGAAGAAGAGACATACTCGACTCTAGACTGCACCTTGTTACCCCTGGATTGGTTGGCAGATCTTCCGAAATGAATCAACCAGGTGCAAGACAAACATGCAAACAGATATCAGATGGCAGTCGTAATTGTCGTCTCTGTACTTCGGCAGGGGAAGAGACTCTTTCCCAGAAGAAATATGGGACAACCTGCCTACCTGTATGCTGCCTGTGTGCGTACATGTATGATGCCATCTCAAAGTACATGGAAAACATATACCGTTCCTTGACACGACAACTCTTCATGATGTATACGAATCTGTGACACGACCTGAGCCCCGCCCCCGGAGATCACCCCCAGTATCGTGCGTGAACTAACAATCCCAAACAGTAGTGCTGACTCCCGGCGACATAGACCTGCCTTTCCCGTGTTGGCACGCCCTATGAGTGTGGGTCTGCACAAGCTGGGCCGCGCTTACACAATCAGACCTATCATCTAGGTGCCTGGCTGCAAGAGCATTTCAACAGTGACCTGTCAACCCGATGTTATCTACATATACATGGAGTCCGAGTATCCATATATAGATTCACTGTTGTCCGTATATAATTACCCCTCACCGGGCTACGAGCACCTGGTCACAAGATCACTGCAAGAGAGCAAACTGTCCCTGTGTTTCAAGTGAGCCAGTCACACAACAATAACAGCACCCAATATCACAGTTCCAACCTCCACCTCACCGCACCACCATGTCAACCGAAGCCGCGGCCCCGGAGCCCAAGCCGAGCCAGACATATTCCGCTGGCTGTCACTGTGGTAAGCCCCGTTCTTGTCCTTTCACGATTTCTCGTCCGTTATGTTTTGGAATGTTCCAGAATGTATCACTTCAGGATCCGTAGCAGGTGATTAACAGGTACTAGGCTTCATCAAGTTCAGCGTCACGCTCTCGCCCCCGCTGCCCGAGTACAAGCCGCTTGAGTGCAACTGCTCCGCGTGCCGCCGCTTTGGCTACCTGCTCGTGTGTAAGTCGGCCAATCCAGTCCAGTCCAGTCCAGCCCAGCCCAGTGAAGGCATATATAGCCTTCATACGGGTGCCACAGATAGTGGCTCATATATGTTTCTTTCTTTCTCTCTTTCTTTCTCTGACGCCACTTCTTCAAACAACAAAAGACCCCAGCCGCGAGAACGTCAAGTTCCATGGCGATGGCGAGTCGCAGGTGATGAGGTACCGCTTCAACACCAAGGAGAAGGACCAGATGTTCTGCGGGAAGTGCGGCGCCAGCCTGGGCATCGACTTCCGGGACTTCTACATGCCCAAGTGGACTGGGTATGGGATCAGTGTAAGTCTGCTGCCAGAAGAAAAGGGTGGGGGGCGGGGGGTGTTGAGGCAAAGAGAGTGAGAGAGTTTGTGTGCGTGTATGCAGAACGGGATTGGCTAATTGTTTGGGGTTAGGTCCGCACGTTTAACGGAATTGAACTCGACAAGCTCGAGTTCAAGAAGGGCAATGGGCTGCAGGACGTTCTTCCAGCGGGCGATTTGTCTGGCATGTGGCACGACGAGGGCGCGGAGACGGTAACCAAGACCGCTTGAATGATCAATTGATCATCCACTCTCGGCGAGAATGTTGACATCGCGCTCGCCCTCATTACGAGGAAAGACGAGCTGTGATGTGGGCATCAGAAATTTATTGGCTCTCTGCTGTAAAATCCTACATATGTGAAATGAAGTCACAAAATGCTGCGATGAAGGCCCGTGGCCGCTACTGCGCTCCCTTCGCCTGACGATGCACGTAAATCTTTTCGGCAGAGGTGATGCATTGCATGTTCGCGCCAAGTTTGTTCTATAAGTAGTTGTTAGAACGCGTACTGGCCATCTCGATAAACTGCGGACAAATGTGCCGTGTCTCTTGGGCTCAAGGTACAAATGGTCTTCAATGACCTTGTCCATTAGGCACGGCAGAAAATAGATTTGTGACTTACTATTGTCTCCATCCACTCATCATATGGGTCCGAGTCGAACACAATACCACCGCCTATCATATGTTAGCGAGAAAAAAAATCATTGCGAGAAGCCTGCATGGCCTGATCTTACCAGCTTGCAGGTACGCCACGCCGTCCTTTGTCATCATCGTGCGAAGAGCAATGCAGGTGTCCATAGCTCCCTCCTTCTCCTCTCCAGACGGAGTGACGCTGCCGTAGCCGAAGTACCCGACCGCGCCGGCGTAGACGCCACGCTTCTCCTTCTCCAGCTCGGCGATCAGCTCCATGGCCTTGACCTTGGGGGCGCCGGAGACGGTGCCGGCCGGGAATATGGAGCGGAAGGCGTCGAACCTTGTCTTGCCTGGCCGGAGGACACCCGAGACCTGGGACACGAGATGCTGGACGTGCGAGAACTTCTCCACGACCATCAGTCTGTCGACCCGGGTCTCCAGTGGATCGCAGACGCGCGTGACGTCGTTGCGCGCCAGGTCGACCAGCATGACGTGTTCTGCGCGGTCCTTGAGGGAGTTTGCCAGCTCTGCGGCCAGGCGCTCGTCCTCCTCGGGGTTCTTGCCCCGCTTGACGGTACCGGCGATGGGATGGGTTATGATGCGGCCGGCCTCCTCCTTGACGAGCAGTTCGGGGGATGCACCGATGATCTGGAAGTCGCCATTGTCGATGAAAAAGAGGTACGGCGAAGGGTTGACGGTGCGAAGGTGCCTGTAGATGTTGAAAGGGTGCAAATCCGTGGGTCGGGCGAAGCGCTGGGATGGGACGGCCTGGATAATGTCTCCCACGACAATGTGCTTCTTCAGGTTCTTCACATGACCTTCATATCCATCCTGGCCAATGTTGGACGTGTATTCACGGCCCAGCTGGATGGGTTTCTGCTCCGGCAAAGGAGTCTCGGGGGCCTCGAGGACGCCCACAAGATCCTCAATGACAGTCGCCGCCTTGGCGTACTCGCTGTCGATGTCGGCTGGGTTCTCTGGCACCCGCAGATAGGTAATGACCTTGATGACGCCAAAGAAGCGGTCGAAGGCTATTATGGTATCATAGAAGTGAAAGAGTGACTCCGGAATCTCAAGGACATCCTTCATAGGTCGAGCTGTCTTGGGCTCAAAATATCTACAGGCACACTCGTCAGTGACAGCGCTCGTCCGGAGCACGTGCAGCTACTTGCCTGACGCAGTCATATCCTATGTATCCAATCGCACCTCCCGTGAGGGGAGGCAGCCGCAGATCCGGGACCTCAGCGACGATGTACTGAGAGAGCTCCTTCTCCAGCGCAGGGATTGGATCGCAGGCCTCGCCGTGGCCCTCGCCAGTCTTGAGGATCTTCCTCGGACCCGCCCCGACGAAGCTGTACCGGCCGACCTGCTCGGACGCAGCGCTCTCAAAGAGGACAGAGTACGGCGACTTCGTGTGAGCCACGACCTTCAGGTACGCCGAGGAGGGCGTGATCAGGTCCGAAGAGATCTGGCCGTACAGCGGCACGAGATTCGGTTTCTTCGGTCCTTGTTGCTTGGCCAACACATCCTTCACCGTGTCCAACGACGGGACGATCTGGTCCTGAAATGTTGGGTTAGTTTGTGCCATCTTTGACATGCCAGGAGAAACTTGGTGCGAATAACTCACTGGGACACTCATCTTTTTGAGCCAAAAATATGGGGCCCCTCGATTCAATGAAAGGACTCACTGAACCGGCGTCGTGAGCTCGGTGGGTTCACGCTGACTCACTCGCGGCCTGGGTCGGTGGGTAGGTGTGAGCTTGGTGCTGCGTTTGCCCCGTTGAATGTCAAGCACCCCGGCAGGGCCGCACAGTGTCGTCCAGCGGCAATTTCAGGGACCAGGGCGCTAGGTTTTTGGCGAGGCGGGGCGGCTGAGCCCTGAACAAACGGCCTTTGGAGGGGCACTGGAAGAAGCTTTTGAACGGCTCTGGGGGTCACGGACAAAGCTCTTTTAGAGGTGCTACACGAGCCGTGGAAAATGGGATTTACAAACGTGCACCGGTGAACAAGTCACGAGAGGGGAGGAAAAAAACATATGTTTGTGAAGACAGATAATGCTAGGTAGGAATTTCAGAATGAATCCGCTCATATTCTCGTAATTCATCTCGCAATGCCTGACAACCTGCCAGTCTTTAGCTCTCAATGGCCAACGCCTTGACGCCCACCAGCCTGGCACCTTTGCCCTCTCCTGCCCTCGTCACCACAAAGTATTCCACTCTTGAGTTGTCCTTGACGATGCGATATACCCGAACGTCGTTGCCCTTACCGGCTTCGCGGACCGCGTCGATGACCTCCTTGTACTGCCCATTTCTGTCCCAGTCAACCGGGTCCAAGATCTCAACCTCGGCCTTCGCAGGATCCCAGTGTTCGACCAGTTTCGCGATCTCCTCTGCGCAGAGAACAGGGAATTCAGTTAACGTCTCGTCCATTGTTGCCGGACGAGGGGGTGAAGCGCGGGCCTCGAGACTCGTGAAAAGAAAAAGTGAAAGACGTACCCTCGTCCGGTAACCCCTCGCCTTTCTCCCACGCCAGCGACACGGGCACGAATGGCTCGTCCGAATCAGACATGTAGAAGGCATCCTTGGTAGCCTTGACCAGCGGCTGCGGTATGTCTGCCCCATGGTCCGCCGCCTTGAGCTCCTTTTTCGCGTGGCCCCCTTGTGCCTGGGCCGAGGCCGAGCCCTGGCCCGGGTCCTCGTTGGCCTTGTTCAGGAAGTCCATGTATTCATCGTCCGTCGCCATCCTCAAAGGCGTGTTGCCGGACAGGCTTCTTCTTTGACTATGATGCGCCTGTGCGAAAGGCAGGTTCGGATCGGCGGTGCAGCAGCGGCGCGGTGGTTGATGGTGCTGGGTATGGTAGCGTAGGGGGGTGGCCTGCGGGTATGATGGAGTTGGGCAAAATGCAAAGCGCCGCGTGCTTGCGATTTCTTGGTTTCCGATGGCACGGAGGTTTACCAGCAGAGATGCCAGTCGCTTCATTTGCTGGCAAGGAGGGGAGCTGTGAAGCACTTCTAGTATGACGCAACTTTTCTCCAGGGTACGAGGGTTGATAGCAACACCCCAAAATGTCGGATTGCCGGGCAACCTAGCACCAACCCTGTAGTCGGCAAAACTCTTCCATGCTAGGTTCTACGAAGACTTCAATTGTTCAGCAGATTTTACTTACGCCCCTTAGTCTTGATTGGTTCTTGGAAACATTGACATGACCAAGAGACTGGGCTCACGGATGGATCGATATAACGAGGAGCCAAATCTTGCTGGTTCGAAATTGGCCTGTGCTGGCCCAGAGTGATGCTCTCTTCTGGACTCGAATTTGAGTGTAAAACGCATAGCACAGAACAGCACGCACAATTGTCAAAGAGGTGGTATCATTCATTTCATGAGTAAATTTGTCACGATTTTATTTTCCACTGACGCCAGTGAGGGCTCATCGTGAACCTTCTGGGACTCTGACCCGTAACGAGCTCTCGTTGAGCCCCGGTACCCATTAACCAACCCATCCATGCAGCAAAGAGAAAGCCGTGACACCACGCCGAGAGAGAGAAGTAGTAGAAACCTAAGCGGAGCCGACGTCCTTCTTGAGGAGACCCTGGTACTGCTTCTTCTCGGCGGGGGTCTGGAAAGCACCGTGACCGAACTCGGACGAGGTATCGATCCACTTGAGCTCGACCTTCTCCAGAGCCTTCCTCGAGGTGTGGGTGAACATGGACTTGCGGAGGGTCATGACACGCTTCTTCACACCGGGGATAGAGCCCTTGACCATGACGAAGTCGTTCTTGACCTCACCGTAGCGGACGAAGCCACCCAGACTGTTGGGGCACGTCAGTATCTTATCTTGTGCGGGGAGCTCACAGAGGTTGGGGTGTTAGCTTACGGAGTGATGGTCTTCTTGGTGACATCAACCTCGGTGGCGGCGTTGTCGTCGGCGTCGCCCTTGCCAATACGGTAGACCTTGTGGTTGACCGAGGTACGGTGGTGGTAACCCATCTGACCAGCACGGCCAACAGTCCATTGGACGTGGGACGGGTGCCAGGCACCGATACAAGCGACCTTACGGAGACCCTTGTGTGTCTTACGCGGCAGCTTCTTGGTACCCCAACGGGCAGTGACACCGTTGAAGCCGTGACCCTTGGTGACAGCGATCACGTCGATCATCTCGTCCTGCTCGAAGATGGAGTCGACGGAGACGGGCTTCTCGAACAGACCGTGACCGAACTCGACCTTGTCGGCGATGGAGCCACCGTTGATCTGGATCTCCATGAGGTGGGCCTTCTTCTGCTTGAGGGGAGTCTTGCGGATCTGGGTGTGGGCCAGGACACGGACGACGGAGCAGTACTTCTTGATGCGCTCGAGCTCGCGGGTGAAGGAGGAGGCGTTGTCGGAGTGCTTCTTGGCGTACTTGGTGAAGGCCTTCTTCTTGCTCTTGTACCAGTTCTTGTAGAATCGGCGCTTGATCTCGTCGCTCAAGTGCTCAGCCCAGACGGTAGTGAGGGATCGCAGGCCACGGGGGGTTTCGATGTATCCAACCAGACCAACAACGATCATCTGTGAAAGATGTTAGCCATTGGCTCAATTGCCAAGCGGGCTGCATTGTTCGTACAGGTGGCGTGTCAACGATGGTGACGGCCTCAACAACTTCCTTCTTGTGGGACTTCGCGCCAGGTCGGTCGAGGTCGCGGACAATGGTGGTCATACCAGCCTTGTAGCCCATGGTGGCCGTCAGGTGGACGGGCTTCTTGGGGTCGTCCTTGGGGAAGCTATAGCAGCCCATCACGATCAGCAGCCGCCCTCACACCAATAGAAAGAAAAAAAAATAGAACCCATCTATTGCAGGTGGATGCACTGGGAGGTTTGGCGATAACTTACGACTTGACCTTGCCACGGTGCCTGGCAGCCCTCTTGCGGGGCAGGTAGGCCAGAGAGCCATGACGAGGAGCCTCGAACTTACGGTGCGACATATTGGCTGACTTGAGCTCACTGTCGCGAAGTTGTCGTGGAGGATGGGTAGGCGGTTGATGGGATGGGACAAGAAGCTGGCAATTGAGGCTGGCCGCAACTGCAAAAAGTTTCACCCTGGGAGAGTTTGCCGTTGGTGGGATCTGTGGAGCAACGTCACGTGAATTTGACAGGTGGAACGCAGCTGTTGCCAGCTGTCAGCCACGAGGCGGCCCCCCGCCCCCCCCTACCTAGGTACAATTACAGTAATTAGACTACATCCCGCATATCTGCCAGAATCGACGAAGGACTTCGGATTCCTCAGGCATTGAGCATTCCGAGTTCTGACTTCCGAGTTCTGCTCCATATGTGATATCCCTTGGTTCTGCGTTTACCTTGTCGCCGAGCTGCTATGTACGACCTCTCTTCGGCCGGGGACCTAGTCCTCCTCATACAGCCCAGGAGGTGTTCGTCGATGCATACGCTCTTTTACTGTAAAGTGTAAAGTGTGCGTAGCATCCTATCCAACTCATACTTGTTCCCTTTGACTGTTGAATGCAGTCATCTGCCATCCTCACGTGGTAGGAGCAGCCGTGAGCAGCAATCTATCTGGGTTGCCCTCCAACCAACTTGGGTGTGTGGGCTGCGGCCGGCAATCTGTTTCCGATGCAGGCGAGCATGCAGCACAACAGCGCGGCCCGGTGGCTGCCTCGGGAAGCCGACACCCCAAGGTTTGGGGACGGGTTGCTTGGTGAAGAGAGAAGATACTAGGCTAGGCCACTACACTGCAGGAGGTACCTAGCCCGTTAGCAAAGCGCAGGAGTGAGGCACCTCTCCCTCATCCAGAATTCACAGCTTGCAACGGCAGCCATGATGACTACCAAGATTGCCGACGGAGACTTTGTGTGTGTCTCTGTTACCCAGCTGCCAGCTTGACACCTTTGCGGATCAGCCGTGTTGTGAGATGTGCTGTGCTGTGCTGCGTGACATGCGTCGACCTCAGACATGAACACGCTACACACGCAATCTGTGTCTCAGTGCAGTGCGCGCATTCCACGAGCTTGATCAGAGTAACGGCATCGGATGGGCACATACTTGGTGAGTCCGTGACATGGCCGGGCGCTTCGCCCTTCATTGGAGGTCGCATGGACCAGCGCATCTGCTCGACTTGACCCATCTGGAACACTGCTACCTCGACAGCTGCCGGGCCCCAAGATGTCGAGATCGGCCGGCGTTGGGCCCCTGTCTTGTCTCGGCTGTCGATCTACATACAAACACACGCATCAGCACGAGGCTCGGCATCTCGTGCTTTCTCTCCCTCCCTCCCTGCTTGGCAAGGTCCTTGGTAGCGATGGAGATTGGCTCTCGCAAATCGGCCGATTCAGCCTGGCTACTGTGTAGGCTCCGGCATCCTTTGTTGCACTCTTCCCCTGCTTGTCAAGCTGAGTAACCTTACACCAAGTACTCGCATCGCATGGTCAACCGAAGGTGAGTATCTAGACATGCAGGCCACAAGCCCAGGTGCTACGGCACAAGTTGCTATACCTACTCTAGTCGGTGGCACATCAAGCATGCGCGCATTACCGGCCACATTGCGATCGATCATGCCAGGCATCAATTGGACCGATCGTGCATCTCTATGGAAAGCAGGGAAAATGAAGGGTCCCCAGTGTCAACGCGAGAGAGAAGATATATTACCACCGTGACGGGCATGATGCGGTCGTTGCCCTCTTCCCGCAGCTCACATCTCGGCGAAAGGCTTGAGCATTTGGAACTCGGTACTATTATATATAATTATATAACAATAAAGCAACGTTGGATCGTCAGGCTGCACGCTCTGCACTAGATGCGGTGCTGACGAGGATACCACCGCCGCGAACCTCGGGAAGCTGGGACAGGGCCCTATTCGTGACGGATGACAGAAGACACGGACCCAGCCATGCCTAGTCCATCCTGAAATGATGAGGGCGGCATGAGAATGTGTTACATGTATGTAGGTACTGCCTGAATGGGCTAGTGTCCTCAGGACTCCAGTTCCGCGCGATCTGCGAAGCAGAGACACAGCAGCCGTTTTGCAAAAGCAACCCGAGCCCCAGAAGAAGCAAACCAAGACTCCGGCTGCTCCTGCTGCTGCTGCTGCTCAAGCGACAGCAACCCACGGTCTACTGACCCGTCAGTTGCCTCCGCAGTTCGTGCACAATGCAATAGGCCCCAATAGCCACGGCTGGCCGCGGCCAAGCGATGCGGCATGATGCACCTCAATCACAGGATGCAGATTGCGGCGGCACGGCACTAGGACGAGACGGGTGAGGCGATCACGGCCGTCGACAGGGTGGGTGCATCACATCCTAGACTCCCCCCCGAGGTTTGTCCCACCCACCCACTACCACTCTCAAACGTACCAGACGCCCAAACTCCCGGTCATCCTATAGCCCCCCCTTCCTATTAGATCATTGCCCTCAAGATGGCTTCCTCTGGGTGCACGACTACACGGTAAGATAGACGACGGTGCGTTCAGTGGTGAGCGGACGGCGTGATCCAGCATCCTTGACCTTGTCCAACCGGAAATCCGCGCGGGTTTCGAGCTCCAGCTCGATCGCCGCCGCATCGACGTCCAGCCGCATGGCATATGCACCAAGTCGCAGTGGCTGCTGTACCTGTGGCCTACCATGCATTTCCGACGGCTTCTGCAAGTCACCCAGTTGCCGCTGCGTGCTGTCCGGCACACCCACATGTGTGGGTGATCCTTACAGGCGCCGCCAGGTGGCAGCACGGTGGCTGTCGAACAAACTCTCACAACTCATCATCATCACACCTTGGTTACCATATATAGAAATGTTGCGCATCGGTCATCACCATCGACATGTCTGTCATCAAGCCATAAGTCATGTCACCCACCCAAAGCGGTCAGTCGGTCTGCGAATGGAGAGGGCATCTGCCGTGTGCAAGGTGCATTAAACCCACCAATGGATCACGCCAATCACCTCCCCTTGCCCATTGTTACCCAGAATCCCGGGCCGACCGCAGCTTACCACCGCTTACGGTGGAGAGGTCGTGAATGTGTGCGGCTAAACTGTCGAGGCCGAGCCAAGCCCAGCCCAGCCCAGCACTCCTTTGACCTGGCCCCGGGGATGTACGCTAGGCCATGTGTTTCCACGCAAGGGACGGCAGATGCGAGCCTGAAGGTTCGAAGGTTTCAAAAAGTTTGACAGAATGACTCGAGATGCAGGTAGTAAACAGGCAAGAAGCGACGCAATAAGGTCTTTCTTCGGTCGCCCGCTTTGCATGACGGGCTAGGGAGGGCCTCACATCAAAATCGATGGAAAGACGCACAGAAGCCAGCCGATCGAACGGGTCCCCGCTCT
This sequence comes from Diaporthe sp. P3_1W, assembly GCA_037177825.1. Taxonomy (NCBI): domain Eukaryota; kingdom Fungi; phylum Ascomycota; class Sordariomycetes; order Diaporthales; family Diaporthaceae; genus Diaporthe; species Diaporthe sp. P3_1W. The sequence goes on from JBAFXB010000001.1 coordinate 3,167,416, forward strand.
GCGCCGGAAGTGAAACCGTAGATCATCTCACACTCGTCCCGTCATCGCCACCAGGGATCATTTGCCTTTTCGTTATCACGGGGGCAGGTGGGATATCAGCAGGAAAATGCCCGCGTGGTGCAGCAACCCACCTCCCGCCCCCCATTCGATTTCGAGGCGGCGCTTTGAAACAGAACGGATCGTTCCACACACGGACGAATCTCGACGGGGCCCGAAATCTTGATTGGCTTCACACGGACGGGAGAAAAGCACTTGTCTCTTAGGTCTTGTCTGCCCGTGCGAGCAGAGCCCCCTTCCGTCCGTCCACTCTGTCTGTGGTTGGGCCGAAGGCAAAAAAGACAAAGAAGGAACGAGCCGATGGTGCGAAATTCCGCAAGGTCCACGTGGAAACCACCCTGCGGGTTGTCACGAACCGCTGAAGACGATGAGACTGAATTGCGATCGCACACGGCCCCCTTTACCCCGGTCTGGACATCGATAGCCCCGGACTTCCTCCAAAAATAAAGCTGGGTTCGGCAATGCAGAACACGGCGATTTTGCACAGAGTCCCTTGCTGCGCTTGTTTACCCACCGTTGTTCTCCTGGCAGGATGTGGAAAGGTGCTACCTAAAGTATAATTCTTCTGGCATCAACACGATGATCGACCTATTTACCCAGGTACTGACGGTCCCCGGAATCAACCATGTCATCTGCCGCAGTCAGGCACAAACGAAGGTAGCTGTGCGCACAGCCATCACCGACTTGACTTCCGCAAGGCCAAACCCAAAACCGCAAATGTCAACCCAGCGGGCAAGCATGGTTTGACGCAAGGGAATGCCCGACCGCTGTTCGGTTGGTCGTTGCATCGGCCCCTTTTTTTCTTTTTTCCCCTTTCGCCTTTTCGAAATGCTGGGCATGACTTGGGCCGACAGCGGTGCCCTGCCTATGGCGCACATCGCACACGTTTTGAAAGCGCGGGAGCATTTCCTGCCAATGTATCGCATATAGTTATATTGGGTTTCCATCGCATCATTGACTGATGCCTCGTGTGTGTCTGACAAGCTGCTCAACCGCGGCACTACTGTAGGTTGGTCGTTAGCTGGCACACACACGCGCGCATGACATGGCTGCCAGCTCCCACGAGGGCAAGCAGCCTGTCCGATCTTTTCTTTTCGAAACATCGACTGATCTGTACATCAACCACCTGGCGCTGGGCTGGGCGGCCTCGCTAGGCGCCTTTACCGCACTGCCGAGGCCGACAACCAGCAGCGGGTTTCGAAAGTTCTTGCGGGACCCGCAAAAGCGTTCGTCCTGCGTCCGGAGAATGCAGGGTCATCGTCAATAAGCTCCGCCGACGAAACGATTGAGCTTATGTCCACTCCCCTCCGTCACTAGTGCAGCTTCGTCCTTCGCCTCCAAGCTGCAGATCCTCGGGTGTGTGGAGCGAGGGGAAATGCGGCCACGCATTTTTACGAGCGGCCCTGTGACGACAAAAACTCATCGAATTTTACACTACAGTACCAGGCTGCGGGTGCAGATCCGCGCGTGCTGTACTGTGCCTATCCACTCTCGATGGCGGCCCCGGGTTGGGGGCGGGACCAGCACGTCCAGAGCTGTTGTTGCTATTAAAGTTCGACAAGGTCAGCTTTTGGGACGCGGCAAGGAGGTTCTGGCCGGCATGCTGGGACGCCTCGATCCAAGCCTTAAAGGGGCCAAGATCCGTTTGGGGTGTTGGAATGGCCAAATGAGATGGCCAAGGCGCGCGGCGAACAGGCGATATGCTCGGTCGCCTTCGTGACAGAGGATCTGGGGCTGGAGGCTTAGTCTGGTAGTGGCTGGCCGGCGCCTGCAAAACGGAACCGACCGCCTGTGGAGAGGGGTGCGGCCAGGGCAGGGCGCGCTCTTTTTTTTTTTTGTGTGTGCTCTCTTCTTTCCTTTCGGTTCTTATCACACACAGTACACGTATTGCCAGAGGGGTTTTCCGACCCGGGAAAATACCATGAGGAATATTCCCGAGACGAACCGGGTTGGGCTGCGCTCGGGAGGGGAGGAGGGGGTGGGCCGGCGCGTGGTTCACGAGTAATGTAATGAAGAGGCCCCATAGCATCCATCCTGATCACCATTACCGTGGTGGCCTGGTGCGGCGCGGTTCGGTACACACATTTATTAGAATGAGCGGGCGCGGGCAGTCAGGAATGGACAAGGCCTCGCTGGCTTTGCTGGGGCCTTGGGGAAGGGAGACAGAAAGAAGGTAATCCAGGTAGTGTAGCTGGTCGAGTTAGGTACGTACCGTGGCACACTACAGTATACGGTCCGTCCTGTGTCTTGAGTCTTATTACCCGTTTTATGTTCGGGCGGGCCCAGCATCCGTCCTGACGCACGGGGGGGCTGCAGGAGACTGGCGCCGAACAGAAAGAACGATTGCCATTCCCTGCGGCCCCAGCATCTGCAGCTAAGCAGAAGGCGTCATGGCGTGCCGCGGAGACACCCCCGTTTCTGGGAGGGGCGTGAGGGGAGGGGTGCCGGCAGCGCCAGAGGGCCAAGGTCCCGGTACCGCCATGTTCAGATGGAAGGGGTCCCGCCGCGTACTCGGTACATCCGGCCCATGAAGCTTCGGCCAACCCTGCATGATGCACGAGTCGACCGTGGTGGGCCTGTCAGGGCCCTGTCATCACCAGCCGCCCACCTGCCCAGGCCCCACACACCCTCTGTGCACGCCAGCCTCGGAAATCAGTTTAGATTTGTCCCCATTCACCGTGGCCCCCTGCAACAGCCCCCCCAATCCCCACCGTCAGGTCATGATGCGGCGGAACCCTAACCCAATCTCGCGGACGGGACAAGGGAAGCTGGCCGCGCGCTGCAGAGGCACGCATCGGCACGCGGGCGCGGGCGCGGGCATGGGCACGGGCGGCGAGGAGCTGCTGGTGCTGCAGCCTGCAGGAGCATGACGGGTGGTGCGAATCTGCGCTGCCTCATCGCCCATCAAACCCATCATTCGGATGCAACAGCCATCAGGCAGACTTGGGATGAAACAAACATCTGGCCCTTTCTTACCGCCTAAACCCCGCTTACGAGTCGACATCACACACTGGATGGAAAGGAATCTTCCACACCGGCCACACTGACCTCTTCCTCGTGCAGCACACGGCAATGGCCCATCACGCCCTCAACGCCCTCGCCCCCGTCCTCACCGCGGCAGTGGGAGGGTGAGGCATTGAGAAGGGAGAGCAGCAGCCCATCACCCTACCCAAGACTGCAACCTAATCTCGCAGTCATCACCAGCGCTCTCAGAACTCCTACGTCTCCCTATCCGCGACAAGGGCACTCGTGCATCACGATTCAGACTTCAACAGACCGCATGATACGCCAGGCATGGTTCCCATTTTAGATGTTGCAAGGCCGGCAACGTGTTGGCGCAAGATGGGAGACACTACTCACCGCAGAGGCCGAGGTAAGCAGATGGATGTGTGATGCTATCACCAGTCGGGACGGAGGCACGCGCTAGACAGCACCATCTGAATCAATCCGTGCTGTCATGGCAGCATGGCTGGCGGCGGGTCGAGGCCTCTGCTGTAGATCTGGCGCCATGCGGGTTCGTCCACGGGTCGGAAGAGAACGGGCGTCATGGAGGATTCTGCTGGCGGCGGTGCGGTAGTACTGTCGTGTGGTAGTGGACTCGCGCACCTATTTTAGCTAAGCTACCGACAAAGGGATCGTCCCAACGCAGGTAACGTATTTAGCCAAGGGCACTGGCGCATAACACGCAGCAGCCGACATGTCTGTTGCTTTTTCATTCTTTTCTCTCTCCTGGGGCTGTTACACATCCTGCGCTCCTCCCTCAAATCAACCGATGCACAGCAGCAGAGCATGGCACGCCTGGCAAGCAAGTGAATAAGCAAGGCGTGGGGAGGTACCACGCCGCATATAGACTATCCGGCACTACACGCTGCCTGTTGTTAGGCCTGTGCGGAGAAGCCGCACGTCCCGTCCCCTTTTGTGGCAGGTCCCAAGAAACCCGAACAGGGCCGTGCGGGCAGTGACACCTTCCCTGAACCATTGGACCAGCCGAGGGGACCTACGTAACAAGAGGGCCGTTGCTCACCCCGTCTTTCCACCCCCCCTACTACACTACTACCCGGGGGGCAGCCACGATCCCAAAAAAACCGAAAGGCAGAGGCTTGTCTTGGGCGACCCGCCTTTTGTGCAAAGGTGGGGTGGGAGGGGTGGCTTTGGGCTGCGGGCTGCAGGCGAGCGGGTCTGGGCCTGGGTGTGCAGGGTGCGCAGGCGGTGGTGAGGCATGTAACCTTGTACCCCGGTACCCTCGTACCCCCGTAAGCCCACCCCGTTCCTCCACACCCTCTGGGGCCCAATGTCAGGTAGCGTGGACTTCTCGCAGATGGCCCGAAGCTGGGCCCTTGTACCGAGACCGGGCGCCGCTGCTGCAGCACGTCGTCACCCTGCCACCTGCCGGCTGCTGCAGCCAACCCCTGACCCGAACACTGGACGTGAGGTGCGGGCTGGCTGGCTGGCTGGCTGGCTGGCGGGCAGGGTAGGGCAGGGCAGGGCAGCTACCCAGGCAAGGTACGTACCCACCCACCCGGTGCTGGAGGTGTTCGGTTCGCGTGTGGTGGCCTGGTCTGGCTGCTGGCTGTCTGGTCAGGATTCCTTCATTTGTTTCCACGGCTAGCAGCTACCCACACCCCCCGGCCGTCCCCCAATCCGTGGGTAAGGGGAGTTTGCCAGAGCTGCGTTCTCATCTGCTCCCATCTCCCCCGTTGGTTTTTCTCCTCCCGCCCACCGATCCAGGGAGCCGCTTCAACCTTCCACTCTTCCCTTCTTTCCTCGCAGTCTCGCCAGCCCGCCGCACACAAACCTGCATCTGCCTCACCCGGCTTCTGCTCTGTTCAATTGTGTCCCTCCACACTGGCTCGCACTCTCCTTCACCCTTTCAATGAGGCAACCTGTTGACAGTTGCAGTTGACACTTGCAGCGGCTGCTTGATTCCGTAATTACCTCTAACCCCCCATACCCTCAACCGCACATAGCCTCCCCTCACAAAACATCGTCGTCGGTATCGCTTCCTCTTCCCACCCCCAGCCAACCCAGACAAACCCTTTCCACCCTGATGGCTGCTCCGGCACACCACCAGTCGCCCTCGATGCCTCTGCATCATGCGGTCGGCGCTCCACCTCCGCCTCCGCCTCAGGGCGCATGGGCACCCTCGCGACAGATCCTTGCCATGAACGAGGCTGTCTGGATGCAAATAGGTATGTCCATCTAGCGCACATCACAGTTGTCTTTTGGGACACCTTTCACGTCCTAGTTCTTGGTTGCGCCGGCGCAATTGCCTGTCCATTGGTTGCGCCGGCGGCTCTCAAGGAGACGCTCCTTATTGTGCCGGCTATCTGCAGCTAGCTGATGCCCCTTCCAGGCAGCTTATCCGAGATCCTGGGCAACGTCGAGGACGCCTTGTTCGCCTATGAGCAGGCCATCCGCGCAAGTCCTGGCTCCACCCAGGCCATGAACTCCATCAGCGCCATTCTGAGGACCCGCGAGGATTTCCCAAAGGCAATAGAATATCTGAACCAGATCCTCAAGCTCGACGCAGCCAACGGCGAGGCATGGGGCAGCCTTGGTTAGTTCTTCTCCGCCTCAGAGAGAAATAAAAAGCTCTAAAAAAAAATGTATCGGTGCGACCGTGCGGTTGATTGACACATCGTGTGCAGGACACTGCTACCTTATGATGGATGATTTGCAACAGGCTTATGCTGCTTACCAAAATGCTTTGATTAACCTCCGCAACCCGAAGGTCGGTAAACACCAGACTGCCGGATTTGTCGACAACCCATTGACTCCAGTCTCGCAGGAACCGAAGCTTTGGTACGGAATAGGTATCTTATACGACCGCTACGGATCCCTGGATCATGCCGAGGAAGCTTTCTCCCAAGTCATGCAGATGGAGCCCGGATTCGAGAAGGCCAACGAGATCTATTTCCGGCTCGGCATAATATACAAGCAGCAGCAAAAGTATGGCCAGAGTCTTGAGGTTCGTGGGGCAATCCGGCAATTCCTTCATGCAGTACCTTCTCTAACACACTTCTAGTGCTTCAAGTACATTGTCAACTCGCCGCCGCCGCCGCTGACCGAGGAGGACATCTGGTTCCAAATCGGTCATGTCCACGAGCAGCAGAAGGACTTTGACAGTGCCAAAAACGCGTATCAGCGTGTACTGGACCGGGATCCGAACCACGCCAAGGTTCTGCAGCAGTTGGGCTGGTTGCATCACCAACAGAGCAACAGTTTTGCCAGTCAGGAGAAGGCAATCGAGTTTTTGGAGAAGTCTGTTGCTGCAGGTAGGTTGCGCATCGCCGCACCCACTATTCAGTGTTGCAATGTGCTAACTTTCTGGTGCAAAGACAACAGCGATGCTCAGAGCTGGTACCTGCTTGGCCGGTGCTACATGTCGCAGCAGAAGTATCCCAAGGCATATGAAGCCTATCAGCAGGCTGTGTATAGGGACGGCCGCAACCCAACCTTCTGGTGCTCCATTGGTGTGCTGTACTACCAGATCAACCAGTACAGGGACGCCCTGGATGCATACAGCAGAGCCATCCGGCTGAACCCGTTCATCTCTGAGGTCTGGTATGACCTAGGCACTCTGGTAAGTCGCAACAAGTCCCTCCACCTGCGTCCTACAGACCACTAACATGCTTTCCAGTATGAGAGCTGCAACAACCAGATTAATGATGCACTGGATGCCTATCAGAGAGCGGCCGAGCTGGATCCGTCCAATCCTCACATCAAGGCCCGGCTGCAGCTTCTCCGCAACGGCCAGACTAACGGCGCCGGTGCGGCTCCCATGCCAACTGATGTCCATCCCCAGGCATACCAGCACCAGGGAGCCATTGGACCTCCTGGTCCTCAGTGGTCCAACTCGGGACCTGGTCCCCAGCAAACCCAACCTCCGCCAGGCCCTCCTCCTGGACCAGCCGGCAACTGGGCGCGGCTTTCGGAAGTGAACCCGCCTCCGCAACCGCCAAATCCTTATGAGCAGCGCGGTGAGCCTCTAAGGGGACCAGCCCCGCCATCTTTTCCTCGTCAGCCTAGCCCTCGCCAAGAGCAGCAAATGAGACAATACCAGGATCCCACGCGGCAAGGCGGTCCAGCAGGGCCTGGAGGTCCGATGATGAGGGCGCGAACACCGCCTCCTCTGCACTACCCTCCACCGCCACCACCTCAGCAGCAGCCCCTGCCACCAACCTCGCAACCACCACCTCGCGTCGCTAATCCCAACTACAGCGGCCCATCCCCTGCACCTACTCCGTCTGGACCTCCTCCGCCCACCAATGGAGTAAATGGACCTCCTCCGGGACCGACGCCGCTGATGGCGTATCGGAACAACAGCCCCAGGCCTGAGTTGCGCCCCATGCACGACAACCGCATGCCCTCGCCAAAGTCAGCTTATCCGCAGCACCAACCGCCGTACCCTCAGCAGGACCCCTCGGGGCCTAGCAACATGGAGTCCGGAGCTCCACCACCTCAGTCTGCCGCAGCCGCTGCTGCGGAGGCCGCGCTTCATCGTAACGAGCATGATAACCGACCTCCATCTGTCGGTCCCAAGCGCCTCCGCGAGTGGGAGGACGAGACGGCCTCGAAGAAGCCTCGCCCTTCCACGCCGGCTCGAGCTGAGTCTTATCGCCGTGAGTCCTCGGAGCACAGACGCGTCGAAGAGCAGCGTCCCCATGGCTATCACCCCTCGGAGGCCGCACATCACCCACCTACTCACAACATGCCGAGCCAGCTGCCTCCCATGCAGGGACCACCGCCGCCCCCTCCTCAAAGCCATGAGCCGGAACGGGCTGCTAGGAAGATGGACATTGATGAGGAGTACGACGACGACGGGGAGGACGACAAGAAGGCCGTCCATCCTGCGTCCGGCCCAGGCTCTACGGCAGGTGATCTGAAGAACAACACATCGCCCACGGGATTGATGCAAAACGGTGGACCGAAGACGGAGTAGAGGCGTAGTCTCTTGCTTTTGTTGGTTGCGTACATGGACCAGTTGCGGTCAGTGGGTCAAGTGATACGCAGTGGAAACCGGTGCCTGGTGTAGTACGTCCTTTTGTCAGTGGTTGTGTTCGATTTGACGTTGTTGGTGTCCTTTGTTGCTCAACGTCCTCTTCTTGACTTCATTGGTATCTATGTATTTGTGAGGTTCATGGACTGCGCTATACCTGTCCCGGCTTGCTCACGCAACAGCCAAAATTTTATCTTGTTCACAACTGTAAATCGAACACCTTGGTGGTGAAGACGAGACAAGCAGGGGAAGGATGGGGGAAGAAGGGGGAAGCAATATATAATAACAATGATATCAATCTGTTGCCAGACGTAGTCAGCCTAGTACAGGAGGGCTCGGTTTCAGATCCAGTTAAATACTGGTGAGAACAAGAATGACTTTGCTTGACATGCGTGACGCTCCTGCTGCCAAAGGCTGACTGAAGCCGCCCAGCCTCACTACTTCCTGCCCTGTGATTGAAACTTGCTAACACATCAATCACTCCCGCTGCCGCCATCCCCCCATCTGATTAAGACTTATAAGACGGGATCATGAAAACCAGAGGGCCTGGGATCTCAGATTATGGACGAGAAATAAGACACCGATCTTGAAATATGTGACACGTGACAGCCACATCATACCGCTCTCCGAAGAATAAACCGATGCTAAGATTCCGAGAGAGATTTCGAGCACAAAGATCTCCGCTGTAAGCTAACCGTGGATGCCTGCCTGCCTGTCCGGTCTACCTATGCCCGCCTTGTCGACCCCTAAATTAACAGACCGTTGCAGTTGGGAGCAGTTGGTTTAGTTACTACTGTACACGAGACGTCGCAGCCGCTCGGAACGCCGCGCGGAGTTCCCAAAACCGAAACCACCGTGCCCGCCTCGAAAGCTAAACGCCCTCCGCCCACCGTGTTCCTCGAGTTTTCGCGCTTAATCTTTTACAGTAAATACCGTCTGGCGCGCCTTGAAACGCCCCTCACATCCTGCCGTCTGACCTCGCCTCTAAAACAGGGTATCTGCGAGTGCTTGAATATCGGGTCGGTCGGGTCGGTCCGCCTGGTCACCAGGCCGGCGGAGGGCCCAACCCCCCAAGCCCCAACGTGGATTATGCCTCGCTCTTGTCCCCGTCGTCGTGATCAGGTGTGTAGGTCGTCTCCCCCAGCATGCCGTCACTCGGGCGCGACGTCATGGCCGTCTGGTTGTTGGACACCGGTTGTTGCAGCACCGTGGGACCTGTTGTGGGCGGAGGATCCGCAGTGACCGCAGGTGGAGGGGGCGCGGGCGAGACGGACCGCCCTACACCCGAAGCTCCTCCAGCGGCAGCGCCAGCTGAAGCAGACCCAGCAGCGCCTCCCCGCCCGGCAGTGGCCGCGTGCAACTTTTGGTCCAGCGCCCTGAGCGCCAGCGCCCTCCGTCTTTCGGCCTCAGCCCTCGCGCTGCCCGGTGCCGCGTTGCGATGGCTGTAAGGATGGTAGCCCCCGGTGTTGCCACCAGCAGCCGAAACCTCGGCCTGCGAGAACGGCGTGCACAGGCGCAGAGCCACGAGGACGTTGAATACCTGGTCGCCCAGGGCGGCCACCAGGGGCTTCGCGGGCGCGGGGAAGAACTCGGCGAAGGCAAAGGTCTCGGATGCGTCGCCGCGGAGGGAGTATGGCGTCTGGGACGAGTCGAGGTCGGGGAAGACGGTCTTGTAAAAGCGCAGGTAGGTCCAGCTCGTGAGGAGGCCGAAGACGGCGAGGAGGAAGGAGGCGAGGGTGAGGAGGGGCGTCAGGCTAAGAATCAGAACCAGGCCGAGGTAGACGAGGGGGAAGCGCGGCACGCGCAGGGAGAGGATGCCCCTGAAGAGCGTGACAGTGTGGGCGGGGACGAGCTGGCTGAAGGCGACGAGGAAGCTGATCTGGAGTGGGATGGTGCCGGCGATGGTGGTCAACCTGGGGTAGGGATGCGGTCAGTTGCTGAGATCCAGGTAGGGGAAGGGCTTCTTGGGTGACATACGTCCAGCTCTCATTACGAGTGACGGTAAAGAAGGTCACCATGACGCCAAAGCACAAAGTATTGGGTATCAGGGCGGTAATCAGGAGGAACTTGGCGAACTCCTTGGACGACCAAGCCCTCTCTAGGTAGCGGCCCCCATGGTAGAGGGTGACTGCGGCGATGGCCAAGGTGAAGACGTTGCTCTCCACCAGGGTTGTTGTCAGGAATGTCCACGGGTATATCAGAGAGAGCTGTGGGATGAGGTTGAGGTAGGGGATGACGATCTCCGAGTTGGCGGTCCATTGCTTGTAGCGGATGGCGGCGCTGAGGATGCTCTGCAGACCGAGGGTGATGAGCAGTATGCGCGTGACGGGCGGTATGTTTATTCTCGGAGGCATCGCGGCGGTGTTGGCTGGGGGAGGACGCTGGCGCGGGTGCAGGGTGCATGCAGATGGGCGCGCCTTGAGGGCTTGAGCAGCTCCGAGTGAAGCTCTTTGGGCCCAAGGGTAGTCGGTCACGATGCTGGCTCTGGACGAGTGTCAAGGGCCACTTGAGGCAGCTGCAAAACGCCCAGGGGGGCCCTGGCTGCGCACGGACCTCATGCTGATCTGTGTCGAGGGAATGGACCCTGAGATTCCAGCCTTATCATTATCGGACAGTCGCTTCGGAGACAGGGAGACTGCAAAGCCAAAGCAGCCACGCAGATATGCTGCAGTCCCAAGAGGAAGAACAATCCTGCTATCCGAAATCAGGTACAGCAAGTCACACATGAGAAGTCATTCTCAGGCCAGCGTCAGCGGTTAATTAATTGATTGAGCGCTTGAATCGTGGCCAGACACTGTGAACTCCCAGGACTGAAGCGGTGCCACGGTTGCCTAGGTAGCGATGATGCCACATATCCAACACGATGCGCTGAAAAAAAGGACAGACTGGGAAGTCATCTTCGCTGTCCAGATCCCACGGCGCAATACGTGTACAGACCTGGGACGGTCGTGGCGTGCACGCAGTAGGAACCAGGGACAGCTGATGCCGTCCACGGGAACAGTGGGTACCGAGGAAGGTTACGAACAAGGTTCACGGTGCGCTTGTCGCCTTGTGTCCTCCCCCATGCCTCTTCCCACGATGACGAAGGTGATTTACATCAAGCCAGATGACGCTCTTTCCTTGAGACCGAGGCGTTCGAGGGTCAAGCGTCGCGCGGCGGCGCAATACCGATCAATGTTGCACTGAGACCGACGGGCGCACTTCTGGCCTGGGGTTGGTTGGACAAGCAGAAAAGCCACGCTGCAGGATACATGGCAGATGCGGTACGTACATAAAGCGCAGCGTCCCCTTGAAACATGCCTGTCGGGCATTTCCCCAGGACGAACGTGTGCCAATGAGGCGAGGCCAATGAGAGCGTGCCGGCGCAGATCCAACTTCCCGACCCATCCCATTGACTTGCTCATGCACCCTTGCTGCCTTGCAGGTGTGCCCACCAGCCGCTGCTTGCTGACCACAGTGGGCTGGGCCGGCTCCAAGCTTCTGCTGTGATGAGCGTGCCTGGGTGCTAAATGAGATCGAACATGCTGTGTACGCACGGCTCACAGTAGCGAGGTTCCCGGAAAGCATTGCCGACATTGTGCTGGTTGATTCGGGACGTGGCCATCCAGACATTGACCTGAGTGCTTACTCGCGCCGGGGAGCGCGTGCCAACAATACAACAAGACGATATAGCCTCGCTTTGTCGTCCACGCCATACTTCGGCACCCTTGTCTGAAGATCGCTCTGCGAGCTGTGCTCTCCCCTACGAACCCCTGCGCCTCCGGTCCCCCAGCTCCCCCCATCCATGCCTGCCAGAATCCCAGACCCAAGGGGCAAATAGATTGACTTCGAAGTCCCCAGTAAGCCTCTCGTCCTTTTCCCTCTTCAAGTGCCTAGAAAGGACGACATGCTAAGCATAGCGGGGATGCAGAAGGTGATGGCGGGACGCGCTAGAAGCCGAAGTAGTGCTCGGCAAGTGGCGTGTGGCTGGCACGAAGGCATCTACGGAGTAGTGTGGTATTTCTGCAACGAGTCGCCAAAGGCTCAATGCTCCCCAGAATGGGGTGCTTTGCTTTTGGGGGGGGGGTCCGGCGCATACTTGAAGTAGCTAGCCTCCAGATAGCGCGGCGATAAAATGAAAGAGCCCTGTGGCACGATCGCGGAAGCGAACCATCTGAAGCCCTGAATGGGCTGCCGAGCGCACCCCTGGTCGACGGGTCCACACCCCTTTTGGGGCGGCCCCAGAAAAGGACGAAGCCCACACGAGCAGACGGGGAGGGCTCAAACAGTTTCTGAGATGGGCCGGGGCCGCATGGTCTCTGGCGGCTGACGGGGCCTGACGGGGCAGATGCAAGCAGACGCCGAGAGGGAGGGTACTGACCCTCCACCGACATTGGACTAGAGAGAGAGTACATTGTAGCTATGATACACAGCATGCCACCTCGAATGACGGTGCCGGCACGGTGACACGGCGTCCGCAGAGGCTGCGGTGCTGTGAGCACATGCTCGATTGAGCTCTCAACCAATGTTGAGTTTTGTGGTCTGGATCCGGATCTGTGCCCTGGCCGGTCCAATCCTTGACTCCCTGTCCTGTCCTGTCCTGTCCTGGTCCTGAGTTGCGGGACTGATGACGCCGAGTCTGTGAAGCCGAGATCCTTTTTGACTTTTCGGGGGGTTGCCACCCAACAGCGTCCACCCCCGCACACCAGCACAACGGGCTTGCTTGCATTGTCAATGTCCGATCCGCCAGCAGAGCGCATGGGGCAGAATGGAGATGGGTGACTTGCAAAGTTGCACCCAACCAGGCCAGACACGACTGGGTGGTCTGTTCTGGCCTCTTGCGACCCGGCTCGCCTGCACATCATCTGCTCACCCCGGACAGCTTGTCTCCATGCGCGACCGCGGGACTGGCGATGGGAGACGAAGCTGAACTTGGAGGATTGTGAGGCTTGGCCCAGGTGCCCAGTCCCCTTTCTACGCCCACCCCCACACATCTCAAGTGCTTGGAAGGCAAGTCCCCGCGGATGGCGGCAAGAGAGATGGGCTTGTCATGTCACCAGCCAGAACACAGGCAGACTAGCAGCCCGGCGATCGTTTGCTCGAGGCTAAAACAGCCGACTCAGGCTCAGACTCAGTCGCAGACCCGGCCGGCCGACACTCAACCTACCCGAACCCACCCTATTAGGAGATGGGAGGGACGAGGTTATCCCACAGGAGGTACAGACGTGCAAACCCAACTTCCAGCGCAGGCCTTCTCATCTGACTGTCCAGACCCCAGCCCAGGTCCAGAGCAGCCCAGGACGCCCCTGAGCGAGAGGCAGACCTATGCTTCATCAAGCTCCGCAATCTAATCCGTGCATTCCCGCGTGTTCCTCTTGTCTGGGCCGTCCGGCAGCTCGAGCCCAGCCACTCACCCGCTGGATCTGAACCTACTACGGTACGCAAGTACATACTACACCACTGCTGCAGGCGGTGGCGATCAGCCGGATGTGTGTCCACCGGTAACAGTAGGTGGTCACACCCAAGCCAGAGCTTGGCCAGAGAGGCGACATAGATGTTAAGCTTCTGAGTGTCTCGGAATCTGATTGACGATGGGGCCTCAACTGCTCCTAATCCAGACTTGGCCACAGCACTCGGTAAAGCCCCGGGCTCGCGGCCCTTGCTACCCAGGTAGGGACACCAGCATACCGCGATACCTCGGGAATCGGGAACAAATACAATGAACGGGTGGTGGTCCACGGAAGAGCATCTCACCGCGATGCAGCAGTGCAGAGGTGCAGATTTACGGACGTGCATCGGGGTGCATGCATGCGTTCCCACAAGTGTATGCCAGCAGAACCATAGGACCATGACCATGGTATTCGCCTGGCTGGGCAGGCCAGATACTGTGGTAGATAGCAGGCGGTTCGGAAATTTACTGTGGGAGAGGGCATCACAATGCATCGGCTGTAACTTGACCAGCACACCCTGCCCATTGCGATGACCAACTGCGCTGCACGATAGGCCTACGGGTGCCCAAATGGCAGCGAAAGGTATCGATCGTAGCTTGCAGTAAGTATGGATATGTCCACCTCTGGGATCCAGGCGAGCTGTCCTGCTGAATCCAGGCAGAAAGGTGTTCGCCAGCACATATGAAGCATGACGAGAAAGCAAGCGACTGTTGGGGGAGGGGGGGTGCGCGAATGTGTGGCAGACCCCTGCACTCGAGCAAGCCGTCGTGTGTTTGGTAAGATCTGCCAGCGGCAGCCCACTTTTGCTGCGCAAATCCTTGAATGCGAACGAATCCCAGATTAGCTTAACAGCAATGGGCCGTGTACCCCCGTACCTCGGGCGGCCAGGTACCCAGGTACCGGGCTGGCAGCCAGCTAGCTTAGCCCATCACAGCCAGCCCATCATCCATGCTCCAGCCAGGCGAGCCACAGCCAGAGCCGGCGAGCCAGAGGCCTGGCACTCCTGGCAACAGCTCCCTCTCCTGTTCCTCTTGCCCTGCCCTGCCCGGCCCTGCCCTGTCTGGCCCTGTCCTGCCTGTCCACTCCACTCCACTGGACTGGACTGGGGCTAGCGAGTTTTGGAGTTGGGGACTGGAGTCCCTTCCAAAATCGACCATGTCGACGTAGATTCGTTCTTTCTTCACCCAACCCGACCGGTGCGTCTCTCGACAAAGCCTCAACTTGCAACCTTGCCGCCCTCTACAGGCCATCGTCACCTCTCCGGCACTCCCAGGCATCGCTTCAGAGCCTCGAATCCAGTCCTTGGCCCCGACACCTCTCCCTTTCTGCCATTGCTACACCGCCAGCCGCCCGCGATGAAGGAGTTACTCGACTCGGACAGAGTCAACTATCTCATTTGGAGGTTCGTTTTCCTCCGCAACGCTCCACGCCCAGTTCCACGCCTTGCGCCGCCCACAGCCCAGCCAAGCACAACAGCCCTCACCCGTCCGCCCACCCCTTCACTCAGTCACTCAGTCCACTGCTCAACTCACTCACAACTCACTCCCTCACCTGCCCGCTCACCTGCCAGCCCAGCCCAGCCCGTCCACTCCCTCACGATCCCGATGTGACCTCACTCTCACTCTTGACCTGGCCTGTCTGCTAACCATGCCCGCTGCACCGGGGATACAGATACTTGCTCGAAGGCAGTATGTGCACAGCTTCTCTAAGCTCATCATTCACCTCTCCCTCCCTCTCCCCCACCCCGTGCTCCCCCGTCTCCTGTCCCCCGTGGCCAGCTAACCAGGGCATCTGCGTGGCGCTGCAGACTTTCGAGAAACCGCCGCCAAGTTCCAGAAGGAGTGGCGCGTGGAGGCTCCTCACCGGCACTTTGACTTCGCGTCTCATGTCAAGAACTACGCCCTCGTCTCCGTCCTCAACAAGGGCCTGATCTACCACGGCCTCGAGCGGGACTACGCACAGCAACGGGTATGGACCCCCAACTTGACCTTGTTCCTGTTTCTGAAACCTCGTTGCGTCCCGTCCACCCGTCTTCCGGACCTGGCGCTGTGTCGCCGCTCACCATCAGAACCAGTCTCTGCTTCTGCGTCTGCTTCTGGCCGAGCCGCAGTTCTGTGGCAGCACACTAACAAATTTACGTGCAGGTACCAGCCGACGCTGCGGCAACGCCCGACAAACCCCAGTTCGGAGTCTTTGGGCCCCTTGTACCGCAGCACCCCATCAATTACGATGAGCTCGAGGATGAGATAGAGGAACAGGAGCCCCTGCCAGCATCTCATCCGCCGACGGCTGTCGACGAGGCCGACAAGTCGTCACTGAAGCGGCAGGTCGACTCCCAGAGCCAGCTGGCAAATGGGAATGCCCCAAAGCGACCGAGATTGGGCAATGCCAACGGCCTCGAAAATGGGGCGGATGCAGCCACAAGCCCCATGGAAATCGATCAGCACCAATCCGACAACCACGCTTATCCCTCCCCCCTGGAAGGCGAACAGGCCCCGACCCCAGCTCCCCGAACAGAGGGCCCGGATCACGGTACTCAGACTGACAAGGTCGACGACCTCGAGGCAAAGACTGTTTATTTGCGTCTTGCCCATGATGATTCCTCCTCACTTGCAGCAACCCCGATCGCCGACGTGTCACATCCACGCGCTAGCCAGAACCCAATCCTTCTGCATTGCGAGTGGAACCCCAAGGACCCATCCCGCCTGGCGGCTGCCGGGACTGACGCACTAGCCCGCGTTTGGACCGTTTCGCGTGCCACCGGTCCGGACCAGGTGGCTGATCACGTGGATCCCGACTGGCCCTCTATCAACCTTGTCGCCGATGACTTCCCACCCCATTCCAAGGTCACCGTCATGGCCTGGGGCTCTGACGGTAAGGAAATCGCTGTCGCTACCGACGATGGGCAGAAGGCTCGCGTCGACCTCTGGAACCTCGACGGCAGACAGATGCACACCTATACCGGCCTCGAGGCGCCCATTGTCAAACTGCGATGCAACCCTGCCAACCGCAAGGTCTTGAGCATCACACCAATCTCAAATCCTTCGGGAGACACAACAGGCTGGATGGTCACTGTATTCCCCTCTCCGAAATCTAGTCCCGTCGAATACGAGCACACCTTCCCACCGGACCAAGACGTCGATGCCCAGCAACCAGATGCCGTCTGGGTCGACGAGCATGAGTTTTTGCTGAGCGTTGGTAATAAGGTGCTCTGTCTGCGATGCACGGACAATGAAATCACGCAGTCCAAGGAACTCTCAACAAGGACAGACGATCCTTTAACCCAGATTCAGTACGACGGCACTGGACACTTTGCAGCGGCGACGCTGAAGGGTGACATCGATGTAAGTTCGAGGACTATCACATTTCCTCCCTGCCTCCGAAAATTCCAATGACTCTTTGTGCTTACTCCGTCCAGATTTGGGATCCTGCCGGCGCCCGACGAACCATCCATGGCGCTCATGATGGTCAGATCACCTTTTTGCAATGGCAACCGATCCAGGGCCGGGCACCTGACAGTGAGCTATTACTAGCGTCAGGGGGTGAGGATGGTACAATCGCCATCTGGGATGCCCGCTCGCCTGACAGCAGGCCCAGACTCCAACGGACGATTGACGACAACCCTGTCGTTGGTCTGTCCTTCACCCCTGACGGTGCCTTCTTCGCCGGCGCTACAAGGGACCGAATCTTGATATTCAAGGTCGGCGAATATGCTTTCCCCCGGGCGGCTTGGAAAAGAAGTCTGCCGCCTGGCGGATTGAGCCCCAAGATAAATGGCCTGAATGGCGAACCAGAGACAGAGGATCAACACTGCTTAAGCTGGGACGCAAACGGCCAGAGACTCGCGTTCGGCGTGAATGGATTGGTATGTCTCCGTGAATCTCAATTGGAATTGTCTTGCTAACTTTGTCAGCTTGCTGTGGTAAATTTCCGATGACGGCCATGATACAGACGCATTGGTCCCGATCAAACGCAATGTCACGAAAACATTGAGGGAAAGGGGACACATTGACCCGCACCCCTCATAGCAAATGGATACTTGTCCGAACCGGGCAGGATCGAGCCGATTGACCATACGCCGCAATCGACCCGCCCCCCCCCCCCCCGGGCCAGCATGCCAAGCAGTGAGGGAGGATAAGGACGCATTGCCGCGTTCTCAAGCAGTAAGAAGCATCACAACGAGCGTGGAGCATTTGATGCATTGCCACAAGCATGTCATGGAAGCAAAATGGTTATAGCCAATATCACGGGCACCACGTCTTGGATACAAGGGGAAGAAGGAAAGCCAGTCGGAATTGATACACCGAGCATTGATACACGGTATCACTCATCGATAAAGTGGGGCCTGGTCCACCGGCTCAATGTAGTTATATGTGGGATTGGCGCGTGGAGGCGGGGATGGACCAGCTTGGCAACCGGCGTTGAGGAGTCATCTTGTGAGTGTCTTGAAACCGAGAGCAAAAAGGCATCTGCTGGATAGTGTGAATAGGTCGGAACGTGTTAGGAAGCAATACCCACGTGGTGGGCTGAAAATATTCTGGAATCATATAACATACACAGAAAATACAGAATAGAGGCCACTTCAGCAATTGGAACTTGGGGTCTCCATATGACCCATGCGACCTGCACATCCTCGCTATTGTGAACAGAGACCTGTGAACGAAGATTCTCGACACCGTATTAATTCGGCCTAATTGAGTGTTAGAATGGGGATGTTTTCTGCATCAACATCTGTGAAGAGGCTTCAAGAACTCGGGCGGTGTCTCAAAGATGGTCTACCAGCTGAATTTGATCATTTCCATCCTGCGGAGACCAATCCCCCCTGTTGACGATCAGTTTCCGGCGTGGTAACCCGTGTTCATTACGTTGATCACCACAGGACGTCCCTCTACTGGGACACCAAGGCTCACGCAACAGAGGCCGAAACCAACCGGCCCGCGAAACCCCGAACCCTTCACGGGAAAAACAACCTATAGCATAGGTTCACATTCAAGGTCCACCGGAGCCCTTTGGGAAGAGGAGTAGGTAAAGCTCCGTGGAGGTGGGGGCGACTGATGCGGCACGGGGCCAAACGTCCGAAGAAGTCGGCGAGGCTGACGCCACTTGTCCGTGGTGGTACGAGAGGGGCCGGAAGCTGCCCGAGATGCGGGCGGGTCTCGTTGCGAGCTACGAGTTACGTACGTGTGTACATTTCTGGCTGCGGACTCGCGGGAAGGAAATCGTGTGTAGGTTGAAAGATGGAGGAGAGGATGGGGTGTAAGGGGCTTGCATGCTGCGTTGATGGAGACGGCCTTATCGTTCATTTGATTCCGAGCCAACGGTCGCAGGAGCAGAGTAGCTGACACAGTAGTTGAATGCTGTTGTGTTTCTATTACAGTAGCAGCTGTGTAATCAAACGCCAGGGTATATGTACTCTAGGGGTTGTCAAGTCACATTCTAGACTCTGATGGCCGGTCAATCAGTACACGTGAGAGGTGAGTCTTCAGGTCCCCTCGCCTCTCTAGGAGCCGTCCCAGATACCACGCCAAAGAGTGTTCAGAAGATTTCAAGCGGCACAGCCTCTACTTCTCGTCAACATGCTCGTCGTGCCCGGCGACGTTGGACTTCTCCTGGATCTCGCCGGCGCGCCTCTCGAGATCGGCGTTCAGGTTTGCGGTGTAGACGCTCTTGTCGGTGCCGGGGACGATCCAGGGGGCGTTGGTGAAGAGATAGTTCATCTCCTCGAGGGGCAGGTTCTTGGTCTCGGGCAGGGAGAGCCAGAACCAGACGGCATTGGTGAAGTTGCAGATGACAAACAGCAGGTAGTACCGCCAGCCGACTTCCTTTATGGCAAGATCAGTAACCTGGGCGATCATGGTGTTGAAGGCGAACGAGACCATGGTGGCGATGGAGACGCCCTTGGACCGCGTGTGCGTGTCGAAGATCTCGGCCGGGATGATCCAGCTGAGCGGGCCGCACGTCGCCGAGAAGGAGATGTTGTACAGCCACGTCACCACGATGAATCCCCAGCCGGCCTCTCCGCCCGGGAACAAGGCGATCAGGATCGTAGCTATGGTGAACATGGCACAGTTGAAGAGGTTGCCGCAGATGAGCGGCCATCGCCGCCCGACCCGGTCGATGAACAGCACACACGACGCCTGCGCCAGCAGCGCCAGGATGTTGTTGATGGCCTGGTACTTGAGCGTATCCTGCCCGCCGATGCCGACCTGCCCGTAGATGTTGACGCTGAAGTACTGGATTGCTGAAACACCGGTCATCTGGCAGGCGCCCTGGAGGGAGCATCCGATGAGGAGCCGGCGGAAGGAGGACCTGGGTTCAACGTTAGCCAAAAGGTATGTTCTCCACCGCGCGAGTCCACAGCATGGGTGCTTACCGAGTCCTGATCAGCTCCATGTAGCTCTTGGCCTCGTGCTCACGGTCAAAACCGATTGCCTCTTCGATCTGGGAGAACTCGGCCTTGACCCATGCGTCCTCAATGTTGCCGTTGGAGTGTAGCTTTGCAAGCGTATGCAGGCCCAGTTCCCCGCGGCCATGGTCGATGAGCCAACGAGGGCTCTCTGGGAAGAAGAGGATGAGGGCGGCGAGGACGACGGCTGGAAGGATCTGGATGCCCAATGGGACTGTGCAGGCAGGTCAGGTCAGTGGTGTTCGACAAGCAGGGGATGATACTGAGAGCACATACTCCTGTAAGCTGCCGAACTCGGAATGCTGTAGGTGCCGTAGCTAAGCCACCCGGCGATAAATGAACCAATTCCCAGCATGAACTGCTGTAGAGCAGTTACCCGTCCCCTGATGCTGGGGTGGGCTATTTCACCCTGATATACCGGAATGATCATGACCAAGAAGCCGACTCCAAGACCAGCAATGGCTCGACCGCCCCACATCCAATGGATGGTCTGGGCGGCGGTTTGGAAGACACCACCGATGATGAAGATTATTGATCCGAGGAAGATGGTCCATCGTCTACCTAGACGATCACCGGCGGGTCCGGCAAAGAAGGCGCCGAAGAAGGCACCTCCAGTGAAAAGCGAGACGACAACTCCTCTATTTCAGGACTTCGAGTCAGCAAGAAGGAAGTGATGGTATGTGTGGTGATGGCAGCTTGGGTCAGGTGTCTGTTCTTACGTGTCGACTGAGCTCGGGTTGTTAAAGTCATCTTTGAAAGGCTGGCAGGAAATGACCTCGGCGATCACACCGAGATCATAACCATATAGGATGGATCCGACGGAGGCGAAGACGCTCACGAGGAACTACACATAGCAGAGAGTCAGTCAGGGCTGTCTGTGCTGGGGCAAGTGAGGCGAGTTTGTCCTACCTGATATGTCTTTGGTGCGAGCACCATCTCGACAAGCTGGGCCGGGGGGTACCACGGCCACGAAAAGAAATATAAAAGCAGAAGGGGCCCTTTCAACAAGCGAAAGGTTGCAGTGCTGCTCTGGGAGACAGGAGATCAACTCACCGTTCCTACCTCGGATGGCCCCGTCATGTATATATATACCTAGTTATAGAGGTCACCTTGTAGTCCAGGCTGGTCAGTTCGGGGAGCGAGCAAAGGCCATCCTCCACCCACACGCTCCTTCGGTACGCATCATCCGTGGTGATGCCCCTGTTCCCAGGGCGGCCGAAGCCTTTCATTCCCCTGTCCATCACATTAACAATGGGTCCCAATGCTCGTAACAAACAAAAAAGTTCGGCCGTTACCCCAAACCCCAGATAAACCCCTGCTCGTACGCATGCGGGGGAGGACGTGCAAGGTTTTGGGCGCCTTGGAGGGAGGATACGACGAGCGGGCTTCTGATGGGTCCCGACGGCTTGGACCAGTCATAGGCAGCACACTGTTACTGCATCATCATCATACGGTACCGCGGCGGTGGGCATCGACTGTCCTCGGCCGGCGGGGAGGAACCTCTTTTCCTCCTATCAAGAGCGCATCCGCCGGCAGGGGAGGCTCCCCAGTGAGGATATTTGACGACAGATCGGACAAATGTCAACAGTCCGGAGAGGATGACCATGACTGCATCATTTTGCTTCGGGGCGTTTTGCTCGCGATCAGACCGAGGCAATGGCCGTCCAGCCTTGAGCGATTCATCAACCCACGAATGACGCCCTCACCGCGTGACCAGCGCTCCTCCCGTTCGAAGAAGCTTCTCTCGCCGCACGCTTGGGAACGGCAGCGCCTTGTCCCTGTTTGGAAGCCGGCCGCGCGATGTCACCTCCCACAGCTGATGCGCACCAATCACCAGCGGCGTCGGCTAAGCGACCGGGACACGGCCGGGCTCGGGCGCAGATAGCCCATGCCGCATTGCACATTCGTTGGCATGCGCATGTCCATGGCTGCGCGCATACGGTGATGCTCGGGGTAAGGAAATTGGGGTAGCAGAGGGGAAAGTTGCGACGGACGTCAAATTCTCCAAGCAAGTGTTTCTCCTCGTGGGTCCTGGCATGCGCCAGAATAAGAGATAGATAGCGAGTGCCCAGCAGCTAGAGAAATTCGAAAGCCCTTTGAATCTCCCTCCTCTTGCACAGAAAGTATCGTGAGACTCAATTGCAGCAGAAATGACGACGTTCACCAAGGTTTCGGATGGCGAGAAGCCCCTCATCGAGGTGGACGCGGAGAAGAAGCTCTCCAAGATAGATCCTATGACCTATGGCGGTTTCACCGAGTATGTGTAGTGCCCGTCCGATCGTGTTATTGCTTCCTGAACATCTGCATTGGAGTGAGGATCTCTGGTCTTCTCCGTGCCGTGGCGTACAACGAGGGTCGACAATGGAGCGTAGCTGACAACAACACTCAACCCAGACACATGGGACGCTGCATATATGGAGGTACGGGCACCACTTCCCTTCCCTCTTGACTCAATGGGACTTCATGAGAGAAGCCTCAAGCAAGGCAGGCTCAAAGAACCCATCTTGGCCGGAAAGACAAAGATGCTAACACAATATCCTGTAGGAATATACGACCCCGGCAACCCGCTGTCTGACGAGAAGGGCTTCAGGAAGGATGTCATTGAAGCGTTGAAGGACCTCGACATCCCCGTGGTCCGCTACCCAGGCGGCAACTTTGTGGCGACGTACCACTGGCTCGACGGCGTGGGGCCCAAGGACAAGCGGCCCAAGAGGCCGGAGCTGGCGTGGCTGGGCACGGAGCCCAACACGTTCGGCACGGACGAGTTCATGGAGTGGCTCGACGTGCTCAGCGAGGGCAAGGAGAAGCGGGTGGAGCCGTACATCTGCCTGAACATGGGCACGGGGACGCTGGACGAGGCGCTCGCGTGGGTGGACTACTGCAACGGCACCCGGGACACGTACTACGCCAACCTGCGGCGGCAGAACGGGCACCCGGAGCCGTACAACGTCAAGTACTGGGCGCTGGGCAACGAGATCTGGGGCCCGTGGCAGGTGGAGCAGGCGACCAAGGAGGACTACGCCAAGAAGGCGTTCCAGTGGGCGAAGGCGCTGCGGCTGCTGGACCCCAGCCTCTGCCTGATCCTGTGCGGCGAGACGGGCCACACGTCGTGGGACCACCACGTGCTCAAGGAGTGCGTGTCGGTGGTGGACATGCACTCGATACACATCTACACGGCGTCGGCGAAGCACCTGCACAACGTGACGGCGCCGCTGTCGGCGGAGCGGGCGATCCAGACGGCGGCGGCGCTCATCGACATTGCGCGCATCGAGAACAACGTGGCGCCGACCAAGCCGCCGGTCAAGATCTGCTTTGACGAGTGGAACGTGTGGGACCCGGAGCGGGCTCCCGGCGACAAGGGGGCCGAGGAGAAGTACAACCTGTCGGACGCGCTGGCGGTGGCCATCTGGCTCAACGTGTTCATCCGGCAGAGCAAGTACATCGGCATGGCCAACATCGCGCAGACGGTCAACGTCATCTCGCCGCTGATGACGAGCAAGGACGGCATCGTCAAGCAGACGATCTGGTGGCCGCTGCTGCTCTTCAGCCGCTACATGCGCGGGTGGACGGTGGCTGCACACGTCAAGTGCGGCTCCTACACGGGCGAGACAACGCCGGCGTGGCTGCAGGGCGTGTTGGAGGATGGTGCGCCGTGGCTGGACGTCAGCGCCGTGATCGACGACAAGGGCTACGTCAACGTGGTGGCCGTCAACATCAACGAGAAGCAGGACTTCGAGACGACGCTCAAGGGCGTGTCTGGGAAGGTCGAGGTGCACTCGGTCAACGGGGCGGATCCCAGCGTGGTCAATGTCGCGGGCAAGGAGGAGGTCGTGATCAAGCAGACCGAGTGGGACGGCAAGGGCAGCTTCTTGTTCCCCAAGCACTCGATCACGCTGCTGCGGTGGAAGTCGGCATGAACTTGATGTGTCATTTGTGGGAGTTCTGGCGGCTCAGATAGACAATAGAGACTCGGCTGGACACGAGCTGGTTGGTTGGTTGGTAGAATCGAGTATCTTGGTCGCAGCACAATGCCATTGTTCCAGATTCGAGTCTCGCCATATACGTCAAGCCAGGAATGGTCAGGTATGTCCCTGACAGTTAGTGAAGAAGCACCTAGGTAGTGTTGAGATCGAGACATCCGTCTCTCTCTCAGTAGCAATGCATAATCTAAACGGCCCTTCGCGGGCATCACTCTGGTCGGGCGCAGGCTGCACGGGGTGCGTCTGATTTCTCGCCTTGTCGCTCATCTGACTGGTCCTCAGGCTTGCAGCATGACGGCAGTATGTATGGGCGATAAGTGGCCGGCGACGCGACGGTGACAGCAGCGTGCAGATGCGGTTTGATGTCAACGAGGAGAGAAGCAAAGAGGAGCGAGTCGTGGCGTGGCACGGCAGCTGCAGGCCCACGCAGCTAGATATCCAGGCCTGTCACTGCTGGCAATTCCAAGGCGTGTTAGTTGCCTCTTCCGGGTGGCGCTTCCCACTACTGTACCTAACACCTGCGTGCAGGTCAGGCATCTCTTAACGGCAGCTCATCCTCACCCACGGCGACGGGCAGAGAGTCCACCACCTCTTTCTCACCTGCGACCTCTCTCACCTTTAACTTCTGGCTCTCTCCCGCCTCACCAACCTCCCACACAGAGACAAGCCGTGCACCCATGTCGTCCTCACAAAACCCCTTCTCGCACGCGCGCAACACCACGGCACACGGGCCCTCGTCAGCATCGCCCCGCGGCGGGTCCTTCCGCAGCGGCGGGCCCTGGGGCGGCTCCCCGCCCGACATGATGGACCAGCCCTTCACCGACGAGATGCGCGACCTGCAGGCCCGCGGCAAGGACCCCTACGCCGGCGACGCCTCCGACGGCAGCGACCTCAGCCCGGAGCGCCTGCCCGGCGGCGGCAGGATGGCGCCCCATCATCCTCACCATCACTCTCAACACCATCACCACCATCATTCTCACCATCACCACCACCACCGCGCCGCTTCGTCGAGGTAGGTCCACCCCGGGAGCCAGGGGCGCGTGAGTGCGCAGCGGGAGCGGCAGAGATAGTGCTGACGGCGGCACCTCCGATAGGCAGCCCAAGGAGCCCTTCACCAAGACAGAGAGGCGCGACTGGGCCGAGACGGTGCTCGACAACCCCGAGCTGCTGATGATGTACGCGCAGAGCAGCGGTGCCGTAGGTCTAACTTCAGTGTTCATATTCACTCACATTCACTCACTTCATCTATGTCTTCCTTCTTCTTTTTTCTCTTATCTATTTTCCTCATCGTTTTTCTCATACCCCCATTCCACCGTGGCCTGCAACGGCGCAAACATACCTGCCCTCACAGAAACAATGCCGGCTAACCCCCCCAGCAGACCCTACCGGCCACGCGGTTCAGGTTCAAGAAGATCATGTGCGGCCTCGAGGACGAAGAGGACGACGATGATGATGACGACGAGCCCATCCCGGAGATCAGTGGCCCCAGGGCGAGCTTCCAGCAGCACAAGTACCACGGCCAGGGCGGACAGTCCCTCCGCATGTCGGCCGCCCAGCACCAGCAGCAGCAGCAGCGTGGCCGGGGAGATGGTAGCTCGAGAAGCGGGAGGCGGTAGGCTAGTGGGTGTTCAGATAGAATGGACGGACTGCTGGACGCTGTACAGTAGTAGCCATGAATTATGACTTACGACCACGTTTGGAAACCTTCATAGCGAAATGGAAGGACATGCATGCTTCATGACACGACTACTTCTGCCTGTGCAGGAGATTCGCCCATCTGATGCTGTGAGCGGGTCAGTTGTGACACTGCCATTGCTACGTTGCCTGAAGTGTTGTACGGGAGTGTGAGGCAGAGTGAACAATATGAATGCATTTGACTATAAGATAGCTGCAGTATATAAGATACCGTCTCTCGAGGTAGTCCTGCGGGGTCCTTGCCAGGCCCTTGTCCCATTCCCATCAATGCCCATTGAACGCCGGTCTCCATGCAAGACAAAATTGTAGCTGAAAGCTCGCCCGCCTCTTCTAATGCCGAGGTAATGGCTTTTTCTCGCCATCGATCGTAATTAACGATGACGCTTCCGCGAATGGTATCTTCGATCACCTTCATTTAATAGAATGACGTCCCTTTTCACGCGTACCGCGCGTTCCGGTATGGCTGATAGCCACCATCATTATACGGGGGCGGGCCGCCCATATACTGGTTCGGTCTCGGTCCCCTGCTCATTACAGGCGGCGGTGGCGGGATAGACCCCCATCCTGCTGGGGGTTTCGGTGCCCTCGATGGCACAGCTCTCCTGCGGCTGCTCCGGCGACACCTGGAAAAGATGCAGGTTACGAGAGCCAGGAGGATGAGACCGCCCACCACACACACAACTGGATAGAATATTTGGGGGTTGTCGTGAATCCATGACAGGATCTCGCCGCCGGCGCTGGCGCCTCGGCATACTCCGTTCTTGCATGTGCCGCCACCGCCACACGTCGTGCCATCCAGGAAGTTCTGGTTCAGCTCATAGCAAACGTTGTCGTTCAGGCACTGGATCTGGCAGCTCGAGGAGCCACACGCCTCGGTGTTGTTGTTCGTGACCAGTGACCCCATGAGCGATTGGCATTGCTGGTCCCGGGATGTACACTGGCCTGTGGCACACTGCAGGCCATCTCCGCAGCCCGTTCCGTCGGGGGCGTTGTCGTCAGTCGGGCATGAGGATGAGTCGCCGGGGCACGTTTCTTCGGGGTCGCATAGGCCTGTGCTGGCACGGCAGACGGTGCCGTTGCTGGCAAATTGGCACTGGTCGGTGCAGCATTCCTCATTTGTCGGGTCGCAGAATGATCCTGAGGTGAACTTGCAGGTCGTAGGATTGCAGCATGAGTTGTTGCCACATGAAGCTTCTCCGCCGCAGTCACACTCTTCTCCGGACTCCACAATCCCGTTGCCGCACTGGCTCCCGGTGATGGTCGTGACATCCCTGTTGTTACTCAAACAGGTGCTCTGGACACTCTGGCGACCCAGAGCCGAGCAGATGTTGCCGATGCTGCATGCTGAGAACTGTGTGATGCCTGTTCCGGTAGACGGGTTCATGAGGAAACGGCCGTTCGCATCACAGGAGCTCGAGCTGAGCGGACAGCATTGCTGCCTCGTCGACGTGCCGTCCGCACATGATGAGGAAGTGCAATCGTGCACGGCGCCAAAGGTGTGCCCTGTCTCGTGGGCGAAGACCTGCCACTCGGTGGACCCATCTGTTCGGACGACAACGTTGGCGGCTGCAACTGTCTCGTTTCCCCCGCCGGACGAACTTGAAGAGCCATTCATGCAGAGCTGGCCAAGCCAGGCCAAACCGACAGCCGACCCAGTGCCACAGGTGCTCATCAACGTCCAGTACGCGTTACTGTCCTCATGCTGGCCACGCCACGCCGAGAACAGATTGAGGCGGTCGGTAATCGAGACCGAATCGGAA
Source organism: Diaporthe sp. P3_1W (assembly GCA_037177825.1). NCBI lineage: Eukaryota > Fungi > Ascomycota > Sordariomycetes > Diaporthales > Diaporthaceae > Diaporthe > Diaporthe sp. P3_1W. The sequence goes on from JBAFXB010000001.1 coordinate 3,194,742, forward strand.
CAGCCAACGTTCCATGGGGCGTCAGAGCTGGGGGTGGACGGACAAGCCTGGGGGCTGATGGTAAGATTGCGAATGCCCAGTGTGATATCAAAGGTGCTTTCGTACAGCTGGGACGCCGTGTTGACCTGGTTGATAATATTGGACCTGATGGCAGTCTCGTTGCCTTCGAATTCGGCCGAATACGTGCAGTCGGTGGCTATGCCGATCAAGGCGACTTTCCTGGCCGTTGGGCAACCCGATGTCGAACCGATGGTTGAGACCAGGTTCGCGCCCGCACCGTTACCACCCGTTGTGCCGTCCATCTGCCGTCCGAACAACATGTTCGTAGCCATCGAAGACCACGACGACCTTGCTTCGAGGCCATCCAAGCCATCAAGGCCATCGAGGCTACGGTATATGGGATGGTTCTCATCGGCGTTGTAGTCCAGCTGGTCCGAGGTGCATGTCTCCTTTTGTGCCAGCGATCGCTTGAGCTCGTCGGGGCTGTGGTTCGATAGGTCGTCGCCCTTGAGATCCGAGTCCCTCCATAAGATCAAGTACTCGTCGGAGGCCTGTTCGATCTCGGGATCGTCCCTTCGGCGAGTCTTCTGGAAATTGGTGTTGGTCTGGATGTGGTGGTGGTCGCCATACAATTGGAAGGCTCCTTCGAACAGGGGCTCTGGCCCGTCCCTGTGGACGTGTATCCTTGCCCAGCCGACGTTGACCCACTCAGTCTGTCCTGCATACTGCACAAAGGCGTTGCCCTTGAATACGCGGTGATCCAGGCGATCTATAGGCTCGGACCTCTGGATCTTGCCATCTGCACCCAAGTAGGTGATTGTGGCTCCCTCGGCGACGACATCGTGATTGGGCTCGAGAGACAGCCTCACCTTTTGTTGCGAGTCGGCGAGGGAGAAGGTTGCCTGGAAGTGGGAGTGGGCATGGACTCGATGTGAGGGTGCTATGATGGTGGGCGACTCGAGGCGGGTCACTGTCTGGAGCGGGTTCCGCTGTCTCGATTCGGCTATTGCAGATGGGATTATTAGGAGACTGGCAATCGCAAGTGCGAGCTTGCCGAAGGGCTTCATAATCAGCCCCGAGTCTTGCGAATTCAAGACCTGTGCGTCGAATAGGGTTTTATAAACATAGGTAAGGGTGAAAGTGTAAATAACACGACGCTGCACACGACACGGCCGGGCCTGTGAACTCGCTCCGTTGACAAGTTGACAGGTGAATGTGGACGCCTCCTGAGTCGGACTGCGTGTTACTCTGCGCTGCGCTCGGGTGGGTATGGAAAACGAAAGTGTGGTCGTTCAAATACAAGTAAAGACAGAAAACAGCCTGATGGTCAGACAGGCTCGTTGAAGGGGTCGAGCGAAGTGTGGTGGTTGCGCAAAGAGGGTGAATTGTATTGCAGGATGAGGAAGGAGAAGCAGGAGGCTAGGACTTATTAGGCCGGTCCGATATTGACGGGATGGGCCAGAGACAAAACGCTGGGGATCTGGGCGATGGATTAATTGAGTGGGCCAGCAGGCGAGCAGGCAAAGCTGGCAAAGCAGGCGTGTGGAAGGGTGGTTAGGGTGGGCTGGGCTGGGCTGGCTGGGGGGGCCCTCTTTCCTTTTCTCGTGCCCGGAGACCCAGTCTCATGAGTCCCACTGGGCGCTCATTTGCCCCAATTCTGGCCCCAATCTGCCCTCCAACAAGTCCCAAGACGGCCTGCTTCGCTAGGCGAGGCAATAGGGAGGCGGTGCATCATCAGCGATGTGCACGTTTGTTGGCCGAGGGATCTTGGCAGCATGGGCTAACAATGCACAGTGCATCGGAATGGAACACGGGCGTCAAAAAGGACTGCACAGTATACGACAGGCGGGGGCCACTCTATCTGGGAAGGCAAGCTAGAATCTAAAGTCCGATAACCTTAGTTTAATGTGCATCTGCGTGCCCGCACCTCGTAACCTTGAAGTTTAGATCAACACGAGGGCAGACCTGTATGTATGTATGTATGTCGGTCTGATTTCACGGGAAAGGCAATCTGTATTGAGTCTACCACAGCGGGTAGCACTCGACTGGAACCGAGAATCTGGCTCGCTACATGGGATGTGTGATTCGCATGTCTCGTCGGGCCCGGCCCTAGGCCTGCACCTGTAGTCCACGGCGACTAGGAGGGACCCCGGCATTGCAGGCGAGCCAGCCAGAAACTTCAGACGGGACGACACGAAACTCTGGGGTCGCCAGTCCGAACCGCACCTGCATGATCTTTACCTAGGCGCCGCTTCTTCTCCCTCCTCGGCATATGTACACACTCAGAGTAGTCTGCCTGCGTAAAGGACAGGCGCAAGCAGGCTAGTAGCCGCCTTGGTGCACGGTACGGTACAGTTTAGCCTCGATGAATCGGGCCGCTCGAGCGATGGAACAGTCCGAGCTGGATCTACCGAGAGCACCCCGGTCATGGCACTGCGAAACAAGAGCAGCCAGCAGCAGCAGCGAGTATCGTGTTGACTGAAGCGAGCGGAGAATTATGTGTGCACTTGAAGGATGCACGCAGACAAGGTCCAGACATGTAAAACCACAAGGCTGCGTGGTCAGAGCATCCCCCCTTCACAGGCACCTGCCAGGAGTGGATCCGTCGATTAGGCGCAGATCAACCCTGAGCTTCGGATGAGTTTCAAGAGCCGTCAGCCGAGAAGGACCAATGCAACGCCCTCTAGGCGTGCACTTGCTAGGGTACCTAGGTAACACACCCACGGCGCCTGGGCAAGCCACACATGGGCAATTGCCCCGACAGGAAAATGGCCTGGAACTCCAGGAGGGCAAACAATTGAAAACACCATTCTGGAATCTTGGGTAACTAGCAGGCCCTGGGTATTGTGTCAGGACGCCGAGGTGTATCAGCAGTGTCTACTATGCGACTCGACGACCGAGATGCGCACTCGACACGCCTGGGCGTACCAATCAACACCCCGCCCAGCCCGGCGTCGCTCAGCAAGTGCCAAACACTGCCCAAAACCCACCCAGCATCCCGTCCTCTCCATCCTTCTGCCACCACGCAAGGCGTAATGGCTGTTGTCTTTGTCTTACAGAAACCACCCATCCGAATCACCCGGACAAACCTTTCGGAGTTTACGATGCGCGAGACCGCCCTTCCTTCTCACTGAAGCACACACACTGTGCTACTTGTTAGGGCCCGACCACGCAATCAGCAGCCTACACAGCCACCAAGGGAGAGCGTAGAGAGTTCTTGGCTTTGGGGATGTTCTGCCAACGAGAGACCAGCTCGGCCGCTTACCTATCTGTCTATGTGAGGGGGTAGAAGGAAGTAGCTCTCACCTGGACACCGGGGACAGCGGCGGGGCGATCGGAAATGTGGCCCTGGCTGGTGGGTGGGTGGTGTGGGTGAGAAAAAGCGGCCGTCCTGCCAGCGATAGCACCACACAACACCACTCCTCAACCTTATTAATCCCCCTCCCAAGCCCGCTACGGAGGCTGGCCGGCTGTTGCCAAGCTTGGGATGACGAGTCCCGCATGGCACGGCACTTGTTTTTCTTTCCTCCCGCATCCAGTCCCTGTTCTGGCTTCCAGAATTCTTCTGTGATCCTACACCGCGCGCTGGTCATTCTCCATCTCGCTCCACCGGCGATGAATGATGATGCCCAGCCAGGATGGCCGTAAATACGCACAAACTACGCGAGGCGCACGGCCAGGACCTCTACTCGCTCTATTCGGGGCAGTTGATGGTTCTTAAGTCCGGGTAAACGGCTTTGATAAGCAACTCTGTGTGTATGAACCCAAGAAGTACACCGCTCCTATCCAACCCCTCCTCCCTCGCCAGAAGATATCATGTTGATATTATAAAGCATCATCAAATGTGAATTGTCCAAGCACCGTCGTTCACTCCGGAACTCGCTCGTAAGACCCATAGACCTGTTCAGATCTGCCGCCGCAAGCTACCTGCAGGAAAACTCTCACCCACAAGCTCACTTCTTCCGGTCGCTGTGGACTATCTGGATGATCTTCTCAACCACCGACGGGTCCGAGAGCGTCGAGATGTCTCCCAGCTGGTCCTCCTCGCCCGCCAGGATCTTCCTCAGGATACGCCGCATGATCTTGCCCGACCGGGTCTTGGGCAGGTCCGGTACGATGTAGACGGCCTTGGGCGCCGCGAATGGCCCGATGCTCTTACGCACCTGCAGGATGAACTCCTTGCGGAGGGCGTCAGATGACTCGTTGCCGTCCTTAATGGCCACAAAGGCATTGACGGCCTGGCCGGTCAGCTCGTCGTTGATACCCACGACCGCTGCCTCGGCAATAGAGTGGTGCTCGATCAGTGCGGCTTCAATCTCGGCGGTTGACAGACGGTGGCCAGAGACGTTGACGACATCATCAACACGGCCCCGGATCCAGTAGAATCCCTCGTGGTCTCGGCCAGCACCGTCACCAGTGAACTGCAGATCGTTAGTAATGGCACTAGCAAGTGGTGGGAAAGCTGTACTCACGTAATAGCCCTTATAAACATTCAGGTATGTGTCCATATAACGCTTGTGCGCGCCGTATACTGTACGTGCCATGCTAGGCCATGCCTGCTTAAAGGCGAGGACGCCCTCCACGTCGTTACCGTGGATCTCGTCGCCAGATACAGGGTCGATAATGGCAGGCTCAATACCGAAGAAGGGGAGCGATGCGGATCCAGGCTTCGTTGGGGTCACACCCGCGAGGGGAGTAATGACGTTGGAACCGGTCTCGGTTTGCCAGTAGGTCTACTCAAAGAGTTAATATCCTGAAACGGATTTTGATGATGATGATCTTGTTAGGGGGCAACTTACGTCGACGATTTGTGCCTCCTCCTTTCCGACAACCTCGAAGTACCACTTCCATACCTCAGCAGCGATAGGCTCCCCGACGGATCCAAGCACTCTGAGATGGCTCATCTTGCTCTTCACGAAGTGGTCGCCGGCACGCTTGAGCAACCGCAGTGCGGTCGGTGCCACGTAGAATTGTGTCACCTGATGTTTATCGATAATCTCCCAGTACCGCGAGAAGTTGGGGTATGCTGGTGTGCCCTCGAAGACGACTGTTGAAACACCGAGCAGGAGAGGTGCGTAGACAACGTAGGTGTGTCCTGTGATCCAGCCGACGTCTCCACCACAGAAGTAGCGATCTCCATCGTGGATGTCGAACACGTACTTGCCCGTCATGGCGGCACCAAGCAGGTAGCCGCCGGTGGTGTGCAAGACGCCCTTGGGCTTGCCGGTCGACCCAGAAGTGTACAGGAGGAACAGTGGGTCCTCTGAGTTCATAGGCTCAGGGGCGATGTATGCAGGCCACTTCTCGACCTCCTCGTGCCACCACCAATCCCTGCCCTTGGTGAATGGGACGTCCGCGCCAGTGCGCTTGTACACAAGCACGTGGCTGACATCGGGGCACTGCTTCAGAGCATCGTCCACAATCTTCTTGGTGCCAATGAGCTTGCCACCACGCTTGCCCTCGTCGGTGGTGATGACCACCTTGGACTGGGCATCTATGACACGGTCGCGGAGGGAGTCTGAGGAGAAACCAGCGAACACGACAGAGTGAACGGCTCCGATACGTGTGATGGCCAGCAGGGCGATGAGAGCCTCCGGGATCATGGGCAGGTAGACGGCGACTGTGTCACCCTTCTTGACGCCCATCTGCTTCAGTACCCAGGCCGTCTTGCAGACCTCCCGGAGCAGCTCAGAGTAGGTGAGATTCCGGCCCTCGCTCGGCTCATCGGCCTCGTAGATGATGGCGACGCGGTCGGGGTCCTTGGCGGCATGACGGTCGATGCAGTTGTACGAGGCGTTCAGCTCACCCTCGAGGAACCAGGCGCTGTCGCCGTTCTCGAGGCTTCCAGTGCGCACGGTCTGGAAGTCCTTGGACCAGGTGAGGAGCTCCCTGGCCTTGGTGCCCCAGAACTTCTCTGGCTCCGTGATAGACTGCTTGTAGAGTTGTTGGTAGTCCTCCAGGCCTGATCCACCTCGTCAGCGGTGATTCCAGCAGTGGGGTTTAATCTCCCAACACATTGCAGACTTACCAGACAGGTGAGGTTTGCTGGGATGCTCTGTAGGATTGCAGTTAGCACGGAATTGGCCCACAACAGTCACTCCAAAAGTACAGTGCACATACTGTCAAGCATCTTCTGGGGGGGATCTATTGGAAGCATCTGTTAGCGTCTATTCAACAGACTCCAGCTGTGTGAGAGCCCTGAGCCGGGGCTTCGCCAGACAGCCTGTCTCCGGACATTCTGGGGCACGGATGGACTCACGGAAGGTGTCGACCTCATGGGCCTCTGCGACCACTGGGGCCTTGGGCGCGCCTTCAGCCATGACGAACAATGGCGGGCCTGTGTGTATATATAGTGGTGGTGGTGGTGGTGGTGATGATGGCGGGGTAGCTGTTGGGTGAGCCGGGGATGTGAAGACGTCTGGTGAGCAGGTCCGTTCCAGTCGCGCAGGTCTCGGCGTCAGGAGCTGAAGAGGATGAGTATAATTCTGGAGCTGGCCGAGAAAGGATGTGAGAGAGGCTGAGACACCTTTAAGTCTATAGACGTGAAGGAATTGGAGGAATTGGAAAATGGAAGAATCGAAAGACAGAGCAACAGCTCAGACGCGGAGGGTGAGGCTAGGGGGGTAGCTTTGTATTAGTTTGCTGATGAGAAGCCAGGCCACCAGTCACTGGTCACTAGTCGCGCCGGTCCCTGGCCAGCCACTCACTCACTCACCCACACGCTCACTCAACTCACTCTCTTGCTTTCTGCCCACAGCATGCACGCAGGGCCCCTCGTCCCTTGTGTCCGAACACTGCCTGTTCGGGAATGATCCCATACCCACCGGGACGGGGCACCTCGAGCTAGTGCAGAGGGATTCCACCCGGCCGGGATTGACACCCCACTGCCATGAGGTGAGGAGCGAGGGTACTCAGCGACAACTTTTCCGTCTGTCCGGACTCCGTCCACCTCGTCCCTCGATCAGATGAGCCCCTACCCAGGCCTGCGACGGACCGTGTTGGCCAGGGTCTGGCCGGCCAGCATGCAGCAACGGAGCTCTCGAGACAAAGTCTCATTCTCTCTCACACTCTCACTCTTCTCCTGTCCTTCTGTTGCCCGAGGGCGGACTGCTCACTTGCATGCAATGCACAGTCGCTGCCTCTCCGGTTTTCCATCCGAGCTCCCTCTGTGCATCGCGCCTCAACGTCTGAGACCGAGAACCGAGAGCCCGAAAACCCCATCAACTCTGGCGATTATCTGGCCATGGGCTCCTAAGTCGGCCTCCCTTGTGACTGGGACCTGCCCTCTGTGGGAGGGACTGTTGAGTTGTCTGGTTGTATACGAAATTGGCAATCCAGCGAGCAAGGCCTTGGGATGCGTCACTCTGCCTGGGGAGCCTGGCTCATCGCCAGACTTTCGGCGCAAAAACGTTCGACACCGGCCATGCTCAGCCCCCCTGCCATGCTCTGGCCAGACCCCTACGTCCTTCCACTCGGTCCCCGTCCCCATCCACCTCGTCAGAGCTGGCAGAGTCAGAGGTCTCCATCCTCGACAATGCACGATGCGATATCGCCCCAGCACGGTAAGGAGCTGCAGCTTGTAGAACCAAGCCGAACAGACGCTCGGTAAAGGCAAGGCGCCTAGCCGGCCACAGACCATCATGTCCAAAGAAGCTTTCGGGACAACGGTAGGAAGGCGGTTTGACATCCAGCCCGGCAGATCCAGTACATCATCTTTCGCAGCCACATGCAACCCTTCCGTAACCCCCCCCCCCTTTCAGCCCAGAGACAACGGGGTGTTCTTGATCCAGCCCATCCAGCCGCTAGGGACAGCCACGAACAAAGCCGGCACGCCAAGCTACTCCCAAGTGCTCCTAAGCTTCCCCGCATCAATCCTTCTGGCCTGGGGTAGCGCTGGCGCGGTAAGAGTGGCCGAGATGAATCGTGGAGAGGTGGGCACGGGGCCTTGGACTGGACCGTAGGCCCCCCTAATATATTGCCTATTGCAGTAGGCAGCCGACAGTATGCATGATCCTATTCAAAATATCGACGAGCCTGTAGATCTTCGCTGTGGTCTTCGAGCCGGTCTCTACGCTCTGGTTCTGGTTTGGGGCCCAGGTGACAATGCTGGATGTAATTCAACGTACATAGATAGGTACAGCCCGAAGAGATCGTCAACCAGCAAGGACCTGACGTGCTGGTGGGGACGGCAACTTTCGTGCGCTATCGTCAGCACAACTGCTGGTGTTGTCGTTGGTTGCACCCGCTAAATGGCCCGTATATCCTAGAATATACCTGTCCATTTGGGTATTGGCCCGATCATTAGCCGCTGGATGCACGGGAGTTCTCCCACACCCAGACGCAGGGACGGGTTCGAGGCTCAACAAATCACTCATACATCTCCCCACTGGCAGTTCGCTGAAGTTCGCGACTTTGGAAGAGAGCGAGCTGTTTTGACTTCTGACGGATGCTGCTTGGAGTGGCGGATATCTGGCGGCAAGTCCCGGATGTCACAAATGCTAATCCAGCGCGTGTCCGAGGTTAGGCGACCACAGAGATGAGGCACTTCCTGCCACCCGCGTGCCCGCCCCTCGAAGCTCCCCAGGCACCGCGGTGGCTCCCCCCAGGATCTCCCCCGCCGTCGCACGGCCCAGCCAGATGACTTCACACCCAAGCTGGCTGGCTGGGCATGGTAGGACGGGGTCGAGGGCGGCCGTGGACACCACCTCCTGACGAATGATCGTCTTGCGCCCAGACTCCCGGGTCTGGGTCGAGCTACGCAAGAGCTGACACTCGCGAGCCAATTCGGGGCGCAAGGATGCCACCTCTCATGGACCAACGGAAGCCAGTAGACTGATAAGTAACCCGATGCAGCCATACAGCCAGCGCTGCCCGTCCGAGTGCGTGGTTTCACCCTTGTCCAACCTGTCACAGGGCTGGGCAGCCAAGCCGAACTGACGAACGACATGCCTCTTCGTGCGACGGCACAGCTGAACGATGGCCCTCAGAGGCTCGCTCGCTCGGTTAACGCTGATGGCGCAGAGTCAGTACGGTGGGTGGGCCTAGCCGGTGGCTGTCCTACCCAACATACTGAAGTGGAAAGGCATCTATTCGGTTCAAGTCATTTATTTGTTGGCAACCACCAAATTCAGGTCAAGGTCTATTATGTGGGCTTCAAATCGCGCTTCGTCCTGCAATCGTCGTCCCGCTCTCTTCAGCCAATGTTACATGCAGCACGCGTCTGCACCACAGATCCACCGCAGCGTTTCTACTGCGCAATCGGACCTTACGGGGCTACGCCGAGCCGCCCAAGCAAGTGGGCATGCGTCTGTATGCAGCCTCTCGCGGTGCACTGCATATTCTCCGCAGCGCACAAAATATGCGCGCACACTGCGGCTTGGTGGCACGTCTCCCAACAAATGCGAGGCTGCTTGACCGGTACAAGCTTCTCGCTTGTGCGTGATGGGTTCCATGTCGAGATGCCTCTGGTTCATTCCAGCCGGAGGCTCGCCGGATGCTAGTGAGCTTCAAGCAAACCATCCCTCTAGGTACTTTTGCCCGTCCAAAAACGCCTTGGTCCCGAACGCCCTCGCGTGTCATCAAATTGGTCTTCTGCACGAAACCATCTGCTTTCCCGGTCCGTGTAACTCGAGCAGCCACCCTGCCCGGGGCGCCCGCCCCTCGATCCATGCAGCCGTACTTGTGGTAACGTCAAGAGCATGGCAGCCGTTGTTACGACAGTCCTTCTCCTATCATCCTGCTCTTTCTTCAAAAGTCCATGCTCATCAGGTACATCTCTAATATCCGCATGAACTTCACCACGAACGCCTCCAGATGGAATATGACCTTGGTGCCTGTCTTAATCCGGTGCTCGTAGAAGGCTGACCATTTTATGACGTCGGCTTTCAGGGCATCGTCGATCAAGGGCAGGAGCTTGAATGTCAGAGTCTTGAGGATGGTCGTAGCCGGGATGCAGTGCGAGAGGAGATCGTAGAGCTTCGCCCGGACCACGAGCACCCTGGCTGGTGTGTGCTCCTCCATGATTTCTCTGGCAATTTGGTGGATGAGAGCCTCCCAGTCTGGGGGTGGCAGTTGTGTCGAATCGGTGACCTTCTCACTGCAAGTCAACAACGTTAGCATGTGTGCCTTCAGGTACCTCAAGCGTCAGGTTGCTGGACCAACATACTTTTGAGCATGAACAGCCTCGTACATCAACAAAGCCCGGCGCAGATTCCGCCCGCTCTCCTCCGCTATGCGCTGGTGCAGGCCGTTGACCACAGGCCAGCCCTCCTTCTTCGCCGATGATGCCAGAACCGCACATATCTCCTCGTGCGTAGGGGCCGCAACCCGCACCAGCAGCGTCCGCGAGCGAATAGGCGCGATGATGTTGGCCGTCGAGTTTGCCAGCAGGATCAGGCGCAGGTTGGGGCTGTACTTCTCCATGGTCCGTCTGAGGGCCGCCTGGGCGTCGCGCGTCAGGTGGTCGGCCTCGTTGATGACGACGACCTTGAAGCGCTGCCTGGCGGCCTGGTCGACCTGCTGGGTCTGTGCAACCTCCTTCAGCAGGTCCTGCACCACCACGCGGTCGTAGTTGCCCACGTCGCTGGGCGTGATCTCGAGGTGGTAGACAGAGGCGACGATGTTGAACTCGAGCTTGCGGTTGGACGTCGTCTGGAACACGCGCGCGTCGATCTTGATCTTCTCCACGCCCGGGCCGAAAAGCTCCTTGAGCGTCGCGACGATTCGGGTCTTCTTGCCGGCGCCCGATGGTCCGTAAACGAGGAGGTGAGGAAAGTCGCCACTTTGGGCCTGGTGAGAACGTGGTGTCAGTAGGGAATTGTAAGGTCAGCCATCACCTGCGCTACGTACAAGTGATCTGAGCCGCTCAGAGAGCTCTGGGTGGTATGAGAGTTGGTCCAGAGACCGTGGCCGATGCTTATCAACAATCAACGCCATGTTGAATAATCTGCCCGTTTCTGACACTTCAGACCCCAGTCAATTGATATTCTCGATGTTGTCAACTGTAGAAGGAGCTCAAAGGTGCTGCCAAAGGACGGGTGGAGGGATGACGGGCCTTCGAAAGTTAAGTCGCGGTTTGCGCGACGCGTCTATACAGGCAGCGGGTTAATTGGACCCACACCTGGATGGTAGACCAGGGTTCGTGTTCCTTGTACCCTTACAGCACGACAAGTGGGGGCCCTTCCCAGTAGACTACTGCATTTACGCAGGCACACCCATTCTGCAAGTTCTATCTACGCGAAAAGTCTCAGGCCAGCAGGAATTTGTTAAGCTCATGACAAGTATTATTATAATTTTCAAAGTATGACCTGAAAAGTATCTGTGAAGCGAGGTTCATCCGGCTAGAGAGGCTGCCAATCGAGAAGATTTGGTAATCGATGTACGATCACGTACTCAGCTCACCAACATGTTGAGATGCAGGCAGTTCCCGCACATCTCGGGACCAAGGCACGCCTCTGAACTCCCCAGCGTCCACTTCGCTCTTCCCTCCTGCCACGCCTGCTTGAAGTGTGGCCTCGTGGGTTAGTTGAGACCAAGACTCCTTTTGTGGCCGCCTTAGCGCCTCCTGTTCCTCGCGTCGCAGCCGCCTCTCCTTGGAAAACTTCCGCCACACGAATACTAGTGATGCAAGTGTGATCAGAAGGATGGTCCCAAGTACAGCACCTACTGCGATGATGGCGTCTCTGACGGGGATCGATAGCGAAGTCGTGTCGCCGGCGGCAGCGACAGTGGCGCCGGCAGATGTATCATTAGAGGAGCCGGCGTCAGAGCCCGTTGATGCTGTCGAGGTCGGTGCCGTGACAGCTTTTTCATCCGCTGCAACATACGGGCCTAAACGGTTCGTGCCGTCGCCGTTGATGACTGCTTGTATATAGCCCGGCGTGAAAGTAAACAAGTTGCTGGTGTCGTTGCAGCAGCTCGCACTGGGGGCATCCGTCACACAGCATGCCTTCTTGTCTTGCAGGCTGCAGGACTGGAGCCAAACCCCGACTTCCAGTTGGTCTGCGAGCGGAGGAAATTAAAGTCAGTGACCGAGGTCAAGGGATTGGACTTGAATCATGGATGTGACCGCACCTTTCTGGAGACAGTACTGCGGGCAACTCGGATCCTTCCAGTCCGGATCCGTACAGCTTTGCCTATACATGATTCCTGACCAGTCCTGGAAGCAACTACCGCTCTCATAGCAGGCGTCGTTGTGCAGGCAGCACGAAGTGTGTCCGCCTTGCGCCACAGCTGTGTTATTGCAGTGATAACCGGATGTATCTGTGATACGTATTAATCACCTGCTACGGAGCTTAAAGTGGTGCAATCTGGAACATCCCACCACATGAACGACGGGAAGCCGTAAAAGGAGAAGAACATGCTTACCGACAGACCCATTAGGCCAGTAACATATCCCAGCGGCTACTTGTGCTGTCGCAAGTAGAGATGTCAGTACGAAGAACATGTCGACAGTGTATTGCTTGGCCTGGCTTGGCTTGGTGTGTTTTCCGAGAGCCACCTTGAAAGGTTATCCAGTTGGTCAGTGCAAGCCAAGTTTTGATGGCAGACGCGGACTTTTAATCAGGCACAAGCGCCCAGGACTTTGGGGGCCAAGTTTGGACAGAGCCCCTTGTTATAGCTGATTTGCGGGCATACTGGTGAGGCAGAAGGTAATGTGTCAGTTGTGTAAGAGAATTGACCACAGCTGGCTGACATGCATGAGAATGAGCTTGGTGGAGGCCATGTTGGGTGGCCAAGTGGCAGGAGGCCCAGTTTGAGCAACTCTGAACCAGTTCTGCGTCTGCCTGGGCTATGGCGATTTCCGAAACCTGTGGTATTCGGTGTCAAGATCCAACATACCACAGATCCATGGTGCGGATGCCTATCTGGAGTGTCAACGGATAGTACCATGTCAAACCTCATTGTGTCCACATGTTACAACACAAGCCACGTCTGTTTCGACAGGGCTGATTTTCCACCTCGAATCGAGGGAAATCACAACGCGGAAACTGTGTTTAAAGGTGTAATGTGGCAAGCTCCGGCAGTTTCTGGAGCCATTTCGATGAGGTCCATGGGTAAGCATTGAGGCTCCCGCTGCCTCGCCACGATTAGAATTATGCCAAAATATGAGGGCTTGTGACAAGCTATGCGGTGGGTGCCAATTTCTCACCTTCGTGGAGAATGCATCTTGTATTGCAAGACGAAGTCATAGAGTCGAAGCGCTGAGTCTTTGTTGAGCCACTGAAGTTGGGAAGGGAAGCTAGTGTGTGGGATAGCATTACACAGGTAGTCATTTGTTTAGGAGTGTGGATGATAAATCAGTGGGGGGTAATAGGGAGGTTGCGCATGTGATCTACATAATACTGACGAGACAATGAGAGTAATGAAAAAATGCAGCTATGGGTGACGGTCTTTTGTAGCATATCAAACGTGCCTCAGGTATCGCTAAGCATGGTCACCAGGCCCGGGTATTTTCGCATGATAGTCTCGAATTGCCTTGTGTTGTGTTCGATGATTTCATCGTTGCATGCAAACTTGAACATGTTACTCACGGGTGAGGACTTGGAAGAGTCGTTTGAACACCGTTGTCGAGAAGATTGTCTGTGTTGACTCACAAACCTATGCTTGTCACTTAAATGGCAACTTGCAGCTCATTTGATGTCAGTTCAAAGAACCTCGCTATCCTCTGCCAACCCACCGGGTATTTGAACACGGTAGGACCAACTTCCCTCCAACAAAGTCCTCCCACTCAAGCACTACGAAACGGATCCACATCTAGAGACTCATCCACATGCACAGGCAGGCGCCTAGCATATGAGAACCTAAATATCACTCTAAAGACCTGACAGTGTGACAACTCGAAAATCACAGCTCATTCAATCCAGAGACCAAGAGGTCACCCAGGAAATGTCGACAAATGAGGATCAGCCGACCGTGTTCAAGAAGGTGATATGTATCCCTTACGAATTAGCCTGCTGCAAAGGTTACACTACTCTCGAAGAATTGGAAACCTGGTTGGAGAAGACATACGGCAAAGGACGCTTCGCCTTAATGAAAGAGGACAAGAGATACGTAATAACAGCGCCTGAGGAGTTTGAGCTTGTAAGACACATTTACTGTACCATGATGGCTTAAACTTGGCTCTTGGTAAAAGTTCTTGGACTAACTTGAATTGATTCGCCACTCCCACAGCCTGACAACCCGGACAAGTCGATCGCCACCTGCGAGACCCGCATCCCCTGCGGAAAAATCTGGTGGAAAGGCTGGACTGATTCCAAGCAATTAAGAGACTGGTTGGAGGACATGTATGGCAAAGGAAACGCCCATGTGGGGATACGTCACAACGAGTACGTCTTCACAGCACCGGAGAAGGTGAAACTTGTAAGAAACAACCATCATACCACAGCTATTCTTTAAGTCCTTGGCCCTAGGCGCAGTGCATGGACTAACCAGATTCTCTTCACGACACGTACAGCCTTGCAACCCACACAACACAGGAGGATCGTGAAACATACATACAAAGTGGTCTATCGAGTCTTCGCTTGGCAACGAAATTTTTCCAGAAATAGTGCAAATTGAGGGGAAGGAGGTAGAGTAGTATGCCCAGAACAGTATTGTTTGATGAAATGGGAAACGATTTCTCAAGCTATTGCTATTCCAGTACTTTTGCTGTGCCACTTTTGTCAAATGGCCCATTTCAAAGGAGCATCCCCGTGTGAACTATGCATATTCAGCGCTCTTTAAGGTGACGAGAGCCCTATTGTGTACGACTTCATTTTTACTCATGGGGAAAGTTGTTGTCACGGTCTCATACCAATCTTCTACCTTTGTATGAATTGGGTGTGTAGGTGTGCAGGTGTTGGGTGTTGGTGTGTAAATTAAGTCTGGGTAATATATGATGAAGTAAATATTTAGTTTATTATTATTTAATCTAATTCTATATAAACTCCTAGTGAATTCCTAGTGAGGAATTTATAATAAATTCAGCGCTAATTACTAATATAAATTTATAATAAATTCACTATAAATTCACTATATATTCATTATATAATAATATAAATTAAATTATAATATACCCCTTATTTATAAATTAAATCCATTTCATAAATACTTATAAATTTATTATAAATCCTTTATAAATCTTTTAAAAATATTTATTATAAATCTTTTATAAATTATTTATAAATATTATTAATCCTTATTTAATAATTTAAGTATATAATAGAAATTTTCTAATATTAATTTTAATAACGCCTTAATACAAATATTAGTAATATTCTTTATAAAGGAAATATATTTAATATTATAAATAGTACCTAAACCTTTTTAAATAAAGTAATAATATATTATAATATATTTAAATTATTAAATAACCTTAGTATTTTATATTAAATTTATAATTAATTAATTATTAATATAAAATATTAATAATTAAAAAATATAGCGAATATATAAATTATTTAAGGCTTAAATTATACATTTTAAATAAGAGGTAATTATTAAGCTAGTTATATATTCTGCTTTATAAGTTAATTTTGCTATTATAAATTATTATTTTAATAATTAAGCCATAAGGTAGCCATTTAATAACTAAATAAAGCTATTAAAAGCTTTAAAATTATTTAGATTTATATTATAAAAAGCATTTATATAAGTATCTAGCTTTATATAAATAAATATATATCTTAAATATTAAATCTTATATTTTAATATCTGCTTTAAGTATTATAAAACTCCTTTTATAATAAATATATAACATTTTATTAAGTTAGTATTAAATATAAAAAGGATATTATATAAAAATATTAAATTAATTCTAATCCTAATAACTAAGAAATTAATAAAGCTTATTAATAATTAATATATTATTAAATTAAATAGAATATCTCCTTATTTATAACGATATAAAAAGGTATTTAAATCTATAAATATAAAACAGCTATTATATTAAAATATATTAAATTACTTAAAAACTCATTTTATATAGCCCTTTTATAATATTATAATTTTATCTAGCCCTTAATAAATCTTAAAACTAAGGAAATACCTATAAAAACCTATATCTACATATTTAAATTTATTTAAGATAATCTTCTTAAATTAAGTAGTTAATTTAAAATAACTAATAATTAAAATATTATTAATATAAATTATAATAATAATATTTAAACTAATAAAAACATATAAATTAAAGATAGCTTATTAATAATATTAAATAAATTCAGTATAAAGAGTCTTAAATTATTCATATCTTAATTATTTAAAATTATATAATACTTTTAAAATCTTTAAAATAATATTCTTATTTAATATATAATAATTTAATAATAGGTATATATATATCTTATATCTTAAAAAGTTATAAAAATAAGCTATTTTAATATTAAATTAAGAAAGATTTATTCCTATTAATAATATAATATATATTATAATTTAAAATATTTTATATTATATAATAAGGCTATATATATTATTATAGTTCACTTTATAAATTTAAATAAAACCTTATGCTATAAATTAGGCTTTATAATGCAATAGCATTTTATTAATATTATGCTTCTTTATATATACTTAATATAAGTTAACTATATATTAACCTTAGTGCGCTGGCACCTCCTCTTAAATCCTTATAAATATTAAAAAGTTTAATTCCTTTTTTATAACTTTTAATTAATAATCCTTATTTAGATTTTTAAGAATTTAATTATAATTTTAAAATATATTAATATCTTAAATAGCTAAGAATATAAGTTTAGAGACTTTATTATTTATATTAATATTTATTAAATAAGCATTTTCTCTTACTTTTAATAAGGGTTTAATAATTTTCTTAAAATATATCTACTCTATTTATATTTAATTTAAAGATCCTAATAACGAAATCTCTTATTTTAATATAGCTGATTAATTTAATATTTAAATTAATAATTACGGTACTATAACTTTAAATATAATTATAAGAATTAATAGCAACCATTTCTTAATTAAATAACTAAGTTTTATAATAAGTATCTCATTCTTAATTAATTATATAATTATAAGTTAAGACATAACCCACTTAATATAACTATTAATTATAGTTATTATTACTTTTCTTAATAAAATATAAATATAATAAATATTTTTATTCTAACTTTTAAACCTAATGAAATGGATTTTTTTAGCCTAATCTAGAAGCTTTATTCTTAATTTATAAGCTTTTATAAGAATATATAAATATCCTAGCTAGAAATATAGCTAAAAGTACTTAATGAATAATTTCTTATAATAAAGGGTTTTAAATAATATTTAATAATAAAATAATCCTGAATATAACTTATAGTTTTAGAGATATATAATATATATAATAGCTTTTAGCTATAGATATAAATAATTATTATTTTAAATTATAGCTTTTTTATTAATAATAATTATATATATAAAACGTTTAAGAATTCCATTTAATTTATAATAATAAGGCGATATTTTATAATAAATAATATTATATTTATAAAAGAAATTTATAATATCTTAATTAATATACTTATTTTTATTATTAAAGCTAAAAAACTTAACTTTTACGCTATATTATATCTTTATTATAATAAAGAAATTTTCTAATATTTAAGTAATATTAGATTTCTTTTCAATAAAAAATACTTAATAATATCTTATATAATCATTAATAAATAAAAGAAAGTAATATAAACCTTAAAGGGATTTAATAAAAAACTTTTTAAAGAAATTAAATTAAATATATTTAAATAAGGTAAATAACTATTTATTAAATAAAATACTAAGTCTTTACTTAATTAATTTTATAAATCAATAAGGTTTATATTTAAAATTCTATAATTTCTATAATATAACCTTTTTATTAATATATAAACATTAAGTAATTATTTATATAATATAATTATATTTAAAAGCTTTATGAAATTATTTATATAAGCTAAAAAATACCTTTATAAATTTATTTTAAGCGATCTAAATCTTAAAATTCCTACTATAATACCTTACTTATAAAATCCATTTTAATTCATTATCTTTTAAAGTTAAATAAATATCGTTTCCTTATATAATTATTTAAAATTAATTATATATTATTATCCAACTAAATAGATATGTATTTCCTAGTGCTAAATTATAAAATATATTAATAAAAATATTTTAAATAATAAAGCTATTTAATAGCTATAAAAGTATATCTATAATACTAATACCTTTTATAATAAGACATATACCGCCAATAATAATAATTACCTTTAATTATAAGTAAATAAACCTAAAGTTATCTATATATCTTATTATATATTTAAAAGCTCCGGAATTAAAAATTTAAAATAAATTTAAAGTATTTATATATTTAAATAATAGTTTCACTATATATATTAATATATTAATAATAAAGGTTATATCTTTTTTAAAATCAGAAGAAATCTTTATAATATCCTTATTATAAGCTTAATTTATTATAATATACTTTTTACCTCTTTATTATTTTTTCTTATATTATATTAGTTTATTATAATTAATATATAAGTACTTAATAAATATAAAGTTTTAAAATTAACACTAAGTATATTCCTTCTTACTTAATTAATTTTTTAAAAATACCTTAGCAGCACTTAGGGTACTTATCTTCTTTATACCTTATAATATTAATTTCTTTTAAAAGGATATTAATATATAATATACTTCTAATTATTTCACTTTAGAGCAGGCTATGATATCTATTATTTTTAGCTTAATTTTAAAGAATTTTAAAATATTTCTATTATTAAAATTATTAATAATATAATCTATAGAATTAAATAATATAATTAAAAAGAATAATCCTTTTACCTCCTTATTCTTAAATAATATCTTTATAAATTTCATAATTAATTAATTAAATATTAATATCTTAAAATATAATTATATTTATAAATAATGAAATATATTAAGGTACTTTTATAAATTAGATTTATCTTTATATCTTAAATTTATAAATTAATAGAAAAGGTAAATAATTAAATTTTTAATATTATAATTAAATCATTCTCCTAAAATCTTTTATATATTAGCTATATTTTCATATAATATAATATATATTATTAAGTTAAAATAAATCGCACTTAAAAGTATAATAAATGCTTAATTATTAAAATATTATTATTACATTAATTCATTATTAATAGCAGGTTAAGGTTTCATATTAATAATAATCCTATCTAGGCTAGTAAAACGGAAAGCTTTATTTTACATAAAATATTAATTTAAATAATTATCACCTTTTAAATTAAGCTTTAAAAGTAATAATAGGTTGATCTTAAAATTAATAATATTTAATATCTTAAATAATTAAATAATAGTAAACTATTAAATATATAAGGAACTTATAATAAATTATTAAAATAAATAAATTATAATAAAATAAACTTTATATTAATAATATAACTAAAAAGATTAAAATAAAAATAATAATTTATTAAATCATAATAGCTAATTAAATAGTAGCTAGTAGATTATAATAGTAAAACTATAGTAGATTTATAGTAGATTCATAGTTAATATTAATAATAACTAATATCCCAGCTATAATATTATATAAATTAATTCCTAATAATCTTTTAATATTAATTAATATAAAAGCAATAATATAAATAAATTTAAATAAATATTAAACTAAATAAGCATTATTAAGCTTATAACTTAATAAAGTAAATATTTAATTTATTATTATTTAATTTAATTCTATATAAACTCCTAATAAATTCCCAATAGGGAATTCATAATAAATTCAGTGTTAATTACTAATATAAATTCACAGTAAATTCACTATAAATTTACTATACATTCACTGTACAATGACGTAAATCAAATCACAACAATATGCTCTAATTGCTGTAAACATAGCGCGAGCGATGTACCGGTATACCCTCCTTTTTTGCAGGTGCGAGTCTCCAAATTCTTATTCTGGACTATTTGGAAAAAATCAAGATAGGCCTGTGAGAATATCTCGGGAAACACAATAGATGTTTTCTCAATATGAACAGCTTCAAAGTTTTGATATCTCGTCACTTCCACTATTTTTGAACACCAGAGCGATCTTGAACAGCAACAGATACTGCGGAGAGGGGTATGCATTAGTTTTCTTAATGGTTTCCCCCATTTCATTTATATCCGTGCATTATTCTATGCTTGAACATATCTGGGGTGTACTGTAGCATGTGTCATAAAACCACCACAGTTCTTATGCCACTCTAGGGACACATAGCAGACAATGCTTTGAATTTATTTTTTTCGATTTAAGGGGATTCTTTTTGACGGATCCATGCCCATGTAGACAGCGTAGAAAAGGCGGCTCCTGATGACAAGGATCAAAATGCTGAGATTGTAATTGTCCAGGGACTACAATCAAACGGACTGCAGAAAGACGATATCCAAAGCCCACGCATGCACGTGGTCTTGCTTAATTTGAGAAAGTGGGCAGATGACCCAGCTCGTGGTTGCGAGTGGTCTTCCGCCATCGCGACTGTCATATAAAGTGGCTTGAGCTGATGCCCTCAGTACGATCAACGCTCCCGCGTTGACTTGCAGCCCACCTTTGTTTTACCTTCGAGTTCTGTCTATCATTTGCCCTCTGCCAACCTATGTGGGCAAATATTTTATTTGGGACTCAGCAGGCTGTCTGTGGACTGCTAGTTGGTCGGATATGTCGTCATTCCATCTTCCTTTTGCAGATGCACAGCAAACGCATGGGCTTTCAGTGCCATGGACTTCTATTCTACACTGTTTAGAATTGCCCTCCTCGTACAATGCCTTATTTAGGCCATGTGGTGCCTCGTCCTGTTCCCGGTTTGAGTTGGCCAGCTCACCAATGACAACAATGCATGGATCTTTGTCTGGCCTGGAGAGCTCAGACCCTGTTAGCGCAGGGTATAATCCATTGTATAGCTAGATATGGTTACGGACCCCCCGCCCGGTCATGGCGCTGGAGGCGTCGGAGGAACAGTGGACGGAGTTGTCGCCACTGCTGGTGCCACATTGGGTGCTTCGACCGTAGGCACCTGTTTTCGTGGTCGCTTCAGATCCTCGAGAGTGACCCCGTCCAGTTTTGTTATACCCACGACAGCTGGTTCTCCCTTCTTGATGAACTCGTACTGGCCCGGCAGCTTGTTACCAGCCAGTCGGAAAGCGTCTCGGGCGACCTGCTCGTGCAATGCTCCCCTGATCTCGAAGATGACACGGTTGACCGCAACTCTCGCCGCCCAATGGTCAAAGGAACCCTTTCCTTTACCCATACGAACCTGCTCGTTTGTCAGTTGCCTTGTCCTCGACGCCCGCAGGAACAGACGGGGCCAAACTGACCTCGTTGCCGCTGATGTAGACGCCAATGTTGCAGTTGACTCTTGTGTACAGCCGGTATCTTTGCCCACGAAGTCTTTGCTTGATGGTCGCCTCCGCGAGCTTCAGTTGTGCCGCGCTTATCCTCCTGTGGTGATCGACCATGCGCAGCCCGTAGTCTCCAATCATAATCGTTGTGCCTTTAACAGAGCCCCCTGTCGCCACTCTCGGTCTTCCCTTCATCTTCTTCTTCGTTCGGTCGATGAATGGCTCCAGCCATGACCCTAATTGGGGGGCTGTGGATGTGAATGTCCTGGCGGCGGCGGCGAGGCATGGGATCTTCGCGGCGTGGAAGGGCTGTAGAGGGGTCGCGGGGGACACCCTCAGCCCTTTCAGGGCATTGAGAAGTGTTGATGGGCCCTGCCGATTCATCATTGTCAATGCCCAGGTTTCGCGATCTGAGGTGCCGCTAGATGGGGGGAGGCTGGTTGCTTGCGCCGTGCCTGCTTTCCTGATCTCAAAATCGGGAAAATGCTAGGCAGGCACGGAGCGTAGAGGAGCTCGGGCCATGTCCTGCCTTGGCCGACCCACTCTTTTTAAGTGATTCGAGCAATCATCGCGTCACGCACGCGTCTCGAGCTTCCTCCTTTGACCTTGACCTCTGCCTTCTTTCACAAACGGGAACTCGACTCCCAGAGTTCCCCGCCGACTCAATTGTGCCGGTGGAATCTGCCTCCCTGGGGTTTCTTCCAAAGTCTTTCGACTGCTGATCTCAAACATCAGACGCCCAGACCCTCGCAATGTCTGACATACGAAGCTTCTTCGCCCCTAAGGGAGGTGCTGCCCCGGCCAAACCTGCACCGAAGAAGGAGGAGCCTGTCAAGAAGGGCCGTGGCAGACCGCGTAAGGTCGTTGAAGACAGCGAAGAGGATGATGAACCCGTCGCACAACCGAGCAAGCCGGCAGCAAGGTCTACGCCAAGGAAGAAGAAAGCTACGGAGCCAGAGCCAGTCAAAGGCAAGGAGATCTCTGCTGACGACTATTTCACCTCGTCCAAGTCGAACAACAAGAAATCCGAGTCCACCCCGAAGAAACCTAGCGTGCCCGTCCGCCAGAGCCCCCGGAAGGCCGCCACCGCAGCAGCAGCAGCAGTAACCAGCAAGGGCAAACCTGCTGCTAAGGCCAAGGCTGTCACGTCTCATGGGAAGGTCAAGTTGAACGAGGACGAGGATGCGTACATGGAGGACGGCGATGAGGATGCGGATGACATATTCGCTGCCGATGCGCGAAGCGGAAACAAGAGGAAGAACGACGAGTACTTGGAAGAGGAGAGCGAGGAGGAAGTCGTGCCCAAGCCGAAGCGGGTTGCTTCCCGAGGGAAGCCCGTCAAGGCTGAGGAATCCGAGGATGACGACGAGGACTTTGCGCCAGCACCAAAGAAGGCTGCCAACAATAGAAGGAAACGCAAATCACCAGATTCCGACGATGAAGATCTCGAAGAGGCTCCGCGGAAGAAAGCTGCTGCGTCGAAACCTCGAGCCCCGAAGAAGAAGAAGGAGCCAGAGCAGGAGGATGCCAACTATCAGGCATTCATTGATTCCGTGCCTACGGTCAGACCG
Source organism: Diaporthe sp. P3_1W (assembly GCA_037177825.1). Taxonomy (NCBI): domain Eukaryota; kingdom Fungi; phylum Ascomycota; class Sordariomycetes; order Diaporthales; family Diaporthaceae; genus Diaporthe; species Diaporthe sp. P3_1W. Next base: position 3,217,649 of record JBAFXB010000001.1, read on the forward strand.
CCGACACCCCCTGCTAAGGACCCCAGCGCGAAATTCGACTGGAGAAAGGCAGCTGCCGGCGGAGGCAACGCAGGGCCTGCGCCGATGGAGGGCACAGCTGAAATACCAGAGGGAGAGGAAAATTGCCTCACAGGAATGACATTTGTTTTCACTGGTCAGCTCAAGACTCTCGGCCGAGAGGACGGGCAAGCACTAGTGAAACGCCTTGGTGGAAAAGTGACGGGCGCACCGAGCAGCAAGACCACCTTCGTGGTTCTAGGGGATGACGCAGGCCCCTCGAAGCTTCGGAAAATCCAAGAGGTCGGAATCAAGACAATCGACGAGAATGGTCTGTTCGAACTGATACGGAAAGCACCCGCAAATGGTGGATCAGCCAAGAACGCGGCGAAGGCCAAAGAGAAACAAGAGGCCGATGAGAAGAAAGTCAGGCAGGCTGCTGCGGAGCTGGAGAGGGAAGAAAAAGCCCGCCAGATCGAGGCAGAGAAAGCGCGCAAGGCCGCTGCAGCACGTGGAGCGGCTGCTCCAACCCAGACCATCGCTGCCAACTCACAGCTATGGACGAGCAAATATGCGCCTTCTCAGCTGAACCACATTTGTGGAAACAAGAGCCAAGTCGAGAAGATTCAGAACTGGCTGAAAGCCTGGCCCAAGAACCGCAAATACGACTTCAAGAAATTTGGAGCCGATGGCATGGGCGGCTACCGGGCAGTCATTCTGAGCGGTCCTCCGGGCATAGGCAAGACGACTTCGGCGCATCTTGCAGCAAAGCTGGCGGGGTTCGATGTAATCGAGAGCAACGCCAGTGACACCCGAAGCAAAAAAATGGTTGAGAACGGAGTCAGCGAGGTGATGAACAATACCTCTCTTCTAGGCTTCTTCGCCGGTGATGGAAAGAAGGTTGAGGATGCCAAGAAGAACATCGTTTTAATCATGGACGAAGTTGACGGCATGTCAGCTGGTGACCGAGGCGGTGTCGGAGCGTTGGCCAAGTTTTGCAAGAAAACAGAGATACCACTCATCTTGATCTGCAACGAACGCAAACTGCCAAAGATGAAACCCTTCGATGGTGCAGCCTTCGACATCCCATTCCGACGGCCAACAGTGGAGCAGGTCCGATCTCGCATCATGACCATCTGCCATCGAGAGGGTCTCAAGCTGCCGCTGCAGGTTGTCGATGCTCTCATTGAGGGAAGCAACAAGGACATCAGGCAGATCATCAACATGCTTTCAACGATCAAGCTTGACCAAACATCTATGGACTTTGACCAGACCAAATCGATGTCCAAGGCGTGGGAGAAGCATGTGGTCCTGAAGCCCTGGGATATCTGCCAGAAACTGTTGGGTGGCAATTTGTTCAACCCAGCAAGCAAGTCCACGCTGAACGACAAGATTGAGTTGTACTTCAACGACCATGAGTTCAGCTATCTCATGATTCAGGAGAACTACCTCAAGGCGAAGCCAGCGGGTCTGAGCGGTAAGGGCTACAACAGCAGGGAGGCGAACATGAAATACCTTGAAATGGCGGATCAAGCGGCCGAGAGCATCAGCGATGGTGATCTTGTTGATCGCATGATACACGGTCCGCAACAGCAGTGGAGCCTCATGCCGACACACGCAGTTTTCAGCACAGTCCGTCCGGCGAGCTTTGTTGCTGGCCAAATGATTGGTACAGAGTTCACAAAGTGGCTCGGAAACAACAGCAAGCTAGGCAAACTCGGCCGCTACGTCCGAGAGATTCAGGCACACATGCGGCTCAGGGCTTCTGGGGATGTGAGCGAGATCCGCCAGCAGTATCTACCTGTGCTATGGCATCAGATTGTCAAGCGCCTTGCGCTGGAGGGCAAGGAGTGCGTCCAGGAGGTCATCGACCTGATGGACAGCTACTACCTCACGCGAGAGGACTTCGATGCCATGATTGAACTTGGTGTCGGTCCCCAAGATGAAAGCCTGGTGAAGATCGAGACCCAGACGAAGGCAACCTTCACGAGAACGTAAGTCTAGTCACGAGCCGATGCGAAACGCTGGAAGCTAACACGAGTAGATATAACTCGATGTCCCACGCTGTGCCATTCATGAAAGCCAGTAATGTTACAGCACCGAAGAAGGCTGCAAAGGATGTGCCTGACATTGAAGACGCTATCGAGGCAGAGGACGATGGGGCGGAGGTCGCCGAGCCGGTGGAGGAAGACGATGACGAGATCGATCTCAAGAAGGACAAGTATATCAAGCAGCCCAAGGCCAAGCCCAAGCGAGCTGCCAAGAAGAAGGCTGCCGATAACGACGAAGAAGAAGATGGTGACGACAAGCCCGCGAAAGGCCGTGGAAAGGGCAAGGCAGTCACAAAAGGCAAGGGAAAAAAGTGATGCGGTGACGGGAGGTCACACTAGAATCAAGGTATGATCGGAATCATTTTGCTACTTCTTCTTGGAGCCCACCGAGGAGTCAGAGCATGGCATTTTCCCCAAGTCATTTTTACCACTTTACTACCCTCAAAACCCTACGGCCTGCTCGTCGAGCATTCTTGATCTCATGAAACGACGAAGGAGCTATGCTTTGTGCACACAGGCAAGTCCTGAAGAAGGTCCCAGAGACTTGATAGAGTTTAGAGAATCAATGCTGAATCTGAGTCTCCCAAGAAGAGCCTGAGTACGATAAATGGTCCGATGTGTGGTGCTGAGAGCATGTGGTCTTCAGCTTGGTTTGCTTGCTGTGTTGTCACCCACCCTGCTTGCTCCATACATAAGATCCCCTGTTGTATTTCGCATGTCTCCATCACCGTTGCCATCGCGTCATAAGCGGTACTGTTTGAGCTTTCAAAACAAGCAAAAATCCCAGCCCGTCCAAAGACGTTGCCCCCCCCCCCGGCCGCGCCAAATCCAACCCACCCACCTCACCTTCCCTAGGACCTACGCACGAGGCAGTGGTCATCCTCACCGCTCAAGTCTTCGTTGTCCCATATCCCACGCTGACCTTGATCTTCTCCCCCGCCTCGACCGCTTGAGGCGACATCCTCCATGAATTCCTCGAGCGAGGAGCCAGTTCAGGAAGACGGCACCCCTGGTACGCCACTCGAGCAGACGAAGGGATTCACACGTAAGCTAACATACGCAGCAAATGTGCCGTCCCAGTCTTTTCGCTCAGGGTTCAGCGAGGGGCAAGACCGCGATGCGGTGTGGACCTTGTCGGGCACGACAATGAAGGCCTACGTCGCCATGAAAGGTCTTCCTGACATGGAGGATCCCTTGATGACATGGATCGCCAGCCTGGAAACGGACAAGCGAGCTGACGGGGAGGTTACGTATGTTTACTTACCTGCCGGTCTCCACTTGGCTTCAAAAGGCTAAACGCGATTGTAACTTAGTATGCTGGGTGACATCGAGAACTCGATCAAGGACCGCTTCGACTGGAAGGTCCGCGGCCCAGCCATGTACGACGATGAAGAGACGCAGCGCAAGTCTGTCTTCACCTTTGACCGCCCCATAATCGAGCATTTCGGACTTGTGGATCTGGAGCATCCAGAGAGCGTCGACACGGCCGAGTCAGATGACATTTACCTGAGCAGCGACTGTGCAGCAGATGGATGGAGAAAGTACGCAGCCAGCGATGTCTCAGACGACGGCGAGGGTGATCCCGCGGACGGTTGGATCTCTCCAGATACCTTTGCTCAATGGTCTCAGGGCACGAAGAGATGGGACCAGCATAGCGACGACAAGTACAGATCGACTTGGGAAGGACAAAAGACTTATGGGATCCCTGTGAGTGAGGGGTGGGCTCAGTCCGAACAACCACGTCAACAACTCATTTATAATTCATCACGGCCATTGATATGCTGAGAACAAGACACCAGGACGACCGTCAACGACCTTGCTCTCCCAATACCTCCCTGCCACGACAGACAAAGCGCCGCGCGACGCAGAGCCTATACGATGTGGAGGACGGCAAACAGTTGAGTCCCGAATGCAGCGCTTACGCAAGGTCTGAGCCGTCCATTCTGTGGTCACCGCCTCGTGAGTCGTCGCTCCCAAGCTGCCCTTCTCTGTTGTGTATTGGGAGTGTACTGAAAGACGATGACTGGACAGCTTTGATCCCTTCCCAACCCCCGGCGTACTCTGCTCACCTTTTTGACCGCATGGATCCCGAGCTCATGCGCTGGGTCCGCATGAGCAACACCTCCCCCGAGCCCTCCTGGGGCGTGAGGACGCCCTCTGAGCCCGAGCACTACGGACCCGCCGAGGTCGAAGGCGCGATCCAGAGGCTCTGGGGCCTCGAGACCACGCAGAACATCATCGACAGCAAGCGCCGCGAGGTCGCGCAGCTGGTGCAGACCGAGGAGGAGGCCAATGCCGCGGCCGAGCGGCTGCGGCACGAGGCGAGGCGCCTCAAGCACGAGAACCGCAAGCTGGCCGACTGCGTCGCCGAGCACCGCAGCATTCGTGACCGGCGCATCATGAAGCAGGTGCACGGCCACATCCGCGAGCTCAGCTACATCGCCAAGGCGAAGATGGCCGAGATCAAGGTCCGCGTGCGCGAGCGCGACGAGCTGCAGCGCGAGCTCGACGTACATCTCGAGGCTCAGAGGAGTATGCTCGAATTCATGGGCAAGGACACCCCCGAGGAGGTGTTTGCCATGTACCCCGACATCTGGGAGCCGGAAGAGATACGGAAGAACCGACGCAACTACTCCTGAGGGCTCTGGTTAAGGTCCAAAGCGGGTCTGTGAGTTTTCGTGCGGTTGGTCAAAACCAAAACTGGGATGATCCAACGGCAGATGCCCAATAATGGTGGGGCCATACTCAAATAAGTGTCTGATGAGATCGAAAGCGAACCAATATGTGTGTATCCGAAAGAAGGGCGGCTCACATAATAAGTGGCTAGGGGTAGCCGTGCTGTCTGCAAGCGAGACTGCCCAAAGGTGGGCACAAGGTTCTGAGAGGTCGAATGGCGAGAACAGTGTACAACATCTATCTGTCAGCAAAGTATCAAGATGCTCCATATGAGGAGCACAGAACGCTACGGACAACCAGCTTCAGCCCCAGAATCAAGTACTGAATCTGCCTCAGGTTCGGCCCGGGAGGTTGCTTGGATCAGCGATGTCGATCTGGCGTACAGAAAGGTTCATTAGTGTAGCAAAATGAGTAGCATGATACTGTAACTTCTCGACATGATATGTGTTGGCAAATCTCGCTGACTGAATGCATTCTTCTTAGCTGAGTATACTTGGCGCAGTGCGCTGTGGTTTAACTTGACCAGCTTGAGCTGAACCCAAGAAGACATCCGAAAAGGGGCAATGGGACAGATATTCCAGAGTTCCCATGTGAATCGAGTTCACTGAAACTGGGGCTTTGTACGTTCCGGTATGATGTATAACCTTAGCAACCTGTGGCGTCACCCACTTGACTCAAAGGCTCCGAAAGCTCATGACCGTCAGTTTCGGATAGGACATCATCACAATACTTGAGCAGAAGCTTGGGGCTACCTATGGATTTCTTTCACAAGACGGTGGAAGACATCACTGCTCCCGAATACTGGGGTATTAATCTGCGATGACTTGCCGCTCATGCCCGTGGAATTGGCTAGTCGTCAACATCCGAAATGATTGTAGGAACAGTAATAGATGAGGCAGTCGCTTTCTGACCATATGATTTGTTATTTTCGAGTTGAATTCAGCATCCAGCCTATTTTATATCAGCCGTTCTGCTTCTCCGGACCTTTATACTATCGTAGGCTCGAATGAATCTTCCCGTATTAATGCGAGGTGGTAGTCTCTATATACAAGAATGGACTATGCAGATTCTTCGTCTAATTTTCGTCAACGTGACCCTGCCGTCATCCATAAAGCTTTTTGTCCCAGTGATCGTGAGAGGAGCAGTCATCATACCTAGCCGCCTGAACGCCAATGCCAGACTTTTGGTAGCACATGAGAGTGGAAGTAGTAATACAAGGGGAGATCAGGAAGCGCACATCCTGCCTGACCTGGAGTCAGGGTCCAGCCTATTTGTTCTTGACGACACCGACCTTGGCCGCGCGCAGCACCCGGCTGTTGAGCTTGAAGCCCTTCTGCTGGACGTAGAAGACGGTGTTATCGTCCTTGCCCTCCTGAGGGCTCATGAAGGTGGCCTCGTGCTCGTTGGGGTTGAATTTCTCGCCGACGGGGTCGAAGCGCTCCAGGCCGTGCTTCTTCAGGGTGTTCATGAGGATGCTCTCGGTCATCTTGAGCCCCTCGTGCAGCTGGACGACATCCTTGAGGTCGTCGTTCTCCTTGGCCGCCTTCAGCCTCTCCTCGGGGACCATGGAGAGCGCGCGGTCGAAGTTGTCCACGCTCTCGACCAGGTCTTTGGCGAAACTCTGGATGGCGAACTCGCGGGCGTTCTTGACCTCGCGCTGGGTCCGGTCTTGGAGGTTGCGGAAGTCTGCGATGGAGCGCAGGCATTTGTCCTAGATGTCATGTAAGCCCGAGGGATCATTAAGTAGGTCGGTCGCGTGATGCGCCCGTACCTTCCAGTCCAAGGCCTCCTTCTCCTTGGTGTCCAGCTTCTTCTTCAGCTCTGTCACAGCCGGGTCCTCAGCTGATGCTGCCTCTCCCTCGGATGCTGGCTTGGCCTCCGATTCGTCCGCCTTCGTCTCGGCTTCTTGCGAAGCCTTGGGGGTGTCGCTGTACCATCTCGCGACGGCGGGTTGTGCTCTCCGTATCGCCAGAGGAGCTATGATAGTCTGGGGCCGGGCCAGAGGCCTCTGGGCGATTGATCGGACTGAGGAGCGGAGTGCTCTGGAAGGAGTGACGAGCGCTTGTCTGAGCATGGTGGGCTTGAGTATGATGCCTCGGCGGTCTGTAAGATATGTGGTCTGAGGAGAAGGGAAAAGTTTTATGACGCAAGGGAAATTTTATTTTTGCCTTCTTAGCAGAGGAGAGCTGCTACCTAAGAAATCAAGGTTGTACTGCACCACCTGCACCTCGGAAGCTCCGATAACCGCCGATAAGCCACCCCAAAAGCTCGTCCCGCCTGCCCGCTACAAGTACTTTGTGAAGAGGCGATTAGCGCCGCGTGCAGGTTCCCACTTGGAAGTACCCTGTCCTGAGCTTTCAAAGCCGTGAGTTGAAGACTAGGCTCTTGTGCAGCCTGCGACTTTGCTATTCCTAAATCAACGCGCCTCTGCACCCACACAAGACCATCGCTCTTTTGTAATATCACATATATCGGAGGCTCTCTGGGAATCCAAAAGAAGCAGATCAAGCCAAATCACCTAGCACCCAGCATTCTCCCTCGGAGCTGGGGACGGCGGTCAAGATGGAGTACGACCCCATGAACCTGGACGGAAATGGCGAGCTGGCGCCAAAGCAGATGGAGGTCAAGATCACAGAGGTGAGCAGAAGGCGCCCGCAGCGTGAAGGGGAAGTGCGCCTCTGTGCAGTTACAGTGTCCTAATCCTATGCGCGACCGGTAGGCAGACAATCACCATGTCAACTTCAACCTTGCCAACGTCGATCTCTCCCTTGCAAACGCCCTGCGCCGAGTCATCCTCGCCGAGATACCGATCATGGCCATCGACCTGGTCGAGATAGAGGAGAACAGCAGCGTGCTGGCTGACGAGTTCATTGCGCACCGCCTCGGCCTGCTGCCGCTAAACTCCAAGAACGCCGATGATGTCCTCTACACCCGTGACTGCGAATGCGAGCAGTACTGCGAAATGTGCAGCGTCAAGATCACCCTACATGCTAAGTGCACCACCGAGGGTGAAATTATGAAGATCTATGCCCGCGACCTCGTCGTCGACCCTATGCGCCCCAACGAGTGGGTCGGCAACCCCGTCATCACGGACCCAGACGGCCAGGGACCATTGATCGCGAAGCTGCGAGAGGGTCAGGAGCTGAAGTTGACATGCATTGCAAAGAAGGGAATCGCAAAGGAGCACGCAAAGTGGGCACCTACTGCGGCTGTTGGATTTGAATACGATCCGCACAACAAACTTGGACACACGGACCTGTGGTTCGAGGGAAAGGGCGAGGGCGCAAGGCCTGAGCACGAGTGGTAGGTCTTCGCCAGCATTTGAGGGTAGTTGTGTAATATTGACAGCAGGACAGGCCGGAGAGCAAGTACGCCGCGTTTGAGGAACCGCCCCAGCCCGGTGAGGTATTCAAGTTCGACGCTGTTCCCGAGAAGTTCTACTTCGAGGTCGAGAGTGCCGGTAATCTGGAGCCGGACGCCATCATCCAGCAAGGCATCATGGTCATGCAGCAGAAGCTTGCTGGCTTGATACACGGTCTGAGTGAGGGCGATAACGCTGGTGACTACGGCGGCCCTCGCAGCCCCGATGGCATGAACGGCGGTGATCCCTGGCAAGATCAGGGCTACACCACGCCTTACGGCACCGGTGACTTCGGGGGAGCGACTTCCTACGGCACCACTACGCCCTACGGCAATCCAGGACAGAATGGCTACTAGACATTCGTCCAGGCCGAGGTTTCTGTCGGGGTCGAAAATGACCCGTAATTTGACAGGTTTTCTGGTGAGGTGCTTGCGGTGCCGTCTTCGGGCGAGTCGCCGACCCAGGGGTGCTCCTGAGACTGTTGTGTCGGTTGAGCGACCTCTGCAGCTTGGCAACGCTCCCAGGCACATGACTGCCTGGATGTTGTAGGTCCTTGACCTGGGATACAAGGCAAGGTCCCACCGTTTCTGAGGGCAGGCACCACCGAGAAGAAAATCATAGGCAAGGTAGGGATGCCTTTCCAGAATCATACGCCCGACGGTGAGAAGCGACCGACACGTAATAATGGTCAGCCAAGATTTACACGCCAGCGGATGAAAATACGAAAAAATAATTGCATTGGAAGGCGTTGGGCTCCCTTGGGTTTCGGTCACGGTAGGGTATTATTATGCGCGGTCTGGAAAATGAAGCTTGCGAACTGGCCCAAGAGGCGCTAGGGAGGTACTGAGGGTACAAATGCTTGCGCTTTATGATGGACAGGAGGACAGTCAAAAAAATGCCGTCCCATCAGACTGAGAAGCCACTCTATCAGAACGCCCTAATAATGCTCTGTAACCGACGTGACCCCCGCGCCAAAATGCTGTCGCTGAACGCCACCAACTCTTGTATCCTATGTACTGTTGACCTGGTTGCGTTTTCAGCCAAAGCTGATGGACAATGCTCACTGGGGATCACCCAAGTCCTGCACCTTTCTATATGCCTTGCGGTGCATCTCTAAGAACACAAAAGTACAGATGGTTTGCCTAATCCGAGTTAGCTAGTCATGGGCCTGGCGGCGGATGGGAGAGAACTTACGGTCCAAGTCTAAGGAAACTTGGAACCCAACCCTTGAACATCCACCCCAATCCCTCCGCAGCCGTGATGTCTTTCAGCAGCGTCCCAATGCCGACGCTCTTTCCACTCTGGGACATTATCCTAGTCTTGATGACATCGATGGGGCTGGTCACTGTCGCGGCGGCCACACCCGCCAGGAACGAGGCCGTGAAGTGGGTGCCGAGGTTGTCCGACATGGGCGTGTAGCCTATCAGCAGCCTCTTGAAGGTGTCGTAGCTCGCCAGCTGGCTGGCCGTCATGGCGGCGGCGCGCATGCTGTTGGGTAGTACGCCGCGGAACCAGCTCATGAGCCCCTCCTCCCTGGCCATCCGCAGCATGCCGTCGAGAGCGTGCTTGTAGTTCCTCCGCTGGTCGGGGGCAAGGGCCGTGTCGTGCTGCATTCTGATATTACAGATATCGGCCGCGTTGCCCGAGATACCGCCTATGAATCCGGCGCCGGACGACAGCGCTACAAGGACGGGGAAGGAGGGCTGCTTGCCGCCATTCTTTTGCGTCATTCGGTTCTTGAGCTCCTCGTATATGCCGAATCGGACGGTCGAGTAGGTGAGCTGGCGGAGCAGGGAGGCGGACAGGCCGTTGTACAGGCCGAGGATTCCATTACTGCGGATGATGTATCTGAAGGTGCCCAGCATGGACTTGGGCATGTCGCCGGAGCGCATTTGCAGCCGTACCTTGTGTCGCATATCAGACCATGGAGAGCAATGTTTTTAAAGATGAGTACCTAGTTATGTAGGCAGCATGGCTGGGAGGGTGGGCGAATGTACCTTTACTGTTGACAGAAGGCCGTCAGTCCCGTGTGCGACTCAGGGGCCAGACAGCCTTCGACCAGGACTCACCTAGATCTAACGGGTGCGTGACACACGCCGCCATGGAACTCGCAGATCCTCCGAACCAGAAGGGATACCGGATCGAAGGGCCATGGCTCTGTTTGTTTTGTCTCGGAGCCAGGGCCTGCTTGGCCGGCGCCGAGGCCGAAGCCGCTGCCTCTTTTTCCGGCTGCATCTCTCGAGGACAATATTATTGTGACATAACCTCGAGGTGAAAGTCGGGGAGCAAAGACTGAACAAACGCAAAACGATTGAAACAGAACGAAACGGGGCCTCAGGTTAAGGAGAAAGGGTCCCGGGGGCCGTCGACGATGACGACAAGTTTTGTATAGCACGACGCACTCAAAGGGTCTCTGCTCCGGCCGAGTCCCAAAGGAGGATCGAGTTTTCGACCGTTCCTCCCGCTCGGCCGCCCGTCTGGGCCCTCCAACTCACTGATCAAATCCAGGGTCGTGGTGGAGTGACGTCTGAGGTGCAGGGACAGGGGCTACAGCTTTGCCGGGAAGAAAAGTGATAGCTGCATGCTGTGGAACTCTATCCCGCTGCAGCTAGCAGTATTTGTCTGGACGCAGCGAGCCGTCTCTACTCCTGACGTGATCGGCCGCAACTCTCACCATCCCCAAGCTCCATTCAAGCATCTCAGCGGGTTGGCTTTCGGATTTGGGGGCGGGTTCCATGGACATGGCATGACGCCATAGGACTACAGAAAGTCAAAGACGCAATGGCTTCTCCTTGTCGGATTATACTTCGCGTGGCCCCGTCCAAGCTGGTCGCGCCGTTCCGCGCCCCAGTCACACGGTACCGTCCAACGGCCTTCAAGACTACACGGGTGCCTCATCGCCCTTGGACGGCCTACTCGACAGGTGAACACCTCTCGCAAAGCCTCAGCGCTCTCCTCGCGACGCAGCCCCGCTGACATGACCAAGCTGCCGCACCCGCCGCCACGGACACCACCAACCCCTCGGCGGTTGAGATCGATGGCCGGACCTACACGAAAGACAACTGGTACAATGTTCCAACCAACGTGATCGGCGCAGCGACCCGCAAGCTGCACCTCCAAAAAGATCACCCCGTGTCCATCACGCGGCAGATCATCGAGTCCGTGTTCCCTGCGCCGACCTACAGATACTACAACGACTTCCACCCCGTCGTCTCTGTGCAAGAGAACTTCGACTCCCTGGGCTTCCCACCAGACCACCCAGGTCGCGCCCGCTCAGACACCTACTACGTGAACGAGTCGACACTACTGCGAACCCACACGAGCGCACACGAGGCAGCCATCTTCAAGGCGAACGAGAGCGATGGCTACCTCATCAGCGCGGACGTCTACCGCCGCGACGAGGTCGACCGGAGCCACTACCCGGTCTTCCATCAGATGGAGGGCGCACGGCTGTGGGACAGGTCCAAGGTCCCCGGCGGCGACGTGGCAGCCGCGGTGTGGGCCGACCTGGAAAGGCTGCCCAAGCACAGCATCAAGGTGGAAGACCCCAACCCGCCCTTCCATGCGGAGCGCAACCCCTTACAGGCCGGGCACCACTGGCCGGAGGAGGCCGAGGCCATCGCGGCGCACTTAAAGCGGAGCTTGGAGCTGATGGTCGTGGAGATATTCACGCGCGCGAAGAAGGCGGCGGCGGCGGCGGACCCGGACTACAAGGACGAGCCGCTGCGGGTGCGCTGGGTCGAGGCGTACTTCCCCTTCACCAGCCCCAGCTGGGAGCTCGAGGTGTACTACGCAGGCGACTGGCTCGAGGTGCTCGGGTGCGGCGTCACGCAGCAGAGCATGTACATCAACGCCGGGCAGCCGCAGCAGCTGGGCTGGGCCTTTGGCATCGGCCTGGAGCGCATCGCGATGCTGCTGTTCAACATCCCGGACATCCGGCTGTTCTGGTCGCGGGACCAGCGCTTCCTGGGCCAGTTCGCAGGGGTGTCCGACAACCTGGACCTGGTGCGGCGGTTCGTGCCCTTCTCGAGGCACCCGGAGTGCTACAAGGACGTCTCGTTCTGGCTCCGGTCGAGCTCCGCGGCCGGCGGGAACACGAAGGCCAACGCGCACGGCTTCCACGAGAACGACCTCATGGAGGTGGTCCGCGGCGTGGGCGGCGACGTGGTCGAGGACGTCAAGCTCGTGGACGAGTTCACGCACCCCAGGACGGGGAGGAAGAGCATGTGCTACCGCATCAACTACCGCAGCCTCGAGAGGACCCTGACCAACGCCGAGACGAACAAGATGCACGACGAGGTCACCGAGGCCCTGGTGGAGAAGCTCGGTGTTGAGATCAGGTAGCGGGTCCGGCATGTGGAGGGCGGCATGCGTAAGCGCCCGTGTATAGATCCAAGGGCCTCCTTTGCTACGCGCTTAGGGAAAAAGTGGGTGCGAATCACAGCTATCGTTCAGATACAGATCAGGTTGATCTCCCCCACGCCCCGTGATGCTGATAGCACTGGATCCGGGCCAGGGAACGTTAGAGAAAAAGAGTCAAGTGATACCCAATCAGTACTCCCATTCCTCGGCCCTTTGCTGGCTACACGATGCATTGTGACGATCCGCGGCTACCGCGCTCTCGGCTTACGCATCCATGCCGGGCTATTTAGATTGGCCGTGAGATCGAGTCAGACCCCGGCGAAAGGCAGGGGAAAATCGATGTGGTTCCTTGCCGATCACTCGAAGGGCAGGAGGATGTGGTATCACTCGTGAGACCGTCTCCCCGTGGGCCGGATGCCATGTTGTATCTCCTGTCGGTTACTCATGGCCAAGCCAACTCGTTCCCAGCTTAATTCGGTCACGGGCCCCTCCTGTTACGAAGGTGAACGAGCTATGGGCTCAAGTACACTTTGGTGCAGGCCGGGTCCATAGTCGAGTCCGAGTGCCAAGTCCTGTCCTAGTAGCACTTGAATTGAAAGTAGTCCAGAGAGCATGAACACAATTCCGGTGCTGACAACGTTACTGAGGCGGATTACTCTTTGATGACAACGTTGCTGATGCGGATTACTCCTTGAGTCACAACCTGTCAGTAAATAGCCTCCTATGCGATGACCTGCGTGGTATAACCAACTATAGGATAATCCACTACAGAATGACTTGACAAGTGAGTGACTTCAGTCTACTGTCGAGTATTCAGTGGCTCGATGGGACACGACCTCCATGTCATTGCACTAGGCGAAACTGCCCAAGAAGATGTAGCTTCCGAGGCTAAGCATGAACACAAAACAAGAACGTAGGGATGGTTATGGTCTTGGGCAACGACCTTCGCCTCGTGTAGGATCAATCCCTTTGGGTCTGACCGGAGACGCAAGTACTCGCTCCAATAGACTTGGATATGTCTGCCCATTCCATCTACGTACTCCAAAGTGACGGCGCGCAGCTCCGTTGTTCATGTTGGCTGCACATGTTGTATTCGAGTGGCTCGGCTTGATTATGAGGGTGCAATGTGATAGTCCTCGCATACAATCCGCCCCCATCACCTGCACAAGTCACCAGAGTGGGATTGAGATGGTTATTCGCTTTGGTGATGCTGATCCATAACCTTACGACGACAGGATCGGGGCACTGCCATCGCTGGAGCTTCCTGTCTCCTCCACGCGCGCAGGCTCGGCGAGGGTCGACATCCCTTAGACTCCGGTACCGACAGGTCCAACAGATGGGTCTATCAGAATCAGGAGAGGGGAAAGGTGATCTCATGAGGACGGCGCCGGCTTGATTATGCACGCATAGTGCTTCAGCACCGTCAGAGGGGCAGGCTGAGCCACTCTGACCCGGCCATCCGCAACTCGGGGCGGAGGGACGGCTCACGTTATCGTCGCACACCAGCGGGTGATGGACCGCATCTGGCGGTTGCGTGAATGCCAATCCATGTTTTTTCCCCATCTGATCCCCGCAGTTGGGCAATGTGCCGCAAGAGGACATCGAGGTTGACCCGCGCTAGAGCAGCTCTGAGGGCATCTCCAGACGGGAGAAGTCAACCCACACCGACATGCCTTGGTTGTGCAGTGCCTCAGAAACCCCTCAATCCAAGCCCATCTCGGTGCGGGCAGATGACAGAAATGCCGTCACGGCACTTGGCAAGCAGGGACGAGGACGAGTCAAACAAGCGAGGAGTTTGAGAGGACGGTTCCTAGGAAGAGAGCGAGCAAGAGAGAAACGGGAGCGAGGGTTTGGGTGGCTGTGCAATGTAAACATTTTTTTTCTTCCCGGCATCTGACATCGAACTTGGGGAGGGGTTGGGGAAGGAAAGCCCTCGATCAAAGGCTAGCCAAGGAGTTTGAGAAATCTGGAGGTGGTTAGGAGTTCTGGACCAGAGCCAAGGCGTGGTAGGCCAATGGCCGGGCGCATTAGTCTGCCTGCGACCAAGCCTGCTGGGTTTGATAATAACCTCAACTTTGGAAGATCCTTTTCAACACTGCCTGACTTGGCAGCCGTACCAGGAGTGTATCCGACGGTCCCGCATTGTTGGTGAATCTCACTTGAAATTAACGAGGTGGGCAACGAAAGAAGACGCGTCGGCGTGGGTTGTGGCTTATTGAATCAAGATGACCTGGCCACATGTTTCTGTCTGCTGTCTGTCTGCCTTTGCCGTGTAGACTATAGCATATTGCCCAGATTCGGCTTGGCTCAGCCTCGATCGCGTTCGTCGCGGATGGAGAAGGTGACAAGGAGCTGCTTGGCCAGCGGATGGTCGTGTCATTCAAGCTGTCCAGACAGTCGAGGGGTTCCCTGGCGCATGGGTCTAGCAACCGCCATGCGGCGTCACGATGGGGAAAAGCCGACAATTGATGGTTGGGGTGACTGGCTGAGCTTGAGCTCAAACGTCATCAGCCATACAGACACCAGGCCGAGAGGGAAGGCTGAGCTTCGACGTCGTCTGAAAGCAAATGATCCCCTGAGGCTTATACGCCGGGGCAAGGCAAGAGGCAAGGCGAGGCAGAGCAAAAGCATATGTCGTGCGGACGGTCTGAGGGCCCACGGGCCTGAATCAGGGACGACTGCACCGTATTGCTGGACTTACTGAGTGAGGCGTACCTTCCCTACCTGGTATGCAGTAGATCAGGTAGTTTCTTAGTTGGTGACAATAACGGTGGCGATGGTTGGCCAAACCCACGTTCCTGCGCATTTCGTGCAGAGGCCGCCTTGGCGAAGACCTTTCCGTGCCATACTCTCGGTACGGATCACACGGTGCTACAATGCACCGAGCGGCGGCGACGAGGCTGTGTAGTTTCGACCGAGCCAGGCCACACCGGACCATAACACACAACCTTTGTCTGTGTTGCAATGTGTCCTGTCTTGGTCCTGTCTTGTCCTTTGTCTTGTGTTGAGGGAAAACATGAGCCGTGCCAATCGGCCCAACACTTCGCATTCAATGTTTCTGCCCGGATTGTCTTGGCGTTGGCAGCACCAGACAGCCAGCCATGTGGTCTAGATTGCATAGCACCAAGTAGTCAGATGCACAGTAGTTCGCTTTGGGCAGGTCACTGTCTCGTATGCCCCGTGGCTAGGATGGAGGGTGGAGGAGTTGGCAGCAGTGGCAGAGTGGGAGGAGTCCTCTTCCTGGAGGAGCATTTGGGAGGCAACTCGTCAGTTAGTCCGACTGGGGCTCGGTGGTTGGATACGTAACAGCACAGCGCAGCACACAGCACAGCACAGCGCAGGACCACCTCAGAGAGGCCACCACCTGGGCAGATTACATACCGATCGGTGGGGATCGCTGGTCGCCTGCAGCGTCCCCCAGCCAGCAATCCTTACGCCTGCATTGCCGCTTTGTTTTGCGGGCCTGGTCGGCTGTCCCTGCGACCGTTTGCCCATCTGAATGTTTCATCGGGCAAAGTCTCCAGGGAACAGCCGCCACCGGTTCCTGTTGGAACCCCCGCTCTATCTGCTCTATCCCACTTTCCGCGCTGGCTTGGTCTGCTCGCTTGGCGCCCGTTCCGGCAATCATTGAGGCAAATCACTGACTTCTAAGCCACACTCCAAGCTAGCCATCCCTACAGGCTACGGGCCTGCCTGAGTACCCATCGTCAACACGAACGGCAAACCTAGACTCCAGACTCCAGACGCCAAACGCCGGATGCCAGACACCATCCGTTTCCTGTCCTCCCACCCATAAGAACAACCACACCTCCACGCCGATTTCCCTCTTGTCCCCTCCATCAACACTTCACACAACTCAAGTAACAACACACCCGCAACTACAACAACTACAACTACTGCTAGCAGTCACCTCTTACACCTACACGACTGCACCGGTTCACGACAACTGCAGAGTTGCCACTCTTACACCAACAACCACGCAAACACACACACAACAGACAACAACCACCACTCAACATGGCTTCGACATCACCAGAACAGAGGCCGCAGGACTCGTCGCGAGCATCCAGCCGTGCCTCCAGGAAATCGCTCACCCTCGACCTGTCCAACCTGCCAGCCCTGCAACAACCAACACCGGCAACAAACACCCTGCTCATCACCAACCTCCAAGACCTATCCGCCTTCCAGCCCGATAACCTGCAGACCATCAAGGGCCTCATCGCCAAGACAGCCATGATCCACACCTGGGCTCCCCTCAAGTCCTTCCGCCGCATCCTCGTCTCCTTCTACACGATATCCGACGCCATCGCCGTCCGCTCCATCTGGGACGGCGAGGCCATCCTCGGCGAGCGGTGCCGTGTCTACTTCGGCCAGCACACTCCCGTCGACACCTCTCCCAAGGACACCCATCTCGCACTCCCGGACGCCGGCAAGCTGTTCTTTATCTCCCCGCCGCCTTCCCCTCCCCACGACTGGGAGCAAATCGTCGAGGGCGCCCCCAACAAGCAGGTGCACGCCGAGGACCTGGCTGAGGCCCTGGCCAAGCTGCACCACCACAAGATAGCTGCCGACTCTCCCATCAGCCCCGTTGAGGGTCGGTCGCCGGGCGGCTTCAGCGCCGCGTCCGGAAGGCAGACGAGGAGCCGCAGCTCCACTCTCATCTTCCACCCGGAGAACCACGGTGGCAGCCCCAACCTGCCGTGTGTTATGGTCGACGACATGACGGATGCCCCTGTGGAGGAGCTGAACATCAGCCCTATGGACGTGGACAAGCCAATCATGGCGCACACCGCGCGGCCGCCGGTCGAGTTGATGAGCGACGCATAGGAAGCGGGCGACGAGAACTGAGACTGTCTTTACTGCTGCGAGGTGTTATGGTCATGGCGTTTAGCGGCGTGTTTGGGTCACTGCCTGCTGCATCACATATCAGGGAGCATCTGTTTCGGTGCACGGTTTATGCGGGCCACTCTGCGGTGGCATCACAATAGAATTCGACGGCCAGGAGGCAGCTTTGATTGGGCTTTCTGTTTAGAAGATAGTAGTCACTGTGGATATGATGACGACAGGTGGGAGGCATAGAATATTTGTACGATACCATTGAGTATACAGAAGCTCGAGGCAGAATATGCCGAAGAGAATGATAAGCGATGCCAAAGAAACGCTCGTCACAGTGACCATTCCTTATCCTGTGAACAGTACACAATGTCCACGATACTAATCTTTGCACTAATTTCCACTAGTTGTGGCTCCCTGCTAGGCAGTAGGCATCCCACGAGCTACGTCAATGGAACTCCCAGCATCACGAAACCACATGGACAGCGGCCATGAGGCCGGAGACGGCCCTGAACCCAGACCAAGCCACGGCCGCAACCAGCGCGGCTGCCAACATCAGGGTCGTCAACCCCTGTCGCTCAGGGGCACCGATCCGCAGCCTCGAGTTCTCGGGCTGGCCCAACTCTGTGGTCCGGCCCAGCTGCGGCACGTACTTGAAGTCGAAGTTGGTCTCGCTTCCGAGGCCGATTTCCTTGTTGTGCACTGCTAGGTGGTAGAAAAACTTCCTAACTCGCTGCGGTCGCGCAAAGAGGAAACCACCCAGATTAGTTTCTTTTTACACCATGAATTTAGCCCAGACTAGCCGTGTGGGACACTATGGATGATGGAAAGGGTAAAGGAATGGGACATCAGCTGACTAGGGATACTTAACGTACCTCGTTCTTGCGCTCATCCCACGCCGGTATCGACCGGTACAGGTAGCAAGTGACCATGAAGTAGAGGCACTGCCCTGCCACCAACGCCTGGTGATATAAGCTAGGCCGCTCGATCCCAAGGCCGCGCGAGAGCTCCCACCCGTTGAGCCAGTACGCCTCGGCGCAGAGGAACTCCCGGCTCACGAACGTGGGCGGCTGGCAGCTCAGCCCCGTCAGGATGTTGTTGGCCAGCACGGCCGACATGTCGCTCGGGTCGATGTCCGCCTCGACCAGCGACTCGAACATGACTTTGGAACTCCGGTGGTCCACGAGCCAGGGCTCCGTCGGCGTCCCGAGCAGGTACGCAACCCACCGCCACAGCGCCGTGTAGTCGGCAATCTCGCGCTCGCGCAGGAAGATGCCCTGCCGGGGGAGGCCGACCCAGACAAGCGCCGACGAGAAGGTCAGCACGGTGCCGATGCAGTCCAGGTCGTTGATGGGCACGCCCCAGGCGCTGACGTCGAAGTAGCCCGGCCTCTCGCGCGCCAGGGCGAGGATGCGCCGCCGCACGCTCGCGTGCAGCAAGCGCACCTTGACGCTACTTGCGAAGCCCTCGCCGCCGGGTTTAACGCTGTCCAGGTCCCGCGTCACCTGCAGGATGTGCTGGAACGTCTCGAGCAGGCGGCGCTTGGCCACCTTTGCGCCGAAGCCCCCCGTGCGCGCGAGCGTCTCAACGACGCGTCGGCCGCCCATGCCGCCCACCAGGGACTGGAAGGTGAGGCTGACAATACTGGGCCCGCCGTACCGGTAGAAGACGTCCTGGCCTCTTTTGATCTGGTCCCAGTCGACCCAGGAGGGGACCGTGTGGATCTGGGTCCATAACTTGTTGAGCTTTGGGTCTGAGGCGTGATGTTGCTCAAGAAGAGCGTACAAATCTCGGCGTGGACTGCCATCCTTGCCGCCGTGACCCTGAGGCGATGTCCCGGCTGTATTATCGTCCGCGGACGTCTTTGGGGCTGGTTTCGACGACCGAGGCGGGCTTATAGCGTCAAGCCGGTCCAGACACTCCGCCCCGAGTACATCGTAGCTAAAGGTTAGTGGCCGCAGCTGCTCCTTGGTCTGATGCTCGGAAGTCCACTCGTAAGTATAGCCCCAGCTGTTGCGTATATCACGCTTTTCTCTGGTGAAAAACATGATATACTAACTGCCGGGAGCGACTTGGCCAACGTGGGGGAGGGGAACCGCGGCAGCGCCTTGAGGGGGATCAGAAAGACATACAACAACAATAACAACAACGATCAAAATCAACACTTGTCAGGCAGACGATAATAAGTCCGTAGGGAAGGGAAGCTCATGAACGACCAGCCCTTAGATCGAAGAGAGAGTTTGCTTCACTTGAAGCTTTGGAATAGACATGTAGGGATTATGCGTGTCATTGTACTCCCGGCCCCCATCCCTGACATGTGCTAGTTGGGGTCGACCCACGATCCGGCATTGTCGCCACTACCGTGAGCTCACCAGGTCTGGCGATCCAAGCATGACCAAACGCGTAGAGAGGTTTCCCTTGCAGTGCCAAAGTGTGCTATACTTGTACTCGACTGTTGTTGTCGAGCCTGCGATTGAGAACCAGTCAACGGCAAAGACAGGACAGGAGTGTCATCTCTGAGAACTTTCCATAATTGAGTCTGCCTCAAGAGCATGATACAAGTGGTGAACGGTCCTCGCAAGCGCAACCTTTGAAAAGTGATGGAAGTGAGTTCTTGGGTAAAGTTGTGCACTTACTGAACTTGACTACGTCCATGTAAGACCCGGCAGTCAAGACGTCAGCCGCGTTTAACGGCCGGGACTGTTTAATAGACTTATTAGTTGCGTGGAACGGGGGCTCAAAATAAGCGTTAGCGAGCCGCCTGCAGCGGTGCCGACCTGCCGCGATGGACCCCTGCTAAAGCTTGCATGGCTTGTAGTGCAGCAGCCATCACCAGGGGGTCCGCGATGCTCGTGAAATTTTCCCCAATCGTCATTCTACTTTCCCGTCGCAACGCTGCCGACAGCGCCGCTTCGCCGGTCCTCTCCAGCACATCACAACCCTTGAGCCCGCGATCATGGCTTGCTCATGCCGTACATCTGCTCTGCAAATATTTGTCCGGAGCCTGGCCCAGGTCCACGCTCCGACGACGCAGAATGTGAGATCGGCATGGCTCGCGACCCGCCCGCGCCTCCCCAGCCGCAACATCTCTATTGCTTCCCACTACCGACGAGCGCACACTACCGCAGGGTCTTCCGACGTCGTTGCACAGGAAGAACAAGGGCAACCGGCGCTTCCAGAAGACCACCACAAATCTCAGCCAGAGCGGGACCCGACCTCGTCTACTCTACAGTCTCGAGCAGCGGAGTCATCAACAGAGGACAGGTTGTTCTCGATAAAGCTAAGCTCCAAGAATGCGATCCGAAAAGCGGCTAGATACCGAAAACAACCCACAGGGAATCACGAGCAAGCAAAAGAGAGTTCAGAAACAGTCCAGCAGTCCAAGGACAGTGCAGACGAGCGGACAGAGAAGGCGAAAAAGGGCAAAAAGGGCAAAAAAGTCAAAAAACTACTGGACAAGGCAGACAAACGGACGGAAAAGGAACGAACCGAACGCGAGGCTGTCAAGGCTAAGAGTCGACAACCAAGGAAGGATGAAAGACCAGATTGGTTGAAACAGAAAAAGGCGCTCAAGGAGAAGTTCCCAGAGGGCTGGAGGCCACCCAAGAGGCTGTCGCCGGACGCGCTCGAGGGCATTCGGGTCCTGCACCAGCAGTTCCCAGACATGTACACCACGGAGGCGCTGGCCGAGAAGTTCGAGGTGTCGCCCGAGGCGATCCGGAGGATCCTCAGGGCCAAGTGGGAGCCGACGGCTGAGGAGGAGGAGGACCGCCAGCGGAGGTGGTTCAACCGCGGGGTCAGCGTGTGGCAGCGGTACGCGGAGCTGGGCAGGCAGCCGCCGCGCAGGTGGCGCGAGGCCGGGGTGGAGGCGAGTCCCTGGCAGGGGGCCACAGCACGTGAGAAAGAATATGGTGAAGATGAGGGTGCGGCGGAAGAGGTCGATCCGGAAACGGCCACGCGGCTGCAGGCTCAGATGAAGCTGTCAAAGAGCCTGGTGTAAGATGAGGATGATCGCTGAAGGATATTGTTGGTCCGCCCGATCCAATGGCATCTTCTCTCTGCCTCTACGACGATACTGAAGTAAGAAAGATGCTTTGGTCTACTATAAATGTTGCACCATGATTCTTGCCTGATACTGCTCCCAGGGTGTGAGGCAGAATCTGGCACGGTCTTGGGACTATTCCTATAGGATGGCCGGTTGAGGGATAGTCTTTGCTCCGATAGGATGGTATCGTCTGTGCAAATTTCCTGTGAGGTGACAATGTGAAATAGACTCGGATAGAGTACCATACGTTTGATGACCTGTGATGTGATGGTTGCCCCGAGTCAAATGCAAATCGACACTGACATTGGGATCCCTGGGAGCTGTAATTAAAGCCTTCCGAGAGTGGAATTTCAGCCATCGGCCAAAGCGACGATCAGTGTGACGGACTGTCTCTGCTTCATGGATGACATGAAGTTTCTGCACGTGGCAGTATAACTGTGCACGGGAAACTTCGATGGCGCTTCCATGAAAAAAGGGCCCCTTTACCTCAATCTCCGTGCTCCGGGGCGGGACAGACCCAGCTTGCCCAGCATGGGGCCCCCATGACAGCGCAAACACGCACTAGGCGGGAGGATCCCCCTGACCGAATTGGCCTATCATATTATGTCGCCAATGGAGCTGTGCTGACTTGGCAGCGGCATCCCGGCCAAGCAGTGCACCTTCGTCTGGAGCTGCCTGAGCACTACACGGACCCTTCCTCGACCATGGTGCTGTTTCTGCTACTGCTCCTCGGACCAACGTGACGATGGAGAGGGGGGGAATTTGCTCTGCTCTACCGTTAACGCTCTGATCACCGTCGGCTTTCTGCCTCTCTGGCTGTGGCTGCCCTCCTCAATCTTACTTGGGCTTGCTCCTCAGAAGGCTCTTCTGCCGTCTTAACTCTGGCCAGCAGCAGCTCCTCGGCGCGTCCTCTGTCGATGCCTTCAAACGCGCTTGCCGACTAATTCTGCCACCTCGTGGCACCTTGTGGGAGCTGTCGTCGAGGCTCCATCCGCTCTTTTACCCCATCGTACGTAAATAGTGTATCGACGTTTCGGTAAATTGGAGACTTGTACACATCAGCAGTCACGGCTCCTCGAGCAAACGGACCCTGTCCGCTGACCTGCTTCATAGGCTTGCTGACCTGCTCTTGCTGCGTTGTCTCTGGAGCTTGGTCCCCAGCTTTCCTTGCCCTGTTGCTATCGAGCGCTCAGAAATAAAGCAGGCACATCTTCCTTCCTGCCTCACTTAATCAACTACGCGCCTAGTCAACTCCGAGCTCCGTGCGGTCCTGCAGTCCTGTAGAGGATGCCGTCTTCATGACCCGAAATAGGACAAGGAAGGACGGTCACCTCAACACTTCTCCAGTCATCATGGCATCCACTCCTTCGAATCGCCATCTCAAACTGGCACCCTCCAACACTCCAGTCACCTCGCCGAACTCCAGATTCCCGGGCCGCGGAAAGGCCCAGGAGCCGAGCTTGTTCTTGAAACGCGTCATTGGTACGACTTGCAGCTCGCCCACCGGCTTTGACTCGGTCGACCGCTGCTTTTGCTACATAGCAGGAGGGGCTGTCGTCGTGGCGGATTTGGATGGAGGCAGCTACGCTCAACGTTTCTATCGCGCGCGGCCTACAGCAGTACCTGTCTTCAGCGTCGCCCCGGTCCAGCGCGGCTCCTCTGGCCCTTACGCTACACCTAAGGCGAACGATGCAAGGAACAGGGTAGCAGCTGCTCCGCGAGATCCCATTCACTCGTCACCGTCTGACAGGGGCGACTCGGCGTCGAAAACATGGACCAGTCGCGAGCGAATCAAAGCCGCGACATGCGTATCCTTGAGTCGGGACGGAAGGTTCCTAGCGGTCGGCGAGACTGGCTATTCTCCGAGAGTCCTCATCTTCACCCTGAAGGATGGCTCATCTTCAGATCAGCCTCTGGTTTCGATAAACGAACACGCCTTCGGTGTGCGAGCAGTCGCATGGTCTCCAGACGGCAGATTCCTCGCCTCCCTCGGCGATCCTAATGACGGATTTCTGTTTATCTGGAAAATCGATCCGAGGACTGGGTCTGCGAGGCTGTTTCAACAAAATCGATGTACTGCCCAAGTCAATGGAATGATATGGCTGGGCAGCACCCTAATCTCCTTTGGGACTCGACATGTCAAGGCTTGGAAGGTGGTCGATGAGGTGCAGCGGCCACCTTCGCCGCCGAAGAGGACCTTGACGCCACAGGAAGCCCAGAAGACTTTGATTGGGAGAAATGTCTTGCTTGGTTCTCTATTGGAGGCGAGCTTCACATGCGCAATACCATGCGATGAGGCCCACGCACTCCTCTGCTCCGACGCTGGCGACATATGTATCCTGGACGACAGCACTGGACAAATAAAGCTCACACCTGCAGCTGAGACGGGATTCCCAGTCGCCTGCTGCACAATACGTGGCTCGATCGCACTGCTAGGAGGAAGAGATGGCCAATTTGTCACCCTTGACGTCAACACGCTCAGTACTGAAGCTGCAACCACCTCTGCGCCCAAGCTTGCCAAGGGAGAATCAGAGCTGAGCGGCTTCTCTGTTATGGGAGTCATCCAAGATCAACTCGTCACGATAGACTCACAGCGGTCCATTGAGATTTGGGAGGCAGACCAATTGCCCAACAAGTCTGCCCAGCAGTCGATGCCAATCAGGCTAGCCGGGCAGAGTGACCCTGTGCTCGGTGTCCAACCGCTCACCATGTCTGATGAGACGGACCTTGCCTTCTTCACGTGGTCAAAATCCGGAAAAGTCCTCCTTTGGGACTTGGATGGTATTGTCAAGCACAGCTTTGACATACCTGTGGACGACTGTCATTTGGGCAATGAGACAGACCCACAGAACCAGCTGTGCGTGGTACGAGCGGACTGCGACGGGCGTATCTTTGCTTCTGGGGACAAGGCGGGTGTATTTCGAATAATAGACCGCTCAACAGGACAGCAACTCCTGGAGACGAAGGCTCATTCATCCGAAATTACCCATGTCGCTTTCCAAAGCAATGCCTCAAGGACCATCATTGCAACATGTGGACGAGATCGCACTGTCCAGTTATTTCAACGACTGCCTGGTGGCTCCTTCGATCTCTTGCAAACGCTCGAGTTCCCTGCCAGGGTGACTCATCTGATATTGTCTTCAGATGACAGAGTGATCACTTGCTCTATGGATCGCAATATCCAAGTCTATGAACTGGTCACTAAGCAAGGAGAGGCAGACTCTTTGGCTGCAATATACTCCCGGTCCATCTCGCTCAAGGCATCCCCGGTCTCGATGGTCCTGGATTCCGACTGCAGATCAATCTTTGTGTCCAGCCTGGACCGATCCATCTGTCGCTTCGACATTGAGAGTGGCCGGCAGACAAACACATTCAAGTGCACAGATGAGAACGGTACCGAGAATGCTGTGGTCGATTCGCTCCAATTTGGCCCGTCCAAGCGCGACGAGATTCCTACCATCATCGGGATATCCAACACAGACAAATCTGTCAGGGTATACGATTCTCAGAGCGGGACCTTCATGGATCGTGAATGGGGTCACACGGAATCGATCAATGGTGTCACATTGGTGGACAGCGGGGAAGCAACCCGCAAAGTCGTCAGTGTAGGATGTGATGGAACAATCATGATATGGGCCTTGGACTTGAGAGACCCTGAGAGGAGGGCAGGGAGTAGGTCTCCCTCGCCTCCGGGTGGTTCGAGCCGGCCAGTATTGCGACGTGTTCTATCAAAGGCTGAGCTGGCTGAGTTCCCCCGACCTTCTTCTTCCGGGGGACGGCGATCGCCGCCAACGAGGAGCCTTCGTCATCGCAAGTCTCGACAGAACATATCCTCATCTTCGGTCAAGACACCGACCACCACACAGTTTCCACATACTAGTCCATCCCGTTCTCGGACAGACGAACATCCATCTCGCCGGACTTCATCCAGTAGATCTATCGAATGCCCGTCTCCGGAAAGCCCGGCAACAGCTCGCCTAACTCGAAGACCCTCTCTTCCGGCTCTTGGCGCCAACCCGTCCCATCCCACAGCACGGAAGAAGTCCAGCGCGATCAGCCTGCGGTCGTCCTACGGGGTCGGATCGCTGCAGACGGCAACCGAGCAGACCTGCCGACAATTGCGCACATACCGAAGCAAGCTCTCATCCGCCGAGCCCATCTCTTCCGGGGCAATGGCGGAGCTAGAGAATGAGCTGCGTCTTACGACTGCTGCCCTGGGCGAGCGGATCAGCAGAGACAGCCAGGCTGTGAGCGAGTCCATGCTGAGCGGGCTGCTCGACCAGTACAGCGAGAGACTGGTCAGTATGCTCGACGAGCGGCTGAGGCTGAGGCTGTCCGAGGCCCAATTCAACGGCAGCTGGGGTGGTAGGAGTGGGGAGAGCAGCCCTACTCTCTTGACTCCTTCTAGCACATTTGGGGTTGAGCGCGTGCGGCCGAGGACGGCTGGCGAGGGGGCGAGAAAACCCTCTAATTGAGGAACCCGCCAATTCTGGTAATGTTTCAATATGTATCCTTCCCTTTGTTTCAATACGCGTGGGTTTGGCGAAAAGTTTTGGCAAGGCGTCCCGGTCAGTCGGTCGAGCTTTACACATTCGTTGTTTTTTTGGGCGGAGTCTGCTCTATCTTTACTAGTGAGCAGGGTGCAAGGTGCGACGGGGAACAAATCTACCTCACAGCTACGGCGTGGGTCATCATCAGTAGTATTCCTATGTAAGAGAACCAGGGGGCAAAAGACAAACAGGGTTTTTATGCGCGAAAATTGCCAGGTATCCTGTGAACGCGCGTGTAGGAGGTATATGTGACGAGCTTTAATATGCACATATATTGGGGTTGCGGATACAAAACCATCACACTTGGAGTCATTTTATAGATGAATACGGAGATTCGCACCTGCGAAAACAGAGGGTCCATCGGTACATCTGCAGAGTACATCACTCAGGCCTAGTTCACACACCCACGCCTACACACCTACACACTCAACACCCAAACACCCAACACCCATACACCTAATACCTAATTTACATAATTATTAAGTATATATATGTTAGGTGTATAGGTTTCAGGTGTGTAGGTGTTGGGTGTATGGATATTAGGTGTATAGGTGTTGGGTATATGGGTATATGGGTATATGGGTATATGGGTATATGGGTATATGGGTATATGGGTATATGGGTATATGGGTATATGGGTATATGGGTATATGGGTATATGGGTATATGGGTATATGGGTATATGGGTATATGGGTATATGGGTATATGGGTATATGGGTATATGGGTATATGGGTATATGGGTATTGGGTGTTTGGGTGTTGGGTGCGCCACTGTGTGTGGGTGTATAAATACGGCAGTATAAGTGATATATGGGTGTACCCTCCGTTTAGACGGGTGCGGATATCCGTTCTCTTATAGATTTATTCTATCTCCCATAGTAAAAACGCCCATCGAATTTTGTCATGCCGCCTGTGTCTATGCATCGTTCCCTCTCAAATCCTCGATTCCCCGTGCTATCATGTGCGCCATCAAATGCGGTACATCCGCTATACTACAAGTCCTTCCTCCAGCGCCTCATCCCTCTCCAGCCGCTCCAGTCCTTTGCACACGGCACCGTAGACCCTCAGCGGCACGGCTACCTCGAAGCTTTCGCAGGCGAGGTTCTCCGCCGCCACGAGGACGAGGCCGCCGCGGTCATCGCGGGATATCTCCTCCAGGAGGGGGTGAGGGCCTTGGTGCTGGGATCTCGACTTCTCTGATGGGATGAGCCGCCGTTCCTGCCCTTGCTCACCTTCCTGATCTGAGTCTTCTTGAGTCTGGTCTTCCACCTGTTGTGGTTCCACGTCCTGAGATGGTACAACAAATTCGAGCCTGATCTTCCATTCCAGGCTGATGCCGCTGGTCACAAACTCGGGTGTTGCCGTAATCGGTATGGCAGGGTTGAAGATCATGCGCCGGGAGAAGAGCGTGGCCTCGGACGTGGACACATGCACCTTCCTCGAGGCACGATGGATGCTGGCCTCAGAGCGCATGGCCAGACCGGGATCCACCCTTTCAGACGTCTCGAGCGCGGCGTGAACTGCATAGCAAGGTACCTCTGCGCCCGAAAAGTCGACTGCCATGGTCACTACTTCACCAAGGCGGTATGCAGGCCTCGCAAGCATGACAACGCCCACTTTGCGCCCGTTACGAGCTATTTCAAAACGGTTGGCGCTTTGCTGACCTTCCGCTGTGAGATTACTCCTTATGATGGCCAGGTCAATGGCATCCTTGGCGCTGTTCACCTCTTCGAGAAATGATGGCCGTCTGGATCCAGTAACAGCAGTCGGCGAGAGTAAACCTGCGCCCGAGCCATGACGAGAGCTGTTCACAAGCTCGTCAACGTAGGACAAGAACCCATTCATGGTGGATTCTGGGTTTGCCTCTTTGCCGCTCCTGTCTCGCGCCTCTGTTACGCTTGTCCTCCTGTCGACATACAGGGTATCTCCCATACCAATGGTTCGTATTCGAGCCTGATCCCGCAACATGATATATGGGGACATGAGATCGTGCCCGAGGATCTCGCCGTGGTTGTTGACACTTCCTAGCACGCGAAACGGTATCTCGACCGACTTGACTTGTTGCTCTTTAGTGCCACCAGGGCGTTGTGTTCCTATGACGAGGCTGTACGATGTTTTCATAGCCTTTCCTTTGTGTGTTGGGGGCAGGCCTTTGGGTAATCTGAAAGTATACTCGAAAGCTTTGCTTTCCCCAGGGGCCAACTGTAAATCCACAAACAGAATGGATTGTGGCGTAGAAAGTAGTGGCACAGATTTGGAGCTGGCAATTCCACGCATCTCCTTGATGCTGCTCAGCTCGCCAGCGCCCAGCAGCTCTCCCAAAGAATTGGTGAAGCTGCCCCAGCCAAAGCCCCGCATGAACCCGTTCTCCCTTTTGGAGGTTTCTATGCCAACGACACCGCCTCCCTGCCCTCCCACCACGGCCTTCCGCTTGACCTGCTCGAACGGTGCAAGATTGACCAGAGAACCGTCCAGTGTGAAGGAGCCCTGGATTTGAGCATACCCCATCATCAGAGCCTCGGGGCGCTTGGCCTTCTGAGGGGAAAAGGTTGACTTTTGACGTAGGTGCGGTGGTCTCCCATGGGTTCTCATGGGCTGGTGTATTACGTATTCGGAGGCCAAAGTCTCGGTGGAATTGTTGCTCATGGAATAAAACTCCCCACTGCTCCTTGGCGTACCAGTTATACTGCTCGTCGACAGGACTCTGGCAGCAGCTGGGGTGATCTGTTCGTTGATTATCGGTATTGGGTCTCTCGGCCGCATCGGTATGTTCGCAGGCTCTCCAAGAGGCGTGGCAGCACCCTTCCAGGCAGTATCAGGTGCAGGTTTAATAGGGCCGACGGTCATATCCGAGAGGGGCGAGGGGCCCATTGGGAACCTGAACTCTGACAAGGCGGCTGACGGCGTTCTTGGGGAGCCCAGAGAGCCGATGCCAGGAGTGTTTGGTACGGTAGATGCCCCCGAGGGCCGGTGGAAGGGAGAGCCTCGGTCCGGTGGGTAGGACGCATTATACAGAGGTGAGGTCGGCGTATTGAAGGGTCGTTGGGGGTGTGAAGCTACGGCAAGTCAGCGCTACGAGATCCCGTGTTCCCATAGTGATTGTCACCAACCAGATCTTGGACCGGGCATGACCGAGCCACGAGAGACTATCTGGAGACTCGCGGACCGGCCATGGCCGCGGCTTGGCCGCGAGGCAGTCGAGCCGGCGTTGCTCGTCGCGTGGCTGTCGACCGAGTTGACGGACCCAATAGAGACGATTGAAACCGATCTCCTGTGACTGTGACCATGGTCATGACCATTACCATTACTCGATTGTGTTTCTGGAGGATGGAATGGGGGCGTCCACGGGACGGACCCTGCACGACTGCGTGAGGTCTTTGCAGGAGCGCTCATGGACGAGCTGGGGCGATGGCCTCGACGGGGCGCGGAGGTGGACGTCGACGGGGGCGGGGCCAGCCGGCTGGAGGCATTGTGTATGGCGGCGCGAGACTGCTGGGGAGGCCGCAATTGATTATGGTTCGAACTGGTGGAGCCGGCGCTGCTGGGGGCAGCTTGGGCTACGTTCTTGAAGACGATGGTGCACTTCAATTCCTCGCCGGAGAAGAGGGTGGTCCCGTCATCGTCAAAGCGAACGAACACTCGAATGTTGCCCGAGTCCGGCGACATGATGGAGCTCCTTCAACATGAAGGAGTGGTTGGAGAATCCTCATGAACTCGGCCTGCACATCGCTGTGGTAGGTGGTGGTTGGTGGTGTTGCTGGTGACTTGCAGATGATCGGGAACGGCGAGCGGTTCTGTTGCAGGTCGTGTCTTATGGGTGAGGTAATAGTAGCTGCATATGGCCTTGACGATTTGGTCGCTTCTGCTATGACTTTGGGGGCAGGTGCCAAGAAGCTTACTTAAGTCGCCTTGGGTACCTCGGTACCAATCCTTACTTACACGAGCCAAATGGGTAGGCTCATACCGACCACATGAGTACAGGAGCCTAGACACGGTAATTTGTTACTGCGTACAGTCCAGAGTGGTCAGTTCAAGGTTTCATACATCGCTTGATATATCGCTCGGATATGCGGGACCCACCTGCAGACTGTCTCGCCCTCCCAACATCCGAGGGACTGTCAGCGATTCTCACTGCAGCGCCCAATGCTGCTTAGCACGGAGCTACGTGACGCGTGAGAAACGAAGACACACAGCCAGCTCTATGACTCTCACAATCATGCCTTGACCTGCGTTACCATTATGGTGTTGTGGCGTGGTGAACTCGTTCGTTGGAGGCTGCTCCACGGGAGGCTATACCCAGGTACACAACAGGGTGTCCCACGAGAGGTCATTCCATAGCTGATCACCCCGTGGAGAGAGTTGCCTAAAGCGTATTATCTCACGGTACAGCATGACACATAACCTTATCCAGCTTAAGATTATTCTACAGGAATAAAGTCTAAGTGCTGGCTCGTCAAACAGTCAAGCCATACGAGATATCGATAAGAACTGCCTCCTTCCCCAGATCATCCAACAGTGTTGACGTTTCCTAGGCAGGTGGGCAAACATAAGACAGGGGTCCTCTGCGCCTACTCAAACTAGGCGAGTGCCCATTTGATGGAAAATTGCAGGCAACTCACTTCAAACTTTGGTAATCGCGAAATGCGTCTGCTTGACGTATTAGCACCCACCGGGAACCAGGGACAGACTACCCTGCCCACAACAGCCACTTGCTTGCCCGCAAACTCTCGTCGTCTTGCGATCTACACCCCACAAGATGGCCATTATCGAAGAGCTCGGCCTCGAGGTCAAAGTCAAAGTCAATGGCTCAGCGGCCGCCGAGTATCCAGACGAAGGGCCCGACGTGGAAGACGACACCCGTGACCAGATCACCAACGCTTGTCATCAATATGTAGAGTCCGTTGACAACGCCGAGTTCGCCATCCATGTTGGGCTCACTCCTGGGACCAGCACTGGGCAGGAGTGGATTAGTCGCTCACGAAACCACGGACTGTTATTTAAAGTGGCGCTTGATGGCGGCCACAATATCGCGGCAGCATTGGTCTACCAACACCGCAACACAGGGCTCTTGGATGGCGTCTACGATCGGAAAGACCGAACATTACGCAAGTTTCTTTTCTTTCTCGTGACTACTGGTAGGTCATTGGCTCATTGCGATGATTTGGAGGCTGCTAACTACTCTAGTTGACGATGCCAACAAGAAACGTGTCGCTTCGGATACGAAGATTGCCCAGAATCTAGGACTCATTCGGGTCTCTGTCCGTCGCGTCATTCTCAAAAACATAAACGAGAGTCATACTTCTTCACGTCATGATCTGAGACTTGGAACACAAGGCATACCCCTTGCTGAGAAAGCTCTCAAGGGGCGAGCAGTGTCGCATGGAGCAGCGTAAGGATTCAAAGAAAGACGGCCTACTCTTTCCTCTGACTAGTTTTTAGACTGTCTGCACCGGTTCAGTCCCCCAGCCGGAACACCTACGATGTTGACTACGTGGATACGCGCGCCTCTCCGCTCGCTGTCTTCTACTTCAAGTATTGCTCAAAAGGTACGTTAATCCCATCATAGAGGTCTCTCCTTAGGTCGAGTGCTAACATGTCGCAGAGGCGCTCCAGCAGCAGCTTATCGTCCCACGACCAAGAAGTCTTTCCGTGGACTCGGATCTGAACAATATCTCTCCTGCTGAAATCCGCCGCCTAGCGCGCGAGAGACTTTCGCAGATGAAGGTGCGTTGTTGTCTCATATTGTCAAGGCGACGACTTACAAGTTTCTAGGACGGCAAGAAGCGGAATGTGTCAGTCAAGGACGAGGGCGATGCTGAAGTCATCAAGCCTGAGAGGCCCTTCAAATATGTCAGAATCGCAGGCGGCAGGAAGGCCATCGATTTGACCGAAGATGACTGAAAGTAGCCTTCGTTTGTCTGACTGGGTGTGGCCTCGTGGTGGCCGAGTGTTTACTTCCGTGATACCCTTTATATTTTGACTCCTTACGCCTTGCGCATTCGCACCACGAGTTGGCAGTTTTGAGGGGAGACTGAAAGATGGCCCTGAGACCTTCAGATTAGGCAGCTATCGTCTATGCTACTGCACATTTTGCGCGATTGATAAAAAGGCAGTAACCAAATGGCAGACAGCGTCTTTCCCAGTAGCAAAGGTTGCAACTTCTTGGGTGGTGCTTTGAGAGTCAACATAGACCCTAACCCAAGTGCTTCTCTTTCCGTTTCCGATGCCCCTCCGCACTCTTTAGTACCTTCCTCAAGCACATGTTTATCTAAAGACCGTCTGTGTTTTAGGGGACAAGGCACCCTTCAGAACACTTCATCAACAAGTGCTTGTCCGAGCCGTCTGAGTTCTTTCGATGAATGCTGGTCCCACTTCAGTCAAGGTTCCCTGACTGCAGCAGACGTATTGTGAACCTCTTTTTCAAAATTCCTTTGCTGGCCGTGCCGAATCCATAAGACCAGCAGTTGACTTTCCCGTTGACTCATCACAGACTGCAACATGGCCATCCTAGAAGATCTCGGTCTGGAGTTCATAACATCGTCGTCAACGACTCACCCTTACAGGAGTACGAAGACAAGGGAGCGGATCTCTCAGATGACGGCTTCGGTGACGGAACCTGCAAATGTCGATGCTATGTGGAGGTGGATGGTGATACCGAGTTTGGTGTACAACTTCATGTCACACCGAACAACAACTTTCTTGACGGCAACAAACAGAAACGGCTTCGATTTTGCCTTGACTTAGATGGTCAAGAAGAGATCGAAGCCCGCCTCATGAACTTGGCGCGTACCCCAGTCTTGCTTGATGGCCAAGACGAGCTCGAATGGAATGGTGAAACCTGTTTATCGCGCAGGTTCCGTTTCACCACCATACCCACGGGTACATATCCCGAAGGTCTTGTGCTTGTTAGAGAGATATTTACTTTTCAGCAGTCAATGATGATGATGCAGAACGGGTTAGCAAGGACAAGCAAACCGCAAGACTCCTTGGACTCATTCGAGTCCGCGTCTGGCGGACCAGGATCATCAACACATGCGTACCGGAGAATCTACGTCAGACGACCAAGTTTGATGAGATGCAGAAGGCATTAGCTCAAAAGGCGGTGAAGGACAACGCACTTTCTCACCGGGCTACGTAAGTATTGTTATACCATCGAAGTCAATCCCACCCTTGGCTAACCTTTGCCAGACTCTCTGCCGCCGCAGTCATTTACCCTCCTGCGACGGTTTCGACCTGGTACTTTGTTGACCCTTTGGATGCTCCGCTAGCCGTGTTCTACTTTAAATACCGGTCAAGAGGTACGGCACTATCCAGTGATATCTCTGAAAATACACTGGTAGCTGATTCCTAGCAGATGCTCTTCAGGAAGAGCTGGTAATCCCGCGCTCCCGAGAACCCTCTCCGCAGCCACTTAACCTTGATGCCTTGCCCATCCGAGAGGTTAGCCGCCTGGCACAGTCAGAGTGGCTGAGAAGCAATGTAAGACCACGATTGTTGTTAAAGTTCTCATAAACCTGCTGAAATTTCACAGGAAGGGGGCAACACTTCCTCGGAAGGATCCGTCAAGCGAGAGCCTAGCGAAGACCAGATGTCCCAGCGGCCGAGAAAGGATGTGAAGATGAGTGACGGTATGGAAGCTGTTGATCTCACTGAAGACGACTGAAGTCCAAGTCAACATCGTTGGAATTACAGAGCTCGGTTGCTTGCTATTTTTCTTCTCGGAATGAATGTATGGACAACATGCATGTGCAGGTTGCACGAGCTAGGGCTGCACACCGCATAGAGCTCTTGTTGGGGTCCAATGGAAGGTAGCAAATTCTTAATTCTCCCGGGCTGGGGAGCAGGACATTGATATCTGCAGATGTTCTGCCGTGAAGCAGATCTTGATGTGAGCGTGTGGAATTGGTCTGTTCTGGGGCAGATGCCTCTTTGAAAGTCATAACTCATACCAATACAAATTCTTGACAATTCTTGGTCACGTTTTCTAATTTACAAAATCTCATGGAGACGTGCGTGATTCCGAAAATGAAAAGTGGTCTCAGACCCCCCTGCCCCAGTTTCGAATCACTGTCCCAGGCTTGCAATCACCATGACCATGTTTAGCATCAAGCCTAAGCCTCTCAGGCAAAGCATGTCATTTAGACTGTGAGTAGCTACGCCTGGCCCATTCAAGGACATGAGTATTTGAGGACATTCCGTGACATATAACCTGACAGGAACGTGCCTCCGACGACAGCCTGTTACCAAGGGAGACGAGACTGAAGTGCTGCACATGATAATCAGCGGAACAAAATAATATACCCATAGGAGCGCCCGTCCAATGCCTCTACCCCCGACCATGCCGTCGAAAATCCGCTACGGCCTCCGTAGCGGCTCTAACTCTGGCTTCTTCTTTAAAGAGGGCACCTTCCACGTCCGCAACCTCTCTCTGGCCTAAAAGCACCTTGCAA
This sequence comes from Diaporthe sp. P3_1W, assembly GCA_037177825.1. Classification (NCBI taxonomy): domain Eukaryota; kingdom Fungi; phylum Ascomycota; class Sordariomycetes; order Diaporthales; family Diaporthaceae; genus Diaporthe; species Diaporthe sp. P3_1W. The sequence goes on from JBAFXB010000001.1 coordinate 3,251,975, forward strand.
CCAAACTTTCCGCTTCCAGGATCCTCCCATTCGGCCTCCCTGAGAACATAGCTCACCGTCTCCGAGATGGCCAACCGGCCCAGCTCTTCTTTCGGATGCAGAACATGCACTGGGGGGCTCCCCCGAAGCCTCTTCAGATATGACAACAGCCCCGACCTCTCGACGAAGGCCTTGCAGGCGTCAAAGCTGCCGGAGTCCACCCAGATGGCGCCCACCAGCGCCTCGTACAGATCCGAGAAGAACTTGGGCGCATGGAGCCGAGCTAGGAGCGCCCACGGGTAGTGTGTGCCGGAATGTATGGCGTCGAGGATGGACTCACGCAACTCGGCGTGGCGCCGGCGGGTGGCCTCACGCTCAGCGGTCAGATCGATTGACTGGTAGCGCATGTAGGACCACAGCGGGGTGGTAGTCTCGACGGGCTCGAGACCTGGGCTGCGCTTCCTGCCCCTGTTGTCATCCTCGCTCCCGCTCTCGCTCTCACCATCTAGGACGACATTGTTGGTTGACAGCTTTGGACCCCATTCCATGATCAGAAAGCCGAGTATGTCCCCGTTGACAAGCGCGGTCCGGAGGAGGTGCATTTGCCAGTTTTCGAGTGCTTCAGGTTCCTCGATGAAGAGTTCTTTCGCATGTTAGCTGCTAGTTTCAATGACTGAAGTGCGGGTTATGGACGCTTCCATGTGAAAGATATGCCGGATTATAGAAGTAGACAAGCTCATACATACCCTGAACCACAATGTGATCAAGTAAGGCGTCCCCTATAAATTCCAAGCGGTCGTATGTATATAACGCAGAGACGTAACTTGGGTGGGTCATTGCCTCCACGAGGAGCGCCTTCTCGTGAAAGACATAACCTATCGACTCTTCCAAAGGCTCATATATCGCAGGAAGAACCATGTTCTTAGGCTCCACTGCTCCAAATAGCACATCTCTGGTGGTTTGACAGTTCTGGAACTGACCTTCCCCAAGGAACAAGGACATACACTGTCGAGCTTTCTCCAGTCCTCCATCGATGTATGAGACGCCAATGATAGACTCTACGACATCGGCAAGAGTCTTGGACGACATGGCCCGCTTTTGTACTCCCTGATCAGGGGCCTCGAGCAGGTCTGCGATGTATGGAGGCCGCCATCGCTCACCACTGCCCTTGAGCGCAAGTTGTTTCGAAATGATGAACTGATCCAACCCCGATTCGCGGGCTGCTCTGCACAACCTTCCGTTGCTTACCATCCTGTCTTTGAGACGTGATAGTAATCCCTCAGGCATTCGGAGATCTGACAAGTGGGTTAGCTTGATGTATGATATAGGCCTATCTTACAAGCCGAGAAATATGCTGGAGGTACGACGGTGGCATCTACTGAAGCCTAGCTCAAGTCAAAGGGGACGGGGAAGAGGTAATGACTGTGGGATAATCGACTGTGGGATAATCGACTGTGGGACAATCGACTGTGGGATGGCCGACTGTGGGATGATCGACTGTGGGATGATCGACCATGGGATGATCAACTTTGTGACTTACTGGTCGACGCAACATTCAAAGTTGTTAAAAGCTTGAGGAGGCTGTCCCCAAGAAATTCAATCCTCTCCAGATTCGTTGGCGTTCGCGCACTTGACGTACAGATTGCAGTCACGACCATCGAAATATCTCCGAGGTTGAGTGGCGCAAGGAGTGTCTTTGAGAGCTCACTTGCTATCAAGTAGATCTCGATATAGTGTATAAGAGACGGTATTAGAAGACCGAGCTCTGTGTACTCCATGGAAACATTGTCGATCGTAACATCACTCATGGGTAGCACCCGGGAGTAAGGCCTCGTACTTGGTGGCTGCTGCGGAGGCAGTGGCTGGTGAAAAAGACCCGGTCCTCTAGGACATTTGCTGACCGACACGTATTGGATGTCTTCGGGGTCTTCTTCAAAATCCTTGTAGACTCTCTGCACAGAGTTCGCTGGGGGCTTCGATGGCAGCACAGATTCAAACAGGTAAGGACTGCCATGAAGGTCGCGGATGAGGCCACGAGGTCTGCCATCACCGATGGAATCTGCGTCAAACAGGGTGCTTGAGCACTCTGATGGTAACGTACCTTTGGATGAGGCTAGTTGCACGGCGAAACCCCCTTTTCTGATATCTATGCGGCGATGAGCATAAGCGACTGAGAGCAGAGTCGACGTGACATCCATCAAATCGGCAGCCTTTTCGATAGCCACTGCTTTGCCTATGTCGAGAACGAGATGGGATCTGTGATCTAGATATACAGGAACCTGCGGCATCTCAGGAAGGGGAACTGGAAGAACAAGTTCGAGTTCGCACTTCACAGAATGGCCCTGGTCGAGTAGTCTCAGGGTCGATCGATGGATACCAGCGTTTTCTTTCCAAGCCCGAGCAACTTGCAGCCAAGGAACAAATTGGGCTCTGGCTTCCTGTTGTACATAAGTCAGTGCCTCGTGCCAATGAAATTGAAAGTTCAGAAAAAGAGCTTCAGTAGAAATTCCACATTAAACATAAAGAAAAACCCCATAGTGGGGGCGGAACCAACTCGGCGAATGAACAGAACCATTCTGGGGTATTGCTTACAATCATTCCAGGACGACCCTCTATCTCAATGCCAAAGCTTTCCTCCTTGAGCGGCAAGAGATGCTCATCGATTAATTTCGCTTCATAAAGAGCTCGATAAGCCTGAAACGCGGCATCTTTGCAGGCATTGCTTTCGGAAAACCATGCCCTGCTGCTTGTAGCCTGGCGTACTTCCGGAGGGAGGGACACCGGGAGGAGCACGGTAGCTTTGATCAACTTCGGAGTGCCTGCCCGCGCATTCTCGTCCACAACCTTCTCAATAAGGTAGTCGGGGTTGAAGTCGACGAACTTCCTGGAAGACAAGGTTGCACAGAAGTGATCAAGGTGAGATTTGGCGTCATGGATGGTGAGGCGGGCTCCGGTGCTTTCGACCCGAAGTTCGGGATATTCTGGAGCTTCGGAATCCTCGAGCTCCCTCAAGGTCTGCAGCTCTCGCAGGTCGTCCTCGTACCACTGCTTCATTTCGGCTTCAAGGAGCTCCCACTCTTTCTTCGAACCGATGTCTGTTGTTTCTTCGAAGAGGTAGAGGTGTGATTCTCCCATTCTCGCACGGCCACGTCTCTGGATGAAGGACTTGAGGTTGGCTGGCTTGTCCAAACAAATCACCAGATTGCAGGCTGGTACATCGATGCCCTCCTCAAGTACGCTTGTTGCCACGAGAAGGTTCAGTCGGCCGTCACGAAATGATTCCAGTGAAAGGCTGTTGCCCTTTTCAGGCAAGTCAAGGAAGTCCTGCTTGACACCCGGCACGAATGAAGTCCCGACCATCTTGCCGATCCGATATCGTTTGCTGATCTCCGGGTGGCTCTTTAGTATTTCTGTGAGAACCACCGTGGTCGCTCGCTCCTTCACGAAGACGATTCCCCTAGCGTCACCTTCGTATTTGATGAGCACATCGATCAGCTGCCTCACCTTTTCTGAGAGAATCGACTCATGATGGGTTTCCAAAGGCGGGTCGACTTTAGCGTTCTGAAAGATTCGGGCCAGATAGACCACCTCGGCGTCTTTAAAGCTCTGGCTGATGGCATCTTGTCTTCGAACACCATCCAAGAAACGTTGAATAGTTTCGAAGATAAACCAGTCTGCTGCCCAGCTTCCCATATCCCGAAAAACTTCCACGCTCCTCCTGCAGAACTTCTTCATCGCCCCTTGGGTATAGGTGTCTTTTTTCATGAAGGCATCGGAAAGCTTTCTCTTAGACCGGTCGGTATTCTGTGCGCAGAGCCAGTGGACATACGGATCCTCCTTGATGTCCAGCCCTGCATGAGCTTCGTGGATTTTGGACATGGACTGCGTGTATTCGTTCCGGGCCACCTTCAACGTGGACCTGTACTGGATGTTGAACATAGACGGACGCCGTGTATGTGCCAATAACTCCTCTCTGTGCCTCGTGGGGCTCCGGCACGTTGCGTCGAGTGTGTTTTCTAGGTCCTCGAGGCTTGAGATGTCTGCCCTGACAACAGGGCTTGCGGTCAAGCCGAGGACATGCGGAACTGGGTTGCCCCTATCCTTTGATTCTCGATAGAATTCTCTCATAATTCTACTTCCTGGATGCCTCTTGGTACAGTTGTGTGCTGAACAAATCGTTAGCAATAGAAAATAAGATGAAAAGCATCTGCAGGATGTGTAGACTGTGTTACCCTCATCGAAGATTATTAGTGCTAGAGATGATATCTGCACAAATCCGTGTAGCAGTGCGTCCAACAAGACCTGGTGGGTTGTCACGACCAACTTGACGTTAACCAGGACGCTGTTCCAGGTGGATTTCGACCAGCTGTCTAAGTTGTCAGATCCAGTGACAATTTTTGCCAGCACCGACGGTATTTGGGTCTTGATAACCCCAAATTGTTGATCACATAGGGACACAGTCGGCGCTAGAAACCAAATTATCTACTCGGGCACATGAATTAGCAAGGCCCCAAAGGGTATTGTAGAATAAAATTCACTGGTGATGGTACCTTGTCAGAGGGCATCCTCTCGAGTTCTGCCCTGATCCTCAAAACAGCGCTGGGCCGACGATAGATTAGCACAAGTTGTAGGAACGCTTTTCTATAGGGAAGCTTACACTTGGGTCTTCCCACTACCAGTATCCATAGCGACAATAATGTTCTCTTTGAGGGAGGCTTCAAGCATCTCCACCTGGTATGCCCTTGCAGTAATACTGATCGGGTCCTTTGGCTCTCCTGCGGGAGTCTCGTCTGGCTCGGATTCCACACTCCATGATGAGCGTAACGGATCCTGTGCTGCCAAGGTTTCGTTGATAGCATCACTGAGATCTTCAGATGACCCGGAGGAATCGCTGTAGTGCGCCATGACTGTCACTTGGCGGCTCTGTTTCGGAGGCGGTGCGGCAGGACGTGAGGCTCAATAGCAAGGCTGACGTTTGAAACCCTCGCTCGGCTACTGGGTAGCATCGGTTATGTTGAAGGGGCAGCAAGTGTCAGTGTTCCACGGGGGAAACCCACAGAGAGAACAGAGACAAGGAAGGTAGTCAAGCTGGCGTCAGGCGTTGGGGACAGCAAGGTGGTTGAAATATTGCACGCACACCTGAGGCCTACTGCGGTGGGTTCTGAGATGCATGAGGCCCGCCGTAGCGGCCACTGCACTCAGCCGCTTAACAGCACAGGAAGGACTGACCGGCGCAGACACGTCAGAACCCGTATTCTTGGTTTGTGGATATGCATCGCAGTGGAAGGACTCAGGACGGTGGCAGAAATTGCATTGCGGTCAAGGTTTGGACGGAATACCACCGTACGGCACCCAGGGGTCTGGAGCAGTGCAGTAGGGCAGGCACTGAACTGTAAAGCGAGTACAGCAAACGCCCGAAACGCCGGGTGCGAGGTTGGCAGAAGGTATCATTGGATTGACCCAAAGAACCGTACACTTTATTCAAAGGGGGCTATTGACTCGAGAGGATAGCTTATGGAAGCAGGAAGGGGAAGGCTTAAGTTAAGCTGGTTTGGTCTGCCTTTTCTGCTGGTGCTTCAGAGTCGGGTCGTTCCTGGTCAACAATTCAAACATTTGCAATCAGAAAGAATGCGGAGATTCGCACCCTCTAAAACGGAGAGTACACCCATACATCACCAATACTAAACCAACACCCACAAACCCAATTCACACGCCCAATTCACACGCCCAATTCACATACCCAATATCTATAAATCCAATTTGGACACCTAGAGCTAATTTATATGCCTAGAGCTAGTTATAGATACTTATTAGATATATAAATTGGGTGTATAAATTAGGTATGTGAATTAGGTGTGTAGGTATTAGGTGTGTGGGTGTTGGGTGTGTAGGTGATGGGTGTGTAGGTGTTGGGTGTGTGGGTGTTGGGCGGGTGTACCCTCCGTTTTAGAGGGTGCGAATCTCTGTATTCATCAGAAAATGCCAGAAGAACGCTATATCCAGGACATTTCATTTGCTAATGGATTCACAAAGTACCCAGGTAAGCTTCATCAACGGCAACGCAAGTCCTCCACGCAAGTCCTCCACGCAAGTCACAACACCTGTATTTACCGCATAAACTCAGACTCCAGGTTTGCAAATGGAATTGTACGCATCGGGTTTCAACGCCTGGGGCCAACTCCAGTTCCAAGCCACTGAGAGCCATGCTGAGCCAGACGACTTACACGACTTCACCTGCGTGCTAACGGGCGATGTCATAGACCGCCCTCGACCATCGTTGTCATACACCACAGGTAGGCTGCCTATGGTCCTTCAGAGTACAAACTCCTCTTCCACATACTGCCAGTAGAGCGGTCTGGCTGGAAGCTCACCAGGTTGCGCTGAGCAAGTCTGGCAAAATGCCGAGCTGAGGGCAATATTGTGCAATAATTACTTACTCGGACGAGTCCAGTGGTCGTCAATGGCAAAATGAGAACTGCAGGGCACCTACCCACGGCTCACCGACAGCTATGGGACGAGAAATCCCTGTCCAAATGTACGCTCGCCGAGGCATCAAACGGATCAGTCGTACGCAAAGCACTGGCCATATAATTTTAGATGGGCCGTCAGAGCTCACACCAGCAACAAACAGGCAGTTCTTGATCAGAGCGGCTCGGTCCGCCGATATCAGTCGCTCGACGGGTTCCTGAGCCAGCACGAGTGCCAGACCTTCCCGCGGCTCCCGCCATGTCAGCAGCTCGTGGCCTACGAGACCGGCTTCGCGGCTCTTACGCGCGCAGGCGATGTCTACACCCTGGGCGATGAGCGGTACTCCGCGTGTCTCGGCCGTGAAGTATCGCCAGCTCGCCCGGCGGACGAGCCCGGCCTTGTCACTGCTCTCCAGGACTTGCCCACGGGACCTATCTCCAAGATAGCTGCTGCCGGATATATGCTTGCAGCGCTGACAACCGGAAGCGATCTCTACGTTTGGGGCGGCCATCCCGGGAGAAAACCCGTCCCAGCAGATATCGACGAGGAACCAACGCCAGTCGACATCGAAGAGAACGATATTGCGGATGTTGCTGTTGGTGAGACACATGTCATTGTCTTGACGACGAACGGTGATGTGTTCGTCATCGGTGAGAACGGGAATGGACAACTAGGCCTATTCAGCAAATCAGAAGGATCATGGGCCCGAGTTCCGCTTGGTTTAAAGGATGGGCGAAGAGTCGTCGGAGTGCAAGCCGGGGCAAGAAACTCGTTTCTCCTGATTCACAAGGGATCAACATAAGCGAGGTCATGGGCATCATTTTCCGGTCCATTTGCCTTCTATGCATCTGTTCTATGGTACAATCGTAACGTCCGCGTGGCATCAGGCGGTATCAAATCATAGGTTCGTAAGGTAGTCCTCGATCTCCTGGGGACTCAGTTTTCGGAAACGAGGGCCCTTTGCTCCCTCAACACCCTCCACTCCAAGAAGATGGTCTGCTGGTGGCCCAACGATTCCTGCACGAAAATGTCAGCACATAGCCCGCAAAGTGACCTATACGCTGGATGATGTGACTTACCAATCTCGATTGTATCTCCGTTCATCTCACCCTCGATCGTCTCCTTGAGCGTCAGCAGCGCAATGTGCACCGCATCCTCCAACTCCAGACCCTCCGTGTACCGCTTCTCGAGGAACGTCTTCGCAGAGGTCGCACTCTTGCCGATGGCCGTCGCCTTCCACGGGAAGTAACTGCCTGATGGATCGACCTGGTACAGCATTGGGCCGCCCTTGAGGGTACCTCCAGTCTTGCCAGAGATCTTCTTCTCCCCGCCCTCGCCTTCGATCGACTTGGCTGCCTTCTCCACCTCCTCCTCGGGCAGAACACCCTCATCCCATCCCGCGATCAGCAGGGACACACCGTACGGCCGCACACCTCCTGATTGGGTGGCCTCTTGCATGACCCGCGCGACATCCTGCACCAATATCCTTGTAGGAGGGTACTCGTTGTAGATGCGCTTGTAGTCGGTGTGTGAGACCTTCCGCGCCTTGTCGACAAGAACTCTGTAGTCAGGGCCCATGCCCGAGTAAACCATTCCGATATTGGGGGTGACGAGGCTGATCTTGGACAACGAGGAAGGGTCGGCGAGGGGCGAGGAGGACTTCTTCTCAGTGGCGAGGACGATGCCGTTTGTGGCTGCACTGCCGTGTCAGTCCCAAAGCTGCCGCTTGGGTAGATGGAGGGGAGAGCACTGACCTTTGATGCCGAGCGCTGTAACGCCCTGGTTGACCGCGTTCAAGGCATACTCTGTTCGAGGGTATCAGTAATTGGGCTACATTTAGCACCGGATGCGATTCCGGTGTGACTCGACGGTTGGCGATAACTGACCGATCTGCACCAGCTTGCCGCTATCCTCTGTGTCAGTACAAACGTATATGCAGCCGCAGCTGGGGATGCGACTGAGCTTACCTGGGCGAGAAGGTGGTAAGAGAGAAGGAGTATCTATCAGCCATGACTGCTAATTAGACACGGACGAGTTTCGGGTACGGTGGGCGAGCAGCTGGTCTGCGGTCCTTGGGAGGATCTTGGGTGGAGGAGAGAGATGGACGGCCGCACAGCTGAAGCTTGGTTGATGTTGAAGTTAGCAGCTACCACCCAGGCAGAGGTTCACACGCGTAACCTGCTGGAGGGAGCTCCCAACGCCAAGCGCAGCCCTGGGGCCGCGGGCAGGCGGGCCAGGCAGGGGCGCCGGGGGTGGCAGCTTACCTAACGGCTGGCACCTACCCACTTCACTTGATGCTTAGTGTCGAGTCCAAAGCTCCCGAAAAGCTCACAGCCTGGATCCTTTATTTCACAAAACTTCGACCGCTACCAATAAGGTACCACTCGAGCTCGTTCGTCTGTGCTGCGCAAACCACGATACTTGTAATACCAAGTCATCTCCTTTGATTGACTACTCGACCGCTCCTTTACCCGCGTCGTCTTTATGAACCGCACATCCCTTGGGTCGACAGCCGGCTCATTCGGTTGAAGATGACCTCAGGCTGCTCACTCTGAATTCCTAGACCGACCGGCCGCGCTTCTTCCACACACTTTCTGCGTTTACTCACCGTGTTCTTTCGTTTCCTTCTCCGCATTTAGTACCGCACCCATCATGTCCGAACCAATCAACCCCACGGCCCCAGTGCCGACCTGGTCTTTCGACAACGCTACCACGTCTTCTTCTGGGGAGACTACCCCTCAAGCGACACCGTCGGATCCAGCCTCGTCTTTTGGCGATGAGCCTGCGCACGGTGATAGTGCGCAACCCGCTCAGGAGCAACCGTCGCAAAACGGCAGACGTTACCCGCCTCGAACCTGCAGAATCTGCCTCGATGAGGTTGAGCCGACGTTCGAGGAGCCAAACCTGTCCACGCAGTACCTTGGAGGGAAGCCGCGTGTGAGATACGTCTCGGACGACCCGGAGCTTGGAAGGCTTATGCGCCCTTGCAAGTGCAAAGGGTCGCAGCAGTATGTCCACGAAGGCTGTCTCCGTGCCTGGAGAGGAGCTTCACCGTCAGATCGAAATCTATGGCAATGCCCAACCTGCAAGTACGAGTACAGGCTAAGCAGCTTAAAATGGTCACGTTGGCTCAACAGCGCAATACTCCGTATGTTTCTGACTGCAACGATCATGGTCTTCGCCTTGTTCATCTTGGGCTTTGTCGCCGATCCTATCATCAACATCTGGATTGACCCCGCCGGTGCTGTTGTGGACGTCATGAAGGGAGGGCTTGATGGATTCGAAGAGATCCTCGAATACATACCCGACGACGAACCAAACACCTGGTTTGTGCACTTCTCGAAGGGCTTGCTCTCACTGGGGCTGGTAGGCCTCGTCAAGGTGTTTCTTGGCCTGGGCCCTTTGCACTGGTGGAATTTCAGGGGTGGCGGCGGCAGGCGTGGAAGAGGCAGGGACAGGCTCGAGAACGTCAGTTGGGTATTAGTGGCTGTAGGAGTCGCCACGTTCCTAGGGGTATGCCTACATACCCTGTCTGCCCATATTTATCCTTGCGCATCGCACTGATCATCTGCTGACTTCGCACAGGCTGTCTGGAAAGGCGTGAGTGCGGCATGCGCGCGGTATCTTAGCCAAGTCAGCGATGACATTATCGACGTTCCCGGAGACGATAGCGAAGATGAAGATGGGGGTCAAGAACAGCACACAGAATCCAAAAAGGACCGATGAGGCCATCCGGCGCTCTCGCACCCATGTCTGGGCGACGCATTCCAGGCGAAGCTTTGCCAACACCCAACATGCACACTCTTAAGTTGCCTCGGACCTGCTCTTCCGCGCTGTGTCAACTAGTCTGTGTGCAGAGATCAACGCTTTGTTACTACCTAGGATTCTGGGCGTCTTGTTCATTTTCCAACATGGGACCAGTACGAGCACGTCAACTTCAGTCTCTCGGGCCGGCCTTTGGGTCGCGCCTGAATCCACTCCTACCCTCCAGACCTCTCGGTTACCCTGATGAAGGTGTGGGATGACTACTGCTGATACAAATTTGCCGTAATGTTCTGGCATTCTGGCCAAAAAAACATACCGAAGAAAAGCTCCAGGCTGCAGTTGGTGTCGCCTCGGATAACGAGCGAGTGTGAGCAATTCTTGAGAAGAAGCTGTGGTTTCCCATAGGATAACTGGCCCATCATCCAGTCTAACTGTGATAATTAAGCCTGGCCTCTTGTGCCTTAAAACAATTTGATCAATTTCATCGTGATCTGGCATGTAGATAATGACTGACGTCTCGACGCTGCACCTTATTAGTCTGACCGGGATCATGGTCTGCGGTAGACATGACAGGCCCCACTAGGTGGATATTGGCGAGGGGTGTGGAACTATTCCGAACCCCAGGGTCTGTCTGCTGCGCGAGGGCCTGCTATGACGGTCCAAACCTGCAATGTGACAACAGCTCCGCGACGGCGTCTTTATTCGTCCCAGGCTTGCGGCTGAGGACGTATCGTGGCCAGTGGAGGGATCTTGCAAGCAGGTTACCGAATGATAGGAGCCTGGCATTGATGTACGCAATTTGGGTGAGTTGCAATCTACCGCGTCGAGGCTCTCGGCAATTTTAGCCCTTGCGCCCGACTAGGTAGACTGCTAGGATTCATCCTCCCGTGAGACCCAAACCCACCACTTGTCTTTCCCAGACCAGCAGCCTCCCTCCAACCGACCGACCCGTCTTTTGCGAGAAGCTGCAACAACATACGCGTTGCACTGTCCCCTTGCCAAGTGCTCTTGCTTCGCCATCCGTTCGAGTTGCTATCCGGGCTGGCGCCAGCGCAGGGAACTGCCCTACCAGAATAGCGCGCCAGCAAGCTTGCGGCTTCACTCCCTTCTGCGCGGCTTACTCTTCCATCAGACCACAGCAACGAACACGAAGGCGCTTACCTCGATTGCCGTGTTGACACACGACAACACCGCTCACCCGTTGGCTGCATCGACTCGCTCGCCATCGCCACTCGTTATTAAGCCCGTTGCTTTTGTTGCCCAACCCTCAGGGGGTTGGCTGGCCCCTCTCCTCGCGGTCGCCTTCGTTGACGGACTGCGTGCGCATCAGAAGTCCCCTCGCCTTCCACCATATGATCCGAGCCAGAAAAAGATAATAGATAATGCATCTCCCATATCCCAAGAGGAAATCCTCGAACGCCCAGCCCTTCCTCCCCCGCGGCAGCAACCCCTCCCGCTATGGTGTCGGCTTCTCGATACCACGGCGATACCGATCGCAAGCCTTTGCTATAGCAGCACTTGTGCTCATCGGTCTGATATGGCTCCTTACGCGCGGCGGGAGCTCGCAGAATAGCAGCAGGGGCGGCAGCTCAGGGATGGCGAACCACGTTCCTTCTGGGAAACCGCCAGCGGTGATAGTGACAGTTTTGGACGAAGGGAGGTTTGGCGCGAGGTACACAGAATTGGTTAAAGAGAACAGGAGACTTTATGCGGAAAAGCATGGTATGTTGGCACTGTACGGCGCACGCTACAGCCGCGGACGGGTTTTCGTGTGTTGCTCGAAGAAGAGGCCATGGTCTACAGAATAAGGCTGACTGATAGGACGTGTCCAGGCTACGCAACATTCTTCCCCAAAGTTGGCGACTACGACCTGAAAAAGGCGCCCGTGTCCTGGACCAAGGTCGTCGCGATGCGCCACGCCCTCACCCAGTTCCCCGACGCCACCTACTTCTGGTACGTGGACATCGACACGTTCATCATGAACCCGGCCCTGGCGATCGAGCGCGACATCATGGCGGCCGCGAAGCTCGAGGAGAAGATGATCGTGGACCAGCCTGTCGTGCCGCCCGACAGCATCATCCACACCTTCAGCCACCTCAAGGCCGAGGACGTCCACTTCGTGGTGACACAGGACAAGGATGGCCTGGCTACGAACAGCTGGCTGGTCCGCAACTCGGAGTGGTCGCGGTTCTTCCTCGATACGTGGTATGACCCCACGTACAGGAGCTACAACTTCCAAAAGGCGGAGACGCATGCTTTGGTGAGAACTCCCGCTTTGGCACTTGGAGAGAGCGCGTATTAACATGATGTTGTAGGAACACATTGTGCAGTGGCACCCGACAATCCTGTCGAACTTGGCCCTCGTTCCTCAGCGCTTCATCAACTCCTACGACAAGTCGGAGAAGGGCCAGGAATACTCCACAGGCGACCTGTCCGTCCGCTTCGCGAAATGCGCCAAGTCGATTAAGAAACCGACCTGCGAGACCGAAGCAGAACCGTACGCGTCCGTCTGGAGGTCAGCTTATAGGACCCAGTAAGAGAGAGGAGAGAAGCGGAAGTGTGTTCCGCGGCTTTCAGCGTAGCGAATTGCATCCTCTGTCGCTGGCGTTCTAGGGAGATATCCTGTGGCTCCTCACTCAAAGGCCTGAAGATGACTTGGCGTTTAGGGCGACTTTTCTTTTCACAGTGGGGCAAGGGTCACGCAGCATTTGGAGATGGGCGTCTGGGAGCGATTGCTGGAGCGCTTGTTCCTGTGGATGATGGTGTAGGTCAAGTGAGTGCTTGACGATGACCAAGGAGACTCGGGGGCTTAGAGTTCATTTTCGCATGGTTGACATGTTTTGTATACGGCCACGGAGTCAATCTTACTTCAATGATACCTCGGAACGGTCTCTCAGCCTTCTGGACAAGTGTCTGTCAGACCGATCTCACTCACGGACCGGGCAGCCCTTCGAGAAGAACATGCTATTAGTAAGACACTTGAAATTCATTCTTAGCATTCAGTGGACGACACATAGAACTAGGCTATCGCATTTTTTTCGTTGTGTCTGACCGATTCGAGGCTGCACCTCAGGAAGAATATGATTTAGCCAGCATCTCTTATGGTGAAAGTGTAGTAAGTATGCGGCCCTTGGGGTACAGACGGCCACTATGTCTGCTTTATCCCCCCCCCAGTAAAACAGAAAGCAATCCATGGGTATCGATTATTTTTCACGCCCTGAACAAATATGCAGTCCATCCCTCCTTCAAGAACACCCTTCCCCCATCACCGCGCCGACGGGCTCGTCTGGCTCGAAAAGGTCCCCGACTCGTCGCCGCTCGCGAAAGAAGAGCCCCTCCTGGCGGCCCACTTGTCCCTGAGCTCCGCCCAGTCCCTCTTCCAGAAGCGGATGCTCTGCTCCAGCTCCGGGTCGGCCCCCTTGGGCACGTAGCCGGCGCACTGGGCCTCGATGGCGCGCAGCTGGATCTTCAGGTACCGGAGCTCCGACTCATCCTCTGCGACCGCCTCCTCGAGCTCGTGGATGCGGGCCTCTTGCTGCCGCAGTCGCTCATTTGCAGCTTCCTCTCGCTCGACAGATACTGCGTGTAGATGCTATTGGAGCCAAGGCACAGGTCAGCACATGTCGGCAGCGTTAGACTCTTAGGGGGGGTTGGGCTTCGGGGATGGGGGTTCGATAGGGGCGGAAGGGGGAGAGGGAAAGGGGGCGACGATGAGTCTAAGGGAATCACTAGGGAAGTTCACATCTGACTCTTCGCGCCGCTTCTGCAGGCTCTCAATGACGGTCGACATCTCGGCGCACAGGTTCTCAGCCTCCAACACGATGCTATCGGCCATCTCGGACGAGATCTTGGGCGAGCTGCTGGTCATAGTCGCCTCGCCGGGCTGAAGCTGATGCTCGCCGGCGGGCTGGTGGTGTCGCGCAGGCGGCGGGATCGCCATCGGGACGGGGCCTGCCTTGTGCAGCTCCGAGGTCTCGTCGGGCCTGTCGCCGTGCGTAGACGGGCGCCTCTGGAAGTGCGACCTCAGCCACGACGGGCTCATCGGCGCCATGATGCCCAGCGCGTCGCGACCGTCGCCCCCGGCCGGCAGCACCAGCGACCTCGGGCGCGAGCCGCCGGGCTGTAGGGACGCGCTGCGCCGCGCGGAGGAGGAGGATGGAGTGTGGCGGCCGGGGCTCCTGCGCCGGCGCGACAGCACCTTCTCCATGGCGTCGACCTGGGCGTGGAGTGCCTCAATGTTCTCGGTGCGCACGTTGGCGCCGCTGAGGCGCTGGGCGAGGTCGTTGAGCCGCTGCACAAGGACGTCCCTGCTGTCCTGTGTGATATCGTCGGCTGATAGGTCCGAGTCGCTGGCCATCTCGTCGTCGGCCTCTACGCCGTCGACCTCGATCTTGGGCTGGCCGGTGAAGCCCACCGTGTCGTGGTTCGTGTCATCGGGCTCGGAGGGGCTACCGCGGCGGGCGGCGCTGGGGCTCGGGCTGAGCGAGCCGGAGAACTGCGGCCTCAGGGGCGAGAGGGGTGATATGTGGAAGTTCATGGCTCCAGGCCGGGCGCATGGTCGTTATCGTCGCCGTAGGAGCCCTGGTGGTGAGTATGAGAGTGGGGCGGCGTGCAGGAGCGCGTAGAGAGCTTGCAGGTGTGACGTCGCTGCTGCGCGAGTGAGGGCAGTTGCGAATGTAAAATCAGACCATGCACAAGCAAGAAGCACTGGCTAGCACCACCATGCGGCGAGGTTTGGGCGGACATTATCCGTGGGACTTGTGCAAGTCGCGGCGAGAGGGAGGCATCGTCGCAATTCGTAATTGTAGATTGGCGACCCCTGAGTGCTGAGTGCGAGACGATATTATTACGGGTCAGTTTTCCAGAAGGGCCCAAAGCGAGATGGACTGATGTGGTGTGAGGCAGGCGGCTCCGGGTCTGGACTCTGGCCCTGGACCGCCTGCAGCCGCATCCGCAGCCCTGCAGCTTCGCTGAATCTGCAAAAAAGGACGACTTCCGACCGCCCGACATCTGATATTTGAAAAAGTTTTCCTCACCCAGCCCGTAACGGGACCTCAGACTGGACAGGTCGCTGGCGCTGTGTTACCTGTCTGCCCAAATGCTCGTGAGACTCACTCACCCTGTAGTGTCAAACTGTGAGGGTGGGCTGGACGGGCTTGGCCGGCTCGTACACACGTAGGGAGGAGCTAGCTAGGGTGAGCTCTCTCTACCTACCTTAGGTACCTAGGCATGCTTTATTTTTGCCCAGCTCGGCCTTCCTGGTGCATGCAGATCACATCACCCCACTCGGATCCGAGGATAGTATGTTACTGCATATTTGTAGTGTTTACTTTGGTAGAGCTACTGTGTATATACAGTACAGTCATTAGATACTTTGTACATGTTCCAGCAGGACAACGCTGTGGGCAGAGTAAATCCTCTCAGGAACCGGTATCCATATCAACAATCCACATAATTCCCAGCTCGATAGTCTGAAGGAGATCTGTCACTGCGTAGTGCTGGGCTTCGTGCCGGGGGAAGGGTAGCCCGGGAGTGCGATACGACCCGGCTGAACGGCTTTCTGGCATGTGATGCAGAGGCTCGTTGATCTGTCCCTGTCTGGCCCGTACGGGGCGAGTCCCCCGTGCGGCACAGGGTCTAAAAAGGCCTCAACTGCTGCAGTGGTTGACATCAGTCAGTGGCTGTCGTCCACATGGAGCTTGAGAGCAGCAGTCCGAAGCTCACTTGAGTCAGTGGACAGTTACCTGGTGGTGTCGCCTGTCCTCATCACCGCTCTTGGCTGCAGCATGATTGCTGGTTGTGATACCTAGGCTAGGCACTCGTTGAGTAGTAATGGTCCTCCTGCGGCAGGCGGCCGGTAGTGTAATGCACTCATGTGGGGTCCGCTTGCCCCTGTGAGGTCGAGTCGGAAACATGGAGCTTCTTTCCCCTGTCCCCGTCGCATCGCCCTTGCACCCAGGCATTTTTGAGGTTGCCCGCCCGCCCTGCCCTTGTGGGGTGATTTGGAGCTAACCGGGCACCGGGGGCGCCTGCTGTGCATATAGCTGTAGTCGAGGCCTTGAGGTGATAGGTGCGAGGGCCCCTTCGGCGCACTCCCAGGCGTATCACCTGGGCCTCCAAGAATGTCTCTCCTGTAATAGCCAGAGAGGTGACGTGACGTGACGTGAGCCGCGAGCGGGACTGTCCTGGTGCTTGTTCGGTTGCCGCTGCACTGTACGTTGAGCTCCGGTCTGTATGTGGTCTGCGAGCGAGCCAGCCGAGCCGCTCTTAAGCTTTCTAGCCCTCTGCACCACATCCAGTACACCTCCCTTCTGGACAACGACAGGGCTTAGGAAATATCTCAATTCTTCCCTCAACCTGACCCCCTCAATCCTCAGACGGTCTGCCGAGGATTTCGATGAGACCGCGGGCCTTTAGCACCTCGAAGCTCAAAAGCTCTCAGCCCTCGTGACCCCAGTTCCGTCTAGAAAATAGCGTTGCGTCATTCCCATACTTTCTCCATATCGATTAATCCCGGCGTTGCCTCGGCTAAGGGCGCCTCTTCTGAACAGTCATTCTCGTTGCGCGCACTCGAACAGGACTCGAGATCCCTCACAACCCACCCTTTCTCCGTCAGCGTCCGCTTGAGACAGTACCGGTCGTCCATGAGGCAATCATAGGCAAACAGACGTCCCTCAGGCAATCGTGGACATCCACGCGTAACCCGTCAAGATGTCGTGGCGGAAGACCGAGAAGCTGATGGACACAATCCGTCATTATGCCTCCTTCCCAGCTACCGGCGTCAGCTTGCGCCAGATGGTCCAATTCGGCGAGAGACCCTCTGTCGGTGAGTTCTTGCAATGCCGCGGGCCTGCGTCGCGCCCGCACGCCCGTGAAGACGAGCCAGCAGCCAATGCTCATACCCCTCTCCGCAGGTACCCTATTCCGCGCCTCCCAGTTCCTCTCCGAGGAGCTTCCCATAAGGCTGGCACACAGGGTCCAGGAGCTCGAGACCCTCCCCGACGGTCTCAGTGAGATGCCGTCAGTGAAGAAAGTTCATGACTGGTATGCACAGTCATTCGAAGTATGTGGCATGTCCGGGCCCCTCCCCCCTTCGACCATTGTCTAAGTTCACCGTGACTCACATATACCCCGGCGGTGGAACAGGAGATCACCGACCTCCCAAGACCAAAGCTCCCCAATGACGTGCGCGATCGGCTCATGCGGCCCAGCAAATCTTTCGGAAAAGGCCAGATGCTGCCGGAGGCGACACCGAACCCCAGCATCGAGGAAGGCCAGTATACCTCAATGCCACAGGCGAATGGAAATGGAAGAGAAAGCTGGGCCAAGAAGTACCAGGCTGCGCGGCGGTACTTCGCCATGGTCGACGACAGCGGCGATTGGCCTCCGGATCTGCATCTGTACAACCAGAAATTTGCACAAACCCTGCACAAGATCAAGCGGCGTCACGACGGCGTCGTGACCACCATGGCGCAGGGCATACTCGAATACAAGCGCAAGCGGCAACGCATGCAGATCGACGGCACGATCCAGTCCTTTCTGGATCGTTTTTATATGTCGCGCATCGGTATCCGCATGCTGATCGGCCAGCACATCGCTCTGACCGACCAGAGCCACTATACGGACCCAAACTATGTCGGCATAATCTGTACCAAGACCAACGTGCAAGATCTGGCGCAAGAGGCCATCGAAAATGCAAGATTTGTGTGTGAGGACCACTATGGCCTGTTCGAAGCGCCCAAGATCCAGCTCGTGTGCAACCCGAACCTGAACTTCATGTATGTGCCCGGACATTTGAGCCACATGCTTTTCGAGACCCTGAAGAACTCGCTGCGCGCCGTGGTCGAGACGCACGGCCAGGACAAGCAGGAGTTCCCTGTGACCAAGGTGATCGTGGCCGAGGGCAAGGAGGACATCACCATCAAGATCTCAGATGAGGGCGGCGGCATCCCACGCAGCGCGATACCGCTGGTGTGGACATACATGTACACGACCGTCGACAGGACGCCGAGCCTGGACCCCGACTTCGACAAGAGCGATTTCAAGGCGCCGATGGCGGGTTTCGGCTACGGACTCCCCATATCGAGGCTGTACGCACGATACTTCGGAGGTGACCTGAAACTGATTAGCATGGAAGGGTAAGTTAATCCAGATTTCCCCTCAGCCAGGATGTAGGGTCAGTGAGGATGAGAAAGAGAGATCCTGTTGCTGACGAAATACACCTCTTTTTCCCTCGGAGCAGGTACGGCACAGACGTGTACTTGCATCTCAACAGGTTGTCCAGCTCGTCGGAGCCCTTGCAGTAGCAATCAGTAGTCATGAGGGATTCGGAAGCGAGGTCTCGAGGATTGACGATGGGATTGAGATATATTTTGCACAAGCGGCTGAAGAGCCCGCACCAGCTCGAGATCTCGGAGAGGCGACAGGTAGGGGACGTGGAAGACGCGGTGAAGCAGAGTGACCCCGGCATGGGCCATTTCCGAGACCGTGGTGCTGATCTGTAGGACTGTTTGGTATTGTGCTTGAGGTTTGAAGAAGGTGAAGATGGTTGGTTGGTGGGGTGATGCTGCTACACCCGTTGCCATCCGGTGTTGGTGGTGACAAGAGATGATGTAAACGAATTTGAAGGAAAAGGCAGCCAGTGTCATGTTCAGGCTTGGTCTGTGCCGGCAGGAGATGGGAAGGAGGGGAATTCATGGACAGCAGGCACAGGGAAGGAGTGTCTGTTTGTCTGCCCGCCACCACACTGCCAACCTCGAGTGCAAGAGGAAAGAAGGACCAGCCATCAAGGGCCAGGCACCAAAGATGTGGCCCATATGACCCGGGCAGGTCACAAGGTACTTACCTGCACATTGGAAGGGAAAGAGTGCCCAAGCCGAAGTGGTGGCACATGCGTCGCTGCTTGATATCCCAAACTTGGGATGCATCATGACCTCAAAAGTGAGGATTTAATGAAGAGAACAAAACAAGGGGTCGAACCAGAACAGGGCGCGAACATGACAAAACAACGCCTGGTTAGCTACAAAGGAATGGCTGGGACTGTATGGACAAGGGACATTGCCAGGGTGGTTGTCTACAGCATCTACAGGTGGTAGTCAGAAGGAACAGGCACAAGCCAACCCTCATTGAGCTGTGAGCAGAGAACAGGAAAGAGCTAGACACAATACAAGCTTCTTTGAAAGAACACATCTCACTGCTGAGCATGGAGGCCTTAGTCTTGCTGTGTCAATGGTATTTGCAATTCCTGCAGTATCGGCTGGCTTCTTTCCCACCTTATAAATGTCTGTTTGTGTAGGTGTAGGTGGAGGTGGCCTCGGGCAAAACTAAGATAAGCCCGACTAATTCTGACCATTTCGCCTCGCTCAGTCATGTCCTCAAGTGTATATGTATATAATAAACACAGCTTTAAAGACCTCAAGGGATACCCTTCTAAGAACGACAGTGTCCATGTTGTGCCATGCAGATGCCCCCAGCTTGAATAAAAGGCCCTCCCAGATGCTTGATAGCCCCAGTTCCGTTCCTTGAAGCCACACCAACAGATCTGCTTCCTAGCCCCATCCGTTCCGTCCTCATATCTCATACGGTCTGCTCATGCCTTGTACAGGGTGTCCAGGAAGCCGTTGGCCAGCTGAACCATGATGCTCTTGTTGGGCAGGCTGCCGGCAACACCATAAAGTGCGGCCGAGTCGCCCATGGCCTTGCCCCTGGCACCCTTGCCCTGCGCGATGCGTACGCGCTCCTTCTCGCGCTCCTCCTCGATGACGGCCTCGAGGTCGTCGGTCAGCTTCTCCCAGACCTTGGTGATGGGCATGGTGACGGCGACGTGCATGGCAGGCGGATCCTGCAGCGAGTTGAGGTGCCATCCGCGCTGCGACATGGCGTCGGCGATGTCGTAGATGTTGAGGTTGCGCGCCGTGAAGGCCACCACCGACACCAGCGGGCGGCCCATGACCTCGAGCTCGGCCGCCAGCACGGGCGAGTCGCGGATGCGCTCCGCGATGCGCTTGGTCGCCCCGACGATGCGCACGCACGCGTCCAGGTAGCCCTCCTCGCCCACGCTCATCAGGCTCGTCCAGCACCCGGCGATCAGCGCACCCGGCCGCGACCCCGCGAACCCGGGCGAGGCGTACACGCCGCCCGACCAGTCCGGGATCACAAAGTACTGGTACGCCCGCAGCTCCGCGGTGCGGTACAGCGTCGTGCTGTTGCCCTTGGGCGCGAAGCCGTACTTGTGCGTGTCGCAGCTGATGGACGTCACCCCGCGCAGCCGGAAGTCGAACGGCTGCGTCTCGAACCCGGCCTTGTCCAGGAACGGCACCAGGAACGACCCCAGGCAGCAGTCCACGTGCAGCGGGATCTTGCGCCGCAGCGCGATCTTGGACAGCGCCGCGATGTCGTCCATGATCCCGTGCGGGAAGTTGGGCGCGCTGCCCACCAGCAGGATCGTGTTGGCGTTGATCAGCCGTGCCACCCGCCGCGTGTCCACCTGGTAGCTCGGTGCTGGGCACGCCACCAGCTGCATCTTGATCCCAAAGTACTCGCACGCCTTGCGGAACGCCGTGTGCGCCGTATCAGGAAGAATCCTGCAGTCATGACAGTCAGCAAACCTGGTCCGGGGAATCCTCAACCCGAGGTGAGCTGGACACGCGACACTCACATCTCAGGTTCTGTCACGCCCCTCTCCACGTAGGCCTTCTGCCTGGCGCTCAAACAGGCCATCAGGATACTCTCCGTACCCCCAGACGTCGACACGCCCGCGGCCGAGGGCGGCGCGTTGAACAGCGACAGCACCATGGCCACCACCTCGGCCTCCATCTTCCTCACGGCGGGGAACACATCCGGGTGGATGGGGTTCGCGACGGTGAACTTGCCGTACGCCTCGGTCTGCAGCTTGAGCAGCGCGTCCTCGCCGTGGTACACTGCCCCGCTGACGTAGCCGTCCTCCCAGCGCGTGTGGTCCAGGTCCGCCAGCCGGCCCAGCTCGGCGCGCAGGTCCTCGTCGCTCCACCCTTGCTTGGGCAGCGACAGGTACCGCGTCTCGTCGGCGCGCACGAGCTTCTTCTGCAGGTTCGCCTTGGCCTCGTCCACCTGTGCCTTCACCTTGGTGCGCACCCCGGGCGCTTGGAGGAACCAGCCGTACGCGATGCGCCGCGCGTCCGTGTACAGCTCGACTAGGGTGCCCACCAGCCCGCGGCCCTTGAGTTTCCAGAAGGACCGCCGTGTCCATCGCAGGAGGAAGTAGAAGAATATTATGTTCTTGAGTCTAGAGTCAGATGGTCAGGTCAGCCGGAGGTTCCACTCGGCGGAGACATACAGGCGGGCGGAGCGCCGGGTGGCCCAGAGAGCTGAGGAGCGGTGCGACATGGAGGGTCGTCAGGGGAGATTGCGACAGCCCCGGACCGTACGGGCCATACAGGGAGGGGTCCCGTAAGCTGATCCGGGCCAAAGACGCTCAGAACAGCTGAGAGCATGGAGCCATAGGCCCCAAGCCAATCTGGGCTGCAGTGGGAGATTACCGCCTGTCTTGGATGTACCACTTACAGTTCAACATTGAGAAATTGTATGGGGTTGCCGTGGCGGGACTTCTTGACGCTGTTGAGGCCGTCCCGCAGGCTGATGGGCATCCGCGACGAGCCCGGCATCTTGGATGGCTTGTTGACCGGCTCCCAGTGACGGTGGAGACTGATATGCGGGAGCGTAGCAAGACTAGCACACAAGAATTAATTGGACTTGGACTGCACCTGCAACGGTCGTCAAAAGCAGGAGCGAGCTGCGCCCAGGCAAGAAGTGTCGTCGGCCAGCGGCAAGTTTTATGCGATGATGCAGCAGGACGGGCGGCCGTCCGAGGGCGCCGATCTGCTACAGGTAGCTGATAGTGCATTACCTCGGCTCGCGGCGGGCAGCTGGGCGCATGATGCATCCCGACGGGACACTGGGTCGCGTATTTCACTAGCCCTCGGCGACCGCGGACACTCGTGGGCTATTCGCTCGAGGCGATGAATATCACTTCTCAACGACGCATAAATGCTACACTCATCGGTGCTTACTTCGCCTCCTACCTTCCTGAACCGAATGCGATCGTTGGATACAGTACGCCTTCCGAGGTGGAAGCTCGCGAGGCCGGGTACCTAGCTAAGGCTTGGGGTACTTGCATATTTAACCGCTTAACGCTGCGGCTGGGAATATCAAGGCAAGTCAATTTGTCTTGACGCCCATACTCGGAGGAACCGTCCTATGGAATTGCAGAGCATGCGGATGTATTTTCACCAGATTGAAATTCCATGAAGTGCACAGAGAGTGCCTTGGCCCAAATCCCCAAACAAACACATGTATCACCTCACTTCCAGCGTTACTCTGCGCTTGGAGGCTTGCTCGGTTCCGCGGCACCCATTGACGACGGTCCCTTCCCAGGGGTATCCCTTGATCAGTTGCCAATAAGCCGAGCCGCACAAAAAGCTCCACTTATACACTAGCTCCATAACTTTAAGGATATCTTACAACTCCACCACTCTTATACGCGCTTAGTTGGGCTTTGCCAAGGGGATTTTCCCTTATTATTTACCCATTGATCTTTCAGGTCCAGGTGTATATTAGGGTCCCCAATTGGTCCATAGTAAGAACCTGGTACTAGTTAATTAAATGGAAATCATCGACTTAATTTTCTGTGCTAAAAGACCTGCATTCTATGCTGGAGTAGGATAAAGAGTAGAACAATACAATACAAAATTAGAAACTATCCCCAGCATCACGCTGAAAATTGTCTGGAATAGGACCATATGCATGAATGTTAAGTCCTCTACTCCAATTATTTTTGATGTGTTTCTGATGCTTGTACTGTAGGCCATGAAGAAACATCATATGGTCATTCCTTGCCTGGCGTTCTTCATTGATTGGACCCAGTGGCCGATTTTCCTGCCACTAAGGAGAAGGTGGCCGTTATGTTTCAGCTGCTTGTGAATTAGCTCTGTTCCTTTTTTGGGACATTCAAGTTTTTTTCAAACTAACCTGGAGTATGGCCATCGTTTGAATCATTGGCCCCCACATCATCATTGTTGGCCCCACCGTCGTTCTCACCGTTGTTCTCAACGTTGTTCTCAACGTTGTCCTCGACGTTGTTCTCGACGTTGTTCTCAACGTTGTTCTCACCGTCGCTCTCACCGTTGTTCTCGACGTTGTTCTCGGCGCTGTCCTCGACGTTGTTCTCGACGTTGTCCTCATCATTGTCCTCATCGTTGTCCTCATCGTTGTCCTCATCGTTGTCCTCATCATTGTCCTCATCGTTGTCCTCATCATTGTCCTTATTGAGTCGCTTTGTCACTTGTTGCTTCTTCTTGTTGGGCAGCATTCGCATTTGGGTCTCAAAGTTGTGGACAGGGTGCTCTGAGTTGGAAGAAGGTTTATAGCCGTTCATGAGATGCATGATATCATCAACAAGCTTGAAATCCTTCTGCATGATAGTAACGCGGTTTCCATGGATTGCACAAAGATTGCCAGCTAATAATGAGTGTTAATATAATGGCATTGTAGTGGATTAGGACATGGATTAGGACATAACTTACCTGTGAATCGAGTAGCAAGGTAGGCTTCTGCAGCCTCTTGTAATGCTTGAAGAGCAGGGGCTTGGAAACGAGCATCAGCCTTGAAATCGAGTGTAATTTCCCGAACAAGGCGCTGAAATGGGAGCTTAGGTATGACTAGCCCAAATTCTCGTTGGAGATGTCTGATTTCGCGCAGAGCCACCGCTAAAAACAAATTAATAGTAATTCAGAAATAACAAGCATTTCACTTACTTCCAGGCTTCCATCTGGGTTTTTTCTTCACAGAAAGGTTCCCATTGGATCTTGCGGCCTTACTGGGGGTGCCTTGGGCTTTGCCTTGGGCTTTGCCTTGGGCTTTGCCTTGGGCTTTGCCTTTGGTGATCCTGTCAGTTCTCTTGCCTAAGACTTGATCTTTAGAGAAAGTGATCTTTGAGTTTTTCTTGACACGAGCCATTTTAAACCATTCTATGCCAATTATTAGTATAACTTAAATCATAAAGAATATGCTTACTTACTGTATTGAACAATGGGCTTTAAGCTCTGACTTTGGTGGTAGAATTGTAGGCTAAAGCTTGTGTAGCCCTTGGGTCCTCCCTGAGTACAAATGCCATCCATAATGGCAAATGTAATGGAAATCAGGCAGAGGGCTATGAAGTATGGATTAGGACAGCGATTAGGACAAGGAGTAGGACAGAGATTCAATTCTACTAACCGTACTGCTTCCAAAGGCGCGTTTGGTAGAGTCTAGCTGTTGCATAACTAATTCCTCATATCACACGGTCGCGTTTAGGCTGTGCAATCGATTTTGGGTGTCGCGTGGATTCGCTGGGTAGTGTGCAATTGAAATCAAGATTGTATGGTCGCCTTTGTGCTGTGCGATTGTCGTATGGTTTCAAATGGGTGCTGTGCGATTGTCGTATGGTTTCAATGGGTAGTGTGCAATTGAAGTCAAGATCGCATGGTTGCCTTTGTGCTGTGCGATTGTCGCATAATTTCAAATGGGTGCTGTGCGATTGTCGTATGGTGTCAATGGGCAGTGTGCAATTAAAGTCAAGATTGTATGGTCGCCTTTGTGCTGTACGATTGTCGCATAGTTTCAAATGGGTGCTGTGCGATTGTCGTATGGTTTCAATGGGTAGTATGTAATTGATTGGAATGAGAATTGGGATGAAATCCAGCTTTACTTCAACCAGTACCTAACCTTCCTGGAAAAAACATTTTCATCCTAGCCGATTACAATCCTAACCTCCAAACTAATACAACAGCAACACCATCAGGCATCTGCTCCTCTCTCAGTGGCACCATCAGCTACAGATTCAATTGACTATTAAGCTGAGCGATTTTCCGACCGGTAAATACCCTTCCCAGACTCATTTCTGTTCTAACTACTATCCCAACCTTCAGACTAACACAACAGCGACACCATTAGGCATCGGCTTCTCACTACGGTACCATGCCATAGATTCAATTAGGCATCAAGTTGAGCGATTTTCCGACCGGTAAATACCCTTCCCAGACTCGTTTTCTACCCTAATCACTGTCCTGACCTTCATACCAGCCCAGTATGGCGCCAAAACGGAAGCTCAAAGAGGATTATTCCAGCAATCCTCACACTGTCAAGGCTCGCAAACGTGTTGCGGCTATGACGAATGAAGAGAAAGCGGTTCACCAGGCAAAAGACAAGCTTCGAGTTGCAATTCGCCGGGGGGTGCAGACTCTTAAGGCCACCACAGACTTCAAAAATGCAAGCGCTGCAAATCAGCAACAGCTCGTGGAAATGAAGCGGAATGAGATCGAAGATAAATAGTGAGTTTAAACACACCTTTGCTCTAATGGCTATTCTAACCAACTACATAGTCGATCTAAGGGCCAGCATCCTGAGCAAATTGCTCAGGATAACGGCATCCTTCTCGAGGATCAATCTGTGGATTGGTCTGAAGGAGAGCTTGATGAGGAAGACATTCGCCAGGAGGAGCAAATGGAAATAGCTCAATCCCTACCAGAGGATGAAGCACGCACATATGCCTTGATTCGGGACACTGTTGATCTTTTCAACAACAACGCAACTGAGAATGAGTGGCAAAAAGCAGTGACTCGGCAAATGGCACCATACTTCCGCAAGGCTCAGAACCGCAACACCCATACTGCCACCATTACAGACGTTGTGAACAAACTTCAACAGCTCCATATTGATGGAAACTACCCACCTCCCCTAGGATACCTCAAGAGGTCAGACATGGACAACAAGCAGGAAGCTCTCAGTGTAAGCTGTCCTAATCGGTGTCCTAATCACCTTAAGCTGACAATTTAGGCTATGAAACATTTCATCAACAACACCACAGCCACCCAGTTTCAAAATCTGTGGCAGATCTCCCTCAGGAGACTTTACATCAAGCTCTACACCATCAAGAACTGGCCTCGGAAAGCGATTGCATACTACAAAGCATGCAAGTATTTTGTCAAGGAGTTCCCTGATGCAACACCATGGACTGCGGAGGATATCGAACTCGCCTCTGAAGATGAACATTCTACCAAGCAAAGTCCTTCAAACATGGAGGAACAGTTTGCAAATGTTTTCCAGCATTTCCTCAACCAAGATCGAACTGCAGAATGGAAGTCCCATTATGCTACTTGGGTTGAGCACCGTCTCAGAATGCCACCGCCCCCACCTGCCCCAAAGGGTAAAAAGAAGTCCAAACGATACCAAGCTGCATACAAAGCCTACTTGAAGTCTCCTGCATTCAAGGCTTGGTTGAACTCTGCTGCTTACAAGGCTTGGAAAAGGGAGATTTACTTTGTTGATGAGTTTTATACCATCACAATATACAACCTTTGGGAGATACTCACCCTTTCTGAGGGTGTTCTTTGGCGAGAGATTGTTCGCTTAGGGAATTGGTTACCACGCAGCCCACCCAAGAAGAAGAAGGGTCAGAGAGTGTAAGTTACCTTATATTGCTATTTATCCTAATCATTGTGCTAATCAATATTTTCTTTAGGCCACCTGAATACTGCCCCAAAGTCCACCAGTTCACCCATCGTTTCCTGTGCTACCCACTGACTCTGAGGCACCGCTATACTCCTTGTCGGTCGCCGCTGATGACTGCATCCTACCGCAAGATGATCAAATTCATTCGGGAATTTGTGGATAGCTTCTCAGATGAGTACATGGAGTTTCTCCTTGCACAGCAGTCAATTTTGACCCCAACGCCACTTCCAACTATCCAGCTTCTCAAGCTTGGTTTCACACTAGCATTTGGAAGAAGGTCGCCAGCATCCTGCGTCTATGACATCACCTTTTATTACGGAGAGAACGTTTCCCTCGCTGGGGACAATATTCTCCAACATGATGAGGTTGATGAGGATGGTACCATGACAACAGACCCACGTCTAGATTGCCAGATTGCTCTACGTTCAGCACCATGAATCAACATCCTTCAGAAAGATGATGCAGAGCTAAGCACTGAAATTTATCTTGTATGATTAGGACAGTAGTTAGGACATGACTACAGGAACATCAATTCACTTTTTGAACTTTAGCAAAGACATTACAGCTAAATTGATGCTTCATGTGATCCTTAAACATTTCAATAACTATCAGTAGGTACAACTATAACCACATCAAACTTAGCTATCCTTACGAGCGTCGTAGCACCCTGTAGAACTTAGAGAGAATAATAACAAATACCGCTGATACACCCCATTTATCATACATACAAGATACCTACTAACTAACACTGGTCAGTGGTCGTAGGCACCAGATCAACAAGGTAGATGAGGCCAACCTGCGAGTATTTCCCTGTTCAATCATATCCTCCTCGCCAGCTGCAAAACTTCCAACCTTCCAACTACAACCACAAACCTCAGACCTCTACAACCTCTCCTGGGCCCAATAAAGCCTCTACATCAACTCAACGAGTCCATCTTCGTTGCCTCCAACTTGCGATCATCATCATCACTATCTTTACCGTCATCGCCGCTGTAACTGACGAGTGCGGCAACTCTTAATCTTGACACAGCGTGGATACGTTTCGTTTGCAACTTACGACATGCGCTGACTGCCAGAACGCCTGACAACGACTGTCGCAAAAGTCTTGCCCTTACAAGCTCATTTTACACCAGATCCTTTTCATTCATGCTTTTTCAACCACAACTTTCAAAGCAGCAAACATGGAGTACCCTGACGGTGATTGGTCTGAGCCGTTTGAGGGATTCACCAAAATTCCTCATGATGGCGCCGATGATAACGACTCGGATGCTGCGCTTGCGACCGTCGCAGCTGCTGCCCTTGCTGAGGAGCAGGTACCTGAAAACCTGCTGAACGACGACAGCGTTGCGCTTGCGAACATCGCAAGTGCTCCCCCTGTTGAAGGAATGGACCAGGATATCATTGAGATTGAGGACAGCGAAAACCAGGCATCCACTGACAACGTTCGCGCATTGGACGTTAACGGCAATGAGCTGGAGGACGACAATGATGATGACGCCGATAGAACCCTGACGAAGATCGCACAAGATCAAGAGGCGGCTGAAATTTCGATGAAGAAAGGCAAGAGAAAGGACAAGATGATGACCAAGTCTGGCAGCCGCGGCATTATCGACCTCGACATCGTTAAGGCTCAAGCCAAAGCCTGGGTCAAAACGCTCTTCCTCAATGAGAAATCCATGCAAGCGGTACTCCAGATCATCGAAAACTTTCACTACTGGGATGAGCAATTCTCTTCCCACACTATGGTTAGAAGGCTACGCAAGCAGGTTGAGGGAGCCGGAACACTTGATGCAAGACTGAATTACATCGCGGATGATGATGATCACTGGATGGATCACCATCTCAGATGCCAGGTCATTGCGATCGCCGCAATGGTTGACCCTCAGGGAATCTCGATTCCCAGCGTCTTTTACACCTACCGCAGTGGAAATAATGAGATTTCTAAGGATTGGATCGACATGCTCACCCAAATCCAAAGCTTGCTTCACTGGGAAACCAACCAACGTGTACGACCGCCGTACATGAGGGGCATCGTGGCTCCCTATGTGCGGACGTTGTCACAACCGCAACAAAAGAGAAAGCTCCCAGGAAAATCACTGCGGGAGATTCACAAAGATGAGAGGGACCAGGAGGAGAAAACCCGGCAGATGAGAATCGAGCGAAGCCGAGCAGACCTCAAGAAATACAAAGAAAAGCATGGACTGAATTTCGACATTGAGGACATTGATGATGAAATGCTGGAGGACATGGGTGCTGCACTTGACAACAATGGCAAGAAGAAGAAGAAGAGAAAGGTTTCAATGACTGCCGCACCCACTGACGAGTATACGACCATCGCAAGCTCTTCCAAGACTCCCAAGAAGAAGAAGAGAAAGGTCTCGACGACCGCCGCAGCCACTGACGAGGATACGACCGTCGCAAGCTCTTCCAAAACTCACAAGAAGACCGCCACACCTACTACCAAGGATACGACCGTCACAAGCTCTTCCAAAATTCCCAAGAAGACCGCCGCACCTACTACCAAGGATACGACCGTCGCAAGCTCTTCTAAAATTCCCAAGAAGACCGCCGCACTTACTACCAAGGATACGACCGTCGCAAGCTCTTCTAAAATTCCCAAGAAGAAAACCGCCGCACCTACTATCAAGGATACGACCGTCGCAAGCTCTTCCAAAATTCCCAAGAAGAAGACCGCCGCACCTACTATCAAGGATACGACCGTCGCAAGCTCTTCCAAAATTCCCAAGAAGAAGACCGCCGCACCTACTACCAAGGATACGACCGTCGCAAGCTCTTCTAAAATTCCCAAGAAGAAGACCGCTGCACCTACTATCAAGGATACGACCGTCGCAAGCTCTTCCAAGACCCCCAAGAAGGGAGGATGTCACCCCTGAGGACAATTCACTCGACGATTTGTCCGAGTCGTTTCTGCTGCCTGATGAGGAGGACATTGAAGAAATGCATAAATTCTTTGCGGGCAATGAGGCTGGCTTCCGCAAGTACATGGCAGATGTCAAGAAGCCAAAAGCCTCTATCAAGGAGTGATGATTTGGACGGACGGTAGCTTGAGGACGGTATTCCGGGGAAAAGTTTTTACACTATTTGCTTTTCATTTTTGGTACAACAATCGTTGTGATGAACATGGTTGCACACTGTGGAATGGTTATCTCCACAGGAAGAAAAAACTGCAAGTGTTAGCAGGTGCAACTATAACTACATCAGACTTAGCTATCCCTATTGGCGTCATAGCACCCTTTAGAACTTAAAAAGAACACAATGAATACACCGCTGATACACCCTATTTATCTAGTATATGACTGTGAGAACCAGGATCATTAGCAGAATATGTATAAACCTAGAGTTATAGCATTAGAATGTTGAGAGTTATAGAGGACAGAGAATAGGTTCCTTAGGAGAGGTCTTTAATAGGGAGTCTCAAGGAATATACTTGACTATCAGGCACTTCATATGAGACAGTAAGATTAGGACATAGATTAGGACATAGATTAGGACATAGATTAGGATATAGATTAGGATATAGATTAGGACATAGATTAGGACATAGATTAGGACATAGATTAGGACATAGACTAGGACGCTCATCTCTGGCAAATGTGCAAAATGAACTGGATTGATTTCTTTCTGTCTGATCTCTGACCTTAATTAGCAATGCGTAAGCTCAAAGCAGCCATCTTTTGACAGATTCCTCCCAGCATAACAGTATCCGCCTTGCTCATGTGTGCTCTCAAACCCGTAACACCCGGAAAAGCAAGCCCATAGACAACACCCAATCTGTAAGAAAATATGTTTGGTAACACCTTTTTCGCCAAAAGAAGAGCGCTGTGTCCTTTTTCTGGCAGTTGAAACTCCTAATTTTCTGACAGATTTCGCAAAGACCGCAAGGCTGAAAGATCACAACCTGATGTCGACCATTCCTAGATTATCGCATCCGAAGAAATCCTAGCATCTTGAAGGATTTTGATGACCTGTTTTGGTGTCTTGCCCCAGGTTCTGGCACTTTTGCCATAGACTTTTCGCACATTGGCTCGTGAAACAGGATGCAAACAGACAGACTCAAGATCGTCAAGGCTCATATCATAATCAATGCGTGTCGAGATAATAATATCGCCATTTCCCCGGGCAATCGTGATGTCGAGAGGAATGAATTGTCCCACATAAATGAACTCTGAGTCCATAGTGAATGTGGATGATCCATGGACGCCGTCCAAACCTTCTGCCAGTAACTGTAAAGATGCTTTGGCAGTTGAATCAAGTGAAATCTTTGGTCGCTGTAAGAGTAAGGTGAATTCATCAGAACTTGTGATAGAAGATGCTGACAGTTTTCCGGCGATTCGCTTCTCTTCAAGAACAGTGGTAATGATATTGACAGTTTTTTGGTGGTGTCGACAGTGAAATGAGTCCTTGTCAGTTGCCAGATTTTTGCAGGTTTTCGTAAAGCTGCAAACCCCTCGAGCCTCTTTATCTGCCAGGAATTGGTAGAGTTCAAGCTTTTTCTGGCGCAGCTCAGCTTCCTCCTCAGGTGAACCATGAGCTGACTTGAGATGTGTGTTAAACATGACCTTCCCGGTGAATGTTTTCTGGCACTCCAAGAATGGGCAAGAATATCTTCTGCCAAGATGTGCGACCTTGAAGTGTCGGGACCTGTCGGAATGGCGGGTGTACTCTCGGTCACAATCCGCAAACGGGCAAGGATAGCGGACTCCGTTGTGGTAGGCCTCAACATGTTGGCGCAAGCCTGCCACAGAACCGAAGATTTTCTGACAGTCATCAACTGTACAAGGGCGGGTGACTCCTTGGTGCTTGGACTCGATGTGCTGCTGCTGGTTATCCTTTTGTGTGTACTCCTTGTCGCAATCTTCGTCTAAATCAAAATGTCAGTTACCGAAACCACAAAACGAAAAGACTCATGCTCACATGGACACGGATATTTGACGGCTTCATGAATTTGTTTGATGTGATTGAAAAGGCTACCAGCTCTGGGGAAAACCTTTCCACAGGTCTGACAGCGGTGCCTGATTCCTTGATGAATAGATCTGACGTGGTTGCCGAGAGCAGTGGAACTGCTGTACTTCTTGGAGCATCCAGGAAAGGTACAATGATGCTTGACTCCAAGGTGCACAGCCTCGATGTGCCTCCTCATGTCAGATGTATCGTCACGGGTTTTGTCGCAGCCATCGTAGGGACATGTCAGTTTTCTTGGCAGCTGCCTTTTCTTGCTCTCCGAAGCAGCGACGGCCTGCCGCTTCGGAGGCATGATTGGACGGCGTCCGACAGAGAATCTGACAGTCGAGAGGTGGAAAACGTACAATCCAGCAGTGTCGCAGGAGTTGAAACTGATTGAAGCTGGTCAAGAAATGGAACATCCAGGAGAAGTGGACGAGATGTGTTGGTGGAAGGTTGAAGGTGTCAACTCGAAAGTCAGTGGAAGGCGAAGGAGGTAGTTGGGCGCTCTTGCGTGAGCTTGGACCAATGAGAGAGAGCCCTTGCTGGGAGCTTTGGCAGGAGCTCTGGGAGAGCTAGACCCCGCAAAATGGCACCTCACTCCACAAGGCAGCCAGTGCGGTAGTCTCCAGGGCGCGTGGGCGGCTGTTGCACTACTAGTAGCGTCAGATCTGCGAGATAGCCTCTGGTGCCACCTCGCTTGCGTCTTCAAGAGACTTGGGTGACAGGTGGTGTGTGATATCATCAAAAATCCAAATAACAATTGCTATGAGTTTCTAAAAAAAACTGGAGGACTGGTATTTCCAGAGCCTCTTCCGTTCTAACATCCACCACCGCGCGACCTTCTCGGCCTCGTCTGCCCATGTGGCAGCGTCTTGTCCGTACTTCTTACGTACGTCCAAGATCAGATGCACCATGTCCCAGCCCTTGACCGGGTCTACCTCCAGCGGGTCGACCCGCAGGTCCGACAACTGGAATTCTATCGAGTTCTTCTCCTCCACAGGCAGTACCATCCTCCATGGCGCATCGGCCGACGTCACGGTCAGAACGCTGCCGCCCAGGTTGACCACGCCGAAGTTCCATGCCCGTCGGCCGTCCTCGTGCGTCTTGTATGGTCTGATGAGCGACTGGCCCTCGTAGTCGTTGATAAGGTCAACCGCCGCCCTTCTATCCTCCTCGTTCAGCGACCCCGTGCTCGCGAGCAGGTCCAGGATCGTGGGCAGGATGCTAATAGACGTGGCATTGGCCTCATACTGCACGCGCGGCAGGTGTGGGTGACGGAAGGTGATAGGTACACGGAAGTTGGACACGTGCGCGTTATCCAGAGTACCCGTAACCGATGTGTCCTCGAGGAACGCCTGGCCGTGGTCTCCAACGAAGACTACCAGGGTCTCGTTGGCGATACCCTTGTCCTCGATCATCTGCATCACTTGCCCGAGCCATGCGTCGTGGTAGGCGATGGCATTCAGGTACTGGTTGAAGTCGAAGTGGCTGACTCCGCCGTGGCTCTTGCCCATATACCGGACTGTGTTCCAGTCAGGGGGTGTCCTCCAAGGGTGGTGGGTCGTGGAGGTGAAATGGCTCAAGAACATCCTCGTGTCGTTTGCCAGAGCCCGGTCGATGAATTCGTCAAAGTGCGGTTTCAAGTATGGCTCCGCATAGCCGAAGTAGTTGAGCTCCATCATCCCAGGAGTATTCTTGACATCCTTCGCCAACGTTTTCCTAGAGACAACATCCGTAAAGCCCATCTTCTCATTCATGACATTTTGTCGATCGTAATCGTCTGTTACAGCCTAATCGGTGATGCAAGTCAGTACATGCTAAATTAAATGTACCTGAGAGTCGACCACCATGTTCGTCTCGATGTTCGTCTCAAGACCCTGCATCTGACCCAGAACCGACCGCTCATTGAAGGTTTCTGGGGCAGAAATCAGATCTCATAGTCACTTACTTGGAAGTACTTATGGTCCCACGGCCGATTTCGCATGTCATTTTGGTCCAGTTCGGTGTTATTGATTTTCTTGCTGGACAGCATGTTGAATAGATGTGGAAGACAGGGCTGGTAAACCTGGCTCTCCGATTCTTCAAGACCATCGACAGCCATGGGCCAAACACCCTACACACATGTAACCTGTCAGTACTTTTGTCTGCTTCCATATACCTGAGTCGTCCAGGACGGAGTTGAATTCTTCTGGAATGCTTACGCAATGGCTTCCGACGACTGATTTGGTTGAGACGGAACTTCCGGTAAAAGCGCCAACGACGTTGAGACCGCCGAACCCTTCAGCTATGGAAGTGGCCCAGCTCGGCTCTTCCTCCTCTCGGACGTATGGATGGCCGGTCGAGTTCGTGAATCCACCAACTTTGCCCGTTATCCTCTCGGAGTTGGGGGTGAGCTTCGACAAACGCGCGTTAATCTCATCGCGGTCCTCCTCTGGGTGTGATTCCAGGATCATCTTGTGCCACAGGGACCCTTGCTGAAGGGGAAACAGTTCCTCGCGCATCGACTCCATCTGGATCATGACCACGTGCTTTATGGTCGCAGTCTTGTTTGCGAGTGCAGCTCGGAGGGGTTCGACTGGATCCAAATCAAGGTTGGTGATTCGAAGAGGGTCGTCGACCGGGTTATAGTCGGCTTGCCGGGTGAGAATTGGTCCACAAGCCAAGCTTGTGCCATTCCCATCGACCGTCGTTCCGTTGGGTGCGTCAAGTACCGACAAGGTCTCCTCTGCGGGCTCAGTCGAGTTCCACCGAGCAAACTCAGGAGGGATTGGCACCGGCAGCCAATCAGGTATCCTCTCACGGTAGGCCCTGATCAGGGGATTCATTCCTCCGGGAGCCCAACCCTTGAAGCTGTCACGGGCTGGTTTCCAGTGTGGCTCGCTGACGAGCTCTGGCAATGGCCATTCATTTTCGACAACGCGTTCCGTCGGGCCACACGAATTGAAGGACTCGAATGAGAAGCTGACGAGAGTCAAAAGCGGAAGCGGGAGTGTCGTCGATATGTGGTTGTACGGTTTGGTGGGCCTTGTCAGTAGCAAGACTGCCAGGACGAATGCCGTAACGGGTAGCACCATCCATTGCGGAAATCGCTTTAATTTCCTCTTCAATGAGGTGCGCAAACGCCCAAGGAAGCTCGCGGGCGGCTCTTCCGACTTCCCCCGGCCGAAGATGCTGTCGCCTTCCGACCACACAATTGTCTCGTCTGAGTCTGAATAACTGTCGTCGAGGGAGTGTTCAATGTCGCCGCCATCGACTCGTTCTTTCGACTGGATGGGACCAGAGTCCCGGTTGTAGGCTGCGACGATGAGTTAGCAACATTTCCCTGCCCACGGCATACCAGTCTCGGTGACTCACTCGCACGCCAGAGCGCTCCCAGAGCCCTCAGGATGTTTCCAGAGACCTCGTAGAGCCAGGCATGGGAGAACCATGCCACGGCAAATATTATGGCCGCCGGCACGAGCACGCTCGAGCTTTCGCTTAGGAGGACGGCGACCCCATCTTTGTCCTTTGCGACTGTGCGGGCGGCGGACCATTGGATGTCTGCGCCCGTTCTAGTGAAGAATCCTAGCTGACATGATGCAGCAACGAAGGTGATACATCTGTTCGCAGTTTTAGCCTTGTTGCTCAGCAGCTGGCGAGGGAAAGCCCAAGGTGTGGTGACACTTGTCTGACGTACGATATAAACGCTCCCAAAAGCAGACCAACCAAAGAACCAACGCCTCGCTCCCGCCGTAGCAACAGCCGTGTAATGATCAAGAGGGCAACATCGGGTATGAAAAACGTGGGGAGGTATAGAAAGAAAGCGGCTAGGGGTATCGTGCCCAGGTGTAATGCGAGGTGTAGAACCTTGGTAGACGTTACCGATATGAAGAACAGAGCAAACAGGAAAGATGTCGACTTCTGAAGAGACATCACGATCGATAACGCCTGAGAACCAGTATGGCCTCCATGCAGAAAAAAACGTAACTCAGATCAAAGGGAGGGAGATGTTGATGCCATGGGGAAGTCGCTTGCAGATGAACAGGAGCAGGAACAGAACAGGACAAAGGTAGGGGTACCCACATAAGTCATGTCCAAATGCAGATCCGCCCCGAACATGTCAAAGAAATTGTTACTTCAGGAAATGTGTCGCGTGCGGTCCCAGACGTGGGCCAGGTCGTTTTGGGTGGGTGGAGGGCAGGGCTGTGGCCAACCTCGCCCAAACGAACCTCGTTTCTCGAACCTTGCCCAGCTGCTTGGCCCGTTCACTCACGTAAGAGCCGCTGTTTAGCACGTCTAGGTACCTAGGTAGGTGCAGTAGCCTGCTGCTGGCAGCCCAGGGGGGCCAAGGAGGGAAGTCAATCGGCCGTTGAAGTCGGACTGGGTACCTGGATCGAGACGTGCATTCACTCATTCCTGAGGCGACACAACGGGCTGGTTTCCGCAGTTGGTGCCTGGTCGCGTGCCCCCGTCTTTCAGACTGCGCCACTAGGCCATCTGCTAGACGAGGTGTGACAAGCAAGCGGGACACGCCTAAAGTTAGTACGGTGAATCCACCCCTGGCAAGGCGGTTGGCAATCCTGCATACGAGAAGGATTGTGAATGAGACGGTGAAGCCGGCCAACCGCTGCTGAGGCCCCCATTGGAGGTGTTCAGCTGCCATCAAGCCATCAGGCGCTGAGCAGGCGCTGAGCAGCCCGCCCACGAGCAGGAACAGTGCTGTGCGCTGGCTGTACTGTATTTAGAAGACGTGATTGACTCGCTGGGCCTCTGCTGCGACTCGAAACACGAAGCAGAGAGCATCGGCCCACAGCGATCGACCAGTGCATAGTCCTGCCAGCGGGCTGTGGCCAACTGCCCAGCTGGCCCAGCCGTGCCGCCAGCCAGCCAGACGTCAGAAGTCAGAAGTCAGAAGTACCACGGGGGCTGTCCCCCAAGTTGTGGGTCCCAATCTTCTGGCTGGGTCCCCCCCTGAGAGACCCGTATTTGGTAAAGAACGAGAGACTCAGGGCCGAAAGCACCATGGTGCAGACAAAGGGCGAGGCTGAGGCAAAGTCAGAGGCGCCCGCCTCTCGGCTCCTCGGAAAGTCTATTTGAGCAAGATACGAGCTCATGTTTCTGTCGGGCTCCCGAGGATGCGACAACGGGCGTGGTAATCCAGAGGGGAGTTTCAAGCCGACTCGCCAGGGCAGATGCGCCTTGTTCTAGTGGGAAATAGCATGGCGTCGTAAGAAATAGGAAATATAAGCATTAGGTCATGGCCATGCACGTCCATCCCGAAGGCCAGACTAGACTTGTTTGTGCGCGAGGAGGATGGAGGCGAGGGCAGAGGATGGCGTTATAGGTTGAAACGAATAAGCTTATATCAAGCTAATTCGAAGGGTCTCCGGGGTGCCTCGGATGATCAGCCTGGTGTGGGACGCATTGCTTTATTGGGATGCTTAGGAGTGGAGTGTCGACCTGGTTTTCCGCGTATTGGTCGTGTTCGGCCAGGGCGGCAGGGCGGCCAGGTGAGAGCTTGCCCCAAATGGGCCAGATGGGGGGCATTGCAGCATGCAGGCGCGGGAAAATAGCTGACACAGCGCCAGTGTCGAGCGCTGGGACAACGAACGTGGTAAATGCTCGGCAGGCTCGAGTCAGAGGCGCAGAGGCAGTAAGACAGCGATCCTCACGAGCTTTGGTTATTACTTAACAAGAATGACTCCTTTTTTCTGCGTGGAACTACCTGCCTATTCGTCCCAAGCTGGAAGCCACAAGTGTTCTCCGTTTACCCGCCTTGCCAAGGATGCCGGAGATCAGTGTGACATCATCTTCTCCTGGCTGTTGGTAAAACGGAACCCACCATTACTGGGGACTTTTCGGAGCAGGGGCCAAGCAGGTCGGCAGTGACAGGCCTGTCCTGTAGGACTGCGACAGCTATTGTACAGCAGCACACCAAACTCGTTGCTGCCGCATGGATGAGCCATCCCACCGTTCTGGGCAATTGGACCAAGACGGGAGGGCTGCTGCCACAGTTCGGTTGGTCGTATGCTACCACAGCAAAATGACGGTCGGATTTCCGTCCGATGGCAGGGGGCCGCGGGAGATGCCATCGCTCGGAGCCTTGCCAAGAGATCGCTGTCTGTCCCAAACGAAATGATACCCCCCCCCTGTCATTTTGACTCATGCTCCCCCCCTCCGCTCCAAAACCTCAAAACCTCACAACCAAAGCTATTTCTTATATTACTATTTTAATATAATTAATATTATTATTAAGTTATATATCTTTATAATCCTTATAGAATAAGAAATCTTAATATAATATTTATAAAAATATATTATTTATATTTTTATATATAAACTTAGGTTTAAAAATATTAAATATTTAAAATATTAAAAATTATTATTTATTTAATATTTTATTTAATATTTAATATTATTTATAAATAATATTATATATAAATAATAATAAATAATAAAAATAATATTAAAAATTAAATATTTAAAAATATATAATTTAAAAAACTTAAATTTTATAAATTTTACTTTTATATTATAATTTAATTAAATTATTTATTAATATAAGCTTTTAAAGCTATTATAATATATAATTATAAATTTATAAATTTATATTATTTATATTATTATATATAGAAAATTATTAATAAATATAATATATAGATTTAAAATATTATAAATAATATATATAAATATAATAAAATTATTATAATATACTTTATTTTATAAGGATTATAAATATATATTTTATATCTTTGTATTTAATTCTTTGGTAAAGATATATTGAATTATAGTGAATTTGAAATTTGAGGTTTTGGAGGCCGAGAGGGGGAGCACGAGTCAAAACGACAGGGGGGGGGGTATCATTTCGTTTGGGACAGACAGCGGCTAGAAGCCTGTCATGTTTCTGGACTCCTGTCCCGACGGTGACCTTAGACAAAACTGACAAGAGGCAAGGGCGCAATCTTCGACATTGAAACATGGCACGCGATCAATCATGCAATCAGCCAACAGGAAGCTGTCCGCTGCAGACCATCCGAGACAATTGGACGAGCAATTTTGGACCCAAGCCCCTAGTGATCATAAAGGACGAGGTTATCCCACAGGAGATTATCCTGTACCGAGTAGGATTTCGTGCTTTACTTCTGCGCTGTGCCACAAAGCCCCTAGATCTGGCATGAATCGGCAAACAAGCCCAGTGAGCTGTGCTCCACGCCAGCCGCAAGTTCGCACGGATCCCAGGGCTTCGCTCAGCACCTCAGGTACTTGAAGTACCGAAGTCTACTCTCGGGAAAGACGGATCAGAGACGGTAAGACCTAGGCAGCTGGCAGGCGGCAGGCGGGTTCATTTGTCTCACACATTTGGATCCTTGGCGATACGAGTTTGTCCTGCAGGACTTACGCCGGAGAGTTTCCCATTGGTGCTCCTTTTCCCCAAGAAACACAAACCACACTAGCCCGGGCATCTGGGGATCCTGGTGAGCTAGACCTACACGGTTCAAGCATCGGACCCGATTTTGCAACGATGAAAACTTTGGCTTCCATTCAAAAAATCAATCTCGGAATATGTCTGCCTTGGGGTATCCAGCTGTTCAAAGCACCAAGCGTAAAGAAGAACTCCGCCCCGCTTCCTCTCGTGACAGGCCCCGGTTTCGTGGTCACGAGCCGTGCCTGAGGGACTTCATGGCCAACATCCGAAGCAATGCTGCATTGCAGCAGCCTCGCACACTCGCTCCTGCGAGCTAATTACCCGCTTCGCCTCCTCCCAATCCCCAGTCTGCGTCCTGCTCAACCCGACGAGTGGTACCCCGGGTCCGCCCTCTTCATGAACGACGAGGTCGACGACTTGGGCGCCGAGCTCTTGAGGTAGTCGTCCCACGTCGGCCCCTTGAGGTCGGGGAGCACCATGCTCCGCCTCTTGGACTGCTTGCTGGAGCTGCTGTTGTCGAGACCGGCCTTGTCC